>CM072534.1:16792547-19787547 GCA_036898165.1 Silybum marianum
TTCAAAAACATGTTAAAAATTTGTATTTTTTTATTGTTTTTGTTTTCTTAGAATGGTACAAAATTTGATAATTTTAAAGAAATTTATGTTAAGCTATGAGCTTTTTAAGTTGTTTTTTTTCATATAATATTGAAAAATCATTACCCTAGATCTTGTTTGGTAGAACCGTAAAAAAGATGACCCGGAAGTCATTGAAACGTCTAAATTGTCACCTTTATATATCGTTGTTATTTATAACAGCGTAAAAATGTGAACTTTTTTTAGATGTTCCATAAAACGGTATAAAATCTTGTATTTTTTAATAGTTTATTCGGAAACATGTTAAAAAATTGTATTTTTTTCTAGTTTTTGTTTTCTTAGAGTGGTACAAAATGTGATAATTTTAAAGAAATTTATGTCAAGCTATGAGCTTTTTAAGTTGTTTTTTTGCATATAATATTGAAAAATCATTACCCTAGATCTTGTTTGGTTAAACCGTAAAAAAAGATGATCCGGAATTGAAACGTCAAAAGTTGTCACCTTTATACATCGTTGTTATTTATAGCAGCGTAAAAAATGTGAACTGTTTTTTAGATGTTCCATAAAACGGTGTTAAATGTTGTATTTTTTAAAAGTTTTTTTAAAAAACATGTTAAAAACTTGTATTTTTTTATAGTTTTTGTTTTCTTAGAATGGTACAAAATGTGATAATTTAAAAGAAATTTATGTTAAGCTATGAGCTTTTTAAGTTGTTTTTTTGCATATAATATTGAAAAATCATTACCCTAGAGCTTGTTTGGTAAAACCGTAAAAAAAGATGATCCGGAATTGCAACGTCAAAATTTGTCACCTTTATACATCGTTGTTATTTATAGCAGCGTAAAAAATGTAAACTATTTTATAGATGTTCCATAAAACGGTGTTAAATCTTGTATTTTTTAACAGTTTTTTCCAAAAAAATGTTAAAAACTTGTATTTTTCTAGTTTTGTTTTCTTAGAATGGTACAAAATTTGATAATTTTAAAGAAATTTATGTCAAGTTATGAGGTTTTTAAGTTGTTTTTTTTTCATATAATATTGAAAAATCATTACCCTAATACAACTTGTTTTGTAGAATCGTGAAAAATGATAACCCGGGAGTCATTGAAACGTCTAAAGTTGTCACCATTACACATTGTTGTTATTTATACCAGCGTAAAATGTGAACTTTTTTTAGATGTTCAATATAACGGTGTAAAATCTTGTATTTTTTAACAGTTTTATCAGAAAACATGTTAAAAACTTGTATTTTATTCAAGTTTTTGTTTTCTTAGAGTGGTACAAAATGTGTTAATTTTAAAGAAATTTATGGCAAACTTTAAGCTTTTTAAGTTGTTTTTTCATATAACATTGAAAAATCATTACCCTGATACAACTTGTTTTGTAGAACCGTAAAAAAAGATGACCCGGAAGATATTGAAACGTCTAAAGTTGTCACCTTTATACATCGTTCTTATTTATAGCAGCGTAAAAAATGTGAACTGTTTTATAGATGTTCCATAAAACGGTGTTAAATCTTTGATTTTTTAACAGTTTTTTCGAAAAACATGTTAAAAACTTGTATTTTTTTTCTAGTTTTTGTTTTCTTTAAATGGTACAAAATTTGATAATTTTAAAGAAATTTATGTCAAGCTATGAGCTTTTTAAGTTATTTTTTTTTCATATAATATTGAAAAATTATTACCTTAGATCTTGTTTGGTAGAACCGTAAAAAAGATGGCCCGGAAGTCATTGAAACGTCTAAATTGTCACCTTTATATATCGTTGTTATTTATAAGAGCGTAAAAATGTGAACTTTTTTTAGATGTTCCATAAAACGGTATAAAATCTTGTATTTTTTAATAGTTTATTCGGAAACATGTTAAAAAATTGTATTTTTTTCTAGTTTTTGTTTTCTTAGAGTGGTACAAAATGTGATAATTTTAAAGAAATTTATGTCAAGCTATGAGCTTTTTAAGTTGTTTTTTTGCATATAATATTGAAAAATCATTACCCTAGATCTTGTTTGGTTAAACCGTAAAAAAAGATGATCCGGAATTGAAACGTCAAAAGTTGTCACCTTTATACATCGTTGTTATTTATAGCAGCGTAAAAAATGTGAACTGTTTTTTAGATGTTCCATAAAACGGTGTTAAATGTTGTATTTTTTAAAAGTTTTTTCGAAAAACATGTTAAAAATTTGTATTTTTTTATAGTTTTTGTTTTCTTAGAATGGTACAAAATTTGATAATTTTAAAGAAATTTATGTTAAGCTATGAGCTTTTTAAGTTGTTTTTTTTCATATAATATTGAAAAATCATTACCCTAGATCTTGTTTGGTAGAACCGTAAAAAAGATGACCCGGAAGTCATTGAAACGTCTAAATTGTCACCTTTATATATCGTTGTTATTTATAACAGCGTAAAAATGTGAACTTTTTTTAGATGTTGCATAAAACGGTATAAAATCTTGTATTTTTTAATAGTTTATTCGGAAACACGTTAAAAACTTGCATTTTTTTCTAGTTTTTGTTTTCTTTGAGTGGTACAAAATGTGATAATTTTAAAGAAATTTATGTCAAGCTATGAGCTTTTTAAGTTGTTTTTTTGCATATAATATTGAAAAATCATTACCCTAGATCTTGTTTGGTTAAACCGTAAAAAAAGATGATCCGGAATTGAAACGTCAAAAGTTGTCACCTTTATACATCGTTGTTATTTATAGCAGCGTAAAAAATGTGAACTGTTTTTTAGATGTTCCATAAAACGGTGTTAAATGTTGTATTTTTTAAAAGTTTTTTCAAAAAACATGTTAAAAACTTGTATTTTTTTATAGTTTTTGTTTTCTTAGAATGGTACAAAATGTGATAATTTTAAAGAAATTTATGTTAAGCTATGAGCTTTTTAAGTTGTTTTTTTGCATATAATATTGAAAAATCATTACCCTAGAGCTTGTTTGGTAAAACCGTAAAAAAAGATGATCCGGAATTGCAACGTCAAAATTTGTCACCTTTATACATCGTTGTTATTTATAGCAGCGTAAAAAATGTAAACTATTTTATAGATGTTCCATAAAACGGTGTTAAATCTTGTATTTTTTAACAGTTTTTTCCAAAAAAATGTTAAAAACTTGTATTTTTTTCTAGTTTTTGTTTTCTTAGAATGGTACAAAATTTGATAATTTTAAAGAAATTTATGTCAAGTTATGAGGTTTTTAAGTTGTTTTTTTTTTCATATAATATTGAAAAATCATTACCCTAATACAACTTGTTTTGTAGAATCGTGAAAAATGATAACCCGGGAGTCATTGAAACGTCTAAAGTTGTCACCATTACACATCGTTGTTATTTATACCAGCGTAAAATGTGAACTTTTTTTAGATGTTCAATATAACGGTGTAAAATCTTGTATTTTTTAACAGTTTTATCAGAAAACATGTTAAAAACTTGTATTTTATTCAAGTTTTTGTTTTCTTAGAGTGGTACAAAATGTGTTAATTTTAAAGAAATTTATGGCAAACTTTAAGCTTTTTAAGTTGTTTTTTCATATAACATTGAAAAATCATTACCCTGATACAACTTGTTTTGTAGAACCGTAAAAAAAGATGACCCGGAAGATATTGAAACGTCTAAAGTTGTCACCTTTATACATCGTTTCTTATTTATAGCAAAATAGCGTAAAAAAAATGTGAACTGTTTTATAGATGTTCCATAAAAACGGTGTTAAATCTTTGATTTTTTAACAAGCTTTTTTCGAAAAACATGTTAAAAACTTGTATTTTTTTTCTAGTTTTTGTTTTCTTTAAATGGTACAAAATTTGATAATTTTAAAGAAATTTATGTCAAGCTATGAGCTTTTTAAGTTATTTTTTTTTCATATAATATTGAAAAATTATTACCTTAGATCTTGTTTGGTAGAACCGTAAAAAAGATGGCCCGGAAGTCATTGAAACGTCTAAATTGTCACCTTTATATATCGTTGTTATTTATAACAGCGTAAAAATGTGAACTTTTTTAGATGTTCCATAAAACGGTATAAAATCTTGTATTTTTTAATAGTTTATTCGGAAACATGTTAAAAAATTGTATTTTTCTAGTTTTTGTTTTCTTAGAGTGGTACAAAATGTGATAATTTTAAAGAAATTTATGTCAAGCTATGAGCTTTTTAAGTTGTTTTTTTGCATATAATATTGAAAAATCATTACCCTAGATCTTGTTTGGTTAAACCGTAAAAAAAGATGATCCGGAATTGAAACGTCAAAAGTTGTCACCTTTATACATCGTTGTTATTTATAGCAGCGTAAAAAATGTGAACTGTTTTTTAGATGTTCCATAAAACGGTGTTAAATGTTGTATTTTTTAAAAGTTTTTTCGAAAAACATGTTAAAAATTTGTATTTTTTTATAGTTTTTGTTTTCTTAGAATGGTACAAAATTTGATAATTTTAAAGAAATTTATGTTAAGCTATGAGCTTTTTAAGTTGTTTTTTTTCATATAATATTGAAAAATCATTACCCTAGATCTTGTTTGGTAGAACCGTAAAAAAGATGACCCGGAAGTCATTGAAACGTCTAAATTGTCACCTTTATATATCGTTGTTATTTATAACAGCGTAAAAATGTGAACTTTTTTTAGATGTTCCATAAAACGGTATAAAATCTTGTATTTTTTAATAGTTTATTCGGAAACATGTTAAAAAATTGTATTTTTTTCTAGTTTTTGTTTTCTTAGAGTGGTACAAAATGTGATAATTTTAAAGAAATTTATGTCAAGCTATGAGCTTTTTAAGTTGTTTTTTTGCATATAATATTGAAAAATCATTACCCTAGATCTTGTTTGGTTAAACCGTAAAAAAAGATGATCCGGAATTGAAACGTCAAAAGTTGTCACCTTTATACATCGTTGTTATTTATAGCAGCGTAAAAAATGTGAACTGTTTTTTAGATGTTCCATAAAACGGTGTTAAATGTTGTATTTTTTAAAAGTTTTTTCAAAAAACATGTTAAAAACTTGTATTTTTTTATAGTTTTTGTTTTCTTAGAATGGTACAAAATGTGATAATTTTAAATAAATTTATGTTAAGCTATGAGCTTTTTAAGTTGTTTTTTTGCATATAATATTGAAAAATCATTACCCTAGAGCTTGTTTGGTAAAACCGTAAAAAAAGATGATCCGGAATTGCAACGTCAAAATTTGTCACCTTTATACATCGTTGTTATTTATAGCAGCGTAAAAAATGTAAACTATTTTATAGATGTTCCATAAAACGGTGTTAAATCTTGTATTTTTTAACAGTTTTTTCCAAAAAAATGTTAAAAACTTGTATTTTTTTCTAGTTTTTGTTTTCTTAGAATGGTACAAAATTTGATAATTTTAAGGAAATTTATGTCAAGTTATGAGGTTTTTAAGTTGTTTTTTTTTTCATATAATATTGAAAAATCATTACCCTAATACAACTTGTTTTGTAGAATCGTGAAAAATGATAACCCGGGAGTCATTGAAACGTCTAAAGTTGTCACCATTACACATCGTTGTTATTTATAGCAGCGTAAAATGTGAACTTTTTTTAGATGTTCAATATAACGGTGTAAAATCTTGTATTTTTTAACAGTTTTATCAGAAAACATGTTAAAAACTTATATTTTATTCAAGTTTTTGTTTTCTTAGAGTGGTACAAAATGTGTTAATTTTAAAGAAATTTATGGCAAACTTTAAGCTTTTTAAGTTGTTTTTTCATATAACATTGAAAAATCATTACCCTGATACAACTTGTTTTGTAGAACCGTAAAAAAAGATGACCCGGAAGATATTGAAACGTCTAAAGTTGTCACCTTTATACATCGTTCTTATTTATAGCAGCGTAAAAAATGTGAACTGTTTTATAGATGTTCCATAAAACGGTGTTAAATCTTTGATTTTTTAACAGTTTTTTCGAAAAACATGTTAAAAACTTGTATTTTTTTTCTAGTTTTTGTTTTCTTTAAATGGTACAAAATTTGATAATTTTAAAGAAATTTATGTCAAGCTATGAGCTTTTTAAGTTATTTTTTTTTCATATAATATTGAAAAATTATTACCTTAGATCTTGTTTGGTAGAACCGTAAAAAAGATGGCCCGGAAGTCATTGAAACGTCTAAAGTTGTCACCTTTATACATCGTTGTTATTTATAACAACGTAAAAATGTGAACTTTTTTTAGATGTTCCATAAAACGGTAAAATCTTGTATTTTTTAATAGTTTATTCGGAAACAAGTTAAAAACTTATATTTTTTTCTAGTTTTTGTTTTCTTAGAGTGGTACAAAATGTTATAATTTTAAAGTAATTTATGTCAAACTATGAGCTTTTTAAGTTGTATTTTTGCATATAATATTGAAGAATCATTACCCTAGAGCTTGTTTGGTAAAACCATAAAAAAGATGATCCATAAGTTATTAAAACGTCAAAAGTTGTCACCTTTATACATCGTTGTTATTTATAGCAGCGTAGAAAATGTGAACTGTTTTTTAGATGTTCCATAAAATGGTTTAAAATCTTGTATTTTTTAACAGTTTTATCGGAAAACATGTTAAAAACTTGTATTTTATTCTAGTTTTTGTTTTCTTAGAGTGGTACAAAATGTATTAATTTTAAAGGAATTTATGTCAAGTTATGAGCATTTTAAGTTGTTTTTTTATATAATATTGAAAAATCATTACCCCAGATCTTGTTTGGTAGAACCGTAAAAAAAGATGACCCGGAAGTCATCGAAACGTCTAAAGTTGTCACCTTTATACATCGTTGTTATTTATAGCAGCGTAAAAATGTGAACTTTTTTTAGATGTTCCATAAAACGGTATAAAATCTTCTATTTTTTAATAGTTTATTCGGAAAACATGTTAAAAACTTGTATTTTTTTCTAGTTTTGTTTTCTTGGAGTGGTACAAAGTGTGTTAATTTTAAATAAATTTATGTAAAGTTTTGAGCTTTTTAAGTTGTTTTTTTCATATAATATTGAAAATTCATTACCCTAATTCAACTTGTTTCGTAGAATCATGAAAAACGATGACCCGGGAGTCACTGAAACGTCTAAAGTTGTCACCTTTACACATCGTTGTTATTTATAGCAGCGTAAAAATGTGAACTTTTTTTAGATGTTCCATAAAACGGTTTAAAATCTTGTATTTTTTAACAGTTTTATCGGAAAACATGTTAAAAACTTGTATTTTATTCTAGTTTTTGTTTTCTTAGAGTGGTACAAAATGTGTTAATTTTAAAGGAATTTATGGCAAACTTTGAGGTTCTTAAGTTGTTTTTTCATATAACATTGAAAAATCATGATCCTGATAAAACTTGTTTTGTAGGACCGTAAAAAAAGATAACCCGGAAGACATTGAAACGTCTAAAGTTGTCACCTTTATACATCGTTCTTATTTATAGCAGCGTAAAAAATGTGAATTGTTTTATAGATGTTCCATTAAACGGTGTTAAATCTTGTATTTTTTTACAAATTTTTTGGAAAACATGTTAAAAACTTGTATTTTTTTCTAGTTTTTGTTTTCTTAGATTGGTACAAAATGTGATAATTTTAAAGAAATTTATGTCAAGCTATGAGCTTTTTAAGTTGTTTTTTTGCATATAATATTGAAAAATCATTACCCTAGAGCTTGTTTGGTAAAACCGTAAAAAAAGATGATTCGGAAGTTATTGAAACGTCAAAAGTTGTCACCTTTATACATCGTTGCTATTTATAGCAGCGTAAAAATGTGAACTTTTTTATAGATGTTCCATAAAACGGTGTAAAATCTTGTATTTTTTAACAGTTTTATCAGAAAACATGTTAAAAACTTGTATTTTATTCTAGTTTTTGTTTTCTTAAAGTGGTATAAAATGTGTTAATTTTAAAGAAATTTATGTCATGCTTTGAGCTTTTTAAGTTGTTTTTTTCATATAACATTGAAAAATCATGACCCTGATACAACTTGTTTTGTAGAACCGTAAAAAAAGATGACCCGGAAGACATTGAAACGTCTAAACTTGTCACCTTTATACATCGTTCTTATTTATAGCAGCGTAAAAAATGTGAATTGTTTTATAGATGTTCCATAAAACGGTGTTAAAACTTGTATTTTTTAACAAATTTTTCGGAAAACATGTTAAAAACTTCTATTTTTTTCTAGTTTTTGTTTTCTTAGAGTGGTACAAATTGTGATAATTTTAAAGAAATTTATGTCAAGCTATGAGCTTTTTAAGTTGTTTTTTTGCAAATAATATTGAAAAATCGTTAACCTAGAGCTTGTTTGGTAAATCCGTAAAAAAAGATGATCCGAAAGTTATTGAAACGTCAAAAGTTGTCACCTTTATAAATCGTTGTTATTTATAGCAGCGTAAAAATGCGAACTTTTATATAGATGTTCCATAAAACGGTGTAAAATCTTGTATTTTTTAACAGTTTTATCGGAAAACATGTTAAAATCTTGTATTTTATTCTAGTTTTTGTTTTCTTAGAGTGGTACAAAATATGTTAATTTTAAAGGAATTTATGGCAAACTTTGAGCTTCTTAAGTTGTTTTTTCATATAACATTGAAAAATCATTATCCTGATACAACTTGTTTTGTAGAACCGTAAAAAAAGATGACCCGGAAGACATTGAAACGTCTAAAGTTGTCACCTTTATACATCGTTCTTATTTATAGCAAACAGAAAATGTGAACTGTTTTATAGATGTTCCATAAAACGGTGTTAAATCTTGTATTTTTTTACAAATTTTTTGTAAAACATGTTAAAAACTTGTATTTTTTTCTAGTTTTTGTTTTCTTAGAGTGGTACAAAATTTGATAATTTTAAATAAATTTATGTCAAGCTATGAGCTTTTTAAGTTGTTTTTTTGCATATAATATTGAAAAATCATTACCCTAGAGCTTGTTTGTTAAACCGTAAAAAAAGATGATCCGGAAGTCATTGAATCGTCAAAAGTTGTCACCTTTATAGATCGTTGTTATTTATAGCAGCGTAAAAATGTGAACTTTTTTTAGATGTTCCGTAAAACGGTGTAAAATCTTGTATTTTTTAATAGTTTATTTAGAAAACATGTTAAAAACTTGTATTTTTTTCTAGTTTTTTCTTTTTTAGAGTGGTACAAAGTGTGTTAATTTTAAAGGGATTTATGTAAAGCGGTGAGCTTTTTGAGTTGTTTTTTCATATAGTATTAAAAATCACGACACTGATACAGCTTGTTTTGTAGAACCGTAAAAAAAATTGACCCGAAAGTTATTGAAACGTCTAAAGTTGTCACCTTTATACATCGTTATTATTTATAGCAGCGTAAAAATGTGAACTTTCTTTTAGATGTTCCATAAAACGGTATAAAATCTTGTATTTTTTAATAGTTTATTCGGAAAACATGTTAAAAACTTGTATTTATTTCTAGTTTTGTTTTCTTTAGGGTGGTACAAAGTGTGTTAATTTTAAAGAAATTTATGTAAAACGGTGAGCTTTATTGGTTGTTTTTTCATATAGTATTGAAAAATCATTACCCTGATATAACTTGTTTTGTAGAACCGTAAAAAAAGATGACCCGAAAGTTATTGAAACGTCTAAAGTTGTCACCTTTATACATCGTTGTTATTTATAGCAGCGTAAAAATGTGAACTTTCTTTTAGATGTTCCATAAAACGATATAAAATCTTGTGTTTTTTAACAGTTTTTTCGGAAACATGTTAAAAACTTGAATTTATTTCTAGTTTTTGTTTTTTTAGAATGGTACAAAATGTGTAAATTTTTAATAAATTTATGTAAAGTTTTGAGCTTTTTAAGTTGTTTTTTTCATATAATATTGAAAAATCATTAACCTAATTAAACTTGTTTCGTAGAATCGTGAAAAATGATGACCCGAAAGTTATTGAAACGTCTAAAGTTGTCACCTTTACACATCGTTGTTATTTATAGCAGCGTAAAAATGTGAACTTTTTTTTAGATGTTCCATAAAACGGTTTAAAATTTTGTATTTTTTAACAGTTTTATCGGAAAACATGTTAAAAACTTGTATTTTATTTTAGTTTTTGTTTTCTTAGAATGGTACAAAATGTGATAATTTTAAATAAATTTATGTTAAGCTATGAGCTTTTTAAGTTGTTTTTTTGCATATAATATTGAAAAATCATTACCCTAGAGCTTGTTTGGTAAAACCGTAAAAAAAGATGATCCGGAATTGCAACGTCAAAATTTGTCACCTTTATACATCGTTGTTATTTATAGCAGCGTAAAAAATGTAAACTATTTTATAGATGTTCCATAAAACGGTGTTAAATCTTGTATTTTTTAACAGTTTTTTCCAAAAAAATGTTAAAAACTTGTATTTTTTTCTAGTTTTTGTTTTCTTAGAATGGTACAAAATTTGATAATTTTAAGGAAATTTATGTCAAGTTATGAGGTTTTTAAGTTGTTTTTTTTTTCATATAATATTGAAAAATCATTACCCTAATACAACTTGTTTTGTAGAATCGTGAAAAATGATAACCCGGGAGTCATTGAAACGTCTAAAGTTGTCACCATTACACATCGTTGTTATTTATACCAGCGTAAAATGTGAACTTTTTTTAGATGTTCAATATAACGGTGTAAAATCTTGTATTTTTTAACAGTTTTATCAGAAAACATGTTAAAAACTTGTATTTTATTCAAGTTTTTGTTTTCTTAGAGTGGTACAAAATGTGTTAATTTTAAAGAAATTTATGGCAAACTTTAAGCTTTTTAAGTTGTTTTTTCATATAACATTGAAAAATCATTACCCTGATACAACTTGTTTTGTAGAACCGTAAAAAAAGATGACCCGGAAGATATTGAAACGTCTAAAGTTGTCACCTTTATACATCGTTCTTATTTATAGCAGCGTAAAAAATGTGAACTGTTTTATAGATGTTCCATAAAACGGTGTTAAATCTTTGATTTTTTAACAGTTTTTTCGAAAAACATGTTAAAAACTTGTATTTTTTTTCTAGTTTTTGTTTTCTTTAAATGGTACAAAATTTGATAATTTTAAAGAAATTTATGTCAAGCTATGAGCTTTTTAAGTTATTTTTTTTTCATATAATATTGAAAAATTATTACCTTAGATCTTGTTTGGTAGAACCGTAAAAAAGATGGCCCGGAAGTCATTGAAACGTCTAAAGTTGTCACCTTTATACATCGTTGTTATTTATAACAACGTAAAAATGTGAACTTTTTTTAGATGTTCCATAAAACGGTAAAATCTTGTATTTTTTAATAGTTTATTCGGAAACAAGTTAAAAACTTATATTTTTTTCTAGTTTTTGTTTTCTTAGAGTGGTACAAAATGTTATAATTTTAAAGTAATTTATGTCAAACTATGAGCTTTTTAAGTTGTATTTTTGCATATAATATTGAAGAATCATTACCCTAGAGCTTGTTTGGTAAAACCATAAAAAAGATGATCCATAAGTTATTAAAACGTCAAAAGTTGTCACCTTTATACATCGTTGTTATTTATAGCAGCGTAGAAAATGTGAACTGTTTTTTAGATGTTCCATAAAATGGTTTAAAATCTTGTATTTTTTAACAGTTTTATCGGAAAACATGTTAAAAACTTGTATTTTATTCTAGTTTTTGTTTTCTTAGAGTGGTACAAAATGTATTAATTTTAAAGGAATTTATGTCAAGTTATGAGCATTTTAAGTTGTTTTTTTATATAATATTGAAAAATCATTACCCCAGATCTTGTTTGGTAGAACCGTAAAAAAAGATGACCCGGAAGTCATCGAAACGTCTAAAGTTGTCACCTTTATACATCGTTGTTATTTATAGCAGCGTAAAAATGTGAACTTTTTTTAGATGTTCCATAAAACGGTATAAAATCTTGTATTTTTTAATAGTTTATTCGGAAAACATGTTAAAAACTTGTATTTTTTTCTAGTTTTGTTTTCTTGGAGTGGTACAAAGTGTGTTAATTTTAAATAAATTTATGTAAAGTTTTGAGCTTTTTAAGTTGTTTTTTTCATATAATATTGAAAATTCATTACCCTAATTCAACTTGTTTCGTAGAATCATGAAAAACGATGACCCGGGAGTCACTGAAACGTCTAAAGTTGTCACCTTTACACATCGTTGTTATTTATAGCAGCGTAAAAATGTGAACTTTTTTTAGATGTTCCATAAAACGGTTTAAAATCTTGTATTTTTTAACAGTTTTATCGGAAAACATGTTAAAAACTTGTATTTTATTCTAGTTTTTGTTTTCTTAGAGTGGTACAAAATGTGTTAATTTTAAAGGAATTTATGGCAAACTTTGAGGTTCTTAAGTTGTTTTTTCATATAACATTGAAAAATCATGATCCTGATAAAACTTGTTTTGTAGGACCGTAAAAAAAGATAACCCGGAAGACATTGAAACGTCTAAAGTTGTCACCTTTATACATCGTTCTTATTTATAGCAGCGTAAAAAATGTGAATTGTTTTATAGATGTTCCATTAAACGGTGTTAAATCTTGTATTTTTTTACAAATTTTTTGGAAAACATGTTAAAAACTTGTATTTTTTTCTAGTTTTTGTTTTCTTAGATTGGTACAAAATGTGATAATTTTAAAGAAATTTATGTCAAGCTATGAGCTTTTTAAGTTGTTTTTTTGCATATAATATTGAAAAATCATTACCCTAGAGCTTGTTTGGTAAAACCGTAAAAAAAGATGATTCGGAAGTTATTGAAACGTCAAAAGTTGTCACCTTTATACATCGTTGCTATTTATAGCAGCGTAAAAATGTGAACTTTTTTATAGATGTTCCATAAAACGGTGTAAAATCTTGTATTTTTTAACAGTTTTATCAGAAAACATGTTAAAAACTTGTATTTTATTCTAGTTTTTGTTTTCTTAAAGTGGTATAAAATGTGTTAATTTTAAAGAAATTTATGTCATGCTTTGAGCTTTTTAAGTTGTTTTTTTCATATAACATTGAAAAATCATGACCCTGATACAACTTGTTTTGTAGAACCGTAAAAAAAGATGACCCGGAAGACATTGAAACGTCTAAACTTGTCACCTTTATACATCGTTCTTATTTATAGCAGCGTAAAAAATGTGAATTGTTTTATAGATGTTCCATAAAACGGTGTTAAAACTTGTATTTTTTAACAAATTTTTCGGAAAACATGTTAAAAACTTCTATTTTTTTCTAGTTTTTGTTTTCTTAGAGTGGTACAAATTGTGATAATTTTAAAGAAATTTATGTCAAGCTATGAGCTTTTTAAGTTGTTTTTTTGCAAATAATATTGAAAAATCGTTAACCTAGAGCTTGTTTGGTAAATCCGTAAAAAAAGATGATCCGAAAGTTATTGAAACGTCAAAAGTTGTCACCTTTATAAATCGTTGTTATTTATAGCAGCGTAAAAATGCGAACTTTTATATAGATGTTCCATAAAACGGTGTAAAATCTTGTATTTTTTAACAGTTTTATCGGAAAACATGTTAAAATCTTGTATTTTATTCTAGTTTTTGTTTTCTTAGAGTGGTACAAAATATGTTAATTTTAAAGGAATTTATGGCAAACTTTGAGCTTCTTAAGTTGTTTTTTCATATAACATTGAAAAATCATTATCCTGATACAACTTGTTTTGTAGAACCGTAAAAAAAGATGACCCGGAAGACATTGAAACGTCTAAAGTTGTCACCTTTATACATCGTTCTTATTTATAGCAGCGTAAAAAATGTGAACTGTTTTATAGATGTTCCATAAAACGGTGTTAAATCTTGTATTTTTTTACAAATTTTTTGTAAAACATGTTAAAAACTTGTATTTTTTTCTAGTTTTTGTTTTCTTAGAGTGGTACAAAATTTGATAATTTTAAATAAATTTATGTCAAGCTATGAGCTTTTTAAGTTGTTTTTTTGCATATAATATTGAAAAATCATTACCCTAGAGCTTGTTTGTTAAACCGTAAAAAAAGATGATCCGGAAGTCATTGAATCGTCAAAAGTTGTCACCTTTATAGATCGTTGTTATTTATAGCAGCGTAAAAATGTGAACTTTTTTTAGATGTTCCGTAAAACGGTGTAAAATCTTGTATTTTTTAATAGTTTATTTAGAAAACATGTTAAAAACTTGTATTTTTTTCTAGTTTTTTCTTTTTTAGAGTGGTACAAAGTGTGTTAATTTTAAAGGGATTTATGTAAAGCGGTGAGCTTTTTGAGTTGTTTTTTCATATAGTATTAAAAATCACGACACTGATACAGCTTGTTTTGTAGAACCGTAAAAAAAATTGACCCGAAAGTTATTGAAACGTCTAAAGTTGTCACCTTTATACATCGTTATTATTTATAGCAGCGTAAAAATGTGAACTTTCTTTTAGATGTTCCATAAAACGGTATAAAATCTTGTATTTTTTAATAGTTTATTCGGAAAACATGTTAAAAACTTGTATTTATTTCTAGTTTTGTTTTCTTTAGGGTGGTACAAAGTGTGTTAATTTTAAAGAAATTTATGTAAAACGGTGAGCTTTATTGGTTGTTTTTTCATATAGTATTGAAAAATCATTACCCTGATATAACTTGTTTTGTAGAACCGTAAAAAAAGATGACCCGAAAGTTATTGAAACGTCTAAAGTTGTCACCTTTATACATCGTTGTTATTTATAGCAGCGTAAAAATGTGAACTTTCTTTTAGATGTTCCATAAAACGATATAAAATCTTGTGTTTTTTAACAGTTTTTTCGGAAACATGTTAAAAACTTGAATTTATTTCTAGTTTTTGTTTTTTTAGAATGGTACAAAATGTGTAAATTTTTAATAAATTTATGTAAAGTTTTGAGCTTTTTAAGTTGTTTTTTTCATATAATATTGAAAAATCATTAACCTAATTAAACTTGTTTCGTAGAATCGTGAAAAATGATGACCCGAAAGTTATTGAAACGTCTAAAGTTGTCACCTTTACACATCGTTGTTATTTATAGCAGCGTAAAAATGTGAACTTTTTTTTAGATGTTCCATAAAACGGTTTAAAATTTTGTATTTTTTAACAGTTTTATCGGAAAACATGTTAAAAACTTGTATTTTATTTTAGTTTTTGTTTTCTTAGAGTGGTACAAAATGTGTTAATTTTAAAGGAATTTATGGCAAACTTTGAGCTTCTTAAGTTGTTTTTTCATATAACATTGAAAAATCATTATCCTGATACAACTTGTTTTGTAGAACCGTAAAAAAAGATGACCCGGAAGACATTGAAACGTCTAAAGTTGTCACCTTTATACATCGTTCTTATTTATAGCAGCGTAAAAAATGTGAACTGTTTTATAGATGTTCCATAAAACGGTGTTAAATCTTGTATTTTTTTACAAATTTTTTGTAAAACATGTTAAAAACTTGTATTTTTTTCTAGTTTTTGTTTTTTAGAGTGGTACAAAATGTGATAATTTTAAATAAATTTATGTCAAGCTATGAGCTTTTTAAGTTGTTTTTTTGCATATAATATTGAAAAATCATTACCCTAGAGCTTGTTTGTTAAACCGTAAAAAAAGATGATCCGGAAGTTATTGAAACGTCAAAAGTTGTCACCTTTATAAAACGTTGTTATTTATAGCAGCGTAAAAATGCGAACTTTTTTATAGATGTTACATAAAACGGTGTAAAATCTTGTATTTTTTAACAGTTTTATCGGAAAACATGTTAAAAACTTGTATTTTATTCTAGTTTTTGTTTTCTTAGAGTGGTACAAAATATGTTAATTTTAAAGGAATTTCTGTCAAGCTTTGAGCTTTTTAGGTTGTTTTTTTCATATAACATTGAAAAATCATGACCCTGATACATTTTGTTTGGTAAACCGTAAAAAAAGATGATCCGGAAGTCATTGAATCGTCAAAAGTTGTCAACTTTATACATCGTTGTTATTTATAGCAGCGTAAAAATGTGAACTTTTTTTAGATGTTCCGTAAAACGGTGTAAAATCTTGTATTTTTTAATAGTTTATTCAGAAAACATGTTAAGAACTTGTATTTTTTTCTAGTTTTTGTTTTCTTAGAGTGGTACAAAGTGTGTTAATTTTAAAGGTATTTATGTAAAGCGGTGAGCTTTTTGAGTTGTTTTTTCATATAGTATTAAAAATCACGACACTGATACAACTTGTTTGTAGAACCGTAAAAAAAGATGACTCGAAAGTTATTGAAACATCTAAAGTTGTCACCTTTATACATGGTTGTTATTTATAGCAGCGTAAAAATGTGAACTTTCTTTTAGATGTTCCATAAAACGGAATAAAATCTTGTATTTTTTAATAGTTTATTCGGAAAACATGTTAAAAACTTGTATTTTTTTCTTGTTTTGTTTTCTTAGAGTGGTACAAAGTGTGTTAATTTTAAAGAAATTTATGTAAAATGGTGAGCTTTATTGGTTGTTTTTTCATATAGTATTGAAAAATCATTATCCTGATATAACTTGTTTTGTCGAACCGTAAAAAAAGATGACCCGAAAGTTATTGAAACGTCTAAAGTTGTCACCTTTATACATCGTTGTTATTTATAGCAGCATAAAAATGTGAACTTTCTTTTAGATGTTCCATAAAAAAATATAAAATCTTGTATTTTTTAACAGTTTTTTCGGAAACATGTTAAAAACTTGAATTTATTTCTAGTTTTTGTTTTTTTAGAATGGTACAAAATGTGTAAATTTTAAATAAATTTATGTAAAGTTTTGAGCTTTTTAAGTTGTTTTTTTCATATAATATTGAAAAATCATTACCCTAATTCAACTTGTTTCGTAGAATCGTGAAAAATGATGACCCGGGAGTCACTAAAACGTCTAAAGTTGTCACCTTTACACATCGTTGTTATTTATAGCAGCGTAATAATGTGAACTTTTTTTAGATGTTCCATAAAATGGTTTAAAATCTTGTATTTTTTAACAGTTTTATCGGAAAACATGTTAAAAACTTGTATTTTATTCTAGTTTTTGTTTTCTTAGAGTGGTACAAAATGTGTTAATTTTAAAGGAATTTATGGCAAACTTTGAGCTTCTTAAGTTGTTTTTTCATATAACATTCAAAAAATCATGATCCTGATACAACTTGTTTTGTAGAACCGTAAAAAAAGATGACCCGGAAGACATTGAGACGTCTAAAGTTGCCACCTTTATACATCGTTCTTATTAATAGCAGCGTAAAAAAATGTGAACTGTTTTATAGATGTTCCATAAAACGCTGTTAAATCTTGTATTTTTTTACAAATTTTTTTGGAAAACATGTTAAAAACTATGTGATAGTTTTTGTTTCAAGCTATGAGCTTTTTAAGTTGTTTTTTTGCATATAATATTGAAAAATCATTACCCTAGAGCTTGTTTGTTAAAACCGTAAAAAAAGATGATCCGGAAGTTATTGAAACGTCAAAAGTTTTCACCTTTATAAATCGTTGTTATTTATAGCAGCGTAAAAATGTGAACTTTTTTATAGATGTTACATAAAACGGAATAAAATCTTGTATTTTTTAATAGTTTATTCGGAAAACATGTAAAAAACTTGTATTTTTTTCTAGTTTTGTTTTCTTAAAGTGGTACAAAGTGTGTTAATTTTAAAGAAATTTATGTAAAACGGTGAGCTTTATTGGTTGTTTTTTCATATAGTATTGAAAAATCATTACCCTGATATAACTTGTTTTGTAGAACCGTAAAAAAAGATGACCCGAAAGTTATTAAAACGTCTAAAGTTGTCACCTTTATACATCGTTGTTATTTATAGCAGCGTAAAAATGTGAACTTTCTTTTAGATGTTCCATAAAACGATATAAAATCTTGTATTTTTTAACAGTTTTTTCGGAAACATGTTAAAAACTTGAATTTATTTCTAGTTTTTGTTTTTTTAGAATGGTACAAAATGTGTAAATTTTAAATAAATTTATGTAAAGTTTTGAGCTTTTTAAGTTGTTTTTTTCATATAATATTGAAAAATCATTACCCTAATTCAACTTGTTTCGTAGAATCGTGAAAAATGATGACCCGGGAGTCACTGAAACGTCTAAAGTTGTCACCTTTACACATCTTTGCTATTTATAGCAGCGTAAAAATGTGAACTTTTTTTAGATGTTCCATAAAATGGTTTAAAATCTTGTATTTTTTAACAGTTTTATCGGAAAACATGTTAAAAACTTGTATTTTATTCTAGTTTTCGTTTTCTTAGAGTGGTACAAAATGTGTTAATTTTAAAGGAATTTATGGCAAACTTTGAGCTTCTTAAGTTGTTTTTTCATATAACATTGAAAAATCATGATCCTGATACAACTTGTTTTGTAGAACCGTAAAAAAAGATGACCCGGAAGACATTGAAACGTCTAAAGTTGCCACCTTTATACATCGTTCTTATTAATAGCAGCGTAAAAAATGTGAACTGTTTTATAGATGTTCCATAAAACGCTGTTAAATCTTGTATTTTTTTACAAATTTTTTTGGAAAACATGTTAAAAACTATGTGATAGTTTTTGTTTCAAGCTATGAGCTTTTTAAGTTGTTTTTTTATATAATATTGAAAAATCATTACCCTAGAGCTTGTTTGTTAAAACCGTAAAAAAAGATGATCCGGAAGTTATTGAAACGTCAAAATTTTCACCTTTATAAATCGTTGTTATTTATAGCAGCGTAAAAATGCGAACTTTTTTATAGATGTTACATAAAACGGAATAAAATCTTGTATTTTTTAATAGTTTATTCGGATAACATGTTAAAAACTTGTATTTTTTTCTAGTTTTGTTTTCTTAGAGTGGTACAAACTGTGTTAATTTTAAAGAAATTTATGTAAAACGGTGAGCTTTATTGGTTGTTTTTTCATATAGTATTGAAAAATCATTACCCTGATATAACTTGTTTTGTAGAACCGTAAAAAAAGATGACCCGAAAGTTATTGAAACGTCTAAAGTTGTCACCTTTATACATGGTTGTTATTTATAGCAGCGTAAAAATGTGAACTTTCTTTTAGATGTTCCAAAAAACGGAATAAAATCTTGTAATTTTTAATAGTTTATTCGGAAAACATGTTAAAAACTTGTATTTTTTTCTAGTTTTGTTTTCTTAGAGTGGTACAAAGTGTGTTAATTTTAAAGAAATTTATGTAAAACGGTGAGCTTTATTGGTTGTGTTTTCATATAGTATTGAAAAATCATTACCCTGATATAACTTGTTTTGTAGAACCGTAAAAAAAGATGACCCGAAAGTTATTGAAACGTCTAAAGTTGTCACCTTTATACATCGTTGTTATTTATAGCAGCGTAAAAATGTGAACTTTCTTTTTGATGTTCCATAAAACGATATAAAATCTTGTATTTTTTAACAGTTTTTTCGAAAACTTGTTAAAAACTTGAATTTATTTCTAGTTTTTGTTTTTTTAGAATGGTACAAAATGTGTAAATTTTAAATAAATTTATGTAAAGTTTTGAGCTTTTTAAGTTGTTTTTTTCATATAATATTGAAAAATCATTAACCTAATTCAACTTGTTTCGTAGAATCGTGAAAAATGATGACCCGGGAGTCACTGAAACGTCTAAAGTTGTCACCTTTACACATCGTTGTTATTTATAGCAGCGTAAAAATGTGAACTTTTTTTTAGATGTTCCATAAAATGGTTTAAAATCTTGTATTTTTTAACAGTTTTATCGGAAAACATGTTAAAAACTTGTATTTTATTCTAGTTTTTGTTTTCTTAGAGTGGTACAAAATGTGTTAATTTTAAAGGAATTTATGGCAAACTTTGAGCTTCTTAAGTTGTTTTTTCATATAACATTGAAAAATCATGATCCTGATACAACTTGTTTTGTAGAACCGTAAAAAAAGATGACCCGGAAGACATTGAAACGTCTAAAGTTGCCACCTTTATACATCGTTCTTATTAATATCAGCGTAAAAAATGTGAACTGTTTTATAGATGTTCCATAAAACGCTGTTAAATCTTGTATTTTTTTACAATTTTTTTTGGAAAACATGTTAAAAACTATGTGATAGTTTTTGTTTCAAGCTATGAGCTTTTTAAGTTGTTTTTTTGCATATAATATTGAAAAATCATTACCCTAGAGCTTGTTTGTTAAAACCGTAAAAAAAGATGATCCGGAAGTTATTGAAACGTCAAAAGTTTTCACCTTTATAAATCGTTGTTATTTATAGCAGCGTAAAAATGCGAACTTTTTTATAGATGTTACATAAAACGGAATAAAATCTTGTATTTTTTAATAGTTTATTCGGAAAACATGTTAAAAACTTGTATTTTTTTCTAGTTTTGTTTTCTTAGAGTGGTACAAAGTGTGTTAATTTTAAAGAAATTTATGTAAAACGGTGAGCTTTATTGGTTGTTTTTTCATATAGTATTGAAAAATCATTACCCTGATATAACTTGTTTTGTAGAACCGTAAAAAAAGATGACCCGAAAGTTATTGAAACGTCTAAAGTTGTCACCTTTATACATCGTTGTTATTTATAGCAGCGTAAAAATGTGAACTTTCTTTTAGATGTTCCATAAAACGATATAAAATCTTGTATTTTTTAACAGTTTTTTCGGAAACATGTTAAAAACTTGAATTTATTTCTAGTTTTTGTTTTTTTAGAATGGTACAAAATGTGTAAATTTTAAATAAATTTATGTAAAGTTTTGAGCTTTTTAAGTTGTTTTTTTCATATAATATTGAAAAATCATTAACCTAATTCAACTTGTTTCGTAGAATCGTGAAAAATGATGACCCGGGAGTCACTGAAACGTCTAAAGTTGTCACCTTTACACATCTTTGTTATTTATAGCAGCGTAAAAATGTGAACTTTTTTTTAGATGTTTCATATAACATTGAAAAATCATGATCCTGATACAACTTGTTTTGTAGAACCGTAAAAAAAGATGACCCGGAAGACATTGAAACGTCTAAAGTTCTCACCTTTATACATCGTTCTTATTTATAGCAGCGTAAAAAATGTGAATTGTTTTATAGATGTTCCATAAAACGGTGTTAAAACTTGTATTTTTTAACAAATTTTTCGGAAAACATGTTAAAAACTTCTATTTTTTTCTAGTTTTTGTTTTCTTAGGGTGGTACAAATTGTGATAATTTTAAATAAATTTATGTCAAGCTATGAGCTTTTTTAGTTGTTTTTTTGCATATAATATTGAAAAATCATTACCCTAGAGCTTGTTTGTTAAAACCGTAAAAAAAGATGATCCGTAAGTTATTGAAACGTCAAAAGTTGTCACCTTTATAAATCGTTGTTATTTATAGCAGCGTAAAAATGCGAACTTTTTTATAGATGTTACATAAAACGGTGTAAAATGTTGTATTTTTTAACAGTTTTATCGGAAAACATGTTAAAACTTGTATTTTATTCTAGTTTTTGTTTTCTTAGAGTGGTACAAAATGTGTTAAGTTTAAAGGAATTTCTGTCAAGCTTTGAGCTTTTTAGGTTGTTTTTTTCATATAACATTGAAAAATCATGACCCTGATACATCTTGTTTGGTAAAACCGTAAAAAAAGATGATTCGGAAGTCATTGAATCGTCAAAAGTTGTCACCTTTATACATCGTTGTTATTTATAGCAGCGTAAAAATGTAAACTTTTTTTAGATGTTCCGTAAAACGGTGTAAAATCTTGTATTTTTTAATAGTTTATTCAGAAAACATGTTAAAAACTTGTATTTTTTCTAGTTTTTGTTTTCTTAGAGTGGTACAAAGTGTGTTAATTTTAAAGGGATTTATGTAAAGCGGTGAGCTTTTTGAGTTGTTTTTTCATATAGCATTAAAAATCACGACACTGATACAACTTGTTTTGTAGAACCGTAAAAAAAGATGACCCGAAAGTTATTGAAACATCTAAAGTTGTCACATACATGGTTGTTATTTATAGCAGCGTAAAAATGTGAACTTTCTTTTAGATGTTCCATAAAACGATATAAAATCTTGTATTTTTTAACAGTTTTTTCGGAAACATGTTAAAAACTTGAATTTATTTCTAGTTTTTGTTTTTTTAGAATGGTACAAAATGTGTAAATTTTAAATAAATTTATGTAAAGTTTTGAGCTTTTTAAGTTGTTTTTTTCATATAATATTGAAAAATCATTAACCTAATTCAACTTGTTTCGTAGAATCGTGAAAAATGATGACCCGGGAGTCACTGAAACGTCTAAAGTTGTCACCTTTACACATCTTTGTTATTTATAGCAGCGTAAAAATGTGAACTTTTTTTTAGATGTTCCATAAAATGGTTTAAAATCTTGTATTTTTTAACAGTTTTATCGGAAAACATGTTAAAAACTTGTATTTTATTCTAGTTTTTGTTTTCTTAGAGTGGTACAAAATGTGTTAATTTTAAAGGAATTTATGGCAAACTTTGAGCTTCTTAAGTTGTTTTTTCATATAACATTGAAAAATAATGATCCAGATACAACTTGTTTTGTAGAACCGTAAAAAAAGATGACCCGGAAGACATTGAAACGTCTAAAGTTGCCACCTTTATACATCGTTCTTATTAATAGCAGCGTAAAAAATGTGAACTGTTTTATAGATATTCCATAAAACGGTGTTAAAACTTGTATTTTTTAACAAATTTTTCGGAAAACATGTTAAAAACTTCTATTTTTTTCTAGTTTTTGTTTTCTTAGGGTGGTACAAATTGTGATAATTTTAAATAAATTTATGTCAAGCTATGAGCTTTTTTAGTTGTTTTTTTGCATATAATATTGAAAAATCATTACCCTAGAGCTTGTTTGTTAAAACCGTAAAAAAAGATGATCCGTAAGTTATTGAAACGTCAAAAGTTGTCACCTTTATAAATCGTTGTTATTTATAGCAGCGTAAAAATGCGAACTTTTTTATAGATGTTACATAAAACGGTGTAAAATGTTGTATTTTTTAACAGTTTTATCGGAAAACATGTTAAAAACTTGTATTTTATTCTAGTTTTTGTTTTCTTAGAGTGGTACAAAATGTGTTAATTTTAAAGGAATTTCTGTCAAGCTTTGAGCTTTTTAGGTTGTTTTTTTCATATAACATTGAAAAATCATGACCCTGATACATCTTGTTTGGTAAAACCGTAAAAAAAGATGATTCGGAAGTCATTGAATCGTCAAAAGTTGTCACCTTTATACATCGTTGTTATTTATAGCAGCGTAAAAATGTAAACTTTTTTAGATGTTCCGTAAAACGGTGTAAAATCTTGTATTTTTTAATAGTTTATTCAGAAAACATGTTAAAAACTTGTATTTTTTCTAGTTTTTGTTTTCTTAGAGTGGTACAAAGTGTGTTAATTTTAAAGGGATTTATGTAAAGCGGTGAGCTTTTTGAGTTGTTTTTTCATATAGCATTAAAAATCACGACACTGATACAACTTGTTTTGTAGAACCGTAAAAAAAGATGACCCGAAAGTTATTGAAACATCTAAAGTTGTCACCTTTATACATGGTTGTTATTTATAGCAGCGTAAAAATGTGAACTTTCTTTTAGATGTTCCATAAAACGATATAAAATCTTGTATTTTTTAACAGTTTTTTCGAAAACATGTTAAAAACTTGAATTTATTTCTAGTTTTTGTTTTTTTAGAATGGTACAAAATGTGTAAATTTTAAATAAATTTATGTAAAGTTTTGAGCTTTTTAAGTTGTTTTTTTCATATAATATTGAAAAATCATTAACCTAATTCAACTTGTTTCGTAGAATCGTGAAAAATGATGACCCAGAGTCACTGAAACGTCTAAAGTTGTCACCTTTACACATCTTTGTTATTTATAGCAGCGTAAAAATGTGAACTTTTTTTTAGATGTTCCATAAAATGGTTTAAGATCTTGTATTTTTTAACAGTTTTATCGGAAAACATGTTAAAAACTTGTATTTTATTCTAGTTTTTGTTTTCTTAGAGTGGTACAAAATGTGTTAATTTTAAAGGAATTTATGGCAAACTTTGAGCTTCTTAAGTTGTTTTTTCATATAACATTGAAAAATCATGATCCAGATACAACTTGTTTTGTAGAACCGTAAAAAAAGATGACCCGGAAGACATTGAAACGTCTAAAGTTGCCACCTTTATACATCGTTCTTATTAATAGCAACAGTAAAAAATGTGAACTGCTTTATAGATATTCCATAAAACGGTGTTAAAACTTGTATTTTTTAACAAATTTTTCGGAAAACATGTTAAAAACTTCTATTTTTTTCTAGTTTTTGTTTTCTTAGGGTGGTACAAATTGTGATAATTTTAAATAAATTTATGTCAAGCTATGAGCTTTTTTAGTTGTTTTTTTGCATATAATATTGAAAAATCATTACCCTAGAGCTTGTTTGTTAAAACCGTAAAAAAAGATGATCCGTAAGTTATTGAAACGTCAAAAGTTGTCACCTTTATAAATCGTTGTTATTTATAGCAGCGTAAAAATGCGAACTTTTTTATAGATGTTACATAAAACGGTGTAAAATGTTGTATTTTTTAACAGTTTTATCGGAAAACATGTTAAAAACTTGTATTTTATTCTAGTTTTTGTTTTCTTAGAGTGGTACAAAATGTGTTAATTTTAAAGGAATTTCTGTCAAGCTTTGAGCTTTTTAGGTTGTTTTTTTCATATAACATTGAAAAATCATGACCCTGATACATCTTGTTTGGTAAAACCGTAAAAAAAGATGATTCGGAAGTCATTGAATCGTCAAAAGTTGTCACCTTTATACATCGTTGTTATTTATAGCAGCGTAAAAATGTAAACTTTTTTTAGATGTTCCGTAAAACGGTGTAAAATCTTGTATTTTTTAATAGTTTATTCAGAAATCATGTTAAAAACTTGTATTTTTTCTAGTTTTTGTTTTCTTAGAGTGGTACAAAGTGTGTTAATTTTAAAGGGATTTATGTAAAGCGGTGAGCTTTTTGAGTTGTTTTTTCATATAGCATTAAAAATCACGACACTGATACAACTTGTTTTGTATAACCGTAAAAAAAGATGACCCGAAAGTTATTGAAACATCTAAAGTTGTCACCTTTATACATGGTTGTTATTTATAGCAGCGTAAAAATGTGAACTTTCTTTTAGATGTTCCATAAAACGATATAAAATCTTGTATTTTTTAACAGTTTTTTCGGAAACATGTTAAAAACTTGAATTTATTTCTAGTTTTTGTTTTTTTAGAATGGTACAAAATGTGTAAATTTTAAATAAATTTATGTAAAGTTTTGAGCTTTTTAAGTTGTTTTTTTCATATAATATTGAAAAATCATTAACCTAATTCAACTTGTTTCGTAGAATCGTGAAAAATGATGACCCGGAGTCACTGAAACGTCTAAAGTTGTCACCTTTACACATCTTTGTTATTTATAGCAGCGTAAAAATGTGAACTTTTTTTTAGATGTTCCATAAAATGGTTTAAAATCTTGTATTTTTTAACAGTTTTATCGGAAAACATGTTAAAAACTTGTATTTTATTCTAGTTTTTGTTTTCTTAGAGTGATACAAAATGTGTTAATTTTAAAGGAATTTATGGCAAACTTTGAGCTTCTTAAGTTGTTTTTTCATATAACATTGAAAAATCATGATCCCGTATACAACTTGTTTTGTAGAACCGTAAAAAAAGATGACCCGGAAGACATTGAAACGTCTAAAGTTGCCACCTTTATACATCGTTCTTATTAATAGCAACAGTAAAAAATGTGAACTTGTTTTATAGATATTCCATAAAACGGTGTTAAAACTTGTATTTTTTAACAAATTTTTCGGAAAACATGTTAAAAACTTCTATTTTTTTCTAGTTTTTGTTTTCTTAGGTGGTACAAATTGTGATAATTTTAAATAAATTTATGTCAAGCTATGAGCTTTTTTAGTTGTTTTTTTGCATATAATATTGAAAAATCATTACCCTAGAGCTTGTTTGTTAAAACCGTAAAAAAAGATGATCCGTAAGTTATTGAAACGTCAAAAGTTGTCACCTTTATAAATCGTTGTTATTTATAGCAGCGTAAAAATGCGAACTTTTTTATAGATGTTACATAAAACGGTGTAAAATGTTGTATTTTTTAACGCTTTATCGGAAAACATGTTAAAAACTTGTATTTTATTCTAGTTTTTGTTTTCTTAGAGTGGTACAAAATGTGTTAATTTTAAAGGAATTTATCAAGCTTTGAGCTTTTTAGGTTGTTTTTTTCATATAACATTGAAAAATCATGACCCTGATACATCTTGTTTGGTAAAACCGTAAAAAAAGATGATTCGGAAGTCATTGAATCGTCAAAAGTTGTCACCTTTATACATCGTTGTTATTTATAGCAGCGTAAAAATGTAAACTTTTTTAGATGTTCCGTAAAACGGTGTAAAATCTTGTATTTTTTAATAGTTTATTCAGAAATCATGTTAAAAACTTGTATTTTTTCTAGTTTTTGTTTTCTTAGAGTGGTACAAAGTGTGTTAATTTTAAAGGGATTTATGTAAAGCGGTGAGCTTTTTGAGTTGTTTTTTCATATAGCATTAAAAATCACGACACTGATACAACTTGTTTTGTATAACCGTAAAAAAAGATGACCCGAAAGTTATTGAAACATCTAAAGTTGTCACCTTTATACATGGTTGTTATTTATAGCAGCGTAAAAATGTGAACTTTCTTCTAGATGTTCCATAAAACGATATAAAATCTTGTATTTTTTAACAGTTTTTTCGGAAACATGTTAAAAACTTGAATTTATTTCTAGTTTTTGTTTTTTTAGAATGGTACAAAATGTGTAAATTTTAAATAAATTTATGTAAAGTTTTGAGCTTTTTAAGTTGTTTTTTTCATATAATATTGAAAAATCATTAACCTAATTCAACTTGTTTCGTAGAATCGTGAAAAATGATGACCCGGGAGTCACTGAAACGTCTAAAGTTGTCACCTTTACACATCTTTGTTATTTATAGCAGCGTAAAAATGTGAACTTTTTTTTAGATGTTCCATAAAATGGTTTAAAATCTTGTATTTTTTAACAGTTTTATCGGAAAACATGTTAAAAACTTGTATTTTATTCTAGTTTTTGTTTTCTTAGAGTGATACAAAATGTGTTAATTTTAAAGGAATTTATGGCAAACTTTGAGCTTCTTAAGTTGTTTTTTCATATAACATTGAAAAATCATGATCCAGATACAACTTGTTTTGTAGAACCGTAAAAAAAGATGACCCGGAAGACATTGAAACGTCTAAAGTTGCCACCTTTATACATCGTTCTTATTAATAGCAGCGTAAAAAATGTGAACTGTTTTATAGATATTCCATAAAACGGTGTTAAAACTTGTATTTTTTAACAAATTTTTCGGAAAACATGTTAAAAACTTCTATTTTTTTCTAGTTTTTGTTTTCTTAGGGTGGTACAAATTGTGATAATTTTAAATAAATTTATGTCAAGCTATGAGCTTTTTTAGTTGTTTTTTTGCATATAATATTGAAAAATCATTACCCTAGAGCTTGTTTGTTAAAACCGTAAAAAAAGATGATCCGTAAGTTATTGAAACGTCAAAAGTTGTCACCTTTATAAATCGTTGTTATTTATAGCAGCGTAAAAATGCGAACTTTTTTATAGATGTTACATAAAACGGTGTAAAATGTTGTATTTTTTAACAGTTTTATCGGAAAACATGTTAAAAACTTGTATTTTATTCTAGTTTTTGTTTTCTTAGATTGGTACAAAATGTGTTAATTTTAAAGGAATTTCGTCAAGCTTTGAGCTTTTTAGGTTGTTTTTTTCATATAACATTGAAAAATCATGACCCTGATACATCTTGTTTGGTAAAACCGTAAAAAAAGATGATTCGGAAGTCATTGAATCGTCAAAAGTTGTCACCTTTATACATCGTTGTTATTTATAGCAGCGTAAAAATGTAAACTTTTTTTAGATGTTCCGTAAAACGGTGTAAAATCTTGTATTTTTTAATAGTTTATTCAGAAAACATGTTAAAAACTTGTATTTTTTCTAGTTTTTGTTTTCTTAGAGTGGTACAAAGTGTGTTAATTTTAAAGGGATTTATGTAAAGCGGTGAGCTTTTTGAGTTGTTTTTTCATATAGCATTAAAAATCACGACACTGATACAACTTGTTTTGTATAACCGTAAAAAAAGATGACCCGAAAGTTATTGAAACATCTAAAGTTGTCACCTTTATACATGGTTGTTATTTATAGCAGCGTAAAAATGTGAACTTTCTTTTAGATGTTCCATAAAACGATATAAAATCTTGTATTTTTTAACAGTTTTTTCGGAAACATGTTAAAAACTTGAATTTATTTCTAGTTTTTGTTTTTTTAGAATGGTACAAAATGTGTAAATTTTAAATAAATTTATGTAAAGTTTTGAGCTTTTTAAGTTGTTTTTTTCATATAATATTGAAAAATCATTAACCTAATTCAACTTGTTTCGTAGAATCGTGAAAAATGATGACCCGGGAGTCACTGAAACGTCTAAAGTTGTCACCTTTACACATCTTTGTTATTTATAGCAGCGTAAAAATGTGAACTTTTTTTTAGATGTTCCATAAAATGGTTTAAAATCTTGTATTTTTTAACAGTTTTATCGGAAAACATGTTAAAAACTTGTATTTTATTCTAGTTTTTGTTTTCTTAGAGTGGTACAAAATGTGTTAATTTTAAAGGAATTTATGGCAAACTTTGAGCTTCTTAAGTTGTTTTTTCATATAACATTGAAAAATCATGATCCTGATACAACTTGTTTTGTAGAACCGTAAAAAAAGATGACCCGGAAGACATTGAAACGTCTAAAGTTGCCACCTTTATACATCGTTCTTATTAATAGCAGCGTAAAAAATGTGAACTGTTTTATAGATATTCCATAAAACGGTGTTAAAACTTGTATTTTTTAACAAATTTTTCGGAAAACATGTTAAAAACTTCTATTTTTTTCTAGTTTTTGTTTTCTTAGGGTGGTACAAATTGTGATAATTTTAAATAAATTTATGTCAAGCTATGGGCTTTTTTAGTTTTTTTTTTGCATATAATATTGAAAAATCATTACCCTAGAGCTTGTTTGTTAAAACCGTAAAAAAAGATGATCCGGAAGTTATTGAAACGTCAAAAGTTGTCACCTTTATAAATCGTTGTTATTTATAGCAGCGTAAAAATGCGATCTTTTTTATAGATGTTACATAAAACGGTGTAAAATCTTGTATTTTTTAACAGTTTTATCGGAAAACACGTTAAAAACTTGTATTTTATTCTAGTTTTTGTTTTCTTAGAGTGGTACAAAATGTGTTAATTTTAAAGGAATTTCTGTCAAGCTTTGAGCTTTTTAGGTTGTTTTTTTCATATAACATTGAAAAATCATGACACTGATACATCTTGTTTGGTAAAACCGTAAAAAAAGATGATCCGGAAGTCATTGAATCGTCAAAAGTTGTCACCTTTATACATCGTTGTTATTTATAGCAGCGTAAAAATGTGAACTTTTTTTAGATGTTCCGTAAAACGGTGTAAAATCTTGTATTTTTTAATAGTTTATTCAGAAAACATGTTAAAAACTTGTATTTTTTCTAGTGTTTGTTTTCTTAGAGTGGTACAAAATGTGTTAATTTTAAAGGAATTTCTGTAAAGCGGTGAGCTTTTTGAGTTGTTTTTTCATATAGCATTAAAAATCACGACACTGATACAACTTGTTTTGTAGAACCGTAAAAAAAGATGACCCGAAAGTTATTGAAACATCTAAAGTTGTCACCTTTATACATGGTTGTTATTTATAGCAGCGTAAAAATGTGAACTTTCTTTTAGATGTTCCATAAAACGGAATAAATACTTGTAATTTTTAATAGTTTATTCGGAAAACATGTTAAAAACTTGTATTTTTTTCTAGTTTGTTTTCTTAGAGTGGTACAAAGTGTGTTAATTTTAAAGAAATTTATGTAAAACGGTGAGCTTTATTGGTTGTTTTTTCATATAGTATTGAAAAATCATTATCCTGATATAACTTGTTTTGTAGAACCGTAAAAAAAGATGACCCGAAAGTTATTAGAACGTCTAAAGTTGTCACCTTTATACATCGTTGTTATTTATATCAGCGTAAAAATGTGAACTTTCTTTTAGATGTTCCATAAAACGATATAAAATCTTGTATTTTTTAACAGTTTTTTCGGAAACATGTTAAAAACTTGAATTTATTTCTAGTTTTTGTTTTTTTAGAATGGTACAAAATGTGTAAATTTTAAATAAATTTATGTAAAGTTTTGAGCTTTTTAAGTTGTTTTTTTCATATAATATTGAAAAATCATTAACCTAATTCAACTTGTTTCGTAGAATCGTGAAAAATGATGACCCGGGAGTCACTGAAACGTCTAAAGTTGTCACCTTTACACATCTTTGTTATTTATAGCAGCGTAAAAATGTGAACTTTTTTTAGATGTTCCATAAAATGGTTTAAAATCTTGTATTTTTTAATCTTTATCGGAAAACATGTTAAAAACTTGTATTTTATTCTAGTTTTTGTTTTCTTAGAGTGGTACAAAATGTGTTAATTTTAAAGGAATTTATGGCAAACTTTGAGCTTCTTAAGTTGTTTTTTCATATAACATTGAAAAATCATGATCCTGATACAACTTGTTTTGTAGAACCGTAAAAAAAGATGACCCGGAAGACATTGAAACGTCTAAAGTTGCCACCTTTATACATCGTTCTTATTAATAGCAGCGTAAAAAATGTGAACTGTTTTATAGATATTCCATAAAACGGTGTTAAAACTTGTATTTTTTAACAAATTTTTCGGAAAACATGTTAAAAACTTCTATTTTTTTCTAGTTTTTGTTTTCTTAGGGTGGTACAAATTGTGATAATTTTAAATAAATTTATGTCAAGCTATGAGCTTTTTTAGTTGTTTTTTTGCATATAATATTGAAAAATCATTACCCTAGAGCTCGTTTGTTAAAACCGTAAAAAAAGATGATCCGGAAGTTATTGAAACGTCAAAAGTTGTCACCTTTATAAATCGTTGTTATTTATAGGAGCATAAAAATGCGATCTTTTTTATAGATGTTACATAAAACGGTGTAAAATCTTGTATTTTTTAACAGTTTTATCGGAAAACATGTTAAAAAATTGTATTTTATTCTAGTTTTTGTTTTCTTAGAGTGGTACAAAATATGTTAATTTTAAAGGAATTTCTGTCAAGCTTTGAGCTTTTTAGGTTGTTTTTTTCATATAACATTGAAAAATCATGACCATGATACATCTTGTTTGGTAAAACCGTAAAAAAAGATGATCCGGAAGTCATTGAATCGTCAAAAGTTGTCACCTTTATACATCGTTGTTATTTATAGCAGCGTAAAAATGTGAACTTTTTTTAGATGTTCCGTAAAACGGTGTAAAATCTTTTATTTTTTAATAGTTTATTCAGAAAACATGTTAAAAACTTGTATTTTTTCTAGTTTTTGTTTTCTTAGAGTGGTACAAAGTGTGTTAATTTTAAAGGGATTTATGTAAAGCGGTGAGCTTTTTGAGTTGTTTTTTCATATAGCATTAAAAATCACGACACTGATACAACTTGTTTTGTAGAACCGAAAAAAAAGATGACCCGAAAGTTATTGAAACATCTAAAGTTGTCACCTTTATACATGGTTGTTATTTATAGCAGCGTAAAAATGTGAACTTTCTTTTAGATGTTCCATAAAACGGAATAAATACTTGTAATTTTTAATAGTTTATTCGGAAAACATGTTAAAAACTTGTATTTTTTTCTAGTTTTGTTTTCTTAGAGTGGTACAAAGTGTGTTAATTTTAAAGAAATTTATGTAAAACGGTGAGCTTTATTGGTTGTTTTTTCATATAGTATTGAAAAATCATTATCCTGATATAACTTGTTTTGTAGAACCGTAAAAAAAGATGACCCGAAAGTTATTGAAACGTCTAAAGTTGTCACCTTTATACATCGTTGTTATTTATAGCAGCGTAAAAATGTGAAGTTTCTTTTAGATGTTCCATAAAACGATATAAAATCTTGTATTTTTTAATAGTTTTTTCGGAAACATGTTAAAAACTTGAATTTATTTCTAGTTTTTGTTTTTTTATAATGGTACAAAATGTGTAAATTTTAAATAAATTTATGTAAAGTTTTGAGCTTTTTAAGTTGTTTTTTTCATATAATATTGAAAAATCATTAACCTAATTCAACTTGTTTCGTAGAATCGTGAAAAATGATGACCCGGGAGTCACTAAAACGTCTAAAGTTGTCACCTTTACACATCGTTGTTATTTATAGCAGCATAAAAATGTGAACTTTCTATAGATGTTTAATAAAACGGTGTAAAATCTTGTATTTTTTAACAGTTTTATCGGAAAACATGTTAAAAACTTGTATTTTATTTTAGTTTTTGTTTTCTTAGAGTGGTACAAAATGTGTTAATTTTAAAGGAATTTATGGCAAACTTTGAGCTTCTTAAGTTGTTTTTTCATATAACATTGAAAAATCATGATCCTGATACAACTTGTTTTGTAGAACCGTAAAAAAAGATGACCCGGAAGACATTGAAACGTCTAAAGTTGCCACCTTTATACATCGTTCTTATTTATAGCAGCGTAAAAAATGTGAACTGTTTTATAGATGTTCCATAAAACAGTGTTAAATCTTGTATTTTTTTACAATTTTTTTGAAAAACATGTTAAATTTTTTTTATTTTTTTCTAGTTTTTGTTTTCTTAGAGTGGTACAAATTGTGATAATTTTAAAGAAATTTATGTCAAGTTATGAGCTTTTTAAGTTGTTTTTTTGCATATAATATTGAAAAATCATTACCCTAGAGCTTGTTTGTTAAAACCGTAAAAAAAATGATCCGGAAGTTATGGAAACGTCAAAAGTTGTCACCTTTATAAATCGTTGTTATTTATAGCAGCGTAAAAATGCGATCTTTTTTTTAGATGTTACATAAAACGGTGTAAAATCTTGTATTTTTAACAGTTTTATCGGAAAACATGTTAAAAACTTGTATTTTATTCTAGTTTTTGTTTTCTTAGAGTGGTACAAAATGTGTTAATTTTAAAGGAATTTATGTCAAGCTTTGAGATTTTTAGGTTGTTTTTTTCATATAACATTGAAAAATAATGACCCTGATACATCTTGTTTGGTAAAACCGTAAAAAAAGATGATCCGGAAGTCATTGAATCGTCAAAAGTTGTCACCTTTATACATCGTTGTTATTTATAGCAGCGTAAAAATGTGACCTTTTTTTAGATGTTCCGTAAAACGGTGTAAAATCTTTTATTTTTTAATAGTTTATTCAGAAAACATGTTAAAAACTTGTATTTTTTCTAGTTTTTGTTTTCTTAGAGTGGTACAAAGTGTGTTAATTTTAAAGGGATTTATGTAAAGCGGTGAGCTTTTTGAGTTGTTTTTTCATATAGCATTAAAAATCACGACACTGATACAACTTGTTTTGTAGAACCGTAAAAAAAGATGACCCGAAAGTTATTGAAACATCTAAAGTTGTCACCTTTATACATGGTTGTTATTTATAGCAGCGTAAAAATGTGAACTTTCTTTTAGATGTTCCATAAAATGGAATAAATACTTGTATTTTTTAATAGTTTATTCGGATAACATGTTAAAAAATTGTATTTTTTTCTAGTTTTGTTTTCTTAGAGTGGTACAAAGTGTGTTAATTTTAAAGAAATTTATGTAAAACGGTGAGCTTTATTGGTTGTTTTTTCATATAGTATTGAAAAATCATTATCCTGATATAACTTGTTTTGTAGAACCGTAAAAAAAGATGACCCGAAAGTTATTGAAACGTCTAAAGTTGTCACCTTTATACATCGTTGTTATTTATATCAGCGTAAAAATGTGAACTTTCTTTTAGATGTTCCATAAAACGATATAAAATCTTGTATTTTTTAACAGTTTTTTCGGAAACATGTTAAAAACTTGAATTTATTTCTAGTTTTTGTTTTTTTAGAATGGTACAAAATGTGTAAATTTTAAATAAATTTATGTAAAGTTTTGAGCTTTTTAATTTGTTTTTTTCATATAATATTGAAAAATCATTAACCTAATTCAACTTGTTTCGTAGAATCGTGAAAAATGATGACCCGGGAGTCACTGAAACGTCTAAAGTTGTCACCTTTACACATCTTTGTTATTTATAGCAGCGTAAAAATGTGAACTTTTTTTTAGATGTTCCATAAAATGGTTTAAAATCTTGTATTTTTTAACAGTTTTATCGGAAAACATGTTAAAAACTTGTATTTTATTCTAGTTTTTGTTTTCTTAGAGTGGTACAAAATTTGTTAATTTTAAAAGAATTTATGGCAAACTTTGAGCTTCTTAAGTTGTTTTTTCATATAACATTGAAAAATCATGATCCTGATACAACTTGTTTTGTAGAACCGTAAAAAAAGATGACCCGGAAGACATTGAAACGTCTAAAGTTGCCACCTTTATACATCGTTCTTATTAATAGCAGCGTAAAAAATGTGAACTGTTTTATAGATATTCCATAAAACGGTGTTAAAACTTGTATTTTTTAACAAATTTTTCGGAAAACATGTTAAAAACTTCTATTTTTTTCTAGTTTTTGTTTTCTTAGGGTGGTACAAATTGTGATAATTTTAAATAAATTTATGTCAAGCTATGAGCTTTTTTAGTTGTTTTTTTGCATATAATATTGAAAAATCATTACCCTAGAGCTTGTTTGTTAAAACCGTAAAAAAAGATGATCCGGAAGTTATTGAAACGTCAAAAGTTGTCACCTTTATAAATCGTTGTTATTTATAGCAGCGTAAAAATGCGATCTTTTTTATAGATGTTACATAAAACGGTGTAAAATCTTGTATTTTTTAACAGTTTTATCGGAAAACATGTTAAAAACTTGTATTTTATTCTAGTTTTTGTTTTCTTAGAGTGGTACAAAATATGTTAATTTTAAAGGAATTTCTGTCAAGCTTTGAGCTTTTTAGGTTGTTTTTTTCATATAACATTGAAAAATCATGACCCTGATACATATTGTTTGGTAAAACCGTAAAAAAAGATGATCCGGAAGTCATTGAATCGTGAAAAGTTGTCACCTTTATACATCGTTGTTATTTATAGCAGCGTAAAAATGTGAACTTTTTTTAGATGTTCCGTAAAACGGTGTAAAATCTTTTATTTTTTAATAGTTTACTCAGAAAACATGTTAAAAACTTGTATTTTTTCTAGTTTTTGTTTTCTTAGAGTGGTACAAAATGTGTTAATTTTAAAGGGATTTATGTAAAGCGGTGAGCTTTTTGAGTTGTTTTTTCATATAGCATTAAAAATCACGACACTGATACAACTTGTTTTGTAGAACCGTAAAAAAAGATGACCCGAAAGTTATTGAAACATCTAAAGTTGTCACCTTTATACATGGTTGTTATTTATAGCAGCGTAAAAATGTGAACTTTCTTTTAGATGTTCCATAAAACGGAATGAAATCTTGTATTTTTTAATAGTATATTCGGAAAACATGTTAAAAACTTGTATTTTTTTCTAGTTTTGTTTTCTTAGAGTGGTACAAAGTGTGTTAATTTTAAAGAAATTTATGTAAAACGGTGAGCTTTATTGGTTGTTTTTTCATATAGTATTGAAAAATCATTACCCTGATATAACTTGTTTTGTATAACCGTAAAAAAAGATGACCCGAAAGTTATTGAAACGTCTAAAGTTGTCCCCTTTATACATCGTTGTTATTTATAGCAGCGTAAAAATGTGAACTTTCTTTTAGATGTTCCATAAAACGATATAAAATCTTGTATTTTTTAACAGTTTTTTCGGAAACATGTTAAAAACTTGAATTTATTTCTAGTTTTTGTTTTTTTAGAATGGTACAAAATGTGTAAATTTTAAATAAATTTATGTAAAGTTTTGAGGTTTTTAAGTTGTTTTTTTCCTATAATATTGAAAAATCATTAACCTAATTCAACTTGTTTCGTAGAATCGTGAAAAATGATTACCCGGGAGTCACTGAAACGTCTAAAGTTGTCACCTTTACACATCGTTGTTATTTATAGCAGCGTAAAAATGTGAACTTTTTTTAGATGTTTCATATAACATTGAAAAATCATGATCCTGATACAACTTGTTTTGTAGAACCGTAAAAAAGATGACCCGGAAGACATTGAAACGTCTAAATTTGTCACCTTTATACATCGTTCTTATTTATAGCAGCGTAAAAAATGTGAATTGTTTTATAGATGTTCCATAAAACGGTGTTAAATCTTGTATTTTTTTACAAATTTTTTGGAAAACATGTTAAAAACTTCTATTTTTTTCTAGTTTTTGTTTTCTTAGAGTGGTACAAATTGTGATAATTTTAAAGAAATTTCTGTCAAGCTATGAGCTTTTTAAGTTGTTTTTTTGCATATAATATTGAAAAATCATTACCCTAGAGCTTGTTTGTTAAAACCGTAAAAAAAGATGATCCGGAAGTTATTGAAACGTCAAAAGTTGTCACCTTTATAAATCGTTGTTATTTATAGCAGCGTAAAAATGCGAACTTTTTTATAGATGTTACATAAAACGGTGTAAAATGTTGTATTTTTTAACAGTTTTATCGGAAAACATGTTAAAAACTTGTATTTTAATCTAGTTTTTGTTTTCTTAGAGTGGTACAAAATGTGTTAATTTTAAAGATATTTCTGTCAAGCTTTGAGCTTTTTATGTTGTTTTTTTCATATAACATTGAAAAATCATGACCCTGATACATCTTGTTTGGTAAAACCGTAAAAAAAGATCATCCGGAAGTCATTGAATCGTCAAAAGTTGTCACCTTTATACATCGTTGTTATTTATAGCAGCGTAAAAATGTGAACTTTTTTTAGATGTTCCGTAAAACGGTGTAAAATCTTGTATTTTTTAATAGTTTATTCAGAAAACATGTTAAAAACTTGTATTTTTTCTAGTTTTTGTTTTCTTAGAGTGGTACAAAGTGTGTTAATTTTAAAGCGATTTATGTAAAGCGGTGAGCTTTTTGAGTTGTTTTTTCATATAGCATTAAAAATCACGACACTGATACAACTTGTTTTGTAGAACCGTAAAAAAAGATGACCCGAAAGTTATTGAAACATCTAAAGTTGTCACCTTTATACATGGTTGTTATTTATAGCAGCGTAAAAATGTGAACTTTCTTTTAGATTTTCCATAAAACGGAATAAATACTTGTATTTTTTAACAGTTTTTTCGGAAACATGTTAAAAACTTGAATTGATTTCTAGTTTTTTTTTTTAGAATGGTACAAAATGTGTAAATTTTACATAAATTTATGTAAAGTTTTGAGCTTTTTAAGTTGTTTTTTTCATATAATATTGAAAAATCATTACCCTAATTCAACTTGTTTCGTAGAATCGTGAAAAACGATGACCCGGGAGTCATTGAAACGTCTAAAGTTGTCACCTTTACACATCGTTGTTATTTATAGCAGCGTAAAAATGTGAACTTTTTTTTAGATGTTCCATAAAATGGTTTAAAATCTTGTTTTTTTTAACAGTTTTATCGGAAAACATGTTAAAAACTTGTATTTTATTTTAGTTTTTGTTTTCTTAGAGTGGTACAAAATGTGTTAATTTTAAAGGAATTTATGGCAAACTTTGAGCTTCTTAAGTTGTTTTTTCATATAACATTCAAAAATCATGACCCTGATACAACTTGTTTTGTAGAACCGTAAAAAAAGATGACCCGGAAGACATTGAAACGTCTAAAGTTGTCTCCTTTATACATCGTTCTTATTTATAGCAGCGTAAAAAATGTGAACTGTTTTATAGATGTTCCATAAAACAGTGTTAAATCTTGTATTTTTTTACAATTTTTTTGGAAAACATGTTAAAAACTTCTATTTTTTTCTAGTTTTTGTTTTCTTAGGGTGGTACAAATTGTGATAATTTTAAAGAAATTTATGTCAAGTTATGAGCTTTTTAAGTTGTTTTTTGCATATAATATTGAAAAATCATTACCGTAGAGCTTGTTTGTTAAAACCGTAAAAAAAGATGATCCGGAAGTTATTGAAACGTCAAAAGTTGTCACCTTTATAAATCGTTGTTATTTATAGCAGCGTAAAAATGCGAACTTTTTTATAGATGTTACATAAAACGGTGTAAAATCTTGTATTTTTTAACAGTTTTATCGGAAAACATGTTAAAAACTTGTATTTTATTCTAGTTTTTGTTTTCTTAGAGTGGTACAAAATGTGTTAATTTTAAAGGAATTTCTGTCAAGCTTTGAGCTTTTTAGGTTGTTTTTTTCATATAACATTGAAAAATCATGACCCTGATACATCTTGTTTGGTAAAACTGTAAAAAAAGATGATCCGGAAGTCATTGAATCGTCAAAATTTGTCACCTTTATACATCGTTGTTATTTACAGCAGCGTAAAAATGTGAACTTTTTTAGATGTTCCGTAAAACGGTGTAAAATCTTTTATTTTTTAATAGTTTATTCAGAAAACATGTAAAAACTTGTATTTTTTCTAGTTTTTGTTTTCTTAGAGTGGTAGAAAGTGTGTTAATTTTAAAGGGATTTATGTAAAGCGGTGAGCTTTTTGAGTTGTTTTTTCATATAGCATTAAAAATCACGACACTGATACAACTTGTTTTGTATAACCGTAAAAAAAGATGACCCGAAAGTTATTGAAACATCTAAAGTTGTCACCTTTATACATGGTTGTTATTTATAGCAGCGTAAAAATGTGAACTTTCTTTTAGATGTTCCATAAAACGGAATGAAATCTTGTATTTTTTAATAGTTTATTCGGAAAACATGTTAAAAACTTGTATTTTTTTCTAGTTTTGTTTTCTTAGAGTGGTACAAAGTGTGTTAATTTTAAAGAAATTTATGTAAAACGGTGAGCTTTATTGGTTGTTTTTTCATATAGTATTGAAAAATCATTACCCTGATATAACTTGTTTTGTAGAACCGTAAAAAAAGATGACCCGAAAGTTATTGAAACGTCTAAAGTTGTCCCCTTTATACATCGTTGTTATTTATAGCAGCGTAAAAATGTGAACTTTCTTTTAGATGTTCCATAAAACGATATAAAATCTTGTATTTTTTAACAGTTTTTTCGGAAACATGTTAAAAACTTGAATTTATTTCTAGTTTTTGTTTTTTTAGAATGGTACAAAATGTGTAAATTTTACATAAATTTATGTAAAGTTTTGAGCTTTTTAAGTTGTTTTTTTCATATAATATTGAAAAATCATTACCCTAATTCAACTTGTTTCGTAGAATCGTGAAAAATGATGACCCGGAAGTCATTGAAACGTCTAAAGTTGTCACCTTTACACATCGTTGTTATTTATAGCAGCGTAAAAATGTGAACTTTTTTTTAGATGTTCCATAAAATGGTTTAAAATCTTGTATTTTTTAACAGTTTTATCGGAAAACATGTTAAAAACTTGTATTTTATTCTAGTTTTTGTTTTCTTAGAGTGGTACAAAATGTGTTAATTTTAAAGGAATTTATGGCAAACTTTGAGCTACTTAAGTTGTTTTTTCATATAACATTCAAAAATCATGACCCTGATACAACTTGTTTTGTAGAACCGTAAAAAAAGATGACCCGGAAGACATTGAAACGTCTAAAGTTGTCACCTTTATACATCGTTCTTATAGCAGCGTAAAAAATGTGAACTGTTTTATAGATGTTCCATAAAACAGTGTTAAATCTTGTATTTTTTTACAATTTTTTTGGAAAACATGTTAAAAACTTCTATTTTTTCCTAGTTTTTGTTTTCTTAGAGTGGTACAAATTGTGATAATTTTAAAGAAATTTATGTCAAGTTATGAGCTTTTTAAGTTATTTTTTGCATTTAATATTGAAAAATCATTACCCTAGAGCTTGTTTGTTAAAACCGTAAAAAAAGATGATCCGGAAGTTATTGAAACGTCAAAAATTGTCACCTTTATAAATCGTTGTTATTTATAGCAACGTAAAAATGCGAACTTTTTTATAGATGTTACATAAAACGGTGTAAAATCTTGTATTTTTTAACAGTTTTATCGGAAAACATGTTAAAAACTTGTATTTTATTCTAGTTTTTGTTTTCTTAGAGTGGTACAAAATGTGTTAATTTTAAAGGAATTTCTGTCAAGCTTTGAGCTTTTTAGGTTGCTTTTTTCATATAACATTGAAAAATCATGACCCTGATACATCTTGTTTGGTAAAACCGTAAAAAAAGATGATCCGGAAGTCATTGAATCGTCAAAAGTTGTCACCTTTATACATCGTTGTTATTTATAGCAGCGTAAAAATGTGACCTTTTTTTAGATGTTCCGTAAAACGGTGTAAAATCTTTTATTTTTTAATAGTTTATTCAGAAAACATGTTAAAAACTTGTATTTTTTTCTAGTTTTTGTTTTCTTAGAGTGGTAGAAAGTGTGTTAATTTTAAAGGGATTTATGTAAAGCGGTGAGCTTTTTGAGTTGTTTTTTCATATAGCATTAAAAATCACGACACTGATACAACTTGTTTTGTATAACCGTAAAAAAAGATGACCCGAAAGTTATTGAAACATCTAAAGTTGTCACCTTTATACATGGTTGTTATTTGTAGCAGCGTAAAAATGTGAACTTTCTTTTAGATGTTCCATAAAACGGAATGAAATCTTGTATTTTTTAATAGTATATTCGGAAAACATGTTAAAAACTTGTATTTTTTTCTAGTTTTGTTTTCTTAGAGTGGTACAAAGTGTGTTAATTTTAAAGAAATTTATGTAAAACGGTGAGCTTTATTGGTTGTTTTTTCATACAGTATTGAAAAATCATTACCCTGATATAACTTGTTTTGTAGAACCGTAAAAAAAGATGACCCGAAAGTTATTGAAACGTCTAAAGTTGTCCCCTTTATACATCGTTGTTATTTATAGCAGCGTAAAAATGTGAACTTTCTTTTAGATGTTCCATAAAACGATATAAAATCTTGTATTTTTTAACAGTTTTTTCGGAAACATGTTAAAAACTTGAATTTATTTCTAGTTTTTGTTTTTTTAGAATGGTACAAAATGTGTAAATTTTAAATAAATTTATGTAAAGTTTTGAGCTTTTTAAGTTGTTTTTTTCATATAATATTGAAAAATCATTAACCTAATTCAACTTGTTTCGTAGAATCGTGAAAAATGATGACCCGGGAGTCACTGAAACGTCTAAAGTTGTCACCTTTACACATCGTTGTTATTTATAGCAGCGTAAAAATGTGAACTTTTTTTTAGATGTTTCATATAACATTGAAAAATCATGATCCTGATACAACTTGTTTTGTAGAACCGTAAAAAAGATGACCCGGAAGACATTGAAACGTCTAAAGTTGTCACCTTTATACATCGTTCTTATTTATAGCAGCGTAAAAAATGTGAATTGTTTTATAGATGTTCCATAAAACGGTGTTAAATCTTGTATTTTTTTACAAATTTTTTGGAAAACATGTTAAAAACTTCTATTTTTTTCTAGTTTTTTTTTTCTTAGAGTGGTACAAATTGTGATAATTTTAAAGAAATTTCTGTCAAGCTATGAGCTTTTTAAGTTGTTTTTTTGCATATAATATTGAAAAATCATCACCCTAGAGCTTGTTTGTTAAAACCGTAAAAAAAGATGATCCGGAAGTTATTGAAACGTCAAAAGTTGTCACCTTTATAAATCGTTGTTATTTATAGCAGCGTAAAAATGCGAACTTTTTTATAGATGTTACATAAAACGGTGTAAAATCTTGTATTTTTTAACAGTTTTATCGGAAAACATGTTAAAAACTTGTATTTTAATCTAGTTTTTGTTTTCTTAGAGTGGTACAAAATGTGTTAATTTTAAAGATATTTCTGTCAAGCTTTGAGCTTTTTATGTTGTTTTTTTCATATAACATTGAAAAATCATGACCCTGATACATCTTGTTTGGTAAAACCGTAAAAAAAGATCATCCGGAAGTCATTGAATCGTCAAAAGTTGTCACCTTTATACATCGTTGTTATTTATAGCAGCGTAAAAATGTGAACTTTTTTTAGATGTTCCGTAAAACGGTGTAAAATCTTGTATTTTTTAATAGTTTATTCAGAAAACATGTTAAAAACTTGTATTTTTTTCTAGTTTTTGTTTTCTTAGAGTGGTAGAAAGTGTGTTAATTTTAAAGGGATTTATGTAAAGCGGTGAGCTTTTTGAGTTGTTTTTTCATATAGCATTAAAAATCACGACACTGATACAACTTGTTTTGTAGAACCGTAAAAAAAGATGACCCGAAAGTTATTGAAACGTCTAAAGTTGTCACCTTTATACATCGTTGTTATTTATAGCAGCGTAAAAATGTGAACTTTCTTTTAGATGTTCCATAAAACGATATAAAATCTTGTATTTTTTAACAGTTTTTTCGGAAACATGTTAAAAACTTGAATTTATTTCTAGTTTTTGTTTTTTTAGAATGGTACAAAATGTGTAAATTTTAAATAAATTTATGTAAAGTTTTGAGCTTTTTAAGTTGTTTTTTTTCATATAATATTGAAAAATCATTACCCTAATTCAACTTGTTTCGTAGAATCGTGAAAAATGATGACCCGGGAGTCTCTGAAACGTCTAAAGTTGTCACCTTTACACATCGTTGTTATTTATAGCAGCGTAAGAATGTGTACTTTTTTTTAGATGTTCCATAAAATGGTTTAAAATCTTGTTTTTTTTAACAGTTTTATCGGAAAACATGTTAAAAACTTGTATTTTATTCTAGTTTTTGTTTTCTTAGAGTGTTACAAAATGTGTTAATTTTAAAGGAATTTATGGCAAACTTTGAGCTTCTTAAGTTGTTTTTTCATATAACATTGAAAAATCATGATCCTGATACAACTTGTTTTGTAGAACGGTAAAAAAAGATGACCCGGAAGACATTGAAACGTCTAAAGTTGCCACCTTTATACATCGTTCTTATTAATAGCAGCGTAAAAAATGTGAACTGTTTTATAGATATTCCATAAAACGGTGTTAAAACTTGTATTTTTTAACAAATTTTTCGGAAAACATGTTAAAAACTTCTATTTTTTTTCTAGTTTTTGTTTTCTTAGGGTGGTACAAATTGTGATAATTTTAAATAAATTTATGTCAAGCTATGAGCTTTTTTAGTTGTTTTTTTGCATATAATATTGAAAAATCATTACCCTAGAGCTTGTTTGTTAAAACCGTAAAAAAAGATGATCCGGAAGTTATTGAAACGTCAAAAGTTGTCACCTTTATAAATCGTTGTTATTTATAGCAGCGTAAAAATGCGATCTTTTTTATAGATGTTACATAAAACGGTGTAAAATCTTGTATTTTTTAACAGTTTTATCGGAAAACATGTTAAAAACTTGTATTTTATTCTAGTTTTTGTTTTCTTAGAGTGGTACAAAATGTGTTAATTTTAAAGAAATTTCTGTCAAGCTTTGAGCTTTTTAGGTTGTTTTTTTCATATAACATTGAAAAATCATGACCCTGATACATCTTGTTTGGTAAAACCGTAAAAAAAGATCATCCGGAAGTCATTGAATCGTCAAAAGTTGTCAACTTTATACATCGTTGTTATTTATAGCAGCGTAAAAATGTGAACCTTTTTTAGATGTTCCGTAAAACAGTGTAAAATCTTGAATTTTTTAATAGTTTATTCAGAAAACATGTTAAAAACTTGTATTTTTTCTAGTTTTTGTTTTCTTAGAGTGGTACAAAGTGTGTTAATTTTAAAGGGATTTATGTAAAGCGGTGAGCTTTTTGAGTTGTTTCTTCATATACCATTAAAAATCACGACACTGATACAACTTGTTTTGTAGAACCGTAAAAAAAGATGACCCGAAAGTTATTGAAACATCTAAAGTTGTCACCTTTATACATGGTTGTTATTTATAGCAGCGTAAAAATGTGAACTTTCTTTTAGATGTTCCATAAAACGATATAAAATCTTGTATTTTTTAACAGTTTTTTCGGAAACATGTTAAAAACTTGAATTTATTTCTAGTTTTTGTTTTTTTAGAATGGTACAAAATGTGTAAATTTTAAATAAATTTATGTAAAGTTTTGAGCTTTTTAAGTTGTTTTTTTCATATAATATTGAAAAATCATTACCCTAATTCAACTTGTTTCGTAGAATCGTGAAACGTCTAAAGTTGTCACCTTTACACATCGTTGTTATTTATAGCAACGTAAGAATGTGAACTTTTTTTTAGATGTTCCATAAAATGGTTTAAAATCTTGTATTTTTTAACAGTTTTATCGGAAAACATGTTAAAAACTTGTATTTTATTCTAGTTTTTGTTTTCTTAGAGTGGTACAAAATGTGTTAATTTTAAAGGAATTTATGGCAAACTTTGAGTTTCTTAAGTTGTTTTTTCATATAACATTGAAAAATCATGATCCTGATACAACTTGTTTTGTAGAACCGTAAAAAAAGATGACCCGGAAGACATTGAAACGTCTAAAGTTGCCACCTTTATACATCGTTCTTATTAATAGCAGCGTAAAAAATGTGAACTGTTTTATAGATATTCCATAAAACGGTGTTAAAACTTGTATTTTTTAACAAATTTTTCGGAAAACATGTTAAAAACTTCTATTTTTTTCTAGTTTTTGTTTTCTTAGGGTGGTACAAATTGTGATAATTTTAAATAAATTTATGTCAAGCTATGAGCTTTTTTAGTTGTTTTTTTGCATATAATATTGAAAAATCATTACCCTAGAGCTTGTTTGTTAAAACCGTAAAAAAAGATGATCCGGAAGTTATTGAAACGTCAAAAGTTGTCACCCCTATAAATCGTTGTTATTTATAGCAGCGTAAAAATGCGATCTTTTTTATAGATGTTACATAAAACGGTGTAAAATCTTTTATTTTTTAACAGTTTTATCGGAAAACATGTTAAAAACTTGTATTTTATTCTAGTTTTTGTTTTCTTAGAGTGGTACAAAATGTGTTAATTTTAAAGGAATTTCTGTCAAGCTTTGAGCTTTTTAGGTTGTTTTTTTCATATAACATTGAAAAATCATGACCCTGATACATCTTGTTTGGTAAAACCGTAAAAAAAGATGATCCGGAAGTCATTGAATCGTCAAAAGTTGTCACCTTTATACATCGTTGTTATTTATAGCAGCGTAAAAATGTGAACTTTTTTTAGATGTTCCGTAAAACGGTGTAAAATCTTGTATTTTTTAATAGTTTATTCAGAAAACATGTTAAAAACTTGTATTTTTTCTAGTTTTTGTTTTCTTAGAGTGGTACAAAGTGTGTTAATTTTAAAGCGATTTATGTAAAGCGGTGAGCTTTTTGAGTTGTTTTTTCATATAGCATTAAAAATCACGACACTGATACAACTTGTTTTGTAGAACCGTAAAAAAAGATGACCCGAAAGTTATTGAAACATCTAAAGTTGTCACCTTTATACATGGTTGTTATTTATAGCAGCGTAAAAATGTGAACTTTCTTTTAGATTTTCCATAAAACGGAATAAATACTTGTATTTTTTAATAGTTTATTCGGAAAACATGTTAAAAACTTGTATTTTTTTCTAGTTTTGTTTTCTTAGAGTGGTACAAAGTGTGTTAATTTTAAAGAAATTTATGTAAAACGGTGAGCTTTATTGGTTGTTTTTTCATATAGTATTGAAAAATCATTATCCTGATATAACTTGTTTTTTAGAACCGTAAAAAAAGATGACCCGAAAGTTATTGAAACGTCTAAAGTTGTCACCTTTATACATCGTTGTTATTTATAGCAGCGTAAAAATGTGAACTTTCTTTTAGATGTTCCATAAAACGATATAAAATCTTGTATTTTTTAACAGTTTTTTCGGAAACATGTTAAAAACTTGAATTTATTTCTAGTTTTTGTTTTTTTAGAATGGTACAAAATGTGTAAATTTTAAATAAATTTATGTAAAGTTTTGAGCTTTTTAAGTTGTTTTTTTCATATAATATTGAAAAATCATTAACCTAATTCAACTTGTTTCGTAGAATCGTGAAAAATGATGACCCGGGAGTCACTAAAACGTCTAAAGTTGTCACCTTTAAACATCGTTGTTATTTATAGCAGCGTAAAAATGTGAACTTTTTTTTAGATGTTTCATATAAAATTGAAAAATTATGATCCTGATACAACTTGTTTTGTAGAACCGTAAAAAAAGATGACCCGGAAGACATTGAAACGTCTAAAGTTGTCACCTTTATACATCGTTCTTATTTATAGCAGCGTAAAAAATGTGAACTGTTTTATAGATGTTCCATAAAACAATGTTAAATCTTGTATTTCTTTACAATTTTTTTGGAAAACATGTTAAAAACTTCTATTTTTTTTCTAGTTTTTGTTTTCTTAGGGTGGTACAAATTGTGATAATTTTAAATAAATTTATGTCAAGCTATGAGCTTTTTTAGTTGTTTTTTTGCATATAATATTGAAAAATCATTACCCTAGAGCTTGTTTGTTAAAACCGTAAAAAAAGATGATCCGGAAGTTATTGAAACGTCAAAAGTTGTCACCTTTATAAATCGTTGTTATTTATAGCAGCGTAAAAATGCGAACTTTTTTATAGATGTTACATAAAACGGTGTAAAATCTTGTATTTTTTAACAGTTTTATCGGAAAAATGTTAAAAACTTGTATTTTATTCTAGTTTTTGTTTTCTTAGAGTGGTACAAAATGTGTTAATTTTAAAGGAATTTCTGTCAAGCTTTGAGCTTTTTAGGTTGTTTTTTTCATATAACATTGAAAAATCATGACCCTGATACATCTTGTTTGTTAAAACCGTAAAAAAAGATGATCCGGAAGTCATCGAATCGTCAAATGTTGTCACCTTTATACATCGTTGTTATTTATAGTAGCGTAAAAATGTGAACTTTTTTTAGATGTTCCGTAAAACGGTGTAAAATCTTGTATTTTTTAATAGTTTATTCAGAAAACATGTTAAAAACTTGTATTTTTTTCTAGTTTTTGTTTTCTTAGAGTGGTAGAAAGTGTGTTAATTTTAAAGGGATTTATGTAAAGCGGTGAGCTTTTTGAGTTGTTTTTTCATATAGCATTAAAAATCACGACACTTATACAACTTGTTTTGTAGAACCGTAAAAAAAGATGACCCGAAAGTTATTGAAACGTCTAAAGTTGTCACCTTTATACATCGTTGTTATTTATAGCAGCGTAAAAATGTGAACTTTCTTTTAGATGTTCCATAAAACGATATAAAATTTTGTATTTTTTAACAGTTTTTTCGGAAACATGTTAAAAACTTGAATTTATTTCTAGTTTTTGTTTTTTTAGAATAGTACAAAATGTGTAAATTTTACATAAATTTATGTAAAGTTTTGAGCTTTTTAAGTTGTTTTTTTCATATAATATTGAAAAATCATTACCCTAATTCAACTTGTTTCGTAGAATCATGAAAAATGATGACCCGGGAGTCACTGAAACGTTTAAAGTTGTCACCTTTACACATCGTTGTTATTTATAGCAGCGTAAAAATGTGAACTTTTTTTTAGATGTTCCATAAAATGGTTTAAAATCTTGTATTTTTTAACAGTTTTATCGGAAAACATGTTAAAAATTTTTTATTTTATTCTAGTTTTTGTTTTCTTAGAGTGGTACAAAATGTGTTAATTTTAAAGGAATTTATGGCAAACTTTGAGCTTCTTAAGTTGTTTTTTCATATAACATTGAAAAATCATGACCCTGATACAACTTGTTTTGTAGAACCGTAAAAAAAGATGACCCGGAAGACATTGAAACGTCTAAAGTTGTCACCTTCATACATCGTTCTTATTTATAGCAGCGTAAAAAATGTGAACTGTTTTATAGATGTTCCATAAAACGGTGTTAAATCTTGTATTTTTTTACAAATTTTTTGGAAAACATGTTAAAAACTTGTATTTTTTTCTAGTTTTTGTTTTCTTAGAGTGGTACAAAATGTGATAATTTTAAAGAAATTTATGTGAAGCTATGAGCTTTTTAAGTTGTTTTTTTGCATATAATATTGAAAAATCATTACCCTAGAGCTTGTTTGTTAAAACCGTAAAAAAGATGATCCGGAAGTTATTGAAACGTCAAAAGTTGTCATCTTTATAAATCGTTGTTATTTATAGCAGCGTAAAAATGCGAACTTTTTTATAGATGTTACATAAAACGGTGTAAAATCTTGTATTTTTTAACAGTTTTATCGGAAAACATGTTAAAAACTTGCATTTTATTCTAGTTTTTGTTTTCTTAGAGTGGTACAAAATGTGTTAATTTTAAAGGAATTTCTGTCAAGCTTTGAGCTTTTTAGGTTGTTTTTTTCATATAACATTGAAAAATCATGACCCTGATACATCTTGTTTGGTAAAACCGTAAAAAAAGATGATCCGGAAGTCATTGAATCGTCAAAAGTTGTCACCTTTATACATCGTTGTTATTTATAGCAGCGTAAAAATGTGAACTTTTTTAGATGTTCCGTAAAACGGTGTAAAATCTTGTATTTTTTAATAGTTTATTCAGAAAACATGTAAAAACTTGTATTTTTTTCTAGTTTTTGTTTTTTTAGAATGGTACAAAATGTGTAAATTTTAAATAAATTTATGTAAAGTTTTGAGCTTTTTAAGTTGTTTATTTCATATAATATTGAAAAATCATTACCCTAATTCAACTTGTTTCGTAGAATCATGAAAAATGATGACCCGGGAGTCACTGAAACGTCTAAAGTTGTCACCTTTACACATCCTTGTTATTTATAGCAGCGTAAAAATGGGAACTTTTTTTTAGAAGTTCCATAAAATGGTTTAAAATCTTTTATTTATTAACAGTTTTATCGGAAAACATGTTAAAAACTTGTATTTTATTCTAGTTTTTGTTTTTTTAGAGTGGTACAAAATGTGTTAATTTTAAAGGAATTTATGGCAAACTTTGAGCTTCTTAAGTTGTTTTTTCATATAACATTGAAAAATAATGACCCTGATACAACTTGTTTTGTAGAACCGTAAAAAAAAGATGACCCGGAAGACATTGAAACGTTTAAAGTTGTCACCTTTATACATCGTTCTTATTTATAGCAGCGTAAAAAATGTGAACTGTTTTATAGATGTTCCATAAAACGGTGTTAAATCTTGTACTTTTTTACAATTTTTTTGGAAAACATGTTAAAAACTTGTATTTTTTTCTAGTTTTTGTTTTCTTAGAGTGGTACAAAATGTGATAATTTTAAAGAAATTTATGTGAAGCTATGAGCTTTTTAAGTTGTTTTTTTGCATATAATATTGAAAAATCATTACCCTAGAGCTTGTTTGTTAAAACCGTAAAAAAAGATGATCCGGAAGTTATTGAAACGTCAAAAGTTGTCACCTTTATACATCGTTGTTATTTATGGCAGCGTAAAAATGTGAACTTTTTTATAAATGTTCCATAAAACGGTGTAAAATCTTGTATTTTTTAACAGTTTTATCGGAAAATATGTTAAAAACTTGTATTTTATTCTAGTTTTTGTTTTCTTAGAGTGGTACAAAATTTGTTAATTTTAAAGGAATTTCTGTCAAGCTTTGAGCTTTTTAGGTTGTTTTTTTCATATAACATTGAAAAATCATGACCCTGATACATCTTGTTTGGTAAAACCGTAAAAAAAGATGATCCGGAAGTCATTGAATCATCAAAAGTTGTCACCTTTATACATCGTTCTTATTTATAGCAGCGTAAAAATGTGAACTTTTTTAGATGTTCCGTAAAACGGTGTGAAATCTTGTATTTTTTAATAGTTTATTCAGAAAACATGTAAAAACTTGTATTTTTTCTAGTTTTTGTTTTCTTAGAGTGGTACAAAGTGTGTTAATTTTAAAGGGATTTATGTAAAGCGGTGAGCTTTTTGAGTTGTTTTTTCATATAGCATTAAAAATCACGACACTGATACAACTTGTTTTGTAGAACCGTAAAAAAAGATGACCCGAAAGTTATTGAAACATCTAAAGTTGTCACCTTTATACATGGTTGTTATTTATAGCAGCGTAAAAATATGAACTTTCTTTTAGATGTTCCATAAAACAGAATAAAATCTTGTATTCTTTAAAAGTTTATTCGGAAAACATGTTAAAAACTTGTATTTTTTTCTAGTTTTGTTTTCTTAGAGTGGTACAAAGTGTGTTAATTTTAAAGAAATTTATGTAAAACGGTGAGCTTTATTGGTTGTTTTTTCATATAGTATTGAAAAATCATTACTCTGATATAACTTGTTTTGTAGAACCGTAAAAAAAGAGCCTCGAAAGTTATTGAAACGTCTAAAGTTGTCCCCTATATACATCGTTGTTATTTATAGCAGCGTAAAAATGTGAACTTTCTTTTAGATGTTCCATAAAACGATATAAAATCTTGTATTTTTTAACAGTTTTTTCGGAAACATGTTAAAAACTTGAATTTATTTCTAGTTTTTGTTTTTTTAGAATGGTACAAAATGTGTAAATTTTAAATAAATTTATGTAAAGGTTTGAGCTTTTTAAGTTGTTTTTTTCATATAATATTGAAAAATCATTACCCTAATTCAACTTGTTTCGTAGAATCATGAAAAATGATGACCCGGGAGTCACTGAAACGTCTAAAGTTGTCACCTTTACACATCGTTGTTATTTATAGCAGCGTAAAAATGTGAACTTTTTTTTAGATGTTCTGTGAAATGGTTTAAAATCTTGTATTTTTTAACAGTTTTATCGGAAAACATGTTAAAAACTTGTATTTTATTCTAGTTTTTGTTTTCTTAGAGTGGTACAAAATGTGTTAATTTTAAAGGAATTTATGGCAAACTTTGAGCTTCTTAAGTTGTTTTTTCTTATAACATTGAAAAATCATGACCCTGATACAACTTGTTTTCTAGAACCGTAAAAAAAGATGACCCGGAAGACATTGAAACGTCTAAAGTTGTCACCTTTATACATCGTTCTTATTTATAGCAGCGTAAAAAATGTGAACTGTTTTATAGATGTTCCATAAAACGGTGTTAAATCTTGTATTTTTTTACAAATTTTTTGGAAAACATGTTAAAAACTTGTATTTTTTTCTAGTTTTTGTTTTCTTAGAGTGGTACAAAATGTGATAATTTTAAAGAAATTTATGTGAAGCTATGAGCTTTTTAAGTTGTTTTTTTGCATATAATATTGAAAAATCATTACCCTAGAGCTTGTTTGTTAAAACCGTAAAAAAGATGATCCGGAAGTTATTGAAACGTCAAAAGTTGTCACCTTTATAAATCGTTGTTATTTATAGCAGCGTAAAAATGCGAACTTTTTTATAGATGTTACATAAAACGGTGTAAAATCTTGTATTTTTTAACAGTTTTATCGGAAAACATGTTAAAAACTTGTATTTTATTCTAGTTTTTGTTTTCTTAGAGTGGTACAAAATGTGTTAATTTTAAAGGAATTTCTGTCAAGCTTTGAGCTTTTTAGGTTGTTTTTTTCATATAACATTGAAAAATCATGACCCTGATACATCTTGTTGGTTAAAACCGTAAAAAAAGATGATCCGGAAGTCATCGAATCGTCAAATGTTGTCACCTTTATACATCGTTGTTATTTATAGTAGCGTAAAAATGTGAACTTTTTTTAGATGTTCCGTAAAACGGTGTAAAATCTTGTATTTTTTAATAGTTTATTCAGAAAACATGTTAAAAACTTGTATTTTTTTCTAGTTTTTGTTTTCTTAGAGTGGTAGAAAGTGTGTTAATTTTAAAGGGATTTATGTAAAGCGGTGAGCTTTTTGAGTTGTTTTTTCATATAGCATTAAAAATCACGACACTTATACAACTTGTTTTGTAGAACCGTAAAAAAAGATGACCCGAAAGTTATTGAAACGTCTAAAGTTGTCACCTTTATACATCGTTGTTATTTATAGCAGCGTAAAAATGTGAACTTTCTTTTAGATGTTCCATAAAACGATATAAAATTTTGTATTTTTTAACAGTTTTTTCGGAAACATGTTAAAAACTTGAATTTATTTCTAGTTTTTGTTTTTTTAGAATAGTACAAAATGTGTAAATTTTACATAAATTTATGTAAAGTTTTGAGCTTTTTAAGTTGTTTTTTTCATATAATATTGAAAAATCATTACCCTAATTCAACTTGTTTCGTAGAATCATGAAAAATGATGACCCGGGAGTCACTGAAACGTTTAAAGTTGTCACCTTTACACATCGTTGTTATTTATAGCAGCGTAAAAATGTGAACTTTTTTTTAGATGTTCCATAAAATGGTTTAAAATCTTGTATTTTTTAACAGTTTTATCGGAAAACATGTTAAAAACTTGTATTTTATTCTAGTTTTTGTTTTCTTAGAGTGGTACAAAATGTGTTAATTTTAAAGGAATTTATGGCAAACTTTGAGCTTCTTAAGTTGTTTTTTCATATAACATTGAAAAATCATGACCCTGATACAACTTGTTTTGTAGAACCGTAAAAAAAGATGACCCGGAAGACATTGAAACGTCTAAAGTTGTCACCTTCATACATCGTTCTTATTTATAGCAGCGTAAAAAATGTGAACTGTTTTATAGATGTTCCATAAAACGGTGTTAAATCTTGTATTTTTTTACAAATTTTTTGGAAAACATGTTAAAAACTTGTATTTTTTTCTAGTTTTTGTTTTCTTAGAGTGGTACAAAATGTGATAATTTTAAAGAAATTTATGTGAAGCTATGAGCTTTTTAAGTTGTTTTTTTGCATATAATATTGAAAAATCATTACCCTAGAGCTTGTTTGTTAAAACCGTAAAAAAGATGATCCGGAAGTTATTGAAACGTCAAAAGTTGTCACCTTTATAAATCGTTGTTATTTATAGCAGCGTAAAAATGCGAACTTTTTTATAGATGTTACATAAAACGGTGTAAAATCTTGTGTTTTTTAACAGTTTTATCGGAAAACATGTTAAAAACTTGTATTTTATTCTAGTTTTTGTTTTCTTAGAGTGGTACAAAATGTGTTAATTTTAAAGTAATTTCTGTCAAGCTTTGAGCTTTTTAGGTTGTTTTTTTCTTATAACATTGAAAAATCATGACCCTGATACATCTTGTTTGGTAAAACCGTAAAAAAAGATGATCCGGAAGTCATTGAATCGTCAAAAGTTGTCACCTTTATACATCGTTGTTATTTATAGCAGCGTAAAAAATGTGAACTGTTTTACAGATGTTCCATAAAACGGTGTTAAAACTTGTATCTTTTAACAAATTTTTCGGAAAACATGTTAAAAGCTTCTATTTTTTTCTAGTTTTTGTTTTCTTAGAGTGGTACAAAGTGTGTTAATTTTAAAGGGATTTATGTAAAGCGGTGAGCTTTTTGAGTTGTTTTTTCATATAGCATTAAAAATCACGACACTGATACAACTTGTTTTGTAGAACCGTAAAAAAAGATGACCCGAAAGTTATTGAAACATCTAAAGTTGTCACCTTTATACATGGTTTTATTTATAGCAGCGTAAAAAATGTGAACTGGTTTATAGATGTTCCATAAAACGGTGTTAAAACTTGTATCTTTTAACAAATTTTTCGGAAAACATGTTAAAAACTTCTATTTTTTTCTAGTTTTTGTTTTCTTAGAGTGGTACAAATTGTGATCATTTTAAAGAAATTTATGTCAAGCTATGAACTTTTTAAGTTGTTTTTTTGCATATAATATTGAAAAATCATTACCCTAGAGCTTGTTTGGTAAAACCGTAAAAAAAGATGATCCGGAAGTTATTGAAACGTCAAAAGTTGTCACCTTTATAAATCGTTGTTATTTACAGCAGCGTAAAAATGCGAACTTTTTTATAGATGTTACATAAAACGGTGTAAAATCTTGTGTTTTTTAACAGTTTTATCGGAAAACATGTTAAAAACTTGTATTTTATTCTAGTTTTTGTTTTCTTAGAGTGGTACAAAATGTGTTAATTTTAAAGGAATTTCAGTAAAGTTTTGAGGTTTTTAAGTTGTTTTTTTCATATAATTTTGTTGAAAAATCATTACCCTAATTCAACTTGTTTCGTAGAATCGTGAAAAATGATGACCCGGGAGTCACTGAAACGTCTAAAGTTGTCACCGTTACACATCGTTGTTATTTATAGCAGCGTAAAAATGTGAACTTTTTTTTAGATGTTCCATAAAATGGTTTAAAATCTTGTATTTTTTAACAGTTTTATCGGAAAACATGTTAAAAACTTGTATTTTATTCTAGTTTTTGTTTTATTAGAGTGGTACAAAATGTGTTAATTTTAAAGGAATTTATGGCAAACTTTGAGCTTCTTAAGTTGTTTTTTCATATAACATTGAAAAATCATGATCCTGATACAACTTGTTTTGTAGAACCGTAAAAAAAGATGACCCGGAAGACATTGAAACGTCTAAAGTTGTCACCTTTATACATCGTTCTTACTTATAGCAGCGTAAAAAATGTGAACTGTTTTATAGATGTTCCATAAAACAGTGTTAAATCTTGTATTTTTCTACAATTTTTTTGGAAAACATGTTAAAAACTTCTGTGTTTTTCTAGTTTTTGTTTTCTTAGAGTGGTACAAATTGTGATAATTTTAAAGAAATTTATGTCAAGTTATGAGCTTTTTAAGTTGTTTTTTTGCATATAATATTGAAAAATCATTACCCTAGAGCTTGTTTGTTAAAACCGTAAAAAAAGATGATCCGGAAGTTATTGAAACGTCAAAAGTTGTCACCTTTATAAATCATTGTTATTTATAGCAGCGTAAAAATGCGAACTTTTTTATAGATGTTACATAAAACGGTGTAAAATCTTGTATTTTTTAACAGTTTTATCGGAAAACATGTTAAAAACTTGTATTTTATTCTAGTTTTTGTTTTCTTTAGAGTGGTACAAAATGTGTTAATTTTAAAGGGATTTATGTAAAGCGGCGAGCTTTTTGAGTTGTTTTTTCATATAGCATTAAAAATCACGACACTGATACAACTTGTTTTGTAGAACCGTAAAAAAAGATGACCCAAAAGTTATTGAAACATCTAAAGTTGTCACCTTTATACATGGTTTTATTTATAGCAGCGTAAAAAATGTGAACTGGTTTATAGATGTTCCATAAAACGGTGTTAAAACTTGTATCTTTTAACAAATTTTTCGGAAAACATGTTAAAAACTTCTGTGTTTTTCTAGTTTTTGTTTTCTTAGAGTGGTACAAATTGTGATAATTTTAAAGAAATTTATGTCAAGTTATGAGCTTTTTAAGTTGTTTTTTTGCATATAATATTGAAAAATCATTACCCTAGAGCTTGTTTGTTAAAACCGTAAAAAAAGATGATCCGGAAGTTATTGAAACGTCAAAAGTTGTCACCTTTATAAATCATTGTTATTTATAGCAGCGTAAAAATGCGAACTTTTTTATAGATGTTACATAAAACGGTGTAAAATCTTGTATTTTTTAACAGTTTTATCGGAAAACATGTTAAAAACTTGTATTTTATTCTAGTTTTTGTTTTCTTAGAGTGGTACAAAATGTGTTAATTTTAAAGGGATTTATGTAAAGCGGTGAGCTTTTTGAGTTGTTTTTTCATATAGCATTAAAAATCACGACACTGATACAACTTGTTTTGTATAACCGTAAAAAAAGATGACCCAAAAGTTATTGAAACATCTAAAGTTGTCACCTTTATACATGGTTTTATTTATAGCAGCGTAAAAAATGTGAACTGGTTTATAGATGTTCCATAAAACGGTGTTAAAACTTGTATCTTTTAACAAATTTTTCGGAAAACATGTTAAAAACTTCTGTGTTTTTCTAGTTTTTGTTTTCTTAGAGTGGTACAAATTGTGATAATTTTAAAGAAATTTATGTCAAGTTATGAGCTTTTTAAGTTGTTTTTTTGCATATAATATTGAAAAATCATTACCCTAGAGCTTGTTTGTTAAAACCGTAAAAAAAGATGATCCGGAAGTTATTGAAACGTCAAAAGTTGTCACCTTTATAAATCATTGTTATTTATAGCAGCGTAAAAATGCGAACTTTTTTATAGATGTTACATAAAACGGTGTAAAATCTTGTATTTTTTAACAGTTTTATCGGAAAACATGTTAAAAACTTGTATTTTATTCTAGTTTTTGTTTTCTTAGAGTGGTACAAAATGTGTTAATTTTAAAGGGATTTATGTAAAGCGGTGAGCTTTTTGAGTTGTTTTTTCATATAGCATTAAAAATCACGACACTGATACAACTTGTTTCGTAGAACCGTAAAAAAAGATGACCCAAAAGTTATTGAAACATCTAAAGTTGTCACCTTTATACATGGTTTTATTTATAGCAGCGTAAAAAATGTGAACTGGTTTATAGATGTTCCATAAAACGGTGTTAAAACTTGTATCTTTTAACAAATTTTTCGGAAAACATGTTAAAAACTTCTATTTTTTTCTAGTTTTTGTTTTCTTAGAGTGGTACAAATTGTGATAATTTTAAAGAAATTTATGTCAAGCTATGAGCTTTTTAAGTTGTTTTTTTGCATATAATATTGAAAAATCATTACCCTAGAGCTTGTTTGTTAAAACCGTAAAAAAAGATGATCCGGAAGTTATTGAAACGTCAAAAGTTGTCACCTTTATAAATCGTTGTTATTTATAGCAGCGTAAAAATGCGAACTTTTTTATAGATGTTACATAAAACGGTGTAAAATCTTGTATTTTTTAACAGTTTTATCGGAAAACATGTTAAAAACTTGTATTTTATTCTAGTTTTTGTTTTCTTAGAGTGGTACAAAATGTGTTAATTTTAAAGGAATTTCTGTCAAGCTTTGAGCTTTTTAGGTTGTTTTTTTCATATAACATTGAAAAATCATGACCCTGATACATCTTGTTTGGTAAAACCGTAAAAAAAGATGATCCGGAAGTCATTGAATCGTCAAAAGTTGTCACCTTTATACATCGTTGTTATTTATAGCAGCGTAAAAAATGTGAACTGTTTTATAGATATTCCATAAAACAGTGTTAAATCTTGTATTTTTTTACAAATTTTTTGGAAACCATGTTAAAAACTTCTATTTTTTTCTAGTTTTTGTTTTCTTAGAGTGGTACAAATTGTGATAATTTTAAAGAAATTTATGTCAAGTTATGAGCTTTTTAAGTTGTTTTTTTGCATATAATATTGAAAAATCATTACCCTAGAGCTTGTTTGTTAAAACCGTAAAAAAAGATGATCCGGAAGTTATTGAAACGTGAAAAGTTGTCACCTTTATAAATCGTTGTTATTTATAGCAGCGTAAAAATGCGAACTTTTTTATAGATGTTACATAAAACGGTGTAAAATCTTGTATTTTTTAACAGTTTTATCGGAAAACATGTTAAAAACTTGTATTTTATTCTAGTTTTTGTTTTCTTAGAGTGGTACAAAATGTGTTAATTTTAAAGGAATTTCTGTCAAGCTTTGAGCTTTTTAGGTTGTTTTTTTCATATAACATTGAAAAATCATGACCCTGATACATCTTGTTTGGTAAAACCGTAAAAAAAGATGATCCGGAAGTCATTGAATCGTCAAAAGTTGTCACCTTTATACATCGTTGTTATTTATAGTAGCGTAAAAAATGTGAACTGTTTTATAGATATTCCATAAAACAGTGTTAAATCTTGTATTTTTTTACAAATTTTTTGGAAACCATGTTAAAAACTTCTATTTTTTTCGAGTTTTTGTTTTTTCTTAGAGTGGTACAAATTGTGATAATTTTAAAGAAATTTATGTCAAGTTATGAGCTTTTTAAGTTGTATTTTTGCATATAATATTGAAAAATCATTACCCTAGAGCTTGTTTGTTAAAACCGTAAAAAAAGATGATCCGGAAGTTATTGAAACGTGAAAAGTTGTCACCTTTATAAATCGTTGTTATTTATAGCAGCGTAAAAATGCGAACTTTTTTATAGATGTTACATAAAACGGTGTAAAATCTTGTATTTTTTAACAGTTTTATCGGAAAACATGTTAAAAACTTGTATTTTATTCTAGTTTTTGTTTTCTTAGAGTGGTACAAAATGTGTTAATTTTAAAGGAATTTCTGTCAAGCTTTGAGCTTTTTAGGTTGTTTTTTTCATATAACATTGAAAAATCATGACCCTGATACATCTTGTTTGGTAAAACCGTAAAAAAAGATGATCCGGAAGTCATTGAATCGTCAAAAGTTGTCACCTTTATACATCGTTGTTATTTATAGTAGCGTAAAATGTGAATCGTTTTATAGATATTCCATAAAACAGTGTTAAATCTTGTATTTTTTTACAAATTTTTTGGAAACCATGTTAAAAACTTCTATTTTTTTCGAGTTTTTGTTTTTTCTTAGAGTGGTACAAATTGTGATAATTTTAAAGAAATTTATGTCAAGTTATGAGCTTTTTAAGTTGTTTTTTTGCATATAATATTGAAAAATCATTACCCTAGAGCTTGTTTGTTAAAACCGTAAAAAAAGATGATCCGGAAGTTATTGAAACATCAAAAGTTGTCACCTTTATAAATCGTTGTTATTTATAGCAGCGTAAAAATGCGAACTTTTTTATAGATGTTACATAAAACGGTGTAAAATCTTGTATTTTTTAACAGTTTTATCGGAAAACATGTTAAAAACTTGTATTTAATTCTAGTTTTTGTTTTCTTAGAGTGGTACAAAATGTGTTAATTTAAAAGGAATTTCTGTCAAGCTTTGAGCTTTTTAGGTTGTTTTTTTCATATAACATTGAAAAATCATGACCCTGATACATCTTGTTTGCTAAAACCGTAAAAAAAGATGATCCGGAAGTCATTGAATCGTCAAAAGTTGTCACCTTTATACATCGTTGTTATTTATAGCAGCGTAAAAATGTGAACTTTTTTTAGATGTTCCGTAAAACGGCGTAAAATCTTGTATTTTTTAATAGTTTATTCAGAAAACATGTTAAAAACTTGTATTTTTTTCTAGTTTTTGTTTTCTTAGAGTGGTACAAAGTGTGTTAATTTTAAAGGGATTTATGTAAAGCGGTTAACTTTTTGAGTTGTTTTTTCATATAGCATTAAAAATCACGACACTGATACAACTTGTTTTATAGAACCGTAAAAAAAGATGACCCGAAAGTTATTGAAACATCTAAAGTTGTCACCTTTATACATGGTTCTTATTTATAGCAGCGTAAAAAATGTGAATTTATTTCTAGTTTTTGTTTTTTTAGAATGGTACAAAATGTGTAAATTTTAAATAAATTTATGTAAAGTTTTGAGCTTTTTAAGGTGTTTTTTTCATATAATATTGAAAAATCATTACCCTAATTCAACTTGTTTCGTAGAATCGTGAAAAATGATGACCCGGGAGTCACTGAAACGTCTAAAGTTGTCAACTTTACACATCGTTGTTATTTATAGCAGCGTAAAAATGTGAACTTTTTTTTAGATGTTCCATAAAATGGTTTAAAATCTTGTATTTTTTAACAGTTTTATCGGAAAACATGTTAAAAACTTGTATTTTATTCTAGTTTTTGTTTTCTTAGAGTGGTACAAAATGTGTTAATTTTAAAGGAATTTATGGCAAACTTTGAGCTTCTTAAGTTGTTTTTTCATATAACATTGAAAAATCATGACACTGATACAACTTGTTTTGTAGAACCGTAAAAAAAGATGACCCGGAAGACATTGAAACGTCTAAAGTTGTCACCTTTATACATCGTTCTTATTTATAGCAGCGTAAAATATGTGAACTGTTTTATAGATGTTCCATAAAACGGTGTTAAATCTTGTATTTTTTTACAAATTTTTTGGAAAACATGTTAAAAACTTGTATTTTTTTCTACTTTTGTTTTCTTAGAGTGGTACAAAATGTGATAATTTTAAAGAAATTTATGTGAAGCTATGAGCTTTTTAAGTTGTTTTTTTGCATATAATATTGAAAAATCATTACCCTAGAGCTGGTTTTGTAAAACCGTAAAAAAAGATGATCCGGAAGTTATTGAAACGTCAAAAGTTGTCAACTTTATACATCGTTGTTATTTATAGCAGCGTAAAAATGTGAACTTTTTTATAAATGTTCCATAAAACGGTGTAAAATGTTGTATTTTTTAACAGTTTTATCGGAAAACATGTTAAAAACTTGTATTTTATTCTAGTTTTTGTTTTCTTAAAGTGGTATAAAATGTGTTAATTTTAAATAAATTTATGTCAAGCTTTGAGCTTTTTAAGTTGTTTTTTTCATATAATATTGAAAAATCATGACCCTGATACAACTTGTTTTGTAGAACCGTAAAAAAAGATGACCCGGAAGACATTGAAACGTCTAAAGTTGTCACCTTTATACATCGTTCTTATTTATAGCAGCGTAAAAAATGTGAACTGTTTTATAGATGTTCTATAAAACGGTGTTAAAACTTGTATCTTTTAACAAATTTTTCGGAAAACATGTTAAAACTTCTATTTTTTTCTAGTTTTTGTTTTCTTAGAGTGGTACAAATTGTGATCATTTTAAAGAAATTTATGTCAAGCTATGAACTTTTTAAGTTGTTTTTTTGCATATAATATTGAAAAATCATTACCCTAGAGCTTGTTTGGTAAACCGTAAAAAAAGATGATCCGGAAGTTATTGAAACGTCAAAAGTTGTCACCTTTATAAATCGTTGTTATTTATAGCAGCGTAAAAATGCGAACTTTTTTATAGATGTTACATAAAACGGTGTAAAATCTTGTGTTTTTTAACAGTTTATCGGAAAACATGTTAAAAACTTGTATTTTATTCTAGTTTTTGTTTTCTTAGAGTGGTACAAAATGTGTTAATTTTAAAGGAATTTATGTCAAGCTTTGAGCTTTTTAGGTTTTTTTTTCATATAACATTGAAAAATCATGACCCTATTACATCTTGTTTGGTAAAACCGTAAAAAAGATGATCCGGAAGTCATCGAATCGTCAAAAGTTGTCACCTTTATACATCGTTGTTATTTATAGTAGCGTAAAAATGTGAACTTTTTTTAGATGTTCCGTAAAACGGTGTAAAATCTTGTATTTTTTAATAGTTTATTCAGAAAACATGTTAAAAACTTGTATTTTTTTCTAGTTTTTGTTTTCTTAGAGTGGTAGAAAGTGTGTTAATTTTAAAGGGATTTATGTAAAGCGGTGAGCTTTTTGAGTTGTTTTTTCATATAGCATTAAAAATCACGACACTGATACAACTTGTTTTGTAGAACCGTAAAAAAAGATGACCCGAAAGTTAATGAAACGTCTAAAGTTGTCACCTTTATACATCGTTGTTATTTATAGCAGCGTAAAAATGTGAACTTTCTTTTAGATGTTCCATAAAACGATATAAAATCTTGTATTTTTTAACAGTTTTTTCGAAAACATGTTAAAAACTTGAATTTATTTCTAGTTTTTGTTTTTTTAGAATGGTACAAAATGTGTAAATTTTAAATAAATTTATGTAAAGTTTTGAGCTTTTTAAGTTGTTTTTTTCATATAATATTGAAAAATCATTACCCTAATTCAACTTGTTTGTAGAATCGTGAAAAATGATGATCCGGGAGTCACTGAAACATCTAAAGTTGTCACCTTTACACATCGTTGTTATTTATAGCAGCGTAAAAATGTGAATTTTTTTTGGATGTTCCATAAAATGGTTTAAAATCTTGTATTTTTTAACAGTTTTATCGGAAATATGTTAAAAACTTGTATTTTATTCTAGTTTTTGTTTTCTTAGAGTGGTACAAAATGTGTTAATTTTAAAGGAATTTATGGCAAACTTTGAGCTTCTTAAGTTGTTTTTTCATATAACATTGAAAAATCATGATCCTGATACAACTTGTTTTGTAGAACCGTAAAAAAAGATGACCCGGAAGACATTGAAACGTCTAAAGTTGTCACCTTTATACATCGTTCTTATTTATAGCAGCGTAAAAAATGTGAACTGTTTTATAGATGTTCCATAAAACAGTGTTAAATCTTGTATTTTTTTACAATTTTTTTGGAAAACATGTTAAAAACTTCTATTTTTTTCTAGTTTTTGTTTTCTTAGAGTGGTACAAATTGTGATAATTTTAAAGAAATTTATGTCAAGTTATGAGCTTTTTAAGTTGTTTTTTTGCATATAATATTGAAAAATCATTACCCTAGAGCTTGTTTGTTAAAACCGTAAAAAAAAGATGATCCGGGAGTTATTGAAACGTCAAAAGTTGTCACCTTTATAAATCGTTGTTATTTATAGCAGCGTAAAAATGCGAACTTTTTTATAGATGTTACATAAAACGGTGTAAAATCTTGTATTTTTTTAACAGTTTTATCGGAAAACATGTTAAAAACTTGTATTTTATTCTAGTTTTTGTTTTTCTTAGAGTGATACAAAATGTGTTAATTTTAAAGAAATTTCTGTCAAGCTTTGAGCTTTTTAGGTTGTTTTTTTCATATAACATTGAAAAATCATGACCCTGATACATCTTGTTTGGTAAAACCGTAAAAAAAGATGATCCGGAAGTCATTGAATCGTCAAAAGTTGTCACCTTTATACATCGTTGTTATTTATAGCAGCGTAAAAATGTGAACTTTTTTAGATGTTCCGTAAAACGGTGTAAAATCTTGTATTTTTTAATAGTTTATTCAGAAAACATGTAAAAACTTGTATTTTTTCTAGTTTTTGTTTTCTTAGAGTGGTACAAAGTATGTTAATTTTAAAGGGATTTATGTAAAGCGGTGAGCTTTTTGAGTTGTTTTTTCATATAGCATTAAAAATCACGACACTGATACAACTTGTTTTGTAGAACCGTAAAAAAAGATGACCCGAAAGTTATTGAAACATCTAAAGTTGTCACCTTTATACATGGTTGTTATTTATAGCAGCGTAAAAATGTGAACTTTCTTTTAGATGTTCCATAAAACGGAATAAAATCTTGTATTTTTTAATAGTTTATTCGGAAAACATGTTAAAAACTTGTATTTTTTTCTAGTTTTGTTTTCTTAGAGTGGTACAAAGTGTGTTAATTTTAAAGAAATTTATGTAAAACGGTGAGCTTTATTGGTTGTTTTTTCATATATTATTGAAAAATCATTACCCTGATATAACTTGTTTTGTAGAACCGTAAAAAAAGATGACCCGAAAGTTATTGAAACGTCTAAAGTTGTCCCCTTTATACATCGTTGTTATTTATAGCAGCGTAAAAATGTGAACTTTCTTTTAGATGTTCCATAAAACGATATAAAATTTTGTATTTTTTAACAGTTTTTTCGGAAACATGTTAAAAACTTGAATTTATTTCTAGTTTTTGTTTTTTTAGAATGGTACAAAATGTGTAAATTTTAAATAAATTTATGTAAAGTTTTGAGCTTTTTAAGGTGTTTTTTTCATATAATATTGAAAAATCATTACCCTAATTCAACTTGTTTCGTAGAATCGTGAAAAATGATGACCCGGGAGTCACTGAAACGTCTAAAGTTGTCACCTTTACACATCGTTGTTATTTATAGCAGCGTAAAAATGTGAACTTTTTTTAGATGTTCCATAAAATGGTTTAAAATCTTGTATTTTTTAACAGTTTTATCGGAAAACATGTTAAAAACTTGTATTTTATTCTAGTTTTTGTTTTCTTAAAGTGGTACAAAATGTGTTAATTTTAAAGGAATTTATGGCAAACTTTGAGCTTCTTAAGTTGTTTTTTCATATAACATTGAAAAATCATGAACCTGATACAACTTGTTTTGTAGACCGTAAAAAAAGATGACCCGGAAGACATTGAAACGTCTAAAGTTGTCACATTTATACATCGTTCTTATTTATAGCAGCGTAAAAAATGTGAACTGTTTTATAGATGTTCCATAAAACGGTGTTAAATCTTGTATTTTTTTACAATTTTTTTGGAAAACATGTTAAAAACTTGTATTTTTTTCTAGTTTTTATTTTCTTAGAGTGGTACAAAATGTGATAATTTTAAAGAAATTTATGTGAAGCTATGAGCTTTTTAAGTTGTTTTTTTGCATATAATATTGAAAAATCATTACCATAGATCTTGTTTGGTAAAACCGTAAAAAAAGATGATCCAGAAGTTATTGAAACGTCAAAAGTTGTCACCTTTATACATCGTTGTTATTTATAGCAGCGTAAAAATGTGAACTTTTTTATAAATGTTCCATAAAACGGTGTAAAATCTTGTATTTTTTAACAGTTTTATCGGAAAACATGTTAAAAACTTGAATTTTATTCTAGTTTTTGTTTTCTTAAAGTGGTATAAAGTGTGTTAAGTTTAAAGAAATTTATGTCAAGCTTTGAGCTTTTTAAGTTGTTTTTTTCATATACCATTGAAAAATCATGACCCTGATACAACTTGTTTTGTAGAACCGTAAAAAAAGATGACCCGGAAGACATTGAAACGTATAAAGTTGTCACCTTTATACATCGTTCTTATTTATAGCAGCGTAAAAAATGTGAACTGTTTTATAGATGTTCTATAAAACGGTGTTAAAACTTGTATCTTTTAACAAATTTTTCGGAAAACATGTTAAAAACTTCTATTTTTTTCTAGTTTTTGTTTTCTTAGAGTGGTACAAATTGTGATAATTTTAAAGAAATTTATGTCAAGTTATGAGCTTTTTAAGTTGTTTTTTTGCATATAATATTGAAAAATCATTACCCTAGAGCTTGTTTGTTAAAACCGTAAAAAAAGATGATCCGGAAGTTATTGAAACGTCAAAAGTTGTCACCTTTATAAATCGTTGTTATTTATAGCAGCGTAAAAATGCGAAATTTTTTATAGATGTTACATAAAACGGTGTAAAATCTTGTATTTTTTAACAGTTTTATCAGAAAACATGTTAAAAACTTGTATTTTATTCTAGTTTTTGTTTTCTTAGAGTGGTACAAAATGTGTTAATTTTAAAGGAATTTCTGTCAAGCTTTGAGCTTTTTAGGTTGTTTTTTTCATATAACATTGAAAAATCATGACCCTGATACATCTTGTTTGGTAAAACCGTAAAAAAAGATGATCCGGAAGTCATTGAATCGTCAAAAGTTGTCACCTTTATACATCGTTGTTATTTATAGCAGCGTAAAAATGTGAACTTTTTTTAGATGTTCCGTAAAACGGCGTAAAATCTTGTATTTTTTAATAGTTTATTCAGAAAACATGTTAAAAACTGGTATTTTTTTCTAGTTTTTGTTTTCTTAGAGTGGTAAAAAGTGTGTTAATTTTAAAGAGATTTATGTAAAGCGGTGAGCTTTTTGAGTTGTTTTTTCATATAGCATTAAAAATCACGACACTGATACAATTTGTTTTGTAGAACCGTAAAAAAAGATGACCCGAAAGTTATTGAAACATCTAAAGCTGTCACCTTTATACATGGTTCTTATTTATAGCAGCGTAAAAAATGTGAACTGTTTTATAGATGTTCCATAAAACGGTGTTAAAACTTGTATCTTTTAACAAATTTTTCGGAAAACATGTTAAAAACTTCTATTTCTTCCTAGTTTTTGTTTTCTTAGAGTGGTACAAATTGTGATCATTTTAAAGAAATTTATGTGAAGCTATGAACTTTTTAAGTTGTTTTTTTGCATATAATATTGAAAAATCATTACCCTAGAGCTTGTTTGGTAAAACCGTAAAAAAAGATGATCCGGAAGTTATTGAAACGTCAAAAGTTGTCACCTTTATAAATCGTTGTTATTTATAGCAGCGTAAAAATGCGAACTTTTTTATAGATGTTACATAAAACGGTGTAAAATCTTGTGTTTTTTAACAGTTTTATCGGAAAACATGTTAAAAACTTGTATTTTATTCTAGTTTTTGTTTTTTTAGAGTGGTACAAAATGTGTTAATTTTAAAGGAATTTCTGTCAAGCTTTGAGCTTTTTAGGTTGTTATTTTCATATAACATTGAAAAATCATGACCCTGATACATCTTGTTTGGTAAAACCGTAAAAAAAGATGATCCGGAAGTCATTGAATCGTCAAAAGTTGTCACCTTTATACATCGTTGTTATTTATAGCAGCGTAAAAATGTGAACTTTTTTTAGATGTTCCATAAAACGGTGTAAAATCTTGTATTTTTTAATAGTTTATTCAGAAAACATGTTAAAAACTTGTATTTTATTTCTAGTTTTTGTTTTCTTAGGGTGGTACAAATTGTGTTAATTTTAAAGGGATTTATGTAAAGCGGTGATCTTTTTGTGTTGTTTTTTCATATAATATTGAAAACCATGACCCTGATACAGCTTGTTTTGTCGAACCGTAAAAAAAGATGACCCGAAAGTTATTGAAACGTCTAAAGTTGTCACCTTTATACATCGTTGTTATTTAGCAGCGTAAAAATGTGAACTTTTTTTAGATGTTCCATAAAACGGTATAAAATCTTGTATTTTTTAACAGATTTTTCGTAAACATGTTAAAAACTTGTATTTTTTTTCTAGTTTTTGTTTTTTTAGAATGGTACAAAATGTGTTAATTTTAAAGGAATTTATGTAAAGCTTTGAACTTTTTAAGTTGTTTTTATCATATAATATTGAAAAATGATTACCCTAATACAGCTTGTTTCGTAGAATCGTGAAAAATGATGACCCGGGAGTCATTGAAACGTCTAAAGTTGTCATCTTTATACATCTTTATACATCGTTGTGTTTTTTAACAGTTTTTTTGGAAAACATGTTAAAAACTAGTATTTTTTTCTAGTTTTTGTTTTCTAAAAGTGGTACAAAATGTGTTAATTTTAAAGGAATTTATGTCAAGCTATGTACTTTTTAAGTTGTTTTTTTCATATAATATTGAAAAATTATTACCCTACAGCTTGTTTTGTAGAACCGTAAAAAAAGATGACCTGAAAGTCATTGAAACATCTAAAGTTGTCACCTTTATACATCGTTGTTATTTATACCAGCGTAAGAATATGAACATTTTTTTGATGTTCCATAAAACAGCTTAAAATCTTGAATTTTTTAATAGTTTTTTCGGAAAACATGTTAAAAACTTGTATTTTTTTATACTTTTTGTTTTATTAGAGTGGTACAAAATGTGTTAATTTAAAAAAAAATTATGTAAAATGTTGATCCCATTATTAAGCGCAATGACAATAAACAATTAATAGCAAAGTAATATGACACGAACAATGATTTAAAGAATTTACGTAGTCATATATCTCTTGAATGTATATATGTCGATTACAATTAGATTCAGCACTCTCTCTATGTATTATGAATCGACTAACTCTCAAAGTAAAACCCTAACGTTCTATTTATATTGCTAGGTCTAATCTAATTAAGGAAACAAGAGTTTAAGGAATTATAAACTTCCTTTTACAATTAAGCATATCTTTTATTTATTTTGTCACAATTAAATAATAATAGACCTAACAATCTCCCCCTTTGTGGCAAAATGAGTCTTCATCTTCTTAGCTCGAACATGCCTTCAAATCTTCGTAGGGTTTGTCGATAGATAATTCTGTCGTCGATTATCTTGATAGCTTCTAAGAGAGAGTTTCTTTTGTCGTTGCTCATCCTTGTTGCGCTCTTTCTATCTGTTGCAAGTTCTGACGCAAGTCTGTTTCGGATTCCCCATAATGTACCGTCAGAATATGCAGCCACTTCGTGAAACCTGAGAAACCGTTTTTCTCTAGAAGCATGCATCCAAACTACAGCATGAACAGGACGAGTGATGACTTTGGCGACTAGAGTACTGTCAGGTACAGGTAATGATTGATCAGGCTTAGTAATATGTATCTTCTTTTGCTCGCTTTCTTTCCCTCGTTGAAGATCATGAAGATAGCTGTACCGAAGCTCTTTCTGAACATGCCTTACCACTGCCCTTAATGCCCTTTGCTCGTGTACGTTTCGGTTGCTCTTGTCTCTCAAATCGTTGTAGATGATCTCCAAGTCCATTATATCGAGATTTGCAAAATCAGCTTCAGAGAAATGAATATGTTTTACCATCTTCTCTTTGGACAGTGAAAACTGGGTACTCGACTTGAAAGATCCTTGCAGTATCAATTTTCAAAATACCAACAACCCTGTGCCTTGAGACCACTTCAGCTTGAGGTAAAGCTCTCATCCTCAGGATATGGAGATACTCTCTAACCTGAGCAGGGTCCATTTCCATCACGAGATGAATGTGTACCAAATCGTCAGGCTTTGCTTCCTTGCGGAAGATCATCTCCATAGTTTCCTCAAGATATCGCACACGGATCTGCTGATTCACCCATTTGGATTTACTTTCCGTCAACATTCTTTGCCACCGAATCTGATGAGGTAGGAGTTTTGGTTCGTTCCCTTAAAGCATAGTTCCTTGCTGTATGCCTCAAGTTCACATAGTCTTGCTCTTGGAGTACTGGTTCGTACGGATCTCGGAACCAGTTTCGAAGTGAGTTTCGCAGACGTTGAACATCAACTCGTTCTTCATTTTGTTCGGGTTCGGGTTCGGCAGGTTCGGCTGTACTCTCGAATTCGATATCCGCAGGCTTTTCAACCGTTGGTGTATCGTCCTCTTGAGTCGTTGTAGTGCGTTGCCTTTGTTGGGTAAATTGAGCGGGTGGTCTTGAAGCTGAAGCAGCAGCTGCTCTTGGTCGTGATCTTGCCGTTTGGCGTGTCTCCCCCTCAGGACGAGTTGGAGCGGAGCCCGGGTCGTCCTGGTAAGGTCTGGATGTAGATGTACGAACGGCCGGACGGCAAGACTCTTGGATTTCAGTGCGAAGAGCAGTAATAGCACCCAAGATGTCATCCGTTTGGCGCTGTTGGGCATTCTTCAAGTCGGCGAGCTCTTGGTCAATATGGGCGCGGAAAACATCGAACTCATGATGAGTGACAGTGGGGATCTGAAGATTGCGGCGAAGAAGACCCTCAAGCGAATCCTCCGGTTGGCCGGTTGCATTGGATTCGGCTAGCAGATTAGCATACAACATTGACATGAGTTCATCGGTGTTGTACTCATATCGATGTGGGGAATGGGGTCGATCTTCGGGGGGTGATGGTAGCGGTGGAGAGTGGCTGGTGCTTGGACTGCTGGAGCTTGCATGTGAAGGGTCGGCTTGTAGAGGAGTCGGTTCTTTAAGACGCGCATCTTCACGAATTTGGCGCACGAAGGCTTCTCTTTCGGCTGTCATTAGGGCAACATGTTCAGCAAGGGTGTCTCTTGCCCTTTGTAAGTGAGCAGCAATGATTGATTCGCCTTCCAGGGGAATAGAGAACGACGGAGATGGGGTTGCTGTATGGGTAACTCCGGGATCACTTAGATTGCCCGTTGACATAACAGTTGATTCAATTGTATGACCTACGTTCAGCATTGGCAAAGATGTAGCGCTGGTAGGATTTCCTCCCAATCCTCGTGGAATGTCCGGAATGGACATCACTATGGGAGTTCCGACTGGGCCACGGAGGCTCGCAGTGTGTGTAGACTCGTGTCCCCTAGCGGGCTCTAGACTCGATGTGCATACAAACGAAGTCGAAGCAGGTGAGCTACTGCCTTGTTTCAATAGTTATGCCTCCCGTTTCAATAGCTATGCCTCCCGAGTGGAGGGGAGCTAGATAAGGTGCTAGACTCACAAGCATCGTTGAAACTGTTGGCTGTTGGGAGCCTTCAGAGTGGCTGGGGGGGCGTGCAATTGCGCTGCTAGGTCCATAGCGACTTGTCCACTAGTCATACCCAACGAATGAGTAGGGCTAGTGGACTCGGTTACCTGGTTGGGGGATATTGGACTCTCACTCTCTATCATTTTTGTCTCCCCTTCGCTCATGCTCACTATTTCTTTTTCAACTTGTACTCCCTCCTCTCTCCTTATTTCTCCAATTGAGGTTTCAGAGAATATGTCAGACATAGATGGGGAGGATTGATTGGCTTCAAAGTCAAAGTCGAATTGAGGTTCCTCATCAAAAGGTATGATTGGTACGGAGGTGGGTGTACGGATGATTGGTTCAGGGTTCGGTTCAGTTGAAGACTCTTCATTCCCAGAACTGGAATCGGTGATAGAGGGTTGTGGGCCGATGCGACTTACGGCTTGCACTTCTATTTCTGCAGTTCGTTGGCGACGACGGAGCGGTTGGTTGTCAAAATCATCCTCATCCGATGATGAAGAGCGGGGGCGGACACGTTGTCGGCTGACCAGTGTTTTGAATCGGGGAGTTGGGATAATGGGTCGGGTGCGGGGGTTGTTGGAAGTATATGGGTTGGGGGGGCTGATCAGATGCACCTCCCTCGTCATGTCCCCTCACATTACGCTCATCCCCCTGGTCAGGATCCCCCTGATCCTAGCCCTACTCTTCTATTCTAGGACCCTCACCTCCCTCAATATTTTCCTCTTGGATCGGCTCTTGGGCAGGCGCAACCGGAGGTGGCTGGGCCATTAAGCCATGTCGCTCCCTATAGGCTATCACACTAGGTGCATTCTGATCAGCATAAGTGAGGAGCGCTTCAGGGATAGGCATGGTATAGTTGAAGACCCGATCATTTAGGCGTAGAAATTTAAGGGCACTGGTCGGGCCTAAGGGTGATTCGGCTCGTCTAGGGATGGCAGGTCGGGAAGTCATCATGGCATGGATGAAAAGTTGTAGAAACCGCTGAAAAGGTACGAAGGCACGATCGCGATTGTTGGATTTGTCTTTCACTAGTTCCACAAAATCCGTCCAGATGAACATCGCGTAGTCATAATGACGGTTGAAAGCGATGCCGTGAAAAATTCGAAGAATCGCAGTGCTGGCCTTGTCCATGCCAGTGTGTTTGCTAGTCAGACATCGATTGATGATGGTGAATAGCGTGAACCAAATCTGAGGCAGGTACATCCTTTTGAACTGGCTGGGGCTTGTGAATGGTTCATGGGATTCATACCCAAGGGCTAGGATGTCGGCAACCAGCTGTTGGTCGGTTGCAAAGGCGTCGTATGGGTGTTCGGCTGTGGCGAGTGGCAGGCGGAGAATGCGGCGAATCCTGGATGGAGTTAAGCGGGTGACAAAGTCATCGATTTGAGCAGTGAAATGATGGTCACCTTCGTCCGGATGGTATGTCAGTGTGTACCAGAATTGCTGGAGGTAGAAAAGGGGTACCCGGTGGTCTAGTGCAAAGGCATAACGAAGCGGATGTCGTTGAAGAATGTCAAGGATGACTTGGTGTTCGAGAGTGATACCAAAGTCTAGACGATGGTTGTTCGGTTTAATTTTTCGAAGGTGAGCTCTATGTCATCCCGGTTAGCTGCGTTGATGCTTGGTTCTGTGGAGCGTTCGGACGGCATCGGGTTTTCATCATCTGACAGGTTCGGATCATTCATGGCTGCCATTGGTTGCTGAAATAAGACAGTTAAGCAAACCAAGTGTAAAGTTAGTGTATTGAGTCTTAACAAAAAAATGCTAAGTCTTTTTATCGAGTCCCATTGGGTCGATAACAATTGTTATCGAGTGCAATGGGATCGAGGAAAAAGGTGTTGTCGAGTGAAGGAGGATCGACAAAAAGACTTGTAGAAAAAAAAATTAAGATCAAACCTGTGGAAGGGATGTCGAGTCATGGAGAATCGAGAAGAACAAGTTATCGAGAGCTTAAGGGTCGATGAAAATACTTGAAAACTTTTTAGAGTGTTATCGATCTATTTAGACTCGATAAACATTCAAAGAGCATGTTGTCGATTCTATGAGGCTCGATGAAAAGACTTGGACAATCTAAGGGCAGGATATCGATCCAAATGACTCGAGGAGAGCACTTAGTAAATTTCATCGACCTGTTAATAATTGATGACAAAAGTTATCGAGTTCCAAGGGATCGATAAAAAATACTTAGTGGTTTTCATCGATCCTATTATAGTCGATAACAAATGTTATCGATTCCTAAGGGATCGATAAAAACACTTAGTGATTATTCATCGATCCTTAGAAGTTGATAACAATTGTTATCGAGTCATAAAGGCTCGATAAAAACACTTGGTGAAGATTATGGTGTTCTTCGTCAATGCATATAGACTCAATAAAAACTCAAAAGGCTCATCTATGACTCGATAAAAACTCATAAACCAGACGTAAAAATTCTTAGGGCCCGTTTGGTTGGAGGGATTTGAAGGGATTTGGAGGGATTGGGATTTCAATCCAATCCATTGTATTGGGGATAGTTCTCAGATTACTGACATGACGACTTATTTGACTGCAGTGTTTGGCATAAATATTAAGATATAGTACAGTATAATTTCAAGAAAATCACCATAGTTCGCACTGGGAATGACTTATTTGAAATCCCAATCCCTCCAAATCCCTTCAAATCCCTCCAACCAAACGGGCCCTTAGTGCTCAGATTCCAAAAAGGGCCTAAAACTAGGGCAAAGTCCTGTTACTAGGTGCGATTAGTGATAAAGAACAAGTTTAATAAAGGTCTTAAAGCCAAAACACTAAATCTAATCACGATTTTGACTGATGAACAGGCAAAATCGGAAAACCCATACTAACCCAAAAAAAAAACCGAACAGACATACAGAAAAAAACAGATCATGCAACGGTTTTAATTACTAAGTGCAAGAATTAAAGATGATAAGGGGAGATTTACGAACCTGGTGGTGCTTTCGGATCTGAAAAACTCGAAGTTTTGAGAATTTGATCTTGCATAGCCAAGAACTTGAAGGGTTTTTCAGAGAGAAAGAGGGAAATTCAAACTTGTGAGGAAAGGTTCTTTGAGAGTGGGGCCCGATTACTTTAAATAGTGGTCATCGGGTGATGACACGTGGCAGTGTGTGATAGGGCCGATGAAAAATTTCGCGTTATCGAGATGTCGATTGGGGAGGTTATCGAGCCAGAGGGGGTCGATAATCCCATTGTTGTCGGGCCCTTAGGGCCGAGAACCTGACTTAATTAATTTAATTTTTTTTAAACTTAAATAAAAAACAGAAAACATAAGGCTCCCCCTTAATATGTGCTAAAGGTGGTGTGCTCCCCCTAGAAATGTGAATGGATAGGAAAAACGTACCTTGTTGCTCCCCCTTGAACGATGAACCATGGTGATACACACAACGAGGTAGAAAGAAAAATAAAAGAAAAATTGAAAATACGGAACTGTAAGATAAAGGTCAAAATCTAAAAACTGAGAACCCAAGTGTTATGCAGATTGACTCGAAGAGTAAATGTGCAGAAACCCTTGGATAGACGTTTTTGAGGATTTTGAGACACACTGATTTGTGATAATCAGGTTTTAAGATTGAGCATTCCCAACTTGGATACTAGGAACTGGAATCGTTTCTCATCCAGTGCCTTGGTAAACAAGTCAGCAAGCTGAAGTTCCGTATTAACAAAATATAGTTCAGTTGTACCTCTTTCGACGTGATCCTTGATGAAGTGATATCGAACGTCGATGTGTTTTGTCTTTGTGTGTTGAACCGGGTTGCTTGAAATGGCTATGGCGCTTTTGGAGTCACAGTAGATAGGAATCTTGTTGAACCAGAAGCCATAGTCTTTGAGTTGAGTGCGCATCCAGAGTACTTGCGAGCAGCAGCTTGCGGAAGCGATATATTAGGCTTCCGCGGTAGATGTGGAGACGCAAGCTTGCTTCTTGGATGACCAGCTGACCAATTTGTCTCCAAGGAATTGAATATGGCCTAAAGTGCTCTTGCGATCGAGCATGCATCCGGCGTGATCCGAATCTGAAAAGGCAGTTAGCTCGAAACCCGTATCCTTGGGATACCATAGGCCAAGATTAGGTGTACCTTTTAAATACCGAAAAATCCGTTTGATCGCACTAAGATGAGATTCCTTTGGAGATGCTTGATATCTCGGGCATAGACATGTGGCAAACATTATATCCGGACGACTAGCCGTAAGATACATGAGAGAACCAACCATGCCCCGGTAATTTTTAGAATCCACATCATTTCCCGGAGGATCAGCGTGTAGTTTTGAACCCGGGGACATGTGTGTACCAATCGGAGAACATGACATCATGTTGTATTTACACAACATATCCGAGATGTATTTTGATTGGTTGATGAATATTCTAGTAGAAATTTTTTTAATTTGAAGACCAAGGAAAAAATTCATCATTCCCATCATGCTCATGTTAAATTTTGCAATCATGAGTTTGGAGAACTCTTTGCATTGTTGTGGGTTAGTCGAACCGAAGATGATGTCGTCCACGTAGACTTGAATGAGCATAATGTCACCTTTGTCCTTTTTAATGAAAAGAGTTGGATCGATCTTACCTTTGGAGTATCCGTTTTTCCCTAAATAGGTAGACAAACTATCGTACCATGCGCGGGGGGCTTGTTTCAAGCCATACAGAGCCTTGTCCAGAATGTAGACATGTGTCGGTTTGGAGGAGTCGACAAACCCGTCGGGCTGAGAAACATAGACTTCTTCACGCAGAACACCGTTTAAGAAGGCCGTCTTGACGTCCATTTGGAAAACCACAAAGTTCTTATGTGCCGCGTAAGCCAAGAACATTCGGATTGCTTCAATGCGGGCGACGGGTGTAAATGTTTCGTCGTAGTCAATGCCTTCTTGTTGACGGTATCCTTTGGCGACAAGTCTAGCTTTGTTGCGTATAACGACTCCGTCTTCATCTTGCTTGTTCTTGAATATCCATTTCGTGCCGATAACGGTCTTGTTTTGAGGACGGGGAACAAGGCGCCATACTTTCAGACTTTCAAATTGATTGAGTTCCTCTTGCATTGCCACAATCCAATCAGGATCATTCATTGCCTCGTGAATGGATGTGGGTTCAATCTTGCTTATGAATGAAGAGAACATGCAATCATTGGCCGAGGCGGAACGCGTTGTAACTGGTCTGTTTGGATCTCCGATAATTTGTTCAACAGGATGAGAGCGGGTCCATTTCGTTGTATGAGGAAGCAGTTGAAATGCATTTGGATCCGGGGTGTCATCTTTATAAGCACCTAACGGAAGATCTTGAAGAGATTCCAAGGTTGGTGCCACGTTTGATGATCTTGTGGCACTTGTGACATCCGTAGGGGACGAAGTGGATGGTGGGGGAGAGGATGTCGGTTCCGCAGGATTTGGTTGAACAGTCGGTTGAGGTTCAGGTGGAACAAGAGAAGCATCCGATGAAATAGTTTGTTCGGGAGGAGCAGTTGTAGATGTGCTTGAAGACGCAGCAGTTGAGACGTTTTCCGTTTTAATTGGCGGTCCGGAAAGATCCGAGGTCTCGGCAATCTCCAAGGTAGGCGGGGGAATCTGGAGAGAAGAATCAGTGGATGGTCCAAAGTAATCTGAGTAGAAGTACTCGAATAAGTCATCCAGATTTGACATGGCGGTTTTGGACGTTGAAGGTTCAGCGGGGTTGGGAGTAGGTTCCGAACGAATGTGATCGGAAGCTAATATGCTAGTGAGTGTGGGTCCAGAACTGTCGTGTTCAGGAGCCATCTCGGCGTTTGGATCGAATTGTACATTAACACTTTCAGTGACGCAACGTGCGTGTTTTATGTAGACCCGATCAGATGATACGTTTGGTGAGTATCCGAGAAAGTAAGCTTCATCGGCTTTCGGCTTGAGTTTTCCACGATCTTCCTTTTCATTTAGTACGAAGCAACGAGTACCAAAAGTTCGAAGATGCTCGATGGAAGGAACGCGATCGTAGACCAAGTGATAAGGTGTCTTGTTGAAGCGTTTGTTGATGATGGAGCGGTTTTGAGTGTAGCATGCTGTGTTGATAGCTTCGGCCCAAAGATGGAGAGGAAGCTTTGAGAAAGTAAGCATAGTGTGAGCGGCTTCAACTAGAGTTCGATTTCGACGTTCGACCACACCGTTTTGTTGCGGAGTGCGAGCGGCAAAGAACGTGTGGGTTATACCAACCGATTCGAGGTAATCGTCAAGGGAACGGTTTTTGAATTCAGTTCCATTATCGGTGCGGATGGTTTGTGCAGTAAGTTCTAGCTTAACTTAAATGGCTTTGAGAAACGTGATGATGGTGTCAGGGGTTTCATCCTTTGATCGAAGGAACTTTACCCATGTGAATCGAGAGAAATCGTCCACCATTACTAGAACATACTTTTTACCATGTATGCTTTGAGTCCGCATTGGGCCGCACAAGTCCATATGAACGAGTTGAAGAGGTCGAGTTGTGCTGTGAACTAACTTGGGTTTGTGAGAGACCTTCTTCATCTTTCCCATCTTGCATGCGTCACAGAGATGCGAGCGTAGGAGGAGTATTGTTTGGCATAGCCAGGTCTTTGGACTAGAAACGTTTGATAGTAGACAAACACTTGAGGGTGCGTTTACTTGGGAAAGATCGATCGTGTAGAGGTTGGACTTGCGTGGGCCGGTTACCATCAAACGTGCGAATATAGCATCTATCGGGTCTGAAATTTACTTCGAGTTGCTTGTCACAGAATTTTCCAATGCTCAACAGGTTGTGGCTTAGCCCTTGTACATAAGAGACGTTGGAAATGGTGATGTGGTTTTGAATGATATCACCATATCCTTTAATCGGTGCCAAGTGATTGTTGCCAAATTTGACGAATCCGCCCTTCTTTTCAGAGTAGTTGGCAAGCAGCTCCTTTTGTCCGGTCATGTGTTTGGAGCATCCGGAATCTAAGTACCACACATGACCGATCTGCACAAAATCCGGCAGATTTAGGTACCCATTTGTAAATGGGTCCATCATGGTTAGTTGACATTGCACCCTGGGTACCCACTTGAGGTGAGACTTATGGGCGTTAGTCATTTGATTTCTCGGTCCCGATTTAGAAATGGATGATGAATGATAAAATTTGTGATTAAATGAATTATGCATGTCCGGAAAATAACCATAACCATAATCAATAGGAGGTTTACGAACAAAATCATCCACACCGCAATTAGAACAACAAATTTTATTACGAGAAAATTTGATTAAATGTCTAAAGGAATGAATTTGATAAGGAAAACGAAATCTAGAATTGTTTCTTTTGACATTGGAATGTAAAAATTTGTCTTCTTTGCGGGGTGTTTGCTTTGTAGTATGCGTGCCCTTTTTGACCCAAACCGACTTGGTTTCTAAAGTATGAAGCGCTGAAACATTGAAAGGAACACGGCTAGTATGGTTTTTGAAGACATGATTGGTTTTCGTTTGAGTGGTTTTATGTTGACTCGTGGAACACTCCGTTGGTTCAGTAGGTAATAAAACTGATGCCATAGGTTGTTTGCCTTTGTCTAAAAATTCAGTGTGAGTAGGAAGTACAGGATTGAAATCAAACTCATCACATATGTCATTTAAATACTCGTCCGATTCAAGTGAAGATTGGTTAGAAAGGGCATCTAATTCAGCATTGATTTGTTCGTCGAAATAGGAACATTTTTGTTTTGGAAGATTGGAATTTGGGTCCATTTTAAACAACTCTTCGCAATTATCTAAATAATTGCTAACGAAGGCTTTACAAGTTGAAATGTTTGAAATAGTATCATTTTCACGAGTTTTGTTCAATTGTAAAGTCTCGTTTTCAAGTTGTTGTATTTTAAATAAAAATGATTCCTTTTCCTTTTCCGCCAAAGAACGTTCAGATTCCAACACTCGTTCGAGTTGAATAATTTTCTTTTCTAAAATAGAGTGAGAATGTACGGTTTACATTCAGGAATCTTGTTTTGAAGTTCTTCGACTGAATATGATGGAAAGTAGTTGTTTGGAAGAGATTCACTTGAAGATTCCTCTTCTACTATTTGAGGATAGCAGAAAGGTAATTGAAAATAGTTTTTGTTTTGTATCTTCCACTCTTCTCTTTCCTCAACACTAGAGTCCGGCTTCATAAATTGAATTTGGTAATCTGGACCAAGGTTCAGATATTCGAATTTATAAATCGTCGGATTATTATAGATAGCCTTTGCTAAGTGTTTCGGGTTTTCAAAACCTAATCCGGCTTTTGAGCTTAAATCTTTCGGTGCATTTAAGTGAATAGTGTGTTCAGTTTGACCAAGCTTGTAAAGTTGTAATTCCAAATTTTCGAGTTTTTCTAATAGATCTTGTCTTTGAAAACTGACAAAGTCAAACTTTGATGAAAATTTGGCAGTCTCATTCTTAGATGATTGGAGTTGAAGTGTGAGATAAGATATTTGTTGTTGGAAAAGATAATTTTCTTCTTTTAAAACCATTTTCTCCGTTTCGAGATTGTGTGCTATACTTTGAGTATTGACAAGGTCGGTTTGCATAAGAAGCAATTGTGTGCTAGGCTTGCTTCTAAATTGGAAACCAAGAGTTTCTCGGTTTTCAATTTGGAGTGTAATTCCTTTAATTGACACATTAAATCATGCATTTGAGATACAAAAGAATCATAGTCAGAAGGGCTTACCTCGGGTGTGTAGTCGGAACCGTGAGAAGGAGTGTCATCAGAGTAAGCCATCAAGCTGAAATGTGCTTGAGTATCCCTTCAATGTCATCTTCATCATCTTGATTAAGCCATTGTTCATCTTCAGCTAGGAGAACTTTACCGGCTTCCTTTTGTTTAGACAACATCAGTTTGTAAGTGAAGTAGTTGGAGTCCTTCACTATTGGCTTCTTGCATTCCCTTGCATAGTGACCAGATTTGCCGCAGTTGTAGCACAGGCTTCTCTCACCTTTGAACTTGTCTTCTGGCTTGGGTGTAGGGGAGGTTCTTCTCTTCTTGGTTTAGGTTCAAACAGGGCCTTTTGCTCATGATTATTAGATCCCAAGGCATACCTTTGTTGGTTGGGATTCGAGCGACGTGAGATCTTTTGTTGAAAAGATCTTGTAAGGAAGGTCAGTTGAAGTTTGGCAATTTCTGGATCATAGTCAAAATCTTCGTCTTCTAGTTCGGGAAACACATCTTGAGGAGTGGAAGAGGAATCTTTTGCCATCAATGCGATGGATCCGGGTTCTTCTTTGAATTTAACCCCATAAGTTCGAGAACCTCCTCTTCGTCTTGTTGAAGGGTTTCATAGACTTCATGAAGATCAAGGTCAGCAAGATATTTGCTGTGTTTGATTTGATTAGCAAACCGGCGCCATTCCGGTTGAAGATCGCTAACAAATTTAATGTTGTTTTCGATCTTGGTCTTACGAATTTCGTTCTTGCTTAGTTCGTTTACCAGTTGTACAAAACGGGTATACGTGTTCGTAAGACTTTCTCCATCTTTTGCCTTGAATTCTTCATATTGAGAGATGGAGTTGATGATTTTGAGTTGTGTGCCAATCTTCGTTCCAAGCATGAATTTCTCTATGGCTTCCCACATTTCTTTAGCAGTCTTCTTGTGGCTATCAATGCTCATATAGATTTCATTTGGAAGGCTCATAAGTAGATAAGAATGGGCAAGTTGGTCACCTCTCATTATCTTCTTCTCGTTTGCATCCCATGTATTTTTGAGTTTAACTTCCCTTCGTGCGAGCGTAGGAGGAGTATTGTTTGGCATAGCCGGAAACTCCTGATAAAAAATTGGAGGAGGACCTTCTTTGATTGAACTCATGATCTCATCGGCATAGTCATGGCGTTCAACGAAATCAAGGAATCTATCCTTCCATTGAGAATATTCTCCCGGGAAGAGAATTGGAGGTTTGGTGTCTGATCCAACAGCCATTGCTTCACGGGTGGTCATTGTACTTTTTGGTTGGACCTCGATCAATGAGTTTTTAAAAAAATTCTGAGTTGTTTCGCGAAGCAGTAGGTTTTTCTCGAGAGACAAAGGAGGTCGAAAAAATTATCGATTTAAGAATTTTTTATCGGGTATGAGGTACTCGATGAAAATTGTTATCGGGTGACTAAGGATCGATAATAAACGTTATCGAGTGAACAAGGCTCGATAAAAATTGTTGTCGAATTGAATAGACTCGATATAAAAAGTTATCGAGTAAACAAGACTCGATAAAAATTGTTGTCGAATTAAATAGACTCGAAAAAAATGTTATCGAGTGAACAAGACTCGATAAAAATTGTTGTCGAATAAAATTTACTTGATAATAACTCGATATAACTTTGATTAAAGAAATTTATCGAACACTGACCTACTCGATCAAAAATTTTCTCGATTCAATAGGACTCGACAAAAAATACTTTAATTCTGAGTTTTCTGTGATTGATAAACCAGAAAACAAAAACGCAGTTTTCTTGACTAAAAAGAACTAGTCTTTTTATGGACAAGATTGTCTGGGTTTTCGAGTTTCTTATTTGTTCAATTACGGAAATTATCAAGATTACGAGAATTTATGATTTTACTAAGGAAATCTTTAGTAAGAAAAGTTGCAAGAGTCACAAGTTCCTGAGTTTTCTTATGTAAAGATATTCAAAAGTAAACAAAATAAATTAAAGTAATTTTAATTAAACAGATTTAAATATTTCATGTAGGGTCGATAAAAATTCAAGATTTTATGTAGTTGAATCGATAAAAATTCAATCAACAGAAGAGATATGCGAGAAAAATTCAAATGATCAGTATGAGGTAGTCGACAATAATCAGAATGATGTTTTATCGGGTAAAGCATGAAACAGTAGGACTCGATAAAAATTCAATGAACAGCAGAATTTGCAGAAATCGAAAAAGGTACCTTCTGTTTCGTGGTTTGCTCAGAAAATCGTAAAAACTCGTGATCTCAGGCTCTGATACCACTTGTTGATCCCATTATAATAAGCACAATGATAATAAACAGTTAATAGCAAAGTAATATGACACGAACAATGATTTAAAGAACTTACGTAGTCATATATCTCTTGAATGTATATATGTCGATTACAATCAGATTCAACACTCTCTCTATGTATTATGAATCGACTAACTCTCAAAGTAAAACCCTAACGTTCTATTTATATTGCTAGGTCTAATCTAATTAAGGAAACAAGATTTTAAGGGATTATAAACTTCCTTTTACAATTAAGCATATCTTTTCCTTATTTTGTCACAATTAAATAATAATAGACCTAACATAAAGCGGTGAGCTTTTTGAATAGAAAAATACAATATTGAAAAATTATGACCCTGATACAGCTTGTTTTGTAGAAAACCGTAAAAAAAGATGACCCTGAAGTTATTGAAACGTATAAAGTTATCACCTTTATACATCGTTGTTATTTATAACAGCGTAAAAACGTGAACTTTTTTTAGATGTTCCATAAAACGATGTCAAATCTTGTAACTTTAACATTTTTTTCGGAAACATGTTAAAAACTTGTATTTTTTTCTAGTTTTTATTTTCTTAGAATGGTACAAAATGTGTCAATTTTAATGGAATTTATGTAAAGCTTTGAGCTTTTTAAGTTGTTTTTTTCATATAATATTGACAAATCATGACCCTAATACAGCTTGTTTCGTAGAATCGTGAAAAAATATGACTTGGGAGTCATTGAAACTTCTAAAGTTTTCATCTTTATATATCGTTGTTATTTATAGCAGCGTAAAAAATGTGAACCGTAAAAAACGACACTGATACAACTTGTTTTGTAGAAACGTAAAAAACGATGACCCGGAAGTATTTGAAACGTATAAAGTTGTCTCTTTTATACATCGTGGTTATTTATAGCAGCGTAAAAATGTGAACCTTTTTATGGATGTTCTATAAAACGGTGTAAAATCTTGTATTTTTTAACAGTTTTTTCGGAAACATCTTAAAAACTTGTATTTTTTTCTAGTTTTGTTTTATTAGAATGGTACAAAATGTGATATTTTTAAAGTAATTTATCTAAAGCAGTGAGCTTTTTATTTGTTTTTTTTCATATAACATTGAAAAATAATGATCCTGATACAACTTGTTTTGTAGAACCGTAAAAAGAAATGACCCGGAAGTCATCGAAACATCTAACATTGTCATCTTTATACATCGTTGTTATTTATAGCATCGTAAAAATATGAACCTTTTTATAGATGTTCCATAAAACGGTGTAAAATCTTGTATTTTTTAACAGTTTTTTCAAAAATATGTTAAAAACTTATATTTTTTTTCTAGTTTTTGTTTTCTTAGAATGGTACAAAATGTGCTAATTTTAAAGGAATTTATGTAAAGATTTGAGCTTTTTAAGTTGTTTTTTTCATATAACATTGAAAAATCATGACCCTAATACAACTTTGTAGAACCGTAAAAAAGATGACCCGAAATTTATTGAAACGTCTAAAGTTGTCACCTTTATACATCGTTGTTATTTATAAAAGCGTAAAAACATAAAACGGTATAAAATCTTGTATTTTTTAACAGTTTTTTCGGAAACATGTTAAAAACTTGTATTTTTTTCTAGTTTTTGTTTTTTTAGAATGGTACAAAATGTGTTAATTTTAAGGGAATTTATGTAAAGCTTTGAGGTTTTTAAGTTGTTTTTTTCATATAATATTGAAAAATGATTACCTTAATACAGCTTGTTTCGTAGAATCGTGAAAAATGATGACCCGGAAGTCAATGAAACGTCTAAAGTTGTCATCTTTATACATCGTTGTTATTTATAGCAGCATAAAAAATGTGAACTGTCTTATAGATATTCCATAAAACGGTGTTAAATCTTGTATTTTTTAACAGTTTTTTCGGAAACATGTTAAAAACTTGTATTTTTTCTAGTTTTTGTTTTCTTAGACTGGTACAAAATGTTTTAATTTTAAAGTAATTTATGTCAAGCTATGTGCTTTTTAAGTTGTTTTTTTTCATATAATATTGAAAAATTATTACCATACAGCTTGTTTTGTAGAACCGTAAAAAAAGATGTCCCAAAAGTCATTGAAACGTATAAAGTTGTCACCTTTATACATCGTTGTAATTTATACCAGCGTAAGAATGTGAACGTTTTTTTAAATGTTCCATAAAACGATGTAAAATATTGTATTTTTTAACAGTTTTTTCTGAAACATGTTAAAAACTTGAATTTTTTTCTAGTTTTTGTTTTCTTAGACTGGTACAAAATGCAATAATTCTAAAGTAATTTATGTCAAGCTTTGAGCTTTTTAAGTTATTTTTTTTCATATAACAATGAAAAATCATGACCCTGATACAACTTGTTTTGAAGAACCGTAAAAAAAGATGACCCGTAAGTCATTGAAACGCCTAAATTTGTCACCTTTATACACCGTTGTTATTTATAGCAGCGTAAAAATGTGAACTTTTATTTGATGTTCCATAAAACGATGTAAAATCTTTATATTTTTTTAACAGTTTTTTCGGAAAACATGTTAAAAATTGTATTTTTTTCTAGTTTTTTTTAGAGTGATACAAATTTTGTTAATTTTAAAGTAATTTATGTAAAGCGGTGAGCTTTTTAGGTTGTCTTTTTCATATAATAATGAAAAATAATGACCCTGATACAGCTTGTTTTGTAGAACAGTAAAAAAAGATGACCCGATAGTTATTGAAACGTCTAAAGTTGTCACCTTTATACATTGTTGTCATTTTGTAGAACGGTGTAGAATCTTTATATTTTTTAACAGTTTTTTTCGGAAAACATGTTAAAAACTTGTATTTTTTTTTCTAGTTTTTGTTTATTAGAGTGGTATTAAATTTGTTAATTTTAAAGAAATTTATGTAAAGCGGTGAGCTTTTTGAGTTGTTTTTTTAATATAATACTGAAAAATAATGACACTGATACAACTTGTTTTATAAAACCGTAAAAAACGATGACCCGGAAGTATTTGAAACGTATAAAGTTGTCACATTTATACATCGTGGTTATTTATAGCAGCGTAAAAATGTGAACCTTTTTATGGATGTTCTATAAAACGGTGTAAAATCTTGTATTTTTTAACAGTTTTTTCGGAAACATGTTAAAAACTTGTATTTTTTTTCTAGTTTTTGTTTTCTTTGATTGGTACAAAATGTGATATTTTTAAAGTAATTTATGTAAACCAGTGAGCTTTTTAAGTTGTTTTTTTCATATAACATTGAAAAATAATGACCCTGATACAACTTGTTTTGTAGAACCGAAAAAAAGAGGATCCAGAAGTTATTGAAACGTCTAAAATTTTCAACTTTATACATCGTTGTTATTTATATCAGCGTAAAAATGTGATCTTTTTTATAAATGTCCCATAAAACGGTGTAAAATCTTGTATTTTTTAACAGTTTTTTCGGAAAACATGTTAAAATCTTGTATTTTTTCTAGTTTTTGTTTTTTTAGAGTGGTACATAATGTGTTAGTTTTAAAGGAATTTATGTCAAGCTTTGAGCTTTTTAAGTTGTTTTTTTCATATAACATTAAAAAATCATGACCCTGATACAACTTGTTTTGTAGAACCGTAAAAAAAGATGACCCGGAACTCATTGAAACGTCTAAAGTTGTCACCTTTATACATCGTTGTTATTTTTAGCACTGTAAAAATGTGAACTTTTTTTTTGATGTTCTATAAAACGGTGTAAAATCTTTATATTTCTTAACAGTTTTTTTTCGGAAAACATGTTAAAAACTTGTATTTTTTTCTAGTTTTTGTTTTCTTAGAGTGGTACAAAATGTGTTAATTTTAAAGAAATTTATGTAAAGCGGTTAGCTTTTTAAATTGTTTCTTTCACATAATACTGAAAAATCATGAGCCTGATACAACTTGTTTTGTAGAACCGTAAAAAAAGATGACCCGGAAGTCATTGAAACGTCTAAAGTTGTCACCTTTATACATCGTTGTTATTTATAGATGCGTAAAAATGTGAACTTTTTTTTATGTTCCATAAAACGGTGTAGAATCACTATATTTTTTAACAGTTTTTTTCGGAAAACATGTTAAAAACTTGTATTTTTTTCTAGTTTTTGTTTTTTACAGTGGTATAAAATGTGTTAATTTTAAAGAAATATATGTAAAGCGGTTAGCTTTTTAAATTGTTTTTTTCATATAATACTGAAAAATAATGACCCTGATACAGCTTGTTTTGTAGGACCGTAAAAAAAGATGACCCGGAAGTTATTGAAACGTCTAAAATTGTCACCTTTATACATCGTTGTTATTTATAGCTGCGTAAAAATGTGAACTTTTTTTTTTATGTTCCATAAAACGGTGTAGAATCTTTATATTTTTTAACAGTTTTTTTCCGAAAACATGTTAAAAACTTGTATTTTTTTCTAGTTTTTGTTTTCTTAGAGTGGCACAAAATGTGTTAATTTTAAAGAAATTTATATAAAGCGGTTAGCTTTTTAAATTGTGTTTTTCATATAATACTGAAAAATAATGACCCTGATACAACTTGTTTTGTATAACCGTAAAAAAAGATGAACCGGAAGTAATTGAAACGTTTAAATTTGTCATCTTTATACATCTTTTTTATTTATAGCAGCGTAAAAATGTGAACTTTTTTTATAAATGTTCCATAAAACGGTGTAAAATCTTGTATTTTTTAACAGTTTTTTCGGAAAACATGTTAGAAAATTGTATTTTATTCTAGTTTTTGTTTTCTTATAGTGGTACAAAATGTGTTAATTTTAAAGGAATTTATGTCAAACTTTGAGCTTTTTAAGTTGTTTTTTTTCATATAACATTAAAAAATCATGACCCTGATACAACTTGTTTAGTAGAACCGTAAAAAAAGATGACCCGGAAGTCATTGAAACGTCTAAAGTTGGCACCTTTTATACATCGTTGTTATTTATAGCAGTGTAAAAATGTGAACCTTTTTATAGATGTTCAATAAAACGGTGTAAAATCTTATATTTTTTAACAGTTTTTTCAGCAAAATGCTAAAAACTTGTATTTTATTCTAGTTTTTGTTTTCATAGAGTGGTACATAATGTGTTAATTTTAAAGTAATTTATGTCAACCTCTGAGCTTTTTAAGTTGTTTTTTTCATATAACATTGAAAAAATCATGACCCTGATACAAATTGTTTTGTAGAACCGTAAAAAATGATGACCCGGATGTTATTGAAACGTCTAAAGTTGTCACCTTTATACATCGTTGTTATTTATAGCAGCGTAAAAATGTGAACCTTTTTATAGAAGTTCAATAAAACGGTTTAAAATCTTGTATTTTTTAGCAGTTTTTTCGGAAACATGTTAAAAACTTGTATTTTTTTCTAGTTTTTGTTTTCTTAGAGAGGTACAAAATGTGATATTTTTAAAGTAATTTATTTAAATCGGTGAACTTTTTAAGTTGTTTTTTTATCATATAACATTGAAAAATCATGACCCTGATACAACTTATTTTGTAGAACCGTAAAAAAAGATGACCCGGAAGTCATTGAAACGTCTAAAGTTGTCACCTTTATACATCGTTGTTATTTATAGCAGCGTAAAAATGTGAACTTTTTTATATATGTTCCATAAAACGGTGTAAAATCTTGGATTTTTTAACAGTTTTTTCAGAAAACATGTTAAAAACTTTTATTTTATTCTAGTTTTTGTTTACTTATAGTGGTAAAAATGTGTTAATTTTAAAGGAATTTATGTCAAGTTTTGAGCTTTTTAATTTTTTTTTTTCATATAATATTGAAAAATCATTACCCTGATACAGCTTGTTTGTAGAACCGTAAAAAAGATGACCCATAAGTTATTGAAAACAACTTGTTAAAGTTGTCACTTTTATACATCGTTGTTATTTACTGCAGTGTAAAAATGTGAACTTTTTTTAAATGTGCCATAAACGGTGTAAAATCTTCTATTTTTTAACAGTTTTTTCGGAAAATATGTTAAAAAACTTGTAATTTTTTTCAAGTTTTTTTTCTTAGGGTGGTACAAAATTTGATAATTTTAAAGGAATTTATTTAAATCGGTGAACTTTTTAAGTTGCTTTTTTATATATTTATTGTAAAATAATGACCATGATACAACTTGTTTTGTAGAACCGCGAAAAAAGATGACCCGGAAGTCATTGAAACGTCTAAAATTGTCACCTTTATACATCGTTGTTATTTATAGCAGCGTAAAAATGTGAACTTTTTTATAGATGTTCCATAAAACGGTTTAAAATCTTGTATTTTTTAACAGTTTTTTCGGAAAACAAGTTAAAAACTTGTATCTTATTCTAGTTTTTGTTTTCTTAGAGTAGTGCAAAATGTGTTAATTTTAAAGTAATTTATGTCTAGCTTTGAGCTTTATAAGTTGTTTTTTTCATATAATATACGAAACTTTGCGTGAGCCCTCGGGAATTTATATGAACATCGTCCGACCCAAAAAATCGGATTTCCGATTGAAAAATGATGACCCTGATGCAACTTGTTTTGTGGAACCGTAAAAAAAGAAGACCAAAAGTCATTGAAACGTCTAAAATTGTCACCTTTATACATTGTTGTTATTTATAGCAGCGTAAAAATGTGAACTTTTTTTAGATGTTCCATAAAACGGTGTAAAATCTTGTATTTTTTAACAGTTTTTTCCTAAAACATGTTAAAAACATGTTAAAAACTAGTGACTTTTGTAGCTTTTCTTACTAAAGAACTCTTAAGTAAAAATCATAAACTCTAGTAATTTTGATTTCTTTTTCTTAACTGAACAAATAAGAAACTCGAGAACTTAGGCATTCTTGTCCATAAAAAAACTTTTCTTTTTAGTCAAGAACCCTATTGTTTTTGGTTTCTGGTTTATCAGTTAAAAAGAATTCAGATTAAGTATCTTTGAATTTTTATCGAGACCTTCCTAATCGACAAAATTTATTTATCGAGTCATCTGGAATCGATATAATTTTTTCTTTTCGATTCGTTGTTTCCTCAAGTCAAAGTTTTTTTTGTCGAATCTTAGTCTATTGAGAAAATCTTAGTTATCGTGTCCTTGTGATCGATAACTTCTTTTTTATCGATTCAATTTTTTTAAGAATTTTTCTCGATCCCCTTATACCCGACAATAATTTCTTATCGAGTCTCGAACACCCGACAAAACCTCTTGTCAACAAAGCCTAACCCGATAAAGAAGTTTTGTCGACCCCTAGTCAATCGAGAAAATTTTCTGTTTCACAAAATAAACTCAGAAAATTGACAAAAACTCGCTGATCGAGATCATCAAGCCAAGTACAATGACCAATCGCGAAGCAATGGAAATTGGTCCAGACACAAAACCCCCCGAGGTAAGTCTCTCGGACTATGATCAGTTTATGAATAACATGATGATACAATTGCAAGAACTTCAATCTAAATTGAAAACCGAGAAACTCTTGGTTTCCAAATTAGAAGCACGCTTAGAAAATAATCATAATCAATTGCTAATTTACCAAGCCGAACTTGCAACATCTCAAAGTATTGCACACAATCGTCAAACGGAGAAAACTGTTTTTCAAGAAGAAAACATTCTTTTAAAACAACAAATCTCGGATCTCACACTTCAACTTAACAAATCTAAAAAGGAGACCGAAGACTTTTCATCAAAATACGAATTTGTAAGTTTTCAAAGAAAATATCTTTTGGAAAAACTCAAAGATTTGGAACAAAAACTGTATAAAATTGGACAAACTGAGCACACAATTCACTTAAACATTCCAAAGGAGTTAAGTTCAAAAGCTGGATTAGGATTTGATAATCCAAAACATCTAGAAAAGGCCATCTATAATACTCCGACTATCTATAAATTCGAATATCTGAACCTTGGTCCAGATTACAAAATTCCTTTAATGAAATCAGAGTCTAACGTCGAAGAAATGGAAGATTGGAAAAGACAAAACAAGAATTTTCATCAAATTTCTTTCTGCTATCCTCAAAAGGTAGAAGAGGAATCTTCAAAAACAACTTTTCCGAATGACTATTTTCCCTCGTATTCTGACGAAGAACTTCAAAATAAAATTTCTGAATGTAAACCCTACATTCCCACTCTATTTTTAGAAAAGCAAATTGTTCAACTTGAAAAAATGTTGGAACTCGAACGTTCTTCGTCGGACAAGGAAAAGGAGGCATTAATCGCTAGAATTCAAACTTTAGAGAACAAAGCTTTACAAACTCAAAACTCCAAAGTTGACACAACTTCAAATATCTCTTCTTGTAAAGCCTTTGTCAGCTCTTATTTGGATGATTGTGATTTTTCATACTTCCCGATTGATTCTAACCACTGTACTCCAAAACAAAAATGTTCTCTCTCACAAGAACAAATCGATAAGGAATTAGATGACCTTGAGACAAAGATATTTTCGGATACAAATTCTAATCTTTCTTTACTTGACGACAACGAATGTTTAAACTATTTAAATGCTGAATTTGATTTCAATCCTGCACTTCCAACTCATACGGAGTTTTTGGACAATAGTAAAAAGCCAATTGAATCAGTTTTGCTTCCAGAAGTTAAGAATGAGTGCTCTACAAGCAATTTGTTTTCTAACCAAAAGGTGATATCAAACTCACTTTTCCAAACCCATCAATTCTCATTATGTGAAAAATGCTAAACGTGGTTTTATTCGTGTTTCAGCTTTTCGATCTCATAATTCTAGACAGTTTTATCATGATTTTATTGCTAAATCCGGAAATTTCAAGAAGTTTAAGATGGTTTGAAGAAAGAAATCAACTACAGATGATAGAGTTAGAAACATGCCACATACATCTCCTATATTTGATGAAAAATCATTTGTTTCCAAGACTAATTTGCCTTATTTTATCAAATCTATCAATCAACTAATTAGTCTAAGTGCCACAAAGATTTGTTGTTCTACATGTGGAACAAATGATTTTGTCAATCAAAATTTCATTCATAAATGGTATGGTACTTACAGTATCCCCACTTCCCCATTTATTGCATCTAAAGTTAACCTCCGAGGACCCAACAAAACTTGGGTTCCAAAATCTTTTCAATTTGTTTTGTAGGTATGTCATGTGTGTTCCAAATTCAGAATATTCACATGACAATCTTTCAAAAGGTTATGCTACATTTGAGGGGGAGTACCACATTTTTTACCATTATTATTTAGCTTCATAGTATCTCAGCTATGAACCCGCTCTTAACATTTTGACTTCTGAATACATCAGTTCAGAACTCGGACTTCAAATATTTCAAACTCTTTGTGCGTTAGGAATAGAAGTTTCAATGGTCAATCCTGAGCCGGAAGGACCTACCCATCAAACAAATCCCTACGTTAGAAATTTTGAAAGGATATATTGAGTGCTTGTGAGATAAAAGAAAACTGAGGGTGTGACAGGACTTCAAAGAAAATATTTGGTCTTCACCAAACCTAAACAGTTATCCGGTAGCCACATAATCTATTCATTCTCGATTCTTTGGAGATGAATATTGAAATAGACATGGATCCAATGTCGATAACTCGTGTCACCCCACCCAGCTACTCAAATATCTCACAAAAGATATTTGTTTCATATATCACGGAAAATGAGTATATCTGCTATCTTTTCTTCACTCGGAAGATTATGATATTGAAAAAGAAAGACACACCTCCAGTCTCCGAACTTCATATTCTATGCCCAATCGAGTCTATTTTTGAGCCAAAATATATACAAATATTTCTTTGACAAATATTGCACGAATCTTTGTGATTCAATAAGCATAAATTCGTGTTAATGCCGGAACGGTTTGTGGAGTTAGTTTTCTAACTTACTTCAATGATAACTGGAAGTCCTATCAGAGATTCATTATTGCCACTTCTGAAAATAGGCCACTTCAGTTGAATTTATTTTGATTAAGTGATAAAAGTTGCTTCACGTGCTTCTGTATGTTAGTTTTTACACGCTTCATTAGTTAACAATTTTTTTGTCTTTGGTTATTCATAATGATTCGGATTCTTCTTATCATTCTGAGGGGGAGAGATTGTATATCAAAGACACGACATGCTTACATGCTTATTTGGGAGAAAAGGAAGATGACAAATGCTGATTTGTTGAAGACTGATTTTGTCGAGTTTCCTTACTTGATTTTTGAAGAAAAATTATTTTGTCGACTGCTGAAGATAAAGTTGAAGACTTACCGAGTGCTTAAGACTCGACATAAATTTTCATCGACTCATCTTCGCCCGACATCAATTCTTGTAGAATCTACTTGGCCCGAGATCTTTTTACGTCGACATCACCTGACCCGACATGCTTTTTGACCCGACAAGTTTTATACCCTACAACATCGTGGCTCCTTCTATTTTCTTTTCATGCTAATGCTAAGGGGGAGCTACGGAGCTTATAAGAGATCATTTTCGTAGAGGGAGCAAAAGATTCAAAAAGAAAGATTTGTTGACAAAAGTTTTACCGTCTTCAAAAGAGTGCCGATTTGCTGAATTGTAATCTCGAATATAAAGGGGGAGATATACGACTACGAAAATTCTCTAAACATTGTGTTCTTATTGCATTATTCTTCATAATCATTGTGCTTGCATAATATGGGATCTACAGAACCGTAATTAAAGATGACCCGAAAGTCATTGAAACGTCTAAAGTTGTCATCTTTTTACATCGTTGTTATTTATAACAACGTAAAAATGTGAACTTTTTTTAGATGTTCTATAAAACGGTGTAAAATCTTGTATTTTTTAACAGTTTTTTCGGAAAACATGTTAAAAACTTGTATTCTTAAAGGAATTTATGTCAAGTTTTGAGCTTTTTAAGTTGTTTTTTTTCATATAATATTGAAAAATCATTACCCTGATACAGCTTATTTTGTAGAACCGTAAAAAACATGACCCGTAAGTTACTGAAAACAACTTGTTAAAGTTGTCACCTTTATACATCGTTGTTATTTATATCAGCGTAAAAATATGAACTTTTTCATAGATGTTCCATAAATCGATGTAAAATCTTGAATTTTGTAACAGTTTTTTTTTCAGAAAACATGTTAAAAAAACTTGTATTTTTTTTCTAGTTATTGTTTTTCTTAGAGTGGTACAAAATGTGTTAATTTTAAAGGACTTTATGTAAAGTAGTGAGCTTTTTAAGTTGTTTTTTTCGTATAACATTGAAAAATGATGACCCTGATACAACTTGTTTCGTAGAACCGTAAAAAAAGATGACCCGGAAGTCATTGAAATGTCTAAAGTCGTCACCTTTATACATCATTGTTATTTATAGCAGCGTAAAAATGTGAACTTTTTTATAGATATTTTTCATAAAACAGTGTAAAATCTTGTATTTTTTAACAGTTTTTTCGGAAAACATGTTAAAAACTTGTATTTTATTCTAGTTTTTTTTCATAGAGTGGTACAAAATGTGATAATTTTAAAGGAATTTATGTAAAGCGGTGAGCTTTTTAAGTTGTTTTTTTATGTAGTATTGTAGAATAATGAACATTATACAACTTGTTTTGTATAATCGCGAAAAAAGATGACCCGGAAGTCATTGAAACATCTAAAGTTGTCACCTTTATACATCGTTGTTATTTATAGCAGCGTAAAAATGTGAACTTTTTTTATAGATGTACCATAAAACGGTGTAAAATCTTGTATTTTTTAACAGTTTTTTCGGAAAACATGTTAAAAACTTGTATTTTATTCTAGTTTTTGTTTTCTTAGAGTAGTACAAAATGTGTTAGTTTTAAAGGAATTTATGTCTAGCTTTGAGCTTTATAAGTTGTTTTTTTCATATAATAATGAAAAATGATGACCCTGATGCAACTTGTTTGGTGGAACCGTAAAAAAAGATGACCCGGAAGTCATTGAAACGTCTAAAATTGTCACATTTATATATTGTTGTTATTTATAGCAGCGTAAAAATGTAAACTTTTTTTAGATGTTCCATAAAACGGTGTAAAATATTGTATTTTTTAACAGTTTTTTCGGAAAAATGTTAGAAACTTGTATTTTTTCTAGTTTTTGTTTTCTTAAAGTGGTATAAAATGTGTTAATTTTAAAGGAATTTATGTAAAGAGGTGAGTTTTTTTAGTTTTTTTTATATAATATTGAAAAATCATGACACTGATACAGTTTGTTTTGTAGAACCGTAGAAAACGATGACCCGCAAGTCATTGAAACGTCTAAAGTTGTCATCTTTATACATCGTTGTTATTTATAGCAGCGTAAAAATGTAAACTTTTTTATAGATGTTTCCAAAAAACGGTGTAAAATCATGTATTTTTTAAATGTTTTTTCGGAAAACATGTTAAAAACTTGTATTTTATTCAAGTTTTTGTTTTTCTAGGGTGGTACAAAATGTGTTAATTTTAAAGGAATTTATGTCAAACTTTATACATCGTTGTTATTTGTTGGAGCGTAAAAATGTGAACTTTTTTATAGATGTTACATAAAACGGTGTAAAATCTTGTATTTTTTAACAGTTTTTTCGGAAAACATGTTAAAAACTTGTATTTTATTCTAGTTTTTGTTATCTTAAAGCGGTATAAAATGTGTTAATTTTAAAGAAATTTATGTAAAGCGGTGAGCTTTTTTAGTTGTTTTTTTATATAATATTGAAAAATCATGACACTGATACAGTTTGTTTTGTAGAACTGTGAAAAAAGATGACCCGGAAATTATTGAAACGTCTAAAGTTGTCACCTTTATACATCGTTGTTATTTATAGCAGCGTTAAAATGTAAAAAATTTTATAAATGTTCTATAAAACGGTGTAAAATATTGTAATTTTTAAAAGTTTTTTCGGAAAAACTTGTTAAAAACTGGTATTTTTTACTAGTTTTTGTTTTCATGGTGTGGTACAAAATGTGATAATTTTACAAAAAATTATGTAAAGAGCTGAGCTTTTTAAGTTGTTTTTTTCGTATAACATTGAAAAATCATGACCATGATACAGCTTGTTTTGTTGAACCGTGAATAAAGGTGACCCGGAAGTCATTGAAACGTCTAAAGTTGTCACCTTTATACATCGTTGTTATTTATGGAATCGTAAAAATGTGAACTTGTTTTATAGATGTTCCATAAAACGGTGTAAAATCTTTTATTTTTTAAAAGTTTTTTAGAAAAACATGTTAAAAACTTGTATTTTTTTTCTAGTTTTTGTTTTCTTAGTGTGGTACAAAATGTGTTAATTTTAAAGAAATTTATGTAAAGAGCTGAGTTTTTTAAGTTTTTTTTCGTATAACATTGAAAAATCATGACCCTGATACAGCTTGTTTTGTAGAATCGTGAAGAAAGGTGATCCGGAAGTCATTGAAACGTCTAAAGTTGTCACCTTTATACATCGTTGTTATTTATAGAATCGTAAAAATGTGAACTTTTTTTATAAATGTTCCATAAAACGGTGAAAATCTTGTATTTTTTAACAGCTTTTATTTTTTCTAGTTTTTGTTTTCTTAGTGTGGTACAAAATATGATAATTTTAAAGAAATTTATGTAAAGAGGTTAGCATTTTAAGTTGTTTTTTCGTATAACAGTGAAAAATCATGACCCTGATACAGCTTGTTTGGTAGAACCGTGAAAAAAAAGTGACCCGGAAGTCATTGAAACGTCCAATGTTGTCACCTTTATACATCGTTGTTATTTATAGAATCGTAAAAATATGAACTTTTTTTATAGATGTTACATAAAACGGTGAAAATATTGTATTTTTTAACAGTTGTTTCGAAAAAAACATATTAAAAACTTGTATTTTTTACTAGTTTTTGTTTTCTTAGTGTGGTACAAAATGTGATAATTTTACAGAAAATTTATGTAAAGAGGTGAGCTTTCTAAGTTGTTTTTTTCGTAGAACATTGAAAAATCATGACCCTGATACAGCTTGTTTTGTAGAACCATGAAGAAAGGTGACCCGGAAGTCATTGAAACGTCTAAAGTTGTCACCTTTATACATCGTTGTTATTTATAGAATCGTAAAAATGTTAACTTGTTTTATAGATGTTCCATAAAACGGTGTAAAATCTTTTATTTTTTAAAAGTTTTTTAGAAAAACATGTTAAAAACTTGTATTTTTTTCTAGTTTTTGTTTTCTTTGTGTGGTACAAAATGTGTTAATTTTAAAAAATTTATGTAAAACGGTGAGCTATTACGTTTTTTTCATATAACATTGAAAAATCATGACCCTGATACAACTTATTTTGTAGAACCGTGAAAAAGGTGACCCGAAAGTCATTGAAACGTCTAAAGTTGTCGTCTTTATACATCGTTGTTATTTATAGGATCGTAAAAACGTGAATTTTTTTATAGATGTTCCATAAAACGGTGTAAAACCTTGAATTTTTAAAAAAAAAATCGGAAAACATGTTAAAAACATGTATTTTTTACTAGTTTTTGTTTTCTTAAAGTGGTACAAAATATGATAATTTTAAAGAAACATATATAAAACGGTGTGCTTTTTACGTTTTTTTCCTATAACATTGAAAAATCATGACCCTGATACAACTTATTTTGTAGAACCCTGAAAAACGTTGACCCGGAAGTCATTGAAATGTCTAAAGTTGTCACTTTTATACATCGTTGTTATTTATATAATCGTAAAAATGTGAATTTTTTTATAGATTTTCCATAAATCGGTGAAAAATGTTGTATTTTTTAAAAGTTTTTTCGGAAAACATGTTAAGAACATGTATTTTTTTACTAGTTTTTGTTTCCTTAAAGTGGTACAAAATATGATAATTTTAAAGAAACATATATAAAACGGTGAGCTCTTTACGTTTTTTTCATATAACATTGAAAAATCATAACCCTGATACAGCTTGTTTTTCTAGAAACCGTGAAAAAGGTGACCCGGAAGTCATTGAAACGTCTAAAGTTGTCACATTTATACATCATTATTATTTATAAAATCGTAAAAACGTGAATTTTTTTTCTAGATGTTCTATTAAACGGTGTAAAATCTTGTATATTTTAAAAGTTTTTTCGAAAAACATGTTAAAAACATGTATTTTTTACTAGTTTTTGTTTTCTTAGAGTGGTACAAAATATGATAATTTTAAAGGAACATATATAAAACGGTGAGCTTTTTACGTTTTTTTTAATATAACATTGAAAATTATGACCTGATACAGCTTCTTTTGTAGAACCGTCATAAAAGGTGACCAGGAAGTCATTGAAACGTCTAAAGTTGTCACCTTTATACATCGTTGTTATTTATAGAAGCGTAAAAATGTGTACTTTTTATACATGTTCCATAAAACGGTGTAAAATTTTGTATCTTTTAAAAGTTTTTTCGGAAAATATGTTAAAAACATGTGTTTTTTTCTAGTTTTTATTTCTTAAAGTGTTACAAAATGTGATTATTTTAAAAATATATGCGTAAAGCGGTGAGCTTTTTAAGTTTTTTATTCATATAACATTGAAAATTCATTACCCTGATACGATACAGATTGTTTTGTAGAACCGTGAAAAAAGGTGACCCAGAAGTCGTTGAAACGTCTAAAGTTGTCACGTTTATACATCGTTGTTATTTATAAAAGTGTAAAAAATTGAATTTATAGATGTTCCAATAAACGGTGTTTCATCTTATATATTTTAACAGTTGTTTCGGAAAACATGTTACAAACTTGTATTTTCTGGTTGTTTTTATTTCTTGGAGTGTTACAAAATGTGATAAATTTTAATGTATATACGTAAAGCGGTGAGTTTTTTACGTTATTTTTTTTCATATAACATTGAAAAATCATGACCCTGATACAGAGTGTTTTATAAAACCGTGAAAAAGGTGACCTGGAAGTCATTGAAACGTCTAAAGTTGTCACCTTTATATATCGTTGTTATTTAAAGAAGTGTAAAAATGTGAACTTCTTATAGATGTTTCTTAAAACGGTGTAAATTTTTTATTTTTTAACGGTTGTTTCGGAAAATATGTTAAAATTTTGTATTTTATTTCTAGTTTTTTACCTTAGAGTGGTACAAAATGTGATTATTTTAAAGGAACATATGTAAAGCGGTGAGCTTTTTACGTTTTTTTTCATATAACATTTAAAAATCATGACCCGAATACTGATGGTTTTGTAGAACCGGGAAAAAAGGTGACCTGGAAGTAATTGAAACGTCTAAAGTTGTCACCTTTATACATCGTTGTTATTTTTAGAAGCGTAAAAATGTGAGCTTTTTATTAATATTCCTTAAAACGGTGTAAAATCTTGTATTTTTTAAAGTTGTTTCGGAAAACATGTTAAAATTTTGTATTTTTTTCTAGTTATTTTTCTAAGAGTGGTACAAAATGTGATTATTTTAAAGATATATGCGTAAAGCGGTGAGCTTTTTAAGCTTTTTATTCATATAACATTGAAAAAGCATGACCCTGATACAGATTGTTTTGTAGAACGGTGAAAAAAGATGACCTGAAAGTCGTTGAAACGTCTAACGTTGTCACGTTCATACATCATTGTTACTTACAGAAATGTAAAAATGTGAAGTTTCTCATGGATGTTCCATAAAACTGTTTAAAATCGTGTATTTTTTTAACAGTTGTTTCGAAAAAAATGTTAAAAAATATGTATTAATTCAATATTTTTTTCTTAGTGGTACAAAATGTGATAATATTAAAGGAACATATGTAAAACGATGACCTTTTTACATTTTTTGTTTTATACAACTTTTAAAAATCATGACCTTGATACAACTTGTTTTGTAGAACCGTGAAAAAAAGGTGACCCGTAAGCCATTTGAAACGTCTAAAGTTTTCACCCTTATACATTGTTGTTATTTATAAAAGCGTAAAAATGTAAACTTTTTCATGGAGGTCTCATAAAACGGTGTAAAAGCTGGTAGTTTTTAGCAGTTGTTTCGGAAAATATGTTAAAAACTTGTAATTTTTCTAGTTTTTTCTTTCTTAAGTGGTACAAAATGTGATAATTTTAAAAGAAACATATGTGACCAGGAAGTCATTGAAACGTCTAAATTTATCACCTTTATATCTCGTAGTTATTTATAGGAGCGTAAAAATGTGAACTTTTTCATGGAGGTTCCATAAAACGGTGTAAAATCTTTTATTTTTTAACAGTTGTTTCGAAAAACATGTTAAAAACTTTTATTTTATTTTTCTAGTTTTTATTTCTTAGGGTGTTCAAAATGTGATTATTATAAAGATATATGCATAAAGCGGTGAGCTTTTTAAGTTTTTTATTCATATAACATTGAAAAATCATAACCCTGATACTGATTGTTTTGTAGAACCGTGAAAAAAGGTGACCCGGAAGTCGTTGAAAACGTCTAAAGTTGTCACGTTTATACATCGTTGTTACTTATAGAATTGTAAAAATGTGAACTTATAGATGTTCCTAAAAACGGTGTAAAATCTTGTATGTTTTAACAGTTGTTTCGAAAACCATGTTAAAAACTTTTATTTTTTGTTGTTTTTATTTGTTAGAGTGTTACAAAATGTGATAATTTTTAATGTATATACGTAAAGCGGTGTGTTTTTTATGTTATTTTTTTCATATTACATTGAAAAATAATGACCCTGATATAGAATGTTTTGTAGAACCGTGAAAAAACGTGACCCGGAAGTCATTGAAACGTCTATAGTTGTCAGCTTTATACATCGTTGTTATTTACAAAAGCATAAAAATGTGAACTTATTATAGATGTTCCTTAAAACAGTGTAAAATTTTGTATTTTTTAACAGTTGTTTCGGAAAACATGTTAAAATTTTATATTTTTTTCTAGTTTTTTTTCCTTAGAGTGGTACAAAATGTGATAATTTTAAAGGAACATATGTAAAACGGTGAGCTTTTTACGTTTTTTTTTTCATATACCATTTAAAAATCATGACCGTGATACAGATTGTTTTCTTGAACCGTGAAAAAAGGTGACTTGGAAGTGATTGAAACGTCTAAGGTGGTCACCTTTATACATCGTTGTTATTTTTCGAAGCGTAAAATTGTGAACTTTTTATTGATGTTCCATAAAACGGTGTAAAATCTTGTATCTTTTAACAGTAGTTTCGGAAAACATGTTAAAAACTTGTATTTTTTTCTAGTTTTTATTTCTTAGAATGTTACAAAATGTGATTATTTTAAAGATATATGCGTAAAGCGGTAAGCTTTTTAAGTTTTTTATTCATATAACATTAATAAATCATGACCCTGATACAGATTGTTTTGTAGAACCGTGAAAAAACATAACCCGGAAGTCGTTGAAACGTCTAAAGTTGTCACGTTTATACATCGTTGTTACTTATAGAAGTGTAAAAATGTGAAATTATAGATGTTCCTAAAAACGGTGTAAAATCTTGTTTGTTTTAGTAGTTTGTTTCAAAATGTGATAATTTTTAATGTATATAATTAAAGCGGTGAGTTTTTTACGTTATTTTTTTCATATAACATTGAAAAATAAAGACCCTGATACAGAATGTTAGTAGAACTGTGAATAAAGGTGACTCGGAAGTAATTGAAACGTCTAAAGTTGTCACTTTTATACATCGTTGTTATTTACAGAAGCGTAAAAATGTGAACTTCTTATAGATGTTCTTTAAAATGGTGTAAAATTTTTTATTTTTTAAAGTTGTTTTCGAAAACATGTTAAAATTTTGTATTTTTTTTCTAGTTTTTTTTCTTTAGAGTGGTACAAAATGTGATTATTTTAGCAGTTGTTTCGGAAACTATGTTAAAAACATGTAATTTTTCTAGTTTTTTCTTTCTTAAGTGGTACAAAATGTGATAATTTTAAAAGAAACATATGTGACCAGTAAGTCATTGAAACGTCTAAATTTGTTACCGTTATACATCGTTGTTATTTATAGGAGCGTAAAAATGTAAACTTTTTCATGGAGGTTCCATAAAACGGTGTAAAATCTCTTATTTTTTAACGGTTGTTTCGAAAAACATGTTAAAAACTTTTTTTTTCTATTGTTTATTTCTTAGAGTGTTCAAAATGTGATTGTTATAAAGATATATGCATAAAGCGGTGAGCTTTTTAAGTTTTTTATTTATATAACGTTGAAAAATCATGATCCTGATACAGATTGTTTTGTAGAACCGTGAAAAAAGGTGACCCGGAAGTCGTTGAAACGTCTAAAGTTGTCACGGTTATACACCGTTGTTACTTATAGAATTGTAAAAATGTGAACTTATAGATGTTCCTAAAAACGGTGTAAAATCTTGTATGTTTTAACAGTTGTTTCGAAAACCATGTTAAAAACTATTATTTTTTGTTGTTTTTATTTCTTAGAGTGTTACAAAATGTGATAATTTTTAATGTATATACGTAAAGCGGTGTGTTTTTTACGTTATTTTTTTTCATATAACGTTGAAAAATAATGACCCTGATATAGAATGTTTTGTAGATCCGTGAAAAAAGGTGACCCGGAAGTAATTGAAACGTCTAAAGTTGTCACCTTTATACATCGTTGTTATTTACAGAAGCATAAAAATGTGAACTTATTATATATGTTCCTTAAAACGATGTAAAATTTTGTATTTTTTAACAGTTGTTTCGGAAAACATGTTAAAATTTTGTATTTTTTTCTAGTTTTTTTTCCTTTAGAGTGGCACAAAATGTGATTATTTTAAAGGAACATATGTAAAGCGGTGAGCTTTTTACGTTTTTTTTTCATATATCATTTAAAAATCATGACCCTAATACAGATGGTTTTGTATAACAGTGAAAAAAGGTGACTTGGAAGTGATTGAAACGTCTAAAGTTGTCACCTTCATACATCGTTGTTATTTACAGAAGCGTAAAAATGTGAACTTCTTATAGATGTTCTTTAAAACGGTGTAAAATTTTGTATTTTTTAAAGTTGTTTCGGAAAATATGTTAAAATTTTGAATTTTTTTCTAGTTCTTTTTCCTTATAGTGGTACAAAATGTGATTATTTTAAAGATATATGCGTAAAGCGGTGAGCTTTTTAAGATTTTTATTCATATAACATTGAAAAAGCATGACCCTGATACAGATTGTTTTGTAGAACCGTGAAAAAAGATGATCCGGAAGTCGTTGAAACGTCTAAAGTTGTCATGTTCATACATCATTGTTACTTATAGAAATGTAAAAATGTGAAGTTTGTCATGGATGTTCTATAAAACTGTTTAAAATCATGTATTTTTTTAACAGTTGTTTCGAAAAAAATGTTAAAAAACTTGTATTAATTCTATTTTTTTTCTTAGTGGTACAAAAAGTGATAATATTAAAGGAACATATGTAAAATGATGACCTTTTGACATTGTTTGTTTTATACAACTTTGAAAAATCATGACCTTGATACAACTTGTTTTGTAGAACCGTGAAAAAAAGGTGACCCGTAAGCCATTTGAAACGTCTAAAGTTTTCACCCTTATACATTGTTGTTATTTATAAAAGCGTAAAAATGTAAACTTTTTCATGGAGGTCTCATAAAACGGTGTAAAAGCTGGTAGTTTTTAGCAGTTGTTTCGGAAAATATGTTAAAAACTTGTAATTTTTCTAGTTTTTTCTTTCTTAAGTGGTACAAAATGTGATAATTTTAAAAGAAACATATGTGACCAGTAAGTCATTGAAACGTCTAAATTTGTCACCTTTATACATCGTTGTTATTTATAGGAGCGTAAAAATGTTAACTTTTTCATGGAGGTTCCATAAAAACAGTGTAAAATCTTGTATTTTTTAACAGTTGTTTCGAAAAACATGTTAAAAGCTTTTATTTTTTTTTTCTACTTTTTTTCCTTAGATTGGTACAAAATGTGATTATTATAAAGATATATGCATAAAGCGGTGAGCTTTTTAAGTTTTTTATTCATATAACATTGAAAAATCATGACCATGATACAGATTGTTTTGTAGACCCATGAAAAAAGGTGACCCGGAAGTCGTTGAAACGTCTAAAGTTGTCAACTTTATACATCGTTGTTATTTACAGAAGCATAAAAATGTGAACTTATTATAGATGTTCTTTAAAACGGTGTAAAATTTTGTATTTTTTAACAGTTGTTTCGGAAAACATATTAAAATATTGTATTTTTTTCTAGTTTTTTTTTTCCTTCAGATTGGTACAAAATGTGATTATTTTAAAGGAACATATGTAAAGCGGTGAGCTTTTTACGGTTTTTTTTTTCATATAACATTTAAAATTCATGACCCTAATACAGATGGTTTTGTAGAACCGTGAAAAAAGGTGACTTGGAAGTGATTGAAATGTCTAAAGTGGTCACCTTTATACATCGTTGTTATTTTTAGAAGGGTAAAATTGTGAACTTTTTATTGAGATTCCATAAAACGGTATAAAATCTTATATCTTTTAACAGTAGTTTCGGAAAACATGTTAAAAACTTGTATTTTTTTCTAGTTTTTATTTCTTATAGTGTTACAAAATGTGATTATTTTAAAGGTATAAGCTTTTTAAGTTTTTTATTCATATAACATTAATAAATCATGACGCTGATACAGATTGTTGTGTAGAACCGTGAAAAAAAATAACCCGGAAGTCGTTGAAACGTCTAAAGTTGTCACGTTTATACATCGTTGTTACTTATAGAATTGTAAAAATGTGAACTTATAGACGTTTCTAAAAACGGTGTAAAATTTTGTATGTTTTAACAGTTGTTTCGAAAACCATGTTAAAAACTTTTATTTTTTGTTGTTTTTATTTTTTAGAGTGTTACAAAATGTGATAATTTTTAATGTATATACATAAAGCGGTGTGTTTTTTACGTTATTTTATTCATATAACATTAATAAATCATGACCCTGATACTGATTGTTTTGTAGAACCGTGAAAAAAGATAACCCGGAAGTCGTTGAAACGTCTAAAGTTGTCACGTTTATACATCGTTGTTACTTATAAAAGTGTAAAAATGTGAAATTATAGATGTTCCTAAAAACGGTGTAAAATCTTGTTTGTTTTAATAGTTTGTTTCGGAAAACATGTTAAAAACATGTATTTTTTTGTTGTTTTTATTTCTTAGAGTGTTTCAAAATGTGATAATTTTTAATGTATATAATTAAAGCGGTGAGTTTTTTACGTTATTTTTTTCATATAACATTGAAAAATAATGACCCTGATACAGAATGTTATGTAGAACCGTGAATAAAGGTGACCCGGAAGTCATTGAAACGTCTAAAGTAAATGTGAACTTATTATAGATGTTCTTTAAAACAGTGTAAAATTTTGTATTTTTTAAAGTTGTTTCGGAAAACTTGTTAAAATTTTGTATTTTTTTCTAGTTTTTTTTCCTTAGAGTGGTACAAAATGTGATTATTTTAGCAGTTGTCTCGGAAACTATGTTAAAAACTTGTAATTTTTCTAGTTTTTTCTTTCTTAAGTGGTACAAAATGTGATAATTTTAAAAGAAACATATGTGACCAGGAAGTCATTGAAACGTCTAAATTTGTCACCGTTATATATCGTTGTTATTTATAGGAGCGTAAAAATGTAAACTTTTTCATGGAGGTTCCATAAAACGGTGTAAAAACTCTTATTTTTTAACAGTTGTTTCGAAAAACATGTTAAAAACTTTTTTTTTCTAGTGTTTATTTCTTAGAGTGTTCAAAATGAGATTATTATAAAGATATATGCATAAAGCGTGAGCTTTTTAAGTTTTTTATTTATATAACATTGAAAAATCATGACCCTGATACAGATTGTTTTGTAGAACCGTGTAAAAAGGTGACCCGGAAGTCGTTGAAACGTCTAAAGTTGTCACGTTTATACACCGTTGTGACTTATAGAAGCGTAAAAATGTGAACTTATTATAGATGTTCTTTAAAACAGTGTAAAATTTTGTATTTTTTAAAGTTGTTTCGGAAAACTTGTTAAAATTTTGTATTTTTTTCTAGTTTTTTTTCCTTAGAGTGGTACAAAATGTGATTATTTTAGCAGTTGTCTCGGAAACTATGTTAAAAACTTGTAATTTTTCTAGTTTTTTCTTTCTTAAGTGGTACAAAATGTGATAATTTTAAAAGAAACATATGTGACCAGGAAGTCATTGAAACGTCTAAATTTGTCACCGTTATATATCGTTGTTATTTATAGGAGCGTAAAAATGTAAACTTTTTCATGGAGGTTCCATAAAACGGTGTAAAAACTCTTATTTTTTAACAGTTTTTTCGAAAAACATGTTAAAAACTTTTTTTTTCTAGTGTTTATTTCTTAGAGTGTTCAAAATGAGATTATTATAAAGATATATGCATAAAGCGTGAGCTTTTTAAGTTTTTTATTTATATAACATTGAAAAATCATGACCCTGATACAGATTGTTTTGTAGAACCGTGAAAAAAGGTGACCCGGAAGTCGTTGAAACGTCTAAAGTTGTCACGTTTATACACCGTTGTGACTTATAGAATTGTAAAAATGTGAACTTATAGATGTTCCTAAAAACGGTGTAAAATCTTGTATGTTTTAACAGTTGTTTCGAAAACCATGTTAAAAACTTTTATTTTTTGTTGTTTTTATTTCTTAGAGTGTTACAAAATGTGATAATTTTTAATGTATATACGTAAAGCGGTGTGTTTTTTACGTTATTTTTTTCATATAACATTGAAAAATAATGACCCTGATATAGAATGTTTTGTAGAACCGTGAAAAAAGGTGACCCGGAAATAATTGAAACGTCTAAAGTTGTCACCTTTATACATCGTTGTTATTTACAGAAGCATAAAAATGTGAACTTATTATAGATGTTTCTTAAAACGGTGTAAAATTTTGTATTTTTTAACAGTTGTTTCGGAAAACATGTTAAAATTTTGTATTTTTTCTAGTTTTTTTTCCTTTAGAGTGGCACAAAATGTGATTATTTTAAAGGAACATATGTAAAGCGGTGAGCTTTTTACGTTTTTTTTCATATAACATTTAAAAATCATGACCCTAATATAGATGGTTTTGTAGAACCGTGAAAAAAGGTGACTTGGAAGTGATTGAAACGTCTAAAGTTGTCACCTTCATACATCGTTGTTTATTTACAGAAGCGTAAAAATGTGAACTTCTTATAGATGTTTTTTAAAACGGTGTAAAATTTTGTATTTTTTAAAGTTGTTTCGGAAAACATGTTAAAATTTTGTATTTTTTCTAGTTTTTTTTCCCTTAGAGTGGTACAAAATGTGATTATTTTAAAGATATATGCGTAAAGCGGTGAGCTTTTTAAGCTTTTTATTCATATAACATTGAAAAAGCATGACTCTGATGTTTTGTAGAACCGTGAAAAAAGATGACCCGGAAGTTGTTGAAACGTCTAAAGTTGTCATATTCATACATCATTACTTATAGAAAATTAAAAATGTGAAGTTTCTAAATGTGAAGTTTCTCATGGATGTTCTATAAAACTGTTTCAAATCGTGCATTTTTTTAACAGTTGTTTCGAAAAAAAAATTAAAAAACTTGTATTAATTCTATTTTTTTTTCTTAGTGGTACAAAAAATGATAATATTAAAGGAACATATGTAAAATGATGACCTTTTGACATTTTTTGTTTTATAATCCTTTGAAAAATCATGACCTTGATACAACTTGTTTTGTAGAACCGTGAAAAAAAGGTGAAGTCATTTGAAACGTCTAAAGTTTTCACCTTTATACATTGTTGTTATTTATAGAAGCATAAAAATATAATCTTTTTCATTGAGGTCTCATAAAACGGTGTAAAAGCTGGTATATTTTAGCAGTTGTTTCGGAAACTATGTTAAAAACTTGTAATTTTTCTAGTTTTTTCTTTTTTAAGTGGTAAAAAATGTGATAATTTTAAAAGAAACATATGTGACCAGGAAGTCATTGAAACGTCTAAATTTGTCACCTTTATACATCGTTGTTATTTATAGGAGCGTAAAAATGTGAACTTTTTAATGGAGGTTCCATAAAACTGTGTAAAATCTTGTATTTTTTAACAGTTGTTACGAAAAACATGTTAAAAACTTTTATTTTTTTTTTCTACTTTTTTTCGTTAGATTGGTACAAAATATGATTATTATAAAGATATATGCATAAAGCGGTGAATTTTTTAAGTTTTTTATTCATATAACATTGAAAAATCATGACCATGATATAGATTGTTTTGTAGAACCGTGAAAAAAGGTGACCCGGAAGTCGTTGAAACGTCTAAAGTTGTCAACTTTATACATCGTTGTTATTTACAGAAGCATAAAAATGTGAACTTATTATAGATGTTCTTTAAAACGGTGTAAAATTTTGTATTTTTCAACAGCTGTTTCGGAAAACATATTAAAATTTTGTATTTTTTTCTAGTTTTTTTTTCCTTTAGAGTGGTACAAAATGTGATTATTTTAAAGGAACATATGTAAAGCGGTGAGCTTTTTACGGTTTTTTTTTTCATATAACATTTAAAATTCATGACCCTAATACAGATGGTTTTGTAGAACCGTGAAAAAAGGTGACTTGGAAGTGATTGAAATGTCTAAAGTGGTCACCTTTATACATCTTTGTTATTTTTAGAATCGTAAAATTGTGAACTTTTTATTGAGATTCCATAAAACGGTGTAAAATCTTATATCTTTTAACAGTAGTTTCGGAAAACATGTTAAAAATTTGTATTTTTTTCTAGTTTTTATTTCTTAGAATGTTACAAAATCTGATTATTTTAAAGATATAAGCTTTTTAAGTTTTTTATTCATATAACATTAATAAATCATGACCCTGATACAGATTGTTTTATAGAACCGTGAAAAAAGATAACCCGGAAGTCGTTGAAACGTCTAAACTTGTCACGTTTATACATCGTTGTTACTTACAGAATTGTAAAACTGTGAACTTATAGACGTTCCTAAAAACGGTGTAAAATTTTGTATGTTTTAACAGTTGTTTCGAAAACCATGTTAAAAACTTTTATTTTTTGTTGTTTTTATTTCTTAGAGTGTTACAAAATGTGATAATTTTTAATGTATATACATAAAGCGGTGTGTTTTTTACGTTATCTTATTCATATAACATTAATAAATCATGACCCTGATACTGATTGTTTTGTAGAACCGTGAAAAAAGATAACCCGGAAGTCGTTGAAACGTCTAAAGTTGTCACGTTTATACATCGTTGTTACTTATAAAAGTGTAAAACTGTGAAATTATAGATGTTCCTAAAAACGGTGTAAAATCTTGTTTGTTTTAATAGTTTGTTTCGGAAAACATGTTAAAAACATGTATTTTTTTTGTTGTTTTTATTTCTTAGAGTGTTTCAAAATGTGATAATTTTTAATGTATATAATTAAAGCGGTGAGTTTTTTACGTTATTTTTTTCATATAACATTGAAAAATAATGACCCTGATACAGAATGTTTGTTTTGTAGAACCGTGAAAATGTGAACTTATTATAGATGTTCTTTAAAACGGTGTAAAAATTTGTATTTTTTAAAGTTGTTTCGGAAAACTTGTTAAAATTTTGTATTTTTTTCTAGTTTTTTTTCCTTAGAGTGGTACAAAATGTGATTATTTTAGCAGTTGTCTCGGAAAGTATGTTAAAAACTTGTAATTTTTCTAGTTTTTTCTTTCTTAAGTGGTACAAAATGTGATAATTTTAAAAGAAACATATGTGACCAGGAATTCATTGAAACGTCTAAATTTGTCACCGTTATATATCGTTGTTATTTATAGGAGCGTAAAAATGTAAACTTTTTCATGGAGGTTCCATAAAACGGTGTAAAATCTCTTATCTTTTAACAGTTGTTTCGAAAAACATGTTAAAAACTTTTTTTTTCTAGTGTTTATTTCTTAGAGTGTTCAAAATGTGATTATTATAAAGATATATGCATAAAGCGGTGAGCTTTTTAAGTTTTTTATTTATATAAAATTGAAAAATCATGACCCTGATACAGATTGTTTGTTTTGTAGAACCGTGAAAAAAGGTGAACCGGAAGTCGTTGAAACGTCTAAAGTTGTCACGTTTATACACCGTTGTTACTTATAGAATTGTAAAAATGTGAACTTATAGATGTTCCTAAAAACGGTGTAAAATCTTGTATGTTTTAACAGTTGTTTCGAAAACCATGTTAAAATTTTTTATTTTTTGTTGTTTTTATTTCTTAGAGTGTTACAAAATGTGATAATTTTTAATGTATATACGTAAAGCGGTGTGTTTTTTACGTTATTTTTTTTCATATAACATTGAAAAATAATGACCCTGATATAGAATGTTTCGTAGAACCGTGAAAAAAGGTGACCCGGAAATAATTGAAACGTCTAAAGTTGTCACCTTTATACCTCGTTGTTATTTACAGAAGCATAAAAATGTGAACTTATTATAGATGTTCCTTAAAACGGTGTAAAATTTTGTATTTTTTAACAGTTGTTTCGGAAAACATGTTAAAATTTTGTATTTTTTTTTAGTTTTTTTTCCTTTAGAGTGGCACAAAATGTGATTATTTTAAAGGAACATATGTAAAGCGGTGAGTTTTTTACGTTTTTTTTTCATATAACATTTAAAAATCATGACCCTAATACAGATGGTTTTGTAGAACCGTGAAAAAAGGTGACTTGGAAGTGATTGAAACGTCTAAAGTTGTCACATTCATATATCGTTGTTATTTACAGAAGCGTAAAAATGTGAACTTCTTATAGATGTTCTTTAAAACGGTGTAAAATTTTGTATTTTTTAAAGTTGTTTCGGAAAACATGTTAAAATTTTGTATTTTTTTCTAGTTTTTTTTCCTTAGAGTGGTACAAAATGTGATTATTTTAAAGATATATGCATAAAGCGGTGAGCTTTTTAAGTTTTTTATTCATATAACATTGAAAATCATAACCCTGATACAGATTGTTTTGTAGAACCGTGAAAAAAGGTGACACGAAAGTCGTTGAAACGTCTAAAGTTGTCACGTTTATACATCGTTGTTACTTATAGAATTGTAAAAATGTGAACTTATAGATGTTCCGAAAAACGGTGTAAACTCTTGTATGTTTTAACAGTTGTTTCGAAAACCATGTTAAAAACTTTTATTTTTTGTTGTTTTAATTTTTAGAGTGTTACAAAATGTGATAATTTTTAATGTATATACGTAAATCGGTGTGTTTTTTACGTTATTTTTTTCATATAACCTTGAAAAATAATGACCCTGATATAGAATGTTTTATAGAACCGTGAAAAAAGGTGACCCGGAAGTCATTGAAACGTCTAAAGTTGTCAGCTTTATACATCGTTGTTATTTATATAAGTGTAAAAATGTGAACTTTTTATATTTGTTCCATAAAACGGTGTAAAATCTTGTATATTTTAAAAGTTGTTTCGGAAAACATGTTAAAAACTTGTATTTTTTTTCTAGTTTTTATTTCGTAGAGTGTTGCAAATTGTGGTTATTTTAAAGATACATGTGTAAAGCCGTGAGCTTTTTAAGTTTTTTATTAATATAACATTGAAAAATAATGACCCTGATAAAGATTGTTTTGTAGAACCGTGAAAAAAGGTGACCCGGAAGTCTTTGAAACGTCTAAAGTTGTCATGTTTATACATCGTTGTTACTTATCGAAGTGTAAAAATGTGAACTTATAGATGTTCCTAAAAACGGTGTAAAATCTTGTATGTTTTAATAGTTGTTTCGGAAAAGATGTTAAAAACTTGTATTTTATTGTTGTTTTTATTTCTTAGAGTGTTATTGTGGATAAGCACAATATAAATATTAACGAAAACAATAAGAACACGATGTTTAAAAGTATTTCGTAGTCGGATATCTCACTTCGAATGATTACAGTATTGATATAACAGTATTTCAGCTCTATAGTAATCGACTTCTTCTCAATATGAATCCCTAGACTCCTATTTATATTGATAGGACTAATCTATTTAAGAAGGAAAGAGTTTAAGGAATTATAAACTTCCTTTTACATTTAAGCATATCCTTTCCTTATTTTGACACAATATACTTTTAGTCCTAACAATCTCCCCCTTTGTGACAAAATACATCTTCATCTCTTTAGCTCAAACATGCCTTCAAATCTTCTAAGGGTTTGACGAAATATTATCCTTTCATCAATGATATTGATAGCATCCAAAATTGAATTTCTTCTAGTTGAGCTCATCCTTGTAGTACTCTTTTTATCAGCACTAATTTCCGTCGACAGTCTGTTGCGAATCTCCTATAATGTTCCATCAGAATAAGCAGCAACCTCGTCAAAACGCAGAAATCTTTTCTCACCTTTCATATGCATCCACACTACTCCGTGAGCTGGATGTGTAAGTACCGTTGTAACACTGTGTTTATCCAAATTCGGAATTCTTTGATTGGGTTTTGCAATATGAATTTTCTTTGGTTCACTTTCAATGCCTCGTTGCAGATCATTAAGGTAACTACATCGGAGTTCCTTTTGAATGTGTCGCACCACCGCTCTTAAAGCTTTTTGTTCATCCACATTTCGTTTCTTCTTGTCTCTTAACTCTGTATACAAAGTTTCAAAGTCCAAAATGTCAAGACTAGCAAAATCAGCTTCGGAGAAAGTATACACTTTTCCATCTTCTCGTCGAACTTTGAAAGTTCGATGCTCGACTTGGAAAACTTTGTCAGAACCAATCTGCATAATTCCGATAATCTTGTGTCGTGAAATCACTTTGGATGGCTTTCGAGCTTTCATCTTCAGAATGTGAACATACTCTTTAACTTGAGCTTGATCCATCTCCATTACCAAGTGAATGTGCGCCAGATCTTCTGATTTCATATTCTTCGTGAATATACGTTCCATGGTTTCTTCAAGATAAGGTACACAGATTTGCTGATTTACCCACTTTGACATGCTTTCCGTTAGCATCCTTCGCCACCGAATTTGATGAGGTAGTAGTTTCGGTTCATTTGTATCTCTAGAAACAAAATTCTTTTTCGTATGCTTCAAATTCAGATAATCTTGTTCTTGGAGAACTGGTTCATATGGATCTTTAAACCAGTTTTTCACAGAGTTCCTTAGATTTTGTACATCTATTATCTCTTCATTGGACTCCGATTCAACAGCTTCAGACGTGCTCTCAAAGTTGATATCTATCGCGGGCTTTTCAACCGTAGGCGTATTAATTTCTTGAGTCACAATGGGACGTTGTCTTTGGCGGGATGATGGTGCAGATGGACCAATAAAGTTGGAGCAGATGGTTGAGACTGAGTTCTTGAAGCTCGGTGTGTCTCCCCCTTAGGGCGATTAGGAGTAGAGCCCGGATCGTCCTGATCATGACGAGGGGCAGGAACGGAAACAGCCGGTCTACAAGAGTCCTGAAGTTCAGTGCGGAGGGCTGTAATGGCACCAAGAAGCTCATAATGATTTCTTTGCTGAGTCGTATGCATATCAGACAACTTCTATTCCATGTCGGCTTTGAATAGGTCAAACTCATACCGAGTGACTGTGGGAATTTCCAGATTGCGCCTTAGAAGACCCATGAAAGTGTCTTCAGGTAGACCCCGAGCAGTATCTTCGGCAAGCAGGTTTGCATACAACATGGACATGAGTTCATAATTGTTGTACTCATATCCATGTGGGGATGGAGGTCGATTCCGAGGATCCGGAATCGGAGCAGGATTCTGAGGTTGCGGAGGTGGAGTACGACTACTGCTTGGTCGGGAAGAGCTGGCCTGATTCGGATCTGGCTGGCGGGAGCGTGAAGCTTCAAGTATATCCTGAACAAATGCATGTCTTACAGCAGTCATGCGAGCCGCATGAGCATCCAAAGACGCTATAGCCCGTTGAAATTGAGAATCCATAAGAGCTTGAGCCTCGGGAGGAATTGTGAACAGAGGAGTAGTGGTACCTGAAAGGGAAACACCGGGATCACATAGATTACCCGTTGACATCACAGTTGAGTAGACTGGAGGACCTACGTTCAGTGGTGGCAGTGATGTGGCACTGGTAGGATTTCCTTCCAATCCTCGTGGAATGTCCGGAACGTAGGCTCGTAGTGTGCAATGACTCGTGTTCCCTATTTAGATCTAGACTCGAAGTGCACTCAACTGAAGTCGAAGCAGGTGTGCTACTACCTCTTGATTCAATAGTTGTGCCTCCTGAATGGAGGGGAGCTAGATAAGGAACTAGACTCACAAGTATATTTGAAATTGTCGGCTGTTGGGAGCCTTCAGAGTGGCTAGGAGGGGCGTGCAATTGCGCTACTATGTCCATAACGTCTTGTCCACTAGACATACCCAACGAATGAGTAGAACTAGCAGAGGCGGTTACCTGGATGGGGGTATCGAGAGTCGCGCTCACAACAGTTTTTCTCGTCCCATCACTCACGTTCACATTTTCTGTTTCAACTGAATCTCCCTCCTCTCTCCTTGTCTCGTCAAAGGTAGGCTCAGTGAACATGTCAGAAATGGATCTAGAGATCTGATCCGTTTCAAAGTCAAAGGGTTCATTTGGCTCATCATTGTCAGAAGAAGAATATGATAGAGATGGTTGATGACCAATTTGGCGGATAGCTTGTTCTTCGATGGTTGTGGTTCGTTGACGTCGGGTAAGCGGTTGATCAGCGAATTCATCCTCATCAGACGATGAAGGTCGGGGGGGAACGCGGGTACGACTGAAGGGCATTTTGAAGCGAGGAGTATGTTGGGAAGAATAAGCTACTCGTGGGTTAGTAGGTGGCGGTATCGGGATAGCCGGGGCAGCTGTTGTTGGGATAGGCTGATTAGGTGCACCGCCCTCGTCATCTCCCCTTACAATTCTGGCAACACCCTGTTCAGGATCCCCATGATCCTGAACCTGCTCATCTATCCTAGGACCCTCTCCTTGCTCATGATGTTCCTCGTGGTTTGGCTCTTGGGCAGGCACAACCGGAGGTGGTTGAGCCATTAAGCCGTTCCTCTCCTTATATGCTATAACACTCGGTGCAGTCTGATCAGCAATGGCAAGTAAGGCTTCAGGGATAGGCATGATAAAGTCGAAGTGTCGATCATTCAGTTTTAGGAACTTGAGTGAGTTGGTTGGCCCCAACGAGGATCCTGTTCTTCGGGGGATATCAGGTCTGGACGTCACCATTGCATGAATGAACAGCTGAAGAAACCGTTGAAAGGGTACGAAAACACGATCGCTAAAGTTGGATTTGTCTTCAACAAGTTCTACGAAGTCCGTCCATATGAGCATCGCATAATCGTAGTGACAGTTGAACACTATCCCATGAAACATCCGTAAGGCCGCAGTACTGGCTTTGTCCATTCCGGTGTGTTTGCTAGTGAGACAGCAATTGACGATGGTGAACAACGTGAACCAGATCTGTGGCAGGTACATCCTTTTGAATCGTCCTGGGCTTGTTAGAGGTTCGGGGGAGTTATATCCTAGGGCCCGAATATCATTACAGAGTTCCTCTTCGGTTACGAAGGCATCAAATGGTTTGTCTTCGGTTGCGACAGGAAGACGAAGTGTTGATCCTAGATTATGCAAGCACAATGATTATATCGAATAAAACAATAAGAACACGGATATTAAAGAAGCTTCGTAGTCGAATATCTCACTTATACGGTTACAATATGATTTGACAGAATTTAGGCTCTCTTGTAATTGACTTACATTCACTCTAATCTCTTCTTAATAGATAATCTTGCGCACACCTAAAGAATGACCCTAACCCTTTATTTATATGTAGAACATTTATCGTAATAAGGAAACTATGAGATAAGGCATTATACACTTGCCTTATTTACAATAAAGCAACGTTTCCTTATATTAAACCTTCCTAATAAATGACTTTATTGACTTTGCACTTTTGGTCCTTCATGTCTTCAATAATTGTCATCTCGGATACAATAATTTCAGACTTAACAATCTCCCCCTTTGTATTCGAGATTACATATAATATCCGTGTCTCGTTAACTCGTACAAATCGTGCATAACATTTTTATACCTTATGTTTACCCGACTTGTACCTCAGACTAAAATGGGAGATCATATCTTACAAGGGGTCAGACACGTACAAAATGAAACTAAACTTAACCTATTTTGTTAAGTTTATACTTACTAGGGCATGAATTTGAGAAATAAGACTTTAGGGGCCAAAGTGAAAAGTTGGAAAATATAAATACTTCCTAAATAGTGGAAAACTCTATAATCATCACACGTATTCTCTTCTTCAATCGGTTCTCTCAATTTTTTTTTATGCCTTCCACCGATTAAACTCAAATTCAATGAAAAAACCATCAAAGACTTGGAGTTTTGGAAAATTGAAGCTTTATAATTCAAAGGTATACGTAGAAAGCTAACCCTTGTAAGTTAATTTCTTGATTTTGCTAATATTTCATTACATAAGTTTGAAATCTGTTTTGAGTTGAAATTTATACATAATTGGAGTGTTTAGGATTGAGTTATGAATCAAAAGGGTTAATTTATGTTTTCAAGATAGTTAGAATTGGTGTTTATGTTTAACCGCACACCAAGTGTTCGGTTAAATGTTTAAAAGAAGCAAAATTGTGTCATTAGGCTTAAGGTCTTAACAATTAAGCTCCTTTATAGTTTTTAGTATGTTATATATGATTTGAAGCCTTTAAGTGATGCAAAATATGAAGATTGGATCATAAAAATGATTTGTGGAAAAAGATGGAAATTGGTAATTTGGACAGCCCCATGTCCACTACTTTGGCGATGCGTAACTCTCAAACCGCACGTCCAAATAAGCTCATAGTTTCCAGATTTAAAGGTCTTGCCATAGACCACAACTGTTATGAAGAGTCGAGAACCCAATTGCGACTCTAAGTGGCTCAAAACAGAGAGTGAACAGGGCTGTTTGGGCTGTTTTGGGCTGTTTGCTGCGTATACGGCTTAATAGATGCTGTTTTGGTTAAGCCATATCTCATAGATGGAGCATCCAAATGAGTTGATTCCAAAGCCATTAGATTTTTAAGAGTTCACTCTACAACTTTCTTTAAGATTATAAAACCTGGGTTGACCTTTAAATAGGGTGAAAATGGTCAAAAAGTAGGGGGATAGAAGCTGTTGGAATGGAACCGTATAAGGTTGTTTTTCTTGAAGTCTAAATTGTTTAGGGTCATTAAGCTCTATATTAGAATGTTGTTTTATAGTTTATATGTCTTACGAATAATAACCCGTTTATGTACTCGTTAGGCACACGGGCGAGGCAAACTTGATCGTGAATTCTCGTAATCGTGCGTTAATTGTTGATTTCGGTTAAGGTACGGATATCATACTTTACTTGACACGGGGATAGCCATTTGTAAAAGGCTTCCTAATCCGAATAACTCGTGAAAATTTCCGGAATCATTGGTTCCATATTCTTTTATGTTTGTTAAACGATTATTGAACTTTATTCATTTTGAACAATGACTTACTTTCTTATTTGGAACATTGATCACTTGATCATTCGACTTGTCAATTCGTATCTATTGAACTTGTACTATAGACTCAATATTGGGAGCACCGGTATTGAGATGCTTCCATGGTGGCTAAAACTATCATGGCGTCCTCAATGGTATATTGACTTGACTTGGCACCGGTCAATTAGAGGGCGTTTGGATCGATCCTAGGAACATTATTGGATAATAATTATGGCCGTGGTTAAATCCACGGAGAGGATTGCTTGTGTTGTGCTCACACCCCTTTCCTCACTGACGCCCGAATAGACTGATCATCCTTTGGGAACAACGTATCCTCGTGATACGGTTTGGTCTTCGGACCTTTGATATGCTTTCGCATCATTTGTTGCTTAATTTCCTTTTGGATTATCATTTAACGTTATGAATCCCTTTTGAAATTGTTATCTCATATTAATTATTTGTTTATTATTATCCGTTCACTGAGCGTTAAGCTCAGCCGAGTTTTCTTTTTCCTCGGCAGGTACTTGACTTAGTTGGGACTTTGGGCAGAGTGCTGTGGAGATAACATGACTAGACTTATCTACTTCTGTTAAACGTCAAGGACTAATGTAGATATTATATACTCGTACCTTGTGACCGTATTTTGTTATACGATGTTATCTCCGTTTATGGTTATGTAAATATTATGGTTATGTAAATATTATGGTGGGTAATTATGTTAGTTGCTCTATTGTAACCAGGTGTTTGTCTTATAATTGTCCTAAAACCAGTTGTGGCATCTTCCGTCCTTGAACCACGCGGGACGGGGGTGTTACAAGTTATGGTATCAGAGCTATAGGTTATGATTCTGTAGTACCAATTAAGTTTGATCTGTGAGGAGTGGGTAGAACTAAGATAGGATTATCTTAGATCTTATATATATATATATATATGTTAATTATTTGTAATCCTATATGCTTCGTTTCTTATTGAATCTAACCGAGCAAATGGTTTCCATGTTGTTAGTTCTAAATGCCGCCAAGAAGAATACCAGCAATAACAGGTGGACCCGGAAGAAATCAAACAGGGTCTGAAAATGAAGCAAATGTTCCGCCAACAACTCAAATTGATCCTAATTTGATGGAAGTTGTGTTCCAAACAGTTAATGGGATGTTACCGGGGATTATAGCTCAGACGGTGGAAGCATTACGTCAGACTAGGGAAAACCCGAATCCCAATGCCGGTAATTATGGGCCAGAAAGAAGGGATCAGGAAACTAACACCGGTAATCAACTAGTTGATATCCACCAATGGTTAGAAAGATTTCACAAACAAAAGCCTCGTACTTTTATTTCAGCGACCACTCCGGTTGAAGCCGAAGACTGGATATCACATCTTGAAAAGATATTTCGAGTCTTGGGTTGTTCTGATAGAATACGAGTGGAGTTGGCTACTTATAAACTTGAAGGTGATGCAAATCGTTGGTGGCAAGCTTGGAAACAATCTTACGGAGGTGAGATAGCCGTTGAAAGTTTAACATGGTCGGGGTTCAAAGATGTTTTCTATCAGCAATACTTTACTGCAGCAGACAAAGAGGCGTATGTCCAAGAGTATTCCAATCTGAGACAAAAAGAAGACGAATCCATATCCGAGTATGTAGCCAGATTTCTGCGGTTGGCTAGTTTTGCAGGTGTTATGGCGGGTACGGTGGAAAATCAAGTTAGTAAGTTCAAGTGGACCCTCAATAGCAAATTCAGACCTGAACTTATCAATCAACACTTTACGAGCGTTGCTCAAGTTGCTGATGTTGCGAGGAACATTGAAAGGGAGCGACTAGATTCTATACTTTTTCGAGGTGAAAGTGGTACTAAAAGAAATAGAGATGTATTTCAAGGAAGTTCTATCGGGCGAGGATCCAGTCGTACAGTTCAGTCTAAACAAGCGAGTTACAGACCTCCAGTTTCATCTCAAGGAACTTCTAACAAAATCTTTTTGAAAGGCAACTTCTCAGATACGGTGCAAAGATTGTGGTTTTAGGCATCGCCCTGGCCCATGTTCTTAAATGACCGGCGCCTGTTATAAATGCGGTCAGCGAGGTCATTTTCAGCGTGATTGTAAGCAAGGGCCGGAAGATAACTTCAAAGACAAAGAGAAGCAATCTACTGCTGGTGGTCGGGTGTTTAGCCTACCTGCTGACAAATCTACCGCGGGTATGGTTTCTGGTACTCTTTCTATTGACAGTAGAGATGTATATGCTTTATTTGATACAGGTGCTACCCACTCGATTATTTCTGAAAACTTTGAAAACAATCTTAAACCATATGAACAATCCATCGAGTTTCCGTTACATATTACTACTCCTATGGGTAATTCAGTATGCATATTTGTTGAATTTCCAAACTGTCCGTTATTAATTGGCGATCAAATTCGGGAGGTTACTTTACTTCCGATGAAAATGGATCACTTCGATATCATCCTTGGCATGGATTGGTTGTCTAAACATCGAGTGACCATTGATTGTAAAGCCAAACAAATCATCTTCGGTGATGTCAATGAACCCGAATATGTATTCCAAGGTGTTTCACTTGAGAAAGGGACCCGTGTTTTCTCGACAATGAAAGTTAAGGCGATGATCTGGCAAGGATGTGAAGGATTCTTAGCTGCACTTCAAGATCCAGGAGAGGTATGCCTTAAACTTGAAAATATTCCTGTTGTTAATCAGTTTCAGGATGTTTTCCCGGATGAACTTCCCGGAATTCCTCCAAAAAGGGAAGTTGAATTTACAATTGATCTTATTCCGGGGGCTGCCCAATCTCAAAGGCTCCGTATCGTATGGCTCCAACCGAGATGAAAGAACTTAAGGAGCAACTTGAAGACCTTTCTAATCGGGGTTTCATTCAGCCTAGTGTATCTCCATGGGGTGCACCGGTGTTATTCGTAAAAAGAAAGACGGATCAATGCGGTTGTGTATTGACTATCGTGAGCTAAACCGGGTCACGGTACGTAATAAATATCCTTTACCCCGTATTGATGATCTTTTCGATCAACTCCAAGGAGCAAAGTATTTTTCTAAGATTGACTTAAGATCTGGGTATCATCAACTCCGGATTAGAGATCAAGATATTCCCAAGACTGCTTTCCGTACTCGATATGGTCATTACGAGTTTATTGTTATGCCATTCGGTCTTACTAATGCTCCAACAGTCTTTATGGATCTTATGAACCGAGCTTTCAAAGATTATTTGGACGACTTCATCATTGTTTTTATTGACGATATTCTCGTATATTCAGAGTGGAGAGAAGATCACGAAACTCACTTGCGTATTACTTTAGACATTCTTCGAAATAAGAAGTTATACGCAAAGTTTTCTAAATGTGAGTTTTGGTTGGAACAAGTGGCATTTCTGGGTCACATTATCTCCGCTGAAGGTATTAAAGTCGATCCTGCAAAGGTTGAAGCCATTACTAATTGGCCAAAACCGACAAATGTTTCAGAAGTCCGAAGTTTCTTGGGCTTGGCAGGTTACTACAGAAGGTTTGTTGAAAACTTTTCTCGAATCGCGCTCCCCATGACTAAGCTTCTTCGAAAAGGAGTTAAATTTGTTTGGGGTGAAGAACAGGAAAAGAGTTTTGAAGAACTGAGAAAAAGATTGGTTACAACGCCCGTTCTTGTATTGCAATCTGGATCAGGAGGTTTCCAAGTATATAGTGATGCTTCTAAAAGTGGTCTTGGTTGTGTTCTAATGCAACATGGCAAAGTGATTGCTTATGCCTCTCGCCAGCTCAAACCTTATGAAGTAAACTACCCTACTCATGATTTGGAGTTGGCAACAGTCATTTTTGCTCTCAAAATATGGCGTCACTACTTGTACGGAGAGACTTTTGATATATTTATGGATCACAAAAGCTTAAAGTACATCTTCACACAGAAAGAGTTGAATATGCGACAACGACGGTGGCTCGAACTTCTTAAGGATTACGATGTCCGAATTCAGTATCATCCAGGCAAAGCAAATGTAGTTGCCGATGCCCTTAGCCGTAAAAGCATTGGTAATGTATCGTCTTTAACCGTTCAGCCCCATATTGTTTCAGATCTGGAACGTATGGGTATTTCTTTGGGTTGTCGTGGTGGAGATGAAGTTCTTGCTAGTCTCACAGTTGAATCAACTCTCGTATCTCGAATCAAAGAGACTCAACAAGAAGATGGAGAACTTTGGGCTATATTACAAAAGGCTGAAGATGATCCACAGTCAGATTTTCGAGTTGACGATAAAGGTATTATCTGGTTCGGTAATCGACTTTGTGTACCTAACAATTCTGAACTCAAGGAAGCAGTTTTGAATGAAGGTCATAATTCATCATTCTCGATTCATCCTGGATCCACTAAAATGTACCGAGATTTAAAACAATATTATTAGTGGAACGGTATGAAACGGGATATAGCTGAGTACGTGGCAAGGTGTCTTACTTGCCAGAAAGTGAAGATTGAACATCAGCGGGCAAGCGGATTGTTACAACCATTAGAGATTCCGGCTTGGAAATGGGAGCATATCTCTTTGGATTTTGTGACAGGACTGCCGAAAACTCAAAGACGACGCGATGCTATCTGGGTAGTAGTTGACCGTTTGACAAAGTCGGCTCATTTCCTACCTATACATGAGACGTACCCAGTGAGTAAGTTGTCTGATCTATTCCAACGGGAAATTGTGAGGTTGCATGGCACGCCTGTCTCTATCACATCAGACCGAGATCCACGATTTACTTCTCACTTTTGGAAAAGTCTTCTTTAGGCATGGGGTACGCGATTGACTATGAGTTCAGCTTTTCATCCACAGACTGATGGTCAGACTGAACGAACTATTCAAACCTTAGAAGATATGTTACGAGCTTGTGCTCTTGAATGGTCTAGTAGTTGGGACGAGTCTCTATGTCTTGTTGAGTTAGCATATAACAATAGCTGGCAAGCCAGTATAGGTATGGCTCCGTACGAAGCTTTATACGGTCGGAAATGTAGAACACCGGTATGTTGGAATGAGGTTGGGGAACGAGCTATTGAAGGACCCGAACTTGTTCGGATTGCTACTGAACAAGTTGAGATCGCAAGGCAGAAAATGAAAGAGGCTCAATCTCGACAGAAAAGTTATGTAGACAAGCATCAAAAACATGTAGAGTTTCAACTGGGTGATCATGTCTTTCTTAAAGTCTCACCGTCTCGAGGTATTCGCAGATTCGGTATTAAAGGTAAACTCAGTCCGAGATATATTGGACCCTTCGAAATACTTGAACGAGTTGGAGAGGTGGCGTACCGCCTAGCATTACCTCCTCAACTATCCCATATCCACAATGTTTTCCATGTATCGTCACTCCGCGGATATCATTATCACCCTCTTCACGTGATTGATTATCCGTTAGACAAAATTGAAAAGGATCTTTCTTATATTGAAGAACCAGAGGCGATAATTAATAGAGAAGAGAGGCAAATGCGACGAAGAACAATACCGTTCCTGAAGGTCTTATGGCGAAATCATTCCGAGAGAGAAGCCACATGGGAAACGGAGGAATCTATGCGAAAGGAGTACCCGTACCTTTTCGACTAATGTAAGTCTTCTAATTAATCTTCATTTCGAGGACGAAATGTTCTTTTTAGGAGGGGAGGATTATAATATTCGTGTCTCGTTAACTCGTACAAATCGTGCATAACATTTTTATACCTTATGTTTACCCGACTTGTACCTCGGACTAAAATGGGAGATCATATCTTACAAGGGGTCATACACGTACAAAATGAAACTAAACTTAACCTATTTTGTTAAGTTTATACCTACTAGGGCATGAATTTGAGAAATAAGACTTTAGGGGCCAAAGTGAAAAGTTGGAAAATATAAATACTTCCTAAATAGTGGAAAACTCTATAATCATCACACATATTCTCTTCTTCAATCGGTTCTCTCAATTTTTTTTATGCCTTCCACCGATTAAACTCAAATTCATTGAAAGAAACCATCAAAGACTTGGAGTTTTGGAAAATTGAAGCTTTATAATTCAAAGGTATACATAGAAAGCTAACCCTTGTAAGTTAATTTCTTGATTTTGCTAATATTTCATTACATAAGTTTGAAATCTGTTTTGAGTTGAAATTTATACATAATTGGAGTGTTTATGATTGAGTTATGAATCAAAAGGGTTAAATTATGTTTTCAAGATAGTTAGAATTGGTGTTTATGTTTAACCGCACACCAAGTGTTCGGTTAAATGTTTAAAAGGAGCAAAATTTTGTCATTAAGCTTAAGGTCTTAACCATTAAGCTCCTTTATAGTTTTTAGTATGTTATATATGATTTGAAGCCTTTAAGTGATGCAAAATATGAAGATTGGATCATAAAATGATTTGTGGAAAAAGATGGAAATTGGTAATTTGGACAGCCCCATGTCCACTACTTTGGCGATGCGTAACTCTCAAACCGCACATCCAAATAAGCTCATATTTTCCAGATTTAAAGGTCTTGCCATAGACCACAACCGTTATGAAGAGTCGAGAACCCAATTGCGACTCTAAGTGGCTCAAAACAGAGAGTGAACAGGGCTGTTTGGGCTGTTCTGGGCTGTTTGCTGCGTATACGGCTTAATAGATGCTGTTTTGGTTAAGCCATATCTCATAGATGGAGCATCCAAATGAGTTGATTCCAAAGCCATTAGATTCTTAAGAGTTCACTCTACAACTTTCATTAAGATTATAAAACCTGGGTTGACCTTTAAATAGGGTGAAAATGGTCAAAAAGTAGGGGGATAGAAGCTGTTGGAATGGAACCGTATAAGGTTGTTTTTCTTGAAGTCTAAATTGTTTAGGGTCATTAAGCTCTATATTAGAATGTTGTGTTATAGTTTATATATCTTACGAATAATAACCAGTTTATGTACTCGTTAGGCACACGGGCGAGGCAAACTTGATCGTGAATTCTCGTAATCGTGTGTTAATTGTTGAATTCGGTTAAGGTACGAATATCATACTTTACTTGACACGGGGATAGCCATTTGTAAAAGGCTTCCTAATCCGAATGACTCGTGAAAAATTCCGGAATCATTGGTTCCATATTCTTTTATGTTTGTTAAACGATTATTGAACTTTATTCATTTTGAACAATGACTTACTTTCTTATTTGGAACATTGATCACTTGATCATTCGACTTGTTAATTCGTATCTATTGAACTTGTACTATAGACTCAATATTGGGAGCACCGGTATTGAGATGCTTCCATGGTGGCTAAAACTATCATGGCGTCCTCAATGGTATATTGACTTGACTTGGTACCGGTCAATTAGAGGGCGTATGGATCGATCCTAGGAACATTATTGGATAATAATTATGGCCGTGGTTAAATCCACGGAGAGGATTGCTTGTGTTGTGCTCACACCCCTTTCCTCACTGACGCCCGAATGGACTGATCATCCTTTGGGAACAACGTATCCTCGTGATACGGTTTGGTCTTCGGACCTTTAATATGCTTTCGCATCATTTGTTGCTTAATTTCCTTTTGGATTATCATTTAACGTTATGAATCCCTTTTGAAATTGTTATCTCATATTAATTATTTGTTTATTATTATCCGTTCACTGAGCGTTAAGCTCAGCCGAGTTTTCTTTTTCCTCGGCAGGTACTTGACTTAGCTGGGACTTTGGGCAGAGTGCTGTGGAGATAACATGACTAGACTTATCTACTTCTGTTAAACTTCAAGGACTAATGTAGATATTATATACTCGTACCTTGTGACCGTATTTTGTTATACGATGTTATCTCCGTTTATGGTTATGTAAATATTATGGTGGGTAATTATGTTAGTTGCTCTATTGTAACCAGGTGTTTGTCTTATAATTGTCCTAAAACTAGTTGTGGCATCTTCCGTCCTTGAACCACGCGGGACGGGGGTGTTACATTACACTTCAGCAAATCAGCACTTTTGAAGACGATGAAATTTTGTCAACAAATCACTTTCTTGAATTCTTTAGCTTCCCCTACGAATATGATCACTTGATAATCTTCGTAGCTCCCCCTTAACTTTAGCATAAAGTTCACGAAAAGAAAGTTGAAGGAGCCGTGATGTCGCAGGGTATCTTGATGTTGTTTGATTAAAAATTTTCTTTTGATGAAAGAGGCAAAAGATGGTTGTGATATCTTGATGTTGTCGGGTTAGGCATTGAGGTTGTCAGGTTAGGCAGATGCGATAACTTTGATCTTGTCTTATGATGACTTGAACTTGTTGAACATGAGTCGACATAAACACTTAGGTATAGATGTCGGCTCTTTGGGATGCGACAAGAAAATATGTCGGTTCAAAGGAAGTCGACAAGTCTTCATCTTCATCTTCAAACATTTGAAATTTATGTCGGGTCAAGCTGAGCTGAATGTCGGGTCAAGCTGAGCCGATAAAACATGTTGTCGGGCCAAGAATTTTTTTTTGTCGGGTCTCTGATATACCTTTTCTCCCTCATAATGGACATTTGTCTTTGATACTTTTTCTCCCCCTCAGAATGATAAGGAGAATCCGAAACATTATGAACGATCAAAGACAATAAGTGGATGTGAAAAAATGGGTAAAAAGTCTAACATAGAAGCACAAATAGCAACTATTATCACTTAATCAAAAATTAAATTTAATTGAGTGGCCTATATTCAGTGTTGGCAGCGGATTGGCACTGATAGGACTTCCAGTTATCATAGGAGTAAGTTATAAAACTAACTTCTCAAACTGTTCCGGCATAAACACAAAGATATGCAATGTGAATCACAAAGACTCGTGCAATGTGTAGAAAGAACTTATGCATTAAATGCTAATTTTAAGGCTCAAAATGTGAAAATACATTTCACAGACTCAATATGCATTGAATGTGAAGTTCGGAGACCGGAGGTGTGTCTTCCTTTTTCAATATTTTAATCTTCCGAGTGAAGAAAACATAGCAGATATGCTCATTCTCCGTGATATATGAAACAAATATCTTTTGTGAGATACTTGAGTAGTTGGGTGGGGTGACACAAGTTATCGACATTGGGTCCATGTCTATTTCAATATTCATCTCCAAAGAATCGAGAATGAATAGATTTAGTGGCTACTCGGATAACTGTTTAGGTTTGAGGACCAATTTTCTTTTAAGTCCTGTCACACCCTCAATTTTCTTTTATCTCACAAGCACTCAATATATCCTTTCAAAATTTCTAACCTAGGGATTTGTTTCATGGGCAGGTCCTTCCGGCTCTGGATTGACCATTGAAACTTCTATTCCTAACGCACAAAGAGTTTGAAATATTGAAGTCCGAGTTCTGAACTGATGTTTTCAGAAGTCATAATGTTAAGAGCAGGTTCATAGCCGAGATACTATGAAGCTAATTATTAAAGAATGGTAAAATGTGATACTCCCCCTCAAATGTAGCATAACCTTTTGAAATATTGTCATGTGATGTGAATACTCAGAATTTAGCACACACATGATGTACCTACAAAAACAGATTTAAAAAGATTTTGGTACCCAAGCTTTGTTGGGTCCTCGGAGGTTAGCTTTTGATGCAATAAATGGGGAAGTGGGGATACTGTATGTACCATACCATTTATGATAAAACATTTGATTGACATAATGAGAACTGTAAGAAGTATGCATGTTAGGAAAACAACCATAATCATAAGAGAAAGAATTTAATTGCATAAAGTCATCAACACCGCAATTCGAGCAACAAATTTTATTCCGAGAAAAATGAATTAAATGTTTAACAGAACGAATCGTGCAAGGAAATTGAAAATTTCGATTGGTTCTTTTAACATTAGGAAATTTTTGAATAATAAGAGTTGTCGTTTTTGCGAGATGCTGACTTTGGAGCACTTTTGCCTTTTTCGACCCAAACTTGCTTTAAAGTTCGAAAAGCTGAACCATGTTTAGCATTTTTCACATAATGAGAATTGATGAGTTTGGAAAAGTGAGTTTGATCCTTTTGGTTAGAATGAGTGTAATGCATTTGACTTGTGGAACACTCATTCGGATCCGTTGGAAGTAAAACTGATTCGATTGGCTTTTTGCCTTTGTCCAAAAACTCCGTATGATTTGGAAGTGTAGGATTGAAGTCAAAATCGGCATTTAAATCATATAACTGTTCCGTGGATTTAAGGTTCGATGAGGAACCAGTGTACTCGTCAACACGAGGCATTTCCTCAAGAGAGTCTAAGTCATCATCAATTTGGTCGAAAGAAGGGGAACATTTTTGTTTAGGATGAATATAGTTTGGATCTAATTTAAACAACTCTTCACAATCATCCAAATAATTGCTAACGAAAGCTTTACACGAAAAATATTGGAAATAGAATCATTTTCGTGATTGTTGTTTAAATGTAAAGCCTCGTTTTCCAATTTCTGAATTTTTAAAATAAATGCCTCTTTTTCCTTTTCTGACGAAGAACGTTCATGTTCCAACACTTTTTCAAGTTGAATAATTTTCTTTTCTAAGACTAAAGTGGGAATGTAGGGTTTATTTTCAGGAATTTTAGTTTGAAGTTCTTCGTCAGTATAAGAAGGAAAATAATCATTTGGAAGAGTTGCTTCTGAAGATTCCTTTTCTACTATATGAGGGTAGCAGAAAGGAATTTGATGAAAATCTTTGTTTTTCCTATTCAAATCTTCCCTTTCTTCGACGTTGGAATCCGACTTCATAAACTGAATTTTGTAATCCGGATCGAGGTTCAGATATTCAAATTTATAGATAGTCGGAGTATTGTAGATGGCTTTTTCTAAATGTTTTGGATTATCAAATCCTAATCCAGCTTTAAAACATAAATCTTTTGGAGCGTTTAAATGAATTGTGTGCTTAGTTTGACCAATTTTATACAGCTTCAGTTCCAAATCTTTGAGTTTTTCTAAGAGGTGTTGTCTTTGATGACTGACAAAGTCAAACTTTGATGAAAATTTGGCAGTCTCACTCCTAGATGTGTGAAGTTGAAGAGTGAGATCAGATATTTGTTGTTTAAAAAGATCATTTTCTTCTTTTAAAACCATTTTCTCCGTTTCGAGATTGTGCGTTATACTTTGAGAATTGACAAGGTCGGTTTGCATAAGAAGCAATTGATTATGATTATTTTCTAAGCGTGCTTCTAAGTTGGAAACCAATAGTTTCTCGGTTTTCAATTTAGATTGAAGTTCTTGCAATTTTATCATCATGTCATTCATTTGAATCATAAATTGATCATAGTCTGAAAGACTTACCTCGTGGGGTTTTGTGTCTAAACCAATGGTCAAAGTTTCGCGAGTAGTCATTGTACTTGGATTGATGATCTCGATTAGTGAGTTTTTGAAATTTTCTGAGTTTGTTTTGTGAAACAGAAAGTTTTTCTCGATAGGACAGGGGTCGACAACAATTTTTATCGGGTGAGGCTTTCTGAACAAGAGTTTTTGTCGGGTGTATGAGGCTCGATAAAAATTATTGTCGGGTATAGGGGACTCGATAAAACTTCAAAAAAAACTTTGAATCGATAAAAAGAAGTTATCGATCACAAAGGACTCGATAACTAAGAGTTTCTCGATAGATTAAGATTCGACAAAAAAAAAATTTGACTCGATAAAAACCGAATCGATAAAAATTTATATTGATTTCATATGACTCGATAAAATAAATTTTGTCGATTAGGAAGGGCTCGATAAAAATTCAAAGATACTTAATCCGAATTTTCTTTAACCGATAAACCAGAAACCAAGAACAAAGGGTTCTTGACTAAAAAGAACAAGTCTTTTTATGGACAAGAATGTCTAAGTTCTCGAGTTTCTTATTTGTTCAGTGAAGAAAAAAACTAAAATTACTAGAGTTTATGATTTTTACTAGAGAATTCTTTAGTAAGAAAAGCTGCAAAAGTCACTAGTTCCTGAGTTTTCTTATGTAAAGAATATCAAAAGTAATTAAAATAAACTAAAATAATTTTTATTAAAACAGATTAAATAGTTTGAAAAGAAATCAAGGATATATAACGATGAATCGACAAAAATTTAAACGAATGGAGAATGAATCGAGAAAAACAGATCTTAAAAAAATATGAACTTTTTATTTTATCGGGTAAAGCGTGATCAAGAACCAGTCAAAAGAATGAAGAACGAATCGAGAAAAAAACAGATCTTAAAAATTATGAGTTTTTATCGGGTATAGCTAAGACAGTATGAATCGATAAAAACTAAAAAAACGCAGAAATTGAAAAATTACCTTCTGTTTCGTGGATAACTTCAGAAAAACGCAAAAACTCAGATCGTCTGCTCCGATACCACTTGTTGATCCCAGATTATGCAAGCACAATGATTATATCTAATAAAACAATAAGAACACGGATATTAAAGAAGCTTCGTAGTCGGATATCTCACTTATATGGTTACAATATGATTTGACAGAATTTAGGCTCTCTTGTAATTGACTTACAATTCACTCTAATCTCTTCTTAATAGATAATCTTGCGCACACCTAAAAAATGACCCTAACCCTCTATTTTAATGTAGAACATTTATCGTAATAAGGAAACTATGAGATGAGGCATTATACACTTGCCTTATTTACAATAAAGCAACGTTTCCTTATATTAAACCTTCCTAATAAATGACTTTGTTGACTTTGCACTTTTGGTCCTTCATGTCTTCAATAATTTTCATCTCGGATACAATAATTTCAGACCTAACACGAAGGATTCGACGAATCCTAGAAGGTGTCAGACGGGTGACATAGTCATCGATCTTGGCAGTGAAGTGCTGGTCGCCTTCAACCGGATGATACGTCAAGGTATACCAGAACTGCTGAAGATAAAACAGGGGAACTCGATGATCTAGGGCAAAAGCAAAGCGAAGGGGGTGGCGTTGAAGGATGTCGAGGATGACTTGGTGTTGGATTGTGATGCTAAAATCGAGACGGTAGTTGTTCGGTTTGAGTTGTCTATGTTTGGCTCAAGGCATTAAGATGTTGTCTCGGTTGACCGTGTTAATACTTGGTTCGGTTGATCTTTCAGAGGGCATGGGATTCTCATCATTGAAAATATTTGGGTCATTGACAGCGGCCATTTGTACTAAAAAGAAACAGTTAGCAAACCAGTGTAGAGAAGTTAGTTCAATGAACGGGTAAAAAAAATTAAAAAAATGTGCTAAGGCAGGTTGTCGATCCTAATGTGGAGCCCAAACAATTGTCGAGGGATACTGGGTCGATAAGAAACATCGTGATACAAAGAAAGATGCAACTGAGGATATCGGGCCAAGTGTCCTCGATAACTTTTGATTATCGATTACAAGGGGTTCGAGAAAAACACTTGAATATTTCTAAGACACACAAGTAGGATTATCGAATCAGTAAGGGTCGACAAAAATTGTTGTCGGGTCAATGGGATCGATCAAAAGACTTAGTGGCAATGTGAGAACCAACCTGAGGAAGTCGACAAAAAGCTATCGAGTAAGCATGTCAACCAAGTACATATCAAGGAAAAAGGTTGTCGGGTTTATCTAGCTCGAAAACATTACTCAGTGATTTTAAAGAAGATGTTGTCTAACTAGTGAGACGCGACAAAAAAAATGTAAGTCGGGTCTGATGGAATCGAGCAAAATACTTATAATGCAAACACGTCGAACTAGATGGGATCGACAAGAAAACTTGTCGGGTTATGAAGGCTCGAGAAAAACACTTAGTGATTATGAAGGACTTACCGATCCTTTGTGAAACGACTATAAATTTTCGTCGGGTCCTAAGGGGTCGATAAGTGTTCAAGTGAAAGTTTGAAAAATATCTAAGTGTTTGGTTCAGCCGACAAGAACCCAAGAGTGAACTCCGATGCAAAATTGTCTCAAACACTAAGGCAAAAGCCAAGATCTAAGTGCGATTAGTGTCGTCTAATAACATTAATACGAATCCTTAGTGCAAAAAGGCAAACTACTGTGCAAAAGTCTATCAGAAGCATGAAAAATCGGAAACCCAGGGTTTGGCAAACCGAACAGTTGATTGTCAAAATCTCAAGCATGCAATGACTAAAAGTTAAAAATCCAACAATTAAAGTTTTAGATATAGTGATTGCGAACCTGATGATGCTTTTAGATTTGTAAAACTCGAAGATTTGAGAAAAACTCCCCGAAGGCTGATGAACTCGTGAAGGGTTTAGAGAGAAAGAGGGAAATTCAAACTTGTTGGAAAAGTAATAGAGAAAGAGAAGGGGCCCGATGTTTAAATAGCGGGTCATCGGGCGATGACACGTGGCATACTCTCATCGGGCCAAGGATGATGATGACATCAGCAGGATGTCGAGTGGGGTTTTTGTCGGGCCAGGTATGGTCGACAAAAACATTTTATCGGGCCTTTAGTGGTTCAGAAAAATTTATTTGAATTTGAAGAAAAAAATAAGGATAATTGCTCCCCCTTGAATGATGTTTAAGGTAAAGAAAAAAACTTTGCTCCCCCTACAAACGTGAGTAAAGAAAAACTTACCTTGCTACTCCCCCTTGAAAGCTAAAAGGGTTAGACACATGACGAAAATAACATAAAAGAAAGAAATAAGTTGAAAATACATAACTGTAAATATGTTCAAAATCCAGAAAACGAGAAATCAAGAGTGATGAAGATTCACGTTAAATAAGGTGAATGTGCATTAAAACTTGGATGGACGTTTGTGTATTTTGAAAAGACTGATTAGGAAATCAGGTTTTAAGATTCAGCATGCCTAACTTGAACACTAGGAACTGGAAGCGTTTCTCATCTAATGCCTTAGTGAACAGGTCGGCAAGCTGTAGTTCTGTATTGACAAAGTATAATTCAATCGTACCTCTTTCAACATGGTCTTTTATGAAATGATACCGAACGTCGATATGTTTAGTCTTCGTGTGTTGGACAGGATTGCTTGAGATGGTGATTGCGCTTTTGGAATCATAATAGATTGGAATTTTGTCGAACCAGAAGCCGTAATCCTTGAGTCGGGTGCGCATCCATATAACTTGTGTGGAACAGCTGGCGGCGGCGATGTATTCGGCTTCCGCAGTAGATATGGAAACACATGTTTGCTTCTTTGAGGACCAACTTACCAATTTGTCTCCCAAGAACTGAATGTGGCCCGTTGTGCTCTTTCGATCAAACATGCTTCCCGCGTGATCAGCATCTGAAAAGGAAGTTAACTCGAGACCCGTATCCTTAGGATACCATAGCCCAAGATCAGTAGTATCTTTTAAATAGCGAAAAATTCGTTTAACAGCACTAAGGTGAGACTCTTTGGGAGATGCTTGATATAAGCATGTGGCAAACATTATGTCCGGTCGACTAGCCATGAAGTACATTAAGGAACCGACCGTTCCCCGATAGATTTTGGAATCTACCGCTTTTCCCAAAGGATCAGCGCCTAGTTTAGAACTAGGAGACATGGGAGTCCTAATCGGAGTACAATTCGTCATGTTATATTTATGTAACATATCCGAGATGTATTTGGACTGGTTGATGAATATTCCTGTTGAAAATTGTTTGACATGAAGTCCTAGGAAAAAATTCATCAATCCCATCATACTCATATTGAACTTGGCAATCATGAGTTCGGAGAAGGCCTTACATTGATTCAGGTTAGTCGAGCCGAAAATGATGTCGTCCACATAAATTTGTATAAGCGTAATATCACCATCTTCTTTCTTAATGAACAAAGTTTGATCGATCATACCTTTGGAATACCCGTTCTTTACCAAATACTCGGAAAGACTATCATACCATGCGCGCGGGGCATGTTTTAAGCCGTAGAGAGCCTTGTCAAGGATATATACGTGATTTGCTTTGGAAGGATCAACAAACCCATCGGGTTGAGAGACATAAACTTCCTCACGGAGAACGCCATTAAGGAAGGCAGTTTTTACATCCATTTGGAAAACTACGAAGTTTTTGTGTACCGTATATGCTAGGAACATGCGAATAGCTTCAATGCGAGCGACAGGTGCAAATGTCTCGTCTTAGTCAATTCCCTCTTGCTGACGGTATCCTTTTGCGACAAGTCGGGCTTTGTTGCGTATGACAATCCCATCTTCATCTTGTTTGTTCTTGAAGATCCATTTGGTGCCAATTATGGTTTTGTTACGCGGACGGGGAACGAGACGCCAGACTTTCAAGCTTTCAAACTGATTGAGTTCTTCTTACATGGCCACAATCCAGTCGGGGTCAGACAGGGCTTCGTCAATGGTGTTGGGCTTGATTTTGCTGAGAAATGAAGAGAACATGCAATCATTGGCTGAGGCTGATCTCATTGTGACTGGTTTTGTCGGATCTCCAATTATCTGATCGGGTGGGTGTGAACGGAGCCATTTGCGGGTGTGAGGAAGCGGTTGTAGTGCATTATGATCAGGGTTATCGTCCACATATGTGCCAAGAGGAAGATCTTGAACGGATTCAAGAGATGGAGATACTCCAGAAGATCGAGAGGAACTAGAAACATCAAATGGTGAAGAGTGGGTGAGGATGCCGGTTCCGGTCTCGTTGGTGAATTCGGGGCAGTTCCATGAAGTGGTTCGGTCGGTACATTATTGGTGGGGATAGCTTGAGGTGAGGATTTCGAGTTGATTGAATTTGAGGGAGGAGTTTGTGCATCGTTCGAGGCTGCGCTTGGAGTTGCAGCAGTTGAGACGATTTCTGTAGATACTAGCGGTCCAGTAAGATTAGTTGTCTCGGCAACCTCCAAAGCGGGGGGTGATGGAGTCTTTGGAAGTACAACAGAAGGGCCAAAGTAATCTGAGTAAATTTGTTCGAACAAGACATCCAAATCGGAGATGGCGGTTTTGGACGTGGAAGCTTGAGGCGGATTTGGAACAGGTTCCGAACTGAGTTGTCTGGAAGCTAATACGCTGGTAAGTACGGGTCCTGAACTGTCATGTACAGGAGCCATTTCGGCCTTTGTGTCAAATTGGACATTGACACTTTCCATGACACATCTGGCTGTTTCATGTAGACTCGATAAGCTGCAGCATTAGGAGAGTAACTAAGAAAGTATGCCTCATCAGATTTTGGTTTGAGTTTCCCACAATCTTCTTTTTCATTCAGAATGAAGCAACGCCCTCCAAAGGTGTGAAAGTGATGGATGGATGGAATTCGGTTGAAGACTAACCGTATGGAGTTTTGTTGAATCTTTTGTTGATGATTGAGCGATTTTGAGTATAACATGTCGTATTAATTGCTTCAGCCCAGAGGTAGAGTGGCAATTCTGAATATGCAAGCATAGTGCGGGCAGCTTCAACCAACGTGCGATTTCATCTTTCAACCACACCATTTTGTTGAGGCGTACGAGCTGTAGAAAAAGTGTGTGTGATACCAACTGACTCGAAAAAACTGTCAAGAGTATGATTTTTGAACTCGGTGCCATTGTCAGTTCTAATGGTTGGTGCAGTAAGCTCCAATTTTACTTGAGTGACCTTTAAGAAAGTTATGATTGACTCGGGAGCTTCATCCTTTGTGCGTAGAAATTTGACCCAAGTGAAGCGGGAGAAGTCATCGACCATAACGAAGACGTACTTCTTGCCGTGAATGCTTTGAGTCCGCATTGGGTCGCACAAATCCATGTGAATGAGTTAGAGGGTTCGTGTGGTGTTGTGTTCTACTTTTGGCTTGTGAGTGACCTTTTTCATTTTTCCTTTTTCACATGCATCACAGATGTGAGGTTTATCAAACTTGATCTTTGGCAGGCCATTGACTAATCCTCCAATCGAGAGTCGATTGATATTCTTGAAATTTAGATGGGATGGTCTTCGATGCCAAAGCCAATTTTTCGCATTAGTCACTTCCGAAACGAGACACGCAGTTGTGGGAGGTTGAACTTGAGACATGTCGATTGTGTATAGATTTGACTTTCGAGACCCAGCGAGAAGTTCTTTGCCTTCATAAGTACGTACGCAACACCGTTCAGGTCTGAAATTGACTTCCAGTTCTATGTCACAGAATTTGCCAATGCTCAATAAGTTGTGGCTTAGTCCTTGAACATAGGAGACATCAGAAATGGTGATGTTCTTTTGAATAATGTCGCCTAGGCCTTTGATTGGTGCAAAGTGATTGTTGCCAAATCTTACGTAACCACCCTTTTTCTCTTTGTAGTTGGTAAGCAGCTCCTTTTGTCCAGTCATGTGCTTGGAGCATCCACAATCTAAGTACCACATATGACTGGCCTGCACAAAATCAGGCAAATTTAGGTACCCATTTGTAAATAGGTCCTTCGGGGTTAGTTGACTTAGCATCCTGAGGGGCCCATTTGGAGTGGGACTTAGGTGCGTCGGTCATTGTCGTTTTCGGAACCCATTTATAAACAGGAGGGATTGGAAAATAATTCATGTGATGATTATAGTAAGAGTTATGCATGGTAGGATAGTAACCACAATCATGATTGAAAGAATTCAATTGCGTAAAGTCATTCACACCACAATTCGAGCAACAAATTTTATTTCAAGAAAAATGAATTAAATGTTTAACAAAACGAATAGTGCAAGCAAATTGAAAATTGCGAATGGTTCTAGTAACATTTGGAAATTTTGAAAAAAGAAAGTTGTCGTTTTTGCGGGATGATGACTTCGAAGTACTTTTGCCTTTTTCGATCCAAACTTGCTTTGACTTTAAAGTGCGAAACGCTGAAACAAGAACATAACCACGGTTAGCACTTTTCACATAATGAGAATTAATGGGTTTTGAAAAATGGGTTTGATCCTTTTGGTTAGAATTAGGATTGCTTGTACAACACTCATGATTAATTTCTGGAGTGAAAGCAGTTTCCATTGGTTTCTTACCTTTATCTAAAAATTCCTCATGACTTGGAAGAGTTGGATTGAAGTCAAATTCGGAAATAAAATCATCTAATTGTTCCTTAGATTGGAGGTTGCAAGAGGAATCAATGTACTCGTCAAAACGAGGCATTTCCTCAAATTCATCGAAGTCATCGTTGGAAGTTCGAGAGCTGCTTGGAATAGTGGTCATCCAAATACGTGCTAACAAAAGCTTTGCACGTAGAAGCCTTGGATATTTTATCATGTTCAGTTTGCAAGGCTCATTTTTCAAGAATTTTAACTTTTAACATCAAATTTTGCTTTTCCTTTACCGAAGAAGAACGCTCACTTTCAAATTCCTTTTCTAATTGGATTATTTTCTTTTCTAAAAATAAGGTAGGAACGTAAGGTTTGTAATTTCGAGGTTCCGTTTGAAGTTCTTCGTCAGTAGAGGAAGGAAAATAGTTGTTAGGAAGGGTTTCTTTAGAAGTTTCTTGTTCCACTTGAGTTGGATAGCAAAATGGAATTTGATGATACTTTTTGTTCTTCCTATTCCAATCAGCCTGTCTCTCGACGTTGGGATCTGACTTCATTAATTGAATTTTGTATTCCGGGCCAAGGCCAAGATACTCAAATTTATATAAAGTCGGTGTATTGTAAATTGCTTTGTCTAAACATTTGGGATTATTTGATCCCAATCCAGCTTTACAACCTAAATCTTTTGGAGTATTTAGATGAATGGTTTGTTCCGTTTTACCAATTTTATACAGCTTGAATTCCAAGTTTTTGAGTTTTTCTAAAAGGTCATTCTTTTGAATTATGGAAAATTCATATTTTTGAGAAAAATCTTCGGCCTCACTTTTGGTTTTATGAAGTGGAGTTGTGAGGTCCAAGATTTGTTGTTTTAGCATTACATTCTCATCGTGAAGTGTGGCTTTTTCCGATTGTAAATTTTTCGCAATGTTTTGTGAAGTAGCAAGTTCTGATGAAGCAATCAAAAGTTGGTTGTAATTATTATATAGACGTGCTTCTAATTTGGAAACCAAGAGTTTCTCGGTTTTCAATTTAGATTTAAACTCTTGCAATTGGATTGTCATGTCATTCATTTGATTTACGAATTTATCATAGTCAGAATGGCTTACCTTGGGTGTGTAGTCGGAAGCGTTGGTTGTGGACTCATCAGTCGAGTCGGAGTAAGCCATTAAACTGAATGAGCTTGATGTTCAGTTTCCAGATCTTCATCATCATTGCCATGGTTCAGCCAGTGCTCATCTTCCGCCATTAAAACTTTTCCGGACTCCTTTTGTTTAGCCAACATCAACTTATAAGTGAAGTAGTTGGAATCTTTGACTATTGGCTTTTTGCATTCTCGGGCATAATGTCCGGATTTGCCACAGTTATAGCACAAACTCATTTCCCCTTTGAATTTTTCTTCAGGTTTGACTAGTTGACGGCGCTCATCTCTTTTGGGCTTTGATTCAAACATGGCCTTGCGCTCATAATTCTTAGTTCCCGAAGCATAGCGTTGCTGATTAGGATTGGAACGACGAGAGAATTTTTGTTGAAAATCTTTAGTGAGCAGAACTAATTGCTGTTGAAATTGAGCAATTTCTGAATCATAATCAAATTCTTCATTGTTCAATTCCGGAATGGCTTCTTGAGAAGAATTACGGGAAGAAGTTTGTGTTTCCTTTGCGACTAAGGCAATCTCGAGTTTCTTATTTTTCAGTCAAGAATAAAAATTAAAACTACTAAAGTTTATGATTTTTACTTAAGAATTCTTTAGTAAGAAAAGCTGCAAGAGTCACTAGTTCCTGAGTTGTCTTATGTAAAGAGTTTCAAAAGTAACTTCACATAAACTAGAATAATTTTAACTAAAACAAATTAGAATATCCAAATAAAAATCAAGATTTTCTAATATCGATCGACAAAAATTCAAGCAGACAGAATTTAAGGTTTTATCGAGTAAGGAAAAGAGACAAAAATCAGATCTGGATTTATAAGACTTTTTATCGGGTAAAGCGTAGGAAGTATGGATCGAGGAAAAATCAAGAAAACAGAAATCGAGATTTTACCTTCTGTTTGCGTTGATCACTTCAAAAAACAGCCAAAACTCAGATCGTAGACTCTGATACCAATTGTGGATCCCAGATTTATCAAGCACAATATAAATATTAATGAAAACAATAAGAACACGATGTTTAAAAGTATTTCGTAGTCGTATATCTGTTGATCATAACTCCTGTTAAATGATTTGAATATGATTCCTTTTATACTTAGTGAAATTCCATTGTATAAGCTTCTGTTCATATTCAGCGATAGCACACGCTGATAACCATCAGCGATCGCTGAAGATCAAGTAACAACAAGCTTATCTCTGAAGATCTGAAGATCAGCTATCACACCAGAAGACCATTCAGCGAAAGTCAAAGACCCTAGCTGAAGAAAGAGATAATCAGCTAAGTGAACTAAAGCGGTTCAACGATAGCAGCGATTGTCTACTCAAAGTGTGAAGTCTTGTGAAGCCTCAGCGATACTGAAGTTCATCCTTGAATATTTAGTATCAACGATCAAATGAAGCTTCCTTTGCAAGATTAAAGATTGATCTTATCCTCGATGCACAAAAGTCAAACCTAGAACCATGTCCGAAAAGAACGTACGACTTGTCTCTTATGTTCCCGTCATATCTGATACGGTACTGTTCATATTCGGCCAAAAGCATGGCTGTCTTATTAGCAAGGACAAGCTTCCTATCCAAGCTTGACACGCGGCATATACCTTTTGTCTTGCATTAAATGCAAACGGGTATAAATAAGATGGAGATATCTTCTTCATTCAAAAATGCATGCTTCTTTCTAACCTAAACTCTCTTTATTCTTTCTTTCATCTTCTTGTGCATCAAAATTAGTGTTTCTTAGTTACAATAGAATAGGTGTTAAACTTGTTCTTATTCCGCTTGTAACTGTAAATTTGTTTATTTTCTATAAACTCATTTAAAAACCAAAATCTGTGTGTGTTTGTATTCAACCCCCCTTCTACAAACTGTTTACTATTGATTGAACTCTTGTAGACCCTTTAGGGACCAACAAGTGGTATCAGAGCAGTGTGTGTTTCTTAAATCTTTAAAATATTTCTTTCTTAAAAGTATTTTAAAATGTCAAACCCTAATACAAACTATAATGATAATGGATCTTTAGCTAAACATCCAAGATTTAGCCATGATAATTTTCCATTGTGGAAGGAAATAATGTCTCTATTTCTAGAGGGATCTGACCTAAAGATTCCCTACTATCTAGAAAATGGATCATTTGTTCCTACAACGATAGTAGCTAGTGTTCCTGCCACCACTGCTACTCCAGCCATTCCTGAAAGGGTTATTGTTAAAACTCCTAACAGATGGACTGAAGAAGACAAGAAAGAAATTGCTATTGACTCCAAAGCTAGATCTATAATAGCAATGGCTTTACCAGATGAAGTCTATCATTCTGTCATGAAAATGAGGACTTCTAAGGCCATGTGGGATACTCTATGTATCCAATATGAAGGAACTTTTGAAGTAAAAGTTACTAGATGCATAAATCTTGTAAGAAAATATGAGAGTTTTATGTATCAAAAGGGTGAATCTCTTTCTCAAATTCACCAGCGTTTCAACTGGTTGTTGATTGATCTAAAATCAGTCGACAGAGTGTATTCAAACGCTGAAATTCTGACAAAATTCATGGAGGCATTACCCGATCAATGGGCAGTGTACATTACATGTCTAAAGTTGTCAAAGAATCTTGAAACCTTGTCCTTAAGTGCATTATATGGAATGCTCTTAAATGAGGAACAATCTCAACTTCTAAGGAAGAACCTCATTAATGAACTCAAAGGTGCCAAAAGTACTTCTTTGGCACTTGTGACTTCTGAGGGAACTCCTTCTAAAAATGTTTTCTTCTTCCACTATCACCTCCATCACTGAATTAGGTCAAACTGATTCAGAAGATCAACTCACTGATGCTGACAAATCTGAGTTTGATAACTCTCTAGCTCTCTTAACTAATAACTTTAAAAGATTTTCTAGAAAGAGCAATTTTCGAAAACCTTCTAATCTCTCTGACTCTGAAAAGCAAAAAACGTTGCCCGCGGAGAAAGCTTCAGCGATATGCTTCAACTGTCAGCGAAAGGGTGACTTTGCCAGTGAATGCAGGTCGAAAAAAGTTGCAGCTCCCACTACCTCCCAGACTTCTGATAAAAAGGAGAAGTATTTGAAATTGAAAAACAAATACAAGGATCTGAAGAAACACCAGCAAAAAGGCAAAGGCCTTGTCGCTGAAGAGGTTGATTGGGATGCTGAAGATGACTGGGCCAAGACCTCTGAAGAGTCTGGTTCAGATGAAGAAGATCTTGCCTTCCTCTGTCTAATGGCAAGATATGAGGACGCTGAAGAAGTCACTGAGACTTCTTCCTCTGAGTCTCCTTCTACTCAGGTAACTATTCCTTCTATCTCTTTACCTTCTGAAGGTGATAACTTGTCGGCTCTCGATGCTATGACTGTTGATTTTTACGATGCTTTAAATGGAAAAATTAAGGCCAAGAGAAGTAACACTGACTTATCTGAACAATTAAAAAATTGCCATATAAGAATCAAAGAACTTTCTAAAATTGAGGAATCTCTCAAGGACCAAGTCTTTGTAAGTCAAACTATAAGCATCGAGAAACAACAAGCTATCGCTGATAGAGAAAAGGCTATCGCTGATCTCAAGACTGAAAAGGCAACCATCGAAGGATGTTGTAAGGCTTCTGATAAAGTCAATGAGATCATCAATGCTCAAATACCTATGAAAGTAAGAAGTGGGTTAGGCTATAACCCTGAAAAGGAAGAATCAGAGAATGATCGTTCCATGCTCAAATTTGGAATGTTTGTCTCTTCTATCCCTGATCCTTCTTCTTCAACTTCTTCTTCCTCTTCTAAAGAGAATCTTTCTGTGCTTAACTCTAAGAAAGTGATCAAGAACGAGTTTCTTAATCAAGTTCCTAAGAATAAGAAAACTCAAGTTAGGAACAAGAAGTCCTCAGAGAAAACTTCTAAAACTGGGAAGAAGATCCCTGACTTTTCTCAGAGACCAACCCCCAGAATTAAAATCGATCTCACTCCTACCCCTGAAAAGGTTGTTATACCTCCAAGGACCATGGATAAAGGAATTCTTGGACCTATCCCTGAGAAATTTCCTGCTCCCTCTCTGATTTCCAAACCCTTTAAGTATAGAAAATGCTATCACTGTGGTGAAACTATCCACATTGCAAGTAAATGTCCTAATGCTACTAGAGCTGATAAACTAGCTCATGGAAAGAAAGTAGCTCAAGCTGATAAATCAGCGAGAGTGAAATCCACCAAGGTTGCAAAACCACCAAAGGTGAAGATATCCACTGAAGAAAGTTCTTCAGCTAGTAGCTCCTCCACCAATCCTCAATCTAACCAAGCAGGACCCATAGTAATATGGGTACCTTGAAACAATTAAACTTTTGTTGTATGCAGAGTGCCAAAGGTATCTGGTATCTTGATAGTGGATGCTCAAGGCACATGACTGGCAGAAAATATCTGCTCTCTGATTACAAAGAAGAAGTTGGTCCATCAGTGACCTTTGGTGGAAATGGCAAAGGATACACTAAAGATTATGGAATTCTATCCAACGGAGCTACATTTTTTTCTCGTGTTGCCTACGTTGAGGGACTAAAGCACAATCTCTTGAGCATTAGTCAGTTATGTGACAAAGACTTCAAAGTTATATTCTTAAAGAATAGATGTGCTGTCACTGACGGAAATGATAAGCTTGCCCTTACTGGCAAAAGAGTGGAAAATGTATATGTCATAAATATGAATAGTTCTCATTCCGAGAACATGTGCTTTATCTCTAAAGCATCCATTGACATAAACTGGTTATGGCATAAAAGACTCTCTCACCTCAACTTTAAGACAATAAAAGAATTGTCTCAAAAAGACCTAGTCAGAGACCTCCCAAATCATACCTTTACAAAGGAATCTCTTTGTTCAGCGTGTGAGAAGTGAAAGCTGACAAAAGCCTCCTTCAGGTCAAAGCAAGTTTCTTCAGTAATCGCTCCTCTTCAGCTACTCCACATGGATCTATTTGGACCTGTCAATGTCCAATCTATCTCTGGGAAGAAATACACTTTAGTGATTGTTGATGAATACTCCAGATATACATGGGTGTTCTTCCTTCGATCCAAAAGTGATACCCCTGAAATGATAATTTCTTTTATCAAAAGAATGGAGGTTTTGAACAATCTAATTGTTCGTTCCATAAGAAGTGATCATGGCACTGAATTCAAAAACAGTACTCTGGTAAACTTCTTTGAAGAAAGAGGTATCTCTCACAACTTAACCCCCCCAGCAAAATGGTGTTGCCGAAAAAGAAATCGTACTATCATCGAAGCGACTCGCTCAATGCTCAGCGAATCGCATCTACCCACTCAGTTTTGGGCTGAGGCAGTCAGTACAACGTGCTTCACTCAAAATCGATCCCTGATAGTTAAACGATTTAAGAAGACCCCCTATGAATTATTTCATGGGAGAAAACCTACTCTGAAATATTTCCACATTTTTGGATGTAGATGTTACATTCTGAATGACAGAGATCTTTTGGTAAATTTGATCCAAAAGCTGACGATGGTATATTTCTTGGATACTCCTCTGTATCTAAATCCTTCAGAGTCTTCAACAAAAAAAGACAACATGTTGAAGAATCCATGCACGTTAAATTTGATGAATCTCGTCCCATTCATGCATCTCATTCTCATGAGGATGATGAAGAATTGAATGCCTGGATGAAATCTCATTATGGGGAACCTGAAACTTATTCCAGCAATCAACCTCCTGCTGAAGAATGTGATGATGAAATCCCTGTAAATTCTTCAAGTGACAATCATCCATCTTCAGGGATGAATGTTACTCCTCTGAATCAGATTCCTATTGCTGATTCCTCTCTTGGAAATTCCTCAGTGAATAACCAAACTATATCTGAAAATCAATCCCCTGAATTGATTCTAAATGAAGTACCTATTACTGAAACAAGTCCTATTCCAGAAACTGAAGAACAAGTCGTTGAATCTGCTGTTGATCTCTCTCCTCAACCACCAGCTCAGCGATGGACTGCAAATCATCCAATAAATCAAATTATTGGTGATCCCACTGCAGGTATCAAAACACGTAGAGGTACAGGTAATATCAAGCTAAAAAGATAGATCAAGCTATCTCTGATTCTAGCTGGGTTTCAGCTATGCAAGAAGAACTAACTGAATTTCGTAGAAATAAAGTTTGGAATCTTGTTCCAAGACCCTCTGATAAAACTGTCATAGGAACCAAATGGGTTTTCAGAAATAAGCTAGATGAAAACGGGACTATAATTCGCAATAAGGCTAGACTTGTTGCTCAAGGTTATAGACAGGAAGAAGGAATTGACTATGATGAGACCTTTGCACCTGTTGCTCGTTTAGAAGCCATAAGACTCTTTTTAGCTTATGATGCCCATAAAGACTTCAAAGTTTTTCAGATGGATGTTAAAAGTGCTTTTCTAAACGGAAAACTCAGCGAGAAAGTTTATGTTGAACAACCCCCTGGTTTCTCAGACCCTAACCATCCTGGTTATTGAAAAAGCTCTTTACGAGTTAAAACAAGCTTCTAGAGCTTGGTATGATACTCTTTCAAAATTTCTTCTAAAAGAAAAATTTGTTCGTGGAAAAATTGATGAAACCCTGTTTTTAAGAAAATATAAAGGTCATACTATTCTCGCTCAGATATATGTTGATGACATTATCTTTGGTTCCACAAGACCCAAACTTTGCACTCGTTTCGCTGCAAGAATTCAAAAACAATATAAAATGAGTATAATGGGTGAACTAACATATTTTCTAGTTTTGCAGATTAAGCAATCTGACAAAGGAATTTTTATTTGTCAAAGCAAATATGTTAAAGACATGCTGAATAAATTCGACATGAATCAGTGCTCAACGATGAAAACCCCTATGGCGCCTCCTCTGACGTTGAACAAGGATCCCAACGGAAAACCAGTCAATGTCACTGCCTATCAAGGAATGATTGGATCTCTGCTGTATCTTACAACGAGTAGGCCAGACATCATGTACGTTACATGTCTCTGTGCTCGGTATCAGGCTGAACCGAAGGAATCCCATCTAATCGCTGTAAAGCGAATCTTCAGATATCTGAAAGGAACTCCAAATCTTGGTCTCTGGTATCCCAAAGACTCAGGATTTGATCTTATTGGTTACTCTGACAGTGACTTTGCAGGTTGTAGGATAGATAGAAAGAGCACCACTGGAGGGTGTCAGCTACTAGGTGGAAAGTTAACAAGTTGGACAAGTAAAAAGCAAAACTCAATGTCCACTTCCACCGCTGAAGCTGAGTATGTAGCCGCTGGTAGTTGTTGTGCTCAAATCCTTTGGATGAGAAATCAACTAAGAGACTACAATCTCAATCTCTCTAAAATTCCTATCTATTGTGATAGTACTAGTGCTATTGCAATTGCCAACAACCCTGTACTTCACTCCAAAACCAAGCACATTGAGATCCGATATCACTTTATCAGAGATCATGTGACGAATAGTGAAGTTGAGCTTCATTTGTACCTACTGAATATCAGCTAGCTGATCTTTTCACCAAGCCTCTTGATGAAACTAGATTCAATCTACTCATCAGCGAACTTGGCATGTTGAACGCTGAATAATTTATTATTCAGTGACCAACAAGGATACAAATAAAGCTTTCAAACTTTCCATCCTCTGAACTCTGATTCAGCAATATCTGGGCCATCTCCTCAGGTATTATCTTCTAATTTTTATCACTCTTTGATATCTTTTCTCATCAAAGAATGACTCTCTTAAAATTAAAACTCCTCACTGAAAATCCTTTATTATTAGTGATGAAGATTTTTCTAAAATTAATAATGATAAACCTTCCTTATGGATAATTATTATTATAATCTTTTAAAAATAAAGAAAAGGACACGTCAGACCTTTTTCTGACACACGACGGACCGCGACGTTTCCATTCCAACTCCTTTCTTTGAACGTGCGCCATATCATCATTTCTTTTTCAAAAAGCTAAAACCGTCGTTTAGCACTCCTTTCTTTCCCTCTCCTCTTGCTATTTAAGCATCTCCTTTGCCTTACTTTATTCCTTCCGCTTTCATATCTCTCCTAAAGGCAAAAGAAACTTTCCAAACTTCAAGTTTTCTCAAGAATGCCAAGAACACGCATTTGTGTGTTTTTCTTCTCGAAATCAACTAAGGTTTGATCTAAACCTTTACTTATGACTGGAAACTTCTTGTTTCACTTCTTCTTCTCCTTAAAACTCTAAAAATGATATAAAAACATTTCTTAGAAACAAAAATAAAAATCTGAATCAAACTTAAAAAGTTTTCCTTTATAAAACCCCTGTTCTAAGTTCTTTCCTTAGAAAAGAAGACTTTATTATTAAAATTTTATCCATTTTTTTTAATAAATCTTTCATTATATTGTTTATAACAAGCATTTTGATATTGTTCATGAAAATACTTGTTTCTTTGATATTACATTTGGTATTCTTTATACCAAACTCTGGTTTATACATTTATATATAAAACCATGATTTACCTCTTTGGTGTTCCTATCTTTCCCACAGCAATGGCCTCTGCAAGTAAGACCGCTGCAACCTCTGCTGCTGAAGACACCACCTTGGTCGCTGCACCAACCTGCCATTTTCCTTTAGAAAGAGCCGTCTTCAAGTCCTGCAACTACATTGCATTGGTGGAGATCCCTGCAGACCTCCCTCAATTCGCTGAAGGAGCGACTTTCATCAAGGCGTGCCCACTGATGTACGCTTTCGTCCACAACCCAGTGGGCGTCTCTTCTCATCTCCAAGCTCTATGGTACACGGATCACTGTACCATGCTGACAACTAATAAGGGAACCGAACTCCCTGCTATTGGATTCAAGATTCCAGATCTTGGTTTCTTCTCTTTCACTGCTGGGTTTCTCAGGAAGGCTCTTCGTCTCCCTGTACGCGCAAAGAATCAACAATGGGGCGCTGAACCCACCAAGATGCAAATTGATGCATTCTTGGATTCAATTGGATATGCTTGGGAGAATCCCTCTCTGAAGACGGTGGGTTCCAAGGTAGAGAAGAAAAGGCTACCTGCTCGCTGGCAATATATCTTCACCCAGGTGATCCAATGCCTTGGGTGGAAGATCGGCTCGCACGACCAAGCGAGCAAGCACTTTCAAGACCTTGCCTACTCCCTCTGCACCGGCCACAACCTAAACTACGCTGACTACATCTTCAGCGACATGGTCAGTCGTATCAGCGCCGCCACCAGACATCCCGTCATCCCTTATCCTTGCTTCTTCGCGACTATTATGGAAGTTGCCTTCGGGGAAGACTACCCGAAGGTCGGCGATCACTCCTTCTCTGTAGTAGGGAAGAAGTCCCTGGACATTGAAGAACGTCCAGGTGATGCTCCTTTCACGCCCTACATGCTGCAAGTGATCGGAGCCCCTCTTCCAGTGTCCACCTCGTTGTCCAACCCAACAGCGAGCAACCCAGACACTGCTGCCACTTTTAAGAGGAAGCAACCAACCGATGGTCATAAAAAGTCAATCGCAACCAAACTTAAGAAGCCAAAGAAGATGGTCTCTCAAAAGACCACTCTCTCTGATTTTGGTGTACTACCAACACCACCTAAAACCTCAGCCACGTCAACGGTCTTCTCAACCGTTGTTGCTTCATCAGCACTACCTATATCATCAGCGACTCCGGTCACTGAGGGTGTTTTAGCCGGCTCCGCTAAAGCTGGATCAGGTACTACTCTCACTGCCTTCTTATCTACTTCTATCTCCTCTTCTTTGGTCCTCACCTCAGCAAGTGACTCAGCAATAGTTGTCCCTATCTCTGATAATGCTGAATTGCACGCAGTCCAAACCTCAATATTGTTTAGGCAATCTGAGTTTTAGAAGGCCAAATTACAAGGACCTCAAAGTATCTCTTTCAGATACTCTAAGACACTGGTCAGTGATCCTCATGACACTGCCTCTGCAAATGTGGTCCCTAAGAGTAATCCTCATGATACTCTCAGGGAGAAACATACATTTTTTCATCCATCTTCTAATTCGGATGTGTTTTTGGCATCTTTATCTATGTCATCAGGTGTCGCTTCTCTTCCAACTTCAGCGACGACAACCACCACCACCAGCGCTCCTCCCCAGCAAGGATATGGGGAAGTCTCCTCAGGGTCCTCCCAGCGCTGCCCGACTCAGAGACGTGAAACAAGAGATGGCCACTACCAAGCTTCCCACTCCAGTCACTGAGCTACCTCCCATTGTCCTTCCCAACCCTACATTCCCTGCAATTGACTATTTGGTCAGGGAATGTGCTCTCACAAGGGCTAGGGTGGACAATCTTAAGACGTTCACTGAACTGATCTTCAAACGAATTGTTGGAACTCCATCGATCAAGACGAACGTCAACAACCTCATCTCTGAAGTTTTCTGCCTAAAAGAGGATAACAGGGCCTTTCATCAGACCCTGACAAGCCTGGAGCAGAAGGTTGCTGCTCAAGCAAACGTCCTTGAGTCTATTCAAAAGACTCAATCCGATATGATGCAGATGCTCACCAAGCTCTCTGAGGCCAGTTCCTCTTCTTTCAACGCTGCTGATCGGACCACGCTTCAGGATAATGATGCGAAGCTCAAGGACGTTCAGACGAATGTTCGCACTCTGATGGTGCATTGTCTACCTCCTGATAACATTGAGGGGGAGAGATGTGCCAAAGAGTTTGCTGACGAACTCATCTCGGAGCATAACCAGAGGTTCCCTAGAGAGAGAATTTCTCCATACATCCAGCGAACTGAACCTGAAGAAGATGATACTGAGGAAGATGAAGACGAAGAAGAAGAAGAAGAAGAAGAAGAAGAAGAAGAAGAAGAAGAAGAAGATGAAGAACCTATCCCTCACTATGGGGGGATGGATGATGATGAAGACGACGATGACATTGGAAGTGCCTTAGAGCACTTCGCAGTTGTCAAGGCACAGGTCGCTCATCAAGATCCCTTGGGGGACGGACCACATCCCTCTCAGGGACAATCCGGTCCCTCAGGCAAAGGAAAAGAAGTGGTAGATCTGGATGCCACTATCCCAATATCTGAGGGGGAGACCACTCATGAGGTATCTCTTCCTCTTATCCCTTTCATAACTCCTCTCTCTGAAACCCCCACACCTCCTTCACCTACAAAAACTCTCTCTGACAATACTATTTCCTCCTCTCCTTCCCTCAGTGATCGGCGTCCCCCAAAGGACTCAACTTCATGGAAGGAACCTTCCTCTGAAGAGCAGTTTATGTACATAATAGAAACTGACTCTGAAGAAGAAGAGGGCCTTATTCCCAGGCATCGCGTTCAAAAGCCTATCATAAGCGAGCCTGAAGAAGAAGAAAGGCGAATAAAATTCCTTAGGGAATTCGAGGCTAGAAGAATAAGGGTGCCTGAAGCTGAACTCATTGAAGCCGTACCAATAAGGATGGTAGATGAATTCTACTTTCTGTCCAGAGAAGAGAGAGAACAAGCATTGGAAGCTCAAAGAATCAGGGATGAGGAAATAAAGCAAACTGAGAATGATCTTGCTTTAGCAAGGAAATTGCTCAGAAAAGACTCTTCAAGAGATAAGGCGGCCAAAGATCAACTGAAAAAGAGTGAAAGGGTCGCTGAAGCACTTGCACAGAGAGAACTTGCACAATTAAATTTGAATGTAGATCCGATTCATGCTCAACAGAAGATTCTAAGTGCACTATTCGTTGAAGCCACTATACAGAAAGACAAAGAGCTTGATTGGTGCACTGATAGACTGAAATTTCGAAGATCTAAAGCCAAAATCATTCATGCAACTATCCAAGGGCGACACTCCAACAGAGGTGGTTCAAAGGTATATGTAAGAATGACAAGGACGAACAGAATAGAGAGAGAAGAAGCCAAGTTCTTAAGAATTTATGAATACACTGAATGGTTAGAAATTAGAGACGCCATTCAGGGTTCCAAATCCAAATTCAAGGATGTGGTGGACAGTGTATTGGATCAGTTGCTGCAAAGAATGTCACAACATCAAGTTCCCCCTCTCCCTGAATCATCTAAGAGGAAAAGATCAACTGCTGAAGGTAGTTCAAGTTCTAAGAATGAGCATGAAACTAAATTTGATTATCAAAGCGTTCTTGGTCATCTTGAGCTCCTTGATATATCAACGCTTTGTACCTCTCTCCCTCAAGACCGAAGATATGAAGAAGATGAAATCATCTCACTGCCTGAACCTAGTATGGTATTCTTGGATAATGAAGGATTCTTAGGACACTTCAGAAACCAAGAGATTCGTAAGGCCCCCATCCTCTCTCATAAAGATCATGCTTTGGCGCTGCTGGTCAGATACCCCTCTGATGAATTGACAGAAGACGCTTTATGAGAATGAGTTACAAAGACGAAATGAGAATATCTCTGACTAGTTATAGATTTATATTTCCTTTGTAACATTCCTTCAGTGTATAAGTACTTTACTTTTATTATTGTAATTTCATTTCCCAGTAATTTCTTCAGATTATATTTAATGAAATTCAATCAGAGTACTTTACTCCATCCTAGTACTGAAAAGATCCCTGAAAACAGTAAAAGGGACAATGAACATAAGAGTTCTATTTTCGTTACACTATCTTCACTCACTGATCTTTCGCTCTGAAAATTCAATCAGTGAATGTACTTTAAGCTTATTTACTTGTAAAATTTGTGCTTTCATATCCTTATAAATGAAACTCAATTCAGATAGTAGACTAGCTGAAAAAGACTTTACAGATTAGTACTTAGAAATTTTTTCTTTAAATGTTTCCTAAGTCCTTACTAGTCTCTTAAAGCAATTTTCCTATGTTGCTTAATCATAATCAAATAGGGGGAGATTGTTGATCATAACTCCTGTTAAATGATTTGAATATGATTCCTTTTATACTTAGTGAAATTCCATTGTATAAGCTTCTGTTCATATTCAACGATAGCACACGCTGATAACCATCAGCGATCGCTGAAGATCAAGGAACAACAAGCTTATCTCTGAAGATCTGAAGATCAGCTATCACACCAGAAGACCATTCAGCGAAAGTCAAAGACCCTAGCTGAAGAAAGAGATAATCAGCTAAGTGAACTCAAGCGGTTCAGCGATATCAGCGATTGTCTACTCAAAGTGTGAAGTCTTGTGAAGCCTCAGCGATACTGAAGTTCATCCTTGAATATTCAGTATCAACGATCAAATGAAGCTTCCTTTGCAAGATTAAGGATTGATCTTATCCTCGATGCACAAAAGTCAAACCTAGAACCATGTCAGAAAAGGACGTACGACTTGTCTCTTATGTCCCCATCATATCTGATACGGTACTGTTCATACTCGGCCAAAAGCATGGCTGTCTTATTAGCAAGGACAAGCTTCCTATCTAAGCTTGACACGTGGCATATACCTTTCGTCTTGCATTAAATGCTAACGGGTATAAATAAGATGGAGATATCTTCTTCATCCAAAAATGCATGCTTCTTTCTAACCTAAACCCTCTTTATTCTTTCTTTCATCTTCTTGTGCATCAAACTTAGTATTTCTTAGTTACAATAGAATAGATGTTAAACTTGTTCTTATTCCGCTTGTAACTGTAAATTTGTTTATTTTCTATAAACTCATTTAAAAACCAAAATTTGTGTATGTTTGTATTCAACCCCCCCTTCTACAAACTGTTTACTATTGATTGAACTCTTGAAGAATGATTACAGTATTGATCTAACAGTATTTCAGCTCTATAGTAATCGACTTCTTCTCAACATGAATCCCTAGACTCCAATTTATATTGATAGGACTAATATATTTAAGAAAGGAAAGAGTTTAAGGAATTATAAATTTCATTTTACATTTAATTATAGCCTTTCCTTATTTTGATACAATACACTTTTAGTCCAAACAGTTACAAAATGTGATAATTTTTAATGTATATACGTAAAGCTGTGAGTTTTTACGTTATTTTTTTCATATAACATTGAAAAATAATGACCCTGATACAGTTTGTTATGTAGAACCGTGAAAAAAGGTGACCCAGAAGTCATTGAAACGTCTAAAGTTGTCACCTTTATACATCGTTCTTATTTACAGAAGCGTAAAAATGTGAACTTCCTACAGATGTTCTTAAAACGGTGTAAAACTTTGTATTTTTTAAAGTTGTTTCAGAAAACATGTTAAAATTTTGTATTTTTTTCTAGGTTTTTTCCTAGGTTTTTTTCCTTAGAGTGGTACAAAATGTGATACTTTTAAAGGAACATATGTAAAGCGGTGAGCTTTTTACGTTTATTTTCATATAACATTTAAAAATCATAACCCTAATACAGATTGTTTTGTAGAACCGTGAGAAAAGGTGACCTAGAAGTGATTGAAACGTCTAAAGTTGTCAATTTTATACATCGTTGTTATTTATAGAAGCGTAAAAATGTGAACTTTTATAGATGTTCCATAAAACGGTGTAAAATCTTGTATCTTTTAACAGCAGTTTCGGAAAACGTGTTAAAAACTTGTATTTTTTCTAGTTTTATTTCTTAAAGTGTTACAAAATGTGATTATTTTAAAGATATATGCGTAAAGCGGTGAGCTTTTTAAGTTTTTTATTCATATAATGTTGAAAAATCATGACCCTGATACAGATTGTTTTGTAGAACCGTGAAAAAAGGTGACCCGGAAGTCGTCGAAACGTCTAAAGTTGTCATGTTCATACATCATTGTTACTTATAGAAGTGTAAAAATGTGAACTTTCTCATGGATGTTCCATAAAACTGTTTAAAATCGTGTATTTTTTTAACAGTTGTTTCAGAAAAAATGTTAAAAACTTGTATTAATTCTAGTTTTTTTCTTAGTGGTACAAAATGTGATAATATTAAATGAACATATGTAAAACGATGACCTTTTTACATTTTTTGTTTCATATAACTTTGAAAAATCATTACCTAACCACAAGGATGGTGCCTCAATGGTTTGAGTTTGGGCTCCAAAGGTCAACAGTACCAGAAGGTCCCAGGTTCAAATCCAGGGAGAGGTAAAAAAAATCCCCTTGTGGCCACGGAGTTTCAAATGCGGTGAATCCGCGGGTAGTCGCCCTGAGATTAGTCGGCTCGCAAAGCGGGTTGGATATCCAGGTTAATAAAAAAAATCATGACCTTGATACAATTTGTTTTGTAGAACCGTGAAAAAAAGGTGACCCGGAAGTCATTTGAAACGTCTAAAGTTTTCACCTTTATACATTGTTGTTATTTATAGAATTGTAACAATGTGAACTTTATTATAGATGTTCCATAAAACGGTGTAAAATTTTGTAATTTTTAACAGTTTTTTCGAAAAACATGTTAAAAACTTGTATTTTTTTCTAGTTTTTCTTTCTTAAGTGATACAAAATGTGATAATTTTAAAAGAAACATATGTAAAGCGGTAATCTTTTTACATTTTTGTTTCATATAATATTGAAAAATCATGACCTTGATACAGTTTGTTTTGTAGAACCGTGATAAAATGTGACCAGGAAGTCATTGAAACGTCTAAATTTGTCACCTTTATTCATTGTTGTTATTTATAGGAGCGTAAAAATGTGAACTTTTTCATGGAGGTTCCATAAAACGGTGTAAGAACTTGTATTTTTTAAAAGTTGTTTCGGAAATCATGTTAAAAAGATGCATTTTTTTAGTTTTTTTTCTTAGAGTGGTACAAAATATTATAATTTTAAGGGTACATATGTAAAGCGGGGAGCTTTTTACATTTCTGTTTCATATAACATTGAAAAATAATGGATTTGATACAACTTGTTATGTAGATCCGTGAAAAAAGGTGACCCGAAAGTCAGTGAAATGTCTAAAGTTGTCACCTTAATACATTGTTGTTATTTATAGAAGCGTACAAATGTGAACTTTTTACATATGCTCAATAAAACGGTGTGAAAACTTGTATTTTTTAACAGTTATTTCGAAAAACATGTTAAAAACTTGTATTTTTTTTTTTTTTTTTTGTTTTCTTAGAGTGGTACAAAATATGATAATTTTAATGGAACATATGTATAACGGTGATCTTTTTACATTTTTGTTTCAAATAATAATAAAAAATAATGGCCTTGATACAACTTATTTTGTAGAACCGTGAAAAAAGGTGACCCGAAGTCATTGAAAATTTGAAACATCTAAATTTGTCACCATTATATATCGTTGTTATTTATAGAAACGTAGAATAGTGAACTTTTTTATTTAGGTTCCATAAAATAAAACAGTGTAAAAACTTGTATTTTTTAACAGTTGTTTCGGAAAACATGTATCTTTTGTAGTTTTTTTTCTCTTAGAGTGGTATAAAATGTGATAATTTTAATGATACATATATAAAGCGATGAGTTTTTTACATTTTTTTATATAATATTGAAAAATAATAACCTTGATACAACTTTTTTTGTAGAACCGTGAAAAAGGTGACCCGGAAGTCATTGAAACGTTTAAAGTTGTCACGTTTATACATCGTTGTTACTTATAGAAGTGTAAAAATGTGAACTTTTTCATGGATATTCCATAAAACGGTTTAAAATCATGTATTTTTTAATAGTTGTTTCGGAAAACATGTTAAAAACTTGTATTTTTTATAGTTTTTTTTTTCTTAGAGTGATAAAATATTTGATAATTTTAAATGAAACATATGTAAAGCGGAGCTCAAAGCTTTGTAACATAGCATCAACGAAGTATTTGAGTAGCCTCTTGGCGGATTACAACGGCACGCTTACTGACAGGGATTGTAGATCCTATCTTTTAACATTTTTGTTTCATACAACATTCAAAAATCATGACATTGATACAGCTTGTTTTATAAAGCCGTGAAAAAAAGGTGACCTGGAGGTCATCTGAAACGTCTAAAATTTTCACCTTTATACATCGTTGTTATTTATAGAAACGCAAAAATGTGAATTTTTTCATGGAGGATCCATAAAATGGTGTAAAAGCTTGTATTTTTTAACAGTTGCTTCAGAAAACATGTTAAAAACACCTATTTTTTCTAGTTTTTTTTTCCTTAGAGTGGTACAAAATTTAATAATTTTAAAGGTACATATTTTTTCTAGTTTTTCATAACCTTGATACAACCTTTTTTGTAGAACCGTGAAAAAAGGTGATCCGGAATTCGTTGAAACGTCTAAAGTTGTCACGTTTATACACCGTTGTTACTTATAGAACTGTAAAACTGTGAACCTTTTGATGGATGTTTCATAAAATGGTTTAAAATAATGTATTTTTTAATAGTTGTTTCGAAAACATGTTAAAAACTTGTATTTTATCTAGTTCTTTTTCTTAGAGTGGTAAAAAATGTCATAATTTTAAAAGAAACATATGTAATGCGGTAATCTTTTTACATTTTTGTTTCATATAACATTCAAAAATCATGACCTTGATACAACTTGTTTTATAGAACCGTGAAAAAAAGGTGACCTGAAGGTCATTTGAAACGTCTAAATTTTCACCTTTATATATTGTCGTTATTTATTGAACCGTAAAAATGTGAACTTTTTCATGGAGGTTCCATAAAACGGTGTAAAAGCATGCATTTTTTAACAGTTGTTTCGGAAAATATGTTAAAAACTTGTATTTTTTCTAGTTTTTTTTTCTTAAGTGCTACAAAATGTGATAATTTTAAAATAAACATATGTAAAACGTTAATATTTTTATATTTTTGTTTCATATAACATTCAAAAAATCATGACCTTGATACAACTTGTTTTATAGAACCGTGGAAAAAAGGTGACCTGAAGGTCATTTGAAACGTCTAAAGTTTTCACCTTTATACATCGTTGTTATTTATAGAAACGTAAAAATGTGAACTTTTTCATTGAGGTTTCATAAAACGGTGTAAAATCTTGTATTTTTTAATAGTTGTTTCGGAAAATATGTTAAAAACTTGTATTATTTCTAGTTTTTTTTCTTAAGTGGTATAAAATGTGATAATTTTAAAAGAAACATATGTAAAGCGATACTATTTTTACATTTTTGTTTCATATAACATTGAAAAATATGACCATGATACAACTTGTTTTGTAAAACCGTGGTAAAATGTGATCCGTAAGTCAATGAAACGTCTTAATTTGTCACCTTTATAGGAGCGTAAAAATGTGAACTTTTTCATGGAGGTTCCATAAAATGGTGTAAAAGCTTGTACTTTTTAACAGTTGTTTCAGAAAAAATGTTAAAAAGGTGTATTTTTTTTCTAGTTTTTTTTTCTTAAAATGGTACAAAATGTGATAATTTTAAAAAAACATATGTAAAGCGGTTAGCTTTTTATGTTTTTTTTTCATATAACATTTAAAAATCATGACCCTGATACATATTGTTTTGTATAACCGTGAAAAACGTGACCCGGAAGTCATTGAAACGTCTAAAGTTGTCACCTTTATAAATCATTGTTATTTATGGAAGCGTAAAAATGTGAACCTTTTATAGATGTTCATAAAAACGGTGTAAAATCTCTAATGTTTTCACGGTTGTTTGGGAAAAACATGTTAATAACTTGTATTTTTTTCTTGTTTTTATTTCTCAGATTGTTACAAAATGTGATAATTTTTAATGTATATACGTAAAGGGGTGAGTTTTTTAAGTTAGTTTTTTCATATGACATTGAAAAATCATGACCCTGATACAGATTATTTTGTAGAATCGTGATAAAAGGTGACCCGGAAGTCATTGAAACATCTAAAGTTGTCATGTTTATACATTGTTGTTACTTATAGAAGTGTAAAAATGTGAACTTCTTCATCGATGTTCCATAAAACGTTTTAAAACCATATATTTTTTAGCAGTTGTTTCGGAAAATGTGATAATATTAAAGGAACAAATGTAAAACGGTGACCTTTTTACATTTATGTTTCATATAACTTTGAAAAATCATGATCTTGATACAACTTGTTTTGTACAACCGTGAAAAAAATGTGACCCGGAAGTCATTTGACACATCTAAAGTTTTCACCTTCATACATCGTTGTTATTTATAAAACCGTAAAAATGTGAACTTGTTCATGGAGGTTCCATAAAACGGTGTAAAATCTTGTATTTTTAACGGCTGTTTCAGAAAATATGTTAAAAACTTGTAATTTTTTAGAAAATATGTTAAAAACTTGTAATTTTTCAGAAAATATGTTAAAAATCTTGAAATTGTAATTTTAAAATAAACATATGTAAAACGGTTATCTTTTTACATTTTTGTTTCATATAACATGGAAAAATCATAACCTTGATACAACCTTTTTTGTAGAACCTGAAAAAATGTGAGGCGGAAGTCGTTGAAACGTCTAAATTTTTCACGTTTATACATCGTTGTTACTTATAGGAGCGTAAAAAAGTGAACTTTTTCATGGAGGTTCCCTAAAACAGTGTAAAAGCTTGTATTTTCTAACAGTTGTTTCGGAAAACATGTTAAAAACATTAATTTTTTATAGTTTTTTTTCTTAGAGTGATACCAAATGTGATAATTTTAAAGGTACATATCAAAGCAGTGAGTTTTTTACATTTTTGTTTCATATAACATGGAAAAATCATAACCTTGATACAACCTTTTTTGTATAACAGTGAAAAAAGATAATCCGGAGGTCGTTGAAACGTCTAAAGTTGCCACGTTTAAACATCGTTGTTACTTATAGAAGTGTAAAAAAGTGAACTTTTTCATGGAGGTTCTCTAAAACAGGGTAAAAGCCTGTATTTTCTAACAGTTATTTTGGAAAACATGTTAAAAACATGAATTTTTTCGAGTTTTTTTTTTCTTAAAGTGGTACAAAATGTGATAATTTTAAAGGTACATATATAAAGCAGTGAGCTTTTTACATTTTTGTTTTTTATAACATTAAAAAATAATGACCTTGATAAATCTTGTTTCGTAGAACCGTGAAAAAAGGTGATCCGGAAGTCATTGAAATGTATAAAGTTTTCCCCTTTATACGAAGTTGTTATTTATAGAAACGTAAAAAAGCGAACTTTTTCATGGAGGTTCCCTAAAACAGTCTAAAAGCTTGTATTTTTAAAAGTTGACTCGGAAAACATGTTAAAAACATGTATTTTTCTATTTTTTTTTCTTAGAGTGCTACAAAATGTGATAATTTTAAAGGGACATATGTAAAGCGGTGACCTTTTTACATTTTTGTTTAATATAACATTAAAAAATAATGACCTTGATACAGCTTGTTTTACAGAATCATGAAAAAAGGTGACCCAGAAGTCATTGAAACGTCTATAGTTGTCATCTTTATACATCGTTGTTATTTATAGAAACGTAAAAAAGTGAACTTTTTCATGGAGGTCCCCTAAAACAGGGTAAAAGCCTGTATTTTCTAACAGTTGTTTCGGAAAACATGTTAAAAACATGAATTTTTTCTAGTTTTTTTTTTCTTAAATTGGTACAAAATGTGATAATTTTAATGTACATATATAAAGCAATGAGCTTTTTACATTTTTGTTTCATATAACATTGACAAATCATAACCTTGATACAACTTTTTTTGTAGAAGCGTGAAAAAGGTGACCCGGAAGTCGTTGAAACGTCTAAAGTTGTCACGTTTATACATCGTTGTTACTTATAGAAGTTTATACATCTTGTATTTTTATACGGTTGTTTCCGAAAACATGTTAAAAACTTGTGTTTTTCTAGTTTTTTTCTTAAAGTGGTTCAAAATGTGATACAGCTTGTTTTACAGAACCATGAAAAAAGGTGACCCGGAAGTCATTTAAACGTCTATAGTTGTCACCTTTATACAGCGTTGTTATTTATAGAAACGTAAAAAAGTGAACTTTTTCATGGAGATCTCCTAAAACAGGGTAAAAGCCTGTATTTTCTAACAGTTGTTTCGGAAAACATGTTAAAAACATGAATTTTTTCTAGTTTTTTTTTTCTTAAAGTGGTACAAAATGTGATAATTTTAAAGTACATATATAAAGCAATGAGCTTTTTCCATTTTTGTTTCATATAACATTGACAAATCATAACCTTGATACAACTTTTTTGTAGAAGCGTGAAAAAGGTGACCCGGAAGTCGTTGAAACGTCTAAAGTTGTCACGTTTATACATCGTTGTTACTTATAGAAGTTTATACATCTTGTATTTTTATACGGTTGTTTCCGAAAACATGTTAAAAAAAACTTGTGTTTTTCTAGTTTTTTTCTTAAAGTGGTTCAAAATGTGACACAGCTTGTTTTACAGAACCATGAAAAAAGGTGACCCGGAAGTCATTTAAACGTCTATAGTTGTCACCTTTATACATCGTTGTTATTTATAGAAACGTAAAAAAGTGAACTTTTTCATGGAGATCCCCTAAAACAGGGTAAAAGCCTGTATTTTCTAACAGTTGTTTCGGAAAACATGTTAAAAACATGAATTTTTTCTAGTTTTTTTTTTCTTAAAGTGGTACAAAATGTGATAATTTTAAAGTACATATATAAAGCAATGAGCTTTTTACATTTTTGTTTCATATAACATTGACAAATCATAACCTTGATACAACTTTTTTTGTAGAAGCGTGAAAAAGGTGACCCGGAAGTCGTTGAAACGTCTAAAGTTGTCACGTTTATACATCGTTGTTTCTTATAGAAGTTTATACATCTTGTATTTTTTACGGTTGTTTCCAAAAACATGTTAAAAACTTGTGTTTTTTCTAGTTTTTTTCTTAAAGTGGTTCAAAATATGATAATTTTAAAGGAACATATGTAAAACAGTGACCTTTTAACATTAAAAAATAATGACCTTGATAGAGCTTGTTATGTATAACCGTGAAAAAAGGTGACCCGGAAGTCATTGAAACGTCTAAAGTTGTCACCTTTATACATCGTTGCTATTTATAAAAACGTAAAAAAGTGAACTTTTTCGTGGAGGTTCTCTAAAACAGTGTAAAATCTAGAATTTAACAGTTGTTTTGGAAAACATGTTAAAAAGATATATTTTTCTGGTTTTTTTTTTCTTAGAGTGATGCAAAATGTGATAATTTTAAAGGAACATATGTAAAGCCATCAGCTTTAAACATTTTTGTTTCATATAACATTGAAACATTATAACATTGATACAACTTTTTTTGTAGTTCCGTGAAAAAATGTGACCAGAAAATCGTTGAAACGTCTAAATTTTTCACGTTTATACATCGTTATTATTAATAGGAACGTAAAAAAGTGAACTTTTTCATGGAGGTTCCCTAAAATAGGGTAAAAGCCTGTATTTTCTAACAGTTGTTTCGGAAAACATGTTTTCCAAAATGTGATAATTTTAATGATACATATATAAAGCGGTGAGCTTTTTAGATTTTTGTTTTATATAACAATGAAAAATAATAGCTTTGATACAACTTGTTTTGTAGAACTGTTAAAAAAAGATGACCCGGAAGTAAGTGAAACATTTAAATTTGTCATCTTTATACATCGTTGTTACTTATATAAGCTAAAAATTGGTGAACTTTTTCATGGAGGTTCCATAAAACAGGTGTAAAATCTTGTATTTTTTAATAGTTGTTTCGGAAAACATGTTAAAAACTTGTGTTTTTTCTAGTTTTTTCTTAGAGTGGTGCAAAATGTGATAATTTTAAAGGAACATATGTAAAACGGTGATCTTTTTACATTTTTGTTTCATATAACATTGAAAAATCATAACCTTGATAGAGTTTGTTTTGTAGAACCGTGAAAAAAGTTGACCCGAAAGTCATTGAAACGTCTAAAGTTGTTACCTTTATACGTCGTTGCTGTTTATAGAAACGTAAAAAAGTGAACTTTTTCATGGAGGTTCCTAAAACAGTGTAAAATCTTAAATTTAACAGTTGTTTTGGAAAACATGTTAAAAACATCTATTTTTCTAGTTTTTTTCTTAGAGTGGTACGAAATGTGATAATTTTAAAGGAACATATGTAAAGCCATGAGCTTTAAACATTTTTGTTTAACATAACATTGATAAAACCTTTTTTGTAGAACCGTGAAAAAATGTGACCCGAAAATCGTTGAAACGTCTAAATTTTTCACGTTTATACATCGTTGTTATTTATAGGAGCGTAAAAAAGTGAACTTTTTTTTGGAGGTTCCCTAAAACAGTGTAAAAGCTTGTATTTTCTAACAGTTGTTTCGGAAACATTTTAAAAACATGAATTTTTTCTAGTTTTTTTTTCTTAGAGTGGTACCAAATGTGATTCATATAACATGGAAAAATTATAACCTTGATACAATCTTTTTTGTATAACCGTGAAAAAAGGTGATCCGGAGGTCGTTGAAACGTCTAAAGTTGCCACGTTTAAACATCGTTGTTACTTATAGAAGTGTAAAAAAGTAAACTTTTTCATGGAGGTTCTCTAAAACGGGGTAAAGCCTGTATTTTCTAACAGTTGTTTCGGAAAACATGTTAAAAACATGAATTTTTTCTAGTTTTTTTTTCTTAAAGTGGTACAAAATGTGATAATTTTAAAGGTACATATATAAAGCAGTGAGCTGTTTACATTTTTGTTTTATATAACATTAAAAAATAATGACCTTGATAAATCTTGTTTTGTAGAACCGTGAAAAGAGGTGATCCGGAACTCATTGAAACGTATAAAGTTTTCATCTTTATACAAAGTTGTTATTTATAGAAACGTAAAAAAGTGAACTTTTTCATGGAGGTTCCCTAAAACAGTGTAAAAGCTTGTATTTTTAAAAGTTGATTCGGAAAACATGTTAAAAAACATGTATTTTTCTATTTTTTTTTTCTTAGAGTGATACAAATTGTGATATTTTTAAAGGAACATATGTAAAGCCATGACCTTTAAACATTTTTGTTTCATATAACATTGAAACATTATAACATTGATACAACTTTTTTTGTAGAACCGTGAAAAAAATGTGACCCGAAAATCGTTGAAATGTCTAAACTTTTCACGTTTATACATCGTTGTTATTAATAGGAACGTAAAAAAGTGAACTTTTTCATGGAGGTTCCCTAAAACAGGGTAAAAGCCTGTATTTTCTAACAGTTGTTTCGGAAAACATGTTAAAAACATGAATTTTTTTAGTTTTTTTATTAGAGTGGTACAAAATGTGATAATTTTAATGATACATATATAAAGCGGTGAGGTTTTACATTTTTGTTTCATATAACATTGAAAAATAATAACTTTGATACAACTTGTTTTGTAGAACTGTTAAAAAAAGATGACCCGGAAGTAAGTGAAACGTCTAAAGTTGTCACCTTTATACATCGTTGTTACTTATATAAGCTTAAAATTGTGAACTTTTTCATGGAGTTCCACAAACCGGTGTAAAATCTTGTATTTTTTAATAGTTGTTTCGGAAAACATGTTAAAAACTTGTGTTTTTTTTAGTTTTTTTCTTACAATGGTACAAAATGTGATAATTTTAAAGGAACATATGTAAAGCGGTGATCTTTTTACATTTTTGTTTCATATAACATTAACAAATAATGACCTTGATAGAGTTTGTTTTGTAGAACCGTGAAAAAAGATGACTCAGAAGTCATTGAAACGTCTAAAGTTGTCACCTTTTTACGTCGTTGGTATTTATAGAAACGTAAAAAAGTGAACTTTATACGGTGTAAAATCTTAAATTTAACAGTTGTTTAGGAAAACATGTTAAAAACATGTATTTTTCTAGATTTTTTTTCTTAGAGTGGTACAAAATGTGATAATTTTAAAGGAACATATGTAAAGCCATGAGCTTTAAACATTTTTGTTTCATATAACATTGATACAACTTTTTTTGTATAACGGTGAAAAAATGTGACCCGGAAATCGTTGAAACGTCTAGTTTTTCACGTTTATACATCGTTGTTATTAATAGGAACGTAAAAAAGTGAACTTTTTCGTGGAGGTTCCCTAAAACAGGGTAAACTGAACAGTTGTTTCGGAAAACATTTTAAAAACATAAATTTTTCTAGTTTTTTTTCTTAGAGTGGTACAAAATGTAATAATTTTAAAGGTACATTTATAAAGCAGTGAGTTTTTTACATTTTTGTTTCATATAACATTGTAAATCATAACCTTGATACAAACTTTTTTGTATAACCGTGAAAAAAAGGTGATCCGGAGGTCGTTGAAACGTCTAAAGTTGTCATGTTTTAACATCATTGTTACTTATAGAAGTGTAAAAATGTGAACTTTTTCATGGATGTTCCATTAAACGGTTTAAAATCATGTATTTTTTAATAGTTGTTTCGGAAAACATGTTAAAAACTTGTGTTTTTTTTAGTTTTTTTCTTACAATGGTACAAAATGTGATAATTTTAAAGGAACATATGTAAAGCGGTGACCTTTTTACATTTTTGTTTCATATAACATTAAAAAATAATGACCTTGATACATCTTGTTTTGTAGAACCGTGAAAAAAGGTGATCCAGAAGTCATTGAAACGTCTAAAATTTTCACCTTTATATGAAGTTGTTATTTATAGAAACGTAAAAAAGTGAACTTTTTCATGGAGGTTCCCTAAAACAGTGTAAAAGCCAGTATTTTCTAACAGTTGTTTCAGAAAACATGTTAAATAGATGAATTTTTTCTAGTTTTTTTTTCTTAAAGTTGTATAAAATGTGATAATTTTAAAGGTACATATATAAAGCAGTGAGCTTTTTACATTTTTGTTTCATATAACATTGAAAAATCCTAACCTTGATACAACTTGTTTTGTAGAACCGTGAAAAAAGGTGACCCGAAAGTCATTGAAACGTCTATAGTTGTACATCGTTGTTGCTTATAGAAACGTAAAAATGTGAACTTTTTCATGGATGTTCGATTAAACGGTTTAAAATCATGTATTTTTTAATAGTTGTTTCGGTAAAAATGTTAAATACTTGTCTGTTTTTTTAGTTATTTTTAGAATGGTACAAAATGTGATAATTTTAAAGGTACATATATAAAGCAGTGAACTTTTTACATTTTTGTTTCATATAACATTCAAAAATAATGACCCTGATACATCTTGTTTTCTAGAACCGTGAAAAAAGGTGATCCGGAAGTCATTGAAAAGTCTAAAGTTTTGACCTTTATACGAAGTTGTTATTTATAGAAACGTAAAAAAGTGAACTTTTTCATGGAGGTTCCCTAAAACAGTGTAAAAGCTTGTATTTTTTAACAGTTGATTCGGAAAACATGCTAAAAACATGTATTTTTCTAAAAAAAAATTCTTAGAGTGCCATAAAATGTGATAATTTTAAAGAGACATATGTAAAGCGGTGACCTTTTTACATTTTTGTTTAATATAACATTAAAAAATATTGATCTTGATACAGCTAGGGCTGTAAACGAACCTAACGAACACGAACGGAGGCTTGTTCGTGTTCGTTCCTTTAACTTAACCGAACAAACGAACGAACACGAACAGTAAACGAACGACATTTTTTGTGTTCGTGTTCGTTCGTTTAAGTTAACCGAACAAACGAACGAACACGAACGGTAAACGAACGAATTTTTTTTGTGATCATTAAGAAAATTTGTTTGTTCATGTTAAGCTGTTAAATGAACGTAAACGAACAAACATGAATGAAGATAAGCGAACAAACACAAATATAGAATAAAACCACCAATACTTATTATTTTGCTCCTAATAAGTAACATAACAAAATAAAAAAACGGGTAAACTTAGAAGCCATAAAAAATTAATTATAAAAAATTAATTATAAAAAATTAATTATAAAAAATTAATTTAATTACTGATTTTACATATTAATGTCATAATATATAAATATATTTATATATATAAACAAACATAAACGAACGAATGTAAACGAATGTTCACGAACGTAAACGAACGAACGAGACCATTGTTCATGTTCGTTCATTTAATTAGACGAACAAAAAAATGTGTTCATGTTCGTTCGTTTATTAAATAAACGAACATAAACGAACTTCCCGCCGAACGGTTCGGTGAACATTCGGTTCGTTTACAACCCTAGATACAGCTTGTTTTGCTGAACCGTGAAAAAAGGTGACCCGGAAATCATTAACGTCTATAGTTGTCACCTTTATATGTCGTTGTTATTTATAGAAACGTAAAAAGGTGAACTTTTCATTGAGGTTCCCTAAAACAGGGTAGAAGCCTGTATTTTCTAACGGTTGTTTCGGAAAACATGTTAAAAACATGAATTTTTTCTAGTTTTTTTTTTCTTAAAGTGGTACAAAATGTGATAATTTTAAAGGTACATATATAAAGCAGTGAGCTTTTTACATTTCTGTTTCATATAACATTGAAAAATCATAACCTTGATACAACCTTTTTTGTATAACCGTGAAAAAGGTTATCCGGAGGTGGTTGAAACGTCTAAAGTTTTCACGTTTAAACATCGTCGTTACTTATAGAAGTGTAAACATGTGAACTTTTTCATGGATATTCCATTAAACGGTTTAAAATCATGTACTTTTTAATAGTTGTTTCGGTAAACAACTATTAAAAACTTGTGTGTTTTTAGTTTTTTTCTTAAAATGGTACAAAATGTGATAATTTTAAAGGAACATATGTAAAGCGGTGACCTTTTTAAATTTTTGTTTCATATAACATTAAAAAATAATTACCTTGATATATCTTGTTTTGTAGAACCGTGAAAAAAGGTGATCCGGAAGTCATTGAAACGTCTAAAGTTTTCACTTTTATACGTCGTTGTTATTTATAGAAACGTAAAAAAGTGAACTTTTTCATGGAGATTCCCTAAAACAGTGTAAAAGCTTGTATTTTTTAACAGTTGTTTCGGAAAATATGTTAAAAACATGTATTTTTCTATTTTTTTTCTTAGAGTGGTACAAAATGTGATCATTTTAAAGAGACATATGTAAAGCAGTGACCTTTTTACATTTTTGTTTAATATAACATTAAAAAATAATGACCTTGATACAGCTTGTTTGCAGAACCGTGAAAAAAGGTGACCCGGAAGTCATTGAAACGTCTAAAGTTGTCACCTTTATATGTCGTTATTTATAGAAACGTAAAAAAGTGAACTTTTTCTTTGAGGTTCCCGTAAAACAGTGTAAAAGCTTACATTTTTTTACAGTTGTTTCGGAAAACATGTTAAAAACATGTATTTATTGTACTGTTTTTTTTCTTAGAGTGGTAAAAAATGTGATAAATTTAATGATACATATATAAAGCGGTGAGATTTTTACATTTTTGTTTCATATAACATTGAAAAATAATAACTTTGATACAACTTTTTTTGTAGAACCGTGAAAAAGGTGACCCGGAAGTCGTTCAAACGTCTAAAGTTGTCACGTTTATACACCGTTGTTACTTATAGAAGTGTAAAAATGTGAACTTTTTGATGGATGTTCCGTAAAACGGTTTAAAATCATGTATTTTTTAATAGTTGTTTCGGAAAACATGTTAAGAACTTGTGTTTTTTTTAATTTTTTTCCTTAGAATGGTACAAAATGTGATAATTTTAAAGGAACATATGTAAAGCGGTGACCTTTTTACATTTTTGTTTCATATAACATTAAAAAATAGTGACCCTGATACAACTTGTTTTGTATAACCGTCAAAAAAGGTGATCCGAAAGTCATTGAAACGTCTAAAGTTTTCACCTTTATACGTGGTTGTTATTTACAGAAACGTAAAAAAGTGAACTTTTTCATGAAGGTTCCCTAAAACAGTGTAAAAGCTTGTATTTTTTAACAGTTGTTTCGGAAAACATGTTAAAAACATGTATTTTCTATTTTTTTTCTTAGAGTGGTACAAAATGTGATAATTTTAAAGGGACATATGTAAAGCGGTGACCTTTTTACATTTTTGTTTGATATAACATTAAAAAATAATGACGTTGATATTTGTTTTGCAGAACCGTGAAAAAAGGTGACCCGGAAGTCATTGAAACGTTTAAAGTTGTCACCTTTATATGTCGTTATTATTTATAGAAACGTAAAAAAGTGAACTTTTTCATTGAGGTTTCCAAAAACAGTGTAAAAGCTTGTATTTTTTAACAGTTGTTTCGGAAAACATGTTAAAATCATGTAGTTTTTCTACTTTTTGTTTTCTTAGAGTGGTACAAAATGTGATAATTTTAATGATACATATATAAAATGGTGAGCTTTTTACATTTTTGTTTCATATAACAATGAAAAATAATAACTTTGATACAACTTTTTTTGTAGAACCGTGAAAAAGGTGACCCGGAAGTCGTTGAAACGTCTAAAATTGTCACGTTTATACATCGTTGTTACTTATAGAAGTTTAAAAATGTGAACTTTTTCATGGATGTTCCATAAAACGGTTTAAAATCATGTATTTTTTAATAGTTGTTTCAGAAAACATGTTAAAAACTTGTATTTTTTTTTCTTAGAGTGGTACAAAATGTGATAATTTTAAAGAAACATATGTAAAACGGTGACCTTTTTACATTTTTGTTTCATATAACATTAAAAAAATGACCTTGATACATCTTGTTTTGTAGAATCATGAAAAAAGATGATCCGAAAGTCATTGAAACGTTTAAAGTTTTCACCTTTATACGTCGTTGTTATTTATAGAAACGTAAAAAAGTGAACTTTTTAATGGAGGTTCCTTAAAACAGTGTAAAAGCTTGTATTTTTTAAGCGTTGTTTAGGAAAACATATTAAAAACATGAATTTTTCTATTTTTTTTCTTATAGTGGTACAAAATGTGATAATTTTAAAGGGACATATGTAAAGCGGTGACCTTTATACATTTTTGTTTAATATAACATTAAAAAATAATGACCTTGATACAACTTGTTTTGCAGAACCGTGAAAAAGGTGACCCGGAAGTCATTGAAACGTCTAAAGTTGTCACCTTTATATCTCGTTGTTATTTATAGAAACGTCAAAAAGTGAACTTTTTCATTGAGGTTCCCTAAAACAGGGTAAAAGCCTGTATTTTCTAACAGTTGATTCGGAAAACATGTTCAAAACATGAATTTTTTCTAGTTTTTTATTAGAGTGGTACAAAATGTGATAATTTTAAAGGAACATATGTAAAGCGGTGATCTTTTTACATTTTTGTTTCATATAACATTAACAAATAATGACCTTGATAGAGTTTGTTTTGTAGAACCGTGAAAAAAGATGACCCGGAAGTCATTGAAACGTCTAAAGTTGTCACCTTTATACGTCGTTGGTATTTATAGAAACGTAAAAAAGTGAACTTTATACGGTGTAAAATCTTAAATTTAACAGTTGTTTAGGAAAACATGTTAAAAACATGTATTTTTCTAGATTTTTTTTTCTTAGAGTGGTACAAAATGTGATAATTTTAAAGGAACATATGTAAAGCCACGAGCTTTAAACATTTTTGTTTCATATAACATTGATACAACTTTTTTTGTATAACGGTGAAAAAATGTGACCCGGAAATCGTTGAAACGTCTAGTTTTTCACGTTTATACATCGTTGTTATTAATAGGAACGTAAAAAAGTGAACTTTTTCGTGGAGGTTCCCTAAAACAGGGTAAACTGAACAGTTGTTTCGGAAAACATTTTAAAAACATAAATTTTTCTAGTTTTTTTTCTTAGAGTGGTACAAAATGTGATAAATTTAATGATACATATATAAAGCGGTGAGATTTTTACATTTTTGTTTCATATAACATTGAAAAATAATAACTTTGATACAACTTTTTTTGTAGAACCGTGAAAAAGGTGACCCGGAAGTCGTTCAAACGTCTAAAGTTGTCACGTTTATACACCGTTGTTACTTATAGAAGTGTAAAAATGTGAACTTTTTGATGGATGTTCCGTAAAACGGTTTAAAATCATGTATTTTTTAATAGTTGTTTCGGAAAACATGTTAAGAACTTGTGTTTTTTTTAATTTTTTTCCTTAGAATGGTACAAAATGTGATAATTTTAAAGGAACATATGTAAAGCGGTGACCTTTTTACATTTTTGTTTCATATAACATTAAAAAATAGTGACCCTGATACAACTTGTTTTGTATAACCGTCAAAAAAGGTGATCCGAAAGTCATTGAAACGTCTAAAGTTTTCACCTTTATACGTGGTTGTTATTTACAGAAACGTAAAAAAGTGAACTTTTTCATGAAGGTTCCCTAAAACAGTGTAAAAGCTTGTATTTTTTAACAGTTGTTTCGGAAAACATGTTAAAAACATGTATTTTCTATTTTTTTTCTTAGAGTGGTACAAAATGTGATAATTTTAAAGGGACATATGTAAAGCGGTGACCTTTTTACATTTTTGTTTGATATAACATTAAAAAATAATGACGTTGATATTTGTTTTGCAGAACCGTGAAAAAAGGTGACCCGGAAGTCATTGAAACGTTTAAAGTTGTCACCTTTATATGTCGTTATTATTTATAGAAACGTAAAAAAGTGAACTTTTTCATTGAGGTTTCCAAAAACAGTGTAAAAGCTTGTATTTTTTAACAGTTGTTTCGGAAAACATGTTAAAATCATGTAGTTTTTCTACTTTTTGTTTTCTTAGAGTGGTACAAAATGTGATAATTTTAATGATACATATATAAAATGGTGAGCTTTTTACATTTTTGTTTCATATAACAATGAAAAATAATAACTTTGATACAACTTTTTTTGTAGAACCGTGAAAAAGGTGACCCGGAAGTCGTTGAAACGTCTAAAATTGTCACGTTTATACATCGTTGTTACTTATAGAAGTTTAAAAATGTGAACTTTTTCATGGATGTTCCATAAAACGGTTTAAAATCATGTATTTTTTAATAGTTGTTTCAGAAAACATGTTAAAAACTTGTATTTTTTTTTCTTAGAGTGGTACAAAATGTGATAATTTTAAAGAAACATATGTAAAACGGTGACCTTTTTACATTTTTGTTTCATATAACATTAAAAAAATGACCTTGATACATCTTGTTTTGTAGAATCATGAAAAAAGATGATCCGAAAGTCATTGAAACGTCTAAAGTTTTCACCTTTATACGTCATTGTTATTTATAGAAACGTAAAAAAGTGAACTTTTTAATGGAGGTTCCCTAAAACAGTGTAAAAGCTTGTATTTTTTAAGCGTTGTTTAGGAAAACATATTAAAAACATGAATTTTTCTATTTTTTTTCTTAGAGTGGTACAACATGTGATAATTTTAAAGGGACATATGTAAAGCGGTGACCTTTATACATTTTTGTTTAATATAACATTAAAAAATAATGAACTTGATACAACTTGTTTTGCAGAACCGTGAAAAAGGTGACCCGGAAGTCATTGAAACGTCTAAAGTTGTCACCTTTATATCTCGTTGTTATTTATAGAAACGTCAAAAAGTGAACTTTTTCATTGAGGTTCCCTAAAACAGGGTAAAAGCCTGTATTTTCTAACAGTTGATTCGGAAAACATGTTCAAAACATGAATTTTTTCTAGTTTTTTATTAGAGTGGTACAAAATGTGATAATTTTAAAGGAACATATGTAAAGCGGTGATCTTTTTACATTTTTGTTTCATATAACATTAACAAATAATGACCTTGATAGAGTTTGTTTTGTAGAACCGTGAAAAAAGATGACCCGGAAGTCATTGAAACGTCTAAAGTTGTCACCTTTATACGTCGTTGGTATTTATAGAAACATAAAAAAGTGAACTTTATACGGTGTAAAATCTTAAATTTAACAGTTGTTTAGGAAAACATGTTAAAAACATGTATTTTTCTAGATTTTTTTTCTTAGAGTGGTACAAAATGTGATAATTTTAAAGGAACATATGTAAAGCCACGAGCTTTAAACATTTTTGTTTCATATAACATTGATACAACTTTTTTTGTATAACGGTGAAAAAATGTGACCCGGAAATCGTTGAAACGTCTAGTTTTTCACGTTTATACATCGTTGTTATTAATAGGAACGTAAAAAAGTGAACTTTTTCGTGGAGGTTCCCTAAAACAGGGTAAACTGTATTTTCTAACAGTTGTTTCGGAAAACATGTTAAAAACATGAATTTTTTCTAGTTTTTTTTTTCTTAAAGTGGTACAAAATGTGATAATTTTAAAGGTACATATATAAAGCAGTGAGCTTTTTACATTTCTGTTTCATATAACATTGAAAAATCATAACCTTGATCCAACCTTTTTTGTATAACCGTGAAAAAGGTTATCCGGAGGTGGTTGAAACGTCTAAAGTTTTCACGTTTAAACATCGTCGTTACTTATAGAAGTGTAAACATGTGAACTTTTTCATGGATATTCCATTAAACGGTTTAAAATCATGTACTTTTTAATAGTTGTTTCGGTAAACAACTATTAAAAACTTGTGTTTTTTTAGTTTTTTTCTTAAAATGGTACAAAATGTGATAATTTTAAAGGAACATATGTAAAGCGGTGACCTTTTTAAATTTTTTTTTCATATAACATTAAAAAATAATGACCTTGATACATCTTGTTTTGTAGAACCGTGAAAATAGGTGATCCAGAAGTCATTGAAACGTCTAAAATTTTCACCTTTATATGAAGTTGTTATTTATAGAAACGTAAAAAAGTGAACTTTTTCATGGAGGTTCCCTAAAACAGTGTAAAAGCCAGTATTTTCTAACAGTTGTTTCGGAAAACATGTTAAATAGATGAATTTTTTCTAGTTTTTTTTTCTTAGAGTTGTACAAAATGTGATAATTTTAAAGGTACATATATAAAGCAGTGAGCTTTTTACATTTTTGTTTCATATAACATTGAAAAATCCTAACCTTGATACAACTTGTTTTGTAGAACCGTGAAAAAAGGTGACCCGAAAGTCATTGAAACGTCTATAGTTGTCACGTTTAAACATCGTTGTTACTTATAGAAACGTAAAAATGTGAACTTTTTCATGGATGTTCGATTAAACGGTTTAAAATCATGTATTTTTTAATAGTTGTTTCGGTAAAAATGTTAAATACTTGTCTGTTTTTTTAGTTATTTTTAGAATGGTACAAAATGTGATAATTTTAAAGGTACATATATAAAGCAGTGAACTTTTTACATTTTTGTTTCATATAACATTCAAAAATAATGACCCTGATACATCTTGTTTTCTAGAACCGTGAAAAAAGGTGATCCGGAAGTCATTGAAAAGTCTAAAGTTTTGACCTTTATACGAAGTTGTTATTTATAGAAACGTAAAAAAGTGAACTTTTTCATGGAGGTTCCCTAAAACAGTGTAAAAGCTTGTATTTTTTAACAGTTGATTCGGAAAACATGTTAAAAACATGTATTTTTCTAAAAAAAATTCTTAGAGTGCCATAAAATGTGATAATTTTAAAGAGACATATGTAAAGCGGTGACCTTTTTACATTTTTGTTTAATATAACATTAAAAAATATTGATCTTGATACAGCTAGGGCTGTAAACGAACCTAACGAACACGAACGGAGGCTTGTTCGTGTTCGTTCCTTTAACTTAACCGAACAAACGAACGAACACGAACGGTAAACGAACGACATTTTTTGTGTTCGTGTTCGTTCGTTTAAGTTAACCGAACAAACGAACGAACACGAACGGTAAACGAACGAATTTTTTTTGTGATCATTAAGAAAATTTGTTTGTTCATGTTAAGCTGTTAAATGAACGTAAACGAACAAACATGAATGAAGATAAGCGAACAAACACAAATATAGAATAAAACCACCAATACTTATTATTTTGCTCCTAATAAGTAACATAACAAAATAAAAAAACGGGTAAACTTAGAAGCCATAAAAAATTAATTATAAAAAATTAATTATAAAAAATTAATTTAATTACTGATTTTACATATTAATGTCATAATATATAAATATATTTATATATATAAACAAACATAAACGAACGAATGTAAACGAATGTTCACGAATGTAAACGAACGAACGAGACCATTGTTCATGTTCGTTCATTTAACTAGACGAACAAAAAAATGTGTTCATGTTCGTTCGTTTATTAAATAAACGAACATAAACGAACTTCCCGTCGAACGGTTCGGTGAACGTTCGGTTCGTTTACAACCCTAGATACAGCTTGTTTTGCTGAACCGTGAAAAAAGGTGACCCGGAAATCATTAAAACGTCTATAGTTGTCACCTTTATATGTCGTTGTTATTTATAGAAACGTAAAAAGGTGAACTTTTTCATTGAGGTTCCCTAAAACAGGGTAAAAGCCTGTATTTTCTAACGGTTGTTTCGGAAAACATGTTAAAAACATGAATTTTTTCTAGTTTTTTTTTTTCTTAAAGTGGTACAAAATTTGATAATTTTAAAGGTACATATATAAAGCAGTGAGCTTTTTACATTTCTGTTTCATATAACATTGAAAAATCATAACCTTGATACAACCTTTTTTGTATAACCGTGAAAAAGGTTATCCGGAGGTGGTTGAAACGTCTAAAGTTTTCACGTTTAAACATCGTCGTTACTTATAGAAGTGTAAACATGTGAACTTTTTCATGGATATTCCATTAAACGGTTTAAAATCATGTACTTTTTAATAGTTGTTTCGGTAAACAACTATTAAAAACTTGTGTTTTTTTAGTTTTTTTCTTAAAATGGTACAAAATGTGATAATTTTAAAGGAACATATGTAAAGCGGTGACCTTTTTAAATTTTTGTTTCATATAACATTAAAAAATAATGACCTTGATATATCTTGTTTTGTAGAACCGTGAAAAAAGGTGATCCGGAAGTCATTGAAACGTCTAAAGTTTTCACTTTTATACGTCGTTGTTATTTATAGAAACGTAAAAAAGTGAACTTTTTCATGGAGATTCCCTAAAACAGTGTAAAAGCTTGTATTTTTTAACAGTTGTTTCGGAAAATATGTTAAAAACATGTATTTTTCTATTTTTTTTCTTAGAGTGGTACAAAATGTGATCATTTTAAAGAGACATATGTAAAGCAGTGACCTTTTTACATTTTTGTTTAATATAACATTAAAAAATAATGACCTTGATACAACTTGTTTTGCAGAACCGTGAAAAAGGTGACCCGGAAGTCATTGAAACGTCTAAAGTTGTCACCTTTATATCTCGTTGTTATTTATAGAAACGTCAAAAAGTGAACTTTTTCATTGAGGTTCCCTAAAACAGGGTAAAAGCCTGTATTTTCTAACAGTTGTTTCGGAAAACATGTTAAAAACATGAATTTTTTCTACTTTTTTTTTTCTTAAAGTGGTACAAAATGTGATAATTTTAAAGGTACATATATAAAGCAGTGAGCTTTTTACATTTCTGTTTCATATAACATTGAAAAATCATAACCTTGATCCAACCTTTTTTGTATAACCGTGAAAAAGGTTATCCGGAGGTGGTTGAAACGTCTAAAGTTTTCACGTTTAAACATCGTCGTTACTTATAGAAGTGTAAACATGTGAACTTTTTCATGGATATTCCATTAAACGGTTTAAAATCATGTACTTTTTAATAGTTGTTTCGGTAAACAACTATTAAAAACTTGTGTTTTTTTAGTTTTTTTCTTAAAATGGTACAAAATGTGATAATTTTAAAGGAACATATGTAAAGCGGTGAGCTTTTTAAATTTTTGTTTCATATAACATTAAAAAATAATGACCTTGATATATCTTGTTTTGTAGAACCGTGAAAAAAGGTGATCCGGAAGTCATTGAAACGTCTAAAGTTTTCACTTTTATACGTCGTTGTTATTTATAGAAACGTAAAAAAGTGAACTTTTTCATGGAGATTCCCTAAAACAGTGTAAAAGCTTGTATTTTTTAACAGTTGTTTCGGAAAATATGTTAAAAACATGTATTTTTCTATTTTTTTTCTTAGAGTGGTACAAAATGTGATCATTTTAAAGAGACATATGTAAAGCAGTGACCTTTTTACATTTTTGTTTAATATAACATTAAAAAATAATGGCCTTGATACAGCTTGTTTGCAGAACCGTGAAAAAAGGTGACCCGGAAGTCATTGAAACGTCTAAAGTTGTCACCTTTATATGTCGTTATTTATAGAAACGTAAAAAAGTGAACTTTTTCTTTGAGGTTCCCGTAAAACAGTGTAAAAGATTACATTTTTTTACAGTTGTTTCGGAAAACATGTTAAAAACATGTATTTATTCTACTGTTTTTTTTTCTTAGAGTGGTACAAAATGTGATAAATTTAATGATACATATATAAAGCGGTGAGATTTTTACATTTTTGTTTCATATAACATTGAAAAATAATAATTTTGATACAACTTTTTTTGTAGAACCGTGAAAAAGGTGACTCGGAAGTCGTTCAAACGTCTAAAGTTGTCACGTTTATACACCGTTGTTACTTATAGAAGTGTAAAAATGTGAACTTTTTGATGGATGTTCCGTAAAACGGTTTAAAATCATGTATTTTTTAATAGTTGTTTCGGAAAACATGTTAAGAACTTGTGTTTTTTTTAATTTTTTTCCTCAGAATGGTACAAAATGTGATAATTTTAAAGGAACATATGTAAAGCGGTGACCTTTTTACATTTTTGTTTCATATAACATTAAAAAATAGTGACCCTGATACAACTTGTTTTGTATAACCGTCAAAAAAGGTGATCCGAAAGTCATTGAAACGTCTAAAGTTTTCACCTTTATACGTGGTTGTTATTTATAGAAACGTAAAAAAGTGAACTTTTTCATGAAGGTTCCCTAAAACAGTGTAAAAGCTTGTATTTTTTAACAGTTGTTTCGGAAAACATGTTAAAAACATGTATTTTTCTATTTTTTTTCTTAGAGTGGTACAAAATGTGATAATTTTAAAGGGACATATGTAAAGCGGTGACCTTTTTACATTTTTGTTTGATATAACATTAAAAAATAATGACCTTGATATAGCTTGTTTTGCAGAACCGTGAAAAAAGGTGACCCGGAAGTCATTGAAACGTTTAAAGTTGTCACCTTTATATGTCGTTATTATTTATAGAAACGTAAAAAAGTGAACTTTTTCATTGAGGTTTCCAAAAACAGTGTAAAAGCTTGTATTTTTTAACAGTTGTTTCGGAAAACATGTTAAAATCATGTAGTTTTTCTACTTTTTGTTTCTTAGAGTGGTACAAAATGTGATAATTTTAATGATACATATATAAAATGGTGAGCTTTTTACATTTTTGTTTCATATAACAATGAAAAATAATAACTATGATACAACTTTTTTTGTAGAACTGTGAAAAAGGTGACCCGGAAGTCGTTGAAACGTCTAAAATTGTCACGTTTATACATCGTTGTTACTTATAGAAGTTTAAAAATGTGAACTTTTTCATGGATGTTCCATAAAACGGTTTAAAATCATGTATTTTTTAATAGTTGTTTCAGAAAACATGTTAAAAACTTGTATTTTTTTTTCTTAGAGTGGTACAAAATGTGATAATTTTAAAGAAACATATGTAAAACGGTGACCTTTTTACATTTTTGTTTCATATAACATTAAAAAAATGACCTTGATACATCTTGTTTTGTAGAATCATGAAAAAAGATGATCCGAAAGTCATTGAAACGTTTAAAGTTTTCACCTTTATACGTCGTTGTTATTTATAGAAACGTAAAAAAGTGAACTTTTTAATGGAGGTTCCTTAAAACAGTGTAAAAGCTTGTATTTTTTAAGCGTTGTTTAGGAAAACATATTAAAAACATGAATTTTTCTATTTTTTTTCTTATAGTGGTACAAAATGTGATAATTTTAAAGGGACATATGTAAAGCGGTGACCTTTATACATTTTTGTTTAATATAACATTAAAAAATAATGACCTTGATACAACTTGTTTTGCAGAACCGTGAAAAAGGTGACCCGGAAGTCATTGAAACGTCTAAAGTTGTCACCTTTATATCTCGTTGTTATTTATGGAAACGTCAAAAAGTGAACTTTTTCATTGAGGTTCCCTAAAACAGGGTAAAAGCCTGTATTTTCTAACAGTTGATTCGGAAAACATGTTCAAAACATGAATTTTTTTTAGTTTTTTTTTTCTTAGAGTGGTACAAAATGTGATAATTTTGAAGGTACATATATAAAACAGTGAGCTTTTTACATTTTTGTTTCATATAACATTGAAAAATAATAACCTTGATACAACTTTTTTTGTAAAATAATAACCTTGACCCGGAAGTCGTTGAAGCGTCTAATGTTGTCACGGTTATACATCGTTGTTAGTTATAGAAGTGTAAAAATGTGAACTTTTTCATGGATGTTCCATAAAACGGTTTAAAATCATGTATTTGTTAATAGTTGTTTCGGAAAACATGTTAAAAACATGTATTTTTTCTAGCTTTTTGCTTTTCTTAGAGTGGTACAAAATGTGATAATTTTAATAGAAACATATGTAAGGCGAAGCTCGAAGCTTTGTAATATAGCATCAGCGAAGTATTTGAGTAGCCTCTTGGCCGATTACAACGGCACACACTTATTGACAGGGATTCTAGATCCTATCTTTTTACATTTTTGTTTCATATAACATTAAAAAATCATGACCTTGATACAGCTTGTTTTATACAACCGTCAAAAAAAGCTGACATGGAGGTCATTTGAAACGTCTAAAGTTTTCACCTTTATACATCATTGTTATTTATAGAAGCGTAAAAATGTGAGCTTTTTCATGGAGGTTCCAAAAAACGGTGTAAAATCTTATATTTTTAACAGTTGTTTCGGAAAACATGTTAAAAAGACATATTTTTCTAGTTTTTTTTTCTTAGAGTGGTACAAAATGTGATAACTTTAAAGGGACATATGTAAAACGGTGAGCTTTAAACATTTTTGTTTCATATAACCTTGAAATATTATAACATTGATACAACTTTTTTTTTAGAACCGTGAAAAAGGGTGACCCGGAAGAGAATGCCAAGAAGAAGTTCACCCTCTTCCTGTGTCCTTAGCCCTCTTTTCAATCCAGTCTTCTCACAACCTTATGAGCTCTCCATTTCTTTGATCAACTAGAACCGTAATTGTCATCGTTACGTTAATTAACACAAACGACTTTATTCAAAACCCGAAATTCCCATACTGGGTACATAATCACTTCTTTACAGTCAGTTGATCAAGTTTCCAGTAATCAATTCGAGATTGATTTCTTACCAACCAATTCGTTCAAACTAACATCAAATTCTTTCAAAGCAATAGCGAGCGCTTTGAATCGATGCTATTCACCCATATAGTGATATATCAGCTTGGCTACCAGAAACAATAACAGTAGCAGGCAATGATAACTCAAGTCGGCAATGCCACAAAAATCAAGCAACTCTTTCACTTTGCCTATAAAATTCTGTATTTTCAGTCGTTTCGATTTTAGAAATCTGAAGATACCTCAAGAAAAATCCCAAATCTACCGAAAATTTACCCATTCCGAGAGTCACATCTTTCCGTATCGATTTCGAGCAACAAATTCGCTTTACCTGAACTGACGGAAACAACTCTCACCGACTCATGAGAATAACCCGCCCCAAACAATTTACAAAGTAAAACACTTTGATCACATCCCCAAATATAATAAAGTTTTCAAGTACTAACACGTACCTGTAATTCATGATTAGATTGGCCTGATGTAATTTGAATTTACCTTACATGCCGTTCTATCAAACCATTATATTTTATAACCCACGGGTTCTAGATAAGGACATCTTATCATGCAAATAAAATAGTCTAGTTCAAGTCTAGGTATCAATCTAGATACCTAAATCCCTTAAACTCAGGCTCTGATACCAACTGTAACAACCCGTGATCTCAAATAACAAATAATGCAAATTATACAATTAAGACACCACATTTGGGACTACAAATCGGGTCTCCTTCTATACAATCTGCCAAACAGCGACAAATAATTTTTTTTGCTAATAATCTTCACATAAACGATTTTAAAATCATGATAATTATATTAAACTTGATAGCATGCTCGACATACATCATCTCTTTTACCCGGAAATAAAAGCGTCAGCTGATATACTGAAATGCATATTTTTGAAAACAGAATGAGGGTTAGACCATACAGTCTAGTGAGTAAATCCCTGTTAGCACATCTTCGACTAAAATCTTTCAAAATAGATTTAAAAGCCAAATCATAACTCATATCATTTAAAATGATATTTTCCTCAAATCCAATATACCAAATATTTCTCATCTTTCGTAAAAACCTCTTTCTGACATAATTCAATAAGTAATTTTCTTCATTTATAAATCAAAATTTAATAAAACAGTAAACTTATTGAGTCAAAAAGGTTATCTTTTAAATCCAGTCCGACAACCCAGTTATCGCATGTATGGGTGCCGACAACTCAACTTCCCGGATCATATAGATCCAATAAACTTGTTCCTCGGGTCATATAGAGTCGACAACTTTATTCCTTGGGTCTCATAGGTCCGACAAAATTGTTCCTCCGGTCATATAGACCCGACAACCTCGTTCCTCGGGACCTATAGAGCCGACAAAACCACTTCTCGAATCATAGGACTCGAACAAACTAACTTTTCATTTTATAAAGGTTCGATAAAGTCTTTTCTCGAGTCATGGGGATCCGATAAACCATTTTCTCGCATTTAAAGGGCCCGATAACTCAGGTTCTCGGGTTAGTATGTCATACTAACCCGATATACTTTCTCATCATTTTAAAATCAGTTACTCTTTTCTACATAGCCCAGGTCTCGAGGCATCACATCCTCTCAATACTCTCAACCGGTGTTATTCTTACCAGGATCATTTTCTCGTTCTTTCTAAACCATTGCCAGCTTCATGAGCATATGGTCCGGTTCACGCCATACGAGATGGCTAATATATCGAGTATTCCACCCACGATCATTTATACGTTTTCTCCGTCCACTCATCGCGGATACACCGCCATAATTCATCATCGTATAACAGGGTACTCCTAACCAGTACGTCTGTAATACAGGTTAGTCCTCGCTCATCCTTTCCAAACCATTGCCAGCGTCATGAGCATATGGTCCGGTTCACGCCATACGAGATGGCTAATTTATATCGATTATACCCCTACAATCATTTATACATTTTTGTTGGTCCCAATAAGGGTCTACAAGAGTTCAATCAAGAGAGAACAGTTTGTAGAAGAGGGAGGGGGGTTGAATACAAACACACAGATTTTTTGGGTTTTAAATGAGTTTATTAGAATAAAAAAATTTACAGTTACAAGCGGAATTAGAACAAGTTTAAAACCTATTCTATTGTAACTAAGAAACACGAAGTATGATGCACAAGAAGATGAAAGAAAGAATAAAGAGGGTATAAGTTAGATAGAAGCATGCATTAAGATGAAGAACATATTTTCATCTTATTTATACCCGTTTGTCCTCAAAACAAGACAAAAGGTACATGCCACGTGTCAAGCTTGGATAGGAAGCTTGTCTTTGTTAATAAGACAACCATGCTTTTGGCCGAATATGAACAGTACCATATCAGATATGATGGGGACATAAGAGACAAGTCGTACGTCCTTTTCTGACATGGTTCTAGGTTTGACTTTTGTGCAACGTGGATAAGATCAATCTTTAATCTTGCAAAGGAAGCTTCATTTGATCGCTGACACTGAATCTTCAAGGATGAACCTTTAGTGTCGCTGAGGATTCACAAGACTTCACACTTTGAGTAGACAATCGCTGCTATCACTGAACCGCTTCAGTTCACTTAGCTGATTATCTCTTTCTTCAGCTAGAGTCTTCGACTGTCGCTGAATGGTCTTCTGGTGTGATAACTGATCTTCAGGTCTTCAGTGATAAGCTCGTAGTTCCTTGACCTTCAGCGAGAGGAGTTATGATCAATAATCTCCCCCTATTTGATTATGATTAAGCAACATAGGAAAATTGCTTTAAGAGACTAGTAAAGGACTTAGGAAATATTAAAGAAAAATTTTCTAAGTGCTAATCTGTAAAGTCTTTTTCAGCTAGTCTATTATCTGAATTGAGTTTCATTTATAAGGATATGAAAGCACAATTTTTTTTACAAGTAGATAAGCTTAAAGTACATTCACTGATTGAATTTTCAGAGTGAAAGATCAGTGAGTAAAAGATATTGTAACGAAAATAGAACTCTTATGTTCATTGTCCCTTTTACTATTTTCAGGGATCTTTTCAGTACTAGGATGGAGTAAAGTACTTTGAATTTCATTAATTATAATTTGAAGAATTACAGCGAAATGAAATTACAATTAGAAAGGTAAGGTACTTGTACACTAAAGAAATATTACAAAGGAAGTAGAAAACTATGACTAGTCAGAGATATTCTCATTTCTTCTTTGTAGCTCATTCTCATAAAGCTTCTTCTATCGATTCATCAGAGGAGTATCTGACCAGCAGCGCCAAAGCATAACTTTATGAGAGAGGATGAGGCCTTGTGAATTTCTTGGTTTCTGAAGAGTCCTAAGAATCCTTCATTATCCAAGAATATCATACCAGGTTCAGGCAGTGAGATGATTTTGTCTTCTACATATCTTCTGTCTTGAGGGAGAGAGGTACAAAGCATTGATATATCAGGGAGCTCAAGATGACCAAGAATGCTTTGATAATCAAACTTAGTTTCATGCTCATTTCTAGCACTTGAACTTCCTTCAGCGTTTGATCTTTTCTTTTTGGAAGATTCAGGGAGAGGGGGAACTTGCACATGTTGTGACATTCTTTGCAGCAACTGATTCAGCACACTGTCCTCCACGTCCTTGAATTTAGATTTAGAACCCTGAGTAGCGTCTCTGATTTCTAGCCATTCAGTGTATCCATAAATTCCTAAGAATTTGGCTTCTTCTCTCTCTGTCCTATTCGTCCTTGTCATTCTTACATATACCTTTGGACCACCTCTGTTGGAGTGTCGCCCTTGGATAGTTGCATGAATGATTTTGGCTTCAGATCTTCGAAATTTCAGCCTGTCAGTGCACCAATCAAGCTCTTTGTCTTTCTGCTGAGTGGCTTCAGAGGTTAGTGCACTTAGGATCTTCTGTTGAGCTAGAATTGGATCTACATTTATGTGCTCTTGTGCAAGTTCTTTTTGTACGAGAGCTTCAGCAACCCTTTCACTCTTTTTCAATTGTTCTTGAGTCGCCTTATCTCTTGCAGAGTCTTTTCTGAGCAATTTTCTTGCTAAAGCAAGATCATTCTCAGTTTGCTTTATTTCCTCATCCCTGATTCTTTGTGCTTCCAATGCTTGTTCTCTCTCTTCTCTGGACAAGAAATATAATTCATCCACCATCATTATTGGTACGGCTTCAATGGGTTCAGCTTCAGGCACCCTTATTTTTCTTGCTTCGAATTCCCTAAGGAATTTTATTCGCCTTTCTTCTTCTTCAGGCTCGCTTATAATTGGCTTTTGAACGCGACGCCTGGGAATGAGGCCTTCTTCTTCTTCAGAGTCAGTTTCAATTATGTACATAAACTGCTCTTCAGAGGAAGGTTTCCTCCTTGAAGTTGAGTCCTTTGGGGGACGGGGATCACTGAGGGAAGGAGAGGAGGAAATAGTATTGTTAGAGGGAGTTTTTGTAGGTGAAGAGGAGATTATGGGAGTTTCAGGGATAGGTGCAGAGAAAGGGATAAGAGGAAGAGATACCTCAATTGTGGTCCCCCCCTCAGATATAGGGATAGTGGCATCCAGATCTACCACTTCCTTTCCTTTGCCTGAGGGACCGGATTGTTCCTGAGAAGGTTGCGGTCCGTCCCCCAAGGGCTCTTGATGAGCGACGCCAGGTCTTGACAGTCTGAAGTGATCTAATGCACTTCCAATGTCGTCATCATCTTCATCATCATCCATCCCCCCATAGTGAGGGATAGGTTCTTCATCATCTTCTTCATCATCATCTTCTTCTTCTTCATCAGCAGCTTCTTCACCTTCAGGCCGCTGAACGTAAGGAGAAATTCTCTCTTCAGGGAACCTCTTGTTATGCTCGGAGATGAGTTCATCAGCGAACTCTTTGGCACATCTCTCCCCCTCAATGTTATCAGGAGGTAGACAATGCACCATCAGAGTACGAACGTTGGTTTGAACGTCCTTCAGCTTCTCCTCAGCTCCTTGAAGCATGGCCCGATCAGCAGCGTTGAAAGACGAGGAACTTGCCTCAGAGAGCTTTGTAAGCATCTGCATCATATCGGACTGAGTCTTTTGAATAGACTCAAGGACGGTTGCTTGAGCATTAACCTTCTTCTCCAAGCTTGTCAGGGTCTGATGGAAGGCCCTGTTATCTTCCTTTAGGCTGAAAACATCAGAGATCAGGTTGCTGATATTCGTCTTGATCGCTGGTGTACCAATGATCCGTCTAAAGATAAGCTCCGCAGATGTCTGAAGGTTGTCCACCCTAGCCCTTGTGAGAGCACATTCTTTGACCAGATAGTCAATTGCAGGAAATGTGGGGTTGGGAAGGACAATGGGAGGCAGGTCTACGACTGTAGGAAGCTTGGGAGCAGCCATCTCTTGCTTAATCTCCCTGAGCTTTGCAGCAGAGGGATAACCCTGAGGAGATTTTCCCTTATCCTTGGTGGTTGTCGGAGCGCTGGTGGTGGTGGTTGTCGTCGCTGAGGTAGGAATAGAAGCGACACCTGATGATGACATTGATAAAGATGCCAAAAACATATCCGGATTAGAAGAAGGATGAAAATTTTTATTTAACTCCCTGAGAGTATCTTGAGGATTACTCTTAGCGACTACATTTGCAACGGTAGTGTCTAGAGGATCACTGACCAGTGTCTTAGAGTATCTGAAAGAGATACTCTGAGGTCATTTTAATTTGGCTTTCCAAAACTCAGATTGCCTAAACAATAATGAGGTTTGGACTGCGTGCATTTCAGCATTATCAGGGATAGGGACAACTATCGGTGAGTCACTTGCTGAGGTGAGGACCAAAGAAGAGGAGATAGAAGTAGAAGAGAAGGCTGTGGAAGTAGTACCTGATCCAGCTTCAGCAGAGCTGGCTAAGACACCTTCAGTGACCGGAGTCGCTGTTGATGTAGGTAGAGCTGAAGAAGCAACAACGGATGTAAAGACCGTTGAAGTGGTTGTGGCTGCAGTTGGTGTTGGTAGAACACCGAAATCAGAGAGGGTGGTCTTTTGAGAGACCAACTTCTTTGGGTTCTTTGCTTTGGTTGCGATGGTCTTTTTATGACCATCAGTTGGTTGTTTCCTCTTAATACCAGCAGTGTCTGGGTTGCTCGCTGTTGGGTTTGACAGCGAGGTGGACACTGGAAGAGGTGCGCCAATCACCTGCAGCATATAAGGTGTGAAAGGAGCATCACCTGGACTTTCCTCAATGTCCAGGGACTTCTTCCCTACGATAGAGATGGAGTGATCGCTGACCTTCGGGTATTCTTCTCCGAAGGCCACTTCCATTATGGTCGCGAAGAAGTGAGGATAAGGAATGACAGGATGTCTGGTGGCGGCATTGATGCAACTGACCATGTCGCTAAAGATGTAATCCGCGTAGTTCAGGTTGTGGCCGGTGCAGAGAGAGTATGCAAGGTTTTGAAAGTGCTTGCTTGCCTGATCATGAGAGCCAATCTTCGACCCCAGGCACTGGATCACCTGAGTGAAGATATACTGGCAGCGAGCAGGGAGCCTTTTCTTCTCTAACTTGGATCCCACCGTCTTCAACGAGGGATTCTCCCAAGATTATCCAATGGAGTCCACAAATGCATCAATTTGCGTCTTAGTCGGTTCAGCGCCCCACTGTTGGTTCTTAGGGCGTACAGGGAGACGCAGAGCCTTCCTGAGAAATCCAGCGGTGAAGGAGAAGGACCCTAGTTCTGGAATTTTGAACTCAATAGTAGGGAGTTGGGTTCCTTTGTCAGTTGTCAGTATGGTACAGTGAGCCGTGTACCACAAGGCTTGAAGATGGGAAGAGATGCCGAACGGGTAGTGAACAAACGCATACATCAGAGGGCATGCCTTGATGAAAGCAGCTCCTTCAGTGAATTAGGGGCGGTCTGCAGGGATTTCTACCAAGGCGATGTAGTTGCAGGACTTGAAGACTACCCTTTCCAGAGGGAAGTGACATGTTGGTGCAGCGACCAGAGTCGTGTCTTCAGCAGCAGAGGAGGTTGCAGCAGTTTTACTTGCAGATGCCATTGCTGTGGGAAAGATAGGAACACCAAAGAGGTAAATCATGTTTTTATACATAAATGTATAAACCAGAGTTTGGTATAAAGAATACCAAATGTATGATTAAAGGAAACAAATATTTTGATAAACAATATCAAAATGTTTGTTATAAACAATAATAAAAAGCTAAGGTAAATGGATTAAAGTTTTAAAAAAAATCTTCTGTTCTAAGGAAGGAACTTAGAACAGGGTTTTTATAGAGGAAAAACTTTTTAAATTTTTTTTTGATCCAGATTATCTTTATTTTTTATTTTTAGAGTGTTAAGGAGAAGAAGAGGTAAAACAAGATGTTTCCAGTCATAATATAAGGTTTAGATCAAACCTTAGTTGAGTTCTTAGAAGAAAAACACACACAAGCGTGTTCTTGGTGTTCTTGAGAAAACCTTGAAGATTCGAAAAATTTCTTTTTGCCTTGAGGATTGTTATGAAAGCGGAAGGAGCAAAGTAAGGCAAAAAGAATGCTTAAATAGCAAGAGGAGAGAGAAAGAAAGGAGTGCTAAACGACGGTTTTAGCTTTTTGAAAAAGAAATGATGACCTGGCGCACGTTCCAAGAAAGGAGTTGGAATGGGAACGTCGCGGTCCGTCGTGTGTCAGAAAAAGGTCTGACGTGTCATTTTCTTTATTTTTTATTTTTAAAAGATTATAATGATAATTATCCATAAGGAAGGTTTATCATTAATAATTTTAGAAAAATCTTCATCACTAATAATAAAGGATTTTCAGTGATGAGTTTTAATTTTAAGAGAGACATTCTTTGATGAGAAAAGATATCAAAGAGTGTCAAAGATTAGAAGATAATACCTGAGGAGATAGCCTAGATATCGCTGAATCAGAGTTCAGAGAATGGAGAGTTTGAAAGCTTTATTTGTTATCCTTTGTTGGTCGCTGATTAATAAATTATTCAGCGTTCAACATACCAAGTTCGCTGATGAGTAGATTGAATCTAGTTTCATCAAGATGCTTGGTGAAAAGATCAGCGAGCTGATATGCAGTAGGAACAAAATGGAGCTCAACCTCACCATTCATCACATGATCTCTGATAAAGTGATATCGGATCTCAATGTGCTTGGTTTTGGAGTGAAGTACAGGGTTGTTGGCTTCAATAGCACTTGTGCTATCACCATAGATAGGAATCTTAGAGAGCTTGAGATTGTAGTCTCCTAGTTGATTTCTCATCCAAAGGATTTGAGCACAGCAACTACCAGCGGCTACATACTCAGCTTCAGCGGTCGAAGTGGACACTGAGTTTTGCTTTTTACTTGTCCAACTTATTAACTTTCCACCTAGTAGCTGACACCCACCAGTGGTGCTCTTTCTGTCTATCTTACAACCTGCAAAGTCACTGTCAGAGTAACCAATAAGATCAAATCCTGAGCCTTTGGGATACCAGAGACCAAGATTTGGAGTTCCTTTCAGGTATCTGAAGATTCGCTTTACAGAGATTAGATGGGACTCCTTCGGTTCAGCTTGATACCGAGCACAGAGACAGGTAGCGTACATGATGTCTGGTCTACTTGTTGTAAGATACAGCAGAGACCCAATCATTCCTCGATAGGCAGTGACATTGACTGGTTTTCCGTTGGGATCCTTGTTCAACGTCAGAGGAGGCGCCATAGGGGTTTTCATCGTTGAGCACTGATTCATGTCGAATTTATTCAGCATGTCTTTAACATATTTTCTTTGACAAATAAAAATTCCTTTGTCAGATTGCTTAATCTGCAAGCCTAGAAAATATGTTAGTTCACCCATCATACTCATTTTATATTGTTTTTGCATTCTAGCAGCGAAACGAGTGCAAAGTTTGGGTCTTGTGGAACCAAAGATAATGTCATCAACATATATCTGAGCGAGAATAGTATGACCTTTGTATTTTCTTAAAAACACAGTTTGGTCAATTTTTCCACGAACAAATTTTTCTTTAAGAAGGAATTTATGAAGGGTATCATGCCAAGCTCTAGGAGCTTGTTTTAACCCGTAAAGAGATTTTTCAAGTTTAAAAACATAACCAGGATGGTTAGGGTCTGAGAAACCAGGGGGTTGTTCAACGTAAACTTCCTGGCTGAGTTTTCCATTTAGAAAAGCACTTTTAACATCCATTTGAAAAACTTTGAAGTCTTTATGGGTAGCATAAGCTAAAAAGAGTCTTATGACTTCTAAACGAGCAACAGGTGCAAAGGTTTCATCATAGTCAATCCCTTCTTCCTGTCTATAACCTTGAGCAACAAATCTAGCCTTATTGCAAATTATAGTCCCGTTTTCATCTAGCTTATTTCTGAAAACCCATTTGGTTCCTATGACAATTTTACCAGAGGGTCTAGGAACAAGATTCCAAACTTTATTTCTACGAAATTCAGTTAGTTCTTTTTGCATAGCTGAAACCAGCTAGGATCAGAGATAGCTTGATTTATCTTCTTAAGTTCAGAGAGAGAGATGAAGTTAACATAAAGACAGATATTACCTGTACCTCTACGTGTTTTGATACCTGTAGTGGGATCACCAATGATCTGATTTATTGGTTGATTTGCAGTCCATCGCTGAGCTGGTGGTTGAGAAGAGAGATCAACAGTAGATTCAACGACCTGTTCTTCAAATTCTGGAATAGGACTTGTTTCAGCAACATGTACTTCATTTAAAATCAATTCAGGGGATTGATTTTCAGAAGTGGTTTGATTGTTCACAGAGGAAATTCCAAGAGAGGAATCAGCAACATGAATCTGATTTAGAGTAACATTCATCCCTGAAGATGGATGATTATTACTTGTTGGGATTACAGGGATTTCATCATCACTTGCTTCAGCTGTAGTTTGATTGCTGAAGTATGTTTCAGGTTCCCCATAATGAGATCTCATCCAGGCATTCAATTCTTCATCATCATCATGAGAGTGTGAAGTATGAATGGGACGAGATTCATCAAAGTTAACGTGCATGGATTCTTCAACATGTTGTCTTCTTTTGTTGAAGACTCTGAAGGATTTAGATATAGAGGAGTATCCAAGAAATATACCATCGTCAGCTTTTGGATCAAATTTACCTAAATGATCTCTGTCATTCAGAATGTAACATCTACATCAAAAAATATGGAAATATTTCAGAGTAGGTCTTCTCCTATGAAATAATTCATAGGGGATCTTCTTAAATCGTTTAACTATCAGGTCTCGATTTTGAGTGAAGCATGCTGTATTAACTGCTTCAGCCCAGAACTGAGTTGGAAGATGCGATTCACTGAGCATTGAGCGAGCCGCTTCAATGATAGTATGATTTCTTCTTTCAGCAACACCATTTTGCTGAGGAGTTCTTACTGAGGAGAAGTTATCCAGAGCACTGTTTTTGAATTCAGTGCCATGATCACTTCTTATGGAACGAACAATTAGATTGTTCAAAACTTCCATCTTTTTGATAAAAGAGATTATCATTTCAGGGGTATCACTTTTGGATCAAAGGAAGAACACCCATGTGTATCTGGAGTATTCATCAACAATCACTAAAGTGTATTTCTTTCCAGAGATTGATTGGACATTGACAGGTCCGAATAGATCCATGTGAGTAGCTGAAGATGAGTGGTCACTGAAGAAATTTGCTTTGACCTGAAGGAGGCTTTTGGCAGCTTTCCCTTCTCACACGCTGAACAAAGAGATTCCTTTATAAAGGTATGATTTGGGAGGTCTCTGACTAAATCTTTTTGAGACAATTCATTGATTGTCTTAAAGTTAAGATGAGAGAGTCTTTTGTGCCATAACCAGTTTATGTCAGTGGATGCTTTAGAGATAAAGCACATGTTCTCAGAATGAGAACTATTCATATTTATGACATATACATTTTCCACTCTTTTGCCTATAAGGGCAAGCTTATCATTTCCGTCAGTGACAGCACATCTATTCTTTAAGAATAGAACTTTGAAGTCTTTGTCACATAACTGACTAACGCTTAAGAGATTGTGCTTTAGTCCCTCAACGTAAGCAACACGAGAAAAAGATGTGGCTCCGTTGGACAGAATTCCATAACCTTTAGTGTATCCTTTGCCATTTCCACCAAAGGTCACTGATGGACCAGCTTCTTCTTTGTAATCAGAGAGCAGAGACTTTCTGCCTGTCATGTGCCTTGAGCATCCGCTATCAAGATACCAGATACCTTTGGCACTCTGCATACAACAAAAGATTAATTGTTTAAAGGTACCCATACTACTATGGGTCCTGCTTGGTTAGATAGAGGATTGGCGGAGGAGCTACTAGCTGAAGAACTCTCTTCAGTGGATATCTTCACCTTTGATGGTTTTGCAACCTTGGTGGATTTCACTCTCGCTGATTTATCAGCTTGAGCTACTTTCTTTCCATGAGCTAGTTTATCAGCTCTAGTAGCATTAGGACATTTGCTTGCATGTGGGTAGTTTCACCACAGTGATAGCATTTCCTATATTTAAAGGGTTTGGAAATCAGAGAGGGAGCAGGAAATTTCTCAGGGATAGGTCCAAGAATTCCTTTATCCATGGTCCTTGGAGGTATTACAACCTTTTCAGGAGTGGGAGTGAGATCGATTTAATTCTGGTGGTTGGTCTCTGAGAAAAGTCAGGGACCTTTTTCACAGTTTTAGAAACTTTCTCTGAGGATTTCTTGTTCCTATCTTGAGTTTTCTGATTCTTAGGAACTTGATTAAGAAACTCGTTCTTGATCACTTTCCTAGAATTAAGAATAGAAAGCTTCTCTTTAGAAGAGGAGGAAGAAGAGGTTGAAGAAGAAGAAGGATTAGGGATAGAAGAGACAAACATTCCAAATTTTAGCATGGAACGATCATTCCCTGATTCTTCCTTTTCAGGGTTATAACCTAACCCACTTCTTACTTTCATAGGTATTTGAGCATTGATGATCTCATTGACTTTATCAGAAGCCTTACACCATCCTTCGATGGTTGCCTTTTCAGACTTGAGATCAGCGATAGCCTTTTCCCTATCAGCGATAGCTTGTTGTTTCTCGATGCTTATGGTTTGATTTGCAAAGACTTGGTCTTTGAGAGATTCCTCAATTTTAGAAAGTTCTTTGATTCTTATATGGCAATTTTTTAATTGTTCAGATAAGTCAGTGTTAATTCTTTCGGCCTTAATTTTTCCATTTAAAGCGTCATAGAAATCAACAGTAATAGCATCGAGAGCTGACAAGTTATCACTTTTAGAAGTAAAGGGACTGAGGGAATAGTTACCTGAGTAGAAGGAGACTCAGAGGAAGAAGTCTCAGTGACTTCTTCAGCGTCTTCAATTCTTGCCATCAGACAGAGGTCTTGGCCCTGTCATCTTCTACATCCCAGTCAACTTCTTCAGCGACAAGGCCTTTGCCTTTTTGCTGGTTTTTCTTCATATCTTTGTATTTGTTTTTTAGTTTCAAATACTTCTCCTTTTTATCAAAGGTATGGAAGGTAGTGGGAGTAGCAACTTTCTTCGACCTGCATTCACTTGCGAAATGACCCTTTCGCTGACAGTTGAAGCAAATCGCTGAAGCTTTCTCAGCAGGCAACGTTTTCTGCTTTTCAGAGTCAGAGAGGTTGGAAGGTTTTCGAAAATTGCTCTTTCTAGCAAATCTTTTAAAGTTATTAGTTAAAAGGGCTACAGAGTTATCAAACTCAGAGATGTCTGCATAAGTGAGTTGATCTTCTGAATCAGTAATGGAGTTTTATACATGTAGTGTACACTGCCCATTGATCGGGCAATGCCTCCATGAACTTTGTCAGAATTTCAGCGTTTGAATAAACTCTATCGACTGATTTAAGATCAATCAACAGACAGTTAAATCGCTGGTGAATTTGAGAAAGAGATTCACCCTTTTGATACATAAAACTCTCATATTTTTTTACGAGGTTTATGCATCTAGTTACTTTAACTTCAGAGGTTCCTTCATATTGGATACATAATGTATCCCACATGGCTTTTGAAGTCCTCATTTTCATGACAGAATGATAGACCTCATCAGGTAAAGCCATTGCTATTATTGATCTAGCTTTAGAGTCAATAGCAATTTCTTTCTTGTCTTCTTCAGTCCATCTGTTAGGAGTTTTAACAATACTCCTCTCAGGAATGGCTGGAGTAGTAGTGGTGGCAGGAACACTTGCTACTATAGTTGTAGGAACAAATGGTCCATTTTCCAGATAGTTGGGAATCTTGGTGTCAGATCCCTCTAGAAATAGAGACATTCTTTCCTTCCATAATGGAAAGTTATCATGGCTAAATCTAGGTGGTTTAGCTAAAGATCCATTATCGTTATAGTTTGTATTAGGGTTTGACATTTTAAAATAATTTTAAGAGAAAATATTTTAAAGAGTTAAGAAGCAAACACCGCTCTGATACCACTTGTTGGTCCCAATAAGGATCTACAAGAGTTCAATCAAGAGAAAACAGTTTGTAGAAGGGGGGGGGGGGGGGTTGAATACAAACACAAAGATTTTTTGGTTTTTAAATGAGTTTATTAGAATAAACAAATTTACAGTTACAAGCGGAATTAGAACAAGTTTAAAACCTATTCTATTGTAACTAAGAAACACGAAATATGATGCACAAGAAGATGAAAGAAAGAATAAAGAGGGTATAAGTTAGATAGAAGCATGCATTAAGATGAAGAATATATCTTCATCTTATTTATACCCGTTTGTCCTCAAAACAAGACAAAAGGTACATGCCACGTGTCAAGCTTGGATAGGAAGCTTGTCCTTGTTAATAAGACAACCATGCTTTTGGCCGAATATGAACAGTACCATATCAGATATGATGGGGACATAAGACACAAGTCGTACGTCCTTTTCTGACATGGTTCTAGGTTTGAGTTTTGTGCAACGTGGATAAGATCAATCTTTAATCTTGCAAAGGAAGCTTCATTTGATCGCTGACACTGAATCTTCAAGGATGAACCTTTAGTGTCGCTGAGGATTCACAAGACTTCACACTTTGAGTAGACAATCGCTGCTATCACTGAACCGCTTCAGTTCACTTAGCTGATTATCTCTTTCTTCAGCTAGAGTCTTCGACTGTCGCTGAATGGTCTTCTGGTGTGATAACTGATCTTCAGGTCTTCAGTGATAAGCTCGTAGTTCCTTGACCTTTAGCGAGCGCTGATAGCAATCAGCGTGTGCTATCGCTGAATTTGAACAGAAGCTTAACAATGGAATTTCACTAAGTATAGTAAAGGAATCATATTCAAATCACTGAGAGGAGTTATGATCAACAGTTTTCTCCGTCCACTCATCGCAGATGCATCGCCATAATTCTCGTGACCCAAAATAGTTTTGGTCAACCTCTTTACTTGTTAGTTTTCACAAAATACTAACAATTAACATCATATATTCTCATTTATATGAAATAAATCATGTGTGACGGAAAAACACGTATTTTACAAAAGCTTTGTAAAAACTTATCTCATCAAATAACACATATTTTTACGTGGAAAATATTTAGTAACAACTTCTCAAATAAAATCCGTATGTGTTATTTTTGCCAACAACTCATATAACGATAATAATCCAATTATATCAATTAGGCATATTATCAAAATAAAAACCTTTCTCAATAACATATGCATTTCAGTTTATAATACTCATTTATAAAAACTCACATCGGTCCCAAATAGACAGGTAAACTTCTAGTGGGTATCAAACTCGTATTGAACATGTAATCTGAACCATATAAATACAGGTTATAATCCATACAGATAAACCCAACTTTACCGTAATATATATGTACGCCATATATATTAATCCAAACCTTACCTTCATTCTTCTCTCTTTCTTTCAGCTTCAAAACCACAGAGACCCAACAATCTCAAAATCTCACTTAAATTCTCACAAACTTATGGTTTCTAAATAGAGAAACTACATATTAAAGAAAGAGAGAAAATGAGGCGGTTCATTGGGGAATTACACCCCTACGTGAGGAATTATAATTGGGCCAAAAGTAAGGTGATCACATGGAGTGTTCATAGTTCCAATTTTCATCCTTCAACTTCGGACCAATAATCAAAACAACCCTCATACTATCAACCGATATTTATAACAAACCCGAATATAACATTTACCTGATAAATATTCAACCCGGTTATTACATGATAACTATTGGAACTTTCAATTGACCATCACAATTGTTTATCATACATTAATTTCTAGTTATCGGATTGTGACTAAGACTCTCAAGGATTTAGCTAGCTGCTTCAATTTCTAGTTTTCGGATTTCTCTACTTTTTGATTTGAACTTATCAGATTACTGGGTTTATTTTCGATCAATCAGTTTTTTTTATCGGACTTTATTTAATGCGATCACTTCACCGGATTTTCATTTCAATTCTTATCGGATTTGGCCCTTTATCCTGAATTGATTGTCAAGATCGACGGTGGAATTTTAATCCGTGGTCAACAATTACGGCTGCAACAATTTGACAGTGTTGTTTGTTTTAATTTTTGGATGCTGGAGAGATTTCATTATTTGAATTTAGTTCTCTTCGATTGGTCTTGTATCGTGGGTTGGTGCAAAATCGTGGCTGCTACTTTTCTTATTTGAATCACGCTCTAGTTGAGACGGCTGTGGTTCTTTTCATCTATCTACAACAGCTATGGCACACACTTACTATTGTCCGAGAGGAAAAGGACCAGACCGACATCTTGCAAGGCCGAATTTACACGTCGACTTTCACCATCACATGTGAATGTATTCGTGAAGTTCTTCGTATACCAACCGCCAACGCAAGACCCGGAAGAAATGAATACGATCCAGAAGTACCCGAATCATAACTTATCGAAGAAATACACGCACTTGGTTATGCTGAGAACTTCCCACCGTATCCGCATTCACTCGTAATCATCTTTCGCCCATCTCGTTCACTTTAGTTGCCATCCTCAATCGGTAGTTATCCTAAAAAAACGAGAGGAGTAGACTGGACCAGCGCAAACTTCCTGCGACTATTTCATGCCATTGCTTACGATAGACATGTCGACTATGCACGAATCCTATGGACTGAACTCTTACGACTCGTCAAAGCCAAAGGGAACACCAAAGATCGTAAATTTATTCCTTACATGTGTTTCCTGCAGTTAATCATTCATTCTGAGTGGAGACACAATCACAACATTCATAGCCGATCCGGATATCCAACCTGTCGAGACTTTAAGATGCATTATCTCACTAAACGAGCTGAAATATCCGGTGTCACACCTATGCCGAGACCAGCAACCCTCCTCGCCTATGCCGACCCCGAGGCACTGTGTGTGATAGAGTATAGGACTAGAGTAGGCTTAGCAGCTCCTATGGTCTGACCAGAACCGGTTGGACCTTCCCAAAGAGCACACCCCCTAAGCGTAAGAGTCTGCGTATGATATTTCCTAGACATCTAAGAAAGTAGCTTCAGGATACTGGGGTCCCTGAACGGAGTGCGCCGAGAGTAAGACATGTGAGGGGATCTGAATTGGGTTGTGCCTCGGTTTCCCGACCTTCCCAAAAGACTGCTCGTTCGACTGCTACTACCTTGGCCGTGTTACATGATGTTCAAGTACGCAGTAGTCCAGCCGATACCACTGCCGATGTCTCCTCTACCGAGGATTCTTATCATCATCATTCTGAAGCAACCGCCATCTCATCCGACAGCTTCGACGATGATCACAACGAACTCAGACTTCAAACGATACGGGTCACCTCCTCGATAGCTTCTGGACCTCAGGCCGGTGCGCTTAGTTCAGGCCTTGTTCAACCACCTCCACCTGCACCACCACCCAATCCTGCAGCAATTTCTGAAGACACAAGGAGAGCGGAGGGAGGTTTAGTTGAAAAATCAGTTCAAGTGAGTGACGGAAAGAGAGAAAGGAGATCGAAAAAGAAACATGAGCGTCCTTTAGCCACATATAGCCGGGTAGCCAAATCTACTACTGTATCTCCTTCGTTGAGACATAGTATTTAAATAGACATCGTGAACCCAGCGACGCATTTGCACACCCTTCCTGTCCACTCAACTGCTTCTCAACAAGCAGTTGTTTCATCTTCTCACGGGGATCAAACACATACTCTATTTGGATCTCAGTTGGAGATTCCGAATATTGAAAAAGAACACACGCTTCCCCAGTGTTCGACTTCTACTGCTGCACCATCGAGTCTAAAGCCTGATACACTACTAGGTACATAATTGGTCGGCATTACAAGTGTTATCTCTGCAGGTCTTCGGGCTCCCGCCGGAACATCTGTAGTGGGGCCACAAGTTGCTCCCCCACGAGGATCGGACGGAAATCCCATCAGTGCTATCATTACGCCAACGTTGAACATGGGTCATACTGTTGGTTCAACAGTCGTGTCAACTGGTGCTCTATGTGACCCAGGTGTTACTCACCCGTTACCGCCTCCACTCACGTAAGTTACTCACGCAGAATTTGAGGCATACAAAGCACAGGTTCAGAGTAATTTTGATCGACTATTTGAGACTCTCAATGGTCTTGAATCCGAACTCATGGCACGCCTTACGGTCATTAAGGACTCATGCAGATCTCAGGATGGCTCCACCAAGCGCTGCCGGGACGAGCATGACGATGATGATCATCAGCATCATGAGGGGGAGAAGAGACTATGTCTACAAGTCACCAGTGCATCAACACCCTCTGTTCAACCAGTTCAGAATGATACAGATATGTCTCTTGTTACCGACACCCAGCCAACACATGAAGTTCATTAAACTGATTCGATACTCACCGACACCACACCAACGGTTGCAAAGCCCACGGAAATTCCGGAAACAGTGATGAACGATTTGCCAGTGATTCCCAATTTGCAGTTGAAGGATAATGAACCGACATTCTGTGATAAACAAGAGTTAAGAGAAGCAGTTCGAGAATGGAATACTGATACAGATATCGAGAAACTCTCGTTGGAAGACTATGATCTTATCCTTCAACAGAACGAAGACATTACTGAGCAACCATAATCCGAGATTCCTGTCACTAAGTTCGTTGAAGAAGCTCCTTTGGATACTCCTCAAGTCCCAACATGCCCTCAAAAATATTACTTCAAGTTTCTTGATCACAAAGCCATGTGGGACATAGTGATAGCTGGATTTCAGCATGAGACGCAGTCTGAAAGAATCAGAAAATCTTTCTTAGAAGAAACTTGTTCGAAGATATTTTCTGAGTCTGTGATTGTACTAGATAAACCTACTTTTCATAGTGTCAGCAACAAGAAAACTCGTCACATAACAGAACATCTGCACATGATGACCTGTGCTGTACAGGATCCAGAGTCAGTAAGATCAGCATACAGAATCACTCAGATCAAAGAAATCAGTTTCAACAAATATCAAAGTTATGAGTATCCTGTATTTGAAGTTGTACGTCAGTACGGGAAGACTTCGACTTCAAGAACTTACTGGTAGAAGACTTGGAATTTATGTTTGTTGATTTGAACAGTCGAAGTGAGGTTACAAAGTATGAAAGACTAGGCTTGGAGGCAATTATCAGACACGTTCAGAAGACTATTTTATAGAGCTTTATTGAAGATTTTCAAATAGCCATTGAGAACTGTATATTGAAGATTAACTTGATTAAGCCAAACACCGATCTTGATGACATTGATAAGTTTGATGTGATGACTATTTTAGACAAACCAGAGCTTGGGGTTATTCATTAAAATGATTCTCGTCGGAAATGTTTTCTTAGACTCAGCGAATTGGCTGCTTACTCAAATGGAACACTGATCCGAGTTCGAAGACGTATGACTGCATGGCTGAGTAAAGAGAAGAAGAAAAGTGTGAAGATGACATCAAGTCAGAAGACAAAGTTTATTGATGTTATGAAGCACATTGATGAAAGACTCTTGCACCGGAAATCTTTTAGAAGAAATGACTTCATTTTCGATTTGTGCAAGATTGATTGATCTGGTTCACATTTCGACTTTAATACAAATGGGGAGATTGTTAGGGTCAAATAGTTTATTGTATTAAAGTTGTGTAAATTAAAGTTGAGGGATTAATTGTGTAAATAGCGAAAGGTATTTAATGTTTAGTTTAGTTTCATTTAACCTAGAGTTCACATTAGAAACCTAATAGCCGTATCATTGATCTGTAATCGCTCATTCATATTATTCCATTAATCAAGCCGACTACGTGAATCATTCAAAAAAAATGAAGCAAAGAACACATTGGTTTTCTTTTTCTTTTCTTTACTATTAGGTGTTTTTTTCTTTTAATTTCTCATTTGGTGTATTAATTGAGCTTGGTTCAAGGAAGTTCAGGTTTGTAATCGATTTAAGGGTGTTTATTCATTTCGGCTTGGGAAATTATTGATCGGGTTAAGTGATCGAATTTATTATTTTATGTGATAAAGAGTGATCAAATTCTTCGTGCGGCAAGGAAAGTTATATGCGATGACACCGAGAGCTAATTTTTGTTATTTCATGTGCCAATTTCACATAATTTTTTATCGGGTAAGAGTTTAATGGATTGTTTCGATTAACATTGTGATCACAGTTTGGGTAAGAAACTTATATTTCTTGTGATCATATGTTTGTGCGTAAGTTTCGAGTGGACTGATTTGAGTTATCGTCTCTGATTTTCAAAACTGACTTCGTTAGTTTGATTTTTCAGGTTTAAATCGTCGAGACTAATATTCTGAATTATTTTTTTTTTTCTCTGATTAGAATTAAATTCAGAATCCATTTTTCACGGATTATTTCACAGAGTTGTTTTTTTTTGTGTGAACCTTTTGATTTGATATTTTCAGTAGATTTTTTATGTGGATCTTTCGAGTTGACTTTCTGATTTTCTGTTAAGTTCTTTGAGTCAGTTTATGTTTAAGAACTTATTCAGTAGTACCTTTGGATCAGTTCTGAACTGTCTGACGATCACACAAGTGATTTCAAGATGAATACACATTCTGAAACAAAATGCAAGGTATGTTCTCCAACTCATAATGCTTTAATTGATCAAATGCAAACTATGATGCTCAAATTAGATGAGTTAAATGCTAAACTGAAAGTTGAAAAGAACCTTGTCACTAAATTAGAAGCCCGACTTGCGAATAACTATAACGAACTTTTGTTATTAACGAGGAATGTGCTGATCACGCTTGTCGAGCCAAAGGTTTACAAGAGGACAAAGCCAAGCTTGCTGAATCTAAAACTACTTTGACAAACAAATTATTTGAACCGTCATCTAAGTTAGCTACGTCTGAACGTGAAAATAGAGATTTTTCTACTGCAATAGAATTTTTAAATATTCAACGGGAAGACTTGTTAGAAAAGGTAGAACTCAAATTTATAAAACGAGGTCAAACTGATCAAACCATTCATTTAATCAAACCCAAGGATTTCAAGTCCTATAAGTCAAAGGGGGGTCTAGGTGCCGACAATCCTCATTATCTCGAAAAAGTCATAGCTGATGTCCCTACTCTATACAAATTTGAATATCTAAACCTTGATCCGGATTTTCAAATCGAGTTCATGGCATCACAGTTGGTTCCTGATTATATATCGTCATCACCAGAAGGAGATATCACATTATCACCTGAATAGGTTAGGGACCAGGAAGACATTAAACGTGCTAGAACTGATAAGGGTCAAATTCCTTTCGTATATGCTAATCTCAATGAGAGTTATAATAGGAAGGAATCCAAACCCACTACTTCGAATAATTCTGTTTAGAGCTATTCCAACGTTGAACTTCAAGCAAAACCGGTTGAATTTAAACTATACGTTCCTCCATTGATTTTAGAAAAGCGTATAGCTCAGCTGGAAAATGATTACGAAATAGCTATGAACGCTTTTGATCTCGAAAGAGAAAATTTGATGTCTATTTTTAACGAAAATCAATCACAAATTCCTACTACCCCATACAAGTCAGACCCACTTCCTGATTGTGAAAGAGAGAATTTTCAGACAGAAATTCGTCTTCTAAATAGTAATCTTGCTAGTTTAGCGGCGTAAGTTCTACAAGAGCAAGTTTCAACTTCCACTTTGCAAAAGAAGTATGATACTCTTCTTAAAGGCAAAACTGCTCAGTCTAAACCTTCCTCTACACCTTCAGAAGCGTCTTCTTGTAAGGTTTTTCTAGGCATTTGTCGACTGACGATCAAGATTCTTTTTCTCCAAATACCTGTTTCCCTATTAAAACTCCTGAATCTGATTAAGGGAACTCAACTTTCTCGAATTCCGATGATTGCACGGACGATACCTAAACCTATTTGATTTTCACCAATTCTTCCAAATCAGTTGGATTTTACTCCCAACAAAGCTGTATATGAACCAATGATCAAGCATAAGGGCGAATGTTCCACATCCTCTCCCCAACAAGTTTCTGTGAACAAACCCGTTTTTCAAAATAACAACGTAAACTGTTCACCGAAGCACCGACAAACTGGTACTTCTAAAGCTCACCGTTCTTACTATTCTAGTGCGCTTGACTGCAAATTTAATGATGTTTCAGATAAACGTTTTCAAAGAAAAGATGTTAGATTCAAACAAGTTTGGGTAGAAAAGAAGTCTAAGCAAGCCACTAAGAAAACAAAGTCATCTAATTCTTTTTCGCATGTTAAGACAAACAATATGAATCATGATGATATTCATTCAACTACTTCTGTTGAACAAAGTTTATTGCTTTCGCTTAAAGTTTATTCTATTCAGCAGTTATATTCAACTCTCTCATGATCATATAAGTTGTTCTACATGTGGTTTGAATGATTTTGTTGATCGGAAATCTGCATCTGATTGGTTTGGCACATACCATGTTCATAAGTCTAGTCTTGTTTCCCCAATGGCGATATCCACATCTAGAACATCTAATCGAGATAGATGGTTCGGAACTTACAGCATTCCCCTAACCAAAGCTACCTTTTGAGGACCGAGGATGGTATGGGTACCAAAATCTGTTTAATTTGTTTTGCAGGTTTATCATGTGTCCTGCTGAACTCGGATTATCTAAACACATGATCAGTCAAATGCTTGGTTTGAGGGGGAAGCATCAGAGTGGATGGTCTCTAAGACCAGGCTATGACAGAAATTAACAAAGGAATGCGTATGGCAAGAGTCCCATCCCAGGAACAAGGTCCTAGTAACTAAGCATAAAGTGACGAAGAGCTCCGGCTAGATCCAGTTTCCACTTTCACTGGATCCGGGAGAGACTTGCAAAATGGTAATTCCTGTCATCAGTTGGAACCCCTTTTCGACAAATGAACACTTCTTATTGAAAGTAAAGATGCGAAAAGAGTGACTTAATGAGGGCTAAGTCTTTTATACCATATATACCTTATGCTTAGTGAGTCATATCTTGTTTTGAGGTAGAAGTTTATCTTTTTGAAATTCTTTTGAGAATTATGAGTTCTGAACACATCAGTTCAGGATTCATACTTCAGATATTTGATCTATGAATTTTGTTCTACGTTTAAAAGTATTATCTCTTTGAATCATGATAGGAAATATTTTCACGGGAATAGTGTGTGAGATTACATGGACTTTTGATAAATTGTCCCAAATCACCTTACCAATAGGATGCCCCAATGCGTTACAAAATTTAGCAGTAACCTTTCGAAATGGGGGATCCCCGTTGGCAACAACCACGGTGGACTACCAGAACCGGTAGTCCTACCCAAGAAGTAATTCCTGAGTGATTGAGGGGTGAGGGTATTACATCATCGAGTGATGGAGATAACTCATATGGTTGAGTAATCTCAGAGTGCTGAGTTGCTAAATGGAAATGAGAGTTTGGTTAGAAGTGAGGATGTTATTAAAATATAGAGGGTGTGAGAACAGAGTTAAAAGAAAAATAAAACTCTGCACCAACCAGTTCTAAGCCGGGCAACCACATCTCCTGATTGGTTCATAATTCTTTGATGACCATCATTGAAACATGCAATTAGCCTATGTCAACTATTGATTTAACCCCACCTTCTACTCATTTCTTTCCTAACAAAGAGATGTTTCAATTTTCACGGAGATGCAACACATCATCTATCTAGTTTTCATTTGGGAAACTTGGATATTGAAATAGAAGGAATTTGCCCCGCCTTCGCACTTCAATCATGCACATTGAGTCTGTGGAATATATTTCCCATTTTGAGCCTTCAATAGCATACAATGCTTAATGTTTTCTACACATTCACGAGTCTTTGTGATTCAAAATGCATATCTTTGTGTTTATGCCGGAACAGTCTGAGAAGTTAGTTCTATAACTTAACTTTAGTGATGACTGAAAGTCCTATCAATGCTACCTCGTTGCCAACACTGAACATAGGCCACTCAATTGAATTTATTTCGATTGTAGTGATAACAGTTGCTAAATGTGCTTCTTTATGTTAGCCGATTACCCATAATTCAAAAACAACATACTTGCTCGAAAGAGAGCAATTTTTAAGGGGGAGAAAATGATTCTAGCGGAGATATCTTTTTGAGGGGGAGCTAACATTTGTATTTGATGCAACTAATTTGATTTAGTCTTTGATGATTAATGATGCTCAGAGTTCTCCTAATCATCATGAGGGGGAGAAAGTAGATATCAGAGACACATCATACGTACAAAAAGAAGACACTATGCAAAGATAAGAAGAAACAAGAAGAGTTGTTCAAAGGCATGATGTTGATATTGAGGGGGAGTAGTCGGAACTTAAAGAAAAGATATTCAAAGACATGATACTGATGTTAAGAGGGAACGGTCATAACTTAAAAGGTTTTGAATCTAAATCTGTTGATTTTAAGGTTGAAAAGCTGTTAGATTCAAAGATTGTAGATGTGATGTAGATCTTGGTGCTTAACTGTTGAGATTTACTGATGACAAAGCTATTTGAAGAAGTTTGGTATTGAAGAAGCTTAGTACACTAAAAGCTTTGACCCTTGTTGATTAAAGTTTGGTTTATTGACTGTTGAAGTTTCAAATATCTTCCGAAGATACTAAAGATTAATTCAAGCTGGAGATTTTGGTCTGAAGATTTTATTTTGATAAATGGGGAGATTGTTATTCCTCGGATTCTATTTTTCAAAGTTTAATCGTCTTCAAAGGAAAGATTGTTTTCGTCAAAGGTTCGTTGAAGTGAAGATAAAGTTAATTGGTATTCTGAAGACGCCATTTTTCCAGACTGGCATTTACTGAACTTGTTGATCATTCCCCTGTATACTTAGTGAAAATCCATTCATAAACTTAAGTTCAAATTCCGCGATAGCATACGTTGATTGCTATTAGCGATCACTGAAAATCAGGAACCTCAAGTTTACCTCTTAATATCTGAAGATCAACCATCACACCAAAAGAACATTCAGCGAAAGTCGAAGACCAAGCTGAAGAAAGAGATAATCAACTAGTGATCTGAAGCGGTTCAGTGATAGCAAGGATCATCTAAGCCAAAGTGTGAAGTCTTGTCAAGCCTCATCGATACTATGAAAGTTCATCCTTGAAGTTTCAAGTTCAGCGAGCAAGTGAAGCTTCTCAAACAAGATTATTGTTGATCTTATCCTTGATGCACAAAAGTCAAATCTTATACTATGTCAGAGAAGGACGTACGAATTGTCTCTTTTGTCCCCATCATATCTGATATGGTACTGTTCACATGCGGCCAAAAACATGGTTGCTTTTAAACAAAGGACAAGGTTCCTATGAAAGCTTGTCACGTGGCATATACCTTTTGTCTTGCATTAAACGCAAATAGGTATAAATAAGATGAAGATATCTTCTTCATCTTCATGCATACTACTCTCTGTTTCTCAAACCTCTGTCTCTGTTCTTCCTTACTTCCTTGTGCATCAAACTATGTGATTTCTTAAGTTACAATAGAATAGGTTTATTTAGTTGTTCTAATTCCTCTTGTAACTGTAAATTTGTTTATTCAATATAAACTAATTTAAAAACTAAAAATCTGTGTGTTTGTATTCAACCCCCCCCCTTCTACAAACGGTTTCTATATCCTTGAACTCTTGTAGACTCCTTTGGGACCAACAAGTGGTATCAGAGCAGTGTTTATTGCTTATCTTTAAGATATTTGTTCACAAAACTATTTAAAAATGAATAGTACTAATAAAAACTACATTGATAATGGATCTTTAGCTAAACCTCCAAGGTTTAGCCGTGATAACTTTCCATTATGGAAGGAAAGAATGACTCTATTCCTAGAAGGGTCAGATCCTAAGATCCCCTACTATATAGAGAATGGACCATTTGTTCCTACAGCACTGGTAGCTAGCGTACCTGCCACCACTACCACTCCAGCCATCGCTGAAAGGAGGATTGTCAAAACTCCAGATCGATGGACTGAAGAAGAGAAAAAGGAAGAAGATATAGACTCTAAAGCTAGATCCATAATTGCAATGTCTTTACCAGAAGAAGTCTATCATTCTGTAATGAAGATGAGAACATCTAAAGCCATGTGGGATATCTTATGTATTCAATATGAAGGAACTGATGAAGTTCAAATCACTAGATGTATTAATCCGGTAAGACAATATGAGAGTTTTATAATGCTCAAATTCACCAAAGGTTTAACTGTCTCTTGATTGATATGAAAACTGTCAACAGAGAACATTCTAATGCTGAAATACTGACAAAATTCATGGGGGCACTACCTAAACAATGGGGAGTGTACACTACGCGTCTAAAACTGTCAAAGAATCTTGAAACTCTTTCTCTTAGTGCTTTATATGGAATGCTCTTAAATGAAGAGCAATCTCAGGTTTTAAGGAAAAACCTCATAAATGATATCAAGGGTGCCAAAAGTACTTCTTTGGCACTGGTGACTTCAGAGGTAGATCCTTCAAAACAAGTTTCTTCTTCTATCACTTCTATTACTTAAATAAATCAAACTGATTCAGAAGAACTCACTGACGTGACATTTCTGAGTTTGATAACTCTCTAGCTCTTCTAACTAACAATTTTAGAAGATTTGCTAAAAATAGCAACTTTCGAAAAACCCCTGCTATCACTGACTCTGATAAGTCAAATACTCCTCTCGCCGAAAAAGCATCTACTATATGCTATAACTGTCAGCGAAAGGCTCACTTTGCTAGTGAGTGCAGATCTAAGAAAGTGGCTGCTCCCACCACCTCTCAGAACTCTGATAAAAAGGAGATATACTCTAAGCTAAAGAATAAATACAGAGATGTGAAAAGAAACCAGCAAAAAGGCAAAGGTCTAGTTGCTGAAAAAGTGAGTTGGGATCAAGAAGATGATTAGGCCAAAACCTCTGACGAATCTGGCTCTGATGAAGAAGATCTTGCCTTCCTCTGTCTGATGGCCAGAGTTAAGGAAGTTGAAGAAGTCTCTGAAACATCATCCTCAGGTAAACTTTCCTATAAACTCCTCTATACCTTAAAGTGATAACCTGTCAGCTCTCGATGTTATGGCTATTGATTTTTACAATGCTCTAAATGTAAAGATTAAAGCTGAACAAATCAGTATTGATCTTTCTGAACAAATGAAAAATTGTCATTTAAAAATCAAAGAACTAACAAAGATTTAAGAAACTCTAAAAGATCAAGTCTTTGTAAATTAAACCATAAACATCGAGAGACAACAAGCTATCACTGAAAGGGAAAAGGCTATCGCTGATCTTAAGGCTGAAAAAGCTACCATCGAAGGATGGTGTAAGGCTTCTGATAGAGTCAGCGAGATCATCAATGCTCAAATCCCTCTGAAAGTCAAAAGTGGGTTAGGATATAACCCTGACAAAGAAGAATCAGCGAATGATCGTTCCCTGTTAAAATTCGGAATGTTTGTCTCCTCAATCCCTGATCCTTCCTCTCAGAAACCTCATTTAAATGAGGAGTTGCATGTCTTTAAATCAAATGATTCTGAGAAAATGATCAAGAACAAGATTCTTGACCACGTTCCTAAAATCAAAAACTATCAAAAACAGAAAAAGAATTTCTCTGTTCCTTCAGTAAGTCATCCTAAAATTGGGAAGAAAATCCCTGGATCTATTCAGAGATCAACACCTAGAATTAAGATCGACCTTACACATGTCCCTAAAAACATTGTAATACCCCTAAGGACATTGGACAAAAGAATTCTTTGTTCTGCTCCTGAAAATGTTTCTTCCTACTTGCTGAACTCTTTCAATTCCAAACTCGTTTACAAGCATAGGAAATGCTATCACTGTGGTGAAACTACCCACATTGCCAGCAAATGTCCTAATGCTTCCAAAGCTGAAAAATTAGCTCATGGAAAGAAAGTAGATCAGGCTGATAAATCAGCAAGGTAAAATCCTCCAAGGTTGGTAAAACTTCCAAGGTGAAAGTATCCACTGAAGAAAATTCTTCAGCTAGTAGCTCTTCCACCACACCTTCCACTAACACAGCAGGACCTATAGTAATATGGGTACGTATAAAAAATTAATCCTTTTGTTGTACATAGAGTGCCAAAGGTATCTGGTATCTTGATAGCGGATGCTCAAGGCACATGACTGGCAGAAAATCTCTGCTATCTGAATACAAGGAAGAAGATGGTCCCTCAGTGACCTTCGGTGGAAAGGGCAAAGGATACACTAAAGGTTATGGAATTTTATCCAATGGAGCAACTTCATTCAGTCGAGTCGCTTATGTTGAAGGACTAAAGCACCATTTATTAAGCGTTAGTCTACTGTGTGACAAAGATTTCAAAGTTCTATTTCTAAAGAATAGATGCGGTGTCACTGACTCTAATGACAAACTTGCCTTAATAGGCAAAAGAGTTGAAAATGTGTATGTCATTAATATGAATAGTTCTCACTCTGAGAACATGTGCTTCATCTCCAAAGCCTCCTCAGATATAAACTGGTTATGGCACAAATGACTCTCTCATCTAAACTTTAAGATGATCAATGAATTCTCTCAAAAAGAACTTGTCAGGGATCTCCCTAATCATACCTTTACAAAGGAATCTCTTTGTTCAGCGTGTGAAAAGGGAAGCTTGACAAACAAGTTTCCTCAGTGACCTCACCTCTTCAGCTTCTCCATATGGATCTATTTGGACCTGTTGATGAATCTCGCCCAACAAATTCTACTCCTATCCCTGAAGAAGATGAGGAGTTGAATGAATGGATGAAATCTCATTACAGTGAACTTGAAACTTATTTCTGCAACCAACCTAATGCTGAAACTAATGATGATGGAATCCCTGATCTTCCTACCTCAAGCAACGATCCATCATCAGGGGTCAACATCACTCCTCTCAATAAGATTCCTCCCTCTGATACCTCATTCGGAAACTCTTCAGTAAATAACCAAGCTTCATCTTCTACTGATCAATCCTCTGAATCACCTCCAGAATTGATATTAAATAATGAAATACCTGTTGCTGAAACAACCAACGGTATCCCTGAAAGAGAACAAGTCGATGAATCTATTGTTGATCAGTCTCCTCAACCTCTAGCTCAGCGATGGACTGCAAATCATCCAATAAATCAAATTATTGGTGATCCAAATGCAGGTATCAAGACTCGTAGAGGCACATATAAATCATCCACCCTGGTTATGTTTTTAAACTTCAAAAAGCTCTGTACGGGTTAAAACAAGCTCCTAGAGCTTGGTATGAAACTCTTTCAAAATACCTTCTTAAAGAAAAATTTGTTCGTGGAAAAATTGACCAAACTCTATTTTTAAGAAAATATAAAGGTCATACCATTCTTGCTCAAATATATGTTGATGATATTATTTTTGGCTCCACAAGACTCAAACTATGCACTCATTTTGCAAAAAGAATGAAAAAAGAATACAAAATGAGTATGATGGGTGAACTAACATATTTTCTAGGTTTGCAGATTAAGCAATATGACAAGGGAATTTTTATTTGCCAAAGTAAATATGTTAAAGATATGCTGAACAAATTTGATATGAATCAATGTTCAGCGATGAAGACCCCTATGGCACCTCCTCTGACTTTGAATAAGGACCCAAATGGGAAACTTGTCAATATCACTGCGTATCGTGGGATGATCGGATCTATGCTATATCTTACAGCGAGTAGACCCGATATCATGTATTTTACCTTTCTCCATGCTCGATATAAAGTTAAACCAAAGGAATCTCACCTCATCGCTGTAAAGCGAATCTTCAAATATCTTAAGGGAACTCCTAATCTGGGTCTTTGGTATCCCAAAGGCTCAAGGTTCGATCTAATCGGTTACTCTGATAGTAATTGTGCAGGATGCAAGATTGATAGGAAGAGCACCACTAGTGGATGTCGGCTATTAGGTGGTAAGTTGATAAGCTGGACAAATAAAAAGCAGAACTCTATGTCCACATCTACCGCTGAAGCTGAGTATGTAGCCGCTGGTAGCTGTTGTGCTCAAATCTTTTGGATGAGAAATCAACTGAGAGATTACGATCTCAAACTTTCCAAAATCCCTATCTATTGTGATAGCACTAGTGCTATTGCAATTGCAAACAACCCTGTACTTTATTCAACCAAGCACATTGAGAATCGATATCACTTTATCAGAGATCATGTGATGAATGGTGAAGTTGAACTTCATTTTGTACCAACTGAATATCAGCTCATTGATCTTTTCACCAAGCCTCTTGATGAAACTAGATTTAATCTACTCATCAGCGAACTTGGTATGTTAAACGCTGAATAATTCTCCATTCTCTGAACTCTGATTCAGCGATACTTGATTTATCTCACTCAGGTATGAATTCCTAAATCCCTACACTCTCTGAATGTCTCTCTTTTCAGAGAATAGTTCTTAAAACTAAAAACCCTCACTGACAATCCTTTATTGTCTATTGATGATGAATTTAAAGATAATGATTAACATTTATTTAAATGATAATCATCTTTCAAATTTCAAATAAGAAAAAAACACGTCAGACCTTTATCTGACACGCGACGGACCACAACGTTTCCTTTCCCACTCTTTTCTAGGAACGTGCGCTAGGTCATCATTATTTTTCAAAAAGCTAAAACCGTCATTTAGCTATCCTGTTTCTCTCTTCTCTTGTTATTTAAGCAAATCTTCTCTTCATTTGATTGTTTACGCGCTCATAACTCTCTAAAAGCAAGAATCTCCTTCGAATCTTCAAGTTTTCCTCAAGAACACCAAGAACACACAGTTGTGCGTTTTTCTTTGTTTTTCACTTTTAAGGTTTGATCTAACCCTTTATTCTTTATTTAAAACAACAATGTTGTTTATCACATCTCTAAATCCTTTATAACTTCTTGTTATAAAGCATATTCTGTTTTAAATCTAAAATACATATGTTAAAACCCTAAATCTTTCTCAAAACCTGTTTTGGGTTCCGTCTTAGAACAGAAGACCATTTTTGGTATCTTTAACCAAGTTTAAAAAAAACAATATCTTCTGAAAATCTTTTCTAAATTTGTGTTAATAACAAGTATTTTGATCTTTGTTCATCAAAACTCTTGTTTTTCTTCTACACTTTTGGTATTCTTTGTACCAAAAACATATTTTGGTTTATTCTTTCTGTATTAAACCATGATCTTCCTCTTTGGTGTTCCCATCTTTGAAACAGAAATGGCTTCTTCAAGCAAAAACACTCAAGCTGACGAGAACCAATTGTTCTTACAAAAGCTCCTGACTGCACCTTCTTCTTGGAAAAAGCAACTTTCAAGCCACATAACTACTTGGCTTTGGTGGACATTCCTGCTGACAAACCTCACTTCAATGATGGTGCCACATTCATCAAGGCCTGCCCGCTGATGTATACTTTTGTGCACAATCCCGTTGGCATCACTGCTCATCTACAAGCTCTCTGGTACACCGCTCACTGCACGACACTTACTACAGACAAAGGAAATAAGCTCCCTGCATTCGGCTTCACAACCCCAACTTTCGGCGACTTCGCCTTCACTTCTGGTTTTCTCAGAAAAGCTATCCACCTCCCTTCAAGAGGTAAGAATCAAACATGGGCCTCTGAGCCCACCAAGGAGCAAATAGAGGGGTTCTTGGACTCCATTGGCTATGTATGGGAGAACCCTGAGGTGAAGTATGTGGGTTCGAAGATGGAAAAGAAGCGTCTCCCAGCTTGCTGGCAGTACCTCTTCACCCAAGTCATTTAGTGCTTGGGTTCCAAGACCGGCTCTCACAATCAGGCCAGCAAGCACTTCCAAGATCTTGGTTTTGCTCTTTGCACCAACTACAAGCTGAACTACGCTGACTACATTTTCAGCGACATGTACAACAGGGTGAAAGCAGCAAAGAGGAACAACTTCATTACCTATCCAAGATTCTTTGCTACCATCATGGAGTTTGCCTTCAACGATGAGTATCCAAAAGTCGCCAACCAAAATTTCTCCATGGTCGGCAAGAAGTCCCTGGATATCGATGAACATCCAGATGATGCTCCCTACACTCCTTATATGCAGCAACTCATTAGAGCCACAGCACCTGTGTCGGTCTCACTGAACATCCCATCAGTGAGTATCCCAGACACCTCCTCCCCCTGAAAGGAAAGGAACCGACCGATGGTCACAAAAAGACAATCGCTCACAAGCCTGCAACAAAGAAACCAAAAAAGGGAGTCTCTCAAAAGACTTCCCTCTCTGATATAGGCGTACTACCAACGCCATCTTCAGCCACAGCCACGATAACGGTCTCTGCATTCGTTGCCGTTTCTTCAGCACTACCACCACCTTCAGCGACTTCGGTCACTGAAAGTGTTATAGCCAGCTCCGCTGAAGCTGGATCAGGTACTACTTTCACAGCCTTCTCTTCTTCTTCCACCATCTCTTATTTGGTCCTTACAAAAACATGTGATTTAGAGATAGTTGTCCCTATCTCTGATGATGTTGAAACGCACGTTGTCCAAGCTTTAGTTTTGTTTCGACAATCTGAACTTTGGAATGCCAGTATAACAGGACCTCAGCATGTCTCTTACAGACATACTAAGACACAGGCTAGTGAACCACATGACACTACCATCGTACACGATGTCCCTAAGAGTAATCCTCACGATACTCTCAAGGTAAATAACATGTCTTGTCACCCTTCATCTAACCCAAAGCTCTTTTTGTCTGCTCTATCTATGTTGTCATCAGGCATCGCACCTTCTCTCTCCACCTCAGCGACCACCACTACCACCACCAAGGCTGCTGCTACTCCCTCCAGCGGTTGCAAAGGAAAATCTCCACAGCCGCCGAAAATCCCTGAAGAGCTGCGAAGGATAAAACAGGAGAAGTTTGCCTCCAAACTTCCTCCCTTCCCTTTTGAGATTCCAAATATTTTTCTTCCTAGCCCTATATTCCCTGCTATTGACTTTTTGGTCAACTAATGTGCTCTCACAAGGGCCAGGGTGGATAATCTTCAGACATCTGCGAATACATCTTTCAAACGGTCGTTGGTGCTCCAAGCATGAAGGCCACCATGACTAATGTCTACATTGAAATCCAGTAAGTGAAGGCGGACAATCTGGCTCATGGGCAAGCAATTTCCAAGCTGGAAAAACAGGTGCAAGCACAAGGCCTAGTGCTTGAGTCTATTCAGAAGACTCAATCCTGCAGATGCTGACAAAGATTTCTAAGGCAGGCCCCTCTTTCACTGCTGCTGATCGGACCTCGCTGAATCAGGTCCTCCAGAACAAGGCTGCACACACTGATTCTCTTAAAGACATTGGGTCCAATGTGCGTACTGTCGTCGTGCATATACTCCCCGCTGACAACATCGAGGGGGAGAGATGCGCCAAAGAAATCGCTGATGAGATAATCGGACAGGTCAATGAAACAATCCCTAGCTCTCCGATATATCCTTACATTCAGCAAGAGCATGTGCAAGAGCCTTCCATTGTCACTGAAAAAGAAAATGACGAGGAAAATGATGAAGAGGAAGAAGACGAAGATGAAGATGAAGATGATGATGAAATCCCTCCAGGTGCTTTTGAGCGCTTTAAAAGTTGTTGACCAGGAAATTTCATGCCTGATGTCATCTATAAGGAGCCTTTGGGGGATGGACCACCTCCTTCTCAGGAACCGTCCAACCCATCAGGCAAAGGAAAGGAAGTGGTGGATCTCGATGCCACCATCCCACTATCTGAAAGGGAAACCGCTGTAGAGGTAACCCTTCCCCTTATCCTTTATACTACTCCAATCTCTGAACCCCCAACCTATCCATCTTTTTCTCCTCCAAACTTTGGCTCTGACCAACCTCTCTCTCCATCCCTCATTCTCAGTGAGTCTAGTCCCCCAAAGGACTCCACTTTTTTTAAGGAACCTTCATTAGAGGAGCAGTTCTTGTACATCTCCGAAACTGACTCTGACGATGAAGAAGGTCTGATTCCAAGAAGGCGTGTACATAAACCTTCAATAAGCGAGCCTGAAGAAGAAGAAAGACGGATAAATTTCCTAAGGGAGCTCGAGGAAACAAAATAAAGATACCTTGCCATGCTGAACCAGAAGAACCCACTCCCATCAGCGTTGTGGATGAGTTCGACTTCTTGTCAAAAGAAGAAAGAGCACAAGCCCTGAAGCTCAGAGAATCAGGGATGAGAAGATAAGACAAATAGAGAGTGATCTCGAATTGGCAAGAAAGATACTTAGGGAGGATGCACAGAGAGAAGAAGCAATCAAGAGGCAAAACGAAAAAAGTAAAAAGGTCGCTGAAGCTCTGGCAAAAAGGGAACTAGCTCAAGAGAACTTGCACGTGAATCCAATAAACGCTCAAGAAAGAATTTTACAGGCGCTGACAGACGAGAACACAAGCCACAGAGAAAATGAACTGCGCTGGTGCACTAAAAGGTTTAAATATCGTGTGTCTGACTCAACAATCACTCGTGCTACTATCGACGGACGTACTTCTAAAAGGAGTGGTCTCACGGTATATGTACGAATGTACAAACACTCGAGTCTTGAAAAAGAAGAAGCCAAGTTTTTAAAGTTCTATGGATACACTGAATGGCTGGAAATCAGAGATGCATTCAGGGTTCCAAGTCTAAGTTCAAGAATGTGGTACAAAGGGTTCTAGATCAGCAAATGCAAAGAATGTCACAGCTTTTTCAAGTACCCTCTCTCCCTGAGCATACAAAAAGAAAAAGGTCAGCCTCTAAAGAAGGCCCATCCTCCAAAAATGACTATAAGACCAAGTTTAATTACGAAAGTCTCCTAGGGTATCTTGAATTCCCTAATATCTCAAATCTAAATGTCTCTCTTCCTCAAGGCTTACAATTAGCAGAAGGCGACATCATCACTCACCTTGAGGCTGGCATGGTGTTTTTGGACAACGATGGTTTTCTTGGGTTTTTCAGAAACTCACAAATAACTTCGGCTTCCTCGAAATTTGTGAAAGTCATGTACTACCACTGCTGGTCAAATACAGGGCCTATGCTAAGGCAAAAGAAAATGTATCTGAATGAGCTAAGAAGAAGACAAGAAAGTCTCTCTAACTAGACAGTAGTCTCTTTTTATTCCTTCATAGCTTTCTTCAGTGATAGTGTACTTTACTTTGTATTGTATTTTTCATTTTAATGTAATTCCTTAGATTACTAATTAATGAAATTCAATGAAGTACTCTACTCCATATGTATACTGAAAAGATCCCTGAAAATAGCAAATGGGACAATGAACATAAGAGTTCAACTTTCTTTAACATCTCTTTCACTCACTGATATTTCATTCTGAATTTAATTAAGTGAATGTACTTAAAGCTTCTATACTTGTAAATATTGTGTTTTCATATCCTTATAAATGAAACTCAATAGTAATAGTAGATTAGCTGAAAAAGATCTCACAGATTAGTACTTAGATATTTTACTTTAAGATCTTTAAGTCCTTACTAACCTTCTCAAAGCAATCTTCCTATATTGCTCAATCATAATCAAATAGGGGGAGATTGTTGATCATAACTCCTCACAGTGATTTGAATATGATTCCTATGTATACTTAGTGAAAATCCATTCATAAACTTAAGTTCAAATTCAGCGATAGCTTACATTTGATTGCTATCAGCGATCACTGAAAATCAGGAACCTGAAGTTTACCTCTGAAGATCTGAAGATCAACCATCACACCAAAAGAACATTCAGCAAAAGTCGAAGACCAAGCTGAAGAAAGAGATAATCAGCTAGTGATCTGAAGCGGTTCAGTGATAGCAAGGATTATCTAAACCAAAGTGTGAAGTCTTGTCAAGCCTCAACGATATTATGAAAGTTCATCCTTGAATTTTCAAGTTCAACGATCAAGTGTAGCTTCTCAAACAAGTTAATGTTGATCTTATCCTCGATGCACAAAATTCAAACCTTATACTATGTCAGAGAAGGAGGTACGGATTGTCTCTTATGTCCCCATCATATCTGATATGGTACTGTTCACATGCGGCCAAAAGCATGGTTGTTTCCAAACAAAGGACAAGGTTCCTATGAAATCTTGACACGTGACATATACCTTTTGTCTTGCATTAAATGCAAACGGGTATAAATAAGATGAAGATATCTTCTTCATCTTCATGCATACTACTCTCTATTTCTCAAACCTCTGTCTCTGTTCTTCCTTACTTCCTTGTGCATCAAATTGTGTGATTTCTTAAGTTACAATACAATAGGTTTATTTACTTGTTCTAATTCCGCTTGTAATTGTAAATTTGTTTATTCAATATAAATAATTTAAAAACTAAAAATCTGTGTGTTTGTATTCAACCCCCCCCCCCCGCCTTCTACAAATTGTTTCTATATCCTTGAACTCTTGTAGATTCCTTTGGGACCAACAGAACTTCAATTCAAAGGGGAAGATTGTTTGGGATAAGTTAGTTATCATTGATCTGCACAAGACCAAGTAATTCGAGCTACTTTGCAACTTTAATACAAAAGGGGAGATTGTTAGGGTTACATATATTATTGTATTAAAGTTGGAATAATTAAAGTTGAGGGATAGAATATGTAAATACTGAAAGGTATTTAATGTTTAGTTTAGGTTTATTTGAACCTAGAATTCAGATTATTCTTAACCTAAGGTAGCCGTACGTTCTCTGTAATAGACATTCATTTTATCAATCAATCAAGCCGGCTACGTGATTCATTCATATTTGTTTGTGTTCGTGTTTGATTGTGATTAATATTGCACTTGTACTGGACTCACAAACCGTGAAAAAATGTGACCTGGAAGTCATTTAAACGTCTAAAGTTGTCACCTTTATACGTCGTTGTTATTTATAGAAACGTAAAAAAGTGAACTTTTTCATGGAGGTTACCCTAAAGCAGTGTAAAAGCTTGTATTAATTAACAGTTGTTTCGGAAAACATGTTAAAAACATCTATTTTCTAGTTTTTTTTTCCTTATAGTGGTACAAATAGTGATAATTTTAAAGGTACATATATAAAGCGGTGAGTTTTTTACATTTTTATTTCATATAACATTGAAAAATCATAATCTTGATACAACCTTTTTGGTAGAACCGTGAAAAAAGGTGATCCGCAGGTCGTTGAAACGTTTAAAGTTGTCACGTCTATACATCATTGTTACTTATAGAAGTGTAAAAAGGTTAACTTTTTCATGGATGTTCCATAAAACGGTTTAAAATCATGTATTTTTTAATAGTTGTTTCGGAAAACATGTACTTTTTCTAGGTTGTTTTCTTAGAGTGGTACAAAATGTGATAATTTTAAAAGAAACATATGTAAAGCGGAGCTCGAAGCTTTGTAATATAGCATCACGAAGTATTTGAGTAGCCTCTTGGCCGATTGCAACGACACGCTTACTGACGGGAATTCTAGATCCTATCTTTTTACATTTTTGTTTATATAACATTCCAAAATCATGACCTTGATACAGATTGTTTTATAGAACCGTGAAAAAAGGTGACCTGGAGGTCATTTGAAATGTCTAAACTTTTCACCTTTACAGATCATTGTTATTTATTGAAGCGTAAAAATGTGAACTTTTTCATATAGGTTCCCTAAAACGGTGTAAAAGCTTGTATTTTTTAACAGCTATTTCGGAAAACATGTTAAAAAGACATATTTCTTTCTAGTATTTTTTTCTTAGAGTGGTACAAAATGTGATAATTTTAAAGGTACATATGTAAAGCGGTGAGCTTTAAACATTTTTGTTTCATATACCATTGAAACATCATAAACTTGATACAACTTTTTTTGCAGAATCGTGATAGAAGGTGACCCGGAAGTCGTTGAAACGTTTAAAGTTGTCACGTTTATACATTGCTGTTACTTATAGAAGTGTAAAAATGTGAACTTTTTCATGGATGTTCCATAAAACGGTTTAAAATCATGTATCTTTTAATAGTTGTTTCAGAAATCATTTTAAAAAACTTGTAATTTTTCTAGTTTTTTTTCTTTGAGTGATACAAAATGTGATAATTTTAAAAGAAAACATATGTAAAGCGTAAATCTTTTTACATTTTTTTCATATAACATTGAAAAATCATTACCTTGATACAACTTGTTTTGTAGCACCGTGAAAAAAAGGTGACCAGAAGTCATTTGAAACGTTAAAAGTTGCCACCTTTATACATTGTTGTTATTTGTAGAAGCGTCAAATTGTGAACTTTTTCATGGAGGTTCCAGAAACCGGTGTAAAAGTTTGTATTTTTAACAGTTGTTTCAGAAAACATGTTAAAATCTTGTATTTTTATAGTTTTTTTCTTAGAGTGGTACAAAATGTGATAACTTTAAAGGAACATATGTAAAGCGGTGACCTTTTTACGTTTTTGTTTCATATAACATTCAAAAATAATGACCTTGATACTGCTTGTTTTGTAGAACGGTGAAAAAAGGTAACCCGAAAATCCTTGAAACGTCTAAAGTTGTCACCTTTATACGTCGTTGTTATTTATAGAAACGTAAAAAAGTGAACTTTTTCATGGAGGTTACCTAAAACAGTGTAAAAAGCTTGTATTTTTTAACAGTTGTTTCGGAAAACATGTTAAAAACATGTATTTTCTAAAAAAAAAATTCCTAGAGTGGTACAAAATGTAATAATTTTAAAGGAACATATGTAAAGCGGTAACCTTTTTACATTTTTGTTTCATATAACCTTAAAAAATAATGACCTTGATACAACTTGTTTTGTAGAACCGTAAAATAAGGTGACCCGGAAGTCATTGAAACCTTTAAAGTTGTCACCTTTATACGTCGTTGTTATTAATAGAAACGTAAAAAAGTGAACTTTTTCATGGAGGTTCCTTCAAACAGTGTAAAAGCTTGTATTTTTTAACAGTTATTTCGGAAAACATGTTAACAACATGTATTTTTCTAGTTTTTTTTCCTAGAGTGGTACAAAATGTGATAATTTTAAAGTAACATATGTAAAACGGTGACCTTTTAACATTTTTATTCCATATAACATTCAAAAATAATGACTTTGATACAACTTGTTTTGTCGAACCGTGAAATAAGGTGACCCGGAAGTCATTGAAACGTCTAAAGTTGTCACCTTTATACGTCGTTGTTATTTATAGAAACGTAAAAAAGTGAACTTTTTCATGGAGGTTCCCTAAAACAGTTTAAAAGCTTGTATTTTTTAACAGTTGTTTCAGAAAACATGTTAAAAACATGTATTTTCTAAAAAAAAATTCCTAGAGTGGTACAAAATGTAATAATTTTAAAGGAACATATGTAAAGCGGTAACCTTTTTACATTTTTGTTTCATATAACCTTAAAAAATAATGACCTTGATACAACTTATTTTATTGAACAGTGAAAAAAGATGACCCATAAGTCGTTGTAACGTCTAAAGTAGTCACCTTTATACGTTGTTGTTATTTATAGAAACGGTGTAAAAGCTTGTATTTTTTCACAGTTATTTCGGAAAACATGTTAAAAACATGTATTTTTCTAGTTTTTTTTTTCTTAGAATAGTACAAAATGTGATAATTTTAAAGATACATATATAAAGTGGTGAGCTTTTTACATTTTTGTTTCATATAACATTGAAAATCATAACCTTGATACAATTTTTTTTTCTACAACCGTGAAAAAAGATGACCCGAAAGTCATTGAAACGTCTAAAGTTATCACGTTTATACATCGTTGTTACTTGTAGAAGTGTAAAAATGTGAAATTTTTCATGGATGAACCATAAAATGGTTTAAAATCATGTATTTTTTAATAGTTGTTTCGGAAAACATTTTAAAAAACTTTTATTTTTTTCTGGTTTTTTTTCTTTGAGTGGTGCAAAATGTGATAATTTTAAAAGAAACATATGTAAATCGATAATCTTTTTACATTTTTGTTTCATATAACATTGAAAAATCATGACCTTGATACAACTTGTTTTGTAGAACAGTGAAAAAAAGGTGACTCAGAACTCATTTGAAACGTCAAAAGTTTTCACCTTTATACATCTTTGTTATTTATAGAAGTGTAAAAATGTGAACTTTTTCATTGAGGTTCCACAAAACGGTGTAAAAACTTATATTTTTTAACAGTTGTTTTGGAAAACATGTTAAAAAGACATATTTTTCTAGTTTTTTTTCTTAGAATGTTAGAAAACGTGATAATTTTAAAGTTACATATATAAAGCGGTGAGATTTTTACGTTTCTATAACATTGAAAAATCATGGCTTTGATACAACTTATTTTTTAGATCCGTGAAAAAAGGTGACCTGGAAGTCAGTGAAACGACTAAAGTTGTCACCTTTATACATTGCTGTTATTTATAGAATCGTAAAATTGTGAACTTTTTCATTGATGTTCCATAAAACGGTTTAAAATCATGTATTTTTTAATAGTTGTTTCGGAAAACATTTTAAAAAACTTGTATTTCTTCTAGTTTTTTTTCTTTGAGTGGTACAAAGTGTGATAACTTTAAAAGAAGCGGTGAGCTTTTTTGAATTTGTATATGTGATAACTTTGAATTTACATATGTAAAGCGGTGAGATTTTTTGATTTCTATTTCATATAACAATGAAAATCATGGACTTGATACAACTTGTTTTGAGGATGCGTGAAAAAACGTGACCCGGAAGTCAGTGAAACATCTAAAGTTGTCACCTATATACATCGCTATTATTTATAGAAGCGTTAAAATTGTGAACTTTTTCATGGACTTTCCAGAAACTGGTGTAAAAGTTTGTATTTTTAACAGTTGTTTCAGAAAACATGTTAAAAACTTCTTTTTTCTAGTTTTTTTTTCTTAGAGTGGTACAAAATGTGATAATTTTAAAGGAACATATGTGAAGCGGTGACCTTTTTAAATATTTGTTTCATATAACATTAAAAAATAATGACCTTGATACAGTTTGTTTTGTATAACCGTGAAATAAGGTGACCCGGAAGTCATTGAAATGTCTAAAGTTGTCACATTTATACATTTGTTGTTATTTATAGAAACGCAAAAAAGTGAACTTTTTCATGAAGGTTACCCTAAAACAGTGTAAAAGCTTGTATTTTTTAACGGTTGTTTCGGAAAACATGTCAAAAGGACGTATTTTTTCTAGTTTTTTTTTCTTAGAATGTTACAAAATGTGATAATTTTAAAGTTACATATGTAAAATGGTGAGCTTTTTAGATTTCTGTTTCATATATCATTGAAAACTCAATGGCTTGATATAACTTGTTTTGTAGATCCGTGAAAAAAGGTGACGCGGGAATCCGTGAAACGTCTAAAGTTGTCACCTTTACACATCGATGTTATTTATAGAAGCGTAAAATTGTGAATTTTTTCATGGAGGTTCAAGAACCCGGTGTAAAAGCTTGTATTTTTAACAGTTGTTTCCAGAAACATGTTAAAAACTTGCGTTTTTTCTAATTTTATTCTTAAAGTGGTACAAAATATGATAATTTTGATACAGTTTGTTTTGTATAACCGTGAAATAAGGTGACCCGGAAGTCATTGAAACGTCTAAAGTTGTCACCTTTATACGTCGTTATTTTTTATAGAAACATAAATAAGTGAACTTTTTCATGGAGATTACCATAAAACAGTGTAAAAGCTTGTACTTTTTTAACAATTGTTTCGGAAAACATGTTAAATGGACTTATTATTTCTAGTTTTTTTTCTTTGAGTGTTACAACATGTGATAATTTTAAAAGAAACATATGTAAAGCGGTAGTATTTTTACAAATTTTTTCATATAACATTAAAAAATAATGACCTCTACAGCTTGTTTTGTATAACCGTGAAATAAGGTGACCCGGAAGTCATTGAAACGTCTAAAGTTGTCACCTTTATACATCGTTGTTACTTATAGAAACGTAAAAAAGTGAACTTTTTCATGGAGGTTACCCTAAAACAGTGTAAAAGCTTGTATTTTTTAACAGTTGTTTCGGAAAACATGTTAAAAGGACATTTTTTCTAGTTTTTTTTCCATAGAATGTTACAAAATGTGATAATTTTAAAGTTACATATGTAAAACGGTGAGCTTTTTAGATTTCTGTTTCATATAACATTGAAAACTCATGGGCTTGATACAACTTGTTTTGTAGATCCGTGAAAAAAGGTGAACCGGAAGTCCGTGAAACGTCTAAAGTTGTCACCTTTACACATCGTTGTTATTTATAGAAGCGTAAAATTGTGAACTTTATCATGGAGGTTCAAGAAACCGGTGTAAAAGCTTCTATTTTTAACGGTTGTTTCAGAAAACATGTTAAAAATTTGTGTTTTTTCTAGTTTTTTTCTTAGAGTGGTACAAAATGTGATAATTTTAAAGAAGCATATGTAAAGCGGTGACCTTTTTACATTTTTGTTTTACATAGAATTGAAAAATAATGACCTTGATACAGTTTGTTTTGTAGAACCGTGAAAAAAGGTGACCCGGAAGTCATTGAAATGTCTAAAGTTGTCACCTTTATAGTCGTTGTTACTTATACAAACGTAAAAAAGTGAACTTTTTCATTTCATGGAGGTTACCATAAAACAGTGTAAAAGCTTATATTTTTTAACAGTTGTTTCGGAAAATATGTTAAAAACATGTATTTTTCTAGTTTTTTTCTCAGAATGGTACAAAATGTGATAATTTTTAAGGAAAATATGTAAAACGGTGACCTTTTTACATTTTTGTTTTATATAACATTGAAAAATCATGACCTTGATACAGCTTGTTTTGTAAAACCGTGAAAAAAATGTGACCCGGAAGTCATTTGAAACGTCAAATGTTTTCACGTTTATACATCTTTGTTATTTATAGAAGCGAATAAATGTGAAGTTTTTCATGGAGATTTCATAAAACGGTGTAAAAGCTTGTATTTTTTAACAGTTGTTCCGTAAATCATGTTAAAAGGACATATTTTTTATAGTTTTTTTTCTTAGAATGTTACAAAATGTGATAATTTTAAAGTTACATATGTAAAACGGTGAGCTTTTTAGATTTCTGTTTCATATAACATTGAAAACTCATGGGCTTGATACAACTTGTTTTGTGGATCCGTGAAAAAAGGTGACGCGGAAGTCCGTGAAACGTCTATAGTTGTCACCTTTACCGATCGCTGTTATTTATAGAAGCGTAAAATTGTGAACTTTTTCATGGAGGTTCAAGAAACCGGTGTAAAAGCTTGTATTTTTAACAGTTGTTTCAGAAAACATGTTAAAAATTTGTGTTTTTCTAGTTTTTTTCTTAAAGTGGTACAAAATATGATAATTTTAAAGGAACATATGTAAAGCGGTAACATTTTTACATTTTTGTTTTATATAACATTGAAAAATAATGACCATGATACAACTTGTTTTAAAGTGGTACAAAACAGTGTAAAAGCTTGTATTTTTTCACAGTTATTTCGGAAAACATGTAAAAAACATGTATTTTTCTAGTTTTTTTTATTAGAATGGTACAAAATGTGATAATTTTAAAGATACATATATAAAGTGGTGAGCTTTTTACATTTTTGTTTCATATAACATTGAAAATCATAACATTGATACAATTTTTTTTAGAACCATGAAAAAAGATGACCCGAAAGTCATTGAAACGTCTAAAGTTGTCACGTTTATACATCGTTGCTACTTGTAGAAGTGTAAAAACTTGTATTTTTTTACAGTTATTTCGGAAAACATGTTAAAAACATGTATTTTTCTAGTTTTTTTTCTTAGAATGGTACAAAATGTGATAATTTTAAAGATACATATATAAAGTGGTGAGCTTTTTTCATGGATGTTTCATATAACATTGAAAATCATAACCTTGATACAATTTTTTTAGAACCGTGAAAAAAGATGAGCAAAAAGTCATTGAAACGTCTAAAGTTGTCACGTTTATACATCGTTGTTACTTGTAAAAGTGTAAAAATGTGAAATTTTTCATAGATGTTCCATAAAACGGTTTAAAATCACATATTTTTTAATAGTTGTTTCGGAAAACATTTTAAAAAACTTGTATTTTTTCTGGTTTTTTTTCTTTGAGTGGTACAAAATGTGAAAATTTTAAAAGAAACATATGTTAAACGGTGACCTTTTTACATTTTTGTTTCATATAACATTAAAAAATCATGACCTTGATACAGCTTGTTTGTAGAACCGTGAAAAAAAGGTGACCCGGAAGTCATTTGAAATGTTAAAAGTTTTCACGTTTATGCATCTTTGTTATTTATAGAAGCAAATAAATTTGAAGTTTTTCATGGAGGTTCCATAAAACGGTGTAAAAGCTTGTAAATTTTTACAGTTGTTTCGTAAAACATGTTAAAAGAACATATATTTTATAGTTTTTTTTTTCTTAGAATGTTACAAAATGTGATAATTTTAAAGTTACATATGTAAAGTGGTGAGTTTTTTTTATTATAACATTGAAAATCATGGCCTTGTTACAACTTGTTTTGTAGATCCGTGAAAAAACGTGACCCGGAAGTTAGTGAAACGTCTAAAGTTGTCACCTATGTACATCGCTATTATTTATAGAATCGTAAAAATTGTGAACTTTTTCATGAGCTTTCCAGAAACCGGTGTAAAAGTTTGTATTTTTAACAGTTGTTTCAGAAAACATGTTAAAAACTTCTGTTTTTCTAGTTTTTTTCTTAGAGTGGTACAAAATGTGATAACTTTAAAAGAACATATGTAAAGTGGTGACCTCTTTACGTTTTTGTTTCATCTAACATTCAAAAATAATGACTTTGATACAGTTTGTTTTGTATAACCGTGAAATAAGGTAACCTAAGGTAACCCGGAAGTCATTGAAACGTCTAAAGTTGTCACCTTTATACATCGTTGTTACTTATAGAAACGTAAAAAAGTGAACTTTTTCATGGAGGTTACCCTAAAACAGTGTAAAAGCTTGTATTTTTTAACAGTTGTTTCGAAAAACATGTTAAAAGGACATTTTTTCTAGTTTTTTTCCATAGAATGTATCAAAATGTGATAATTTAAAGTAACATATGTAAAACGGTGAGCTTTTTAGATTTCTGTTTCATATAACATTGAAAACTCATGGGCTTGATACAACTTGTTTTGTAGATCCGTGAAAAAAGGTGAACCGGAAGTCTGTGAAACGTATAAAGTTGTCACCTTTACACATCGTTGTTATTTATAGAAGCGTAAAATTGTGAACTTTATCATGGAGGTTCAAGAAACCGGTGTAAAAGCTTCTATTTTTAACGGTTGTTTCAGAAAACATGTTAAAATTTTGTGTTTTTTCTAGTTTTTTTCTTAGAGTGGTACAAAATGTGATAATTTTAAAGAAGCATATGTAAAGCGGTGACCTTTTTACATTTTTGTTTTACATAGAATTGAAAAATAATGACCTTGATACAGTTTGTTTTGTAGAACCGTGAAAAAAGGTGACCCGGAAGTCATTGAAATGTCTAAAGTTGTCACCTTTATAGTCGTTGTTATTTATAGAAACGTAAAAAAGTGAACTTTTTCATTTCATGGAGGGTACCCTAAAACAGTGTAAAAGCTTGTATTTTTTAACAGTTGTTTCGTAAAATATGTTAAAAACATGTATTTTTCTAGTTTTTTCAGAGTGGTACAAAATGTGATAATTTTAAAGGAACATATGTAAAACGCTGACCTTTTTACATTTTGGTTTCATATAACATTCAAAAATAATTACCTTGATACAGTTTGTTTTGTAGAATCGTGAAAAAAGGTGACCCGAAAGTCATTGAAACGTCTAAAATGTCACCTTTATATATCGTTGTTATTTACATAAACGTAAAAAAGTGAACTTTTTCATGGAGGTTACACTAAAAAGTGTAAAAGCTTGTTTTTTTAATAGTTGTTTCGGAATACATTTTAACAAAACTTGTATTTTATTCTAGTTTTTTTCTTTAACCGGTACAAAATGTGATAATTTTAAAAGAAGCATATGTAAACCGGTAATATTTTTACATTTTTTCTTTTCATATAACATTGAAAAATCATTACCTTTTCATTTGAAACGTCAAAAGTTTTCACCTTTATACATCTTTGTTACTTATAAAACCGTAAAAATATGAACTTTTTCATGGAGGTTCCATAAAACGCTGTAAAAACTTGTCTTTTTAAAAGTTATTTTGGAAAACATGTTAAAAAGACATATTTTTTCTAGTTTTTTTTCTTAGAACGTTACAAAACGTGATAATTTGAAAGTTACATATGTAAAGCGGTGAGATTTTTACACTTCTGTTTCATATGATATTGAAAAACCATGGCCCTGATACAACTTGTTTTGTAGTTCCGTGAAAAAAGGTGACCCGGAAGTCAGTGAAACGTATAAAGTTGTCACCTTTATACATCGTAAAAAAGTGAACTTTTTCATGGAGGTTCCCGAAACAGGTGTAAAAGCTTATATTTTTTAACAGCTGTTCCAAAAGACATGTTAAAAATTTGTGTTTTTTCTAGTTTTTTTCTTAGAGTGGTACAAAATGTGATAATTTTAATGGAGCATATGTAAAGCAGTGACCTTTTTACATTTTTGTTTCATATAACATTAAAAAATAATGACATTGATACAACTTGTTTTGTAGAACCGTAAAATAAGGTGACCCGAAAGTAATTGAAACGTCTAAAGTTGTCAGCTTTATACGTCGTTGTTATTTTTAGAAACGTAAAAAAGTGAACTTTTTCATGGATATTCCATAAAACTGTTTAAAATTATGTATTTTTTAATAATTGTTTCGGAAAACATTTTAAAAAACTTGTATTTTTTCTAGTTTTTTTTCTTTGAGTGGTATAAAATTTGATAATTTTAAAAGAAACATATGTAAAGCGGTAATCTTTGTACAATTTTGTTATATATAACATTGAAAAATCATAACCTTGATACAACTTGTTTAGTAGAACGGTGAAAAAAAGGTTACCCCGAAGTCATTTGAAACGTCAAAAGTTTTCAGCTTTATACATCTTTGTTATTTATAGAAGCGTAAAAATGTGAACTTTTTCATGGAGGTTCCATAAAACACTGTAAAAACTTGTATTTTTAACAGTTATTTTGGAAAATATGTTAAAAAGACATTTTTTCTAGTTTTTTTACGTAGAACGTTACAAAACGTGATAATTTTAAAGTTACATATGTAAAGCAATGACCTTTTTACATTTTTGTTTTATATAACATTCAAAAATAATGACCTTGATACAGTTTGTTTTGTAGAACCGTAAATAAGGTCACCCGGAAATAATTGAAACGTGTAAAGTTGTCACCTTTATACGTTGTCGTTATTTATAGAAACGTAAAAAGTGAACTTTTTCATGAAGGTTCTCTATAAAAGTGTAAAAGATTGTATTTTTTCAGTTGTTTCGGAAAACATGTTAAAAATATGTATTTTTCTAGATTTCTTCCTTAGAGTGGTATAAAATGTGATAATTTAAAAGGTACATATATAAAGCGGTGAGCTTTTTAAATTTTTGTTTCATATAACATTGAAAATCATTACCTTGATACAACTTTTTTTGTTGAACCGTGAAAAAAGATGACCCGGAAGTCGTTGAAACATCTAAAGTTGTCACGTTTATACATCGATGTTACTTATATAAGTGTAAAAATGTGAACTTTTTCATAGATATTCCATAAAACGGTTTAAAATCATGTATTTTTTAATAGTTAAAAAACATGTTAAAAAACTTGTATTTTTTCTATTTTTTTTGTTTGAGTGGTACAAAATGTGATAATTTTAAAAGAAACATATGTAAAGTGGTAATCTTTTTACGTTTTTGTTATTTATAGAAGCGTAAAATGTAAACTTTTTCATTGAGGTTCCATAAAACGGTATAAACGCTTCTTTTTTTTAACAGTTGTTACGTAAAACATCTTAAAGGGATATATTATTTCTAGTTTTATTTTCTTAAAATGTTACAAAATGTGATAATTTTAAAGTTAGATATGTAAAGCTGTGAACTTTTTAGATTTCTGTTTCATATAACATTGATAAATCATGGATTTGATACAACTTGTTTTGTAGATCCGTGAAAAAAGGTGACCCGGAAGTTAGTGAAACGTCTAAAGTTGTTATCTTTATACATCGCTGTTATTTATAGAAACGTAAAATTGGGAACTTTTTCATAAAGGTTCCAGAAACCGGTGTAAAAGCTTGTATTTTTAACGGTTGTTTCAGAAAACATGTTAAAAACTTGTGTTTTTTCTAGTTTTTTTTTTAGAGTGGCATAAAATGTGATATTTTTAATGGAACAAATGTAAAGTGGTGACCTTTTTTCATTTTTGTTTCATATAACATTAAATAATAATGACATTGATACAACTTGTTTTGTAGAACCGTGAAAAAGGATAACCCGGAACTCGTTGAAACGTCTAAAGTTGTCACCTTTATACGTCGTTGTTATTTATAGAAATGTAAAAAAGTGAATTTTTTCATAGATGTTACCCTAAAACAGTGTAAAAGCCTGTATTTTTTAACAGTTGTTTCGGAAAACATGTTAAAAACATGTATTTTTCTAGTTTTTTTTTCTTAAAGTGGTACAAAATGTGATATAACTTGAAAATCATAACAGTGTAAAAGCTTGTACTTTTTTAACAATTGTTTCGGAAAACATGTTAAATGGACTTATTATTTCTAGTTTTATTTTCTTAGAATGTTACAAAATGTGATAATCTTAAAGTTACATATGTAAAGCGGTGAGCTTTTTAGATTTCTGTTTCATATAACATTGAAAACTCATGGCCTTGATACAATTTGTTTTGTAGAACCGTGAAAAAAGATGACCCGAAAGTCAGTGAAACGTTTAAAGTTGTCACCTTTACACATCGCTGTTATTTATAGAAGCGTAAAATTGTGAACTTCTTCATGGAGGTTCCAGAAACCGGTGTAAAAGATTGTATTTTTAACGGTTGTTTCAGAAAACATGTTAAAAACTCTTGTTTTTTCTAGTTTTTTTATTAGAGTGGTACAAAATGTGATAATTTTAAAGAAACATATGTAAAGCGGTGACCTTTTTACATTTTTGTTTCATATAACATTCAAAAATAATGACCTTGATACAACATTTTTTGTAGAACCGTGAAAAAGTTGACCCGGAAGTCATTGAAACGTCTAAAGTTGTCACCTTTATAGTCGTTGTTATTTATATAAACGTAAAAAAGTGAACTTTTTCATGGAGGTTCCCTAAAACAGTGTAAAAGCTTGTATGTTTTAACAGTTGTTTCGGAAAACATGTTAAAAACATGTAGTTTTCTAGTTTTTTTCTTAGAGTGCTACAAAATGTGATGATTTTAAAGAAACATATGTAAAGTGGTGACCTTTTTACATTTTTGTTTTATATAACATTCAAAAATAATGACCTTGATACAGTTTGTTATGTAGAACCGTAAATAAGGTGACCCAGAAATAATTGAAACGTGTAAAGTTGTCACCTTTATACGTTGTCGTTATTTATAGAAACGTAAAAAGTGAACTTTTTCATGAAGGTTCTCTATAAAAGTGTAAAAGATTGTATTTTTTCAGTTGTTTCGGAAAACATGTTAAAAATATGTATTTTTCTAGATTTCTTCCTTAGAGTGGTATAAAATGTGATAATTTAAAAGGTACATATATAAAGCGGTGGGCTTTTTAAATTTTTGTTTCATATAACATTGAAAATCATTACCTTGATACAACTTTTTTTGTTGAACCGTGAAAAAAGATGACCCGGAAGTCGTTGAAACATCTAAAGTTGTCACGTTTATACATCGATGTTACTTATATAAGTGTAAAAATGTGAACTTTTTCATAGATATTCCATAAAACGGTTTAAAATCATGTATTTTTTAATAGTTAAAAAACATGTTAAAAAACTTGTATTTTTTCTATTTTTTTTTTGTTTGAGTGGTACAAAATGTGATAATTTTAAAAGAAACATATGTAAAGTGGTAATCTTTTTACGTTTTTGTTATTTATAGAAGCGTAAAATGTAAACTTTTTCATTGAGGTTCCATAAAACGGTATAAACGCTTCTTTTTTTTAACAGTTGTTACGTAAAACATCTTAAAAGGATATATTATTTCTAGTTTTATTTTCTTAAAATGTTACAAAATGTGATAATTTTAAAGTTAGATATGTAAAGCTGTGAACTTTTTAGATTTCTGTTTCATATAACATTGATAAATCATGGATTTGATACAACTTGTTTTGTAGATCCGTGAAAAAAGGTGACCCGGAAGTTAGTGAAACGTCTAAAGTTGTTATCTTTATACATCGCTGTTATTTATAGAAACGTAAAATTGGGAACTTTTTCATAAAGGTTCCAGAAACCGGTGTAAAAGCTTGTATTTTTAACGGTTGTTTCAGAAAACATGTTAAAAACTTGTGTTTTTTCTAGTTTTTTTTTTAGAGTGGCATAAAATGTGATATTTTTAATGGAACAAATGTAAAGTGGTGACCTTTTTTCATTTTTGTTTCATATAACATTAAATAATAATGACATTGATACAACTTGTTTTGTAGAACCGTGAAAAAGGATAACCCGGAACTCGTTGAAACGTCTAAAGTTGTCACCTTTATACGTCGTTGTTATTTATAGAAATGTAAAAAAGTGAATTTTTTCATAGATGTTACCCTAAAACAGTGTAAAAGCCTGTATTTTTTAACAGTTGTTTCGGAAAACATGTTAAAAACATGTATTTTTCTAGTTTTTTTTTCTTAAAGTGGTACAAAATGTGATATAACTTGAAAATCATAACAGTGTAAAAGCTTGTACTTTTTTAACAATTGTTTCGGAAAACATGTTAAATGGACTTATTATTTCTAGTTTTATTTTCTTAGAATGTTACAAAATGTGATAATCTTAAAGTTACATATGTAAAGCGGTGAGCTTTTTAGATTTCTGTTTCATATAACATTGAAAACTCATGGCCTTGATACAATTTGTTTTGTAGAACCGTGAAAAAAGATGACCCGAAAGTCAGTGAAACGTTTAAAGTTGTCACCTTTACACATCGCTGTTATTTATAGAAGCGTAAAATTGTGAACTTCTTCATGGAGGTTCCAGAAACCGGTGTAAAAGATTGTATTTTTAACGGTTGTTTCAGAAAACATGTTAAAAACTCTTGTTTTTTCTAGTTTTTTTATTAGAGTGGTACAAAATGTGATAATTTTAAAGAAACATATGTAAAGCGGTGACCTTTTTACATTTTTGTTTCATATAACATTCAAAAATAATGACCTTGATACAACATTTTTTGTAGAACCGTGAAAAAGTTGACCCGGAAGTCATTGAAACGTCTAAAGTTGTCACCTTTATAGTCGTTGTTATTTATATAAACGTAAAAAAGTGAACTTTTTCATGGAGGTTCCCTAAAACAGTGTAAAAGCTTGTATGTTTTAACAGTTGTTTCGGAAAACATGTTAAAAACATGTAGTTTTCTAGTTTTTTTCTTAGAGTGCTACAAAATGTGATGATTTTAAAGAAACATATGTAAAGCGGTGACCTTTTTACATTTTTGTTTTATATAACATTCAAAAATAATGACCTTGATACAGTTTGTTATGTAGAACCGTAAATAAGGTGACCCAGAAATAATTGAAACGTGTAAAGTTGTCACCTTTATACGTTGTCGTTATTTATAGAAACGTAAAAAGTGAACTTTTTCATGAAGGTTCTCTATAAAAGTGTAAAAGATTGTATTTTTTCAGTTGTTTCGGAAAACATGTTAAAAGGACATATTTTTTCTAGTTTTTTTTCATAGAATGTTACAAAATGTGATAATTTTAAAGTTACATATGTAAAGTGGTGAGCTTTTTAGATTTCTGTTTCAAATAACATTGAAAACTCATGGCCTTGATACAACTTGTTTTGTAGACCCGTAAAAAAAGTTGACCCGGAAGTCAGTGAAACGTTTAAAGTTGTCACCTTTATGGAGGTTATTTATAGAAGCGTAAAATTGTGAACTTTTTTATGGAGGTTCCAGAAACCGGTGTAAAAGCTTGTATTTTTAACAGTTGTTTCTGAAAAATGTTAAAAACTTGTGTTTTTTCAAAGTTTTTTTCTTAGAGTGGTACAAAATGTGATAACTTTAAAGGAACATATGTAAAGGGGTGACCTTTTTACGTTTTTGTTTCATTTAACATTCAAAAATAATGACCTTGATACATCTTGTTTTGTATAACCGTGAAATAAGATGACCCGGAAGTAATTGAAACGTCTAAAGTTACACCTTTATAAGTCGTTATGTATAAAAAAGTGAACTTTTTCATGGAGGTTACCCTAAAACAGTGTAAAAGTTTGTATTTTTTAACAGTTGTTTCGGAAAACATGTTAAAAACATGTATTTTTCTAGTTTTGTTTTTCTTAGAGTGGTACAAAATTAGATAATTTTAAAGGTACATATATAAAGTGGTGAGCTTTTTACATTTTTGTTTCATATATATTTTTTCTAGTTTTTTTTTCTTTGAGTGGTACAAGATGTGATAATTTTAAAAGAAACATATGTAAAGCGGCAATCTTTTTACATTTTTGTTTATTATAGAAACGTAAAAATGAGAACTTTTTCATGGAGGTTCCATAAAACGGTTTAAAAGCTTGTATTTTTTTAATAGTTTTGTCGTAAAACATGTTAAGAGGACATATTTTTTATAGTGTTTTTTTCTTACAATGTTACAAAATGTGATAACTTTAAAGTTACATATGTAAAGTGGTGAGCTTTTTTGATTGCTGTTTCATATAACATTGAGAAATCATGGCTTTGATAAAACTTGTTTTGTAGATCCGTGAAAAAATGTGACCCGGAAGTCAGTGAAACGTCTAAAGTTGTCATCTTTATACATCGTTGTTATTTATATAAGCGTAAAATTGTGAACTTTTTCATGGAGGTTCCAGAAACCGGTGTAAAAGTTTGTATTTTTAACAGTTGTTTCAGAAAACATGTTAAAAACTTGTGTTTTTTCTAGTTTTTTTTCTTAGAGTGGTACAAAATGTGATAACTTTAAAAGAACATATGTAAAGTGGTGACCTCTTTACGTTTTTGTTTCATATAACATTCAAAAATAATGACCTCGATACAGTTTGTTTTGTTGAACCGTGAAATAAGGTGACCCGGAAATCATTGAAACGTCTAAAGTTACATCTTTATAAGTCGTTGTTATTTATAGAAACGTAAAAAAGTGAACTTTTTCATGGAGGTTACCCTAAAACAGTGTAAAAGCTTGTATTTTTTAACAGTTGGTTCGGAGAAACATGTTAAAAACATGTATTTTTCTAGTTATTTTTTTATTATAGTGGTACAAAATGTGATAATTTTAAAGGTACATATATAAAGCGGTGAGATTTTTACATTTTTGTTCATATATATTTTTTCTAGTTTTTTTTCCTTAAGTGGTACAAAATGTCATAATTTAAAAAAAAATATATGTAAAGCGGTAATCTTTTTACATTTTTGTTATTTATAGAAGCGTATAAATGTGAAATTTTTCATGGAGGTTCCATAAAACGGTGTAAAAACTTGTATTTTTTTAACAGTTGTTTCGTAAAACATGTTAAAAGGTCATACTTTTTATAGTTTTTTTTTCTTACAATGTTACAAAATGTGATAACTTTAAAGTTACATATGTTAAGCGGTCACCTTTTTTAATTTTTGTTTCATATAACATTGAAAAATCATGGCCTTAATACAACTTGTTTTGTAGATCCGTGAAAAAAGGTGACACGGAAGTCAGTGAAACGGCTAAAGTTGTCACCTTTACACATCGCTGTTATTTATAGAAGCGTAAAAATGTGAACTTTTTCATTGAGGTTCTATAAAACGGTGTAAAAGCTTGTATCTTTTCACAGTTGTTTCGTAAAACATGTTAAAAGAACATATTTTTTCTAGTTTTGTAAAACATGTTAAATGTGATAATTTTAAAGTTACATATGTAAAGCGGTAATCTTTTTAGATTTCTTTTTCTTATAACATTGAAAAATCATGGGCTTGATACAACTTGTTTTGTAGATCCATGAAAAAAGGTGACCCGGAAGTTAGTGAAACGTCTAAAGTTTATTTATAGAAGCGTAAAATTGTGAACTTTTTCTTGGAGGTTCCAGAAACCGGTGTAAAAGCTTGTAGTTTTAACAGTTGTTTCAGAAAACATGTAAAAAACTTGTGTTTTTTCTAGTTTTTTTTCTTAGAGTGGTACAAAATGTGATAGTTTTAAAGGAACATATGTAAAGCGGTGACCTTTTTACATTTTTGTTTCATATAACATTCAAAAATAATGATCTAGATACAGCTTGTTTTGTAGAACCGTGAAAACAGGTGACCCGGAAGTAATTGAAACGTCTAAAGTTGTCACCTTTATACGTCGTCGTTATTTATAGAAACGTAAAAAAGTGAACTTTTTCATGGAGGTTCCCCTAAAACACTGTAAAAGCTTGTATTTTTTTTTAACAATTGTTTCGAAAAAATGTTCAAAACATGTATTTTTCTAATTTTTTTTACTTAGAGTGCTATAAAATGTAATAATTTTAAAGGAACATATGTAAAGTGGTGACCTTTTTACATTTTTGTTTCATATAACATTAAAACATAATAACCTTAATACAACTTGTTTTGTAGAACGTGAAAAAAGGTGACCAAGAAATAATTGAAACGTCTAAAATTGTCATCTTTATACGTCGTTGTTATTTATAGAAACTTAAAAAAGTGTACTTTTTCATGGGGTTCTCCTAAAATAGTGTAAAAGCTTGAATTTTTTAACAGTTATTTCGGAAAACATGTTAAAAACATGTATTTTTCTATTTTTTTTCTTTGTGTGGAACAAAATGTGATAACTTTGAAGGTACATATATACAGCGGTGAGCTTTTTACATTTTTGTTTCATATAACATTAAAAATCATAATCTTGATACAACTTATTTTGTAAAACCGTGAAAAAAGATGATCCGGAAGTCGTTGAAACGTCTAAAGGTGTGACGTTTATACATCGCTGTTACTTATAGAAGTGTAAAAATATGAACTTTTTCATAGATGTTGCATAAAACGGTTTAAAATCATGTATTTTTTAATAGTTGTTTCGGAAAAATGTTAAAAAACTTGTATTTTTTCTAGTTTTTTTTCTTTGAGTGGTACAAAATGTGATATTTAAAAAAAAACATATGTAAAGCGGTAGTCTTTTAATTTTTTTTTTTCATATAACATTGAAAAATAATGACCTTGATACAGCTTGTTTTATAGAACAGTGAAAAAAAGGTGACCTGGAGGTCATTTGAAACGTATAAAGTTTTCACCTTTATACATCGTCTTTATTTAGAGAAGCGTAAAAATATGAACTTTTTCATGGAGGTTCCATAAAACAGTGTAAAAGCTTTTATTTTTTAACAGTTGTTTTGGAAAACATGTTAAAAAGACAATTTTTCTAGTTTTTTTTTTCTTAGAATAGCACAAAATGTGATAATTTTAAAGGTACATATGTAAAGCGGTGAGCTTTTTACATTTTTGTTTCATATAACATTGAAACATCATAACTTTGATACAACTTTTTATGTAGAACCGTGAAAAACGGTGACCCGGATGTCGTTGAAACGTCTAACTTGTCACGTTTATACATCGTTGTAACTTATAGAACTGTAAAAATGTGAAGTTTTTCATGGATGTTCCATTAAACGGTTTAAAATCATGTATTTTTTAATAGTTGTTTCGGAAAACATGTTAAAAACTTGTATCGTTTCTAGTTTTTTTTTCTTAGATTGGTACAAATTGTGAAAATTTTAAAAAAACATATGTAAAACGGTTATCTTTTTACATTTTTGTTTCATATAACATTGAAAAAATCATGACCATGATACAACTTGTTTTGTAGAACCGTGAAAAAAGGTGATCCGGAAGTCATTTGAAATGTCTAAAAGTTTTCACCTGTTTACATCTTTGTTATTTATGGAAGCGTAAAAATGTGAACTTTTTCATGGAGGTTCCATAAAACGGTGTAAATGTTTGTATTTTTTAACAGTTGTTCCAGAAAACATGTTAAAAAGACATATTTTTCTAGTTTTTTTTTCTTAGAATGTTACAAAATGTGATAATTTTAAAGTTATGTATGTAAAGCGATGAGCTTTTTACATTTCTGTTTCATATGACATTAAAAAATCATGGCTTTGATACAACTTGTTTTATAGATCTGTGAAAAAAGGTGACCCGGAAGTCAGTGAAACGTCTAAAGTTGTCACCTTTATACATGTTATACCCAAAATTAACGCCGTTAACTTCGTTAAGTTTCGTTCTTAACTCCGTCAGAAATTGTTATAACTTGAGTAACGAGGTACTAACCGTGTGACCTAACGTCGTTAATGATATATCCGTTATACCATTATCTCTGTATTTATATCTTTTTCAGTTACGAGTCAAAGGCTTTATGGCGAGATTGAAGACAAATCATGATGTCTAAAAGTTTTCACCTGTTTACATCTTTGTTATTTATGGAAGCGTAAAAATGTGAACTTTTTCATAGAGGTTCCATAAAACGGTGTAAATGTTTGTATTTTTTAACAGTTGTTCCAGAAAACATGTTAAAAAGACATATGTTTCTAGTTTTTTTTTAGAATGTTACAAAATGTGATAAATTTAAAGTTATGTATGTAAAGCGATGAGCTTTTTACATTTCTGTTTCATATAACATTAAAAAATCATGGCTTTGATACAACTTGTTTTATAGATCTGTGAAAAAAGGTGACCTGGAAGTCAGTGAAACGTCTAAAGTTGTGTCCTTTATACATGTTATACCCAAAATTAACGCCATTAACTTCGTTAAGTTTCGTTCTTAACTCCGTCAGAAATTGTTATAACTTGAGTAACGAGGTACTAACCGTGTGACCTAACGTCGTTAATGATATATCCGTTATACCGTTATCTCTGTATTTATATCTTTTTCAGTTACGAGTCAAAGGCTTTATGGCGACATTGAAGACAAATCATGAAGACTCGTCCGTTATGACTGTTTGGCCGTTATCAAGACCCTAGTCCAGGTTCAAGTATAAAAAGAGAGCTCAAATCAGCGAGAAGGACACATTAAAACATAGAGAAACAATGAGAAGATCCCCGAGTATACCTTGATGAATCTGCGACACCACAGTCGCAGACTCACGAACGATCATTCATACTGTTTTTGTAACTTTATTTATTGTTCTTAACGTCGGCATCCCTGTTTGACGTCCTTCTCCTTTAGTGCATCGATGATCCCCCTTACGGTCATCCGCGGTTTTTCTCTCGAAAGGGAGTTTTCCGCGTCAACAATTATTTGTGTCGTTTACATTCTGTTTGTTTGTTTTTCGAATTGGTTTTCTTTCTTTAGTTGATAAAGGTCCGAATCGTTAGTCTACCGTTAAGTCATTTTTTGGCATTAACAGTTTGGCGCCATTCGTGGGACCCAACTAGAGAAAAGATCTCTTCGAAAAACTTCCTTTGCTATTAACTTGTTTAAGAACTTTCTTTGAAACAGGAATGTTGAGGAGGCGGAAACGCACGAAACCAAACACCAAACGAATTGGAAGCCTTGCTCTAAGGAGTGAACTTTTTGGAGGAACAGAATCGCAAAGCTAACCAGGAGATCCATGCTCTAAAGAACCCAAATGTCGGCTCGTCTTCTGTCTCAGTCCCGCTCTTTGAATCTCAGGGTACACCCCCACCGCCTCCGCCACGCAGTACCGTGCCTACCTCATTTCCCGAGAGACCGCCACCGCCTCCATCCCGAAGTTATGCGCCCACATCAATTCCAGGTGTATCACAAAGCAATTTTTTTCTGGAGCAAACACACATGACAGCTTCAGTTCCACAAAATACTACAACGTTTCCATTAAACAGCTCTGTCATGGATTCGACGTACATATCTATACCATTTTCTCAGCCACCGAATAATTCCAATATTGGGCAAACCTACGTATCTGTACCCATCCCAACCACCGCGATATATACGTACGTTAATTCACCATACACAACCACTAATGGCGAAAGTCATGATTTCATCCATCAGAGCATACCGTTTACGACCAATCATACGTCAATCCCCATGATGAATACAAACCATCCATTCAACACTCATAAAACTCCCTACGATGACCCAGTCGCCCGAAAGTTCAAACAACTTGAAGAACAAAATGAGAAAATACTGTCATTACTTGCAAAACTACCTGGAGCAGCAGTGCCCGTCGACGTAGAGCCTCCTACCGGTTTTCAAGCTTCACCTTCCGCTGATTCGATCGCTCTGGTAGACGTTCCCAAAAAGTATAACATTTCTACGTTCACGCCGAAGTATTCTGGTATCACGGATCCCAACGAGCATGTCGCGCAATATAAGCAGCTTACGTGGACGGCGTCGATACCCCATAATTTTCAAGAGGTCCGTATGTGTAAAAGTTTCGGAGCATCCCTCACAGGCGCATCATTACAGTGGTTGATCAACCTCAAGCCCAAATCGATCAATTCGTTCGCCGACCTCGTCAACCAGTTTTTCCAGCAATTAGCCAACAGTCGCAAGATGGAGAAACAAAGTAGTGACCTCTATTATATAATTCAGAAGGAAGGAGAGACCGTCAGGAATTACTTCAACCGCTTCAACATGGAGATGATCGGGATACATAATTGTGACATCAAAACGGCGATCGAAGCTTATAAACGAGGGATAGACAACAACTCGGGTGTATACCTAGACCTTACCAAATATCCAACCAATACATTTGAAGACGTGAGAGCACGAACCTTGGCTCATATGAGAATCGAAGATGACGTTGCCTTCCGACAACAAAAATCTTCTGATAAACGGGTGCTTGGAGTCAAAACACCTGAATTCAAAAATTCAAAAGTGGTTTCTAACGTCAGGCATGAAAAAAGAAAAGTCGAACCCAAGGTAAAACCCCAAGTTCACCCAATACCCAAATTTGTCAACTTACGGTTTTGCAGGTACTTTGAAGGAACTAGTGGAAATATTGAAAAATCTCCAAGCTATAGTACGATGGGCCAAGAAAAGTGATCGACCGAAAGATCAAAAAGATACGACGAGATGGTGCGATTTCCATAATGATCATGGGCATGATACGGACGACTGTCAAGTCCTGGAAAGAAATCGCATGGCTATCACAAAAGGCTATCTCAACGATTTGGTCTCGACGCAGACCACAGGTAACACCCCTAGACCCACATCTCCTACGCATACTAAAGTAGTAAATTGTGTGACAGGAGGATCCGACATATGTGGATTAACATACTCAGCTGCTAAAAGACACGCGGGGTAAAAATTCGATGAGTCTAGCATCCCCGTCGACTATCAAAAAGGAGACGACAAAAATCTTGCCTATATGGCGGTCGTGTTCAGCGAGGAAGATCTAGGCGACACCAGATGCAGACATCATGATGGCCTTGTCGTTCAACTCACCATCGGGAATTGTCTGACCAAAAGAATTCTCGTGGACGGAGGAAGCTCAACCAACATCATCTTTCTCAATAGCCTCAAAGCTATGGGGATAAGGGAGACAGAAATCGTACGACGATCAACAGTCTTAGTCGGCTTCAATGGTGACGCATCCACGACGATGGGAGAGATTACGCTACCCATCTTCGCAAGAGTCAATAAATCGACTCGCTTTAACGTGGTCGAATGTTCCTTAGCTTATAACGTTATCCTTGGAAGATCCTAGATACACGACATGAAGGCAGTCCCCTCGACGTACCATCAAACGATAAAGTTTCCGACTCCCTGGGGGTGCAGGAAATAAGAAGTGAATGAAAAGACGCGAGAGAATGCTACAAAGTCGCAATGAGACCTCGAAAGCAGAGCATCTAGCAATTACAGAGCCAGGCGGAGGACAAATCCCCTGACGATTACGGACTCCAGGAAATCACCTTGGATCCACCCCGACCGGAACGTACAGTATTCCTGGGGGCATCCTTGGACGAAGAAATAAAGAACGATCTCATACGATTCCTAAGGGACCACTCCGACTGTTTTGCTTGGACGCACGAAGATATGGTCGACATAGACCCAAGTATCATATCACACAAGTTGGACGTGGACACAAGCTTTCCCCCGATCAAGCAAAAGCGAAGAAAGTTTGCACATGAAAGGAACAAGATTATCAATGAAGAGGTCGACAACTTGCTAAAGTCCGGCAAGATCGGAGAAGTCAAGTATCCGGAATGGCTGGCCAATGTTGTCGTGGTCAAGAAAAAGAACGGAAAGTGGCGAGTTTGTATCGATTTCACCGACTTGAACAAGGCATGTCCCAAGGATCCTTTTCCTCTTCCACACATCGACGCCATGGTTGACACCACATCTGGACATGAAATATTGACGTTCATGGACGCATATTCTGGATACAATCAAATACTCATGCATCCGGACGACCAAGAAAAGACAGCCTTCATGACAGACAAAGGCATCTATTGCTACAAAGTAATGCCGTTTGGTCTAAAAAATGCCGGATCAACGTACCAACGACTCGTCAACCTTATGTTTAAAGATTTTCTAGGCAAGACAATGGAGGTGTACATTGACGATATGCTCGTAAAGTCAAAGCGCAAGATCGATCATATTGAACACCTTAAAGAATCTTTTGAAATCCAAAGAAAATACGATATGAAGCTGAATCCGACTAAATGCTCCTTTGGAGTTCGCGCAGGAAAGATTCTTGGGACACATGGTGACGCGCCGAGGCATTGAAGCTAGTCCGGATTAGATCAAAGCAATCCTCGACTTACGATCACCAAGGAACCTGCAAGAAGTACAATGCTTGGCTGGGAGAGTCGCAGCTTTAAACCGGTTTATTTCAAAATCATCGGACAAATGTCATTTATTCTACAACGTCCTCAAGAAAAATAAAGGTTTTGACTAGACTGACAGTCATGAAAAAGCGCTGGGTAAGCTTAAGGAATACATGATGTCCCCACCTCTTTTGTCGAAACCAAAAGATCATGAAACCCTGTACCTATACTTATCGGTAAGTAACACTTCCGTAAGTTCGGTACTGGTCCGGGAAGACGAAAATCAGCAAAGACCAATATATTACGTGAGTAAATCCCTCGTCGATGCAGAGACAAGATATTCGTCGATGGAAAACCTACTCCTGTCATTAGTAACTTCTGTAAAAAAGTTATGACATTACTTCGAAACTCATCCAGTTGCTGTCGTCACCAACTACCCGCTCAAGTGCGTCTTGAGGAAGCCGGAATTAACTGGCAGGCTCGCGAAGTGGAGTATTTATCTAAGTGGTTACGACATCTCCTTTATTCCACGAACAGCAATAAAATCGCAAGCAATTGCTGACTTTATCGTGGATTTTACACCCGACCTAGAAAAGGAAGCCATCACAGAGATCTCATCTATGGTGAATTTGGACGACAACTAATGGACGATCTATGTTGATGGATCATCGAACATACGTGGAACCGGCTTGGGACTCGTCCTAAAATCACCATAGGGGGACAACATGGCATATTCGATATCTTGCGACTTCAACGCAATGAACAATGAAGCAGAATATGAAGCATTGATCGCAGGACTACGAATGGCCCTCGAGGTGGGGGCAAAACATTTCCTGGTTAAAAGTGATTCCTTGCGGATCGTCAATCAGTTGAACGGGGAATTCGCGACTAAAGACGCACGAATCACAAACTATTTCGAAGTCGCAAAAGAAAAAATGAAAAGCTTCGAATCTTGTACAATACAACAAGTACCAAGAGATCAGAATATGCAGGCAGACGCGTTAGCCAACTTAGGGTCCGCCCTCAGCAAATCCAAGTTCGACAATATAACAATAATTCATTTGGAATCTCCATCGATCGAAAAGCATGATGTCGCAGTCATAACCAGTAACGACGAGGACGAATGGTTCAAAGAAGTAAAAGACTACCTCAAAGATGGTCGATTACTAGAAGACAAGCTGAAAGCCAGACAAATACGATTCAAATCTTCCAAGTATGTTATTATGCACGGTCGTTTTTATAGAAGATCTTCCACCAGGCTAAACCTACGATGTGTAGCTAAAGGTCAAATAGAAGAAATCCTTCGAAAAATGCACGAGGGTGAGTATGGGAATCATTCTGGAGGATGAAGTCTGGCGAATCGAATCTTGCGACAAGGATATTATTAGACGACGTTGTGACAGGACGCGTTCCGGTACGTACAAAATTGTGATCTATGTCAGAGACACGCAAGCACAACTCATAAACCTTCAGAAATTCTACATTCGACGTTGACTCTGTGACCAGCTCCCAGACAAAAAGTATTTCTTCTGGTGCTTACGGACTATTTTTCTAAATGGATTGAAGCTGCTGCTTTCTACCAAGTTCGGGATAAAGAGGTTATTACCTTTATCCAGAATAATATAATCTGCAAATTCGGGATCCCGTCAGAAATTGTATGCGACAACGGATCTCAGTTCATAAGCGAGAAAACAAGAAAGTTCTGTGAAGATCGCCATATTAAAATCATAACATCGACGCCCAGATACCCACAATCAAACGGGCTAGCTGAGTCAAGCAACAAAACTATTATCAACACTATCAAGCGACGCCTCAGTTCAGCGAAAGGAAAATGGGTAGAGCAACTCCCGACGGTTCTATGGGCTAATCAAACAACACCCCGATCCGCCACTGGACAGACACCTTTCTCTCTAGTCTATGGGTGCAAAGCAGTACTACCTATCGAAATCAGATTACCTGTTACTAGACATACAACAGTTGAACAAAATTTGATCGACCTCAGCTACGACGTTGACGGATTGGAAGAACTAAATGAAGTTGCACTCATTCGAATGGCTACCCAACAGCAAGCTGTCGCTAGGCATTTTAATTAAAATGTGAAGGTCAAAACTTTCCAAGAGGGAGATTATGTTTTACGACGAATCTTCCAAAATACCAAGAGCTTAACGCAGGAAAACAAGCACCCAAGCGGGAAGGACCTTATAGAATTACCCAAGTCGTTGGAAAAGGGGCTTATCGCCTGCAAAATATGAGTGGTCGGGGTATCCCACGAAGCTGGAATGCCACTCATCTCAGGAAGTATTTCTTTTAAATTCGCAAGTTTTTACCGTATGTTTATTTATTTTTATTTCTTTATACGATTACTAACTTGAGCGTCGGAGGGTTGTTGGTCAAACCAACGACCACCTCTAACGTTTTCTTTCGATCGCAGGTACGCCGGAAGTCGCAAGAACCCACGAAGCGATATAAAAATACATATATAAATAAAAAAGTCATGGCAAAAGGTAAATATATCAAAATTCCTTACAAAAATGGCCCGACCTAAAATGTCGTCCATAACGAAAGTACAAAAAGAAAAGGAAAATCAAGGGGCAGGAGGGGCGAACTTCGCTAGTTGACCATTAAGGTCGTCAATCTTTGCTTGGGCCTCGTTCAGTTAAGACCTGAGACCACCAACCTCAGTAACCTTCCCGATAAGGCCGTCTCCAGCTCAGCCTCCAAAACTCCTATTCTCTCCAGGGCGACCTCCAAGCGTTGTCGGAGATCAGAGCTAACGCTTTGTTCTCGAACAAGGTCCTCTTGAACCTCCTCGAAACGGGAAGAGAGCTTTTCGGCTTTAGCCGATACGTCCTCTTCCATCGCTTGCAAAGCCTCCTCCTGATCGCGGACTCTTGTCTCCAGGTTGGAAGTCATGGTCACAACTTGATCAATCGATGCCTGAAGGGCCTGAAAAATATATCAATCGAAAAACATCAGATATGCATAACGCATGATCGCTGATACGCACGACACATGATGCATGATTGTTAAAAAACATACGCTACCTGGAAAAAAGGGACGGGAAACTCGGCGTCATCTCCAAAAATGGACGGGCTTCCCTCTATAGGTTTCTTCCCTTTATCCCTCGATGGGGCAGAAGAACCAGTTACGTGCGATGGCCTAACAACCATCGACGTCTTCGCCTTCTTGGAACTAGAAGTCACAAAAGACGGTTCTCTCAGGGTCGACCCAGAAGCACCTCGTTGACTCATACCCCTGCGGGCAGGTAAAAACCTTCCACCTTGGGAAAGCTCCCTAGATTTTCCCGAAACAGTAAGAAAAAGTGAGAAGACCAGACTCTTCGTCAAAACAAAAACAAAAACAAAGATAGGTTCAATACCTATTCCTTCTTCCGGTTTTGGAGTCGGATGAGACGCCCTGATGAAGGTAACACCCTCATCCTCCTCATCCACAATATCTTTGCCCTTGTCCTTATCATCCATAGGAGCTACGCCCTCTTTGGGATCGTAGACCTGAAACTCCCGGTGGGGAATCTGCCAGAAGAGCACAAGTTTGGCCGACGAAGCGAGCAAAGGTGCAAGTTCGCACGTCACACCTGAAAACCAAGATAAGAAAAATTAAAACGGAATCTTATTCCTGTTAAAGAATAAAGAGAACGCCGTTTACCTTGCATAGGCCACCCGTAGACAATCCAGTCCTCGGCAGGGGCATAAAACGCCAAACTACAGAACACATAGCGAGTTTTCCAGTCGCGATCATTCACTTCAGTACCAGGTATCAGCACCTGGTGTCGTCGATCCCTGGAATAAGGACTAAATCGACGATTGGCATCAGCTTTGACCGTGTAGGCCAAAAGTAGCTCATGGTGAAAGGGGAAAACCAGTCAGCCATCAATCGTTCCACAGTCAGAACGATCCTCCAAAATTGGGGCATTAACTGCCCCGGGGATATCTCGAATCGACCGAGAAACTCCCTCACCAGAGAAGAGAATCCCCACGTAAACCCAATCTTGAAAGGGTATTCGTAGAGGATAAAGCGAACAGAGGGACATTCCTCCGCTCCAAGATCAGCGGGACTCTCCAACTGAATATAGTCAGGGAGCCATACCAAATCCCTGAAAGCAAGAAGATCGTCTGGCGACGATATTGTGCTTAATAAATTCGACATCCTTGGCAAAAAGCAATAGTTTACTCTGGTAAGAAAAGATTGCAGGTTCTATAAGAAGCGAAGAAGAAGACATGGATTTAGGAAACCAAATCGTTTTCTTTTATACGAGAATAAGGGTCGATTTGATTTCTCCCTGGATCGACAGCTGTTGATCGAAAGTCCCGAATGCAACCACCGGATCCTCGACACCTGTCCCCCGCCTATGTCATCCACGTATCATGCGGATGACGTCATTGCCATCGTTATCTCAAAATCCAACCGGGACTAAATCGATTGCTATTCCAAATTAAAATCGACCACCGCATTAATCGATATGATTGCCAAAAATTCGGTCGCGTGACAGAATAAATTCTTGAAATAATTTCCTGCAAAAAAATTTCAAAAATTTAAGGGCAAACGTTTACACCCAAAATTAACACCGTTAATTTCGTTAAGTTTCGTTATGATTCTACCGTTAACTCCGTTAGAAGTTGTTATAACTTGACTAACGAGGTACTAACCGTGCGACCTAACATCGTTAATGATATATCTGTTATACCGTTATCTCTGGATTTATATCATTTTCAGTTACGAGTTGTCACACCCTGCTAAAGCGGAAACATGAGGCGTGATAGTTCAAGATTTCATTGCGATAGGGCAAAAACAACACCAATCATCCATTCAAATACATAACAAATTAAAACCGAAATTACATCATACAAGTCCAAAGTTTTAACAAAATAAAAGAAACAAAGTGTCCAAACATAACGATTTCAATTTTTAAAACGTGATTGATGTCGACGCGCCCATATAACAAGCATTTCAGTTAATCTTTCTTTCCCCTGAAAAGCATGATAAAAAACAAGGTCAAATACAAGGAGTTGGTGAGTTCACAGGTTTTCAATATTATAAACATCTTTTGCATAAATGAATATTGAGCAAAATAAATTTTATGGCACTTAGTAAATCTTTAAATCTTAAAACGTTCAAGGCATTTTGTACTCTAATTTAAAGTAAGTAATGAGCCACCACTAAACCTTTTGACCACAAAAACTCTTTTTAATTCTACCTTAGCGGTGGGACTAGAACCCCACATATGTAGAACCTTTATTATAAGTATAGTGCACCCCTACCTGTAGTTTTTGGGTGGGATTGCTTTTTCGCACCCCTACTTGTCGGTTTTTAGGTGGGATTGTCCGTCCAATAGCACTATACACAAATACCCTCGGCTCTTCACTTGAGTTAATAGTCGTGTACAAACTTTTATAGGACATTTTACTCAATACCAAACTATTAGTGTACATGTCTTAGTGCCCATAACATAAATTTCATAATATTTCACATTCGTCAATGCAAATAGCTCAAATATTTCATTAAATCATGCTTTTCACCCCAAAACGTATAAAACACTTTAAAAGAAGGGCTGTGAATACTTACCTGATTAGATACACGAAAACGTTCACTTACTGGCCTAAAGTCTTCATATCAAAGCAAGGTACGCAATTAGTCACTTTTCCTTTTCGGGTCTAAAAGAATTAGGTATTTGCTTGAATTAAAACCTATCTTGTGTAATGCCAATTTAATATATAAAGAGTTGTAATATATATTGTCCTTGATTTGTCCAAATTTTTATTTAACTCAAATTTTTAAAGGTTCCAACTTGTTTCACATAAAATCATAACATTCCAGAAAGTTCATGATGGTTTTCAAGATATATCCCCTTAGAAATCATCATCAAAATACATCTTCCTTATTTTAATTTATCACCCAAATTTATCAAAACTTGTCATTTTTCAGGGATTCCAAATGGATTACAAAGATAACACATAAATCTAGCTTCCAGAAGAAGAACCACTTTATTTCATTACATTTTGAGAGAGCTATGACACTTTTAATATGCATGCAACAATCTGTCAGCTCTGAACAGATTGCACCTTTATTTTGTTTTAAAAGATTGAACCCCCAAATCTCCATATTTTTGGATGAAACCAATTGCATTCAAAAGACAACTCATTAGAATAAACTCGGGAAGAAAAATCAAGAATTTTGGGTAAATAACCAAAGAGATATAGTCGTCCAAAACAGGGTTTACCTACTGTTGGACTCACTGTTTGCACACCTAAAATGTTTGGTTGTTTGGGGGGGTCAAAACTCAAAAATTTTGAGTGATTCCACTTGGGTTAGAACCGTAACTCAGAGAATAAACATTCAGAAGAATATTCATGACATTTGGACAAGTATTTGGCAAGATATGGGTGACAGAAATACTAACAAGTAATCTGTCAGCACCAAAAATGCCACTTGCAAGGGTCAAAAACCACATGCAAGTGATTTTGCTTACTTTTCTTATGTTCTAATGCTTGGGTCATTGACTAACACCATTATATAGTCATTTTTCATGTCTTTGGTGTATAATCTTTCCATATAACTTCAGAAAATTTGTAGGTTAGAAGAAGAACAAAGTAAAGTACAAGAAAATGGGTTTGTCACCAAAAATAGAAAGAAAAAAATAGTGAACGTAAAGTTCTTACTTACTTGGATGCTTAGGGTTCTTCAATATCTTCAATGATTTGCTAAAAAGAAAGGTTTTTGTAGGTGTTCTTTGTTGGAGTTAAAAGAGAGAAGAAGAAGAAAGAAATTGAAAGGGTTTTTAGTTCAAATTTTAGAGAGAAGTGGAAAAATGAGGGAAATGGGAGAAATTTGAGTTTTTATATGGGGGAGAGTTGAATTGGGTTGGGGGGGCCAATCACTTAGGCCCATTTTTATAAAAAAAAAAAATTAAGGCCCACAATTTGTTGTTTATAAATTTGTAATAAAAAGAAATGAAATGCAAGTAGATTTAGGTTAATTTTTCTCAATTTTGGCAAAATTGTTAGATTTTAAATTGAACTTCATGGAATTAGGATTTTTATGTCATCCAATTTTTTTTAATAAATGGTGCAATTAAATAATTTTTGGCATTACATTAAGATAGATTTTATCCTATACTTGCAATAGTGGGCTATCGGGATTAGACACCGGAAATCTAAGCCGGTTACGCACCTAACTATCTAATTTAGTCTTGCTAAGTAAATTTTAAATTTTGAGAAGTCCTAAACTATTGCTAACTTGAAGCTTCTGATTTGACAGTTGTCACAGTCTCCCGTGTTAGAAGAATTTCGTCCCGAAATTTTAATGACTGGCTTTCCCAGAGGCATTTCCGAAAAGGTGGGGATACTTATGCTTCATGAAGTCTTCTCGCTCCCATGTATACTCTGGGCCATGCTTCGAATTCCAGCGAATTTTTACAATAGGAATCTTACTACGCCTTAGCTGTTTGACTTCTCGGTCAAGTATTTCAATTGGTTCTTCAACAAAGTGTAACCGATCGCTAATCTGAACGTCTTCCTGGGTTAAAACCACTATTTCATTCGTTAAGCATTTCTTTAGATTTGACACATGGAACGTATCGTGGATGGCGCATAATTCCTGTGGTATCTTTAACTTGTACGCCACTGGCCCAATTCTTTCAAGTATTTCAAATGGGCCAATATATCTAGGACCCAACTTTCCTCTTTTTCTGAAACGTACTAGTCCCTTCTATGGTGATACCTTTAACAGCACCTTATCACCCACTTGAAACTCCAATGGTTCTCTAAGATTATCTGTGTAACTCTTCTGACGATCTCTTCTGTCTTGAGCCTTTCCTTGATGATTGAGATCTTGTCAGTGGTTTCCTGGATGATGTCGGGCCTGGTCAGTTGCTTGTCGCCAATTTCCATCCAACTAAGTGGTGATCTACACTTGCGTCCGTATAAAGCTTCGTACGACGCACACTGAATGTCGGTGTGGTAGCTGTTATTATAGGAGAATTCAACTAGTGGCAGATGGGTATCCTAACTCCCACCAAAATCTATCGCACACGCACGCAACATATCCTCTAGCGTTTGAATGGTTCTCTCCGATTGTCCATCCGTTTGAGGATGATAGGCAGTGCTAAAGTCCAACCGCGTACCCAATGCTTTTTGGAGTGATTGCCAAAATCGTGACGTAAAACGAGTATCTCTATCTGAGATAATGGAAATAGGCACCCCATGACATGTAACAATTTCATTGATGTAAATTTGCACACGCTTTTCCATACTGAAGTCTTCCTGAATAGGAATGAAATGCGCTGACTTCGTAAGTCGATCTACTATAACCCATATGGAATCGTGTCCCTTCCTAGTTCTGGGTAGCTTGGTTACGAAATCCATGGTTATTTGTTCCCATTTCCATTGGGGAAACTCGGGTTGTTGAAGTAGACCGGATGGTTTCTGATGTTCGGCCTTAACTTTAGCGCAACTTAAGCACTTGTTTACGTACAAAGCAATGTCTTTCTTCATTCCTGGCCACCAATAATATTCCTTTAAGTCTTTATTCATCTTATCAGCTCCTGGGTGAACCAAATATCTCGATCGACAGGCTTCATACAAAATTGTTGATCGTAGGTTATTAACCTTTGGTATCCAAACTCTATCTTCAAAGCAACGTACCACATCTGACTTTGTTTAGAATTTATTTTCCAAGTGATGTAGGGTCTCGTTCTTCAAATTCTCTACCTTCAATGCTTCTTCTTGAGCTTCAAGAATATGAGCTTTTAGGCTCGTCTGAACAAACATTCCCATGGCTCGTACCCTTGACGGTTTCACTCCTTCTTTCCTGCTTAATGCGTCGGCTATCATATTAGCCTTTCCTGGGTGGTACTTTATCTCACAATCATAATCACTAAGCAATTCAACCCATCTTCTTTGCCTCATATTGAGCATTTTCTGGTCAAGGATGTGTTGAAGGCTTTTATGATCGGTGAAGACAGTGCATTTAGTGTCGTAAAGATAATGTCTCCAAATCTTGAGTGTTTGAATACTACGACTCCTAGCTCCAAATCATGAGTTGTATAGTTCTTCTCATGGACTTTAAGTTGCCTTGAAGCATATGCAATGAATTTATCATTTTGCATCAACACACATCCCAAACCTTGGTGTGATGCATCGCAGTAGACCATTAAATTTTATATGCATTCGGGCAATGCTAAAATCGGTGCATTACATAGCTTGTGCTTCAGTGTCTGGAATGCTTCTTCTTGTTTCTCTCCCCAGATAAATTTCTTATCCTTTTGGGTTAATGTCGTTAGTGGTTGCGCAATTTTTGAAAAAAATCGTTATAAATCGCCGATAATAGCATGCTAAACCGAGGAATTCACGAATTCCCGTTGGCGTCTTCGGAGCTTCCTACTTTTTGTTGGCCACAATTTTCGTTGGATCCACATGAATTCACTTCTCATTGACTACATGGCCAAGAAAATGTACTTCGCGAATCTAGAATTCACATTTAGAGAACTTTGAGTACAATTTTTGTTCTTTGAGTAGTTCTAGCATCAACTTTAGATGTCGCTCATGATCCTCCTTGCTTTGCGAATAAATAAGTATATCGTCTATGAACACGATCACGAACTTATCCAGGTACGGTATACAGACCCTGCACATTAGGTCCATGAAGACAGCTGGCGCATTTGTTAGCCCGAAAGGCTTAACTAGGAACTCGTAATGGCCGTAGCGAGTCCTAAACGCTGTTTTGGGGATATCCACTTCACGGACTCTCATTTGATGATATGTAGATCTAAGATCAATCTTTGAGAAGTAATTAACACCTTGGAGTTTGTCGAACAAGTCATCTATTCGAGGGAGAGGGTATCGGTTCTTGATGGTCAGCTTGTTAAGTTCTCTATGATCAGTGCACATTCGAAAGGATCCATCCTTCTTTTTAAAAAAAAGGACTAGAGCTCCTGGAGTTGCTCTGATAATTCCTGCATATCTGATGGTTCCAATCGATAAGGTGATTTCGCCACGGGCGCGACTCTCGGAATTAAATCAATAGGAATTCAACTTGTCTTGGTGGGGGTAGTCCGGGTAACTCATCTGGGAATACCTCGGGAAAATCCTGGACTATAGGAAGATCCTGATTGCGTTTCTCTTCAGTCTCCTTAACCACAACGTGTGCCATAAACGCAATGCGGTCCTTGTTCAAGTATTTTCGCATCTTCATGCACGTCACTATTTTAATATTCCTTCTAGGTTTCTCTCCATATACTTTGAGTACTTCTCCTTCGGGTAGTGGAACTCGAATGATCTTTTCGGAGCAGCAAATTTCGACTCGGTTTTTAGACAACCAATCCATACCCACAATTATATCAAAGCTTCCTAAGTTGATTGGGATTAGGTCTATACAAAAGTTCCTTTTGGCCAAATTTAAGGTATAGTCCATAATTACGTCCCTGACCCTAATTTCCTGCCCGTTGGTATATTCAATAACGTATACCTCTTTCAAATTTTGGGATCTTAAGTTTATCTTTGGCCTAAATTCTAGCGATACATAACTCCTATCTGCTCCAGAATCAAACAGTACTGATGCTTAATGATCGTTTAGAAGAAACATACCTGTGACCACATCCGGATTTTGTCTTTCTTCTTCTACCCCAATCTCGAATACTCGACCTCTTGCCGGACCTCCTTGATTCCCTTGATTGGCTGGTCGTGCTTGATTTTGGCCTTCGATTCAGTCTCAGACACGTGTTTCGAAAGTGATCTGGACTTCCACACTCGTGACATGTTCGTCTTCTGCCACTCTAACAATCCTTAGCAAAATGGCCTCCCTTATTGCATTTGAGGCAAATGATGCGTCTTCCACTATGATGGTTATTGCACTAATCACATTTAGGGTATGACCCCTTTCCTTTCTCTTCTGACTGTGTCTGGATCCCATAGTTCCCTGTGACCTTCTGATTTTTACCCGTCCTTCCTCCAAATTGCCTTCTCACGGGTTCCTCCATCTTCCTCTTACCTTGAGCTTTGTCTCTTGCAAATACTCTGGAATGATTAGCATTGTTGGTGAGCCTGGTTGCCAAAATCACCGCATCTGGAAGGGTTTTTAGGTTTGCCGAAGTAACGTCCCCGCGCATTTCAGGAGATAAACCCCAGACGTACCTGTCGACTTGATTTTCCTGAGGCGTCACCAAATGTGGTACCATCTTTGCACGTTCATGGAAACGGGTAGTGCAAGAATCTATGTCATTTCCCTTCATTTCATGATATCATAGTTCCGCTTCCAACTTATGAGTCTTGCTTCTCGGGCAGTATTCTTCTTTGAGCATCCTCTTGAATTCTTCCCATGTAAGACTGTTGGCTGCCTCCCGGCCTCGATTTTGCACTTGGGTGTTCCACCAGGTCAATGCTCGTCCTTGTAGCAGACAAGTGGCAAACTCCACTTTGTTCCCTTCAGCAAAAAGCTCTGCTTAGATACACGAAAACGTTCACTTACCGGCCTAAAGTCTTCCTATCAAAGCAAGGTATGCAATTAGTCACTTTTCCTTTTCGGGTCTAAAAGAATTAGGTATTTGCTTGAATTAAAACCTATCTTGTGTAATGCCAATTTAATATATAAAGAGTTGTAATATATATTGTCCTTGATTTGTCCAAATTTCTATTTAACTCAAATTTTTAAAGGTTCCAACTTGTTTCACATAAAATCATAACATTCCAGAAAGTTCATGATGGTTTTTAAGATATATCCCCTTAGAAATCATTCACCCAAATTTTTGTATGGTTTAAGTTACTGAGTTAGCAACATTTTGTCAAAATATTACGAATTTTTTTTGGGGGGCGGGGTTTAAGTATTTAAATAGCTGTTTTAACTTTTAAGGGTCACAATCTTTAAGACAGAATGCACAATCTGGAAGTTACTGTTGGTTGGAAGGTCAAAACTTGTCCTTTTCAGTGATTCCAAATGGATTACAAAGATAACACATAAATCTTGCTTCCAGAAGAAGAATCACTTTATTTCATTACGTTTTGAGAGAGCTATGACACTTTTAATATGCATGCAACAATCTGTCAACTCTAAACAGATTGCACCTTTATATTGTTTTAAAAGATTGAACCCCCAAATCTCTATATTTTTGGATGAAACCAGTTGCATTCAAAACATAACTCATTAGACTAAACTCCAGAAGAAAAATCAAGCATTTTCGGTAAATAACCAAAGAGATATAGTCGTCCAAAGTAGGGTTTACTTACTGTTAGACTCACTGTTTGCACACCTAAAATGATTTGGGTGTTTGGGGGGTCAAAACTCAATATTTTTGAGTGATTCCACTTGGGTTAGAACCCTAACGCATAGAATAAACTTTCAGAAGAAGATTCATGACATTTAGACAAGTATTTGGCAAGATATGGGCGACAGAAGTACTAAGAAGTAATATGTCAGCACTAAAAATGCCACTTTCAAGGGTCAAAACCCACATGCAAGTGATTTTGCTTACTGTTCTTGTGTTCTAATGCTTGGGTCATGGATTAACACCATTATATAATCATTTTTCATGTCTTTGGTGTATAATCTTCCCATATAACCTCAGAAAATTCGTAGGTTAGAAGAAGAACAAAGTATAGTACAAGAAAATGGGTTTTTAACCAAAAATAGAAAGAAACAAAATAGTGAAGATGAAGTTCTTACCTACTTGGATGCTTAGGGTTCTTCAATATCTTCAAGGATTTGCTAAAAAGAAAGGTTTTTGTTGGTGTTCTTTGCTCGAGTTAAAAGAGAGAAGAAGAAGAGAGAAAATGAAAGGGTTTTTAGTTCAAAATTTAGAGAGAAGTGGAAAAATGAGGGAAATGGGAGAAATTTGAGTTTTTATATGGAGGAGAGTTGAATTGGGTTAGGGGGGGGGGGGGGGCAACCACTTAGGCCCATTTTTATAAATAAACAAATAAATTTAAAGGCCCACAATTTGTTGTTTATAAATTTGTAATAAAATGAAATGAAATGCAAGTAGATTTTGGTTGATCCTCAATTTTGGCAAAATAGTTAGATTTTAAATTGAACTTCATGGAATTAGGATTTTTATGTCATCCATTTTTTTAATAAATGGTGCAATTAAATAATTTTTGGCATTACATTAAAATAGATTTTATCCTATACTTGCAATAGCGGGCTATCGGGATTAGACACCGGAAATCTAAGCCGGTTACGCACTTAACTATCTAATTTAGTCTTGCTAAGTAAATTTTAAATTTTGAGAAGTCCTAAACTATTGCTATCTTGAAGCTTCTGATTTGACAGTTGTCACACAAGTCAAAGGCTTTATGGCGACATTGAAAACAAATCATGAAGACTCGTCCGTTATGGCCGTTTGGCCGTTATCAAGACCCTAGTCCAGGTTCAAGTATAAAAAGAGAGCTCAAATCAGCAAGAAGGACGCATTGAAACATAGCGAAACACTGAGAAGAGCCCCGAGTATACCTTAACGAATCTGCGACACCACAGTCCAAACTCACGACAACAGTGCTACGAGTCACGACAACAGTTGCAGACTCACAACAGATCATTCATACTGTTTTTGTAACTTTATTTATTGTTCTTAAGGCCGGCGTCCCTGTTTGACGTCCTTTTCCTTTAGTGCATCGACGATCCCCCTTACGGTCGTCCGCGGTTTTTTTCTCGGAAGGGAGTTTTCCGCGTCAACAATTCTTTGTGTCGTTTACATTCTGTTTGTTTGTTTTTCGAATTGGTTTTCTTTCTTTAGTTGGTAAAGGTCCGAATCATTAGTCTACCGTTAATTCATTTTGTGGCATTAACAATACATCGTTGTTACTTATAGAAGCGTAAAACTGTGAACTTTTTCATGGAGGGGTCAGAAACCGGTGTAAAAGCGGTGACCTTTTTACATTTTTGTTTCAAATAACATTAAAAAATAATGACCTTTGTACAACTTGTCTTGTAGAACCGTGAAAAAAGGTGATTCAGAAATTATGAAACGTTTAAAGTTGTCACCTTTATACGTCGTTGTTATTAATAGAAACGTAAAAAAAGTGAACTTTTTCATGGAGGTTCCCTAAAACAGTGTAAAAGTTTGTATTTTTTAATAGTTGTTTCGGAAAACAAGTTAAAAACATGTATTTTTTAAGTTCTTTTTTCATAGAATGGTACAAAATGTAATAATTCTAAAGGTACATATATAAAGCGGTGGGTTTTTTACAGTTTTGTTTCATATAACATTGAAAAATCATAACCTTGATTCAACTTTTTATAGAACCGTGAAAAAAGGTGACCCGGAAGTCGTTGAAACGTCTAAAGTTGTCACGTTTATACATCGTTGTTACTTATAGAAGTGTAAAAATGTGAACTTTTTCATGGATGTTCCATAAAACGGTTTAAAATCATGTAATTTTTAATAGTTGTTTCGGAAAACATGTTAAAAACTTTTTTTTCTAGTTTTTGTTTTCTTAGAGTGCTACAAAATGTGATAATTTTAAAATAAACATATGTAAAGCGGTAATCTTTTTGCATTTTTGTTTCGTATAACATTGAAAAATAATGACCTTGATACAGCTTATTTTGTAGAACCGTGAAAAAAGGTGACCCGTAAGTCATTGAAACGTCTAAATTTGTTACCTTTATACATCGTTGTTATTTAAAAAACGTAAAAAAGTGAACTTTTTCTTGGATGTTCCATAAAACAGTGTAAAAGCTTGTATTTTTTAATAGTTGTTTCGGAAAACATGTAAAAAATGTATTTTTTTTTTCTAGTACTTATGTAAAGCGGTGAGTTCTTTTTTTCATTTTTGTTTCATATAACATTGAAAAATCATAACCTTTTTTACAACTTTTTTTGTAGAACCGTGAAAAAAGGTGACCCGGAACTCATTGAAACATCTAAAGTTGTCACTTTTATACATCGTTGTTACTTATAGAAGTGTGAAAATGTGAAGTTTTTCATGGATGTTCCATAAAACGGTTTAAAATCATGTATTTTTTCTAGTTTTTTTTTCTTAGAGGGTACAAAATATGATAATTTTAAAAGAAACATATGTAAAGCGGTAATCTTTTTACATTTTTCTTTCATATAACATTGAAAAATTATGACTGTGATACACCTTGTTTTGTAGAACCCTGAAAAAAGGTGATCCAGAAGTCATTGAAACGTCTAAAATTGTCATTTTTATACATCGTTGTTACTTATAAAAGTGTAAAAATGTGAACTTTTTCATAGATGTTCCATAAAACGGTGTAAAAACATGTATATTTTAACAGTTGTTTAGGAAAAAAATGTTAAAAAACATTTATTCTTTCTAGTTTTTTTCTTAGTGGTACAAAATGTGATAATATTAAAGGAACATATGTAAAATGGTGACCTTTTTACATTTTTGTTTCATATAACTTTGAAAAATCATGAACTTGTTGCAACTTGTTTTGTCGAACCGTGGAAAAAAGATGACCCGGAAGTCATTGAAATGTCTAAATTTTCCACCTTTATACATCGTTGTTATTTATAGAAGCGTAAAAATGTGAACGTTTTCATGAAGGTTCCATAAAACGGTGTAAAAGCAAGTATTTTTTAACAGTTGTTTCCAAAAACATGTTAAAAAGATGTATTTTTTAGGTTTTTTTAGATTGGTACAAAATGTGATAATTTTAAAAGTTCAAATGTATAATCAAAATTTTGTAATGCAAGGATAAGTGTGATTGTCAATCTTTCTTTAAGGATATCAAAGGCATTTTGTTGCCTTTTTGATGTATTTGGTCTCTTCAAGATTTGCTCTATATCCAGGTCTATTTGGAATCACAGCTCCAGGGATGAAGTCTATTTGGAATCACAGCTCCTGGGATGAAGTCTATTTGGAATCACAGCTCCAGGGATGAAGTCTATTTGGTGCTCAATGCCCTTAAGTGGTGGTAAACCACTTGGTTCTTCTTCTAGAAAGACATCATCAAATTCCTGCAATAAAGACAAAACAAAACTAGGAAGAAGTGTTGTTAGTTCGTTAATATTTAACTAAACCTCCTTAAAAACAAGTACTAACGCCTCTTTATTTTCAACTAAAGCCTTCTTGACATCACTCCCCCCGCATAAAAATTTGACTTCTTTTCTTTTGCATTTTTCCCTCTCAATATCATTTTTTTTCACTCTCTTTCTTTTCTTTCACACCTTCTCCTTCACCCCCAATTTCTTTATTCTTTTTCTTTTGATCTACTCTTTTTTTCTCAACTACACTTTTTATTTTTGAGTCATTCATTCGAACTTGATCCTCTTGGACTTTCTTTGGTGATAAAGGAGAAATTACAATGGTTTTCACTCCCTCTTTAAGTGGGAATTTGTTCGAGTACCATTATATGTTACTCTCCTATCAAATTGCCATGGTCGTCCCAACAATAGGTGACTCGCATCCATAGAAACGACATCACACAGTACCTCATCTTTACCCCCCCCCCCCCCACCAATAGAAAATGCAATCAACACTTATTTAGTCACCTTTAACTCCCCATAATTATTTAACCATTGTAGTTTGTAGGGATTAGGATGTTTAGAAGTATTGAGATACAATTTTTCAACCAATTCGGTACTTGCCACATTAGGGCAACTCCCGCCTTCAATGATGAGCACATACCTTCCCATTCACTAAACACCTCGTGTGAAAGATGTTCTCCCTTTAGAGTTGAGTTTCATCAACGATGGCTTGGGTGTTGAGTGATCTTTTAGTCACAAGAATTTGGCCCTCTTCGCGGATGACTTCCTCCACTTTCTCTTCATCATCGGATTCGTCATTTTCTGAATAAGCCTCTCCATCATAGCGGATGATCATTGCTCTATTTTTTTTTACATTGAGAAGCAATATAGCCCATACCAAGGCATGTGAAACACTTAATGGAGCGAGAAGGTCTAGTGAGAGTGTTTTTACCATTATCCTTACCTTTGGGTTTTGTGTACTTCCTTGTGGTTTAGATGGCATGAAACTTGATGACTTGGGTATTTCTCCTTTGTGATTGTTTTGGGGATGATAAATTGATGAGTAACCTTTAGATTACGATCCTCCTATTCTTTTGAGTTGCCTTTCAACTTTAATGACCATTTATAACATATCCTCGGTTTCCACATAGTGCTGCAATTCTACTTGATTAGCGATTTCTTTGTTGAGCTCATTCAAGAATCTTGTCATGGTTGATTCATCATCTTCTTGGATGTATGCTTGTATCATATGGATCTCCATTTCATTGAAATACTCATAAACTGACTTGGTGCTTGTTGCAAAGATTGAAGCTTTTGGCATGTTTCTCGGTAGAAGTAAGTGGAAACAAACCTCTTTCTCATGATGATCTTCATCTCCACCCATGTTGCAATTGGTCTTTCTCCCATTCATTCTCTTGTTATACAACAATTGATCCCACCAAGTTAAAGCATAATCAGTAAATTCAATTGTAACCATCTTTATCTTGTTCTCCTCCAAGTTATATTGACATCCAAAAATCATCTTCACACGTTTCTCCCATTCAAGATAAGCTTTCGAATCACTTTTTTTAGAGGAATACTCCAAGCAACTATATTAAAAGAAACTAAGATAAGCTTCTAGATGACTTCGTCCTTGAAAAGTTGGAATCTTTAGTTTCATGTTGCCCATTGTTAGGAATAGATTTTATTGTGTCAAAATAAGGAAAGGATTATGTTTTGTAAAAAGGCAAGTGTATAATGCCTTATTCTTTACTTTACTTTCCTTATATTGTTAATTCCTAGCATATAAATAGAGGCTTAAGCTTATTTGTTTAATCTAGTTAGAGAGAGCATTATTGTAATCGATCATATAGCATTGTGCGACATTGTAACCTTCGATTGTACAAGTGAGATATCCGACTTATTCTCTCTAGATCACCGTGTTCTTCATGTTATTACTTACTTTCACACGTACTTGATAATATATTGGGATCCACAACTGGTATCAGAGCCAATCGATCAGAGTTTTGATCCAGTTCTAATCGACATCTTGATTATAAGGTAAAAATCTCATCTTTTTCTCGAACCCTACTATCTCTGTTATATCCGATATCCTGTTTAAATCATATCTGGGACTTTCTGTCATTCAAAACCATTCGAATCTTTCCAAATACCTATTCTGAACTATTTTCGAAACATTTTGTGCTAAAATTATCAAGTTGTGGATTAACATTCATAAATATCGGACCCATCACAATACACCTCGGACAATGTGATCCGAGAAACTAAGTTATCGGACCACACTCTACGAGAACAATAAATTTCTCGGACCCTACTAGTCCGAGAACTTTGATCCTATCGCATCCTAATTTTTTTTTAAATTAGATTTACTATCGTTTATCTTGAGTACTCTTGATTTTCTTGTCCATAGAAAACTCAAGAACTTTGTTCCTTGCAGATTTTCTAGTCAATAATCCTTCAGTAATCATTATAACCTTTAGTAATTATTTCTAAAATTTAATACTTGACTATTCTGGAAACTCGAAAACTCTGACTTTCTTGTCCATAAAAAGACTAGATGACTCTGTTACTCTAGATCCTTTTGGTCAATAATCCTTTGTTTTTGCTTTTTGTTTGATCAAGCGTTAAATTACTCTATCGGTTCAAAATTATTTTCTTTTTGCTTCGGAAATTGAAAACTTGGATTTTCTTGTCCATAAAAAGACTCGAGATCTTTGATCCTCGCAGATCTTTTTAGTCAAGAAGCCTTCGTTATCTTTCCTTAAACAAATCAGGAAAAAAAAATTGAACCAAAGGATTCGATACAAATTTATTTGTCTGTTTTCAAAGTTTCATCCGAGAAACTCGGTTATCATACCATATAGATCCGACAAGTTCATTCCTCGAACCCATTTAATCCAACAAGTTCGTTTATCGGACCCACTACGTCTGACAACCTGAGATCTCGCACCATATAGTCCGACATCTAAGTCTTACCCATCCTTGTGATCCGAGATTTTATACCAAACTCCAAAGATTGTCTTTGAACCCTTTCAAACCTCACCGATCGAGATCATTCCATCAAGTACAATGACTATGTGTGAAGCTATGGCTATTGGCTCTGACATTCGCCCACTCGTCCTATTCCGGGGTGAATATTCTCAATGGAAAGATCGTTTCCTTGACTTTGTCGAACACGACGATTATGCGGATGAAATCATGCGATCCATCACTGAAAGCCCACCTCCTGTTTTCTACGATGATTGTCCCGCAAGGCCAAATCCCTCCTATTCCGGCTCGACAAGAAGTCAAACATAAATCCGTGTATAACGAGGAGGAAAAACGTCTTACCAAAGGTGATCAACTTGCAAGGTCCTACCTTCTCCAAATGAAATTTACATGAGCATCGATTGCCAACGTACCACGGCTAAAGGAATGTGGCAACAAATCGAGAAGATCATGCTTGGAACAAAGATTGGCACTCAACTGAAAAACACCAACTTTATTTCAAAATATGAAGAATTTAAACCCAAAGAAGAGAAAGTCTTTTGGACACATATGAGCGATTTTTAAATCTGCTCAACGAACCGAGTAAGAATGAAATTCGAAAGACCAAAATTGAGAATAATGTGAAACTGGTGAGCGATATCCAACTGGAATGGAGACGTTTTGCCAATTAAATCAAACGTAGCAAGTTCCTTGTTGAACTAGATCTACACGAGGTGTATGAAACACTCAAACAAGATGAAGAGGAGGTTCTCAAAGCCATGGCTGCCAACAAGAAATACGCAAAGACTTCCGACCCAATTGCTTTTATGGCAAAAGAAGATCACCAATCATCTCGACCCATTCAAAGTGAAAGTTTTACGGAGGAAGAGGAAGACGGCTACACATCCGATCCCGAAATCGCCCCATTCCAACAACAATTAGCCCTTCTTACCCAAGCATTTCAAAAGAAGTTCTCTCACTGTCCCACCTCCATTAAACTAAGATAGGCTTCGGGTCGAAAGAATTATTAATGCAAGGAGATGTTTGAACCCAAACTTTGCCAAGAAGAAAAACAACCACCAATTAAACCCGAACACAAATTCAAAGGCGAGATGAGCTTATGCTACAGCTATGGCAAGTCCGGACATTATGCATGAGAATGCAAGAAACTAGTCATCAAAGATTCCAATTATTTTGCATACAAACTTATGCTTGCAAAACAACGCGAAGCCGGAAAGGTTCTCATGGCGGAGGATGAGCATTGGCTTGATAAAAAATAACAACTAGCAAGAAGAAATTCAAGCCCACTTCATTCTCATGGCAAATGTCACGAATCCATCCAATGATGAGCCTCCCGCCGGTATCAATCTAATGGCCAACACTGACAACGTCTCAAGCTTCCGACCCTTCTAACGAGGTAAGCAACTCCAACTATGATTGCCCAAATGCATGAATTAACCGCCGCACTGCAAGATCTACAATCTGAACTTAAATCGAGAAACTCTCGGTTTCTACTTTAGAAGCACGTCTAGAAAATAATTATAACGAACTCTTACTTGCCACATCCGAAATTGCTACTTCTATAAGCCAAAGTGAAAACATTCGAAAAGAAAAGACCATTTTAGAAGAAGAATTTTGAAACTCAAACACAAAAATACTGACCTCGTGGAAAGACTTGACAAATCTAAACGTGACGCCAGGGGCGGCCCTAGAGGTGTGTCGGCGGTGCGGCCGTACGGGGCCTAGATCCTCCCGGGCCTCCCGTTTTTTTATATATTTAAATATTATGCATCAACGTATATAATAAAAATGATGCAAAATAGCACAATTGGCTTTCTTGCTGAGATGGTAAAACGCTTCAGTTCTTGTCTAGTGAACCTGGGTCCCAATCCTGTTGTTGGCATTTATTTTACTTTTTAGTTGAAATAGCATTTAAGTTAGAGTAAACTGCAATGTTGGTCCCCGTGCTTTGTTGTTTTTTTATGGTTTTCATCCCTATTAAATTTTTTATTGTAAGGAAACCCCTCATTGATTATTATTTGTTTGTTGTTTTTTCTAAGGACCTTAAAAAACTTTCTTTATCTTTTTATTGGCTTTCTTCTATAAATAAATTTATTATTTTATTATTTACATACGTCTTTTAAAGTTTTTTCTAATTTTTATTGTTAGTATTCTTTTAATAACAATAAATTAAAAATAAATCATTCATATGTGTTTTTTATATACTAATAATTATTTATTGGATTTATATAAAATAGGATGTCTCCAACTAAAAATTTAAATCGGATCATTCTAAACGTCAATAAAAAAAGAATTTATCTAATGAATTGGAACTATTACAAAAAACATTTACTAGATGAACACAATACAACTGGTACAATACTAAATTTCTTAAAAAGGGTAGACATTTCACGTTTTGAATATAGAATTTCGCTGACTATCCCCATCACAGTTGCATCAGCTGAAAGAAAGAAGATTTTCAAAACTAAAACTTTTGAAATCTTATTTGTGAACGATTATATCTCACGAGAGATTAAATGTTTTGACTTTGATTTCGATTAAAAATGAGTTTCTCACAAATTTTGATTATGAAAAGTATCATAGATGATTTTGCTTCCAAAAATGATAGAAGATCCATGTTCAGAACATAGTAGTGTCTTCATTTGAAAAAGAGTAAATTACAATTTTGGTCCCTATGGTTGCCACCTACTATCAAGAGTAGTCCTATTTCAAACTAATTACAATTTTGATCATTATGGTTGCCACTTGGTTTCAATGATGGTCCTTATGGTTATCACTTGATTTCAATTTTGGTCCATTTGACCAACTCTAGTTAAAAAGCATGTTAACTCAAAGGGTATTTTAGTCCTTCCCTTTATTTCATATTTCTTTTAAGAATTAAAAATACATTTAATATAAGTTATATATACATACATATATATATATATATTAGATTCATTTTGACCATGGTTATCAGTCTGCGGTCGTCTTCTCCGTTCAAATTTCGGTCGTCCTCATAAAGAAATAAAAAGAACCATTAAACGACCCCTAAACAAACCAAATACACATCTAAAAGAAACTTTTTTTCTTAAAAAAGTAATCCAGAAAAATGACTGGATCTGTTTTGTAAGAGCCGTCCAATACAAAAAAAATCTAGAAAACTTAACCTAAATCAAGAACACAAAACAGTGTCCTCAATTAAAACACCCAAATCAATTCAAGATCTAACTCAGACCCAAAATCAAATCCTAAATCAAAAACCCTAATAAACATCTTACTAAAAACCCAAATCATAAAATCGGAACCAGATTTTTTACAAACTCAAACCTTATCCACATCTTCCAAACAACATATGGATTTTTCAAACGAACGAACGAACGAATCTGGATTCTTCAAACGAACGAAATAACGAATATGGGTTCTTCAAACAAACGAACGAACGAACCTGGGTTCTTCAAATGAACGATCTGGGTTTGATTTCTTCAGACGAAGATGTAGACCCAAACGAAAATCAGAGATGTAAAGGAGAACGACAATCGGTGGTGGGAGGCTCGATAGTGGAGACGGGTGGAGAAGAATTCACTGATGTCGAATGTCGTCGACAATATCCTCACCGATAGAGGCATCTCATCGCCGTCGCGACTCACCTCCGTGATATTCAGCCAGAAAAACAGGTGGGCAGCGTTTATGAGTATCGATTTAATGATGTAAAAATCAAATTTTTTATTTGAATCTTGTTTAAAAATATTTTATCTTTTGAACGTTGAAATTTTATTTTTTGAAATTAATTTTAAAATTTTAATAAATAATACAGCTAAAAAATTTACAGGGCCACATTTGTGTCTTCGCACAGGGCCTCCAAAATGTCAGGGCCGGCCCTGCGTGACGCCACCGAATTTTCTTCTAAATATGAATTTGCCACTATTCAACGAAATGACCTTTTGAAAAAACTCAAAAATTTGGAACTTAAGTTATACAAGTTAGGTCAAACTGAACATACGATTCATCTAAACGCACCAAAAGAGTTACTTTCGAAAACTGGCTTAGGATTTGACAATCCGAAACGCTTAGAAAAGACCTTGTACAACACTCCCAGACTTTATAAATTTGAATATCTGAAACTTGGTCCAGACTATAAAATTCAATTTATGAAGTCCTCAAACAAAGTTGAAAAGGGGGAAGATTGGAATAGGAAAAACATGAATTGTCATCAAATTCCATTTGGCTATCCAAAACAAGTTGAAAAGGAGTCTTCTCAAAGTTCTCTTCCAAACGATTACTTTCCAAGTTACACCGAAGAAGAACTACAAACAAACACTCCTAATTTCAAACCATATATTCCAACTCTTTTTCTTGAAAAGAAAATAATTCAACTCGAAAAAGCTTTGGAATTCGAACGTTCCTCTTCGGAAAAGGAAAAAGAAGCATTTTTCGGTAAAATTAAAAATCTTGAAACCACTGTCTTGAAAACACAACATACTCCCGAAGTTGATACAATCATTATGCACCAATAATAGGCCACAGACATATTATTCACGACAACCTTACCATATCAAAAGTCTCCTATGTTCACGGTCTCAGCCACAATCTTCTCAGCATTGGTCAGTTTTGTGACAAAGAACTAGAAGTCATTTTTTGATCCGAACGATGTTGTGTTCACACCTACGAGGGACATGAATTGCTTGCCGGCTCATGCAACTCCAATCTCTACACCATTGATCTTTCAAATCCTCAAGTGCCCTCAAACGTTTGTCTTTTATCCAAGACGTCCAACGAACAAAACTGGCTTTGGCATTGTCGCCTCTCCCACCTCAACTTCAAACACATCAACACACTTGCTAGCAATGGATTGGTAGCGGGTTTTCCAAAGCTCAAGTGTGCAAAAACACACCTCTGCGACGCATGTGAAATGGGTAAGATGAGGAAAGCCTCTCACAAACCCAAGGTGGAACATAGCACAACTCATCCTCTTCAACTCATTCATATGGATCTATGCGGCTCAATGCGAACTCAAAGTATCCACGGAAAGAAGTACGTTCTGGTCATGGTCGATGACTTCTCTCGATACACACGGGTCAAATTTCTTCGCACCAAAGACGAAGCCCCCGCTCTCATTATTACCTTTATCAAAAGTATCCAAGTCAAGTTAGAGCTTACTGTTCAAACCATTTGAACGGACAACGACACAGAATTCAAAAACCGCACGCTAAGTGATTTTCTCACTCCAGTAGGAATAACTCAAACATTTTCTGCCGCCCGCACTTCACAATAAAATGGGTCGTTGAACGCCGTAACCGTACTTTGGTCGAAGCCGCACGAACCATGCTCGCTCATTCCAAACTCCTGCACTTCTTATGGGCCAAAGCTATCAACATGACTTGCTTCACTCAAAACCGATCCATCATCAACAAACGTTTAAACAAAACCCCGTACGAGTTGATCAACAAGTGCATCCCCATCGTTCACTACTTCCACACATTCGGAAGCCGCTGGTTTGTTTTTAATGACAAAGAGGACCGAGGAAAGCTACATCCCAAAGCCAACGAAGGTTTCTTCTTAGGCTATTCCCCAAACACAGCAGCATATCAGATCTATCTCAAAAGTTCTAGAATCGTCACTGAAAGTGTCAATGTCGATTTTGATGACAAGGCCGAATTGGCTCCCGAACAATCTAGTTATGGATCCGCGCTTACCGGTGTATTAGCTTCTGAACAACTCAATTCAGAACCAGCTCCTAACCATTCTCATCCAACACACGTTTCCACTTCCAAAAACGCTACCTCTGAATTGGATGACTTGTTTGAATTTTTCTATTCCGACTATTTTGGCCCATACATTCCATCGACATACCCGATTGTTACCCCAACTGAGACAGTTGCCGATACCACAAATGTCTCCAGGCCCACAACCTCAAACAATATAATCACAATGTCTTATTCTCAATCCATTCCCACACATGATTCTGAACCGCTCCCCTCAGCTTCCACATCTGAATCACTTCACCAAACTGATCCACCCCCTTCTAAAGCAACGCATGAAAAAATTGTAGAAGAAATCATTCCCGAGCTCATTCCAATACAACCAGATCAACTTCTTGAAAACAATCATGACCCAATCAAAGTCCCCCACTGGACTCCTCTCCCCCGCACGATTCTACACTTTTAAAGGATGTTTCCAATGCGACTCGCCCCTCTGATGTGGCTTCGGCTCTTGAATCAATCCAAGATCTACCACTTGGCACATATGTGGACAACAACCCCGAGCAAACCCAAAGACAGCTTCCCTACAAGAACAAATGGTCACTTCATCATCCCATTAATCAAATAATTGGAGATCCTTCCAAACCCGTCACAACGAGATCCGCCTGCGTTAACGATTTCCTGTTATCTTCCTTTTTGAGCAAAATTGAACCTACCACCGTTACGGAAGCAATGTCTGATCTAGATTGAATTACGGCTATGCAAGAGGAAATCAATCAACTTGAAAGTCTAAAAGTGTGGGGACTCGTTCCCCGACCGCGAAATAAAACCATTATTGGCACCAAGTGGATCTTCAAGTAGTCATATGCAACAAAACCCGACTTGTCGCAAAAGGGATATCGTCAACAAGAAGGCATTGACTACGATGAGACTTTTGCTCCTGTAGCCCAGAACGAAGCCATTCGCATGTTCTTGGAATATGTGGCTCACAAGAACTTGGTTTTCTTCCAAATGGATGTCAAGACTGCATTCCTGAATGGCATCTTAAAAGAAGAAGTCTACGTCACCTAGCCTGACGGATTCATCAATGATGAAAAACCCAACCACGTCTATATCCTCGACAAGGCCCTTTATGGACCCAAGCAAGCTCCATGCACATGGTATGACAGTCTCACTGACTACTTGGTCAAGAACGGATTCTCGAAAGGTAAAATCGATCCAACTCTATTCATTAAAAAGGAGGGAAATGATATATTGCTTATTCAAATTTACGTAGACGACATTATCTTTGGCTCAACTAACCTACAATACTGTAAGAACTTCTCAGCACTCATGACTGCAAATTTAATATGAGTATGATCGGAGTCATGAATTTCTTCCTCGGTCTTCAATTTAAACAACTTTCGACGGGGATTTTCATCAACCAATCCAAATACATTTCGGATATGTTAAAGAAATTTAATATGACGAACTGTACTTCCATTGGCACTCCTATGTCTCCGGGTTCTAAACTACACGTTGATCCGTCCGGTAAAACGGTAGATCCTAAGAACTATCGAGGCATGATCGGTTCTTTAATGTATTTGACGGCTAGTCTACCAGATATAATGTATGCTACCTGTTTATGTTCTCGATATCAGGCCTCACCCAAAGAATCTCACCTTAGTGTTGTTAAACGTATTTTTCGATATTTAAAAGGTACTACTGATCTTGGCCTATGGTACCCTAAGGATATGGGTTTGAGCTAACTGCTTTTACAAATGTCGATCACGCCGGATGCATGCTTGATCGAAAGAGTACTTCGGGTCACATCCAGTTTTTAGGAGACAAACTCGTAAGCTGGTCCTCCAAGAAACAAACATACGTATCCACATCCACCGCGGAAGCCGAATACATCGCTGCCGTAAGTTTTTGCTCTCAAGTAATCTGGATGCGCACCCAGCTCAAGGACTACCACTTCTAGTTCAACAAGATCCCCATTTACTGCGATTCGAAGAGCGCCATTGCCATATCCAGCAATCCGGTTCAACATACCAAGTCCAAACACATCGATGTTCGGTACCACTTCATTAAAGACCATGTCGAAAGAGGTACGATTGAACTATAATTTGTCAATACAGAATTTCAGCTTGCCGATCTGTCACTAAGGCCTTGGATGAGAAACGATTCCAATTCCTGGTGTCCAAGTTGGGCATGCGTAATCTTAAAACCTGATTCAATAATCAGTGTCTTCGAAAGTTAAAAAAAGCCCATTCACGAATATATGTGCATTCACCATTATTAGGAATCGTCATTATTCTTGAATTCTTGTTTTGTGAACATTCAAATATTTTAATCTTTTTGTATTTTCAATTTATTTAAGTTCACGTACATCTTTCATCATGTTTGTGTCTTCTCTTTCCTTTTGTATCGAATTGGTTTTCTAAACTTGTCAGATTTCTAGGGGGAGCGAACAGGTAAGCTTTTCTTCACTCATCACTCGCACTACTTTAGGGGAGCTAAGTTTTTCTTATACATATGCACACATCTAGGGGGAGCACTTAGATTATTTTTCACTCGTTAATATCGGACCGTTTGACCCGACAATCTTGTTTCTCGGATGACTCATCAAACTCCAGGTTCTCGGATGACTCTATCCGAGCACAATAATTTGCTCGGACGATTACTCATCCGAGATCCCTACTTGTCTTCTTCATCTGAGAAGTTGACTTGGTCAAATACTCAGATGACACATGGCACCACCCCTTGCACACTATTAATACGTCGTACCCCACCTACACTATTTACTTCTCAATCACTTTTTCCTCTGTTTATCACTCGAAGGCATCCGCGCACCACTGTTCACTCAAAAAAAAATTCAAATCTTCAATTCACGGTAGAAGACCTACATCACCAGGTACTTTTCCACTTCGTCAAAATCTTTGATTCTTTCACTTTTCGATTTTATCCATTGCATGTCTGTCTATTTGGATCATAACTGTTCGACTTCCCATAAACCCTAAGGTAGCGTTTGGTACGCAGACATGATTGGACAGGACAGGACGGGACAGAATTGGACAGGACAGGATAAGAGGGTGGGACAGGACTGGATTGGACTGGACTGAAGAAGTATGTGTTTGGTACACCTAGGACAGGACTAGACATGACAGAACTAGACAAGTTGTCACATAAGTTATTTCACGATTTTATATATTGTATAACAGTTATAATTACACAAAAACACAAAAAAATTAAATAATTTAATTTATAAGCATTTTTACTCAACTTGTATATATATACACACACACACACACATAAACACATACATACATATTAGTAAAAAAATTGAATGAGAATTTTGCTATAATTGATGATAGATTGAAAAACCCAATTCAAACAAATAATAAATTATGCTTCATTATGATGGTTGTATTTGTGGCGGCGATGGACCTTGGTGATCGGTGGCCGATATTGATTATAAATGACTTAAGAATTGAAGGCAGTGGTAGTGGTTATGGTGGAGGTGAGATGGCCCACAGTGGTGGTGGTCGGCGGCGGTGGTGGTTATGGTGGAGGTGAGGTGGCCCACGGTGGTGGTGGCGGTGGTGGAGATGGAAGGTGGTGGTTGTGAAGGAGGTGAAGATAGTAGATAACGGTGATGGTGAAGTGATAGTGGTTATGGTGATGGTGAGGTGGCCACGGTGGTAGTGGCAACGATGAATGGTGGTGGTTGGTGGCCGACTGCGGTTGTAGAGGTAGTGGAGGAGGTTGTTGTTCTAGAGAAGAAGGTGGAGGTGGCCAATGACGGTGGTGGTAGTTGCAATGGATGATGGTGGTTCGTGGCCGACTGTGGCTACCGGTGGTCGGCGGCGGTACCGGCGGTCGTTGCTAGTGGTGTTGACTATTAAAACAAGTATCATATTAAGTTTATATATCAAATGATGGTAAATTAATGATATTTGATTTTCTGTCCCATTTTTGTCCCATGTTGTTCCACCTATTTTGGTGGAACAAGAAAAACCCCTTTTTTGTCCCACTCTGCCCCACGTTGTCCCATCCTGTCCCTGTCCCATGTTACGCCAAACATGGGACAGTGAATTCCTGTTCTGTCCTATGCTGCACCAAACGTGGGACAGACAGTTCTGTCCCGTCCCGTCCTGTCCTGTCCCATGTACCAAACGCACCCTAAGGGTTTCTAAGTTTTCTGGTTTCTGGCTAAACTTAGACTAAATCAGATAATAGTGTAGGCGACACTTAGAGAACTACTCAGGCCTAAAACCCTTGAAATCATACACTGCATCAGTGTCATCCGAGTTCCATACTTAGGAAAATTCTTACATATTGAACTGATCTGACTTGTGTACCTGTTTTTTCTCTAACACTGTTCTACAGACTCAATGGCAGCTATAAATGACCCAAATCTTTCCTATGATGAGAACCCGATAGTCTCCATACGATCGTCTGCTCCTAGTGTCACAACCGGTTATCCCGACAGTAGATTCATGACCCGGGAGGACATGAAGGAATTTCAACCCAACAACCATCATCTCAGCTTTCATATGCGCCTCGATCAATCAATCGTTCTCGAAATACTCAATAGCCACCCGCTAAGACACACATTCACCTTGACAACACAAGTATCCGGCTTCTACCTTCAACATATTTGGCACTCTCTTCGCTATCAACCAATTCCCAACGATATTCACTTCACGGCGCAAGTTGATGAGTACACCACAAAGCTAACTCTTTTCCGTTTACACCGTGTACTACGCCTCCCAGCTAAGGATGTTGTTCCTGGGAGACAAGAATATGAGGATCCAGTCTCTGAGGAAGACTTCTGTTGAGACACTTTGGCACTCGGTTATAAGGCAGACCTCAACGGTTTCACCTATTTCAAAAGGATGCATTTGCCACCAGTCTAGTCTACGCTCTTCTCACTCATTAATCGGTGCTTGACTTCCAAACACACCAGTGTAGATGGAGCCAACGCCTCAGTACTGCGTATCTTTCATGGTATCATCTACGGTCGCCACTATGACTATGCGGCTCTAATTTGGAATGACTTGGTAGATATCGTCACCGAAAATGGCACCGACCGCGACCACAAGTTTGTCCCTTTCCAACGATTCTTCCAACTCATCATCCGAAGCATGATGAACACCACCAAGATATATGTCGCCGTGTTGGCGCTCCCCTTGGACCATCCTACATTCAGCACTTCCTAAAGCTTCCGAACACCTCCTTTGAACGCCAAATGCCGATCCCTGAAGCCCTCTTATCCTACGCTGATCAGACGACACAATGTGTGGTAGCTTATAGGGTTGAGCATGGCTTAATGGCCCCTCCTGCACCGGAAGGGCCTGCCCAAGAGCCACCCCGTGAGGAAAATCTTAAGATAGGTGAGGGTTCTAGGATGATAGATGAGCAGGTTCAAGATCGTGGGGATCCTTAACAGGAAGTTGAGAGAATAGAAGAAGTGAGGGGAATAGTTGGGGCGGTGCTTCTGATCAGCTTATCCATACTACCGTTGCTCCAAGCATTCCTGTACCACCTCTTTCCGGCACTGCTACTACTACCACCTCTCAGCCGACTGCCCGTGTACCCGGCCTGAAAGTTGTAGTCCGCAGTCGTCCGACCCGTCGACCAACCGATGTTATATCCGACACTGAAACCGAAGACACTGCCAATCTAGACCTTCATGATAGCTCTGAAGATATACCCGAACCACGTCGTCAACGCAAATCAGCCATTGATGCTGCATTAACCGGAATTGGCCGCCAACCATCCGTACAAGAGTCCCCATCTGAAGTTACTGCACTTGAATCCAATACTCGACCCAACTCAAGCCCCGTACTTGAACCATTTCTTGGAGAGATAAGGAGAGAGGAGGGAGATACAGTTGAAAATATTCAAGTAAGTGAGTGTGAAGGGACGAAAAATATTCAAAAGAGTGAGCGAACCGAAACCGCTACTTGTCGGGTAGCCACATCTTCTATTGACCCTCATCTGTTTGGGTGTCAATATTGAACAAGACGCTATGGACCCAGAAGCACAAGTGCACGCCCCAACCAGCCATTCCGACATCTCACAAAATATGTTGGTTTCATATATGCTTGCAGACTTAGATTCTCATCTAGGGCATCACCAATCGGGAGTCCCTGCTATTGAAAATAGAAGACATTATTTGCGGTCTTCGACTTCGATTGTATGTACATCAAGTCTAGAGCCTCCACCTTTTAGGACACAAGAGTCTACATACACCGTTGATCTTCGTGACATGGTCGGAACTTCCATAGTGATGTCATCTATTCACATTTCTGGAGGATTGGAAGGAAATCCTACTAGCGCTACTATCATGCCAACGCTAAGTGTAGGTCCCACGGTTGAATCAACCGTGGTGACAACAGGTGGTCTTCGTGACCCTGGTTTTACCCCTGCAGGTTCTGCTCCCTTGACCGTCACCATCAGTCTAGAAGTTCGAAACTTTGTTGAAAAGGATTTCCACCGAGCCAACGGTTCTATGAAATCCCAGATCGATAAAATGGAGAGTCTGTTGAAAGGAAAATCTGTTGAAGAAACAATCACCAGTTCTGCGCCTACTAGATCTCCGACGCCCCGACCATCACGTGCAAGCACTAGCCGATCACCGCCTACATCCCCATTTCAGGATTCGTCTTCATCCGACTCTCAGCGACCGCCATCGCTACCTCGTCAATCCCAATTCAAAAATGACAAGTTGATGTCCATGCTCTATGCGAATTTGATCGCTTAAGCCGAAGTCGTCGGTCAACCTGAAGATGATTTAGCCGGTTTTCTACGTCGAAATCTTGAGATTCCTACGGTCACTCACAACGAGCCCGAATGCTTCAAAGCTGACATCCATAACGAGCTCTCATCCATGAAGACCCAGATGAAGAACACTAAGGATAACATTCTTGGTGGAATTGCTTCTCTTCGCACGAAAATTCGGGAAAACTGCAAACAGAGAAATCCAGTTAGGCGGCCTTGCGATGATCAGAACGATCCGGATGGTCCTAATCGTCCTGAGGGGGAGAAACGTCGCCGAATTCAAACTAGAACGACCGTCACATCAAAGCCAACTCTGGTACAACCAGCAGCCGGAACTTCGTCAGCCCCTCCCACTTGTCAACATGAAAATCCACTAACGGTTGAAAAGTCCACGACAGATTTTGATCTTGGGAGCATGTCACAAAGTGTGGACCCGGATACCATTACTGATGAACCGGTAAATGTGCAAAATTTGAGAAATCAACTTCGAAACTGGTTCAGGGATCCGTATGCCCCGGTACTCCAAGAAGAAGACTATAGAGATCTTTACCATGTAAAAAAAATGTTTCTTCCGGGATCCACAGCCAGAGCAAACATGTTTTTTTTTGTTAACCTGGATATCCAACTCGCTATGCGAGCCGACTAATCCAGGGCGACCACCCGCTTCGCGGGTAGCCCGGAGTCACTACATTTGAACCTCTGTGGCGACAAGGGGATTTTTTTTTACCCCTCCTTAGATTTGAACCTGGGACCTCCTGGTACTTTTGACCTTTGGAGTCCAAACTCAAACCATTGAAGAAAAGATGCAAATATTCATCTTGTCACTGAAATGGCTTCTGAACAGTTAAAAGAGTATTTGTTCATGCTAAGGACCATTGCTAAACCTAAGGAAGAAGTGAGCACCAAACATCGAATCGTCGTCATCAAACAAATTGACTTTGATAAGCTCAAACAAGTCAAGTATCCAACATTCAAAGTCATGCGTGAAGATGGAAAAGATTGGTGTTTCACAGAGGCTGATTTCCAGAATATAACGGTGGAAGATATGGAAACTATGTACACTGAGCTGCGAGACAAATCAAACAAAACGATTGATGAGAAACGCGCATTAATAGCTATTGTGCGGTTTATTCAAAAAAGAGATTCGATACAGTTATCTTCATGATTTTCAACAAGGCCTAGAAAGCAAACAAAAGAAGATCTATCTTGCAAAGCCGAATCAAGAGGTTTCGGACTTGGATAAAATGAAAGTTCTCACCATTCTTACCAAGCCTGTTCACGGGGTAGTTTATCTTAATGATTTTGGTCAAAGACGTTTTCTGCGATTGAATGAAACTGCTGCATATTTCGATGGTCCGTTATTTGGTATTCGAAATCGCCTATCTGCCGAAATCAGTTCAGATCGAAAGGGGATGGTCAAACTCAAAAATATTCAAAGACAACAGATTCTAGAGGCCATTGACATTGTCGACAAACGTCTGGTTTACCGAAAAACGTTAAGAAGATTCGAAGGGATGTTTGAGCTCAGAAGCTAAAGCCTCATTTTGCCACAAAGGGGGAGATCGTTAGGAACAAATTTTATTTTGTCAAAATAAGGAAATGATTATGTTTTGTAAAAAGGCAAGTGTATAATGCCTTATTCTTTACTTTTCTTATATTATTTAATTCCTAGCATATAAATAGAGGCTTAGGCTTATTTGTTTAATCTAGTTAGAGAGAGCATTATTGTAATCGATCATATAGCATTGTGCGACATTGTAACCTTCGATTATACAGGTGAGATATCCGACTTATTCTCTCTAAATCATCGTGTTCTTTGTGTTATTACTTACTTTTACATGTACTTGATAATATATTGGGATCCACACCCATCCCCGATTACCCACTTGATGTGGTTGCCCTTGATGTCTTTTTCATGGTGGTTCATACTCTTCTTCTTCCACGGTTGACTGTTTTCTTGGTTCCGGACTTCTAGACCTCTTCATGGATGCCCTCTTTAACTTTTCGATTCTTGCAGTCAAGTCTTCCATCATGTTCATTTTCTTGAATCTTATTGAAGCATGGCTTGGACAAAAAGTTGTTCGTGGTGTGATTAGTAGATGAATATTTTTTAATGAATCTTCTCCCGACATGATAAATTATTACAGTATAAGACAATAATTTAAAACCCACAACTCTTGTGTTTGCACTTAATTTTTTTTTTTGCCTTTTACCTCCCATCTATCGCACTCACCATACAATGCCTTGTAGAGTCTAATGATAGAAGTTTGAAGTTTTTTGATTGTTGAAGTTGCAAATGAAAAGTCTTCTGAAGATTATAAAGACTAATTCAAGCTGAAGATATTGATATGAAGATTATATTTGTTAAAAGAGGAGTTTATTTCTTTTTAGATACGATTTGCTTGAATACAAAAGGAAAGATTGTTTTATTTATCAAGATACTATTTGTTGACAAAGTTTGATCATCTTCAAAAGAGAAGATTGTCAGGGTCCTGCTTTGCTGAACTGTAATCTCGAATACAAAGGGGAATATTGTTAGGTCTAATATTATTGTATCTGAGATCAAAAATATTGAACACGTGAAGAGTTGAAGTTGAAAGGCAACATTGTCAACAATAGTCAACATAGAGTTTAATTTGTAGTTTGACTTGTATGTTAGTCAATCATATAAATAGTTCTTGTTAGTTAGATTGTAACTAACACTTTTATTGTATTCATCTTAGAGTGAGATTGTAGAGAAAAATATTGAAATACATATGACTTGAGAATTGTTGATATTGTATTCTTGATCTTTAATGCTAGTTTACATTGTTACTTGATGTTATTGGGATTATCATAATCATATTTCCATATGCTGCTTGAATATTCTCATTTTGTTGCACCTTCAAGGATATGATCATTAATTTGAAGTTGGCATGATTCTTGAGATGACAACGTATACTTCCGTAATTTATATATATGCACATCAAGTAAATGTTAGACAAGCAGCATAATATGGTTTGTGTAGAACAATTATACAAATGTGACATACTTGTACCAACAAAATTTGCTTCTTGTATTAGTGGCAATGCACTTTCGAAACAACTGACATGTTATCTTGCAAAGCTAGCTTCACTCATTCAAATCTTCTTTTTTATTGATTGCACAAACTCATCGGAATCACCCGAGGTTCACGTTCGCCTCAAGTATCACTTGTACAGCTACAACCGAATACATAATACACAATCACTTGATGTTGAACTTCCCTTCCTCGATTAAAATAGAACCAACCATAGGAAAGCCAATATTGAATGACTCAACGAATGAATGACAATAATTTAAAGGTTATGATCAACTAATGTGATACTGAAATTAAAGACATCGATTTTACATTCTCGATTTCTATGAGTTTACTACGTTAATATTTTAAATTTTCTTAACAATTTGTATATATTTTAGAAGATAATGATTTCTTTCTATTCATAATTGAATACATAAAAATATTTTTGATTGTGGTAAATTAAACTTTATGATATAATACATTTATTAATAATAATGTTATTATAGAAAAATAGAACCATAGTAGTATATTCACTAATTGTAAGAGGCAATTAGTCCATTTTTTCTCTTGGACTCTGAGCAATCCAAGGAACGACCGTTAAAACTTCATGGCAATACACATATTATGCAATTTTCATGACTAAAAAGGTTACCCAGTAAGGTAAATGACATTGAACTTATTCATGTTAACTGGTTTGCTCATCTACAATCAGCGTCACAATTTTGGGGATTGTTTACTAAACACATAATGTCTTTTACCGTGTAACTAAATACGTATTGCCTCTTAGTCTCTTACAAGACATGAGACACTTAAAATGTAAGAGATGATGGTCTTTATCTACAATCTTTTCGTACCATTTTACTAACCCATAATCTTATCTAATAATCAAAGGTACTTTATCCGGTTAGCATTTAGCTGTTTACATTGCAATAGACACATATTATGCAATTTTTATGACTAGAAATTTTATCCAATAAGGTAAGTGACCGTTGAAGATTCTTACAAAACAACCCCTTACTAGTGACGTTGAAGATTCTTACAAAACAACCCCTAACTAAGGAAAAATCTTAATTTGGCTAATACAAAAAGGAAACATCTTTAATTTGGCTAATACAAAAAGGAAAAACCTTAATTTGGCTGATACCAAAAAGGAAAAATCTTTATGTTAAGGAGCTATAGATCAATCACTAATACCCATGTCATTTCGCCAACTTATATCATCAGCCCCAAGGGTCCAAGCACTGATTTCCATACGAATAAAATAATATCAATTTCATGGTTTACCTTGCTCCAATTTCGCTGAACAGCATTATTACCTTAAACGTGTTGAAAATTTGTCAAATATCTATCTACACGAGTAAACGTAAATTTGGTCAAAAACTGCAACTTTTTTTTTCTAGTGCTTTTGAAATTAGGTTTTTGTTTCTTCTTTGTAATTTGTCATTTTTGTCTTTGATGCTAACTTCGTTAGTTGTTTACTGCTAACTATAAGGGACGAAAACAACAATGAATTTATAAACCAAATAGATGAAAAAGGACAATGAAACCATAACCGCAATTTCTAAACCTAAACAAGAAAAGAATGACTTGGTTTACTCTAAAAACAAAAGTAATTTTTGACCCAAAAGCCGTAGATAACAAGAAAGATTCCATTTTCTTTTCATATTCATGACATCATGTGCCAACCCTTAATAGTTATTTTTAATACATTTTTGGTACCCATAGGTGTCAAATAACCCCATGTGATTATTTCCTATTTAAGTTTAAAAAAAGAAGGAAAAAGGCATGACCAATTCCATGAGGTAGAATGAGTATCAGTAGATTTGTCTTTGAGTCAAAATAAGCATAAACAGGCATTTGAAAGAAGAAACAAAAAGTGCGATATAAAAAGTTACAACAGGTCACAGCAGGCTTTACTTTTAATGATTAAATACACATGCAGTAGTTTAATTAAATTTTTCATTTTTGGAAAAAGAAAAGTCGATAGATTTGAATTGCAAAATATGGCAGAGGCAGCAATCATTGAGAATTTAACCTTTGAACATCGACCAAGCTGTAAAGATCACCACGACGTTGCTTCTGTAGTGGGAGATTGGTCCTGAAAGTATATAAAACACATGTTTATAAGCAATATATAATATAATCGATTTTTATTAGTCGAGTTTTTTACCTCCTTAGCTCAAGCACCGAATAATCAATCTCTGATATGATGGTTGCCTCTTCATGTTCTGTGGTAGCCAAAACCTCTCCAAACTGTCATGTATCAAACAAGTTCCTTCAGTTTGAATATAAATAATACGGACAGAAAACAAAACCAAACAAACCCAGTATATCCCATAGGTATGTAAGCAAGAATTGGAAAAAAGAAACAACCTCTGCTTGCAAAAAGTATGAACAATTTCAAAAAAAGGACAAGAATTGGAAAAAAGAAAGAAAATTTAAGGTTAAAGATGAGAATGAAAAGAAGACCAAGGCTAGAAAAAACTAAGCCATATATTAGGCTATTTGTACAACTTTGAAAGAGGAGGAGGTTGACAAACTTACTGGTCCAACAAGAGTTGAATGGCCCCATGCCACATACCCAGACCCAGCATCTCGAGCAGGAGAGCAAGTTGCTACATATAACTGTCACAAAATTTGGTGAGAAATAGCCAGACAAGTCTTACAGAAATAATAATGCATAAATAAAGTTGATGTTATTTACAACTATAAATCATATGTCTAGTTTACTCACCAATAATCATGAAATGGGGGAATATTCCAGACCATAGAAATAGCTTAAAGGATTTTAGACTCAAATGATGAAATGGGGGAATATTCCCCATGTGCATTAAAATATAGCCAAACAGCGAAGTTTTTTAGACTCAAATGTGGTTGGGCATCAACAAATGGCTATGTTCAATAAGCTAAATGCCTTTTTTCCTAAGATGGTGGTATTAACACCTAGTCCATCAATGAAGTAAAAAAAAATCTATTTTTAAGTAGCTCAATAATTCATGTGCCTTAAGTTTGAAACTTGAATACATGTAACACATCATATATTACGAAAATGATTTTTAGAAGATTATACATCAATAAAATCAAAGAATGTATAATGTGATAATTCTTAGTTACAAAGTTTAGAAACAGTTAAAAATAACGCTTGTGTCATTAAAATTACACCTTGTTATAAATGTTTCAAATCCTTAAAAAGGTAGTAATAACCATGAAGGGTCGGGTTCCGGTCAGAATGAAAGTTATGGTGAGAAGGCTAAGAAGGAATCTCCACCCTTGGATCAATCCTAATCAAAGAGAACCACTAGATCTACACCGATGAGATACCCTGGATCAATTCCCTTCTACAGCTCAATTCATGGGTTGTTTTGGGATTAAAAGTGATCAAGGATCCAAATCCCTTCTAACACTTGTCAACTTAACTCTTATCATCACACAATCCTTCGTCTAACCATCAAATAATCATTTTTCATTATTTAATGATTTCAGACAGAGCCTCAATTCCATTCAGACCTCTTACTCATTCAGTTTTATCAAACAGGCCCTATGTCAAAGATAACCAAACCATCTTAAACAGTGCTTCCTCAGTTTCTTTCCACTTCCATCCTTCTCCCATGTACCGTCATTTATAATCTTATCCCTCATTTTGTGGCCAAAAATTAGCATGACACTCGCACCAAGCCAAACCAAACCCATCCATATCCAGTATATTCTGCTCGAAAGTATCCCTTTGATTCCATAAGACCCCCAGATTGTTAAAAAAGATAGTGAGAACAGATTTTGAAATAAACAAGTGTTTGAGATATTTTAAGTAACGCACGAAGAGTTCAGAAAAGTAGAACAAGTACTGCAAGCAAAAAAGAGAGCAATGCTAAAACAAATAAGTACCATGAAAATACGATAAAGTGGACCGTAAAAACGAAGAACAGTAGAATAGTAGAGCAGGTAAGTAAGCCAACAAGCCCGCTCCTGGATAACCCGCACCTATGGCAGTCCTGATGGTCGCAAAAGACCCCCCCCCCCCTCCCTACCTTTTGTCAACCAATCGTTGGCTCTCTAGCCCTCCCTCTACCTCTCCCATCACCCTTCAGTCCTCCACAGTAGCTTATGCAGCAGGTCTTTCCTTTCAACACTCATATATGCAGCAGGTCTTATAGCCATCCTCCAGACTTTCCTTTCAACTTCAATGGAACTTCTCAACAATACAAGACTTTCAAGTGCGTTCCGCTATGATCCTTATTTGGATCTAATTTCATCAGTCTACTTTCTTTCTATAAAATCAATCACTCGTCGTCCATATACACTTGCTACTCCTATTGCAAACTGTTATCATGCTATTAAGCAATTCAAGAAGAATAAAAAATGTCACTTCTCATCGTCTATAGTATATTGATGTATAATGTCCTGTTTTCAAACAGTTGCATTCTGTAGGTACTGTTAGACCTGAAATACGTTTTATGTATTCTAGGATGACGAGAGGGTAGTTTGGGTCTTCCCAATTGGGGCGTGACAGCTGGCATTAGTTTGTAGTCGAGGTGTAGCTATAATAATTGTAGGGGAAAAGGGTGAGGAGGCATCTGAATTTTGTTGTTTTAGGCGTAAGCCACGGGAGAGAGCCAGCCTCTCGAAAGTTGCGCAAGAATCAATAAAGCATTTTGTTTTCCTGTTATGAATTCCCTTTCTTGTGCAATTGGGTATAGAATTGCTTCAGAAACATGCAGGTCAAGTGTAGACAATGATCATTTTTGCCATGCATTGTAAAATACTATTGTAGGCAAAAGATAGACATCTACACTGCATCAAGACATGACATTTACAAAACGACTGTCAACTCTTTGAATTGCACTGATCTGTTATCAACTAGGTAAGAAGCAATAAAAAGTACAAGTGCAGTCGATACAAAGTACAGAAGTTGGTAACATACCTGATTATCTACAGCCCTGCATATCAAAACTGAAAATAGTTAGTGAAAAAAAAAAGACAAAAGAATTGGTTAAGTAAAAAAATAAGGAATCATATTGAAATAAAAATATTACAATTTTTCACAAAAAAAAACCAATTAAATTGTCATGGTAATCGTATGCCTGTAATCTCATTGCTTGCACAACCTCAACTGATTGCCCCTGTTCATTTATCTTGCGTCTTATATTGTCTACTTTGTGTTTATAAGCAATTCTTTTTCGACTAGTTTAAAAAGTTCTATTTAGTGAGACTTGAAAAGTAATTTCTGAAAGTGTTCACATCTTTTATGCCTGAATATTTTAAAAGCCTGTATACTATAATTTATCATCCCTTCATCGAAACAAAATTAATGTCAAATCCACCCATACCAGAATAGCAGCAATAGTTTCCATTTATGGATGTCCAAAATTAATTGCAGATTTCCTTTCTTGGTTTCAAGCTAAGCTTACTTATTTTCCCATTGCAATGTAAAAAAATATTGGTAATATCAAGGTTCTAAATGGTGTTAGGTGTGGCGTGGCGGCGAGGACGTGACGTTTTTCAAGGCGTGATATAAGGCAACAAATTTGTATGGCACATATATACATATGTGTTTTATATTTATTATTCAATGAGATAATGACATTGAAAATTTTGCACTCGTATAAGAAAAATGTAAAAATCGTTAATATTAGTATTCTATAAAGAGCATGCGATCGAATATCTATACTATATTCTAAAGCATACTACTTAGTTATTGTTGAATTTTAAGAGGTACAACTATTTATGCTTCACATACAAATTGTTGAAGTTGCGTGAAACCCCCAACCCGCATGATCCCTTTCTCTACCACTTCCCACCCTCAAGTCTCTCCCCCACGCCCCTTAATTATCGCACACGTCCCTTAGCTCTCCTCAACCGGTTCTCTTAAATTACAACTCATAATCTACAATTATCAAAGACAAGAAATAGGGACAGTCTCGTGTCTCCGGAACAACAGTTTCGATGCATTTGGGCCACAGGTGAGTACTTTCGAGCACCATTAATGGTCAAAATCAGAATTTCAGCATTCAAAGACTATGTAGCTTGATGTTATGTTCATGTAGATGTTAAATGTTGTAGGTACCATTGAAGAACTCAGAGTCACATGGATCGCGGAATGCTTCGGTACGGGAGCGAGGATCGGGAACGATGTTCGCTAGGTCCCTAAATTCGGTATGAAGGGGGGTAGGTTTATTTCGGATCGCTCCGGTACGATTTACCAATTACCTCGGTACGATGTATATTAATAATATAAATATTATTAAAATCCAAACATCTAAAATTCCATAAAGATTATATAAATATTAATAACATCAAAAATTCAAACATCCAAAATCCAAACCGAGCAAAACATCTAAAATTCCACTTTAATACTTTACTCTACCCTCAGCCTCTTTCCTTTTCCGTTGTCAACAACATCTTCATCTAATCCCTCCCATTGCATCTCTTCCAATCTTGTACCCGAACCTTCCAAGTATGTGTTTTCTGGATCAATGTCCCACTTTTTGTGTAGGCCTGATTTGTAACCTGCTGAAGAGCACGATTAAAGACGAATATTTGAATTAATAAAAACCAATTTGTCTACCCTTTTACAATTTAGACGATTTCTCTTCACACTATGAATGTACAAGTAAGTGCTCCAATTTCTTTCCGCTGAAGAGCTGCTAATCGGTTGTAAGAGTACCTTTTTAGCAACCACTGCTAGTTCTGGGGTTTCCGAACCATATGTTGACCACTGGTCGATTGGTTCCATCGTCACCGCATCCATTTGTGTTTCTGCCATTGAATAAAGTCCTTTTTTTATATGAAACGTGACAAATTGCTTTCGTAAAACACGCTCTTCCTCTTCATTTTCATCTTCAGAAATTCTTTAAATGCTTCTATCACACCTACCACCAACTTTCTTATCAAGGTTTGGAGCTTTTCTTCAAAATTCCACCCGGGGCTAATGATTGAAGATAACGTTTGTCATAAAATCGTGGAGTCAACGCAATACCAAACAATGCAAGGGGATGGTCATATTTTCATAGTCTCAACCACATTTTGTCCGATTCTTTTCGTGTTCTCATTGCCTTGTTTAACCCAATCCCTCCATGAGTTAAGAGCAATAGTAGTTGCTAGAGCCTCTTCAGTCCACTAATCTTCTTAACAAAATATAATGTGAAGCAAAGCGGGTTTTCGCTACTTTTAACAACTCTAACTTGGAGTTTTCTCGAAAAATACTTAAGGCTTGAGAGTGATTGATGAAATATTTAACAATTCTTTTTCCTTTTTTATACACATCATTCAACCAATAAAATTCTTTGGCAAGGTCTTTAAAAATGAAGTTCAAAGTATGAACGCAGCAAGAGGACCAAAAGATATGTTTGTATACTTTTTTGATTTCTTTTCCGACAGCTTTACAATTTGCGGCATTGTCGGTGACAACTTGAAGAACATTGCTTGCTCCATCAGTCTCAATAGCCCCTTGCAAAAAGTTTGCAATTGCCACTCCCGGTTTTTTCAACCCCAGGAAAAGTCATTAGCGTACATAAACATTGTTCCCCTACTATTTACAGCAATAACATTGATGAGCGGATTATGTTTAACATTAGACCACCCATCAGAGACAATAGAAACCTCTTGTGAATACCAAGTGTCTTTAAACGGGGCGAGTTCTTTTTCCACATCTCTAACACATTCATCAAGCAATACGGTTCTCGCTTTTTCGCTAGACGGGGGTTTGTACGAGAATACGGTGAGCTCAAAGAGTTTATGAATGCTAGAAGCGTGAAAGCTGAACAATATGGACAAGACGACGAGGGACCATCAATCTAAATATCTAATCATTGAACTTTTTATTTGAAGTATTTGCATTTTTAAACAATTGTTGGTGTTTTTAAACATATATTTTGGGTACTATCTATGATAAATTATCTTTATATCTGGTTATTTATAATTTATGAACATGCTATATATATATATATAATTTTAAAATTTATATAATCCTAGTACTCCCCGAGTACTCCCCGCCTAGGCCGAGTACTCGCTACAAGGGGGTCGGCCGCCTAGGTACCGCCTAGCGAGTTTTACAACCTTGTTCACCCGCCAAGGGAGTCCAGATGCCTTCTTGTTTTAAGAGAGCTCTCATCTTGATTCTCCATAAACTGAAATTGTTCTTTCCAGTGAACTTATCTATCTTGATCATTTGTGGTGGCATTTTCTAAAATCTTGATATTAACTCTGATAGAAATTTTAATGCTTAAAAAGAAAATCAAGCACAGATTCCAGATTATTTTCCAATTGAGTCGGCAATTTCAAAATCGGTTGTCCAAAATAAGTAATCCAAGAAATTGACCCCAAACAAATCGACCACTCATGAAAAACTAAGCAGCAAAATTGATTGTTGATCCTAGTCGATACCTCCAATTTTGCATCTGACAACAAAAAAGATTGATCGTAGAAGGATCAATGAAGGCTGATGATTGTTGCCGTTACTGATTCCTCAAATTGACTGCTGGACTCGTCAATTTTCACCACCAATTTCCAAAATCAAGAAACTCCACCTTGAGTCGTGCTCCAAATCAACTAAATCGATTGCCAAGAAGTCTACTGGCAATTGCGATTCCCAAAAAAAAGAACAGAATCGATTCTAGATATGTGCGATCCAAACAAAATTGGTTCAGACAATTGCGAATTCAAGCAAAATCGATCAAAAAAATCCGATTCCAGACAAGTGCGAATTGAAATAGAATTGATTAAAAAAATTGATTTCAGATTGGTGCGTTTCAAGAAAAATCGATTTAAGAAAAACGATTCCAGATGAGTGCGACTCCAAGACAATCGATTCCAAACAAAATCGATTCCAAATTTGGCAATTTCAGATATGCGACTCCAAGACAAACGATTCTGAACAAATACAACACCAAGACAAAATCACGATAAAGACGATGAAATCCAAAAAACGATTGAGGAGATTTTTTTATCGACTATAGCTCTGATACCAGTTTGTTAAGAAATAACAAAGAAAACAATGTAGAAAGAGAAATTGGAATGGATAGACTTGTTTATTTTCTTAATGAATTATTCAAGAATGAAATAACCCAACCTATTTATTGCAAGTAAATAATACAAGCTAACAGAATTATCCAATTAACTAATCACTAACCAATTCATTTAAAGCCACAACTAACAGCTCTCAAGTTTTGATATACGCCCTCTGGTTAAAGAAATGGAGAACATAAGTCAAAATAGTAAAGAAGAAAAGGACGGTTTTCTAAAAGAGGAAAATCAGGAAGTGGAGTCTTTTAAGGAGAAAAATCAGAAAATGGAGGTTTTAAATTCCATAGTGGGTGTTAAAAGTAGGTATTATGCTGGACCCATTTCAACTTTGTTCACGGGATCATCCTCTCTTTTTCAGAATTCCAACCCCTATGCTACTCAGTTTATTCAATTTGCTGCAGCTATTAGTCAATTTCATGAACCTTACGAGACCACCTCTAGTCCCAATTCGGTGGGAGTTAGTTTGGATGTAGTCACCAAATCTAATGGGACAATTCCCTCTAGTCCAGCAGAAGAAATTGAAATGAGAACTAAATTGTTAAGAGGATCTGTATGCGTTTCTCCTGGCGAGTCATTGTCTCTGGCAATTTTCTTTTATAGGGTGCATGAAAAGGTTGGTTGTTACCTCGAAGACGGCGACAATGGATCTTAATTGGGAAGATCTGATCTCAGTGGCAGCTGATTGGGGAGATGCAACTTGGCAGCACCTATTTCTCTATTTTTTCTACCCACCTTGAGGACAAGGTGGATCTTTAGGGGCGGTGTAATGTCATGCACCCATCTAGTGGCCCAAGCCCATTCCTAAGAAGATTCTAGAATAGTCAAGAAGGGTAATTTGGGTACTCTAATAAGTTTTTAGTATAAATAGGGATGTTGTAGATGGTAGAAGGCATGCAGAAAATTAGTGAGTTCGATTTGGGATTCGATTTGGGAGAGTGCTAGCCTCTCGAAAGCTAGTTTGTTGTTCAATTCCAGTGTTAATCAAAGCATTCGATAGTTTTCTTATCATTTGGTTCCCATTTCAATTGTTAAATCTGTTTGGTTCATAACATAGTGATGTTATTTTAGGGGTACAATCATTGGAGACTCTAGGATCAACATATACCAATTGGAAATTACTAGTCATGAAGTTCTCTGTAAAAGGTGTATCATTCACGTTACAAGTATATCCATCATTGGGCATGTCCATGGTTTCACTAAAAGCTATGGGCAAAATGTTACAACAAGGTCACCATGCATTAGTAGAAGTGGCAAAACGTTACAACAAGGGAAGGAGATTTAGGGGATGAGTTAAAACCTGTATTGCAAAAGTTCGATCAAGTTCTTAACATGTCATCAGGTTTGCCCCCTCTAAAGGGAAAGGGGCACAGTATCATGCTGAACGAAGGTGTTGGGCCAACGAATGCACGGCCTTACATCTCACTACCAAAAGGATGAAATTGAGGCTCTCGTGAAAGATATGCTCAACGCATGGGTAATACATCATAGTTCTACCCTACTCTTGAGTTCCATGTTTGTGAAGAAAAAGGATGGGAGTTAGAGGTTCTGTGTAGATTACCGAGCCTTAAATAAATGTACGGTGATGGATAAGTTTCCAATACCTGTGATAGATGAATTGTTGGATGAATTAAAAGAGGCCCGGGTGTTCTCAAAACTAGATTCAAAAGACGACATTTCGCACACACCAAGGACATTACGAGTTCTTGGTGATGCCCTTCGAGTTAGTCAATGCCCCAACTACCATTCACGTTCCAATGAACGAGGTATTCAAACAATTTCTAAGGAAATTTGTATTAGTTTTTTTACGACATCATAGTCTATAGTAAAACTGTCTAGAAACATGTGGTCCACTTGAAAAGCGTGTTTGAGGTGTTGACTCAACATCAATTGTATATGCCAACAAGAAAAAATGTGAGTTTGGAAAGAATAGACTGGTATATTTGGAGCATGTCATTTCGGGTGAGGGAGTCGAGGTTGATGAGACGATAGTTCGAGCCATGCTTGATTGGAAACTCCTCAATCAATGACCGAACTCAAAAGGTTTTTCGGGTTTGACAAGGTACTATAAAAAATTTGTGAAAGGATATGGAAGGAATGCAATTCCACTCACTGGTTTTCTCAAAAAGAACCTCTTTTGGTTTACTATGAAAGGGTTTCTATCAATGATTCATGCAAATAAACTTACAACTGCATCCGGACAACGGTTGCTCAATAGAAAACAAAGAAAACAAGAATAGGCCTAAACAAGCTAATGCATGTATAAGGGACTAAAATAATAATTAGTTGTCCATGCATACCTTGCCCTTTGTAGTAACTCCCAATGCAATGGACCAGTAGTCATGTTGAAGGCCCCAGGATAACAAAGTAGGTGAGCACCTGATAGGTAAAAATATATTAAATCCCGAGAACAAAATCCACAAATAGAAAGAGCAAAGTAACAGCTAATTTGTAATTATACAGTTGCAACATACAATAGGCACATAAGTTTGCAGTACACATCCAAAATGTTTTTCAAGATTTTAGTTTCCTTACCTTAAAGCATATCAAATTCGGTCTCTCAACTCAAGTTCGATCATTGAGTGAAGTCTAGACAATGGTGAAGTGTGTCTTTTCTTAATCCACATGGCAACTTAAGAAACTGAATCAAGTTATTCTGCTAATAGATTATTAATTGGCGATATTTAAGTGTTATTGAAACTACTAGTTAACAATAACTCACCTGAATTGATTTTACTAGGCTATCAAAATACAAATTAAACTACAACTACCATTAAAGAATAAACTTACATTAGGTAATTATTCTTAATTAAATTAAAGTGAAGCAACTTATATTAACAAATTGATTGCAGTTGTCAATTAAATTTATCTAGTCTGTTAACAAAGTTTCTGATAGGTTTATGAATTTTGGTTGAAAATAATCCTAGCATGACTATTTTGGACTAAAATGTCGTGAAATTATAAAAAGCTATTTAATGATAATTGATAAACTCAAAAATTAAGAGACAAGTATAACACAAAAGGAGGATAATTGTTGCATGTTCACGGAACAGAGGGGGGATAACAAACCTCTAGCTGCATATAATGCGGCCAGTTCCTGAAATCGAATGTCATAGCAGATACCTATACCAATGCGTCCAACATCTGCGTAAATTTTAGCAATGAAGAATCTTAGTAATGCAAGCAACAATTTTAACTTATATTAACACAACAAAAAAAAGGTTTTGATCTGCCCATACAAAACGAGTAGTAGAATGCGGCATAAATAAATCACTATTATGTCACAAAGATCCTACATTATTAACACTAAGGGGTCGTTTACCAAATCTTACCCGGGTAAGTGCTTACCGCAAAATTCAACACTATCACTTACTAGGTAAGATTTTAGTCCAACAAAACGACATCGTATGCAACAACTTACCTGGTAAGTGCTTACCACGGTAAGAGTCGTCGCCATCACTTACCGGGGTAAGACTCATGGTCCTTGCTTTCCTTGTCTTCGCTCTTACCGGGTAAGATTTTTGGTAGTTGTCATATTCCTCTGTAAGGTAATTTGACTTGGTAAGTGCTTACCCGGGTAAGTGTTTGGTAAACGGCCCCTAAGCATCAACTCGTAATCTAGATTCATGTGTGTCATCTCCGAGAAACAAACACAGTGAATTATTTCGCCTCAAAATGTTAACAGTTTCACACAATCCTTTTTTGATCTTTTGACCTTTAAAGTTCAAGGTACTTGGCCAATAGAGATTTGAACTCTGCTTATTTTGCTCATTGCCTACATCCTAATTAATATACAAAAATATTATTCATGTTGTATCCAGCTTATCGAAGTACCATGCTTGTTTATGCCCCATTTTAGTCTTAGTTCATATGTTCTACCAATGAGTTAAACAAGCCAGCCAGCCATACCACTACCTAGGTTGACTCAGCTCACTGATACTCGGCTCAACACATCTACTCTAATGACAAAATTTTAAAATCAAAGGCCTCTACAACAATTGAACTTTAAATTACATTTGAAATATAGCTATCCATACAAATATCTCACTTGGCTCGAACCTAGCAAGCTCAACAGCACTTGACAGAAGCTTGTGAACTACCACAGAACCTACCAAAGCCAAGTTCCTCGCAGGACAAACCTTCATTTCATAAATCTATTTCTGCTTACGTCTTTTGTTTTATTCGAGATTGAACTCAGCCTGCCAAGGCCTAGTTCAGGTTACAGCCCCTCATAACTTTTAAAGCTGCGATAGAGGTCGTTAACATATACTGGAAAATCTATACCCATTGCAAGATTAATAGATTTGATATAGAAATATGTACTACGCCGAAAGCACAATAGTGATAGATATCTTGAGTAGTTCGTATATGAATATGCCTGAACATATGAGAAAAGAAAATGCCTGAAATACTATATAAGAAATTGTATTTGTTATGTTCATAATTTTGGTCCAGCTTTTACCGAACTTGATGCTAGAGTTTATGGAATTTTTATGTACTATTCCAGGTCACAAATTGGATATATGTATATATGTATTACAATCCCTGTCTAATAAGGTACTTTGTTTTATTTGATCATTTTTTGTTTCTTTTTTCCCGGTTTAAGACACGTGAAGTTTTGTCTCCCTATTCTTGATATGTTTATCGTCAGTTCAATACCATCCTCAAGCTCGGTCGAAGTTATTTATGATCGTTCTAGCCTCAATCAAATGGTGACTCTGCCTAGTATTCCCCTTCAGATAAGCACTTGGATGAAGAAACGGGTTCAAATTGATCCTATCATCTCTGCTACTATGCTTGCTTCAAGAGAGGCTTAAGCTTTCCCAACATGTCACTCACCTACACATCCACCCCCACCCTTGTTCATCTTAGACTGTGCAAGGTTACACATAAGAAAATACTCTCTTTAGAAATTGACATGGGATTTTATTGGCTTTCAACCTCGAGGACTTTTTGAGCATGAATGGGAGGACTATAAAGCTTGATTCTTATGATTCCTAGCTCATCTAAGGAGGATACTAGCGGCTAGGAGGTACTCTCATAACCACCTTTATACCAAGATGACCTTTGTTCAAAATGTTATTTTTCATGCTACCATTTAATATTGCTTACTTCATTGAATTGATATTAAGGTGGGCTCTAAAATAGAAGGTATGCGTGGATAATCCATCTGGTTGTTTGGTTTAGAAGTACGCCTCCAAAGGTTGTTGCTAGAGGAGGTACCTGTGCGACTTTACAAAGGCTCCTCAAATTGTTTTATTTCTTTATTTGATCGCTTGAGACATTTGGTTCGTTTATAATGTAAATTACTATTGTACTTCCTTTAGACATATACATGAGACGGTTGTTTTGGTCTTTTATGTTGATGACATTGTTATTAACAGGGGTAATACAAAAGGATTATGACCCTGTCATTTTTCATATAGAATTTCAAAAGCAAGATTTTATCATTTTAGCAAACAAGTCTTTCTTGGAATTGAGATGGCTAGATCATGAATGGTGTAATGCTTTGGGAGCAGATGAGTGCTCTCTATTTGGTTAAGATGGAATTAGAGGGTCAAGTTACAAAACTCTATTATAATTCTATATATGAATCTTTAGTTCTTTACCTAGATGACCGTGAGCTTATGATAATGCATATATTAGATAGAAACCACAATCACTAGCTTTGATATTAGAGTTATATGTGTGGCGAGCACCTTTATGTATTCCCACATACCATGGATATGATGCAAGTTAAAGCATCTTTAGCTCTCAAGAATGCTTTGCAAAGAGATATTTGCTCACAAAATCTACAAATCCTGGACACACAAACATTTAAGGATATCCAAATGCTAGTAATGTGTTATGCGACCACAAATTCGATTCACGTATAGTCGAAAGGGAGGTTCAAATCAGCCAAATTAAGAATGATCCGCAAAAGAATAAGAAAGGATGGCATTTCTAATTTGTTAGTTGTCTATGGCAAGGGTAATTTTTAGGTATTATTTAGTTTCCATTTTGATTATCAACCTATAAATAAGAAGGGGGTTATGACGAATAGGTATGCAGAAAATGAATTCTTTGTACGGAGAGTCTAGCCTCTCGAAATGCTAGAGTGGTTTTCTTTTTTTAATCAAATCAGTGCAGCTTGCCAACTTTCTTTTCCTTCTTCTGATTTGTTTATTCCTTTAAATTCCCGAGTCATAACAAAATGGTATCAGAGCAACCAAATCTTTTTATTAGCACCCCCAAGAATCGATCCCGTAACCCAACGAGTGGAGTCGATAAAGGAAGATGTCGTAATGACTCTGGTAGATTTACAACAGACTTTGCAGCAGTTCAACGAGCAATTGGCTTTAATCACCAAGCAATTTTTAGAATTGGTGGCAGAAAACTAGCAACTCTATACTTCTATTCGGGAGGAGGTTCAAACCACGTTAACAAAACCCAATTTTTCTTTCACATGACCTCCACCGACAAGTCCAACTAAGGTGGGAGACATTCCAGGTGGAACTGCGAACCATGGGGATCTAATATGAGGATCTAATTGGCGGTTCAGAAAATTAGATATGCCTTTGTTTGATGGGAGTCATGCAGACGGCTGGATTCTACGTGTTGAACGTTATATTTCGTTTTATCAATTGAGTGAAACCGAGAAGTTAGAAGCTACGGTGGTTGCTTTGGAATGAGATGCGCTTTTGTGGCATCAATGGGAAAACAAGCGACAACCGATTCTTTGTTGGGAGGAAATGAAGGCGATTCTCCTTTGACAATTCCATGTAGCAAGTGTTGGATCTCTTCACAATCAGTATTGATATCCCTGATGAGACCGCCTTAGGCCACTTCATCAATGGGCTTAAGGCCGATATGCAAGTTGAGGTTCAAGTACTTAGGCCTTAAAATTTGGAGCAGGTGACTAGTTTGGCAATTAGATTAAACGAAAAATTTAGGTCCAGGATGAGAAGAAGAAAGGAGTTTTGACCACCGATATCTTTGTATGGCTTGGGTACCCTTCGTATGGCGATTTGTAATTTCCGCTGTGAAGAACAGTTGCAAATTGTTTTAAAACCCAAAAATATAATATAATAAAAATGACAAACCCAATAAGTATATATAACACAAAAATACAAAACCAATCTTTGATGGTGAGAAAAGTTTCAAAACATATTTTAGTATTGGTTTGGTTGTTCGGAGGAAGTTTTGATGACATAACAGTGGTTGTATAAAATTTGAATTATCAAATATCGTAATTGAATTATTAATTTTTGAACTAGTCTTATGCAAACGAAACCATTAACATTTGGTTGACTAAACATCAAAATAATATGTCATTTAAACGTGTATTTGACATTTATAAAGATACCATAGAAAGAAATATAATTTATAAACGGGAAAAGTTGACGATAAGGATCCCCGTTCCCCGGTAGGGATGAGGATGGGGATAGAAACTTGTTCCCCGACAGGGATGGGGAAGGGATAAGGAGTAGGGAGTTGGGATGGGGATTGTGATCCCCGACCGCGTTGGCATCTTTAATTCTAGCCCTGTGTTTCTGGTGAAAAAAATATGGCTCGTAGAGGTTCTGTGTTGTACCAGCCTTTAAATAGGGTCGCGGTTCCTGATAAATACCTATATAGGTAATAGATGAATTGCTCGATGAGTTGCACAGATCACGTTTTTCTGCAAATTAGATCTGAAACTTGGCTACCATCAGATTCGGGTCAGAAGTGAAGACACGAATTATATGCAAATGCTAGAAAATGTGAGATTGGTAAATCAGAGGTGGCTTAGTTGTATTGGGACATGTGGTGTCAGAAGCGGGGTAGTTGTAGCCTGTAGGTAGAGAGATCAAAAAGCTATGATCGATTGGCCTCTTCCGGTGAACTTAAGAGATCTGCAACGGTCTCTTAGGTTGACCGGTTAATACCGCAAGTTTATCGCAGCTTTTGCTCTAATAGCAACCCCTTTAACGGAACTAGAGATTGATGCCTCGGAGGTGAGAATGGAGGTTGTTATACTTTAGGATTTTCAACCAATTGCGACGTTTTTTAAAATCAATTTACAAGAGGAAGTTAATGGCTATTGTAATAGCAAGGCTGAAGCGGAACATTACTTACTGGAACGACATTTCATCATTCACAACAGACCATCATAGTCTCAAGTATTTACATGAACAAAGAGAAATCGGTATTGAACATCATAAATGGGTAGCAAACCGATGGGATTTGACTTCGAGATCAGGACAAACCAGGAGCGTTAAATCAAATCAGGTCGTCAACGTTTTCTCGAGAGTTCACTTCCGAGACAGACTTCAATTGTGAGATTGAGGATGACGTTTTTATTTAACGCATTAAAAGAGATTTAAAATCACCGGTCGGATTTGTAATTGCCCATGCTCGGGTAACACATAAAGGACGAATTGTTATTCCCCGGACATCGTCCTTCATTCCAAAATTGTCACAAGAATATCACAATTTCGTCTTGAGTGGACACTCTATAGAGTTTAAGACATCAACAACTAGGCACAGAGTGGTTTTGGGTTAGCATGAGACAAGCGGTGGCAAAATATGTTCAAACATGCTCGACTTGTCAACAACAAAAAAAGTTGGACAAGACACCCAGGCAGGTTGCTAGTTACAACCCCTACCAAATTCCATGCAAGTATGGGAAGATGTGCCCATGGATTTTGTGGAGGGACTTCCCCGTTCCCAGGGGTTTGATACGATCTTGGTAGTCATGGATAGACTTACAAAATTTGCGGACTTCTTGTATTTGACACATCCATTCACAGCCCAACGGTAGCAGCAGCCTTATTCATTAAGGAGATCATTCGCTTCCATGGCTTTCCAACTTCTATCGTGACTGGTCGAGATAAAATCTTTATGAGTTTGCTTTAGAGGGAGTTGTTTCGCCTTCAAGGGACCACATTGCAATGTAGCACGTCCTACCACCCTCAAACTGACAGGCAAACAGAAGTCCTCAATAAATCGATTGAAACATACTAAAGGTTCTTTATACAAGGGAAGCCGCATAAATGGGCACAATGGTTGCCATAGGCAGAGTTTTGGTATAATACATCCTACCACTCTTTTACCTATTGTACCACATTTAAAGGATTGTACGAGAGAGACCCTCGTTTAATTCGCACGGCAAATGGCGGCATCGAGGTGTCATCCATCGAGGATTAGTTGTTAAGACGAGATGTTTTGTTGGGTGATCTTAAAGTTCATTTGCTAAGGGCAAAATAGGTAATGAAGAGTCATGTTGATAGATTCAGCAAAGAACTTACCTTTGAAGTAGGTGATGGAATACATCTCAAGTTACAGTCGTATTGCCAAAAGACAATGGCCGCTAGAACCTTTCAAAAATTGGTTGCCCACTTTTATGGGTCGTTTGAAATTCTTCAATGTATTGGACAAGTTGCTAAAAAAATCAACTTCCTCCACAGCGAAAGTACACCCGATCCTTCATGTTTCTAAGTTGAAGCGGGCAATCGGAGACAAGCCCATCTCCCTAACCCTTCCTCCCATGCTAACGACAGACTGTGACGTGGAAATTGGACCCGAAGCATTATTGGGTGTATGTACTAGGGACACGGTTGCAGGCGAGAGGATTGAAGTCCTATTAAAATAGAGACACCTTCCCGCTCACGACTCAACTTGCAAGGACTTGCCTACTATTGTACCATGCTTTTCCGGTTTTCCACCTTGAGGACAAGGTGGCTTCTTTTTTTTCCTTTTTTTCTATTGTGGGGGGGTGGGGGGGGGGGGGGGGGGGTAAATGTCATGCATCCACAAGTGTATTTCAATTATGATAGAAGAAAGGCACGTAATGGAGGTGATTAGGGAGAACTAGTGGTGAAATAAAAGAGTAGTTGTGTTTGTTTTGTGAATAGCAGGAAGTTATTGCCTTAGTGTGTATTTTGGGTGGTTTCTTGTTAATTCGGTCCTCTAGTGGGATGTGGAATGAGGTATCCAGATTATGATCATTCCTTTTCTATTAGAAGAGGCTAGCATCTCAAAGGGTAGACTCCCCAATTTTGTGGCATGTGCATGTATTGGAAAGTAATTGATTTAAGAAATAGATATATTGCAAGAAATAGTGCATTCACCAAAGATGGTGTATCTTGATTTTGTTTCATTGTATGTCAAGATATTGCCATTTATTCATCTAAAAGTGGTCATCATCCAAACGCATGCTATTAAGTCAGTTTGGACGCACTCTAGAGGCATGTTGGAGGCATGTTGCAGATATTTCGACTAAGTCGCTTGTAGAGCTCAGCTGGATCCTACATATAATGACCTAGGCATGTTTAACATATACCCTCCAACTTCATGAGAGGTGTTACGAAGTTGGATGTTGTAGCAATTCCTACCTATTCTTCGACCAACCTACATATTTTCTCTATTTGCCCTTTTCCCCTTCAATATTACAAATCTACATCTCTTTTTTTGCATATCCCTTTACAATAGATGGTAATCTCTTAATGTCATGCAAGGCTATAAAATAAAGGTTGTTTATTTATTTCATTTGTTGTTTTTTTAATTATGGGTTCAAAAAGTAATTGTATTGGATGTTCATGCTTTATATCAACGATTTACTACTTGATGAGACATGAAGAAAGAAGTGGAAAATTAGTGATCTTCGTAAGAGTTGAGAAAAGAAAAGGTAATGTGAAGAGTTGAGAAAAGAAAAGGTAATGTGAAAAGAGTTGAGAAAAAGGAAAAGTGGGACTCATCATCATGCACTTGATCCCCAAAAAAAATAAGGAGTAACTGACATAAACACTAATGCTATAGCTAAACCAATAGCAAGAAAATAAACCATGTTATGTCGCTACTCTGAGAATAAATACCGAATTGCCTGATAATTTCTTTCCCTTTTGATATGCCGTAAATGCCCACAAATACACCCCAAAAAGGCCTAGAAACATTGAGGAAAAAAATACTTACAGGATTGGATGACAGGATTTTAAAAATAATGAACAATGTAGAACTGCATATTATGAAGATCAGAAAAGAAGCACTGAGATGATGGATCGTAATGGTAATACTAACAACAAAATGGAAGTAATACCATAGCCTACATACACACTTGAAAGAGGAAAGATGAAGTGTGAAAGACAGATAAAAGCTACCGAATACACACATTACAGAAAATCAGAGAATTCTGATGCAAACATTAGAACATTCAGCATCAAATAACAAACAGACCTGTATCCACAACTGTAGGAGTTTCTCCAGCCGTAAGAGTTTTTGATTCCTCAAATGTAATCTTTCCAGGAATATTGATATCAAAAAGGTGTATCTGTCATGTAGTCATATCACAGTGCTTAGCAGAAGTTTGTATGTATGCAATCATGGGCCCTCATACAGTATGATACAAACCCTTTCCATAAAATGGGAAATAATAATAATAATAATATATGCTGAAATAATTTGATCATCCTTGCTATTTCATATCAAAATCAAATAGTGACCATCAGCACCTTATAAATATATGTGCAGGGGTGATGGGACAGGATTAAAATAGTAAAACTGTAGGCCTACATCTGCACTCGGAATAATTTGGAACTCTGTCCAGCCTCCCAGAGTGATAATGATGATACAATTGCATATAAGCCACATTTAGAACAGTACCTTTCTGTGCTTGGCCTTCAGCTTTCCATCAGTACCAAAAATGCAACAAGTATTGTACAGCTTGTCCCCACATCTTTCTGGTATTGACCCACCAACTATCGTGACCTTCAAAGAACGAGCAACTTCAGACAACATTGCTGTTGAAGGAGAAGAGTCCTCCCCAGCATCGATGTCCTCAGCATAGACAGGAAAGCTATCATTTGAATACGGACTATTCCATATTTCCTGAAATGGGAAATCAAAAGATTATGGAACTTATATAGCTTTCCAAATTGAGTGCAGGCTGCACAGTAAATTACCTAGCAAGGGAAAGAATAAACAATGAGAAAGAACCTTACTTGTGAAATATTAAGACACAGATTTAGTAAGCATCAAGATTTTAACTTCCCCTCACAGAAACAATAAAGTGAGAAGGATTATGTGTAGTTCACAAGAATCCTTGAAAAAAAATGCATAGCAGCCAAAAACAAATCCCTTTTAGTCGATAAATCTGAAACTGGTAGTTGAATTGAAAGAGAGGTTCAAATTCTCATAGCCAAAAAAAACCAACAAGTCCATAAACCAGTAAAACTTAGCTAATTTTGCCGCCCACTAGGCCACTACCATATTTTATTTCTCTAAAAATTTCAGGAATCATTAGCCAAAGACCCTTATCCTGTTTAGGGCTCACTAGTGAGTCATGCAATCAGGTATTAATTTATTCTATCACCCATAAGCCTGTCATGTGATCCCTGAGGGGCAAAGCCCTGTTTGAATTCCAGGATTCTGAAAAGTTGATATTAATTTGAAGATTATCCAATACAATGCATTAAATGAAGAGAGATAGCAAAGAAAGGCACAGCCTCACAGTAGGCTATGCGTTTTTAATAGACCACAGCGATGCCAAGAAGGGAGACCACATCACAATTTAAAGAGCAGTAGAAGACAAAAATACTCAAGTACGTAGAAAGATGCTGCTGAAAAGTTCATTGTCAACTCCTCAGATAATAATTGTGTTCAAAAAGACGCGCTATGGCAATGGCATAAGACTCGTCTCCGCCTTTACGATAAGGTCTGTAGTGTTTGTGTAACACACGACTCATGCCATAGCGTACCACGAGGCGCATTTTTTTTCAGGGCGTGACTTTTTTTTAAAAAAAATTACTTGTGTTTTTATACTTTCAATTTTAGCTTTTACACTCTTACAGAGTGGGTTGTTTGGCAGTTGCTGAATGGTTTGGTGCAGAATGTTTAAGAGGCTTTTATGATATAGCGCAAAATGAAATATAATTGTTTGGTAATTGTTCAAAATGAAGTTAGGGCTCTGAATGATTAAGGGAGGTCAGGATACAAAATGATTCAGAGGGTTTTGGAACAACTAAGAGGCAGACTTATTTTTTGCCAAATAGGATTCACCTCTTAGTGATTCAGAGGTTGCCTCTTATTGAAACTGTTAAGAGGTAAACAAACAGCCCTAAGCTGATTGCATGACTCACAGTGCGATGGATGCGTGCATGTTACAACTCACTCACGGTTAAAACGAAGTAGTAAAACCCTTCCAAGTTCTATTTTGAATATTTGATCACAAACTCGTTATATAATAGTAGTTAATATATAAGATTATTCTTCTTCTAATATGAATGTAAAAATGTTAATATCATTATATTATTGAATAATAAAAAGGAAAAAGTATATGTATATATAATTATAAATTTACGACTTATGTCATGCCTTGAAAAACGCCGTGTCCTCAATGTGGCGTGCAAAGCTTAAGGCTTGAGCTCGCCGACATGCCATGCCTCTTGGCATTTTGAACCTTGGATAATAATGATGATACTCTAAAACTAAGTAGAGTCCCAGTGTATAAGCTTGTGTACTTGGACATAAAGAAAAAAGAGCAAAAGTTCTAAATCGAATATTACTGGCAGAAGAACAAGTTTGGCACCCTTTTCGACAGCCTCCTCAATTGCTAGACGAGCATGAGCAATATTCCTCTCCTTATCCGCTGTCACGGACAACTGACATAGTCCAATCTTGAACTGTGATGCGAATAACAGAACACATGATTATATACAAAAATCGCATGTCAATAAATAATCCAAATTGACACAGGTGTGCATTGATAATCTAAAGAACTACATGAATCCCTGTATTACATCAGTGCTAGATCCACTCAATTATAGACGAACTAACTTCAACTTTGGAGGTCAAATAGGCTCTTAACGAACTAACTTCAACTTTGGAGTCAATAGGCTCTTAACGAACTAACTTCAACTTTTGAGGTCAAATAGGTTACTACCAAAATTAAATTATCTTATATTGCATTAATTAAAACAGAGATTATCCAAGATGGAAGACATGGCCGTTCTATTTGCACTTCATTTCTAAAGAATGTCATTCTCGAGAAAATTCAAAATTTGAATGTTACCTATGACCCAATATCCCCTATAGCTTTATCCACACGCATACACACATAAATTTCAAAGTTGAGTACGGTTATGTGAATACCCAAACAATCCCAATATCATATGATCATATAAACACGCATGCACAAGTTCAAAAGGTCAATGGGCGTAAAAGTTCACGATTGAATATAAGTATTCCCAGATACACAAGTCTGCAGCACAGATGAAAACTTTAATTATTCTAGCTAATCTTTACCTCTATTTCGGAAACAGGCAAGTACTCAGACTGCAACACAAAGTTATGAAAAGGTTCATGCTAAGTGCATCCCAGGAACTTTTCCCAATCGCATATACCCACACACATAAACTTATGTAGGGCAGAGGTCACAGCATCAGAAAATGATCAAAAGACAGACGCGAGAGATGAAAACACAATGACATATCCCCAAAATATCCAAATTGCATATAGTTTCTCACCAAATTTACAAAATATGCACCTATAATTGAATTTTTAACATTCCTACCAGTACCCAAGCAATCCCAATATTAGATAATACTGTTTAAGCACACACATGAAAATCGAATGCTGCAATGAACATGAATATCCGAAGTTGCCTATAAGTAACCCCCCCCCCCCCGGTGAGCACACACATGCAAAATTGAAGGCAGCATATGTACTGCAAACAAGTGCCACGCAAACGCAGACACACACACATTTCGAAATATGAAACCTTAGAGATGGGAGGGACGGGCAACTCGATAGCAGGGGGAACCCTAGCTTTCTCAGGGCTAAAAGAAGACGCCATGGATGATGCCGAAGCAGAAGTGATCGTACGGGCAGTAGTAACGTTGACTAGATTTTGACGAGCAATGATTTTGTCAAATTTAGTATCAGTTTGATGAACCGGAAAGAGGCGTGGTAAAGATAGACGGCGGGCGAGCGGGCAAGCAACGACCAAACCAGAGCGAGAAACGGCGGATGATCGGAGGGTTGTGAAGTTTACCGGCGAAGTATAAGAAGGCAGAGTTGTAGACAAGAACGCAACTGATCCGCTTCGCATCTCTTTTCCGCCGTCACTTTCACCATCGAGCAAGGGACAATGATAAACAAGGATATTGAGGGGCAGAGTTTTTTTTTTTTTTTTTTTTTTTTTTTTTTTTGGAAAATTGATTATTTGGTTAGAATAATTAAATGTTTAATGTATAATGAAAAATAGTTGTTTCACAATCGGTTTAAAAAACCAAATCTATATCTATATCTATACTATATTAAAAAGGAGGACTTTCGGTTATTCTTGAAAATTCAAGAGGTCCAACTTTTAAAACATGTGGTACAATACATTCATGCATATACTTTAGTTATCTTTTCAATTTCCTTCCCCACGTTTTAGATCCTCCACTCTCCTCTTCTTAACGTCCCCACGAATCCTCCCTTCTTCCCTGTTGACGATCCCTAATTTCTGTCAAATCCTCCCGAATTGAAGTATTTACTCATATTGCTCCACGGCAACAAACACCTCTGAGTTTGCACTTCCATTTCCAATCTCCATCGGCTGTAAGTACAAGAAATTTCAATCGACAGCAATTGGGGAAGAAGACGAAGAAGCATCAGTCACCTGTTCATTTGAATGAATTAATCTCTATTTCACCTTTCTGCTTCCCACTTCCAGTAAAATCTTTCTATGCTCTGTTATTTAGATTGGGATGAATTAATCTCAAATCCTACTCTCTTTGTTTCTTCTAATATCGTTGTTGGTTTTGATGGTTCAGTCTATCTTTTTCTCCTCTGATTTTCTACTAACACAATCACTCGCCCATTATGAGGTTTGAAACCCGATGTTCGGTGAGATTTCTATGAGTAAGCAAATGGGCATCCTGCTCAACCTTACATATGTGTGTGATTTGGTTTGATTAGTTCAATTGTTCGACTTTTCCGTCAGGCTGTGTGATATTGGCTCTTTCGAAAGACGAACCAAAAATCCCATATTTCTAGGTTTGTGATTTTATTGTTTATTCTACCATGCTTTATTAAAAATGGGTAAGGTAGAGTTTTAAGCATTTCATTGTCTTTTATGATTATTGTTTCTCAATCATTTCAGTCAATTTTCGGAGTAAAATCTATTTAGTGTTTGTTTGAGTTTTGTTATTCCTTTACATAATGTTTTTTTATGGTTGATATTAAATTTTTATGGTTAATTTTGTCTCGTGTGCATTATAATGTTGGTTGTAATTAATTTTTGGGGTTTATAGATGGTAGATGCTCGTATTAAGATGGTGGATATGTTTGATGTTATATTTTTATGTTTATATTTCTTTTCTTTTTGCAGGATTTTTAGGCCTGATAAAAATGGGAAGAGGAAGAAAATTGAATCGAGATGAAGGATGAAACAACTTATGTAATTATAACATGTTATATTCAAATTGACAATGAGATTGCAATGGAAGCCAACACATTCCCTATTTCACAACTTATTTAATTATAACATCATTTATTTTGACTTGAGTGTAGTTCTCCTGTGCCTCATCTTTGTTATATGAACTTTATATTAGAATTTTTCTTCCTGCATGCTAGCAATAGTTACAGATGGCAAGGACCAGCCAAATTAAATTATGTTAACAACTCGGGGATTCCACTTATCTTGCAGGTTTTGCATGATTTCAGCATAAGAGCTTTTTAAATTGTATCTTTTTGCCATAGTAGCTTAACAAACGAAGTTACTATCTTATTGTTTCATCGAATAACAATAAATAATTTAGGTTTTGCTTTCTTATGTTACAGCGATATCTCTACCAACTCTCTCAATAGAAGTATTCCCACACCTCTTATTGTTTCATCAAATAACAATAAATAATTTAGGTTTTGCTTTCTTATGTTACAGCGATATCTCTACCAACTCTCTCAATAGAAGTATTTCCACACCAGTTGGAAGTTGAGGATCCTTGCTTGTAAGCATGTTTGCTCTATCTATTTTGTTGTGTTGGATTCTTTGTTCATCGCCTGCTGAATTTTTAATTTGCTACTTAGTTGTGGATGTATAATGTATATAAATTTGCATTATACTTATTTAACCTATTTTTTGCTTCATATATATGTTTTAGATCATACTATTGATGCCCTTTGGTTTTATTGTAGATGATCTTATTTGTGGTTTCTTACTACTCCTGTATAGAACATTATGGAGCAGAAAAATGTCAACACTGTCAGAGATTGGCACAGGTTAAGGCTAAAGAGAGTTCTCAGTTCGGTTGGTTATTTAGTCGTTGATCGTTAGTTGGTGCTTGTCGGAGATGTGACTCACTCGACAACGCCCCACGGTTTGTAAAGCACAAACATGTCTATCTTGGATGTTGTGGTTCTAAGTCAATGTCTCATGAAATCAGGAGTTTAAAAGGATATCAGTCTATTCGTCTTCCCGTTCCCTCTAAAATAAGTAAGTTCTGCTTTCACCAAGGCTGGGATGGATGAAACAATGTCTGGTTTTTATTCCCAAAACTACTGCTCCAGAAAAATGCATAGAGCTTCAACTAGAAAAATATGTTGGGGTTTGATGACATACCACAGTACAATAGCTACAAGTAATATTAATTCAAATTGTACAAAGTTTGTTATATCAAAAGTCATTATCTTATATAATCAATTAATTAAATTTGTGAACAACGTAAACCAACATTTCTTTAGTTCTCGGTTTTAATGTTTTCACTTCTAATCTTGGTTGGATGCTCGTGTAGCCCTTACCTTTGATATACATGAACTGAAAAACAAACAGACATCAACTACTATGTGACAAAATGAGTCTGAAGATACCATTCAAACCTGTGAGAAAAGAAACCATTTTGGCTCTTATTTTCTTCATTCAACCTCGAACCTTTTTTGCAAATTTGTATAGCGTATTTAGTATTTCTTGGAACGTTGGTTCCATTTCCTTTTGTTTGAGTTGTCAATTTTAATCATGGAAACATGGAATTATCCATGAGCACTTTGGTTAAGACTTCACTAATGCCACCAAAAACCTTGTGTATATCAATAAACTCTAATACAAATCACAAAAATAAGGTGCAAACTTTGTATTAGATGTAAATAAAATCGTATATAGTATGGTTCAATTTATCAATTTATACATGAATCTTTTGACAACTCGCATGCCACAAGACTTTAAAGTTAGCATCAAGCGCGTGAAGAATAGACTTAAGGGGTCGTTTACCAAATGCTTACCTGGGTAAGCGCTTACCAAGTCATATTACCTTACCCGCTGAATATAACAAGGACCAAAAATATTACCCGGTAAGAGCAGTAAGAGCAAAGGCAATGACCGAGAGTCTTACCCGGTAAGTGAGGGCAACGGCCCTTACCATGGCAAGAGCTTACCGGGTAAATTGTTGAATACGATATGGCAACGGCTCTTACCATTGCAAGAGCTTACCAGGTAAATTGTTGCATACGATATGGCAACGGCTCTTAGCAAGAGCTTATAGGGTAAATTGTTGTATACGATATCATTTTGGTAGACTAAAATCTTACCCGGTAAGTAGGTGATAGTGTTGAATTTTGTCGGTAGGTAAGTTTGGTAAACAGTCCCTAAAACATAAAACAACATTGTTATTTCCAGTGCTCGATTTCGGGCAGCAACGTGCGCGGGTATATAACTAGTGTTAAATGAAATACAACTGTTTGATAAATGTTTTGAATTATAAATCAACCTTGCATATACTTTTACAAACATAAATTGCAAAAAAAAAGATTATGTCACATTGCAAATATTAATCAAAACATAACATTAAATTTTCAAACCATAATGTTTTCTTTTATGGATTGGTATAGAAATTAACAAAAGCATGAAGACAAGTTTAAAATTACTTACAAATTCCAATGTAACAAGGAGAACCTAGCTTAAATGAATCCTTTTGTTTTATGGTTCCTGTATAACGGTGACAAAAACGTTTGTAGTAGCAAGTTAAGTGCATTATGATCTCCAACACTACTCTTACATTTGCAAACAATCTTGGGTAATCACAAACGAAGATACTCATCTACAAACAATTATTTTTGAATTTTTTTCTCATTGAGAACTTTTATCGAACACCTGGTGTTCAAGAAAAAAAAATGAACAAAGGGAGGATAATCAAGAACGAGGATTGGACCAAAGCTTGGACAATCATAAACCAAGAGGGAGAGATGTTAAAAAGGAATTGTTGACTTCAGAAAACCTAATGGAAATCATATCCAAACAAACATCATTGTTTTAAAAAACTAGCATCATACCTACACAATTGATAGGAAACCATACCTATAAGATTGTTAGCAGACACGAGAGCCAACAATAACGAGAACAGGGATGGACCAGAAGAGAATAGTTGCAAGACATCATATCAAGAAGATGACTAGCATCAAAAGATGATAGAAGCAATGACAGGTGGCAAGGACGCGTCTAAATGATATGACAAGGTGTTAGACGGTGAGCCATTCAGTGTGTTTTGCGACTAATAGTGGTTCTACGATTAAACGTTGCGATCAAGAAAGAGGGATAATTATAAATAAGAAATCATGAAGTCACATGAAATCAAGAAAGATGATCCAATCGCTCGACGCTTTAAGCAGTTGGAAAAGCAGAACGAAAAAATGTTGTGGTTACGTTCCAAGTTACCGGGATCAGTTGTAGTCGTCGACGTAGAACCCTCGACGGGATGTTAAAGCTTCACCTTTTAGTGATTCCATTGCTCTGGTTGACATCCCCAAGACATATAACATCCTAACTTTTACTCCCAAATGTTCTGGAGTCATGGATCCTAACGAGCATGTTGCACAATGCAAGCAACTCATGTGGACAACATCAATGCGGAAAAATTATCAAAAAATATACATGTGCAAAAGCTTCAGAGCATATCTTATAGACGCGACTTTACAATGGTTGATTAATTTGAAACCAAAATCAATTCATTCCTTCGCCCAATCTAGTCATCAGTTTTTTCAGCAATTCGCCAGTAGTCGCAAGATGGAGAAACAAACCAGCGACCTGTACTATGTAATCCAAAAGGATGGAGAATTAGTACGCAATTACTTCAACGGATTCAACAAGGAGATGATAAGTATTCGAAATTGCGATGTGAGGACAACAATTGAAGCTTATAAGCGAGGTTTGGACAATAGTTTGGGTCTATATTTGGATTTAACCAAATATATGGTTGTAACTTTCAAAGACGTAAAGGCTAGAACCTTACCTCACATGCGAGTGAAGGGTGATGCAGCTTTCCGACGAAAGCGATCTTTTGACAAGAAGCCTCACAGGATCAAGAAACTGGATTAAATGAAAGCTAATCCAAAGCTGGAGACTTCCCATCATATATCTAAAGTTCGATGCGACAAAAAGAAAGACAATATGGTACCTTATAAATTCATGCAATATCCAAAATTCTCGACATATGGATTTTCAGGTGCATCGAAATATCTCTTCAAGACTTTCAAAAACATTCAATCGAGCATACGATGGCCCAAGAAGAATGGTAGACCCGATGATAAGATGGTTATGACCAAGTGGTGCGATTTTCATAGCAATCATGGTCGTCTCACTGACGACTATCTTGCGCTAAGGAAAGAAGTTGCATGGTTGACCCATAAAGGGCATATTCAAGATTTAGTATCTAAGGATACTACATGTAACGTCCCTAGACCCCCATCATGTAACAATACTTAAGTTATGAATTGTGTCATAGGTGGATATGACGTTTGTGGATTCACCTATTCTGCGGCCAAAAGACACGTTGAGCAACAACTGGAAGAAACTGCCATCCCCAAAGCGTACTCGAAGAAAGAAGAAAAGGAATTGGAATCAATGCTGATAATATTTGATGACAACGACCTCGTCGACATACGATGTAAACACCGCAACGGTCTCATCATGCAACTCACGATCGGAAATTTCTCAAAGAAAAGAGTGTTGGTCGATGACGGAAGCTCAACAAACATCATATGTCTAAGCATAATCAAATCCATGGGAATCAATGAAGATGAAATCATGTGACACTCGACCGTGCTAGTAGGATTCAAAGGAGCTGAATCCACCACACTAAGAGAAATTATTCCCCCCATTTATGCCAAAGGCGTGAATAAGCAGACTCTCTTCAACGTGGTTGAATGTTCTTCATCATACAATGTAATCCTCGGACGGCCATGGATACATGACATGAAAGCGGTTCCATCAACATATCATCAGACGACCAAGTTCCTGACTCCTTGGGGAATTCAAGAAATAAAAAAAGCGATCAGAAGACCTTGCGTGAATGTTACAAAGCGATGATGAATACCCAAAAGCAACACATCTAGCAATATATAGCCACACTAACTCTGAATATGTCGACGATTACCAATTACAGGAAATCGTTCTCGGTCAGAGCAAACCTAACCAAACTATGTTCATAGGGGCATCTCTTGATGGAAATATCAAGCGAAATTGATAGATTTCCTTAGAAATAACGCTGATTGCTTTGCATGGTCGCACGAAGATATGATCGATATCGACCTCGATGTCATCTCGCGCAAATTGAACATTGATCCTACATACAAACCAATAAAATAGAAGTGTTGCAAGTTCGCACTAGAAAGAAATAAAGTGATTAATGACGAAGTCGATAATCTTCTAAAGACATGAAAGATCAGAGAAGTAAAATATCCGGATTTGGTTGGCTAACGTTGTCGTCATCAAGAAAAATAACGGGAAATGGTGCGTGTGTATTGATGTTACAAACCTAAATAAGGCATGTCCTAAGGATCCATTTCCCCTACCATATGTTTATGCCATGATCGACGCGACTGCATGACATGAATTGCTCACATTCATGGACGCTTATTCGGGTTACAACCAAATCTTTATGCATCCGGACGATCAAGATAGAACAGTCTTCATGACAAATAAATGTCTTTATTGTTATAAGTTTGTTGGTCCCAAAGGAGTCTACAAGAGTTCAATGGATATAGTAACAGTTTGTAGAAGGGGGGTTGAATATAAACACAGGCTTTTATAGTTTCTAAATGAGTTTATATTGAATAAATAAAGTTACAGTTGTAAGCGGAATTAGAACAAGTATTAGACCTATTCTATTACAACTAAGAAGTAGCTAAGTTGATGCACAACAACAAGAAAGAAAAGGAAGAGAGGTTATTGAAAAGAAAGTAGCATGCATAAAGATGAAGAAGGGTTCCTCATCTATTGATACCCATTGCATTAAATACAAAGCAAAAGGTATAAGTCACGTGTCAAGTTCCTATTTGAGACTTGTTCTTTGTTTATAAAGCAACCATGCTTTTGGCCGAATATGAACAGTAACCAAATCAGATATGATGGGGACATAAGAGACAATTCGTACGTCCTTTTCTGACAAGGCATGGGAGGTTTTGACTTTTGTGCATCGAGGATAAGATCAAATTTTATCTCGCTGAGTAGGCCCCACTTTGATCACTGAACTAGAAGCTTCAAGGATGAAGTCTTCAGGTACCACCTAGGCTATTGCAAGATCTCACACTTCATGTAGATGAACGTTGCTATCACTGAACTGCTTCAGATCATGAACTATTCATCTCTTTCTTCGACTATGCCTTCGACAGTCGCTGAATGACTTTGTGGTGTGAGTGTTGTTCTTCAGATTTTCAGGGATAGGATGTTGTTCCTGATCATCAGCGATTACTGAATGCAGTCAGCGTATGCTATCGCTGATTTCTGAACACTATCCTATAAATGGAATTTTCACTGAGTACAAGAGGAATCATATTCAAATCAGTGAGAGGAGTTTGAATCAACAATCTGCCCCTATTTTTATGATTAAGCAATATAGGAAAATTGCTTGAAGAGATTGGTAAGGACTTAGAAATTTTAAAGTAAAGCAATCTAAGTACTAATGTGTGAGATCTTTTTCAGCTAGTCTATTTATCTGAATTGAGTTTCATTTATAAGGATATGAAAACACAATTTTTACAAGTACAGGCTATAAAGTACATTCACTGATTTATTACAAAGTGTAATTTCAGTGAGTATGAGAGTTTTAAAGAAAATAGAACTCTTATGTTCATTGTCCCTTTTTACTATTTTCAGGGATCTTTTCAGTACACAGATGGAGTAGAGTACTTCGTTGTATTTCATTTAAGATATTATTTGATGAATTACAAGTAGAATGAAAATACAATTTGTAAGAGTACAGTAAAATACACTGAAGTAAATTACAAAGGAATTGAAAAACAATCTAGGCTAATTAGAGAGCTTTTTTGTTCTTCTTCGTAATTCTTTCTCGTAGATCGTCTTTTGAAGGCATTTTGGACCATAGGTGGTCAAACAGTTGTAGAACATGTTCATTTATAGGTTAGTTGTAGAACATGTTCATTTTCTTCATACTTTCTCGCCTTAGGCAGAGATGTATTAAGCATTGATAGGTCAGGAATAATGAGGTGGGCTAAGAGACTGTCAAGGTCAAATTTTGTCTCATGTTCATTTTTGAATGATGGACCTTCTTTAGCATCGGACTTTGATCTTCTCTTATTGGTTTTCTCAGGGAGAGGAGGAATGCTGACATGTTGTAACATCCTTTGCAATAGCTTATCAATATGTCTTTCTACTACACCCTTGAATTGAGATTTGGAATTTTGAATGGCATCTCTGATTTTGAGACATTAAGAGAATCCATATAACTTAAGGAATTGAGGTTCTTCTTCCTCGCTTCTATCGTCTCTGAACATAGTTACAATTATCTTTGGACCTCTTCTTCGATTGCTTCCTAGGATAGTTGCACGTGTTATTGTTGCAAAGCGAACGCGAAAACAACCTTTTTGATACACCATTCTAGTTCAGTATCCTTAGGTTCTTCATTTTCTATATTCAGGGCTTGTAGAATTTTCTCTTGAGCTACGACAATATTAGCTCTTAGGTTTTCTCTGGTCAGTTCCTTCTCAGCTAGTCTTTCAACTAGATTTTTGCTATTTTCTTCTTCTTGTCTCTGACAATTGAGACTTATTGCTTCTTCTCTTGCTATTCTCTGAGCGACTTTGAGACTTTCTTGAGTTTGCTTTATTTGTTGATCTCTTAGTTGCTGAGCTTTTAAAGCCTGTGCTCGTTCTTCAGGTGACAAGAAGGAGAATTTATCATAGACATTTATTGGAACAGGAGCTTCGGGCTCAGAGGTACGAAAACGAATTTTTACTCTGGCCAGCTCGGGATCTCTTATGAAGTTTTCTCTTCTTTGTTCTTCTTCTGGTTTAGGGATGGTTTGCCTATGTACACGCCTTGAGACAAGGCCTTCTTCCTCTTAAGATTCAGTGTCAAATATGTACAAGAACTGATCCTCAGTGGAAGGTTCCCTAAAAAATGGAGAGTCCTTTGGGGGACAGGGGTCACTCTGCAGAGAGCTCCCCCTCAGAATATGTTGAAGTGGGATCGAGATCCATCACTTTCTTGTTCTTTCCTGAGGGATCAGACTGCTTCTGGCTAGGAGGTGGCCTGTCCCCCAAGGGTTCTCTGAAAACTACTCCAGGTAGAGAAACACCTGGACGATTCTGAGTGAAGAATCTTGAGTAGCCTTCTCCATCATCCTCATCATCATCATCATTTCCACCAAGAGATTGATGAGGGATGTCTTCGCCTTCTTCATCATGTTCTTCTTCTTCTTCGTATTCATCACCATCTTCAGGGATTGGATCTTGTTGAGGTGGTATCTAATTGTAGAGAGGTAGGGGTTCGCCAAGAAGCATTGTGTTTGCTTGACCAATAAGCTCATCAGCGAGCTCTCTGGCAAATTTCTCCTCCTCTTTGTTACCAACAGGGAGAGTGTGCACCAAAATAGTATGCACATTAGAACCCATGTCAGAGAGAGTTTTCACCTACGATGTATGAGTCTGAGCAACCACACTTAGGTTTCTCTATCAACCTTAGTGAATGAGGGGCTCTGTCAGCAAGACTTTGAACAATACGCAGAAGATCAGCTTGTGTCTTCTGTATTTCAGCGATTGTCTTGGCCTGTTCTTCAAATGCCTTGGCGAGACGTTCAATGGCTCGTTCATTTGCAGAGTTATCATCATTCACTATTTGAATATCAGTGTAGATGTAATTGATGGCCCCTTCATGTCAGGAACACCAATGACTTGCTTGAAGATTATCTCTAAGGACACCTGCAACGTATCCACCCTGTGCCTTGTCAGGGCACATTCATTTACCAAGAAATCCATGGCTGGAAACGAGGGAGGAGGCAGAGAGATCTTTGGGATGTCAGCAACAAAGGGAGGAAGCTGAGTTGGAAGCTTCTCTATCTTCACTTTCTTAAGATCTGCAGTTTTTCTGATCTTAAGAGATGGAGAAGAAGTAGGGTTGCTGGAAGGAGCAGTAGAGACGTTTGGTCCGCTGGGAGGAGCAAGATGAGAAGACAGTAGCAGCGGCATAAAGATAAAGCAGCCAAAAAGAGCTCTAGGTTAGAAGATATATGGTGGGAGGTAGTATGTATAACCAAGGGTTCCTTGAGAGTATCGAGAGGATTACTCTCAGGGATGGTACATGCGATGGCAGTGTCGTGTGGATCACTGACCTGTATTTGAGAATGTTTGAGAGAGACATTCTCAAGTCCTGTGCACGTGGATTTCCAATGTCCAGATTGTCGAAACAAAACTGATTCTTGGATAACATGTTGTTCAACCTCATCAGAGATAGGGACAACCATCTCTGAATCATGAGTTGATGTGGGGACCAAAGAAGAGTCGATAGAAGAAAAAGAAGATAAGGATATGCATGTTATACCTGATCCAGCTTCAGCGGAGCTGGCTAATACATTTTTTAGTGACCGAAGTCGCTGAGAATGGGGGTAGTGCCGATGAAGAGGAGACGGCAACAGACGTAGAAGCCGTTGTCGTGGCTAGGGAGAGAGGAGGCGTTGACTGTACATTGAAGCTAGGAGGAGTAGATTGTTGAGATATACTCTTCTTTTGCTTCTTCGTAAGGGGCTTGTGAGCGACCGTCTTTTTATGACCATCAGTCGGTTGTTTGCGTTTGGAAGGAGAAGTATCAAGGTTAATCACTGATGGGTTTGTCAGTGATTTAGACACAGAAACTACCTGATTGGTAGGAGTTGGTGCAGAGGTAACAACAGGGGCAACGTCCCTGATGAGATCTAGCATGTAGGGGAGGTAGGGGGCATCTCCTGCTTGTTCATTAATCTTCAGGGATTTCTTCCCTACCTGAGAGAAGGTCTGATTCCCAACCTTAGGGTATCCCTCATAGACCTTTTCCAAGATTGTTGCCATGAACCTAGGAAAAGGGATAGTCTTCTCCCTCTTGGGTGACTGAACCCTGTTGTAGAGTTCGTTGAAGATGTATTCAGCGAAATTCAAGTTTCTACCATGGCATAGAGAGAAAGCCATCTCCAAAAATGGCTTGCTGGCTTGATCCTGAGAGCCAGTCTTAGTGCCTAAGCACTGAATCACCTGGGTGAAAATTTATTGCCACCTAGCTGGCGTTCGCTTCTTCTCAGTTTTGGTGAGGGTCTTGACATCAGAGTCCCATTTGTAGCCGATGTAGTCAAGGAAGGAGATGAGTTCTTTCTTGGTTGGTGCAGAGATGTTGGAACCCAGATCCTTTTCTAATGATGAATCAGTAGATCAAATATGGAAATATGAGCGGAAGCAAAGTAGATCTATGTTTTATAGTAATAAACAATAAGAACAATAATGGAGAACAATTGTTAATTCGTATTGAAAAACCTGGAAGATGATTACAATACGTTGAATGAAATGTGCAATTAGCTCCCAAAAATATCTTTCAGATCGACAACTATTACATTCATGAATATAGCTATTTATACGATTACAACGATAAAAGTCAACTGTCTAGTCTATTACAAATTGACACGTAAGCTAAGCTTGTAACAAATTCAGTTACACAACTAGATACACGAAAAGTGTGCAGGCCACGTCATCAGGAGTGCGTATGATGCTTCTGTTTAAGTCCAGCTGTTCTTCCAAACTCTGGGCGTCTTTGTGATGAGTGGAATCAAAAGACAAACTTCTGATCTTCTACACTTGTACATTTCTGGTTCATACTTCTCTATAAATGGGGTCTAACAATCTCCCCCTAAGTATGAAATCCAGAATGTTGAAATGGTAGCTTCGTTTGACTTTAGTTCCGTTTATTTGCTTAGGCTATAAAGTTGTTTGGTCATTCGGCTTGTATTGTATTCGATCAAAAGGGGGCAGTTTATGAAATAATCTTGGAGATCATATCTGTAATTTCTCTGATTTTCATGACGCTTTCAAGTTTCTTCACTATCTTCTCTATTGCTTCTTTGCCTTGATCGTCAACCTCAACAGAGGCATGACATTTGACAATGTACACGACCTCTGAAGAGTATTTATGCGCCTCTTTTACTCTGAAGAAGCTTCTTCTGTGTGGCCTCTTGAACACAACCCCTTCTTCTGGTTGAGTCATCACCTTTCCAATTCTTAGAGCATTAAGACCCTCCAAATCTTCATTTGGAGCAGAGATACATAAGTTGTCTACTTTGTAATTTAGCCCAATTTGGAAGTCTACCTGTCTTCTGTATCGGATGAAAGATTTCATGCATTCGATGATCTGGAAGTAAGCAACTTTATCTTGACTATCCCTCCTTCTATTCATTTGAATCTTCATGAACTTCTCCAGAGTTATGAGATCAAAAGGATTAATGGATAATAAATCATTATCACAGAAGTAGTAAGTCTTGTTATCTTCTCTGACTACCTCATAAACAGTATACCAAATCTCTGATCGTTCAAATTGGGTGTGCTTGATCGCAGAGATTGCTTTGATTGGTACAATCGAGTAGGCCTCCTTTCTTTCTTGCCTATGACTCATAAATTTATCTTTGATTGCATCACTTACGTGATAGTCATTGGCAAAATTTAGCAGCATCAAAAATATCTTCTGGTCAGCAGGAGCATACATGTGTGTGTGTTTAAATTCCAGAGTAGGTAGTTCAAGTCTCCCCAACTTCTGTTGTCTTTCTTCATAAGCAGCTCTACACTTTAATGACTCCTCTCTTTTAGCTTTTTCAAGATTTGCCCATGCTCTTTCAGCTGCAGCCTTAGCTTCATCAGCTTCAGCTTTAGCCTTTTCAGCTTCTGCTCTTTCCTTTTCAGCTTCTGCCTTGGCTTTTTCAGCTTCAGCCTTGGCTTTATTAGCTTCAGCCTTAGCTTTATCAGCTTTAGCTTTAGCTCTGAGTTCAACTTCTTCAGCTCTGGCTCTATCGGCTTCAGCTCTGGCTTTTTTAGCTTTAGATCTGGCTCTGTTTTCAGCTTCGACATTTGGTTGTTGAGGGGTAGGAGCAGAGGGTCTGGTGAAATATGAAGTTCTTGCACATTATGGTTGAGATTGTCTCCTTGTGTTTCCAAGAATCTCAAGTAGAAACTTGGCCACCTCTGGATCTTTGGGAAGAGGACCAGCGTGTTTAGCTAGTGGAGTTGGTGTTAGTGGAGTTTGCTTAGAAGAGGGAGTAGGTGCAGAAGGTGAAGAGGCTGGAGCTTTACCTCTGTCTTGATCCATTTTCTGACCAATTTCGATTTTTACCTTCTTAAGGTTTTCCAGATTCTCCCCCTTCTGAGAATCAGGATCCTGATCCTCAGACTTCTTTCGCTTTAGCTCTGCTTTCTTGCAAGCCCTAGCCTCTTTTGCTTTCTTCTTTTCGTCAAAAACAACAGATAAGGAGCTGACCAGAGACGATAACTTCGAAACAGAGGTTTCTAAAGTGGTGACCTTCTGATTCATATTGGAATTGCTGGTATTCGTCTAAGAAACATACTTCGAAGTCAAGGCATTAATCCTGTCGATCATGGCGTTCTGAAAAATAGCCATGTCAGATTTCTTTACCAGAGAGGAGGAGGAGGCAGAAGCATCTTCAGAAGGAATCACGGCCTTAATAATTTTCTGAATATCAGCAACGAAGGAACCGTATTCAGCAACAGAAATAGTGACCTCTGGAGTCGGAAGCTCTTTTGGAAGATAAAAGATAGCCTCTGAATTGGCCTTAATGCCAGCGTTCAGAGCATTGAAGTGTTCAAAAGCAGAATTCCTCTAAGATTCTGCATTATCAGAAATGAACTGTTTAATGGCTTCCAGAGCTTGAGTCTGAGCAATTTGTTCGGAACTAACAGTATTGAGCACGTTTTGCTGAGATTCAAGGGATTGTTTTAGATCGTCCATGGATCTCTGAATTTTATCACCAAATGCCATAAACGCTGCATTGGTGACAAAATCAGAAGTGGTAACTGGTGCATCTCCAACACATTTAGCCCCTTGTCTCTCGCGTTCAGAGAGGCCCTCATTCACACCTTTTTTTACGTTGAGTGTGGAGGGACTTCCAACCTGTCTTCGAGGGCTGTCATTGAGAAGCACCTCTTCGGTTGTTCTGATTGGTTCAACTATTTCCCTATCATCAGAGGATGGGGAGCTGAACACAATGTGCTTACCTTTTGAGAGTAGAAAAACTCCGTTAAGAGGTGCATCCTGATGCTGTAACCCCTCTGATGGGAATTCATCGGCCTCTAAATTATCAAAGGGTATGGACGTACCCTCTATTGTCCCTAGGACTTCGTTGGTCACAGAGACGTCAACGATTGGTGTAGGTGATGTCGAGTTCTGGGGCAATGGAACTCTTATATTTTCATCATCACCCTTTTGAGAGGATGATGAAGAAGAGATGGTTTCCCCTGCTGTCCTTGAGTCAGAGGATTGAAGAGTATCCTCTGATCGGTTGGCTTCTGGGTGGATTGGACTGGGTTGTCCTTGGTCAATGAGAGTAGATGTGTTGGCATCTACCTCAGATATTTTGGTTACCCTTGGGGAACTTGGTGAGATTCACTCATATGTGTCTTTGTTGACATCTTCAGTACCTTCTTTCATTAAGAGGTCAGGATGGGTAGAAGCACTCGTTTGTTCACGCAAATTCTTTTCAAGTTCATTCTCACTTGACCCCTCACTACCAAAACTAGGCTCTAAATGCTCTGGGGTAGGTATTCTCTGTTCTGAGTATACCAGAGAGCGTCTATAAAGATGAGATTAAGAGAGGTTGAAGGGATAAGATTTAGCATGTACCTAGAGAGCTCCCTTGGTGAGGAATATCCATTGCTATCGATTGTAGGCTTGTGAGAGCTTATGGATGCGATTTTCCAGAACGGCTGAATTAGCGGAGCTTTCAGAGCCCTTATTGCTGGAAAAGTGACCAAGGACAAAAACCTTGGAAACATTAGGGCTGGAAGGGCTTTCCTTTGGTTCTGGTGTAAGACCTTTGTATGTACAACAACTTTCATTTCTTGAAAAATCAAACTCGCATAGTCCAGGGGTCTATTGAAATACATTCCATACATGATTGTAAGGATGTTCTTGCTTGCCTGGTCTAAGGAACCGATTTTGCAGGTTAGGCTTTTGTTCAGAATTGAAACCAGCACGTTCCACATTGGAGGTAATTTCTTCCTCTTGAACTCAAATAGCTTTGTTAGTTGTTCATTATAACCCAAGAAATTGATAAAGGCAAGTAGGGCTTCTGGGGTAGGGTTTTATTCAAGGTCAGGATTTGGTACTTTTTGACCTGCAACATCGATAATGGGTTGGGGCAAATGAAAATACCTTGCGAGTTTCTTCCTTGTGATAGGTATTTCCACAGCAGTGTCAGGTTCGTTGGGATGGCTAAAGCTTCCTAGAAGAGTTTCTTCATCTGCTACATACAATGATTGCCATACTTCTTGGACATAGATTTCAGGGACATTGGGGTTGGTTAAAGTTAGGGTTCGGTTTAGTGAATGGTATTGTAGGAACTCGATCATTACCCTGTAATCAACCAGATAGGTGTTTGGATCTAGAAGAACTTGAACATTGTTGGTTTTCAATGGCAGTTTAATGACCGGAGCACTATCGCCTGTTGAGTCGATTAATCTTCCTTCTTCGTCTTGGACATTTGGGTATGCAGATTTATTCGCCATTGATGGAATTTGGGATTTTTGGAAAGCGATGAGAGAGCAGGGATGCAGATTCGAGTAATAGCTTGAGGAAGAAGACGATGCACTGTAGTATTAAATTCCCAAATCGAGGTTTATATATGAGAGAGAAAGAGTACTTGAGTGTAATTTAGGATGGGAAGGGTTTTAATTTGGGGATTAGCAAAACGGTTCGTTTTTGCTGATGTAAGTATGCAAGCGTGCAGTCATGCAATGACACGGTCAATGACACGTGGACAACTAGGTAGTGTGTACATGATGACCGGCACGTGGATTGATGGGTGACGGAAAAGGTTTATCGCTTTAAACCATTGAGTATTCCCTCCAAAAGTTAAAAGGAAATTAATAAGAAAAATTACTAATTAAACAACATATAATCTGTTGATTAAAATAATTTTTGAGATTAATAAATCCTTTTAAGGAATTTAAATCAGATATTTGGTTGAAAAAATTAGTTTTGTACCAAATGAAAGTTTACTATTCCATGGCAAATATATTTTTTTTAAGAAATTTAAATAAAATAAGAAAATTTTAATTAACCTTGAAGGTAAGAGTTAAATAAAATGAACTTATTAAAAAGAAAATTTCAGAAGAAAAACAAAGACAGAGAATAGCTGGTCAGAGAAAACAGTTTGTGACCAATAATGTCAGAGAACATCTTTTCAGAAAAGTTTTAGTTGAATATGAAAATTCTTAGTAACCTTGACAACAAGAGTTATTCAGAAGAAATAGATTCAAAGAAAACTTTTAAGTAAAGAGAGGTTCAGAAGATAGCTAACTTCTGTTAGACTTGATATGGTTCCCCTCGAATTTGTTCTTTGTGATCCCCCTCAAAAGTTGCATTTTGCTCCCCCTTGCTTTTGCAAGCTATGCTCCCTTTCTGTCATCACTTGGGTCAAAAATGTAAGATGTATTTTGTGAGGAACAGAGGTGTCCAGAGGCTTCTAAGCGCCTCTGGATTAAACCATCAGAAGTGACCAAAGGCTTCTGGACAGTTCTGATTTGCCGAAACAAAAAGTTAAAAGACGAAACAAAACAAACAAAACAAACAAAGCAAAACAAAAGAAATATGTACAAAAACAAGTAATTACATTTAATCTTATGAAGATCATAGAAGTAAAGAAAATTACATATATAACATGCCCAACTTGCTGACTAAGAAATTAAATCGTTTCTCATCCAGAGATTTTGTGAAAATATCAGCAAGTTGATAATCAGTAGAGACAAAATACATTTCTATTGTGCCCTTCTCTACATGATCTTTGATAAAATGATACCTAACATCGATATGTTTTGTTTTTGAGTGCTGAACTGGATTTTCAGTGATGGCAATAGCACTTTCTGAGTCACATAGGATAGGAATTTTGTCGTATACTAATCCGTATTCTCTGAGCTGAGTCTTCATCCATATTACTTGGGAGCAGCAACTGGCAGTAGCAACATATTCAGCTTCTGCTGTTGATGTTGAAACGCAGTTCTGTTTCTTGGATGTCCAACTAATAAGTCTGTTTCCCAGAAGTTGACAGCTGCAGAGGTACTTTTTCTATCCAACTTACATCCTGCATGATCAGAATCCGTGTATGCCATTAAATCAAATCCAGAATTTTTAGGATACCAGAGACCCAGTGATGGAGATCCCTTTAGGTATCTAAAAATTCGTTTAACAGCAGCCAAATGTGATTCTTTTGGTTTGGCTTGATATCGAGCACAAAGGCAAGTGGCAAACATAATATCTGGCCTACTAGCTGTCAGATACGGAAGTGATCCTATCATACCTCTATAGCTCGTAACATCCACTGATTTCCTAGAGAGATCAGGGCCAAGTTTTGTGCTAAGAGAGATAGGAGTTTTCATAGTTGAGGAATTTTGAAGATGAAATTTCTTAAGCATGTCAGACACATACTTGGCTTGATTAATAAAAATGACAGAGGCAGTTTGTTTGACTTGGAGTCCTAGGAAGAACGTTAGTTCTCCCATCATACTCATTTCAAATTTGTGTTCCATTAATTTTGAAAATTGATCAACTTCTGTCTGATGAATAGAGCCAAAGATTATGTCATCCACATAAATGTGGACAACAGTTAACATACCTTTGCTTCTTTTGATGAACAGGGTTGTATCAATTTTACCTTTTTCTTAACCTTTACTGATAAAAAACGTAGATAATCGTTCATACCAGGCTCTTGGTGCTTGCTTCAAACCATATAAAGCTTTGTCGAGAAGGTTGACGTACTCTGATTGTCTAGCATCTTTAAAACCAGCAGGTTTGTTCAACATACACTTCTTCTTTGAGATATCCATTCAGAAATGCACATTCAACATCCATCTGATAAACTTTAAAGTTTTTGTATGCAGAGAAGGCCATAAATAGTAGAATCGCCTCAAGTCTTGCTACAGGGGCAAAGGTTTCGTCGTAATCTATTCCTTCTTCTTGACAATACCCCTTAGCCACCAGTCGATCTTTTGTTCCTGAAGACCCACTTAGTACCAATTGCGATTTTGTCCTTTGGTAAAGGTACTAAGTTCCAAACTTTATTTCGTTCAAACTGAAGCAATTCTTCTTGCATAGCTTCCAACCAGCTAGGTTCTTGCAAGGCTTCATGAACATGCTTTGGTTCGATCATGCTGAGAAAATTTACATAAAACGCTTCATTTGCAGTGGCAGATCTTGTTTTAATACCTTCAGATGGACTTCCAATAATGAGATCTGGAGTGTGTGACTTGGTCCATCTCTTCATCCTAGATTGAGGTACTTATTGAGCTTGAACTTCTGTTTCAGAAGATTGAATAACCTCTTCTGGAAATGATTCTGAATCTTGAGCAGCACCAAAAGTCTCCCCCTCAAATGAAGGCACAAAAGTGGCTTCTGGACATTCGCTTGATGGAATAGGAAGGACAGAAGTTTCTGGTGGACTCTCATCAGATTATACAGGACCACAAAGAGTAATTCCAGAAGCTTGGAGAACTTCAGGAATACTCAAGGATGGATTCTTTGGTATTTGCTCTGAAAATATTTCTTCACCCCTAAAATCTTGAAAAATTGCATTGATTTCGGATTCTCTGGCACCTGAAAGATAGTCAGAGGCAACTGTGTTAAGTTTGAGTTCAGAAGTAGAATACTCAGAAGTCAATTGAGTTTTATCATCAAAATCTATGTTAATGCTTTCCATAACAGTCTTAGTGCGTAAATTAAAAACTCTGAAGTCTCTTGATTTTAACGAATATCCTAAGAATTTAGCTTCATCTGATTTCTTATCAAACTTGCCAAGTTTTTTTTTTGCCATTTAAAATAAAACAACTGCAGCCAAAGATATGAAAGAATTTGACACAGGGTTTTCTTTTATTTATGAGCTCATAAGAGGTTTTAAGATGCCTCTTGACGATAATGGAGCGGTTCTGAGTGAAACAAGCAGTGGCTACAGCTTCTACCCAAAAATGGATAGGGAGTCCAGAAGCTGCAAGCATCGTTCTGGCTGCTTCTACCAAGGTTCTGTTGCGTCTTTCTACTACACCATTTTGTTGAGGAGTGCATACAACAGAGAAGTTTTGTGTATTTCCATGTTCAACAAGGTATGCTTCAAGTTTGGCATTCTTGAACTCAGTACCGTTATCACTTCTTAGCTGCTGAATCTTCTGGTGTAGAAGAACTTGGATTCTGGTCATCATATTCTGCAAGACGATAGGCACTTCTGATTTTTGTCTAACAAATGCAAGCCAAGTATACCTGGAAAATTCATCAATAAGTACCAGTATATACTTTTTACCAGATAGACTCTGAATTGCAATGGGACCACAAAGATCGACATGTAACAATTGCAGAGGTCTAGTGCATGAACGATCACGTTTTGTTTTATGAGATGCTCGTTTTATTTTTCCATTTCACATGCAGGACAGAGGTGATCTTTTTGAAAGTGGACTTCTGGAAGACCAGTTACCAAATTGTGTTTGACTAGCATCTCAAGGTTATCAAAATTTATATGAGACATTTTGTGATTCCATAACCACGCAACTTCACTCTTTTTGGAAGTTCATCATATATAGATTACCTTTTCTGTCTGCTCTCCAGAGTTCTTCACATGCCTTAAAAAACAAATAACAATGCTTTTCATTAAATACGACAAATATTTTAGAATCACAGAGTTGACTTACACTCATTAGGTTATGTTTCAAGCCAGAAACATGAGCTACTTTTGATAAGGTAATATCACCTTCTTGTAGAGTACCGTAGCCTTTTATTTGATCCTTACCGTTGTCTCCAAACGTTACAGCTCCACCACATTTGTCTTTAAATTGAGAGAGTAAGTTTTTCGTTCCAGTCATGTGCCTTGAGCATCCAGAGTCAAGATACCAGATGTGCACACGCTGCTTCTGCAATCAAAATCAGAGTGATTTAGGTACCCATTTCATAATGGGTCCTTTAATGTTAGTTTTAGACTTTGCATTCTTTTTATCTTGCATCTGATTTGATTTTGCAGGGTTTATAGGTTTGCTTTTTTTATTTTCAGTATTTTTGTTTTTCTTTGGTTTAGTCCTGAAGTTTGAAAAATTATCATATGCACGATCAGAGGGTCTCGAGAAAAATTGCTTTAATTTTAAGAATAGAGAAAAACATTCATAATTCTGAGACATAAAAGATTGCATGGAATTTTCATTAGAAAAATGATAATTACAATTCTTCTTATTACTGTCTCTTCTAGTATCAGTAGTTCTATAGAACTTCCTAGCTAGACTAGACTTATGTTTAGAATCATAAATGTTCTTCTGCTGAGGCTTCATCTGATAAACCTTCTCAGGAGCTTTGAGAGTTACTGAAACAGGAGCAGAAAGATTAGATTTCCATTTGCCTTTTTGAGCAGGAGTAAACTTTAGAGAACTTGATTGCAGAGATTTTTGCTGAACATTCAATTTCTTTTTAAGACTTTCTGCTTTCTCAAGTTCAAGACAAGATTTGGCCTTAAGACACATCCCAATGAAGTCTGGATGAATGGAAACAAGTTTTCTCTATCCTGTTGGAGGAACAGAGAGTATTGGTATTCCACTTGAATGTTTTTCAACATTCAGACCAGAGGCTCTGATCTCCAAAGGTTCATTTGTATATAAGAAGGGTGCTTCCTCATTCTTAACTACCTCTGGAACCTTTTTGTAAACAGAAGGTAATTGATTTTCTAAGTATGAAAAATATTTCTCTGAGTTATCAAAGAAATCATCACTTTGATCATCAGTCTCCCAGGGATATGTGATTATTTCCAAACTGTCTTGAGTTTCTGAAAGATGTAAATCAACAAAAGAACAAGGAAATATCTCTGGATGGTTTTTTGAAAAAATTTGCTGAACATTTTCATGTTCAAGTTTAAAACATTTATCCAGAGTCGAGAGAATATCATTTTCAAAACTAAGCCTTTTCTCTTCTTCTGCTTGTGTAGGAATTAATGCATCAGCTTCTGGATTCAAAGTTATATGAGCATTTGATTCAAATCTGAAAATGTCACTTTTTTTTCTGAATTTAATTCAGATCAATATTTGTTTTTCCAGATGAATATTCGATATTTTTAAACTTGAGTTTTCTTTGATGATGACCATTTTCATATTTTGATTTTAAAAAAATAGATTGCTCATATAAAATTGGAAACACAAGCTTTTGTTATTGTCCTAAACAAAAAACAGATTTTAGAGTGGACCTTTTTTCACATGTGTAGGGATCCAAGTCCTCGAAACCAAGTCCGGATCTCCCTACTTGTGTATTTATTTTGTCATGAACTTTCTGCGCATCCAAATATGTTTTGATCTGTAGCTTTTTGTTTTGAAGTTCAATATGTAAAAACTCTCTTTACTTTTGAAAATAGTTTTTAAGTGCAACAGAATTCAATCTGTCAGTTTCCTTAGCTTTAATCTGCTTTTCTTTGTCTTCCAAAAGTTTAATGAGGTTCAATTTCTCTTCCTTGAACTTAACTTCTGTATTTTTAAAAACTTTGGAAATCTTCTCATTTTCAGCACTTAACTCCAGTTTTTCTTCTGTTAAAAGATCCATCTCTCTTTTGTAAATTTCTCTTTCCCTTTGAGTTACAGAAAGAGTTTGTTCAATATCTTTCCCTTTGAGTTACAGAAAGAGTTTGTTCAATATGTTTTCGAGTTCAGATGATTTAGAGAGAGTACTAACCGGTGTTTCAGAAGGCAGATCTTCTGATTCATTAGTTGTGGCCATTCCGCAGAACATGGCTTCATCCTCCGCTAGACTCATCTCCTAGCCAGTTCTCCTTTTCTGCATAATGAGCTCTTTCAACAACGTTGTACTTATATTTGTTCTTGTAGTACAGTTTGTCTTATTCCAAAGCTCCCTTGCAATCCTTTGAATAGTGTTGGAACCCAGATCCCTTTCTAAATAGTTAATTGAGAGATTTGAGAATCAAAGTATAAGCGGAAGTAATTCAAATCAATTAACAACGGTAATTTTCAAACAAACAGTAAATAATAAGAGATGAAGAACAAGTTGAGATTGTATTGATAACCTTGAAGATCGATTACAAAATACAGGAATAAAATGCACAAAATGATCTCTAAAAGTATGTTTTCCAATCGTCAACTTTACATTCAAAGACTTGATCTATTTATACTATTACAGTGAATATAAAGTCAACAATCTAACCAATTACAAACTGACACGTCATCAGGTAGGAACGTATAACAGAATTCAGTTGTAATCGGAGATGCATGAGGTAAGAGTGTGCCACGTCATATCATACTTCCTTCCTATGGTTCATACTTCTTAGGTCTAACAATCTCCCCCTAAGTATGAAACTAGAGTTGTGGAATATGATCCTTGTTTTGTCTATCTTAGAGTGGATCAATTGTTGAAATGATCTTTGAGATTTTGTCGATGATTCCTCTGAGCTTTAAGAGACCATCAAGTATTTTCACCATCCTCTCAGTTACTTCAGGATCATAGTTGTTGGTATCAACAGAGATGTAATATTTTGCAATGTATACAACTTCTGATGAATACTTGTGTGCTTCTTTGATCCTGAAGAAACTCCTTCTATCTGGTCTTTTGAAGATGACCCCTTCTTCTGGTTTAATCAATACTCCGCCGATTTTTAGAGAATTGATACCTTCTAAGTCTTCATTAGGAGCAGAGATTGCTAGATTATCAACATTGTAATTGATCCCAATTTGAAAATCTACTTGTCTCTTGTATCTGATGAGGGACTTCATGCATTGAATGATCCAAGAGTAGGCAACTTGATCTTGGTTATCACTTCTTTTGGTCATCTGAATCTTCATGAAATTTTCCAGAAAGATGAGATCAGAAGGAAAGATGGACAGTAAATCATTATCACAGAAGTAATAAGTCTTATTGTCTTATCTAATTACTTCGTATATGGTATACCAAATCTCTGTCTGTTAAAAAGGAGTATGCTTGATGGCCGAAACTCTCTTGATTGGCACTATTGTGTAGATATCCTTTCTGGCTTGCCTGTGACTCATGAATTTATCTTTTTCAACATCACTAACATTGTAGCCATTTGAGAAGTTAGGCAGCATAAGATAGATCTTTTGATCTGTAGGAGCACACATGTATCTTTTTGTTACTTCTAGAATTGGAAGATCAATTTTTCCAATTCTCTGCAGTTTTTCTCTATTTTCAGCTGCTCGACTTGATGATACTTCAGCAGTTGCTTTTTCAGCTTTTTCCTTTTCCATTTCTGCTTGTGCTCTTGCTTTTTCTGTAAAGGCCCTTTTAGCTTCAGTTCTTGCATGGAGTTCAGCTTCTTTTCTTTCTTCTTCTCTTCTTTTATTTAAGGCTTCAACTTTAGCTTTTGAAGCTTCATCTTCAGCCTTGGCAATCTTAGCTTTGAGAAGTTCTGCTTCAACATCTGGAGGGTAGGGAACACTTCTGTTATTGCCAATGACATCCAAAAGAAATTGGGCCATTTCTGGATCCTTAGGAAGAGTGCCGGAATGTGTGGTCAGAGGTCTTGGAGTTAGAGGTGTTTGTTTTGAAGATGGAGGTGCAGATGGAGATGAGGCAGAAGCTTTTCCTTTATCTTGAGAAGAAGTATTAGGCGCCATAGTAGTCTTAGCTTTCTTGGATTCTGGCATTTTCTCCCCCTTCTAAGAATCAGGATCCTGATCCTTAGATCTTTTTCTTTTTAGTTCAGACTTTTTGCATGCCCTCTCTTCCTTAGCCTTCTGTTTAGCAGCGAATGTAGCAGAGAGAGAGCTTACCATTAAAGATGATTGAGAAATAGAGGACTCGAGAGAAGTGAGCTTCTGATCCACATTTGAAGTGCTGGCAGTGGTTTTTGAGACATACTTGGAAGTGAGAGTATTAATTCTGTCGAGCATGGCTTTCTGAAAGACAGCCATGTCGGACTTCTTCACCAGGGATGATCCAGAAGTGTCTTCAGAGGGTTGGACAGCCTTAATGATCTTCTGAAGATCTGCCACCAAAGAGCCATATTCGTCAACAGAGATGGTTACCTCTGGAGTTGGAATTTCATCAGGAATAAAGAAGATAGCGTCAGAGTTGTCCTGGATGCCTTTGTGCAAAGAAGAAAAATGATCAAAAGCCTGTGATCGATGAGCTCTGCATTTGTAGAGATAAGCTCTCTAAGTGTCTCCAGAGTTCGAGCATGCTGAGTTTGTTCATTTTGAATTGCAAGAAGAATGGCATTGTGAGAATCCAGGGATAATTTTAGATCTTCCACAGATCTCTGAAGTTTATCACCAAATGCCTGAAACGCTGCATTGGTGACGAACTCAGAATGTGTAACCGGTGTATCTCCAACACATGGAGCCCCTTTACTCTCGCGTTCAGAGAGGCCCTCTTTCACACCTGTGTTGACGTTGAGTGTGGAGGGACTTCCAACCTATCTTCGAGGGCTGTTATTAACAGGCACCTCTTCGGTTGTTCTGATTGTCTCAACAGAGTCCTCATCATCAGAGGATGAGGTGCTGAAGACGATGTGCTTACCTTGATGAAGTGTAAACACTCCGGTAAGTGGTGTGTCCTGTTGCTGTAACCCCTCTGATGGGATTTCCTCAGCTTCTAAACTATCAGAAGATATGGACTTATCTTCTGAGGTTCCTATAACATTGTTGGTCACAAAGACAACAACATTTGGTGTGGATTGTGGCGAGTTTTGGGGCGAATAAACTCTTATATCATCATCATCATCATCATTCTTTTGAGAGAATGATGAAGAGGATTTGGTTTCCCCGGTAGTGCGTGATGCAGAAGATTGAGAAATATCCTCTGATCGGATGGTTTCTGGGTGGTTTGGACTGGGTGGTCCTTAGTCAATGAGAGTAGATGTGTTGGCATCTACCTCAGCGAATGTGGTATCCCTTTGGAAAGATGGAGAGTTGCGCTCATATGTGTCTCTATGGACATCTTCAGTACCCTCTTGCATTAAGAGGTCGGCATGGGTAGAAACACTCAGTTGTGCACTCTGATTCTTTTCAAACTCAGCCTCACGTAACCCTCACTTCCTACATTTGGCTCTAAGTGCTCTGGGGTAGATATTCCCTGTTCTGAGAATACCATAGAGCGTTTATAAGATAAGAGATAGAGAGAGGAGGAAGGAATAAGGTCGAGCATATACCTGGAGAGTTCCCTTGGAGATGAGTAACCGTTGACAACGATAGTTGGTTTATGGGAGTTCATGGATGCTATCTTGCAAAATGGTTGAAGTAGAGGAGCTTTAAGAGCACCGATCGTTGGGTAGATAAACAGGGATAGAAACCTAGGAAACATCAGGGCAGGAAGGGGTTTTCCTTGATTTTGGAAGGATATCTTAGTGTTAACAGCTGCTTTTATCTCTTGAAAGATGAGGCTGGCATAGTCCAGGGGTCGGTTAAAGTACATTCCACACATGATTATAAGAATGTTTCTGCTGGCTTGATCTAGGGATCCAATCTTGCATGTAAGACTTTTGTTGAGGATGGAGATAAGCGTGTTCCACATTGGGGGCAGTTTCTTGCGTCTAAATTCAGAGAGCTTGGATAAATTCTCATTATACCCCAAGAAGTGAATAAAGGAGAGGAGGGCTTCAGATGTTGGATTTTGGTCTAGGTCAGGGTTTGGCACAATTCCACCATTAACTTCAATTGTAGGAGTAGGCAAGTGAAAATACCTAGCGATCTTCTTCTTAGTGATGGGTATTTCCACAGCATTCTCAGGTTCATTAGGATGACTGAAATTTCCATGCAGTGTGTCATCATCTGCAATGTACATAGACTTCCATACCTCTTGGACATACAACTCAAGAACATTTGGATTGGCCAAGGTTAGGGCACGGTTAAGTTGATGTTGTTGAAGAAATTCAACCAGGATTCTGAAGTCGGTAAGATATGTGTTGGGATCGAGGAGAACCTGCACATTGTTTGCCTTCAAAGGCAGTTTGACAATTGGAGCACTATCCGCCGTGGAGTCAACAAGACGACCTTCGTCATCATTTGGGTTTGTAAGACCAAGTCTGGAAGTCATTGATGGATGATTAGGAATGCTTGAGAAAATTTGAAAGCAGGATAGCAATCACTGTAGAAATTGTGAGGAAGAAGATGAAGAACTGTATTTGGGATTTATATATGAGAGAGAGTTTGGGTGTAATGTGGAATGAGAAGGGGTTTTTTTGAATTTGGGGAAAAGGAAAAACGATTCAGTTATGCTGATGTAATCATGCAGGCGTGTAGTCATGCAGTCACACGATGAAAGACACGTGTAAAGCAGAAAATCGTGTAAATGATGACTTAGCATAGGTTTGATGAGTCACTGAAGGGTTTATTTAAGTTAAACCGTTTGATTATCCCCAAAAAAAATTAAAAAAAATAAATAAGAAAAATTAGTATTGAATCAAGAAAAATAATTATTTTAATTGATTAAACCAATTTTTAAGATTAAATCTTTTTAACGAATTTAAAATCAGACATTTGGAGTGCTTTGTTTTGGAGTGCTGAACTGGGTTCTCAGTAATGGCAATGGCACTCTCTGAATCACATAGGATGGGAATCTTATCGTATATCAGTCCATAGTCTCTGAGTTGAGTCTTCATCCAAATAACTTGTGAACAACAACTAGCAGCAGCAACATATTCAGCCTCTTCAGTAGATGTTGAGACACAATTTTGTTTCTTGGATGTCCAGTTGATAAGTATATTTCCCAAAAGTTGACAGCTACCAGAGGTACTTTTTCTGTCCAGCTTACATCCTGCGTGATCAGAATCTGTATATGCCATTAAATCAAACCCACAATTTTTAGGATACCAGAGATCCAATGAAGGAGTTCCCTTTAAATATCTAATAATTCTTTTGACAACGACCAAATGGGATTCTTTTGGATTTGCTTGATATCGAGCACAAAGACAGGTGGCAAACATAATATCAGGCCTACTAGCAGTTAAATACCGAAGAGAACCTATCATACCTCTGTAGCCCGTGACATCTACGGATTTCCCAGAAGAATCAGGACCTAGCTTCATACTAGGAGAGATAGGTCTTTTCATAGGTGATGAATTTTGAAAATGAAATTTCTTTAGCATGTCAGAAACATACTTGGCTTGATTAATAAAGATACCATCGGTATTTTGTTTAACCTGTAGTCCGAGAAAGAAGGTTAGTTCTCCCATCATACTCATTTCATTTTCCATCAATGCAGAAAACAACTCTACTTCAGTTTGATGAGTAGAGCCAAATATTATGTCATCCACATAAATTTGAACAATAGTTAACATACCTTTGCCTCTTTTGATGAACAGTGTGGTATCAATCTTACCTTTCTCATAACCTTTGCTGATCAGAAATTTGGATAATCGTTCATACCAGGCTCCGGGAGCTTGCTTTAAACCATATAAAGCTTTGTCGAGAAGAAAGACGTATTCTGGATGTCTTGCATCTTTAAAACCAGTAGGTTGTTAAACGTACACCTCTTCTTTGAGATAACCATTCAAAAATGCACATTTAACATTCATTTGATATGCTTTAAAGTTTTTGTATGCAGAGAAAGCCAGAAATAGTCTTATGGCTTCAAGTCTTGCAATAGGAGCAAATGTTTCGTCACAGTCAATGCCTTCTTCTTGACAGTATCCCTTAGCCACCAGACGAGCCTTATTTCTGATCACTATTCCGTCTTCATCCTTCTTATTTCTGAACACCCACTTAGTACCAATAGAAACTTTTCCTTTTGGTAAAGGTACTAAGTTCCACAACTTGTTACGTTCAAATTGAAGTAATTCTTCTTGCATAGCTTCTACCCAACTTGGTTCTATCAAGGCTTCATGAACATGTTTTGGTTCGATCATGCTAAGAAAGTTGACATAGAATGCTTCATTAACAGTAGCTGATCTTGTCTTAATACCCTCAGATGGATTACCAATGATGAGATCTGGAGTGTGTGATTTAGTCCATCTTGTCATCCTTGTTTGTGGTACATGTTGAGCCAGAACTTCTGTTTCTGTTTTAGAAGATTGAATAACCTCATCTGGAATTGTTGAATCTGAATCATTAGTGCCTGAAATCTCCCCCTCAGATGAAGATACAGAAGTAGCTTCAGATGAAGATACTGGAGTAACTTCTGGACTGACATGTGATGAGATTGGAGCAGAGATGACAGGGGAACTTGCTGCAGAGACAGTAGGACCATATAGGGTTATTCCAGAGGTGTGAAGAACTTCAGGAATACTTAAGGATGGGGTACGAGGTATTTGTTCTGAAAATATTTCTTCGCCTAGAAAATCTTGAAAAATGGCATCGATCTCGGATTCTCTGGAGCCTTAAAGATAATCAGAACTCACTGTATTAAGTTTAAGTTCTGAAGTAGAATACTCAAAAGTTAGTTGGGTCTGATCATCAAAATCAATGTTAATGCTTTCCATAACAGTCTTAGTACGTAAGTTAAAAACTCGATAGGCTCTAGAGTTTAACGAATATTCTAAGAATTTAGCTTCATCTGACTTTGGATCTAATTTACCAAGTTTGTCTCTGTCATTTAAGATAAAACACCTGCAACCAAAAATATGAAATTTTTTGACAGAGGGTTTTCGTTCGTTGATAAGCTCATAAGAGGTTTTGAGATGCCTCTTGACAATTATGGAACGATTTTGAGTGAAACAAGCAGTGGCTACGGCTTCTGCCCAGAAATGAATGGGAAGACCAGAGGCTGCAAGCATCGTTCTGGCTGCTTCTACCAAGGTGCGATTGCGACGTTCAACTACACCATTCTGTTGAGGAGTGCGTACAACAGAGAAATTTTGTGTGATTCCATTTTCAACAAAGTATGCCTCAAGCTTGACATTCTTGAATTTAGTACCGTTGTCGCTTCTGAGCTGTTGAATCTTCTGATGTAGAAGAACTTGGATTATGGTCAACATATTCTGTAAAACAATAGGCACCTCTGACTTTTGTCTTACAAATGCGAGCCAAGTATACCTGGAAAATTCGTCAATAAGTACCAGAATATACTTTTTACCAGAGAGACTCTGAATTGCAATGGGACCACAGAGATCAACATGTAACAATTGCAGAGGTCGAGTACAAGAATGATCACTCTTGGTTTTATGAGAAGCTCGTTTAATTTTGCCCATTTCACATGCAGGACAGAGATGATCTTTTTGAAAGTGAACTTCTAGAAGACCAGATACCAACTTTTGTTTGACAAGCATTTCAAGAGAGTCAAAGTTTAAGTGAGACATTTTATGATGCCATAACCATGCAACTTCACTCTTTTTGGAGATAAGACAGAGAGTTTCCTTACCATCCTTGGATGTGAAATTCATCATATATAGATTACCTGTTCTGTCAGCTCTCCAGAGCTCCTCACCTGCCTTATAAAATAGGTAACAATGTTTTTCATCAAATACCACAACGATTTTAGAATCACAGAGTTGACTTACACTTAGCAAGTTATGTTTCAATCCAGAAACACGAGCTACTTTATATAAGGTAGTATTACCTTCTTGTAAAGTACCGTAGCCCTTTATTTGACCCTTACCATTATCTCCAAACGTCACAGCTCCACCACTTTTGTCTTTGAATTTGGAGAGTAAGTTTTTCATTCCAGTCATGTGCCTCGAGCATCCAGAGTCAACATACCAGATATGCACATGCTGCTTCTGCAATTAATCAGAGTTTTTCAGGTACCCATCGCATTATGGGTCCTTTAATGTTAGTTTTGGGTTTGTCAATTCTTTTAACTTGCTCTTGATTTGATTTAGCAGGGGGTTGAGGATTCTTCTTTGTAGTTTTAATCTTGTTGTTTTTCTTTTGTTTATTTTTGCAGTATGAGAAATTAGCATTTGACTGATCAGAGGTCCTCAAGAAAAATTGTTTTAATTTCAAGAACATAGAAAAACATTCAGAATTCTGAGACAGAAAAGCTTTCATTGAATTTTCATTAAGATAATGAGAACTACAATTTTTCTTAATATAGTCTTTTCTAGTATTAGTAGTTCTATAGAGCTTCCTATCTAGACTAGACTTATATTCAGAATCTGACATGTTCTTCAGTGGAGGCTTCCTCTGATATACCTTCTTAGGAGCTTTCGAAGTTACTGAAACAAGAGCAGAGATATTAGATGTCCATTTTTCCTTTTGAACATAAGTAAACTTTGGAAGATTGGGTTTTGGAGACTGCTTATCTTTCAATTTTTTTTTGAGATTTTCTTCTTTCTCAAGTTCAAGACAAGATTTGGCTTTAATACACATCCCTATGAAGTCTGGATGAATAGATACAGATTTTCTCTGTTCTTTTGATGAAGCAGAGAGTATCGGTATGCCACTGAAATGTTTTTCAACATTTTTATCAGAGGCTCTGATTTCCAGAGATTCATTAGTATATAAGAAAGGGGCATCTTTATTTTTGATGACCTCTGGAGACTTATTTTCTAATTTAGAAAAGTATTTTTCATAATTGTCAAAGAAATCTTCACTTTGATCATCAGTCTCCTAAGGATATGTGATTACATCTAAATTATTTTGAGATTCAGAAAGATGTAAGTCTATTAAAGAACAAGGAACTATCTCTGGATTTTTCTTTAAAGAACTTTGCAAAAAAAATTCATGTTCAAGTTTGAAACATTTATCCGGAGTTGAGAGAATATCATTTTCAAAACTAAGTCGTAACTCTTCTTCTACTTGTGTAGGAATAAAAGCATCAGCTTCTGGATTCAAAGTTATATGACCATTTAAACCAAATTTGAAAATATCATCCTTCTTCTGAATTTTATTCAGATCAACGTTCGTTTTTCCAGATGAATATACAATATTTTTGAACTTGAGTTTTCGTTGATGATAACCATTTTCATATTTTGATCGTTTGAAGATTGATTTTGCATATAAAGTTGGAAACACTGACTTCTGTTCTTGTCACATACAGAATACAGAATCTAAGGTAGACCTTTTCTCACACGTGTAGGGATCTAAATCCTCAAAACCAAGTCCAGATCTTCCTACTTGTTGTTAGGACCCAAACAATCAAGATATCAATATATGAAAAGATTATAACAAAAGTGATGGTAGCCAAATGTAATTTGTATTGATTGAATGTACTGTATACAGAATATGTCTTTACAAAGTATATGAAAACATTGGTTCTAACAATCTAACTAACTATCTATTTATACATACAATAGAAAAGCTAAAGTGACACAACAGTCATAACAGACAAGTTCAGAATTGGTTCTGAACTCCTTCAGAACTTCTTCAGAAGTGTCTTCAGAACTTCTTCAGAACCTCTTCAGAAGTATCTTCTAACTTCTTCGCATCTTTTTCTCTTTTAAGAACCCAAGTTCCTTTTGAAGCTATTATGATATTTCTATCAATCTCCCCCTTAGCTTCAAAAGTTCAAATCATACTTCCAGAAATTCAGAATTTCTCTTACATCCTTCAGAATTAATCTTCTGTATTCTAGTAAGGATTCAGCAACTCTAATCATTTCTTTTGCAAGTACCTTGTACTTCTCCCAATCTTCATTGCTCAGATTCTTTGGTCTTCTATTTTGTCTCTTTACCAAACGATCTCTGATTGCCATGAGAGTTCCATTGCAACATTTGTGGAGTTCTTCAAATCTCACAAATAATAATTCATGAAAGCATTTACAAACAAAGCCAGGAGGATGAAGTACTAAAGTGCTCTTCTTTAAATTCTGAATATCTGGTAGACTTAAATTTGGCTTGCTTAAGTGTACTTGCTTCTTGTTCAGAACATAAGCAACCTGGAAATCAGTCTTTGCAGCCCAAATAAACTCTCTATATAATCCATCTCTAAGCACTGGAAAAGATTTTCTGAACTTGGTAATTGAGTCATGGAAGGGATAAAGACTTCTATATACTCTGAGAAGATCTCTGAGATGAACATTCTGAAAGTCAGCTTCAGAAAAGGTAGAAATCTCACCATTTTGTCGCTCAACAGTAAAGAATGCATATTTGTAATTCTGTCTTGTCTTCAAATCAGCATTAATTACTTTGATCACAGGACTATCTTTTCTTGCTTCATTAATTTGGAATCCTTATCTTTCTGATAATGTCTGAGTACCATTGTTTCCAACCAAAAGACTTTTGAATCCAACAATCTATATAGTTGAATTTTTGCTCATATTCCATGAACATTTCTGGATGAAAATATTCAAGAAACATAGTATAAGCACTTTCTTCAATTCTTTGTACTTGAAGTTGTTCCTCTTCGTATATTTGCTTTTCAGAACCAACTCTTCGTAAATATTTTCAAGAACTTCTTCCTTTTCCTTTTCTTTTTCCTTTTGTCTTTCTTCGAACTTTCAACATTCGTAATGTATTTCTGAATCTCTTCCATATCTTGTCTCTTTGTATGAATCTTGAAGTCATATGCATCACTTAGTAGATAATCTGCTCCTTTTATCTTGTTTACTCTCTTGTGACCAGCAAGATAACTTTTTCTCACAAATTCTCTGAAATGTATTCTTTCTTTGATTAGATAAACAATTTCTTCTTTGATGTCAGATTCTTCAAAGAAATCATCATGTAGTTCGAAACCATTGGAGTGAAGATGTAGAATACTTTGGAATATCAGAAACAACAAATGTTTTAGAGACTTCTTCAACAACATACATGAACCCAATATCTGGATTAGTAAACAATCTCTTCAACCCAAATCTTTCAATATATATAGGTTCTAACATATTTATTGTGTTAAGTCTGTGTTCCAAAGCCAGCTGAAAATCATGCTTTATGAGATTCCTTATGTATATTCCCAAGATTCTTCTAATCTCTGAGACTAACACAGGTTCACCAGAATTAACACAAAAAGATAAGATTGCCAACTTATCTTGTAGTCTAAGCTTGTAAACATCAAATTGAGTAAATTCACACAGAGTACCATCTCTTCTTTCTGCTCCAAATCTGAATATAGTTAAATCATTCTGAACTAATTTTGAGATGCATCTGACCTTTTTTATTAAAGTTGAATCATGAAAGTTCTGAACACCATGATTCTGAATAAAGTTCTTTACTTGAGCAATATAGTCATCAGACCATTCATCATTCAGAAAGTCTTCCAACTTTGCAAACTTCATACTTCGTTTGTACATGAAGCAATAAGTTTCTTCAGGAAATATCAGACTGCTTTCTCCAGAAATAAAGATATTCTCTTTTTCAAACACTTGATCCAAAACAGGTTCTTCAAGTATTGGAAGATGTACCTTAGGAATGATAATGCAAGGTCTGGTTCTGACTTCAAATCTTCCTGAGAAAGCAATTAAGATTTCATCAATAATTTCAACTCCTTCTAAATGAGTTAAGTCAAATTCCAATTCAACTCTTTCATCTGGTTGTTCAAGAAAATTTCTGAAGATTGAAAATCTGTTGTCGAAAAGTCTACACTCCAGACTTCTTGGATAATTCAGAAAGATATGTACCCAACAGAATTGATTCAGAATATCCCATAATTTTTCAAAAGCACTTCTGAACTCTTCACTCAGAAGTTGTTGTGGCTTCCAAATTACTAAATCCTTTATTTCATTTGAGCTTTCTCCCATATTTACATCAATCATATCTTCTTCAAACATGATCACATCAGAAAGATCACTTGGTTCTCCAATAACATTTTCAAAAGCAAGGTATTCCCTTAGCATTTCTTCATTAGAATCTGGAATTATATCTGTGTTATCTGAGCTCAAGTTACCTTCAGAATCAAAAGACAACTTTTCTGTTTCATACCCTTCTTCTATCATTTCTTCAGAAGAATGATCATTTATCTCTTGTAACTCATGTTCTGCAGATAAAATGTCTTCTATGGCTTCTGAGACTTTATTTGATTCTTCAACAACATTCTGAGTATCTTCAGAAGTCTTCTCAGAACTTTGAACTTGATTAGTTTCTGGTTCAGATACTCTCTGTCTTTTCTCCCCCTCTTGATTATCAGGATCCTGATCATCAAGACTCCTTTTCAAAGTATCTGATTGAGATCTGCATTCCAGAGCAGATAATCTTGTGCTTAAGTCTGACTGAGAACTCTGAATAGAGGAAAGTTGATTGAGAATTTGAGAAATATCATCTTTAGTGGCATAAGATTGTGAAGCAGAAGAAGAAGAAGGCCGAGAAGTTTTCAAAGAAGAAACAGAAGAAGCCACTTCAGAAAAAGCTGACAAAAGAGCTTCTTTAAACATATTCAGATCATTAGAAGATTTGAGATGAAAGTCATTCAGCTTGTTAATCATATTCTCCCCATGTTGATCCAACCTAACCTCCAACACCTTTTTAGTAGAATCCGTCAAATCCTTGATGTCCTTCTGAATCTTTGCAAATTCAGAAGTACAGAGATCTTTGAATTCTGTGAATTCAGAAGATGTGGGTAAGTTGCCAAGATCAACAGATGAACTTGTTTTCAGACCCTCAGAAGAAGGTTGGCCTGTATGAGCCACAAAGGCATCATGAACCACATTTGATTCTGTTAATGGAGCTTTTGTGATGTTCACCCCACCAGGACTTCCAACTAATCCTTGATATCCAAAAGTTGGAATATCTATAGTTGTTGATGCAATGTGACAAACACTTTGCTTAGGGACATCTGAAAGATGTGTGCTTGTGTGAATGGATGCCACATTAAGTGGTTCAGAAGGCTCAAAGTTGAGTGGACACTCAGACTCAATGTGCTCAAAACTGTGAAGGGGGGACATATATCCTTCATTTTCAACAAAAGGAACCTCCAATTGGGGTCCTAATGGATTATAAGCTGCTTGCCCCATAAGTGTTGTTGAAACACCCTTCTGTTGAGAGATGGGTGAGTGGCTGGGGGGGTTAACCAAAGTTGCCATGGGCTCACTGGCTGTTTCAATATTATCCACCAAAGAGTGTGGAATAATAGTAGATGTGGGTGCCCGGCTTGTAATAGGTGGTTCACAGGTTTGTTTTTCTTGTACTTGTGTTCTCCCCTCATCAATTCTTTTTCTGACCCTTCTACCCTGTCTCTCATTTACATTTTTCCTCTTTACTCTTTGAGGTTGTTCTCCCCCTTGAACAGCCTCCCCCCTCTTTCTAGTAAGTCTAGACTCCCTTGCATGATCACCACTCTGGTTTGAATCAGGGGAAGGGATTACTGGTTGAGGTAATCCCATAGATTCTAAATTCTCACTCCCAATCCTAGTTTGTGTACTTACAAGTTCAAGTAAATGAGAAGGAAGTGGAACTGCATTTGGAAAAACAAGTTTTGCATTTGGAGGCCTTAAGCTATCCATAGTGAAAATAGGAACATGTACCTCATGAGCTAGAACAGGGATGTTTGAGACAGCCTTCATTGCTCCTTTGATAAGTGTTTGAAGAAATCTCTGAAATGGGATATAGTTGAATGTAGACTTCTTCAGAATTGCAGATTTGAGATCATCAAAGATGAGACTAGCATAATCATAGTGTTTGTTGAAAGCAACACCATGAAATATAATCCTCCCATTTGCTGAAGCTTGGTCTAAACTTGAGCTCTTCCCAGAGAGACATGTATTCAGAATGGAAAACAGGCAATACCAAATTGGAGGTAAGCATTTTCTTCGAAAGAACTCGCAGCACTAAGATTTTCTGAATACCCCAAGCTCATAAAATCTGAAATCATCTCTGATGAGGATGGAATAGAGTCATAACAGGTTTTCCCAAGAACCTCATCTGGTTTTGGCAAATAGTGAAGTCTTCTAATGTCATCTACAGATATTCAATCTTTGTAGGCATGAACATAGGATACAATTTCATCATCATTTTCATCCACCTCAGCATAATGCCAGAATTGTTGAAGATAAGAAGCAGGAACAGAGAACTTTCTTGAAAGAAGAGTGCGCAGTGGATGTTTCTTCAGAATTTTAATCAACATTACTTAATCATCAATGAAGTCTTTGGATTTGAAGTTCAGTGCACAGTTGTTTCTTTTGATGTCAAGTAATTTCTCAGCAGGTACATAGAGTTTGGACAGGTCACCACTTTCAGCAGGAGTTTGGGATTCACTTTCAGCAACATTTGATTCAGAAACAACATCTATGGGTGTATTCTGTGTTTCCCCAATTTTAGCAGGTGTGGGTTTAGGGTTAGGGTTAATGATAGGGTTTGAAGGTCCGGCTTGATGAGTTGCAGTTGTGGCTGTGTCATGAAGCATTTGATCATCACTTAGCGGGATTTCCATTGATCCAACCATTAATTTTTGAGGCACGATCTTGAACGAAGCATCACTGGATGATCCAGTGTTATCATTGGAACTCGAGGAAGTAGAAATCATGGTTTTTGAAGTAGACATGGTGTAGAAAGAACACAGATTGATAACTGAAAGATGATGAATAACCACAGAAAGATTTCTCAGAGTAAAATTGCTAAAAGAATGAAGATGATGAAGAATCGATTGGATAAACGTTGAAGGACACGTGGCCAAAAAGTAAATGTGATTAGAGTAGTAATCATCATTTATTAAGAGAAATGAACCGTTTAATGGTCGTGGTTAAGAGAGATCCAATGAAATTAAAACACGTGGCACACGCTTAAATGAAAAAATCAACGGGAAGTTTTAGTTCTGAGAATAAGTTCAAAAACTTCAGAAGTTGTCCAGAACTTCTGAGAAAAACTTCAGAAGTCTGAAAGAAAGAATTCAGAAGAACCTCAGAATTTGTAAGTGAAGTTCAGAACTAAACTTGAGTCATCTTAGGAGACAAAAAATCATTTAAAACTATAAACTTCTGAAAAATATAAAACATTTTGATCATTCAGAAGTAGATTTGAACAAATATAAAACTTGTTTTAATCTAAGGAAGCTTGTTCATGCTTCTTAGATAGAAAGTGCAAGACTTTATTTCACCAATGCAGAGTTGTTGTGTAGGAAAGGGTAGTTAGAAATAATGGAAATTAATAACACTCCCCCTTGAATCACTAGTAATTATGATTCTCCCCCTTGATTGTTGCAACCTTATCAAAGAATCAATCAAATATTAGTGAAATGAGAAATAAATGAAAAGTATTAAAATACAATCAACCTAGTTACTGAAGAGATATACATCTGAGTTTGAAAATTTGCAAAAATCTGAATGATAAACTTCAGAATATACAAAGTAATTCTGAAGAGTGAAGTATTCAGAAGTTGATAAAAAAAATTCAGAATGTAACTTCTAGAGTATAGGTGATGTATAATACTTACATAGACATGTTCATCATGCCCAATTTACTTACCAAGAAGTTAAATCGTTTTTCATCAAGTGCTTTGGTAAATAAATCAGCTAACTGATAATCTGGCTGAACAAAAAACATTTCAATATTACATTTTTCCACATGATCTTTGATAAAATGATATCTTACATCAATGTGCTTGGTTTTTTAATGCTGAACAGGATTGGCAGTGATTGCTATGGCACTCTTTGAATCACAATACAAAGGAATCTTTTTGAAGGTGTAACCATAGTCTTTTAGTTGAATTTGCATCCAGATCACTTGTGAGCAACATATTGCAGCTGCTACATATTCAGCTTCTGCTGTAGAGGTAGAAACACAATTTTATTTCTTTGAAGACCAGCTAACTAGTCTATCACCCAGAAACTGACATGATCCAGAAGTGCTTTTCCTGTCTAATTTGCAGCCACCATGATCTGCATCTGTAAATGCTGTTAGTTCAAAACTAGAATCCTTAGAATACCAAAGTCCCAATGAAGGAGAACCTTTTAGGTATCTAAGTATTCTTTTTGCAGCTAGAAGGTGGGATTCCTTAGGATTAGCTTGATATCTGGCACAAATACATGTAGCAAACATTATATCTGGTCTACTAGCAGTTAAGTAAAGCAAAGATCCAATTATGCCTCTGTACTTTTTCTGATCAATAGATTTGCCATTTAAATCAGGTTCTAGGTTAGTTGCAGTGGCCATTGGAGTTTGAATACTTGAACAATCAGTCATGTCAAACTTCTTAAGTAAGTCAGAGACATACTTAGATTGATTAATGAATATGCCAGTGGGAAGTTGTTTGACTTGAAGACCAAGGAAAAATGTCAACTCTCCCATCATACTCATTTCAAATTCTGTTTGCATGATTTTCTCAAAATTTTTACAAAATTTTGGATTAGTAGAAGCAAATATAATATCATCTACATAGATTTGTATCAAAATCATATCATCACCCTCCTTTTTCAGAAATAAAGTTGTATCAACAGTACCTCTTTTGAATTTGGAATTCAGAAGAAAAGTTGTAAGAGTATCATACCATGCTCTTGGTGCTTGTTTAAGTCCATATAAGGCTTTGTCTAATATGTAAACATGATCTGGGAATTCTGTGCTTACAAAGCCTTCTGGTTGTTCAACATACACTTCTTCATGTAAAATACCATTCAGAAATGCACATTTGACATCCATTTGAAACACCTTCATGTTTTTATGAGCAGCATAGGCAAGAAAAATTCTAATAGCCTCTAATCTGGCAACAGGAGCAAAGGTTTCATCATAATCAATTCCTTCTTGTTGACAATACCCCTTAGCTACAAGTCTTGCCTTGTTTCTTACAACAATTCCATTTTCATCCTTTTTATTTCTGAACACCCATTTTGTGCCAATGACAGATTTACCTTTTGGCTTTGGTATCAATCTCCAGACTTTGTTTCTTTCAAATTGATTTAACTCAGCATGCATGGCTAAAATCCAGTCTGGATCCTGAAGTGCCTCATATGGCTTTTTGGGTTCCATGCTGCTTAAAAAATTAACATACAGACATTCATTTGCTGTTGCAGATCTTGTTTGAACACCTTTTGATGCATCACCAATTATTTGATGAACTGGATGATTAGATGTCCATTTGTTCACATTTGGCAATGGTTGAACAGATGAAACATTATTCAGAGAATCATAATCATCAGTAATTGCTTGAGTTTCAGTATCATGATTGATGACTGAATGTAAATCTGAAGACTCCCTCTCAAATGAAAAAATCTGAATTGGTTCAGAACTGTTAGGTTCATTGTCAGAAATAGTTTGAACCGGTTCAGAAACAACTTGAATTGGTTCAGAAATTTCATTTTCAGAATTTGGAAGTTCTGAATTTGAGGTAGAGAGTTGTGGTGCTGATGTATTTGAAATCTGTATTTCTGAAAGGTCTTGATCATTTGGATTTCTGAGTAGAGAAGGATTTTGGTAATCTGTAGACACATTTACAGAAATATCAAATAAGTCTTGACATAAAATATCTAAATTTGATTTAAGTAAAGTTTGAGTTGTAGAAGTAGAGTTTGTATGATTATGTTCTGAGTCCAAACTTTCAGAAGGTGGTTTATGTGCGAGTTCTGAACTGTTTTGTTCAGAAGTCATTGTTGGCTCATGAAATCTGACATTTGTTGTCTCAATGATTTTTTGAGTTCCTTTAATAAGTACTCTATAAGCTTTGGATCTTTGAGAGTAGCCAACAAAGATACCAGCTACACCTTTTGGTGCAAATTTGTCTAGATGTGGAGCATCATTCTTCAGAAAACACCTGCAACCAAAGATTTTAAAATAATCAATAGAAGGTTTTCTTTGTTTTAATAATTCATAAGGAGTTTTAAGAAATTTTCTGTTAAGAATGGTTCTGTTCTGAGTAAAACATGCAGTAGCAATTGCTTCTGCCCAAAGAGACAGAGGAAGTTCTGAATATGCAAGCATGGTTCTTGCAGCCTCTACCAAAGTTCTATTCTTTCTTTCAACTACCCCATTTTGTTGAGGAGTTCTTGCAGCGGAAAAATTATGAGAAATACCAACAGATTCCAAAAAATTCTGAAGTGTAGAATTAGTAAATTCTGTTCCATTGTCACTTCTGATCTTTTGAATTGGGAGTTGAAGAAGAACTTGAATTTTCTTCAGAAAGGGTATCAATCTTTCAGAAGTATCAGATTTGAGTCTCAGAAATTCAATCCATGTATATCGTGTATATTCATCTACTATAACAAGAATGTATTTCTTTCCCCCCATGCTTTGAGTTTTCATTGGGCCACATAAATCCATATGTAGCATTTCAAGTGGAGCTTTGCATGAAGATAGCATTTTCAGAGGATGAGAACTTCTTTTGATTTTCCCTAGTTCACAAGCAGAACAAAGAGAGTTCTTTTCAAATCTGATCTTTGGTAGTCCTCTTACAGATTGATGTTTGCCTAGTTCAGAAATGGCTTTGAAGTTCAGATGTGACATTCTTCTGTGCCAAAGCCAACTATCATTTTTCATTGATGCAGACATATAACATACACCTTGTAGTTGACCAGTTGCAGTGAATGTTGCTGTGTAGATATCTCCATCTCTATAAGCAGTTAACTCATTCTTGTTTGTTCTACTCAAAACATGACAGTAATCTATGTCAAAATTAACCGTCCAATTTTTGTCACAGAATTGACTAATACTGAAAAGATTATGTCTTAGTCCCTCAACATAGAAAACTTTTAATACTTTCACATCTCCTTTAATGAAAGTGCCATATCCTCTTACATATCCCTTTGCATTGTTTCCAAAACTAACTGTTCCTCCATATCTTTCATGATAATCAGTTAGTAGTTCTTTGAAAGGTGTCATGTGTCTTGAACATCCAGAATCTAAGACCCACACATGACATATCTGCAAAAGAGATTATTGAGTTTTAGGTACCCATTTCAGAATGGGTCCTTTGTGATTAGTATTAAAATTTGAAGTGCTGAACTTTTTCTTCAAATGTTTCAACTTAGAAGTTTGTTCAGTACTATGAGATTTATTTTTATTTCCATTTCTTTGTTTACTTGAATTTGTCAAAGTAGCCAAACATTTCTGAAAAGATTTCATCAAATTTCTTTTGTTTGTTTTGGAGTTAAGAAGAAAATTATGATGACCACAATTAATACAGTGAATATGATTCTTTAATGTATTTACAACAGTATTAGACATATAAGAATCAATAACATTTGATTTTTCAACAAAAATTCTTTTATTCACTTTCTTTATTTTAGGTACATCATTCTTCTGAAAAAATGAAAAACTCTCTAATTTGTCAATCTTTGACAGTCTTTCATCTTTCTTTCTCCATACTAAAGTGGATAGCTCTGTAAAAGATAAGAAATGAGGATTAGTATAAGAAACTCTTTTGTTCACTTTATGTTTAGTTTCAGATTTTGTGTTAATTTTCTAAACTTCAGTGAGAGAGTTTGAAGATTGACCTTGTTCAAAAATTTTAACTCTGGTGTTAAAGTCAGAAGATGTTACTGAACATGGTGTTGAATTTGATGATATGTTTGTATTAGTAGGAGAAAAATCTGAATTCTGATATTCTGATTTTAAAAACATAGAACCAAACAATTCTGAAGGTATCTATGAAACTTCAGACTTTAATTTTTCTCCTTCAGTCATACATGATTGAGATTTATAAACCAAATAGCCATTTTTGTCAATGACTTGCACCATTTGATCATCATCATCTTCTGAATTAGAAGCATTTATTAGATCTGAAAACTTATTATGAGTCATACTTGTTGCAAAAATATGTGAATTTTTTGTTGTTGTAGACTCATTATCAGATTTATCAAAAAATATATTGGAATTCTCATCAATATCTTCTGAGGATTCAATATCTGAGAATTCATCATATTTTTCTTCATGTTCTGATTGATTATCAGGAGTATCTTCTGAAATGTTTTCACAATTGAATTCAGAAGTGACTTCAGAAACAATTTCAGATTTAACAATTACTTCTGATTTTTCTTCAGAAATAATATTTGATTCAGAAGATATACAAATATTTGAAATTTTATTCATTTCTTCTGTTTCAGAGATACTTTCTGGTTCACCAGTTTTAAGAGGTGTTTCTTCTGAAAACAACGTCTCTGATTTTATAAAAGGAATTCTTTCAGACAAAGAATGGTTTACAGGTTTGGAAATGATGCCAATATTTGATTCATTAAAAATTTTCATTTTAGAATAATCATACAAGTTTGCAGGAGCCTTTTTTAGAATTTGGCTGTCATTATATCCCAGGCCTGCTTTTATATTGTAAAATTTTGAATTCTGAGCCTAACTAGTTAAAATATTCAGAGTTTGTTTAGTTTGTCCTCTTTTAAAATTTAAATCTTCCAATTCCTTAATCTTTTTATAAAGATCAAGTCTCTCTTGATTCAGAAAATTCATCTTGACATTTAGAATTTCCTTTTCAGATTTTTCATTTATAATTTCTTTTTGTAAACTATCCATTTTTTCTTTTAAAGCAAGTTTTTCTTCAGAAAATTTTCCAAGAATCTGTTCAGCTGCTTGACAATTTTCTTTATATATTTGACTTTCAGCTCTGAATTGATTGACCAAAATTCTTTCACCTTTAATTCTGTTTCTGAGTGTTTCAAATTCAGAAAACATATTTTGAAATTGATTTGTCATTTCTGAATCTCTAGTATTAATTTCAGAATTATGTTCAGAATTTTGTGCAGTAGATGAAGAAGATACCTCAGTCTCTTGTTTGTCCTTTTCTGGATCCATTTGACACATGTAGCAATTGGTTGCATAGTGAGCAACTTCTTCATCATCATCTCCATCACTCCAGTTTAACCAGTCTTCTTCATACTTGGTTACTAGAGCAGGATTAAGCTCTTTTTTCTTTGCTAATAGATGCTTCTTCTCATAATAACCTGAATTCTTGACTTTTGGCATCTTGCATTGTCTAGCATAATGTCCAGGCTTTCCACAGTTGAAGCATCTTGCTGGTTCAGATGTTTCAGATTGACCAGCCTCTTGACCTTTCTTAGGTCCAATTTCAGATATAGGTTTATTCTGATATTTTTGATTGTATCTTTGTTTGAATTGCCTTGTCATGAAAGCAATATTATCAGAAATCCTTTTAAGCTCTTCATCTGATTCATCCCCATCACACACTGTCATCTCTGGGATCTCACAAACTTTCTTGGTAGCAATGGTCAAAGAATTATTGTAGTTCTTGCTCAGAAGGGCAACTGTTTCTTGTGTCTTCTTTTGTTCATTTTGTCTAACTTTGATCTTGTCCTCTTGTTGGAACAAGATGCCATAGACATCATGAATTGTCTTTCTAGATAAGTTCCTAGTTACCATATTATCTGAAAAACTTGACCATTCATTTCCCAGATTGTTCAGAAATTGGTTGTTTATCTCAGAATTTGATTTCTGAACACCATTTCTTCTTAGATCATTCAGAATGTTATTGAATCTATGATATGTATCAGTGATAGATTCATTTTCTTTGTACCTGAAATTTTCATATGTTCCAACACAGATATTTAATCTCTGTGCTTGAGCCTTTGTACTTCCTTGCATCTGAGCTTCTACTTCATCCCACATGGTTTTTGCTGAAATTAAACTATCAACCCTATTGAATATCTCATTTGGAATTGCCATGGTGAGTAAAGTTAATGCTCTTCTATCAACTTTCATTTGAGCCTTTTCTACTGGATTATACATTCCAGGACTCTTCTTGATTCTTGATGCAGGAATTTCAGGGGTGGATTCAGTTCTGGGAACTGTTGGAATTTCAACAAATACCTCTAGTGGGCCATTTGTGATAGATTGCATTATAACTTCATCTATGTTATCCAAGAATTGAATCATTCTAATTCTCCATTGATGATATTACCTTAAGAAGAGAGTTGGTGGTTTCGTTTCAAATCCAATTGAGACTATTTCTTTAGACATCTTTGATTGTTAGAAGATCGAGAATTCACCTGTATTGAATTTGACTTTTGTAGATCAAGAACACCAAGAACTGTCAGATCTGACAAGTTCTTTCACAAATTTTCTTCAAGAACAGATGAATTGGCTCTGATACCATTTGTTAGGACCCAAACAATCAAGATATCAGTATATGAAAAGATTATAACAAAAGTGATGGTAGCCAAATGTAATTTGTATTGATTGAATGTACTGTATACAGAATATGTCTTTACAAAGTATATGAAAACATTGGTTCCAACAATCTAACTAACTATCTATTTATACATACAATAGAAAAGCTAAAGTGACACAACAGTCATAACAGACAAGTTCAGAATTGGTTCTGAACTCCTTCAAAACTTCTTCAGAAGTGTCTTCAGAACTTCTTCAGAACCTCTTCAGAAGTATCTTCAGAACTTCTTCAGATCTTTTTCTCTTTTAAGAACCCAGTTCCTTTTGAAGCTATTATGATATTTCTATCACTTGTGTATTAATTTTGTCGTGAACTTTTTGGGCATCCAAATATGTTTTGATTTGTAGCCTTTTGTTTTGAAGTTCGACATGTAAAAATTCTCTCTCTTTTAAAAAATAATTTTTAAGTGCTACAAAATTTAATCTGTCACTTTCTTTATCTCGAATCTCCTTATCTTTTTCTTCCAAAAGTTTCTTAAAATTTAAAGTCTCGTTTTTAATCTTAACTTCAGTAAGTTTTAGAGTCGTGAAAATCTTTTCTTTATCAATGCTTAGTTCCAGTTTTTCTTCAGTTAAAATATCCATCTCCCTTTTATAAATGTCTCTTTCCCTTTGTATTGTAGAAAGAGTTTTTTCAATGCCTTTTCGTAATTTCTTTTCAATTGGAAGCTTTTGTTTTAGTTCTTCAAAATTGTTTGATAAAAGCACAATTGTGTTTTCAAGTTCGGATGATTCAGAGAAAGTACTAACCGGTGATTCAGAAGGTTGATCTTCTGACACATTTATTTTTGCCATCCCACAAAATATGGCCTCATCACCGCTAGACTCATCTTCTAGCCAGTTTTCTTTCTCGGCATAATGAGCTCTTTCAGTGACATTGTACTTATATTTGTTTTTGTAATACGTCTTATCTTTATCCAGAGTTCCTCTGCAATCCTTAGAGTAATGTCCTGGCTTGCCACATCTATAGCACACATCCTTCTTCTTCATCTCATCTTCTTTCTTCTCAGCGTCAGATTTCTCAGTTCTCTGAATCTCTTGTTTGGGAGAATAAGTAGTAGATCGATCAGATCTTCTGTTTCCCTAAAATGATCTATTCCTAAACCTATTAGTGAATTGTTTGGTAATAAGAGCCAAAGAATCAGCAAAGGCTTTGATTTCATCATCAGAGTCAGAATCACTCTCTAGAATAGCTTCTGATATGAAGGCCTTGCTTTTTCCTCTCTTATCTTCACTTCTTCTTCTGGTCGTTCCCTTAGATTCAGAGATTAAAGCCAGAGGTCCACCTATAGTTGTTTTCTTCTGAACGACCTCTTTCTCATGGGCTTGCAGAGTACCAAAAACATCATGTAGAGTCCATTGCTCAAGATCTTGATTAGCTTGAAGGGACATAGAAAGATTTTACCACTCTGAATTCAACCGTTTAAGAAATAGGACGTTTTTCTCTTCTTGTGATCGAATAATATCACATCTTTTACATAGATTTATTAAAGAATAAAATCTATGATAGGTATGTTCTAGAGACTCATCAGGATTGGCTTGGAAGCTGTTATACTCGTTCAGAGCTTGAGCTCTTCTGTTTTTCTTCATTTTATCACCACCTTCCAGAAGATTTTCTAATTGATCCCATAATTCCTTGGCAGTATCACAGGAATCCAGAGATTGAAAAATCTCATTTGGAATAGCCATGATAAGAAGAGTTTTGGCCTTTTTGGCTAGTTCGACTTTGGCCTTTTCCTCATCAGACCAGTTTCCTTTCAGCTTTGGAACCTTTTTGAGATGGGACTTCATCAGTATTAGTAGTAGCGGGAATTCGTGGAATTGTAGTCATTGGTACGAAGGGACCATTTTGGACAATAGGGTAGAGTTCTGTATCCAATCCTTCATAGAAATTTATCATTCGAATTTTCCATTGTGGATATTCACCACGAATGAGAGTGGGAGGTTTGGTCAGAGAACCGGAGGTATAAACAACATTCAGATTTGAATTTGCCATTTGTGACAGAGAACAGAGAAACGAAATGAGAGAATTTTTTTTTTGACGATTATATGAAATTTAGAACAATTAAATTCCAATTAAATCGAAAAACAGGTCGATATCCTTCAAAATTAACCACAATTACCACTATTTTGGAGAAAATTATTATGAGATTAACAAATTCTCGTAGAACAGGGTAGAGTTATGAACAGTAGTATAAAACTGAAAGATACATTACTGTAGAAGAAGGATTTCTCCAAATGGAATAGATCAAATAATCAATAGATTGATTAGATGGCTATGATACCAATTGTTGGAACCTAGATCCCTTTCTAAATAGTTAATTGAGAGATTTGAGAATCAAAGTATAAGCGGAAGCAATTCAAATCAATTAACAACAGTAAATAATAAGAGATGAAGAACAGCCTGCGATTGTATTGATAACCTTGAAGATCGATTACAAAATACAGGAATAAAATGCACTATACGATCTCCAAAAGTATGTTTTCCAATCGACAACTTTACATTCAAAGACTTGATCTATTTATACTATTACAGTGAATATAAAGTCAATAATCTAACCAGTTATAAACTGACACATCATCAGGTAGGAGCGTATAACAGAATTCAGTTGTAATCGGAGATGCATGAGGTAAGAGTGTGCCACATCATAGCATACTTCCATCCTATGGTTCATACTTCTTAGGTCTAACAAATAGTGCCCTGGCTTACCACATCTATAGCACACATCCTTCTTTTTCTTCAGTTCTTCTTCCTTCTTCTCTGCCTCTGTCTTCTCAGCTTTCTGTATCTCTTGTCTAGGGGCATAACTTGGAGTGGAGCGATCAAATCTTTTGCTTCCTTGGAAAGATCTATTACCAAACTTCTTTGTGAATTGTTTGGTGATAAGTGCTAGTGAATCAGCAAAAGCTTTGATCTCATCATCAGAGTCAGAATCATCCTCTAGGATTGTTTCTAATATGAGAGCCTTACTCTTTCCTCTCCTCTCGATTTCTTTACTCCTTCTGACCGATCCTCTAGATTCATAAATTAGAGCCAGAGGTCCACCTATTGTTGTTTTCTTCTGAACAACCTCTTTCTCATGAGCTTGAAGTGTACCAAATACATCACGTAGAGACCATTGTTCGAGATCCTGATTAGCTTGAAGAGACATTGAGAGATTTGACCATTCTGGATTCAATCGTTTGAGAAATAAGACATTGTTGTCTTCCTTAGATCTGACGATATATCACACCTTTTGCATAGATTTATCAGAGTATTAAATCTATGAAAGGTCTGCTCCAGAGATTCTTCAGGAATACCCTGGAAGCTATTGTATTCATTTAGGGCTTGAGCTCTTCTGTTTTTCTTCATTTTAGCTCCTCCTTCTAGAATATTTTCTAGTTGATCCCATAGCTCTTTAGCAGTATCACACGAATCCAGAGACTAGAAAATCTCATTTGGAATTGCCATGATCAAGAGAATCTTTGCCTTTTTGGCCAATTCCAGTTTTGCCTTTTCGTCATTAGACCAGTTATCCCTCAGCTTTGGAACTTGTCTCGCAGGGATTTCATCGGTATTAGTAGTAGCAGGAATCCTTGGAATCGTTGTCATTGGAATAAACGGACCATTTTGAACAATAGGGTAAAGTTCTACATCCAATCCTTCATAAAAATTGATATACAGATCTTCCATTGCGGATATTCACCACGGATTAGAGTAGGTGGTTTGGTCAGGGATCCGGAGGTGTATACAACATTCAAACTTGAATTTGCCATATTTTCAGAAAACAGGGATTTGAGAGATTACAGGAAGATTGTTGAAATTTAGAACAAATAAATTTAAAATGAATTGAAACAGGACGATATTCTTACTGATTTTCAGATTTAAACCCAAATTACCACCGATTTGGAGAAAATTGTTATGACATTAACAAATTCTCGTAAAACAGGGTAGAATTACGAACAGTAGCTTAAAACTGAAAATTATTGCGAATAGAAGAGGGATTTCTCCAAATGGAAGAGATCTAATAATCAATAGATTGATTAGATGACTCTGATACCAATTGTTGGAACCCAGATCCCTTTCTAATGATGAATCAATAGATCAAATATGGAAATATGATCGGAAGCAAAGTAGATCTATGATTTATAGTAATGAACAGTAAGAACAGTAATGGAGAACAATTGTTAATTCGTATTGAGAAACCTGGAAGACGATTACAATACGTTGAATGAAATGCGCAATTTGCTCCCAAAAATATCTTTCAGATCGACAACTATTACATTCATGAATAAAGCTATTTATATGATTACAACGATAAAATTCAACTGTCTAGCCTATTACAAATTGACACGTAAGCTAAGCTTGTAACAAATTCAATTACACAACTAGATACACGAAAAGTGTGCAGGCCACGTCATCAGGAGCGCGTATGATGCTTCTGTTTAAGTCCAGCTGTTCTTCCAAACTCTGGGCGTCTCTGTGATGAGTGGAATCAGAAGATAAACTTCTGATCTTCTGCACTTGTACATTTCTGGTTCGTACTTCTCTATAAATGGGGTCTAACAAGAGACCCATGTCTGATTCTTACCTCTTGACGGGAGGCCAAGAGCAGCACGTACAACACCAGAGGTATTGGCATATTGTTGGTCCCAAAGAAGTCTACTAGATTTCAAGGATATAGAAACAGTTTGTAGAAGGAGGGGGGGGGGGGTTGAATAGAAACACACGATTTTTAAGTTTTTAAATGAATTTATATTGCATAAACAAATTTACAGTTGTAAGCGGAATTAGAACAAGTAATTAACCTATTCTAATGCAACTAAGAAGTTCACTAAGTTGATGCACAAGAATGAGAAAGAAAAGCAACAGAGGTTTGAGAAATAGAAGGTAGCATGCATGAGGATGAAGAAGGGTTCTTCATCTACTTATACCCGTCGCAATTAATGCAAAGCAAAAGGTATAAGAAGGGCTCTTCATCTACTTCAGGTCACTTAGCTAATTATCTTTTTCTTCAGCTTCAGTCTTCGACTTTTGCTAAATGGTTCTTTGATATGAGTGCTGATCTTCAGATCTTCAGAGATAAGGTATTGTTCCTGACTTTCATCGATCACTGAGTGCAATCAGTGTATGATATTGCTGAATTATGAACAATCACTTATACTTGGAATCTTCACTAAGCATACATGGAATCATATTCAAAATCACTGATAAGATTTATGATCAACAATCTCCCCCTATTTGATTATGATTAAGCAATATAGGAAAGTTTCTTGTGAAGATTAGCAAGGACTTAGAAAATTTAAAGTAAAGAGATCTAAGTACTAATCCGTGAGATCTTTTTCAGCTAGTCTACTATCTGAATTGAGTTTCATTTATTAGGATATGAAATCACAATTTTACAAGTAAAAAAAGCTATAAAGTACATTCACTGATTTAATTACAGAGTGTAATGTCAGTGGGTATAGGTTATCTTAAAGAAAGTAGAACTCTTATGTTCATTGTCCCTATTACTGTTTTCAGGGATCTTTTTAGTACACAGATGGAGTAGAGTACTTCATTGTATTTCATTTATAATAATCTGAAGAATTACATTAAAAATGAAAACACATTTGTAAGGGTAAAGTATAGTACACTAAAGTAAATTACAAAGGGAGAAAAACTACAAAGACTAAACAGAGAGCTTTATTTTTGTTCTTCATAACTCTTTTTCATAGATTACCTTCTGAAGACACCTTTGTCCATACGTGAATAAACAATTGTAGTACATGGTCTTTATGAGTTTTGAAGGAGCCATCTGGATTTCTTTGTTCCTAAGAAACAAAGTTCTTCCATCATTCCCTAGAAAAGCCATTCCTGTGCTTCAGGGAGAGTAGTGATTTCATGTTCTTCATACTTTCTCTCTTCTGGCAGGGACGTGTTTATCATAGAAAGATCAGGGAGAATGAGATGGGAGAACATACTTTCATAGCTGAATTTAGTCTCATGCTCATTTTTAGAAGATGGACCTTCATCAGCGTCAGACTTTGATCTTCTTTTCCTTGTCTTCTAAGGAAGAGGAGGGACGCTGACATGCTGTGAAATCCTTTGCAATAGCTGATCGAGATGTCTTTCTACTACGCTTTTGAGATGAGATTTGGAGTCCTGAATGGCATCTCTGATTTCTAGCCATTCAGAGAAACCATAGAACTTTAGAAATTGGGGATCTTCTTCTTTAGTTCTGTCACCTCTGAACATAGTGACAGTTATCTTCGGACCTCTTTTTCGATTTCGTCCTAGGATAGTTGCACGAGTTATAGTGGCTGAGCGAATACGAAAGTTGATCCTTTTAGTGCACCACTCGAGTTCAGCATACTTAGGTTCTTCATTCTCTCTATTCAATGCTTGTAGAATCTTCTCTTGAGCTACTATAGGATCAACTCTGAGATTGTCTCTGGTCAGCTCCCTTTCAGCAAGTTTAGCAGCTGCTCGCTTACTCCTTTCTTCTTCTTGTCTCTGACGGTTCAAACTTATAGTTTCTTCCCTTGCAATTCTCTAAGCGACTTTCAGACTTTCTTGAGTTTCAAGTGCCTGTGCTCGTTCTTCAGGAGATAAAAAGGAAAATTCGTCAAAGACGTTTATTGGTACAGGAGCTTCGGGCTCAGAGGTATGAAGAGGAATTTTTACTCTGGCCAGCTCGATGTCTCTTATGAAGTTATCTCGTCTATGTTCTTCTTCAGGTTCAGAGATCGATTGCCTATTTACATGCCTTGGAATCAGGCCTTCTTCTTTTTCAGATTCAGATATACATAGAAACTGATCTTCAGATGAAGGTTCCCTAAAAAATGGAGAATCCTTTGGGGTACTAGGGTAATTGAGAACAGGAGAGTCAGAGAGAGGGGTATGAGAGCCGAAATTTGGAGGAGAGAAGGAGGGATAGGTTTGAGGTTCAGAGATTGGAATATAATTAACGAGAGGAAGGCATACCCCAACAGTGTTCTCCCCCTCAGAGGTTAAAGAAATTGAATCAAGATCCATGACTTGTTTATTTGTCCTTAAGGGATCGGAATGCTCCTAAGTAGAAGGTGTTCCATCCCCCAAAGGGTCTTTGAAGACAATTCTAGGCAGAGAGCGACCTGGACGATGTTGTTCGAAGAATTTGGCATAATGAGGAGGGATATTATCGTCATCATCATCATCATCATCATTACCATGATGAGGGATGTCAGCTTCTTCATGTTCCTTTTTATCTTCCTCATCATCATCATCATCATCTTCTTCTTCTTCTTCTTCTTCTTCTTCAGGGATGACGAAAGGTTGTTGTTTATTGTAAGGAGAGATGGGTTCGCCAGCTATTGCGTCGTTTACTTCTCCAATTAGCTCATCAGCGAGCTCTCTGGCGCACTTCTCCTCATCCGCGTTATTAGCAGGCATACAGTGCACGACAAGGGTCCGCACGTTGGAGTTAACAGTTTTGAAACTGTTAGTGTGCGTAGTCTGGGTCTGAGATATTTGACCCAAAGTGCCCCTGTCTGCCTCTGTGAAGGAAGGTCCTTTATTAGCAAAACCCTTGTTGAGAAGCATCATATCTTCCTGAGTCTTCTGAATGGCAGCGAGCGTCTTGCCTTACTCCTCAACCACCTTAGTTAGAATGTCGATGGCTCGGCCGTGTGCCAGATTATCATCTCTCACTATTTGGATATCAATGGAGATGTTGTTGATGATGGCCTTCATCCCAGGGACACCACTGATTTTCTGAAAAATAATTTCAGCGGCAATATGCAGAGTATCAATCTTTTGCCCTGTCAGGGCACACTCATTTACCAGGAAATCCATGGTAGGCTACGAGGGAGGCGGAAGATTGATCTTAGGAATATTAGCAACCAAGGATGGAAGCTGTTGAGGGAACTTCTCCTTCTTTATTCTTTTTATCTCCTCAGCCTTGGAGACCTTTGGGGATTTGAGAGAGGAGGAGGGCTCGCTGACTGTAGTGTCAGCGAATGTCATGGTGGTGGTTAATGATGTAAAGTAAGGAGCAGCAACACCTGATGATAACAAGGACAGAGCAGCCAGAAAGAGCTCCGGGTCAGAAGAAATGTGAGATTTAGAATTTATTTCCTTAAAAGTATCGTAAGGATTACTCTTAGGTATTCCACGTGCTAGGATAGTGTCCTGAGGATCACTTACCTATGTCTGAGAATGTTTGTGAGAAACATTCTTAGGTCCTGTGTTTATGGCCTTCCACGATTCAGATTGTCGAAACAAAACTGATTCTTGAACATCATGTAGTTCAACCTCATCAGAGATAGGGACAACTATCTCTGAATCATGAGTTGATGTGAGGACCAAAGAAGAAGAGGTATAATAAGATGAGATGGTTGTGTAAGTAATACCTGATCCAGCTTCAGCTTGGTTGGCTATAACATTTTTAGTGACCGAGGTCGCTGAAAATGGGGGTAGTGCTGATGAAGCGGCAACGGATGCAGAGACCATTGTCGTGGTAGAGGTTGAAAGAGGCGTTGGTAGTATGCCTTTATCAGAGAGGGTGGTGTTTTGAGAGATCATCGTCTTTTTCTTTTTGGGAAGGGGCTTGTGAGCGATGGTCTTTTTATGACCATCGGTCGGCTGTTTTCGCTTAGCAAGAGATGAGGTGGTGTCGGGGCTAATCACTGTTGGGATTGGCAGTAATGCAGACACCTGAGTGGTAGAGGGAGGGTCCCTGATAATATTCAACATGTAGGGGAGGTAAGTTGCATCCCCATGTTGTTCATCGACTTCCAGAGACTTCTTACCAACTAGTGAGAAGCCTTGATTTGCGATCTCGGGGTATCCCTCAAATACGTACTCCAAGATAGTTGCAATGAATCGAGGGTAAGGGATAGTCTTCTCCCTTTTCTGAGCGTTCACACAGTTGTACATGTCGCTGAAGATGTAGTCAGCATAGTTCAGCTTCTGACCAGTGCAGAGAGCATAGCCCAGGTCTATAAAATGCCTACTGGCTTGATCTTGTGAGCCAGTCTTGGTGCCAATGCACTGAATAACTTGGGTGAAGATGTATTGCCACCTAGCTGGCAATCTCTTCTTTTCCATCTTGGTGATGGACTTTTCAGCAGTCTCCCATTTGTAGCCAATCATGTCAAGGAAATTAACGATGTCTTCTTTTGAGGGTGAATGAGCCCATTGCTGGTTCTTTCTCCTTGCAGGGAGGCGAAGAGCATTCCACACAATTCAAGTGGTGAAGGAGAAGGTGCCAAGAGGAATGGTGAAGTCGATTGCAGCGAGCTTTGCTCCTTTGTCAGTGGTGAAGGTGGAGCAGCGAGCAGTATACCAGTAATACTGCGAGTGAGATGTAATGCCAATAGGGTTGTGAGTGAAGGCATACATCAGAGGACACGCCTTGATGAACTTCACATCATCACTGAAGTGCGGCTTATCAGCAGGGATATCAACAAGAGCGATGTAGTTGCTCGGCTTCACGATTGCTTGTTCAGGGGTGAAGGTGCATGCAGGATCCGCTTTAAATTTAGTGATTGTTGCAACTCCTTCTTCAGTGTGGACGATCTTACTAGAGGATGTCATTTCTGTTGCAAAGATAGGCACACCAAATAGGAATATCATGGTTTAATAAAGAAGTATAAACCATATTATATGGTACAAAAAAATACCAAATCGATTAACAAGAACAAGTGTCTTGATGAACAATATCAAGAGACTTGTTATTTTTGGTTGTTTTTAAGGATGTTATTAAACAACCAAAGTTAGTTATGGTATAAGGATATACCATAAACATTTAAAAAGAAAACTAAAATAAATTTTGGATCAAAGCCGACCAAAATTTCTTCTGTTCTAAGAAAGAGCTTAGAACATGTTTTTATGGTTTTAAAAGAGACAAACTTTAAAACACGAATCTTTATAACCAAAAGTTATAGAAGATGGGTAGAAGTTAAAAACAACATTCAAGTTTTTGTTTATACATTACATAGATGAAAAAAGAGTAATATCAAACCTTTCTTGAACTGGAAACTGGAGAAAAATGCACAAGTGCGTGTTCTTGGTGTTCTTGAGGAAATCAAAAGAAATTCAAAATTCTTGCTTTGAGAAGGTTTGAGCCCGTAAAGAATGAAACGTAAACAAATGTTCCTTTTATAGGAAGAGTGAGAAAGAGGTGTGAGAAGAATACAAAACGCCGGTTTTACCTTTTAGAAAAAGATAATGATGACCGAGCGCACGTCCCTAGAAATTGATAGGATAGGAAATGTCGAGGTACGTCGTGTGTCAGAAAAAGGTCTGACGTGTTCTTTTCTTCTTTTCTTTTTTTAAAATAATAATAAGATTATCATTTAAAAATAATTGTTAATCATTATCCTCTTTAAATTCCTTATCATTAACAATAGAGGATTATCAGTGATGTGTTTTCTTTTAAGATTCATTTTCTGAATAGGAGAACATTCAGAGAGTGTAAGGATTAGAAGTTCATACTTGAATGAGATAGATACCACGCTGAGTTAGAGTTCAGGATATATGAAAAGGGAGTTGAAAGCTTTTATTTGTTAATCACTGATATTTGTTAATTACTGAAGAATATTTATTCTTCAGCGTTTAACATACCAAGTTGGCTGATTAATAGATTGAATCTAGTTTCATCAAAGGCTTGGTGAAAAGGTCAGCGAGCTGATAATCAGTGGGTACAAAATGAAGTTCAATTTTACCATTCATAACATGATCTCTTATAAAGTGATATCTAATCTCAATATGTTTGGTTTTCGAATGAAGTACAAGATTATTTGCAATAGTAATAGCACTTGTGCTATCACAATAAATAGGGATTTTGGAAAACTTAAATTCATAGTCTCTGAGTTGGTTCCTCATCCATAGGATTTGGGCACAACTTCCAACGGTTACGTATTCAACTTCAGCGGTTGATGTGGACACTGAGTTTTGATTTTTGCTTGTCCAACTTATCAACTTACCACCCAGTAGCTGACAGCCACCAGTGGTACTCTTCCTATCTATCTTGCATCCTGCAAAATCACTATTAGAGTAACCAATTAGATCGAACTCTAAGCCTTTGGGATACCAAAGACCCAGTTTTGGAGTTCCTTCTGAAGATTCGCTTTACAGCGATTAAGTGAGATTCCTTAGGTTCTGCTTGATATCTTACACAAAGACAGGTAGAATACATGATATTGGGTTGGCTAGATGTAAGATACAACAAGGAGTCTATCATTCCTCTATAGGCAGTAACTGGTTTCCCATTAGGGTCCTTATTCAAGGTCAGAGGAGGAGCCCTAGGAGTCTTAGTCGCTGAACATTGAGTCATTTCAAGTTTATTCAGCATGTCTTTAACATATTTACTTTGGCATATAAAAATACCTTTGTCAGATTGCTTAATCTGCAAACCTAGAAAATATGTTAGTTCACCCATCATTCTCATTTTATATTCTTTCTTCATTCTATTAGCAAAGGGAGTACAAAGTTTGAGTCTTGTGGATCCAAAAATAATATCATCAACATATATCTGAGCAAGAATAATATGACCTTTATATTTTCTCAGAAATAGAGTTTGATCAATTTTTCCACAAACACATTTTTCTTTAAGAAGATATTAAGAAAGGGCAATATACCAAGCTCTAGGAGCTTGTTTTAACCCGTAAAGAGCTTTTTGCAATTTAAAAACAAACCCAGGGTGTTTAGGATCAGCGAAACTAGGAGATTGCTCAACATAAACATCCTCTTTGAGTTTACCATTTAGAAAAGCACTTTTTACATCAATTTGAGAAAACCCTAAAGTCTTTATGGGCAACATAAGCTAAGAACAGTCTTATGGCTTCTAGTCTGGCTACAGGAGCAAAAGTTTCATCATAGTCAATTCCTTCTTCCTGTCTGTATCCCTGAGCAACAAGTCGAGCCTTGTTACGGATAACAGTGCCATTTTCGTCTAGTTTATTTCAAAAAACCTATTTGGTACCTATAACAGTTTTATCAGATGGACGTGGTACTAAATTCCAAACTTTGTTTCTACGAAACTCAGTGAGCTCTTCTTGCATAGCAGAGACCCAACTTGGATCAGTGACAACGTCATCTCTTCTCTTAGGTTCAGTAATAGAGATAAAGTTAACATAAAGACAAATATTACCTGTTCCCCTACGAGTTTTAATGCCTGCATTTGGATCGCCAATAATTTGATCTATTGGATGATTCACAATCCATCGCTGAGCTGGTAGTTGAGGAGTTTGATCAACGTGAGATTAGCAACTTGTTCTTGTTCAGGGAGAATGGTAGATGCTTCAGCAGAAGACTCTTCAGCATTCATTATCATCCCTTGTGTGGATTCAGGGGATTGATCAGCAGAGGATTGATTTTGGTTATTTAGTGATGAATCACCGAGTGAAGTATCAGAGGGAGGAATCTGATTTAGAGGAGTAACAAGTATCCCTAAGGGGGATGGATCATTGCTTGAAGTAGGAAAAAGGTTAGGAACTTCATCATTATTTTCACCGTTGTGTGGTTTACTAAAATAAGTTTCAGGTTCCCCATAATGAGATTTCATCCAAGTATTCAATTCCTCGTCTTCTTCAGGAATAGGAATGGAATTTGTTGAGTGAGATTCATCAAAGTTCACGTGCATGGTTTCTTCAACATGTTGCCTTCTCTTGTTGAAAACGCTAAATGACTTAGATACATAAGAGTATCAAAGAATTATACCATCATCTTTTTTTGGATCGAATTTTCCTAAATGATCTCTATCATTCAGAATATAACATCTACATCCAAAGATATGTAGTTACTTCAGAGTAGGTTTTCTTCCATGAAACAATTCATAGGAGGTCTTCTTGAATCGCTTAACTATTAGAGATTGATTCTGAGTGAAACATGCAATGTTAACTGCTTCAGCCCAGAATTGAGTTGGTAGATGCGATTCGCTGAGCATTGAGCGAGCTACTTCAATGATCGTTCTATTTCTTTTTTCAGCAACGCCATTTGCTGAGGATTTCTTACTAATGAAAAGTTGTGAGTGATTCCTTTTTATTCAAAGAAAGTAATCAGAGTACTGTTTTTGAATTCAGTATCATGATCACTTCTTATGGAGCGAACACTGAGATTGTTCAGAACTTCCATTCTTTTGATAAAGGAGATGATTTCATCAGGTGTATCACTCTTTAGATTGAAGAAAAAATACCCAGGTATATCTAGAATATTCATGAACTATCACAAGAGTATATTTCTTTCAGACAGAGATTGAACATTGACTGGTCCAAATAAATCCATATGAAGTAGTTGAAGAGGGGTGGTCATTGAGGAGGCCTGCTTAGATCTGAAAGAGGCTTTTGTTAGCTTTCCTTTTTCACATGCTGAACAAAAAGGTTCCTTTGTAAAGCCATGTTTAGGGAGATCTCTAACAAGTACTTTTTGAGATAACTCATTAATCATCTTAAAATTTAGATAAAAAAGTCGTTTGTGCCAAAGCTAGTTAATATCAGAGGAGGCTCTAGAAATAAAGCACACGTTTTCAGAGTGTGAGCTATCCATATTAATGACATACACGTTCTCTAATCTTTTGCCTTTTAAAGCAAGTTTGTCATTACTATCAGTGACAACACATTTGGTCTTTGTGAATGATGTTGCTCCATTGGATAGAACGCCATAACCCTTGGTGTATCCTTTGCCATTTCCACTGAAGGTCACTAAGGGACCATTTTCTTACTTGTATTAAGAGAGCAGAGATTTTCTGCCAGTCATGTGCCTTGAGCATCCACTATCGAGATACCAGATACCTTTAGAACTCTGCATAAGATAAAGGAATTAAATTTTCATAGGCATCCATACTACTATGGGTCCTGCAATGTCAGTGGAATGTTTGACGGACATGTTACTAGCTGAAGAATTTTCTTCAGTGGTTATTTTCACCTTGGAGGTTTTACCAACCTTAGTGGATTTCGCTCTTACTGATTTATCAGCTTGAGCTACTTTCTTACCATGAGACAATTTTTCAGCTTTAGTAGCATTAGGGCATATGTTTGCAATGTGGGTTGTTTCACCATAATGATAGCACTTCCGATACTTAAAAGAAGGTTTAGAGCTAGACGCATGCAGAGAAGAGGTCGAAACATTTTCAGGACCAGAACCAAGAATTGCTTTTTCCGTTGTTCTTGGAGGAACTATAAGTTTCTTAGGAACATATGGAGTTAGATCGATTTTAATTCTGGGAGTTGATCTCTGAATAAATTTAGGGATCTTCTTTCTAGATTTAGAATGACTAGCTGAAGGAATTGAAGGATTCTTCTTCAGCTTTTGGAGGTTCTTAGTTATGGGAACATGGTTAGGGAACTTGTCCTTAATCACCTTCCTTGAGTCCTTGGTAATGGGTTTAGAAGGTCTTTTCTCAGGTTAGAAACATTCTGAGAAGAGGGGTCAGGGATAGAAGAATCAAACATTCCAAATTTCAACATGGAACGGTCAGTGTCTGTCTCTACTCTCTTCTTGGTTAGAGGAATGTCGTAGACCACTCTTGACCTTATTAGGGATCTGAGCATTAATAATCTCACTTACTTTATCAGAAGTCTTACACCAGCCTTCAATGGTAGCTTTCTCAGCCTTGAGATCAGCGATGACCTTTTCGCGCTCAGTAATAGCTTGCTGTCTTTCAATGCTTATAGTCTGATTTACAAAGACTTGGTCCTTAAGATTTTATTCAATCTTAGTAAGTTCTTTGATTTTCAGATGACAATATTTAAGTTGTTCAGATATATCAATATTTATTTGTTCAGCTTTAATCTTGCCATTTAGAGCATTGTAAAATTCGACAGTCATAGAATCAAGAGCCGACAAGCTATTATTTTCAGGTATAGAGGAGTTAGAAGGGATGTTTACCTGCGTAGATGGAAACCCTGAAGAAGATGTGTTAGATGCCTCTTCAGCTTCTTCAATTATGGCCATTAGACAGATGAAGGCAAGATCTTCTTCATCTGATCCAGATTCGTTAGAGGTTTTGGCCCAATCGTCTTCTTGATCCCAATCAACTTCTTCAGCTACAAGGCCTTTGCCCTTTTGCTGGTTCTTTTTCAGATTCTGATATTTATCTTTTAATTTAGAATATTTTTCCTTTTTAGACTTATCAGAGGTCTGAGAGGATGTTGGTGTAACAACTTTGTTGGATCTACACTTACTTGCAAAGTGACCCTTGCGCTGACAGTTATAACAGATTGCTGAAGCTTTTTTAGCAGAAAGAGTCTTCGACTTATCAGAGTCAGTGATAGCCGGTGTTTTTCTGAAATTACTTTTTCTAGCGAATATTCTGACATTGTTAGTGAGAAGGGGTAGAGATTCATCAAATTCAGAGATGTCAGCATCAGTGAGTTCTTCTGAGTCAGCTTGATCTAACTTAGTGATAGAGGTAATGGAAGAAGAAATGCGTTTAGAAGGTTCTACCTCTGAAGTTACAAGTGCCAAAGAAGTACTTTTGGCACTTTTTGATGTCCTTTATGAGGTTTCTTTTTAAAGCTTGAGATTGCTCATGATTAAGTAACATTCAATATAAAGCACTTAAAGACACAATTTCAAGATTCTTTGATGGTTTAAGACATGTAGTATACACTTCCCATTATTCAGGTACTGCCTCCATGAATTTTGTCAGTATTTCAGCATTAGAGTATTCCTTATTGACAGTTTTCATGTCAATTAAGAGATAGTTAAACCTTTGGTGAATTTGGGAAAGTGTTTCATTTTTCAGAAACATAAAGATTTCATATTGTCTCACTAGATTAATACTACGAGTAATCTGAACTTCATCAGTGTTGATACCAAAAATTGCACCGCTCATTATTTTAGCACAACCGTATATGCTGAAAATTGCTTAAAAAACAACTTAAGGAAGGGGTGCGGACTTTCTCAACTTTCGAATGAATCTTCAAAAAAATAATAAAAATAACGGACAAAAAGGAAATAAGACAAATGATTTTGTGACGCGAAAAAACACGTAGAAGGTAAAAACCGCGGACGACAACAGAGGTCGTCAACTCACTAGCGACGTCAAACAGGGACGTCATCCTTTGCAGCGATGATGGTACAATTACAGAGAAAGAAATATAAAAATAGACAGTAACGTCGTATGAAATTTAGAGAGCTTTCGTGTATTCTTTGGTTCCAAAATGTTGTGATGACCCCCCCCCCCTCTTTCGTTATCTTGAGCTTGGATTTTATAGTCGGTGTAGCTTGTAACGTCTGTGCGTCATTAATTGCGGCTTTGAATGTTCTTAATGGCGTTGACTGTAACCGTCCAACGGTCCTTTAATGCTATTAAGTTCGTGTCGTCGGTTACGTCCGTTAGAATAAATGATAGAAGATGTTTTTATGTTGACCGTAAGATCTTGGTTGTAAGACCGTGGTCGTAGGACCATGGACGCCGCACACTGGACGGTGGACGTTGGACGGTGGACCGTGGTCGCTGGACCGTGGACGGTGGACGCTACTTTTCAGTCATGACTTTGATGAATAACTATCGTGGGTATTTATCCTTGTTGGTCAAGGGTATGGTTGTCGTGGGTATTATCCTCGTCGGTCGAGGGTGTGATTTTTTACCCAAATAGTTAGCCCCCCGAGATTTGGATTTCAAAGCTAATTGAATTTCAAATCTCGTTCCAAAGAAAAAATCAACTGTCAGAGATGCGTATTGTCTTCGAATCGCTGCACTAAAAATCAATTTAGTCAGTCAGAGACTTAAATCTGTGAGATCAAATGATGGTTAACAGAAGATACAGTCGTTGAGGATCACAATTATTATGATCATTAAAGGTGATAGTCTCTAGCGTTTTACAGTCGATTGGTCACTTATGACGTGCGATTTAGCGATGGTCGTATGATCATATGCGGGTTTACGTTTGTTGTATGTTCGTGCGATCTTGCAATGTTTGTTTTCGCGAGATCATGTGATCTGCGACTTTTATATCGTGCGACATGCGACGTGCGTTCAAGGGTTTGTGCGGCCTTGCGTTGTTCGTTTGTTCTCGCGAGATCGTGCGATCTGCAACTTTTGTATCGTGCGACATACGACGTGCGTTCGTGCGGCCATGCGATCTTGCAATTATTCTTATTGACAGATAGATGTCTAAAGGAACGTGCAAGTAGTTTCACGAGATCCTGCGATCTGCGACCTTTATATCGTGCGACATCCGACGTGCGTTCGTGCGATCATGCGATCTTGCAATCTTGCAATCATTCTTATTGATAGATAGATGTCTAAAAGAATGTGCAAGTAATTTATGTCTGTCGGATAGACGACAAGACTTGCGACAAAGGCAAATTTCGTCTGATAGAGGATTTGCGACAGAAACAAATTTCGTCCGATAGAGGACTTGCGACAGAGGCGAATTTCGTTTAATAGAGGACTTGTGATAGATGAGAATTGTAACAATAAGTAACTTGCGGCAGAAGCAAACTCAATGAGACTGCCGCGTATTAATGTTTAGGCGGTTGATTGTATTTCCGTCACAGGAGTATTCTTTATGACTAGCAACAATCATATTTGACCGACACAAGTCCTTAAATGAAGTAACTTACAGTTTGAACTTGCAATTTGCATGAGTTACATTTGACATTATTGATAGATCATTCGATCTGTATAATTTCTTGCGATCCTGCATAAGATATGTATTGTTCGGGTGGTCGTTGGTTTGACCAACGATTCTCCGAGGCATAAGTTAATTTAACTATTGAAGATAGTTTAGATAATGTACGGTAATCATGAAAGTCATGACTTGTAACCCATTCGATAGAGATGAACTTTGGATTAATAATCACAAATAATGTTTGACGTCACAAACATTTATAATTGTTGAAAGTCTCGACTGTGGTCTTCGATTATCGTATATCGAAAAGAATTCTTTCGCTATTGATCGTAGAAGATTGTAAGATCGTGCGTTCCTGCAGTAAACCAAAGATAGAGGTGGTGGTTGGATTGACCAACGAACCTACGATGTTTAAGTTAGTAATGCTTCGTTAAAGAATAATACTAGCAGATTAGAAGAAATAACTCACTAATATGTGATCGACAGACGCGTGTCGTGCAACTGGTAAGCTTATTTCGATTTAGTAAAATGGCTTCACAACCATATACCAAAGTAAAAAGATTTTGACCGGTCGAGGTTCAGGGAGTCATCTTTGTCAGTGACTACGCGTTTCATTCATAGTTTTATCGTACGAGTCGCCTTTGTTAACGATCATGATATTTAATTTGCGTCTTACCGTTATTGGCGATCATGAGATTTAACTTGTGAATTGCCTATGCTGGCGACATGGAACGTGTGGTGATGAAACTGCTGACGACGGAACTTGTGACGTTGGAACTTGCGTCACAGTTATTGGCGACTATTTATTTTTATCTTGTGTTTTGCCGTAACTGGTAATCATGCGACTCTACAAGAGAGAAGTTACGAGATGGTTTTTGGTTGAACCAATGACCCTCAAATGTTCATAGTTAGTACTCGTTTCTTGCATTTTGAACGTTAATAACAATTGAACAACGGATAAAGATTATTTTTATGTGTACCGTATTCCACTTCATGGGATGTCGCGGTTGTCTGTGTCTCGGTGTCGATAAAAGTTTTATCTAAGTTCTTTTTTGAATCTGTTACCTGTCTGGTGACTTTTGGCGAACGGGGAAAGGAAAACGAATTCGTTGATAGGATACACATGGTGGTACTCGTGATCGTCTTGTCGGGGGATTTTGTCAAAGATATATAATATCTCGTTATGCTTTATAGTTTTGCTCATTTGATTGAGCAAATCTTTCAATAAGCGTCTTCGAACTTCGCTTGCATCCTTGCGTCTACGATGAAAACTTGTAGTTAATATTTTAGAAACTGAGACGTACAAGAAAGATATGTTAGTAACAATTTCTTATTTATTTCGAAGGAAATTCTTAGTTGAGTCCCATGGATGGCGCCAAACTGTTGATGCCAAAAATTGCACCACTCATTATTTTAGCACAACCGTATATGCCGAAAATTGCTTAAAAAACAGCTTAAGGAAGGGGTGTGGACTTTCTCAACTTCTGAATGAATCTTCGAAAAAATAAGAAAAATAACGGAGAAAAAGGAAATAAGACAAATGATTTTGGTGACGCGGAAAACCCCGTAGAGGGTAAAAACCGTGGACGACAACAGAGGTCGTCAATTCACTAGCGACGTCAAACAGGGACGTCATTCTTTGGAGCGATGATCGTACGATTACAGAGAAAGAAATATAAAAATAGACAGTAACGTCGTATGAAATTTAGATTCATGTATTCTTTGGTTCCAGAATATTGTGATGATTCCCCCCCCCCCCTTTCGTTATCTTGAGCTTGGATTTTATAGTCGGTGTAATTTGTAACGTCTGTGTGTCATTAATTGTGGCTTTGAATGTTCTTAATGACGTTGACTGTAACCGTCCAACGGTCCTTTAATGTTATTAAGTTCGTGTCGTGGGTTACGTCCATTAGAATAAATGATAGAAGACGTTTTTATGTTGGTCGTAAGATCTTGGTTGTAAGACCGTGATCGCAGGACGTTGGACGTTGGACTGTGGACGTTGGACGGTGGACCGTGGATGCTGCACGGTGGACGCTACTTTTCAGTCATGACTTTGATGAATAACTATCGTGGGTATTTATCCTTGTTGGTCAAGGGTATGGTTGTCGTGAGTATTATCCTCGTCGGTCGAGGGTGTGATTTTTTACCCAAACAATCAGTTTCTTCATATTGAATACAAAGAGTATCCCACATGGTTTTTGATGTTCTCATGTTCATAACAGAGTGGTAAACTTCATCTGGAAGAGACGTGGCAATTATAGATCTAGCTTTTGCATCAATAGCTAGCTCTGTTTTGTCTTCATCACTCCATTGATTTGGAGTTTTGACAATCCGTCTCTCAGGAATAGCTGGAGAGGTAGCAGTGGTAGGTACTGCAGGGACCAGGAGTGTAGAAACATATGGTCCATTCTTTAGATAATAGGGGATCTTAGGATCTGACCCTTCTAAGAAAAGAGTCATTTCTTTCTTTCCATAGAGGGAAATTATCACGGCTAAATCTCTGAGGTTTAGCTAAAGATCCATTATCTATGTAGTTGGTGTTCGTGTTAGTCATTTAAAATAACTTGAAAAAGTTGTTTTAAAGATTAGTAAGCAATAAATACTACTCTGATACCACTTGTTGGTCCCAAAGGAGTCTACAAGATTTCAACGATATAGAAACAGTTTGTAGGGGGGGGGGGGTTGAATACAAACAAACAATTTTTATGTTTTTAAATGAGTTTATATTGCATAAACAAATTTACAGTTGTAAGCGGAATAAGAACAAGTAATTAACCTATTCTATTACAACTAAGAAGTTCACTAAGTTGATGCACAAGAATGAGAAAGAAAAGCAACAGAGGTTTGAGAAATAGAAGGTAGCATGCATGAAGATGAGGAAGGGTTCTTCATCTACTTATACCCGTCGCAATGAATGCAAAGCAAAAGGTATAAGATACGTGTCAAGTCTCCATTGGAGACTTGTCCTTTATCCAAAAAGCAACCATACATTTGGCCGTATATGAACAGTAACCAAATCAGATTTGATGGGGACATAAGAAACAATCCGTACGTCCTCTTTTGACAAGGCATGTGGGTTTTGACTTTTGTGCATCGAGAATAAGATCAACATTTATTTTGCTGAGTAGGCCCCACTTGATCGCTGAACTAGAATATTCAAGGATGAAGATTCTGAGTATCGCTGAGGCATGTGCAAGATTCACATTGTGTAGATAATTAATTGCTATCGCTGAACCGCTTCAGGTCACTTAGCTAATTATCTTTTTCTTCAGCTTCAGTCTTCGACTTTCGCTGAATGGTTCTGTGATGTGAGTGTTGATCTTCAGATATTCAGAGATAAGGTACTGTTCCTGACTTTCAGCGATCACTGAGTGCAATTAGTGTATGATATCACTGAATTATGAACAATCACTTATGCTTGGAATCTTCACTAAGTATACATGGAATCATATTCAAATTCACTGAGAAGAGTTATGATCAACCCATATGTTCCCTTTTCAGTGGTGAACTCAACAGCGCGGAGTTCAGTTCCTCTTCTAGTGGCTACAATGGCGGTGTGAGCAGTAAACCAGAAATGCTGGAGATCAGCAGTGATTCCAACAGAAGAATGAGTGAAAGCGTATATCAGAGGGCACTTCATGATAAACTTTGCACCATCAGCGAACTGTAGTTTGTCAGCGGGGATATCAACAACCACTACAACAAAAGGAACTTATTGGGACGCCTATTAGCGTCCTAAAAAGCTACTTAATAGGACACTTATTTATAAGACCAAAATTATAGGCGTTGTAACTAAAGGCGTTACAAAAAGTTTTAAAAACAAAATTGGGCGACCTAAAAAGTTATATGATTTTGAAACCATTATAAGCGTTCTATAAAATGTTTTATGTGACGCAAAAATGTCCTATCAGAGTATAAAATAGGACCCTTATAGGCGTCCTAAGAACTGGTTTTATAGGACAAAATTAAGTGTCGCAAAAGTCTTGTATTAGTACCAAAATACGTGTCGTAACAAGTTTTATAATTATAAATCCAATTCAGGGGTCCTATAAAATGTATTATGTGAAGCTAAACAACGTCCTAATAGGGCATAAAATAGGACACTTTTTGTGGTCCTAATATACGTTTACCTACTATTACATTTAGAATCACATATGAGCGTCCTAAAAAGTTGTTTTATATGACAAAATTGAATGTCACAACAAGGGTGATACTAGTACCAACATAAGTGTCGTAACAAGTTTTATAATTATAAAGCAAAGTCAAGGGTCCTATAAATTGTATTACGTGACGCTAAAAAGCGTTCTAAGAGGGTATAAATAGGACATCTTTTGTGATCCTAATATACGTGTACCTACTATTACATTTAGAAACGCATATAAGCATCCTATGAAATGTCTTTATAGGACGCAATTTAATGTCTCAAAAGTACTTATATTAGCACGACATGTGCTAAAAAGTTTTATCCCTATACAACAAATTTTGTGGTCCTATAACATGTATTATGTAACAGTAGTATATTTATATACTATTTTTCAAAAAATATATACAAGTCATAATAGTTTGAGTATTACTGTTTAGTATATCGCAACACATGTTTTGTCTTTATGACGGCAAAACAAAGAATTCAAATACTATAAATCTTCTTCAAACATCGTAAAGGTAATACATAACATCATGGTTCATCCTCAGGCACCACCTACAGTTCAAAAAATACATGGAAGTTAAAAGTTATATATATATATATAAACTTTATAAATTTTAGAAATTTGAAAACCTACTGATACGAAAAAAAGGGCATGCAACAATTGCTCCATAGGCATCTTCAATTGTAACAGTAGTATATTTATATACTATTTTTCAAAAAATATATACAAGTCATAATAGTTTGAGTATTACCGTTTAGTATATCGCAACACATGTTTTATCTTTATGACGGCAAAACAAAGAATTCAAATACTATAAATCTGCTTCAAACATCGTAAAGGTAATACATAACATCATGTTTCATCCTCAGGCACCACCTACAGTTCAAAAAATACATGGAAATTAAAAGTTATATATATATATATAAACTTTATAAATTATAGAAATTTGAAAACCTACTGATACGAAAAAAAAGGGCATGCAACAATTGCTCCTTAGGCATCTTCAATTGTGATGAACAGATTAATCCACACAAACAGGTTTATCCATATTGAACTTAGGTCCTGTTTGTTAGTAGCTTAATGAGCTTAATGGGACTCACAACTTATCCTGTCAGCTATACATGACTGTTTGGTAGTGGCTTGATGATATAGAAAGTGGCTTACTCAGCAAGCTTCTAGGGGAGGAGCTTTATGCAGATAGCCAAGTTTTTTTTTCCAAACATGCCTCTCCCAATTAAAATACACACTCCTTCCATATATAAAAAACCTTCCCAATCTATACAGAACAAATTAATCCACATAGACAGCTTTATTCATACAGGACTTAGGTCCTGTTTGTTAGCAGCTTAATGAGCTTAATGGGACTCACAACTTATCCGGTCAGCTATACATGACTTTTTGGTAGTGGCTTAATGATATAGAAAGTGGCTTATTCAGTAAGCTTCTATAGGAGGAGCTTTATGCTGAAAGCCAAGTTTTTTTTTTCAAAACATGCCTCTCCCAATTAAAATACACACTCCTTCCATATATAAAACCTTCCCAATCTATACAGAACAAATTAATCCACACGGATAACTTTATCCATACAAGACTTAGGTCCTGTTTGTTTGCAACTTAATGAGCTTAATGGGACTCACAACTTATCCGGTCAGCTATACATGACTGTTTTGTAATGGCTTAATGATATAGAAAGTGTCTTATTCAGTAAGCTTCTAGGGGAGGAGCTTCATTCAGAAAGCCAAGTTTTTTTTCCAAACATATGTCTCCCAATTAAAATACACATTCCTTCCATATATAAAAAATCTTCCTAGTCTATACAAAACAAATTAATCCACACAGACAACTTTATCCATACAGACTTACGTTCTGTTTGTTAGCAGCTTAATGAGCTTAATGGGATTCACAACTTTTTCGGTCAGTTATACATGACTGTTTGGTAGTGGCTTAATGATATAGAAAGTGTACCTTTATAACAGTCATGTATTGTGAACAGAACAAAAAACAACATTTGTTAACTAAAGAGTTATATGATATGATGATTTGTGAAGTAAAGATTAGGATTCAAAGTGAAGGTAAGACGACCAGAAATATTTAACCTTATAACAGTCTTGGGGACAGTAACGTCTTCAAAACGAATAGCATAACCGACCAAATTGCCAAGCTTCGTTTCCATCTCTTCACTAATTCTTTTGGCAACACTCATTGCTGCCACATGTCTTGGTTGAGTGCAACCAAATATGCCGTTTGTTGTATAGCCATCTTCTTGTAAATACTGCAAATTCTAAACATAAAAAATCAAAATAAGATGCAACACTATATATATCCACACACATAGGAATAGGAATATGATAACAAGTGGGATTGTAGAATCTGTGATAGAAAAAGTACATGGGTCAATTCTGTTGTCTTTCCAGAACCCGTTTCACCTATTACGCTTGCAAAAACACAAACTTGTTTAACAGTAACATATAAACATGATTTGGATGCGATTTGTGAGCAACAAAGTATGCGATTATCCAGGCTTTTGTCACCGACAATATGAACTGGGGTTTTTGGTTAGCTATATCCTCCTAGATGCTTACTGAATAAGCCAATTTCTATATCATTAAGCCATTACCAAACAGTTTTATATATCTAACCAAATAAGTTTTTGAGTCCCAGTAAACTGCTAACAAACATGTTAATATGGGGTACGGTGCTAAAAAACGAATAAGAAAGTGATTAAAATATTCAGGAGTGACAGAAAGCAAGGATGAGCTTTTTGTCAAGAGAAACAAGCAACCAACCTCTTTCTCTTTCACTCTCTCTCTCTCTCTCTCTCACTCACTCACTTGGTAGAGTGATGCACATCCAACCAAAAGACATTCAAGTGAATTTGTATTCTCATCTCCAATCTATCCATAACTCATTAATGTCTTTCATGATCTCAATCCCAACCTAAACAACAATTTAACAAACAGATCAATACAAAAAAGAAAATTTTCAATACCCACAAAAACTAGAACTCATATATGCAAGTGTAGAAGAATATATTAACTCAAAGAATATATTAGCTTATCCCACCCCACTAACCTCTTCAAATTGCATTGCCTTAAAAAATTTCATATTTTGGTTAATATTTTATGTTACCCTTTTGCTTGTTTCATTAATTTAGCTAATGTTAAACCACTATAAATAAAAGTTTTGACGTTTTTACGGTTTATATATCTTATTGGCAGGTTCATGTGGGACTGTATTTAACAAACTTCCCCCATTGAACTCCCCAAACTACTACTTTATTTGCCAACCTTCCAACCATGGACTACTAGACTATTTACTCCTACATATATAAGTGAATGTGATAGAACATCCAATAAATATAAGTAGAGATGGAATTCCCACAACTCTTTGGTAATTACTGTCAAAGTGACTTACATCAACATCTAATAAATATAAGTAGGTAATATGAAACTTTCATAACCATTTTATTTGACACATGGTTTAAAAACATGCATCGTACATGCAAAAAAAACACTTCCAATACATGGCCAAAGTTTAACAAATTTCCCATATTTTCAATGTTGAGCTTCAATCAAAACGAATCCACTTTTGTGATTACAAAGGGTAGTAGAATTGACGAAGTAAACAAACAAGTCATCCTACTGGAAAGTATAATCCCAAAATAAAATCAAAAGGGGGGAAGCATGTGCTACTTAGTACAGCAAAGTCGGTAGCACTCACAAGACGAATTTCACTAACCAGTAAATATCACCCTACTTTCATGAATCTCACTAAAAATTGTAATACAAACAGTAAATTCACTAACCAGGCTAATCAGCTTGCTATTGGTTGATAAACCCAAACCAAGAGGCTTAAATTCTTATAGTTTCTGTAAGAGATTTATCTGTTTCAAACAATTGTTCCTACAAGATTGTCCAGAAGCATTGGACTCACCACAATAGTAACATCTCAAAGGTTTCATTTCAAAGATAATGAGATTCTATTCAATTCTAAAGTTGAAAAACTAGAGTTTATTTCGCTCACGTAGTGTTTGAGGCAAATATCTCAATGCAACAACTAGCAATTAGCAAAATATTTAGGTAAAACCTATCATATTGAAGCTCTCAACACTGCAACTTTTAAGAACTCATCACTTCTACATCAATTATAAAAGCTTTTGAAACATAAACAAGAAAACAACTTTTAGAGATTGAGGTTTGGTAGCTACTTTGGGATGATGTTTTGATGTAACGGGTCTTCATCAAGCCACCTTTCCAGCTGTCTTTTGTCTTCTTCTTCTTCTTTTCTTCAGCCGAAAATTGCTGGATTAATTCAGCAGCTTAACCATTAAGCACAACAACATCCCACAGTGGTGATTATGTGGTGTTTTCCAGCAAAAAAAGTAATAAAAGCTAGAAATTTTTCTTTTGGTTCCAAATCATCGTGTGAAACAAAATTATAAGAAAAGAAGATATAAAATACTAAAAAGATGGGAAAGAAAATGAGGAAAATGATATAAAACAACTCTCATATTCGAGAGTTATCAACGAGCAAGAAGAAATTCAAGCCCATTTCAGTCTCATGGTGAATGTCACTAATCCTTCCGATGATGAGTCTCCCGCCGGCGTCAAACTAATGGCCGACATCAATGATGACTCAAAATCTCACGCTTCCAACCCATCTACCAAGGTAAGCAACTCCGACTATGATTAATTTGTTGCTCAAATGCATTATTTAAATGCCGCATTGAAAGATCTTCAATCTAAACTGAAAATCGAGAAACTCCCGGTTTCCAATTTAGAATCACGTTGTTAATACCATAAAATGACTTAACGCTAGACTAACCGATTCGGACATTTATCAACTAAAGAAAGAAAACCAATTCGAAAAACAAATAAACAGAATGTAAACGACACAAAGAATTGTTGACGCAGAAAACTCCCTTCCGAGAGAAAAACCGCGGACGACCATAAGGGGATCGCCGATGCACTAAGGAAAAAGGACGTCAAACAGGGACGCCGGCCTTAAGAACAATAAACAAGGTTACAAAAACAGTATGAATGATCGGTCGTGAGTCTACGATTGTTGTCGTGACTTGCAGCGCTGTTGTCATGAGTTTGGACTGTGGTGTTGTAACTTCGCCAAAGTATATTTGGAGCTTTTCTCAGTATTTCGCTGTGTTTCACCCTGTCCTTCTCGTTGGTTTGAGCTATCTTTTTATGCTTGAACCTGGGTGATGGTCTTGGTAACGACCAAACGGTCATAACGGACGAGTCTTCATGATTTGTCTTCAATATCGCCATAATGTCTTTGACTTGTAACTGAAAATGATATAAATGCAGAGATAACAATATAACGGGAATATCATTAACGACGTTAGGTCGCGTGGTTAGTACCTCGTTAGTCAAGTTATAACATTCTCTAACGAAGTTAACGGCAGAATTCTAACGAAGCTTAACGGAGTTAACGACGTTAATTTTGGGTATAACAGTTTGCCCCTAAATTTTTGAAAATATTTCGGGAAATTATTTCAAGAATTTATTCTGTCATGCGACCAATTTTTTGGCAACTATATTGATCGATGCAGTAATTGATTCGGTTTGGAATAACAATAAATTTAGTCTCGATTTGATTTTGGGATAACGATGATAATGATGTCACCCGCATGATGCACGGATGACATAGGCGAGGGACAGGTGTCGAGGATCTGGTGATTGCATGCGAGAGTTCCGAACAACAGCTGTCGATCTAGGGAGAAAACAAATCGTCTCTTACTTTCGTATAAAAGGAAACGATTTGGCTTCCTAAATCCAGGCCTTCTTCTTCTGTCACACCTCGCTAAAGCGGAAACACGGGGTAAGCCAGTTCAAGTTCACAACAGTAGGAATATAAACACCAACCATACATACATAATTAAACATCAACGTTTAAAGTTTAAAAGTTTACAGTTTGACAACTATGTCTTAACAAACGAATTACATCAAAAAAAAAAAAAATATATCAAGTCTTGATTGGTGTTCCACAAAATAAGTTACCCTTGATCGGTTACCTCTATTTTTCTGTAAAGCATGAGAAAACGGAAGGGTCAACTACAAAGAGTTGGTGAGTTCACGGGTTTTCGAATGCACAAAAATATTTTATATGCAAAGTATAAACATAGCGAATCGGATGTTTGCATCAATATTAAACATTTCAATTTTTATGAGCAAATATGCAAATTACTTTTACACATGATATCTAATTATTGAGCCATTACTAAGCCTACTCGACATTCTACGTCCCACGAACTACCTCAGCGGTGGACCTAAAGTACACATATGTAGAGCATTCTTAATTGATAAAGTGCACCCCGACTTGCCAGTTAGGTGGGTATGTCAACCAAATAGCGTTATCCACAAATATCATCGGCTCAACATTATAGAGTTAAATAGTAGTGTAACACGGGGACTTCACATAACTCAACATATCATCATGTATAATAATTTTGCTCATTGTATAGATTTATATGCTTTTCAATAATCAATATAAATAAATTCAATTTCCTTTTAAACGTCATGCTTTACACCCTAAAACGTATAAATAATTAAAAAGAGGGGCCATGAATACTCACTTTTTCAAGCTCCGCTACCCAAAAGGACGATCCGATCCCCACTCAAAGGCCTAACGATTCCCTAACAAAGAGAAATGCTCAAAACCAACATTTATGGGTCTAAAACTACTTATGGAGGTGAATAAGTCTTAAACTTATAAATGTCCACATACATCCAACTTGATTGTCTATAGTCCAATTATACATAATGTACATATGCTCGTTAATATAGTAATTTATATCGTAAGTTGTGTTATAAACCATCAATTGATCAATAATTGTTAAAATCAAGAAATTCCAGAATTTCACTTCTGGACAGAAACTTGTAGTACTCAAAATGATCAAAATGTAGAGACTTCCAAAGTGACATAGCTTCCCATATTTTTATATGTGATACAGTACTGGGTTATGGTACTTGTGACCAAATTTAATGCATTTTGGACATGTAAAAATGATTCAAATAATTTATACAATGCAAAGGGTCACAACTGGTATTGCAGATTACACAATGTTAGTAAATCACTCATTTGAGGAGTTTTACTCAGTGTTTTCTAGAATTTCCAGTTGGATTGGAATCATAACTCATAAAGGAAACTTCTGAGATAAGACTAACTGATTTTGAAAAAGTTATGGAGAATATATGACACTTCCAATTGGTATGTACTATTCTGTCATTTCTTGACAGATTACACACCTAATTTGAATAAATTGGTTAATGCCTCATACCTTCATATTTTTGAGTGAAACCGGATTCATATGAACCCTAACTCAATAAAAAAAGTTTTAGAAGAAGAATCATGCATTAAAGACAAATAACAAAGGAGATATTAACACACAAAGTAGAGTTTAGCTGCTGGTGGTTTCACAGATTGCACACCTAAAGTGTTTTAGGTGTTTGGAGATCAAATCTCCATATTTTCATGTGATTCCACTTGAATGCAGAAGATAACTCATGTAGTTAACTCTCTAAGGAAGAATCATCCTTTTTCATTGAGTTTTGAAAGAGATATGGCCATTAGAACATGCATGTACTAATCTATCAGTTTTGGACAGATTGCATACTCCTTTTGTTTTGAATCAATAAAACCTCTGATAGAAATATCATAATAGCTTCAAAAGGAACTGGGTTCTTAATGAGAAAAAGATCTGAAGAAGTTCTGAAGACACTTCTGAAGAGGTTCTGAAGAAGTTCTGAAGACACTTCTGAAGAAGTTCTGAAGGAGTTCAGAACCCATTCTGAACTTGTCTGTTATGAATGTCTTGTCACTTTAGTCTTTCTATTGTATGTATAAATAGATAGTTAGTTAGATTGTTACAACTAATGTTTTCATATACCTTGTAAAGATATATTCTGTATACAGCACATTCATTCAATACAAATTACATTTGGCTACTATCATTCCTGTTATAATCTTTTCATATATTGATATCTTGATTGTTTGGGTCCTAACAACCTCAAATCACCATATTTTTTAATGAATCCAGTGGCATTTGAAAGATAAATTAAATTACATTCTAGAAGAAAAATCAAGTGTTTTGGATGAATATTCACACAGTTATGGTCGTTCAAAGTAGGGTTTACCTACTGTTGAACTTCCAGATGCACATGCATCTTGTTATGAGCAATTGGGGGGTTAAAACTCAATGTTTTTGAGTGAAACCACTTGGAGTAAAACCCCAACTCATTAAATAAACTTTTAGAAGAAAATTCATGATATTTTAACATATTATTTGCAAGAAATGGACGATTTATGCACATGTAATAAATCTGTCAGCACCAAAAATCACCATTTTTACTCAAAAACACATAAAATCATGATTTTTCACCTATTTCTTGAGTTTTATTGTTTGGGTCATTGATTATCACCATTATGTAAACATTTTTATATGTTTTTGGGTGTATAATCTTTCCATAAATCTCAAAATTTACAGAAGTTAGAAGAAAAACACTTAAAATGCATGAAAAAGTGGGGTTTTCCCCAGAAATGTTAAGAAAAATGAAGGAAATGATGTTTGTACTAACTTGGATGATTAAGGAAACCTTTTTCTTCAATATTCCTTGCTCAAAATATGATTTTGATGATGAAATGTGGCTGAGTTTTTAGTGAGAAGAAGAAAGGGATGAATGTGTTTCTTTGTTTTTTAGAGAGAGAGAGGTGATTTGAATTTGAAATGAGCTAATGAGGGAAATAGAAAAAAAATTACATTTTATATGTGGGAGGAGAGGGGGATGGGGCCAGCCATGGTGATGGGCCCCACCCAAAAACCAACAATGTTTTTTAAAATCTTATATTAAGCCCAAAAATGCTAAATTGGAAGTCCATTTTCTCAATTTTTGGCCTTTTTCTCAAAATTGTTAGCCCATTTCTGTTAAATTCTAATAAAAATAAAAGTTTTACAATTAAAATAGAAAAAGTATATATTTTATACATAAATTGGGTATAATTTAGAGCATTTGGCACTATATTGGACGTTTCGGACAGTTACGGGTCGGAACCGGACATTACGGGTCTAATTATCTAAAATAACTCTAATAAACTTAACAAAAGCTAACCTGAAAGCTCGAATTTTGACAGTTGTCACAGCCTCCCCCTGTTAGAGAAATTTCGTCCCGAAATTTAAGAATTAGCCTGCCCTATGGTATCCGCGAACAGGTGAGGATACTTATGCTTCATCAAATCTTCTCGTATACTCTGGACCATGTTTCCCATTCCAGCGGACCTTTATAATAGGGATTTTACTGCGCCTCAACCGTTTAACTTCTCGGTCGAGTATCTCGATTGGTTCGTTAATCTGAACGTCGTCCAGGGGTAACATCAACGTTTCATCGGCTAGGAATTTCTTTAACTTGTATGCCACTGGTCCGATTCTTTCGAGTATTTCGAATGGACCAATGTATCTTGGACCCAGCTTGCCTCTCTTCCTGAAGCGTACCAGTCCCTTCCATGGGGACACTTTTAAAAGCACTTTATCTCCCACTTGAAACTCCAACGGCTTTCTCCGATTATCCGCATAACTCTTCTGACAATCTCTTGCTGTCTTGAGTCTTTCTTTGATAGTCGAGATCTTGTTAGTGGTTTCCATATCGGGCGTTGTCAACTGTCTATCTCCGATTTCTACCCAACTAAGCGGTGATCTGCACTTAGGTCCGCATAGAGCTTCGTATGGTGCACATTGTATGCTAGTGTGATAGCTGTTGTTATAAGAGAATTCAACTAGTGGCAGGTGGGTATCCTAACTCCTACCAAAATCTATTGCACATGCAGGCAACATATCCTCTAACGTTTGAATAGTTCTTTCCGATTGACCATCTGTTTGAGGATGATAGGCAGTGCTATAATCCAAACGCGTACCCAAAGCCTTTTGAAGAGATTGCCAAAATTGTGATGTAAATCGTGTATCTCTGTCCGAAATAATGGAAATAGGCACACCATGACGTGTAACTATTTCATTAATGTAGATTTGTGCACGCCTTTCCATGCAGAAATCTTCGCGAATGGGAATGAAATGAGCCGATTTGGTAAGTCGATCTACTATAACCCATATAGCATCGTGCCCCTTTCCAGTTCTGGGTAGCTTAGTCACAAAATCCATTGTTATTTGTTCCCATTTCCATTGTGGTATTTCGGGTTGTTGAAGTAGACCAGATGGTTTCTGATGTTCGGCTTTGACTTGAGCACATGTTAAGCACTTACTTACGTATAAAGCAATATCTTTCTTCATCCCTGGCCACCAATAATATTCTTTCAAATCCTTATACATTTTATCTGTTCCTGGGTGAATCGAATATCTGGATCGATGGGCTTCGTCCAAAATGATTGATCGTAGATCACCAATATTCGGTACCCATACCTTATTCTTAAAGTAATGTACCCCATCTGTTTGCATTTCAAATTCCTTCTCTAGGTGCTGCAAGGTTTCATTCTTCAAATTCTCTTCTTTCAAAGCTTCTCCTTGTGCTTCCAGTATTTGAGTCTTTAAACTCGTCAGAACCATCATTCCCATAGCACGTGCTCTTGTTGGTTTTATTCTTTCCTTTCGGCTTAATGCGTCGGCTACTACGTTAGCCTTGCCTGAATGGTACTTTATTTCACAATCATAGTCACTAAGTAGCTCAACCCATCTTCTTCGCCTCATGTTGAGCATTTTCTGGTCAAGGATGTGCTGGAGGCTTTTTTGATCAGTGAAAATGGTGCACTTGGTGCCGTATAGATAGTGTCTCCAGATTTTGAGTGCGAACACCACCGCCCCTAACTCCAAATCATGAGTGGTGTAATTCTTCTCGTGAATCTTTAGTTGTCTAGATGCGTATGCAATAACTTTGTCTTTCTGCATCAGTACGCATCCCATCCCTTGATGTGACGCATCACAGTAGACTACAAAGTTATCCACTCCTTCTGGTAACGCCAAAATCGGTGCGTTGTATAACTTGTGTTTGAGTGTCTGAAATGCTTCCTCTTGTTTCTCCCCCGAAATAAGCTTCTTATCCTTTTGGGTTAGCGTTGTTAGTGGTTGTGCGAATCTGGAGAAATTCTCGATGAATCGTCTGTAATGGCCTGCTAATCCAAGAAATTGACGGATCTCGGTTGGTGACTTCAGGGCTTCCCATTTCTTAATGGCCTCGATTTTTGCTGGGTCAACATGAATTCCCTTCTCATTTACTACATGGCCAAGAAAATGTACTTCTCGAATCCAAAATTCGCATTTGGAGAACTTGGCGTACAACTTTTCGTTCTTGAGCAATTCTAGTATCAACCTTAAATGCTGTTCATGCTCCTTCTTGTCCCGAGAATAAATGAGTATATCATCTATAGACACGATCACGAATTTGTTTATGTATGGTCAACATACTCTATTCATCAAATCCATGAAGACTGCCGGTGCGTTTGTTAGCCCGAAGGGCATAACTAGGAACTCGTAATGACCGTAACGAGTCCTAAACGCTGTTTTGGGGATATCTTCTTCTTGCACTCTCATTTGATGATATCCAGACCTAAGAATCGATCTTCGAGAAGTACGTTGCACCTTGAAGTTGGTCAAACAGATCATCAATTCGAGGAAGAGGGTATCGGTTCTTGATTGTCAACTTGTTGAATTCCCTGTAGTCAATGCACATTCGAAAAGATCCATCCTTCTTTTAGACAAATAAAACTGGAGCTCCCCAAGGTGAAGAACTGGGTCTGATGAATCCCCTATCGAGTAATTCTTGAAGTTGTTCCGATAATTCCTGCATTTCTGACGGCGCTAACGGGTAAGGTGATTTTGCTCACTCTATGTGAAACTCAACTTGTCTTTGCGGGGGTAACCCGGGTAATTCATCTGGGAATACTTCAGGAAAATCTCGTACTATCGGAAGATTTTGAATGCTCTTCTCTATGTTCTTTTTATCTACCACATGAGCCAAAAATGCAATGCCGTCCTTTCTCAAATATTTACGCATCTTCATACACGTCACCATTTTAATATTCCTTCCTGGCTTCTCTCTGTGTACTTCTAGCATTCCTCCTTCGGATAGTGGAATTCGAACGATCTTCTTGGAACAACATATTTCAGCTTGGTTTTTGGATAACCAATCCATTCCCACAATTATGTCAAAACTTCCTAACTGAATCGGAATTAGATCTATACGAAAATCTCTATTAGCCAAGTTTAAGGTGCAGTTCATTATTACGTCTTTGGTCCTACTTTCTTGACCGTTGGCATATTCAATGACATATATTTCCTTCAACTTTTGAGGTCTTAGATTTATCTTTGCTTTGAAATCTAATGACACAAAACTCCTATCTGCTCCAGAATCAAATAGTACGGATGCATGATGATCGTTTAGAAGAAACGTACCTGTAACTACATCTGGGTTCTGTCTTGCTTCTCCGCTCCAATTTCAAATACCCGACCTCGTGCTTGATTTCCTTGGTTCCCTTGATTTTCTAGTTGCGGTTGCCTAGTGTCTGGCCTCCAATTCCATCTTGGGCACCTGTTCCTGAAATGATATGTGCTCCCACATTCATAACATGCTCTCTTCTCACCAACCCTGCAATCCTTCGCAACATGGCCTCTCCTGTTGCACTTGAGACAAGTAAGGAATTTCCCTTGATGATGATTATTACATTTATCACACCTCGGGTACATCCCTTTTCTTTTATCTGTTGCCGATGCCTGAATTCCATAATTTCCTGACGTTCTTTGCTCCTTGCCCGTCCTCTTTCCAAACTGTCTCCTTGCAGGTTCATCCATCTTCCTTTTTCCTAATCCCTTGTCTGTTCTAAACAATCCAGAACGAGTAGCGTTATTGGTGAGTCTGGTTGCCGAACTCACCGCTTGCTGTAGGGTTTTCGGGTCTGCCGAAGTAACATCTCCTCCTATTACAGGAGATAAACCCCAAACATATCTATCGATTCTGTTTTCTTGAGGTGCTACCAAATGTGGTACCATTTTCGCCAGCTCATGGAAACGGGCAGTATAAGAGTCTATATCATTCCCTTCCATCTCGTGATTCAACAACTCTGCTTCCAGCTTCTGAATTTCACTCCTTGGGCAATATTCATCCTTCAGCATTCTTTTGAAATCTTCCCATGTAAGACTGTTGGCTGCTTCCCGACCTCTAGTTTGCACTTGAGTGTTCCACCAAGTCAATGCTCGCCCTTGCAATAAACAAGTAGCAAACTCTACTTTGTTTCTTTCCGTGCATTTGCTGATGTGGAGGACGGACTCCATACCCTCAATCCAGGCTAATAAACCGACAGCTCCTTCAGTTCCGTGGAATTCTTTAGGATTACAACTCCTAAAGGATTTATACGTACATCCCCTGTCTCCAGATCCCTGGTTGTTATTTTGATTAGCGTTTAAACCAGCTGCTACTTGGCTAACAACACCTGGTAGCTCTGCCATGAGCTGTTCGGATACCAATCGTGCAACATCGGGATTTTGTCTTCTTGGAGGCATTGATCTAAAACACAATTTTTCAAATTGAGTTTCGATCAGATTTCTATTACTAATTCCGATCTAATTCTACTTACTAAGCTTAAGCTTATAATATATTGTACGTCTAATATCAATCAACTAGACATAAAATCAAGAAATATACAATGAAACATGGATAGCTTTCATAAGCATAACACATAACATTCATCACAAGTTTCAAAATACAAATCCCAAAAGATAGCAAATTGTTTACAACTTAAAATAAACAAGACCGAAATAAAAGTGTTTTTAATCCAAAAGCTTTGCCTAAAAAGGTTTACTAATGCATCACCAACCAAATCAATATTCCTAATAGGATCACCAGAGCTCCTATCACCCACTCTAGGTAAGTGTGCATCCTCCGAACCTCCACCCTAGCATCAAGGGCAACCTCCAAGACTCTATTCAGAAACTCGTCATGTGTGTGCAAGACCGTTATGATGTCGTATATGGATTGCCGATAATGGTCCAACATATGCCTGTGGAGCTCTACTTCATCAGCCATCCCTGAGGTCCACGCGCGCTCCAACGCGGTCATACCCTGTGGCTGTGGTACAGGGACTCCTATAGCCGGGGGAGGAGGAGTCATACTTCGTGACCGGGATCGTGACTGTGACGGTTCCCCCGAAGGTACGGAAGGAACTGTGCAAGTCACACTCCGACGAGGGAGAACACGCTTTCGAGTGGTTCTTATCGTCCTCGGTCCTCGAGATGTACCCTCGCCGGCGGGTGAAGATACATGCATAGGAGTAAGTGATCGAACGGGGGAGTCAACGGTATCCTCCTCGTAGCTATGCTCGTATGGGTCATAATCGTCGTGATTCAGGTTGTCACTCCTAACTCGGCCGGTAACGTAACCAGACTCATCTGGGTCAAGGTCGAATGACGACATAATGCTGTGATATATATAAATTTATTTTTAACAAACGTCAGAATCATTTTATAATACACATGTGAACTCACATAAAAAATCATATTTTCAATTTGAAATAAGAGGTTTCCGATCTATGCCTACTTTTAGTATAACTTAAGGCAGATCCTTTCTTATTCATACCATATTTAGACATAGGTGATCAAGCTTTGCCTAAGTATGATATGTTAGAACGATGCTTATTCTAATTATACTAGTATTAAGTTTTTAAAATTTTTAAATTTATCTAAAGAATTGAATTTTGAAAATTTTGGTTATACTGCATGGTTTTTGTTATAAAACCGGTGTTCTCTATAACCTAAGCCTTTGATACCAAGTCTGTCACACCTCGCTAAAGCGGAAACACGGGGTAAGACAGTTCAAGTTCACAACAGTAGGAATATAAACACCAACCATACATACATAATTAAACATCAACGTTTAAAGTTTAAAAGTTTACATTTTGACAACTTTATCTTAACAAACAAATTACATCGAAATAAAAATATATGTATAAAGTTTTGATTGGTGTTCCACAAAATAAGTTACCCTTGATCGGTTATCTCTATTTTTCTGTAAAGCATGAGAAAACTGAAGGGTCAACTACAAAGAGTTGGTGAATTCACGGGTTTTCGAATGAAAAAAAATATTTTATATGCAAAGTATAAACATAGCAAATCGGATGTTTGCATCAATATTAAACATTTCAATTTTTATGAGCAAATATGCAAATTAGTTTTATACATGATATCTAATTATTGAGCCATTACTAAGCCTAATCGACATTCTACGCCCCCACGAACTACCTTAGCGGTGGAACTAAAGTCCACATGTGTAGAGCATTCTTAATTGATAAAGTGCACCCCTACTTGCCAGTTAGGTGGGTATGTCAACCAAATAGCGCTACCTACAAATATCATCGGCTCAAAGTTATGAAGAAAATATGACACTTCCAAGTGTTATGTACTATTCTGCCATTTCTTGACAGATTACACACCTAATTTGAATAAATTGGTTAATGCCCCATACCTTCATATTTTTGAGTGAAACCGGATTCGTATGAACCCTAACTCAATAAAGAAAGTTTTAGAAGAAGAATCATGCATTAAAGACAAATAACAAAGGAGATATTAACACACAAAGTAGAGTTTAGCTGCTGGTGATTTCACAGATTGCACACCTAAAGTGTTTTAGGTGTTTGGAGATCAAATCTCCATATTTTCATGTGATTCCACTTGCATGCAGAAGATAACTCATGTAGTTAACTCTCTAAGGAAGAATCATCCTTTTTTGGACAGATTGCATACTACTTTTGTTTTGAATCAATGAAACCTCAAATCACCATATTTTTTAATGAAACCAGTGGCATTTGAAACATAACTCATTAAATTAAATTCAAGAAGAAAAATCAAGTTTTTTGGATGAATATTCACAGAGTTATGGTCGTTCAAAGTAGGGTTTACCTATTGTTAAATTTCCAGATGCACATGCATCTTGTTATGAGCAATTGGGGGGGGGGGTCAAAACTCAATATTTTTGAGTGAAACCACTTGGATTAAAACCCCAACTCATTAAATAAACATTTAGAAGAAGATTCATGATATTTTAACATATTATTTGCAAGAAATGGACGATTTATGCACATGCAATAAATCTGTCAGCACCAAAAATCACCATTTTTACTCAAAGACACATAAAATCATGATTTTTCACCTATTTCTTGAGTTTTATTGTTTGGGTCATTGATTTTCACCATTATGTAAACATTTTTATATGTTTTTGGGTGTATAATCTTTCCACAAAACTCAAAATTTACAGAAGTTAGAAGAAAAACACTTAAAATGCATGAAAAAGTGGGTTTTCCCCAAAAATGTTAAGAAAAATGAAGCAAGTGATGTTTGTACTTACTTGGATGATTAAGGAAACCTTTTTCTTCAATATTCCTTGCTCAAAATATGATTTTGATGATGAAATGTAGTTGAGTTTTTAGAGAGAAGAAGAAAGGGATGAATATGTCTCTTTGTTTTTAGAGAGAGAGCGAGAGGTAATTTGAATTTGAAATGAGCTAATGAGGGAAATAGAGAAAAAATTTCATTTTATATGTGGGAGGAGAGGGGGAAGGGGCCGGCCATGGTGATGGGCCCCCCCAAAACCCAACAATTGTTTTTTAAAATTTTATATTAAGCCCAAAAATGCTAAATTGGAAGTCCATTTTCTCAATATTTGGCCTTTTTCTCAAAATTGTTAGCCCATTTCGGTTAAATTCTAATAAAAATAAAAGTATTACAATTAAAATAGTAAAAGTATATATTTTATATGTAAATTGGGTATAATTTAGAGCACTGTAATGGACGCTTTTGACAGTTACCGGTCGGAACCGGACATTTTAATAGACTACCGAGAATGCTAGGGATTTTTCGGCTAATCTAATCTATCTATCTCTTATTCTTCTAATTATCTAAAATAACTCTAATAAACTTAACAGAAGCTAACCTGAAAGCTCGAATTTCAACAGTTGTCACATCTTCGCTTTTTTAAAGAGCCTGTATTTTTTCGTATTAGAGTAAACTTTTTCTTTTCCCAAGAATGTCGAGTCTGTTGAGTACGATATCATCGCCAGACGACCTTCTTGCTTTCATGGTTTTAGCATGGCTCCTTGACTATGTTCAGTTGGAGAGTCCTGGTAATCTTAAGGCGGAGGAATGTTCCGCTGATCGTTTCGTCCTTTACGAATACCCTTTTAAGATTGGGTTTACGTGGGGATTCTCTTCTCTGGCGAGGGATTTTCTTGGTCGATTCGAGATATCCCCGAGGTAGTTAATGCCCCAATTCTGGAGGATCGCTCTGACTATAGAGCGATTGACGGCTGATTGGGTTTCCCCTTTCACCGTCCATGAGCTACTTTTGGTTATATGGTTAAAGCTGACACTAATCATCGATTCAGCCCTTATTCCAAGGATCGACGGGACCAGGTGCTGATACCTAGTACTGTAGTGAATGATCGCGGCTGGAAGAGTCGCTATGTGTTTTGCAGTTTGGCGTATTATGCCCCTGTCGAGAACTGGATCGTCTACGGGTGGCCTATGCAAGGTAAACAACGTTCTCTCTATTTTTTGGTAGGAATAAGATTCCTATTTAATTCCATTCTTGTCTTGGTTTACAGGCGTGACGTGCGAACTTGCAGCCTTGCCGGATTCGTCGGCCAAGCTCGCGCTCTTCCTGTAGATTCCTCACTGGGAGTTTCAGGTCTACGATCCCAAAGAGGGCGTAGTTGCTATGAATGAGAAGGATGAGGGTGAAGATATTGTGGATGAGGAGGATGAGGGTGTTATCTTCTTCCGGGCATCTCATCTGACTTCTGAACCAGAGGGAGAAGAAATAGGTATTGAACTATCTTTTTTTTTGTCCTAATGAATTTTTCGTTTCCTCATTCTTTTTTCTCATTGTTTCAAGAAAATCGGGGGAGTTTCCCCACGGTCGAAGGATTTAGCCTGCCCGTTGGGGCATGGGTCGACGAGGCGCTTCTGGGTCGGTCCTGAGAGAACCGTCTTTTGGGACTTCTAGTTCCAAGAAGGCGAAAACGTCGATGGTCGTCAGGCCATCGCACGTAACTGGTTCTTCTGCCCTGTCGAGGGATAAAGGGAAAAAACCTATGGAGGGAAGCCCATCCATTTTTGGCGATGACGCCGAGTTCCCCGTCCCTTCTTTTCAGGTAACTTATGATTTTTACGCGTCGTATGTTTTTAGTAATAATGCGTCATGCGTCGTGCATGTCAGCGGTCTTGCGTTATGTATTTTTTATGTTTTTCAACCTGTGTTTTTTTCAGGCCCTTCAAGCGCACTGGCCAGTTTGTGACCATGGCTTCCAACCTGGAGACAAGAGTCCGCGATCAGGAGGAGGCTTTGCAAGCGATGGAAGAGGATGTCTCGGCTAGAGCCGAGGAGATTTCTTTTCGTTTCGAGGAGGTTCAAGAAGACCTTACTCGAGAACAAAACGTTAGTTCTGATCTCCGACGACGCTTGGAGGTCCCCCTAGAGAGAATAGGGGTTTTGGAGGTTGAGTTGGAGGCAGCCCTTATCGGAAAGGTTACTGAGGTTGGTGGTCTCAGGTCTCAACTGAACGAGGCCCATACAAAGATTGACGACCTTAATGGTCAACTGGCGAAGTTCGCCCCTTCTGACCCTTGATTTTCCTTTTCTTTTTGTACTTTTTCCATGGACGACATTTTGGGTCGGGCCATTTTTTGTAAGAAATTTTAATATATTTACTTTTTGCTATAACTTGGGTTTTTGTTTATATACTTTTTTTTATATCGCTTGGTGGGTTCTTGCGACTTCCGGCGTACTTGCGATCGAAAGAAAACGTTAGAGGTGGTCGTTGGTTTGACCAACGACCCTCCGACGCTCAAGTTAGTAAGGATATAGAAAAAATATAAAGGGAATAAACATGCGATAAGAACTTGCGAATTTTAAAAGAAATATTTACTGAGATGAGTGGCGTTCCAGTTCCGTGGGGTTTCCCGACCACTCATATATTGCTGTCGATAAACCCCCTTTCCCACGACTTGGGTAATTCTATAAGGTCCTTCCCATTTGGGTGCTAATTTTCCCGCGTTAAGCTCTTGGGTATTTTGGAAGACACGTTGTAAAACATAATTTCCTTCTTGGAAAGTTTTGGCCCTTACGTTCTGGTTAAAATGCCTGGCGACGACCTGCTGTTGGGCAGCCATTCGAATGAGTGCAGCTTCCCTTAGTTCTTCCAATCCATCAACGTCGTATCTACTTTGTTCAGGAACATAAGGTGGTTCCCTCGTAACTGAGGTCGATCAAATTTTGTTCGACTGTTGTATGTCTAGTAACAGGTAATCTGATTTCGATAGGTAGCACTACTTTGCACCCATAGACTAGAGAGAAAGGTGTTTGTCCGGTGGCAGATCGGGGTGTTGTTCGGTTTTCCCATAGAACTGTCGAGAGTTTTCTCTACCCATTTTCCTTTCGTAGAACTAAGGTGTCACTTGATAGTGTTGATAATAGTCTTGTTGCTTGACTCAGCTAGCCCATTCGACTATGGGTATCTAGCCGTCGAAGTTATGAGTTTAATGTGGCGATCTTCACCAAACTTCGACCTCCAGAATGTGATAATTTTTAAGGTATATTTATGTAAAGCGGTGAGCTTTTTGAGTTTTTTTTTTTCATATAACATTGAAAAATCATGACCCTGATACAACTTATTTTGTAGAACCGTGTAAAAAGTTGACACGAAATTCACTGAAACATTTAAAGTTGTCACCATTGTACATCGTTGTTATTTATAGAAGCGTAAAAATGTGAACTTTTTATAAATGTTCCATAAAATGGTGTAAAAGCTTCTGTTTTTTAACAATTGTTTCGGAAAAATGTTAAAAACTTGTATTTATTTTTAGTTTTTTTTCTTGTAGTGTTACAAAATGTGATAATTTTAAAGGCATATATATGTAAAGCGGTGAGCTTTTTAAGTTTTCTTTTCATATAACATTGAAAAATGATGATCCTGATACAACTTATTTTGTAGAACCGTGTAAAAAGGTGACACGCAAGGCATTGAAACGTTTAAAAGTTGTCACCTTTATACATCGTTGTTATTTATAAAAGTGTAGAAATGTAAAGTTTCTTTATAGATGTTCCATAAAATGGTGTAAAAACTTGCATTCATTAACAGTTGTTTCAGAAAACATGTTAAAAACTTGTAGAACCGTGTAAAAAGGTAACATGGAAGTCATTGAAACGTTAAAGTATTCACCTTTATACACCGTGGTTTTTGTTAGAAGCATAAAAATGTGAACTTTTTTTTATAGACGTTCCATAAAACGGTTTAAAATATTGTATTTTTTAACAGTTGTTTCGGAAAACATGTTAAAAACTTGTGTTTTTTCTAGTTTTTTTCTTAGAGTGTTACTAAATGTGATAATTTTTAAGGTGTATATATGTAAAGCGGTGAGTTTTTTAAGTTTTTTTTCTTATACCATTGAAAAATCATAACATTGATACAACTTATTTTGTAAAACCGTGAAAAAAGGTGACCCGAAAGACATTGAAACGTCTAAAGTTGTCACATTTATACATCGCTGTTATTTATGGAAGCGTAAAAATGTGAACTTTTTTATAGATGTTCCAATAAGACGGTGTAAAAGATTGTATTTTTTAAAAGTTGTTTCGGAAAAATGTTCAAAACTTGTATTTTTTTTCTAGTTTTTTTTCTTAGAGTGTTACAAAGTGTGATAATTTTAAAGATGTATATATATACAAAATGTGATAATTTTCTAGTTTACTTTTCATATAACATTGAAAAATGATTACCCTGATACAGCTTATGCCCCCTTATGGTGATTTTAAGACCAATCCCAAGCCGGTTCCACGTATGTTGGACGATCCGTCAACGTAGATCGTCCATTGGTTGTCGTCTAAATTCACCACAGATGAAATCTCTGTGATGGCTTCCTTCTCCAGGTCGGGTGTAAAACCTGCGATGAAGTCAAAAATTGCTTGCGACTTTATTGTTATTCATGGAATAAAGGAGATGTCGCAACCACTTAAATAAATACTCCACTTCGCGAGTCTGCCAGTTAATTCCGCCTTCCTCAAGACGGACTTGAGCGGGTAGTTGGTGACGACAGCAACTGGACGAGTTTCGAAGTAATGTCGTAACTTCTTTACAGAAGTTACTAATGACAGGAGTATTTTTTTCCATCGACGAATATCTTGTTTCTGTATCGACGAGGGATTTGCTCACGTAATATATCGGTCTTTGCTGGTGTTCGTCTTCTCGAACCAGTACCGAACTTACGGAAGTGTTACTTACCGATAAGTATAGGTACACGATTTCGTGATCTTTTGGTTTCGACAAAAGAGGTGGAGATATCATGTATTCCTTAAGCTCTCCCAACGCTCTTTCGTGACTATTAGTCCAGTCGAAACCTTTATTTTTCCTGAGGACGTTGTAGAATGACATTTGTCCGACGACTTTGAAATAAAACGATTTAAAGTTGCGACTCTCCCAGTCAAGCATTGTACTTCTTTCAGATTCCTTGGTGATCGTAAGTCGATGATTGCTTTCATTTGATCTGGACTAGCTTCAATGCCTCGATGCGTCACCATTTGTTCCAAGAATCTTCCCGCGCGAATCCGAAGGAGCATTTGGTTGGATTCAGCTTCATATCATATTTTCTTAGGATTTCAAAAGATTCTTTGAGATGCTCAATATGATCGATCTTGCGTTCTGACCTTACGAGCATATCGTCGATGTATACTTCCATTGTCTTGCCCAAGAAATCTTTAAACATAAGGTTGACGAGCCGTTGGTACGTTAATCCGGCGTTCTTTAGACCGAACGACATTACTTTGTAATAATAGATGCCCTTGTCTGTCATGAAGGCTGTCTTTTCTGGATCGTTCGGATGCATGAGTATTTGATTGTATCCAGAATATGCGTCCATGAATGTTAAGAGTTCATGTCCGGCTGTGGCGTCGACCATGGCATCAATGTATGGAAGAGGAAAAGGATCTTTGGGACATGCCTTTTTTAAGTCAGTGAACTCGCCACTTTCCGTTCTTTTTCTTGACCACGACAACTTTGGCCAACCAGTCTGGATGCTTGACCTCTCTAACTTTCCAGATTTCAGCAAGTTATCGACCTCTTCATTGATAATCTTGTTCCTTTTGGGTGCAAACTTCCCCCGCTTTTGCTTGATCGGGGGAAAGCTTGCGTCCACATCCAACTTGTGTGATATGATACTCGGGTCTATGCCGATCATATCTTTGTGCGTCCAAGAGAAACAATCGGAGTGGTCCCTTAGGAATCGTATGAGATCATTATTTATTTCTTCGTCCAAGGATGCCCCCAGGAATACTATGTTCAGCTCTAGCTGGATCCAAGGCGATTTCCTAGAGTCCGTATTCGTCAGGGGACTTGTCGTTCGCCTGACTCTGTAATTTCTAGATGCTCTGCTTTCGAGGTCTCATTGCGTCTTTATAACATTCTCTTGTGTCTTTTGTTTCACTTCTTATTTCCTGTACCCCCCAGGGAGTAGGAAATTTTATCGTCTGATGGTACGTCGAGGTGACTGCCATCATATCATGTATCCAGGGTCTTCCAAGGATAACGTTGTAAGCTGAGGAAGACTCGACCACTTTAAGGCGAGTTGTTTTATTGACTCATTTCGCGAAGATTGGTAGCGTAATTTCGCCCAATGTCGTGGATGCATCGCCATTGAAGCCGACCTAGACCGTTGATTGTAGTATGACTTCTTCCTCGCTTATTCCCATAGCTTTGAGTGTATTGAGAAAGATGATATTGGTTGAGCTTCCTCCATCGACGAAAATTCTTTTGGTTAGACAATTCTCGATGGTGAGTTGGACGACAAGGCCATCATGATTTCTGCGTCTTGTGTCGCCTAGATCCTCGTCGTTGAATATTACTGCCATGGACTCGTCAAACTTTTTCCCCGCGTGTCTTGTAGTGGCTGAGTATGTTAATCCACACACATCGGAACCTCCTGTTACACAATTCAAAACTTTAGTATGCGTAGGAGATGTAGGTCTAGGGGTGTTACCTGTGGCCTGCGTCGAGACCAAATCGTTGAGATAACCCTTTTGAGATAGCCATGCGATTTCCTTCCTGAGGACTTGACAATTGTCCGTGTCGTGTCCATAATCGTTGTGGAAATCGCACCATTTCATCGTATCCTTTTGGTCGTTCGGACGATCACTTTTCTTGGGCCATCGTGTTGTAGCTTGGATATTTTTCAATGTCTCCACTAGTTCCTTCAAAGTACCTGCAAAACCGTAAGTTGACAATTTCGGGTATTGGGTGAACTTGGGGTTTACCTTGGGTTCGACTTTTCTTTTTTCATGTCTGACGTTAGAAATCACTTTTAGACTTTTGAATTCAGGTTTTTTTTACTCCAAGCACCCATTTATAGGAAGATCTTTGTCGTCGGAACGCAGCGTCATCCTCGACTCTCATATGAGCCAAGATCCGTGCTCTCACGTCTTCAAATGTGTCGGCCGGATATTTGGTAAGATCTAGGTATAGACCCGAGCTGTTGTTTAGCCCTCGTTTGTAAGCTTCGATCGTTGTTTTGACGTCACAATTACGTATCCCGATCATCTCCATGTTGAAGTAATTCCTGACGGTTTCTCCTTCCTTCTGAATTATGTAATAAAGGTCGCTTGTTTGTTTCTCCATCTTGCGAATGCTGGCCAACTGCTGGAAAAACTGGTTGACGAGGTCGGCAAACGAATTGATCGACTTGGGCTTGAGGTTGATCAGCCACTGTAGTTAACTCCTAATGAAACACTTCGCAAAAAAAAATGACTGAGATATTTTTTTATGCTGCACCCGTGAGGGATGCTTCGAAACTTTTGCACATGTAGACTTCTTGAAAATTATGGGGTATCGATGCCGTTCACATGAGTTGCTTATATTGCGCGACATGCTCGTTGGGGTCCGTGATACCAGAATACTTCAGCATGAACGTAGGAATGTTGTACTTTGGGAACGTCTATCAGAGCGATCGAATCAGCAAAAGGCAAAGCTTGAAAACCCGTGGGAGGCTCTACGACGACGGGCACTGCTGCTCCAGGTAGTTTTGCAAGTAAGGACAACATTTTCTCATTCTGTTCTTCAAGTTGTTTGAATTTCCGAGCGACTGGTCGTCATAGGGGGATTCACAAGTGTTGAATGGATGATTTGTATTCATCATGGGGATTGACGTATTATTGGTCATAAATGGTATGCTTCGATAGGTGAAATCATGACTTTCGCCATTAGTGGTGGTGTGAGGTGAATTAACGTACGTATATACCGCGGTGGTTGGGATGGGTACGGATATGTATGCTTGCCCAATATTGGAATTATTCGGTGGCTCAGAAAATGGTATAGATATGTACGTGGAATCCATGACGGAGCTGTTTAGTGGAAACATGGTAGTATTTTGTGGAACTGATGCTGTCATGTGTGTTTGCTCCAAAACGGAATTGCTTGGTGAAGCACCCGGAATTGATGCGGGTGTAGAACTTCGTGGCGGAGGCGGTAGCAGACTTCCTGGAAACGAGGTTGACACGGTACTATGCGGCGGAGGCGGTGGCAGCGTACCCTGAGATCCAAAGAGCGGGACTGAGACAGAGGACGAGCCGACATTTGGGTTCCTTAAAGCATGGATCTCCTGGTTAGCCTTGCGATTTTGTTCCTCCAAAAAGTTCACTCGTTGCCGCAAGGCTTCCAATTCGTTTGGCGTTTGATTTCGTATGTTTCCGCTTTGGTTATCTTCTATCCTCACCATTGCTGCTTCAAAGAAAGTTCTTAAACAAGTTAGTAGTAAAGGAAGTTTTTCGAAGAGATATTTTCTCTAGTTGGGTCCCACGGATGGCGCCGAACTGTTAATGCCAAAAAATGACTTAACGGTAGAATAACGATTCGGACCTTTATCAACTAAAGATAGAAAACCAATTCAAAAAACAAATAAACAGAATGTAAACGACACAAAGAATTGTTGACGCGGAAAACTCCCTACCGAGAGAAAACCCACGGACGACCGTAAGGGGATCTTCGATGCACGAAGGAAAAAGAACGTCAAACAGGGACGCCGGCCTTAAGAACAATAAACAAGGTTACAAAAACAGTATGAATGATCGGTCGTGAGTCTACGAATGTTGTCGTGACTTGTAGCGTTATTGTCGTGAGTTCGGACCGTGGTGTCGTAAGTTCGTCAAAGTATATTCGGAGCTTCTCTCAGTATTTCGCTGTGTTTCACCCTGTCCTTCTCGTTGGTTTGAGCTATCTTTTTATACTTGAACCTAGGAGATGGTCTTGGTAACGGCCAAACGGTCATAACGGACGAGTCTTCATGATTTGTCTTCAATGTCGCTATAATGTCTTTTGACTCGTAACTGAAAATGATATAAATGCAGAGATAACGGTATAACGGATATATCATTAACGACGTTAGGTCGCGCGGTTAGTACCTCGTTAGTCAAGTTATAACATTCTCTAACGGTGTTAACGACAGAATTCTAACGAAGGCATTAATTCTAACGTAGCTTAACACACGTCTAGAAGATAATTATAACCAACTCTTAATTGACACATCCGAAATTGCAACGTCCAAAAGTCAAACTAAAGATATTCAAAACGAAAAGACCATTTTGGAGGATGAAAATATGAAGCTAAAACTTAAAATTAAGGACCTCACGGAAAGAGTTAACAAATCTAAATTTTCATCAAAATTTGAATTTGCCACTATTAAACGAAATGAACTTTTGGAAAAACTCAAAGATTTGGAACTTACGTTATACAAATTAGGACAAACGGAACAAACGATTCATTTAAACACACCAAGGGAGTTATGTTCAAAAGTTGGCTTAGGATTTGAAAATCCCAAACGATTTGAAAAACCCTTATACAATACTCCCGCACTTTATAAATTTGAATATCTAAACCTTGGTCCAGATTACAAAATTCAGTTTATGAAGTCCTCAAACAAAGTTGAGAGGAGGGAAGATTGGAATCAGAAAAACAAAAATTATCACCAAATTCCATTTTTCTATCCAAAACAAATTGAAAAAGGAATCATCTCACAATTCCCTTCCAAATGACTATTTTCCAAGTTATACCGACGAAGAACTTCAAATTGAACCTCCAATTTTCAAACCCTACATTCCAACTCTATTTCTTGAAAAGAAAATCATCCAACTTGAAAAATATTTGGAATCCGAACGTTCTTCGTCGAAAAGGAAAAAGCGGAATTAATCACTAAAATTCAAAATCTTGAAAACATCGCTTTGAAAACACAAAACACTCCCGAAGTTGATATAACTTCTGAAGTTTCCTCGTTCAAAGATTTCATAAGCACTCACCAAACCAACTGTGACTTCGAACATTTTGAACAAACCGATAATACAATTCCTTCTTCATGTGATATGGATGATTTTTTCCCAAAAAATTTCAATATTTGTAACTATCGTCCTTCCACAGATAAAACTTCCCTTACTCCCGAACAAATAGATGCGGAGTTAGAGGCCGATGAATCACGGGTCCTAGCCGAATCTCAACTAAAATTTTCAAACTTACTTAACTCCGAGGTGTGTCTAAATGAATCGGTTGATCAATTTGATTTCAATCGCACACTTCCAAGTCATGAGGAATTTTTAGACAAAGGCAAACAACCTATAAACTCAGTTTTAATCCCTCTCAACCATCGATTTCTAAAACTAAGGATCATTCGGTGCATTTTCAAAAGATAAAGCTTCATACTTCCATAAAATCTAATACTGGTCATTTCAATGTTTCAGCTTTACGCCCTCTAGAGAAAAAGCACGTTTGGATTGAAAAAGGCACAAGTTAAGTAAAGTCACCGTTCCGCAATAAGCAATCTAGTTTTAATTTTTCAATTGTCAAAAATTCAAAACAAAGTGTTAAATTTACGTACATTATTAATTCGTTTCGACATTTATTAAAATTTTCTCGAAATAAAATTGTTGCTCAAATTGTGATGTGAATGACTTTGTGCGCTTAAATTCTTATGATCATGGTTATCATTATCTTTTTGAAATGCATGGATCGTACAATGATCACCATTCCTATCATGTGAATCCTGTTTACAAGTGGGTTCCGAAAAGGCCCTTGAATTCTACAACTAAGTCCCATCCAAAGTGAGTACCTAAGTTCGCAAAGCCAACTAACCCCGGAGGACCCATTTTTAAATGGGTACCTAAATCTGTCTGATTTCTTTTACGGGTCAGTCATGTGTGGTACTTAGATTCTGGTTGCTCTAAGCATATGACTAGACAAAAGTAGTTGCTCGCCAATTACACGCACAAATATGGCGGAGAAGCACGATTCGGAAACAATCTTTGCGCACCAATAATCGGCCACAGAGATATGGTTCGCGACAACCTTACCATATCCAAAGTCTCTTATGTCCACGGTCTCAACCATAATCTTCTTAGCATCAGTCAGTTTTGTGACAAAGAACTAGAAGTCAATTTTCGATCAGAACGATGTTGTGTTCGCACTTACGAGGGATAAGAACTACTTGTCGGATCGCGCAACCCCAACTTATACACCATTAATCTGTCAAACCTACAAGTACCCTCAAACATTTGTTTTCTATCCAAAACCTCCAACGAGCAAAACTGGCATTGGCATCGTCGCCTGTCCCACCTGAACTTCAAAAACATCAACACACTTGCTAGCAGGATTGGTAGCGGGTTTACCAAAATTCAAGTTTGCTAAGACACACCTATGCAACGCTTGTGAAATGGATAAAATGAAGAAAGCTTCTCTTAAACCCAAGGTGGAACATGGCACTACTCGTTCTCTTCAATTCATTCATATGGATCTATGTGACCCAATGCGAACACAAAGTATCCACGACAAGAAGTACGTTCTAGTCATAGTGGATGACTACTCTAGATACATATAGGTCAAATTCCTTCGCACCAAGGACAAGGCCCTCGATCTCATTATCGCCTTTATCAAAACATCCAAGTCAAGTTAGAACTTACTGTCTAATCCATACGCACGGAGAACGACACAAAATTCAAAAATCGAACACTTGGTAATTTCCTCACTGAATTCGGCATCACTCAAACCTTTTCAGCCGCTCGCACTCCATAACAAAATGGGGTGGTTGAACGTTGTAACCGCACTTTGGTTGAAGCCGCTCGGATCATGCTTGTTCATTCCAAGCTCCCGCACTTCCTATGGGCCAAAGCTATTAATACAACTTGCTTCACTCAAAATCGATCCATCATCAACAAACGCTTCAACAAACCCACGTACGAGTTTATCAACAAACGTATCCCTACTATTCACTAACCTTCGGAAGCCGTTGTTTCATTCTTAAAGATAAAGAGGATCGTGGCAAGCTCCATCCCAAAGCCGAAGAAGGGTTCTTTCTCGGACACTCTCCCAATATTGCGGCATATCGGATCTATCTAAAAAACTCTAGGATTGTCACTGAAAGTGTCAATGTCGATTTCGATGATAAGGCCGAATTGGCTCCCGAACAATTCAGTTCCAGACCCGCGCTTACCGGTGTATTAGCTTTTAAACATTTTCAGTTCAGAACCTGTCCTAAACCTATCTCATGCGACTCAAGTTTCCACTTCCGAAAATGCTACCTCCGAGTTGGATGATCTGTTTGAATTCTTTTATTCAGACAATTTTGGACCATATGTTCAATCGACCAATCAAATTGTCCCCCTAACCGAGATATTCGCCGATAACACAAATGTCTCCGGACCTACAGCCTCAATCGACACTATCATGACTTCTGATTCTCACGCACCTACATCTGAATTGCTCCCCTCCGCTTCCACTTCTGAACCACTTCCCCAAATTGAGCCCCCCCAAAATGATATCTTGCTTATTCAAATCTATGTAGACGACATTATCTTTGGTTCAACTAACCCTCAATACTGCAAGAACTTCTCAACACTCATAACTGCCAAATTCAATATGAGTATGATTGGAGTGATGAATTTCTTCCTTGGTCTTCAAGTTAAACAACTTTCGACGGGGATTTTCATCAACCAATCGAAATACATCTCAGATATGTTAAAGAAATTTAATATGACAAACTGTACTTCGATTGGAACTCCTATATCTCCCGGTTCTAAACTACACGCTGATCCTTCCGAAAAAGTGGTAGATCCTAAGAACTATAGAGGCATGATCGGTTCTTTAATGTATTTAACGGGAAGTCGTCCGGATATAACGTTTGCTACTTGTTATGTGATCGATATCAGGCCTCACCCAAAGAATCTCACCTTAGTGCTGTTAAACACAGTTTTCGATATTTAAAAGGTACTACTAATCTTGGCCTATGGTACTCTAAGGATACCGGATTCGAGTTAACTGCTTTTTCAGCTGCTGACCACGCCGGTTGCATGCTTGATCGTAAAAACACTTTGGGGAACATCCAGTTTCTGGGAGACAAACTCGTAAGCTGGTCCTCCAAGAAACAAACATGTATATCCACATCCACCGCGGAAGCCGAATACTCGCGTTATCCACATCCACCGCGGAAGCCGAATACATCGCTGACGCGAGTTGCTGCCCACAAGTCATATGGATGCGCACCCAGCTCAAGGACTACGGCTTCTGGTTCAACAAGATCCCTATTTACTGCGACTCGAAGAGCGCCAGTGCCATATCCAACAATCTGGTTCAACACACCAAAACCAAACATATCCATGTTCGGCACCATTTTATTAACGACCATGTCGAAAGAGGTACGATCAAATTATATTTTGTCAATACAAAATTGCAACTTGCTGACTTGTTTACGAAGGCATTGGATGAGAAACGCTTCTAGTTCCTAGTGTCCAAATTAGGCATGCTCAATCTCAAAACCTGATATCACTCAAAAATCACAAAACACCCATTCACGCCTAATGCAAACTCAAAATTTCTGTATTTTGATTTTTCATTACTCTTGAATTCTCATTCTGTTTTCTTTGATTCCTTTCTTTTTCTGTATTTTCAAAATATTTATATTCCTTGTACATCTTTCATAATGTTTGTGTTTCCCTTTCTATTTTTCCGTCTCGATATTGTATTTTACTTAACCTTTCAGCATTCAAGGGGGAGCGTCCATGTTAGTTCTTTTTTACTCTGCATCATTATAGGGGGAGCAAATCGGTATTCTATGCATAAGTCAAGGGGGAGCATACAATTCACTTTTTTTTACAAAGAACCCACAATCCCAAGTCCTTGGATGCCACTATACGAGCACAATAATTTGCTCGGATGACACTTATCCGCGATTCTTGTCCACGTTAACCATTCGACAAGTTGACTTGGTCAACTCTCCATTGACCATAAGAACATGACACATGGCATATCTTTTCAAACCCTATTTAAACAACTGGCCCCACTTGTCCTATTCACTTATCGAAGTACTTTTTCCCTCCCATTCTCATCCGCGCACCATTGTTCACAAACTTTTTTCTGAAATCTTCATTCACGAAAAACGGTTTGTATCACCAGGTTCGTCTCTCATCCCTGATCAATTTTAATTTTTGCTATTTTGCTTTTTAACCATTTGCATGCTTGCCTATTTTGCACTTAACTGTTCATATTCCGAAAAACCCTAAGGGTTTCTTTTTGTATCTGTTTCTGGTTGTTCTTGAAACAAAATCAAATTAGGCCTAGTTTTCTTTCTTAGACAACAACTAATGCACATTAGTATAGGCCCCAATCGCCTAATTTTTCACTTTAATTTATGAGTTGCTTGGTATTATTACATGTCGGCCCTAGGCCTTCTTCAAAGGTTCAAAGTTATCGGACCACCCTCACATTCATGTTTATCGGACCACAAAGGGTGTCGGACCAACCTTAGACACTTAGATTTTTTTTGGAAATCTTGGTCCAACATTTAATCGTATCGGATGATACTTGCCTCTTTTTGATCCGAGATCTACACTTAGCAAATTTTGGTTCACATCTTGTACTCTTCATGTTGGTCCGACAACCCACTCTATTTGATCCGACATCTTCTACTATAGGACCATCCTGCCCACCACTTGATCCAACATCTTGGTTTCCTAGTGTCTATACCATCCGACATCATTTGGTTCTCGGATCACAGTGTCCTCAGTGTCATCCGAGTTCCATACTTAGTGAAAATTTCCCATGTTATTCACTTCGTGGTCTAATCTGATTTTTGCACCTGGTGTTTCTAACACTGTTTTGCAGACTCAATGGAGGCTATCAATGATCCCAACCTTTTCGATGACGAAAAGCCGATGGCCTCTGTACGATCATCCGGTCCAAGCGTCACAACCAGCAATCTTGACGACCGCCTCATTATCCAAAAATATATGAAACAAATTTCAACCAAACAACCATCAACTGAGCTTTCAGATGCGCCTAGATCACCCAGTCATTCTAGAAATACTCAAGGCCACCAACTCACGACGACATTCACTTCACAGCGCAGGTTGATGAATACACCACAAAGTTAACTCCTTCCCGTCTACGTTGAGTCATATGCCTCCCAGCTAAGGATGTCGTTCCTGGAAGGCAAGAATATGAAGACCCGGTCTCTAAAGATGACTTCTGCCGTGACAGTCTGGCATTAGGATATAACGCCGAACTCACAGGATTCACCCATTTCAAAAGAATGCATCTGCCACCGGTATGGTCTACGCTCTTCTCACTCGTCAATAGCTGCTTGGCCTCCAAACACAACGGTGTAGATCGAGCCAGCGCTTCGGTTTTGCGGATCTTTGATGGTATCATATTCAACCGCCACTACGACTAAACAACCCTTATCTGGAATGACTTGGTAGACATAGATGTAGAAAAAGGCACCGGCCGTGACCGCAAGTTCGTTTGGTTCCAGCGGTACTTCCAACTAATCATCCGTAACATGATGAACACCCACCGTGAAATACCTCGTTGTGCTGGCTCTCCACTCGGATCATTCTACGTTCAACATTTTATGAAAGCTCCCTAACGTCCGTTTTGAACGACAGGTGCCCATTCCTGAAGCCCTACTGGCCTACGCTGATCAGATATCATCGAGTATGATAGCATATTGGGAGTTGGATGGCTTAGTGGCCCCTCCAGAACCAGAAGGGCCTCCCCAAAAGCCACCCGGTGAGGAAAATAATGAGCGTGGTGAGAGTCCTAGGATGATAGATAAGGAGGTTCAAGATCATGGGGATCCTGAATAGGGTGTTGACAGAATAGTAGAAGTGAGGGGATTTGAACCGGATGGTGCATCTGATCAGCCTATCCATACTACTGTTGCACTAACCATCCCAATACCAACTCCTTACGGAGCTACCACCTCCACCACCTCTCAACCCACCGTACGCGTTCCGAGATTGCAAGTTCTTGTCCCACGCTGTCATACACGCCGACCCATTTCATCTTCCGAAACCGAAAAGACGATGCCGCTCTTGATCTTCATGAGAACTCAGAAGACATTCCCGTACCACGCCATCAACGCCAATATGCCATCTATACGACAATCAACCGTATTGGTTGTCAACCGTCTTTACAAGAATTATCATCTGACAATACTATTGAAACCCAGATCCCTTGTATACTCAAATAAAGTTGATTAAGCACAAATAATAATAGTAGTGAGCGAAAACAAATTAATCAACAATAAACTAGAACTGTAAATAGTAAAGGAAGACCAATATGAAGATCAATGGTAATTTGTATCTCACTCAAGGTACCGATGATTAAAGTACTTCAATCCAAATTACTCTAATAAATTCTCTTTAATACTCTCAACTCTTCTAACAAATTTTGTTACGCACAAAGAGCATGACTGGCCACGTCATTAAGTTACGTATAGTTCATAAAGGAATATCCAGAAGATGTCCAATATTTTGGATTGTCATAAAAACTTCTGAACTACACTTTCTGAAGTGACTTTCCTCTGAATGTACTTGCTTCTGGCGAGTTCAACTTTGTTCTTCAAAATAAATTCCGATCCATACTTCTACATCAATTCTAAGAATCTCCCGTTAAGTATGAAATCAGAACAAAGGCAAGCGAAAGTGAAAGAACAAAGTAAACATTACATTTCATTAATAAAAGTTTAAATACAGGAAATATAGAAAGAATTTTTTTTTAAAATCGAGCCTTAGGATGCCTACTGATCACTTTATAAAATTGATTTGTGATCTCCCTCAACTTTATAACCCCTTCAATATGTTTCTCCATATTCTCTGCTGCTATCCTGGTTTTTACTTCAACACCAACATCCTCTTTCTTTGCACCCACCAAACCTATTAAGACATCCAACATCCCTGCTGAATACTTAAAGGGCTCTTTAATTCTGAAAAATCCTTTTCGTCTTGGTCTTCTAAACACTACTCTTTGTTCTGGTTCAAGTAAGATGTCCCCAGCGTTATGATTTTTGATACCTTCCAGATCTTCATTAGATGTTGTGATACTCAACTTATCAACACTTCGTTTAAATCCGATCTGGATACTCAACTTATGATTAGATGCTGTGATACTCAACTTGACAAAGGCATCCATGAATTCCAAAATCCTGTAGTAGGCAATCTTGTCATTTGAACTCAACTCCTTCCTTTGGTTCATATACCTTCCTAGAGGTATAAGATCAGAAAGATTCAGAGAAAGTAAATCGTTGTCACAGAAATAACAGATCTGTTTATTCGCTCTTTCCACCTGATAGATACTGTAGTAAATATCTGTTTTTTCAAATCTATTATTTTTAACTCCAGTGATTTTTCTAATAGGTGAAGAGAAAAAGACATCTTTTCTGTCTTGTTTATGCCTCGAGAATCTGGCCTTGGCTTGATCATCTGCAGTGGAATTTTCAGCAAAGTTAGGCATAATCATTGCAACCCTCTCTTCTCTTTTAGCGTATAAATAGCTGAAGGCTATCTCTCTAGATGCACATGTTTGAAAAGGATCTATTCTTTCGAGTTTCATCTGATCCATTTGTCTTTTGGCAGCAATCCTCCTTAAGATTAGTTCTGTTTCAGTAAGAACTTTATTTCTTACTCCTTTTTCAACTAGAGCTTTTCGGACAGTCTTCTCTGTAAGTGGTTGATTAGATTCTTGATTTGCAGAGGTTGGAATTTCAGTACTGGGATCTTCTTGGATGTTTGTTACAAGAACATAGGTGGTATCTAGTATTATGGAAGAGGTTGGGATTTCAAAGATCGAATCTTTAGAGATTGGAGCATTTGTGGTGTTTACTTCTGAAGGATTGATTTGTACATTGGGTACGGAAGTTGAAGTTGGTTGTTGGTTGGAGGCTCTAGGTCTTGTAGCCGTGTTCCTTGATATTCTGGGATTTGGATTCTGGTTCTTTCAAGACCAAGGATAAACCTTGCAGCTTCTGGATCTCTTGGTAATGGACGCATTGCTAAAGGAGTTGCATGAATTGGAGCTTCTGGATTAGCAGGTGGATTTTCTTGTGGTTGTTCTTCCTCAGTGGGTTTTTTCTGAGGATTGTTGTTGTGGTGGTTGTGATGAAGGTTGATCTTGAGTCGGTTTAGAGGTTGATGCCACAACCTTTTGCCTTTTCTCCCCCTTTTGAGGATCAGAGGCGTCAGAATGATGATCCTTAGATCTTTTTTATTTTAGTGCAGTCTTTTTATAGGCTCTGTCTTCCTTAGCTTTCTTTCTTGACTCATTGTGGGCAGAGATTGAGTTTACGGCTGTTGTGAGTGTATTCATAGAGGTATCTAAGGCATATACCTTATGGGTAAGTTCAGCTGCTGGGGCGGTGTTGATTCTTGAAACAAACGTTGCATTGATATTGTTGAACTTGTCAAGTATGGTCTTCTGAAAGGTTGCCAAGTCAGATTTGCTGACCAAGCCAGAGGATGTAGAAGGTTCTGAAAAAATGACAAAATCAAGTAGCTTCTTTATATCCGCAACAAACAGACCAAGTAGCTACTTTATATCCGCATTCGACTTAAAATTGCTTTCCAACTTCTGAAACTGCTCAATTGATAGATTTCTTTTGGTGTCATGAGTAGTGATTAAGAAGTTCTTAATCTGATCCAACGTTTAGGTGTCCTCCTTCTGAGTGGCTCTTATTTCACACAGTGAGAAGTTCACATGTGTTTGCTCTGCACTGAAGTTGGAATTACTGTTTTCTATGGCTTGTTTTAGATCTTCCATGGATCCCTTCATTTGGTCAATAAATGCTTGAAACGCAACATTTATGAAAAATTCAGGTGGGGGGGGGGTAACCGATTCATCTCCAACACATGGAGCCTCGTGACCCTCACGTTCAGTAGGGCCCTCATTCACACCTGTTTGTACGTTGAGTGTGAAGGGACTTCCATCCTGTCTTCGAGGGCTCCTAGGAGTCTCATCTTCGGATGTTCTGATCACATTGACTTGATCTCCACCATAATTGAGGTACGATTTGTGCTATGTTGCCATAACCCCCTCTAATGGGATTTCATTGGCTTATGGATTGGAAGTTACTATGAACGTGCCAACTTTTATCCAGTCTATATCGTCAACCACGAAGGCATTGACGTCGTGTTAGGGAGGTAGCGATTTCTGGGGCGAAGAAACTCTTATATTTGCATCATCATCCTTTTGAGAGGAAGATGACGAGGAGGTTTCCCCGGATGTGCTTGATTCAGAGGCATTTGAGATGGCCTCTGATCAGTTAGTTTCAGGGCTTGGGTTTGGACTGAGCTCAAGTCCCTTTTCAATAGGTGTTGATGTGTTGGCTTCAACCCTAGTAGATGTGCTAGCTCTGGTTGGACTCGGTTGAATTCTCTTAGTTGTGTCCCTTTGGACATCTTTTGTACCTATTTTTAATAATCGCTCGGCATAGGTAGAATCTCTCTGGTTGTCAGTCGCATTATTTTCATTCTCAGACTCACTTGACCCCTCACTCACTAATCTAGATTCTAAAAACTCTAGGGTAGGTGACATCTATTCTGAGATGACCAGAGAGTTCCTATAGTTTTGTAGAAGAAGAGAGGTGGAAGGGATAAGGTTAAGCATATACCTTGAGAGTTCGCATTGCTTGTTGTATCCATCCTTGTGGATTGTTGGTCGGTGAATCTTCATCACATGTAGTTTGTAAAAGGGTTGGACATAGGGAAGTTTCCATTTGGATATGGCACTTTGGATGAATAGGGCTAGGAATCATGGAAACATCAACATTGGTAGAGGTTTATTCCTCTTTAGAAGAAGATCCTTGTTGTGTACAACACCATGTATTTCTTGAAACAAAAGATTAGTGTAATCTAGGGGACAGTTAAAGAACATACCATACATCATTGTGATGATATTCGTGTTGGCCTGATCCATCGATCTGATCTTGCATATGAGGCTTTTATTCAGGATTAAGACCAGAACATTCCACATTGGGGGAAGGGATTGTCGCTTGAATTCTAAGACTCTTGTGATTTTTTTGTTATAGCCTAACATGTCCAGAAAGTTAACCTGGACATCAGAAGTTGGGTTCTGTTCAAGGTCAGGATTTAGCTCAGGAGTTCCATTAACCATTATGAATGATTCAGGAAGAACAAATAGTTTGTGATAGATATCAGAAGTAGCTTCAAAAGAAGACTGGGTTCTGAAGAGAAAGATTCAAAAGTCTGAAGTCAAGTGAAGTAAAGCCTAAGGCATAACTTCTGAAGTGGCTACTTCAGAAGTTCTGAATATTCTGAAGAAGTTCTGAAGATGGTTCTGAAGACACTTCTGAAAAAGTTCTGAATAAGTACAGAAGCAGTTCTGAATCCGTCTGTCATTTTTGTACTGTATCTTTAGCATTTCCTTTTGTATATAAATAGATAGTTTGTTAGAAAAAACGTTGATAGATAAAGCTTGTAAAGATACACATTTTGTAATACAGTTCAGTAATCAATACGAAATACAACTTTACTGACTCAATTCTTGTTCTTGTGCTTTAATCTTTCTACATTCTTGATTGTATGGGATCTAACAATTGGTATCAGAGCCAATTCATCTGTTCTTGAAATTCAGAGAAGAACTTGTCAGATCTGACAGTTCTTGATATTCTTGTTTGATAAATTCAAGATTCAATTTTAGGTGAATTCTCGATCTATTTCAAATCAAAGATGTCGAAAGAAATTGTCTCCATCGGATCAGAAACTAAACCACCAACTCTGTTTTTGGGTGAATATCATCAGTGGCGAATCAGGATGATTCAATTCTTGGACAATATCGATGAAGCTGTAATGCAATCGATTGTAAATGGCCCTCTGGAGGTCTATGTGGAAATTCCATCAGTACCAAGAACTGAATCTACTCTTGAGATACCTGCATCGCGAATCAAGAAAAGCCTAGGTATGTACAGTACTGCTGAGAAAGCTCAAGCTAAAGTTGACAAAAGGGATATTCAATAGGGTAGATAGCTTAACATCTGCTAAAGCTATGTGGGATGAGGTTGAAGCCCAAATGCCGGGGTAGCACAAAGGCCCAAGCACAAAGATTGAATATCTGTGTGGGTACTTATGAAAACTTCAGGTATAAAAAAAATGAATCTATTACAGAGACTTATCACAGATTCAACAATATCCTGAATGATCTGAGAAGAAATGGTGTTCAGAAATCTAATTCTGAGATAAACAACAAATTTCTGAACAACTTGGGTAATGAATGGTCAAGCTTCTCTAACAACATGGTTACTAGAAATCTATCTAGAAAATCTATTCATGATGTCTATGGCATTCTATTCCAACAAGAGGACAAAATCAAGACTAGACAGAATGAACAAAAGAAGGCAAATGAAATAGTAGCCTTGTTGAGCAAGAAGTATAATAATTCTATGACTATTTCTGCTAAGAGCAAAATTTGTGAGATCCCAGAGACAAATTTGTGAGATCCCAGAGACAAATTTGTATGATGGGGATGAATCAGGTGAAGAGCTAAAGAGAATTTATGATAATATTGCTTTTATGACAACGCAATTCACTCAAAGATATAATCAAAAATATCATAATAAACCAAAATCTGAAGTTGGACTTAAGAAAAATCAAGATGATGGTCAAACTGAGACATCTGAACTAGCAAGATGCTTTAATTGTGGTAAGCCTGGTCATTATGCAAGACAGTGCAAAATGCACAAAGTAAAAAACTCAGGCTACTATGAGAAAAAGCATCTTCTTGCTAAGAAGAAGGAGCTTAATCCAGCTTTGGTAACCAAGTATGAAGAGGATTGGTTAAACTGGAGTGATGGTGAATATGATGAAGAAGTAGCTCACTATGCCTCAAATTGCTATATGTGCCAAATGGATCCAGAAGATAAACATGCACATGATTCTGAGGTAATTTCTTCATCTTATGAACTAAATTCTGAAATAGATTACTCTTCTAAATCAAATTTTGAACCAAATTCTGAACAATTTTCTAGAGATTCTGAAATGCAAAATCAAGTTCAGAATATGTTTTCTGAATTTGAAAATCTCAGAAAGAGAATCAAAGGTGAAAGAATGTTGGTAAATAAATTCAGAGCTGAAAGTCAAATCTATAAACAAAATTACCAAGAAGCTGAACAAATTTTTGAAAAAATTTCTAAAGAAAAATTATTAATAAAATAAAAGATGGATAGTTTACAAAAAGATATTGTTAGATATTAAAGTATGAGTCAAAGAAGAGATGTCTACAAATATCAACACACAATTCTTGTTATAACTAATTGTTGTTAGACGCTCCCTTTATGACACATGGCACTTTGTAATTGGCTAGCATTTTGACTTTCTGTCTTTGTATATGTATAAATAGCATTGTATTGTGTTTGTAAAAAGTGTCGATTAATACATTTACATTTTGAAGAATACTGTGCGTAATTCATTTCATAATCTTTGTTCTTCATTCTGTTTACTGTTCTATTGATTTAAATTGTTAATTGATCTGCTTCCGCAATTCACTCAGATTCAATACTCTCAATTAACAATCGGTTTAAAGGAATCTGGAACCAACAATTGGTATCAGAGCCTTCTAATCAATCTATTAATTATTAGATCTCTTCCATTGAAAGAATTCCTTTCAATCGAACAGTATTTTCTCAGATTCAAAATTTGTTTATCAATCCACTCTGATTTACGAAATTCTGTTGAAACGTTAACAATCTTCTCTTAAATTGAGTCATTCATTTTGTAATGCGAAGAAACGGTGATATTATCGACTGTTCTTCTTAAGATTTAATTGTTCTAAATTTCTTTCAAATCTTCAAATTTTCTCTTCTATCATACTCAAATGACAAATTCGAGCTTGAATGCCGTTTATACGTCCGGGTCCCCGACTAAACCTCCAACTCTTGTACGTGATGAATACCCACAATGGAAGATTCGAATGGTTAACTTCTATGAGGGATTGGATGCCGAGTTATATCCAATTATTCAAAACGGTCCGTTTGTTCCCACCACTACTATTCCCGTAATTCCGGCCACCGCAAATTCGGATGAGGTACCAAAGAAGACCGGTTCGAAGTCAAGGAATAATCGGACCGATGAAGAAAAAGCTAAGGTGGAATTAGCTAAGAAAGCTAAGTCTCGTTGATAATGGCCATTCCAAATGAGATTTTTCAATCTCTCGGACTCATGTGACACAAGAAAAGATTTATGGGATCAACTGGAGAATCTCTTAGAAGGTGGTGCGAAAATGAAAAAGAACGAGAAGAGCCCAAGCTCTAAATGAATATAATAGTTTTCAAGCACCGACCGATGAATCTCTCGGAACAAACATTTCATCGATTCAACAATACGATTAATCTCTCGCAAGAGATGTGACATTGTTAGATCAAAGGAAGACAACAATGTTCTATTTCTCAAAAGGTTAAACCCTGAATGGTCAAATCTATCCATGTCACTACAAGCCAATCAGGATCTTGAACAATGGTCGCTGCATGATGTATTCGGTACACTGCAAGCTCATGAAAAAGAAGTTGTTCAGAAAAGAACAAACATCGGAGGTCCTCCGGCTTTGATCTCGTAAACAAAAGGAATCGAGAAGACAAAGTGATGACAGAAGAAATAGAAGGCCTTCATATCGAGATCGCTCCGGAAGATGACTCTGAATCAGATGATGAAATTAAAGCGTTTGCTGACTCTCTGGCTTTAATAACCAAGCAATTTACTAATCGTTTTGGAAATAGGTCTTTGAAAGGAAATAAACGATTTGATCGTCCCTATGTTCCTAAACAAGAAGTACAAGAGTAGAGAAAACGAGAAGAAGAAAAGAAAGAAGAAGAATTAAAAAGGAAGAAAGATGTCCGCTACGGATGTGGCAAACCCGGACATTACTCGAGAGATTGCAGGAGCTGCGGAAAAGGATAAAACTTATTACAAAAACAAATATAAGTACAATGTCACCGAAAGAGCACACTTTGCGTAAAAAGAAAACTGGGTGCAAGATGAATCCAGCGGTGATGAAGCCATGTTCTGTGGAATGGCAAACACAAACGAATCAGAGGATCAACCCTCTGAGTCACCGGTTAGTAATTTCTCTGGATCATCTGAGCTTGAACAAACGATTGTGATGTTATCAAACAATTTTGAGGAACTAAAACTGAAACTCACAATCGAAAAGAAATTACGAAAAAGTACTGAGAAAACTCTTTCTACAATCAAAAGGGAAAGAGATATTTTCAAAAGAGAAATGGATTTACTTACAGAAGAAAAACTCGAATTAAATACTGCAAAGGAAACAATTTCCATGAGTTTAAAACTTTCTGAAGAAAAACTTAAAAAGGAAATTTTGAATCTCAATAAACTTCTGGAAGAAAAAAAGGAAAGAAATCAGAGACAAAGAGAGTGATAGACTCAACTCTGTAGCACTTAAAAACTATTTTCAGAAAGAGAGAGAATTTTTACACATTGAACTTCAACAGAAAAAGCTACAGATTATAACATATCTGGATGCACAGAAGGTTCATGACAAAATTAACACACAAGTAGGAAGATCCGGACTTGGTTTCGAGGACCTAGATCCCTACACGTGTAAGAAAAGGTCGATCCGAAATGTTTTTTGTGTTGGACAAATACAGAAGCCAAAGTTTCCAATTTTGTATGAAAAATCTATTTTAAAAAAATCTAGATATGAAAATCATCATAAAACAAGCAAACTTCAATTCGAAAATATTGAATATTGTTGTAAAACAAATGTTGATCTAAATAAAGTTCGTAAGAAAGATGATATTTTCAATTTTGGTTCAAATAAACATACAATTTTGAATCCGTAGGCCGATATTTTTGTTCCAAGTCGAGCGAGAAGAAGATCTACGACTTATGTTTGAAAACGATATTCTCTCTACTCGATAAGTGTTTTAGAAATGAAACTCTTTGTGAGAATCATCCGAGAGATCACTCCTGTTCATTTGAAGATTTACATCTTTCTCGAAACACAAGAAAGCTTTGCCGAGATTACGTATCCATGGGAAAATGACAATAATGATGAAGAATTTTTTGATAACTGCGAAAATTACCTTTCAAATTTAGAAATTAATTCTTTTAAATCATCAAAAGTTATCACAAATAATTCGAAATTATTGATAAAAAGGATGATTATTTGTATACCGATAAATCTCAAGAAATCGAGCTTCGATAGAGATTGTGCTAAACTTTCAAGTGGTATACCTATTCTTCCCGTTTCTCGTTCCGAACCGAGAAAATCGGATATCTATACATCCAGACTTCTTCGATATGTGTCTCAAAGCCAAAACATGTCTTGAACTTGAGAAAGAGGCAGAACTCAAAACCAAAGTGCAAAATCAAAAGATTTTAAACTCTACTCTTCCGAAGTTTACTAATATTCAAAAAGGCAAATGGAAATCCTCTAATACTTATGTTCCTTTTTCAGTAAATAACAGAGCTTCTGCAAAAGTAGATCAGAGGAAGAACACGAGAAGAAAAAGCCAGAACTAAAACAAAAGTCTAGTCTAGATAGGTTCTCTAGAACAACTGATACTAGAAAAGACTTTAGAAAGAATAATTGTAATTACCATTCTCGCAATGACAATTCAATTCAATCTTCTATGTTTCAGTCTTCTGAATGTTTTTCACTGTTCTTAAAGTTAAAACAATTTTTCTCGCAAACCTACGATCATTCCAATTCAAGATGTTTATCACAAAAAGAATAAAACTCAAAAACACCAAAAACCAAAAATAAAGTCTTTACCTTCTGTTAAATCAAAAAACGAGCATACTCCAAAAGCTAACATAACAGGACCCATTATGCGATGGGTACCTAAGAAATTCTGATTTTTGATTGCAGAAACAGCGTGTGCATATCTGGTATCTTGACTCTGGATGCTCGAGGCACATGACTGGATCCCAAAATTTACTATCCCAATTCAAGGACAAATCAGGTGGAATAGTAACTTTTGGTGATAATGGTAAGGGTCAAATAAAAGGCTACGGTACTCTACAAGAAGGTAATATCACCTTATCAAAGGTAGCTCATGTTTCTGGCTTGAAACATAACCTCCTCAGTGTAAGTCAACTTTGTGATTCTAAAATACTAGTAGTATTTGATGAAAAACATTGTTATTTATTCTCTAAGGCAGGTGAAGAACTTTGGAGAGCAGACAGGAAAGGTAACTTGTATATGATGAATTTTACCTCTAAGGATGGTAAGGAAACTTTATGTCTCATCTCCAAAAAGAGTGAAGTTGCGTGGCTCTGGCATCATAAAATGTCTCACTTAAATTTTAATAATCTTGAGATGCTTGTTTAAAACAAACTGGTATCTGGACTTCCTGATATTCATTTTCAAAAAGATCACCTCTGCCCTGCATGTGAAATGGGCAAAATTAAACGAGCATCTCATAAATCAAAAAGTGATCATTCTTGTACTAGACCTCTGCAATTATTACATGTGGATCTCTGTGGTCCAATTGCAATTCAGAGTCTATCTGGTAAAAAATATATTCTGGTACTAATTGATGAATTTTCCGGATATACTTGGCTTGCTTTCGTTCGTCAAAAGTCGAAGTCCCGGTGGTACTACGAATATGATGACCGTAATTCGTGTTCTTCTACATCGAAGATTCGGCAACTTCGAAGTGATAATGGTACGAGAATTCAAGAACGCCAAGCTTGAATCGTATCTTGTTGAACAAGGAATTACTCAAAACTTCTCTGTTCGCACTCCACAACAAAACGGTGTAGTTGAACGTCGCAACAACCTTGGTTGAAGCGACGTAACGATGCTCGCAGCCTTTCCGGTCTCCCAATTCACTTCGGGCCGAAGTCGTTGCTATCGCTTGTTTCACTCAAAACCGTTCAATTATTGTCAAGAGGCATCTCAAAACCTCTTATGAGTCGATTAATAAAAGAAAACCATCTGTAAAATTTTTTCATATCTTTGGCTGCAGATGTTTTATCTTAAACGACAGAGATAATCTTGGCAAATTTGATCCGAAGTCCGATGAAGCTAAATTTTTAGGCTACTCGTTAAATTCAAGAGCTTTCCGAGTTTTTAACTTACGAACAACAACTGTTATGGAAAGCATCAACATTGACTTCGATGATAACACTCAACTGACTTCTGAACACTCTACTTCAGAACTCAAGCTTAATACTGTTACTTCTGACTATCTTTCAGGTTCCAGAGAATCCGAGATTGATGCTATTTTTCATGATTTTCTGGGCGACGAAGTTGTGTCAGAAGCTATGTCACCTCCACATTTGCAGATACCAGATATTCTCCAAGCCTCAGGCATTACTCTCTCTGGTCCTGCTTCTTCTGTTTCCTCTGACACGTCTATTTTTCCAGAAGTTCCCATTACTACATCTGCCAGTCAAGACGCTACTTCTGTTCCATCATCTGAGGGGGAGACACAAGGACAGGTGACAAAACAGATATCAGAAGAACATACAGAAGAAAATAAAGAAGATTTTGTGTTTCCGGATGAAATCATTTCGTCAAATGCAACAACCCATTCAATTTCTCAACCCAGAATGACGAAATGGACTAAATCTCACACACCAGATCTTATAATTGGTCGTTCTTCTGAGGGGGTCAGAACACGATCTGCTACTGCAAATGAAGCATTCTTTGTTAATTTTCTTAGTATGATCGAACCTAAACGTGTACATGAAGCCTTAGTTGAACCAAGCTGGGTGGATGCTATGCAGGAAGAACTACTTCAATTCGAAAGAAATAAAGTTTGGCGTCTTGTTCCTTTACCAAAAGGCAAAGTTGCCATTGGCACAAAATGGGTATTTAGGAACAAAAAGGATGAAGATGGAATTGTTGTCAGAAATAAAGCTCGTTTGGTGGCTAAAGGCTACTGTCAAGAGGAAGGTATCGATTATGATGAAACCTTTGCTCCTGTTGCAAGACTAGAAGCAATAAGATTATTCTTGGCTTTCTCTGCATACAAAAACTTCAAAGTCTACCAAATGGATGTTAAATGTGCATTTCTTAATGGATGTCTAAAAGAAGAAGTGTATGTCGAACAACCCGATGGTTTCAAAGATGCAAAATATCCAGTAATACGTTTATCTTCCTGACAAAGCGTTGTATGGTCTAAAGCAAGCCCCAAGAGCCTGGTATGAACGACTATCGAAGTTTCGATCGGCAAAGGATATGAAAAAGGTAAAATCGATACAACTCGTTCATCAAAAGAGGCAAAGGTATGTTAACTATAGTTCAAATTTACGTGGATGACATAATATTTGGTTCTACTCATCAAACGAAGTTGATTTGTTTTCTAAGTTGATGGAAACCGAATTTGAAATGAGTATGATGGGAGAATTAACTTTCTTCCTAGGACTTCAAGTTAAACAAAGTACCTCTCGGTATCTTTATAAATCGTGCAAAATATGTTTCGACATGCTTAAAAAGTTTCATCTTCAAAACTCATCATCCATGAAAACACCCATCTCTCCCGGTATGAAATTAGGACTCGACTCCTCCGGTAAATCCGTTGATATTACCGGCTACGGAGGAATGATTGGTTCTCTTTTATATTTAACGGCAAGTAGACCCGATATTATGTTTGCCACTTGTCTTTGTGCTCGTTATCAAGCCAATCCTAAAGAGTCTCATTCGTCGTAAAAGAATTTTTAGGTACTTAAAAGGTTCACCATCGTTGGGCCTTTGGTATCCTAAAAATTCTGGATTTGATTTAATGGCGTATACAGATTCTCGATCATGCGGGTTGTAAGCTTGACGGAAAAAGTACATCGTGTAGTGTCAACTTCGGGAAATCGACTTATAAGTTGGACATCCAAGAAACAAAACCGCGTATCCACATCTACAAGCCGAATATGTTGCCGTCGCTAGTTGTTGTTCACAAGTTATTTGGATGAAGACCCAACTCGTAGATTATGGTCTCGATATACGATAAGATTCCCATCCTATGTGATTCTAAAAGTGCTATCGCCATTACGTAAAATCCAGTTCAGCATTCCAAAACAAAGCATATCGATGTCAGGTATCATTTCATCAAGGATCATGTCGAGAAGGGTACAATCGAAATGTATTTTGTTTCTACTGATTATCAACTTGCTGATATTTTCACAAAAGCTCTTGATGAGAGTCGTTTTAACTTCTTAATTAGCAAGTTGGGAATGCTTAATATGTAACAATGATTTCTTCAGAAGCATCCAGAAGCCTCTGAACTATTCTGACGATACTTCAGAAGTCATCAGAAGTCTCTGATGCTGTCTGAACTCTTCGTAACACTTCGTGCCTCTGAATTACTCTGCTTTTCTGTTTCATAATAATATTCTTCTTTCAAGACATATCATAAAGTACAGATTGAGAAACGAGGTAAAGAAGCTACTACAGGGGGAGTTTACCATTCCAGGGGAAGTTTACCATTCAAGGGGGAGTTTACCATTCAAGGGGGAGTTTACCATTCAAGGGGGAGTTTACCATTCACGGGGGAGTTTCACAATGATGAAGATATTCGTCTAAGTCTAACTCTGGTTAGCTGTCTTCTGATTTACTATTTTACTTAAATTTTATTTGAATCTATCTGCTCTGAGTTTCTCTTGCCGCCAAGGTCTCTTAGACTTTTGATTCATTTCAAATTTTTTTTTAAAATATAAATCAAGTCGACATGTTTTTCAACTAAATTTTCTATAAATTGATAATTCTTATAATTTCCATTAAATATATAAATTCAATCAACTCTTGCCTCCAAGGTTGTTTAAATCTATATGTTTAATGCAAATTCTTCTTTATTATTCTTTTATAGAAACTAAACTCTCATGTGATTTTTTTTGTTCTCACTTGACTGATTTTTACACTTAAATAAATAAAATTAAGACTAAATTCTGTGTTTCTTCAATTAATTCAAAATTAATTGATTAATTAAACAGTTTTTTATTTTATTTTATTAATTTTGTTTATTTCTGCTTTTAAGAAAAATCGCATCTGCTACTAAATCATCATCATACATGTGTCTCGTCGTACACGTGTCTCCAATCGAAACCCTGCATGTGTATATCCGCGTGCTTACCTCAGCTCAAATGAACCGTTTTTTGTTTCTCCCCAAACTGAATAACCCCTTCCCATTCTACAGTTTCTCTCTCACATAAAACCCCCAATTTCAACCTTCATCTTCTTCCTCGCAAATATTCCCTAAATCGGTGTTTATTCTCATTGCAAAGACAAAGTGTTCTACTGTCAAGCATTCAAAAGTTCAAAATGGCTTCCAACTGTGCCCATCCTACCAACAATGATGAAGACAGAATCATCGATTCCACTGCTGATAGTACTCCCATTGTAAAACTGCCATTGAAGGCGAACAATGTGCAGGTACTGCTCAACCCTAACACTTATCAACCGGAATTTCGCATCATGATCGAGTTTCTACAACAAAGACCAGTTGAATCGCGCCCTAACCCTAACCAACCCAAACATCCCCGAAATCTATGTCCAAGAACTCGTGGCAAACAATGATCATCAAAAATGATGAAACACTCGCCGGTTCTGTCACCCATCCCGAACAAGTGGAAATTGTCGTTCAAATCCCAATCACCAAAAGAAAACTCGCCAAATATTTTCATCTTCCCCTATCGTTGATCGAAGTCGACGGGCAAACCATTCCCAATCCTCGCCCTAGAAGAAAACCCTTCCACGAAGCCCTCCTAGCCTTCATCAATCTTCTCCGGGTTACAATGAACCTCTTACCAGTCGTCCGAATTCAAAAGGAAGAAGTTGCCCCCAATGTGGAATCTACTCGTCTCCATACTCAACAAGAGCCTAACCTCGCAAAATAGGTTCTTTGGATCAAGCTAGCCGAAACATTCCGACGATTATGTATGGGATGTTCTACAATCGACCCTTGGACTATGCAAGTCTCATCTTCCAAGAGATCAAAGCAAATTGTGCATACTAAGGTGCTCCATCAAAGTCGGGGAAGCCACTACCAAGACTCATGTTCCCACGATTTCTATCCCTCATCACTCATCCCGCAATTGGGGCAATCGAAGCTCCCCGATTCAGCCATTCCGCAAAATTGCATCAATGAGCTCCCATCGATCAACCATTGACAAGATCGGCTACTTCCGCACCCGCAGAACTATCCAGGTACATGCTAAACCTAATCCCATCTAGCTCTTCTAATCTCCAAATCTATAGAAGCTCTATGGTTTTCTCGTAACAGAGAATTCCTACCCCAGCAGCACTTAGAGCCAGTGTAGGTGGTCGTGGTCCGGTGAGCATGAGATTGAAAAAACTAGGAGTGAACATCCGAGTGCTTCTACCCATGCCGACCTTCTATTAAATGAAGGTACGTAAGATGTCCACAGAGACACATATGAGTGTTCCTCTCCAATTCCCCAAAGGGCAACCACAACTTCGAGGTTGACGTCACCACGTCTCCACTCATTCGACTTAGAACGCCTCTCAAACCACCCGTAAACCACCGTTCGCAGGATACTTCTTCTTCTTCGAATCAAATTCAACCGGGGAAAGCACCTCCACTTCATCATCCTCCCAACAGATGATGATGATAATATAAGAGTTCATTCGCCCCGAACTCGCCACTTCCTTCACCACATGTTCATGTCTCCGTGACTGACATACCAATAAGCACAGAGGATGCGTCCACATCCTCTCCTAGGATAGATGCTGATGAATTCCCATCAGAGGGGTTACAGCCTAGGAATGCACCCCTTACCGGAGTGTTTACACTTCATCAAGGTAAGCATACTGTCTTCAGCACCTCATCCTCTGATGATGAGGATACTGTTGAAACAGTCAGAACAACCGAAGAGGAGCCTGTGCATAACACCCTCAAGGACAAGTTGGAAGTCCTTCTACACTCAACGTCAAAACAGTGTAGAAGGCCCCTCTGAACGCGAGGGTAAAGGGGCTCCATGTGTTGGAGATGCACCGGTTACATCTTCTGATTTTTGTCACTAATGCAGCGTTCTTGGCATTTGCTGATCAAATTCAGAGATCTGTGGAAGATCTAAAATTATCCGTCACAACTAATCATTCTATTCTTCTGAGCCTTCAATTTCAAATTGAAAGGCAAAACTCTCTTTTAGCAGATCTTCAGCGCCAAATGAGTACCTCTCAAGAAGATCAGAAGGCCTATCTTGCTGAACAACTTTTGCTCTTGAATAATGGTCTTCAAGCAAATACAGAGGCAATATCTCAACTTCCAGAATCTTTACGTGCCTCTGTAGACTACAGCTCTCTGGTGGCCGATATACAGAAGATTGTCAAGACCATCATCACTTCGATGATCCCTCCGTGTCTACGCTTGTCAAGAAATCGACCTCGCCTCTTTCCGTAAGATTATTCTTGAGCGAATGTCGACCATCGCTTCAAAGTACTCTTCCAAGCCCTCCACATCGTCAACCGACCGTAAACTTGTCGCTCTCGAAACTACTATCTCTCAACTTGTGCCTCCGGTTTCTTCTCTTGCCGAGGCGTTTACTTCCAAGAAGAAAGCCAAGGAAGAAAGGGCTTGCGTAAAGGCGTAACCGAAAGAAAACGTTCTGAGGATCAGGATCCTGATTCTCAGAAGGGGGAGAAAGTTTCTGAGCCTAAGCAAGCCAAACAAACACCACCAGAAACAAACACGACCACTGCTGACTCTTCAACGCCAACACCATCACAGAACCCTCTTCTTCAAAACAAGTGCCACTCACTCCAACACCTGGGCTACGCATTCGGTCCTCTACCCGCAGATCCGAGCTAGCTAAGTTTATTCGGGATCTTATGGGAAAAAGCGAATCCCGAGCTCTCCGCCGAAAGGGTCGAAGTAGTCGTAGCTCACGAAGAACGAGAACGAGCTAAAGCCGCAAAGGAAAGAGCTAAAAGGGCCGCAGAGGAGGATGAGGAAGTGTTCGTAGCCGAAAAAGAGAGAGCGAAGAGATAATACGCCGCAGGCTAATAGTTGAAGAACAAATAGAGATAGAGAGGGTCGAAAAAGAGAACTCCGGAAAGAGAAAAGGCTAGACTTAAAGAAGAACTACGAGACAAAATTTTGAAGTGAAGAAAGAGCAAGAGTCGTAGTAGAGGCCGCTCGAAGCGTAAGGAGATCGAAGAGAAGAATTTGAAGAAAAATTAAATAAAGTTGGAAACATTGTTGGAAACATTGAACTTCCAACAATTGAAGTTGAGAAAAGGCACATGTATGCTCCAACAGATCAGAAGATTTATCTCATGATGCCTAACTTCGCCAACCAATACAATGTTAGCAGTGAAGTTAAAGATAACTTCATGGCTCATAAACAAGACAAAAGACGGTTTTCACCATCGTTCCAATTACAAAGATAATGCCCATGAAACATAAGCAAGCTTCAAGATACACCCATTTGGTACACAATCTACGAGATAGTCGATCAAACAACAAAAGTTATTACATATGTGATAATGATCTCGTTGTCCATCCATCCACCGATCTCATTTTTCCGGAAGAATTTATGAAGACACAAATTTTCGAACGCAAAGATCCACAAGACCAAAGGTTGCCTACACTAGAATTATTCTGTGTATGAAATCATACATTAGATACAAAAGGCAGTCGACTTCCGCATTGGATTAAATTTCAAAATGGATAATCCGGCTATCTCTCGCACCAAATGAGGAACTTGAAGGGATAAACAAATTCGAGTGGGTAGACTTCTTACCGAACCGTAAGAGGGAATCATCTTCAAAAGACCAAATGGAAAGAGCTTCTTTCGCATCAAAGAAGCTCACAAATACTCTTCCGAGGTAGTCTACATCATCAAGTGCTTTGCTGGCTTAGACACGACAAATCCAGAAGTTGCAAAGAAAATAGAGAAAAGACTTGATGGACTTCAGAAGAACAGAGAGCTTATCAATAATATTTCAAGTATCATCGCTGCTGTTGATCCTCTCTGAAGAAATTTTTTTTAACTTCATACTTAGGGGGAGAATGTTAGATATTAAAGTATGAGTCAAAGAAGAGATGTCTACAAATATCAACACACACTTCTTGTTATAACTAATTGTTGTTAGACGCTCCCTTTATGACACATGGCACTTTGTAATTGGCTAGCATTTTGACTTTCTGTCTTTGTATATGTATAAATAGCATTGTATTGTGTTTGTAAAAAGTGTCGATTAATACATTTACATTTTGAAGAATACTGTGCGTAATTCATTTCATAATCTTTGTTCTTCATTCTGTTTACTGTTCTATTGATTTAAATTGTTAATTGATCTGCTTCCGCAATTCACTCAGATTCAATACTCTCAATTAACAATCGGTTTAAAGGAATCTGGAACCAACAGATATCATAAATGAAAAATCTGAAAAAGAAGTTACGAATGTTAAAATGAACTTTCTAAATCAAGAAAGACTTGATCTTTACAAAAAGATTAAGGAATTAGAAAATCTGAACTTTAAAATAGGACAAACTGAACAGACTCTGAATATTTTAACAAACTAGGCTCAGAATTCAAAATTTTACAACATAAAGGCAGGTTTGGGATATAATGAAAGCCAAATCCTGAAAAAGCCACCTGCAAATCTTTATGATTATTCAAAAATGAATTTTTTTAATGAAACTAATCCAGGTGTCATATCCAATCCTGTTAATCTCTCTTTGCCTGAAAGAATTCTTTTTGTAAAATCAGAAACCTTATTTTCTGAAGAAAAACATAGTAATTTTGGTAAAACAGACATGGTTTCTGAAGCATAAGTGATAAATAAAAATGTTACAAACATTTCTGAACTTACTTCTGACTCAAAAACTGTTTCTGTAGAAAAATCTGAATCATCTGTTAAAACTGAGATAACTTCTGAATTATCTTCTGAACTTACTTCTGAATTATTTTCTGAAGTTCTACAAGTGGAGATATCTGATAATACATCAGAACATGAAGAAAAATATGATGAATTCTAAGATGTTGAAACTTTACAAGATAATGATGAGAATTCAGAAATTATTTTTGATAATTCTGATGATGAGTCTAAAAAAATTTCAAATCAATTTTTTTTGCATCAAACATGACTCAAGATAAGTTCTCAGATATAATGAATGCTTCTGATTCAGAAGATGATGATCATCATATGGTTCAAGTCATTGATAAAGATGGATATTTGGTATATAAATTACAATCTTGTATGACTGAAGGAGAAATTTTAAAATCTGAAGCACCAAAATTTTCTTCTGACAAGTTTAATACTGTTTTTCTGAAACCAGAATTTCTGAAAACTGAAACTTCTTCTACTTCATCTATATCTACAAAAACATCTTTATCTTCAGTTAAATCTTCAATATCATCATCTGACTTTCTAACCAGAGTTAAAATGTTTGAAAAAGGACAATCTTCAAATTCAACTTCTAAAGTTCGGAATTCAAATCCTCAATCCGAAGTTAAAACTAAAGAAAGTAAAAGAATTTCTTATACTAATCCTCATTTCTTATCTTTTACAAAGCTATCCACTTTAGTTTGGAGAAAGAAAGGTGAAAGACTATCAAAGACTGACAAATTAGATAGTTTTTCAAAATCAAAGAAAATTGATGTACCAAAGATTAATAAAGTGAATAAAAGAACTTCTGTTGACAAATCAAATAGTGTTAATTCTTGTTCATCTACTGGTTTATTAAATATTCTGAAGAAACATATTCACTGCATTAATTGTGGTCATCATAATTTTCATCTGACCTCCAAAACAAATAAGAAAAATCTTGAGAAATCAATTCAGAACTTCTCAGCTACATTGGCAAACAAATATAAAAATAAAAAGAAAGGTAAAAATAAAGCTAAGACTAATAAATCTAAAAGTTTTGAACACACTTCTGACTTTCAAAATATTAAGTCAAAGTTCAGAAATTCAAAGTTTTTGACTAATCTCACAGGACCCATTCTTAAATGGGTACCTAAATCTCAATAATCATTTTTGCAGATATGTCATGTGTGGGTCTTAGATTCTGGATGTTCAAGACACATGACACCTTTCAAAGAACTTCTAACTCATTATCATGAAAGATATGGAGGAACAGTTAGCTTTGGAAACAATGCAAAAGGTTATGTGAAAGGATATGGAACTTTTTCAAAAGGAGATGTCAAAGTGATGAAGGTTTTCTATGTGGAAGGTCTAAAACATAATCTTTTCAGTATAAGTCAGTTCTGTGACAAGTATTGGAAGGTCAATTTTGATATAGACTACTGTCATGTTCTGAGTTCAGCAAACAAAAATGAGTTAACTGCTTATAGAGATGGAGATATCTACACTGCAACTTTCACTACAAATGGTCAATTACAAGGAGTTTGATATATTTCTACAACGATGAGAAATGATAGTTGGCTTTGGCATAGAAGAATGTCACATCTTGTTAGAACTCATTTTGGGAAAGTATGAAACAGAATTAAGCAACTACTAAGATCAGATGACGTGGCAAGAGTATCCTTCGCATGTCTATTAGTTAGTTACTTCCTTGCTTACGTGTCTCATTATAATAGGTCCAGTAGTTGACTTTTATTGTTGTATTCGTATAAATAGCTCTATTCACTGAATGTAAAACTATCGATTGAGAATACAAAATAGAGAGCTATTACTTTGTGCACACTGTGGTGAATTATTGAATATCAATTACGATTGTTCTTCCTATTTTGTTCTTACTAATCATACTGTTAATCTTAGATCTTACTGCTTCCGCTCATACTTTCACTTTTGATCTGTTGATTACTTAATAGAAAGGGATCTGGGTTCCAACAATTGGTATCAGAGCCTGATAATCAATCTATTAATTATTAGATCTCTTCCATTTGGAGAAATCTCTTTTCTATTCGACAGTATTTTCCATTTTTAAGCACCTGTTCTTCACTCTGCTCTGTTTTACGAGATTTTGTTAAATTCATTAAATTTTCTCTAAATCTGTGGTAATTTCTGCTTAAAATTGAGTTTAGTAAGTATTTTGTCTCATTTCGATCATTTTGAAATTAATTTGGTTCAAATTTCAACAAATCTTCAGTCATTTTCAAAATCTTTATTTCTGACAATATGGTGAATTCAAATCTGAACGCTGTATACACATCTGGTTCTCTGACTAAACCTCCCACTCTAATACGTGATGAATATCCACAATGGAAAATTCGAATGATCAACTTTGTTTGAAGGATTAGATGCTGATCTATATCCTGTTGTTCAAAATGGTCCATTCGTTCCAATGACAACCATCCCAAGGGTACCTGCTACAGCAGTTTCTGATGAAGTCCCTGCTAGGAGTATTCCAAAATCAAGGGATAATTGGAAGGATCCAGAGAAAACTAAGGTTGAATTGTCCAGAAAAGCTAAAAGTTTGTTAATCATGGCTATTCCGAATGATATATTTCAATCCCTGGACTCCTGTGATAGTGCCAAGGAACTATGGGATCAATCGGGAAACATACTGGAAGGTGGGGCAAAGATGAAAATAAATAGAAGAGCCCAAGCTCTAAATGAATACAAAGGTTTCCAAGCCATCCCTAAAGAATCTCTGGAACAGACTTTTCATAGATTTAATGTATGTAAAAGCTGTGACATTATCAGATCCAGAGAAGACATTAATGTCTTATTTCTCAAAAGACTAAATCCTGAATGGTCAAATCTCTCTATGTCTTTACAAGCAAATCAGGATCTGGAACAATGGTCTCTTCATGATATCTTTGGAACTCTTCATGCCCATGAAAAAGAAGTTGTTTAGAAGAAAAGCACTATCGGTGGATTGCTGGCTTTAATCTCTGAGTCCAGAGGATTAGTCAGAAGGAGTAGGGAAGTTGAAAAGAAATGGAAAAACAAGGCTCTCATGTCAGAAGAAATCTTAGAAGATGATTCGGACTCTGATGACGATATCAAAGCTTTTGCTGATTCATTGGCACTTATTACCAAACAATTTACAAAAAGGTTTGGTAATAGAAATATTCAAGGAAGCAAAAAGTTTGATCCCCCTGTTCCCAATTATTCACCTCGACAAGAGATCCAGAGGTCTGAAAAAACAGATACAGAGAAGAAGGATGAAGAATTGAAGAGAAAGAAGGATGTGTGCTACATATGTAGCAAGCCAGGGCACTACTCAAAGAGCTGGAGAGGACCTCTGAACAAAGACAATCTGTACTACAAGAATAAATACAAGTACAATGTTGATGAAAGAGCTCACTTTGCAGAAAAGGAAAACTGGCTGGGAGATGAATCAAGTGGTGATGAAGCTGTGTGCTTGGAATGGCCAGAACAAATGAATCAGAAGATCAGCCTTCTGAAACACCTGTATGTAATCTCTCTGACACATCTGAACTTGAAAACACCATTTTTGGAATATCAAAGAATTTTGAAGAACTTAAGCAAAAGCTTACAGTCGAAAAGAATTGAGAAAACAAATTGAAAAAACCCTCGTCGAGACTCAAAGAGAGAGAGAGATTTATAAAAAAGAAATGACTCTTCTAACTGGAGAAAAACTGGAACTAAATGTTGAAAATGAAAAGATTTCTGAAAATTTAAGAAATACAGAAGTCAAGTTTAAAGAAGAAAAATTGAGATTAAACAAACTTCTGGAAAACAAAGAAAATGAGATCAGTACTAAGGAAAGTGACAGATTAAATTCTGTTGCACTTAAAATTATTTTCAGAAAGAAAGAGAGTTTTTGCATATTGAACTACAAAAGACAAAGCTACAGACTAAAACATATCTGGATGCTCAAAAAGTTCATGACAAGATAAATACACAGGTAGGGAGATCTGGACTTGGTTTTGAGGATCTGGATCCCTACACATGTGAAAAACGATCAACTCTGAATTATGTTTTCTGTCTAGGACTAAAACAAAAGCCTGTTGATAGCGGAAGATCGTATAGGTTCACACTATGGGTACGAAGGCTACAAATATTTTGAGATACTTCCCCCCAAACTTGAATAAGTCAATGTCCCCATTGTACAAAAATGGACAACTTTTGTGGCTCGGTTTGGTAACAAGAGGAAAGTATTTGAGGCTGAGAAAGAAAATGAGGGCCTACGTCCTTTTAGTGTTGACAATTCAAAAGTCAATTAAGAAAGTAGCACCTGAAAAGGGGAATAAGCTCGAAGAAAACTAAAAAGAAATCAACATCACAATATTTATATTACTAATAAATCCATTATATAACCCAAAAGACTGAATATATAAAAAAAAGTTTAAAAGATGATAAATAACCAAGAATCAAATAGCATGAGAGGATTGAGGCAGACACAATAAGTCATGGAAGTTGTTGATGGATCTGAGATGAGCAAACAGCAGCATGATTGGCTCTAGCAACGGAGGAAACAACGACGAATTAAGTAGCAACGATGGAAGATCTGACGCTGAAAATACAAACTTTTATCCTCAACAGCTCCAAATAAAAATAAATAGATAAATAAAAAGGAATACAAACACATAAATAGAAAACATAACTAAAACACACGAAAAACTTAATAATGTGAAAAACAATTAAAGATAAGCACACAAGAAGACTAAGTATCACACAGAGGATCTTCAATATTGTTTTTTTCTTCTTTTTTTATTAATTTTTTTTAATATTTTTTTTTGCTTTTTTTTATCCCAAAAAATTTGATACTAGTCAGAAAGAGAAAAAAAGACTCAACTTATACACAAAAATATAAAACAAAAGACACAAAATTGGAGCTGAGAATAAGAAAGAAAGTTTGCATAAGGTTATGTAGGATGCGATTCACCACCCCGCATGTACATCTTCAAAAAGTGGAGTGGTTTCAAGATAATAGCCACCACCATCATACCAAAGGTTCTTCCAACAAATTCAGCACCCAAAGAACACGAGCTAGGCAAAACTTCAGAGCTTTTGATCACACAAATCCTCCCAACGGTCCATGGTATGACAACTTTAGGAGCATTATGGTCGCAAAAAGAAGACTGCACAACATGAGCAAAAATCATTAAGTTGGGAATTTTAGCATTTTGAAACACTTCTTCACTATTGGGAAGTAAAGAAGGTTTGCTCATGTGCTCGAAATTTGTCTCAAAAATCTCCAACTCTTTTTTAACATCACTTTCATCCTTACTGACACATTTTAACTTTTCATTGTCACTTGGTAAGGGACCTCGACTTTGATTTTTCATCTCGTCGACTAGTTGTGCCATCTTAGTATTCAAGGCTTCAAAAGAGGATGTGCAATTTCACAATAATATTGTAAAATTTTCTATTAAGCTTGGAGAAAATGTTTCAAAAGAGTGGGATGGTTCGGGTTGTTCAAAAAGATTCTCGGGTGGGTTGTTGGAAACAAAGAACGATAATCCATAACAGGGATCACTACCTTGAAAATCACATAAATAATCACAATTCTCCTCCCATGAATGGTCAAATGTATTTATATATGTGTCATTCCAATCTTGATAGGGATGTGACAATGAATGATAGGTGCCATCATCTTGAATATTTGTCAAAAAGTTAGGATGTTGTTCCCATGAATAATCGAAAGTATTGAAATTTGGGGCATCCCAACTAAAACCATCCTTTATTGTGAAAGAAAAATCAATGAAAAACTCAACTTATAACTCAAGAAACTCTGGAAATACGCCAATCCCCGGCAGCGGCGCCAAAAACTTGATAGCGGAATATCGTATAGGTTCACACTATGGGTACGAAGTCCCCAAAGTGGCGGTGCAAGTGCACGCCGACACTATGATTGCTTTTCAAGTAATAAAGTGGTATAGTACCAAGATCGTATCCACAGGGATTGGAATTCAAAGTTTCGAGTAGTAAGTTGAGAATACAACGATTTTTCTTAGAGAAGGAAAGTATATTTGAGTTTGATGATTTTAACAATGAAATCTAAATAAGCAACTAAAAATGGGTATGGGTGTAAATTTTCCTTAAGGCATTTTGTGGAAACAAATGGTTAAATACTTTGTAAATCAATAGAGTGGTTTATAAATACTCCAATCTCTCGAAAGTGAATAAATATAAATCGTGCTTTACAAAGTACTTATGAAATTTTCATATTTACTATTTAATACGCTTGACGATTTAGCTAAGTTTGATATGTAAAATCAAGTTCGATTAGTATAAAACATTTTACCCAAATCTCTTTGTGATAAAATACTTGACTAAAGTTTGAACCTTAGTAAATCATACAAAACCCATATCTCTACGTGGTTATCAAAGACTTTCTCAAATCTTTGTGCATCACTTAAGCCGTGCCCCTCTCTAGTTCTAAGGTCTAATATTAACACTTCAAAGTGATCGGCTTATCCGCATTGAGTTATGTCTCGACTCAAGTGATCAAGCTTAAGAATTAGTAATTATGGCAACACCCAAGTGTTGCAACTAGCCTTAAGTTTGATTCACACCCACACCCAGAAGAGGTGGTTAGTTCATAATAAAAGACATAATAAATAAGTATTTAAAAAGGAATTGCATTTAATTAAAAGTAACAGCTTGTTCACAGTGAATAGTCTTGTGGGCAGAATATAAAATTACATAAACTTAAATTGCAAAATTTAAATGCAGAAAAGTAAAACTGCAGAAATTAAATACATAAAATATATACAGAAAGTAGTCTTCCACCAAAGATGAACTTTGGTGGAGATGAGAAAGATAGATAATGGTGTAAATTGGTGTCTTTCCTTTGCATCCCAAAGCCTTCTTTTATAGTCTTCTTCAAGTATGGCAAGAAAATAAAGAAGTAATATAGTACAAATAGTTTTCACTATTTGTCCCATACCTCCAGAATTTTGAGCATGCTGAATCTGCCAAACCATGCCTTCAAGGATAAGCAAATGGTGTAATAGAGTACTTGTGAACAGCAGCAACTGCCTACTGTGGGCATATTTGTGCCCACTCTGCCCAGTGACGACCTCTTTTTGCATAAAATTCACTTTCTTGGCTATTTATCATCTCTTAAAAGCAAAATAGACAAAATGAAAGGGAAAGAAGCAAAATGGGTATAAAAATGATACTAAAATCCTAGAAAAAAGTAATTAATAACTCTCATAAATGAGAGTTATCATACCCCCAAACTTGAGGTGTTACTTGTCCTCAAGTAAAAAGAAAAAAATAAAAAGAATGTTACAAAGGGAGAAACGAAAAGAAAAACTTACAAGGACGATGTTGATAATTTCTTCGAGCATGAATGTTGGTACAACTTTCTTCATTGACTTTGTTGTTGTTTCCACTAATTAGTAGGGCTTTTTGAGTGTTTATATTTGGCTTTGTGTATTTAAACCTCCCCCAAACTTGTTCTATTCTACAAAAGGGTGAAAAAAAAAATCTAAATGGCCCACTTTTGAGTATTTGACTTGTTTTTGTGACCAACATGTTGAAGATTTCATATATATATATATATATATATATAATTTTTTTTTTAAATTTGCCACAAACTATCTTTATCTTCCAATTTTTCGAAGACTTAATTTTTTTTTCTTTTTTACTTGCCTTACAATTTTTCGAAGGCTACAAATATTTTGAGATACTTCCCCCCAAACTTGAATAAGTCAATGTCCCCATTGTACAAAAATGGACAACTTTTGTGGCTCGGTTTGGTAACAAGAGGAAAGTATTTGAGGCTGAGAAAAAAAATGAGGGCCTACGTCCTTTTAGTGTTGACAATTCAAAAGTCAATTAAGAAAGTAGCACATGAAAAGGGGAATAAGCTCGAAGAAAACTAAAAAGAAATCAACATCACAATATTTATATTACTAATAAATCCATTATATAACCCAAAAGACTGAATATATAAAAAAAAGTTTAAAAGATGATAAATAACCAAGAATCAAATAGCATGAGAGGATTGAGGCAGACACAATAAGTCATGGAAGTTGTTGATGGATCTGAGATGAGCAAACAGCAGCATGATTGGCTCTAGCAACGGAGGAAACAACGACGAATTAAGTAGCAACGATGGAAGATCTGACGCTAAAAATACAAACTTTTATCCTCAACAGCTCCAAATAAAAATAAATAAATAAATAAAAAGGAATACAAACACATAAATAGAAAACATAACTAAAACACACGAAAAACTTAATAATGTGAAAAACAAATAAGCACACAAGAAGACTAAGTATCACACAGAGGATCTTCAATATTGTTTTTTTCTTCTTTTTTAATTAATTTTTTTTAATATTTTTTTTTTGCTTTTTTTTTATCCCAAAAAATTTGATACTAGTCAGAAAGAGAAAAAAAGACTCAACTTATACACAAAAATATAAAACAAAAGACACAAAATTGGAGCTGAGAATAAGAAAGAAAGTTTGCATAAGGTTATGTAGGATGCGATTCACCACCCCGCATGTACATCTTCAAAAAGTGGAGTGTTTCAAGATAATAGCCACCACCATCATACCAAAGGTTCTTCCAACAAATTCAGCACCCAAAGAACACGAGCTAGGCAAAACTTCAGAGCTTTTGATCACACAAATCCTCCCAACGGTCCATGGTATGACAACTTTAGGAGCATTATGGTTGCAAAAAGAAGACTGCACAACATGAGCAAAAATCATTAAGTTGGGAATTTTAGCATTTTGAAACACTTCTTCACTATTGGGAAGTATAGAAGGTTTGCTCATGTGCTCGAAATTTGTCTCAAAAATCTCCAACTCTTTTTTAACATCACTTTCATCCTTACTGACACATTTTAACTTTTCATTGTCACTTGGTAAGGGACCTCGACTTTGATTTTTCATCTCGTCGACTAGTTGTGCCATCTTAGTATTCAAGGCTTCAAAAGAGGATGTGCAATTTCACAATAATATTGTAAAATTTTCTATTAAGCTTGGAGAAAATGTTTCAAAAGAGTGGGATGGTTCGGGTTGTTCAAAAAGATTCTCGGGTGGGTTGTAGGAAACAAAGGACGATAATCCATAACAGGGATCACTACCTTGAAAATCACATAAATAATCACAATTCTCCTCCCATGAATGGTCAAATGTATTTATATATGTGTCATTCCAATCTTGATAGGGATGTGACAATGAATGATAGGTGCCATCATCTTGAATATTTGTCAAAAAGTTAGGATGTTGTTCCCATGAATAATCGAAAGTATTGAAATTTGGGGCATCCCAACTAAAACCATCCATTATTGTGAAAGAAAAATCAATGAAAAACTCAACTTATAACTCAAGAAACTCTGGAAATACGCCAATCCCCGGCAGCGGCGCCAAAAAGTTGATAGCGGAATATCGTATAGGTTCACACTATGGGTACGAAGTCCCCAAAGTGGCGGTGCAAGTGCACGCCGACACTATGATTGCTTTTCAAGTAATAAAGTGGTATAGTACCAAGATCGTATCCACAGGGATTGGAATTCAAAGTTTCGAGTAGTAAGTTGAGAATACAACGATTTTTCTTAGAGAAGGAAAGTATATTTGAGTTTGATGATTTTAACAATGAAATCTAAATAAGCAACTAAAAATGGGTATGGGTGTAAATTTTCCTTAAGGCATTTTGTGGAAACAAATGGTTAAATACTTTGTAAATCAATAGAGTGGTTTATAAATACTCCAATCTCTCAAAAGTGAATAAATATAAATCGTGCTTTACAAAGTACTTATGAAATTTTCATATTTACTATTTAATAAGCTTGACGATTTAGCTAAGTTTGATATGTAAAATCAAGTTCGATTAGTATAAAACATTTTACCCAAATCTCTTTGTGATAAAATATTTGACTAAAGTTTGAACCTTAGTAAATCATACAAAACCCGTATCTCTACGTGGTTATCAAAGACTTTCTCAAATCTTTGTGCATCACTTAAGCCGTATTTTGAACCCGCCCCTCTCTAGTTCTAAAGTCTAATATTAACAATTCAAAGTGATCGGCTTATCCGCATTGAGTTATGTCTCGACTCAAGTGATCAAGCTTAAGAATTAGTAATTATGGCAACACCCAAGTGTTGCCAACTAGCCTTAAGATTGATTCACACCCACACCCAAAGAGGTGGTTAGTTCATAATAAAAGACATAATAAATAAGTATTTAAAAAGGAATTGCATTTAATTAAAAGTAACAGCTTGTTCACAGTGAATAGTCTTGTGGGCAGAATATAAAATTACATAAACTTAAATCGCAAAATTTAAATGCAGAAAAGTAAAACTGCAGAAATTAAATACATAAAATATATACAGAAAGTAGTCTTCCACCAAAGATGAACTTTGGTGGAGATAAGAAAGATAGATAATGGTGTAAATTGGTGTCTTTCCTTTGCATCCCAAAGCCTTCTTTTATAGTCTTCTTCAAGTATGGCAAGAAAATAAAGAAGTAATATAGTACAAATAGTTTTCACTATTTGTCCCATACCTCCAGAATTTTGAGCATGCTGAATCTGCCAAACCATGCCTTCAAGGATAAGCAAATGGTGTAATAGAGTACTTGTGAACAGCAGCAACTGCCTACTGTGGGCATATTTGTGCCCACTCTGCCCAGTGACGACCTCTTTTTGCATAAAATTCACTTTCTTGGCTATTTATCATCTCTTAAAAGCAAAATAGACAAAATGAAAGGGAAAGAAGCAAAATGGGTATAAAAATGATAAAAAAATCCTAGAAAAAAGTAATTAATAACTCTCATAAATGAGAGTTATCACTTGTGTTTCCAAATTTATATGAACAATCAATCTTTAAAAAACCAAAGCTTGAAAATAATTGTCGTCAACGAAAACTCAAATTCAAAAACATTGAATATTTTTCTGGAAAAACAAAAGTTGATTTGAACAAAATTATATTCAGAAGAAGGACGACATTTTCAGATTTGGATCAAAAGCTCATATTACTTTGAATCCAAAGGCAGATGTTTTTATACCTTTACATGCAGAAGAAGAGCTACGTCTAAGCTTTAAAAAATATATTTTATCCACTCTGGATAAATGTTTTGAACTTGAAAATATTAAGAAACGTCCTTCAGAAAATAAGCCTGAAATAGTTCCATGTTCCTTTGTAGACTTAAATCCTTCTGAGTCTATTACATATCCTTGGCAGAACGATGATCAGGATGATGAGTTCTTTAACTCAGAAAAATATCTTTCAAATCTAGAAAATCATTTTCCCTTAGAATACAAAAAGGTTCCAGAAGTAACTAAGAATAAGGAAGCTCCTTTCTTATTTACTAATGAATCTCTGGAAGTCAAAGCTTCTGGTTTACATATCGAAAGACATCCTAGTGGAATACCTACTTTTTCTGTTCCCCCAACAGGACAAAGAAAACTTGTGATCATTCATCCAGATTTTATTGGGATGTGTCTTAAAGCCAAATCTTGTCTTGAACTTGAAAAAGAAGAAAGTCTTAAAGCCAAATCTTGTCTTGAACTTGAAAAGGAAGAAAGTCTTAAAAAGAACTGTTCTGATCAGACAAAATCATCTCAATCTTGTTATCCAAAGTTTACTTCTGTTCAGAAAGGAAAATGGAAATCTAATCTTTCTACTTTTGTTTCAGTAAGTCAGAAATCTCCAGAGAAGGTTTATCAGAGGAAGACTCAACAGAAGAACACTTAAGATTCTAAGCATAAGTCTAGCCTAGCTAAGAAGTTCAACAGAACTACTGATACTAGTATAGACAGGAATAAGAAGAATTGTAATTATCATTATTCTAATGAAAATTTAATGAAATCTTTTATGTCTCAGAATTCTGAATGGTTTTCTCTATTTTTAAAACTAAAGGAATTTTTCTCGAGGTCCTCTGATCGTTCTTCTAATAATTTCTCATTTAAAGCTAAACCAAAGAAAATCAACAGTACTACAAACAAAACTGCCAGATCTTTAAATTCTACGATATCCAGTCATGCACAAATTAAAAACAATGAAAAGATTAAAACTAACACTAAAGGACCCATAATGAGATGGGTACCTAAAACAATCTGATTGTGATTGCAGAAGCAGCGTGTGCATATCTGATATCTTGAATCTGGATGCTCGAGGCACATGACTGGCTCGAAAAACTTACTCTCCCAATTCAAAGATAAATCTGGTGGAGCTGTAACGTTTGGAGACAACGGTAAGGGTCAAATAAAAGGCTACGGTACTTTACAAGAAGGTAATATTACCTTATCAAAAGTAGCTCATGTTTCTAGACTGAAACATAATCTATTAAGTGTAAGTCAGCTTTGTGATTCTAAGATACTTGTTGTATTTGATGAAAAACATTGTTACTTATTTTCCAGGGCAGGAGAAGAACTCTGGAGAGCAGACAGAAAAGGTAATCCGTATATGATGAACTTCACATCAAAGGACGGTAAAAAATCCCTCTGTCTTATCCCCAAAAAGAGTGAAATTGCCTGGGTATGGCATCATAAAATGTCTCACTTAAATTTTGAAAATCTTGAGATGCTTGTTAAACATAAACTGGTGACTGGCCTTCCAGAAGTCCAATTTCAAAAAGATCACCTCTGGCCCGCATGTGAAATGGGAAAAATAAAGCGAGCATCTCATAAAACAAAAAGTGATCATTCTTGTATACGACCTCTCCAACTATTACATGTTGATCTCTGTGGTCCTATTGCAACTCAAAGCTTGTTTGGCAAAAAGTATATATTGGTACTCATTGATGAATTTTCCAGGTATACATGGCTTGCATTTGTCAGACAGAAATCAGAGGTACCCATCGTACTGCAAAATATGATGACCATAATTCAAGTTCTTCTAAATCAACAGATTCAACAGCTAAGGAGTGACAATAGTACTGAATTCAAGAATGCCAAGCTTGAAGCATACCTTGGCAAGTTTCACAAGAAATCATATGAAGCTAAATTCTTGGGATATTCGTTAAATTCAAGGGCTTTTCGAGTTTTTAACTTACGTACTAAGACTGTTATGGAAGCATTAACATCGGTTTTGATGATCAAACTCAATTAACTTCTAAGTATTCTACTTCTGAACTTAAACTTAACACGGTTACTTCTGACTATCTTTCAGGAAGCAGAGAATCTGAAATAGATGCTATTTTTCAAGATTTTATGGGCGAAGAGATATTCACATGACCAAGTTCAATCCCTCAATCTCCAAGTATTGCAGTAGTTCTTCAATCTTCTAGCATTCCTCTGTCTGGCCCTGAATTGACTGCTGAGAGCACTACAGAACCCTCTGTCCTCCCTAATTTCACAAGTGAATGTCCAGAAGCTTCTCATATGCCTTTTGTTTCTAACTCTCTTCCAGCAAATGAAATTCCATCCTCTGAAACAGAAGTACATGCTCAACCAGTAACACAATCTCGGATGACAAAAAGGACCAAGTCTCACATTCCAGACCTCATTATTGGCAATCCTTCTGAAGGTGTTAAGGCTAGACCTGCTACTGCAAATGAAGCATTCTTTGTAAATTTTCTTAGCATGATCGAACCAAAACATGTTCATGAAGCTTTACAAGAACCTAGTTGGGTATCCGCTATGCAAGAAGAATTGCTACAATTTGAAAGAAACAAAGTCTGAAATCTTGTTCCTCTGCCAAAGAACAAAGTTGCTATTGGAACTAAATGGGTTTTCTGAAACAAGAAAGATGAAGATGGCATCGTGATCAGAAATAAAGCTCGGCTGGTTGCCAAGGGGTATTGTCAAGAAGAAGGGATCGATTACGATGAAACCTTTGCCCCTGTAGCAAGACTTGAGGTGATAAGACTATTTCTGGCTTTTTCTGCTTACAAAAACTTTAAAGTCTATCAAATGGATGTTAAATGTGCATTTCTAAATGGATATCTACAAGAAGAAGTGTATGTTGAACAACCTGCTGGATTTAAAGATGCTAAATGGGATGTTCTTTTAAATGGATATCTAAATGGATATCTAAATGGGATATTCTTTAACAAACCTCTGGATTACGCCAGTCTCCTCTTCCTGGAAATGAAAGCTGCCGTTCAGACCAAGACTTCTCTGCAAAACCAAGGGAAACCATTACCCGCACTGATGTTCCCACGGTTTTTATCACTCTTCACCTTCCCAACAATTGGTGCACTGAAAGCTCCTCTGGTTCAGCCTATCTGCAAAATAGCCTCGATGAGCTCTCACAAGCTAACCATCGACGTCAACAGTTATCCTGCTGCCAAAGAACTTTCCAGGTACATGCTTGACCTTATACCTTCAACCTCTCTTATTCTCATTTCTTATAGACGCTCTATGGTATTCTCAGAATAGAGAGTACCTACCCCAGAGCAGTTAGAGCCTAGAATATAAAGTGAGGGATCAGGTGAGACTGAGTCTGAAAAGAATTCGAGTGCCAATCAGAGAGCTTCTACCCATCCCAACCTCTTAATACAAGAGGGTACAGAAGATATCCATAGAGACACATTTAAGCGATTCTCTCCAAGATCCCTAAGGGTACCCACATCTACTGAGGTAGTTGTCACCGCATCTACACTCATTGAAAAAGGACAACCCAGTCCAAACCACCCAGAGCCAAACCGATCAGAGGGAATTCTTTGCACATCTGACTCAAGCACCACAGGGGAATCCACATCTTCATCATCCTCTCAAAAGGGTGATGATGAAAATATAAGAGTTCATTCGCCCCAGAACTCGCCACCACCCACACAGAACGTTGATGTCTTTGTGACCAACGATGTCATAGGGCAACCAGAGGGTACGTCCATGCCCTCTGATAGTTTAGATGCCGATGAAATCCCATCAGAGGGGTTACAGCCACATGATGCACCACTTACCGGAGTCTTTACACTTCATCAAGGTAAGCATATTGTATTCAGCTCCCCATCCTCTGATGATCGGGATAAAGCTAAACCTTTCAGAACAACCGAAGAGGTGTTTGTGAATAACAGCCCTCGACGACAGGTTGGAAGTCCCTCCACACTCAACGTCAACACAGCTGTGAAAGAGGGCCTCTCTGAACGTGAGAGACAAGGGGCTCTATTCGTTGGAGATGCACCGGTTACCCCTTCTGACTTTGTCACCAATGCAACGTTCAAGGCATTTGGTGATCAAACTCAGAGATCTGTGGAAGATCTAATATTATCCCTGGTTTCTCAGCAACAACTTCTCACTGTTATTCAAGCTCAGCAAGAAACACAAAATCAATCATTGGAGGCGATCAGGAAGCTTCTTCCTGACAATGTAGAGGCTCAACAAAACTCTGCTCATTCTTACTTTCAGGCTCTGGACGCCGACATCAAATCCAATGCAGAGGCCATTTTCAATCTTCCTTCAGAGATACCTACTCCTGAAGTCACCATCACAGCTGAAGAATATGGGTCTTTCGTTGCTGACATCAACAAAATAATCAAGGCTGTTTTCCCTTCAGAGAATGCGTCTACTTCCGTTTCGTCTTTGGTCAAGAAGTCGGATATGGCCCAGTTTCAGAAGGCAATGATTGATCACATTAACTCTCTGACCTCCAAGTATGCCTCTAAAACCAATTCCAGCAACGCTCATATGGATCAGAAGCTTACCACTTTGGAAACCACAGTGTCAAAGCTTTCTTCTCTAGTAAGTGCTCTGTCCTCCTCCTTTGAAGATAAAAAGAAAGCTAAAGGAGCACGGGCTTGCAAGAAGGCAAAGATAAAGCGCAAAAGGTCTGAGGATCAAGATCCTGATTCTCAGAAGAGGGAGAACATGGAGAAAATCAAGAAAATGAAAGCTGAAATGGGTCAAAAGATGGACCAAGAAAAAGGTAAAGCATCATCCTCCTCACCTTCTGCACTTCCTCCCACAAAGGAAACTCCATTAACTCCCACTCCTCTAGCTACTCACAAGGGTCCTCTGCCAAGGACCCAGAAATTGCCAAATTTATTTTGGAGGTAATGGGGAATAGAAGAAGACAAAATCACCCATCCAAAGTAGATGCTGCCAAAGCAGAGGCAGTTAAAGCAGAAGCCAGAGAACAAGAAAAAAGAACAGAAGAATCCAGAGCTAAGACAGCGAGAGCCGAGGCAGCCAGAAAAGAAGAAGAAATTCGATTAAAAGATGAGGCTGAACAAAAGGCTAAATCTGAAGCTGAAAAAGCTAAGGTAGAGGCCCTAAAAGCTAAAGCTGAAGCAGAGCATGCCTTGGCTCAGGCAGAAAAGGAAAGAGCAGAAGCTGAGAAGGCAAAAGAAGCTGCTGAAAGGACTCATGAAAAATTTGAAGAAGCAAAAAGGAAAGAATCTGCAAAATTCAAAGCTGCAGACGAAGAAAGAATGCAGAAGTTGGGAAGAATTGAGTTACCCGTCTTGGAAATCAAGAATAAGCATCTATATGCTCCTATAGATCATAAAATATATCTGATGATGCCAAAATTTTCAAACGAGTATCAAGTCAGTGATGAAGTCAAAGACAAGTTTATAACTCAGAGGCTATCAAGAAAAGAGGCTTATTCCATAATCCTAATCATAACTATCTCCATCAGGCATACTCAATTCGAACAAACTCCAATTTGGTTTACAATTTATAAGGAGGTCAGAGAAGATAACAAGGCATCATTTTTCTGTGATAATGATCTTCTGTCAATAAATCCTTTTGATTTGCTTACTCAGGAGAAATTCATGAAGACTCAGATGAACAGAGAAAGTGAAGATCAAAACAGAATTGCTTACCTTCATATCATTGAATGTATGAAATCGTTCATCAGATATCGAAGGCAAATAGACTTTCAAGCGTGTTTAAACTACAATGTTGAAATCTTGTGTGTCGCTGCACCAAATGAAGACCTGGAGGGAATTAATATGCAAAGGATTGGGAAAGTAATAACCAAACCAGAAGTTGGAGTTGTATTCAAAAGGCCTAACAGAAAAAGTTTCTTTAGAATCAAAGATGCTCACAGATACTCTGTTGGGTCACCGATGATTTGGTGATGAACCACCTTCCTTTGTATGAATGAATTTTTACAGGTTCTTTTGAAGGTCTGAAATATGCTTCAAGTATTGAAGAGTCAAAGACTATTCAATCAAGGGGTTGTACATCAAAAAGTGGAATTTTGGATGTATCAACCAACTTCAATATTCAGACCATCTTGCCAAGTCAAGATTGGGTCACCAATATAGTGGGTCACCGATGGTACACTCAAAAGTCATCAAAAGTATAGTACAGTATGAACTTTATTAATCATGTACTCTGATCAATCCTATGTGTTGATTAATAAAAGTTCATACTTTTCTTCCATCCCATCTCTTGTTAATATTTTTACAAGCTTTGCACATATTTAAACTTATACTTATTCTTTTATTCAGTTTATACTCTATACTGTACATACTCAGTTAAAAAAAAAAAAAAAAAATCAAAAAAAAAAAAAAAAAAAAATCTGAGTCAAAAGAACCCAAAAGAAAAATAGAAAGGGTCAAAAAGAATTCTTTTCTAACCTAAAGTATCATCATCAAATAGGGGGAGATTGTTGGGTCACCGATGATTTGGTGATGAACCACCTTCCTTTGTATGAATGAATTTTTACAGGTTCTTTTGATGGAGCAACCCTCTTTACTGATTTTCTGATGTCCGACACTACTCCTTGGATAGGTACGTCTCCCGTACATAACAAGGGTGTGGAGGAACCCATTACTGAGGAATCCCCTCAAAGACACTCTCCTAAGAGTGTCTCCCCCTCATCTCCTAAATCCCCCCCAAGAAAATCTACAGGTTTGGTGGATTATTCTTCCAGTGATGATGATGATACTGATCAACCACCAAAGCCTCATCCTACTGATCCCATGTATTCAAAGCAAGGGAATGATCTTCTACAGGCTTTCACCACCTTTACCAGTAATACTATCAGAAGGGTGGAGGTCTTAGAAGAACATGCAACTAAGGAAAAGGAAAGAATGGATTCCCTTTCCTCATCTCTCAGATCTAACATAGAGGAGTTGTCGGTGAGTCACCCAACTCTAATGACATGTTTAGATCTTCTACATTTGGATATCCTTGATCTTCAGCAAGGATTCTCTTCAAGTCAAGCATCTGTGCTTTCATCCATTCAGGATCTTCGAAGCACCTCTTCTCAAAGAAGCCACCAATATCTCTACTCTTATTGCAAATCAACAGCAATAATGGAGTCTCTCTCAAGTCTACACACCAAGATTGATAAAGTTCCAACCTCTTCTCCAACGGTTGAACTTGATATTGGTGCTTCCTTCTTCCAAGATACCGACAGTGTTTGTCCTTCAAAGGGTAGAAAAGAAACTTGGGGGTCTCTGCTCTGATGTGGAGAGGATTAAGGAGTTTCTCTCTTCAGTGGGTTTCAAGGGTTCAACCACTGAGGGGGAGAAAAATGTGAAGACCTCCGACACAGCAGCCAAAGCCGCCGACACAGCAGCCAAAGCAGCCGCCGACGTCAGCATGCCAGCCGCCGACGTCGGCCATCCAGCCACCGATGTGGTTGTGGTCCCTGTTCCTTTGGTACCCGAAGCCGTTGAGGGGGAGAGTGTCGTTGCTCAACCCCTTGAAACCGAAGAAGAGAAGAAAAGAAAAGAAAAAGCCAAAGGAAAGAAGCCTCTCTCTTTTGAAGAACAGGAAGAAGAAAGAAAGAGAAAGAAAAGGATGAGAGATCCTCATGCGTACACTCTCGTACTTCACCGCCCCAAAGACTCACCGATCCTCTTGGGGTAATTCTTACCGAGGTCGAAAGAGAAGAAGCTATCAAGGCTCGCCTTGAGTATGATCGTACAAATGTACTCAAGCTAGCTCATGATGAAGCCGTTCATGCCAAAGTCACCGATGCAATTCAAGCTCAAAAAGATGAGCTTGAAAATATAAAGAAGAAATGCGGAAAGTTGCAAAATTGGTTGATGAGGCCAAGAAGGCAAAGGAAGTAGAGTGGTTCAAAAGGAGGTTGAAGAATAGAAAGGATGATTCAAAGATCATCGGTGCTACCATTCATCCCCCAACTAAGAATTCTCCCAAACTTCTTATCACTCTTAAAAGAGCTGATTCTCTTATGAAAGTTTGTGAGGTTGATTGGCTTGAAGCTCTTGGTATCTCTGAATGGATAGAGGTTGGAAATTGCATTGACAAGAGCAAAAGCAAACACAAGGAATTAATACTGAATACCATCAGAAAGCTCTTTGTCAAAATGGTGAAGATTCAAAAGGAGCATAATATTCTTGTCACCTTTCTTGAATGTCAACAGATGTACCTTATTCAAAATGGTCTCTCTGGAGAGTTGGTCAAACCTCCAAAGAACAAAAAGAAAGGACACTTTTCCATGCTTCATGAAAGGGGCATAAAGGTTGACGCATCAGGTATTAATCTCTCTATTCCCACTCCTATTGCTTATCCTGAGCAAACCATGATCACCAAGCCTGAACTTGGAGTATTCTTTGAGGACATCTATGGCAACATAGGTTTCTTCAGAGCCTCTGACATTCCAAGGGCTCACAGCTCCTTCCTCTCTGCTATTCTTGGAGTGCCTCCCATTGAAGACCATGGCATCACAAGAATGATCTTGGATGAACTTAAACGAAGAGAACCCTCAGATCCATGATCTTGCAGTACGTATAGTACAAGATGAACTTTATTAATCATGTACTCTGATCAATCCTATGTGTTGATTAATAAAAGTTCATACTTTTCTTCCATCCCATCTCTTGTTAATATTTTTACAAGCTTTGCACATATTTAAACTTATACTTATTCTTTTATTCAGTTTATACTCTATACTGTACATACTCAGTTAAAAAAAAAAAAAAAAAATGAAAAAAAAAAAAAAATCTGAGTCAAAAGAACCCAAAAGAAAAATAGAAAGGGTCAAAAAGAATTCTTTTCTAACCTAAAGTATCATCATCAAATAGGGGGAGATTGTTGGGTCACCGATGATTTGGTGATGAACCACCTTCCTTTGTATGAATGAATTTTTACAGGCTCTTTTGAAGGTCTGAAATATGCTTCAAGTATTGAAGAGTCAAAGACTATTCAATCAAGGGGTTGTACATCAAAAAGTGGAATTTTGGATGTATCAACCAACTTCAATATTCAGACCATCTTGCCAAGTCAAGATTGGGTCACCAATATAGTGGGTCACCGATGGTACACTCAAAAGTCATCAAAAGTACTAAGGACATCAAATAAGATGAGGTCATCAAGTTTGATGTCATGGTCACCGACACTATGATCTTGGTCACCGAAATTGCAGGTATATTTTCTAAGGATGTGATATCAACTCACAAGGGTATACACTTTTGTCACTTAGTGAAAGAAGAAGTTATCAAGCAAAGTGTACACTTATCAACTCCACTTTATAAGGTATCCACCGATGTGATACATAGTGAGATGTATCACTTAGCAATTTCAAAGAGATAAGTTCTTGACTCACATCAATTGCAAGACACGTGAGCCAGCAAGAACTTGGGCACCAAGCCTTAATTAAAGACATTCTCTTTTATTCTTATAAAAGGAATATTTGTCTTTTAGCTAAAAGGCTTGATGGGACTTCACAGAGCATGAAGAAAAGAAGATAAAGTTATCTGACATTACGTGCTACAAGGAATGGTTCATCCATTATTCTAGTACAAAGGAAGTGGTCTCTTCCTTTGTCCATCGTATAATCTTCCACTAATGAAACCTTGATGTACCGTCCACTTGTATCCCATGCATGGACACTATAAAAGGAGATGAAGTCCTTCCCGTAAATCTCACGCTTTCAACAAATCTTCAGAGTGATTATTTGTTTGACTGTGGCAAAGCTGTGTGCTATAACAGTATTGTTTTAACTTGCTTAGTGTAATAGTTAATTACTGTTATCTGTGTGTTTAGTTTGATAGAATAGTCTACCTGTTCTTTTCCGCATCAAACTATCTGTGTGTAAATTTTTAATATTTATATTAAAAAATTTAAAAAGAGTATATTCTGTGTGTTTTATATTCAACCCCCCCTTCTACAAAACCCTCTCTTAGTTAGCCATCTCTCTTTGGGGACTAACAATTGGTATCAGAGCAGTTGGTTTAATCTCATAAACCAGATTCCGTGATGGCTACTACCTCAAATGTTGATGGTACCTTGCGGACCTCTTCCAAGAATACATATGATTTAGGATCTTTGGCTAAACCCCCAAGATTCAACCCAAACAACTTTGGGTTATGGAAAAATCGCATGTTATTATTCTTGGAAGGGATAGATTGCAGGTATCCCAACATTCTTAGTGAGGGACCTATTATTCCTAAAATATGGGCTCGCTTTGGCCCTCAAAAGGACGCTGAAGGAAAGGACATAGAGTCAGATGACGAAAGAAGTGAGAAAACTGGTAGATATATCATTAAACCTTCTAACAAATTTAGTGAAGATGATAAACGCCTAGTTGCTTTAGATACTAAAGTCAAATCTGCTCTTGCTGTTTCCCTTCCTGATGATGTGTATCATTCTCTTCTTAACCTTCCCACTGCTAAAGAGATGTGGGATACTTTGAGTGTCTTATATGAAGGCACCAAAGAAGTAAAGAAATCTAACAGATCTCGTCTTGTTAGAAAGTATGAACTCTTCTCCCATGAAAAGGGAGAATCTCTTTCTACCTACTTTAATCGTTTTAACCTGTCTTCTCAACGATCTCAAAGTTCTTGGCCGAGTTTATGATAATGAAGAAGTTCTCTGCAAGTTCATGGATTGTCTTCCAGATTTCTGGGAAACTATCTGTACTTGCATCAAGCAAACCAAGGACTTAGAAATAATGCCTTTAACTGCTCTCTATGGAACTCTTCTTCACTATGAACAAACTAAGAATCAGAGAAAGTCTCTTATAAAGGATATCAAATCCTCCTCTATTGCTTTGATAGGTGATTCAAAACCTTCTTCTTGTATTCCTAGAATCACCTATCCTTCTTCTAATTCTGAAAAAGATATTAAGGAAGACTCTTCTCATCTGTCAGATGCATACTATAGTGCTGCTGATGATGAAGGAGAAGAATCAGCCATTGACATACTTTCTGATAGTATGGCAATGCTTGCTGGAAACCTTAAGAACAAAAGATTTTCTTCAAACCGCTCCAAATTTAATAGAAAATCTTTTTCTCAAAAAATCCTCTTCGATAAAGCAAATGAAGAATGCTTCAATTGTGGAAAGAAAGGTCACTTTGCTTCGAATGCGTATCAAAAGCTTCTTCTTCTAAACCTTCTTCTTCTTATGGCCATGACTTCTCAAAATCAGCTTCTAGGAAGCATGAAGAGAGAAATAGCCAATCCTCTAAGGAAAACTCTGAATCAACAGAAACCTCAAAGTACAAGAAATACAAAGCCAAATACAAGAGAGAAAAGGAGAGAAACCAAGGTAAAAATAAAACCTTAGTTGCTGAGGCTCATTGCTGGGAAGATGAGCAAACCTCTGAGAGTGAGAGTGAGTATGTCACTAAGTGCCTCATGGCCAAAATTGATGAGATAGAAGACATGGAGAAATCACTCTACACCACTCTTGTATCTGCTGAGGGATCCACTTCAGGGACAAAACCTCAGGTACATCCTTTTACCTTTCTCTCTGATGATCAAAAGGCTGATGCCTTTGATTCTTTAACTGTTGACTTCTGTGACTTAAAGATTCAAAAGAAAAAGGCTGATATGCACATAAAGTGTCTAAATGATCAACTCCTCTCTTGCTTTTCAAAACTAAAAGATTTTGACAAAATGAAAGCTGATCTGGAAAACCTTCGGTATTTAAATGACAAGCTCTTCGAGGAAAAATCAAAGATTTCTTCTACTCTTGAAAAGGAACAAGAGGTTCTGTCTAAATGGACTAAATCCTCTAAGAATCTAGAAAGGATCCTTCAAGATCAAATCACCAGCAAGGATAGGTCTGGCCTTGGTTATGGAAAAGATGTTCCTCAACCTCTTGACCTCCCACTCCCTTCCTCTTCTGAGTGTCAAGGTTTTCCTGCTGGTTTCTTTTCCGATGACGATGATGCTCTCTTCGGTTACTCATCTGAGGATTCTACCTCCGTTCACTCTATAGATCTACTTGACATGCTCAAAGTAGAATGCGGTTCTAAAAAGTTTGGAGTCTTTGTTAAAACTAAACAAATCTCTTCTGAGTCTTCAATAGTTTCAACTCTTCCAAACTCTTCTTCTTCTCCCAAACCTATCCAAAGACTTTTAAATTCCTTAAGTCTGCATGAGTCAAGGTACTCCCAGGAGCAGCCTTCTGAAGTTGCTGAGTATCCTTCTTCAAAAAGATTTTCTCCTCAAAAGAAAAAATTTTCTAAATCAAATTTTTCATCTAAAAGGAAATCTCAAATAGCTACTGACTTTATTCCTCGGTCGCAAGAACTTGAAGAAATCAAGAAATCCTGGTAAAGGTATTCTTGGACCAAGACCAGGTGTTGGACACCCCTCTTCTTCTCATTCCTCAACCTCTGTCCAAAGTTTAGATGATAGGGATTTTACAAAGGTCTTTCCTTTAAAGAAGTGCTATAACTGTGGCAACACTCTTCATCTTGCTAAAAATTGCCCAATAGACTTGGCTCCTCGCAAATCTAAAATGCCTTCTAATCCCAAAGGACCCACCTCAAAATGGGTACCAAAAGTCTACATTTGTTTTTGGGTGCAGGTACCAAATAAAGATCATATATGGTACATGGATAGTGGATGTTCAAGACACATGACCGGAAACAACCTTCTTCTCTCTAACTTCTCAAAAGAAAAGGGACCCACCTGTTTCCTTTGGAGGAAATGGAAAAGGGGTCACCAAAGGATATGGTACCATTTCAAATGGAACCATCACTTTCTCCGAGTAGCTCATGTTGAAGGGCTGATGTACGATCTTCTAAGCATAAGCCAAATATGTGATTTGGGCTATAAGGTCATGTTCCAGCTATGTGTATGTTTGGTCTTTGACGTACAGAACAAGATTGTACTAGCAGGAACCCGACTGAATGACGTGTACATAATCAACATGAAGGAAAGTGCAATAGGAGAAGTCGTGTGTCTCCTTTCTCAAGAACTAGCCAAACAAAGTTGGTCGTGGCATAAAAGGTTCTCTCATCTAAACTTTAAAACCTTGAACAAACTCTCCAACAAAGAGTCGGTTGTTGGAATGCCAAAAATAGCTTTTGAAAAAGAAAAGTCAAAAGGGCATGTGAAAAAGGAAAACTCACCGTAACTTCCTTTAAAACAAAACAATGCTCTTCTATCTCTCAACCTCTTCAAATGCTTCACATGGATCTATGCGGTCCAGTCAGTACACCCAGTCTGGGTGGTAAAAAGTATATGCTAGTAATCGTCGATGAATTCTCTAGATATACTTGGGTGTTCTTTCGGAAACACAAGAGTGATGCCGCTCGAAGAAATCATCGTGTTTACAAGAAAGATTGAAAATTTGAATGGTAAACTCGGTGAAGTCCTTCGTAAGTGATAATGGCACCGAATTCAAGAATGCCGCTTCCGGAAGATTTCTTTGACCTAAAAGGAATTTCTCGTAACTTCTCTCGCCGTACGCACTCCTCGGCAAAATGGTGTTGTTGAGAGAAAGAATAGAACACTATGTGAAGTCGCAAGGTCTATGCCGAGTGAATCCAAGTTGCCAACCTATTTTTGGGCGTGCTGTGCTTAACACCGCATGCTTTACTCAAAATAGGTCTATCATAGTCAAAAGGCATGACCGTACTCCGTATGAAGTTTTCCATGGTAGAAAACCTGCAGTTGACTTCTTCCATGTGTTTGGCCGTGCATGTCACATGCTAAATGACAGGAACAACTTGGAAAGTTTGATCCGAAGTCGATGATGGAATTTTCATGGGCTACTCTCTCTCCTCAAGAGCCTTCAGAATTTTCAACCTAAGAAGACAATGCATAGATGAATCCATGCATGTAAAGTTTGATGAGTTTGAAACTTCTTCATTATCTTGTGATGAAGAAGAATTAAACCTATGGATAAATTCATGTGTTGGTGAAATTCCATCCTCCTCTCAAACCAATCCTCCAGATAGCAACCCTTCTCAGCCTCCCATAAACACCACCTTACCTTCAGAACCTTCTTTTTCTTCTCCACCTCCTGAAACTAACTCTTTAGAAGACCTTACCCACCAAAACACTATATCTCCCTTAAATCCTTCTTCACCATCCCAAATTCCTACCTCATCCTCTTCTCTACCTCCCTCCTTACCTCCTGCACTAAAGTGGACCATGGATCATCCAATAGATCAAATCATAGGTGATCCACAAGTTGGTGTAAAAACCGAGAAGAGGTATAAGCAATCGTGCTTATATGTCAACTTTGTTTCCATTGTTGAGCCTAAGCTGATAAATGAAGCCCTAGCTGATCCTAGCTGGGTAATTGCCATGCAAGAAGAGCTCTCACAATTTGAGAGAAACAAAGTCTGGAAGTTAGTTCCTCGTCCATCCAACAAAACAATTATTGGAACAAAATGGGTGTTTCGAAACAAGATGGACGAAGAAGGAACTGTCATAAGGAACAAGGCAAGGTTGGTTGCTCAAGGATATCGGCAAGAGGAAGGAATTGATTATGATGAAACCTTTGCTCTCGTTGCCCGGATTGGAAGCTATCCGAATATTTCTTGCCCATGCACGCTTACAAGAATTTTCGGTATTCCAAATGGATGTCAAAAGTGCCTTCCCGAATGGTGAATTAGTGAAGAAGTGTATGTGAAGCAACCTCCGGGTTTGAAGATCCACCATCCATATCATGTATATAGGCTGGATAAAGCTCTATATGGACTGAAGCAAGCTCCACGTGCCTGGTATGACACTCTCTCAGAATATCTACTTAAAAATAAGTACATACGAGGCAAGGTTGACAACACTCTCTTCTTCAAGAAATCACAAGGTAATATCATTCTTGTTCAAATCTATGTAGATGATATTATTTTTGGAGCCACCGATGAATCTTTGTGTGATGAGTTTAGCTCCCTTATGCAAAAAGAATATGAAATAAGCATGATGGGGGAGTTAACTTTCTTTCTTGGTTTGCAAGTAAAACAATCTTCAGAAGGTATTTTCATAAATCAAAGTAAATACATTAAAGACCTTCTGAAAAAGTTTCAATTTGATACTTGCTCTACCATGAAAACTCCTATGGCTCCTCCTCTTAAACTCTTTTCTGATCCTGATGGCATTTCTGTAAATATTACAAATTATAGAGCCATGATAGGATCCCTTCTTTATCTAACTGCAAGTAGACCTGACATTATGTTTGCTACTTGTCTATGTGCCCGATACCAAGCAAATCCTAAAGAATCACACCTAGCTGCTGTGAAAAGGATTTTCAGGTATCTGAAAGGTACCATAAATCTGGGTCTTTGGTATCCCAAAGACTCAGGTTTCGATCTCATAGGGTACTCTGATTCTGATTTTGCAGGTTCAAAAATAGACAGAAAGAGTACAACTGGAAGTTGTCAGTTACTTGGTGGAAAGCTTGTAAGCTGGTCAAGTAAGAAACAACATTCGGTGTCTACATCTACTGCTGAAGCAGAATATGTAGCTGCGGGAAGTTGTTGTGCACAGATATTGTGGATGAAAAATCAGTTGTGTGATTATAATCAATTTTTCTCAAAAATCCCAATAATGTGTGACAACTCAAGTACAATAGCCATTGCCAACAACCCTGTGCTTCATTCAAGATCAAAGCACATTGATATCAGGTATCACTTTATAAGAGATCATGTCTCTAAAGGGGATGTGGAGCTTCATTTCATTCCCACTGACTATCAACTAGCTGATCTATTCACAAAGCCCCTTGATGAAGCAAGGTTCAAGTTCCTCATTGGCGAATTAGGTATGATAAATATAGACTAACATATACATATATATTTATATATTATGTGTATGTATATATGATAATACATTTATGTATGTTATATATATATAATATATATTTATATATTTACATGTTTATATATAATTATATATTATATGTATATATATTATATTCATTTATGAATATTATATATTTATATATACTATATTTTTATATAAGTCATATAATAATACATTTATATATTTTATAACTTATATATATTATATATGTTATATATATATATATAAGTAAATAAAGAAAAATAAAAGGAAAATAATTTATATATATATATAAACCTAAAATGTCGGTGACTAGGTCACCGACGGTACTCTCTTTCTCTCTCTCTCTTCTCTCTCATAAAATCCCTTCCTCTATTTTTCCCTAACCCTAAAACCACACCACCACAACTTCACCATCCACTTTCCGACAACCACCACCGCCAAGCCACCGATAAAAAACCACCTTCCGACGTTTCCAACACAAAGACCATCCACCGTCGGCAACTGTACCCACCGACGGTTCCACTTTCCGACGCCGACGACCACCCACCGACGTCTCCAACGTCTAAACCACCGTGATCCTTCTCCCACAGACGCCGACGCCTTGCTTGCGTCATTTTCCGAGTTTTGGTTACGTCATCTTCCGACAGCGTCTCTTTCCGAAGATCACATCTCAGCCACCGACAACAGCCCTTGCCATTATCCACCGACGTTCTCAATGACGTCATCCACCAACGTTTGCTGACGTCAGCTTTCCGATAACCACCTCTGAGCCACCGACGTCTCACTTGCTGACGTCATCACCTTCCGACGTTGCACCTTGGTTCGAGCCACCGACGTTGCACTGTGATTCGAGCCACCGACGTTGCACCCTTGGTTGAGCCACCGACGTCGACCTTTCTTTTGAGTCACCGACGTCTCTCTCTCTCATACAAGCCACCGACGTTGTCCACTCACCAGGGTAACCCTATCAAACCTTTCACCTTCTTAACCCTTAAAAGATAACTCTTGACTTACCATTCTTGATAAGCAAGATTATTTGTTCTTATCCCTAATGACATCATCAATGTCAGACCATGCGCCGAATTCAACCCTAAACCCTTAGAATTCTGACCTTTCAATCACCAAAAATAATCATTATTTTTGAAAGTTGAAATTTCCCTCTCATATATAACCTCTTTCCCCACTACTTCACCACCTTTCTCGCACCCACCTTCTCCTCACCTTCAAAAGCAAAAACCTGCAACCTGCAACTTCATTTTCTTCTTCAATGGCTTCTCCTTCAAGAATTGGTGAAGAACAAACAATCACTTTTGGATCTCTCTCCTTCCCTGCATGCAATTACTTTGGAAGAATAGGAGTTGACAATGCTCATCCAGAGTACAATGATGTTTGCTGGTTTCTTCAGAGATGCCCTCTACAAGATGCTCTGACAGCAAAACCCAAAATGAGTAAGTTTCTTCTTGGAAACTTTTGGTTAACTTGCACATTTGATGCCTCATCAAATCAAATTATTGCATCTGTTCTAAGCAATGATGAACATGATGTGATCTTCAATGTGGAAGATGTTAGAAGCATTCTCAAGCTTCCTGTTTATGATTCTTATGAACCATTCCCTCTTGGTAATGAACATCAAATGGTGGTTGATGTGTTAAACTATTTGGAAGAGAAGAAGGGCTCAAAGTCAAAGGGTCCAGGTACTTTATTGCGCAAAAACATGGGAAGTATTTGGAACTTCTTCGTTGCTCATCTGATTCTGTGTCTGAGCAAGAAGACAGGTGGTCCGGATCAGTCACCTTCTCAAGTAACTGAGCTGGCACATGCTCTTATTTTTCAGAGAAAAATAGATTATGCCAGCTACTTCTTTAATGAAATGATCTCCTCGTTCTCCACCCTCCGACGTCCTCGTGTACCCTTCCAACGACTTTTCTCTCTTATTATTCATGCAAAGTTGGCGCATAAATTAGAGAAAAGAGATGATATCATATATGATCTCCCTCTCCACCAAGTGGGTAACCAAATCATGAAAAAGGCTCGTCTTAGCATCGTACAACCCTCTCGTACCTTCTATGGTTGAGTTTGCAAGGAATGCAACTCTTACTTGGGGAGAGAATGAACCGCGTCTTCGCAGAACTTCGTGTATGTCTTCTACCCCCTCTCGTACCTAGAGTCACCGGTGTGCCCAAATCTCTTAAGAGATCCAAAGCGTCGGGCACATCTACCTCCGCACCCACCGATGCTACGAAGCCAAAAGAGCCTTTGGCTTCCACCCAAGCATCCAAATCCCATAAGCGGAGAAACTCTAAAAGCCCCCCAAAGACTTCCTCAAAGAAGTCTAAGGGAACCCAAAGGGTTAAAGCACATGATCCATCTACTGGCTCCCAAAAGCCAGTAGGTGTTGAAAATATCCTCACAAAACCCAAGGAACACTTAGCTACTCACAGCTCCTCCATGCCCTCTCAAAAGGACTTGGTTGTAAAAAGGGACACCCTTACTATTCCTTCATCAACTTTCTCACTAGTTGATGAAGATGACTTGGAGTATCCCATCCAAGGTACCTCTTCTTCACCCCTAGAGCTCTCTCAGCTCCGTGTCCACACTCCACGTGAGAATGCACCACAACCAGTGCATTTGATGGAGCAACCCTCTTTACCGATTTTCTCGATGTCCGACACTACTCCTTGGATAGGTACGTCTCCCGTACATAACAAGGGTGTGGAGGAACCCATTACTGAGGAATCCCCTCAAAGACACTCTCCTAAGAGTGTCTCACCCTCATCTCCTAAATCCCCCCCAAGAAAATCTACAGGTTTGGTGGATTATTCTTCCAGTGATGATGATGATACTGATCAACCACCAAAGCCTCATCCTACTGATCCCATGTATTCAAAGCAAGGGAATGATCTTCTACAGGCTTTCACCACCTTTACCAGTAATACTATCAGAAGGGTGGAGGTCTTAGAAGAACATGCAACTAAGGAAAAGGAAAGAATGGATTCCCTTTCCTCATCTCTCAGATCTAACATAGAGGAGTTGTCGGTGAGTCACCCAACTCTAATGACATGTTTAGATCTTCTACATTTGGATATCCTTGATCTTCAAAGAAGGATTCTCTTCAAGTCAAGCATCCGTGCTTTCATCCATTCAGATCTTCGAAGCACCTCTTCTCAAACAAGCCACCAATATCTCTACTCTTATTGCAAATCAACAGGCAATAATGGAGTCTCTCTCAAGTCTACACACCAAGATTGATAAAGTTCCAACCTCTTCTCCAACGGTTGAACTTGATATTGGTGATTCCTTCTTCCAAGATACTGACAGGTTTGTCCTTCAAAGGGTAGAAAAGAAACTTGGGGGTCTCTGCTCTGATGTGGAGAGGATTAAGGAGTTTCTCTCTTCAGTGGGTTTCAAGGGTTCAACCACTGAGGGGGAGAAAAATGTGAAGACCTCCGACACAGCAGCCAAAGCCGCCGACACAGCAGCCAAAGCAGCCGCCGACGTCAGCATGCCAGCCGCCGACGTCGGCCATCCAGCCACCGATGTGGTTGTGGTCCCTGTTCCTTTGGTACCCGAAGCAGCTGTTGAGGGGGAGAGTGTCAGTGCTCAACCCCTTGAAACTGAAGAAGAGAAGAAAAGAAAAGAAAAAGCCAAAGGAAAGAAGCCTCTCTCTTTTGAAGAACAGGAAGAAGAAAGAAAGAGAAAGAAAAGGATGAGAGATCCTCATGCAGACACTCTCAGACTTCAGCCTGCCCCAGCACTCACCGATCCTCTTGGGGTAATTCTTACTGAGGCTGAAAGAGAAGAAGCTATCAAGGCTCAGCTTGAGTATGATCAGACAAATGTACTCAAGCTAGCTCATGATGAAGCTGTTCATGCCAAAGTCACCGATGCAATTCAAGCTCAAAAAGATGAGCTTGAAAATATAAAGAAGAAATCTGAAGCTGCAAAATTGGTTGATGAGGCCAAGAAGGCAAAGGAAGTAGAGTGGTTCAAAAGGAGGTTGAAGAATAGAAAGGATGATTCAAAGATCATCGGTGCTACCATTCATCCCCCAACTAAGAATTCTCCCAAACTTCTTATCACTCTTAAAAGAGCTGATTCTCTTATGAAAGTTTGTGAGGTTGATTGGCTTGAAGCTCTTGGTATCTCTGAATGGATAGAGGTTGGAAATTGCATTGACAAGAGCAAAAGCAAACACAAGGAATTAATACTGAATACCATCAGAAAGCTCTTTGTCAAAATGGTGAAGATTCAAAAGGAGCATAATATTCTTGTCACCTTTCTTGAATGTCAACAGATGTACCTTATTCAAAATGGTCTCTCTGGAGAGTTGGTCAAACCTCCAAAGAACAAAAAGAAAGGACACTTTTCCATGCTTCATGAAAGGGGCATAAAGGTTGACGCATCAGGTATTAATCTCTCTATTCCCACTCCTATTGCTTATCCTGAGCAAACCATGATCACCAAGCCTGAACTTGGAGTATTCTTTGAGGACATCTATGGCAACATAGGTTTCTTCAGAGCCTCCGACATTCCAAGGGCTCATGCCTCCTTCCTCTCGCTATTCTTGGAGTGCCTCCCATTGAAGACCATGGCATCACAAGAATGATCTTGGATGAACTTAAACGAAGAGAACCCTCGTATCCATGATCTTGCGTACGTATAGTACGGTATTGAACTTTATTAATCATGTACTCGATCAATCCTATGTGTTGATTAATAAAAGTTCATACTTTTCTTCCATCCCATCTCTTGTTAATATTTTTACAAGCTTTGCACATATTTAAACTTATACTTATTCTTTTATTCAGTTTATACTCTATACTGTACATACTCAGTTAAAAAAAAAAAAAATTAAAAAAAAAAAAAAAAAAAAAAAAAAAAAAAAATCTGAGTCAAAAGAACCCAAAAGAAAAATAGAAAGGGTCAAAAAGAATTCTTTTCTAACCTAAAGTATCATCATCAAATAGGGGGAGATTGTTGGGTCACCGATGATTTGGTGATGAACCACCTTCCTTTGTATGAATGAATTTTTACAGGCTCTTTTGAAGGTCTGAAATATGCTTCAAGTATTGAAGAGTCAAAGACTATTCAATCAAGGGGTTGTACATCAAAAAGTGGAATTTTGGATGTATCAACCAACTTCAATATTCAGACCATCTTGCCAAGTCAAGATTGGGTCACCAATATAGTGGGTCACCGATGGTACACTCAAAAGTCATCAAAAGTACTAAGGACATCAAATAAGATGAGGTCATCAAGTTTGATGTCATGGTCACCGACACTATGATCTTGGTCACCGAAATTGCAGGTATATTTTCTAAGGCTGTGATATCAACTCACAAGGGTATACACTTTTGTCACTTAGTGAAAGAAGAAGTTATCAAGCAAAGTGTACACTTATCAACTCCAGCCTTATAAGGTATCCACCGATGTGATACATAGTGAGATGTATCACTTAGCAATTTCAAAGAGATAAGTTCTTGACTCACATCAATTGCAAGACACGTGAGCCAAAGAAGAACTTGGGCACCAAGCCTTAATTAAAGACATTCTCTTTTATTCTTATAAAAGGAATATTTGTCTTTTAGCTAAAAGGCTTGATGGGACTTCACAGAGCATGAAGAAAAGAAGATAAAGTTATCTGACATTACGTGCTACAAGGAATGGTTCATCCATTATTCTAGTACAAAGGAAGTGGTCTCTTCCTTTGTCCATCAGATAATCTTCCAGCTAATGAAACCTTGACAGCTGTCCACTTGTATCCCATGCATGGACACTATAAAAGGAGATGAAGTCCTTCCCAGAAATCTCACGCTTTCAACAAATCTTCAGAGTGATTATTTGTTTGATCGTGGCAAAGCCGTGTGCTATAACGATATTGTTTTAACTTGCTTAGTGTAATAGTTAATTATCGTTATCTCGTGTGTTTAGTTTGATAGAATAGTCTGCCTGTTCTTTTCCGCATCAAACTATCTGTGTGTAAATTTTTAATATTTATATTAAAAAATTTAAAAAGAGTATATTCTGTGTGTTTTATATTCAACCCCCCCTTCTACAAAACCCTCTCTTAGTTAGCCATCTCTCTTTGTGGATTAACATACTCTATAGAGGTTGTCTACATCGCAAAATGTTTTGCTTCTACAACAAATGACAATCAAGATGAAGAAATCAGAAACAAAATTGTTAAGAGACTTGACAAACTCATGAAGCTCAGAGAAGTTACTGATGCTATCTACAAAGTCATTTCTCATAAAGCTCCCTTCTAATACACGTCCAACATTCTGTTTTTCATACTTAGGGGGAGATTGTTAGAACTGATTTTGGGAAAGTATGAAACAGAATTAAGCAACTACTAAGATCAGATAACGTGGCAAGAGCATCCTTCGCATGTCTATTAGTTAATTATTTCTTGCTAACGTATCTCATTGTAATAGGTCCAGTAGTTGACTTTTATTGTTGTATTCGTATAAATAGCTCTATTCACTGATTGTAAAACTATCGATTGAGAATACAAAATAGAGAGCTATTACTTTGTGCACACTGTGGTGAATTATTGAATATCAATTACGAATGTTCTTCCTATTTTGTTCTTACTAATCATACTGTTAATCTTAGATCTTACTGCTTCCGCTCATACTTTCACTTTTGATCTGTTGGTTACTTAATAGAAAGGGATCTAGGTTCCAACACATTTGAACTTTAAAGCCATTTCTGAACTGGAAAGACACAACTCTGTAAGAGGACTACCAAAGATCAGTATTGAAAAGAATTCTTTATGTTCTGCATGTGAACTAGGGAAGATCAAAAGAAACTCCCATCCTCTGAAAATGCTATCTTCATGTAAAGCTCCACTTGAAATGCTGCATATGGATTTCTGTGGACCAATGAAGACTCAAAGCATGGGTGGAAAGAAGTATATTCTTGTTATTGTAGATGAATATTCAAGATATACTTGGGTTGAATTCTTAAGACTCAAATCTGATACTTCTTAAAGACTCATTCCTTTTCTGAAGAAAATACAAGTTCTTCTTCAACTACCAGTTCAAAAGATCAGAAGTGATAATGGCACAAAATTTACAAATTCTACACTTCAGAATTTTTTGGAATCTGTTGGTATATCACATAATTTTTCCGCTGCCAGAACTCCCCAACAGAATGGTTTTGTTGAAAGGAAAAATAGAACTTTGGTAGAAGCTGCAAGGACCATGCTGGTATATTCTGAACTTCCTTTATCTCTGTGGGCAGAAGCAATTGCAACTGCATGTTTTACTCAGAACAGGACAATTCTGAATAGAAAACTACCTAAAACTCCTTATGAAATCATTAAACAAAGAAAACCCTCTATTGATTATTTTAAAAAATTTGGCTGCTGGTGTTTTCTTCTGAATGATACACATCATCTAGATAAATTTGCACCTAAGGGTATATCTGGTATCTTTGTTGGCTATTCTCAAAGATCCAAAGCATACAGAGTACTTATCAAAGGAACACAAAGAATCATTGAGATTTCAAATATTAGATTTCATGAGCCAACAACGACTTCTGAACAAGATAGTTCAGAACTCAAGCTTAACCAAGTTTCTGAAATTTTGGATTCAGAAAACAGCAAGACAAATGACACTTCTGAATCTCAAACTTTACTTAAATAAAATTAAGATACTTTATGCCAAGACTTATTTGATGTTTCTATGAATGTTTCTGCAGATTATCAAAATCCTTCTTTACTCAGAAGTATTCCAGAACAAGAATCTACACAACCTACGATATCAAATATTTCTGGACCACCTATCTCAACCTCAAATTCAGAATTTCCTACTTCTGAACATGTACAAATTATTTCAAAAACAGTGCAAGTCATTTTTGAACCTGTTGTCCCTGTTTCTGAACCTATGCATACAATTTCTGAACCAGTACAGAATATTCAATTTGAGGGGGAGACTTCAAATCTACATTCAGCTATCAATCATGATACTGAAACTCAAGCAATCATTGATGATTATGATTCATTTAACAATGTTTCATCTGTTCAACCATTACCAAATGTGAACAAATGGACATTAAATCAACCAATTCACCAGATTATTGGTGATGCATCAAAAGGTGTACAAACAAGATCAGCCACAGCAAAGAATGTCTGTATGTGAACTTTTTAAGCAGTATGGAACCCAAAAAGCCATATGAAGCCCTTCAAGATCCAGACTAGGTTTTAGCTATGCAAGACGAGCTAAATCAATTTGAAAGAAATAAAGTCTAGAGATTGATTCCAAAACCGAAAGGTAAATCAATCATTGGCACCAAATGGGTTTTCAGAAATAAAAAGAATGAACATGGGATTGTTGTGAGAAACAAAGCAAGACTTGTAGCTAAGGGGTATTGTCAACAAGAAGGAATTGATTATGATGAAACTTTTGCTCCTGTTGCAAGACTAGATGCAATCAGAATATTTCTTGCATATGCTGCTCACAAAAATATGAAGGTGTTTCAAATGGATGTTAAGTGTGCATTTTTGAATGGAATTCTTCATGAAGAAGTGTATGTTGAACAACCAGAAGGCTTTGTAAGTAAAGAATTTCCTAATCATGTTTACATCTTAGACAAAGCCTTATATGGACTTAAACAAGCACCAAGAGCATGGTATGATACTCTCACAACTTCTCTTCTGAATTCCAAATTCAAAAGAGGTACAGTAGATACAACTTTGTTTCTAAAAAAGGAAGGTGATGATATGATCTTAATACAAATATACGTGGATGATATTATATTTGCTTCTACAAATCGAAAATTTTGCAGAAATTTTGAGAAAATCATGCAAACTGAATTTGAAATAAGTATGATGGGAGAGTTAACATTTTTTCTTGGTCTTCAAGTAAAACAACTTCCCACTGGCATATTCATTAGTCAATCTAAGTATGTTTCTGACTTACTTAAGAAGTTTGACATGTCTGACTGTTCTAGTATTCAAACTCCAATGGCTACTACAACAAAATTAGAACCTGATTTGAATGGAAAATCTGTTGATCAGAAAAAGTACAAAGGCATTATTGGATTTTTGCTTTACTTAACAGTTAGTAGATCTGATATAATGTTTGCTACATGTGTTTGTGCTAGATATCAAGCTAATCCTAAGGAATCACATCTTCTTGCTGCTAAAAGAATCCTTAGATATCTCAAAGGTTACCCTTCATTGGGACTTTGGTATCCAAATTATTCTGGCTTTGAGCTAACAACTTTCACAGATGCAGATCATGGTGGTTGCAAACTAGACAGAAAAAGTACATCTCGATCATGTCAATTTTTAGGTGATAGACTTGTGAGTTGGTCTTCCAAGAAGCAGAATTGTGTTTCAACTTCTACTACAGAGGCTGAATATGTTGCTGCTGCAATCTGTTGCTCACAAGTTATTTGAATGCAAACACAACTAAAAGACTATGGCTACAAATTCAAAAAGATTCCTCTATATCGTGATTCAAAGAGTGCCATAGCAATTAATGCAAATCCAGTTTAACATTCAAAGACTAAGCACATTGATGTAAGATATCATTTTATCAAATATCATGTTTAAAAAGGTAATATTGAAATGTTTTTTGTCCAGACTGATTATCAATTGGCTGATTTATTCACCAAAGCACTTGATGAAAAACGTTTTAATTTTTTGGTAAGTAATTTGGGTATGATGAATATGTCTGTGTAAGTATTAAGCATCAATTCAAATTTAAAAGTTTTATGTTCTGAGTTTATTTCATCAAATTTCTGAGAAATCTTATCTTCAGAATTTCTGTAGTTAAGTTTTCAGAACTTTATCTTTCATAACTCATACGCATAATTTTAAAAAATTGATTGTCTTACAATACTTGATTTTTTTTTTCATTTCTCTATCTTTTATTTCTAACAACTTTGATGCCTAGCATTGTTTAAGGGGGAGAATCATAATGTTTCTTGATTCAAGGGGGAGTCATACTCAAATTCAAGTCTTTAGCACTTCTTTATAACACTCAAGATCTGAAATGGTGGATAACACATTCAGTTGTACATAAATGATGAATATGGACAAACTTCTGAAGATAAAGTGTTTTTCATATTGTTCAAGCCTACTTCTGAATTATTCAAATGTTTTATATTTTTCAGAAGTTTGTAGATTTAAATGATTTTCGTGGTTTTGAAGTATTAACAGTCAAGTTCTAAACTTAATTCGAAATTCTGAAGTATTTCATGAATCATTTCGTTCAAACTTCTGAACTTATTCTTAGAAGTTCTGAACTTCTTCCGAAGTTTTTGAACTTGTTCTCTGAACTTTTCTTCCCGTTGTAAAGACTAGTTGTGCACCACGTGTTTTAGTTTCATTGGCTAATCCTTAAACACGTCGATTAAACGGTTCATTTATCCGAATAAATGATGATTACTACTCTAATCACTATTACTTTTGGCCACGTGTCCATTCACGATTATTTAGTAATTTATAATCCATGATTTCATCTTCGTCTTCACTTTTTAGCAATCTTTCCCTCCAAAATCTTTCCCTGTTCATTGATCTTCATTCAAACTCAAATTTTTTCTCATTTTCAACTATGTCGACTTCGAATGTTCAATCTGCAAAGTCTCGTTTCAGTGACAGTAATGGATCCTCAAGCAATGATTCATTCAAAATAGTTCCTAAGAAGATAATGGTTGGATCAATGAAGATCAATCTAGAAGATGAACAGATTCTAAAAGACACTGCTACTACTGTGATTTCTGAAGCTGGGCCTTCAAATCCAAACCCCAACCGTAACCCTAACCCTAACCCGCGAACTGAAAAAATTGGGGAAACTCAAATTGAGCCTATTGAAGTGGCTTCTGAGTCAACTGTTGGTGTTGCTGACTCTCAATCTCGTGCACAAAGAAGTGATGGTCCTGATTTGTCCAAATTATATGTACTTGAAGAGAAAATACTTGAGATCAAGAAGAACAACTGCGCCCTGAATCTAAAGTCTACTGATTTCAATGAAGATCAAATGATCTTAATTGAAATTCTGAAGAAACATCCCCTTCGAGCCTTGCTATCCAGAAATTTTTTGGTCCCTGCTTCTTATCTGCAACAATGGTGGTTTCACGCTGAAGTTGATGAAAGGACAGACGATATTTCTTCATATGTACATGGCTACAGAGTTTGCATTTCTGTTGAAGATATTAGAAGTATTCATTTTCTTCCAAAGGAAGATGAAGTTGTTGGGAAAACTTCGTTTGATCCTATTCCATCATCTTCTGAGATGATCTCAGACTTTATGCAGTTAGGGTATTCTGAACAAATAAATGGTTTGAGCTTATTCAGAAGGTACTGTTTACCCCCTATCTGGTACTGCAGTTTTGAAGAAATCTGCTTACAACTACATACCCTTTCAATGATTCTTTCAAACATTTATCAAAGGGGCCCTGAAAGTTGTTCCTGAAATTCCTGTTTTAACTCATGAGGTACATGTTCCCCTTTTCACAATGGATAATCTCACACCCACAAATGCTAAATTACAATTCCCAAATGCTTTACCACTTCCATATGTAAAATCATCAAATAGGTTTTTGAGTGCGTATTGTGAATCAATGGGACTACCTAAACCAGTAGTCTCTTCCCCTGATTCTATCAAGAGTGGTGAGCATCGTGAGGTGTCTAGAATTACTAAGCAGAGTGGGGAGCTGTTCATGGGGGAGAACAACCTCATGGTAATAAGAGGAAAAATGAAAATGAGAGGTTGGGTAGAAGAGTAAAAAAAAGAACTGAAGAGGGGAGAACACAAGTAAAAGATAAAGAAACTTGTCAACCAACTGTTCTAAGCCGGGCACCCAGATCATCTATTACTCCACATTCTTTGGTGGATAATATTGAAAAAGCCAGTGAGCCCATGGCAAAACTTGTTAACCCCTCCAGCCACTCACCCATCTCTCAACAGAAGGGTGTTTTACTAACACATCTGGGGCAAGTAGCTACTTTACCAATAGGTTCCCATTTGGAAGAACCTATTGTTGAAAAAGAAGGATATATGTCCCCCCTTCACAGTTTTGAGCACTTTGAGTCTGAGAGTCCACTCAACATTGGGCCTTCTAAACAACTAAATGTGGATTTTATTCACACCAGCACACATCTTTCAGATGTAAATAAGAAAAGTGTTAGTCACATTGCCAAAACAACCATAGATATACCTATTACAGGTTATCAAGGATTGGTTGGAAGTCCTGGTGGAGTGAACATCACTAAAGCTCCATTTACAGAATCACATGTGGTTCATGATGCTGTGGCATCTACAGGCCAGCCTTCTTCTGAAGGACTGCAAACAAGACCATTTGTTGGTCTTGGATCCTTTCCCTCATCTTCTGAATTCTTCGAATTCAAAGATTTCTGTACTTCTGAATTTGCAAAGATTTAGAAGGACATTAAGGAATTGATGGATAAAACTTGTAAGGTGATAGAGGATAGATTGGATGGACAGGAGAAGAAAGTGGTGGATAAATTGAATGATTTTCATCTGGCAACTATTTCTGATTTCAAGTCATTTCAAAAGTCAATTCTGGATTCCTTTTCTGAAGTCATTTCCACAGTTCAATCTTGAAAGACTACAATGACATCTTCTTCTACTCAGACAACATCTTTTGAATTTGCAGCAAAGGATGATATCTCTCAGATTCTGAATCAACTGTTTGCTATTCAGAATTTGCATTAGAGTCTGGTTCTCAGGCAAAGACTTTAAAGCGAAGTCTTGATGATCAGGATGATCCTGAAAATTAAGAGGGGGAGAAAAGACAGAAAGTATTTGAAGATGTTCCAATTCCAAAAGCTCAAAGTTCTGAAAAGTTCTCTGAAGAAGCCCAAGTTCAAACTTCTGAAAGATCTTCTGAGAAAACTTTTGAAGACGTGCAGAACACTGTAAATGATGAAACTAACAGAACTTCTGAAGCAATAGATGATATTCTACATGCAGAAGATGAAGGATTAGAAGCTGAGAAAATCATTTCTGAAGAAAATGTGGAAGAAGGATATGAGACTGAAAAAGTGTCTATGGATTCTGAAAACAAGCTTAGTTCTGTAGAAACAGATGTTGTTCCTGGTTCAAATGAGGAAATGTTAAATGAGTATCTTGCTTTTGAAGACATTATTGGAGAGCCAGTTGATCTATCTGATGTAATTCTATTTGATGAAGAAATGGAAGTGAATGAAGGAATGGAGTTAGAAAATGATGATGCAATAAATGAGAACAAAGATCTGATTGTCTGGAGACCTCAAGTTCTAAGAGTAATTGAAAGTGATGAAATTTCTGAAAATCTTTTCATGTTGATTAGTCAATATTGCTAGAGATATATCATATTGAATCATCCAAGGAATCTGGAGTGTAGATTCTTGGATGAAAGACTACTGATTTTCAAGGAATTTCTTAATCAACCAGCTGAGTGGTTTGAAGTTGAGATTGATTTAAGTCATATGGAAGCATTTGAATTTACAGATGAAATCTTGATGATTGCTTCAGACAAACCACATGTCAGATTCAGAAGTTGTATAAATATCCTCTGATTGACTTTCCTATTCTTGAAGAACCCATAGTTGATCAAATTTATGAAAGTGATATGATCTTTGAAATTTCTGGAGAAAGTCACCTTATCTTTCCTGAAGATAACTATTATGGCATGTATAGAAGAAATCTCAGGTATGCAACCTTAGAAGACTATGTGAATGATGAATGGTCTAAGGATTATATTTTAAAGGTTAGGTCTTATGTACAAAGACGTGGATTACAAGAATTGCATGACTCAACCTTGATCAAGAAGATCAGATGTATATCTAAAGTTGTTGAAAATGATTTGTATATAGTAAAGTTTGGAGCTGAAAGGAGAGATGGTTCTTTGACAAAATTCTCTTTATTTGATTTGTACAAATTGAGATTGCAAGATAAGCTTACTATTCTGAATTTTTGTGTCAAAAGAAAAGATTCTGAAGTTGTTTCTAAAATCAGAAGAATTCTAGGGATCTATGTCAAAAATCTAATTAAACATGATTTTCAGTTGGCATTAGAATTCAGATTAGATAATGTCAATCTCTTGGAGCCAGAAAGTATTGAAAGACATGGGATTACAAAGGTTTTCACAAGTCCAGATTTGGGATTTACTTACAGAACAGGAGTAGATCATTCAAAGACCTTTATTGTTTCAGATATACCAAAGTACTCAACTTCTACTCTGAAATGGTTAATAGAGTATGCAGAACAATATGTTCCTTCATCTGATGTAATAGAATAAATAATTTACTTGATCAAGGAAAGAATATTCTTCAGAGATTATATAAGAAAGAGTTCTATGGTTGGGCACACAAGAGTAAATCAAATCAAAGGAGCTGTATCTTCTGAGCAATGTTTATGATTTTCAGATTCACACAAAGAAACAAGATATTGAAGAAATTCAGAAACTTTCTCAAAAGATGGAAAGTTCAGAAGTTAGTCTGAAGGAAATTGAAAAAGGGAAAGAAAAAGTTTCTGAAAACTCTCTAGAAGAGATTGCTCCTATTCCTCAGAAATCTGAATATGAACATTTACAAGAGCAAAGGATTGAAGAAGACGCTTTCACCATGTTTCTTGAATTTTTTTCATCCAGAAATGTTCATGGAATATGAACAAAAGTTCAATTATATTGATTGCTGGATTCAGAAATCATTTGGACGGAAACAATGGTATTCTGATATCATCAGAAAAAACAGACTCCCTGTAAGTCAAGTACGAAAAGAAAGTCCAATAGTGAAAGTAATCACTGCTGATCTGAAACAGAAAAACAATTACAAGCATGCTTATTTTACTGTTGAAAGAAAAGATGGTGAGATTTTTACTTTTACAGAGGTTGATTTTCAGAATGTTTATCTTAGAGATCTCTTAAGAGTATACAGAAGTTTGTATCCCTTTCATGATTCTATTGCCAAGTTTAGAAAAGCTTCCCAGTTCTCAGAGATGGCCTGTATAGAGAATTTATTTAGGCAGCTAAAATAGATTTCCAAGTAGCTTATGTTATGAGCAAAGAAAAAGTTCATATGAGCTGGTCATTCAGCCTCTAGGTTTTGTGCGCAAATGTTTTGATAGACTGCTATTTGTAAGATTTGAAGAATTGCACAAGTTCTGTAATGGAACTCTTATGATTATAAGAGATAAACTGGAGAAGAAGAAAAATAAAAGACAAAAGAAGCTTAGTTATGAGGAATGGGAGAAATACAAAAAGCTTGCAAAGGAGATGCTCAGAATAATTGAATCTATATTGGAGTTTAGAAATCTTATTCTTAAAGATGTAAGAGAAATTTTGAACTTCTAGAAGTATAACTTGAACTTTTGAAGCTAAGGGGGAGATTGATAGATACCAGAAGTAGCTTCAAAAGAAGACTGGGTTCTGAAGAGAAAGATTCAGGAGTCTGAGGTCAAGTGAAGTTATGCCTAAGGCATAACTTCTGAAGTGGTTACTTCAGAAGTTCTGAAGATTCTGAAGAAGTTCGGAAGATGGTTCTAAAGATACTTCTGAAGAAGTTCTAAAGACGTTCAGAAGCAGTTCTGAATCTGTCTGTCATTTTTGTACTGTATCTTTAGCATTTCCTTTTGCATATAAATAGATAGTTTGCTAGATTGTTAGAAAAAACGTTGATGGATAAAGCTTGTAAAGATACACATTTTGTAATATAGTTCAGTAATCAATACGACATACAACTTCAGTGACTCAATTCTTGTTCTTGTTCTTTAATCTTTCTACATTCTTGATTGTTTGGGATCTAACAGTTTGGCTATCTTTTTATGAGTTATCTGAACCTCGACGACATGTTCCTCATCATTTGGAATATTGAAGCTCCCAGTAAGAATGAACTCATTTTTGATATACATGGATTGCCACACCTCTTGGACGAATTGTTTAGGGACATTTGGGTTAGCGATAGTTAGGGCTTTGTTTAGGATATGGAGTTGAAGGAATTCTATCGTGATTCGATAGTATTCAGGGAAGGTTGAGGGGTTGAGGAGTACATGGAAGTTGTTGAGTTTGTCGAGTAGAAATACGATTGGGGCACTCTCAACAGTTAAGTCCACCATTTGGTCTTCTTAAGTGTGCATATTAGCAGGGATTTCATTTTGAGCAGCAATTGGAAGATTAGGGTTTTGAAAATTGTAGGTATGCAACAATGGAGATTCTTGAAGACAAGTAAATTCGAGGACAGGGTGGTAAAAAGGGAAAGTGAAGTGGTAACTCGAGTTTAAATAGTGAAAGTGAAAAATGTACTCGAGTGGTAAAAAGATAAGGAACGGTTTTTCTAACGTGTCATGATGGACCATTGGATGATTGCGCGTGTCTTGACGGTTCGTGTTTAGCTTGTATAGGATTTTGACATGTGGCTCTGTGAAAAAGAGGACCCGTTTGAAGGATTTTGTGTGCGTAGACATCGTCAATTCATTTCTTTTAACACTTGAACGCGCACGATTAACCCAAAATTTTATTTGAAAAACATTCTGGCTAGTCCCAAAAAATCGTTTGATGACTACTAGAATGTTTTATAAGAATCATATTTCAAAAGAATTAATAAGGAAATAAAAAACTACTGAATAACCTTGGAGGCAAGAGTTATTAACATATTATTTATGACTTAAGTTCTTAGGAGATATGTCCTTGCAGAAAGTTTCATAGCCATACCAGAAGCTTCTGTATAACCTTGAAGGAAAGAGTTAATTCAGAAGATCGGGAGGACTATGATACTTTTGAAAATATTTCTGAAGTGGTACTTCAGTTTTGATTTGATCCAAAAGCACAAAGGCTAATGGATTATACAAAAATAGCTTTAAAATCAATCAATTGGTCAAATGCAAAATCGTTTTTGGGACCGAAAGAAAGTTTGAACGAGTTGAAAGAATTATTCAGAGAAAATTATAGACATATCAGAAGCTTCTGGTATGGCTATGAAGAAAATGATATGTACAGAAGAAAATGATATGTATGATTTTCAGAGAAAAATATATTCACCAGGTTTTTAAGACAATCCAGAGACTTCTGTATAGCTTTGTAAGTAGGAATTGATACAGAAGTTCTGGACGACAATTTCCTTTGCAAAGTTGAAAAAAATCAGAGGAGACGTTAGACATGCCAGAGACTTCTGGATAACCTTGGTGGCAAGAGTTGATACATAGGTTCTGGAAGAGTTATCTTCTAAAACATGAATTTTACTCAGAAATTGATTTTTCTCCCCTTTCAAATATGCATGAGTGTTTGATCCCCTTTGACACGTGCAAACTCTGTTTCGATGCCCCCCCTCAAACTATGCTTGGATCATAAAATCAGGAAAAATATATAATTTGAGAAGCAAAGATATTTAGTGCATTCAGAGGTTTCTGATATGCTTGCGATAGAAGATAGAGTTCAGAAGATGATTAAGACAGAAAGTGAGTAAAGACATGCTAAAAAATGGTCCAGAAGAGTTAATTTGCAATGAGTTCTTTTCTCTTATCACATATTAAGCATGCCCAACTTGTTGATTAAAAAACTAAACCTGTTTTCATCCAAGCACATTGATATCTGACATCAATGTGCTTGGTTTTTGAATGCTGAACTGGATTTCCTGTGATGGCAATTGCACTTTCTTAGTCGCATATGATTGGAATTTTGTCATATACTAGACCATAATCTCTGAGTTGGGATTTGATCTATATTACTTGTGAACAACAACTAGCAACAACAACATATTCTACTTCTGCTGTGGAAGTTGACACAGAATTCTGCTTCTTGGATGTCCAACTTATTAGCTTATTTCCATGAAGTTGACAAGTTCCAGTGCTTTTTTTGTCTAACTTTCATCCTGCATGATCAGAGCCAGTATAGGAAATTAACTCAAAACCAGAATGCTTTGGATACAAGAGACCCAATGAGGGTGTTTCTTTAAGGTATCTAAAGATTCTTTTCACAACAGCCTGATGGGGTTCTTTAGGATTGCTTTGATATCTAGCACATATACATGTGGGAAACAATATATCTGGTCTACTTGCAGTTCAGTATAGAAGATATCCAATCATACCTCTGTAATTCTTCACATCTACTTGTTTCCCAGAGGGATCTGAATCAAGCTTCATGTTTGGTGAGATTGGTGTTTTCATTGTAGTGGAGTTGTGAAGTTTGTATTTCTTTAAAATATCATAGACATACTTAGCTTGATTTATAAAAATGCCAGTATTTATCTGTTTGACTTGGAGCCCTAGGAAGAAGGTTAGTTCTACCATCATGCTTATTTCAAATTCACTTTCCATTAGTTTTGAAAACAACTCTACTTCTGCTTGATTTGTAGAACCAAATATAATGTTGTTAGATCCCATATATCAAAGATGAATAATGAACTCAGTAAAGAACACATAATATAGAACACTGAAGTCGTATATTTTATTGATATTCAAAGATTATAGATATGTCATATACATTACAAGAACAAATCTAGAACTTCTTACTTTAAAGATCTAACTAACTTCTATTTATACACATACTAGAAAGACTAGAGTAACAACAAACAAGATAACAAATACATTTTAGAAGTGCTTCTGAACTGTCTTCAGAAACTGTCTTTAGAAAATGTCTTCAGAAGTTCTTCAGAACTTGAATTAAACCTTCAGAACTTCTGAAGTACATACTTTAGAAGTCTTCTGTCTTCATGCTAAGTGTTTTGAAGCTATATTTTATGTTTTTTCAATCTCCCCCTTAGCTTCAAAAGTTCAAATCATAGCTCTAAAAAGATCTTTCTGGCATCTTTTAGAATAAGACTTTTGTATTCTAACAATGATTCAATTCTTCTGAGCATTTCTTTTGCGAGTTTTCTGTACTTTTCCCATTCATCATCACATAGACTTCTCTGTCTTTTGTTCTTTCTTCTTTCCAATCTATCTCTTATTGCCATCAGAGTCCCATTACAACACTTGTGCATTTCTACAAATCAGATAAACAACAACTTTTCAAAGCACTTGCATACAAAACCTGGAGGCTAAACTACAAGAGTGCTTCATTTAAGATTTTCAATGTTTGGTAAGCTGAAGTTTAGACTACTCAGATGTACCTTTCCTTTATCAAGAACATATGCAACTTGAAAATCTGTTTTAGCCCAAATGAGTTCTCTGTATAGACCATCTCTGAGAACTGGAAATTGAATCATGTAAAGGATAGAGAGTTTTATAAACTCTGAGTAAGTCTCTAAGATAGATATTTTGAAAATCAGCTTCTAAGAATGTAGAAATCTCACCATTCTTCCTTTCTACAGTGAAGTAAGCATATTTGTAATTATTCCTTGACTTTATATCAGCAGTAATAACTTTCACAATGGGACTTTCTCTTCTTGCTTCATTCACAGGAATTCTTAATTTTCTGATGATGTTTGTATACCATTGCTTCCATCCATGAGATTTCTTGATCCAACAGTCAATGTAATTGAATTTTTGTTCATATTCCATGAATATTTCTGGATGAAAATATTCAAGAAACATAGTGTAAGCATTTTGTTCAATTCTTTGATCTTGCAAATGTTCAGATTCAGAGGCTTGTCTAACAGGAATAATTTCTTCTGGATCATGTTCAGAAACTTTCTCTTTTCCTTTTTCCTTTTTCCAAAGCAGAAATCCTTTGATCAGAGAATAGCCCAAAATACTCTGAAAGCTTTTGTGGTCAGAGAATAGCCCAAAATCTTAGCTTCATCAAATTTCTTGTAGAATTTTCCAAGTTTGTCACGATCATTCAGAATAAAGCACCTGCAGCCAAAAATGTGTAAGAATTTAATTGTAGGTTTCCTATTATTTAATTGTGGAACTCTTATGATTATAAGAGATAAACTGGAGAAGAAGAAAAATAAAAGACAAAAGAAGCTTAGTGATGAGGAATGTGAGAAATACAAAAAGCTTGCAAAGGAGATGCTCAGAATAATTGAATCTATATTGGAGTTTAGAAGTCTTGTTCTTAAAGATGTAAGAGAAATTTTGAACTTCTAGAAGTATAACTTGAACTTTTGAAGCTAAGGGGGATATTGATAGATACCACAAGTAGCTTCAAAAGAAGACTGGGTTCTGAAGAGAAAGATTCAGGAGTCTGAGGTCAAGTGTTCTGAAGTGGTTACTTCAGAAGTTCTGAAGATTCTGAAGAAGTTCTGAAGATGGTTCTGAAGATACTTCTGAAGAAGTTCTAAAGAAGTTCAGAAGCAGTTCTGAATCTGTCTGTCATTTTTGTGCTGTATCTTTAGCATTTCCTTTTGCATATAAATAGATAGTTTGCTAGATTGTTAGAAAAAACGTTGATAGATAAAGCTTGTAAAGATACACATTTTGTAATATAGTTCAGTAATCAATACGACATACAACTTCAGTGACTCAATTCTTGTTCTTGTTCTTTAATCTTTCTACATTCTTGATTGTTTGGGATCTAACAGTTTGGCTAGCTTTTTATGAGTTATCTGAACCTCGACGACATGTTCCTCATCATTTGGAATATTGAAGCTCCCAGTAAGAATGAACTCATCTTTGATATACATGGATTGCCACACCTCTTGGACGAATTGTTTAGGGACATTTGGGTTAGCGATAGTTAGGGCTTTGTTTAGGATATGGAGTTGAAGGAATTCTATCGTGATTCGATAGTATTCAGGGAAGGTTGAGGTGTTGAGGAGTACATGGAAGTTGTTGGGTTTGTCGAGTAAAAATACGATTGGGGCACTCTCAACAGTTAAGTCCACCATTTGGTCTTCTTAAGTGTGCATATTAGCAGGGATTTCATTTTGAGCAGCAATTGGAAGATTAGGGTTTTGAAAATTGTAGGTATGCAACAATGGAGATTCTTGAAGACAAGTAAATTCGAGGACAGGGTGGTAAAAAGGGAAAGTGAAGTGGTAACTCGAGTTTAAATAGTGAAAGTGAAAAATGTACTCGAGTGGTAAAAAGATAAGGAACGGTTTTTCTAACGTGTCATGATGGACCATTGGATGATTGCGCGTGTCTTGACGGTTCGTGTTTAGCTTGTATAGGATTTTGACATGTGGCTCTGTGAAAAAGAGGACCCGTTTGAAGGATTTTGTGTGCGTAGACATCGTCAATTCATTTCTTTTAACACTTGAACGCGCACGATTAACCCAAAAATTTATTTGAAAAACATTCTGGCTAGTCCAAAAAAATCGTTTGATAACTACTAGAATGTTTTATAAGAATCATATTTCAAAAGAATTAATAAGGAAATAAAAAACTACTGAATAACCTTGGAGGCAAGAGTTATTAAGAGATTATTTATGACTTAAGTTCTTAGGAGATATGTCCTTGCAGAAAGTTTCATAGCCATACCAGAAGCTTCTGTATAACCTTGAAGGAAAGAGTTAATTCAGAAGATCGGGAGGACTATGATACTTCAGTTTTGATTTGATTCAAAAGCACAAAGGCTAATGGATTATACAAAAATAGCTTTAAAATCAATCAATTGGTCAAATGCAAAATCGTTTTTGGGACCGAAAGAAAGTTTGAACGAGTTGAAAGAATTATTCAGAGAAAATTATAGACATATCAGAAGCTTCTGTATAACCTTGACAACAAGAGTTAGTACAGAAGAAAATGATATGTATGATTTTCAGAGAAAAATATATTCACCAGGTTTTTAAGACAATCCAGAGACTTCTGTATAGCTTTGTAAGTAGGAATTGATACAGAAGTTCTGGACGACAATTTCCTTTGCAAAGTTGAAAAAAATCAGAGGAGACGTTAGACATGCCAGAGACTTCTGGATAACCTTGGTGGCAAGAGTTGATACATAGGTTCTGGAAGAGTTATCTTCTAAAACATGAATTTTACTCAGAAATTGATTTTTCTCCCCTTTCAATTATGCATGAGTGTTTGATCCCCTTTGACACGTGCAAATTCTGTTTCGATGCTCCCCCTCAAACTGTGCTTGGATCATAAAATCATGAAAAATATATAATTTGAGAAGCAAAGATATTTAGTGCATTCAGAGGTTTCTGATATGCTTGCGATAGAAGATAGAGTTCAGAAGATGATTAAGACAGAAAGTGAGTAAAGACATGCTAAAAAATGATCCAGAAGAGTTAATTTGCAATGAGTTCTTTTCTCTTATCACATATTAAGCATGCCCAACATGTTGATTAAAAACCTGTTTTCATCCAAGCACATTGATATCTGACATCAATGTGCTTGGTTTTTGAATGCTGAACTGGATTTCCTGTGATGGCAATTGCACTTTCTTAGTCGCATATGATTGGAATTTTGTCATATACTAGACCATAATCTCTGAGTTGGGATTTGTTCTATATTACATGTCAACAACAACTAGCAACAACAACATATTCTACTTCTGCTGTGGAAGTTGACACACAATTCTGCTTCTTGGATGTCCAACTTATTAGCCTATTTCCATGAAGTTGACAACTTCCAGTGCTTTTTCTGTCTAACTTTCATCCTGCATGATCAGAGCCAGTATAGGAAATTAAATCAAAACCAGAATGCTTTGGATACAAGAGACCCAATGAGGGTGTTTCTTTAAGGTATCTAAAGATTCTTTTCACAACAGCCTGATGGGGTTCTTTAGGATTGGTTTGATATCTAGCACATATGCATGTGGCAAACAATATATCTGGTCTACTTGCAGTTCAGTATAGAAGATATCCAATCATACCTCTGTAATTCTTCACATCTACTTGTTTCCCAGAGGGATCTGAATCAAGCTTCATGTTTGGTGAGATTGGTGTTTTCATTGTAGTGGAGTTGTGAAGTTTGTATTTCTTTAAAATATCAGAGACATACTTAGCTTGATTTATAAAAATTCCAGTATTTATCTGTTTGACTTGGAGCCCTAGGAAGAAGGTTAGTTCTACCATCATGCTTATTTCAAATTCACTTTCCATTAGTTTTCAAATTCAAATGAGATTGAGTATTCTGAACATCTGTTAACTTCTGCAAGATCTGCTAAATATCATCCTTAGTTGCCAGGTTAAAAGATCTGGTCGCGGAAACACCATAGATTTACTAATGGCAGATACAGATGAAATTACTGCTGACAAAGAATTCTTAATTGCAGCTTGAAAACTTCTGAAATCATTAGAAGTAGTTTGGTTGATAGCATCCAATTTCTCCTCTAACTTCTTTTCCATCCTATCCTCCATCCCCATATTGGAAGATTCAGATAAGTCCTTTATGTGCTTATGAATCTTTTCAAATTCAGAAGTACAAAAGGTCCTAAACTCTGAAAATTCAAAAGACCAGGGTAAAGTACCAGAACCAACAGATTGTCCTGTTTGCAATCCTACAGATGTAGGCTGCCCTGTAGATGTCACCACATCATGAATCACAAGTGATTCATTGAATGAGGCTTTTGAGATGTTCACCCCACTAGGATTTCCAACTAATCCTTGATATCCTAAAATAGGATTATCTATAGTTGTTGTTGCAATGTGACATACACTTTGCGTAGGTACATCTAAAAGATGTGTGCTAGTGTGAAAGAATTCCACATTTAGTGGTTCATTAGGCTCAACCTTGAGTGAACTCTCAGACTCAATGTGCACATTTCTGTGAAGGGGGGACATATTTCCTTCTGTTTTAACATTTGCATCATCCATAGGAGAATCAAATGGTAGATAAGCTGCTTGCCCCATATGTGTTGTTGAAACAACCTTCTGTTGAGAGATGGGTGAGTGGCTGGAGGGGCTACCAAAATTTGCCATGGGCTCATTGGCTTTTTCAATATTACCCACCAAAGAGTGTGAAGCAGTAGATTGTGTGGCTGCCTGGCTAGTAACAGGTGGTTCACAGGTTTTCTTCTTTTTACCTCTGTTCTCCTCTCCTGATTTCTTTTGCTCACATAGCTAACCAAGCTCTCATTTACATTTTGCCTCTCTTCACTGTGAGGTTGTTCCCCACCTAGAACTTCCTCCCCTCTCTCACTAAATGATCTAGACCCCTCACTTTGCACACCTCTAGGATTTGAATCAGGGGAAGAGATTACTGGTTTGGTAATCCCATTGATTCACAATACTCACTTAACCATTTGTTCCTAGGATTGATGTATGCTAATAACTCAGGGAACAGAGGTACAACATTTGAAAAGGGGTCTTTAGCAAGAGATGGCCTCAAGCTATCCATAGTAAACAATGTAACAAACACATCATTATCAAGCCTTGGTATTGATGGAACTGACCTCGTAGCGCCTTTGATGAAAATTTGAAAGAACCTCTGATATGGAATATAAGGATACTTGCTCTTTTTGGAAATGGCAGCCTGAATATCTTCAAAAATTAGATTTGCATAGTCATATCTCTTGTTGAAAGCAATACCATGAAATATGATCCTCATATTAGCAGATGCTTAATCCAGACTTGAATGTTTCCCAGCTACACAGGTGTTGAGAAATGTGAATAGAGCATACCAAATTGGAGGTAAATACTTTCTTCTGAAAGAACGTAAGGCAGTTAGATTTTGTGAATATCCCAGCTTCAAGAAATCAGCACACAACTCAGAATTGGTAGGAATGTCATCAAAAGTTTCTTGACCATTAACCACAATTGGTTGTGGAAGCTTTAGGATAGTCCTGAGATCTGCAGTTACTATGTTGAAACGATAACCATGAATAATAGAAGAAATGCCATTTGTTTCGTTATCAATTTCAGCATAATACCACCATTGCTGTAAATATTCTTCAGGAACTTGAAAGTGTCTAGTCATAGTTGTTCTGAATAGATGCTTTTTAAACAACTCAATGAGAATTTGCTGATCATTAGTGAACTCTTCAGATATTAAGTTTAGAGCAGCATTGTTTTTCTGAATTTATTTTCGAGTACCAACTGGGATTGTTTGTTTGGAAAAATCAGGACCATAACCAATAGAATCAGAAGCAGCAGCTCGAGAAGAAGATTTAGAATTGAGTCCAATCGGCTCCATTTGATTTCCCCCAATTTCAACATTAGGGTTAGGGTTTGGGTTTGAAGAACCAGCAGCATCCATAATGTTTGTTGCAGTGTCATCAATCAGTAAGTCTGTGTTCAATGGAACTTCAATCGAACCAATGGTCATCGTGTTTGGAACAATTTTGAATGATCGTGTGCTTGATAAATCATCAGTATTGCTGATAGTGGATTTAGCAAAGAATCGGCTGATCAACATTAGATTGAGACATGATTAACAAATTTTCAGCTTCTGAGAGTTGAGGATTTTCAAAAATTGCAGAGAATAGGTTTCGGAGGGGAAAATCGGAGTAAAATGAGGAAGATGATGAATTAATGGAGTATAATCATGTGATGATGTTGTGGCAGATAGATGTAGGACACGTGGCAGAAAAGTAATCTAAAAATAATGACGATTAAACGTGTAATCTGGATTAATGAACTATTTAGAGAATAGCCAATAAGAAAATAACACGTGGACCATGCTCAAAGAGTAGTGATCTTCTGAGTGAAGAGTTCAGAACTTCTGAGAAAGAGTTCAGAAGTGAAGTTCAGAAGTTTAGAAGTTCTCAGAAACAATTCAGAACCGATGAAATATCTTCAGAATATGAATGAAAGCCATTTAAAACTACATATTTCTGAAATCTGAAACAATTTGAAGATTTAGAAATAGTTTGAACAACTGAAAGTAAGTATCAAGAAAAGTTTGTCCATACTTTTAATTATTATTTCTTCAGAAATATTTCAAAAATGAAACATTCCTTTTAGAAGAAAGAAAGAAAAAATTAAAATGCATACTTCTGAAAGAAATCACCTGTTAGAACATCTTAGAAAAATGTTTGAACATCTTAGAAAAATGTGTCCATGCTTTTGAGATTGCATTCCAGAGAAAGAAATCACCTGTTAGAACTCCCCCTTGAAACAAGGATAGATCAAGGTTATCAGTATTATCACAGTGATAAATCAAAAACTCCCACTTGAAACAAGAATGAAGAAAAAAATACCTAAGCTCCCCCTTGAATAAAGCTAGACAGAAATGTGAAAGAAAAGTTATTACAAACAATTTGGTAATAAGAAATCTGTACTTTTAAATGAAAAAAAATACAACTTCTGAAGAGAAAAAAATATTTCAGAAATTCTGAAGTATGAAGTTCAGAAGTTTAAGAAAATGAGTTCAGAAGTGAATTCTTAGTACTTAGGTGTGAGTATTATACTTATGAAGTTAAGTTCATCATACCAAGTTTGCTTACCAAAAATGTAAATTTTTTCTCATCAAGAAGTTTGGTAAATAAATCAGCTAACTGGTAATCTATTTGAACAAAAAACATTTCTATGTTGCCTTTTTCAACACGACCCTTTATAAAATGATACCTCACAGCATATGTTTAGTCTTTGGGTGTTGGACAGGATTGACTATTATTGCTATGGCACTTTTAGAATCACAGTACAGAGGAATGTTTTTAAAAGTATAGCCATAATCTTTAAGCTGAATTTGCATCCAAATAACTTGTGAGCAACATATTATAGCAGCTACATATTCAGCTTCTGCAGTAGAAGTTGAGACACAGTTTTGCTTCTTTGAAGACCAACTCACAAGCCTGTCACCTAGAAATTGACATGAACCAGAAGTACTCTTTCTATCCAATTTACAACCACCATGATCTGCATCTGTAAAAGATGTTAACTCAAATCTAGAATCCTTTGGATACCAAAGTCCCAATGAAGGAGAACCTTTAAGATATTTAGGGATCCTTTTAGCAGCTAAAAGATGAGATTCTTTAGGGTTAGCTTGATATCTTGCACAAAAACATGTAGCAAACATTATATCAGGTCTACTAGCTGTTAAGTAAAGCAAAGATCCAATGATACCTCTATATTTCTTTTGATCAACAGGTTTACCAGACAAATCTGGTTCAAGTTTAGTGGCTGTTGCCGTTGGAGTTTGAATACTAGAACAGTCAGACATGTCAAACTTCTTAAGTAAGTCAGAAACATACTTATATTGGTTTATGAATATGTCAGTGGGACATTGTTTGACTTGAAGACCAAGAAAAAAATGTTAACTCACCCATCATACTCATTTCAAATTCTGTTTGCACGATCTTTTCAAAATTTTTACAAAATTTTGGATTTGTAGAAGCAAATATAATATCATCTACATATATTTGAATAAGAATCATATCCTCACCTTCCTTTTTCAGAAATAAAGTAGTATCTATTGTACCTCTTTTGAACTTGGAATTCATAAGAAAAGTTGTGAGTGTGTCATACCATGCTCTTGGTGCTTGCTTAAGTCCATATAATGCTTTATCCAAAATGTAAACATGATTGGAAAATTCTTTGCTCACAAAACCTTTTGGTTGTTCAACATATACTTCTTCATGGAGAACACCATTCAGAAATGCACATTTCACATCCATTTGAAAAACCTTCATGTTTTTATGAGCAGCATAAGGTAGGAAGATTCTGATAGCTTCTAGTCTGGCAACTGGAGCAAATGTTTCATCATAGTCTATTCCCTTTTGTTGACAGTAGCCCTTAGAAACTAATCTAGCTCTGTTCCTCACAACTATCCCATGCTCATCTTTCTTATTTCTGAAAACCTATTTGGTGCCAATATTCGATTTGCCCTGTGGTTTTGGAATTAGTCTCCAGACTTTGTTTCTCTCAAATTGGTTGAGTTCATCTTGCATTGCTAAAGCCTAGTCTGGATCCTAAAGAGGTTCATTAGGCTTTTTAGGTTCTATTGTGCTCAAGAAATTGACATACAAACATTCATTTGCAGTAGCTAATCTAGTTTGTACTCCCTTTGACACATCACCTATGACCTGATATATTGGATGACATGAAGTCCATTTTGTAAAACTTGGCAATGTATTTACAGATGAAACATTGTTGAGTGGTTCATAAACATCAATAATTGCAGCTTCAGAATTTGGATTGAAAGTTGAGTGTAATTCTAAAGAGTCTCCCTCAACAGTTGTAACACCTCGCCTTACCACGACACAATATTGTCCACTTTGCCCTAAGCCGCACGGATTTGTTTCTGGCAACCTGGCGAGGACTTCCCAGGGGGTCACCCATCCTGGTACTACTCCCACCCAAGCACGCTTAACCACAGGGTTCCAAGAACCTGCCTTGCTTGTGGCCCCAAAACGCGTTGTGTTTAGGAAGGCCAATGTTTACTTATGAACCCATCATCACTCCTATCCACGACCGATATGGGATCTTCCTAAGGTGTTACAAACACCCCCCCTTAGGGACTCATCATCCTCGATGAGGTTTGCCCCATATCCCGAACGGCACAGGAGCGACTCTGTTACCATTTGTAACACCCCGCCTTACCACGACACAATATTGTCCGCTTTGGCCTAAGCCGCACGGATTTGTTTCTGGCGACCTGGTGAGGACTTTCCAGGGGGTCACCCATCCTGGTACTACTCCCACCCAAGCACGCTTAACCACAGAGTTCTAAGAACCTGTCTTGCGTATGGCCCCAAAACGCGTTGTGTTTAGGAGGGCCAAGGTTTACTTATGAACCTACCATCACTCCTGTCCACGGCCGATATGGGATCTGCCTAAGGTGTTACAAACACCCCAACCATAGGGACTCATCGTCCTCGACGGGGTTTGCCCCACATCCCGAACGGCACAAGAGCGGCTCTGTTACCACTTGTAACACCCCGCCTTACCACGACACAATATTGTCCGCTTTGGCCTAAGCCGCACGGATTTGTTTCTGGCGACCTGGCGAGGACTTCCCAGGGGGTCACCCATCCTAGTGCTACTCCTTACCACGACACAATATTGTCCGCTTTGGCCTAAGCCGCACGGATTTGTTTCTGGCAACCTGGCGAGGACTTCCCAGGGGGTCACCCATCCTAGTACTACTCTCGCCCAAGCACGCTTAACTGCGGAGTTCTGATGGGATCCGGTGCATTAGTGCTGGTATGATCGCACCCATATTCATAACATGCTCTCTTCTCACCAACCCTGCAATCCTTCGCAACATGGCCTCTCCTGTTGCACTTCAGACAAGTAATGCATTTCCCTTGATGATGATTATTACATTTATCACACCTCGGGTACGTCCCTTTTCCTTTATCTGTTGCCGATGCCAGAATTCCGTAATTTCCTGACGTTATTTGCTCCTTGCCCGTCCTCTTCCCAAACTGTCTCCCTGCAAGTTCATCCATCTTCCTTTTTCCTAATGCCTTGTCTGTAGTAAACAATCCAGAACAAGTAGCGTTATTGGTGAGTCTGGTTGCCGAACTCACCGCTTGCTGTAGGATTTTCGGGTCTGCCGAAGTAACATCTCCTCGTATTACAGGAGATAAACCCCAAACATATCTATCGATTCTGTTTTCTTCAGGTGTTACCAAATGTGGTACCATTTTCGCCAGCTAATGAAAACGGGCAGTATAAGAGTCTATATCATTCTCTTTCATCTCGTGATTCCACAACTCTGCTTCCAGCTTCTGAATTTCACTCCTTGGGCAATATTCTTCCTTCAGCATTCTTTTGAAATCTTCCCATGTTTGCTGCTTCCCGACCTCTAGTTTGCCCTTGAGTGTTCCACCAAGTCAATGCTCGCCCTTGCAATAAACAAGCAGCAAACAGTGTAACACCTTAGGCAGATCCCATATCGGCCGTGGATAGGAGTGATGCTAGGTTCATAAGTAACCTTGGCCTTCCTAAACACAACGCGTTTTGGGGCCACACGCAAGGCAGGTTCTTGGAACTCTATGGTTAAGCGTGCTTGGGTAGGAGTAGTACCAGGACGGATGACCCCCTTGGAAGTCCTCGCCAGGTCACCAGAAACAAATCTGTGCGGCTTAGGCCAGAGCGGACAATATTATGTCATGGTAAGGCGGGGTGTTACAAGTTTGTAACACCTTAGGCAGATCTGTTTTAGGTTTGTCTAACTCTTGGTGTTTTTGGTTACAACATTTTAATGAAAAGCAGGAAACCTATCTAATTTGTCTTTGTCTGATAAGTTGTCTCCCTTTTTCTTCCAAACTAGAGAGGATAACTCTGAAACAGATAAAGAATGAATATTAGGATAAAAAAATTTGTTTCTGTTTTGTTTAACTTTAGGGTTAAGAGATTTAGGTGTAGGAATTGAAGTTTGTCCTTCTTCAAAAAATTTGACTCTATTGATGAATTCTGAAGTTGACATAGATGATTTTCTTTTTAAAGAAGAATTCAGATCTTTGAATTAAGTTTTGGTGAAATTTGAATCTGAAATTCAACGAGTTTCAGAATTTGAAGATTTGAAATATTCATAAATAAAATTGATATCTTTTGGAGAATCATCATTGTCAGAATCTGAGGCATTCATTAGATCTGAAAATATGTTCTGAGTCATTTCTGAAGCAAAATTGTTTAGTTTTAAAATTTTAATTTTGCTTTTAGAATCTGATAATGGTTTAAATTTTTCTTCAGAATTATTTTCAGAATCATCAAAGAAATTTTTTGAGTTTTCATCCTTACCATGTAAAGATTCAATATCTGAAAATTCTTCATAAGTTTCTTCAGAAATGTCTTTTTTCTTTAAGCCTGAAGAATTTTGATGAATTTCTGAAGTTAGTTGTTCAGAAATAGATTCAGAAACAAGTTCAGAAATAATCTCAGACTTTTCTTTAGAAATAGGTTCAGAGGTAGACATAATTTCTTCAGAATGTGTTTCAGATTCATCAGCAAACAAAACTTATGCTTGTACAAAAGGAATTCTCTCAGGCAAAGAATGATCTACAGGTTTACTTACTAGTCCTTTTCTTTTTTCATTAATAATTTTCATGTTTGAAATGTCATATAAATTTGATGGTGCTTTTTTCAGAACTGGACTTTCAGTGTATCCTAAACCTGTTCTTATATTATAAAATTTTGAATTCTTAGCCTGACTTGTCAAAATATTCAAAGTTTGCTCAGTTTGACCCCTTTTGAAATTCAAATCTTCTAATTCCTTAACCTTTCTGTAGAACTCAAGTCTTTCTTGATTCAGAAAATTCATTTTGACATTCAGAACTTCTGTTTCAGATTTTGCATTCACTATTTCCTTTTGCATATTAACCATTTTTTCTTTTAATTCAGATTTTTCTTTAGAAATCTTCTCAAGAGTTTCTTCAGCATTTTGACAATTTACTTTATATACCTGACTTTCTATTCTGAATTAGTTAACTAATAACCTTTCTCCTTTTATTCAGTTTCTTAAAGTTTCAAATTCTGAATTCATATTCAGAATTTGATCTTGTAAGTAACTCTAGAAGAAGTGGTTACCTCAGTATCATGAGTATGTGTGTCTTTTGGAGTCATCTGACACATAAAGCAATTTGTTGCATAGTAAGCAACCTCTTCATCAGCCTCATCATTAGTCCAATTTAGCCAGTCTTCTTCATACTTGGTTACTAGAGCAGGATTGACATCCATTTTCTTAGAAATCATATGTTTCTTTTCATAATAACCAGTATTCTTGACTTTAGGTATTTTGCACTGTCTAGCAAAGTGCCTTGGTTTTCCACAGTTGAAACACCTGGCTGGTTCAGAAGTATCTTTTGGAACATTTTCTTGACCAAATACTTTCTTTGGTCCTTCATCAATTTTAGGTTTATTTTTATACCTCTGGTTATATCTCTGATGAAACTGCTTTGTCATGAAGGCTATACCTTCAGAAATTCTCTTCAGTTCTTCATCTGACTCATTTCCATCACAGATACTGGCTTCAGGATTATCACAAATTTATAATGAACTGTTAAGTTGCTTACTGAATAAAGCCACAGTATTCTCATTTGTCTTCTTTCACTCATTCTGTATGATCTTTATATTGTCCTCTTGTTGGAACAAAATACCATAAACATCATGAATGGATTTCTTGGACAGATTTCTTGTGATCATGTTATCAGAAAAATTTGACCATTCATTACCAAGATTGTTTAGAAATTTGTTATTGATTTCAGAATTTGATTTCTAAACTCCATTTCTACTTAGATCATTCAGAATGTTGTTAAATCTATGATAAGTATCAGTAATAGCCTCTCCCTCCTTGTATCTGAATTTTCATATGTACCAATACATATGTTTAATCTTTGTGCTTGAGCTTTTGTACTCCCCTGCAACTGAGCCTGAACTTCATCCCACATGGCTTTTGCAGAAGTTAAACTATCAACCATGTTGAATATTTCATTTGCTATAGCCATTGTAAGAAGAGTAAGAGCTCTTTTATCAATCTTTGCTTGTTCCTTTTCAGCATTACTATACATTCCAAATTTTTTTCTAATTCTTGTTGCTTGAATTTCTAGAGTTGTTTCAGTGCGAGGAACAACAAGGATTTCCATATATACTTCAAGGGGACCATTCACTATTGATTGCATCAAAGCTTCATCAATATTATCCAAAAATTGGATCATACGAATCCGCCATTGATGATATTCGCCCAAGAACAGGGTAGGAGGTTTTGTTTTAGATCCGATGGAGACGATGTCTTTTTCATTTTTGATTTGATTGATCTCTAATTCACATTCGGTAATGATTGAAGCATAATTTGAATTAATCTTCGAAAGATTAATTCAAGATTTCAAGCAACTGTCAGATCTGACAAGTTCGTAACTGAATTGATTACCAGATCGTATGATGAATTGGCTCTGATACCAATTGTTAGATCCCAGATATAGATGAACAATGAACTCAGTAAAGAACACAGAATATAGAACACTGAAATCGTATATTGTATTGATATTCAAAGATTACAGGTATGTCATATACAGTACAAGAACAAATCTAGAACTTTTTACTTTAAAGATCTAACTAACTTCTATTTATACACATACTAGAAAGACTAGAGTAACAACAAACAAGATAACAGATACAGTTCAGAAGTGGTTCTTCAGAACATCTTCCGAACTTCTTCAGAACTTCTGAAGTACATACTTCAGAAATCTTCTATCTTTATGGTAAGTGTTTTGAAGCTATCTTTTATGTTCTTTCAAATGTCATCCACATATATTTGAACCATTGTAAACTCACCTTTGCACCTTTTGATGAACAAAGTGGTATCAATTTTACCTTTTTCATAATCATTGTCGATCAGAAACTTTGATAAGCGTTCATACCAAGATCGAGTGGCTTGCTTTAATCCATACAATGCTTTGTCTAAGAGATAGATATAGTCTGGATGACTTGTACTTTCAAAACCAGGGGGTTGTTGAACATATACTTATTCTTTAAGCTTGCCATTTATAAAAGCACATTTTACATCCATTTGATAGACTTTTAAGTCCTTGTATGCAGAGAAAGCTAAAAACAATCGAATTGCTTCAAGCCTTGCTACTGGAGCAAATGTTTCATCATAATCAATACCTCTTCTTGACAGTACCCCTTTGCCACTAACCTGGCTTTGTTTCTGACCACAATTCCACTTTGTAATCAATTCCACAGTACCCCTTCATCATTCTTATTTCTGAAAACCCACTTTGTACCAATTGTTGTTTTGTCTTTTGGCAATGGTACAAGCTTCCATACCTTGTTTTTGTCAAATTGCAGAAGCTCTTCTTGCATTGCATCGATCCAACTGGGGTCTTGTAAAGCTTCATAAGCTCTTTTTGGTTCTATCATGCTTAAAAAGTTTACAAAGAAGGCTTCATTTTGCAGTGGCAGATCTGGTTTTGACGCCTTCAGAAGGGTCACCAATTATTTGATCAGCTGAGTGAGCTTTTGTCCATATTTTCATCCGAGTCTGGGAGACTTGTGGAGGTTCAATTTTAACCTCTGGTTCTTGTATGCTGTCTTTTGGAATTTGAAGTTCAACTTCAGGAGAGGAGCCCAATTTCTCCCCCTCAAATGAAGGCACGGAGGAAATTGAATTATGTGTTCAGCTCTCTGCATCTGGAGGAGACAGATTTCTCTGGACTTTCATTTGTACTTGTAGATACAGAGGGACCTGAAATGGTAATTCCAAAAGCTTGAAGTACCTCTGATAGATTGACTGGTGGACTTCTGGCTATCTCTTCAGAGGGAACTTCTTCTCCAAGTAATTCTTCGAATATAGTATTAATCTCGGATTCTCTGGAGCTGGACAAATAGTCAAAAGTTACATTGTTGAGTTTGAGTTCTGAATTTGAATAATCAGAAGTCAAATGTGCTTGGTCATCAAAATCAATATTGATGCTTTCCATGACTTTCTTGGTTCGGATATTAAATACTCTGAAAGCTTTTGAGGTCAGAGAATAGCCCAAAATTTTAGCTTCATCAAATTTCTTGTAGAATTTTCCAAGTTTGTCACGATCATTCAGAATAAAGCACCTGCAGCCAAAAATGTGTAAGAATTTAATTGTAGGTTTCCTATTATTTATAAGATCATAAGAAGTTTTGAGATGTCTCTTGGCAATTATAGATCTGTTATGTGTAAAACAGGCAGTATTGACAGCCTCAGCCCAGAAATGTGTGGCTAATTCAGAAGCTACAAGCATTGTTCTTGCTGCTTCGACTAGTGTGCAATTTCTTCGTTCCACCGCACCATTTTGTTGAGGAGTACGTGCAGCTGAGAAGTTTTGAAAAATTCCTTCATTGGTTAGATACTCATCAAGTTTGGCATTCTTGAACTTAATACCATTGTCATTTCTCAACTGCTGAATTTTGCTTTGCAGAAGCACCTGTATCCTTTTCATCATGTTAACTAAAACAACTGAGAATTCTGACATCTGTGTAACAAAAGCGAGCACAGTGTACCTGGAATATTCATCAATTAGCACAAGAATGTATTTCTTTCCAGAGAGACTCTACACTACAATGGGACCACATAGGTCAACATGTAGCAATTGCAGAGGTCTAGTACAAGAATGATCACTCTTTGTTTTGTGGGAAGCTCTTTTTATTTTACCCATCTCACAAGGTGGCAAAGATGATCCTTCTGGAAGTGAACCTCTGGGAGGCCCTCAACCAAGTTATGTTTCACAAGCATTTTATGATTCTGAAAATTTAGATGAGATAACTTGTGATGCCAGAGCCAAGCTACTTCACTCTTCTTGGAGACGAGACAGAGGGTTTCTGTAGCATCTTTAGAAGTGAAGTTCGTCATATATAGGTTACCTTTTCTATCGACTCTCCATAGCTTTTGATCTGCCTCAGATAGTAAGTAACAATGTTTTTCATCAAACACAACCAACATTTTGGCATCACATAGTTGACTTACACTAAGAAGATTATGTTTTAGACCAGAAACGTGAGCAACCTTGGATAAGGTTACGTTTCCTTCTTGAAGAGTACCATAACCTTTTATTTGACCCTTTCCATTATCTCCAAACGTTACTGCTCCACCGGTTTTATCTTTAAACATGGAGAGTAAGGTTCTTGTATCAGTCATGTGCCTCGAGCATCCAGAGTCAAGATACCAGATGTGCCCACGATGTTTCTGCAATATAGAATTAGAGAGAATTAGGTACCCATTTCATAATGGGTCCTTTGTAGATAGATTTATGGCTGTTGATTTTTCTTTAAATTTAGAAGAACTTGCAGGCTTTCCAGACTCTTATGGTTTTCCTGATTCAGATTTAAACTGGTTTTTCTTCTCGTTCTTGAAACTTGAGCGTATATTGATATTAGAAGTAAAACAATGTGGATTCGAGAAGAATTGTTTTAGTCTAAGAAAAATAGAGTCTTGCAAAATACAAACCGTACTACAAGAACAAATACAAGTACAACGTTGTCGAAAGAGCTCATTATGCTGAAAAAGAAAACTGGCTGGATGATGAGTCAAGCGGAGATGAAGCCATGTTTTGTGCAATGGCTAAGGCAGATGAGTCAGAAGATCAGCCTTCTGAAACTCTGGTTTGTACTCTATATGAATCCTCTGAACTCGAAAACACCATCATGATTTTAACCAATGATTTTGAAAATCTTAAACAAAAGCTTATTATAGAAAAGAAACTGAGGTAAAATCTTGAATGAACTCTTTTTATAATTTAAAGAGAAAGAGATATTTACAAAAGAGAAATGGATATTTTAACTAATGAAAAGATGGAAATGTCTGTTGAAAATGAAAAGTTTCCAAACTTTTGAGTAGTACGTGCAGCTGAGAAATTTTGAAAAATTCCTTCATTGGTTAGATACTCATCAAGTTTGGCAATCTTGAACTCAATACCATTGTCATTTCTCAACTGCTGAATTTTGCTTTGCAGAAGCACCTGTATCCTTTTCATCATGTTAACTAAAACAACTGGGAATTCTGACATCTGTGTAACAAAAGCGAGCACAGTGTACCTGGAATATTCATCAATTAGCACAAGAATGTATTTCTTTCCAGAGAGACTCTACACTACAATGGGACCACATAGGTCAACATGTAGCAATTGCAGAGGTCTAGTACAAGAATGATCACTCTTTGTTTTGTGGGAAGCTCTTTATATTTTACCCATCTCACAAGCAGGGCAAAGATGATCCTTCTGGAAGTGAACCTCTGGGAGGCCCTCAACCAAGTTATGTTTCACAAGCATTTTATGATTCTGAAAATTTAGATGAGATAACTTGTGATGCCAGAGCCAAACTACTTCACTCTTCTTGGAGACGAGACAGTGGGTTTCTGTAGCATCTTTAGAAGTGAAGTTCGTCATATATAGGTTACCTTTTCTATCGACTCTCCATAGCTTTGGATCTGCCTCAGATAGTAAGTAACAATGTTTTTCATCAAACACAACCAACATTTTGGCATCACATAGTTGACTTACACTAAGAAGATTATGTTTTAGACCAGAAACGTGAGCAACCTTAGATAAGGTTACGTTTCCTTCTTGAAGAGTACCATAACCTTTTATTTGACCCTTTCCATTATCTCCAAACGTTACTGCTCCACCGGTTTTATCTTTAAACATGGAGAGTAAGGTTCTTGTACCAGTCATGTGCCTCGAGCATCCAGAGTCAAGATACCAGATGTGCCCACGATGTTTCTGCAATATAGAATTAGAGAGAATTAGGTACCCATTTCATAATGGGTCCTTTGTAGATAGATTTATGATTCTCTGTTGATTTTTCTTTAAATTTAGAAGAACTTGCAGGCTTTCCAGAGACTTATGGTTTGCCTGATTCATATTTAAACTGGTTTTTCTTCTCGTTCTTGAAACTTGAGCGTATATTGATATTAGAAGTAAAACAATGTGGATTCGAGAAGAATTGTTTTAGTCTAAGAAAAATAGAGTCTTGCAAAATACAAACCGTACTACAAGAACAAATACAAGTACAACGTTGTCGAAAGAGCTCATTATGCTGAAAAAGAAAACTGGCTGGATGATGAGTCAAGCGGAGATGAAGCCATGTTTTGTGCAATGGCTAAGGCAGATGAGTCAGAAGATCAGCCTTCTGAAACTCTGGTTTGTACTCTATATGAATCCTCTGAACTCGAAAACACCATCATGATTTTAACCAATGATTTTGAAAATCTTAAACAAAAGCTTATTATAGAAAAGAAACTGAGGTAAAATCTTGAATGAACTCTGTTTATAATTTAAAGAGAAAGAGATATTTACAAAAGAGAAATGGATATTTTAACTAATGAAAAGATGGAAATGTCTGTTGAAAATGAAAAGATTTCCAAACTTTTAAGGAGTACGTGCAGCTGAGAAGTTTTGAAAAATTCCTTCATTGGTTAGATAGTCATCAAGTTTGGCAATCTTGAACTCAATACCATTGTCATTTCTCAACTGCTGAATTTTGCTTTGCAGAAGCACCTGTATCCTTTTCATCATGTTAACTAAAACAACTGGGAATTCTGACATCTGTGTAACAAAAGCGAGCACAGTGTACCTGGAATATTCATCAATTAGCACAAGAATGTATTTCTTTCCAGAGAGACTCTACACTACAATGGACCACATAGGTCAACATGTAGCAATTGCAGAGGTCTAGTACAAGAATAATCACTCTTTGTTTTGTGGGAAGCTCTTTATATTTTACCCATCTCACAAGCAGGGCAAAGATGATCCTTCTGGAAGTGAACCTCTGGGAGGCCCTCAACCAAGTTATGTTTCACAAGCATTTTATGATTCTGAAAATTTAGATGAGATAACTTGTGATGCAAGAGCCAAGCTACTTCACTCTTCTTGGAGACGAGACAGAGGGTTTCTATAGCATCTTTAAAAGTGAAGTTCGTCATATATAGGTTACCTTTTCTATTGACTCTCCATAGCTTTTGATCTGCCTCAGATAGTAAGTAACAATGTTTTTCATCAAACACAACTAACATTTTGGCATCACATAGTTGACTTACACTAAGAAGATTATGTTTTAGACCAGAAACGTGAGCAACTTTGGATAAGGTTACGTTTCCTTCTTGAAGAGTACCATAACCTTTTATTTGACCCTTTCCATTATCTCCAAACGTTACTGCTCCACCGGTTTTATCTTTAAACATGGAGAGTAAGGTTCTTGTACCAGTCATGTGCCTCGAGCATCCAGAGTCAAGATACCAGATGTGCCCACGATGTTTCTGCAATATAGAATTAGAGAGAATTAGGTACCCATTTCATAATGGGTCCTTTGTAGATAGATTTATGATTCTCTGTTGATTTTTCTTTAAATTTAGAAGAACTTGCAGGCTTTCCAGAGACTTATGGTTTGCCTGATTCATATTTAAACTGGTTTTTCTTCTCGTTCTTGAAACTTGAGCGTATATTGATATTAGAAGTAAAACAATGTGGATTCGAGAAGAATTGTTTTAGTCTAAGAAAAATAGAGTCTTGCAAAATACAAACCGTACTACAAGAACAAATACAAGTACAACGTTGTCGAAAGAGCTCATTATGCTGAAAAAGAAAACTGGCTGGATGATGAGTCAAGCGGAGATGAAGCCATGTTTTGTGCAATGGCTATGGCAGATGAGTCAGAAGATCAGCCTTCTGAAACTCTGGTTTGTACTATATCTGAATCCTCTGAACTCGAAAACACCATCATGATTTTAACCAATGATTTTGAAAATCTTAAACAAAAGCTTATTATAGAAAAGAAACTGAGGTAAAATCTTGAATGAACTCTTTTTATAATTTAAAGAGAAAGAGATATTTACAAAAGAGAAATGGATATTTTAACTAATGAAAAGATGGAAATGTCTGTTGAAAATGAAAAGATTTCCAAACTTTTGAGGAGTACGTGCAGCTGAGAAGTTTTGAAAAATTCCTTCATTGGTTAGATACTCATCAAGTTTGGCATTCTTGAACTCAATACCATTGTCATTTCTCAACTGCTGAATTTTGCTTTGCAGAAGCACCTGTATCCTTTTCATCATGTTAACTAAAACAACTGGGAATTCTGACATCTGTGTAACAAAAGCGAGCACAGTGTACCTGGAATATTCATCAATTAGCACAAGAATGTATTTCTTTCCAGAGAGACTCTACACTACAATGGGACCACATAGGTCAACATGTAGCAATTGCAGAGGTCTAGTACAAGAATGATCACTCTTTGTTTTGTGGGAAGCTCTTTTTATTTTACCCATCTCACAAGCAGGGCAAAGATGATCCTTCTGGAAGTGAACCTCTGGGAGGCCCTCAACCAAGTTATGTTTCACAAGCATTTTATGATTCTGAAAATTTAGATGAGATAACTTGTGATGCCAGAGCCAAGCTACTTCACTCTTCTTGGAGACGAGACAGTGGGTTTCTGTAGCATCTTTAGAAGTGAAGTTCGTCATATATAGGTTACCTTTTCTATCGGCTCTCCATAGCTTTTGATCTGCCTTAGATAGTAAGTAACAATGTTTTTCATCAAACACAACCAACATTTTGGCATCACATAGTTGACTTACACTAAGAAGATTATGTTTTAGACCAGAAACGTGAGCAACCTTGGATAAGGTTACGTTTCCTTCTTGAAGAGTACCATAACCTTTTATTTGACCCTTTCCATTATCTCCAAACGTTACTGCTCCACCGGTTTTATCTTTAAACATGGAGACTTATGGTTTGCCTGATTCAGATTTAAACTGGTTTTTCTTCTCGTTCTTGAAACTTGAGCGTATATTGATATTTGAAGTAAAACAATGTGGATTCGAGAAGAATTGTTTTAGTCTAAGAAAAGTAGAGTCTTGCAAAATACAAACCGTACTACAAGAACAAATACAAGTACAACGTTGTCGAAAGAGCTCATTATGCTGAAAAAGAAAACTGGCTGGATGATGAGTCAAGCGGAGATGAAGCCATGTTTTGTGCAATGGCTAAGGCAGATGAGTCAGAAGATCAGCCTTCTGAAACGCTGGTTTGTACTCTATCTGAATCCTCTGAACTCGAAAACACCATCATGATTTTAACCAATGATTTTGAAAATCTTAAACAAAAGCTTATTATAGAAAAGAAACTTAGGTAAAATCTTGAATGACCTCTTTTTATAATTTAAAGAGAAAGAGATATTTACAAAAGAGAAATGGATATTTTAACTAATGAAAAGATGGAAATGTCTGTTGAAAATGAAAAGATTTCCAAACTTTTGAAAAATACAGAAGTTAAACTCAAGGAAGAGAAACAAAACTTCATTAAACTTCTAGAAGGCAAAGACAAAGAGATTAAGGCTAAAGAAAGTGACAGATTGAATTCTGTAGCACTCAAAAATTATTTTCTAAAGGAAAGAGAATTTTTGCACATAGAACTTCAAAACAAAGAGCTACAGATCAAAAAATATCTGGATGCTCAGAAAGTGCATGATAAAATCAATACACAAGTAGGGAAAACTAGACTTGGTTTTGAGGATTTGGATCCCTACACGTGTAAAAAGCGATCTACTCTGGAATCTATATTCTGTTTAGGAAAAGAACAAAAGCCTGTGTTTCCTATCTTATATGAGCAATCTGTTTTCAAAAAAGCAAAATACGAAAATGTTCATCGTGTGAGAAAATGGATCACGTACAAAAATATCAAGTACTCTTCTGAAAAAACAACTCACCTTGATCTAAATTTAGTCCAAATAAAAAGTGATATTTTCAAGTTTGGATCGATTACTCATATAACTTTGAATCCAGAAGCTGATTAATTTATACCTATACAAGTAGAAGAGGAGCTAAGACTTACTTTTCAAAATGAAATTCTCTCAACTCTAGATGAGTGTTTTAAACTTGAATATATGGGTGATCAAAACTCTATTGAAAACCATCCAGAGATCTTTCCTTGTTCTTTTGTTGACTTAAATCTTTCTGAAATCCAAGACAATTTGGAGTTTATTACTTATCCCTGGGAAACGGATGATCAAGATGATGATGATTTTTTTGACAATTCAGAGAAATATATTTCAACTTTTGAAAATCTCTTGCCAAAAGAATACTCAAAGGCTCCAGAGGTAACTAAAAATAAGGATGCACCTTTCTTATACACTAATGAACCTCTGGATATCAGAGCCTCTAGACCTAATGTTGAAAAACATTCAAGTGGAATACCAATACTCTCAGTTCCTCCAAAAGAAAGCCAATACTCAGCAACAATCTCAGCATTCAAAACCTCAGAAGTTTACTTATGCACAAAAAGGAAAATGGAAATCTAATTCTTCTACTCCTGTTTCAGTAAAATCCAAGGTTCCGGAGAAGTCTCATCAGAGGAAGCCTCCACAGAAGAACACATTTACTTCTAAGCATAAGTCTAGCCTAGATAAGAAGTTCGATAGAACTAATGATGCTACATTAGACAGAAATAAGAAAAATAGTAATTATCATTCTAGTAATGAAAATTTCATGCAATCTTTTATGTTTCAGAATTCTGAACGTTTCTCCTTGTTCTAAAAACTTCAGCAATTTTTCTCAAGGCCCTCTAATTACTTCTCTAAACCTCAAAAGAATTCCAACTTCAGGAATCAAACCAAAAGGAATGATGAAAACAAAAAGGGCAAACCGAGAACCTCTGCAAAACCCAATCAAGCTTATGTTAAATAGAATAAATAATTCAAACCTAACATTAAAGGACCCATTATGAAATGGGTAGCTAAATCTCTCTAATTCGGATTGCAGAAACAGCGTAAGCATATCTGGTATCTTGACTCTGGATGCTCGAGGCACATGACTGGAATGAAAAACTTACTCTCCAAATTCAAAGATAAAAGTGGAGGAGAAGTAACGTTTGGTGATAATGGTAAGGGTCAAATAAAAGGCTACGGTACTCTACAAGAAGGTAATATTACCTTATCCAAAGTAGCTCATGTTTCTGGTTTGAAACATAACTTGTTGAGTGTAAGTCAACTATGTGATTCTAAGATACTAGTTGTATTTGATAAAAAACAGTGTTACTTATTCTCTAAGGCAGGTGAAGAACTATGGAGAGCTGACAGAAAAGGTAATCTATACATGATGAATTTTACATCCAAGGATGGTAAGGAAACTCTCTGTCTAATCTCCAAAAAGAGTGACATTGCTTGGTTATGGCATCATAAAATGTCTCACATGAACTTTGACAATCTTAAGATGCTGGTAAAACATAATCTGGTGAAGGGCCTCCCAGAGGTACACTTCCAGAAGGATCACCTCTGCCTTGCATGTGAAATGGGCAAAATAAAAAGAGCAACTCACAAAACCAAAAGTGATCATTCGTGCAATAGACCTGCTACATGTTGAGCTATGTGGTCCCATTGCAATTCAGAGCTTTTCTGGCAAAAAGTATATCATGGTGCTAATAGATGAATTTTACCAGTATACATGACTTGCTTTTGTGCGTAAAAAATCAGAAGTGCCAATCGTATTAAAGAAAATGATGACTAAAATACAAGTTCTTCTACATTAGAAAATACAGCAGATGCGAAGTGATAATGGTATTGAATTCAAGAATGCCAAGATTGAAGAATACTTTGTCACAAACGGAATTACCCAAAACTTCTCTACTGTACGCACTCCTCAGCAAAACGGTGTAGTAGAAAGACGCAACAGAACATTAGTGGCAGCAGCCAGAACAATGCTTGCAGCTTCTGGACTTCCTATCCATTTTTGGGCAGAAGCTGTAGCCACAGCATGTTTCACTCAGAATCGATCCATCATAATCAAGAAGCACTTCAAAACCTCTTATGAGCTAATAAATAAGAGAAAACCCGCTGTCAAATTTTTCCACATTTTTGGCTGCAGGTGTTTCATTCTGAATGATAGAGAAAAACTTCGCAAGTTTGACAAGAAATCAGATGATTTCGTTAAATTCAAGAGCTTTTAGGGTTTTTAATTTACGAACTTAGATTGTGATGGAAAGCATAAATATCGATTTTGATGATCAAACTCAATTGACTTTTGAATATTCCATTTATGAACTCAAACTTAATTCTCTTACCTCTGATTATCTTTCAGGTTCCAGAGAATCTGAGATTGATGCTCTATTTGATAATTTTCTAGGGGAAGAAATACTTCAGAGCAAGCGCCCATTAACCCACCCTTGAATATTCCTGAAGTACTTCAAGCTTCTGGAATCACTCTCTTTGTTCTATATCATCAACTGAGAGTCCAACGGTACCTTCTGCTCCTCCTTTATCATCAAATGAGAGTCCAACGGTACCTTCTGCTCCTCCTTTATCATCAAATGAGAGTCCAGAGGTAACCTCTGAGCCTTCATTTGAGGGGGAGACTTTAGGTGCTTCTCCAGATCTAGAACCTAATCCAATATCAGATGAGGTTATTCAATCTTCGGATACAGAAGTTCAAGCTCAGCAGATACCTCAAACAAGGATGAAAAGATGGACAAAGTCTCACACTCCAGATCTAATTATTGGAAGTCCATCTGAAGGGGTTAAAACTAGATCTGCAACTACCAACGAAGCCTTCTTTGTAAATTTTCTGAGCATGATCGAGCCAAAGAAGGTTCATGAAGCTTTACAAGAACCAAGCTAGGTGGAAGCTATGCAAAAAGAACTGCTTCAATTTGACAGAAACAAAGTATGGAACTTAGAACCTCTGCCTAAAGACAAAATTGCTATTGGTACTAAGTGGGTATTCAGGAACAAGAAGGACGAAGATGGTATTGTGATTAGAAACAAGGCAAGATTGGTGGCTAAGAGAAGAAGTGTATGTTGAACAACCTCCTGGATTTGAAGATGCTAGACACCTAGAATATGTCTATCTTCTGGATAAAGCTCTATACGGGTTAAAGCAAGCACCAAGAGCCTGGTACGAACGATTATCTACGTATCTGATCAGTCATTCTTATGAGAAAGGTAAGATTGATACCACATTATTTATCAAAAGAGGCAAAGATATGTAAACCATAGTTCAAATATATGTGGACGACATCATATTTGGTTCTACTCATCAGTCACAAGTTGATCTGTTTTCAAAACTGATGGAAAAAGAATTTGAAATGAGCATGTTGAGAGAATTAACATTCTTCTTGGGACTCCAAGTCAAGCAAACTACTTCTGGCATTTTCATAAATCAAGCCAATTATGTTTCTGACATGTTAAAGAAATTCAAACTTCAAAATTCCACCCCTATGTAAACTACTCTCTCTCCTAGCACGAAACTTGATCCTGATCCCTTAGAGAAATCAGTTGATGTTACAAGTTATAGAGGTATGATCGGATCACTTTTATACTTAAACCGCAAGTAGGCCAGATATCATTTTTGCCACTTGTCTCTGTGCGAGATTTCAAGCCAATCCAAAAGAATCTCATTTGGCTGTTGTAAAAAGAATTTTTAGATACCTAAAAAGAACTCCATCACTGGGTCTCTGGTATCCTAAGAATTCTGGATTTGATTTAATTGCGTATACTGACTCTGATCATGCAGGATGTAAGTTGGACAGAAAAAGTACCTCTGGTAGTTGTCTACTTCTGGGAAACAGACTAATAAGTTGGACATCCAAGAAACAATACTTTGTTTCAACATCTATAGTAGAAGCCGAATATGTTGTTGCTGCTAGTCGTTGTTCACAAGTCATCTGGATGAAAACTCAACTCAGAGACTATGGTTTGGTGTACGACAAGATACCCATCCTATGTGACTCAGAAAGTGGTATTGCCATCACTGAAAAAATCCAGTTTAGCACTCAAAGACCAAACACATTGATGTAAGGTACCATTTCATTAAGGATCATGTGGAGAAGGGGACAATTGAAATGTACTTTGTCTCCACTGTTTATCAACTTGTTGATATCTTTACAAAAGCCTGGGATGAAAAGCGATTCAATTTTCTGATCAGCAAGTTGAGTATGCTAAACATGTAATTACCTTAACTTCTATGGTCTTAATAGGATTAAGTTAGTTCACTTGTTCTGTATATCTCAAATTTTTTTACCAAGTCATTCTTTGTGTGTCAAATAATAAGTCAGAACCGCCCAGAAGCCTCTGGTCACTTCTGATGATTAACTCAGAAGCGCTCACAAGCCTCTGGACACCTCTGTTCTTAAATGAACAATTCTTCACTTTCTGATCCAAGTATAGAGAAAGGGAAAAAGCAAGGGGGAGCAACAAACTCAAACTTCAAGGAGGAGCACACAGTGCAGTTTTTGAGGGGGAGCACAAACTTGTGCTATATCTTAAGGGAATCTCATCAAAATAAGTCTAACATATGTTAGCTGTCTTCGGAACCTCCCTTTACTTAAAAAGTTTTTGTGAATTGGTTACTTTTGAATAACTCTTGACGTCAAGATTAATAAGAAATTTCAAATTCAACTAAAACTCTTCTGAAAAGACGTTCTCATGACAAAACTCTTGGTCTCAAAATGTTTTATACGACTAAGAAGCTATTCTCTGATTATGTCTTTCTCTTGAAATTTATTTTAATAAGTTACTTCTAAATTTAACTCTTGCCTTCAAGGTTAATTAGAATTTTCTTATTTTAATAAATTTCTAATGAAATGCTATTTATAGAATTTAAAACTTTCATTTAGTACAAAACTGATTTATTTCTCCAAATGTCTAATTTTAATTTCTTAAAGGGAATAATTAATTTCAAAAATTATTCTTTTAATCCATAATTTTTTTGTTGATTAATTGATAATTTTTCTTATTAATTTCTTTTTAATTTAGGGTAATGGATTGTGGGTAATGGTATTATGACTCATGCTTGGGAGGATACGTGGGATGTCTATGGCGACCTCTCTAGTATGCTCACCTATCGCTTTATTAATGGGCAAGGTTTTCATAATAATTCCACGGTATATGATTTACGGCAAAAGTTTGGGAATGAATGGCCGAATGAATGGATTATTAGATTTCCACGGTTAAATAACATTGTCATACCAAGCACGACTATTGTGGAAGACCGTATTTTGTGGTTGGGGCCTAACCAATCGAAGCAATTTTTCTCGGTTAATCTGGCTTGGAGGTCGTTGGAAGAGGAAGGGCTGATTTTACATTGGCATAAAATATTTTGGAATAAGGCTTTTATTCCTAAACATGCTCGTTGTACTTGGATGGCTTGTCACAAGCGTCTTCCAACGCAAGTTAGGTTATGTCAATGGAGGAGTGGCCAATCGGACTTGAAGTGTGTGTTTTGTAAAGAAACGATTGTGTTGATCATAACTCCTCTTAGTGATTTGAATATGATTCCTTTACTATACTTAATGAAATTCCTTAAATAAGCTTATGTTCAAATTCAGCGATAGCATACGCTGATTGCTATCAGCGATCGCTGAAGATCAAGGATCAACAAGCTTGTCTCTGAAGATCTGAAGATCAGCTATCACACCAGAAGACCATTCAGCGACAGTCAAAGACCAAAGCTGAAGAAAGAGATAATCAGCTAAGTGACCTGAAGCGGTTCAGCGATAGCAGCGATTATCTACTCAAAATGTGAAATCTTGTGAAGCCTCGCAAAGATCAAGTTCATCCTTGAACATTCAGTGTCAGCGATCAAATGAAGCTTCCTCTGCAAGATTAAAGATTGATCTTATCCTCGATGCACAAAAGTCAAACCTAGAACCATGTCAGAAAAGGACGCACGACTTGTCTCTTATGTCCCTATCATATCTGATGCGGTACTGTTCATATCGGCTAAAAGCATGGTTGTCTTATTTACAAGGACAAGCTTCCTATCCAAGCTTGACACGTGGCATGTACCTTTGCTTTGCATTAAATGCAAGCGGGTATAAATAGATGAAGATATCTTCTTCATCTATATGCATGCTTCCTTCTAGCCTATACCTTCTGTATTCTTTCTTTCATCTTCTTGTGCATCAAACTGTGTTTCTTTAGTTACAATAGAATAGGTTTGAAACTTGTTCTAATTCCGCTTGTAACTGTAAATTTGTTTATTATCTATAAACTCATTTAAAAACCAAAATCTGTCTGTTTGTATTCAACCCCCCCTTCTACAAACTGTTTACTTAATATTTAACTCTTGTAGACCCTTATTGGGACCAATAGATTGAAACACACAATCATCTCTTTTTTGAATGCAGGTACTTGTCACACCCCGCTAAAGCGGAAACACAGGGAGTGATAGTTCAAGATTTCATAGCAATAGAGCGATAACAACACCAATTATCCAATCAAATACATAACACATAAAACTGAACATTACATCATACCAGTTCAAGTTTTAACAAAAAAAATAAAAAAAAAATAAGATGTTCTACAAAACGATTTCAAATTTAAACGTGGTTGATGTTTATGCGCCCCAAACACAAGCATTTTTAGTTACCCTTTCTTACCATGAAAAGCATGAATAAAACAAGGTCAACTACAAAGAGTTGGTGAGTTCACAGGTTTTAAATATTTTAAACATCTTTTGCATAAATGAATATTGAGTAAAATACTTTTATGGCACTTAAATAATCTTTACATCATAAAACGTTCAAGGCAATTTTGTACCCTAATTATAAGTAATGAGCCACCACTAAACCTTCGACCACAAAAATATTTTTAGTTCTACCTCAGCGGTGGACCTAAAGTCCACATGTGTAGAACCTTCTTTTTAGTTCTACCTCAGCGGTGGACCTAAAGTCCACATGGTGTAGAACCTTCTTTTTAATTCTACCTCAACGGTGGACCTAAAGTCCGCATGTGTAGAACCTTCCCTTTTAAGTATAGTGCACCCCTACCTGTAGTTTCCCGGTGGGATTGCTATCCACACCCTACTTTTCGGTTTTTAGGTGGGATTGTCCGTCCGATAACGCTATCCACATATACCCTCGGCTCCTCACTTGAGTTAATAGTAGTGTACAAACTTTTATGGAACATTTTACTCAATACAATCTATTAGTGTACATGCCTTAGTGCCCAAAACAATAATTTCATAATGTTTCACATTCGGTAATGCAAATAGCTCAAATATTTCATTTAATCATGCTTTTCACCACAAAACATATAAAATACTTTAAAAATGGGGCTGTGCAAGTCTGATCTTTCAAGAAATCAAAGCTGCTGTACACACCAAAGTTTCACACCAGAGCCAGGGCAAACCTCTTCCAGCGCTAATGTTCCCAGGATTCCTCTCTCTCTCTCTCTCTCTCTTCACTTGTTCAGCCATAGGTGCTCTTAAAGCACCCTTCCTTCAGCCATTCTGCAAGATAGCCACAATGGGCTATCACAAGCCCACCATTGACAGAAAAAGCTATTCTTCTTCGTGAGAACTATCCAGGTATATGCTTAACCTTATTCCTCAAACCTCTCCTAATCTTATCTCTTATAGACGCTCTTTAGTATACTCAGAACCGAGGATACCTACCCAGAGCATTTAGAGCCTAATGTGAGAAGTGACGGGTCAAGTGAGAATGAGGCTGAAAAGAATGAGAGTGAACCACAGAGTGATTATGCCCATCCTGATAGATTAATGCAAGAAGCTACAGAAGATGTCCATAGAGACACATATGTGCGAATCTCAGCAAGTCCAACAAGGGTAACCACAACTGCTGAGGTAGATGCCAACACATATACTCTCATTGAAACACGACAACCCAGTCTAAACCACCCTGAAACCAACCGATCAGAGGATATCCTTCATCCTCTGAATCAAGCACAACCGGGCAAACCACATCATCTTCATCATCCTCTTAAAAGGGTGGTGATGAAAATATAAGAGTTCTATCGCCCCAGAACTCGCCATAAACTACACATTTCGTTGATGTCTCTGTGACCAACGAAGCCTTAGGGAACGCTGAGGGTACGTCCATACTGTTTGATAGTGTAGAAGCTGAAGAATTCCCATAAGAGGGGTTACAGCATCAGGATGCACCACTTACTGTAGTTTTTCTACTCCCAAAAGGTAAGCACATTGTGTTCAGCTCCCCATCCTTTGATGATAGGGAAAAAGTTGATCCAATAAGAACAACTGAAGAGGTGTTTATCAATGATAGCCCTCGAAGACAGGTTGGAAGTCCCTCCACGCTCAACGTCACAACAGGCGTGAACAAGGGCCTCTCTGAATGCGAGAGACAAGGGGCCCCATGTGTCGGGGATGCACCAGTTTACCTCTTCTGAATTCGTCACCAATGCAACGTTCCAGGCATTTGGTGATAAAATTCAGAGATCTATGGAGGATCTAAAACTTTCCCTTGAGTCCCACCAAACAACGCTCAACGATCTTAAGAATGCTTAACTTGCCCAGACTCAGGCTATGGAAGCTATCCAGAAGTTAATGTCTGATAATGCCGAGTCTCAAAGGAACTCTGCCTCTGACTACTTCAATAAACTAGACGCAGGAATCAAGGCAAATGAAGAGGCAATCTTTCACATTCCTAATGACATCCCAACTCCAGAGGTCACTATATCTGCAAATGAGTGTGGCTCTTTCGTTGTTGACATCAAGAAACTCATTGATGCAGTGATCCCATCAGAAACCTCTATCTCAATTTCGTCCTTGGTTCGCAAATCTGATATGGCTATCTTCCAGAAAGCTATGATGGATAGGTTCAATGCACTGACTGCCAAATATATTTCTAAGACCAATTCCAGTTCCACGAATTTGGATAAGAAAATATCTACCTTAGAAACCTCTGTTTCAAAATCGTCATCTCTGGTCAGCTCTATGTTTGCAGATTATGAAGAAAAGAAGAAAGCCAAAGAGGCTTGAGCATGCAAAAATGCAGAGTTGAAGCGAAAGAAGTCTGAGGATCTGGATCTTGATTTTCAGAAGGGGGAGAATACATCCAAAAATGCAAAAGTTGATTGTGCTGAAACGGCTAAACCTCTGGATAAAGGTAAAGCTCCTGCCTCTACAGCCTCTCAACCACCACCATCCAAACAAACTCCTCTTACACCAACTCCACTAGCCCTAAACTCTGGCCTACTTCCCAAAGATCCTGATATGGCTAAGTTCATTCTTGAGCTTTTGGGAAACACAAGAAAGCCACAACCTCAACCTTTACAATCGTAGGCATCAAAATCCCCACAACCCTAGAAAGATCAATCAATCCCCTCTTGTGCCAGGACCAGAAAATTCTCAGCCACTCAAAAACCAAAACCCTTTGACTATGTCTCTGAACAATCCACTGTTCAAGAAGCTGAAGAAGATAAAGCCAAGGCTGAAGCTGATAAAGCTAAGGCTGAAGCTGATAAAGCTAAGCTGAAATTGAAAAGGTCAAGATAGAAGAGTCAATCAAAAGAAAGGCTGAGATCCAAGAAAATAAAGATAAGTTGTGGAGGTTTGAACTTCCAACTTTGGAAATTAAGCACAGGCACATGTACGCAGTCACAGATCATAAAGTCTTTTTAATGCTTCCTAACTTTGCCAATGACTATCATGTAAGCGATAAAGTCAAAAACAAATTCATGAGTCATAGGAAAGTAAGGAAAGAGACTTACTCAATAGTACCAATCAAGAATATCTCTGGGATAAAGCATGTCAAATTCGAAAACACAGAGATTATGTACACAATCTATGAAGTGAACAGAGAAGACAACAACAAGTACTATTTCTGTGATAATGATCTGTTATCCATCAATCCTTCTGATCTCATACCTCTGGGAAGGTATATAAAAAATAAAATGAATCAATGGACTGATGATCAGAACAAAGTTGCCTTCTTCCGAATCATTGACTGCATGAAAGCCTTCACAGGTATAGAAGACAGGTAGACTTTCAAACGGGCCTAGATCACAAGGAAGTAAACTTGAGCATCTCTGCTCCCAACGAAAATAGAGAGGGCCTCAATCATCTACCTGTTGGAGAAGTGTTGACAGATCCTGAAGATGGTATCGTGTTTAAAAGACCAGCCAGAAGAAGTTTCTTCAGAATCTCAGAGGCACATAAATACTCTACAAGAGGTGTGCAAATTGTCAAGAGTTATGCATCTCTCCAGATTGATGACAGAATAGAAGATAGAAGAGATAGAGACATAGCTAAAAGGATGGATAACATACTCGATACAATCTTAACGGTCAGAGAAATTACTGATCTGTTTCACAAGATTGTCACTTTTCATCCAGTTGCTCCCTTTTAATCCATTATACAAAGCCTTTTATCAAGAATTCAAACACTTATACGAAGCCCTTTATCAAGAATTCAAACACTATTTACAAAGTATTAGATGCTACACCAACTAGAAGTGGGAAGACTATATGTGCAGCATTTGCAATTTTATGGAACCATTAGAAAGGATCTGATAGTGTCATGCGTGCTGTGTACATCGCTCCTGTTGAAGCACTTGCCAAAGAGCGATATAACGAATGGAAAAAGAATTTTTGAGATGGCCTTGCTTTCAGAATCTAAAATTGCCTAAGAAAACAGCAACAGATTTGAAATTGCCTAAGGAAACAACAGATTTGAAATTACCTAAGGAAACAGCAACAACTTTGAAATTGTCTAAGGAAACAGCAACAGATTTGAAATTACCTAAGGAAACAACAACGGATTTGAAATTACTTGAACAAAGTTATTATTTCCACATTCTGGACTTCATACTTAGGGGAAGATTGTTAGACTTCATTCTGTGAAAAATATGAACCAGAATATCACAAGTATCGAAGATCAAAAGTTAAGTCAGAAGCTCATCTTCTGGGTTAAGTCATCTCAGAGGCGCCCAGAGACTTGAAGAACCTATGGACTCTAACTGTTAACTCATACGCGCTTGTGATGACGTGGCGATCACACTTTCCGTGCGTCCCTATACGTAATTGATTCTGTTAACTAGTATATATAGCTGACGTGTCAATTCATGAAAGGCTAGATCGTTGACTTTTACTTTGTCATAGTATAAATAGATTCATTCTTCACTGTAATAGGAGACGATCTTGGAGAGAAATTACGTTGTTCATTCATACGTATTGTAATCAAGTTCAAGGTTATTAATACGATTTCTTAATTGTTCTTCAAGTCTGTTCTTATTGTTCTTACTGCTTATTATTACTGTTCAGTATCAATCATAGATCGACATTGCTTCCACTCATATTTTGTTATACGATCTGTTGATTTGATTATTAGAAAGGGACCTGGGTTCCAACAAAGAGATATTATTTTAAGTTCTGTATGTCATTGGACAAAACACTCATCCAGAGTTTGAAGAATATCCTTTTGAAACTTGAGTCTTAGTTCTTCTTATGCATGTATAGGTATGAACTCATCAACATCTGGATTTAAATTTATACGAGTGAATGAACCAAAGTTAAAAACAACGTTATTCTTCTAAACTAGTTTAAGATCAACTTGACTTGTTCTTCTAGAAGAATAATTTATGTTTTTGTATTTGAGTTTTCGCACTTGATGTCCATTCTCATATTTTGACCTTTTAAACACTGATTGTCATATAAAACAGGGAAAACGGGTTTTTGTTCTTTGCCCATACAAAATACAGAATCTAAAGTAGATCTCTTTTTACAAGTGTAAGAAACTAGATCGTCGAAACCAAGGCCTGTTTTCCCAACTTGTATATTTATTTGTTCATGCACCTTCTGAGCGTCTTGATATTTTGTATTCAAGAGCTCCTTCCTATGAAGATCTATGTGTAGAAATTCCCTTTCCATTTGAAATTAATATTTAAGTGCTACATAATTTAATCTGTCACTTTCCTTAGCTTCAAGCTCTTTATCCTTAGCCAACAGAAGTGTATTTAGCTCATCGATTTTATCTTTTAACAAGCTTTTTGAAGATATTTTGAGTTTGGAAATTTTCTGATTTGCCATAAGAAGTTCTTGCTTTTCTTCTATGAGAGTTTCCATTACTCTTTTAAAAATGTTTCTTTCTTTTTCAATAAGAGTGAATGATTTTCAAGATCTTTTCTTATTTTCTTCTCATTCAAAAGCTTCTTTTTCATATTGTACAAATGGTTTGTTGCATGAAAAATACAATTAATATGAACCACAAATTAATTGTTTGAGTTAGTCATTTTCTTTTCCATAAATGGTGATGCTTGGTGACCAAGGTAATTGATGCATGGTACATGGCTTCATTCATCAACATGATAACTTGCATCCTACTTTGCCAACCAATATATTGCTGGCAATATATTTCCTTTTCCTTTTTATTTGGCGACAACTTGCAAAGAAAGAAAAGCTTCCTATTGTTTTCTATAAATAGGAATAGATGCATATTGTTTGAAATACACCAATACATCTTTCTTTGTCTCTTTATTCTCTCGTGAAACTCTCTATATTATAGAGTTTTTTTTGTTTCCAATTTAGGAAACTTTGTTCCGAGGAATATTTGGATAGCTGATTCGTTGATCCAAGGATCTTTGTAAACACGTTGTTATCTCTCCAAGTTGCTAATATATTGATCTCTCTCTTTCTTTGGTGGATGTACACTATCACACCGACAGTGGAACCACGTAAATTCTCGTGTTGCTATATTGTGTGGTGAATATTGTCATTAACGTATATAATAACATTTATTGTTATTATCTATATTGGGGTTGTTTATTTCATTAGAGTCATCGTGCAACATCTAGATCATTGTTTCTGCATTGGTTGTCGAGTTATTTGTGTCCTTGGATTTCTATTTTGTTTGGGACCTTAGAAATCATTTGCTAGCATTCGTTTTCTCTCAATCTCGCAGACCGGGCCCTAGAGGGAAATCAAAGGTGCGTGGTGATTGCAATTATTGCCACAAACCGGGCCATTGGGTGAAAGATTGTCTGAACTTGAAAAATAAGGAAAAGTCAAAGGGCGAATCTTCTGCAGTTGCAACAAAACATGACGTAGGCTTCTCGGCAACGACTACGTCACCGAATGGTGATAGACGTTGGGTGTTGGATACCGGAGCCTCTTGTCACATGACACCGTTTCATGATCATTTCTCTACCTTCGAAAAATTTGAAGGTAATAACATATATATGGGAAATGATACATCATGTTCTACTCAAGGTATTGGTACGGTTCATATCAAGATGTTTGATGGCATTGTCCGAACATTGTACAATGTCAAATATGTTCCGGACATGTCTCGTTCCTTGATCTCGCTTGTACCTTTGTCCAAAATTGGTTGCAAGATTCGTATTGAAGATGAGAGCATGCGTATATCTCAAGGGAACTTTGTTGTTATGAAAGGCAAGCAGGCGGCAAACAATTTATTTCATTTGGTTGGCGAAACAATTTCTTTAAAATCATGTGTGTCGGAAAGTACAAAAACTGTGGATGCTACTCGTTTATGGCATCTACAGTTGGGTCACACTTCGGAGAAGAATTTGGAGGTTTTATGAAAGCGGAAGCTCATTAGCGTCAACACGCCGACAAGCCTTGATTTTTGTGTCGGATGCGTCAAGGGGAAACAAACACGTGTTTCTTTTGGTGTTGGAAAACACAACACCAAAGGAATCTTGGATTATGTCCATACGGATGTTTGGGGACCATCGAGCACACATTCCCTAAGTGGAGGGAGATATTTTGTATCCTTTATTGATGATTTCTCACGTAAAGTTTGGGTGTTTGTTTTGAAGCACAAATCGGATGTCTTTGAAAATTTCAAGACTTGGTTAGCACATGCAGAGGTCGAGACCGGAAAGAAATTAAAGGTACTTAGATCCGATAATGGTGGAGAGTTTACTAGCGGTAACCTCAAGACATTTTGCTCGAGTAAAGGCATCCACCGTCACTTCATTACACCTGGAGATCCCGAATCAAATGGGTTTGCGGAGCGGATGAATAGCAAGTTGTTGGAAAAAGTCCGATGTATGCTTTTGACATCAAGACTTTCTAAGACTTTTTGGGCCGAAGCTTTGCATACCGCGGTGCATATTGTGAACAGGTTACCTTGTTCGGCCATTGGAGGAAAGATACCGGAAGAGTTGTGGAGAGGTAAAAAGAATATCTGTATAAAATAGATATGTGTATTTGGTTGTCCTGTTTATATGCATATTCCAGGCCAAGACAAGTTAGATCCTAGAGCCACCAAAGGATCTTTGCTCGGCTATACAGATGGCATCAAGGGATATCGAATCTGGAATCCCTTGACTCGTAAAGTGATTCATTCTCGACATGTGACATTTGATGAATCTCCTATGTTGAAGTCCTCTTTGGACTCTCAATCCTCTCAAGAACCGAAAGTCATCTCTACTTTTGCTCCTAGTGCCGATGATGTGGAGACAGTAGACAATCCTATTGTTATGAGCTCATTTGCTCGTAAAATTATCCTTAGATCACCTGATGATGAAGTTGTAGAAGAAGTCATCCCACCAGTGACTACTTCTAGTGATCCTTTGTCTACTACTGATGAAGACATTCCAAATGATGGTGGAGATCAAGAAGATGAGGAGATCCCTGTTGATGCACCTACCAGACGTAGTCAGAGAACTATTCGTTCCCCTAACAGGTATGGTGATTGGGATTTTGCTAACATGAGTTTTACAGATCAGTTGGAGTTTGCATTACATGTAGGAAAAGAGGAGCCGCTTGATTTGAAGGAAGCATTGGCTTCAACCTACAGTTCCAAATGGCTATCCGCCATGCAAGAAGAGATGGAAGCTCTCAAAGAACAAGACTTGGGAACTTTGTCCACCACCGAAAGGTAGCCGGGAAATCGGGTGCAAGTGGGTGTACAAGGTCAAGGATGATGATCGTTACAAGGCTCGTCTCGTTGCTAAAGTCTTTTCACAACGGAAAAGTATCGAGTATGCCGATATTTTTGCTCCCGTTGTTCGACATACATCTATTCGCGTTCTTTTGGCAATCGTGGCTATGCACGATTTGGAGCTACAACAATTAGATGTGAAGACCGCCTTTCCTACACAGAGACTTGGAGGAAACTATCTATATGAAGCAACCCAATGGTTTCATTTTGGAAAGCAAACCGGAGTATGTTTGTAAGCTCACGAAGTCCTTTTACGGACTAAAGCAATCGCCTCATCAATGGTATAAGAAGTTTGACTTGTTTATGCTAACCCTTAGTTTTGAGCGCAGTGAAAAGGATGCTTGTGTCTATCATAGACAAAGCAGTGGCGTTTTCACTTACTTACTTCTTTATGTAGATGACATGCTTATTGCCTGCAAGGACCGATCAGAGATCTAACGACTGAAAGATAAATTAAAGTCTAAATTTGAAATGAAAGATCTTGGTGCGGCGCAGAAGATTTTGGGCATGGAAATCATATGGGATAGAAAGTCACGTACTCTTAGATAAACACAACAGGCATATATCCAAAGGATATTGAAGCGGTTCAATGTTGATGGTGCCAAAACGTCTAGCACTCTGCTACCAAAGCACATCAAGATTACAAGTGAAGATTGTCCGAAGGATGACAAGGAAAGGCAGAAATGTCAAAAGTTCCATACGCCAGTGCGGTCGGGAGTCTTATGTATGCCATGGTGTGCACTCGTCCCGATCTCGCACATTGTGTCGGAGTGGTGAGTCGGTTTCTCGTGAATCCGGGTCAATCACATTGGGTAGCCGTTAAAACGGCATTCCGATATTTGAAAGGAACCGAGACACATGGTCTTATATTTGGTTTGCACAATGACTGTGAAATTGTTGGATTTTGTGATTCTGACTATGCAGGTGATCGAGTCTGTTGGAGATCCACATCCGGTTATGTATTTACCTTGGGTGGAACAGCCGTTAGTTGGAGATCACGGTTACAGTCTATTGTGGCCTTGTCAACCACAGAAGCCGAACTTGTTGTGGTGGTTGAGTTTGCTAAGTAAGCAGTCCATTTGAAGGAACTGATGAATGGTTTGGGCTTCGAGCAACCTTCCGTACGCATTGTTGGGAGGATGAGCAAACCTCTGAGAGTGAGAGTGAGTATGTCACAAAATGCCTCATGGCCAAAATCGATGAGCTGGAAGACATGGAAAAGTCGCTCTACACTGCCCTTGTATCTATTGAGGGATCTACTTCAGGAACAAAGCCCCAGGTACATCCGTTATCTTTCTCTCTGATGATCAAAAGGTTGATGCCTTTGATTCTTTAACTATTGACTTTTGTAATTTAAAGGATCAAAAAAAAAGGCTGACATGCACATTAAATGTTTAAATGTCAACTTATTTCCTGTTTTTCTAAACTCAAGGACTTTGACAAAATGAAAGCTGATCTAGAAAACCTAAGGTATTTAAATGACAGTCTTTCTAAAGAGAAAACAAAGATATCCAACACTCTTGAAAAGGAACAGGAGGTTGTTTCTAAGTGGACTAAATCTTCGAAAAATCTAGAAAAGATTCTTCTAGATCAAATCTCTTGTAAGGACAAGTCTGGACTTGGTTATGGAAAAGATGATCCTCAACCTTCCGACCATCCACTTCCATCATCTGAGTATCAAGGCTTTCCTGCTGGTTTCTTCTCTGATGACGATGATGATCTTTTAGATTACTCATCTGAGGATTCTACTTCTGTCCATTCAATAGATTTGTTAGATATGCTAAAAGTAGAGTCCAATGCCAAAAAGTTTGGAGTCTTTGTTAAAGCTAAAGAACCCTCTCCTGAGTCTTCAAAAGTTTCAACTCTTCCAAACTCCTCTTCTTCTTCTTCCAAACCTATTCAAAGACTTTTAAATTCTCTAAGTCTTCATGAGTCAAGGTACTCCCAGGAACAGCCTTCAAATGTTCCTGAGTATCCCTCTCCAAAAAGATTTTCTCCTCAAAAGAAAAAATTTTCTAAATCAAATTTTTCATCTAAAAGAAAATCTCAAATAGTTACTGATCTTATTCCTCGACCAGTGAACTTGAAGAAATCAAGAAATCCTAGTAAAGGTATTCTTGGACCAAGACCAGGTGTCGGTCACCCCTCCTCTTCTCAGTCATCAACTTCTGTCCAAAGTTTTGATGATATGGATTTTAAAAGAGCCTTTTCTTTAAAGAAGTGCTATAATTGTGGCAATACTCTTCATCTTGCTAAAAATTGCCCAAAAGATTTGGATCTTCGCAGAAATAAAATGTCTTCTAATCCCAAAGGACCCACCTCAAAATGGGTACCAAAAGTCTAAATTTGTTTTTGGGTGCAGGTACCAAACAAAGATCACATATGGTACATGGACAGCGGGTGTTCAAGACACATGACCGGAAACAAACTTCTTCTCTCTAACTTCTCAAAAGAAAAGGGACCCACTATTTCCTTTGGAGGAAATGGAAAAGGGATCACCAAAGAATATGGTACCATATCAAATGGAACCATCACTTTCTCTAAAGTAGCTCATGTTGAAGGGCTAATGTACAATCTTCTAAGCATCAGCCAAATATGTGATTTGGGCTATAAGGTCATGTTTCAGCTGTGTGTGTGCTTGGTCTTTGATGTACAAAATAAGATTGTACTAGCAGGAACCCGACTGAATGATGTATACATTATCAACATGAAGGAAAGTGCAATTGGAGAAGCTGTGTGTCTCCTCTCTCTCAATAACTAGCCAAACAAAGTTGGATGTGGCATAAAAGGTTCTCTCATCTAAACTTTAAAACCTTGAACAAACTTTCCATCAAAGAGCTAATTGTTGGAATGCCAAAAATAGTTTTTGAAAAAGGAAAGCTGTGTGGAGCATGTGAAAAAGGAAAACTCACCAGAACTTCCTTTAAAACAAAACAATGCTCATCTATCTCTCAACCTCTTCAAATGCTTCACATGGATCTGTGTGGTCCAGTAAGCACACCTAGTCTGGATGGTAAAAAGTATATGCTAGTAATCGTCGATGAATTCTATAGATATACTTGGGTGTTCTTTCTAAAACACAAGAGTGATGCTGCTGAAGAAATCATCAGGTTTACAAGAAAGATTGAAAATATGAATGGCACAGAATTCAAAAATGCTGCTCTGGAAGATTTCTTTGACCTAAAATGAATCTCTCAAAACTTCTCTGTTGTTCGTACTCCTCTACAAAATGGTGTTGTTGAAAGAAAGAACCGGACGTTGTGTAAAGCTGCAAGATCAATGCTGAGTGAATCCAAGTTGCCAATCTATTTTTGGGCAGAAGCAGTTAACACTGCATGCTTTACTCAAAATAGGTCGATCATAGTCAAAAGGCATGACAAGACTCCTTATGCAGTTTTCCATGGTAGGAAACCTGCAGTTGACTTCTTCCATGTATTTGGCTGTTCTTGTCACATGCTAAATGACAGGGAGCAACTAAATTTGATCCAAAGTCTGATGATGGAATTTTCATGGGCTATTCTCTCTGCTCAAGAGCCTTCAGAATCTACAACCTAAGAAGGCAATGCATAGATGAATCCATGCATGTAAAGTTTGATGAGTTTAAAACATCTTCATTATCTTGTAATGAAGAAGAACTAAACCTATGGATAAACTCATGTGTTGGTGAAATTCCATCTTTCTCTCAACCCAATCCTTCAGATCAATAAGATAACAACATTTCTCAGCTTCCCATAAACACCACCTTATCTTCAGAACCCTCTCTTTCTTCTCCACCTCCTGAAACTAACTCTACAGCAGACCTTACCCACCAAAACATCATATCTCCCACTAACCTACCTTCTCCATCTCAAATTCCTACCTCATCCTCCTCTCTACCTCCTCCCTTACCTCCTGCACTAAAGTGGACCATGGATCATCCAATAGATCAAATCATAGGTGATCCACAAGTTGGTGTAAAAACAAGAAGAGGCATAAGCAATCTATGCTTATACGTCAACTTTGTTTCCATTGTTGAGCCTAAGTTGGTAAATGAAGCCCTAGCTGATCCTAGCTGGGTAATTGTCATGCAAGAAGAACTCTCACAATTTGAGAGAAACAAAGTCTGGAAGTTAGTTCCTCGTCCATCCAACAAAACCATTATTGGAACAAAGTGGGTGTTTCGAAACAAGATGGATGAAGAAGGAACTGTCATAAGGAACAAAGCAAGGCTGGTTGCTCAAGGATATCGGCAAGAGGAAGGAATTGATTATGATGAAACTTTTGCTCCTATTGCCAGATTGGAAGCTATCCGAATATTTCTTGCCCATGCAGCTTACAAGAATTTTCGGGTATTCCAAATGGATGTCAAAAGTGCCTTCCTGAATGGTGAACTAGCTGAAGAAGTGTATGTGAAGCAACCACTTGGGTTTGAAGATCCAGTCCATCCATATCATGTGTATCGGTTGGATAAAGCTTTGTATGGACTGAAGCAAGCTCCTCGTGCCTGGTATGACACTCTCTCAGAATATCTACTTAGAAATAAGTATATACGAGGCAAAGTTGACAACACTCTCTTCTTCAAGAAATCACAAGGTAATATCATTCTTGTTCAAATTTATGTTGATGATATTATTTTTGGAGCCACCGTTGAATCCTTGTGTGATGAGTTTAGCTCCCTCATGCAAAAAGAGTATGAAATGAGCACGATAGGGGAGTTAACTTTCTTTCTTGGTTTGCAAGTAAAACAGTCTCCAGAAGGTATTTTCAATAATCAAAGTAAATACTTTAAAGATCTTCTGAAAAAGTTTCAACTTGGTACTTGCTCTACCATGAAAACTCTTATGGCTCCTCCTCTTAGACTCTATTCTGATCCTGATGGTGTTTCTGTTAATATTACAAATTATAGAGGCATGATAGGATCTCTTCTTTATCTTACTGCAAGTAGACCTGATATTATGTTTGCTACTTGTCTATGTGCTCGATACCAAGCAAATCCTAAAGAATCACATCTGGCTGCTGTGAAAAGGATTTTTAGGTATCAGAAGGGTACCATAAATCTGGGTCTTTGGTATCCCAAAGACTCAGGTTTCGATCTCATCAGGTACTCTGATTCTGATTTTGCAGGTTCAAAAATAGACAGAAAAAGTACAACTGGAAGTTGTCAGTTACTTGGTGGAAAGCTTGTGACCTGGTCAAGTAAGAAACAACATTCGGTGTCTACTTCTACTGCTGAAGCCGAATATGTGGCTGCTGGAAGTTGTTGTGCACAGATATTGTGGATGAAAAATCAGTTGTGTGATTATAATAAGATTTTCTCAAAGATCCCAATACTGTGTGACAACTCAAGTGCAATAGCCATTGCCAACAATCCTGTGCTTCATTCAAGATCTAAGCACATTGATATCAGGTATCACTTTATAAGAGATCATGTCTCTAAAGGTGATGTGGAACTACACTTTATTCCCACTGAGTATCAATTAGCTGATCTGTTCACAAAACCCCTTGATGAAGCAAGGTTCAAGTTCCTCATCGGTGAATTAATCATGATAAATATAGACTAACATATATATATATATATATATTTATATATTATGTGTATGAATATATGATATACATTTATGTATATTTTATGTATATATGTGTTATATATTTATATAAATGTATGTTATATATATATTTATATATATTATATGTATATATATTATATACATTTATGTATATTATATATTTATATATATTATATATTTATATATATGTAAGTCATATATATATATATAAATAATAATAATAATAAAATATATATATATATATATATAAAGTCGTGAGTCGACTCACTGACGTGGCAACTCTCTCCCACCTCTTTCACCTATCTCATAAAACCCTAACCCTAAAACCATATACAAAATCAAGCCACCGTCGCTATCCACCGACGACGCCGAGACCACCCATCCACCGACGTCACCACTTTCCAACGACCCACCAAGCAACCCCATCAACCGACGACCACACCTTGAGCCGCCGACGTCACTCTCATCCGCCGACACGTCACTTTCCGACAAGCTCCCATCCACCGTCGAGCACACACCGACGTCATCCAACGTCACCTAGCCACCGATGTTTACCATACCTCAAACCCACCGATGTATGTAAACCACGTCATCCAATGAGATCCATCCACCGACGCTGACGTCATCTTTCTCCGCTGACGTCACTTTCCGACGGTCGCACCCTCTCATGAGCCACTGACAGTCTCTCTCTCTCTCAAGCCACCGACATCGTCTCTCTATCTCAAGCCACCGACGTTGTCTTTCTCTCAAGCCACCGACGTCGTGCGTCGAGCCACCGACGTCACACAGTCACCGAGGTATCTCTAAAACCCTTCACATTCCTTAACCCTTTAAAGATAACCCGTGACTTACCATTCTTGGTGAGCAAGATTCTTTGACTTACCACTTCCTTACCACCTTTCTCGCATCCCTTCTCTCTCACCTTTACAAGAGTAAAACCTGCAAACCTGCAACTCTCAAACTCTTCAATGGCTTCTCCATCAAAATCCACTTAAGAACAAACCCTCACCTTTGGATCACTCTCCTTCCTTGCATGCAACTATTTTGGTCAAATAGGAACAGACAAAGCTCACCCAGAATACAATGATGTATATTGGTTTCTTCAGAGGTGCCCACTTCAGTATGCTCTAACTGCAAAACCCAAGATGAGTAAGTTTCTTCTGGGTAACTTCTGGTTGACTTGCACATTTGATGCTTCCTCGGATCAAATAATGGCATATGTCCTTAGTGATGATGCACCTGACGTGGTCTTCGATGTTGAAGACGTACGCACCATTCTTCACCTCCCTCGTATGACTCATATGAGACCTTTCCACTTGGGAACGAACACCAACAGGTGGTGTCAGTTCTAAACTATATTGAAGAAAAGAGGGGTCCAAAATCCAAGGGTCCTGGTACACTGCTAAGAAAGAATATGGGAAGCATTTGGAACTTCTTCTTTGCCCACCTTATTCTTTGCTTGAGCAAGAAGACAGGAGGTCCGGATCAGGCACCATCTCAGATCACTGAGCTGGCTCATGCCTTAATTTTTCAAAGGAGGATAGACTTTGCAGCATACTTCTTCAATGAAATGATCTCATCCTTCTCTACATATCGGCGATCTCAGGTACCTTTTCTCCCTTATTATAAATGCCAAGCTTGCTGATAAACTTGATAAAATGGATGATATTGAATATGATCTCCCTCTTCATCAAGTTGGCAACCAAATTATGAAAAACGGAGTCTTGGCCACTAACAACCCTCTTAGACCTTCTATGATTGAGTTTGCAAGAAATGCAACTCTTGCTTGGGGTGAGAATGAACCCCGTCTTCGGAGACCATCTGTCACTGAAACCACTTCTGCACCTCGAGTCACTGATGTGCCCAAATCTCGAAAGAGATCCAAAGCGTCGGGCACATCTACCTCCGCACCCACCGATGCCACGAAGCGAGAAGCACCTTTGGCTTCTACCCAGGCATCAAAACCCCAAAAGCGGAGAAAGTCAAAAAGCCCCCCAAGGACTTCCTCAAAGAAGTGCAAGGGTACCCAAAGGGTTACAACGCATAAGCCACCCACCGACTCCCAAAAGTTAGTGGGTGTTGAAAAAATCCTCACTAGACCCAAGGAACAGTCAACCCTCTCTCAGCTCCTTTTCCACACTCCACATGAGAGTGCATCACAACCAGATGCACTTGATGGAGCATCCCATTTTACAGACTTTTTATTTTCCGATACTACACCTTTGTCACATACGTTTCCCGTACATGCCAAGTGTGTTGAGGAACCCATTAATGAGGAATCCCCTAATAGACACTCTCCTAAACGTGTCTCCCCCACATCTCCTCACTCTCCGAGGTCCCCCCCAATTAAACTTACAGGTTTGGTGGACTACTCTTCTAGTGATGATGATGATGATGATCAGCCACCTAAGCCTCAACCATCTGCTCCCATGACTTCTCAACAGGGAGATGATCTTATCAAAGCTTTCACCAACTTTTTTCAGGAAACTATTCGAAGGGTTGAAGTTTTGGAAGATCATGCAAATAAGGAGATGGAAAGAATGGCCTCTCTTTCTACTACTCTTAGATCAAGCATTGAAGAGTTGTCGGTGAGTCACCCAACTCTTATGACATGCTTGGATCTCTTGCCCCTAGATGTCCTTGATCTTCAGCAGGGACTTCTCTCTAGTCAAGCTTCAGTGACCTCCTCCATCCAAGAGCTTCGCAATGCCTCTAACAAACAAGCCACCGACATTGCATCCATTCTTCTGAACCAAAAGGCAATTTTGGAGTCTCTTGCCTCTCTTCACTCAAAAATTGAAAAGGTCCCAACTTCTCCTCCAATAGTTGAACTTGATGTTGGTGACACTTTCTTTAAGGATAAAGATCGGTTCGTAATTTAAAGGGTAGAAAAGAAAATGGATGATTTATGCTCTGATGTTGCAAGGATAAGGGTTCTCTCTCTTCAGCGGGTTTCAAGGGTTCAACCACTGAGGGGAGAAATTAGATAAAGCAGAAGTCACAGCCACCGATGCTACAACCACCGATGCTGTAGCCACCGATGTTGCAGCCACCACATCCACCGATATTGCCATGGTCACCGAGACCACAGCCTCAGCCGCCGATATCACCACGGTCACCGACATGACCCCTCCTTTGGTCACCGAGGTGACTCCTCACGTGGTCACAGTGTTAGCTGGTGCAACTATTGAGGGGGAGAGTATCAGTGCTCGATCCCTTGAAGAGACTGAAGAAGAAAAAGAGAGGAAAAGACTTGAAAAAGCTAAGGGAAAGAAGTCTCTTTCTCAGGATGAATAGCGTGAAGAGCAAAAGAAGAAGAAAAGATTCAGAGGCCCTGAAGCAGACTCTCTTCGACTACAGCCTGCCTCTTTACTCACCGATCCCCTAGGAGTTATTCTTACTGAAGCTGAAAGGGAAGAAACACTAAGGGATCAACTTGAGTTCGATCAGACAAATGTACTCAAGTTAGCTCAAGATGAAGCTACTCAGGCCATGATCGCATATGCTCTTCAAGCTCAGAAAGATGAGCTTGAAAACATAAAGAAAATATCTGAAGCTGTGAAGACTGTTGCAGAAGCCAAGAAAACCAAGGAGGTTGATTGGTTCAAGAGAAGGCTGAAAAATAGAAAGGATGATTCTAAGATCATCGGTGCCACCATTCACCCTCCAACCAAAAATTCTCCTAAGTTGCTTCTCACAATAAAAAGGGCTGACACTTTCAACAAAACTTATGAGATAGAATGGTTGGAAGTCTTGGGGATTACAGAATGGATGGAAATTGGCAATCATGTGTCCAAAAGTAAGAGCAAGTACAAAGAGTTAGTACTTGATACACTCCGAATATTCTTTATCAAAATAGTTAAAATTCAAAGGCAACATAATATTGCGGTTACAAGGCTAGAAGGACAGCAGATGTATCTCATCCAGTAAGGCCTCACTGGAGAAATTATTCCTGCCCCAAGGAATAAGAAAAAGGGTCACTTTACCATGCTTCATGAGAGAAACATCAAAATAGATGCTTCGGGTATAAACCTCTCCATTCCAACTCCGGTCGCATACCCTGAGCAAACTATGATTACTGAACCTGAACTTGGGGTGGTCTTTGAAGACATCTTTGGAAACATAGGTTTCTTCAGAGCTTCTGACATCCCAAGGGCTCACAGCTCCTTCCTCTCTGCTATTCTAGGAGTGCCTCCGGTTGAAGACCCATGGAATCACAAGGCTTATCTTGGATGAGCTAAAAAGAAGAGAACCCACTCCTTGAGTATTCTTCATATAGTGTGAACTTTATTAATCATGTACTCTGTATGTTGTACAATGGTGTGTGTTGATTAATAAAAGTTCATACTTTTCTTCTTCAAAGATTCTTGTTCATATTCCTATTTTTTCTGCACATATTTATACATATACTGTATATACTCATACTCAGTTAAAAAAAATATAAAAAAAATATAAATCTGAGTCAAAAGAACCCAAAAGAAATAGAAAGGGTCAAAAAGAATTCTTTTCTAACTTACAGGTATCATCATCATATAGGGGGAGATTGTTGGGTCACCGATGATTTGGTGATGAACCACCTTCCTTTGTATGATTGATTTTTTATATGTTCTTTTGAAGGTCTGGAATATGCTTCAAGTATTGGAAATTCAAAGACTATTCAATCAAGGGTTGTACATTCAAAAGTGGAATTTTGGATGTACCAACTAACTTCAATATTCAGATCAAATTGCCAAAGTCAAGATTGGGTAATATAGTAGGTCACCGATGGTACACATTTAAGTCATCAAAGTATTGGGTCATCAATACAAGATGAGGTCATCAAGTTAGTACTCATGGTCACCGACACTATATATCTTAGTTACCGAAATTGCAGGTATATTTTCTAAGACTGTGATATCAAGTCACAACTACAAGGGTGTACATTCTCCACACTTAGTGAGATTTGAGGATCACTAAGCAATGTGTACACTTATCAATTCCAGCCTTACCAGGTATCCACCGATGTGATACATAGGTTCATGTATCACTTAGCAATTTAGCCTTACAAGGTATCCACCGATGTGATACATAGGTTCATGTATCACTTAGCAATTTTCAAGAGATAAGTTCTTGACTCACAACAAATGCAAGACACGTGGGCAGCAAGAACTTGGGCATTAAACCTTAAATAAAGACATTCTCTTTTAAACTTATAAAAGGAATATTTGTCTTTTAGCTAAAAGGTTTGATGGGACTTCACAGAGCATGAAGAAAAGAAGATAAAGTTATCTGACATTACGTGCTACAAAGAATGGTTCATCCATTATTCTAGTACAAAGGGAGTGGTCTCTTCCTTTTTCCAGCAGATACAATTCCAGCTAATGAATCCTTGACAGCTGTCCACATGCATCCCATGCTGGGCACTATAAAAGGAGATGAAGTCCTTCCCATAAATCTCACGCTTTCAACAAATATTCAAAGTGATTATTTGTTTCACTCCGGCAATCCTGTGTGTTATAACAGTCTTGTTTTAACTTCCTTAGTGTATAAGTTAATTACTGTTATATGTGTGTTTAGTTTGATAGAATAGTGTGTCTATTCTTTTCCGCATCAAACTTCCTGTGTGTAAATTTTTGATATTTATATTAAAAATTTTAAAAAGAGTATATTCTGTGTGTTTGTATTCAACCCCCCCTCTACAAAACCCTCACTTAGTTAGCCATCTCTCTTTGGGGACTAACAGTTTTTTTAAGATGTTGTATAACTCCCTAGGCATATGGTACAAATGGTTTGTTGCATGAAAAATACAATTAATATGAACCACATATTAATTGTTTGAGTTAGTCATTTTCTTTTCCATACGAAAAGTCTCATGCATGGTGATGCTTGGTGACCAAGGTAATTGATGCATGGCACATGGCTTCATTCATCAACATGGCAACTTGCATCCTACTTTGCCAACCAATATATTGCTAGCAATCTATTTCCTTTTCCTTTTTATTTGGCGACAACTTGAAAAGAAAGAAAAGCTTCCTATTGTTTTCTATACATAGGAATAGATGCATATTGTTTGAAATACACCAATACATCTTTCTTTGTCTCTTTATTCTCTCGTGAAACTCTCTATATTATAGAGTTTTTTTTTTTGTTTCCAATTAAGAAAACGTTGTTCCAAGGAATATTTGGATAGTTGATTCGTTGATCCAAGGATCTTTGTAAACACGTTGTAATCTCTCTTGGTTGGTAATATATTGATCTCTCTCTCTTTGGTGGATGTACACTATCACACCGATAGTGGAACCACGTAAATTCTCGTGTTGCTATATTGTGTGGTGAATATTGTCATTAACGTAGATAATAACATTTATTATTATTATCTATATTGGGGTGGTTTATTTCATTAGTGTCATCGTGCAACATCTAGATCATTGTTATCCACATTGGTTGTCGGGTTATTTGTGTCCTTGGATTTCTATTTTGTTTGGGACCTTAGAAATCATTTGCTAGCATTCGTTTTCTGACAAATAATTTCCTAACATTTAGAGGTAATACAAACCGAGATTTTAGAAGGTTGTTCCTCTGCATCACTGGTCATAGACAGTCTGCAGAACATGGCTTCTGCATTGCTTGACTGGTCAGATAGCCAGTTCTCATGTTCAGCTTATTTGGCTCTTATATCTTGGTTGTACTTGTACTTATATTTGTAGTACAAGTTATCTTTAACGATTACACCTTTGCAGTCTTTGGAATAATGGCCCGGTTTTCCACATCTGTAGCAGACATCCTTCTTCTTCTTTAACTTCTCTTCCTTCTTCTCCTCCTCCGTCTTCTCAAATCTTGGACCTTCTTGTCTTTATACATAAGTTTTTGTATGGCGTTCATTTCTATTATCGTACTTGCCTTTGTTCTGAAATGAACGATTACCAAACTTTCTTGTAAATTGTTTGGTAATAAAAGCCTAAGACTCAGCAAACGAATTGATCTCATCATCTTCTGAACTAGAAAGATCAGCTTCTGTATCAGTTTATGAGATCAGAGCCTTGGTCTTCCCTTTCTTATCATCTTTTCTATTTCTCCTCCCTGGCCCTCTTGATTCAGAAATAAGGGCCAAGGGACCACCAACACTTACTTTCTTCAATAACACCACCTTCTCCTGAGTCTGAAGAGTTTCAAACACATCATGCAAAGACCACTGCTCCAGATCTTGGTTTGCATGTAGTGACATTGACAAATTTGACCATTCAGGATTCAAATGTTTGAGGAACAGAACATTGTTATCTTTTTTTGATCTTATGATGTCACATCTTTTACATTGATTTATCAATGTATTAAATATGTGATATGTCTGCTCAAGAGCTTCTTCTAGAAGGGCCTGAAAGTTGTTATACTGCTTGAGCTCTTCTGTTCTTCTTCATCTTGGAGCCTCCTTCAAGTTGATTGGCCAACTTATCCCATAGATCTTTAGCAGAATCACATTGATCTAGTGACTGAAAGATCTCATTTGGAAGTGCCATTATGAGAAATATTTTCGCTTTTTGATCAATTTCATTTTTCTTTTTATCTTGCTCATTCCAGTCCTTTCTTTCTTTTGGGACCTGCCTTGCTGGAATTTCTTCAGTAGTGGCAATTGCAGGTACTCGGGGAATAATGGTGACTGGAATAAAGGGACCATTCAGCACAGAAGTGTATAGATCAAGATCTAGACCTTCAAAGAAGTTGATCATGCGAATTTTCCATTGGTGATATTTCCCTTAGTAGAGTGGGAGGTTTAGTTAGTGAACTGGAGCTGTACATGGCATTTAGATTTGGATTTGCTATTGTTGAGAAAAGCAGAGTATGATAATTCTGAGAAGTAATTAAAGGTTTAAGATCGATTTCTATTAACTGAACTTGAAGACGTTTGTCGATGAAAAATAAACTTCAGATTTAAGCTAGAAATACCACTGAATTTGAGAAAAATTGTATGAACACAATAAAAACTCGCAAACAGGGTAGAATGAAGAACAGTAGCTTAAAATTCGAGAAGTTCTAGTTGAGTAGGGATTTCTCCAAATTGGACTAGATCGAATAATCAATAGATTGATTATCTAGCTCTGATACCAATTGTTGGAACCCAGATCCCTTGTATACTCAAATAAAGTTGATTAAGCACATATAATAAGAGTAATGAGCGGAAGCAAATTATTTAACAATAAACTAGAATTGTAAATAGTAAAGGAAGAACACTATGAAGATCAATGGTATTTTATATTTCACTCAAGGTGCCGATGATTACATTACCTCAATAAAAATTACTCTAATAAATTCTCTCCAACACTCTCAACTCTTAATGAAGTGATAACTGCTTCTATTTATATGCTTACAAATAAGAAAGTCAAGCAGCTAGCCTATCACGTATTGACACATAAGCAATTCTTCTAACAAATTATGTTACGCACAAAGAGCATGACTGGCCACGTCATTAAGTCATGTGTAGTTCAAAAAGTAATATCCAGAAGTTGTCCAATCTTCTGGATTGTCATAACAACTTCTGAACTACAATTTCTGAAGTGACTTTCCTCTAAATGTACTTGCTTCTAGAGAGTTCAACTTTGTTCTTCAAAGTATGTTCTGATCCGTACTTCTACATTAATTCTAACAAATACTGATTCAGAGTCCGCCGCTTATATCCATCATCATTCGGAACCAATACTTGAACCCTTTATTGAAGACATAAGGAGAGAGGAGCGAGATATACTTGAAAATATTCAGGTAAGTGAGTTTGAAGGGACGGACAATATGAAAGAGAGTGAGCGAATCGAAACCGTCACTAGCCGGGTAGCCATATCTTCTATCGACACACATCCGTTGGATGCCGATACTGAACAAGTGCACGCCCTACCTGACCACTCTGGCATCTCCCAACAGATGCCGGTTTCATATATGCTTGCAGAATTAGCTCCTTATCTAGCGGGTCTCCAATCGGGAGTCCCTACTATTGAAAAACGAAGATGTTATCTGCAGTTTTCGACTTCTATTGAGCACACTTTTAGTCTAAAACCTCCACCATTTAGGAGTTGACCTTCGTGGCACGGTCGGAATTTCCATAGTTGTGTCATCTGTTGACATTTCACGAGGATTGGAAGGATATCCTACCAGCGCTAACATCATGTCAACACTGAGCGTAGGCCCCATGGTTGATTCAACAGCGGTGACAACAGGTGCTCTTCGTGATCCTGGTTTTAGCCAAACAGGTTCTACTCCACAAACGTTTACAATCACTCCCGAAGTCCAAACATTAGTCGAATCTGCATTCCAAAGAGCCAACGATTCCATGAAATCCCAACTAGATAAAATGGAAAGCCTTCTGAAAGGAAAGTCTCTTGCAGAACATCTCACTAGCTCTGTGCCTCCCAGATCTCCAAGGCCCCGTCCCTCACGTGTAAGCACTAGCTGGTCTCCGCCTCCATCTTCACCTTCGGATTCCTATTGCTAAAATTCAATGCGTCTGCATCGTTCCACACTGTCAATCCCAGTTCAACAACGATGAGATGATGTCTACGCTTTATGCGAACCTGGTTGCTCAAGCCGAAGCTGTCGGGCAACCAGAAGATGATTTAGCTGGTCTTCTACGCCGAAACTTTGAAATTCCTACTTTCACTCGCAACGAGTTTGACTTCTTAAAGAAAAAATCACGGAGAGCTCTTGACAATGAAGACCTAGTTGAAGAACACTGAAGATAGTATTCTTGGTGCTAGTACTGCTCTACGCATAGAGATTCGTCAAAACTTCCAACCGAAACCATCTGCCAGACGGCCTCGCGATGATCAGGACGATCCGGAGGGTCCTAATTGGTTTGAGGGGGAGAAACATCACCGAGTTCAAACTAGAACGACCATCAAATCAACTTCAACTCCAGTACAACAATCAGCCGGAACTTTGTCAGCTCGTCCCACGCGTCAGCTTGCAAATCCGTCAACGATTGAAAAGCCCACGACAGATTTTGATTTTGGGAATATGTCGCAAGGAGTGGACCCGGATACCATTACCGATGCACCAGTAAATGTGCAAAACCTGAGGAATCAAGTTCGAAACTGGTTTAAGGATCTATATGCCCTTCTACTCCAAGAGGAAGATTATAGAGATCTCTATCATGTAAACAAAAGTTCCTTCCGGGATCCACCGCCAGAGCAAACATGTTGCCTCATCAAATTAGATGGGAAAAGATTGTTGCAAATCACAACCCGAAATGGGAAAACGAGAAAGTTAGGGTTTCGTATCTTAAAGAGAAGATGCAAAATATTTTTGTCGAAAAGAAGGATCCGCGAGACTTGGCTCACATTCATCTTGTTATAGAAATGACATATGAACAGCTGAATGAGTATGTGTTTATCCGAAAGAGCATTGCTTAACCAAAGGAAAAAGTGAGCTCCAAACAACGAATCGTCGTCATCAAACAAATTGACTTTGATAAGCTTAATCAAGTCAAATACCGGACCTTCAAAGTCATGCGTGAAGATGGAAAAGAGTGGTATTTCACTGAGGCAGATTTTTCGAATATAGCTGTGGAAGATATGGAAACTTTGTACACTGAGCTGCGCGGAAAATCAAATAGAATGATTGATGAGTAACGCGCATTAAAAGCTATTGTGTGGTTAGTTCAAAAGGAGATTCGTTACAGTTACCTTCATGATTTTCAATGAGACCTAGAAAGAAAAGGGAATATCAAAATTAGTTCAGATCGAGAAGGGACTATCAAGCTTAGTCGTGTTCAAAGACAAAAGATTTTAGATGCCATCGATATTATCGATAAACGCCTGGTTTATCGACAAACTTTGAGAAGATTCGAAGGGATGTTTGATTTCAAACGATGAAGCCTCATTGTGCCACACATGGGGAGATTGTTAGGACTTATTTTATATTTTGTCAAAATAAGGAAAGGATTCTATTTTGTAAAGACAAGTATATAATGCCTATTTCTCTACTTTCCTTATATCGTTATGTCCTAGAAATATAAATAGAGGCTTAGGGTTATGATTAGAAAATGTTTAGAGAGAGCATTATTGTTATCGATCATTAAAGCATTGTGCAACATTGTAACCTTCGATTATACAAGTAAGATATACGACTTATTCTCTCTAAATCATTGTATTCTTTGTGTTCTTTATCATATTCATACGTACTTGATAATATACTGGGATCCACAAAGGCGATCTTTCCATTGCGAACTCTCTTCTAAAGAGGACCGGAGGACGAGTATTGGAGCCTATGGCCATTGCTTCGCGTATCACGATCGTTTAGTTTTGTCAAGGTTCTAAGATAAACAATGAACAAAAGGTTAAAAAAATTGTTTTGGTTTCTCAGATTGTCTACGTGGTAGGACTATGGAACTCGGATCAAAGGGATCGAGGATTGGGGAACTTGAATTAAGAAGATTCGAGGACTGAGTTGCTCGGGTCTAAGAAGTGCGAGGAATAAGTTTCTCAGATCACTTAGATTCGAGAAATAAGTTCTCGGATGAAACGCTATCGAGAACAGTGTTCTTTATTGAAATATGCAGGCCCGAGAAATAAAATATGTCAAGTCCTTAGGTTCGAGATTTGAAATTTGTATCAACTAATAAATTTTAACTAATATTCTAAAAGAAAGATAACAAGGTTTTCTTGACCAAAAAGAGCTGCGAGTAACAGAGTTAACGAGTCTTTTTATGAACTAGAATGGTCAGGTTATCAATTTCCCAAAAATATCAGAAAAATCATGAGACTAAATATGCAAAACTTGAGTTTAACGAAAGCGAAAACAAAGTTTTCTTGACTAAAAAGAGCTGCGAGGAACAGAGTGCACGAGTCTTTTTATGGACAAGAATGACTAAGTTTTCAATTTTCCAAAATGTCAAGATTGATTGTTCAGAAATTTAATGACAAATTTATCACAATCCAACTTAATTGCGAAAGTTTCTTGACCATAAAAAGCTGCAAGAAACAGAGGTCTTGAGTTTTGCTGTGGACAAGAAGGTCTAAGCAATTATGAATGGAGTTGATAAATAATTACCAAGATTTATAATAATTACTAAAATTTATTGACTAGAAAAATTTGCCAGGAAGAAAGTTCTTGAGTTTTTTTCTATGAACAAGAAGGTCATAAGTAACCAAGATAAATAAAGGTAAAGAAAAGTTTAATTTTGTTGATTTTAATGATGAAAGAAAATTATGTCAGGTGTGAATGATCCAATAAGATCACTGTGCTCGAGTAGTTATGTCCGATAATTTAGGTTCTTGGATCTAAAGAGTCCGAGAACTTAGAAGGTTGATTCGATAAGTATGATGAACACACATAAACTTAAATCAAATCACACAGATCAGATCGCACGCTTAAATAAATATCGCAGAGATGAATTTATTGGAAAAAAAAATTGAATGGATGTACTGAAACCAGAAAACTAGACTTTCGAAACTTTTAAAGATGCGATAACTAACAAAACAAAAAAAATTGATTTTGATCGACTAAAATTGATTAAAACGATCAGATAAATTGCATATCAGATAACAAGAAAAAATTGAATCAATTAAAATCAGAAAAACTACCTTGATCGCAATTTTTATGGTTATCGAACTGTTAGAACTTATTTGAAGTATGAATCAGAATTATCCTTAAAGAAGCAAGTTGAACTCTCCACAGGTCAGCATCTTTAGAAGATCTTCTCTTCAGAAAAAGTAGTTCAGAAGATACAAATATTATCCAGAAGATTGGGCATCTTATGGATTCTACTTTATGAACTCACACGCGCCTCAATGACGTGGCAAGTCATGCATCTTGTGCGTAAGTGAATTTGTTAGATGTTTTGCTTACGTGTCAATATGTGATATCATTGACTTTTCTATTGTAATAGTATAAATAGAGATAGTCTTCACTGTATCAACTATCGATCGTATTGGAGAGAATCATTTGAGAGTAATTTGTATTACTATAATCATTTATATCTCGAGTGGAATATAAATTACTATTGATCTTCATTGTGTTCTTCCTTTACTGTTTATAATTCTAGTTTATTGTTGATTAATTTGCTTCCGCTCATTGCTCTTACTGTTTGTGCTTAATCAACTTTATTTGAGTATTAAAAGGATCTGGGTTCCAACAATTGGTATTAGAGCAAACTAATCAATCTATTGATTACTTGATTTTGTCCAGTTTGGAGAAATCCCTACTCAACTAGAATTTCTCGAGTTTTTAAGCTATTATTCTTCGCTCTATGCTATTTATAAGTTTTTATTGTGTTCAAACAATTTTTCTCAAATTCAGTGGTAATTCTAGCATAAATCTGAGTTTTATTGTTCATCGGCAAACGTCCTCAAGTTCAGTAACCAGAAATCGTTCTTAAATCATTAATTTCTTCTCAAAATCTGATACTATGCTTTTCTCAAAAATGGCAAATCCAAATCTAAATGCCATATACAGCCCCGGCTCACTTACAACCCCCCCCCCCCCCCCCACTCTACAAAAGGATGAATATGCCCAGTGGAAAAACTGCATGATCAACTTCTTTGAAGGCTTAGATCTTGACCTCTATTCTTCTGTACTAAATGGTCCTTACATTCCCTTCACCATCATTCCCCGAGTACCAGCAACTGCCACTACTGGAGAAATTCCAGCAAGGCAGGTCCCAAAAGATAGAAAGGACTGGAATGAGGAAGATAAGAAAAAGAATGAAATTGATCAAAAGGCGAAAAGACTGCTCATAATGGCACTTCCAAATGAGATCTTTCAATCACTAGATCAATGTGATTCTGCTAAAGATCTATGGGATCAGTTGGCCAATCAACTTGAAGGAGGCTCCAAAATGAAGAAGAACAGAAGAGCTCAAGCACTAAATGAGTATAAAAAGTTTCAGGCCCTTCAAGAAGAAACTCTCGAGCAGACATTTCACAGGTTTAATACATTGATTAATCAATGTAAAAGATGTGACATCATCAGGTCACAAGAAGACAACAATGTTTTGTTCCTCAAACGCCTGAATCCTGAATGGTCAAATCTGTCCATGTCATTACAAGCAAACTAAGATCTAGAGCAGTGGTCTTTACATGATGTATTTGGAACACTTTAGACGCATGAGAAGCAAGTGGTGCTAATGAAGGTGAGTATTGGTGTCCCTTGGCCCTAATTTCTTAATCCAGAGGGTCAGGGAGGAGAAATAGAGAAGTTGAGAAGAAAGGAAAGAGTAAAGCGTTGATTTAAGAAGCAGACACAGAAGCTTGTCTTTCTGGGTCAGAAGATGAAGATATAAGTGCTTTTGCTGAATCTTTGGCTCTTATTACCAAACAATTCACGAGAAAGTTTGGTAATCGTTCATTTCAGAGTAAAGGTAGATATGATAACAGAAGTGAACGCCCAACTCAAACTTACATACCAAGAAAAGAAGCTCCAAAACTTGAGAAGTCAGAAGCGGAGACGAAATAAGAACTTAAGAAGTAGAAAAAGGACATATGTTATAGATGTGGCAAGCCGGGCCACTATTGAAAAGAGTGCAAGGGAGATTTCGTTAAGGATAACATGTATTACAAAAAAAAATATAAGTATAATGTTGACGAAAGAGCACACTACGCCGAACAAGAAAATTGGCTATCAGACCAGTCAAGCGATGCAAAAGCCATGTTTTATGGAATGGCAAGGAACAGTGATGCAGAATAACAACCTTCTGAAACCCCTGTTTGCACTACTTCTGAATCCTCTGAAACCTCTGAACTTGAGAAAATTGTTTTAAACTTAACTTTTGATTTTGAAACTCTGAAACAGAAGCTTCTGAATGAGAAGAAAATAAGAAAGATTTTGAAAATTCATTTTCTCTAATTGAAAAAGAAAGAAACATTTTTAAAATAGAAATGGAAATTCTTACAGAAGAAAAACAAGAACTTTTTGTAGAAAATCAAAAGATTTCCAGTCTCAAAACATCTTCAGAAAGCTCTTTAAAAGATTAAATTGATAAGCTAAATAAACTTCTATTGGCTAAGGATAAAGAGATTGAAGCTAAAGAAAGTGACAGAGTAAACTCTGTAGCACTTAAAAAATTATTTTAAAAAAGAAAGGGAATTTCTGCACATTGATTTTCAGAAGAAGGAGCTCTTGATTAAAAAGTATCAAGATGCTCAGAAGGTGCATGAACAAATCAATACACAAGTTGGGAAGACAGGGCTTGGTTTCGATGATCTGGATCCTTATACTTGTAAAAAGAGATCTACTTTAGATTCTGTATTTTGTATAGGCAAAAAACAAAAACCCGATTTTCCTATCTTATACAAACAATATGTGTTTAAAAGGTCAAAGTATGAGAATGGATATCAAGTACGAAAACTCAAATAAAAAAACATAAACTATTCTTCTGAAAGAAAGAATCAAGTTGATAATTCTCTATTTTAGAAGAAGAATGATGTTTTTAACTTTGGTTCATTCACTCATATAACTCCAAACCCAAAAGCGGATGTGTTCATACCTATACATGTAGTAGAAGAACTTAGACTCAAGTTTCAAAAAGTTATTCTTCAAACTCTGGATGAGTATGCTACCAAAAGTAGTACAGAATCTAAACCAATTTCTCTTCAAAAAGAACAAGAAGAAAAACCTTCAACTTTTGAAAACCATCCAGAAATAATTCCCTGTTCTTTTACTGATCTAAATCTTCGTCAAGATAAAGGCAATGATGAATTTGATGTCTTTCCCTGGGAAAATGATAATCAAAGGTATGATGATTTCTTTGACGTAGAGAAATTAGTCATTAAGTTTGAAATTCGTATACCTTCTACTTATGTTCCGGTAAAACGTTGTATAATGGATAGCTCTGCTCCCTTTATGTATACAAATGAACCATCAGAAGTTGAAAAACTTTCGAATGGAATAACTCTATACCCTATTTATCCAAAAGTATAGAGAAAAGAGTTTCCCATTCATCCAGATTTTCTTGAGATGTGCATTCAAGCTAAGACTTGTCTTAATCTTGAAAAAGAAACTGCAGTAAAAAAGAAAACTATTCTTCAGCAAAAATCTCAGATTTCTCAACCACAAAAGAATACAAAGCTGAGTAGAGAACAAAAAGCTAAATGGAAATTTAATGATCATGTTTCTTCTGTTTCAGTAACTTCGTCAAAAAAGCAAAGAAAGTGGATTCCCAAGAAGAGACCTACAGAGAAGAATTTATCAGTTCAGAAACATAAGTCTAGACTAGATAAGAAGTTCATTCGAACAACTAATACTAGAATAGACAATAATAAGAACAATTGTAATTATCATTCCAAAAATGAAAATTCAATGAATTCTTTTATGTGTCAGAACTCTGAATGCTTCTCTCTCTTTTTCTTAAATTAAAACAAATTTTCTTGAATCCACATTGTTTTACTTCTGATTTTAATAAACGATCATATTTAAAGAACCAGAAGAAAAATCCGTTTCAATCTAAAACAAGCAAACCAGAAGTCCCTGGTAAACCTGCAAATTCTTCTGAATTAAAAGAAAAACCAGTCAAGAATCATAAATCTAACAACAAAGGAACCATTATGAAATGGGTACCTAAATCTCTTTGATTTTGTATTCTTGAAACAGCGTGTGCACATCCGGTATCTTGACTTTGGATGCTCGAGGCACATAACTGGTACAAGAAACTTACTCTCCATGTTCAAAGACAAAATCGGTGGAGCTGTAACATTTGGATACAATGGAAAGGGTCAAATCAAAGGTTATGGTACTCTTCAAGAAGGAAACATCGCTTTATCAAAGGTTTCTCATGTTTCTGGATTAATACATAATCTTCTTAGTGTAAGTCAACTATACGATGCTAAGATGTTGGTTATATTTGATGAAAAGAATTGTTACTTAATGTCTAAGGCAGGACAAGAGCTATGGAGAGCCGACAGAAAAGGTAACCTGTACATGATGAACTTCCCTTCCAAAGATGGCCCTGAAACTCTCTGTCTCATATCCAAGAAGAGTGAAGTAGCTTGGCTCTGGCATCACAAGTTATCGCATTTAAATTTTTAGAATCATGAAATGCTTGTGAAACATAATCTAGTTAAAGGCCTCCCAGAGGTTCAATTTCAGAAGGATCACCTCTGCCCTGCTTGTGAAATGGGAAAAATAAAAAGAGCTTCCCATAAGACTAAAAGTGAACATTCATGTTTAAAACCTCTGCAACTACTACATGTTGACCTCTGTGGTCCCATTGCAGTACAAAGTTTATCTGAAAAGAAGTATATTCTTGTGCTAATTGATGAAATTTCAAGACATGGCTTGCTTTTATTAGACAAAAGTCAGAAGTCCCATTTATTTTAATTAACATGATGAAGAGGATACAGGTGCTTCTGCAACGTCAAATCCAATAATTGAGAAGTAACAATGGTACTGAGTTCAAGAATGCCAAACTTGATGAGTATCTAACCAATGAAGGAATCTGTCAAAACCTCTCAACAAAATGTTGTGGTGGAATGAAGAAATCATACATTAGTCGAAGCAGCAAGAACCATGTTTGCAACTTCTGGACTATCCACACACTTCTGGGTTGAGGCTGTCTCTACTGCCTGTTTTACACAGAACAGATCTATAATTGTCAAGAGACATCTCAAAACTTCTTATGAGCTTATAAACAATTGAAAACCAACAGCTAAATACTTACATATCTTTGGCTGCAGGTGCTTTATTCTGAATGATTGTGACAAACTTGGAAAATTCGACAGGAAATCTGATGAAGCTAAATTCTTAGGATATTCTCTGATCTCCAAAGCTTACAGAGAATATAATTTATGAACCAAGAAAGTCATGGAAAGCATCAATGTATATTTCGATGATCAAGCACAATTGACTTCTGATGATTCTGATTCAAAACTCAAGCTCAACAATGTAACTTCTAACTATCTCTCCAGCTCCAGAGAATCCGAGATTGATGCAATATTTGAAGATTTCCTTGGAGAAGAAACTTCTTCTGCAGAAATAAACAGAAGTCCACGTGTCAATCCTTCAGAAGTACTTCGAATTTCTGGAATAACCATTTCAGGACCCTCTGTATCCACAAATACAAATGAAAGTCCAGAGGATTCTTTGTCTACTCCAGACATAGAAAGCATAACTCATAATGCAATTTCCTATGTGCCTTCATTTGAGGGGGAGAGATTAGGTTCTTCTCCAGCAGATGAAATTCTAGAAGACAATCCACAAGAACCAAAAGTTTAGATTGAACCTTCATAAGTCTCCTAGACTCGTATGAAGAAATGGACAAAAGCCTACACAACTGATCAAATAATTGGTGACCCTTCTGAAGGTGTCAAAATCAGATCTGCTATAGCAAACGAAGCTTTCTTTGTAAACTTTCTAAGCATGATAGAACCAAAGAGAGTCCATGAAGCTCTACAAGACCCCAACTGGATTGATGCGATGCAAGAAGAGCTTCTGTAATTTGATAGAATCAAAGTATGGAAGCTTGTACCATTACCCAAAGACAAAACAACAATTGGTACAAAGTGGGTATTCAGAAATAAGAAAGATGAAGATGGAATTGTAATCAGAAACAAAGCGAGGCTAGTAGCTAAGGGTTACTGTCAAGAAGAAGACATTGATTATGATGAAACTTTTTCCCCTGTAGCAAGGTTGGAAGTAATTCCATTATTTCTGGCCTTCTCTACATATAAAGATTTCAATGTATATCAAATGGATGTGAAATGTGCCTTTTTAAATGGCAAACTAAAGAAGAAGTATATGTCCAGCAACCCCCAGGATTTGAGAGTGCAACTGATCCAGAACATGTCTATCTTCTTGACAAGGCTCTGTATGGTTTAAAGCAAGCTCCAAGAACCTGGTATGAACTCTTATCAAAGTTTCTAGTCGACAATAAGTATGAGAAAGGTAAAATTGATACTACATTGTTTATCAAAAGGTGCAGAGGTGAGTTGATCATGTTTCAAATATATGTGGATGGCATTATATTTGGTTCTACTAATCAAGAGGAAGTAGAGTTGTTTTCAAAACTAATTGAAAGTGAATTTGAAATGAGTTTGATGGGAGAACTAAACTTCTTCCTAGGACTTCAAGACAAACAGACAAAGACTGGCATTTTTATAAATCAAGCCATGTATGTCTATGACATTTTAAAGAAATTTAAACTGAACAATTCCACAACAATGAAAACTCCAATTTCTCCAAACACAAAACTTGACTTTGATCCCTCTGGGAAACAAGTAGACATCAAGAATTATCGAGGAATGATTGGATCTCTTCTGTACTTAACAGCTAGTAGACTAGATATAATGTTTGCCACCTGTCTGTGTGCTAGATATCAAGCCAATCCTAAAGAATCTCATTTGGTTGCTGCGAAAAGAATCTTTAGATACCTTAAGGGAACACCCTCATTGGGCCTCTGCTATCCAAAGCATTATGGCTTTGATTTAATTGCATATACTGACTCTGATCATGCAGGATGTAAGTTAGACAGGAAAAACACCTCTGGAAGATGCCAACTTCTGGGAAACAAGCTAATTAGTTGGACATCCAAGAAGCAAAACTTTGTTTCAACTTCTACAGCAGAAGCAGAATATGTTGCTGCTGCTAGTTGTTGTTCAAAAGTCAAAGGATGAAGACTCAACTAAGAGATTATGGCCTTGTGTATGACAAAATACCCATCCTCCGTGTCTCAAAAAGTGCAATAGCCATCACAGAGAATCCAGTGCATCAGTTAAAGACCAAGCACATTGATGTCAGGTACCATTTTATAAAGGATCATGTGAAAAAATGTACCATTGAAATGTACTTTGTTTCCTCTGATTACCAACTTGCTGATGCTTTCACAAAAGCTCTAGATGAAAACCGATTTAATTTTCTAATCAGCAAGTTGGGCATGCTTAATATGTGATGCAAACCCAAAATCTATTTCTCAAATAGCTCTTCTTTATTTTTGTTTAAAGCATGTCTTTGTCTTACTTTCATTTTTCATGACCTTCTGAACTCACTTTATCATCGCAAGCATACCAGAAGTCCCCACCTACACTAATGATTTCTCTGCATCTCAATTTGAACATTATTCACTATTTTATGATGCAAGCATAGTTTGAGGGGAAGCAGAGAAACATAGGTTGCTCATGTTAAGGGAGAGCAAACATTTATGCATAATTCAAGGGAGAAAAATCAATTTCAGTATCAATTCCTACTTTCAGAGCCATACATAAGTCTCTGGGTTGTTTTAAAAACCTATTGAAGATATTTTCCTCTTAAAGCCATACATATTATTTTCTTTTGAATTAACTCTGGCCGTCAGGGTTATTACAGAAGCTTATGATATGTCTATAACTTTTTCTGGAAAATTCTTTCAGATTGATCAAACTTTCTCTTGATCACTAAATGTTTTACTCGACCACTTGATTGTTTTAAAACGTTTTAAAATGTTTTCAAAAACTCACAATCTTCAAGATAATGTTATATCAAGATCAAATCTAAAGAAAACGATTTTGAAGGTAAAGTAATCATTCAGAACCTTTGTACTAACTCTTGCCTCCAAGGTTATACAGATGTCTCTGGTATGTCTGCCAAACCTTCTGAAAGGACATTTCTGATAGAAATTGAAGAAAAATTAATCTTTAAATTTCTATTGTCGTCAAGATTATCGAAAAAACAGAGGTTAAACTAAAAGAAGAAATTAAAAATCTAGCCAAACTTCTGGAAGCTAAGAACAAAGAGTTGAAAGAGAAGGAAAGTGACAGATTAAATTTTGTAGCACTCAAAAATTACTTTCAAAAGGAAAGAGAATATATGCACGTTGAACATCAAAATAAAGAGCTCTTGATTAAGAATTATCTTGATGCTTAGAAGGTGCATGATAAGATAAACACATAAATAGGGAAAACAGGCCTTAGTTTCGAGGATCTGGATCCTTGTACGTGTAAAAAGAGATCTACTCTAGACTCTGTCTTCTGTATAGGTAAAGAACAGAAACCTGTTTTTCCAATGCTAAATAAACAATCAATTTTTAAGAAATCAAAATATGAGAATGGACATCAAGTCAGAAAATTAAAATACAAAAACACAAATTACTCTTCTGGAAAGTTAACTCGAGTTGATCTTAAACTTGTCCAGAAGAAAGAAACTGTTTTTCATTTTGGTTCATTCACTCATATAAATTTAAATTCAGAAGCTGATGAGTTCATACCTATAAAGGCAAAAGAAGAGCTTAGAATCAATTTTCAAAATGATATTGTTAAAACTCCGGATGAGTGTTTTAAATCTTACCAAGCAAAATGTGATCACCAATTTTCTGAAAATCATCCAGAGATTCTTCCTTGTTCCTTCGTCGATTTAAATCTTTGTGACAACAAAGAAAATGATGAGTGTGTTACTTATCCTTGGGAAAACAATGATCAAGATGATGATGAATTCTTTGAAATATCCCAAAAATCAATGTCATACCTTGACTTCTGTTTGCCTACTAATTATGTAAAGGTTCCACAACGCCTAAAGGACAACAATGCTCCCTTTATGTATACTAATGAATCTCCAGAGGTTAGAGCAGCTGGAAAGGAAGTTGAAAAACTTTCTAATGGGATACCAAATTTTTCTGTATCTCAAACAATACAGAGAAGAGAGGTACCCATATATCCAGATTTTCTTGAGATGTGCATCAAAGCTAAATCTTGTCTTGATCTAGAAAAAGAAAATAAAATCAAAAAGAATGAAAATACTCAGCGGCAGTCTTTGAACCCCCAACAACAGAAGTTTAGTCGAGCACAAAAAGAAAAATGGTAAACTAACTTTTATGCTCATGTTTTAGTAAAACCAAGTGTTCAAGAGAAGTCTCCACAGAAGAAGCCAACTCAGAAAAGTTCAAATGTTTCGAAGCATAAGGCTAGGCTAGATAAGGAGTTCAATAGAACAACTGATGCTAGAATAGACAGAAATAAGAAATATTGTAATTATCATTCGAGTAATGAAAATTCAATGAATTCTTTTATGTTTCAGAACTCTGAATGCTTTTCTTTATTTCTAAAACTCAAACAATTCTTCTCACGGCCTTCTAAAATCGTAAACAATCAAACTTCAAAAATCAAAACTAAAGACAAGATTCAAACAAAACAGGCAAACCAGGAGTCTTTGGAAAACCTGTAAATTCTTCTGTTCATAAAGAACAATCTAATCAGAAGTACAAACCTAACATCAAAGAACCCATTATTGAATGGGTACCTAAATCTCTCTGATTTTGATTGAAGAAATAGCGTGTGCACATTTGGTATCTTGACTCTGGATGCTCGAGGAACACAACTGGAACGAAAAACTTACTCTCCAAATTCAAAGATAAAACTGGAGGGGTAGTAACGTTTGGTGACGATGGTAAGGGTCAAATAAAAAGCTACGATACTCTTCAAGAAGGTAATGCTACCTTATTCAAAGTAGCACATGTTTCTAGATTGTAGCATAATCTTTTGAGTGTAAGTTAATTCTGTGATTCTAAAATGTGAGTTGTATTCGATGAAAAACACTGTTACTTATTCTCTAAAGCAGATGAAGAATTATAGAGAGCTGACAGAAAAGGTAACTTATACATGATGAATTTCACTTCTAAGAATGGTACAGAAACCCTCTGTCTTGTCTCAAAGAAGAGTGAAGTAGCTTATCTCTGGCATCATAAACTTTCACATCTAAATTTTCAAAACCTTGAACTGCTTGTCAAACATAACCTGGTAAGGGGCCTCCCAGAGGTACACTTCCAGAAGGATCATCTCTGACCAGCTTGTGAAATGGGAAACATTAAAAGAGCTTCCCATAAAACAAAGAGCCTTTATGGTAAAAAGTACATATTTGTGCTAATAGATGAATTTTTCAGGTATACATGGCTTGCCTTTGTGCGCCCTAAGTCAGAAGTTCCAATAGTATTAAGGAACATGATGACAAGGATACAAGTACTTCTGCAACAGAAGATACTACAACTCATAATTGATAATGACACTGAATTCAAAAATGCCAAGCTTGATGAATATCTTTCAAATGAAGGAATCACTCAAAACTTCTCTGCTGTACGTACTACTCAACAAAATGGTGTGGTAGAGAGAAGAAATCGCACTTTAGTCGTAGCATCAAGAACAATGCTTGCAGCTTCTGGACTACCCAACAACTTTTGGGCTGAAGCTGTATCAACGGCGTGCTTTACTCAAAATCGATCTATTATAGTCAAGAGGAATTTCAAAACTTCATATGAACTGATAAATAACAAAGTACCCTCAGTTAAATTCTTTCACATTTTTGGCTGCAAGTGCTTTATTTTGAATGATCGAGAGAAACTTGGGAAGTTTGACAAGAAATCTGATGAAGCCAAATTCTTGGGTTACTCTTTAAATTCAAAAGCCTTCAGGGTTTTTAATTTGAGAACCTAGACTGTCATGGAAAGCATTAACATAAACTTCGATGATCAAAACCAATTGACTTCCGACTATTCCAATTCAGAAATCAAACTTAACAATGTTACATCTGACTATATTTCAGGATCCGGAGAATCCGAGATCGACGCAATATTTGATAAATTTTTGGGAGAAGAAACACCATTAGAGAGGATATCAAGTAATCCAATCTTGAATATTCCAGAGGTACTTCAAGCTTATAGGATAACTATTTCTGGCCCATCTGCGTCTTCTGGTTCAACAACTGAAAGCCCAACCACCTCCTTATCCTATGTGCCTTCATTCGAGGGAGAGATACTCAGCTCCACTCCAGAACCAAAAGTTGCCCAAGAACCAGTCCAAATCCCATAGCCCCTGGAAACAGAAATTCAAGCACAGCCAATATCTCAAACAAAAATGAAAAGATGGACCAAATCTCACTCTTCAAATTTAATCATTGGTAATCCTTCTGAAGGGGTCAAAACTAGATCTGCAACTGCCAATGAAGCTTTCTTTGTAAATTTCTTAAGCATGGTAGAACCAAAGAAAGTTCACGAAGCCATACAAGACTCAAGTTGGGTGGATGCAATGCAAGAAGAACTTCTACAATTCGATAGAAACAAGGTATGGAAATTAGTCCCTCTGCCTAAAGATAAAGTTGCGATTGGTACAAAATGGGTATTCAGAAACAAGAAAGATGAAAATCGGATTGTCATTAGAAATAAAGCAAGACTGGTGGCTAAGGGATATAGTCAAGAAGAGGGCATTGACTATGATGAAACCTTTGCTCCAGTAGCAAGACTAGAAGTAATCAGACTTTTCTAGCCTTTTCGGCATACAAAGACTTCAAAGTATACCAAATGGATATCAAATGAGCATTTCTGAATGGGAAACTCAAAGAAGAAGTGTATGTTCTACGACCTCCTAGTTTTGAAGATGCAAGACATCCAAATCATGTCTATCTTCTGGACAAAGCTTTGTACGGCTTAAAGCAAGCTCCTAGGGAATTCTATGAACGACAATCAAGGTTTCTGATTGATCATTTGTACGAAAAAAGGTTAAATAGATACTACTCTGTTCATCAAAAGAGGAAAAGGTACGTTAACTGTGGTTCAAATTTACGTGGATGACATTATATTTGGTTCAACTGATAAAGCAGAAGTTAAAATATTTTCAAAACTAATGGAAAGTGAGTTTGAAATAAGCATGATGGGAGAATTAAACTTCTTCCTAGGGCTTTAAGTCAAGCAAACTACCTCTGGCATTTTTATTAACCAACCCAAGTACATTTCTGACATGTTAAAGAAATTCAAATTTCACAATTCCACTACTATGAAAACTCAAATATCTCCTAGTACAAGACTTGATTCTGATCCCTTAGAGAAATCAGTTGATGTCATGAACTACAGAGGTATGATTGGATCACTTCTATATTTAACAGCCAGCAGACCAGATATAATGTTTGCCACCTCTCTCTCTGCAAGATATCAAGACAATCCAAAAGAATCTCATCTAGCTGATGTGAAAAGAATTTTTAGATACTTAAAGGGGACACCATCATTGGGCCTCTGGTATGCAAAAAATTATGACTTTGATTTAATTGCATACACTAACTCTGATAATGCAGGATGTAAGTTGGACAGAAAGAGCACCTCTGGTAGATGTCAACTTTTGGGCAATAGACTGATCAGTTGGACAACCAAGAAACAAAATTATGTGTTCACTTCCACAGCAGAAGCAAATATGTTGCTGCTGCTAGTTGTTGTTTACAAGTAATCTGGATGAAAACCCAACTTAGAGATTATGGTCTAGTATATGACAAAATTCCCATCCTATGTGATTCAGAAAGCGCAATTGCAATCACTTGAAATCCAGTTCAACCTTATAAGTCAAAACACATTGATGTCAGGTATCATTTTATAAAGGATCATGTGGAGAAAGGAACAATTGAGATGTATTTCGTGTCCACTGATTACCAACTTGCTAATTTGTTCACCAAAGCTCTGGATGAGAAAAGATTCAATTTCCTAATCAGCAAGTTGTGCATGCTAATCATGTAATTTATACAGAACCTATAAGTTTCTTATAGTTTTTGTGTAATTATTTAGTTAGCATGTCTTTTATATTACTTTATTTTACTTAGTCAAATTTCAGATCTTTCAATAAACCAGAGCAATGCAGAAGTCTCTGGTTATCTCTGTCAAGTACAAGCATTGCAGAGGCGCTCAACGGTTTTTGGGTACCTCTGTCAATTATAAGGATACTTGTTGCTCTTACATCTTATGATCCAAGCACAGTTCAAGAGGGAGCATTAAATTCAGAAATCGAGGGGGAGCACAGAATCACGCATTATTCAAGGGGGAGAATTTTTTTTAAGTCAAGACTAACTATATTCAGAGATATGTTAGCTGTCTTCTAGATAATTTATTCCTTGAAATTTTTGCGAATTAGCTACTTCTGAACTAACTCTTGCGGTCAAGGTTATTCAGAACTCTCTAATTCAACAAAAGTTCTTTTAAAAACATTATTCATATGGCATAAAACTTTCTTTTGGTTTCAAAATGTTTTACCTTGACCAATTGACTGATTTTAAATATTATTCAAATAATTTATAAGATCTTTCCTTTAATTCACAATTTTTATTGGCTAATTGATTGTCTTTTATTTAATATTTGGAGGGAATATTCAAAATAACTAAAGCGGAACTACATCTCGTCCAAAACCAACGAGAAAACCCTTGATTAACCCATTCCATCAGACACGCGGCGCTTACCCTGAAACTTCCAATTTGATTCGTTGGAGAGATAAACCGGTGGCACTTTCCATTGTACAAGCAAGATTGGTTGGATTAGCCCACTTTTCTGTAGCGATGAATTGCATGATTGCACGCCTAAAATCTGACGTCCGCTCTAAGAAACCGTTTCTCATCCTAAGTCAGATAAACCCTTCATATTCAAAAACCCCTTGAGTTCAATCTCTCAATTTCCACTATGTAGACTCGAGAAAACTCTCATTTCCACTTTTCACCATCTTCAATCTCTCGATTTCCCCTGAGCACTCCATTTTTACAAAGATTTGCAAACCCGCAACTTCAAATTCCAAAAACCCCCAAATTTGCAAATGGCCAATCCAAATGACAATCTGAATGTACAAGAGGAAGAAGATCGAGTGATTGATTCCAGAGTTGAAAGTGCCACAATCGTTAAGTTATCGCTGAAACCAAAAAATGTGCAGGTTTTACTTGATCCAAATACATATAGCAAAGATTATCAAGTGATAATCGAGTTTCTGCAAAACCACTCCTTAAAATCGAGCCCTAACCTTCACAAACCCAAATGTACCTGAGATATACATTCAAGAACTGTGGCAAACGATGTATATTAACGATGAGGAGACTCTTACTGGAAGATTCAGCTACCCAAATGACGATGAACGAGATGTCGAAGTACTAATCACCAAGAGAAAAATAGCACGATTTTCTCATCTACAACCCTCCGTCATCGAAGTTGACGGTCAAAATGTTCCTAATCCTGCCCTTTCACCAAATCCCTCATCTGACCATCTGCTGGAGTTTCTGCGCTTTCTAGGTTACAAAGAAAACATCAATAGAATATTAGACTTCAAAAGGAAGAAGTTGCCACCTATCTCGAATGTTTTGGATCAAGTGAGCACTAGCATCCTGACCATGATGTATGGGACGTTTTTCAATAGACCTCTGGACTACGCAACTTTAATATTCCAAGAGATGTATGCAGCGGTCAATCTGAAGGTCATTCACCAGTCAAATGGCAAAGCTCTTCCAGCCATAATGTTCACTCGATTTCTGGCTCTATTCATCTATCCAGCGATCTCTCGTTTGAAAGCTCCATCGATTCAGCCTTTTTTCAAAATCTCCACGATGAACTCTCACAAACCCACCATCGAGACGGTCGTTTATCCCACTCAAAGAGAATTATCAGGAACATGCTTGATCTAATACCTCCAACCTCTCTAAATCTAATTTCTTATACAAACTCTCTGGTATTCTCAGAACAGAGGATACCTACCGAGAGTAGTTAGAAGCCAGACTAGTTGGTGAGGGGTCGAATGAGCCTGTGAATGAAAATAATTCGAGAAAACAACTGAGCGCTTCTAACCACGTCCAGAGACTGTTAAGAGAGAGTGAAGAAGATGTCCATAGAGACACTTATGAGTGAATCTCCCCGAGTCCAACGATAGCAACCACATATGCTGAGGTAGATGCCAACACATCTTCACTCATTGAAACAGGACTGCTCAGTCCAAACCCTAACCCTCAAACCGACCATGTGAAAGGAATTCTTCATCTTTCCACATCAAGCAGAACAGGGGAAACCACATCATCTTCATCATCCTCTCAAAAGGATGATGATGAAAATATAAGAGTTCAGTCGCCCCAGAACTCGCCACCTCCCACACATGTTGACGTCTCTGTGACCAACATTATAGATAGACCAGAAGAAGGTACGTCCATACCTTCTCCTAGAATAAAGGCCGATGAAATCCTATCACCGAGCCTATCCAAGCCTATCCGAGGGTTCAAATAAAGAGTTGTCCGAGACTATCCGAGGTTCGGATGACAATATATCTGAGGATGACAATATATGTCCAACGGTACGGATGAAGTGAAGTACGATGCTATCAAAGGCTTCGTATGAAAAGATTAGAAGATTGTATAAAATTCATGCGAGGCTTCGTATGAATATTCTGAGACAAATTATAAGAATCCTTCGCACCAGAGTTATGCTAAGGTTACTGTTCACACTCTTTGTTGTCCGAAGCTCTGATTATCCGAAGTTTATATGAGAGCCTTCGCACAAGAGTCATGCAAAGGGACACTATTCACTACTTTTGATATCCCAGGGTTATGAATAAGTCTGATCCGAAGGTGTTAGAATATTTTATGGAAGTATGAACCAGAATACTCCTTGAAGTAACAAGTGAAAGCTTCCAGAGGATGACATTCAGAAGTTCAACATATTGTCCAGAAGCGTCCAGAGGATTGGGCATCCTCTGGATTTCAACTTACACTTCACACGCGCTTCTAATGACGTGGCACCTCTCGTGCGTAATTGAATTTGTTACAAGTACAAGTGACATGGCATTATGTAATAGGCTAGATCTTTGACTTTTCTCTTTGTAATAACATATATAGAGCTAGCCTTTACTGTTAACGACGTCGAAGAAACGGGTGAGAAATAAAGATTGTTATTTGTATGTTGTAATCATCTTCATATCGAGTGAAATACAAATTACTATTGTTTATTATACTATTCTTCACTAAATGCTTACAATTCTATACTACTGTTGATTAACTGCTTCCGCTTTACACTCATTTTATTCATATCTTAATCAACTGTTCTTGAGTATTTGGGGATCTGGATTGTAACAGGAGGTTATGAACATTCACTATCCGAAGGTTATGAACATACATTGTCCGAAGGCTATGAACAAATACTGTCAGAAGGCTAAGGAGATTGCCTATCCGAAGGCTATGAAGGTCGAACACTTCAGTTTCTGGTAAGTCCGAAAATGGTTCAAATCATTCAAAACCTATCCTAAACACCTCCAAATCGATCCAAACTTGATAGGGTTCTTCACGAACAGATTCTGAGCACTTTTCATTCATATACCAAGATCTAAATCAACCTCTAACTCCAAAATTTAGATCGAAACAGTGACTTTTTCCCAGAAACCCAAAAATTCGAAAAATCAATCTAATCCTATCCATATGTTTTCCATACTCAAATTCTTTCTGTATCCTGATTCTATTACCAAACGAACCTAATGCATCCATTCTTGATTTATAACATTCACTAATTGATCCACAATATCATAAATCAAGAAAATGCAAAAACACCAAAAATACAATATTTCCTATGAAAGAACATAAAAGATAGCTTCAAAACACTTAGCATGAAGACACAAGACTTCTGAAGTATGTACTTCAGAAGTTCTGAAGGTTTAATTCAAGTTCTGAAGAAGATCTGAAGATGTTCTGAAGAACTTCTGAAGACAGTTTCTGAAGACAGTTCAGAACCACTTCTGAATTGTATCTGTTATCTTGCTTATTGTTACTTTAGTCTTTCTAGTATGTGTATAAATAGAAGTTAGTTAGATCTTTAAGGTTGGTTGTTCTAGATTTGTTCTTGTACTGTATATGACACATCTGTAATTTTTAAATATCAATACAATATACGACTTCAGTGTTCTATGTTCTGTGTTCTTTATTGAGTTTGTTGTTCATCTTTGATATCTGGGTTCTAACAATTGGTATCAGAGCTAATTGATCTTACGACCTGGTAGTCAATTCCGTGACGAAATTGTCAAATCTGACAGTTTATTGAAATCTTGAATTAATCTTTTGAAGATTAATTTGAATTGTGTTTCAATCATTACCAAAGATGAATTAGCGATCAAACAAATCAAAAATGAACAGAGACATCGTTTCCATCGGATCTGAAACAAAACTTCCTACCATGTTCTTGAGCGAGTACCATCAATGGCGGATTCGTATGATCCAATTCGTGGATAATATTGATGAAGCTTTGATGTAGTCAATAGTGGATGGTCCCCTTGAAGTGTATGTGGAAATCCCTACTGCTCCTCGCACTGAAACAACTCCAGAAATTCCATCAACAAGAATTAGAAATTTTTTTGGAATGTACAGTAATGCTAAAAAGGAACAAGCAAAGAAAGATAAGAGAGCTCTTACTCTTCTGTCAATGGCTATACCAAATGAAATATTCAACAGGGTTGATAGTTTAACTTCTGCAAAATCCATGTGGGATGAAGTTGAGGCTCAGATGCAGGGGAGTACAAAAGCTCAAGCATAGAGATTAAACATATGTATAGGTACATATGAAAACTTCATATACAAGGAGGGAGAGGCTATTACTGATACTTATCACAGATTTAACAACATTCTGAATGATCTAACGAGAAATGGAGTTCAGAAATCAAATTCTGAAATAAATTACAAATTTTTGAACAATCTTGGTAATGAATGGTCAAGTTTTTCTGATAATATGATCACAAGAAATCTGCCCAAGAAATCCATTCATGATGTGTATGGTATTTTGTTCCAACAAGAGGACAAAATAAAGATCAGACAGAATGAGTTAAAGAAGACAAATGAAAATACTGTTGCATTAATCAGTAAGAAAATTAGCAGCTCATTGAAAATCTGTGATACTCCTGAAGCTAGTATCTGTGATGGAAATGAGTCAGATGAAGAACCAGAAGTATAAAAATAACCAGAAGTATAAAAATAAACCAGATGTATAAAAATAAACCTAAAATTGATGAAGGACCAAGGAAAGTATTTGGTCAAGAAAATTTTCCAAAAGATACTTCTGAACCAGCCAGGTGTTTCAACTATAGAAAACCAGGGCACTTTGCGAGACAGTGCAAAATGCCTAAAGTCAAGAGTATTGGTTATTATGGAAAGAAACATATGCTTTCTAAGAAGATGGATGTCAATCCTGCTCTAGTAACCAAGTATGAAGAAGACTGGCTTAATTGGACTGAGGATGAGGCTGATGAAGAGGTTGCTCACTATGCAACAAATTGCTTTATGTGTCAGATGACTCCAGAAGACACACATATTCATGATACTGAGGTAACCACTTCTTCTGAACTTACTTCTGAAACTATCTCATCAAATTCTGAAACTGCTGAAAATTCTCAAATAAACTTACAAGATCAAATTCTGAATATGACTTCAGAATTTGAAACTTTAAGAAACAGAATAAAAGGAGAAAGGTTATTAGTTAACCAATTCAGAATAGAAAGTCAGGTATATAAAGTAAATTGTCAAAATACTGAAATAACTCTTGAGAAGATTTCTAAAGAAAAATCTGAATTAAAAGAAAAAATGGTTAATATGCAAAAGAAAATAGTGAATGCTAAATCTGAAACAAAGGTTCTGAATGTCAAAATGAATTTTTTGAATCAAGAAAGACTTGAGTTATACAAAAAGGTTAAGGAATTAGAAGATTTGAATTTCAAAAGGGGTCAAACTGAGCAAACTTTAAATATTTTGACAAGTCAGACTAAGAATTCAAAATTTTACAAAATAAAAAAAGGTTTAGGATACACTGAAAGTCCAGTTCTAAAAAAAGCACCATCAAATTTATATGACATTTCAGACATTATAATTTTTGATGAAAAAAGTAAACGACTATTAAGTAAACCTGTAGATCATTCTTTGCCTAAAAGAATTCCTTTTGTAAAGGCAGAAGTTTTGTTTACTGATGAATCTGAAACACATTCTAAAGAAATTAAGTCTACCTCTGAACCTATTTCTGAAATCATTTCTGAAGAAAAGTCTGATATTATTTCTGAACTTGTTTCTGAATCTATTTCTGAACAACTTACTTCAGAAATTCATCAGAATTCTTCAGGCTTAAAGAAAGAAGACATTTCTGAATAAACTTATGAAGAATTTTCAGATATTGAATCTTTACATGATAAGGATGAATCCTCAAAGATTTTCTTTAATGATTCTGAAAATGATTCAGAAAGTAAAATTAAAATTTCAAAACTAAACAATTTTGCTTCAGAAATGACTCAGAACATATTCTCAGATCTAATGGATGCCTCAGATTCTAACAATGATGATTCTCCAAAAGATATCAATTTTACTTCTGAATATTCCAAATCTTCAACTTCTGAAACTCATTCAATTTCAGATTCAAATTTCACTAAAACTGAATTCAGAGATCTGAGTTCTTCTTTAAAAGGAAAATCATCTATGTCAACTTCATATTTCATCACTAGAGTCAAATTTTTTGAAGAAGGACAAACTTCAATTCCTACACCTAAATCTCTTAACTCTGAAGTTAAGCAAAACAGAAACAATTTTTTTTATCCTAATATTCATTCTTTATCTGTTTCAGAGTTATTCTCTCTAGTATAGAAGAAAAAGGGAGACAACTTATTAGACAAAGACAAATTAGATAGGTTTCCTGTTTTTCATAATATTGTTGTAACCAAAAAATTGTTCATTCTTATTTCAATTTTGCACAAAATGGTTATCCTTCTGAATCAAATGTAAAACAGAAAAATCAAAGAAATTCTTCAGCATATTGCAAACCTAAATATAAATTCTGAACAAGTTTCTATCTTTTTATCTAAGATGCCAAAAGACAAACTTTTTTCACTGTTAGCTAATCTGAAAGGACCCATTTTTAAATGGGTACCTAAAACTAAATAACTTCTTTTGCAGTTATGTCATGTATGGGTGTTAGATTCTGGATGTTAAAGACACATGACGCCATACAAAACATTACTAACTGATTATCATGAAAGATATGGAGGAACAGTTAGTTTTGGAAATAATGCAAGAGGGTATGTAAGAGGCTATGGAACTTTTGTCAAAGGAAATGTTCAAGTTCAGAAAGTTTTCTATGTGGATGGGTTAAAACATAATCTTTTAAGTATAAGCCAGTTCTGTGACAAATACTGGACTGTCCATTTCAATATAAATGTTTGTCAAGTTCTGGGAGCTACAAAAGAGAAACAACTCACTGCTTATAGAGATGGTGATATCTATACTGCCACTTTCACAGAAGATGGTCAACTCACAGGGGTTTGTTATATGTCTACTCAAATGAAGGAACTAAGCTGGTTATGGCCCAAAAGAATGTCTCATCTGAATTGCAAATCTATTTCTGAATTAGATAGACATAAGTCAATCAGAGGTTTACTCAAGATCAAGTTTGATATGTCTTCTCAATGTTCAGCATGTGAACTTGAGAAAATTAAGAGAAGCTCTCATCTTCTGAAGATGCTTTCTTCATGTCAAGCTCCACTTGAAATGCTTCATATGGATTTATGTGGTCCAATGAAGACTCAAAGCTTGGGAGGAAAGAAGTATATCCTTGTTATTGTTCATGAGTATTCTAGATATACTTGGGTTGAATTTCTTAAACTTAAATCTGATACTTCTGAATAACTAATTCCATTTCTGAAAAGAATACAGGTTCTTCTTCAACTTCCTGTGCAAAAGATCAATGTTGGTCCCTAAAGGGTCTACAAGAGTTCAATAATAAGTAAATAGTTTGTAGAAGGGGGGGGGGGTTGAATACAAACAAACAGATTTTGGTTTTTAAATAAGTTTATATATCATAAACAAATTTACATTTACAAGCGGAATAAGAACAAGTTTAAAACCTATTCTATTGTAATTATGATAACATTAAGTTTGATGCACAAGAGGAAGGAAGAAAGAATAAATAGGGTTTAGGTTAGAAAGTAGCATGCATTAAGATGAAGAAGATATCTTCATTTTATTTATACCCGTTTGCATTTAATGCAAGACAAAAGGTATATGCCACGTGTCAAGCTTGTCCATGCTAATAAGACAACCATGTTTTTGGCCGAATATGAACAGTATCATATCAGATATGATGGGGACATAAGAGATAATTCGTACGTCCTTTTCTGACTAGGTATTAGGTTTGACTTTTGTGTATCGAGGATAAGATCAATCTTTAATCTTGTAAAGGAAGCTTCATTTGATCGCTGATACTGAATCTTCAAGGATGAACTTTAGTATCGCTGAGGCTTCACAAGACTTACACTTTGATTAGATAATCGCTGCTATCGCTGAAACGCTTCAGTTCACTTAGCTGATTATCTCTTTCTTCAGCTAGGGTCTTTGACTTTCGCTGAGTAGTCTTATGGTGTGATAGCTGATCTTCAGGTCTTCAGAGATAAGCTTGTTGTTTCTTGATCTTCAGAGATCGCTGATGGTAATCAGCGTGTGCTATCTGAATTTGAACATAAGCTTATACCATGGAATTTCACTAAGTATACAAAAGGAATCATATTCAAATCATTGAGAGGAGTTATGATCAACAATCTCCCCCTATTTGATTATGAGTAAGCAACATAGGAAAATTGCTTTAAGAGACTAGTAAGGACTTAAGAAAAATTTGAAGTAAAATTTCTATGTACTAATCCATACAATCTTTTTCAGCTAGTCTACTATCTGAATTGAGTTTCATTTATAAGGATATGAAAGCATAATTTTTACAAGTAAATAAGCATAAAGTACATTCACTGATTAATTTTTCAAAGTGAAAAATCAGTGAGTAAAATATAGTTTAAAGAAAATAAAACTCTTATGTTCATTGTCCTTTTTACTTTTTTATAGGAATATTTTCAGTACATAGATGGAGCAAAGTAATCTGATTGAATTTCATTAAATATAATCTGAAGAAATTACAAGGAAATGAAATTACAACAATAAAAGAAAAGTACTTGTACACTGAAGAATTATTACAAAGGAACTAGAAACCTATGACTAATCAGAGATGTTCTCGTTTCTTCTTTGTAGCTCATTCTCATAAAGCATTTTCTGTCAATTCATCAGAGGGGTATCTGACTAGCAGCGCCATAGCATGATCTTTATGAGAGAGGATGGGGCCTTGCGAATTTCTTGGTTTCTGAGGAGTCCTAAGAACCCTTCATTATCCAAGAATACCATACCAGGTTCAGGTAGTGAGATGATTTCATCTTCTTCGTATCTTCGATCTTCAAGGAGAGAGGTATGTAGCATTGAAATATCAGGGATTTCAAGATGACCAAGAATGCTATGATAATAAAATTTGGTTTCATGCTCATTTTTAGAGCTTGAACCACCTTCAGTAGTTGATCCTCTCTTCTTTGATGACTCAGGGAGAGGGGGAACTTGAACGTGTTGTGACATCCTTTGAAGCAACTGATCCAGTGCTCTTTCCACCACATCCTTGAATTTGGATTTGGAACCCTGGATGGCATCTCTGATTTCTAACCATTCAGTGTATCCATAAATCCTTAAGAACTTGGCTTCTTCTCTCTCAGTTCTGCTTGTCCTTGTCATTCTTACATATACCTTTGGACCACCTCTGTTGGAGTGTCGCCCTTGAATAGTTGCATGAATTATTTTGGCTTCAGATCTTCGAAATTTCAGTTTATCAGTGCAGCAGTCAAGCTCTTTGTCTCTCTGAATTGTGGCCTCAGCGGATAGTGCACTTAGGATCTTTTGTTAAGCGAGGATCGGATCTACGTTCAAGTTTTCCTATGCAAGTTCTTTTTGTGCAAGAGCTTTAGCGACCCCTTCACTCTTTTTCAAATGTTCCTTGGCCGCCTTGTCTCTAGCAGAGTCTTCCCTGTGTAATTTCCTTGCTAAAGCAACATCATTCTCAGTTCGTTTTGTCTTCTCATCCCTAATACGTTGTGCTTCCAATGCTTGTTCTCTCTCTTCGTTAGACAGAAAGTAGAATTCATCTACCATCCTTATTGGTACAACGTCTATGGGTTCAGTTTGAGGCACCCTTATTCTTCTTGCTTCGAATTCCCTAAGGAATTTTATTCGTCTTTCTTCTTCTTCACGCTCGCTTATGATCGGCTTTTGAACGCGACGCCTGGGAATAAGGCCTCCTTCTTCTTCAGAGTCAGTTTCTACTATGTACATAAACTGCTCTTTAGAAGAAGGTTCCTTCCAAGAAGTGGAGTCCTTTGGGGGACTGGGTTCACTGAGAGAAGGAGGGGTAGAAGGAGTTTTATCAGAGCCAAAATTTGGTGGAGAGAAAGAGGGATATGTGGGAGGTTCAGAGATTGGAGCAGAGAAAAGAGTGAGAAGAAGAGATACCTCGACAGTGGTCTCCCCCTCGGTTAAAGAGATGGTGGCATCAGCTTCTACCACATTATTTCCTTTGCCTGAGGGACCGGACTGTCCCTGAGAGGGATGTTGTCCGTCCCCCAAAGGCTCCTGATGAGAGACTTCTGGCCTTGCCATGTTGAAGTGCTTAAGAGCACTTCCTATGTCATCGTCTTCATCATCATCATTTCCTCCCCCATAGTGAGGGATGGGTTCTTCATACTCTTCATCCTCATCATCATCATCATCATCATCATCATCATCTTCTCCTTCCACTTCATCTTCAGTGAGGGAAGGTCCTGCCTGCTTGATATAGGAAGAGATAGCCTCTTCAGGGAAAGTTGCATTGTGATCCGCGATGATGTCTTCAGTGAATTCTTTGGCGCATCTCTCCCCCTCGATGTTGTCAGTAGGGAGACAGTGCACCATCAGCAGACGTACATTTCCCTAAACGTCCTTCAGCTTTTGTTCATGGCGCTCTTTGTGCTCAAGGACCGAGTTCAGGGATGTCCGATCAACAGTGGAGAAAGAGGAGCTGCTCTCAGAGAGTTTTGTCAGCAACTGCATCATATCAGACTGATTCTTCTGAATAGACTCAAGCACTTGATCTTGATCACCCATCTTCTTCTCTAAACGGGCAATGGACTGACCATGGGCCCGATTGTCTTCCTTCAGGGACTGGATGTCGCTGAGAATGTTGTTGACAGCGGTCTTGATCACTAGAGTTCCAACCACTGTCCAGAAAATGAACTCAGCAGACTTCTGTAGGTGCTCAACCTTCGCCCTGGTGTGAGCACATTCCTTGACTAAAAAGTCAATTGCAGGGAATGTTGGGTTGGGAAGAGCAATTTGTGGAAGTTCAGCTGTGAAGGGAGGAAGCTTAGGAGCAGCCTTTTCAGTCTTGACCTCCATCAGCTTGGCAGAAGACCATGGTTGCTGAGGGGATTTCCCTTTGTCCTTGCTGAGAGGAACATCAGCAGCCTTGGTGGTGGTGGTCGTCGTCGCTGAGGCGAAGAGAGGAGGGGTACCTGCTGATAACATAGACAGAGCAACCAAGAAGAGCTCTAGGTTAGATGATGGATGAGTAGGCATGTTATAACACTTGAGAGCATCATGAGGATTACTCTCAGGGACCACTGGTGCAGAGTTAGTGTAATGAGGATCACTAGCCAGTGTCTTAGAATGCATGTGAGAGACATTCTGAGGTCCTGTGTTACTGGCTTTCCAAAACTCAGAGTGCCTAAACAACACTGAGGCTTGGACTGCGTGCGTTTCATCATCATCAGAGATAGGGACAACTATCTCCGAATCATATGTTGATGTGAGGACCAAAGAAGAGGGGATAGAAGAAGAGTAGAAGGCTGTGAATGTGTTACCTGAGACAGCTTCAGCGGAGCTGACTAATATACTTTCAGTGACCGTGGTCGCTGAATGTGGTGGTAGTGCTGAAGAAGCAACAACGGAGGAGAAAACCGGTGAAGTAGCTAGGGCTGTTGATGGTGTTGGTAGTACACCGAAAGTAGAGAGAGTGGTCTATTGAGAGACCATCTTCTTTGGCTTCTTGTTTTTGGTTGCGATGGTTTTTTGATGCCCATCGGTTGGTTGCTTCCTCTTAACAGAAGCAGTGTTTGGGATGCTCGCTGTTGGGATGGGCAGTGAGGTAGACACTGAAAGAGGGGCTCCAATCAAGTTCAGCATATAAGGCGTGAAAGGAGCATCACCTGGATGTTCCTCTATGTCCAGGGACTTCTTCCCTACCATTGAGAAGGTGTGGTCACCGACCTTCGGGTAGTCCTCCACGAAGGCAACTTCCATGATTGTAGCAAAGAATCATGGGTAAGGGATGACCGGGTGTCTGGTAGCAGCATTGATCGGACTGACCATATCGTTGAAGATATAGTCAGCGTAGTTGAGGTTGTGGCCGGTGCAGAGAGAGAAGGCGAGATCCTGAAAATGCTTGCTCGCTTGGTCATGCGAGCCAATATTTGACCCAAGGCATTGGATCACCTGGATAAAGATGTATTGCCAGCGAGCAGGAAATCTCTTCTTTTCCACCTTTGACCACCGTTTCAGCGATGGATTCTCCTAGGCATAGCCGATAGAGTCCAAGAAGGCGTCGATCTGCATCTTTGTTGGTTCAGCGCCCCATTGCACATTCTTGGCGCGTGTTGGGAGGCGAAGAGCCTTCCTTACGATTCCAGCAGTGATAGAGAAATATCCAAGGTTGGGAATCGTGAAGCCAATCTCAGGGAGCACTGTCCCTTTGTCAGTGGTGAGCGTGGTATAGTGAGCCGTGTACCAGAGAGCCTGAAGGTGAGAGGAGATGCCCACTGGGTTGTAGACAAAGGCAAACATCAGGGGGCAAGCCTTGATGAAGGTAGCACCTTCCATGAAGTGAGGGCGATCAGTGGGTATCTCGACCAATGCAATATAATTGCATGATTTGAAGATAGCTTTCTCCACAGGGTTTTGAAAATAGAAGATTTTTGAGTTTTACCAGATTAAATTTATTTTCGTCCTAAAATATGTTTTTATTGAATTTAAGAAGATCAGAAACAAGATGTTTCTAGTTTTAAGTAAAGGTTTAGATCAAACCTTAGGTGAGTTCGAGAAGAAAAAACGCACAAGTGCGTGTTCTTGGTGTTGTTGAGAAAGCTTGAAGATTTGAAAGTTCTTTTGCCTTTGGAGAGTTATGAAAGCGTAAAGAAAAAAAATGAGGCAAAAGAATTGCTTAAATAGCATGAGGAGAGAGAAAGAAAGGAGTGCTAAACGACGGTTTTAGCTTTTTGAAAAAGAAATGATGACCTGGTGCACGTTCCAAGAAAGAAGTTGGAAAGGAAACGTCGTGGTCCGTCGTGTGTCAGAAAAAGGTCTGACGTGTCCATTTCTCCTTTCTTTTTGAAGATTATAATGATAATTATCCATAAGGGAAATTTATCATTATCAATTTTAAAATCTTCATCAATGACAATAAAGAATTGTCAGTGAGGAGTTCTATTTTCAGAGATTCATTCTTTGATGAGAAAAGATATCAAAGAGTGATAAAGATTAGAAGATAATACCTGAGGAGATGGCCCAGATATCGCTGAATCAGATTTCAGCGAATGGAAAGTTTGAAGGCTTAATTTGTATCACTTGTTGTAAGTCACTGAATAAGAAATTATTCAGCGTTGAACATACCAAGTTCACTGATGAGCATATTGAATCTAGTTTCATCAAGAGGCTTAGTGAAAAGATCAGCGAGCTGATATTCAGTGGGTACAAAATGAAGCTCAACTTCACCATTCATCACATGATCTCTGATAAAGTGATATCGGATCTCAATGTGCAGGGTTTTGGAGTGAAGCACAGGATTGTTGGCAATGGCAATAGCACTAGTACTATCACAATAAATAGGAATTTTAGAGAGCTTGAGATCGTAGTCTCTGAGTTGATTTCTCATCCCAAGGATTTGAGCACAACAACTACCAGCGGCTACATATTCAGCTTCAGTGGTGGAGGTGGATACTGAGTTTTGCTTTTTGCTTGTCCAACTAATTAACTTTCCACTAGTAGCTGACACCCACCAGTGGTGCTCTTTCTATTTATCTTACAACCTGCAAAGTCACTGTCAGAATAACCAATAAGATCAAATCCTAAGCCTTTGGGATACCAAAGACCTAGATTTGGAGTTCCTTTCAGATATCTGAAGATTCGCTTTATAGCGATTAGGTGGGATTCCTTCGGTTCAGCTTGATACCGAGCGCAGAGACATGTAGAATAACATGATGTCAGGTCTACTCGCTGTAAGATACAGCAGAGATCCAATCATCCCTCGATAGGCAGTGAGATTGACTGGTTTCCCATTGGGATCCTTGTTCAAAGTCAGAGGAGGTATCATAGGGGTCTTCATCGCTGAGCGTTGATTCATTTCAAACTTGTTCAGCATGTCTTTAACGTATTTACTTTGACAAATAAAGATTCCTTTGTCAGATTGTTTTATCTGCAAACCTAGAAAATACGTTAGTTCACCCATCATACTCATTTTATATTGCTTTTGCATTCTTGCAGCGAAACGAGTACACAATTTGGGTCTTGTGGAACCAAAGATAATGTCATCGACATATATCTGAGCAAGTATGGTATGACCTTTATATTTTCTTTAAAACAGGGTTTGGTCAATTTTTCCACGAACAAAATTTTCTTTAAGAAGAAATTTAGAAAGGGTATCATACCAAGCTCTAGGAGCTTGTTTTAACCCGTAAAAGGCTTTTTCTAGTTTAAAAACATAACCGGTATGGTTAGAGTCTAAGAAGCCAGGGGGTTGTTCAACATAAACTTCCTCGCTGAGTTTTCCATTTAGAAAAGCACTTTTAACATCTGTTTGAAAAACTTTGAAGTCTTTATGGGCAGCATAAGCTAAAAAGAGTCTTATGGCTTCGAAACGAGCTACAGGTGCAAAGGTCTCATCATAGTCAATCCCTTCTCACTGTCTATAACCTTGAGCAACAAGTCTACCCTTATTGCGAATTACAGTCTCGTTTTCATCTAGCTTATTTCTGAAAACCCATTTGGTTCCTATGACATTTTTATCAGAGGGTCTAGGAACAAGATTCCAAACTTTATTTCTAGGAAATTCAGATAGTTCTTCTTGCATAGCTGAAACCCAGCTAGGATCAGAGATAGCTTGATCTATCTTCTTAGGTTCAGAGAGAGAAATGAGTTAACATAAGGACAGATATTACCTGTACCTCTACGTGTCTTGATACCTGCATTGGGATCACCAATAATTTGATTTATTGGATGATTTGCAGTCCATCGTTGAGCTGGTGGTTGAGGAGAGAGATCAACAGAAGATTCAACGACTTGTTCTTCAGTTTCTAGAATAGGACTTGTTGTTTCAGCAACAGGTACTTCATTTAGAATCAATTCAGGGTATTGATTTTCAGACGTAGTTTGGTTGTTCACAGAGGAATTTCCAAGAGAGGAATCACCTGTAGGAATCTGATTCATAGGAGTAACATTCATCCCTGAAGATCGATAATTGTCACTTGAAGGATCCATAGGGATTTCGACATCACTTGCTTCAGCAAGAGGTTGATTGCTGAAAAGCGTTTCAGGTTCCCCATAATGAGATCTCATCCAAGTATTCAATTCTTCATCATCATCATGAGTATGAGAAGTATGAATGGGACGAGATTCATCAAAGTTGATGTGCAAGGATTCTTCAACATGTTGTCTTCTTTTGTTGAAGACTCTGAAAGACTTAGATGTAGAGGAGTATCCAAGAAATATACAATCGTCAGCCTTTGGATCAAACTTACCCAAATGATCTCTGTCATTCAGAATGTAACATCTACATCCAAAAATATGGAAATATTTCAGAGTGGGTCTTCTCCTATGAAACAATTCATAGGGGGTCTTCTTAAATCGCTTAACTATCAGGGATCGATTCTGAGTTGGTAGATGCGATTCGCTGAGCATTGAGCGAGCTGCTTCAATGATAGTTCGATTTCTTCTTTCCGCAACACCGTTTTGCCGAGGAGTTCTTACTGAGGAAAAGTTATGAGAGATGCCTTTTTCTTCAAAGAAGTTCACTAGAGTGCTGTTTTTGAATTCAGTACCATGATCACTTCTGATGGAACGAACAATCAGATTGTTCAAAACTTTCATCCTTTTGATAAAAGAAATTATCATTTCAGGGGTATCACTTTTGGATCGAAGAAAGAACACCCATGTGTATCTGGAGTATTCATCAACAATCACCAAAGTATATTTCTTTCCAGAGATAGATTGGACATTAACAGGTCCAAATAGATCCATATGGAGTAGCTGAAGAGGAGCGGTTACTGAAGAAATTTGCTTTGACCTGAAGGAGGCTTTTGTCAGCTTTCCCTTTTCACATGCGGAACAAAGAGATTCCTTTGTAAAGGTATGATTTGGGAGGTCTCTGACTAGATCTTTTTGAGAAAATTCATTTATTGTCTTAGAGTTGAGCTGGGAGAGTCTTTTATGCCATAACCAGTTTATATCAATGGATGCTTTAGAGATAAAGCACATGTTCTCAGAGTGAGAACTATTCATATTTATGACATACACATTCTCTACTCTCTTGCCTGTTAGTGCAAGCTTATCATTACCGTCAGTGACAACACATCTATTTTTTAAGAATAGAAATTTGAAGTCTTTGTCACATAACTGACTAACGCTCAAAAGATTGTGCTTTAGTCCCTCAACGTAGGCAACACGAGTAAACGATGTGGCTCCGTTGGATAGAATTCCATAACCTTTAGTTTATCCTTTGCCATTTCCACCAAAGGTCACTGATGGACCAGCTTCTTCTTTGTAATCAAAGAGCAGAGATTTTCTGCCAGTCATATGCCTTGAGCATCCGCTATCAAGATACCAGATACCTTTGGCACTCTGCATACCACAAAAGATTAATTGTTTAAAGGTACCCATACTACTATCGGTCCTGCTTGGTTAGATAAAGGATTGGTGGAGGAGCTACTAGCTGAAGAACTCTCTTAAGTGGATATCTTCACCTTTGTTGGTTTTGCAACCTTAGTGGACTTCACTCTCGCTGATTTATCAGCTTGAGCTACTTTCTTTCCATGAGCTAGTTTATCAGCTCTAGTAGCGTTAGGACATTTACTTGCAATGTGGGTAGTTTCACCACAGTGATAGCACTTCCTATATTTAAAGGGTTTGGAATTCAGAGAGAAAGGAGGAACGTTTTCAGGGATAGGACCAAGAATTCCTTTATTCATAGTCCTTGGAGGTATAACAACCTTTTTCAGAGATAGGAGTGAGACAGTTCAAATTCACAGCACTAGGAATATAAACACCAACCATACATTCATAAATAAAACATCAACGTTTACAGTTTAAAACTTTATAATTCGACAACTTTGTCTTAACACACAAATTACATTGAAATAAAAAGATACATATAAAATCTTGATTGGTGTTCCACAAAATAAGTTACTCTTGATCGGTTACCTCTATTTTCCTGTAAAGCATGATAAAACGGAAGGGTCAACTACAAAGGGTTTTCGAATGCGCAAAAATATTTTTATATGCAAGGTATAAACATAGGGAAACGGATGTTCGCATCAATATTAAACATTTCAATTTTTATGAGCAAATATGCAAATTACTTTTACACATGATATTTAATTATTGAGGCACTACTAAGCCTAAACGACATTCTACGCCCCACGAACTACCTCAGCGGTGGACCTAAAGTCCACATGTGTAGAGCATTCTTAATTGATAAAGTGCACCCGTACTTGCCAGTTAGGTGGGTATGTCAACCAAATAGCGCTATCCACAAATATCATCGGCTCAAATAAACAGAGTTAAATAGTAGTGTAACACGGGGACTTCACATAACTCAACATTTCATTTGTAAATTATCAATTTGCTCATCATAACAATTTATATAATTTTCATTCAATCACATAAATCAATTCACTTTCTTTTAAATCAACATGCTTTACACCCCAAAACGCAATAAACATTTAAAAGAGGGGCCGTGAATACTCACCTTTGTGCAAAGCTCCGCTACTCCGAAGCACAACACGGTCCCCACCCAAAGGCCTACCGATTCCCTAACAAAGAGAAATGCCCAAAACCATCACTTATGGATCTAAAACTACTTATGGAGGTGAATAAATCTTAAGTTTATAAATGTCCACATGCATCCAACTTGATTGTCTATAGTCCAATTATACATAATGCACCTATGCTCGTTAATATAGTAATTTATACCGTAAGTTGTGTTATAAACCATCAAATGATCAATAATTGTTAAAATCAAGAAATTCCAGAATTTCACTTCTGGACAGAAACTTATAGTACTCAAAATATTCAAAATGTAGAGACTTCCAAAATGACATAGTTTCCCATATTTTTATGTATGATATGGTACTTGGTTTTGGTCATTGTGACAAAATTTAAGGCATTTTGGACATGTAAAATTGATTCAAATAATGTATGCAATGCAAAGGGTCACAACTGGTATGGCAGATTACACCATGTTAGTAAATCACTCATTTGAGGAGTTCTACTTAGTGTTTTCTAGAATTTCCAGTTGGATTGGAACCATAACTCATAAAGGAAACGTTTGAGATAAGAATCACTGATTTTGAAGAAGTTATGAAAAAGATATGGCACTACAAAGTTGCATGCACAATTCTGCCATTAGCTGACAGATTGCACACTTAACTTTAATAAAGTGGTTAATGCCTCAAAACTTCATATTTTTGAATGAACCTGGATTCATATCAATCCTAACTCATAAAAGAAAGTTTTAGAAGAAGAATAATGCATTAAAGACAAATAACAAAGGAGATACTAAGACACAAAGTAGAGTTTAGCTGTACACCTAAAGTTTTTTAGGTGTTTGGAGGGTCAAAACTCCATATTTTTAAATGATTCCACTTGCAAACTGAATATAACTCATAAAACTAACTCTCAAAAGAAAAATCATCCTTTTTCATTTAGTTTTGAAAGAGATATGGCCATTTGAACATGCATCCACAAATCTGTCATTGTTTGACAGTTTGCACACTCATTTTGTTTCAATCAGTTGGAACCTCAAATCACCATATTTTTTAATGAAATCAGTGGCATATTAAAAGGTAACACATTAAATTAACTGCCAGAAGAAAAATCAAGTGATTTGGAAGAATATTCAAAGAGTTATGGTCGTTCAAAGTAGGGTTTACCTATTGTTGAACTTCCAGATGCACATGCGTCTTGTTATGAGTATTATTGGGGGGGTCAAATCTCAATGTTTTTTAGTGAAACCACTTGGATTAGAACCCCAACTCACTAACTAAACTTGTAGAAAGAAGATTAATGATTTTTGAACATCTTAATTGCAAGAAATGGACGATTTTTGCACATGCAATAAATCTGTCAGCACCAAAAATCTCCATTGTTGTTCAAAAACACATAACATCATGATTTTTGCCCATTTTCTTGAGTTTTATTGTTTGGGTCATAGATTACCACCATTGTATGAACATTTTTACATGTTTTGGTGTGTAATCTCTCCATAAACTCAGAAAATTTTGGAGTTTAGATGATTTAGGTTAAAAATGCAAGAAAAGTGAGGTTTTCACCCAAAAATTTGTAAGAAAATGAAGAAGATGAAATTTTGTACTTACTTGGATGATTGTGTGTTGAATATCTTCAATGTTCTTGCACTAAGATGAGTTTTTGATGAAGGAAATGGTTGGAGTTCAAGGAGAGAAAGAGAGGAAGAAGAGGGAGATGAAAGTGTCTCTTTGTTTTTAGAAAGAGAGGAAGAAAGAGAGGAAGAAGGAGGTTTTTTATTGAAATGAAACTTGACAATTGAGGGAAAATGAAACAAAATCAATTTTTATATGTGGATTAGGGGGGGGGGGCATGGTGATGGGCCCCACCCAAAACCCAAAAAAATTTCTTTAAAACTTTATTTTAAGTCCAATTTCTCAATTTTGGCATTTTTCTCAACTTTGTTAGCTCATTTTGGTTAGTTTCTAATAAAAATAAAAGTTTTATAATTAAAATACTAAAACTATATATTTTATATAAATTGGGTATAAAATAGAGCATTTGGCACTGTATTGGACGTTTCAGACAGTTACGGGTCGGAACCGGACATTTTAAGCGACTACCGGAAATGCTATGGATTTTTCGGCCATTCTAAACCAACTAACTCCTATTCTTAAAATTAAACTATATAAACACTAATAAACATAATAGAAGCTAACCTGAAAGCTCGAATTTGACAAATGTCATAGTCTTCCCCCGTTAGGGAAATTTCGTCCCGAAATTTCAGAAGTGGCTTTCTCCGGGGTGTTCGTGAATAAGCTGGGATACTTTTGCTTCATCAAATCTTCACGTTCCCAGGTATATTCTGGACCATGTTTCGCATTCCAACGGGCTTTAATAATAGGGATTTTACTGCGCCTTAACCGTTCTTCAACGAAGTTTAACCGATCGTTAATCTTAACGTCGTCCATGGGTAACATCAACGTTTCATCTACTAGGCATTTCTTTAGATTCGACACATGAAAAGTGTCGTGGATGGCGCTTAGATTCGGTGGTAACTTCAACTTGTACGCCACGGGTCCGATTCTTTCAAGTAATTCGAATGGACCAATGTATCTTAGACCCAGCTTGCCTCTCTTCCTGAAGCGTACTAGTCCCTTCCATGGAGACACTTTTAATAGCACTTTATCTCCCACTTGAAACTCCAACGGCTTTCTCCGATTATCCGCATAAATCTTTTGACGATCTCTTGCTGTCTTGAGTCTTTCTTTGATGGTCGAGATCTTATCAGCGGTTTCCTGAATAATATCGGGTGTTGTCAACTGTCTATCTCCGATTTCTACCCAGCTAAGCGGTGATCTGCACTTACGTCCATATAGAGGTTCGTATGGTGCACATTGTATGCTGGTGTGATAGCTGTTGTTATAAGAGAATTCAACTAGTGGCAGGTGGGTATCCCAACTCCCACCAAAGTCTATTGCACATGCACGCAGCATATCCTCTAACGTTTGAATAGTTCTTTCCGATTGACCAACTGTTTGAGGATGATAGGCAATGCTATAATCTAAACGCGTACCCAAAGCCTTTTGAAGAGATTGCGAAAATCGCGATGTAAATCGTGTATCTCTGTCCGAAATAATGGAAATAGGCACACCATTACGTGTAACTATTTCATTAATGTAGATTTGTGCACGCCTTTTCATGCTGAAATCTTCGCGAATGGGAATGAAATGAGCCGATTTGGTAAGTCGATCTACTATAACCCATATAGCATTGTGCCCCTTTCCAGTTCTAGGTAGCTTAGTCACGAAATCCATTGTTATTTGCTCTCATTTCCATTGTGGTATTTCGGGTTGTTGAAGTAAACCAGATGGTTTCTGATGTTCAGCCTTTTCCTTAGCACAAGTCAGGCACTTCATTACGAACACGGCAATATCTTTCTTCATTCCCGGCCACCAATAATACTCCTTCAAATCCTTATACATTTTATCTGCCCCTGGGTGAATCGAATATCTGGATCGATGGGCTTCGTCCAAAATGATTGATCGTAGATCACCAACTTTCGGTACCCATACCTTATTCTTAAAGTAATGTACCCCATCTGTCTGCAAGGTTTCATTCTTCAAATACTCTTCTTTCAAAGCTTCTCCTTGTGCTTCTAGTATTTGAGTCTTTAAACTCGTCAGAACCATCATTCCCATAGCACGTGCTCTTGTTGGTTTTATTCTTTCCTTTCGGCTGAACGTGTCGGCTACCACATTAGCTTTGCCTGGATGGTACTTTATTTCACAGTCGTAGTCACTAAGTAGTTCAACCCATCTTCTTTGCCTCATGTTTAACATTTTTTTGGTCAAGAATATGTTGAAGGCTCTTATGATCTGTCAATATAGTACACTTAGTACAGTAGACATAATGTCTCCAGATCTTGAGAGCGAATACCACCGCTCCTAGCTCCAAATCATGAGTAGTGTAATTCTTCTCGTGAATCTTCAGTTGTCTTGATGCATATGCAATAACCTTGTCTTTTTGCATTAACACGCAGCCCATTCGTTGATGTGAAGCATCACAGTAGACTACGAAGTTATCTACTCCTTCGGGTAGAGCCAGAATCGGTGCGTTGCATAACTTGTCTTTGAGTGTCTGGAAGGCTTCTTCTTGTTTTTCTCCCCAAATAAACTTTTTATCTTTTTGGGTTAGAGTTGTTAGTGGTTGCGCAATTTTAGAGAAATTCTCGATGAATCGCCTGTAATAACCTGCCAATCCCAGAGATTGGCTGATCTCCGTTGGTGTCTTTGGGGCTTCCCATTTTTAATGGCTTCAATCTTAGCTGGATCAACTTGGATTCCTTTTTCATTCAGCACGTGGCCAAGAAAGTGCACTTCACGAATCCAAAATTCGCATTTGGAGAACTTGGCGTACAACTTTTCGTTTCTGAGCAATTCCAGTATCAGCTTCAAATGTTGTTCATGCTCCTTTTTGTCTCGAGAATAAATAAGTATATCGTCTATAAACACAATCACGAACTTATCGAGATACGGTCGATATACTCTATTCATCAAATCCATGAAAACTGCTGGTGCGTTTGTTAGACCAAATGGCATGACTAGGAACTCGTAGTGGCCGTATCGAGTCCTAAAGGCCGTCTTGGGGATATCTTCTTCTCGCACTCTCATTTGATGATATCCAGACCTAAGATCGATCTTCGAGAAGTACGTTGCACCTTGAAGTTGGTCAAATAAATCATCAATCTGGGGAAGGGGGTATCAGTTCATAATAGTAAACTTGTTGAGTTCCCTGTAATCAATGCACATTCGAAAAGATCCATCCTTCTTTTTGACAAATAAAACCGGAGCTTCCCAAGGTGAAGAACTGGGTCTGATGAATCCCCTATCAAGTAGCTCTTGAAGTTGTTCCGATAATTCCTGCATTTCTGACGGCACTAACCGGTAAGGTGATTTTGCTACAGGTGCGACTCCTGGAACTAACTCTATGTGAAACTCAACTTGTCTTTGCGGGGGTAACCCGGGCAACTCATCTGGGAATACTTCAGGAAAATCTCGTACTATCGGAAGATTTTGAATGCTCTTCTCTTTGTTCTTTTTATCTACCACATGAGCCAAAAATGCAATGCCGTCCTTTCTCAAATATTTACGCATCTTCATACACGTCACTATTTTATTACCCCTCCTAGGTTTCTCTCCGTGTACTTCGAGTTTCCCCCTTTGGGTAACGGAATTCGTACGATCTTTTCGGAGCAATAAATTTCGGCTTGGTTTTTGGATAACCAATCCATGCCCTCAACCACGTCAAAACTTCATAGTTTAATCGGGATTAAATCTATACGGAAGTCCCTACTAGCCAAATTTATAGTGCAGTTCATTATTACATCATTGACCCTACACTCTTGACCGTTGGCATATTCAATTACGTATGATTCTTTCAACTTTTGAGGCCTTAGATTTATCTTTGGTCTAAAATCTAATGACACAAAACTCCTATCTGCTCCAAAATCAAATAGTATAGATGCATCATGATTATTCAGGAGAAACGTACCTGTTACGACATCTGGATTCTGCCTTGCTTCTTCAGCTCCAATCTCGGACACTCGACCTCTGGCCGGTCCTCCTTGACTTCCTTGGTTTGTTGGTTGCGCTTGCCTGGTATCTGGCCTCCAATTCCTTTTTGGACATTTATTTCTGAAGTGATCCGGGCTTCCACATTCATAACACATCCGCTTATCACCCATTCGACAATCCTTTGCAACATGGCCTTTCCTATTACACCTGAGACAAGTAATGCATCTTCCCTGATGATGATTATTACATTTATCACATTTCGGGTACAACCCTTTTCCTTTCTCCATTGTGGAAGCCTGAATACCATAATTTCCTGATGTTCTTTGATCCTTACCCGACCTCTTCCCAAACTGTCTTCTTGCAGGTTCATCCACCTTTCTCTTTCCCAATGCCTTGTTGGTCGCAAACGTCCATGTACGGTTCGCATTGTTGGTGAATCGTGTTGCAACGTTTACTGCTGCTTGAAGTGTCTTTGGATCAGCTGAAGTAACGTCCCCTCTAATTTCCGGAGACAAACCCCATACGTATCGGTCAACTCTATTCTCCTCAGGTGTTACCAAATGTGGTACTAGCTTGGCCAATTCATGGAAACGGGCAGTATAAGTATCAATGTCGTTTCCTTTCATTTCATGGTTCCATAATTCTGCTTCTAATTTCTGAATTTCACTTCTCGGACAATATTCTTCCTTCAGCATTCTTTTAAAGTCTTCTCATGTAAGATTGTTTGTTGCTTCCCTCCCTCGTGTCTGTACTTGAGTGTTCCACCAAGTTAATGCTCGCCCGTGTAAAAGACAAGCAGCATACTCTACCTTCCTTCATTCTGTACACTTGCTAATGTGGAGAACAGACTCCATGCTCTCTAACCAGGTCAGTAAACCGACGACTCCTTCAGTTCCGTGGAATTCTTTAGGGTTACAACCCCTAAAAAATTTATATGTACATTCTCTATCTCCCGATCCACGGTTGTTATTTTGATTAGAATTTAGGCCAGCTGCTACTTGGCTAACAATGTTTGGAAGTGCAGCCATGAGTTGTTCGGATACCAGTCGTGCAACTTCTGGGTTCTCTCTCGTTGGAGGCATTGTTTTAAAACACCATTTCAAATGGAGTCTTGGTCAAATTCTAATACTAGGATCACATATAGTCTACATACTAAGTTATGCGTATCTTATAACATTCACTCAACAATAATCAAATAAATTCATACACGAACAATCATGCGGTAAATAATTATCATGCATAACTCCATAATAAACCGTAACAATTTAACATAAAAAAAATCAAAATACAATACCAACAAAACAATAAAGTGTTTAAACTTAACATCTAGGCTACAAGCCTCAAAATAAAATAACTATTGTTATCCAAAAGATTCATAAAAACAGAAGTCTCCTAATGCTTCAAAACCCAAATCAAGACTCCTAGCTTCACCATCAACGCTCCTAATGCCCAAGCCAAATAAGTGTACAGCCTCCTAATCGCCCTCTTAGACTCAGAGGTGATCTCCATGATCCTATCTGTAATCTCATCTTGTGAGTACAGGGCTGTAAAAATTCCGTCTATGGACTGCTGGAAATGGTCCAACCTCAGCCGATGAGTGTGTACTTCGTTGGCCATACCCGAGACCCAGTGGTTCTCCGCTGCGGTCATTCCTTGAGACCGGGGCATGGGTACTCCAACTGCGGGTGAAGGAGGAGTCACACTTCGCGATGGAGTTCGCGATCTGGATGGCTCGCTCGGAGGTTCAGAGGGAACTGGAATAATCACCCTCCTACGAGGGAGAACACGCTTTCGGGCGGTTCTCATTGTCCTAGGTCCTCGCGACGGACCAGCCACATCGACTGGAGGTGGCGTAGGTACAGATGTTTCCACAGAAGTCTCTCGGGTTGCCGCGTCACTTTCTTCAGACGGATCGCTCTCATCATGGATGGGTTGGTTCCTCCTTGGGAGGCTAGTAAAATACCCGGATTCGTCTGGGAAGTGCTCGGGAAGTGAGGATGAGTGAGACATTTTTAAACTGCGATAGTAACAAATTTAATTACTAAATGTACTTTAGTAAACAATAATTTATAAAATGCTTATGCAAACTCACGCTATTTTTCGATTTGAAATAAGAAGTTTTCCGATCTATGCTAATTTTAGTATAACTAGTCCAAGCCCCTTCTTACTCATACCATATTTAGACATAGGTGATCAGGCTTTGCCTAATTATAATATGCTAGAACGATGCTTATTGTAGTTATACTAGTAGTAGGTTTTTAAGTTTTTAAGTTCATCTAAGAAAATAAAATTTTGGTTATAGTGCATGGTTTTTATTAGAAAACCGGTGTTTTCTATAACCTAAGGCTCTGATACCAAGTTTGTCACACCCCGCTAAAGCGAAAACACGGGGTAAGACAGTTCAAGTTCACAGCAGTAGGAATATAAACACCAACCATACATTCATAAAAAAACATCAACGTTTACAGTTTAAAAGTTTATAATTCGACAACTTTGTCTTAACAAACAAATTACATCGAAATAAAAATATACATATAAAATCTTGATTGGTGTTCCACAAAATAAGTTACTCTTGATCGGTTACCTCTATTTTCCTGTAAAGCATGATAAAACGGAAGGGTCAACTACAAAGAGTTGGTGAATTCACGGGTTTTCGAATGCGCAAAAATATTTTTATATGCAAGGTATAAACATAGGGAAACGGATGTTCGCATCAATATTAAACATTTCAATTTTTATGAGCAAATATGCAAATTACTTTTACATATGATATTTAATTATTGAGCCACTACTAAGTGTAAACGACATTCTACGCCCCACGAACTACCTCAGCGGTGGACCTAAAGTCTACATGTGTAGAACATTCTTAATTGATAAAGTGCACCCCTACTTGCCAGTTAGATGGGTATGTCAACCAAATAGCGCTATCCACAAATATCATCGGCTCAAATAAACAGAATTAAATAGTAGTGTAACACGGGGACTTCACATAACGCAACATATCATTTGTAAATTATCAATTTGCTCATCATAACAATTTATATAATTTTCATTCAATCATATAAATCAATTCACTTTCTTTTAAATCAACATGCTTTACACACCAAAACGCAATAAACATTTAAAAGAGGGGCCGTGAATACTCACCTTTGTGCAAAGCTCCGCTACTCCGAAGCAAGATACGGTCCCCACCCAAAGGCCTACCGATTCCCTAACAAAGAGAAATGCCCAAAACCATCACTTATGGATCTAAAACTACTTATGGAGGTGAATAAGTCTTAAGTTTATAAATGTCCACATGCATCCAACTTGATTGTCTATAGTCCAATTATACATAATGCACCTATGCTCGTTAATATAGTAATTTATACCGTAAGTTGTGTTATAAACTATCAAATGATCAATAATTGTTAAAATTAAGAAATTCCAGAATTTCACTTCTGGACAGAAACTTATAGTACTCAAAATGTTCAAAATGTAGAGACTTCCAAAATGACATTGATAGAGATATAAAGATAGCTTCAAAAGAGACTAGGTTCTGAAGAAGTTCTGAAGACACTTCTGAAGAAGATATGAAGGAGTTCAGAACCTGTTCTGAACTTGTCTGTCACATATTGTACTGTTACTTTAGTCTTTCTATATCAGGTATAAAAAGATAGGTTGTTAGATTGTTAGAACTAACGTTTTCCATTAGCACTATAAAGACATATTCTGTAATATTGTTCATTCTATCAATATATATTACATTTGGCTATCACATTCCTGTATATAATCTTTCCATATATTGATATCTTGATTGTTTGGATCCTAACAATTGGTATCAGAGCCAATTCATCTGTTCTTGAAGATTTGTGAAAGAACTTGTCAGATCTGACAGTTCTTGGTATTCTTGATCTACAAAATTCAAATTCAACACAAGTGAATTCTCGATCTTCTAACAATCAAAGATGTCTAAAGAAATAGTCTCAATCGGATCTGAAACGAAACCACCAACTCTCTTCTTGGGAGAATTTCATCAATGGAGAATCAGGATGATTCAATTCTTGGATAACATAGATGAAGCCTTAATGCAATCAATCACAAATGGCCTACTAGAGGTATTTGTTGAGATTCCAGCTGTTCCCAGAACTGAATCCACCCCTGAAATCCCTGCATCAAGAATCAAGAAGAGTCCTGGAATGTACAATCCAGCTGAAAAGGCTCAAATGAAAGTTGATAGAAGAGCATTGACTCTAGTCACCATGGCAATTCCTAATGAGATATTCAATAGGGTTGATAGTTTAACTTCAGCAAAAGCCATGTGGGATGAAGTAGAAGCTCAGATGCAAGGAAGCACAAAGGCTCAAGCACAGAGATTAAATATTTGTGTAGGAACATATGAAAATTTTAGATACAAAGAAATTGAATCTATCACTGATACATATCACAGATTTAATAACATTCTGAATGATCTAAGAAGAAATGGTGTTCAGAAATCAAATTCTGAGATAAATAACAAATTTCTGAACAATCTGGGAAATGAATGGTCATGTTTTTCAGATAATATGGTAACAAGGAACTTATCCAGAAAAAATGTTTAAGATGTTTATGGTATCTTGTTCCAACAAGAAGACAAAATCAAAGTTAGGCAACATGAACAAAAGAAGGCAAATGAAACAGTTGCCCTTCTGAGCAAGAACTACAATAATTCTTTGACCATTGCTACCAAGAAAGTTTGTGAAATCCCAGAGACAACTGTTTGTGATGGGGATGAATCAGATGAGGAGTTTAAAAGGATTTCTGATAATATTTCTTTCATGACTAGGCAATTCAAACAAAGATACAGTCAAAGATATCAGAATAAACCTAGATCTGATGTTGGACCTAAGAAAGGTCAAGAGGCTGGTCAATCTGAAACATCTGAACCAGCAAGGTGCTTCAACTGTGGAAAGCCTGGACATTATGCAAGACAATGCAAGATGCCAAAAGTCAAGAATTCAGGCTATTATGAGAAGAAGCATCTGTTAGCAAAGAAAAAGGAGCTTAATCCTACTCTAGTGACCAAGTATGAAGAGGACTGGTTAAACTGGAGTGATGGAGATGATGATGAAGAAGTTGCTCACTATGCAACCAATTGCTACATGTGTCAAATGGATCCAGAAAAGAACAAACAAGACACTGAGGTATCTTCTTTATCTTCTGAATTAAATACTTAAATAAATCTCTCTTCTGAACATAATTCTGAAATTAATACTAAAGATTCAGAAATGACAAATCAATTTCAAAACATGTTTTCTGAATTTGAAACACTTAGAAACAGAATTAAAGGTGAAAGAATTTTGGTCAATCAATTCAGAGCTGAAAGTCAAATATATAAAGAAAATTGTCAAGTAGCTGAACAGATTCTTGAAAAAGTTTCTGAAGAAAAAATAGTTTTAATAGAAAAAATGGATAGTTTACAAAAAGAAGTTATTAATGAAAAATCTGAAAAGGAAATTCTAAATGTTAAGATGAATATTCTGAATCAAGAGAGACTTGATCTTTTTAAAAAGATTAAGGCATTAGAAGATTTAAATTTTAAGAGAGGACAAACTGAACAAACTCTGAATATTTTAACTAGTCAAATATAAAAGCAGGTTTAGGATATAATGACAGTCAAATATTAAAAAAGGCACCTGCAAACTTGTATGATTACTCTAAAATGAAAATTTTCAATGAATCAAATATAGGTGTCATTTCCAAACCTGTAAACTATTCTTTGCCTGAAAGAATTCCTTTTGTAAAATCAGAGACTTTGTTTTCAGAAAAAACACCTCTTAAAACTGGTGAACCATAATTAATATCTGAATCAGAAGAAATGAATATAATTTCAAATATTTGTAAATCTTCTGAATCAAATATTATTTCTGAAGAAAAATCAAAGTAATTGTTAACTCTGAAATTGTTTCTGAAGTTACTTCTGTAATAACTTCTAAATTCAATTCCGAAGTCATTTCAGAAGATACTTCTGATAATAAATCAGAACATGAAGAAAAATATGATGAATTCTCAGATATTGAATCTTTAGAAGATGTTGATGAGAATCCCAATATATTTTTTGATAATTCTGATAATGAGTCTACAACAACAAAAAATTCAAATATTTTTGCAACAAGTATGACTCAAAATAAATTTTCAGATCTAATAAATGCTTCTGATTCAGAAGATGATGATGATCATATGGTGCAAGTCATTGATAAAAATGGCTATTTGGTTTATAAATCTCAATCATGTATGACTGAAGGAGAAAAATTAAAATTTGAAGTTTCGAAGATACCTTCAGAAATGTTTGGTCCTGTATTTTTAAAACCAGAAAATCAAAATTCATATTTTTCTCCTGCTACAAACAATTCATTGATTACTACACCAACATCAGTAACATCTTCTGATTTTAACACCAGAGTTAAAATTTTTGAACAAGGACAATCTTCAAATTCTCTCTCTGAAGTTAAGAAAGTTAACTCAAATTCTGAGAATAAACCTAAAGAAAACAAAAGAATTTCTTATACTAATCCTCATTTCTTATCTTTTATAGAGCTATCCACTTTAGTATGGAGAAAGATAGATGAAAGACTGTCAAAGAATGAAAAATTAGATAGTTTTTCATTTTCAAAAAGGAATGATGTACCTAAATCAAAAATAGTGAATAAAAGAATTTCTGTTGAAAAATCAAATGTTATTGATTCTTATATGTCTACTGCTTTTGTAAATACTTTAAAGAATCATATTCACTGTATTACCTGTGGTCATCATAATTTTAATCTTAACTCTAAAACAAACAAGAAAAATTTGATGAAATCCATTCAGAAATGTTCAGCTATATTGACAAATTCAATTCAAAGAAAAATAAAAAAATCTGAACAAACTTCTGAATTAAAAATTCTGAAGAAAAAGTTCAGAAATTCAAATTTTATTACTAATCACAAAGGACCCATTCTGAAATGGGTACCTAAAACTCAATAATTTTTTTTTTGCAGATATGTCATGTTTGGGTCTTAGATTCTGGATGTTCAAGACACATGACACCTTTCAAAGAACTACTAACTGATTATCATGAAAGATATGGAGGAACAGTTAGTTTTGGAAACAATGCAAAGGGATATGTAAGAGGATATGGTACTTTCATTAAAGGAGATGTAAAAGTAATGGAAGTTTTCTATGTTGAGGGATTAAAACATAATCTATTCAGTATTAGTCAATTATGTGACAAATACTGGAAGGTTAATTTTGACATAGATTATTGTCATGTTCTGAGTACAGCTAACAAAAATGAATTAACTGCTTATAGAGATGGAGATATCTACACAGCAACATTCACTACAAAAGGTCAACTACAAGGTGTATGTTATATGTCTACAACAATGAGAAATGATAATCACTGGTTGAACAACTTGAAGTTAATGTACGTACACAAGCAAAAATCTTAAGAAAACGTAGAGGAGCTGAAGATTTGCCATCCAAGAGGTCAGGTATCAAATCATCGTTAGATCAAAGGTTTCCAATTGTTGGCTTTGGCACAGAAGAATGTCACATCTGAACTTCAAAGCCATTTCTGAACTAGGCAAACATCAATCTGTAAGAGGACTACTGATAGGTATATCAGAATAGCTTCAAAAGAGACTGGGTTCTGAAGATATGCAGATCTGAAGATAGAAGCTCAGAACTCAGAGAAAGTCAGAAAACACCCAAGGCATAACTTCTGAAGTGTCAACTTCAGAAGTTCTGAAGTTTCTGAACATGTTTCTGAAGATACTTCTGAAGGTGCTTCTGAAGAAGTTCTGAAGAACTTTAGAACTATTTCTGAACATGTCTGTCACAAATGTACTGTCTGTTTAGCATTTTCTCTCTTGTATAAATAGTTGTTAGATAGTCTGTTAGAACTAACGTTTCATAATCTTGTAATACAGTATTGCAATATCTTTCATTTGATCAATACATATGACATTTGACTATCAGATCTAATTCCATATTCTACTTTCTTCATTATATTGTTTGTTAAGGGTCCTAACAATTGGTATCAGAGCCAATTCATCTGTTCTTGAAGAAGATTTGTTGTCAGATCTGACAGTTCTTCTTGATCTACAAATTTCAAATTCAATACAGGTGAATTCTCGATCTTCTAACAACCAAAGATGTCTAAAGAAATAGTCTCAATCGGATCTGAAACGAAACCACCAACTCTCTTCTTAGGGGAATGTCATCAATGGAGAATTAGAATGATACAATTCTTGGATAACATAGATGAAGCTTTAATGCAATCTATTACAATTGGTCCACTAGAGGTATTTGTTGAAATTCCAGCAGTTCCAAGAACTGAATCCACTCCTGAGATCCCTGCTTCAAAAATTAAAAAGAGTCCAGGGATGTACAATGCAACAGAGAAAGCCCAAGTCAAAGTTGACAAAAGAGATTTAACTCTGCTCACAATGGCAATTCCTAATGAAATTTTTAATAGAGTTGATAGTCTTTCATCAGCCAAAGCCATGTGGGATGAAGTAGAGGCTCAAATGCAGGGGAGTACCAAAGCACAGGCACAAAGGCTAAACATCTGTGTAGGTACTTATGAAAATTTCAGATACAAAGATAATGAATCTATTACTGATACATATAATAGATTCAATAACATTCTGAACGATCTAAGGAGAAATGGAGTTCAGAAATCAAATTCTGAAATTAACAATAAATTTCTGAATAATCTGGGTACTGAATGGTCAAGCTTCTCTGACAACATGGTCACTAGAAATCTTTCTAGAAAGACAATTCATGATGTTTATGGGATTTTATTTCAACAAGAAGATAAAATCAAAGTTAGACAACATGAACAGAAAAAGGCAAATGAAGTTGCTCTGTTAAGCAAGAAGTTTAACAATTCTATGACCATGTCAACAAAGAAGACTGTTGATATTCCTGAGGTTAAGGTTTGTGATGGTGATGAATCGGATGAAGAACTCAAGAGAATTTCTGATAATATTGCATTCTTGTCAAGACAGTTCACACATAGATATAATCAAAAATATCGAACAAAGCAAGAATTGAAACCGGACCTAAGAAAGGTCAAGAAACTCGGTCAAACTCGAAACAAGCCGAACCGGAAGATGCTTCAATTGTGGCAAACCTGGGCACTATGCAAGACAGTGCAAGATGCCTAAAGTAAAAAACTCAGGTTACTATGAGAAGAAGCATGCATTAGCAAAGAAGAAAGAAATCAACCCTGCTCTAATTACCAAGTATGAGGAAGACTGGTTGAATTGGAGCGATGGAGAAGAAGATGAAGAATTGGCACACTATGCAACAAACTGCTACATGTGTCAGATGGATTCTAAAGAAAAACAACAAGCTGACACAGAGGTATTATCTTCATCTTCTGAATCAAAGTCTGAAAATAATTTCTCCTCTGAACTAAATTCTGAATTAAATTCTGAACATAACCATGATTCCGAAACAAAAATTCAAGTTCAAAACATGTTTTCTGAATTTGAAATATTAAGGAACAGAATCAAGGGTGAAAGAATGTTAGTGAATCAATTTAGAGCTGAAAGTCAGATCTATAAAGAAAATTGTCAAGAAGCTGAACAAAATCTTGAAAAGATTTCTGAAGACAAAGTTTCTTTAAAAGAAAAATTGGACAATTTACAAAAACAGATAGTTAATGAGATATCTGAAAAAGAGATCTTAAGTGTTAAAATGAACTTTCTGAATCAAGAAAGAATTGATCTGTACAAGAAGATTAAAGAACTTGAAGATTTAAATTTCAAAAGAGGACAAACTGAGCAAACTCTGAATATTTTAACAAACCAGCCTCAGAATTCAAAATTTTATAATATTAAAGTCGGTCCGGGATATAATGATAATCAAATTCTCAAAAAGGCACTCGCAAATTTATATGATTTCTCAAAAATGAAAATTTTTAATGAAACAAATGTAGGTGTTATCCCTAAACCAGTGAATTTTTCTCTGCCTGAAAGGATACCTTTTATTAAATCAGAGACTTTGTTTTCAGAAGAAGTTCCTCTAAAGTCTGATGAATCAAAAATTAAATCTGAAGATTGTTCAGAAATAAATTCAGAGATAAATTCTGAATTCAATTCTGAAGTTACTTCAGAAAATATTTCTGAGAATATATCAAAATCTGAAGAAAAGTATGATGAATTTTCAGAAGCTGACTCCTCAGAAGATGCTGATGAAAATTCCAAAATATTTTTTGATGATTCTGATAATGAGTCTACTACTATAAAAGATTCAAGTATTTTTGCAAAAAGTATTACTCCCAATAAATTTTCGTAACTTATGAATGCTTCGACTCGGAAGATGAAGATGATCAAATGATGCAAGTTATTGACAAAGATGGTAATCTTGTGTATAAACTACAATCTTCTATGACCGAAGGAGATAAACTAAAATCTATATTTGGCACATCTTCTGACTTTAACACCAGAGTTAAAAATTTTGAGCAAGGTCAATCTTCAAAATCTGCTTCAAACATTCAGAAAATTAACTCAATTGATTCAGAGATAAAATCTAAAAAGCATAAAAGAATCTCTTATACTAATCCTTATTTTTTGTCCGTTTCGTAGTTGTCCACTCTAGTTTGGAGAAAGAAAGGAGAGAGACTATCAAATTCGGACAAATTAGATAGTTTTCTGCTTTACAAAAATGTGTTGTACCAAAGATTAAAACAGTGAATAAAAAGCCTTTTGTTGATAAATCAAATGTTATTAACTCCTCTATGTCTTCTGCGATTGTTAATACTTTAAAGAAACATATTCACTGTATTACTTGTGGTCATCATAATTTTCATATAATCTCCAAGACTAACAAAAAGAATTTGATAAATTCTATTAAAAAATGTTCAGTTATATTGACAAATAAGCTTAAAAATAAAATTAAAAAGAAAAAGCAAAACAAAGTTAAAAGTTAAATCAAATTACGAATTGAAAAATCTAAAGGCTAAGTTCAGAACTTCTAAATTTTCAACTAATATCAAAGGACCCATTCAGGAATGGGTACCTAAATCTCAATAATCTCTTTTGCAGATATGTCATGTGTGGGTCTTAGATTCCGGATGCTCAAGACACATGACTCCTTTCAAAGAACTCATAACTGATTATCATGAAAGACATGGAGGAACAGTTAGTTTTGGAAATAATGCAAAGGGATTTGTGAGAGGATATGGCACATTCAAAAAGGGAGAAGTGAAAGTAATGAAGGTTTTTTATGTTGAAGGTTTAAAACATAATCTTTTCGGTATTAGTCAATTCTGTGACAAAAATTGGAAAGTGAATTTTGACATAGATTACTGTCATGTTCTGAGTACGGACAAATAAAAATGAATTAACTGCCTACAGAGATGGAGATATCTACACAGAAACTTTTACTGCCTCAGGTCAACTGCAAGGTGTATGTTACATGTCTACATCAATGAGAAATGATAGCTGGCTTTGGCATAGAAAAATGTCACATCTGAATTTCAAAGCCATTTCTGAACTAGACAAACATCACTCAGTTAGAGGTCTACCCAAGATCAGATTTGAAAAGAACACTCTTTGCTCTACTTGTGAACTAGGGAAAATAAAGAGAAGTTCCCATCCTCTAAAAATGTTATCTTCATGCAAAGCTCCTTTAGAAATGTTACACATGGACTTGTGTGGACCAATGAAGACACAAAGCATGGGAGGAAAGAAATACATCCTGGTTATAGTTGATGAATATACAAGATATACATGGATTGAGTTTCTTAGACTCAAATCTGAAACCTCTGAAAAGTTGATACCTTTTCTGAAGAAAGTTCAAGTTCTTCTTCAACTACCAATTCAAAAGATCAGAAGTGACAATGGAACAGAATTTACTAATTCTACACTTCAGAATTTTTTGGAATCTGTTGGTATTTCTCATAATTTTTCCGCTGCAAGAACTCCTCAACAAAATGGGGTAGTTGAAAGAAAGATAGAACTTTGGTATAGGCTGCAAGAACTATGCTTGCATATTCAGAACTTCCTCTGTCTCTTTGGGCAGAAGCTATTGCTACTGCATGTTTTACTCAGAACAAAACCATTCTTAACAGAAAATTTCTTAAAACTCCTTATGAATTGTTAAAACAAAGAAAACCCTGTATTGATTATTTTAAAAATTTTGGTTGCAGGTGTTTTCTAAAGAATGATACTCCACAGCATATAGACAAATTTGCACCAAAAGGTGTTGCTGGGATATTTGTTGGCTACTCTCAAAGATCTAAAGCATATAGAGTCCTTATCAAGGGAACACAAAGGATCATTGAGACTACAAATGTCAGATTTCATGAGCCAACATTGACTTCTGAACAAAACAGTTCAGAACTCGTACATAACCTAGTTTCTGAAAGTTTGGACTCCGAAAACAATAAGAAATCTTTTTCTAAATCTCAAAAGACAAATCCAGATGAATTGTGTAAAGACTTATTTGACATTTTTGTAAATGTTTCTGCAGATTATTTGAATCCTTCTCTTCTCAGAAGTTCTAATGATTCAAACATTTCAGAAATACAGAACATTCAACTCCACCCCTCTCAACCTCAAATACAGAACATTCAACTACTGAACATATACATTCAACTTCTGAACCAATTCCTATTCATTCAGAACAAATTCATATAAATTCTGAACAAGTTCAACAAACTTCTGAACCCGATTCAGAAATTCCAATTCTTTCAGAATTTATTCCTTCTGAATTTGAGAATGTACATGATGTTCCTTTTGAGGGGGAGACTTCAGATTTACATTCATTGATCAATCATGATACTGACACTCAAGCAATTATTGATGACTATGACTCTTTGAATAATGTCTCATCTGTTCAACCACTACCAAATGTGAACAAATGGACATCAAATCATCCAGTACATCAAATAATTGGAGATCCATCAAAAGGTGTACAAACAAGATCTGCAACAGCAAATGAATGTCTGTATGTGAATTTCTTAAGCAATATAGAACCCAAAAAGACATATGAGGCACTTCAGGATCCAGACTGGATTCTAGCTATGCAAGAAGAGTTAAATCAGTTTGAAAGGAACAAAGTCTGGAGATTGATACCAAAGCCTAAAGGAAAATCAATCATTGGCACTAAATGGGTCTTCAGAAACAAAAAAGATGAAAATGGTATTGTTGTAAGAAATAAGGCAAGGCTTGTAGCAAAGGGGTATTGCCAACAAGAAGGCATTGATTATGATGAAACATTTGCTCCTGTTGCTAGACTAGAAGCAATTCAAATATTCCTTGCTTATGCTGCTCACAAGAACATGAAGGTCTACCAAATGGACGTTAATTGTGCATTTTTGAATGGTATTCTTCATGAAGAAGTTTATGTTGAGCAACCAGAAGGATTTGTAAGCAAAGAATTTCCAAATCATGTTTATATTTTGGATAAAGCCTTATATGGTCTCAAGCAAGCACCAAGAGCATGGCTTACAACTTTTCTTCTGAATTCCAAATTCAAAAGAGGTACTGTTGATACTACCTTATTTCTGAAAAAGGAAGGTGATGATCTGATGTTAATACAAATATATGTGGATGATATTATATTTGCTTCTACTAATCCAAAATTTTGTAGAAATTTTGAGAAAATCATGCAAACAGAATTTGAAATGAGTATGATGGGAGAGTTGACATTTTTCCTTGGTCTTCAAGTTAAACAACTTCCCACTGGCATATTCATTAATCAATCTAAGTATGTCTCTGATTTACTTAAGAAGTTTGACATGACTGATTGTTCAAGTATTCAAACTCCAATGGCCATTGCAACTAAGCTAGAACCTGATTTAAATGGCAATTCTGTTGATCAGAAAAAGTACAGAGGCATAATTGGATCTTTGCTTTACTTAACTGCTAGTAGACCAGATATAATGTTTGCTACATGTATTTGTGCCAGATATCAAGCTAATCCTAAGGAATCTCACCTTCTAGCTGCAAAAAGAATACTTAGATACCTAAAAGGTTCTCCTTCATTGGGACTTTGGTATTCTAAGGATTCTAATTTTGAGTTAACAGCATTTACAGATGCAGATCATGGTGGTTGCAAATTAGACAGGAAAAGCACTTCTGGATCATGTCAGTTTCTGGGTGATAGACCAGTTAGCTGGGCTTCAAAGAAACAAAATTGTGTTTCTACCTCTACAGCAGAAGCTGAATATGTAGCAGCTGCAATATGTTGCTCACAAGTAATCTGGATGCAAATTCAACTAAAAGACTATGGTTACACTTTCAAAAAGATTCCTTTGTATTGTGATTCAAAGAGTGCCATAGCCATCACTGCCAATCCTGTTCAGCATTCAAAAACCAAGCACATTGATGTAAGATATCATTTTATCAAAGATCATGTGGAAAAAGGTAATATTGAAATGTTTTTTGTTCGGAATGATTATCGGTTAGTCGATTTATTTACCAAAGCACTTGATGAAAAACGATTTAATTTTTTGGTAAGTAAATTGGGCATGATGAATATGTCTATGTGAGTATGAACCACAATATTTTTTTTGGTTTTGTAGGTTATATTCTCAATTTTTTTTTCATTTCTCTAACACTTGTATCTTTCTGTGTTAAAATGTGCATTATTCAAGGGGGAGAATCATATTTGTTTTTGGTTCAAAAGGAGGTGTTTCTAGAAAGTTGAAACCCAGTCTTACACACCAACACTAAGAAAACTGAACAAACTTCTTAGATAAAATTGTTTTCATTGTTCAAACCTATTTCTGAACTTTCAAAAAAGATTTATATTGTTCAGAAGTTTGTAGTTTTAAATGATTTTTGGATGATTAAAGACATGAATGTTTAGTTCTGAACTAAATGTTCTAGTTCTGACGTTCTTCTGAACTATTCTTTTCTCTTAAAACTTCTGAACTTCTTCTCAGAAGTTATGACCTACTTCTGAAGTTTTTGAATTTTTTCTCAGAACTTTTTTTTCCGTTGGATTTTTTCATTTACGCGTGTGCCACGTGTTTTAATCTCATTGGCCAAACCTTAAACACACGTCGCTTAAACGGTTCACCTATCCAAAATAAATGATGATTAGTTGTCTAATCTCGAGTGCTTTTTGGCCACGTGTCATTAGAACGTATAATTTGAACGTCTAAATTCATTCTTTCTTCACCTTCTTTATTTTTTTTTCCCGATTTCTGTGTTCTATACTCATCAATCTCATTCGACTTTCTGTTTCTAATCAACAATTTCTAATCAACAATGTCGTCTTCGAATGTCTTGGCTTCTACTTCTTCAAGTATCAATGGTAGCAATGGATCTTCAGGAAAACAAAAATTAATGGTGGGACAGATTGAAATTCCTCTGAATGATGATCAATCAATCCAGGATACAGCTACAAATGTGATTTCTCAAGCCGGACCTTCAAACCCTAACTCTAGCCCTAACTTGCGAACTGGTAAATTTGGGGAAACTGAAAAGGCACCCATAGAGGTTGCTTCTGGATCAAATGCTGTTTCTAGTGAATCTCAAACTCCAACTGAAAGTAGTGATTTCTCAAAATTGTATGTTCCTGCAGATAAATTACTTGAAATCAAAAAGAACAACTGTGCCCTAAACTTTAAGTCTACAGATTTCAATGAGGATCAAATGATTTTGATTGAAATTCTGAAACATCATCCCTTAAGAACCCTTCTCTCAAGAAAATTCTCTGTTCCTGCTTCTTACCTACAACAGTGGTGGTTTTATGCTGAGGTAGATGAATCTGAAGATGTGATAGTGTCCTATGTTCATTCTTCAAAGGTTTGTGTTTCTGTGGATGATATAAGAAATCTTCATTACTTATCCAAAGCAGATGAAGTTCTTGGGAAAACTTCATATGATCCTATTCCGACTTCTTCAGAAATGATTTCAGATTTTATGAGTCTGGGTTACTCTGAACACTTGAATGCTTTAAGCTCATTCAGAAGAAAATGTTTTCCTCCTATCTGGTATTGCCTGTTTTCTATTCTGAATACATGTTTATCTGGGAAAAGCACAAGTCTGGATCAAGCATCAACAAATGGGAGAATTATTTTTCATGGTGTTGCTTTCAATAAGCACTATGATTATGCTTCTATTATCTTTGAAGAAATGAAGACTGCCATCTCAAAGAAATCCACTTTCAACTACATTCCTTTTCAACGATTCTTCCAATCCCTTATCAAAGGAGCAATGAAAGCAAAACCCGCTATTCCTACACTGCCACATAAGGTACATGTTCCTATCTTCTCTATGGATAGCCTAAGATCACCTAACCCAAAGGCTCAATTTCCAAATGCTATTCCACTGCCATCAAATCTTATTGAACTTGTGAAACTTCCAAATAGGATTGTGAGTGAGTATTTAGAATCAATGGGATTACCTGAACCAGTGATCCCTTCCCCTGATTCCAACCAGAGTGGTGAGAATGTGAGGGTGTCTAGAATTCATAAGAAGAGTGGGGAGACTGTTCAAGGGGGAGAACAGTCTCTTGGTGTGAAGAGGAAAAATGTGAATGAGAGAGTGGGTAGAAGAGTAAGAAAAAGAACTGAGGAGGGGAGAACACAGATAAAAGACAAACAAATCTGTGAACCAAGTGTTACAAGTCGGGCACCCACATTATCTATTATTCCACAATCTTTGGTGGATAATATTGAAAGAGCCAGTGAGCCCATGGCAACTTCGTTTAACCCCCCCAGCCACTCATCTTTCTCTCAACAATTAGATGTTTCATTAACACATATGGGGCAAGCAGCTTATAATCCATTAGGACCCCATTTGGAGGTTCCTTTTGTTGAAAATGAAGGAAATATGTCCCCCCTTCACTGCTTTGAGCACACTAGGTCTGAGAGTCCACTCAACATTGAGCCTTCTGAACCACTTAATGTGGCATCCATTCACACTAGCACCCATAAGCAAAGTGTTTGTCACATTGCCTCAACAACCATAGATATTCCAATTTCTGGATATCAAGGATTGGTTGGAAGCCCTGGTGGAGTGAACATCACAAAAGCTCCATTTACAGAATCATATGTGGTTCATGATGCCTTCGTGGCTCATACAGGCCAACCTTCTTCTGAAGGATTGTCAACAAGGCCATCTGTTAGTCTTGGTGTTTTTCCCACATCTTCTGAATTCTCAGAATTCAAGGATTTCTGTACTTCTGAATTTGCAAAGATTCAGAAGGACATATTGGAATTGACGGATTCAACCAAAAAGGTGATGGAGGATAGATTACAAAAGCATGGGGAGGATGTCATCCTAAAGTTGAACAGTTACCAAGTTCAGACTTCGAATGATCTGAAGTGTTTTCAGCAAGCATTGTTAAATGCTTTTTCTGAGGTTTCTTCTTCAATTTCTTCTCTAAAGTCCTCTAATGCTACTTCTTCCACAGCACAACCAGAGTCTTCTTCTTTTGCAACTAAGGAAGATCTTGCTCAGATTTTATCTCAACTAACTTCTATTCAGAACTATCAGGCTAATCTTAGCTCTAGGCTATCTATTCTTGAATGCAGACCTATTTCAGATACTTCAAAGAGGTGTCTTGATGATCAGCTTGCTGATAATCAAGAGGGGGAGAAGCGACAAAGGGTATCTAAATCAGAACCAGAAGACATGGAAATTGTACAAGTACAAACTTCTGAAAGACCTTCTGAAGGTGTTCAGAATGTTCAAATTATGGAGTCTTCAAGAGTTTCTGAAGCAATTTATGATATCCTATCTGCTGAACAAGAAAAACAAGTTTCAGATGATTCTGAAGAACAAGCAGATGAAGGATATGAAACAGAAAAGGTGGATCTTGATTCTAAAGGTTTTCTAAGCTCTGACAAAACTAATATTATCCCTGATTCAAATGAAGAAATGATAAGGGAGTATTTGGCGTTTGAAGATGTTATTGGAGAGCCTAGTGATCTCTCAGATGTCATTCTTTTTGAAGATGATGCTTCTGAAGTTAGTATGGGAGAAAGTTCTGAAGCTATAAAAGACTTGGTAGTGTGGAAGCCACAAGAATCTATAAATAAAGTCTACAAAAAGGTCTCTGAAGATCTTTGGAAAATTCTGAGTGATCTTTGCTGGAATCAAGTCTTCTTCAATGAGCCTAAAAGTCTGAAAAATAGAATCCTAGATGAAAGGTTTTCTATGGTAAGAAAGTTTATAAATCAATCAGATGAAAGCTTTGAAGTTGATTTTGATCTGTCTCACATGGGAGATATGGAGATTGCAGATGAAATACTCATGGTATTTTCTGAAAAAATTGAAGTCAGAGTTCGTCCTTGCATCATTATTCCAAAGTTTGACTTATTTCTTCTTGAAGAACCAATTCTGGATCAAATTTATGAAAAAGAAGATATATTTCAATATGGAGAAGATTACTTGATGTTTCCTGAAGAAAGTTATGTTAATATGTTCAGAAGTAATCTAAGAAATGCAACTCTGGAAGATTTTGTAGATGGTAATTTGTCAGAAGATCAAATCTCCAAGATAAGAACTTATGTTCAGAACCATGGTATTCAGAATCTAAATGACTCTACTCTCATCAAAAGGATCAGGTGTATCACTAAAGTAGTTGAAGATAATTTGATAATTTACAGATTTGGGGTAGAAAGAAGAGATGGGTCACTTTCGAATTTACTCGGCATGATCTTTACAAGCTCGAGACTTCAAGACAAGCTAAATGTACTCCAATTTTGTGTTACCAGAGGTGAAGTAGAGATGGTTTTTGAAATAAGGAGAATCCTTGGCATCTATATCAGGAATATCATCAAGCATGATTTCCAGTTGGCCTTGGAACATGGCTTATCAAAGATCAATCTTTTAGAACCTACAAATCTCTCTACTACAGCTTTGAAAAGATTTTTCACCAACCCAGATATTGGATTAAGATATTCAATAAATGGAAACAAAACTTTCTTAGCTTCAGATATTCCAAAATATTCAACCTCTTCTCTGAATTGGTTTCTGAATTATTCTGAAAATTTTGTTGATGATGTCAACATTAGAGAAGAAATTAAATACTTAATCAAAGAAAGGATTCATTTCAGAGAGAACATCAGAAGAAGTTTTTTAGCTGGTCACAAGGAGATAAACAACCTAAGAAGAGAAGATTTCTGGTTAAGCAATACTTATGACTTTCAAGTTCATACTAAAAAGCAAGATCCGGAAGAAATTCAGAAATTCTCCTTGAACATTAAAAGTCTAGAATTTTCTCAAGAGTCAAGGGATAAAGGGAAAGAAGTTATCTCTGAATCTGTTCCTGAAGATGTTGATCAAGCAATTCCAGCAACTGTAGAAGAAGAACAACAGATTGAAAGAATCAAAGGAAGTGACTTTACCATGTTTCTTGAATATTTTCATCCAGAAATGTTCATGGAATATGAACAAAAGTTCAACTACATTGATTCTTTGGATTCAGAAATCCTTTGGCTGGAAACAATGGTATTCAAATATCATTAGAAAGTTAAGAATTCCTCTTATTGAAGCCAGAAGTGAAAGCCCAATTGTCAAGGTGATAAATGCAGATCTGAAGTCAAAGAACAATTACAAGTATGCATTTTTCACTGTTGAAAGACAAAATGGAGAAGTATCAACATTTTCTGAAGCTGATTTCCAGAATGTGCACCATAGAGATTTAATCAGAGTGTACAGAAGTCTCTATCCTTTCCATGACTCAATCACCAAATTCAGAAAATCCTTTCCTGTGATCAGAGATGGACTATACAGAGAATTCATTTGAGGCCGCAAAGGCGGATTTTCAAGTTGCATATGTTCTTAATAGAGATCAAGTTCATCTGAGCAGACCAAATCTGAATTTACCAGAGATTCCAAACTTGAAGAAAAGCACTTTATTATTGCATCCACCTGGCTTTGTATGCAAATGCTTCAAGGAACTACTCTTTGTGAGATTTGAAGAATTTCACAAATGCTGCAATGGAACTCTTATGGCTATCAGAGATAGATTGGTTAAAAGACAAAACAAAAGACCAAGGAATTTATCTAATGAAGATTGGGAAAAGCATAAAATACTTGCCAAAGAAATGATAAGAGTTGCAGAACTATTATTGGAGTATATAAGTTTAATTCTGAAGGATGTAAGAGAGATACTTAATTTCTGGAATTATGATTTAAACTTTTGAAGCTAAGGGGGAGATTGATAGGTATATCAGAATAGCTTCAAAAGAGACTGGGTTCTGAAGATATGCAGATCTGAAGATAGAAGCTCAGAACTCAGAGAAAGTCAGAAAACACCTAAGGCATAACTTCTGAAGTGTCAACTTCAGAAGTTCTGAAGGTTCTGAACATGTTTTTGAAGATACTTTTGAAGGTGCTTCTGAAGAAGTTCTGAAGAAGTTCAGAACTATTTCTGAACATGTCTGTCACAAATTTACTGTCTGTTTAGCATTTTCTCTCTTGTATAAATACTTGTTAGACAGTCTGTTAGAACTAACGTTTCATAATCTTGTAATACAATATTGCAATATCTTTCATTTGATCAATACATATGACATTTGACTATCAGATCTAATTCCATATTCTACTTTCTTCATTATATTGATTGTCAAGGGTCCTAACAAGTACCAAAGATCAGATTTGAAAAGAACTCTCTTTGTGAACTAGGGAAGATCAAAAGAAGTTCTCATCCTCTGAAAATGCTATCTTCATGCAAAGCACCACTTGAAATGCTACATATGGATTTTTGTGGACCAATGAAAACTCAAAGCATGGGGAGAAAGAACTACATTCTTGTCATAGTAGATGAATACACATGATATACATGGATTGAATTTCTGAGACTAAAGTCTGATACTTCTGAAAGACTGATACCCTTTCTGAAGAAAATTCAAGTTCTTCTTCAACTCCCAATTCAAAAGATCAGAAGTGACAATGGAACAGAATTTACCAATTCTACACTTCAGAATTTTTTGGAATCTGTTGGTATTTCACATAATTTTTCCGCTGCAAGAACTCTTCAACAAAATGGGGTAGTTGAAAGAAAGAATAGAACTTTGGTAGAGGCTGCAAGAACCATGCTTGCATATTCAGAACTTCCTCTTTCTCTTTGGGCAGAAGCAATTGCTACTGCATGTTTTACTCAGAACACAACAATTCTAAACAGAAAATTTCTTAAAACTCCTTATGAAATGTTAAAACAAAGAAAACCCTCTATTGATTATTTTAAAATCTTTGGTTGCAGGTGTTTTCTAAATAATGATACTCAGCATCTTGACAAATTTGCACCAAAAGGTGTAGCTGGTATTTTTGTTGGCTATTCTCAAAGATCCAAAGCTTATAGAGTACTCATTAAAGGAACTCGAAGGATCATTAAGACTACAAATGTCAGATTTCATGAACCAACATTGACTTCTGAACAAGACAGTTCAGAACTCGCACATAAACTAACTTCTGAAAGTTTGGACTCAGAACTTAATCAGACAAACTCTACTTCTGAATCTCAAACTTTACTTAAAACAAATTTAGACAATTTATGTCAAGACTTATTTGATATTTCTGTAAATGTTTCTGCAGATTATCAAAATCATTCTCTTCTCAGAAACACAACTGATCAAGACATTTCAGAAATACAAATTTCAAGTACATCAGCACCACAAATCTCTACCTCAAATTCAGAACTTCCAACTTCTGAAAATGTAAATTCAACTTCTGAACCAGTTCAAGTTGTTTCTGAACCAATTCAAGTTGTTTCTGAACCGGTTCAAGATATTTCTGAACATGTACATCAAAGTTCTGAACCAATTCAGAATTTTCTATTTGAGGGGGAGTCTTCAGATTTACATTCAACTATCAATCATGATACTGAAACTCAAGCAATTATTGATGATTATGATTCTCTGAATAATATTTCATTTGTTCAACCATTGCCAAATGTGAACAAATGGACATCCAGTCATACAGTGCATCAAATAATTGGAGATGTATCAAAAGGTGTTCAAACAAGGAAGCATGGAATCCAAAAGGCCATATGAAGCACTTCAAGATCCAGACTGGATTTTAGCCATGCAGGATGAGTTAAATCAATTTGAAAGAAACAAGGTCTGGAGATTGATACCAAAGCCAAAAGGTAAATCTGTCATTGGCACAAAATGGGTGTTCAAAAATAAAAAGGATGAAAATGGAATTGTTGTAAGAAACAAGGCAAGACTTATAGCTAAGGGGTATTGTCAACAAGAAGGAATTGATTATGATGAAACCTTTGCCCCTGTTGCTAGATTAGAAGCTATTAGAATATTTCTTGCATATGCTGCTCACAAAAACATGAAGGTATTTCAAATGGATGTCAAATGTGCATTTCTGAATGGCATTTTACATGAAGAAGTGTATGTTGAACAACCAGAAGGTTTTGTAAGCAAAGAGTTTCCAGATCATGTTTACATTTTGGACAAAGCCTTATATGGACTTAAACAAGCACCAAGAGCATGGTATGACACTCTTACAACTTTTCTTCTGAATTCTAAATTCAAAAGAGGTACTGTTGATACCACTTTATTTCTGAAAAAGGAAGGCGATGATATGATATTGATACAAATATATGTAGATGACATTATTTTTGCCTCTACTAATCCAAAGTTTTGTAGTAATTTTGAGAAAATCATGCAAACTGAATTTGAAATGAGTATGATGGGAGAGTTGATATTTTTCCTTGGTCTTCAAGTTAAACAACTTCCCACTGGCATATTCATTAATCAATCTAAGTATGTCTCAGATTTACTTAAGAAGTTTGACATGACAGATTGTTGAAGTATTCAAACTCCAATGGCCACTGCAACTAAGTTAGAACCTGATCTGAATGGAAAATCTGTTGATCAGAAAAAGAACAGAGGCATAATTGGATCTTTGCTTTACTTAACTGCTAGTAGACCAGATATAATGTTTGCTACATGTATTTGTGCCAGATATCAAGCTAATCCTAAGGAATCACACCTTCTAGCTGCAAAAAGAATACTTAGATACCTAAAAGGTTCTCCTTCATTGGGACTTTGGTATTCTAAGGATTCTAGTTTTGAACTAACAGCATTTACAGATGCAGATCATGGTGGTTGCAAATTAGACAGGAAAAGCACTTCTGGATCATGTCAGTTTCTGGGTGATAGACTAGTCAGCTGGTCTTCAAAGAAACAAAATTGTGTTTCTACTTCTACAGCAGAAGCTGAGTATGTAGCAGCTGCAATATGTTGCTCACAAGTGATCTGGATGCAAATTCAACTAAAAGACTATGGTTACACTTTCAAAAAGATTCCTTTGTATTGTGATTCAAAGAGTGCCATAGCCATCACTGCCAATCCTGTTCAGCATTCAAAAACCAAGCACATTGATGTAAGATACCATTTTATCAAAGATCATATGGAAAAAGGTAATATTGAAATGTTTTTTGTTTAGACAGATTATCAGGTAGCTGATTTATTTACCAAAGCTCTTGATGAAAAACGTTTTAACTTCTTGGTAAGTAAATTGGGCATGATGAATATGTCTATGTAAGTATTAAGCATCAATCAAAATTTAGAAGTTATATTCTGAGGTTTCTTATTTCACATTCTGAATAATTTGTTCTTCAGAAATTTTCTGAAGTTCTATATTCAGAATGTTATTTTTTTTAAAAACTCAGCAATGTAATCCTTCTTGATCTAGCTTGATTTTCTTTCAATACTTTTTAAAAAAAAAATTCTTTAATATTCCCTTATTTCTTTGAAAAATATTGCATTTTTTAAGGGGGAGAATCATAGTTGCTAATGATTCAAGGGGGAGTGCTATTAATGTCATACTTTTCAACTACTCTTTCCTTCTAAACAGATCTGAATTACTGATTTCAAGTCTTAGACGTCATATCTAAGAAGAATGAACAAACTTCCTTAGATAAAATATTTTTTCAATTGTTCAAACCTACTTCTGAACTATCAAAATGATTTATATTTTCAGAAGTTTGTATTTTTAAATGATTTTTAATGTTCTAACGTAATCCATGTTTAGTTCTGAGGCTCATCTGAAGTCTTTCTTTCAAACTTCTGAACTTCTTCACAGAAGTTCTGAACTGTTTCTGAAGTTTTTGAACTTGTTATTAGAACTTAACTTCCCGTTGATATTTCACTTAACCGTGTGCCACGTGTTTTAATTTCATTGGATCTCTCTTAAACACGACCATTAAACGGTTCATTTATCCTAATAAATGATGATTACTACTCTAATCACATTTACTTTTTGGCCACGTGTCCTTCAGCGATTAGCCAGTCATATAAATCAATGGATTCTTCTTCATCTTCATTTTTTAGCAACTTTTCTCTGAGAAATCTTCCTGTGTTTATTGATCTTCTTTCTATTACCAATCCGTGTTCTTCCAACATCATGTCTACTTCAAATGCCATGGTTTCTCCTTCCTCGAGTTTCAATGATAACAATGGATCATCAAGTGATGGTTCATTCAAGATTGTGCCTCAAAAATTAATGGTTGGAACACTGGAAATCCCACTAAATGATGATCAAATACTTCAAGACACAGCCACAACTGCAACTCATCAAGCCGGACCTTCAAACCCTATCCTTAACCCTAACCCTAACCCGACAACTGCTAAAATTGGGGAAACACAAGTCACACCAATTGATGTTGTTTCTAGATTAAATGTTGCTGAAAGTGAATCCCAGACTCGTGCTGAAAGTAGTGATATGTCCAAACTCTATGTCCCTGCTGAGAAATTACTAGAAATTAAAAGAAATAACTGTGCTCTGAACTTCAAATCGAAAGACTTCATTGATGATCAAGTAATATTGATTAATATTCTGAAGAAACATCCCCTGCGCACTCTACTTTCTAGGAAATTCTCTGTTCCTGCTTCTTATCTTCAACAATTCTGGTATTATGCTGAGGTTGATGAATCTGAAGATGAAATTGTCTCCTATGTCCATGCTTACAAGGTATGCATCTCTGTAGATGATATTAGGAGCCTTCATTATTTGTCAAAACCAGATGAGGTTCTTGGGAAAACCTGCTATGATTCAATTCCTTCTTCATCAGAAATGATATCAGATTTCATGAGTTTGGGATACTCTGAAAATCTTAGTGCTTTGAGCTCTTTTAGAAGAAAATGTTTACCTCCAATTTGGTATTGCTTATTTTCCATTCTGAATACCTGCTTATCTGGAAAAAGCTCAAGTTTGGATCAAGCTTCAGCAAATGGGAGGATTATCTTTCATGGAGTTGCCTTCAACAAACACTACGATTATGCTAGTCTCATTTTTTATGAACTCAAATCTGCAATTTTGAAGAAGTCCACATTCAATTACATACCATTTCAGAGATTTTTTCAAACACTTATCAAAGGAGCAATGAAGGCTATCTCAAAAATTCCTGTTCTAGCCCATGAGGTACATGTTCCTATCTTTACTATGGACAGTTTAAGACCACCAAATGCAAAACTTCAATTTCCAAATGCACTTCCACTTCCTTCTCATTTACTTGATCTTGTAAGGACATCAACTAGGATTGGGAGTGAGCATTTAGAATCTATGGGATTACCTCAACCAGTAGTCCCTTCCCCTGATTCAAACCAGAGTGGTGATCATGCAAGAAAGTCTAGAATTATTAGAAAGAGAGGGGAGGATGTTCATGAGGGAGAACAACCTCAACAAGTGAAGAGGAAAAATGAAACTGAGAGACTGGGTAGAAGGGTAAGACAAAGAATTGATGAGCGGAGAACACGGGTAAAAGAAAAACAAACCTGTGAACCACCTGTTACCAGCGGGGCACCCACAACTACTATTATTCCACATTCTTTGGTGGATAATATTGAAACAGTCAGTGAGCCCATGGCAACCTTGGTTAACCCCCCCAGCCACTCACCCATCTCTCAACAGAAGGGTGTTTCATCAACACTAATGGGGCAAGCAGCTTATAATCCATTAGGACCCCAATTGGAGGTTCCTTTTGTTGAAAATCAAGGATATATGTCTCCCTTTCATAGTTTTGAGCACATTGAGTCTGAGTGTCCACTCAACTTTGAGCCTTCTGAACCACTTAATGTGGCATCCATTCACACTAGCACACATCTTTCAGATGTTCCTAAGCAAAGTGTTTGTCACATTGCATCAACAACTATAGATATTCCCATCTCTGGATATCAAGGATTAGTTGGAAGACCTGGTGGGGTGAACATCACAAAAGCCCCATTCACAAAATCATATGTGGTTCATGATGCCTTTGTGGCTCATACAGGCCAGCCTTCTTCTGAAGGTCTGAAAACAAGTTCATCTGTTGATCTTGGCAACTTACCCACATCTTCTGAATTCACAGAATTCAAAGATTTATGTACTTCTGAATTTGCAAAGATTCAGAAGGATATCAAGGAATTGACGAATACTACCAAAAAGGTGTTGGAGGATAGGTTGGATCAACATGGGGAAAGTATGGTGAACAGGCTGAATGATTTTCAACTTCAATCTTCTAATGATCTGAATATTTTTAAACAAGCACTTCTATCAGCTTTTTCGGAAGTGGCTTCCTCAGGTTCTTCTCTGAAAGCTTCTCAGCCTTCTTCTTCTTCTGCTCAACCAGTTTATGCAACAAAAGATGATATTTCTCAGATTCTAAATCAGCTATCATCCATTCAGAGTTCTCAGACAGAGTTACGCACAAGATTATCTGCTCTAGAATGCAGATCTCAATCAGATACTTTTAAAAGAAGTCTTGATGATCAGGATCCTGATAATCAAGAGGGGGAGAAAAGACATAGAGTATCTGAAACAGAGAATGTTGAAAATGTTTAGAAACAAAGCTCTGAGAAAACTTCTGAAGATGCTCAGAATATTGGTGAAGCATCTAATAGAGTTTTTGAAGCAATAGAAGACATTTTATTTGCAGAACATGAAGGTCAAGAGGCAATTGTTCATTCTTCTGAAGATACAGTAGAGGAATGGTATGAAACAGAGAAGATATACTTTGATTCTGAAGGAAACCTAAGATCAGATAATACAGATATTATTCATGATTTTGAAGATGTCATTGGAGAACCAAGTGATCTTTCTGATGTGATCATGTTTGAAGATGATATGATTGGTGTAAATATGGGAGAAAGTTCAGAAGAATTAAAAGCTTTAGTGATTTGGAAGCCCCAACAATCTCTAAGTGATGAATACAGAAGAGCTTCTAAAGAGCTGTGGAAAATATTAAGTCAATTTTGTTGGGTGCATGTCTTTCTGAACTATCCAAGAAGTCTGGAGTGTAGACTTTTGGACAACAGATTTTCTATCTTCAGAAATTTTCTTGAACAACCAGATGAAAGAGTTGAATTGGAATTTGATTTAGCTCATATGGAAGGAGTTGAAATTGTTGATGAAATTCTAATTGTTTTCTCAGGAAAATTTGAAGTTAGGATCAGACCTTGTATTATCATTCTTAAAGTAGATCTTCCAGTACTTGAAGAACATGTAATGGATCAAGTGTTTGAAAAGGAAAATGTGTTTATTTCTGGAGAAAGCAGCCTGATATTTCCAGAAGACACTTATTGCTTCATGTACAAAAGAAGTATGAAGTTTGCAAAGTTGGAAGACTTTCTGAAGGATGAAAGGTCTGAAGATCATATTGTTCAAGTGAAGAATTTTATTCAGAATCATGGTGTTCAGAATTTTCATGATTCAACTTTAATAAATAAGATTAGATGCATATCAAAATCAATTCAGAATGATTTGACCATATTCAGATTTGGAGTAGAAAGAAGAGATGGTACTTTGTGTGAATTCACTCAGTTTGATGTTTACAAGCTAAGACTACAAGATAAGTTGGCAATCTTGTCTTTTTGTGTTAACTCAGGTGAATCTGAGTTAGTCTTAGAGATTAGAAGAATCTTGGGAATATATATAAGGAATCTCATAAAGAATGATTTTCAATTGGCTTTGGAATACAGACTTAACACAGTAAATTTGTTGGAACCTGTATATATTGAAAGGTTTGGGCTGAAAAGATTGTTCACTAATCCAGATATTGGGTTCATGTATCTTGTGGAAGGAATCTCTAAGACATTTGTTGTATCTGATATTCCAAATTATTCTACATCCTCCCTCAAATGGCTTCTGAACTACAAGACAGATTTTATTGAAGAATCTGACATCAAAGAAGAAATTATCTATCTAATCAAAGAAAGAATAAATTTTAGAGAGTTTGTGAGAAAGAGTTATCTAGCTGGTCACAAGAAAGTAAACAAGAAAAGATAAGCAGATTATTTACTAAGTGATGCTTATGACTTCAGGATTCATACAAAGAGGCAAGACATGGAAGAAATTCAGAAGTACACTCTGAATTTTGAAAGTTCAGAAGTAAGTCAAAAAGAAAAGGTAAAAGAAAAGGAAGAAGTTTTTGAAAATATTTCTGAAAAGTTGGTTCCTGAAGAGCAAATATCTGAAGAGGAACAACTATAAGTGCAAAGAATAGAAGAAAGTGCTTTCACCATGTTCCTTGAATATTTCCATCCAGAAATGTTCATGGAATATGAACAAAAATTCACTATATAGATTGTTGAATTCAAAAGCCTTTTGGTTGGAAACAATGGTACTCAAATATCATCAGAAAGATAAGGATTCCAATCAATGAAGCAAGGAAAGATAGTCCTATGATTAAAGTGATTAATGTTGATTTAAAGACAAGACAGAATTACAAATATGCATTCTTTACTGTTGAACGACAAAATGGTGAGATTTCTACCTTTTCTGAAGCTGATTTTCAGAATGTTTACCTCAGAGATCTTCTCAGAGTTTACAGAAGTCTTTATCCCTTTCATGATTCAATCCACAAGTTCAGAAAATCATTTCCAATTCCCAGAGTGTTGCAATGGAACTCTCATGGCTATCAGAGATCATTTGGTAAAAAGGCAAAATAAAAGACCAAAGAATCTAAGCAATGAAGATTGGGAGAAGCACAAGAAACTTGCTAAAGAGATGATCAGAATTACTGAATACTTGCTTGAATATAGAAATTTGATTCTGAAAGATGTTAGAGAAATTCTGAATTTTTGGAAGTATGATTTAAATTTTTGAAGCTAAGGGGGAGATTGATAGAGATATAAAGATAGCTTCAAAAGAGACTGGGTTCTGAAGAAGTTCTGAAGACACTTCTGAAGAAGATCTGAAGGAGTTCAGAACCTGTTCTGAACTTGTCTGTCACATATTGTACTGTTACTTTAGTCTTTCTATTTCATGTATAAATAGATAGGTTGTTAGATTGTTAGAACTAACGTTTTCCATTAGCACTATAAAGACATATTCTGTAATATTGTTCATTCTATCAATATATATTACATTTGGCTATCACATTCCTGTATATAATCTTTCCATATATTGATATTTTGATTGTTTGGGTCCTAACAAACATAGATTCCCATATTTTTATACGTGATATGGTACTGGGTTATGGTCATTGTGACCAAATTTAAGGCATTTTGGACATGTAAAATTGGTTCAAATAATTTATGCAATGCAAAGGGTCACAACTGGTATGGCAGATTACACCATTTTAGTAAATCACTCATTTGAGAAGTTCCACTCAGTGTTTTCTAGAATTTCCAGTTGGATTGGAATCATAACTCATAAAGGAAACTTTTGAGATAAGAGTCACTGATTTTGAAGAAGTTATGAAGAAGTTATGGCACTACAAAGTTGCATGCACAATTCTGTCATTAGCTGACAAATTGCACACTTAACTTTAATAAATTGGTTAATGCCTAAAAACTTCATATTTTTGAATGAAACTGGATTCATATAAATCCTAACTCATAAAAGAAAGTTTTAGAAGAAGAATCATGCATTAAAGACAAATAACAAAGGAAGTACTAAGACACAAAGTAGAGTTTAGCTGCTGGTGGTTTCACAGATTGCACACCTAAAGTATTTTAGGTGTTTGGAGGGTCAAAACTCCTTTTAAGTGATTCTACTTGCAAACTGAATATAACTCATAAAACTAACTCTCAAAAGAAAAATCATCCTTTTTCATTGAGTTTTGAAAGAGATATGGCCATTGGAACATGCATGCACAAATCTGGCATTGTTTGACAGTTTGCACACTCATTTTGTTTTAACCAGTTGGAACCTCAAATCACCATATTTTTGAATGAAATCAGTGTCATATGAAAGGTAACACATTAAATTAACTTCCAGAAGAAAAATCAAGTGATTTGAAAGAATATTCAAAGAGTTATGGTCGTTCAAAGTAGGGTTTATCTACTGTTGAACTTCCAGATGCACATGCATCTTGTTATGAGTATTTGGGGGGTCAAATCTCAATGTTTTTGAGTGAAACCACTTGGATTAGAACCCTAACTCACTAAATAAACTTGTAGAAAAAATATTCATGATTTTTGAACATTTTAATTGCAAGAAATGGACGATTTTTGCACATGCATTAAATCTGTCAGCACCAAAAATCTCAATTGTTGTTCAAAAACACATAAAATCATGATTTTTGCCCATTTTCTTGAGTTTTATTGTTTGGGTCATAGATTACCACCATTATATGAACATTTTTGCATGTTTTGGTGTGTAATCTCTCCATAAACTCAAAAAAATTCGGAGTTTAGAAGATTTAGGTTAAAAATGCAAGAAAAGTGAGGTTTTCACCCAAAAATTTGTAAGAAAATGAAGAAGATGAAATTTTGTACTTACTTAGATGATTGTGTGTTGAATATCTTCAATGTTCTTGCACTAAGATGAGTTTTTGATGAAGGAAATGGTTGGAGTTCAAGGAGAGAAAGAGAGGGAGAAGAGAGAGATGAAAGTGTCTCTTTGTTTTTAGAGAGACAGAGAGGAGGTTTTGTTATTGAAATGAAACTTGAGAAATGAGGGAAAATGAAAAAAAATCAATTTTTATATGTGGATTAGAGGGGGGGGGGGGCATGGTGATGGGCCCCACCCAAAACCCAAAAAAATTTCTTTAAAACTTTATTTTAAGCCCAAAATGTGAGATTTGAAGTCCAATTTCTCAATTTTGGCCTTTTTCTCAACTTTGTTAGCCCATTTTGGTTAGTTTCTAATAAAAATAAAACTTTTATAATTAAAATATTAAAACTATATATTTTATATAAATTGGGTATAAATTAGAGCATTTGGCACTGTATTGGACGTTTCAGACAGTTACGGGTCGGAACCGGACATTTTAAGCGACTACCGGAAATGCTAGGGATTTTTCGGCCATTCTAAACCAACTAACTCCTATTCTTAAAATTAAACTATATAAATACTAATAAACTTAATAGAAGCTAACCTGAAAGCTCGAATTTGACGAATGTTACATTCTCTGATTCTTCCTTTTCAGGGTTAAAGCCTAACCCACTTCTTACTTTCATAGCTATTTGGGCATTGATGATCTTATTGACTTCTTCAGAAGCCTTACACCATCCTTTGATGGTTGCCTTTTCAGACTTAAGATCAGCGATAGCCTTTTCCCTATCAGCAATAGCTTGCTGCTTCTCGATGCTTATGGTTTGATTTGCAAAGACTTGGTCCTTGAGAATTTCCTCAATTTTAGAAAGTTCTTTGATTTTTAAATGGCAATTTTTCAATTGCTCAAATAAAAATCAACAGTCATAGCATCGAGGGCCGACAAGTTATCACTTTCAGAGAGTAAAGAGATAGAGGGAATGGTTACCTGAGTAGAAGGGGACTCGGAGGAAGAAGTTTCAGTAGCTTCTTCAGTGTCCTCTATTCTTACCATTAGACACAAGAAGGCAAGATCTTCTTCATCAGAACCAAACTCTTCAGAGGTCTTCGCCCAGTCGTCTTCAGCATCCCAATCAACTTCTTCAGCGATAAGGCCTTTGCCTTTTTGCTGGTATTTCTTCAGATCCTTGTATTTGTTTTTCAATTTCAAATACTTCTCCTTTTTATCAGAGGTCTGGGAGGTGGTAGGAGCTGCAACTTTCTTTGATCTACATTCACTTGCGAAGTGACCTTTTCACTGACAGTTGAAGCATATAGCTGAGGCTTTCTCAGCTGGCATTGTCTTTTGCTTTTCAGAGTCAGAGAGATTTGAAGGTTTTCTAAAGTTGCTCTTTCTAGCGAATCTTTTAAAATTATTTGTTAAAAGAGCTAGAGAGTTATCAAACTCAGAGATGTCAGCATCAGTGAGTTGATCTTCTGAATCAGTTTGACCTAATTCAGTGATGGAGGTAATACTGGAAGAAGAAATATTTTTAAGAGGAGTTGCCTCTGAAGTCACAAGTGCCAAAGAAGTACTTTTGGCACCTTTGAGTTCATTTATGAGGTTCTTCCTCAGAAGTTGAGATTGTTCCTCATTTAAGAGTATTCCATATAATGCACTCAAGGACAGAGTTTCAAGATTCTTTGACAACTTTAAACATGTAGTGTACACTGCCCATTGATCGGGTAGTGCCTCCATGAATTTGGTCAGTATTTCAGCGTTAGAGTACACTCTGTTGACTGTTTTAAGATCAATCAACAAATAGTTGAAACGCTGGTGAATTTGAGAAAGAGATTCACCTTTATGATACATAAAACTCTCATATTGTCTTACAAGGTTTATGCACCTAGTGACTTGAACTTCAGAGGTTCCTTCATATTGGATACATAGAGTATCCCACATGGCCTTAGAAGTCCTCATTTTCATAACAGAATGATAGACTTCATCTGGTAAAGACATTGCTATTATAGATCTAGCTTTTGAATCAACAGCAATTTCTTTCTTATCTTCTTCAGTCCATCGATTAGGAGATTTAATGATACTCCTTTCAGGGATGGCTGGAGTAGTAGTGGTGGAAGGAACACCAGCTACAATAGTTGTAGGAAAAAATGGTCCGTTTTCTAGATAGTAAGGGATCTTTGGGTCTGATCCTTCTAGAAACAGAGACATTCTTTCCTTCCATAATGGAAAATTATCATGGCTAAATCTTGGAGGTTAAGCTAAAGATCCATTATCATTGTAGTTCGTATTAGGGTTTGACATTTTTAAAATAGTTTAAAATTATTTTAAGTAAAAAAGAAACAAACACTGCTCTGATACCACTTGTTGGCCCCTAAAGGGTCTACAAGAGTTCAATAATAAGTAAACATTTTGTAGAAGGAGGGGGGGTTGAATACAAACACACAAATTTTGGTTTTTAAATAAGTTTATATATCATAAACAAATTTACAGTTACAAGCGTAATAAGAACAAGTTTAAAACCTATTCTATTGTAACTATGAAACACTAAGTTTGATGCACAAGAGGAAGGAAGAAAGAATAAAGAGGGTTTAGGTTAGAAAGTAGCATGCATTAAGATGAAGAAGATATCTTCATCTTATTTATACCCGTTTGCATTTAATGCAAGACAAAAGGTATATGCCACATGTCAAGCTTGGATAGGAAGCTTGTCCTTGCTAATAAGATAGCCATGTTTTTGGCCGAATATGAACAGTACCATATCAGATATGATAGGGACATAAGAGACAATTCGTATGTCCTTTTCTGACAAGGTATTAGGTTTGACTTTTGTGCATCGAGGAAAAGATCAATCTTTGATCTTGTAAAGGAAGTTTCATTTGATCACTGATACTGAATCTTCAAAGATGAACTTCAGTATCGCTAAGACTTCACAAGACTTCACACTTTGATTAGATTATCGCTGCTATCGCTGAACCGCTTCAGTTCACTTAGCTGATTATCTCTTTCTTCAGCTAGGGTCTTTGACTTTCGCTGAGTGGTCTTATGGTGTGATAGCTGATCTTCAGGTATTCAGAGATAAGCTTGTTGTTCCTTGATCTTCAGAGATCGCTGATGGTAATTAGCCTGTGATATCGCTGAATATGAACAGAAGCTTATACCATGGAATTTCACTAAGTATACAAAAGGAATCATATTCAAATCATTGAGAGGAGTTATGATCAACAATCATAAGTGACAATGGTACAGAATTTACCAATTCTACACTTCAGAACTTCTTGGATTCTATTGGAATATCTCATAATTTTTCCGCTGCCAGAACTCCCCAACAGAATGGTGTTGTTGAAAGGAAGAATAGAACTCTAGTTGAAGCTGCCAGGACTATGCTTGCTTATTCTGAACTTCCTCTATCTCTTTGGGCAGAAGTTGCTACTGCATGTTTTACTCAAAACAGAACTATTTTAGATAGAAATTTTTTTGAAACCCCATATGAAATCATCAAAAAGAGAAAACCATCAATTGATTTCTTCAAAATTTTTGGAAGCAGATGTTTTCTTCTAAATGATGTTCAATATCTTGACAAATTTGCTCCTAAAGGTTTAGATGGTATATTTGTTGGATACTCTCAAAGATCAAAGGCATATAGAGTACTGATAAAAGTATCAAAGAAAATCATTGAAACTTCCAACATCAGATTTCATGAACCTACAATGACTTTTGAACAACACAGTTCAGAGCTCAAGCTTAATTCAGTTGTTGAACAATTATACACCGACTCCACTATCACTGAAAAAATCTTCTGGGTCTAATTCATTACTAAAAGAAAATTTAGATTTACTTTGTCAAGATTTATTTGATATTTCTGTTAATGTCTCTGCAGATTATCAAAATCCATCACTTCTAAGAGCAACTCCAGAGTTAGTTCCACCTGCCATATCAGTGTCAAATCTTTCAGAACCTCCAATCTCAACATCAACAACAGATCAAGTTACTTCTGAAACTGTTCAATTAACTTCTGAACTTTCCCAAGTAACTTCTGAACCAGTAGTTCCTTCTTCTGAACAAATTCAGAATGATACTGTTGAGAGAGAATCCTCAGAGTTTCACTCCGCTTTCAATCCAGATTCTAAAGCTGCAATTATTGATGATTATGAACCACTTAACAATGTTACATCTGTCAATACATTGCCAAGTGTTACAAAATGGACTTCATGTCATCCACTACATCAGGTCATAGGTGATGTCTCCAATGGTGTCCAAACAAGATCTGCTACCGCAAATGAATGTTTGTATGTAAATTTTCTAAGCACACTAGAACCCAAAAAGCCTAATGAAGCTCTTCAGGATCCAGACTGGGTTTTAGCAATGCAAGATGAACTCAATAAATTTGAGAGAAACAAAGCCTGGAGACTAGTTCCAAAACCACAAGGTAAATCAATTATTGGCACCAAATGGGTTTTCAGAAATAAGAAAGATGAACACGGAATAGTTGTGAGAAACAAAGCTAGATTAGTTGCTAAAGGCTACTGTTAACAGGAGGGCATAGATTATGATGAAACATTTGCTCCAGTTGCTAGACTAGAAGCCATTCGAATCTTCTTAGCCTATGCTGCTCATAAAAACATGAAGGTTTTTCAAATGGATGTGAAATGTGCATTGTTGAATGGAGTTCTCCATGAAGAAGTATATGTTGAACAACCAGAAGGATTTGGTGAGCAAAGAATTTCCAAATCATGTTTACATATTGGATAAAGCATTGTATGGACTTAAACAAGCACCAAGAGCATGGTATGACATACTCACAACTTTTCTTCTGAATTCCAAGTTCAAAAGAGCTACAATAGATACTACCTTATTTCTGAAAAAGGAAGGTGAAGATATGATTCTTATTCAAATATATGTAGATGATATTATATTTGCTTCTACTAATCCAAAATTTTGTAAATTTTTTGAAAAGATCATGCAAACTGAATTTGAAATGAGTATGATGGGAGAGTTAACATTTTTTCTTGGTCTTCAAGTAAAACAGCTTCCCACTGGAATATTCATAAATCAATCTAAGTATGTTTCTGACTTACTTAAAAAGTTTGACATGTCTGACTGTTCTAGTATTCAAACTCCAATGGCAACTGCCACTAAACTTGAACCAGATTTATCTGGTAAATTAGTTGATCAAAAGAAATATAGAGGTATCATTGGATCTTTGCTTCACTTAACAGCTAGTAGACCTGATATAATGTTTGCTACATGTATTTGTGCAAGATATCAAGCTAATCCTAAAGAATCTCATCTTCTAGCTGCTAAAAGGATCCTTCGATTTCTTAAAGGTTCTCCTTCATTGGGACTTTGGTATCCAAAGGATTATGAATTTGAGCTAACGACTTTTATAGATGTAGATCATGGTGGTTGTAAATTGGATAGAAAGAGTACATCTGGTTCATGTCAATTTCTAGGTGACAGACTTGTGAGTTGGTCTTCAAAGAAGCAAAACCGTGTCTCAACTTCTACTGCAGAAGCTGAATATATAGCTGTTGCAATATGTTGCTCACAAGTCATCTGGATATATTCTAACATGGTGAATATTTATTCACTAATGAATCGTCCATATCCTGAACATGGTGAATATTTATTCACTAATGAGTCGTCAATGAATACAGAAGTTGATATAACAAAAAGGAAACCATCCGTCTCAGAAGTTGAGGCTTTCTTGAGCTTCTTATATTTGTGCATCTCTTAGTCGCTAGGCTTTCAGGGAATCTTCTCTTTCTGATGGTGATTGGAAGGAGAATTTGTCTTCTATTTTAGTATGTACAGTTGTGATAGGTTCAGGACCAGAGGTACGAAGAGGAATTTTTACTCTGGTCCTCTCGAGCTCCTTTATTAACTGAACCTTTCCAACTTTTTCCCTGGTTTAGGAGTTGTTTCTTTATGTACACGCCTAGAGAAGGTTCAGGGTTAGTTATTTCTTCAAAACTCCGAATAGTGGATGTGTTGGTCCCAAGGGAGTTTACATGAGTTCAAGGATATAGAAATAGTTTGTAGAGGGGGGGGGGGTTGAATACAACCACCCGATTTTTAGGTTTTTAAATGAGTTTATATTGAATAAACAAATTTACAATTGTAAGCAGAATTAGAACAAGTAATAAACCTATTCTATTATAAATAAGAATTTCATTAAGTTTGATGCACAAGAATGAAAAAGAAAAGCAACAGAGGTTTGAGAAGTAGAAGGTAGCATGCATGAAGATGAACAAGGGTTCTTCATCCATTTATACCCGTCGCAATTAATGCAAAGCAAAAGCTATAAGACATGTGTCAAGTTTCTATTGGAGACTTATCTTTGTTAAAAAAGACAACCATACTTTTGGCCGTTTATAAACAGTAACCAAATCAGATTTGATGGGGACTTAGGAACATTTCGTACGTCCTTTCTTGACAAGGTATGGAGGTTTTGACTTTTGTGCATCGAGGATAAGATCAACATCGATCTTGCTGAGTAGACCCCACTTGATCGCTGAACTAGAATATTCAAGGACGAAGATTCTGAGTATTGCTGAGACATACGCAAGATTCACATTGTGTAGATAATTATTGATATCGCTGAACCGCTTCAAGTCACTTAGCAAATTACCTTTCTTTTCAGCTTCATTGTTCGAGTTTCGCTGAATAGATCTTTGATGTGAGTGCTGATCTTCAGATCTTCATAGATAAGTTATTGTTTCTGACTTTCAGCGATCACTGAGTGCAATCAGTGTATGTTATTGCTGAATATGAACAATCACTGTGACTACTGTCAAAATTCGAGCTTTCAGGTTTGCTTCTATTAAGTTTATTAGTGTTAGTATAGATTAATTTTAAGAATAAGAGTTAGTTGGTTTGAAATGGCCGAAAAATCCCTAGCATTTATGGTAGTCGCCTAAAATGTCCGGTTCCTACCAATAACTGTCTGAAACATCCAATACAGTGCCAAATGCTCCAATTTATACCCAATTTATATAAAATATGTGACAACTGTCAAAATTCGAGCTTTCAGGTTAGCTTCGATTAAGTTTATTAGTTTTTATGTAGATTAATTTTAAGAATGGGAGTTAGTTGGTTTAGAATGGCCGAAAAATCCCTAGCATTTCCGGTAGTCGCTTAAAATGTCCGGTTCTGACCCGTAACTGTCTGAAACGTCCAATACATCGCCAAATGCTGTAATTTAAATAAAATATATAGTTTTAGTATTTTAGTTATAAAAATTTTATTTTTATTAGAAACTAACCAAAATGGGTTAACAAAGTTGAGAAAAAAGGCCAAAATTGAGAAAATGGACTTCAAATCTCACATTTTTGGGCTTGATAGAATTGTTTTAAAACAAATTGTTGGGTTTTGGTGGGTCCCATCCCCATGGCCGCCCCCCCCCCTCACCCCCCCCCCACCCCACCCCCCTTAGATACACATATAAAAACTTATTTTTTTTCTAATTCCTCTCATTTGCATCATTTCAATTTAAAAAACCTCCTTTCTCTCTCTAGAAACAAAGGGACACAAACTTCATCTCTTTCTTCTTCTCTCTAAGTACTCAGCCACATTTCATCATCAAAATCATATTTTGAGCAAGGAATATTGAAGAAAAAGGTTTCTTTAATCATCCAAGTAAGTACAAACTTCATCTTCTTCATTTTTTCTTAACATTTTTTGGGGAAAACCCCACTTTTTCATGCATATTAAGTGTTTTCTTCTAACTTCTGTAAAGTTTGAGTTTTATGGAAAGATTATGCACCCAAAAACATATAAAAATGTTTACATAATGATGATAATCAATGACCCAAACAATAAAACTCAAGAAATTGGTGAAAAAGCATGATTTTATGTGTTTTTGAGGAAAAATGGTTATTTTTGGTGCTGACACATTTATTGCATGTGTATAAATCGTCCATTTCTTGCAAATAATATGTTCAAATATCATGAATCTTCTTTCTACAAGTTTATTTAGTGAGTTGTGGTTCTAATACAAGTGGTCTCACTCAAAAACGTTTAGTTTTGACCCCCTAAATGCTCATAACAAATCATGTGTGCAACTGGAAGTTCAACAGTAGGAAAACCCTACTTTGAACGACCATAACTCTTTTAATATTCTTCTAAATAACTTGATTTTTCTTCTGGAAGTTAATTTAATGACTTATCTTTCAAATATCCATGATTTCATTAAAAAATATGGTGATTTGGGGTTCCAACTAATTGAAACAATATGAGTGTGCAAACTGTCAACCAATGACAGATTTGTGCATGCATGTTCAAATGGCCATATCTATTTCAAAACTCAATGAAAAAGGATGATTTTTCTTTTGAGAGTTAGTTTTATGAGTTAGATTCAGTTTTCAAGTGAAATCACTTAAAAATAATGAGTTTTGACCCTCCAAGCACCTAAAATACTTAAGGTGTGCAATCTTTGAAACCACCAGCAGCTAAACTCTACTTTGTGTGTTAGTATCTCATTTGTTATTTGTCTTTAATTCATGATTCTTCTTCTAAAACTTTATTTTATGAGTTAGAATTCATATGAATCCAGTTTCATTCAAAAATATGATGTTTTGGAGCATTAACCAATTTATTAAAGTTAAGTGTGGAATCTGTCAGCTAATGACAGAATTGTGCATGCAACTTTGTAGTGCCATATCTCGTTCATAGCTTCTTCAAAATCAGTAATTCTTATCTCACACGTTTCCTTTATGAGTTATATTTCCAATCCAACTAGAAATTCTAGATAACACTGAGTAGAACTCCTCAAATGAGTGATTTACTAACATGGTGTAATCTGCCATGCCAGTTGTAACCCTTTGCATCGCATAAATTATTTGAATCATTTTTACATGTCCAAAATGCATCAAATTTGGTGACAATCATCATAACCCAGTACTATATCACATATAAAAATATGGGAAGCTATGTCATTTTGTAAGTCTCTACATTTTGATCATTTGGAGTACTACAAGTTTCTATCCAGAAGTGAAATTCTGGAATTTCTTGATTTTAACAATTATTGATCATTTGATGGTTTATAACACAACTTACGGTATAAATTACTGTATTAACGAGCATATGTGCATTATGTATAATTGGACTATAGACAATCAAGTTGGATGTATGTGGACATTTATAATCTTAAGACTTATTCACTTCCATAAGTAGTTTTAGACCCATAAGTGATGGTTTAGAGCATTTCTCTTTGTCAGGGAATCGTTAGGCCTTTGGGTGGGGATCGGATCGTGATTTTGAGTAACGGAGCTTGCAAAGGTGAGTATTCACGGCCCCTCTTTTTAAATGTTTATACATTTGGGGTGTAAAGCATGTTGTTTTAATGGAAACTGAATTAATTTATATTGATTTAACGAAAAGCATATAAATCATTGTGATGAGCAACTATTTATTACACAAAATGATATGTTGAGTTATGTAAAGTCCCCATGGTACACTACTATTTAACTCTAAATGAGCCGATGATATTTGTGGATAGCGCTATTTGGTTGACATACCCACCTAACTGGCAAGTAGGGTGCACTTTATCAATTAAGAATGCTCTACACATGTGGACTTTAGGTCCACCGCTGAGGTAGTTCGTGGGGCGTAGAATGTCGAGTAGGCTTAGTAGTGGCTCAATATTTATATATCATGTGTAATGGTAAATTTGTATTTTTGCTCAGGAAATTTTAAAACATTAAAGTTGATGCGAACTTCTGCTTCGCTATTTCTATACCTTGCATATAAAATGTTTTGTGCATATGAAAAACCTGTGAACTCACCAACGCTTTGTAGTTGACATTTTGTTTTAACATGCTTTATAGGAAGGTAAGAAGGTAACCGATCAAGCTTAGTTTATTTTTGTGGAACACCAATCAAGACTTTATATATATCTTTTTATTTCGATGTAATTTGTTTGTTAAGACACATTTGTCAAATTGTAAACTTTTAAACTTTAAACGTTGATGTTTTAATTATGTATATATGGTTGGTGTTTGTATTCCTATTGTTGTGAACTTGAATTGTCTTACCCCGTGTTTCCGCTTTAGCGGGGTGTGACAGACTTGGTATCAGAGCCTTAGGTTATAGAGAACACCTGGTTTCTAACAAAAACCATGCACTATAACCAAAATTTTCAAAAATCAATTCTTTAGATCAATTTAAAAAAAATTAAAAATTAATACTAGTATAATTAGAATAGGCATCGTTCTAACATATCATAATTAGGCAAAGCCTGATCGCCTATGTCTAAATATGGTATGAAGAAGAAAGGATCTGCCTTAAGTTATACTAAAAGTAGGCATAGATCGGAAACCTCTTATTTCAAATTGAAAATATGATTTTTTTTATGTGAGTTCGCATGTGTATTATAAAATGTTTCTGACATTTGTATAAAAAATTCTTTTATATATCACACAATTATGTCGTCATCCGACCTTGACCCAGATGAGTCCGGTTATGTTACCGGCCGAGTTAGGAGTGACGACCCGAATCACGACGATTATGACCCATCCGAGCATAGCTACGAGGAGGATACCGCTGACTCCTCCGCTCGATCACTTACTCCTATGCATGTACCTTCACCCGCCGGCGAGGGTACATCTCGAGGGCCGAGGACGATAAGCACCGCTCGAAAGCGTGTTCTCCCTCGTCGGAGTGTGACTTTTAGAGTTCCTGTCGTACCTTTAGGGGAACCGTCACAGTCACGATCCCGGTCACGAAGTATTACTCCTCCTCCCCCAGCTATTGGAGTCCCTGTACCACAGCCACAGGGTATGACCGCGTTGGAGCGCGCGTGAACCTCAGGGATGGCTAATGAAGTAGAGCTCCACAGGCATATGTTGGACCATTATCGGCAATCCATAGATGACCTCATAACGGTCTTGCACACACATGACGAGTTTACGAATAGAGTCATGGAGGTTGCCCTTGATGCTAGGTTGGCGGTTCGGAGGATGCACACTTACCTAGAGTGGGTGATGGGAGCTCTGGTGATCCTATTAGGAATATTGATTTGGTTGGTGATGCATTAGTAAAACTGTTTAGGCAAAGCTTTTGGATTAAAAACACTTTTATTTCGCTCTTGTTTATTTTAAGTTGTAAACAATTGAGCTATCTTTTTGGATTTGTATTTTGAAACTTGTGATGAATGTTATGTGTTATGCTTATGAAAGATGTCCATGTTGCATTGTATATTTCTTGATTTTATGTCTAGTTGATTGATATTAGACGTACAATATATTATAAGCTTGAGCTTAGTAAGTAGAATTAGATCGGAATTAGTTATAGAAATCTGATCGAAACTCAATTTGAAAAATTGTGTTTTAGATCAATGCCTCCAAGAAGGCAAAATCCCGATGTTGCACGATTGGTATCCGAACAGCTCATGGCAGCGCTACCAGGTATTGTTAGCCAAGTAGCAGCTGGTTTAAATGCTAATCAAAATAACAACCAGGGATCTGGAGACAGGGGATGTACGTATAAATCCTTTAGGAGTTGTAATCCTAAAGAATTCCGCGAAACTGAAGGAGCTGTCAGTTTATTAGCCTGGATTGAGAGTATGGAGTCCGTCCTCCACATCAGCAAATGCACGAAAGGAAACAAAGTATAGTTTGCTACTTGTTTATTGCAAAGGCGAGCATTGACTTGGTGGAACACTCAAGTGCAAACTAAAGGTCGGGAAGCAGCAAGCATCCTTACATGGGAAGATTTCAAAAGAATGTTGAAGGAAGAATATTGCCCAAGGAGTGAAATTCAGAAGCTGGAAGCAGAGTTGTGGAATCACGAGATGAAAGGGAATGATATAGACTCTTATACTGCCCATTTTCATGAGCTGGCGAAAATGGTACCACATTTGGTAACACCTGAAGAAAACAGAATTGATAGATATGTTTAGGGTTTATCTCCTATAATACGAGGAGATCTTACTTCGGCAGACCCGAAAACCCTACAGCAAGCGGTGATTTCGGCAACCAGACGCACCAATAACACTACTCGTTCTGGATTGTTTAGAACAGACAAGGCAATAGGAAAAAGGAAGATGGATGAACCTGCAAGGAGAAAGTTTGGAAAGAGGACGGGCAAGGAGCAAAGAACGTCAGGAAATTATGGAATTCAGGCATCGGCAACAGATAAAGGAAAAGGGACGTACCCGAGGTGTGATAAATGTAATAATCATCATCAAGGGAAATGCATTACTTGTCTCAAGTGCAACAGGAGAGGCCATGTTGCGAAGGATTGCAGGGTTGGTGAGAAGAGAGCATGTTATGAATGTGGGAGCACAGATCATTTCAGGAACAGGTGCGCAAGATGGAATTGGAGTTTTGTGTCATTAGATTTTAGACCAAAGATAAATCTGAGGCATCAAAAGTTGAAAGAATCATACGTAATTGAATATGCCAACGGTCAAGAATGTAAGGTCAATGATGTAATAATGAACTGCACTATAAACTTGGCTAGTAGGGATTTCCGTATAGATTTAATCCCGATTAAACTAGGAAGTTTTGACATAGTTGTAGGCATGGATTGGTTATCCAAAAACCGAGCCGAAATTTGTTGCTCTGAAAAGATCGTTCGAATTCCGTTACCCGAAGGGGGAAAACTCGAATTACATGGACAGAAACCCAGGGGGGTATTAAAATAGTGACGTGTTTGAAGATGCGTAAATATTTGAGAAAGGACGGCATTGCATTTTTGGCTCATGTGGTAGACAAAAAGAACAAAGAGAAGAGCATTCAAAATCTTCCGATAGTACGAGATTTTCCTGAAGTATTCCCAGATGAGTTGCCTGGGTTACCCCCGCAAAGACAAGTTGAGTTTCACATAGAGTTAGTTTCAGGAGCCGCACCTGTAGCAAAATCACCTTACCGGTTAGCCGTCAAAAATGCAGGAATTATCGGAACAACTTCAAGAGCTACTCGATAGGGGATTCATCAGACCCAGTTCTTCACCTTGGGGAGCTCCAATTTTATTTGTCAAAAAGAAGGATGGATCTTTTCGAATGTGCATTGATTACAGAGAACTCAACAAGTTGACAATCAAGAACCGATACCCTCTTCCTCGAATCGATGACTTATTCGACCAACTTCAAGGTGCTACATACTTCTCGAAGATCGATCTTAGGTCTGGAGATCACCAAATGAGAGTCCGTGAAGAGGATATTCCCAAAACAGCGTTTAGGACTCGTTACGGTCATTACGAGTTCCTAGTTATGCCCTTCGGGCTAACAAACGCACCAGCAGTCTTCATGGATTTGATGAATAGAGTATGTCGACCATACCTAGACAAATTGGTGATCGTGTTTATAGATGATATACTCATTTATTCTCGGGACAAGAAGGAGCATGAACAACATTTAAGGTTGATACTAGAATTGCTCAAGAACGAAAAGTTGTATGCAAAGTTCTCCAAATGCGAATTTTGGATTCGAGAAGAACATTTTCTTGGCCATGTAGTAAATGAAAAGGGAATTCATGTTGACCCAGCAAAAAACGAGGCCATTAAGAAATGGGAACCCCCAAAGACACCAACCGAGATCCGTCAATTTCTTGGATTAGCAGGCTATTACAGACGATTCATCGAGAATTTTCCAGAATCGCACAACCACTAACAACGCTCACCCAAAAGGATAAGAAGTTTATTTGGGGGGAGAAACAAGAGGACGCATTTCAGACACTCAGACACAAGTTATGCAACGCACCGATTTTGGCGTTACCAGAAGGAGTTGATAATTTTGTAGTCGATTGTGATGCGTCACATCAAGGGAAGGGATGCGTACTGATTCAAAAAGACAAAGTTATTGCATACGCATCTAGACAACTAAAATATTCAAGGACGAAGATTCTGAGTATTGCTGAGACATACGCAAGATTCACATTGTGTAGATAATTATTGATATCGCTGAACCGCTTCAGGTCACTTAGCAAATTATCTTTCTTTTCAGCTTCAGTGTTCGACTTTTGCTGAATAGATCTTTGATGTGAGTGGTGATCTTCAGATCTTTAGAGATAAATTATTGTTTCTAACTTTCAGTGATCACTGAGTGCAATGAGTGTATGTTATTGCTGAATATGAATAATCACTATGACAATTGTCAAAATTCGAGCATTCAGGTTAGCTTCTATTAAGTTTATTAGTGTTAGTATAGATTAATTTTAAGAATAAGAGTTAGTTGGTTTAGAATGGCCGAAAAATCTCTAGCATTTATGGTAGTCGCTTAAAATGTCCGGTTCCTACCAATAACTGTCCGAAACATCCAATACAGTGCCAAATGCTCTAATTTATACCCAATTTATATAAAATATGTGACAACTGTCAAAATTCGAGCTTTCAGGTTAGCTTCGATTAAGTTTATTAGTTTTTATATATATTAATTTTAAGAATAGGAGTTAGTTGGTTTAGAATGGCCGAAAAATCCCTAGCATTTCCGGTAGTCGCTTAAAATGTCCGGTTCGGACCCGTAACTGTCTGAAACGTCCAATACAGCGCCAAATGCTCTAATTTATAGAAACTAACCAAAATGGGCTAACAAAGTTGAGAAAAAGACCAAAATTGAGAAAATGGACTTCAAATCTCACATTTTTGGGCTTGATAGAATTGTTTTAAAAAAAATTGTTGGGTTTGGGTGGGGCCCATCCCCATGCCCCCCCCCCCCCCCCGCCCTCTTAGATACACATATAAAAACTTATTTTTTTCTAATTCCTCTCATTTGCATCATTTCAATTTAAAAAACATCCTCTCTCTCTCTAGAAACAAAGGGACACAAACTTCATCTCTTTCTTCTTCTCTGTAAGAACTCAGCCACATTTCATCATCAAAATCATATTTTGAGCAAGCAATATTGAAGAAAAAGGTTTCCTTAATCATCCAAGTAAGTACAAACTTCATCTTCTTCATTTTTTTCTTAACATTTTTGGGGAAAACCCCACTTTTTCATGCATATTAAGTGTTTTCTTCTAACTTATGTAAATTTTGAGTTTTATGGAAAGATTATGCACCCACAAACATATAAAAATGTTTACATAATGGTGATAATCAATGACCCAAACAATAAAACTCAAGAAATAGGTGAAAAATCATGATTTTATGTGTTTTTGAGTAAAAATGGTGATTTTTGGTGCTGACAGATTTATTGCATGTGCATAAATCGTCCATCTCTTGCAAATAATATGTTCAAATATCATGAATCTTCTTTCTACAAGTTTATTTAGTGAGTTGTGGTTCTAATCCAAGTGGTCTCACTAAAAAACATTTAGTTTTGACCCCCTAAATGCTCATAACAAATCATGTGTGCAACTGGAAGTTCAACAGTAGGTAAACCCTACTTTGAACCACCATAACTCTTTGAATATTCTTCTAAATCACTTCATTTTTCTTCTGGAAGTTAATTAATGAGCTACCTTTCAAATGTCACTGATTTCATTAAAAAATATGGTGATTTGAGGTTCCAACTAATTGAAACAATATGAGTGTGCAAACTCTCAACCAATGACAGATTTGTGCATGCATGTTCAAGTGGCCATATCTCTTTCAAAACTCAATGAAAAAGGATGATTTTTTTTTTGAAGAGTTAGATTCAGTTTTCAAGTGGAATCACTTAAAAATATGGAGTTTTGACCCTCCAAACACCTAAAATACTTTAGGTGTGCAATCTGTGAAACCACCAGCAGCTAAACTCTACTTTGTGTGTTAGTATCTCCTTTGTTATTTGTCTTTAATGCATGATTCTTCTTCTAAAACTTTCTTTTATGAGTTAGGATTCATATGAATCCAGTTTCATTCAAAAATATGATGTTTTGGAGCATTAACCAATTTATTAAATTTAAGTGTGCAATCTGTCAGCTAATGACAGAATTGTGCATGCAACTTTGTAGTGTCATATCTCCTTCATAACTTCTTCAAAATCAGTGATTCTTATCTCAACTGGAAAGTCTAGAAAACACTGAGTAGAAATCCTCAAATGAGTGATTTACTAACATGGTGTAATCTGTGATGCCAGTTGTGACCCTTTGCATTGCATAAATTATTTGAATCATTTTTACATGTCCAAAATGCATCAAATTTGGTCATAATCACCATAACCCAGTACTATATCACATATAAAAATATGGGAAGCTATGTCATGTTGTAAGCCTCTACATTTTTATCATTTGGAGTACTAGAAGTTTCTGTCCAGAAGTGAAATTCTGGAATTTCTTGATTTTAACAATTATTGATCATTTGATGGTTTATAACACAACTTACGGTATAAATTACTGTATTAACGAGCATATGTGCATTATGTATAATTGGACTATAAAAAATAAAGTTGGATGTATGTGGACATTTATAAGCTTAAGGCTTATTCACTTCCATAAGTAGTTTTAGACCCATAAGCGATGGTTTAGAGAATTTCTTTTTGTTAGGGAATCATTAGGCCTTTGGGTGGGGATCGGATCGTGCTTTTGAGTAACGGAGCTTGCAAAGGTGAGTATTCACGGCCCCTCTTTTTAAATGTTTATACATCTGGGGTGTAAAGCATGTTGTTTTAATGGAAACTGAATTGATTTATATTGATTTAACAAAAAGCATATAAATCATTGTGATGAGCAACTATTTATTACACAAAATGATATGTTGAGTTATGTAAAGTCCCCATGGTACACTACTATTTAACTCTAAATGAGCCGATGATATTTGTGGATAGCGCTATTTGGTTGATATACCCACCTAACTGGCAAGTAGGGGTGCACTTTATCAATTAAGAATGCTCTACACATGTGGACTTTAGGTCCACCGCTGAGGTAGTTCGTGGGGCGTAGAATGTCGAGTAGGCTTAGTAGTGGCTCAATATCTATATATCATGCGTAATGGTAAATTTGTATTTTTGCCCATGAAATTTTAAAACATTAAAGTTGATGCGAACTTCTACTTTGCTATTTCTATACCTTGCATATAAAATATTTTGTGCATATGAAAAACCTGTGAACTCACCAACTCTTTGTAGTTGATATTTTGTTTTAACATGCTTTATAGGAAGATAAGAAGGTAATCGATCAAGCTTAGTTTATTTTTGTGGAACACCAATCAAGGCTTTATATATATCTTTTTATTTCGATGTAATTTGTTTGTTAAGACACAATTGTCAAATTGTAAACTTTTAAACTTTAAACGTTGATGTTTTAATTATGTATGTATGGTTGGTGTTTATATTCCTATTGTTGTGAACTTGAACTGTCTTACCCCGTGTTTTCGCTTTAGCGGGGTGTGACAGACTTGGTATCAGAGCCTTAGGTTATAGAGAACACCAGTTTTCTAACAAAAACCATGCACTATAACCAAAATTTTCAAAAATCAATTCTTTAAATCAATTTAAAAAAAATTAAAAATTAATACTAGTATAATTTGAATAGGCATCGTTCTAACATATCATAATTAGGCAAAGCCTGATCGCCTATGTCTAAATATGGTATGAAGAAGAAAGGATCTGCCTTAAGTTATACTAAAAGTAGGCATAGATCGGAAACCTCTTATTTCAAATTGAAAATATGATTTTTTTGATGTGAGTTCACATGTGTATGATAAAATGTTTCTGACATTTGTTAAAAAAAAATTCTTTTATATATCACAGCATTATGTCGTCATCCGACCTTTGACCCAGATGAGTCCGGTTACGTTACCGGCCGATTTAGGAGTGACGCCCCGAATCACGACGATTATGACCCATCCGAGCATAGCTACGAGGAGGATACCGCTGACTCCTCCGCTCGATCACTTACTCCTATGCATGTACCTTCATCCGCCGGCGAGGGTACATCTCGAGGGCCGAGGACGATAAGAACCGCTCGAAAGCGTGTTCTCCCTCGTCGGAGTGTGACTTTTAGAGTTCCTGTTGTACCTTTGGGGGACCCGTGACAGTCACGATCCCGGTCACGAAGTGTTACTCCTCCTCCCCCAGCTATAGGAGTCCCTGTACCACAGCCACAGGGTATGACCGCGTTGGAGCGCGCGTGAACCTCAGGGATGGCTAATGAAGTAGAGCTCCACAGGCATATATTGGACCATTATCGGCAATCCATAGATGACATCATAACGATCTTGCACACACATGACGAGTTTACGAATAGAGTCATGGAGGTTGCCCTTGATGCTAGGTTTGCGGTTTGGAGGATGCACACTTACCTAGAGTGGGTGATAGGAGCTCTGGTGATCCTATTAGGAATATTGATTTAGTTGGTGATGCATTAGTAAACCTGTTTAGGCGAAGCTTTTGGATTAAAAACACTTTTATTTCGGTCTTGTTTATTTAAGTTGTAAAAAATTTGCTATCTTTTGGGATTTGTATTTTGAAACTTGTGATGAATGTTATGTGTTATGCTTATTAAAGATATCCATGTTGCATTATATATTTCTTGATTTTATGTCTAGTTGATTGATATTAGACGTACAATATATTATAAGCTTGATCTTACTAAGTAGAATTAGATCGGAATTAGTAATAGAAATCTGATCAAAACTCAATTTGAAAAATTGTGTTTTAGATCAATGCCTCCAAGAAGACAAAATCCCGACGTTGCACGATTGGTATCCGAACAACTCATGGCAGCGCTACCAGGTATTGTTAGCCAAGTAGCAGCTGGTTTAAACGCTAATCAAATTAACAACCAGGGATCTGGAGACAGGGGATGTACGTATAAATCCTTTAGGAGCTGTAATCCTAAAGAATTCCGCGGAACTGAAGGAGCTGTCGGTTTATTAGCCTGGATTGAGAGTATGGAGTCCGTCCTCCACATCAGCAAATGCACGGAAGGAAACAAAGTAGAGTTTGCTACTTGTTTATTACAAAGGCGAGCATTGACTTGGTGGAACACTCAAGTGCAAACTAAAGGTCGGGAAGCAGCAAGCAGCCTTACATGGGAAGATTTCAAAAGCATGTTGAAGGAAGAATATTGCCCAAGGAGTGAAATTCAGAAGCTGGAAGCAGAGATGTGGAATCACGAGATGAAAGGGAATGATATAGACTCTTATACTGCCAGTTTTCATGAGCTGGCGAAAATGGTACCACATTTGGTAACACCTGAAGAAAACAGAATCGATAGATATGTTTGGGGTTTATCTCCTCTAATACGAGCAGACCCGAAAACCCTACAGCAAGCGGTGATTTCGGCAACAAGACTTACCAATAACGCTACTCGTTCTGGATTGTTTAGAACAGACAAGGTATTAGGAAATAGGAAGATGGATGAACCTGCAAGGAGACAGTTTGGAAAGAGAACGGGCAAGGAGCAAAGAACGTCAGGAAATTATGGAATTTAGGCATCGGCAATAGATAAAGGAAAAGGGATGTACCCGAGGTGTGATAAATGTAATAATCATCATCAAGGGAAATGCATTACTTGTCTCAAGTGCAACAGGAGAGGCCATGTTGCGAAGGATTGCAGGGTTGGTGAGAAGAGAGCATGTTATGAATGTGGGAGCACAGATCATTTCAGGAACAGGTGCCCAAGATGGAATTGGAGTTTTGTGTCATTAGATTTTAGACCAAAGATAAATCTGAGGCATCAAGAGTTGAAAGAATCATACGTAATTGAATATGCCAACGGTCAAGAATGTAGGGTCAATGATGTAATAATGAACTGCACTATAAACTTGGCTAGTAGGGATTTCCGTATAGATTTAATCCTGATTAAACTAGGAAGTTTTGACATAGTTGTGGGCATGGATTGGTTATCCAAAAACCGAGCCGAAATTTGTTGCTCTGAAAAGATCATTAGAATTCCGTTACCCGAAGTGGGAAAACTCGAAGTACACAGACAGAAACCCGGGGGGTATTAAAATAGTGACGTGTATGAAGATGCGTAAATATTTAAGAAAGGACGACATTGCATTTTTGTCTCATGTGGTAGATAAAAAGAACAAAGAGAAGAGCATTCAAAATCTTCCGATAGTACGAGATTTTCCTGAAGTTTTCCCAGATGAGTTCCCTGGGTTACCCCCGCAAAGACAAGTTGAGTTTCACATAGAGTTAGTTCCAGGAGCCGCACCTGTAGCAAAATCACCTTACCGGTTAGCCGTTAGAAATGCAGGAATTATCGGAACAACTTCAAGAGCTACTCGATAGGGGATTCATCAGACCCAGTTCTTCACCTTGGGGAGCTCCAGTTTTATTTGTCAAAAAGAAGGATGGATCTTTTCGAATGTTCATTGATTACAGAGAACTCAACAAGTTGACAATCAAGAACCGGTACCCTCTTCCTCGAATCAATGACTTATTCGACCAACTTCAAGGTGCTACATACTTCTCGAAGATCGATCTTAGGCCTGGAGATCACCAAATGAGAGTCCGAGAAGAGGATATTCCCAAAACAGCGTTTAGGACTCGTTACGGTCATTACGAGTTCCTAGTTATGCCCTTCAGGCTAACAAACGCACTGGCAGTCTTCATGGATTTGATGAATAGAGTATGTCGACCATACCTAGACAAATTGGTGATCATGTTTATAGATGATATACTCATTTATTCTCGGGACAAGAAGGAGCATGAACAACATTTAAGGTTGATACTAGAATTGCTCAAGAACGAAAAGTTGTACGCCAAGTTCTCCAAATGCGAATTTTGGATTCGAGAAGTACATTTTCTTGGCCATGTAATAATGAAAAGGGAATTCATGTTGACCCAGCAAAAAACGAGGCCATTAAGAAATGGGAACCCCCGAAGACACCAACCGAGATCCGTCAATTTCTTGTATTAGCAGGCTATTACAGACGATTCATCGAGAATTTCTCTAGAATCGCACAACCACTAACAACGCTCACCCAAAAGGATAAGAAGTTTATTTGGGGGGAGAAACAAGAGGAAGCATTTCAGACACTCAAACACATGTTATGCAACACACCGATTTTGGCGTTACCAGAAGGAGTGGATAACTTTGTAGTCTACTGTGATGCGTCACATCAAGGGATGGGATGCGTACTGATGCAAAAAGACAGAGTTATTGAATAAGCATCTAGACAACTAAAGATTCACGAGAAGAATTACACCACTCATGATTTGGAGTTAGGGGCGGTGGTGTTCGCACTCAAAATCTGGAGACACTATCTATACAGCACCAAGTGCACCATTTTCACTGATCGCAAAAGCCTCCAGCACATCCTTGACCAGAAAATGCTCAATATGAGGCAAAGAAGATGGGTTGAGCTACTTAGTGACTACGATTGTGAAATAAAGTACCATCCAGGCAAGGCTAACATAGTAGCCGACGCATTAAGCTGAAAGGAAAGAATAAAACCAACAAGAGCACGTGCTATGGGAATGATGGTTCTGACGAGTTTAGACTCAAATTCTGGAAGCACAAGGAGAAGCTTTGAAAGAAGAAAACATGAAGAATGAAGCCTTGCAACACTTAGAGAAAGAATTTGAAATGCAAGCAGATGGGGTGCGTTTCTTTAAGAATAAAGTATGGGTACCGAAGGTTGGTAATCTACGATCCACCATTTTGGATGAAACCCATCGATCTAGATATTCGATTCACCCAGGAACAGATAAAATATATAAGGATTTGAAAGAATATTATTGGTGGCAAGGATGAAGAAAGATATTGCCGTGTTCGTAAGCAGGTGTCTGACTTCTTCTAAGGTAAAGGCCGAACATTAGAAACCATCTGGTTTACTCCAACAGACTGAAATACCACAATGGAAATGGGAACAAATAACAATGGATTTCGTGACTAAGCTACCCAGAACTGGAAAAGGACACGATACTATATGGGTTATAGTAGATCGACTTACCCATTCGCGAAGATTTCAGCATGGAAAGGCGTGCACATATCTACATTAATGAAATAGTTACACATCATGGTGTGCCTATTTCCATTATTTCAGACAGAAACACACGATTTGAAATGAAAAATTAATTTCAAATCATGTTTTCTGAATATGAAACTCTCAAAAACGGAATCAAAGGTGAAAATATTTTGGTCAATCAATTCAGGGCTGAAAGTCAAATATATAAAGAAAATTGTCAAGAAGCTGAACATATTCTTAAAAAAGTTTCTGAAGAAAAACTTGTTTTAAAAGAAAAAAGGACAGCTTACAAAAGGAAATTATCAATGAGAAGTCTGAAAAAGAAATTATGAATGTTAAAATGAATTTTCTGAATCAAGAGAGACTTGATCTTTATAAAAAAATTAAGGAATTAGAAGATTTAAATTTTAAAAGAGGACAAACTGAACAAACTATGAACATTTTAACTAGTCAGGCTCAAAATTCAAAATTTTACAACATAAAAGCAAGTTTAGGATATAATGGCAGTCAAATACTAAAAAAGGCACCTACAAATCTGTATGATTATCTAAAATGCAAAATTTCAATGAATCTGTTAGGATCCAAAGAATCCTATGAATTTGGATCCTATGTTTGGAATGTTTTGTAAAGTCATTATTCAGATATTCTGAATTTCAGAATAGAAGTTCTGAAGTTCAGAATAAAAGTTCTGAATTTCTGAAGATAACTTCTGAAGACAGAAAAGTTCTGAAAGACAAATTCTGAAGAAGTTCTGAAGAATTCAGAAGTGGTTCTGAATAGAGTTTTTGATGACGTGTCTTAATGTCCTTGGGCGGTGATTTAAATACATGTAACTGTAGCTTTGTAGTATATATAGAGAGTCTGTTAGACAGTTAGGAAGTTGAACATAAATAGAACACCACACATGAGGGTCGTTTAAAGGTGTAAGTGTGTATTTCTCTGTAAAGCTTTGTACAGTTCTAATAAAATAAGGATTCATGAGCATTCTATATTAGATCTGTTGTAATATGGGACTATCAGAATCAAATACAGATGTTACTCTAGACCTGTGAACTATTCTTTGCCTGAAAGAATACCATTTGTAAAATCAGAGACTTTGTTTTCAGAAGAAACACCTCTTAAAACTGGTGAACCAGAAATAATTTCTGAAACAGAAGAAATAAATATAAGTTCAAACATTTGTGAATCTTCTAAATCAAATATTATTTCTGAAGAAAAATCTGAAGTAATTGTTAAATCTGAAATAATTTCTGAAGTTACTTCTGAGATAACTTCTGAGATAACTTCTGAATTCAATTCTGAAGTCATTTTAGAAGATATTTCTGATAATAAATCAGAACATGAAGAAAAATATGATGAATTCTCAGAAATCGACTCTTTAATAAATGTTGATGAGAATCCAAATATATTTTTTGATAATTCTGATGATGAGTTTACAACAACAAAAAATTCAAATATTTTTGCAACAAGTATGACTCAAAATAAATTTTCAGAACTAATAAATGCTTCTGATTCAGAAGATGATGATGATCATATGGTGCAAGTCATTGATAAAAATGGCTATTTGGTTTACAAATCACAATCTTGTATGACTGAAGGAGAAATACTAAAAACTGAAGCTTCAAAGATACCTTCAGAAATGTTTGGTCCTATGTTTTTAAAACCAGAATCTCAGATATCTGAAAATTTTACTTCTTCAAAATTTTCTCCTACTACTACTAACACTTCATTAACTTCATCACCATGTTCAGTAACATCTTCTGGCTTCAACACCAGAGTTAAAAACTTTGAAAAAGAACAATCCTCAAATTCTCTCTCTGAAGTTCAGAAAATTAACTCAAATTCTGAGGTTAAACCTAAAGTGAACAAAAGAATTTTTTATACTAATCTTCATTTCTTATCGTCTACAGAGCTATCCACTTTAGTATGGAGAAAGAAAGATGAAAGACTGTCAAAGAATGACAAATTAGATAGTTTTTCAATTTCAAATAAAAGTGATGTACCTAAATCAAAGATAGTAAAAAAAAGAATCTTTGTTGAAAAATCAAATGTTATTGATTCTTATATGTCTATTGTTGTTGTAAATACTTTAAAGAATCATATTCACTGTATTAATTGTGGTCATCATAATTTTCATCTTAACTCCAAAACAAACAAGAAGAATTTGATGAAATCTATTCAGAAATGTTCAGCTATATTGACAAATTCAATTAAAAAAAAAAAAAACTAAGAAAGATAAATTTCAAAGTTCTGAACAAACTTCTGAATTGAAAAATCTGAAGACAAAGTTCAGAACTTCAAATTTTATTACTAATCTCAAAGGACCCATTCTGAAATGGGTACCTAAAACTCAATGATCTCTTTTGCAGATATGTCATGTGTGGGTCTTAGATTCTGGATATGCAAGACACATGACACCTTTCAAAGAACTACTAACTGATTACCATTAAAGATATGGAGGAACTGTTAGCTTTGGAAACAATGCAAAGGGATATGTAAGAGGATATGGCACTTTCATTAAAGGAGATGTGACAGTAATGAATGTTTTCTATGTTGAGGGATTAAGACATAATCTTTTCAGTATTAGTCAATTCTGTGACAAATACTGGAAGGTTAATTTTGACATAGAGCACTGTCATGTTCTGAGTACAGCAAACAAAAATGAATTAACTGCTTATAGAGATGGTGATATCTACACAACAACATTCACTGCGACTGGTCAACTACAAGGTGTATGTTATATGTCTACAACAATGAGAAATGATAGTTGGCTTTGGCACAGAAGAATGTCACATCTGAATTTCAAAGCCATTTCTGAACTAGGCAAACATCAATCTGTAAGAGGACTACCAAAGATCAGATTTGAAAAGAACTCTCTTTGTTCTGCATGTGAACTAGGGAAGATCAAAAGAAGTTCGCATCCTCTGAAAATGCTATCTTCACGCAAAGCTCCACTTGAAATGCTACATATTGATTTGTGTGGACCAATGAAGACTCAAAGCATGGGTGGAAAGAAATACATTCTTGTCATAGTAGATGAATACACAAGATACACATGGATTGAATTTCTGAGACTCAAATCTGATACTTCTGAAAGATTGATACCCTTTCTAAAGAATAGAACTTTGGCAGAGGCTGCAAGAACCATGCTGGCATATTCAGAACTTCCTCTTTCTCTTTGGGTAGAAGCTATTGCTACTACATGTTTTACTCAGAACAGGATCATTCTAAACATAAAATTTCTTAAAACTCCTTATGAGATTCTAAAACAAAGCAAACCCTCTATTGATTATTTTAAAATCTTTGGTTGCAGGTGTTTTCTAAAGAATGATACTCAGTATCTTGACAAATTTGCACCAAAAGGTGTAGCTGGTATCTTTGTTGGCTATTCCCAAAGATCCAAAGCCTACAGAGTACTTATTAAAGGAACTCAAAGGATCATTGAGACTACAAATGTCAGATTTCATGAGCCAACATTGACCTCTGAACAAGACAGTTCAGAACTCGCACATAAACCAACTTCTGAAAGTTTGGACTCAGAACATAATCAGACAAACTCTACTTCTGAATCTCAAACTTTACTTAAAACAAATTTAGACAATTTATGTCAAGAGTTATTTGATATTTCTCTAATGTTTCTGCAGATTATCAAAATCCTTCTCCCATCAGAAGCACAAATGATCAAGACATTTCAGAAATACAAATTTCAAGTACATTAGCACCGCAAATCTCAACCTCAAATTCAGAACTTCCAACTTCTGAAAATGTACATCCAACTTCTGAACCAGTTCAAGTTACTTCTGAACCAGTTCAAGCTACTTCTGAACAAGTTGTTTCTGAACCAGTTCAAGATACTTCTGAAAATGTTCATCAAAGTTCTGAACCAATTCAGAATGTTCCATTTGAGGGGGAGACTTAGATTTACATTCAGTTATCAATCATGATACTGAAACTCAAGCAATTGTTGATGATTATGATTCTCAGAACAATGTTTCATCTGTTCAACCATTGCCAAATGTGAACAAAAGGACATCAAGTCATCCAGTGCATCAAATTATTGGAGATGCATCAAAAGGTGTTCAAACAAGATCTGCAACAGCAAATGAGTGTCTGTATGTAAATTTCTTAAGTAGCATGGAACCCAAAAAACCATATGAAGCACTTCAAGATCCAGACTGGATTTTAGCCATGTAGGATGAGTTAAATCAATTTGAAAGAAACAAGGTCTGGAGATTGATACCAAAACCAAAAGGTAAATCTATCATTGGCACAAAATGGGTATTCAGAAATAAAAAGGATGAAAATGGTATTGTTGTAAGAAACAAAGCAAGGCTTGTATCTAAGGGGTATTGTCAACAAGAAGGAATTGATTATGATGAAACCTTTGCTCCTGTTGCTAGATTAGAAGCCATTAGAATATTTCTTGCATATGCTGCTCACAAAAACATGAAGGTGTTTCAAATGGATGTGAAATGTGCATTTCTGAATGGTATTTTACATGAAGAAGTGTATGTTGAACAAACAGAAGGCTTTGTAAACAAAGAATTTCCAGATCATGTCTACATTTTAGACAAAGCCTTATATGGTCTTAAACAAGCACCAAGAGAATGGTATGATACTCTTACAACTTTTCTTCTGAATTCTAAATTCAAAAGAGGTACTGTTGATACCACTTTATTTCTGAAAAAGGAAGGCGATGATATGATATTGATACAAATATATGTAGATGACATTATTTTTGCCTCTACTAATCCAAAGTTTTGTAGTAATTTTGAGAAAATCATGCAAACTGAATTTGAAATGAGTATGATGGGAGAGTTGATATTTTTCCTTGGTCTTCAAGTTAAACAACTTCCCACTGGCATATTCATTAATCAATCTAAGTATGTCTCAGATTTACTTAAGAAGTTTGACATGACAGATTGTTGAAGTATTCAAACTCCAATGGCCACTGCAACTAAGTTAGAACCTGATCTGAATGGAAAATCTGTTGATCAGAAAAAGAACAGAGGCATAATTGGATCTTTGCTTTACTTGACTGCTAGTAGACCAGATATAATGTTTGCTACATGTATTTGTGCCAGATATCAAGCTAATCCTAAGGAATCACACCTTCTAGCTGCAAAAAGAATACTTAGATACCTAAAAGGTTCTCCTTCATTGGGACTTTGGTATTCTAAGGATTCTAGTTTTGAACTAACAGCATTTACAGATGTAGATCATTGTGGATGCAAATTAGACAGGAAAAGCACTTCTGGATCATGTCAGTTTCTGGGTGATAGATTGGTAAGCTGGTCTTCAAAGAAACAAAATTGTGTTTCTACTTCTACAGCAGAAGCTGAGTATGTAGCAGCTGCAATATGTTGCTCACAAGTGATCTGGATGCAAATTCAACTCAAAGACTATGGTTACACTTTCAATCCTGTTCAGCATTCAAAGACCAAGCATATTGATGTAAGATATCATTTTATCAAAGATCATGTGGAAAAAGGTAATATTGAAATGTTTTTTGTTCAGACAGATTATCAGTTAGCTGATTTATTTACCAAAACTCTTGATGAAAAACGATTTAACTTCTTGGTAAGTAAATTGGGCATGATGAATATGTCTATGTAAGTATTAGACATCAACTATACTTTAGAGGTTATATTCTGAGGTTCTTATCTGAAAATTCTGAATAGTTTGCCCTTCAGAAATATTCTGAAGTTCAATATTCAGATCTTTTCTTCTTTTCAAACTTAGAAGTATAATCCTTCTTTATCTAGGTTGATTGTCTTTTAATACTTTTCATATTTTTTTCATTTCTCTAAATATTTTCTTGTTTCTTTGATAAAGTTGCACTGATTAAGGGGGAGAATCATAGTTGCTAATGATTCAAGGGGGAGTGATATTAATTTCACAATTCTGAACTACTCTTTCCTACAAAACAGATCTGAAATGCTGAAATCAAGTCTTGAACTTCATATCTAAGAAATATGAACAAGCTTCCTTAGATAAAATAATTTTTCTGTTTGTTCAAACCTACTTCTGAATTCTCAAAATGTTTTATATTTTTCAGAAGTTTGTAGTTTTAAATAATTTTTGGTCTTCTAAAGTGATACATGTTTAGTTCTGAACTAAACTTAAAAGTTCTGAGGTTCTTCTGAATTCTTTCTTTCAGACTTCTGAACTTATTCTCAGAAGTTCTGAACAATTTCTGAAGTTTTTGAACTTGTTCTCAGAACTTAACTTCCCGTTGATATTTCTTAAGTATCACTTAAGCGTGTGCCACGTGTTTTAATTTCATTGAATATTTCTTAAGCACGTCGATTAAACGGTTCGTTTATCCAACTTAATGATGATTACTACTCTAATCACATTCACTTTTTGGCCACGTGTCCATCAGCGCTTATCTAGTCTTATAAATCAATGAATTCTTCATCGTGTTCATTTTTTAGCGATTTTACTCCGAGAAATCTATCTGTTTTCATTGATCTTCAATCCATTTCAAATCCTTGTTCTTCAAATATAATGTCTACTTCAAAAGCTATGGTTTCTACTTCCTCGAGCCTAAATGACAGTAACGGATCATCGTGTGATGGTTCATTCAAAATCGTACCTCAAAAATTGGTTGTTGGAACAATGAAAATTCCACTCAATGAAGATCATATGGTTCAAGACACAGCCACAACTGCTACTAATCAAGCCGGATCTTAAAACCCTAACCCTAACCCTAACCTGAGAACTGATAAAATTGGGGAAACACAAGTTGAACCTATTGAAGTTGTTTGTGGATCAAATGCTGGTGATAGTGAATCCCAGACTCGTGCTGAAAGCAGTGATATGCCAAAACTTTATGTCCCTGCTGAGAAACTGCTAGAAATCAAGAAAAATAATTGTGCTTTGAAATTTAAATAGACAGACTTCATTGATGATCAAATGATTTTGATCGAAATCCTGAAGAAACATCCACTCCGTACTCTACTCTCTAGGAAATTCTCTATTCCTACTTCTTATCTTCAACAATTGTGGTACTATGCTAAGGTTGATGAATCTGAAGATGAAATTGTCTCCTATGTCCATGCTTACAAGGTCTGTATCTCTATGGATGATATTAGATGTCTTCACTTTTTGGCAAAACCAGATGAGGTTCTTGGGAAAACCACTTATGATCCAATTCCATCTTCCACAGAAACGATCTCAGATTTCATGAGTTTGGGATACTCTGAAAATCTAAATGCTTTAAGTTCTTTTAGAAGAAAGTGTTTACCTCCAATATGGTACTGCTTATTCTCAATTCTGAACACTTGTCTATCTGGGAAAAGTTCAAGTTTGGATCAAGCTTCAGCAAATGTGAGGTTCATCTTTCATGGAGTTGCATTCAAAAAGCATTATGATTATGCTTCTCTTATTTTTGAAAAACTCAAATCTGCTGTTTTGAAGAAGTCCACATTCAACTACATTCCATTTCAGAGATTCTTTCAAACACTCATCAAAGGAGCAATGAAAGCAGTGCCAACAATTCCTGTTCTAGCACATGAGGTACATGTTCCCATCTTTTCTATGGACAGTTTAAGACCACCAAATACAAAGCTTACATTTCCAAATGCAGTTCCACTTCCTTCTCACTTACTTGATCTTGTAAGTACACCAAATAGGATTGTGAGTGAGTATTTAGAATCTACGGGATTACCTCAACCAGTAGTCCCTTCCCCTGATTCAAACCAGAGTGGTGATAATGCAAGGGAGTCTATACTTGTTAGAAAGAGAGGGGAGGCTGTTCAAGGGGAGAACAACCTCAAAGAGTAAAGAGGAAAAATGAAAATGAGAGAATGGGTAGAAGAGTAAGAAAAAGAATTGAAGAGGGGAGAACACAGGTAAAAGAAAAACAAACCTGTGAACCACCTGTTACTAGACGGGCACCCACATCTTCTATTATTCCACATTCTTTGGTGGATGATATTGAAAAAGCCAGTGAGCCCATGGCAAATTTGGTTACCCCCCCCAACCACTCACCCATATCTCAACAGAAGGGTGTTTCATCAACACATATGGGGCAAGCAGCTTATAATCCATTAGGACCCCAATTGGAGGTTCCTTTTGTTGAAAATGAAGGATAAATGTCCCCCCTTCACCATTTTGAGCACATTGAGTCTAAGGGTCCACTCAACCTTGAGCCTACTGAACCACTTAATGTGGAATCTATTCACACTAGCTCACATCTTTCAGATGTCACTAAGCAAGGTGTTTGTCACATTGCATCAACAACTATACATATTCCTATTTTTGGATATCAAGGATTAGTTGGACGACCTGGTGGGGTGAACATCACAAAAGGCCCATTCACAGAATCACATGTGGTTCATGATGTCTCTGTGGCACATACAGGCCAGCCTTCTTCTAAAGGACTGCAAACAAGACCATCTGTTGGTCTTGGATCCATACCCACATCTTCTGAATTCTCAGAATTCAAAGATTTCTGTACTTCTGAATTTGCAAAGATTCAGAAGGACATCAAAGAATCGACGGATACAACTAAAAAGGTGATGGAGGATAGGTTGGATCAACAAGGGGTGAGTATGGTGAATTAGCTGAATGAGTTTCATCTCCAATCTTCTAATGGTCTAAATAATTTCAAACAAGCACTTCTGACTGCTTTTTCTGAAGTTGCTTCATCCGTTTCTTCTCTGAAAGCTTCTTAGATTTCTTCTTCATCTGCTCAACCAGATTCTTCTACTTATGCAATAAAGGCTGACATTACTCAGATTTTAAATCAGCTTTCTTCTATTCAGAGTTCTCAGACAGATTTAAGCACAAGGTTATCTATTCTAGAATGCAGGCCTCAATCATATACTTCTAAAAGGAGTCTTGATGATCAGGATCCTGATAATTAAAAAGGGTAGAAAAGACAGAGAGTATCTGAATCAGAGAATGTTGAAAATGTTCAAGAACAAAGTTCTGAGAAAACTTTTGAAGATGCTCAGAATGGTGGTGAAGCATCTAATAGAGTTTCTGAAGCAATAGAAGATATCTTATTTGCAGAACATGAAGGGTAAGAGGCAAATGTTCATTCTTCTGAAGATACAGTAGTGGAAGGGTATGACACAGAGAAGTTATCCTTTGATTCTGAAGGTAACTTAAGCTCAGACAATACAGATACTATTCCTGATTCAAATGAAGAGATGCTAAGGGAATATCTTGCATTTGAAGATGTAATTAGTGAGCCCAGTGATCTTTCTGATGTTATTATGTTTGAAGAAGATATGTCTGAAGCTAATATGGGAGAAAGTTCTGAAGACAATGAGATAAAGGATTTAGTAATTTGGAAGCCTCAACAACTTCTGAGTGATGAATACAGAAGACCTTCTGAAGAGTTATGGAATACACTAAGTCAATTTTGCTGGGTGCATGTCTTTCTGAACAATCCAAGAAGTCTGGAATGTAGACTTTTGGACAACAGGTTTTCAGTTTTCAGAGATTTTCTTGATCAGCCAGATGAAAGAGTTGAACTATAATTTGATTTAAGTCATACGAGAGGAACTGAAATTGCAGATGAAATTTTAATGGTCTACTCTGGAAAATTTGAAGTAAGAGTCAGATCCTGCATCACAATTCCCAAAATTGATATTCCTCTTCTTGAAGAACCTATTCTAGGTCAAATCTATGAAAAGGAAGATATGTTTCTTTTTGGAGAAATCAGCTTAGAGTTTCCTGAAGTTATTTACTTTCATATATATAAAACCAGTCTGAGGTTTGCAAAACTAGAAGATTTTGTAAATGATGAGTGGTCTGAAGAACAAATCTCTCAAGTTAGAAACTTTGTTCAGAAGCTTGGTGTTCAGAATCTGAATGATTCCACTCTTATAAAGAAAATTAGATGTTTGTCAAAGACTGTTGAAGATGATTTGGTAATATACAGATTTGGAGCAGAAAGAAGAAATGGATATTTATGTGAATTTACTCAGTATGATCTGTACAAACTAAGATTGCAAGACAAATTGACAGTTCTTCAGTTCTGTGTTGCTAGAAGTGAAGTTGAACTTGTTTTTGAAGTCAGAAGAATTTTGGGAATCTACATAAGGAACATCATCAAGTATGACTTTCAATTAGCTTTGGAATTTGGTTTATTTGAAGTGAATTTGTTGGAACCTGTAAATCTTGAAGATACAACAATAACTAGAGTGTTCACTAGTCCAGATATTGGGTTCAGATATACAGTGGAAGGAAATAAAACCTTTTTGACTTCAGATATTCCAAAATACTCTAACTCAACTTTGAATTGGTTTCTTAGTTATGCAAAGGATTATATTGAAGATTCAGATGTCAAAGAAGAAATCATATACCTGATCAAAGAAATAATTCATTTTAGAGAAATTGTAAGGAAGAGTTATCTAGCTGGTCACAAAAGAGAAAACAAGATCAGAAGAGCTGATTATCTACTTAGTGATACTTATGATTTCCAAATTCATTCAAAGAGACAAGACTTGGAGGAAATTCTGAAGTTTTTCTGAATATTGAAAGTTCTGAACCAAGTCAGAAGGATAAAGAGAAAGGAAAAGAAGTCATTTCTGAAGCTATTTCTGAAAAGTTGGTTCCTGTAGAGCAAATATATGAAGAGGAACAACTGCAAGTGCAAAGAATAGAAGAAAGCGCTTTCACTATGTTTCTTGAATATTTACATCCAGAAATGTTCATGGAATATGAACAGAAGTTCAACTATATTGATTGCTGGATTCAAAAGTCCTTTGGTTGGAAACAATGGTACTTAGATATCATTAGAAAGATAAGGATCCCAATTAATGAAGCAAGAAAGGAAAGTCCAGTGGTCAAGGTAATTAATGCTGACTTGAAGACAAGACAAAATTACATGTATGCCATCTTTACAGTTGAAAGACAAAATGGTGAGATTTCTACCTTTTCTGAAGCTGATTTCCAGAATGTGTATCTCAGAGATCTACTCAGAGTTTACAGAAGCCTTTATCCTTTTCATGATTCAATTGATAGAGATATCATAATAGCTTCAAAAGGCACTGGGTTCTTAAAAGAGAAAAAGATCTGAAGAAGTTCTGAAGACACTTCTGAAGAGGTTCTGAAGAAGTTCTGAAGATACATCTGAAGAAGATCTGAAGGAGTTCAGAACCCATTCTGAACTTGTCTGTTATGAATGCTTTGTTACTTTAGTCTTTCTATTGTATGTATAAATAGATAGTTAGTTAGATTGTTAGAACTAATGTTTTCAAAAACCTTGTAAAGTTATATTCTGTAATACAGTACATTCAATCAATACATATTACATTTGGCTATTATCATTCCTGTCATAATCTTTTCATATATTGATATGTTGATTGTTTGGGTCCTAACAATTGGTATCAGAGCCAATTCATCTGTTTTTGAAGATTTGAGAAAGAACTTGTAAGATCTGACAGTTCTTAGTGTTCTTGATCTACAAAATTCAAATTCAACTCAGGTGAATTCTCGATCTTCTAACAATCAAAGATGTCTAAAGAAATAGTCTCAATTGGATCTGAAACGAAACCACCAACTCTCTTCTTGGGAGAATATCATCAATGGAGAATTAGAATGATTCAATTCTTGGATAACATAGATGAAGCCTTAATGCAATATATCACAAATGGCCCACCAGAGGTATTTGTTGAGATTCCAGCAGTTCCCAGAACTGAATCCACCCCTGAAATCCCTGCATCAAAAATCAAGAAGAGTCCTGGAATGTATAATCCAGCTGAAAAGGCTCAAATGAAAGTTGATAGAAGAGCATTAACTTTACTCACCATGGCAATTCCCAATGAGATATTCAATAGGGTTGATAGTTTAACTTCAGCAAAAGCCATGTGGGATGAAGTAGAAGCTCAGATGCAAGGAAGTATAAAGGCTCAAGCACAGAGATTAAATATCTGTGTAGGAACATATGAAAATTTCAGATACAAAGAAAATGAATCTATCACTGATACATATCATAGATTCAATAACATTCTGAATGATCTAAGAATAAATGGTGTTCAGAAATCAAATTCTGAGATAAACAACAAATTTCTGAACAATCTGGGAAATGAATGGTCAAGTTTTTCAGATAATATGGTAACTAGGAACTTGTCTAGAAAGACAATTCATGATGTCTATGGCATCTTGTTCCAACAAGAGGACAAGATCAAAGTTAGACAGTATGAACAAAAGAAGACACAAGAAACAGTTGCCCTTCTGAGCAAGAACTACAATAATTCTTTGACCATTGCTACCAAGAAAGTTTGTGAGATCCCAGAGATAACAGTGTGTGATGGGGATGAATCAGATGAAGAGCTTAAAAGGATTTCTGATAATATGACAAGGCAATTCAAACAAAGATATAATCAAAAATATCAGAATAAACCTAGATCTGAAGTTGGACCTAAGAAAGGTCAAGAGGCTGGTCAATCTGAAACATCTGAACCAGCAAGATGTTTCAACTGTGGAAAGCCTGGACATTATGCAAGACAATGCAAGATGCCAAAAGTTAAGAATTCAGGTTATTATGAGAAGAAGCATCTATTAGCAAAGAAAAAGGATCTTAATCCTGCTATAGTGACCAAGTATGAAGAAGACTGGTTAAACTGGAGTGATGGAGATGATGATGAAGAAGTTGCTCACTATGCAACAAATTGCTACATGTGTCAAATGGATCTAGAAAAGGACAAACAAGACACTGAGGTATTTTCTTCATCTTCTAAACAAAATTCTGAACATAATTCTGAAATTAATACTAAAGATTCAGAAATGACAAATCAATTTCAAAATATGTTTTCTGAATTTGAAACACTTAGAAACAGAATTAAAGGTGAAAGAATTTTGGTCAATCAATTCAGAGCTGAAAGTCAAATATATAAATAAAATTGTCAAGCAGCTGAACAGATTCTTGAAAAAGTTTTTGAAGAAAAACTTGTTTTAAAAGAAAAAATGGGTAGTTTACAAAAAGAAGTTGTTAGAACCCAAACAATCAAGATATCAATATATGAAAAGATTATGACAGGAATGATAATAGCCAAATGTAATATGTATTGATTGAATGTACTGTATTACAGAATATATCTTTACAAGGTTTTTGAAAACATTAGTTCTAACAATCTAACTAACTATCTATTTTTATATACAATAGAAAGACTAAAGTAACAAAGCATTCATAACAGACAAGTTCAGAATGGGTTCTGAACTCCTTTAGATCTTCTTCAGATGTATCTTCAGAACTTCTTCAGAACCTCTTCAGAAGTGTCTTCAGAACTTCTTCAGATATTTTTCTCTTTTTAGAACCCAGTGCCTTTTGAAGCTATTATGATATCTCTATCAATCTCCCCCTTAGCTTCAAAAGTTTACATCATACTTCCAGAAATTCAGAATTTCTCTTACATCATTCAGAATTAGTCTTCTGTATTCAAGTAAGGATTCAGCAAATCTAACCATTTCTTTTGCAAGTTTCTTGTGCTTCTCCCAATCTTCATTGCTCAGAGTCTTTGGTCTTCTATTCTGTCTTTTTACCAAACGATCTCTGATTGCCATGAGAGTTCCATTGCAACATTTGTGGAGTTCTTCAAATCTCACAAATAATAGTTCCTGAAAGCATTTACAAACGAAGCCAGGAGGATGAATTACTAAAGTGCTTTTCTTCAAATTCTGAATATATGGTAGACTCAGATTTGGTTTGCTTAAGTGTACTTGTTTCTTGTTTAGAACATAAGCAACTTGGAAATCAGTCTTTGCAGCCCATATAAATTCTCTGTATAATCCATCTCTAAGCACTGGAAAAGATTTTCTGAACTTGGTGATCGAGTCATGGAAGGGATAAAGACTTCTGTAAACTCTGATTAGATCCCTGAGATATATATTCTGAAAATCAGCTTCAGAGAAGGTAGAAACTTCACCATTTTGTCTTTCAAGAGTAAAGAATGCATACTTGTAATTTTGCCTTGTTTTCAAGTCAGCATTAATTACTTTGATCACTGGGCTCTCCTTTCTGGCTTCATTGATTGGAATTCTTAACTTTCTGATGATATCTGAATACCATTGTTTCCAACCAAAAGATTTATGAATCCAACAATCAATATAGTTAAATTTTTGTTCATACTCCATAAATATTTATGGATGAAAATATTCAAGGAACATGGTTAAGGCATTTTCTTCAATCCTTTGTTCTTGAAGATGTTCCTCTTCAGATACTTGTTTTACAGGAACCAGCTCTTCAGATATAGCTTCAGAAATAATTTCTTTACCTTTCTCTTTTTCTTTTTGACTGAGTTCAGAAGATTCCATATTCAGAGAAAACTTCAGAATTTCCTCCATGTCTTGCTTCTTTGAGTGAATTTGAAAATCATAAGCACCACTTAGTAGATAATCAGCTCCTCTGATTTTGTTTTCTCTTTTATGACCAGCAAGATAACTTCTTTTTACATTCTCTCTGAAGCGAATTCTTTCTTTTATCAGATAAGCAATTTCTTCTTTAATGTCTGATTCTCCAACATAATCATTTGAATATTCAAGAAACCAATTCGGAGTTGAGTTGGAGTATTTTGGAATATCTGAGGCCAGAAAGGTTTTATTTCCAATCACTGTATATCTGAATCCAATGTCTGGACAAGTAAACACCCTAGCTATTGTTGAATTTTCAAGATTTACAGGTTCCAACAAATTCATCTTTGATAAACCAAATTCCAGAGCTAGTTGAAAATCATGCTTTATAATGTTTCTTATATAGATTCCCAGAACTCTTCTGACTTCATAAACAAGTTCTGCTTCATTCTTTGCAACACAGAAAGAAAGAACTGTCAATTTGTCCTGCAGTCTTAACTTGTATATGTCATATTGAGTAAACTCACATAAGGATCCATTTCTCCTTTCAGCTCCAAATCTATATATTAACAAATCATCTACAACAGATTTAGAAAAACATCTGATCTTCTTTATGAGAGTTGAATCATTTAGATTCTGAACTCCATACTTCTAAATAAAATTTCTGACTTGAAGTATTTTATCTTCAGGCCATTCATCATTAACAAAGTCTTCCAGAGTTGCAAACTTCATACTTTTTCTGTACATGTAGAGATAAGTTTCTTCAGGAAATTCCAAACTTGGTCCTCCAAAACCAAATATATCTTCTTTTTCATAAACTTGATCTAAAATGGGCTCATCAAGAAGAGGAATATCAATCTTTGGAATCAAAATGCAAGGTCTGACTCTTACTTCAAATCTTCCAGAGTAGATCATTAAAATTTCATCTGCAAGATCAGTTCCTTCCATATGTTCTAGATCAACTTCAAGTTCAACAACTTCATCTGGTTGATCAAGAAAATTTCTGAATATACAAAATCTGTTATCCAAAAGTCTACACTCCAGACTTCTTGGTTTATTAAAAATAAATATGTACCCAACAAAACTGATTCAGAATTTTCCATAATCTTTCAGAAGCACTTCTGAATTCTTCACTCAGAAGTTGTTGAGGCTTCCAAATTACTAAGGTTTTGTTTCTTCTGAGCTTTCTCCCATATTTACATCAATAACATCCTCTTCAAATATGATCACATCAGAAAGATTGCATGGTTCTCCAATAACATCTTCAAAAGCAAGGTATTCCCTTAGCATTTCTTCATTAGAGTCTGGAATTATATCTGTGTTATCTGAGCTTATGTTTCCTTCAGAATAAAAAAAATATCTTTTTTGTTTCATACCCTTCCTCTACTGTATCTTCAGAAGAGTGAACGATTTCCTCTTGACATTCATGTTCTGCAAACAAGATATCTTCTATTGCTTCAGAAACTCTATTAGATGTTTCACCAATATTCTGAGCATTTTCAGAAGTTTTCTCCAAGCTTTGTTTCTGAACATTTTCAACATCCTCTGTTTCAGATACTCTCTGTCTTTTCTCCCCCTCTTGATTATCAGGATCCTGATCATCAAGACTTCTTTTAAAAGTATCTGATTGAGATTTGAATTCTAGAGCAGCTAATCTTGTGTTGAACTCTGTCTGAGAACTTTGAATGGATGAAAGTTGATTGGGAATCTGAGAAATATCATCTTTAGTTGCATAAACTTGTGGAGCAGAAGAAGAAGAAGGCTGAGAAGCTTTCAAAGAAGAAACTGAGGAAGCCACTTCAGAAAAAGCTGACAAAAGTGCTTGTTTAAACATATTAAGATCATTGGAAGATTGGAGATGAAAATCATTCAACCTGTTAACCATATTTTCCCATGTTGATCCAACCTAACCTCCAACACCTTTTTGGTAGAGTTCGTCAATTCCTTGATATCCTTCTGAATCTTTGCAAATTCAGAAGTACATAAATCTTTGAATTCTGTGAATTCAGAAGATGTGGGTAAGTTGCCAAGATCAACAGATGAACTTGTTTTCAGACCTTCAGAAGAAGGTTGGCCTGTATGAGCCACAAAGGCATCGTGAACCACATGTGATTCTGTGAATGGAGCTTTTGTGATGTTCACCCCACCAGGACTTCCAACTAATCCTTGAGGTCCAGAGAAAGGAATATCTATAGTTGTTGATACAATGTGACAGACACTTTGCTTAGGAACATCTGAAAGATGTGTGCTTGTGTGAATGGATGCCACATTAAGTGGTTCAGAAGGCTCAAAGTTGAGTGGACACTCAGACTCAATGTGCTCAAAACTATGAAGGGGGGACATATATCCTTCATTTTCAACAAAAGGAACCTCCAATTGGGGTCATAATGGATTATAAGCTGCTTGCCCCATTTGTGTTGTTGAAACACCCTTCTGTTGAGAGATGGGTGAGTGGCTGGGGGGGTTAACCAAGGTTGCCATGGGCTCACTGGCTGTTTCAATATTATCCACCAAAGAATGTGGAATAATAGTAGATGTGGGTGCCCGGCTTGTAACAGGTGGTTCACAGGTTTGTTTTTCTTTTACATGTGTTCTCCCCTCATCAATTTTTTGTCTTACCCTTCTACCCAGTCTCTCAGTTTCATATTTCCTCTTCACTTGTTGAGGTTGTTCTCCCCCATGAACAGCCTCCCCTCTCTTTCTAGTAAATCTAGACTTTCTTGCATGATCACCACTCTGGTTTGAATCAGGGGAAGGGATTACTGGTTGAGGTAATCCCATAGATTCTAAATGCTTACTCTCAATCCTAGATGATGTACTTACAAGATTAATTAAATGAGAAGGTAGTGGAAGTGCATTTGGAAATTGAAGTTTTGCAATTGGTGGTCTTAAACTGTCCATAGTGAAGATAGGAACATGTACCTCATGAGCTAGAACAGGAATTTTTGAGACAGCCTTCATTGCTCCTTTGATGAGTGTTTGAAAAAATCTCTGAAATGGTATGTAGTTGAATGTGGACTTCTTCAAAATTGTAGATTTGAGTTCATCAAAAATGAGACTACCATAATCATAGTGTTTATTGAAGGCAACTCCATGAAAGATAATCCTCTCATTTGCTGAAGCTTGATCTAAATTTGAGCTCTTCCCAGATAAGCAGGTATTCAGAATGGAAAATAAGCAATACCAAATTGGAGGTAAACATTTTCTTCTAAAAGAGCTCAAAGCACTAAGGTTTTCAGAGTAACCAAAGCTCATAAAATCTGAGATCATTTCTGATGAAGATGGAATTGAATCATAACAGGTTTTCCCAAGAACCTCATCTGGTTTTGGCAAATAGTGAAGGCTCCTAATATCATCTACAGATATGCATACTTTGTAGGCATGAACATAGGAGACAATTACATCATCAGTTTCATCTAACTCAGCATAATACCAGAATTGTTGAAGATAAGAAGCAGGAACAGAGAATTTCCTTGAAAGTAGAGTGCGCAGGGGATATTTCTTCAGAATTTTGATCAACATTACTTGATCATCAATGAAGTCTTTGGATTTGAAGTTCAGTGCACAGTTATTTCTTTTGATGTCAAGTAATTTCTCAGCAGGTACATAGAGTTTGGACAGGTCACCACTTTCATCAGGAGTCTGGGATTCACTTTCAGCAACATTTAATTCAGAAACAACATCAATGGGTGTATTTTGTGTTTCCCCAATTTAGCAGTTGTCGGGTTAGGGTTAGGGTTAATGATAGGGTTTGAAAGTCCGGCTTGATGAGTTGCAGTTGTGGCTGTGTCTTGAAGCATTTGATCATCATTTAGTGGGATTTCCAGTGATCCAACCATCAATTTTTGAGGCACAATCTTGAATGAACCATCACTTGATGATCCATTGTTAACATTGAAACTCGAGGAAGTAGAAATCATGGCATTTGAAGTAGACATGATGTTGGAAGAACACGGATTGGTAATAGAAAGAGGATCAATAAACACAGAAAGATTTCTCAGAGAAAAGTTGCTAAAAAATGAAGATGATGAGGAATCCATTTATTTATATGACTGGATAAGCGCTGAAGGACACGTGGCCAAAAAGTAAATGTGATTAGAGTAGTAATCATCATTTATTAGGAGAAATGAACCGTTTAGTGGTCGTGTTTAAGAGAGAACCAATGAAATTAAAACACGTGGCACACTCTTACGTGAAAAATCAACGGGAAGTTTAGTTCTGAGAACAAGTTCAAAAAAACTTCAGAATTTGTTCAGAACTTCTGAGAAAAAGTTCAGAAGTCTGAAAGAAAGAATTCAGAAGAACCGCAGAATTTTTAAGTGGAGTTCAGAACTAAACTTGGATCATCTTAGAAGACCAAAAAGCATTTAAAAATTATAAACTTCTGAAAAATATAAAACATTTTGAGAATTCAGAAGTAGATTTGAACAAATAGAAAACTGATTTTATCTAAGGAAGCTTGTTCATACTTCTTAGATATAAAGTGCAAGACTTTATTTCACCAATGCAGAGTTGTTATGTAGGAAAGAGTAGTGGAGAAATTTGAAGTTAAAACCACTCCCCCTTGAATCACTAGTCATTATGATTCTCCCCTTTAATCATTGCAACTTTATCAAAGAATCAATCAAATATTAGTGAAATGAGAGAAAAAAAATATGAGAAGTATTAAAATACAATCAACCTAGATACAAAAGAGATATACTTCTGAGTTTGAAAATAAGCAAAGATCTGAATGTTGAACTTCAGAATATGCAAAGTAATTATGAAGAGCAAAGTATTCAGAATTTGATATAAAAAACCTCAGAATGTTCATCACGCCCAATTTACTTACCAAGAAGTTAAATCGTTTTTCATCAAGTGCTTTGGTAAATAAATCAGCTAACTGATAATCTGTCTGAACAAAAAACATTTCAATATTACCTTTTTCCACATGATCTTTGATAAAATGATATCTTACATCAATGTGCTTGGTTTTCAATCACCAAGTTCAGAAAATCATTTCCAATTCTAAGAGATGGCTTGTACAGAGAATTTATATGGGCTGCAAAGACTGATTTTCAGGTTGCTTATGTTCTGAACAAGAAACAAGTACACTTGAGCAAACCAAATCTGAGCTTACTAGATATTCAGAATCTGAAGAAAAGTACCTTAATAATTCAACCTCCAGGCTTCGTTTGCAAATGCTTTCAAGAACTATTATTTGTGAGATTTGAAAAACTTCACAAATGTTGCAATGGAACTCTCATGGCGACCAGAGATCGTTTGGTAAAAAGACAGAATAGAAGACCAAAGAATCTGAGCAATGAAGATTGGGAGAAGCATAAGAAGCCTGCAAAAGAGATGATTAGAATGGTTGAAACCTTGCTAGAATACATAAATTTAATTCTGAAAGATGTGAGAGAAATTCTGAATTTCTGGAAGTATGATCTGAACTTTTGAAGCTAAGGGGGAGATTGATAGAGATATCATAATAGCTTCAAAAGGTACTGGGTTCTGAAGATATAAAGATCTGAATAAAAGATAAAGAAAAGCCTAAGGCATAACTTCTGAAGTGCCAACTTCAGAAGTTCTGAAGATATTCTGAAGAGGTTTTGAAGAAGTTCTGAAGACACTTCTGAAGAAGATCTGAAGGAGTTCAGAACCTGTTCTGAACTTGTCTGTTATGAATGTACTGTTACTTTAGTCTTTCTATTTCATGTATAAATAGATAGTTTGTTAGATAGTTAGAAAAAAATGTTTCCATAAGCCTTGTAAAGACATATTTTGTAATACTGTTCTAGCTATCAATACATACGACATTTGGCTATCATATTTCTGTTCTAATCTTTCCATATATTGATATCTTGATTGTTTGGGTCCTAACAATTTCATTTTGGAAGTCTCTACATTTTGATCATTTGGAGTACTACAAGTTTATGCCCAGAAGTGAATTCTGGAATTTCTTGATTTTAACAATTATTGATCATTTGATGGTTTATAACACAACTTACGGTATAAATTACTATATTAACAAGCATATGTGCATTATGTATAATTGGACTATAGACAATCAAGTTGGATGTATGTGGACATTTATAAGGTTAAGACTTATTCACTTCCATAAGTAGTTTTAGACCTATAAGTGATGGTTTTGAGCATTTCTCTTTGTTAGGGAATCGTTAGGCCTTTAGGTGAGGATCGGATCGTGCTTTTGAGTAGCGGAGCTTGCAAAGGTGAGTATTCACGGCCCCTCTTTTTAAATGTTTATACGCTTGGGGTGTAAAGCATGTTGTTTTAATGGAAATTGAATTGATTTATATTGATTTAACGAAAAGCATATAGATCATTGTGATGAGCAACTATTTATTACACAAAATGATATGTTGAGTTATGTAAAGTCTCCGTGGTACACTACTATTTAACTCTAAATGAGCCGATGATATTTGTGGATAGCGCTATTTGGTTGACATACCCACCTAACTGGCAAGTAGGGGTGCACTTTATCAATCAAGAATGCTCTACACATGTGGACTTTAGGTCCACCACTGAGGTAGTTCGTGGGGCGTAGAATGTCTAGTAGGCTTAGTAGTGGCTCAATATTTATATATCATGTGTAATGGTAAATTTGTATTTTTGCTCATGAAATTTTAAAACATTAAAGTTGATGCGAACTTCTGCTTCGCTATTTCTATACCTTGCATATAAAATGTTTTGTGCATATGAAAAACCTGTGAACTCACCAACTCTTTGTAGTTGACACTTTGTTTTAACATGCTTTACAGGAAGATAAGAAGGTAACCGATCAAGCTTAGTTTATTTTTGTGGACCACCAATCAAGACTTTATATATATCTTTTTATTTCGATGTAATATGTTTGTTAAGACACAGTTGTCAAATTGTAAACTTTTAAACTTTAAACGTTGATGTTTTAATTATGTATGTATGGTTGGTGTTTATATTCCTATTGTTGTGAACTTGAACTGTCTTACCCCGTGTTTCCGCTTTAGCGGGGCGTGACAAAATATATAGTTTTAGTATTTAAAATATAAAACTTTTATTATTATATAATTTAAACAATTTTGGGCTCATATTTTGAAGGTTGGGTGGGCCCATACCCATGGCCAGCCACCCCCACCTTGTCCACATATAAAAATCATTTTTTCTCCTCATTTGCTCATTTTCAAATTCAAAATTGCTCTCATCTCTCTCTAAAACTCAAAGGACACTTTCAACACCCTCTTTTCTCTCTTTAAACTCCAGCCAAAATCCATCCATTCTTCATCAAAAATCAAGTTTAGTGAAGGAAATCAAGGATCAAAACACAATCAAAACAAGGTAACAACACTATCTTCATCTTTTTCTTGCAATTTTGGGTGAAAACCCCACTTTTCTTACATTTTTCTTAGCTATTTCTTCTATTATCCTAAAGTTCTGAGTTTGTGGAGAGATTATACACCAAAACATGTAAAAATGTTTATACAATGGTGATAATCTATGATCCACACAATAAAACTCAAGAAACTAGGTGAAAAACATGATTTTATATGATTTAGAACAACGATGGTGATTTTTGGTGCTGACAGATTTTTGCATGTGCATAAATCGACCATTTCTTGCAAATAATATGTTCAAATGCCATAATATTTCTTCCAAAAGTGTATTTACCGAGTTGGGGTTCTAATACAAGTGGTTTCACTAAAAAATAATGAGTTTTGACCTCCCAAATGCCCATAATAAGATGCTTATGCATCTGGAAGTTCAACAGTAGGCAAACCCTATTTTGAACGACCATAACTCTCTGAATACTCATCCAAATTACTTGATTTATCTTCTGGAATTTTATTTAATGAGTTATATTTCAAATTTCACTGATTTCATTCAAAAATATGGTGATTTGAGTATCCCACTAATGAAAACAAAATGAGTGTGCAAACTGTCAACTAATGACAGATTTGTGCATGCATGTTCAAATGACCATATCTCTTTCAAAACTCAATGAAAAATGATTATTTTTCCTTTGAGAGTTATTTTTATGGGTTATCTTCAGTTTGAAAGTGGAATCAGTTAAAAATATGGAGTTTTGACGCTCCAAACACCTAAAATATTTTAGGTGTGCAATCTGTGAAACCACCAGTAGGTAAATCCTACTTTTCATGCTTATATCTCTTTGAATATTTATCCATAATGCATAATTATTCTTTTGGAGTTTTGTTTATGAGTCAGGGTTCATTCAAAAATATGAAGTTTTGAGGCATTAATCAATTTATTAAAGTTAAGTATGCAATCTGTCAACTAATGACAGATGTGTGCATGCAACTTTGTGATGCCATATCTTCCTCATAACTCATTTAAAATGAGTGATTCTTATCTTAAAAGTTTCCTTTATGTGTTATGTTTATAATCCAACTGGAAGTTCTGAAAAAAAATAAGTAGAACTCCTCAAATGATTGGTTTACTAACAGTGTGTAATCTGTCATGATTGCTATGACACACTGTTTGATATAAATTATTTGAACCCTTTTTATATGTCTAAAATGCATGATATTTTGTCAAAATGATCTTAACTCAGTAATGCATCACATATAAAAAGATGGAAAAATTAATCATTTTGGATGTTAGATTAATTTGATCATTTTTAAGACTTATAGTTTCTGTCAGAAAGTTAAATTCTGAAACTGGTTGATTTCATAAATTTTAATCACTTGAAAGACTATAATGTTACATTTTCGGTATAAATTATTTCTTTAAAGAGCATATGTGCATTATGTATAACGGGACAATAGTAGACCAAGTTGGACATATAAGGACTTATAAGCACTCTCATAGTAATCGTTTGACGCATAAGTGACTGTTTTGGGTATTTTACTTTGATAGGGAAGCCTTAGGTCGGCTAGCGGACGAATCGTGCTTTAAACAGAGCTTTTGCAAAAGGTGAGTATTCACAGCCCCATTTTTAAAGTATTTTATATGTTTTGGGGTGAAAAGCATGATTAAATGAAATATTTGAGCTATTTGCATTAACGAATGTGAATATTATGAAAATTGTTGTTTTTTGGGCATTAAGGCATGTACACTAATAAATTGTATTGGGCATTAAAAGTTTGTACACTACTATTAACTCAAGTGAGAAGCCGAGGGTATATGTGGATAGCGCTATTGGATGGACAATCCCACCTAAAAACCGAAAAGTAGGATGTGGATAGCAATCCCACCGAGAAACTACAGGTAGGGGTGCACTATACTTAAAAGGGAAGGTTCTACACATGTGGACTTTAGCTCCACCGCTGAGGTAGAAATAAAAAGAAGGTTCTACACATGTGACTTTAGGTCCACCGCTGAGGTAGAACTAAAAAAAAAGAAGGTTCTACACATGTGGACTTTAGGTCCACCGCTGAGGTAGAACTAAAAAAAAGGTTCTACACATGTGGACTTTAGGTCCACCGCTGAGGTAGAACTAAAAATATTTTTGTGGTCGAAGGTTTAGTGGTGGCTCATTACTTACTGATAATTAGGGTACAAAAATGCCTTGAACGTTTTATGATGTAAAGATTTATTAAGTGGCATAAAAGTATTTTGCTCAATATTCATTTATGCAAAAGATGTTTATAATATTTAAAACCTGTGAACTCACCAACTCTTTGTAGTTGACCTTGTTTTATTCATGCTTTTCAGGGGTAAGAAAGGGTAACTAAAAATGCTTGTGTTTGGGGCGCATTAACATCAACCACGTTTAAATTTGAAATCGTTTTGTAGAACATCATATTTCTTTTATTCTGTTAAAATTTGAACTGGTATGATGTAATGTTCAGTTTTATATGTTATGTATTTGATTGTACAATTGGTGTTGTTATCGCTCTATTGCTATGAAATCTTGAACTATCACTCCCTGTGTTTCTGCTTTATCGGGGTGTGACAGACTTGGTATCAGAGCCATAGGTTATAGAAAACACCGGTTTTTCTTTAAAAACCAAATACTATAACCAAAAGTTTTCGAAAACTATTTTCCTAAACTAATTAAAATTTTAAAAGCTTAGTACTAGTATAATTGGAATAAGTGTCGACTTAGCATATTGATATTAGGCAAAACCTGATCACCTATGTCTAATTTAATATGTATAAGGGAGACATTGAACAATTATATTGGGAACTTCTTGCCCAAATGAAAAGCATGGTCATAAGTGTGAGTTTGCATAAGAATTTTATAAATTGTTATTTACTAAAGTACATTTAGTAATTAAATTTGTTACTATCACAGTTCGATATGTCTCACTCATCTACTAAGTACTCTGCTGACTCCTCAGGCTATGTGACTAGTCAACCTAGGAGAGAACTTTCGACTACTTTGTTGGTTAAACTTGGAAACTTATTTTGGTGGCATGTAGCTCACTATTTATAACTCTAAGATACTTGTTGTCTTTTGGGAATTATTTTTTTGCTGGATATTCAAGTTATGTGATTCTAAACCTATGATTTGATGAATCGAGTGTTTTATATGCATAACCTAGTTAAGTAGACTTAGCGCAAAAATAGTAATAGTAATATGACCCAAACTCAATATGAACCTATGCCTAAAGAAAATTCCTCCAAGGAGAGAAGATCCCGAAATCGCACGACTTGTATCTGAACAACTCATGGCAGCACTCCCAAACATCGTTAGTCAGGTGGCAGCGGGTCTGAATGCTAATCAGGGAAACAACAACAGAGAGTGGACATACAAGACTTTCAGGACCTGTAATCCTAAGGAATTCCATGGAACTAAAGGAGTTATTGTGATTACTGACATTGATTGAGAATATGGAGTCCGTTCTCCACATCAGCAAGTCCACTGAAGGAAATAAAGTGCAGTTTGCCGCCTGTCTGCTATAAGGACGAGCATTGACCTGGTGGAACACCCAAGTGCAAACCCGAGGCCGAGAAGCAGCCAACAGCCTTACTTGGGAGGAATTCAAAAAGATCCTCAAAGAGGAATACTACCGAGGAGCGAAAACCATAAGTTGGAAGGGGAGCTATGGAATCATGAAATGAAGGGAAATGACATAGATTCTCACTCTGCTCGTTTCCATGAACTGGCAAAGATGATACCACATTTGGTGACGCCTGAGGAAAATCGAGTCGACATGTAAGTCTGGGGCTTATCTCCAGAAATACGCGTGGACGTTACTTTGGGAAACCGAAAAACCCTTCAAGATGCGGTGAATTTGGCAACCAGGCTCACAAACAATGCTAATCGTTCGGGAATATTTACAAGATACAAAGCTCAAGGTAAGAGAAAGATGGAGGAACCCTTGAAAAAGCAATTTGGAGGAAGGACGGGTAAAAATCAGAATGTAACAAGGAACTATGGGATCCAGTCACAGATAGAGGAGAAAGGAAAGGAAACATACCCTACGTGTGATAAGTGTAATAACCATCATGGTGGAAGATGCATCATTTGCCTCAAATGAAATAAGGGAGGCCATTTTGCTAAGGATTGTAGGAATGGCGGAAGACGAACATGTCACGAATGTGGAAGTCTAGTTCACTCTCGAACACTTGTCCGAGACTGGATCGAAGAACAAATACTAATCAAGCACGACCAGTCAATCAAGGGAACCAAGGAGGTCAGGCAAGAGTCGAGTATTCGAAATCGGAGCAGAAGAAGCAAGTACTGTCAGAACAACTTCAAGAGCTACTCGATAAGGGATTCATCGGACCCAGTTCTTCACCTTGGGGAGCTCCAATTTTGTTTGTTAAAAAGAAGGATGGATCCTTCCGAATGTGTATCGATAATAGGGAACTCAATAAGTTGACTATCAAGAACCGATACCCACTTCCTCGAATAGATGACTTATTCGATCAACTTCAAGGTGCAACATATTTCTCAAAGATCGATCTTCGATCGGGATATCATCAGATGAGAGTTCGAGAAGAAGATATTCCTAAGACAGCGTTTAGAACTCGTTATGGTCATTACGAGTTCCTAGTTATGCCTTTCGAGCTAACAAATTCACCGACAGTCTTCATGGATTTAATGAATAGAGTATGTCGACTGTACCTAGACAAGTTCGTGATTGTGTTTATAGATGATATACTCATTTATTCTCGAGACAAGACGGAGCATGAGCAAAATTAAAGTTGATACTAGAATTGCTCAGAAACGAAAAGCTGTACGACAAATTCTCCAAATGCGAATTCTGGATTCACGAAGTACATTTCCTTGGCCACGTAGTAAATGAAAAAGGGGATTCATGTTGATTAAGCTAAAATCAAGGCCATTAAAAATTGGAAGCCCCGAGACACCAACCGAGATCCGTCAATTTTTGGATTGGCAAGCTATTACCGGCGATTTATCGAAAATATCTCCAAGATCGCACAACCACTAACGACTCCAACCCAAAAAGATAAGAAGTTTATTTGGGAAGAGAAACAAGAGGAAGCATTCCAGACGCTCAAACATAAGTTATGCAACACACCTATTTTGGCTTTGCCAGAGGGAGTGAATAATTTTGTAGTCTACTGTGATGCCCCACATCAAGGGATGGGATGTGTACTAATGCAAAAAGATAAAGTCATTGCATATGCGTCGAGGCAACTGAAGGTTCATGAGAAGAATTACACCACCCATGATTTGGAATTAGGGGCGGTAGTGTTCGCACTCAAAATCTGGAGACGCTATCTCTACAGTACTAAGTGCACCATTTTCACTGATCACAAAAGCCTTCAACACATTCTTGATCAGAAAATGCTCATTATGAGGCAAAGAAGATGGGTTGAGCTACTTAGTGACTACGATTGTGAAATAAATTACCATCCAAGCAAGGCTAACGTAGTAGTCGACGCATTAAGCAGAAAAGAAAAGGTAAAGTCGACGAGAGTACAAACTATGGGAACGATGGTTCAAACGAGTTTAAAGACTCAAATTCTTGAAGCGCAAAAAGAAGCTTTAAAAGAAGATAATTGGAAGTATAAGACCCTGCATCGCTTAGAGAAAAAATTTGAGTTACGATCAGACGGAGTGCATTACTTTAAGAATAAAGTATGGGTACTGAAGGTTGGTAATCTACGATCAACCATTTCGGACAAAGCTCATCGATCCAGATATTCGATTCACCCAGGAGTAGATTAAATCTATAAGGATTTGAAGGAGTATTATTGGTGGCCAGGAATGAAGAAAGATATTGCCGTGTTCGTAAACAAGTGCTTGACTTGTGCTAAGCTAAAGGCCGAACATCAGAAACCATCTGGTTTACTTCAACAGCCTGAAATACCACAATGGAAATGGGATCAAATAGCCATGGATTTCTTAACCAAGCTACCCAGAACCGGAAAGGGGCACGATACTATATGGGTTATAGTGGGCCGACTCACCAAATCGGCTCATTTCATTCCAATTCGCGAAGATTTTAGTATGGAAAAGCGTGCACAAATCTACATCAACGAGATAGTTACACGTCATGGTGTGCCTACTTCCATTATTTCGGATAGGGATACACAATTTACGTCAGGATTTTGGTGCAATCTCTTCAAAAAGCACTGGGTACATGTTTGGATTATAGCACCGCATATCATCCTCAGAAGGATGGACAATCGGAAATAACTATTCAAAAGCTAGAGGATATGCTACGTGCATGCGCAATAGATTTTGGTGGGAGTTGGGATACCCACCTACCGCTTGTTGAACTCTCCTATAACAACATCTGTCACACCAGCATACAATGTGCACCGTACGAAGCTCTATACGGACGTAAATGGAGATCACCACTTAGCTGGTTAGAGATCGGAGATAGACAGTTGACCACGCTTGATATTATTCAAGAGACCACTGACAAGATGTCAATCATCAAAGAAAGACTCAACACAGCAAGAGATCGTCAAAAGACTTATGCAGATAATCGGAGGAAGCCATTAGAATTCCAAATAGGTGATAAAGTGCTTTTGAAGGTATCACCATGGAAAGGGCTTGTAGGCTTTCGGAAGAGAGGCAAGTTGGGTCCCAGGTACATTGGTCCATTCGAATTACTCGAAAGAATTGGACCGGTAGCATACAAATTGAAGTTACCGCAGAATTTAAGCGCCATCCACGACACGTTTCATGTGTCGAATCTGAAGAAATGCTTAATGGATGAAACATTGGTGTTACCCCTTGATGACATTCAGATTAACGATCGGTTACACTTCGTCGAAGAACCAGTTGAGATATTGGACCGAGAAGTTAAATGGTTGAGGTGCAGTAAAATCCTTATTATAAAAGTCCGTTGGAATGCGAACCATGGTCCAGAGTATACATGGGAACGCGAATATTTGATGAAGCATAAATATCCCAGCTTATTCGCGAACACCCCGGAGAAGGCTAGTTTTTAAATTTCGGGACGAAATTTCTTTAACGGGGGGAGACTGTGACAACTGTCAAAATTCGAGCTTTCAGGTTAGCTTCTATTAAGTTTATTAGTGTTAGTATGAATTAATTTTAAGAATAAGAGTTAGTTGGTTTAGAATGGCCGAAAAATCCCTAGCATTTCCGGTAGTCGCCTAAAATGTCCGGTTCCTACCAATAACTGTCCGAAACATCCAATACAGTGCTAAATGCTCTAATTTATACCCAATTTATATAGAATATATAGTTTTAGTATTTAAAATATAAAACTTTTATTATTATATAATTTAAACACTTTTAGGCTCATATTTTGAAGGAAAAATGCCAAAACTGAGAAAATGGACTCTAAATTTCATTTTTATTTGGGCTTAAAATAATTTAAAAAAAATAAATTGTTGGGTTGGGTGGGCCGATACCCATGGCCAGGCACCCCCATCTTGTCCACATATAAAAATCATTTTTTCTCCTCATTTGCTCATTTTCAAATTCTAAATTGCTCTCATCTCTCTCTCTCTCTCTAAAACTCAAAGGACACTTTCAACACCCTATTTTCTCTCTTTAAACTCCAGCCAAAATCCATCCATTCTTCATCAAAAATCAAAAATCAAGTTTGGGTGAAAACTCCACTTTTCTTACATTTTTCTTAGCTATTTCTTCTATTATCCTAAATTTCTGAGTTTGTGGAGAGATTATACACCAAAACATATAAAAATGTTTATACAATGGTGATAATCTATGATCCACACAATAAAACTCAAGAAACTAGGTGAAAAACATGATTTTATGTGATTTAGAACAACAATGGTGATTTTTGGTGCTGACAGATTTCTTGCATGTGCGTAAATCGTCCATTTCTTGCAAATAATATGTTCAAATGTCATAATATTTCTTCCAAAAGTTTATTTAGTGAGTTGGGGTTCTAATCCAAGTGGTTTCACTCAAAAATAATGAGTTTTGACCCCCCAAATGCTCATAATAAGATGCATGTGCATCTGGAAGTTCAACAGTAGACAAACCCTACTTTGAACGACCATAACTCTCTGAATACTCATCCAAATTACTTGATTCTTCTTCTAGAATTTTATTTAATGAGTTCTATTTCAAATTCCACTGATGTCATTCAAAAGTATGGTGATTTGAGTATCCCACTAATGAAAACAAAATGAGTGTGCAAACTGTCAACCAATGACAGATTTTTGCATGCATGTTCAAATGACCATATCTCTTTCAAAACTCAATGAAAAAGGATTATTCTTCTATTGAGAGTTACATTTATGGGTTATCTTCAGTTTGAAAGTGGAATCACTTAAAAATATGGAGTTTTGACCCTCCAAACACCTAAAATATTTTAGGTGTGCAATATGTGAAACCACTAGTAGGTAAATCCTACTTTGCATGCTAATATCTCTTAGAATATTTGTCCATAATGCATACTTATTCTTCTGGAGGTTTTTTTTTATGAGTTAGGGTTCATTTGAATCTGGCTTCATTCAAAAATATGAAGTTTTGAGGCATTAATCAATTTATTAAAGTTAAGTGTGCAATCTGTCAAGTAATGACAGATGTGTGCATGCAACTTTGTGATGCATATCTTCCTCATAACTCATTTAAAATGAGTGATTCTTATCTCCAAAGTTTCCTTTATGTGTTATGTTTATAATCCAACTGGAAGTTCTGAAAAATAATAAGTAGAACTCCTCAAATGATTGTTTTACTAACAGTGTGTAATCTGTCATGCTTGCTGTGACACACTGTTTGATATAAATTATTTGAACCCTTTTTATATGTCTAAAATGCATGACATTTTGTCAAAATGACCTTAACTCAGTAATGTATCACATATAAAAAGATGGAAAAATTTATCATTTTGGATGTTATATTAATTTGATCATTTTTAAGACTTATAGTTTCTGTCAGAAAGTTAAATTCTGAAACTGGTTGATTTCATAAATTTTAATCACTTGAAAGATTATAATGTTACATTTTCGGTATAAATTATTTCTTTAAAGAGCATATGTGCATTATGTATAACGGGACAATAGTAGACCAAGTTGGACATATAAGGACTTATAAGCACTCTCATAGTAATCGTTTGACGCATAAGTGACTGTTTTGGGTATTTTACTTTGATAGGGAAGCGTTAGGTCGGCTAGCGGACGAATCGTGCTTTAAACGGAGTTTTTGCAAAAGGTGAGTATTCACAGCCCCATTTTTAAAGTATTTTATACGTTTTGGGGGTGAAAAGCACGATTAAATGAAATACTTGAGCTATTTGCATTAACGAATGTGAATATTATGAAAATTGTTGTTTTTGGGCATTAAGGCATGTACACTAATAGATTGTATTGAGTAAAATGTTCCATAAAAGTTTGTACACTACTACTAACTCAAGTGAGAAGCCGAGGGTATATGTGGGTAGCGCTATTGGACGGACAATCCCATCTAAAAACCGAAATGTAGGGTGTGGATAGCAATCCCATCGGGAAACTACAGGTAGGGATGCACTATACTTAAAAGGGAAGGTTCTACACATGTGGACTTTTGGTCCACCGCTGAGGTAGAACTAAAAAGAAGGTTCTACACATGTGGACTTTAGGTCCACCGCTGAGGTAGAACTAAAAAAAAGAAGGTTCTACACATGTGGACTTTAGGTCCACCGCTGAGGTAGAACTAAAAAAAAAGGTTCTACTCATGTGGACTTTAGGTCCACCGCTGAGGTAGAACTAAAAATATTTTTGTGGTCGAAGGTTTAGTGGTTGCTCATTACTTACTGATAATTAGGGTACAAAAATGCCTTAAACGTTTTATGATGTAAAGATTTATTAAGTGCCATAAAAGTGTTTTGCTCAATATTCATTTATGCAAAAGATGTTTATACTATTTAAAACCTGTGAACTCTCCAACTCTTTGTAGTTGACCTTGTTTTATTCATGCTTTTCAGGGGTAAGAAAGGGTAACTAAAAATGCTTGTGTTTGGGGCACATTAACATCAACCACGTTTAAATTTGAAATCGTTTTGTAGAACATCTTATTTCTTTTATTTTGTTAAAACTTGAACTGGTATGATGTAATGTTCAGTTTTATATGTTATGTATTTGATTGGACAATTGTGTTGTTATCGCTCTATTGCTATGAAATCTTGAACTATCACTCCCTATGTTTCCGCTTTAGCGAGGTGTGACAATCACTTACAAATGGAATTTTCACTAAGTATATAAGGAATCATAATTAAATCACAGAGAGGAGTTATGATCAACAATCTCCCCCTATTTGATTATGATTAAGCAATACAGGAAAGTTACTTGAATAGATTAGTAAGGACTTAGAAAATTTTATGGTAAGGAGATCTAAGTACTGATATGTGAGATCCTTTTCAGCTAGTCTACTATCTGAATTGAGTTTCATTTATAAGGATATGAAATCACAATTTTACAAGTGTAAAAGCTATAAAGTACATTCACTGATTAATTACAGAGTTTAATGTCAGTGCGTATACGTTATTTAAAAAAAATATAACTCTTATGTTCGTTGTCCCTATACTGTTTTTAGGGATCTTTTCAGTACATAGATGGAGTAGAATACCTCATTTTATTTCATTTATAATAATATGAAGAATTCCATTGAAAATGAAATTACGTTTGTAAGGTAAAGTACAGTACACTGAAGTAAATTACAAAGGGAAGAAAAACTACAAATACTAGTCAGAGAGCTTTACTTTTCTTCTTCGTAATTCTTTCTCATAGATCATCTTCGGAAGGCATTTTTTAAGTGAATATGCAATTATAGTACATGATCTTGTTGAGGTTTGAAGGAGCATTTTTTTATTTCTTTATTTCTGAGAAACAAAGTCCTTCCATCATTTCCTAAAAAAGCCATTTCTGCTTTAGGGAGAGTAGTGATTTCATGTTCTTCATACTTTCTCTCTTCAGGCAGGGAGGTATTCCACATTGAGAAGTCAGGGAAAATGAGGTGGGAGAAGAGGATGTCATAGCTGAATTTAGTTTCATGCTCATTTTTGGATGATGGACCTTTATCAGCGTCAGATTTTGATCTTCTTTTCTTTGTCTTCTTAGGGAGAGGAGGAACTTTGACATGCTATGAGATCCTTTGCAATAGCTGATCGAGATGTCTTTCTACTACGCCTTTGAATTGAGATTTGGAGTCCTGGATGGCATCTCTCATTTCTAGCCATTCATAGAAACCATAGAACTTCAGATACTGTGTTCTTTTTCTTCACTCCTGTCACCTCTGAACATAGTGACAGTTATCTTCGGACCTCTTCTTCGATTTCGTCCTAGGATAGTTGCATGAGTTATAGTGGCAGAGCGAACATGGAAGTTGACCCTTTTAGTACACCATTCAAGTTCAGCACCCTTAGGTGCTTCATTCTCTCTATTCAAGGTTTGTAGAATCTTTTCTTGAGCTACCACAGGATTAACTCTAAGATTATCTCTGGTCAGCTCCCTCTCAACGAGTTTAGCAGCTACCCGCTTACTCCTTTCTTCTTCTTGTCTTTGAAGGTTTATCCTTATAGTTTCTTCCCTTGCAATTTTCTGAGTGACTGTTAGACTATATTAGGAAAGTATGAATCAAAATTAGCTAAGTACAAAACATTAGAGGATAGCCCAGAAACTCATCTTCTGATCTCTCTTTTCTCAGAGGCACCCAGAGACTTGATAATCCTCTAGTCTTCAACTGCCATACTTCACGCACCTTTGATGGCGTGGCATGTCATACTTTCCATGCATAACAATTCTGTTATTCGTACAAGTGATGTGTCACTCAGTGATAGGCTAGCTTGTTGACTTTCTTTATGTACTTGTATATATAGAGTTAGTTATCACTGTGAAAAGAGTCAATCATTTTTTAGAGAGAATTAGGGTTTATCATTCAACGTATTGTAATCTTTCTCCAGGTTATTCAATACAAATTCTCACTTGATCTTCATAAACTGTTCTTACTGATTTAATTACCGTTCTAGCATTAATCATAGATTTATATTGCTTCCGCTCGTATATATTTCTCATAGATCTATTGATTAATTGAGTAAAATAGGGATATGGGTTCCAACAATTGGTATCAGAGCTAGATAATCAATCTATTGATTATTTGATCTCGTCCAGTTTGGTGATATCCCCACTCAATTAACAGTTAATTTCAAGCTTTAAACTACTGTTATTCATTTTATCCTGTTTTTCGAGATTTTGTTATTTTCATACATTTATCTCATAATCAGTGGTAATCTTGGTTTAAATATATAATCAGTGAGTAAAACGTTTCATTTCTATCTATTTGAAGTTTATTTGTTCTAAATTTCAATAGTATTTCCTGCAAACTTTTGAATCTCTATTTTCTGCAAAAATGGCGAATCAAAATTTGAACGCTATTTACACATTTGGATCTCTAACCAAACCTCCTACTTTATTTCGAGTCGAATATCCTCAATGGAAGATTCGTATGATAAATTTCTATGCAGGATTAGATACAAATCTATATCCTACCATTTTAAATGGACCCTTCGTACCCATGACCACCATTCGAAGAGTTTTTCCCACTCCAACAATTGAGGAAATTCCTACTCGACAAGTTCCCAAAGATAAGGGAACTTGGACCGAGGATGACAAAGCTAAAGTGGAAATTGCCAAAAAGGCAAAAAGTCTACTAATCATGGCAATTCCTAATGAGATTTTTCAATCTCTAGATTCTTGTGAGATGGCCAAGGAATTATGGGATCAACTTGCATATCAACTAGAGGGAGGTGCTTAAATGAAAAAGAACAGAAGTGCTCAAGCTCTAAATGAATACAATAGTTTGCAAGCACTCCCAGGAGAAACTCTGGAACAGACTTATCACAGATTTAACACACTGATAAATCTGTGTAAGAAATGTGATATCATAAGATCAAAGGAAGACAATAACGTTTTGTTCCTAAAACGCTTGAATCCAGAATGGTCAAATCTGTCTATGTCTTTTCAAGCTAATCAAGATCTGGAGATGTGGTCACTAAATGATGTGTTTGAAAGTCTCCAAGCACGTGAGAAAGAGGTTATACGAAAGAAGTCAAATGTTGGTGGTCCACTGGCCCTCATCTTTGAATCCAGAGGGTCAGGCAGAAGAAGCAAGAGAGGTAGAAAAGAGAGGAAAAAACAAGGCACTCATGTAAGAAACCAAACCAGAAGATGACTCTGACTCTGACTCTGAAGATGATGGTGAGATTACTTCATTCGCTGAATCTTTAGCTCTCATTACCAAACAGTTCACCAAAAAGTTTGGTAGTCGCTCATTCAAAGGAAACAGAAGATTTGACAACAGAATTTAACGTCCTACTCAACCTTATGTTCAAAGGCAGGAAGTACAAAAGGAGAAGTCAGAAGCTGAGAAGAAAGAAGATGAGTTGAACAAGAAGAAAGATGTCTGCTATAGATTTGGAAAGCCTGGCCATTACTCAAAGGACTATAAAAGTGTTCTTGTCAAAGACAAACTTTATTACAAGGACAAATACAAGTACAACAAAGCAGAAAGACACACTATGCTGAAAGAGAGAACTGGCTGGATGATCAATCAAGTGAAGATGAAGCCATGTTCTGTGGAATGGCAATGGCAGATGATTCAGAAGATCAACCTTCTGAAACTCCGGTCTTTACTTTATCTAACTCTTCTGAACTCGAGCAAACAATCTTAAATCTAACTAGTGGTTTTGAAAATCTAAAACAGAAACCCTTTGTTGAAAAGAAGTTAAGGAAAAACATTGAACTATCTGTATCTACCATCTAAAAGGAAAGAGATATTTTCAAAAGAGAAATGGAGATTTTAACTGATGAAAAACTAGAACTTTTTGTTGAGAGTGAAAAGATTTTAAAACTTCAAAAATCAACAGAAGTCAAATTCATAGAAGCGAACCAATACTTTAGTAAACTTCTGGAAACTAAGGATAATGAGATAAGTCCTAAAGAAAGTGACAGGTTAAACTTCTTAGCACTTAAAAATTATTTTCAAAAGGAATGAGAATTTCTACACATTGAGCTTCAAAACAAAAGAGCTACAGATCAAAAATTCTCTGAATACTCAGAAGGTGCATGAAAAGATAAATACACAAATAGGGAAAACATGCCTTGGCTTCGAGGATCTGGGTCGTTACATGTGTAAAAGGAGATCTACTCTTGATTCTGTGTTCTGTATGGGTAAAGAACAGAAACCTAGTTTTCCCATTCTATATGAACAACCTGTTTTTTATAAGATCAAAATATGAGAATGGACATCAAGTCAGAAAACTAAGATACAAAAACATTAAATATTCATCAGAAAAAGCAAGTCAAGTTGATCTTAAGCTTATTTAGAAGAAGACGGGTGTTTTTAATTTTGGTTCATTCACTCATATAACTTTAAATCCAAAAGTTGATGAGTTCATACCCATACAAGCAGAAGACGAGCTTAGACTCAAGTTTCAAAGAGACATTCTCACAACTATGGATGAATGTTTCAAATCAGAAAAAACAAATCTCAAGCAACAAATCTCTGAAAACCATCCAGAGATTTTTCCCTGTTCCTTTGTAGATTTAAATCCTTGAGGAGTTGAAGATCAGGATGAGTTTGTTGCTTATCCCTAGGAAAATGATAATCAAACTAATGATAAACTTTTTGAATGTTCTGAAAACTATTTTTCAAATGTTGAGGATCCATTGCCTCTTAATTTTACAAAGGTTCCAGAGGTTATCAAGATTGCGAATGCTCCATTAGAGCAGCCATGACTCAAACGTTGCTAAACTCTTAAATGGAATACCACTAATCTATGTTCCTCCAAAAGAACGAAGAAAAGAGGTTCCTATTCATCCAAATTTCCTTGGACTGTGTTTACAAGCTAAAACTTGTGTTGAATTAGAAAAGGAGGCAAATCTCAAAGAGAAAGCAAATCTTAAGCACCAACCTCTGAAATCTCAATCACAGAAGTTTACTTGCTTTGAAAAAGGAAAAAAGGAAAGCTAACTCTTACACTTTTGTTTCAGTAAAACCAAAAGTTACAGAGAAGTCTCCACAAAAGAAGCTCCCACAGAAGAATTCAAATGTTTCAAAGCATAAGTCTAGACTAGATAAGAAGTTCAATTAAACAACTGATGCAAGAATAGACAGAAATAAGAACAATTGTAATTATCATTCTTGTAATGAATATTCAATGAATTCTTTTATGTTTCAGAACTCTGAATGTTTTTCTTTGTTCTTAAAACTAAAATAATTTTTCTCAAAGCCTTCTGGTTACTTCTCTAACAATCAGAAACACTCAAAAAACACAACCAGAGAAATAATTCAAACAAAGCAGGCAATCCAATAGTCTCTGGTAAATCTGGAAAACCTGTACATCCTTCTGTTATAAAGGAAAAGATAAATCAAAAACCTAAACCTAAAAACAAAGAACCCATTATGAAATGGTTACGTAAATCTCTATGATTTTGATTGCAGAAGCAACGTGCGCATATCTGGTATGTTGACTCTGGATGATCGAGGCACATGACTGGAACGAAAAACTTACTCTCCAAATTCAAAGATAAAATTGGTGGAGCAGTAACGTTTGGTGATGATGGTAAGGGTCAAATAAAATGCTACAGTACTTTTCAGGAAGGTAACATTACCTTATCAAAAGTAGCTCATGTTTCTGGGTTGAAACATAACTTGTTAAGTGTAAGTCAACTCTGTGATTCTAAAATGCTAGTGGTATTTGATGAACAACACTGTTATTTATTCTCTAAGGCAGGTGAAGAATTATGGAGAGCTGACAGAAAAGGTAATCTATATATGATGAACTTTACATCCAAGGATGGTAAGGAAACTCTCTGTATTATCTCCAAAAAGAGTGTGGTTGCATGGCTATGGCATCATAAACTTTCACACTTGAACTTTGAAAATCTTAAGCTTCTTGGAAAACATAATCTGGTCAAGGGGCTTCCTGAGGTACACTTCCAGAAGGATCACCTCTGCCCTTCATGTGAGATGGGAAAAATTAAAAGAGCATCTCACAAAACCAAAAGTGTTCATTCGTGCACAAGGCCTCTGCAAATGTTACATGTTGACCTCTGTGGTCCCATTGCAATTCAGATCCTATATGGCAAAAAGTATATTTTGGTACTAATAGATGAATTCTCCAGGTATACACGGCTTGCTTTTGTACGACAAAAATCAGAAGTTCCAATAGTGTTGAAAAATATGATGACAAGAATACAATTGTTTCTGCAACAGAAAATACAGCAACTCAGAAGTGACATTGGTACTGAATTGAAGAATGTCAAGCTTGAAGAATACCTTCTAGAGAATGGCATTAATCAAAACTTCTCTGTTGTATGCACTCCACAACAAAATGGTGTTGTAGAAAGAAGAAACATAACATTAGTTGAAGCAGCAAGAACAATGCTTGCAGCTTCTGGACTACCCACCAACTTCTAGGCAGAAGCTATAGCCACAACATGTTTCACTCCGAATCGATCAATTATAATTAAGAGGCATTTCAAAACATCTTATGAACTTATAAACGAAAGAATACCCTCAGTTAAATTTTTCCATATTTTTGGCTGTAGGTGTTTTATTCTGAATGACCGAGACAAACTTGGCAAGTTTGACAAGAAATCTGATGAACCCAAATTCTTGGGATATTTGTTAAATTCAAAAGCTTTTAGGGTTTTTAATTTACGAACTAAGACTGTAATGGAGAGCATAAACATCGATTTTGATGACCAAACTCAATTGACTTCTGAATATTCTGATTCAGAACTCAAACTTAAAATACTGTCACCTCTGATTATCTTTCAGGTTCTAGAGAATCCGAGATTGATGCTCTATTGATGATTTTCTGAGAGAAGAAATACCTTCACATAGAATACCCAACAACTCACTGTTAATTATTCCTGAAGTACTTCAAGCCTCTGGGATAACTCTTTCTGGTCCTTCTAGATCTCCAAATGACAGTCCAGAGGTAACCTCATCCAGAACCAGAGCCAATCCAGAACCAGAGCCAATCCTAGTACCAGCAGATGTTATCCAACCTATGGATACAGAAGTCCAAGCCCAACAAATACCTCAAACAAGGATGAAAAGATGGACAAAGTCTCATAATCCAGATCTGGTAATTGGAGATGAATCTGAAGGAATCAAAACCAGATCTACAACTGCAAATGAAGCCTTCTTTGTAAACTTTCTAAGCATGATTGAACCAAACAAGGTTCATGAAGCTTTACAAGAACCAAACTGGGTGGAAGCAATGCAAGAAGAGCTGCTTCAATTTGACAGAAACAAGGTGTGGAAATTAGTACCTCTGCCCAAAGATAAGATCGCCATTGGTACTAAGTGGGTATTCAGAAACAAAAATGATGAGGATGGAATAGTGATAAAAACAAGGCAAGGTTGGTGGCCAAGGGATACTGTCAAGAAGAAGGGATTGACTACGATGAAACTTTTGCTCCAGTTGCAAGACTTGAAGCAACAAGACTCTTTCTGGCCTTCTCAGCATACAAAGACTTTAAGGTGTATCAAATGGATGTGAAGTGTGCATTTTTGAACGGAGCTCTCAAAGAAGAAGTGTATGTTCAACAACCTCCTGGTTTTGAAAATTCAAGACATCCAGATCACGTCTATTTTCTGGACAAAGATTTGTATGTCTTAAAGCAAGCTCCCAGAGCTTGGTATGAACGTTTGTCAAAATATTTAATTAAGCACTCATACAAAAAGGTAAGATCGATACTACCCTATTCATCAAAAGAGGAAAAGGTACGTCAACTGTGGTTCAAATTTTTGTAGATGACATCATATTTGGCTCTACTTATCAAGTAGAAGTTGATTTGTTTTCAAAGTTAATGAAAAGTGAATTTGAAATGAGTTTAATGGGAGAACTAACTTTCTTCTTAGGACTTCAAGTCAAACAGACTACCTCTGGGATTTTTTTAAATCAAGCTACGTATGTCTCTGACATGTTAAAGAAACTCAAACTTGAAAATTCCACTCCTATGAAAACACCTATCTGTTCTAGTACAAAACTTGATCCAGATCTCTCTGGAAAATCAGTTGATGTTACGAACTACAGAGGTATGATTGGATCCCTTCTATACTTGACTGCAAGTAGACCAGATATAATGTTTGTCACCTGTCTCTGTACGAGGTTTCAAGCCATTCCAAAAGAATCTTATTTGGCTGTTGTAAAAGTAAATTTTAGATACCTTAAAGGAACACCCTCACTAGGTCTTTGGTATCCAAAAAATTCTGAATTTGATTTAATTGCATACACTGACTCTGATCATGCAGGATGTAAGTTAGACAGAAAAAGCAATTCTGGTAGTTGTCAACTTCTGGGGAATAGGCTGATCAATTGGACATCCAAAAAGCAAAATTGTGTTTCAACTTCCACAGTAGAGGCAGAATATGTTGCTGCTGCTAGTCGTTGTTCACAAGTTATTTGGATGAAAACCCAACTCAGAGATTATGGTCTGGTATATGATAAATTCCCATCCTCTGTGACTCAGAAAGTGCTATTGCCATCATAGAAAAATCCAGTACAACATTCAAAGACAAAGCATATTGATGTCAGGTATCATTTTATAAAGGATCATGTGGAGAAACGGACAATTGAAATGTATTTTGTCTCCACTGATTACCAACTTGCTGCTATACTTACAAAAGCTCTAGATGAGAAAAGGTTCAATTTTCTGATTAGCAAGTTAGGCATGCTAAACATGTAATGTATACAGAATCTATCAACATATTATAGTTTTTGTATGATTATTTATTCAGCATGTCTTTTCCTTTACACATCTTGAATATCCTAGAGTAGGTCAAAAGCCTCTGGATACCTCTGACGCATAGTTCAGAAGACATCAGAGGTCTCTGGATGCCTCTGTCATTCTTAATGATGCATGGTTTTACATTTCATGATCCAAGCACAGGTCAAGGGGGAGCATTAAATGTAGATATCAAGGGGGGGGCACAGACTGGTGCATCATTCAAAGGGGGGGGGGGGATTTTCTGTTCTTCAAATCCAGACTAACAAATGTTAGCTGTCTTCTGAACATATTTTTCCTTAGAAATTTTTGCGAATTAGTTACTTCTGAACTAACTCTTGCCTTCAAGGTTATTAAGAAATCTCGAATTCAATTAAAATTCTTCTGGAAAGGTTTTCACTTGACATAAAACTTTCCTTTGGTCCAAAAATGCTTTATATGACCAAATGACTGATTTTATATTTTTTTTCTTTTTTCTTCCCAAAATGCATTTTTAAAAGTCTAACTTCTGTTGGCTGTCTTCTAAATACACTTTTCTTTTGAAATTTCTTTAAATTAGCTACTTTTGAGTTAACTCTTGCCGTCAAGGTTAATTCAGAGTTTTCTAACTTAATCAAATTTTATTTAAAATCTTTCTCAAAAACAAAATCTTCTATTAATTCAATTTTTATTGATTAATTGATAGATTTTCTTTTGGAGGGAATATTTAAAATATCAAAAGGAAGACAAAATCTCGTCCAAAACCAACGAGAAACGTTTAAGTGTCCTGTGCTAACAAAACACGCGTCCCTCATCCCTCTATACCCGTACGATTGATCATCCACGTGTCATAAATCAACGGTTTGCATGTTTGCACGCCTTTTAGGCATACGTCAGCAGTCAGAAACCGTTTCTAATCCCCAATTCCCAATTAAACCCTTCCCATTCTAATCCCTTTCCCAAATCTCAATTAAACCCTTGATTTTCAAAAATACTCGAGTGCATTTTCAAATCTTACTATATAAACTCGAGTAAATCCCCAATTTCACTTTTCACTGTCTTCAACCTCCAGCTTTTAATGTGCTCATTTGAATTTTAACCTGCAACTTCCGATTCTCAAACTCCCCAAATCACACAAATGGAAAACCCAAGTGCAAACATGAATGTTTACGATGAAGAAGATCGAATCGTCGACTCAACCGCCGAAAGTGCTCTTGTTCTTCGATTACCACAAAAGCCCAATAATGTTCAGGTTCTTCTAGATCCTAACACTTATCTGTCTGAGTATCGAGTAATGATTGAGTTCCTTCAAAATCATTCCCTGAATCGTGCCCTAACTCTTACAAACCCCAACGTTCCTGAGATGTATGTTTAAGAATTCTAGCAAACCCTATTGTTGGAACCCAGATCCCTTTCTAATAACAAATCAACAGATCGTATAACAAAATATGAGCGGAAGCGATATCGATCTATGACTGATAATAAACAGTAATGATAAGCAGTAAGAATAGTAAGAACAATTTGAGAAACAATCCGGAAATCGTATTAATAACCTTGAACTTGATTACAATACGTATGAATGAACAGCGTGATTTTCTCTCCAAGATCGTCATCTATTATAGTGAAGAATGAATCTATTTATACTATTACAAAGTAAAAGTCAACGATCTAGCCTATCAGGAATTGACACGTCAGCTATACTCGATAACAAAATCAGTTACATATACAGACGCACGGAAAGTGTGATCACCACGTCATCACAAGCATGCTTGAGATAACAGTTAGAGTCCAGAGGTTCTTTACATCTCTGGGCGTCTCTAAGATTACTCAAGTCAGAAGATGCGCTTCTAACTTGTCTTCTGATCTTTAATACTTGTGACGTTCTGGTTCATACTTCTCATAGAATAATGTCTAACAATCTCCCCCTAAGTATGAAGTCCAGAATTCGGAAATAATAACTTCGATCAAGCAACTTCAAATCCGTTGCTGTTTCCTTAGGCAATTTCAATTCTGTTGCTATTTCTTTAGGTAATTTCAAATATGTTGCTATTTCCTTAGGCAATTTCAAATATGTTGTTGTTTTCTTAGGCAATTTCAAATCTGTTGCTGTTTCCTTAGGCAATTTCAAATCTGTTGTTGTTTCCTTAGGCAAAAATTTAAATCTGTTGCTGTTTCCTTAGGCAATTGCAAATCTTCAAAGCAAGACCATCTCCAAATTTCTTTTTCCATTCATTATATCGCTCTTTGGCAAGTGCTTCAACAGAGGCGATGTACACAGCACGCATGACGCTATCAGACCCTTTTTGATGGTTCCGTAAAATTGCAAATTATGCACGTATAGTCTTCCCACTTCCAGTTGGTGCAGCATCAAACACTTTGTAAATAGTGTTTGAATTCTTGATAAAGGGCTTCGTATATGTGTTTGAATTCTTGATAAAGGCTTCGTATATGTGTTTGAATTCTTGATAAAGGGCTTCGTATATTGGATCAAAAGGGAGCTTTAGAATGAGAAATGACAATCTTATGAAACAGATCAGTGATTTCACTGACCTTTAAAATTGTGTCGAGTTTCTGATCCATCCTTTTAGCTATGTCTCTGTCTCTTCTACTTTTGCTTCTGTCATCAGTCTGGAGAAATGCATAACTCTTGACAATTTCCACAACTCTTGTAGAGTACTTGTGAGCCTCTGAGATCCTGAAGAAACTTCTTCTGGATGGTCTTTTAAACGCAATGCCATCTTCAGGTTCTGTCAACACTTCTCCAGCAGTTAGATGATTGAGGCCCTCTCTGTCTTCGTTGGGAGTAGAGATACTCAAGTTTACTACCTTGTGATCTAGGACCGTTTGGAAGTCTACGTGTCTTCTATACCTGATGAAGGCTTTCATGCATTCAAGGATTCGAAGGAAGGCAACTTTTTTCTGTTTATCAGTCCTTCGATTCATTTTATTTTTCATATATCTTTCCAGAGGTATGAGATCAGAAGCATTGATAGATAATAGATCATTATCACAGAAGTAGTACGTGTTGTTGTCTTCTCTGATCACTTTATAGATTGTGTACATAATCTCCGTGTTTTCAAATTTGACATGCTTGATCCCAGAGATATACGTTTCTTTCCTTACTTGCCTATGACTCATGAATTTGTTTTTGACTTCATCACTTACATGATAGTAATTGGCGAAGTTAGGAAGCATTAAGAATATTTTCTGATCTGTGGGTGAATATATGTGGCTATTCTTAATTTCCAAAGTTGGAAGTTCATCAAACCTCCACAACTTATCTTTATTTTCTTGGATCTCTGCCTTTCTTTTGTTTGAAGCTTCTCTCTTGGCCTTTTCAATTTCAGCCTTAGCTTTATCAGCTTCAGCCTTGGCTTTATCTGCATCAGCCTTGGCTTTATCTTCTTCAGCTTCTTGAACATTGGGTTGTTCAGGGATAGAGTTAGAGGGTTTTGGATTTGGATTTTGGGGTGCTGAGAATTCTCTGGTTCTGGCACAGGAGGGAATGGATTGATCTTTCTGAGTTTGGGGAGATTTTGATGGTTGCTCTTTTTGAGGTTGGGGGGAATTAGATGGCTGTGATTGTGAGGGATGAGGTTGTGGCTTTCTTGTGTTTCCCAAAAGCTCAAGAATGAACTTAGCCATATCTGGATCTTTGGGGAGTGGGCCAAAGTTTACGGCTAGTGGTTTTGGTGTAAAGGGAGTTTGTTTGGATGGTGGTGGTTCAAAAGGTGGAGCAGCAGGAGCTTTACCTTTATCCTGAGGCTTAGTCGTTTCAGCGCTATCCGTTTTTGCCTTTTTGGATGTATTCTCCCCCTTCTGAGAATCAGGATCCTGATCCTCAGAATTTTTTCGGTTCAACTCTGCCTTTTTGCATGCTCTGGCCTCTTTGGCTTTCATCTATTCTTCATAAGTTGTAGACAGAGAACCGACCAGAGATGATAAATTTTAAACAGAGGTTTCTAAGGTAGATACCTTGTGATCCAAATTCGTGGAACTAGAGTTGGTCTTAGAGACATATTTGGCAGTCAGAGCATTGAACCTGTCCATCATAGCTTTCTGGAAGATGGCCATATCTGATTTACGAACCAAGGACGACGAAGAGGCAGAAGATTCTGATGGGATCACAGCATCAATGAGTTTCTTGATGTCAGCAACGAAAGGCCCATATTCATTTGCAGAGATTGTGACCTCTGGAGCTGGAATACCATTGGGAATATGAAAGATTGCCTCTGCATTTGCCTTGATTCTTGCGTCTAGTTTATTAAAGTAATCAGAGGCAGAGATTCTCTGAGACTCGGCATTTTCAGAGATTAACTTCTGGATGGCTTCCAGAGCCTGAGTCTGGGCAAGTTGAGCATTCTTGATATCATTGAGCGTTGTTTGATGGTACTCAAGGGAGATCTCTTAATTTTATCACCAAATGCCTGGAACGCTGCATTGGTGACAAATTCAGAAGAGGTAACTGGTGCATCCCCAACACATGGGACCCCTTGTCTCTCACGTTCAGAGAGGCCCTCTTTCACGCCTGTTTTAACGTTGAGCGTGGAGGGACTTCCAACCTGTCTTCGAGGGATATCAATGATAGGCACCTCTTCGGTTATTCTGATTGGTTCAGTTGTGTCCTAATCATCAGAGGATGGGGAGCTGAACACAATGTGCTTACCATTTGGGAGTAGAAAAACTCCAGTATGTGGTGCATCCTGATGCTATAACCCTTCTAATGGAAATTCTTCAGCTTCTACACTAGCAGAGGGTATGGACGTACCTTCTGCATTCCCTAAGGCTTCGTTGGTCACAGAGATATCAACGAAATGTGTAGGTAGTGGCGAGTTATGGGGCGATAGAACTCTTATATGTTCATCACCACCCTATTGAGAGGGTGATGAGGATGATGTGGTTTCCCCGGCAGTGCTTGATTCAAAGGATTGAAAGATATCTTCTGATCGGTTGGTTTCAGGGTGGTTTGGATTGGGCTGTGGATAATCGTTCGTACCAGGCTCTCGGTGCTTGCTTTAATCCGTAGAGATCTTTATCCAGAAGATAGACATATTCTAGGTGTCTAGCATCCTCAAATCAAGGAGGTTGTTCAACATACACTTCTTCTTTGAGATTTCCATTCAGAAATGCACACTTAACATCCATCTGATATACTTTGAAGTTTTCGTATGCTGAGAAAGCTAGAAAAAGTCTTATGGCTTCTAGTCTTGCAACAGGGGCAAATATCTCATCGTAGTCTATCCCTTCTTCTTGACAATACCCCTTGGCTACCAATCTTGCCTTGTTTCTGATCACAATACATCTTCATCCTTCTTGTTCCTGAATACCCACTTAGTACCTATAGCAATTTTGTCTTTAGGCAGAGGTACTAAGTTCCATACCTTGTTTCTATCAAACTGAAGCAGGTCTTCTTGAATAGGTTCCACCCAACTAGGTTCTTGTAAAACTTCATGAACTTTCTTTGGCTCGATCATGCTTAGAAAATTTACAAAGAAAGCTTCATTTGTAGTTGCAGATCTGGTTTTAACCCCTTCAGGTGGACTTCCAATTATTAGATCTGGAGTGTGAGACTTTGTCCATCTTGTAATCCTTGTTTGAAGTATCTGCTGAGCTTGAACCTCTGTATCCAATGATTGAATAACCTCATCAGTTATTGGAGTAGGTTCTGTATCTGGAGAGGCACCTAAAATCTCCCCCTCAAATGAAGGCATAGAAGGTATCTCTAGACATGCATTTGATGATTCTTGAGGTGCAGAGGTTTCCAATGGACTCTCATTTGATGATACAGGACCAGAGAGAGTTATGCCAGAAGTGTGAAGTACTTCAGGAATATTCAAGGGTGGATTCTTGGGTATTTGCTTTGAAGGTATTTCTTCGCCAAGAAAATCATCAAATAGCGCATCAATCTAGGATTCTCTGGATCCTGAAAGATAATCAAAAGTAACAGTATTAAGTTTGAGTTCTGAATTTGAATATTAAGAAGTCAGTTGGGTTAGATCATCAAAATCATGTTTATGCTTTCCATAACAGTCTTGGTTCGTAAATTAAAAACTCTAATAGCTCTTGAATTTAACGAATATCCCAAGAACTTTGCTTCATCCAATTTCTTGTCAAACTTGCTAAGTTTTTCTCTATCATTTAGAATAAAACATCTGCAGCCAAAAATATGGAAAAAATTTACAGAGGGTTTTCTATTATTTATGAGCTCATAAGAGGTTTTGAGGTGCCGCTTGATTATGATAGATCTATTCTGAGTGAAACATGTTGTGGCTACAGCTTCTGCCCAAAAATGGATAGGAAGTCCAGAAGCTGCAAGCATTATTTTGGCTGCTTCCACTAGTGTTCTGTTGCGTCTTTCGACTAGGGGTGCTCAAAAAACCGACTAAACCGACCAACCCGATCAACCCAACCCAACCCGATGCAAAATAATTCAACCCGAAGCAACCCGATGCCTAATCAAGTTGTAAAATCTTCAAACCGTAGGTATTGGGTTGATATCGGGTTACTTTTATTTGAACCCAACCCAACCCGACCAACCCGATGGACCCGATGTCCTTTTATATTTTGGGTTTAATATAATAATTAAATCTCTATTAATATTGTAAATTAAACAATTACACCTATCACGCACTCTCCTCGTATACATATATTTTCAATCTATTATCTATCTTTACATAAATCATTTGTATATATATTGAGAAAAATTAATTGGATGTAATATACTTCAAATTCAAGAAGTATAGATAAGTTATACCAAATGACAGATGATGAAAAAGAAATTGTGAGTTATTCAATGTTAGCAGAATATTTTGTTATACCAAACTATCAACCCGACCAACCCGATTAACCCAATCGACCCGAACGAGTTGGGTTGGGTTGGGTTGAAAAATTCTCAAACCGACAACATTGGGTTGATTAGTTAAAACACCTCGAACCCGATCAACCCAACCCATGAGCACCCTTACTTTCGACTACACCGTTTTGCCGAGGAGTGCGTACAGTAGAGAAGTTTTGTGTAATTCCATTTGCAACAAAGTATTCTTCAAGCTTGACATTCTTGAATTCAGTTCCATTATCACTTCCCAACTACTGTATTTTCTGATGTAGAAGAACTTGTATTCTTGTCATCATATTCTGTAATACAATTGGCACTTCTGATTCTTGACGCACAAAATCAAGCCATGCGTACCTGGAAAATTCATCTATTAGCACCAACATATACTTTTTGCAAGACAAGCTCTGAATTGCAACGGGACCACAGAGGTCAACATGTAACAATTGCAGAGGTCTAGAGCACGAATGGTCACTTTTGGTTTTGTGAATCGCGCTTTTTATTTTTCCCATTTCACATGCAGGGCAGAGGTGATCCTTCTAGAAATGTACCTCTGGGAGGCCTGTCACCAGATTCTGTTTTACCAACATCTCAAAATTTTCAAAGCTCAAGTGAGACATTTTATGGTGCCATAACCAAGCAATTTCACTCTTTTTGGAGATAAGACAGAGAGTTTCCTTACCATCCTTGGATGTGAAATTCATCATGTATAGATTACCTTTGCTGTCAGCTCTCCATACTTTTCACCTGCCTTAGAGAATAAGTAATAATGTTTTTCATCAAATACAACCACTATCTTTGAATCACATAATTGACTTACGCTTAAGAGGTTATGTTTTAAACCAGAGACATGCGCTACTTTGGATAAGGTAATATTACCTTCTTGTAGAGTTCCGTAACCTTTTATTTGACACTTACCATTATCACCAAACGTTACTGCTCCTCCACTTTTATCTTTGAATTTGGAGAGTAAGTTTTTCGTGCCAGCCATGTGCCTCGAGCATCCAGAGTCAAGATACCAGATATACACACGTTGTTTCTGCAATCAGAATCAAAGAGTTTTAGGTATCCATTTCATAATGGGTCCTTTAATGCTAGGATTGAATGGTTGATCCTTTTTAACATGAGCTTGAGTGGAATTAGCAGAATATATTGGTATTCTCTTTTTATTTTCATTGTTCCTTTTGGTTTGATTTCTAAAGTTGGAATACTTTTGATATTTAGAGATGTAACCAAAGGGTCTTGAGAAAAATTGCTTAAGTTTTAAGAATAAGGAGAAACATTCAGAGTTCTGAAACATAAAAGATTGCTTGAAATTTTCATTACTAGAATGATAATTACAATTTTTCTTATGTCTGTCTATTCTAGCATCCGCAGTTCTATCGAACTTCTTATCTAGGCTAGACTTATGCTTAGAAGTAAATGTCTTCTTCTGTTGAGGCATCCTCTGATAAGACTTCTCAGGAACCTTGGAATTTACTGAAACAGGAGTAGAAGAGTTAGATTTCCATTTTCCTTTTTGCTCATAAGTAACTTCCGAGGTTTTGATTTCTGAGATTGTTGCTGAGTATTGGCTTTCTTTTTGAGACTCTCCTTTTCGAGTTCAAGACAAGTTTTAGCTTTTAGGCACATCCTAAGAAAGTCTGGGTGAATGGACACTGCCTTTCTCTGTCCTTTTGGAGGAACTGAGAGTATTGGTATTCCACTCGAATGTTTTTCAACATTAGGGCCAAAAGCTCTGATTTCCAGAGGTTCATTATCTATAATTATCTCTGGAACCTTTGTGTTTTCTTGAGACAAAAGATTTTAAAATGTTGAAATATATTTCTCTGAATTGTCAAAAAAATCATCATCATCTTGATCATCAGTTTCCCAGGAATACGTAATAAACTCTAAATTATCTTGGTTTTCGGAAAGACTCAAGTCAACAAAAGAACAAGGAAAGATCTCTGGATGATTTTCAATAGAGTTCTGATCAACCAAATGCTCAAGTTTAAAGAACTCATCCAGAGTATTGAGAATTTCGTTTTGAAAAGAAAGTCTTAGCTCCTCTTCTACTTGTATAGGTATAAATTCAGTAGCTTCTGGTTTCAAAGTTATATAAGTAATCGATCCAAACTTGAAAATATCACTTTTCTTTTGGATTAAATTTAAATGAACGTGAGTTGTTTTTTCTGAAGAATAATTGACATTTTTGTACTTTAGTTTTCTTACACGATGACCATTTTCATATCTTGATTTTTTGAAAACAGATTGCTCATATAAGATCGGAAAAACAGGCTTTTGTACTTTTCCTAAACAGAATACAGATTCTAGAGTAGACCACTTTTTACACGTGTAGGGACCCAAATCTTCAAAACCATGTCCGGTTTTCCCTAATTGTGTATTTATTTTATCATGCACTTTCTGAGCATCCAGATATTTTTTGATCTGTAGCTCTTTGTTTTGAAGTTCAATGTGCAAAAATTCTCTTTCCTTTAGAAAATAATTTTTGAGTGCTAAAGAATTTAATATGTCGCTCTCTTTAGCTTTAATCTCTTTGTCTTTGCTTTCAAGAAGTTTAATGAAGTCCTGTTTCTCTTCTTTGAGTTTGACTTCTGTATTTTTCAAGAGTTTGGATATCTTTTCACTTTCAACAGAAATTTCCATCTTTTCTTCAGTTAAAATATCCATCTCTCTTTTGTAAATATCTATTTCTCGTTGAACTGTAGCAAAAGTTTGTTCAAGAGTTTTTCTCAACTTCTTTTCTATAATAAGCTTCTGCTTAAGATTTTCAAAATCATTTGTTAAAATCATGATGGTGTTTTCAAGGTCAGAGGATTCAGATAGAGTACAAACCGGAGTTTCAGAAGGCTGGTCGTCTGTTTCATCTGCATTAGCCATTTCATAGAACATGGCTTCATCTCCACTTGACTGAACATCCAGCCAGTTCTCCTTTTCTGCATAGTGTGCTCTTTCGACAACATTATACTTGTATTTATTCTTGTATTATGGCTTGTCTTTTTCCAGAGCACCTCTGCAGTCTTTGGAGTAGTGACATGGTTTTCCGCACCTGTAGCACATATCCTTTTTCTTTTTCATCTCTTCCTCTTTCTTCTCAGCTTCTAACTTTTCAGCTTTCTGGATCTCTTGCCTTGGGGCATAAGATGGAGTGGAGCGATCAAATCTTTTGTTTCCTTGAAAAGATCTATTACCAAACTTTTTGGTAAATTGTTTGGTAATAAGTGCTAATGACTCAGCAAAAGATTTGTCATCATCAGAATCAGAAGCATCTTCTAGACTTGTTTCAGAGATGGATGCCTTGCTTTTTCCTTTCCTCTCACTTTCTTTACACCTTCTGCCTGACCCTCTGGATTCAGAGATTAGGACTAGAGGTCCACCAATTGACGTTTTCTTCTGAACAATTTCCTTCTCGTGTGCCTAAAGAGTGCCAAAGACATCGTGCAGAGACCACATTTCTAAGTCTTGGTTATCTTGAAGAGACATAGAGAGATTAGACCATTCTAGATTTAATCGTTTAAGAAATAGAACATTGTTATCTTCCTTGGATCTTGCAATATCTGTTCCAAAGTCTGTTCCAAAGTATCTTCTGGAATATCTTGAAAACTATTATATTCATTCAGAGCTTGAACTCTTCTGTTCTTCTTCATCTTTGCTCCTACTTCGAGAAGATTTTCAAGCTGATCCCACAACTCTTTTGCAGTCTCGCACGTATCTAGAGATTGAAAAATCTCATTTGGAATAGCCATAATTAGAAGACTTTTTGCCTTTTTGGCTATTTCCACTTTTGCCGTTTCTTCATCAGACCAATTTCCTCTATGCTTTGGAACGAGTCGAGCAGGAATTTCATCAGTAGTAGCAGTAGCCGGAATCCTTGGAATCGTGGTCATTGTTATAAATGAACCATTCACAACAGTATGATAGAGTTCAACGTCTAATCCTTCATAAAAATTGTTAGATCCCAAATATCAAGAATGTAGAAAGTTTAAAGAATAAGAACAAGATATGTATCACTGAAGTTGTATGTCGTATTAATTATGAAACAGCATTACCAAAAGTGTATCTTTACAAGCTTTATCTATCAACGTTAGTTCTAACAATCTAACAATCTAACTATTTATATACAAATGGAAATGCTAAAGATACAGTACAAAAATGACAGACAAGTTCAGAACTTCTTCAGAAGTGTCTTCAGAACCATCTTCAGAACTTCTTCAGAAGTGTCTTCAGAACCATCTTCAGAACTTCTGAAGTAGCCACTTCAGAAGTTATGCCTTAGGCTTTACTTCACTTGTCTTTTTAGTTCTGAACCTTTCTCTTCAGAACCCAGTCTTCTTTTGAAGCTACTTCTGATATCTATCAATCTCCCCCTTAGCTTCAAAAGTTCAAATCATAACTCCAGAAGTTTAAGATTTGTCTAACATCCTTCAGAATCAGACTTCTGTATTCAAGAATAGATTCAATAATCCTGAGCATCTCCTGAGCAAGTTTTCTGTATTTTTCCCATTCTTCATAACTTAGATTCTTTTGCCTTTTATTTTGCGTTTTTGCCAATCTGACTCTTATAGCCATTAAAGTTCCATTACAACATTTGTGAAGTTCTTCAAATCTGATAAACAACAATTCTTCAAAACACTTGCACAGAAATCCCGAAGGCTGAATAACCAGTGTGCATCTTTTGAGATTATCTGTATTTGGCAACTTGAAGTTTGGCCTGCTTAGATGAACTTTCTCTTGATTTAGAACATATGCAACTTGGAAATCGGTCTTTGCAGCCCAAATAAATTCTCTGTAGAGGCCATCTCTGAGAACTGGGAAAGATTTTCTGAATTTGGTAATGGAGTCATGAAAGGAATAGAGACTTCTATAGACTCTGAGTAAGTCTCTAAGATGTATATTCTGAAAATCAGCATCTGAGAGTGTAGAAATCTCACCATCCCTTCTTTCCACAATGAAAAAGGCATACTTGTAATTTTTCCTTGTCTTTACATCTGCAGTGATTACCTTCACAACTGAACTTTCTTTCCATGCTTCATTCATAGGAATTCTGATCTTCCTAATTATATATGAATACCATTGTTTCCATCCAAAAGACTTCTTAGTCCAGCAGTCAATGTAATTAACTTCTGTTCATATTCCATGAACATTTCTGGATGAAAGTACTCAAGGAACATTGTGAAAGCATTTTCTTCAGTCATTTGTTCTTGCAGATGTTCAGATTCAGAAACTTGTGTAACAGGAGCTATTTCTTCAAATATATGTTCAGAATTCTTTTCCTTTCCTTTCCTTTCTCTTTCTCTTTAAGGCTTTCTTCTGAACTTACAATCTTCCGAAACTTCAAGATTTCTTCTATATCTTGTTTCTTGGTGTGAATATGAAAGTCATATACATTGCTCAAAGTATAGTCAGCTCCTTTAATTTGATTTACTTTTTCTATGCCCAACAAGATAACTTTTTCTGATACTTTCTATGAATTTTATTCTTTCCTTGATTAGATAGACAATCTCTTCTTTTATATTAGATGTAGAGACAAACCATTCAGCATATTTCAGAAGCCAATTCAGAGTAGAAGTAGAGTACTTTGGTATATCAGATAAAATAAAAGTTCTATAGGTTCCTTCCACTTCATACATGAAACCTATATCTGAATTTGTAAATACTTATGTTAGTCCAGCTCTTTCAATACTAACTGGCTCTAAAAGATTCACTTTATGTAATCTGAATTCCAAGGCTAACTAAAAATCATGCTTGATCAGATTTCTGATATAAATTCCCAAGATTCTTCTAACTTCTGAAACAAGTTCAGAATCTTCTCTTTTGACACAGAAATCCAGAACTGCAAGTTTGTCTTGTAACCTCAACTTATATAAGTCAAATAGAGAGAACTCAGTTAGAGTACCTCTCTTCTTTCAGCTCCAAACTTCACAATATAAAGATCATCTATAAATGTTTTAGAAAAGCATTTGATCTTCTTTATCAAAGTAGAATCATGTATGTCTTGAATTCCATACTTTTGAACAAACACTTTCACCTTTGAAATATAATTTTCAGACCATTCATCATTAAGAAAATCTTCAAGGGTTGCATGCTTCAAACTTTTTCTGTACAAATTACTGTAAGAATCTTCTGGAAAGATGAGTTGGCTAGCTTCAGAAAAATCAAACAGATTTTCCTTTTCATACACTTGATCAATAACAGGTTCTTCAAGTAAAGGCAAATTGATTAAAGGTATACTAATGCAGGATCTGAATCTTACTTCCAACTTCTCAGAAAATGCCATCAAAATCTCATCTGAGACTTCCACATCATGCATATGACATAAGTCTATCTCTAGGTCAAAATACTCAGATGGTTGATTTATAAATTCTTTGAAAACAGCCAATTTGTCATCCAAGAATCTACACTTCAGATTCCTTGGATTGTTCAGAATTAGATATACCCAGCAGAATTGACATATTAACCTCCAAAGGTTTTCAGAAACTTCATCCCTAACCAATCTTTTCAGAATATGTGGTTTCCAAATTACCACTTCTCTGTTTTCATTCACCTCTTCTTCAACATTCTCTTCCATCACTATATCATCTTCAAAAGTTATCACATCTAAAAGATCACCAGGTTCTCCAAGAGCTTCTTCAAAAGCTAAATATTCATTTAGCATCTCTTCATTTGAATCAGGAATAACATCTGTGTCTTCTGAACTTATATTCTTTTCAGAATCATGAGACGCCTTTTCAGTCTCATATCCTTCTTCAAATTTTTCTTCAGAAGTAAAATGTTTAGCCTCTTGACCTTCTGTTTCAGAATGTAATATATCTTCAATGGCTTCAGAAACTCTGTTAACATTTTCTCCAACATTCTGAACTTGTTCAAAAGATTTTTCAAAAGACTGATTTTGTGGTATCTCAACATCTTCAGATACATTCTGAATGTTGAACAGGATTTGCAGTAATTGCTATGGCACTTTTTGAATCACAATATAAAGGAACCTTTTTGAATGTGTAGCCATAGTCTTTTAGTTGTGTTTGCATCCAAATAACTTGTGACAACAAATTGCAGCAGCAACATATTCAGCCTCTGCAGTAGAAGTTAAAACACAATTCTGCTTCTTTGAAGACCAACTTACAAGTCTATCACCTAAAAATTGACATGATCCAAATGTACTTTTTCTGTCTAGTTTGCAACCACCATGATCTGCATCTGTGAAAGCTGTTAGCTCAAAGCCAAAATCCTTTGGATACCAATGTCCCAATGAAGGAGAATCTTTGAGATATCTAAGAATTCTTTTAGCAGCAAGAAGATGAGATTCCTTAGAATTAGCTTGATATCTAGCACAAATACATGTAGCAAACATTATATCTGGTCTACTAGCTGTTAAGTATAGCAAAGATCCAATGATGCCCCTATACTTTTTCTGATCAACAGATTTTCCATTTAAATCAAGTTCTAATTTTGTTGCAGTGGCCATTGGAGTTTGAATACTAGAACAGTCAGACATGTTAACTCTCCCATCATACTCATTTCAAATTTAGTTTGCATGATTTTCTCAAAATTTCTGCAAAAATTTTAGATTAGGAAAAGCAAATATAATATCATCTACATATATTTGTATTAAGATCATATCATCACCTTCCTTTTTAAGAAATAAAGTTGTATCAACAGTACCTCTTTTGAACTTGGAATTCAGAAGAAAAGTTGTCAGAGTGTCATACCATGCTCTTGGTGCTTGTTTAAGTCCATATAAGGCTTTGTCTAAGATGTAAACATGATCTGGAAATTCTTTTCTTACAAAGCCTTCTGGTTGTTAAACATACACTTCTTCATGAAGAATTCCATTCAGAAATGCACACTTAACATCCATTTAAAACACCTTCATGTTTTTGTGAGCAGCATATGCAAGAAAAATTCTAATAGCTTCTAGTCTTGCAACAGGAGCAAAAGTTTCATCATAATCAATTCCCTCTTGTTGACAATACCTCTTAGCTACAAGTCTTGCTTTGTTTCTCACAACAATCCCATGTTCATCCTTTTTATTTCTGAAAACCAATTTGGTGCCAATGATTGATTTACCTTTTGGTTTTGGAATCAATCTACAGACTTTATTTCTTTCAAATTGATTTAGCTCATCTTGCATAGCTAAAACCCAGTCTGGATCTTGAAGGGCTTCATATGGCTTTTTCGGTTCCATACTGCTTAAAAAATTCACATACAGACATTCATTTGCTGTGGCTGATCTTGTTTGTACACCTTTTGATGCATCACCAATAATCTGGTGAATTGGATGACTTGATGTCCATTTGTTCACATTTGGCAATGGTTGAACAGATGAAACATTGTTGAAAGAATCATAATCATCAATGATTGCTCGAGTTTCAGTATCATGATTGATAGCTGAATGTAGATCTGAAGTCTCCCCCTCAAATTGAATATTCTGTACAGGCTCAGAAATAGTATGCATAAGTTCAGAAACAGAAACAACAGGTTCAGAAATGACTTGAACTGTTTCTGAAATAACTTGTACAGGTTCAAAAGTAGGAAGTTCTGAATTTGAGTGTCACACCCCGCTAAAGCGGAAACACGAGGTACGACAGTTCTACGTTTCACAACAATAGAAATATAAACACCAACCACACATATATAATTAAAACGTATAAGTTTAATGTTTAAAAGTTTACAACCCGACTACTTGCACTTTTACAACAAATTACATCAATTTCAATACAAAAATAAACTAAGCTTGATCGGTTACCTTCTTATCTTCCTGTAAAGCATGTTAAAACAAAGTGTCAACTACAAAGAGTTGGTGAGTTCACAGGTTTTTCATATGCATAGAACATTTTATATGCAAGGTATAGAAATAGCGAAGCAGAAGTTCACATCAACTTTAATGTTTTAAAGTTTCATGAGCAAAAATACAAATTTACCATTACACATGATATATAAATATTGAGCCACTACTAAGCCTACTCGACATTCTACGCCCCACGAACTACCTCAGCGGTGGACCTAAAGTTCACATGTGTAGAGCATTCTTAATTGATAAAGTGCACCCCTACTTGCCAGTTAGGTGGGTATGTTAATCAAATAGCGCTATCCACAAATATCATCGGCTCATTTAGAGTTAAATAGTAGTGTACCACGGGGACTTTACATAACTCAACATATCATTTTGTGTAATAAAAAATTGCTCATCACAATGATTTATATACTTTTCGTTAAATCATTATAAATCAATTCAGTTTCCATTAAAACAACATGCTTTACACCCCAAACGTATAAACATTTAAAAAGAGGGGTCGTGAATACTCACCTTTTGCAAAGAGCTCTGATTCTCACCTTTTGCAAAGAGCTCTGATTAAAGCACAATTCGTCCGCTAGCCGACCTAACGCTTCCCTATCAAAGTAAAATACCCAAAACGGTCACTTATGTGTCTAACGATTACTATGAGAGTGTTTATAAGTCCCTATATGTCCAACTTGGTCTACTATTGTCCCGTTATACATAATGCACATATGCTCTTTAAAAGAAATAATTTATTCCGAAAAAAGTAATATTATATTCTTTCAAGGGACAAAATTTATGAAATCCACCAGTTTCAAAATTTAACTTTCTGACAGGAACTATAAGTTTTAAAAAGGATCAAATTAATGTAACATCCAAAATGATAAAATTTTCCATCTTTTTATATGTGATGCATTACTGAGTTAGGTCATTGTGACCAAATGTCATGCATTTTAGACATATAAAGAGGGTTCAAATAATTTATATCAAACAGTGTGTCACAACAAGCATGGCAGATTACACACTGTTATAAAACAATCATTTGAGGAGTTTTACTTAGTATTTTTCAGACATTCCAGTTGTATTATAAGCCTAACACATAAAGGAAACTTTTGAAATAAGAATCACTCATTTTGGATGAGTTATGAAGGAGATATGGCACTACAAAGTTCCAAGCACAATTCTGTCATTAGTTGACAGATTGCACACTTAACTTTAATAAATTGGTCAATACCTCAAAACTTCATATTTTTGAATGAAACTAGATTCATATGAATCCTAACTCATAAAAGAAAACTCCAGAAGAAGAATTATGCATTATGGACAAATATTCAAGGATATATTAGCATGCAAAGTAGGGATTACCTACTGGTGGTTTCACAGTTTGCACACCTAAAGTATTTGAAGTGTTTGGAGGCTCAAAACTCCATATATTTAAGTGATTCCACCTGCAAACTGAATATAACTCATAAACCTAACTCTCAAAAGAAAAATCATCCTTTTTCATTGAGTTTTGAAAGAGATATGGCCATTTGAACATGCATGCACAAATCTGTCATTGGTTGACAGTTTGAACACTAATTTTGTTTTAATTAGTTGGAACCTCAAATCACCATATTTTTGAATGAAATCAGTGGAATTTGAAAGATAACTCATTAAATAAAATTCCAGAAGAATAATCAAGTAATTTGGATGAGTATTCAGAGAGTTATGGTCGTTCAAAGTAGGGTTTGCGTACTGTTGAACTTCCAGATGCACATGCATCTTATTATGAGTATTTGGGGGGTCAAAACTCAATGTTTTTGAGTGAGACCACTTGGATTAGAACCCCAACTCACTAAATAAACTTGTAGAAATAAGATTCATGATATTTGAACATATTAATTGCAAGAAGTGGACGATTTTGGCACATTTAATAAATCTGTCAGCACCAAAAATCACCGTTGTTGTTTTAAATCACATAAAATCATGTTTTTCACCTATTTTCTTGAGTTTAATTGTGTGGATCATAGATTACCACCATTGTTTAAACATTTTTACATGTTTTGGTGTATAATCTCTCCACAAACTTAGAAATTTCGGATATTAGAAGAAAGTAGCTAAAAAATATAAGAAAAGTGGGTTTTTCACCCAAAATTTGCAAAAAAAGAAGATGAAGATGATGTGAATACTTACTTTGGATGATGATATGTGTTGATTATATTCAAAAACCTTGCTCTTTGATGGATTTTAGATGAAGAATATGGCTGGAGATATGAAGGAGAAGAAAAGAAAGAGAGGAACATGCTAAATTGGTAGGAGGGGGGGGGGGGGGCGTCCATGGGGCCACACTCCCTTCAATTTATATATATATATATATATATTTTTAAATTAAGTGTAAGGCCCAAAAATGCTAAATTGGAAGTTTTATAATTAAAATACTAAAACTATATATTTTATATAAATTGGGTATAAATTAGAGCATTTGGCACTGTATTGGACGTTTCAGACAGTTACGGGTCGGAACCGGACATTTTAAGCGACTACCGAAAATGCTAGGGATTTTTCGGCCATTCTAAACCAACTAACTCTTATTCTTAAAATTAATCTATAATAACACTAATAAACTTAATTAGAGCTAACCTGGAAATTCAAAATTGACGGTTGTCACATTGAGGTTGAGATAGGTGGTCCAGAAATATTTGATATTGCAGGTTCTGTAGATTCTTGTTCTGGAATACTTCTGAGTAAAGATGGATTTTGATAATCTGCAGAAACATTCACAGGAATATCAAATAAGTCTTGGCATAAAGTATTTAAATTTGATTTAAGTAAAGTATGAGATTCAGAAGTGTGATTTGTCTTGTTGTTTTCTGAATCCAAAATTTCAGAAACTTGGTTAAGCTTGAGTTCTGAACTGTCTTGTTCAGAAGTCACTGTTGGCTTATGAAATCTAATATTTGATGTCTCAATGATCCTTTGAGTTCCTTTGAGGAGTATTCTGTAAGCCTTAGATCTTTGAGAATAGCCAACAAAGATACCAGCTGTACCCTTAGGTGCAAATTTATCTAAATGTTGTGTATCATTCAGAAGAAAACACCTGCAACCAAAGATTTTAAAATAATCAATAGAGGGTTTTCTTTGCTTAATAATTTCATAAGGAGTTTTAAGTAGTTTTCTGTTAAGAATAGTCCTATTCTGAGTAAAACATGCAGTTGCTATTGCTTCTGCCCAAAGAGATAAAGGGAGTTCAGAATAGGGTAGCATGGTCCTTGAAGCTTCTACCAAAGTTCTATTTTTCCTTTCAACAACACCATTCTGTTGAGGAGTTCTGGCAGCGGAAAAGTTATGTGATATACCAATAGATTCCAAAAAGTTTTGAAGTGTAGAATTTGTAAATTCTATGCCATTATCACTTCTGATCTTTTGGATTGGTAGTTGAAGAAGAACTTGTATTTTCTTCAGAAAAAGAATGAGCCTTTCAGAAGTATCAGATTTGAGTCTTACAAATTCAACCCCAGTATATCTTGAATATTCATCAACAATAACAAGAATATACTTCTTTCCACCCATGCTTTGAGTCTTCATTGGTCCACACAAATCCATATGTAGCATTTCAAGTGGAGCTTTGCATGAAGATAGCACTTTCAGAGGATGGGAGCTTCTTTTGATCTTCCCTAGTTCACATACAGAACATAAAGAATTCTTTTCAAATCTGATCTTTGGTAGTCCTCTTGCAGAGTTGTGTCTTTCCAGTTCAGAAATAGCTTTGAAGTTCAGATGTGACATTCTTCTATGCCAAAGCCAACTATCATTTCTCATAGTTGTGGAAATATAACAAACTCCTTGTAATTGACCATCTGCAGTGAAAGTTGCAGTGTAGATATCTCCATCTCTATAAGCAGTTAATTCATTTTTGTTTGTAGAACTCAGAACATGACAGTAGTCTATGTCAAAATTTACTTTCCAATACTTGTCACAGAACTGACTTACACTGAAAAGGTTATGTTTTAGACCTTCAACATAGAAAACCTTCATTACTTTTACATCTCCTTTGAAAAAAGTTCCATAACCTCTCACATATCCTTTTGAATTGTTTCTGTCACACCCCGCTAAAGCGGAAACACAAGGAGTGATAGTTCATGATTTCATAGCGACAGGACGAGAACAACACCAATCATCCATTCAATACATAACAACTTAAAACCCAAATTACATCATACAAGTCCAAAGTTTTAACAAAATAAAAGAAACAAAGTGTACAAACATAATGATTTCAAATTTAAAACGTGATTGATGTCGTCGCGCCCATAAAACAAGCATTTTTAGTTACCTTTTCTTACCCCTGAAAAGCGTGAATAAAACAAGGTCAACTACAAAGAGTTCGTGAGTTCATAGGTTGTCAATATTATAAACATTTTTTGCATAAATGAATATTGAGCAAAATAACTTTTATGGCACTAGTTAAATAACTTTTAAAATAACTTTTATGGCACTAAGTAGTAATGATCCACCACTAAACTTTCGACCACCAAAAAAAAATTAGTTCTACCTCAGCGGTGGACCTAAAGTCCACATGTGTAGAACCTTCCTTTTTTTAGTTCTACCTCAGCGCTGGACCTAAAGTCTACATGTGTAGAACCTTCCTTTTTTTAGTTCTACCTCAGCGGTGGACCTAAAGTCCACATGTGTAGAACCTTCCTTTTAAGTATAGTGCACCTTTACCTGTAGTTCTTGGGTGGGCTTGCTATCCGCACCCCTACTTGTCGGTTTTTAGGTGGGATTGTCCGTCCAATAGCGCCATCCACATATACCCTCGGCTCCTCACTTGAGTTAATAGTAGTGTACAAACTTTTATATAACATTTTACTCAATACAATCTATTAGTGTACATGCCTTAATGCCCAAAAAAAACAATTTTCATAATATTCACATTCGTTAATGCAAATAGCTCAAATATTTCATTTAATCATGCTTTTCACCCCAAAACATATAAAATACTTTAAAAATGGGGCTGTGAATACTCACCTTTTGCAAAAGCTCCGTTTAAAGCACGATTCGTCCGTTAGCTGACCTAACGCTTCCCTATCAAAGTAAAATACCCAAAACGGTCTCTTATGCGTCTAACGATTACTATGAGAGTGCTTATAAGTCCTTATATGTCCAACTTGGTCTACTATTATCCCGTTATTGATAATGCACATATGCTCTTTAAACAAATAATTTATATCGAAAATGTAACATTATAGTCTTTCAAGTGATTAAAATTTATGAAATCAACCAGTTTCAGAATTTAACTTTCTGACAGAAACAATAAGTCTTAAAAATGATCAAATTAATGTAACATCCAAAATGAAAAAAATTTCCATCTTTTTATATGTGATGCGTTACTGAGTTAAGGTCATTGTGACCAAATTTCATGTATTTTAGACATATAAAAAGGGTCCAAATAATTTATTTCAAACAGTGTGTCACAGAAAGCATGGCAGATAAAATTGTTAGTAAAACAATCATTTGAGGAGTTCTACTTATTATTTTTCAGAACTTCCAGTTTGATTATAAACATAACACATAATGGAAACTTTTAAGATAAGAATCACTCATTTTAAATGAGTTATGAGGAAGATATGGCATCACAAAATTGCATGCACACATCTGTCATTAGTTGACAGATTGCACACTTAACTTTAATAAATTGATTAATGCCTCAAAACTTCATATTTTTGAATGAAGCCGGATTCAAATTAACCCTAACTCATAAAAGAAAACTTCAGAAGAATAATTATGTATTATGGACAAATATTCAAAGAGATATTAGCATGCAAAGTAGGATTTACCTACTGGTGGTTTCACAGATTGCACACCTAAAATAGTTTAGGTGTTTGGAGGGACAAAACTACATATTTTTAAGTGATTCCACTTTCAAACTGAAATAACCAATAAAACTAACTCTCAAAGGAAAAATAATCCTTTTCCATTGAGTTTTGAAAGAGATATGGTCATTTGAACATGCATGCACAAATCTGTCATTGGTTGACAGTTTGCACACTCATTTTGTTTTAATTAGTTGGAACCTCAAATCACCATATTTTTGAATGAAATCAGTTGCAGTTGAACTTCCAGATGCACATGCATCTTATTATGAGCATTTGGGGAGTCAAAACTCAATGTTTTTGAGTGAGACCACTTGGATTAGAACACCAACTCACTAACTAAACATGTAGAAAGAAGATTCATGATATTTGAACACATTAATTGCAAGAAATTGACGATTTTTGCACATCCAATTAATCTGTCAGCACCAAAAATCTACATTGTTGTTCAAAAACACATAAAATCATGATTTTAACCCATTTTCTTGAGTTTTATTGTTTGGGTCATAGATTACCATTATTATATGAACATTTTACATGTTTTTGGTGTGTAATATCTCCATAAACTCAAAAAATTCAAAGGATTAGAAGAAGAATGCTTAAAATGCAAGAAAAGTGAGTTTTTCACTCCAAAATGATAAGAAAATATGAAGATGATGTTGTTACCTTGTTTTAATGGTGAAAGTGATGCAAAGTCTTCAATAATCTTGTTATTTTAATGGAGATTTGATGAAGAATGTGGCTGGAAATGTGATGGAGAAGAAGAGAATGAGAGGGAAAAGAGAGAGGTAATATGTCTCTTAAGTTCTAAAGAGAGAGACGAGAGCCATGGGTATGGGCCCCACCTAACCCAACAATTTTTAGTTTTTTTAATTTTTTTAATTTTTTTTATTATAGATTAAGCCCAAAATAATGAAATTAAAAGTACATTTTCTCAATTTTGTCCTTTTTCCTTCAAATATGAGCCCAAGAGTGTTTAAATTATATAAAAATAGAAGTTTTATATTTTAAATACTAAAAATATATATTTTATATAAATTAGGTATAAATTAGAGCATTCGGCACTATATAGGACGTTTCGGCTAGTTACGGGTCGGAACCGGACTTTCTAAGCAGCTACCGGAAACTCTAGAAATTTTTTCCGCCATTCTAAGCCAACTAACTCCTATTCTTAAAATTAATCTATTTTAACACTAATAAACTTAATAGGAACTAACCCGGAATCTCGAATTTTGACAGTTGTCACAGTTTCCAAAGCTAACTGTTCCTCCATATCTTTCATGATAATCAGTTAGAAGCTCTTTAAAAGGTGTCATGTTTCTTGAACATCCAGAATCTAAGACCCACACATGACATATCTACAAAAAATATTATTGAAATTTAGGTACCATTTAAGAATGGGTCCTGTGAGATTAATTAAAATTTTTGAAATTCTGAACTTTGACTTAGTCTTTTGAAAGTCAGAAGTTTGTTCAGAACTTTTGGATTTATCATTGTTAGTATTATTTTTAATTTTCTTTTTCTTTTTATATTTATTTGCCAATGTTGCTGAGAAGTTCTGAATTGATTTCTCAAGATTTTTCTTATTTGTTTTGGAGTTCAGATGAAAATTATGATGACCACAATTAATGCAGTGAATATGATTCTTCAGAATATTTAAAAAAGCAGTAGATGAACAAGAATCAACACTATTTGATTTGTCAACAGAAGTTCTTTTATTCACTTTATTAATCTTTGGTACATCAATTTTCTTTGAAATTGAAAAACTATCTAATTTGTCAGTCTTTGATAGTCTTTCACCTTTCTTTCTCCAAACTAAAGAGGATAGCTCTGTAAAAGATAAGAAATGAGGATTAGTATAAGTAGTTTTGTTACTAACTTTGAATTTAAGCTCTGAATATTGAACTTCAGATTTTGAATGCGAAGACTGTCTTTTTTCAAACAATTTAACTCTGGTTACAAAATCAGATAACGATATTAAAGATTTTTCTGAAGTCAAAGATGTTTTTTAGAGATAGGGGTTTTTAATAAATCTGAAGTCTTGGTATTTAGAAATTCTGCTTTCAGAAATACAGGATTGAACATTTCTGAAGGCAATTTTGGAGCTTCAGATTTTAAATTTTTTCCTTCAGTCAAATAAGATTTTGATTTGTATATTATATAACTGTTAGTCCCCAAGGAGAGATGGCTAACTAAGAGAGGGTTTTGTAGAAGGGGGGGTTGAATATAAAATACACAGAATATTCTCTTTTTAAATTTTTTAATATAAATATTAAAAATTTACACACAGGTAGTTTGATGCGGAAAAGAACAGGCACACTATTCTATCAAACTAAACACACAAATAACAGTAATTAACTTATACACTAAGGAAGTTAAAACAATACTGTTATAGCACACCGCTTTGCCACAGTCACACAAATAATCACTTTGAAGATTTGTTGAAAGCGTTAGATTTCTGGGAAGGACTCCATCTCCTTTTATAGTGCCCATGCATGGGATGCATGTGGACAGCTGTCAAAGTTTCATTAGCTGGAAGTTTATCTGCTGGACAAAAGAAGAAACCACTTCCTTTGTACTAGAATAATGGATGAACCATTCCTTGTAGCACGTAATGTCAGATAACTTTATCTTCTTTTCTTCATGCTCTGTGAAGTCCCATCAAACCTTTTAGCTAAAAGACAAATATTCCTTTTATAAGAATAAAATAGAATGTCTTTATTTAAGGCTTGATGCCCAAGTTCTTGCTGCTCACATGTCTTGCAATTGATGTGAGTCAAGAACTTATCTCTTTGAAATTGATAAGTGATACATCAAACTATGTATCACATCGGTGGATACCTTGTAAGGCTGGAAATGATTAGTGTACACTTTGCTTGATAAACTTCATCTTTCACTAAAGGTTGAAGTGTACACCCTTGAACTTGTGTCTTGATATCACAGCCTTAGAAAATATACCTGCAATTTCGGTGACCAAGATTATAGTGTCGGTGACCATGACATCAAACTTGATGACCTCATCTTGTTTGATGTCCTTAGTACTTTTGATGACTTTGAGTGTACCATCGGTGACCCACTATATTGGTGACCCAATCTTGGCTTTGGCAAAATGATCTGAATATTGAAGTTAGTTGATACATCCAAAATTCCACTTTTTGATGTACAACCCTTGATTGAATAGTCTTTGACTTTTCAATACTTGAAGCATATTTCAGACCTTCAAAAGAACCTGTAAAAATTCATTCATACAAAGGAAGGTGGTTCATCACCAAATCATCGGTGACCCAACAATCTCCCCCTACTTGATGATGATACCTGTAAGTTAGAAAAGAATTATTTTTGACCTTTTCTATTTTTCTTTTGGGTTCTTTTGACTCAGATTTCTTTCTTTTTTTTTTGAATTTTTTTTTGTTTTTTTTTTTTTTAACTGAGTATGTACAGTATAAGTATAAGAATAAATGTAAGTATAAGTATGTGCAAGAAAAAATAAAAATAAAAATATTAACAAGAATTTTTAAGGAAGAAGAGCATGAACTTTTATTAATCAACACACAGCTTTGAAAAATAAAGTTCACACTATATGAAGAATATTCAAGGAGTGGGTTCTCTTCTTTTTAGCTCATGCAAGATAAGCCTAGTAATTCCATGGTCTTCAACCGGAGGTACTCCTAGAATAGCAGAGAGGAAGGAGCTGTGAGCCCTTGGGATATCAAAAGCTCTAAAGAAACCGATGTTTCCAAAGATGTCTTCAAAGAAAACCCCAAGCTCAGGAGTAGTCAGCATGGTTTGCTCCAGGTAAGCAATAGGAGTAGGAATGGAAAGATCTATACCCGAAGCATTTATCTGGATGCCTCTTTCATGAATCATAACAAAGTGTCCCTTCTTCTTGTTTTTAGGAGCTATGATGACCTCTACTTTAAGACCCTGTTGAATGAAGTACATTTGTTGTGCTTCAAGATATGTCACAAGAATATCATTCTCCTTTTGGATGTTGAGCATCTTGATGAACAGTTTTCTGAGAATATTAAGTACCAGCTCCTTGTACTTGCTTTTGCTCTTGGAGATACATTTGCCAACTTCCATCCACCCAGTCATCCCAAGAACTTCCAACCATTCAGGTTCATATACCTTTGAGAGAGTGTCAGCTCTCTTAAGGGTGACAAGTAACTTGGGAGAATTTTTGGTTGGAGGTTGGATGGTGGCACTGATAATCTTGGAATCATCCTTCATGTTCTTTAATCTCCTTTTAAACCATTCTACTTCCATTGCCTTCTTGGCTTCATCAAGCATCTTTGCAGCTTCAGATTTCTTCTTAATTTTTTCAAGCTCATCTTTTTGAGCTTGAAGTGCATCCTTTACCATTGCATGAGTGGCCTCATCTTGAGCCAACTTGAGTACATTTGTCTGATCATACTGAAGTTGTGCTCTAATGGCTTCTTCTTTTTCAGCTTCAGATAAGATTACCCCAAGAGGATCGGTCAGTGCAGGGGCAGGCTGAAGTCTGAGAGTATCTTCTTGAGGACTTCTCATTCTTTTCTTCCTCTTTTTCTCGTCCTGTTGTTCTTCGAAAAAACAGGCTTCTTTCCTTTGGCTTTTTCTTTTCTTTTCTTCTCTTCTTCAGTTTCAAGGGGTTGAGCACTGATACTCTCCCCCTCAACAGCTACTTCAGGTAACTCGGTGACCAAAGGAACAGTGACCACCTCTGTGACCACACCACCATCGGTGGCTGTAAGAGCCACGTCGGTGGGTACCACGTCGGTGGCTGGGATGGTGGTGGTGATCAGATCGGTGGCTGCAGGGGCAGTGTCGGCAGGGGCAGTGTCGGCGGTTTTGACGTCGGCGCCTGCAGGTGAGGTGGTAGCAGTGGTCTTCTTATTTTTCTCCCCCTCAGTGGTTGAACCCTTGAAACCCACTGAAGAGAGAAAAGTCTTGATCCTTTCTATATTAGAAGCCATGGTATTTACTTTTCTTTCAATTCTTTGAAGAACAAATCTGTCTTGTTCTTGAAAGAAGGATCCATCCACATCAAGCTCAATTGTTGGAGAAGAAATTGGAATCTTGTCAATTTTGGTGAGAATAGTGGCAAGAGACTCCATAATGTTCTCTTGAGTAGTAGAAAGAGAAGCCAGTCTTTCCGAATCTTTGGCTGCTTGGTCTTCCAAAGTTTCCACCCGACGTATAGTGTCACGGGTAAAGCTGGTGAAAGCTTGGAGAAGATCATCTCCTTGTTTGGAAGACATGGGAGCAGAAGGTTGAGGCTGTGGTGGTTGATCAGCATCATCATCATTGGAAAAATAATGCACCAAACCTGTAGGTTTTCTTGGGGGGGATTTAGGAGATGTGGGGGAGACACGTTTAGAAGAGTGTCTATGAGGGGATTCCTAAGTAATGGGTTCTTCCACAACCTTGGTACGTACGGGAGACTTATGTGTCCACGGTGTAGTGTCAGAAAATAGAAAATCAGTAAATTGGGATGCTCCATCAAATGCACCTGGTTGTGATGCACTCTCATGTGGAGTAAGGAAAGGGAGCTGTGAGACCTCACGGGGTGGAGAAAAGGTAGCTTGGATGGGAGATTCCAAGTCTTCTTCATCAACTAAAGAGAAAGTTAATGAAGGAATAATAGGGATGTCCCTTTTTACAACCATGTCCTTTTGGGAGGGCATGGAGGAGCTAGGTTGGGTTAACTGGTCCTTGGGTCGGGTAGGAATCTTTTCAACACTTACTAACTTTTGGGAGTTAGTAGGTGGCTTGTGAGGTGAGACCCTTTGGGTACCCTTAGACTTCTTTGAGGAAGTCTTTGGGGGGCTTTTGGAGTGTCTCCGCTTTTGGGACTTAGATGCTTGGGTAGAAGCCAAAGGTTCTTTTGGCTTCGTAGCATCGGTGGGTGCGGAGGTAGATGTGCCCGACGCTTTGGATCTCTTACGAGATTTGGGCACATCAGTTACTCTAGGTGCAGAAGGGATAGAAGACATACCTGAGGTCCTTTGGAGACGAGGTTCATTTTCTCCCCAAGATAGAGTTGCATTCCTTGCAAACTCAACCATAGAAGGTCGGAGAGGGTTGTCTGATGCTAAGACAGCCTTTTTCATAATATGATTTCCCACTTGATAAAGAGGGAGATGATATATTATGTCATCCCTTTTCTCAAGTTTATCAGCCAATTTAGCATTAATGATTAGGGAGAAAAGGCGCTGAAATGGTACATGAGGACGTCGGATGTCAGAGAAGGAGGAGATCATTTCATTAAAGAAATAGCTTGCAAAGTATATCCTCCTTTGAAAAATTAGAGCATGTGCCAACTCAGTCACTTGGGAAGGTGACTGATCCTGGCCACCTGTCTTTTTGCTTAGGCACAGAATCAGATGAGCAAAAAGGAAGTTCCATATGTTTCCCATATTCTTGCGCAGTAAAGTACCTGGACCCTTTGACTTTGAGCCCTTCTTCTCTTCCAAATAGTTCAACACATCAACCACCATTTGGTGTTCATTACCAAGAGGAAAAGGTTCATAGGAATCATAAGCACAAAGCTTGAGAATGCTTCTAACATCTTCCACATTGAAGATCACATCATGTTCATCATTACTTAGAACAGATGCAAGAATTTGATCCGATGAAGCATCAAATGTGCAAGTTAACCAAAAGTTTCCAAGAAGAAACTTACTCATTTTGGGTTTAGCTGTGATTGCATATTGAAGAGGGCATCTCTGAAGAAACCAGCAAACATCATTGTACTCTGGATGAGCATTATCAACTCCAATACGTCCAAAGTAATTGCATGCAGGAAAAGAGAGGGATCCAAAGGTCATGGTCTGTTCTTCAGAAGTCTTTGAGGGAGAAGCCATTGAAGAAGAAATGAAGTTGCAGGTTGTTTTTTGCTTTTGTAAGTGGGAGAGAAGGGTGCGAGAAAGGTGGTGAGGTAGTGGGGGAAGAGGTTATATATGAGAGGGAAATTTCAATTTTCAAAAATAATGATTACTTTTGATGATTGAAAGGTCAGAATTCTAAGGGTTTTAGGGTTGAATTCGGCGCATGTTCTGACATTGATGATGTCATTTGGGATAAGAACAAAGAATCTTGCTCACCAAGAGTGGTAAGTCAAGGGTTATCTTTAAGAGGTTAAGAATGTGAAAGGTTTGTAACGGTTACCTCGGTGAGTGTATATCGTCGGTGGATGGTCTGAGAGAGAGAGATGAACGTCGGTGACTCAAGAGATAAGGGTCGACATCGGTGGCTAGGAGAAAGGTCGACGTCGGTGGCTCGTGAGAGGGTGCAATCGTCGGAAAGTGACGTCAGCAGAGATGATGGATGACTTCGGCGTCGAGGAGTCGGTGGCTGAGTTCTCGGTGGCTCAATGGCGGCGTCGGTGGTTCAATATGATGGCGTCGGTGGCTTGACAATGAACGGAGACGTCGGCGGTCGTCGGAAAGAGTTACGGCGGATGGACAGTATCGGTGGGCGGACGGCGACCGTCGGCGGTTAGGGCGACGATGATATCGTCGGTGGCTCGAAGTACGGTGGACGGCGACGGAGATTTGTCGGAAAGCGACACGTCGGAGCGCGGAATGTCGGAAAGCAGATCGTCGGTGGCTTGTCGATTTTTGGTGGCTTGTCGGTGATATCGGTGACTAATGGTGATGTTTGTGGTGGATATGTATGGTTTTAAGGTTAGGGTTTAATTGGGAGAGATGGAAGAGAAGAGAGAGAGGAGAGAGAGAGAGGGGTTCGTCGGTGACCCTGTCACCGACATTATATATATATATATATATATATTATTTATTTATTTATTTTTATTATTATTATTTATATATATATAACATATATAATATATAAGTTATAAATTATATAAATGTATATAATATATATATATATAGAATATATATATATAACATATATTTATATAAAATTTATAAAATATATATATTAGTCTATGTTTATCATACCTAATTCACCGATGAGGAACTTGAACCTTGCTTCATCAAGGGGATTTGTGAACAAATCAGCTAATTGATAATCAGTGGGAATGAAATGAAGTTCCACATCACCTTTAGAGACATGATCACTTATAAAGTGATACCTGATATCAATGTGCTTTGATCTTGAATGAAGCACAGGGTTGTTGGCAATGGCTATTGCACTTGAGTTGTAACACATTATTGGGATCTTTGAAAAAATCTGATTGTAATCACACAGCTGATTTTTCATCCACAATATTTGTGCACAACAACTTCCAGCAGCCACATATTCTGCTTCAGCAGTAGAAGTAGACACCGAATGTTGTTTCTTACTTGACCAAATGACAAGCTTTCCACCAAGTAACTAACAACTTCCAGTTGTACTCTTTCTGTCTATTTTTGAACCTGCAAAATCAGAATCAGAGTACCCGATGAGATCGAAACCTGAGTCTTTGGGATACCAAAGACCCAGATTTATGGTACCTTTCAGATACCGAAAAATCCCTTTTCACAGCAGCCAAATGTGATTCTTTAGGATTTGCTTGGTATCGGGCACACAGACAAGTAGCAAACATAATGTCAGGTCTACTTGCAGTTAGATAAAGAAGGGATCCTATCATGGCTCTATAATTTGTAATATTAACAGAAATGCCATCAGGATCAGAAAAGAGTCTAAGAGGAGGAGCCATAGGAGTTTTCATGGTAGAGCAAGTATCAAATTGAAACTTTTTCAGAAGCTCTTTAATGTATTTACTTTGATTTATGAAAATACCTTCTAGAGACTGTTTTACTTGCAAAACAAAAAAGAAAGTTAACTCCTCCATCATGCTCATTTCATATTCTTTTTGCATGAGGGAGCTAAACTCATCACACAAGGATTCATCGGTGGCTCCAAAATTAATATCATCAACATAGATTTGAACAAGAATAATATTACCTTGTGATTTCTTGAAGAAGAGGGTGTTGTCAACCTTGCCTCGTATATACTTATTTCTAAGTAGATATTCTGAGAGAGTGTCATACCAGGCACGAGGAGCTTGCTTCAGTCCATACAAAGCTTTATCCAGCCGATACACATGATATGGATGGACTGGATCTTCAAACCCAGGAGGTTGCTTCACATACACTTCTACAGCTAATTCACCATTCAGGAAGGCACTTTTGACATCCATTTGGAATACTCGAAAATTCTTGTAAGCTGCATGGGCAAAAAATATTCGGATAGCTTCCAATCTGGCAACAGGAGCAAAAGTTTCATCATAATCAATTCCTTCCTCTTGCCGATATCCTTGAGCAACCAACCTTGCTTTGTTCCTTATGACAGTTCCTTCTTCGTCCATCTTGTTTCGAAACACCCATTTTGTTCCAATAATAGTTTTGTTGGATGGACGAGGAACTATCTTCCAGACTTTGTTTCTCTCAAATTGTGAGAGTTCTTCTTGCATGGCAATTACCCAGCTAGGATCAGCTAGGGCTTCATTTATCAGCTTAGGCTCAACAATGGAAACAAAGTTGACATATAAGCACATATTGCTTATGCCTCTTCTAGTTTTTACACCAACTTGTGGATCACCTATGATTTGATCTATTGGATGATCCATGGTCCACTTTAGTGCAAGAGGTAAGGTAGGAGGTAGAGAAGAGGATGAGGTGGGAATTTGAGATGGTGAAGATAGGTTAGTGGGAGATATGGTGTTTTGGTGGGTAAGGTCTTTTGTAGAGTTAGTTTCAGGAGGTGGAGAAGAAAGAGAGGGTTCTGAAGATAATGTGGTGTTTATGGGAGGCTGAGAAGGGTTGCTATCTGGAGGATTGGTTTGAGAGGAAGATGGAATTTCACCAACACATGAGTTTATCCATAGATTTAATTCTTCTTCATCACAGGATAATGAAGAAGTTTCAAACTCATCAAACTTCACATGCATGGATTCATCTATGCATTGTCTTCTTAGATTGAAGATTCTGAAGGCTCTTGAGGAGAGAGAATAGCCCATGAAAATTCCATCATCAGACTTCGGATCAAATTTTCTAAGTTGTTCCCTATCATTTAGCATGTGACAAGCACATCCAAAAACATGGAAGAAGTCAACTGCAGGTTTTCTACCATGGAAAACTTAATAAGGAGTCTTGTCATGCCTTTTGACTATGATAGACCTATTTTGAGTAAAACATGCAGTGTTAACTGCTTCTGCCCAAAAATAGATTGGCAACTTGGATTCACTCAGCATTGACCTCGCAGCTTCACATAGTGTTCTATTCCTTCTTTCAACAACACCATTTTGCTGAAGAGTGCGTACGGCAGAAAAGTTCTGAGAAATTCCTTTTAGGTCAAAGAAATCTTCCAGAGCAGTATTCTTGATTTCTGTGCCATTATCACTTCTGAAGGATTTCACCAGTTTACCATTCAAATTTTCAATCTTTCTTGTAAACCTGGTGATTTCTTCAGCAGCATCACTCTTGTGTTTCAGAAAGAACACCCAAGTATATCTAGAGAATTCATCGACGATTACTAGCATATACTTTTTACCACCCAGACTAGGTGTGCTTACTGGACCGCACAGATCCATGTGAAGCATTTGAAGAGGTTGAGAGATAGATGAGCATTGTTTTGTTTTAAAGGAAGTTCTGGTGAGTTTTCCTCTTTCACATGCTACACACAGCTTTTCTTTTTCAAAAACTATTTTTGGCATTCCAACAAACAGCTCCTTGTTGGAGAGTTTGTTCAAGGTTTTAAACTTTAGATGAGAGAACCTTTTATGCCACAACCAACTTTGTTTGGCTAGTTCTTGAGAGAGGAGACACACAGCTTCTGGTATTGCACTTTCCTTCATGTTGATTATGTATACATCATTAAGTCGGGTTCCTACTAGTACAATCTTGTTCTGTACATCAAAGACCAAGCACACACACAGCTGGAACATGACCTTATAGCCCAAATCACATATTTGGCTGATGCTTAGAAGATTGTACATTAGCCCTTCAACATGGGCTACTCTAGAGAAAGTGATGGTTCCATTTGAAATGGTACCATATCCTTTGGTGACCCCTTTTCCATTTCCTCCAAAGGAAACAGTGGGTCCCTTTTCTTTTGAGAAGTTAGAGAGAAGAAGTTTGTTTCCAGTCATGTGTCTTGAACACCCACTGTCCATGTACCATATGTGATCTTTGTTTGGTACTTGCACCCAGAAACAAATATAGACTTTTGGTACCCATTTTGAGGTGGGTCCTTTGGGATTAGAAGGCATTTTATTTTTGCAAAGATCCAAATCTTTTGGGCAATTTTTAGCAAGATGAAGAGTGTTGCCATAATTATAGCATTTCTTTAAAGAAAAGGCCTTTTTAAAATCCCTATTATCAAAATTTAGACAGAGGTTGACGACTGAGAAGAAGAGGGGTAACCGACACCTGGTCTTGGTCCAAGGATACCTTTAACAGGATTTCTTGATTTCTTCAAGTTTACTGACCGAGGAATAAAATCAGTAACTATTTGAGATTCCCTTTTAGATGAAAAATTTGATTTAGAAATTTTTTTCTTTTGAGGAGAAAATCTTTTTGGAGAGGGATACTCAGCAACACTAGATGGCTGCTCTTGGGAGAACCTTGACTCATGCAGACTTAAAGAGTTTAAAAGTCTCTGAATAGGGTTGGGAGAAGAAGAAGAGATTGGAAGAGTTGAAACTTTTGAAGACTCAGAAGAGATTTCTTTAGCTTTAACAAAGACTCCAAACTTCTTAGAACTAGATTCTACTTTGAGCATGTCAAGTAGATCTATAGAGTGAACGGAGGTAGAGTCCTCAGATGAGTAACCGAAGAGATCATCATTGTCATCAGAAAGGAAACCAGCAGGAAAACCTTGACACTTAGAAGAAGGAAGTGGAAGGTCGAAAGGTTGAGGAACATCTTTTCCATAACCAAGGCCAGACTTATCCTTGCTAGTGATTTGATCTTGAAGAATCCTTTCAAGATTCTTAGAGGATTTAGTCCATTTAGACAGAACCTCTTGTTCCTTTTCAAGAGTGGAAGAGATTTTTGATTTTTCCTCAGAAAGGCTGTCGTTTAAATACCTTAGGTTTTCTAGATCAGCTTTCATTTTATCAAAATCTTTTAGTTTGGAAAAGCAAGAGAGGATTTGATCATTTAGACATTTTATATGCATATCAGCCTTTTTATTTTGAATCTTGAAGTCACAGAAGTCAACAGTTAAAGAATCAAAGGCATCAGCCTTTTGATCATCAGAGAGAAAGGTAAAAGGATGTACCTGAGGCTTTGTTCCTGAAGTGGATCCCTCAGCAGATACAAGGGTAGTGTAGAGTGACTTTTCCATGTCTTCCAGCTCATCGATTTTGGCCATGAGGCATTTAGTGACATACTCGCTCTCACTCTCAGAGGTTTGCTCATCCTCCCAGCAATGAGCCTTAGCAACCAAAGTTTTATTTTTACTTTGGTTTCTTTCTTTTTCCTTCTTGTATTTGGCTTTGTACTTCTTATACCTGGAGGTTTCTTTTGATTCGGAATTTTCTTTAGAGGATTGGCTATTTCTCTCTTCATGCTTCCTAGAAGCTTATTTTGAGAAGTCATGGCCATAAGAAGAAGAAGGTTTGAGACAAGAGGAAGCTTTTGATCTGCACTCAGAAGAAAAATGACCTTTCTTTCCACAATTGAAGCATTCTTCATTTCCTTTATCAGAAGAGGATTTTTGAGAAAAAGGTTTTCTATTAAGTTTGGAGCGGTTTGAAGAAAATCTTTTATTCTTAAGGTGTCCAGCAAGCATTGCCATACTATCAGAAAGTATGTCAATGGGTGATTCTTCTCCTTCATCATCAGCAGCACTATAGTATGCATCTGACAGATGAGAAGAGTCTTCCTTAATATCTTTTTCAGAATCAGAAGAAGGATAGGTGATTCTAGGAATACAAGAAGAAGATTTTGAATCACCTATCAAAGCAATAGAAGAAGATTTGATATCCTTTATAAGAGATTTTCTCTGGTTCTTAGTTTGTTCATAGTGAAGAAGAGTTCCATAGAGAGCAGTTAAAGGCATTATTTCTAAGTCCTTGGTTTGCTTGATGCAAGTACAGATAGTTTCCCAAAAGTCTGGGAGATAATACATGAACTTACAGAGAACTTCTTCATTATCATAAACTCGTCCAAGAACTTTGAGACCATTGAGAAGACAGTTAAAGCAATTAAAGTAGGTATAAAGAGATTCTCCTTTTTCATGGGAGAAGAGTTCATACTTTCTAACAAGACAGATCCTGTTAGATTTCTTGACTTCTTTGGTGCATTCATATAAGACACTCAAAGTATCCCACATTTCTTTAGCAGTGGGAAGGTTAAGAAGAGAGTGATACACTTCATCAGGAAGGGATACAGCAAGAACAGATTTGACTTTAGTGTCTAAAGCAACTAGGCGTTTATCATCTTCACTAAATTTGTTTGAAGGTTTGATGATATATCTACCAGTTTTCTCACTTCTTTCATCATCTGACTCTATGTCCTTTCCTTCAGCGTCCTTTTGAGGGCCAAAGCGAGCCCATATTTTAGGAACAATAGGTCCCTCACTGAGAATGTTGGGATACACACGCAATCGATCCCTTCCAAGAATAATAACATGCGATTTTTCCATAACCCAAAGTTACTTGGGTTGAACCTTGGAGGTTTGGCCAAGGATCCTAAATCATATGTATTACTGGAAGAGGTCTGCAAGGTACCATCAACATTTGAGGTAGTAGCCATCACAGATCTGGTTTATTGAATTAAACCAACTGCTCTGATACCACTTGTTAGTCCCCAAGGAGAGATGGCTAACTAAGAGAGGGTTTTGTAGAAGGGGGGGTTGAATATAAATCACACAGAATATTCTCTTTTTAAATTTTTTAATATAAATATTAAAAATTTACACACAGGTAGTTTGATGCGGAAAAGAACAGGCACACTATTCTATCAAACTAAACACACAAATAACAGTAATTAACTTATACACTAAGGAAGTTAAAACAATACTGTTATAGCACACCGCTTTGCCACAGTCACACAAATAATCACTTTGAAGATTTGTTGAAAGCGTTAGATTTCTGGGAAGGACTTCATCTCCTTTTATAGTGCCCATGCATGGGATGCATGTGGACAGCTGTCAAAGTTTCATTAGCCGGAAGTTTATCTGCTGGACAAAAGAAGAAACCACTTCCTTTGTACTAGAATAATGGATGAACCATTCCTTGTAGCACGTAATGTCAGATAACTTTATCTTCTTTTCTTCATGCTCTGTGAAGTCCCATCAAACCTTTTAGCTAAAAGACAAATATTCCTTTTATAAGAATAAAATAGAATGTCTTTATTTAAGGCTTGATGCCCAAGTTCTTGCTGCTCACGTGTCTTGCAGTTGATGTGAGTCAAGAACTTATCTCTTTGAAATTGATAAGTGATACATCAAACTATGTATCACATCGGTGGATACCTTGTAAGGCTGGAAATGATTAGTGTACACTTTGCTTGATAAACTTCATCTTTCACTAAAGGTTGAAGTGTACACCCTTGAACTTGTGTTTTGATATCACAGCCTTAGAAAATATAACTGCAATTTCGGTGACCAAGATTATAGTGTCGGTGACCATGACATCAAACTTGATGACCTCATCTTGTTTGATGTCCTTAGTACTTTTGATGACTTTGAGTGTACCATCGGTGACCCACTATATTGGTGACCCAATCTTGGCTTTGGCAAAATGATCTGAATATTGAAGTTAGTTGACACATCCAAAATTCCACTTTTTGATGTACAACCCTTGATTGAATAGTCTTTGACTTTTCAATACTTGAAGCATATTTCAGACCTTCAAAAGAACATGTAAAAATTCATTCATACAAAGGAAGGTGGTTCTCACCAAATCATCGGTAACCCAACAATAACCATCTTTACCAATGACTTCAACTTTAGGATCATCATCATCTTCTGAATCTGAAGCATTCATTAAATCTGAGAACTTATTCTGAGTCATGTTTGATACAAAAAATTTTAGATTTGAAATTTTCTCAGACTCATTATCAGAATTATAAAAAATTATTTCTGAATTTTCATCATTCTCTTTTAAAGATTCAATATTTGAGAATTCATCATATTTTTCTTGATGTTCTGATTTATTATCAGAATGATCTTCTGGACAAACTTCAGAAAATAATTCAGAAGTATGTTCAGAAGATAATTCAGATGTCTGTTCAGAAGTTATCTCAGTTTTAATAGATGGTTTAGATTTTTTCTTCAGAAACAGTTTTTGATTCAGAAGTAAGTTCAGAGATATTTTCTGAAATGTTTGTAGCATTTTTATTTATTACTTCTGTTTCAGAAACTATCTCTGTTTTACCAGAATTAAGAGGTTTTTCCTTCAGAAAATACAGTCTCTGATTTTACAAATGGACTTCTTTCAGGCAGAGAGTAATTAACAGTTTTGAGTATGACACCTGTATTAGCTTCATTAAAAATCTTCATTTTTTAGAGATCATAAAGATTTGCAGGTGCCTTTTTCAAGATTTGACTTTCATTATATCCCAAACCTGCTTTTATATTGTAAAATTTTGAATTTTGAGCCTGATTTGTCAAAATATTCAGAGTTTGTTCAGTTTGTCCTCTTTTAAAGTTCAGATCTTCTAATTCCTTAATCTTTTTGTAAAGATCAAGTCTTTCTTGATTCAGAAAGTTCATTTTTACATTCGGAACTTTTTTTTTCAGATTTTTCATTTAAAATATCATTTTGTAAACCATCCATCTTTTCTTTTAAAATTGATTTTTCTTCAGAAACTTTTTCAAGAATTTGTTCAGCTTCTTGGCAATTTTTTTTGTAAATTTGGCTTTCAGCTCTGAATTGATTTACCAAAATTCTTTCACCTTTGATTCTATTTCTAAGATTTTCAAATTCAGAAAACATATTCTGAAATTGATTTCGCATTTCAGAATCTCCAGAAATTTGTTCAAAGTTTAGTTCAGAATTTGGTTCAGAAGAGGAATTTAATTCAGAATTTAGTTCAGAAGATGAAGAAGTTACCTCAGAATCATGCGCATGTTTATCTTCTAGATCCATTTGGCACATATAGCAATTTGAGGCATAGTGAGCTACTTCTTCATCATATTCACCATCACTCAAGTTTAACCAATCCTCTTCATACATGGTCACCAGAGCTGGATTAAGCTCCTTCTTCTTAGCAAGAAGATGCTTCTTTTCATAGTAGCCTGCGTTTTTAACTTTGGGCATTTTGCATTGTCTTGAATAATGGCCAAGCTTACCACAATTAAAGCATCTTGTTGGTTCAGATGTCTCAGTTTGACCATCATCTTGACCTTTCTTAGGCCCAACTTCAGATTTTGGTTTGTTATGATATTTCTGACTGTATCTATGAGTGAATTGCCTTGTCATAAAAGCAATATTATCAGAAATTCTCTTTAGCTCTTCATCAGAGTCATCCCCATCACACAGACTTGTCTCTGGGATTTCATAAACTTTGTTTTTAGCAGAAATGGTCATGGAGTTGTTGTATTTCTTACATAATAAGGCTACTGTTTCATTTGCCTTTTTCTGTTCATATTGTCTAGTCTTGATCTTGTCCTCTTGTTGGAACAGGATGCCATAGACATCATGAGTAGATTTCCTAGACAGGTTTCTAGTAACCATATTATCAGAGAAGCTTGACCATTCATTTCCAAAGTTGTTTAGAAATTTGTTGTTTATCTCAGAGTTTGATTTCTGATTTACATTTCTTCTCAGATCATTCAGTATATTGTTGAATCTATGATCAGTATCAGTGATTGATTCAATTTCTTTATACCTGAAATTTTCATAAGTACCCACACAGATATTCAATCTTTGTGCTTGGGCTTTTGTGCTACCTTGCATCTGGGCTTTAACCTCATCCCACATAGCTTTGGCAAATGTTAAACTATCTACCCTATTGAATATTTCATTAGGAATGGCCATTGTGAGTAATGTTAATGCCCTTTTGTCAACTTTAGCTTGAAGTTTTTCAGATGTACTGTACATACCTGGGCTTTTCTTGATTCGCGGGAGTAGACTCAGTTCGTGGGACTGCCGGAATTTCCACATAGACCTCCAGAGGGTCATTTATAATCGATTGCATTAGAGCTTCATCGATATTGTCCAAGAATTGAATCATTCTGATTCGCCATTAATTATATTCATCCAAAAACAAAGTTGGTGGTTTCGTTTCTGATCCGATGGAGACGATTTCTTTCGACATCTTTGATTTGAAGTAGATCGAGAATTCACCTGAAATTAAATCTTGAATTTATCGATCAAGAACACCAAGAATTGTCAGATCTGACAAGTTCTTCTCTAAATTGTCAAGAACAGATGAATTGGCTCTGATACCAGTTGTTAGATCCCAAATATTAAGAATGTAGAAAGTTTAAAGAATAAGAACAAGATATGTGTCACTGAAGTTGTATGTCGTATTGATTATGAAACAGTATTACAAAAAGTTTTTACAAGCTTTATCTATCAACGTTAGTTCTAACAGTCTAACAAACTATCTATTTATATACAAATGGAAATGTTAAAGATATAGTACAAAAATGACAGACAAGTTCAAAACTTCTTCTGAACTTCTTCAGAACTTCATCAGAACCATCTTCAGAACTTCTTCAGAAGTGTCTTCAGAATCTTCAGAACTTTTGAAGTAGCCACTTTAGAAGTTATGCCTTAGGCTTTACTTCACCTGTCTTCTAAGTTCTAAACCTCTCCCTTTAGAACCTAGTCTTCTTTTGAAGCTACTTCTGATATCTATCAGAAATTGATCATTCAGATCTTCCATTGAGGATATTCATCTCGGATTAGAGTTGGAGGTTTGGTCAAGGATCCGAAGGTGTAAATGGCGTTTATATTTTGATTTGCCATTTTTCAGAAAACAGAGATTAAGAGAGTAGTAGGTAAGGGGATTGAAATTTGGATCAATTAAATTTCCAATGAGTTATAACGAGATGATATTCTTAATGAATTTCAAAATTAAACCAAAATTACCACTGATATAGAGAGAATTATATGAAATTGACAAAATCTTGAAAAACAGGATAGAATCGAGAGCGGTAGTTTAAAATTGGAATAAACTGCAGATAAAACAGGGATTTCTCCAAACTAGAAGAGATCTAATAATCAATAGATTGATTATCAGGCTCTGATACCAATTGTTGGAACCCAGATCCCTTTCTAATAACAAATCAACAGATCGTATAACAAAATATGAGCGAAAGAGATATCGATCTATGACTGATAATAAACAGTAATGATAAGCAGTAAGATCAGTAAGAACAATTTGAAGAACAATCAGGAAATCATATTAATAACCTTGAACTTGATTACAATACGTATGAATGAACAGTGTGATTTTCTCTCCAAGATCGTCAACTATTACAGTGAAGAATGAATCTATTTATACTATTACAAAGTAAAAGTCAACGATCTAGCCTATCAGGAATTGACACGCCAGGTATACTAGATAACAGAATCAGTTACATATAGAGACGCATGGAAAGTGTGATCGCCACATCATCACAAGCACGCTTGAGATAACAGTTAGAGTCCAGAGGTTCTTTACATCTCTGGGTGTCTCTGAGATTACGCAAGTCAGAAGATGCGCTTCTAACTTGTGTTCTGATCTTTGATACTTGTGATATTCTGGTTCTTAATTCTCATAGAATAAGGTCTAACACCTGTACATCAAGAGTAATGACGTTCTTTCTGGTAGCTTTGGTCATCCAATAAACACTGAAAACACTGTTGAAATACCAATCACCAGGAAGAAGATCGCAAGGTTTTTTGATCTTCCCCAATCAATGATCGAAGTTGACGGATAGAAGGTACCAAATCCCGTTCTCGTGCAAAATCCATCTACTGAAGCTCTGCTTCCTTCATCAAATTTTTGGGCTACAATGAATCCATCACTAAACTATCTGAGTTCAAGAGAAAGAAACTTCCTCCTATGTGGAATATTCTGGTCTCAATCCTCAACAAGAGCCTTACCTGCAAGATAGGCTCCATGGATCAAGCAAGTAGAAATATACTCACCATAATGTATGGTATGTTTTTCAATCGATCTCTGGACTATGCAAGATTAATATTTCAAGAGATGAAGACTACTGTAAACTTGAAAGTCTTGCAACAGAAAAATGGAAAAGAGCTCCCAGCTCTCATGTTTCCCCGATTCCTTTCCTTTCTCTCTTCACTTTTCCAGCAATCACTGCACTGAAGCTCCGTTAATCCAGCCATTTTGCAAACTTTCCACCCTGAATTCTCACAAGCCAACAATCGACACAAATGGCTACATTCTACAACGTGAACTTTCCCGGTATATGTTGGATCTGATTCCTCAAACCTCTCCGTATCTTACTTCTTATAGAAGCTTTATGGTACTATCCGAACAGAGGGTACCTAGCTCGTAGCACTTAGAGCCTAGTTTAGATGGTGAGGGGTCTAACGAGGATGAGTCTGAAAATGATACGAGTGAACAACCGAGCGCTTCTAACCATGCCGAGTGTTTATTAAGAGAGAGCTAAGAATATATCCACAGGGACACATATGAGAGAAACCAGCCGAGTCCAACCAGAGCTTCCGCATATACTAAGATAGATGCCTACATATCTAGAATCATTGAAACAAGACTGCTCAGTCCAAACCACCCTCAAACCAACCATATGGAAGGAGTTCTTTCTTCTTCCATATAAAGCACATCTGGGGAAACCACATCTTCACCATCCTCCCAAAATGATGATGATGTAAATGTAAGAGTTCCATCGGCCCAGAACTCGCCACCTCCCAGACTCGTTGATGTCTCTGTGACCAACGCAATCTTAGGAAATACAGAGGGTACGTCCATGCCCTCTCTTAGTGTAGATGCCTATGAAATCCTATCAGAGTGGTTAAGGCCAGAGGTTGCACCACATAATGGAGTCTTCGTACTTTTTAAAGGTAAGCACACGTTAATTGACTCTCCACCCTCTGATGTTGGAGAAAAAGTCAATTACATCAGAACATCCGAAGATGTGCCCATTTTTAATGGCCCTCTACGATAGGATGGAAGTCCCTCTACACTCAACGTCGAAACAGGTGTGAATGAGGGCCTCTCTGAATACGAGAGACAAGGGGCTCCCTGTGTTGGAGATGCACCGGTTACACAACCTGACTTTGTCACGAATGTAGTGTTCAATACATTCGCTGAACAAATGAAGGAATCTATCGTGGATTTAAAACAAACCATTCAACAATCAGAGTCGCGCATTATATCAGAGATCAGTGCTTAGAACGCAACACTTAGTCAGATCCAAACTACTCAGAGTAATCTTTCCAGCAGTCTGGAAACACTGAAGTCTCTGATTTCTACAACAACAAAGAGTTTGATGAAGTTTGCCACTGAACACTTTACAAAGATGGATGATGAGATCGAAGCCAATAATGATGCAATCTTTCACATTCCTTATGATATCCATCCTCCAGAAGATACTATTTCTGTTGAAGAATATGACAACCTTGTCTATGACATCAACAGACTCATCAATGTTGTTGTACCCTCTGAAGCATCTACATGAACAGGGTATAACCTAATTCGACAATCAGACTTGGCCTCTTTTTAGAAGGCAATGATGGATAAATTCAACGGCATTAATGCCAAGTTTGTATCCAAGATCAACACCTCTAGCTCTAATGAGTTAGAAAATCTACCCTTGATGCCTCTGTCTCTAAGCTAACTCCATTTGTTAGCTCTATCTCTGAAGACTTTGAGGATCAAAAGAAAAAGAAGGAAGAAAAAGCCTGTAAAAAGGTTGAACTAAAAAGAAAAAGATTTGAGGATCAAGACCCCGACTCTTCTGATCCTTAGAAGGGGGAGAAACGTCAGAGGGGAGATCCATCTTCTGCTGCAGGTCCTTCATCAAGACCAGAATCTTCTTCTCCTAGCCCAATAGATCAACCCTCAAATGAGAAGGTGAATACAGAGGAACCGCCGGTTGTAAATCAAGAAGTTGTGCCAACTCTCTTAGCCGTGAGACCTCTGCCTAAAAATCCATCTATGGCTAATTTATCTTGGGGTTGGAGAGCACTAGACGCCAACCATTTTTGGCTCCTACACCCAGAAGAGCAAGAAATACCACCACAAGACCAATGGTCTTCATTCCAAACACATAAACCAACGTCCCTGATATATCTGCATCCACTTCTGCAATTCCATCCGTTCAAATCAACGAAGCCTCCACCAGTCACCCGGAAGTCAACCAAAGAATGAAAAATCGCATAACCGAAGATTCTGAAGGCTTAAATCTTGGTGAATCTTCGTCTCAAGAAACCCACAGAAGATGTAATGACCTTCTGAATCAAATGGATCCTGCTCAACGTGAAGGAATTGCCAGACAACAAGAAAGAATTTCCAGAGAAAGGATTGTGACCTCAAGGGAGATTATATATAGGCATCTATACTCTGAGATAGATGAAGTTGCAAGGTTAGTTATTCCAAATTTTGCTGAAGGATCAAATGCAAATGCGCAAACTATTGCCAGGTTTGCTCTCTTTTAACAACCTAGAAACAACGTATTCTCTTCCTCACGCATCAGTAGAACCGGTGGTGAGTAAAAGCTAAAGTTTGACCCTCGTCAGGCTGCTTTGGGAGGGTTAAATAATTTTTTCTTATTTTTAAATAAGGGACTATATGAATAAGGGAGAAACTCCATGAAAGATTTGAAGAGCTTAGAACTCAATTTTTTGAGGATTCAAATATCGCGTACACTGTGTACAGAGTGGTAAGAGAAAATGGACAAATATGCAACTTCATAGATAGTGAACTCATAAATCTAAATCCTACAGACTTAATTTCTCTAGGCAAATTTATGAAGAGGGTTCGAAACAGAAGTGCCGATGATGTGTGGATTCGGTCCAACATGGAAGCCTTTGTAAACTTCAGAAGTTGTGTGGATTTTCATATTGGCTTTGAAAGAGTGGTGGACAGACTGACAATCTCTGCTCCAAATGAAGAATTGGAAGACATGGCCACTAAAAGAGTTGCTGATATTATACTTCAACCAGAGAGAGGGGTCATATTTCTAAGACCAACAGGAAAAATATTCTTCAGAGTCAAAGACACTTTCAAATATTCAGATGATACTCTACAAATGATTAGAGGCTGGATAACCGTGAAGAAGAATGATGTTTATAGAGATATCAGGATAATAGTAATAGAGATGAAACGACACGTAGACAGTGTTGAAAATTTAAGGAAGATTACTAGACAATTTCATAGTGTTCTTAATGGGTTTCCAGATGCCCCTTTCTAGTTAATCTTTGCATTCCATTTGTACCTGTCAAATGTCTGTTTCTTTTATTAAAAGAATGAACTCCAATTTCAATTTTTTTGTTCTGTAATGTATCTTTCTGATTTCATACTTAGGGGGAGATTGTTAGACTATATTATTAAAGTATGAATTAGAATTAGCTATGTACAAAACATCAGAGGATAGCCCAGAAGCTCATCTTCTGATCTCTCTTTCTCAGAGGTGCCTAGAGACATGATAATCCTCTGGACTTCAACTGCCATACTTCACGCGCCTTTAATCACGTGGTATGTCATACTTTCCATGCATAACAGTTCTGTTATTCGTACAAGTGACGTGTCACTCAGTGATAGGCTAGCTTGTTGACTTTTTTTATGTATTTGTATATAGAGTCAGTTATCACTGTGAAAAGAGTCTATCACTTTTGAGAGAGAATTAGGGTTTATCATTCAACGTTTTGTAATCTTTCTCTAGGTTATTCAATATAAATCCTCACTTGATCTTCATTAATTGTTCTTACTGATTTAATTACTGTTCTAACACTAATCATAGATTTATATTGCTTCCGCTCATATATATTTCTCTTAGATCTATTGATTAATTGAGTAAAATAGGGATCTGGGTTCCAATAGTGACCTTGAGACTTTCTTGAGTTTGCTTTATTTCAAGGTCTCTTAGTCGCTGAGCTTCAAGTGCCTATGCTCGTTATTCAGGGGATAAAAAGGAAAATTCTTCGAAGAGTTATTGGTACAACAACTTCAGGCTCAGAGGAACAAATAGGAATATTTACTCTGGCCAGCTCGAGGTCACTTAAGAAGTTACCTCGTCTATGTTCTTCTTCAGGTTCGGGGATCGACTGTCTATTTACATGCCTTGGAATCAGGCCTTCTTCTTCTTTAGGTTTAGATTCAAATATAAATATAGGAAATGATCTTCAGATGAAGGTTCTCTAAAAAATGGAGAGTGCTTTGGGGGACTTGGATCACTGAGAATAGGAGAGTCAGAAAAAAGGGGTGTTAGAGCCAAAATTTTGAGGAGAGAAGGAGGGATAGGTTTGAGGTTCAGAGATTGGAATTTAATTAACTAGAGGAAGGAATACCTCAACAGTGTTCTCCCCCTAAGAGTTTAAAGAAATGGAATCAAGATCCATGACTTGTTTATTTTTCCCTAAGGGATCGGACTGCTCCTTAGAAGGAGGTGGTCCGTCCCCCAAAGGGTCTCTGAAAACTATTCCAGGTAGAGAGCTGCCTACGCGATGTTGTTGGAAGAATTTTGCAAACTGTTGAGATACATCGTCATCATCATCATTATTACCATGATGAAGGATACAAACTACTTCATTTTCCTCTTCATCTTTTTCATCATCATCTTCTTCTTCATCATCTTCAGGGATGATGGAAGGTTGTTGATTATAGAGAGGGACAGGTTCGCTAGGTATTGCGTCGTTTACTTCTCCAATTAGCTCATCAGCAAGCTCTCTAGCGCACTTCTCCCCCTCCGTGTTGTCAGCAGGCATAAAGTGCACGACAAGGGTCTACAAGTTGGAGTTAACACTTTTTAAACTATTAGTGTGCGTAGTCTGGGTCTGAGAGATCTGACCCAGTGTGCCCCTATCTGCCTCAGTGAAGGAAGGTCTTCTCTCAGTAAGGCTGTTGATGAGTAACATCATCTCTGCTTGAGCCTTCTGAATGGCAGTGAGCGTTTTACCTTGTTCTTCAAGTACACCTTGGCCAGACTGTCAATTTCTCGGCCGTTTGCCAGATATCATCTCTCACTGTTTGAATATCAGTGGAGATGTTGTTGATGGTGGCCTTCATCCCAGGGACACTACTGATTGTCTGGAAAACAATTTCACCAGCAACCTGCAGGGTATCAATCTCTTGCCCCATCAGGGCGCACTCGTTTACCAGGAAATCCATGGCAGGATACGAGGGAGGAGGAAGATTGATCTTGGGAATATTAGCAACCAAGGACGGAAGTTGTTGTGGGAACTTCTCCTTCTTCATTCTTTTGATCTCCTCAGCTTTGGAGACTTTTGGAGATTTAAGAAAGGATGAGGGCTCGCTGACTGGCGTGTTAGTGACTTTTGTCGTGGTGGTGGTTGTTGAGGTGAAGTAAGGAGCAGCAACACCTGATGACAACAAGGATAGAGGAGCCAGAAAGAGCTCTGGGTTAGATGAGATGTGAGAAGTAGTATTTATTACCTTAAGAGTATCGAGAGGATTACTCTTAGGTATTCCACGTGCTAGGATACTGTCCTGAGGATGACTTACTTGTGTTTGAGAATGTTTGTGAGAAACATTCTTAGGTCATGTGTTTATGGCCTTCCATGATTCAGATAGTCGAAACAAAACTGATTCTTAGACAGCGTGCATTTCAACCTCGTCAGAGATAGGCACAACCATCTCTGAATCATGAGTTGACGTGAGGACCAAAGACGAGGAGGTAGAAGAAGAAGAGATGGTTTTGCAAGTAATACCTGATCCAACTTCCGCTTGGCTGGCAATTACATTCTCAGGGACCGAGGTCGCTGAGAATGGGGGTAGTGCTGATGAAGCGGCAACGGACGCAGAAACCGTTGTCGTGGCAGAGGTTGAAGGTGGCGTTGGTGATACGCCTTTATCAGAGAGGGTGGTCTTTTAAGAGATCATCCTCTTTTGCTTCTTGGGAAAGGACTTTTCAGCGATGGTCTTGTTATGACAATTGGACCACTGTTTTTCCTTAGCAGGAGAGAAGGTGGTGTCGGGGCTAATCACTGTGGGGATTGGCAGTGATACAGACACCTTAGTGGTAGAGGTGGGATCCCTGATAAGATTCAGCATATAAGGGAGGTAAGGTGCATCCCCTGTTTGTTCATCGATATCCAAAGACTTCTTCCCAACTTGAGAGAAGCCTTGAATTGCGATCTCGGGGTATCCCTCAAACACATTCTCCTAGATAGTTGCTATGAATTGGGGGTAAGGGATAGTCTTCCCTTTTCTGAGCGCTCACTCGGTTGTATACATCGCTGAAGATGTAGTCAGTGTAGTTAAGCTTTTGGCCGCTGCAGAGAGCATAGCCCAAGTCCATGAAATGCCTACAGGCTTGGCCTTGTGAGCCAGTCTTGGTTCAAAGGCACTGAATAACATGCAAAAAGATCTATTACCACCTATCTGGCAATCACTTCTTTCCCATCTTGGTGATGGACTTTTCAGCGTTTTCCCATTTGTAGCCGATCATGTCAAGGAGATTGACTATTTCTTCCTTTGAGGGTAAAGGAGCCCATTGCTGATTCTTTCCCCTTATAGAGAGGCGTAGAGCATTCCTGACGATTCCAATGGTGAAGGAGAAAGTGCCAAGAGGAATAGTGAATTCGATTGCAGCGAGCTTTGCTCCTTTGTCAGTGGTGAAGGTGGAGCAGCAAGAAGTATACCAGAAATGCTGGAGATGAGATGTAATGCTAATTGGGTTGTGAGGGAAGGCATACATCAGAGGGCATGCCTTGATGAACTTCGCGCCATCATTGAATTGTGGCTTGTCAGCAGGGATATCAACAAAAGCGATGTAGTTGCTCGGTTTCACAATTGCTTGTTTAGGAGTGAAAGTACATGCAGGAGCACCTTCAAAGTCAGTGGCTGGTACAACTCCTTCAGCGTGGATGTTCTTGCCGGAGGATGATATTTCCGTTTCAAAGATAGGCACACCAAAGAGAAAAATCATGGTTTAATAAAAATATATAAACCAGATAATTTGGTACAAAGAATACCAAATCGATTAAGAAGAACAAGTGTCTTGATGAACAATATCAAAATACTTGTTATTTTTGGTCGATTTCAAGGATGTTTTTAAACAACCAAAGTTAGATATGGTATAGATATACCATAAACAGTTTGAGAAAGAGAAAAAAAAGATTGGATCAAGTAGACCAAAATTTCTTCTATTCTATGGTATAGTTTTTAAGGTTTTAGAAGAAATAACTTGTAAAATACAAATCTTTATAACCAGCAGTTATAGAAGATGGGTAGAAGTTATAAAAAACATTCAAGTTGTTGTTTATCATTACAGAGAAGAAAAATGTAAGATCAAACCTTGTTTAAACTAGAAGCTAGAGAAAAACGCACAAGTGCGTGTTCTTGGTGTTCTTGAGGAAAGCAAAGGAAATTTGAAATTCTTGCTTTGAGAAGGTCTGAGCGTGTAAAGAAAGAAACGGAAACAAGTGCTCCTTTTATAGGACGGGTGAGAAAGAGGAGAGACAAAAATACAAAATGACGGTTTTACCTTTTAGAAAAAGGTAATGATGACCGAGTGCACGCCCCTAGAGATTGATAGGATAGGAAACGTCGAGGTCCGTCGTGTCCTTTTCTTCTTTAAAAAAAGTAAAAAGATTAACATTTAAAAATAAATGTTAATCATTAACCTCTTTTAAATTTCTCATTATTAACAATAAAGGATTGTTAGTGATGGTTTTATCTTTCCAGATCCATTCTCTGAATAGGAAAACATTCAGAGAGTTTGTTGTTTTAGAAGTACATACCTAAGTGAGATGGATTTCTATCGCTGAGTTAGAGTTCAGGATATGAAAAGGGATTTGAAAACTTTATTTGCTTATCACTGATTGTTGTTAATTACTGAATAATATTTATGCTTCAGCGTTTAACATACTTAGTTCACTGATTAATATATTGAATATGGTTTCATCAAGAGGTTTGGTAAAAAGATCAGCGAGTTGATAAACAGTGGGTACAAAGTGAAGTTCAATTTCACCATTCATAACATGATCTCTGATAAAGTGATATCTGATCTCAATATCCTTGATTTCGAATGAAGTACAGGATTATTTGCAATAGCAATGGCACTAGTACTATCACAATAAATAGGGATTTTGGAAAGCTTAATTCATAGTCTCTGAGTTGGTTCCTTATCCAAAGGATTTGGACACAACAACTTCCAGTGGCTACGTGTTCAGCGTCAGCAGTTGATATGGACACTGAGTTTTGCTTTTTTCTTGTCGAACTTATCAACTTACCACCTAGTAGCTGACAGCCACCAGTGGTACTCTTCCTATCTATCTTGCATCCTGTAAAATCACTATCAGAGTAACCAATTAAATCGAACCCTGAGCCTTTGGGATACCAAAGACCCAGATTAGGAGGTCCTTTCAGATATCTGAAAATTCGCTTTACAACGATTAGGTGAGATTCCTTAGGTTCTGCTTGATATCTTGCACAAAGACAGGTAGAAAACATGATATCGGGTCAGCTAGTAGTAAGATACAACAAAGATCCTATCATTCCTCTATAGGCAATTACATTGACTGGTTTCCCATCCGTGTCCTTATTCCAGGTCAGAGGAGGTGCCATAGGAGTCTTCATCGCTGAACATTGAATCATTTCAAACATATTCAGCATGTCTTTAACATATTTATTTTGGCATATGAAAATATCTTTGTCAGATTCCTTGATCTGCAAACCTAGAAAATATGTTATTTCACCTATCATACTCATTTTATATTCTTTCTTCATACTGTTTGCAAAACGAGTACATAGTTTGAGTCTTGTGAATCCAAAAAATAAAATCATCAACATATATCTAAGCAAGAATAATATCACCTTTATATTTTCTCGGAAATAGAGTTTGATCAATTTTTTCACGAACAAATTTCTCTTTAAGAAAATATTTAGAAAGGGTATCATACCAAGCTCTAGGAGCCTGTTTTAACCCGTAAAGAGCTTTTTGTAGTTTGAAAACAAAACCAGGGTGTTTAGGATCAACGAACCCAGGAGGTTGTTCAACGTAAACTTCCTCTTTGAGTTTGCCATTTAGAAAAGCACTTTTTACATCCATTTGAAAAAACTCTAAAAGTCTTTATGAGCAACATAAGCTAAGAACAGCCTTATGGCTTCTAGTCTAGCTACAGGAGCAAAGGTTTCATCATAATCAATTCCTTCTTCCTGTCTGTATCCCTGAGCAACAAGTCGAGCCTTCTTACGGATAACAGTGCCATTTTCACTTAGTTTATTACGAAAAACCCATTTGGTACCTATATCAGTTTTATCAGATGGATGAGGTACTAAGTTCCAAACTTTGTTTCTACGAAACTCAGTGAGCTCTTCTTGAATAGCAGAGACCCTACTTGGATAAGTGATAGCGTCATCTATCTTCTTAGGTTCGATCAGAGAAATAAAGTTTACATAAAGACAGATATTACCTGTACCCCTACGAGTTTTAATACCTGCATTTGGATCACCAATAATTTGATCTATTGGATGATTCACGGTTCATCGTTGATCTCGTACTTGAGGAATTTGATCAAATTGAGATTCAGCGACTTATTCTTGTTTAGGGAGAACAATAGATGCTTTAGCAATAGATTCTTCAGCATTCCTTATCATCCCAGTGTGGATTCATAGGGTTGATCATCAGAGGATTGACCTTGGTTATTCGATGATGAATCACCGTGTGAAGTATCAGAGGGAGGAATCTGATTTAGAAGAGTGATATCTATTCCTAAGATGGATAGATCATTTCCTGATGTAGGAAAGAGGTTAGGAACTTCATCATCATTATTTTCAGCATTATGTGGTTTGCTGAAGTAAGTTTCAGGTTCCCCATAATGAGATTTCATCGAACTATTCAATTCCTCGTCTTCTTCAAGGATAGGAATGGAATTTGTTGAACGAGATTCATCAAAGTTTACGTGCATGGTTTCTTCAACATGTTGTCTTCTCTTGTTGAAGACTCTGAATGACTTAGATACAGAAAAGTATCCAAGAAATATACCATCATCTGCCTTTGGATCAAATTTTCCTAAATGATCTCTATCATTCAGAATATAGCATCTACATCCGAAGATATGTAGGTACTTCAGAGTGGGTCTTCTTCCTTGAAATAATTCATAGGAGGTCTTCTTGAATCGCTTAACTATCAGAGATCGATTTTGCGTCAAACATGCAGTGTTAACTACTTCAGCCCAGAATTGAGTTGGTAGACGCGATTTCCTAAGCATTGAGCGAGCTGCTTCAATGATCATTCGATTTCTTCTTTCAGCAACACAATTTTGCTGAGGAGTTCTCGCCGATGAAAAGTTGTGAGTGATTCCTTTATCTTCAAAGAAAGTAATCAGAGTACTATTTTTGAATTCAGTACTATGATCACTTCTCATGGAGCGAACTGTGAGATTGTTCAGTATTTCCATTCTTTTGATAAAGGATATGATTTCATCAGAAGTATCACTCTTAGATCGAAGAAAAATAACCCAAGTATATCTGGAATATTCATCAACTATCATAAGAGTGTATTTCTTTCAAGACAGAGATTGAACGTTGACTGGTCCAAATAAATCCATATGAAGTAATTGAAGAGGGGTGGTCACTGGGGAGACCTGCTTAGATCTGAAACAAGCTTTTGTCAGCTTTCCTTTTTCACATGCAGAACAAAGAGATTCTTTTGTAAAGGCATGTTTAAGGAGATCTCTAACAAGTTCTTTTTGAGATAACTCATTAATCATCATAGAATTGAGATGAAAAAGTCTTTTGTGCCAAGGCCAGTTAATATAAGAGGAGGCTCTAGAAATAAAGCATACATTTTCAGAGTGAGAGCTATCCATATTAATGACATATACGTTCTCTGATATTTTGCCTTTTAAAGCAAGTTTGTCATTAATATCAGTGACATCACATTTAGTCTTTGTGAATAATCCTTTGAAGTCTTTATCACAGAGCTGACTTATGCTTAATAAGTTGTGCATAGTCCTTCAACATAAGCAACACGACTGAATGATGTTGCTCCGTTAGATATAACTCCATGACCCTTGGTGTATCCTTTGCCATTTCCACCAATGGTCACTAAAGAACCATTTTCTTACTTGTATTCTGAGAGCAAAGATTTTCTGCCAGTCATGTGCCTTGAGCATCCACTATCGAGATACCAGATACCTTTAGCACTCTACATAAGACAAAGGAATTAATTTTTCATAGGTACCCATACTACTATGGGTCCTGCAGTGTTAGTGGAAAGATTGGCTGATATGTTTTTAGCTGAGGAATTCTCTTAAGTGGTTATCTTCCCCTTAGAAGTTTTACCGACCATAGTGAATTTGGCTTTAGCTGATTTCTCAACTTGAGCTACTTACTTACCATGATCTAATTTCTCAGCTTTAGTAACATTAGGGCATTTGCTTGCAATATGCGTTGTTTCACCACACTAATAACACTTCATATATTTAAAGATAGGTTTTAGGTTGGACGCATACAGAGAGGAGGTCGAAACATTTTCAGAACTAAAGAGCCAAAGAATTCATTTTTTCATTGTCCTTGGAGGAACAACAAGTTTCTCAGGAATAAATGGAGTTAGGTCAATTTTAATTCTGGGAGTTGATCTCAGAACAAATCCAGGAATCTTCTTTCCAGATTTAGAATGACTAGCTAAAGGAACTGAATGATTCTTCTTCAGCTTTTGGAAATTCTTAGTTATTGGAATATGGTCAGGGAACTTGTCCTTAATCACCTTCCTTGAGTCCTTGGTAAGGGGTTTAGAAGGCCTTTTCTTAGAGATAGAAACATTCTAAGAAGAGGGGTCAGGGAAAGAAGAAACAAACATTTCAAATTTTAGCATGGAACAGTCATTGTCTGTCTCTTCTTGGTCAGAGGAATATCCTACCACTCTTGACCTTTTTAGGGATCTGAGCATTAATAATCTCACTGACTTTATCCAAATCCTTACACCGTCCTTCAATGGTAGCTGTTTCAGCCTTGAGATCAGCGATGGCTTATTCGCGCTCAGTGATAGCTTGCTGTCTTTCAATATTTATGGTCTAATTTACAAAAACTTGGTCCTTAAGATCTTCTTCATTCTTAGTAAGCTATTTTATTTTTAGATGACAATTTTTCAGTTGTTCAGATTGATTAATATTTATTTGTTCAGCTTTAATCTTGCCATTCAGAGCATTGTAAAATTCGACAGTCATAGTATCGAGAGCCGACAAGCTATCATTTTTGGGTATATTGGAGTTAGAGGGAATCTTTACCAGAGTTGATGGAGACTCTAAAGAAGATGTGTCACATGCCTCTTCAGCTTCTTCAATTCTGGCCATTAGACAAATGAAGGCAAGACCTTCTTCATCTGATCCTGATTTGTTAGTGGTCTTCAGCTTCTTGATCCCAATCGACTTTAGCAGCGACAAGGCCTTTGCCTTTTTGCTGGTTCTTTTTCAGATTCTGATACTTATCTTTTAATTTTGAATATTTTTCCTTTTTAGATTTATCAGAGGTCTGAGAGGATGTTTGTGTAGCGACTTTCTTGGATCTACACTCATTGCAATGTGACTTTTGCGCTGACAATTATAACAGATTGCTGAAGCTTTTTTCAGTAGGAAGAGTCTTCGACTTATCAGAGTCAGTGATAGCCGACATTTTTCTGAAATTACTTTTTCTAGCGAATCTTCTGAAATTGTTAGTGAGAAGGGCTAGAGAGTCATCAAATTCAGAGATGCCAGCATCTGTGAGTTCTTCTGAGTCAGCTTGACCTAATTAAGTGATTGATGTGATGGAAAAAGAAATACGTTTAGAAGGTTCTACCTCTGAAGTCACAAGTGTCAAAGAAGTACTTTTGTCACTTTTGATGTCTTGTATGAGGTTTCTTTTTAAAGCTTGAGATTGCTCATGATTGAGCAACATTCCATATGAAGCACTTAAAGAGAGTGTTTCAAAATTCTTTGACAATTTAAGATATGTAGTATACACTTCCCACTGTTCAGGTAGTGCTTCCATGAATTTTGTCAGTATTTCAGCATTAGAGTACTCTCTATTAACAATTTTCATGTCAATCAAGAGACAGTTAAATCTTTGGTGAATTTGGGAAAGTGTTTCATTTTTCAGAAACATAAAGTTTCATATTGTCTCACCAGATTAATACTACGAGTAATCTAAAGTTCGTCAGTTCGTTCATATTGAATATATAGAGTATCCACGTTGGTCCCATAGGAGTCTACAAGAGTTCTAAGGATATAGAACCGTTTGTAGAATGGGCGGGGGGGGGGGGGGTTGAATACAAACACAAGTAGATTTTTGTTTTTAAATTAGTTTATATAAATAAAAAATTACAATTACAAGCAGAACAAGAACAAGTATAAAACCTATTTTATTGTAACTAAAGAAATCACTAAGTGACAATCCGTACGTCCTTTTTTGACAAGGTGTTGAGGCTTTGACTTTTGTGCATCAAGGATAAGATCAACAATAATCTTGTTTGACGGCTTCACTTGATCGCTGAACCAGAGACTTGATCGTTGAACCAGAGACAATAATATTTCACACTTCTGATTAGATAAACTTTGCTATCACTGAACCATTTCAGATCACTAGCTGTTCATCTCTATCTTCAGCTTGGTCTTCGACTGTTGCTGAGTGGACTTGTGGTGTGACTGTTGTTCTTCAGATCTTCAGAGATAAGATTGGAGCTCCTGATGTTCAGCGATCGCTGAGTGCAATCAGCGTATGCTACCGCTGAACCTGAACTCTAACTTATACATTGGAATTTTCACCAAGTATAGAGAGGAATAATATTCAAATCACTAAAAGGAGTTTTGCATCAACAGTTTTTGATGTTCTCATTTTCATCACAGAATGATAAACTTCTTCTGGAAGAGACATGGCAATAATAGATCTAGCTTTAGCATCAACAACTAGCTCTCTTTTGTCTTCCTCACTCCATTGATTTGGAGTTTTGACAATTCGTCTCTCAGGAATAGTTGGAGAGGTAGTAATGACAGGTACTGCAGGGACTAGGAGTGTAGGAACATATGGTCCATTCTCTAGATAATAGGGGATCTTAGGATCTGACCCATCTAGGAATAGAGTCATTCTTCCCTTCCATAATGGGAAATTATCACGACTAAATCTCGGAGGTTTATCTAAAGATCCATTACCTATGTTGTTGGTGTTTGTGTTTGTGTTGGTCATTTTAAAATAACTTAAAAATAGTTGTTTTAAAGACTAGTAAGCACTTGTTGGTCCCAAGGGAGTTTACGAGTTCAAGGATATAGAAACAGTTTGTAAAAGGGGGGGGGGGGAGTTGAATACAAACACACGATTTTTAGGTTTTTAAATGAGTTTACATTGAATAAACAAATTTACAGTTGTAAGCAGAATTAGAACAGGTAAAAAACCTATTCTATTACAACTAAGAAGTTCACTAAGTTTGATGGACAAGAATGAGAAAGAAAAGGAACAAAGGTTTGAGAAGTAGAAGGTAGCATGCATGAAGATGAAGAAGGTTCTTCATCTATTTATACCCGTTGCAATTAACGCAAAGCAAAAGGTATAAGACACGTGTCAAGTGTCTATTGGAGACTTGTCCTTTGTTCAAAAAGACAACCATACTTTTGGTCGTTTATGAACAGTATGTCCTTTCTTGACAAGGTATGGAGGTTTTGACTTTTGTGCGTTGAGGATAAGATCAACATCGATCTTGCTGAGTAGACCCCAATTGATCGCTGAAGTAGAATATTCAAGGATGAAGATTTTGAGTATTGCTTAGGCATACGCAAGATTCACATTGTGTAGATAATTATTGCTATCGCTGAACCTCTTCAGGTCACTTATCTAATTATCTTTCTTTTCAGCTCCAGTCTTCGACTTTTGCAGAATGGTTCTTTGTTGTGAGTGCTGATCTTCAGATCTTCAGAGATAAGTTATTGTTCTTGACTTTCAGCGATCACTGAGTGCAATCAGCGTATGATATCGTTGAATATGAACAATCACTTACAAATGGAATTTTCACTAAGTATATAAGGAATCATAATTAAATCACAGAGAGGAGTTATGATCAACAGATTGTATTAGCAGGAATTATGAGACGTGGTAGAGAAGATGTTAGTCCCAATTTTATTATTGAAATTGTAAAAAAAACATGTGATTAAAGTATGAAAGACTAGAGATCGTTATCCAGAGCCGCAACCAGAGATCAATATCAAGGAACCAGAGCCTGGGTATAAAGATCAAGAGACGGAGTATAGCATGCTGAATGTTCAAATTTTAGAGATGCAGATCTCTGATATAGAGATACAGAGCCTCTGGACTATGTATATATAGAGCCTCTACACTATACATGTAGAGCCTCTGGTCCTCTCTGTCCCTTTGCTCTACAGGGCCTCTGGACTATACATACAGAGCCTCTATATTATACATATAGAGCCTCGGTTTCTCTCTGTCCTTCTACTCTGTGTTTAATTCTTGTCATATTTTCAAGTGGTTGATCTTTCTATCATAGCCCGACACCTCATCTAGAAGCAGTTATTTCACCTTTACACCTGGAGCTTCTACATTGAAGGATGCTTTAAGTTTCCTTATTTTAGGCTATAAATAGGAATCAATCAATCCCCTTCCTCATTTGTAATTGTGAATGTGAGTTGTTTCTTTGAAACTCTCCATCTGCAAATACCCTCATCATCCCAAATATGTAAGATATATGGCTACGATTATCCATATGTTTACACTTTTATCTCCTTATTGTTCTTCATTTTGATTAGTCGTTCTTCCTATTATAAACAGTTTATCTAAAATTGCTTCTGCTTTACATATTTCATTTAGATCATTGATTCAATATGAGATATGGGATCCTACAGAAGAGATAGGTTGGGGTTCAGAGATGGGAGTGTATAAAGCAAGTGGAAGAGTTACCTCTCTATTTTCAGGCTCCCCCTCTCTGTCTAGCAAAATCCGTAGGTTGTTGTTTGAGGATACTTTTCTTGTTCTCCCCTAAAGGATTATGCTCTTGATTAAGAGGGGGCCTATCCCTCAAGGGTGCCTTGAAAACTACACCTGGCCCTATCGCCGAGAAGAAGAAAGCAGGATCAGAGAAGTCTTCATCATCATTCTCATCCCTGAGATCATATGACGGACCTTCTTCATCGTCCTCTTATTATTCTTCATTATTTTCGATGAGGGAATCGTCGCCATCATCCTTTGCCTCAGGAATGAGCTCAGAGTTAAGCTCAAAATTTCTTCACTCATACTCCTGAGCATGAGCAATTATATGCTCTTCCACTTCTTTGGCAACTTTCTCCCCGTCTTTGTTACCGTCGGGAAGAGTATGAACCATCAGAATGTCCAGTTTCTTTTTTATGGCCTCCAAAGACTCATAATGTCTCTTCAGTGATGGGACTTCTGAGGAGGTGCATCAGATACACCTGTAGGTAACAAACATAAATGATTCAAGAACAGATTAGGGTTAGAAGTGATATTTCCCGTATATAAGAATGTAGAATACTAAGTAAAGATCACAAGATAGATTACAAAGCAGTTAGTTGTAGTATTATATTCATAAGATTACAAACTGCATAATTTGGAAAGTACAAGTATTTGTCACTAAAAATGTATCTAACAAACTAACAGACTTTGTATTTATACTAGTATAGAATGCCTAAATTAATAGCAATGTACATCACAGACCAATGACATCTATACACGTATGAGTTGTTCTTCAGAACTTTTTCAGAAGCACTCTTCAGAACTTCTTCAGATCTGTCATTAGAACTTGTTCAAACTTCTGAAATCTCCACTTTAGAAGTTATACTTAGGTTTTATCTTCTTATCTGAAGTCTTGAACTTAGACTTTTGATCTCTTACTTCTGAGAATGCCCTAGCTTTATCTTGACAGTTCTAGTTCAGAAGATCTGAACTCTGTATCTCAGAAGGCTATCTCTTTTGAAGCAATTATTAAGAATCTAACAATCTCCCCCCTTTGCTTCAAAAGGACAAATCATACTTTCATTCCATTGTGATAGGAAGAACTTGTTCAAGAATAATCTCTCTATGTGATAAATCCTTTTCACAAGTTTTAAGCATGTTCTTCGCAACATCCCTTACCTTAGGCCAATCTTCCGGAGTAACTCTGAAAGGTTTCTTTTTTATTTTCTACTTGAGATTATCTCTTAAGTTCTTGATGGTTCCAGAAGAACACTTGTGCAGTTCTTCTAATCTAAGAAAATACTTCTTAACTACTGATAAGTATGTCATCAATTCCATCTAGAAGTGTATTGGGAGCAGTTACCAACACTCTATCTTTGCCTAGAACATAAGCAATTTGAAAATATGTTCTAGCAGTCCATACAAGTTCTCTGAATAGACCATCTTTGATGCAAGCAAAAGTTTTTCTAAACTTGGTAATCCTATCATGAAATGCATACAACTTTTTGAAATCAGCAACCAGATCTATTAGATTCATATGTTGAAAATTTGCCTCTGTAAGTAGAAATTTCACCATCTTCTCTTTCAATCTTATAGAATGAATATGGGTATCCTTTCCACTTCCTTTGATCAACATCAATTAATAGTTTGATAGGACTATCAGAATGTACACCTGCTCTTGACTTCCCAACATATCTTACAAAATTGATGTAGTTTTGTTTAAATCCTGAATTCTTTCCAATCCAACAGTCAACAAAGTGCAAAGTGAATTACTTCATAATTCTCATTTGTCATGAACATATCCAAATTGAATAGTTATAAAAAGATTGATCAGCATGCATCTCTACTGCTACTTCTTGTTCTGGTTCATTTACAACTTGTTATGATTTCTCAGGTATTATGTCTTCTACTTTTTCAAAATTTTCAGAAATTACTTTCTCTTCGGAAATAACCTTTTCTTCTGAAATATCTTTCTCTTCTTGTTCTTCTTCTGAGAAGATTTTTCTTGGATGAACTTCAAAGTCATAAGGATAACTAAGAAGTTTTACAGCTCCCCTATGAGAATTTTTCTCACTTAGACAAACTGGAAGACTATTCTACACAAATCTCTAAGAGGAATTCTTTCATCAATTTGAAACAAAATCCCTTCTGTTATTTCTAAATTAAGAAGATTGAAATCATCATTCTTTAGCCTCTCAGCAATCCATAACAAAGAAGAAGTTATATAATTCCAATATGTAAGGTTTATGAGTCATCTAAAAAAAAGCTTGAGAATATTCATCTTGACAAGAAATTATCTACATAATAAAATATGTATTACAAGGACTAAGGGCCATAACTCAGTTTTGGAATATCAGTTATCAAGAAAGAGAAGAAACTCATACTATCTGGCTTGTTGTAGTAGAGACCATACTCAGATTTGAAAAGAAATTAAGCTTGTTCAGATCAATAGAGTTGTCAGTTATTCTTCTTGGTCTTGACAAATTTACCCTCTCTAAACTTCTTTCCAAGGCAATCTGAAAGTCATGATGAGCTAAGTTTCTGACATAGATACCTAGAACTCTTCTCAACTCCAATTCTAACTCAACATCATTCATATTTACATACTGATTTAATAAAAATAGCTTGTGTTTCAATCTTAAGTTGTACAGATCAAAATTTGTAAACCCAATTAATGTGCCATCTTCTCTTTCAACACCAATATTGATGAAATGCATATTGTTAATGTTTCTTCTATCTACACGATCAATTCTCTTTATCACAGTGGAATCATGCATGTTTCTGAGTCTGTACTTCTGATGAAACTGTCTTGCTTGAAATTCATAGCCCCTAGACCAACTCCCATCAAAGTAATGTTCCAAAAACAACCATTCAAATTGTTTTTGTACATATAATTATAAGTATCCTCTAGAAACACAATTTTGACTTCTTCCTCAGAGTTAAACAAAACATCCTTCACAAATACTCTGTCCATATTTGGTTCTTCAAGAATTGGTAGAATCATTCTTGAAATCATAATAGGCTCTCTATAAAATTCATTTACCAATCCAAGCTTTTCAAATATATCATCACCATCAAAGTACAAATCATCTATATGAGCCAAATAAGTTACCATTTCTTCTTACAAAACTTGTGAGTTATAAAAAATCTTTAGAACAGATAGATCTCCATACATGAATCTACACTCCAGATTCCATGTAGAGCTCTGAAAGCCATAATTCAATACAATTAGTCTTTTAAACCACTCAAAAGTGTTCAAACGATCTCCTTCTCCTCTTATGTTTTCAATCACAACATCTCGTCTATAAATAACTATATCTCTTACTTCATTTACTTCGTCATCAATAAATCGGATCAGATCTCCTAAATCCATTATTTCCTCTTCATTTTGCAGGTATTCATTAACCATTTCTTCACTGGAATCAGGTAGAATCTTTGTATCATCTATCAACTTTGATTCATCAAATTCATGAAACTCTATAATATCTGTTTCATTCCCTTCATCTTAATCAGAAGCTTTCTTAGTAAGTACAACACTAGGAAGTTTAGAAACTATAGCATCAACTGCTTCAGAACCTTTATCATCACCAGAAACATTATGAACATCTTCAGAAGATCTTTTAGAAGTTTGGGCAAGACAATATCCAGTATTGTGAACTTCAGACACTCTACATCTTTTATCCCCCTCGTGATCATCAGGATCCTGATCATCATGTTATCTTTGATGAGTTTCAGCCTGAATTCTGCATTCCAGAGAAGAAATTCTTTGATCAAGGACATATTATGTATTTTGCACAATTGTCAACTTGTCAAGAATCTATTTAATATCATCTTTAGTTGCCAATTGAGAAAGATCCTGAGGCTCATAAGAAGTTGGCAAAGATGTCTTCAAAGATGAAATAGAAGTAACAACTTCTAAAAGATTCTTTAGAATTGACTCCTTGAAATCATTAAGGTCATTTCCAGAGATTGTAGTTTCTTCAAGAATACTCAACCTATCCATAGTAATTTTCTCCTGACCCATACCCTCCACTGCCTTTTAGAATTGACTCCTTGAAATCATTAAGGTCTTCCATCAAATCCTTGAACATCCAAAATGGGAATGTCTATTGATGTTGTGGCAACATGACAAACAAGTTGCTTAGGGAAGTCCAAAGGACTTATGATTGAAGAAAAGGAACATCTTTTGTTCTAATAGGCTTAAAGTTGGATGGACCTCTAGACTCTATGTGCTTCAAACTGTGACGGGGGGGGGGGGGGCATATTTCCTTCTATTTCAACATTGAGATCCTCCAAGTGGGAACTCAATGGTATATTAGATGCTTGCCCCATGAGTGTTGATGAAACATCCTTCTATTGAGAGAAATATGAGTGGATTGGGGGGGGGGGGGTTAACAAGATTTTCCATGGGCTCACTGGTTATATCAATGTTTTCCACCCAAGGTTGTGGAATAACAGATGATGTGGGTGCCTGGCTTGGAACAATTAGGTCACAAATTTCTTGATTTTCTATATGTGTTCTCCCCTCATCAGTACTTTTTTCACCCTTCTATCTTTTCTCCCATTTACATTTTTCCTCTTTGCACTCTGAGGATGTTCATCCCATTGAACAGTCTCCCCACGCTCCCTAGATTGATGTCTAGCCCCCTCACCTTGCACACCTCTTGGATTTAAGTCTTGGATAGGATCCACATGTTCTCGTACACCCGTAGACTTATAGTACTCACTCAAAATTTCATTATCATACCTGACATAGGCTCTGAGGTCTACAAATAGTGGAATAGCCCTTGGTAATTGAGAAAGTGAAGATGTTGGTGGCCTCAGATTATCCAGTGTATCCAGTTGGTGCATCAGTCAGACTTGGAATCCTTTGTTCTGTAAACATAGCTCCTGTCACACATATCTAGAAAAATCTTTGATAAGGAATGTACTTGGGCTTTGTAGAGACATAGCCCTTCATTTCTTCAAAAATGAGATATGCATAATCATAGTGCTTGTTGAATGCAATCCCATGAAAAATAATTCTGATATTTGCAGAAGCTTGATCCAAACTGGATGTTTTCCCAGATAAACAGGTGTTGACAATAGAGAATAAAGTATACCAAATTGGAGGAAGGAACTTTCATCTAAACAGTTGTTAGATTGTCTAAGTATCCCAAAGACATAAAATTTTCAATGAGTTTTGAGGACTTAGGGATAGGATCATAAGCATTTTTACCTATCACAGATAGGGGTGTAAATGAGACAAGACAACTCGCGAGCTACTCGAGATCGACTTGGTCAACACTCGACTCAAATGAGCTTGGCTCGAACTCGACTCAACATACTAACGAGTCGAGTCAAGCAACCTAATACTCAACTCGAAAAACTCGTGAGATACTCGATTTTTTTATATTAGTTTCATATTATAATGTAAAAAGTTTATTAATAAATTAAGTTATTATCTTTTAATAAAAAATGATAATATAAAAATGACATTTACATTTTTTTATATAAAAAAGGGAAAAATGATGGTAGTGGTGGATTAGAAATGTAGGAGAGGAGAAAAGGATTATAAGATATGAGATAGGAGTAATGCTTGAAAGCATGTATACATTCACCACATCGCTAACATTAAGAAAGATAGGAATCACAAAAGGTGTATAAAAGGGAAGGTGCTTTGGGCCGATGAATTAGTCATGGTCGAGTTTGACCATGATTAACGTTTCAGTTTAGGGTCAAGATTGACCATAGTCAAGTTAAAATTTACCTTGGTGTGGCCATAGTTGTGATCTTGCTTTGAGTTTCAGCTTGAGCTTGGTTTGAGCTTTATTCGAGTTTCGATCGAGTTCGAGTCGAGTAGGAGCTTAACAATTGGTTAGCAAGTTCGAGTTGAGTTTGTAGTTTAGCTACTCGTGAGTTTTCGAGTCTAGTTCGAGATTGATAATTGACTATCGAGTTCGAGTCGAATATATTGATACTCGAGCTCTACTGGTATCATTTACACCCGTAATCACAGAGCTGTGTGCAGGTAATTCTAACATTTCTCTCAGATGCACTTCAGAAAGAGAAATTTGAAATCCCCCAACAAAAGAAGTAATAGAATCATCTTCTTCATCAATACCACTAAAATACCACCATTGTTGTGAATAAACTTCAGGTACTCTGATAATTTTGGTGAACAGTTTCCTTAAAGGGTGTTTCTTTAGAATTTCAATAAGAATAAGTTGATCACCTTTAAATTCATTAGATCTTATACTAAGAGGATAACTGTTTTTCTTGATTTATGCCAGTTCATCTACAGGAACTTCCATTTTACTTTGCACAGGGCCAATAGCTCTCAATACATCAGTTGTTTGGTTAGGATTATGTGATCTGACATCACCAATATCACCCCTGGATTCTTGAAGATGAACATTTGACTCCGAAGCCACAACAATGGTTGTTCTTGAGTATACCCAATTTCCGAATGGCGATTGGGTTAGGGTTAGGGTTAGGATTTTAAGAAAATTAGTTGATTTTGAGTATCTGTTGTGTCTTCTAGATTGGGATCATTAACAAGAGGAACTTCAATGTCACCAAACAGATTTTGCAACAATCTTGTAAGATGCTTCAGAACTCAATCCATTAGAACTGCTATCAAAGCATGGTTTCGCGGTTTCCATAGGTTTGTTCACTTGAGATGCCATTATCGATTAAACAGAAGAAAACGAAGAACACAATGATTTGCTAAAAATAGTAAGCTCAGACGATCTTGCTTGGAGGGAAAGGTTGCAAAAGTTTTGAAAAATAAATCCAAATGAAATATATATCAATTCTGAATATGAACAGATTTAGTGACGTGGGGGACACGTGTCGCAAAAAGCACGAAAAAGTAAACATGATTAAGTGGTAATTAATGATGATCAAATGGGAAAATTACCACCAAAACGTTTTAAGACGTGGTAATCACAATCCAATGAAATTAAAGCACATGGCACGGACCCTAAGCGTCTGACTTAGTAAGACGAGAAAAACCTTCAGAAGTTAATTCTCAGAAGTGCTGACGTGGATCTTTAGAAGTTTTCTCAGATTCTGAGAAAGTCTATTCAGAAGTTCTGAAGTCGAACTTCTGATATGAAAAATCATTTAAAAACAAACTTTTGAATTTTGAAAGAGGGTTTAACCATTCAGAAGTAGTTTGAACAATGAAAATAAGTTTCACAATAGAAGCTTACCAAGACTTCTAAGTGATTTAGTTCAGATATACAAATATGTTATTCAAATCTGAACAAGATAAGACAATCAGACAAAGAAAATTAGTTGATTCAATGAAATATTAAATAAGCTCCCCCTTGAATCATCCAACAAGAGAAAGAAGAAGAAAATAAAAGACCCCCTTAAAAAATGCATTATAGAAATGAAAAAATTTATAAAAGTACTAATACAAATACTTCAGAGTTAGATAAAATTTGAGTAATCACATATTCAGAAGTAATATAATATTTCTGAAATATATTTTCTAAATTTTTTTATTAAGTTCCGAATTATAGATTAAGAGTTCTGAAAAACCAAATTCAGAACTTTAGAAGTTAATACTTAACTCATTTTCTAAGTAAAATACTTATTCAGAAATATTCATCATACCTAACTTACTAACCAAAAAATTAAATCTTTTATCATCAAGAGCTGAACCCAATTCCTACAATGATGAATATGAGCGCAATTGAAATTCCTGGGGAGTTATACATTTGTGTATTGATAAGACCATACACTATTTCTTTAAGCTCGATCCCTCCCCCGGATGAACCATATAGCCAAGAGAAACCATGAACCAAAATAAAAGAGCTTGCCCCACCCATGAGTAAATATTTCATAGTAGCCTCATTAGACTGTACATCTTTCTTGGTATATCCAAAGTGAATAAGTCAGTTAACTAATAATCTGTCTGAACAAAAAACATTTCTATGTTACCTTTTTCAACATGATCTTCAATAAAGTGATACTTTATATCAATATGCTTTGTTTTGGAGTGTTGAACAAGATTTGCTGTGATGGATATTACACTCTTTGAATCACAACACAGAGGTATTTTCTTGAAGGTATAGTCATAGTCTTTCAATTGTACTTGCATCCAGATCACTTGTGAACAACATATTGCTTTTTTAGAAGACCAGCTACATACTCGACTTCTTTCCTGTCTAACTTACAACCACCATGATCTGCATTTGTGAATGATGTTAGCTCAAATCTAGAATTCTTTGGATACCAAAGGCCCAATGAAGGAGATCCTTTCAAATATCTAAGAATTATTTTAGCAGCCAGCAGGTGAGATTCCTTTTGATTTTCCTGATATCTAGCACAAAAAAAATACTGTTAGGTTGTCATACCATACTCTTGGAGCTTGTTTAAGACCATACAAAGCTTTCTCAATGATATATACACGATCTGAAAAGTCTTTGCTTTCAAAGCTTTCTGGTTGATCAAGATACACTTCTTCATGAGAAATCCCATTCAGAAATGCACATTTAACATTCATTTGAAAGACTTTCATGTTTTTGTGTGCTACATAGGCTAGAAAAATACTGATAGCTTCTAGTCTTGCTACAGGTACAAGGGTCTCATCATAATCTATACCTTCCTGTTGACAATATCCCTTGGCTACAAGTCTAGCTTTATTCTTTACTATTGGTCCCGCCTAGGGTAATGGCAAATAAATGAAGATTTGTAGAAGGGGGGGGGTTGAATACAAATACACAAGCTTTATATTTTTTAAATTTTTTAATACCGGAATCAAACGAAAGATCACTTAGAGGATTTGTTGAAAGCGTGAATTTCATGGACAGGGCTTCATCTCCATTTATAGTGCTCATGCATTAAACGCATGGGGACACTTGTCAAGGTTTCATTTGCTTGCAGTATATCTGATGGATAAAAGATGATGCCACTCCCTTTTGTACTACATTAATGGCTGGACCATTCCTCATATTACACTATATTTCAGATTATTGTATGCCTTTTTCTCCACGCCTTCTGAAGTCATATCAAGCCTTTTAGCTAAAAGACAAACAACCTTTTTTATGAGTAAAAGAGAATGTTTGAATTTAAGGCTTGCTGCCTACGTTCTTACTGCACACGTTCTTGCATTCATTGTGACACAGGAACTTGTCTTTGAAAAAATGTTAAGGAACACATAACAGAATGTAATGAATACATCGGTTGGTGCACCCTTAAGCCTTAAGATCGGTAAGTAGCAGAATGTTTTTAAGACTAGCCGAATACAAGTGATATAGCGGCTAGTTCTACATTAGTACTTCGGTGACTGTACTTTCTTCATGATTTCGGCAAGTGGTCTGGATTTGAATATTGGTTGGTACATCACTAATTCCACATTTTTGATGTACTACCTTTTGATCGGATAGTCTTCGATTCATTGAATATTTGAGCAGCATTTTCCAGACCTTTAAAAGAACCTATAAAAGATCAACTATATAAAGAAGAGAAGTATCATCACCAAATCATCGCTGACCCAATAATCTCCCCCTATTTGATGATGATACCTATATCTTTGTTAGAAAAAAAATACTTTTGACCCATTCTCATTTCCTTTGGGTTCTTTTCACTCAGAAGAATTTATTTTTATCTGAGTATGTACAAAAAAATATAAATAAATGTATATGCAAAAGTTAAATATGTGCAAGTATGAAATGCTGAAAATATGAACTCTTATTAATCATTACACAGTAAAGTACATCACACACAGAGTACATGATTAAGAAAGTTCATAAAGAAAGTATCTACATGTTGGAGGCTGGAGAATCGGTAGGTTCTCTTCTTTTTAATTCATCCAAAATAAGTCGGCAAATCCCTTCATCATCTCTTGGTGGCACACCCAATATGGCTGTAAGGAAAGAAGTGTCGGCTTTTGGAATCTCACTGATTCGGAAGAATCCGATGGTTCCAAAGATGTCTTCAAAGAATACTCCGAACTCATGTTCTGAAATTATAGTTTGCTCAGGATAAGCAGCCGGAGTTGGAATAGAGAGATTAAGACCCGAAGCATCAATCTTGATCCCTTTATCATAAAGCCTAGCAAGGTGACCTTTCTTCTTGTTCCTTGGCTATGGAATTACCTCTTCTGTTAAGCCTTGTTGAATAAGATATAATTGTGTCCATCTATAGAGGAAATAGCTATCTTATGTTCTTCTGAATTTTGACCATCTTTATGAAGAGTTTTCAGAGAGCATTGAGGACTGTTTCCTTGTGTTTGCTTTTTCTTTTGGAGATGTAATCGCGGAGCTCAAGCCATTCGGTGATCCCAAGTACTTCCAACCAATCAATCTTATATACTCGATTGATAGTATCTTCCCTTTTAATGGAAATAAGAAACTTCCGGGACTTTAACCTTGGAGGACGAATGGAAACGCCAATAATCGGAGAGTCACTTTGCCGATTCTTGATTCTTTTTTTGAACCATTCCACTTCAACCTTTTTCGTTTCTGCTATTTTCTTCAAGTTTTCAATCTCATCTTTTTAGGCTTGAACGGGATCGGCAACATTTGCATGAGTAGCCTCCTCTTGAGCTATTTTGAACACGTTGCTTTGATCAAACTCATGTTGAGCTCTCATTGCTTCTTCCCTTTCAGGTTCAGAGAGAATAAAGCCTAGAGGGTTTTCGGAGGGTGGTATGACAGCAGGTTTAAGCTTGAGAGTATTGGCATCTGACCCTCTATTTCTTCTTTTCTTCTCGGCCTTTTCTTCTTGAATTTTGGCTAACTCCTGTGAGTATGAGATTGGTTTCTTTCCCTTGGATTTTGCCTTTTTCCTCTTTTCTTCTTCCGTTTCTTCACGGGTTCGGATTCTGACTTCCTCCCCTTGAGTTGATGCTCCAGTTTATTTAATAGCCTCATCTCTAGTTGACCCAGAGTTAACCGGTACTAGAGGTTCATTGGCTTGTTGTTGAGTGACTTGACTTCTTTCGGCAACTGTTGTAATAACACCTGCCTCGGAGACCACCATTTCGGAGACTACCAGTGGTGGATCGGAGACCACAACTGTTGTAGTAACAACTTGGTCGGAGACCACAGCCTTGGTGACAACTGGATGACTAGAATTCTCCCCCTCAGTGGCTGAACCCGTGAAGCCAAAGGAAGAGAGAAAAGTTTTGATGCCTATTGTTAGATCCCAAATATCAAGAAATAGAAAGAAAATAGAATAAGGAACAAGAATTAATGCAATGAAGTCGGATGTAGTATTGATCTTAACAGAGTTACAAAGATATGTCTTTACAGTACAAGGGATCTATGAACATTAGTTCTAACCAACTAACTAACCTTCTATTTATATACAATATGGAAATGCTAAAGTAACAGTACAATTAGTGACAAACATACAGAAGTAAGTTCAGAACTACTTCTGAACTTCTTCAGAACATGATTCAGAAGTTCTTCAGAACTTCTTCAGATCAGCATGAGAAAGTTCAGAACTTCTGAAGCAGCCACTTAGAAGTTATGCTTTAGGCTTATCTTCACTTTAGCATCCTGTCTTTGTACTTCTGAACTTTTGTGCTTTCTTCACTTATTCTGACCTTCTTCAGAACTGCGCTTCAGAACCAGGCCTTCTTTTGAAGCTATCTTATGAACTCTATCAATCTCCCCCTTAGCTTCAAAAGTTCAAATTATAACCCTAGTAGATCAACATTTCTTTGACTTCACCCAGAATTAACTTTCTGTATTCAAGTAACAATTCTATCCTTTTGTGCATGTATGGCATAGACTTGCGTTTTTAAAAGGGATTTAAATGTTTTATAATTCTAGTTTAAAACATGTGATATCATCGTTATTGCATGCATCCAATAAGCCATGGTATCATTTTCACAAAATCACGTTTTAGGTTCTTTATAAATATAGTTTTATATATTTCGACGCAATCAAATTTTAAAATTAATATCTTATATTAAGTTCGACGTTTGAGCGTTATAGAACCATTTATAACCTTTTAATAAAACTTCCTTTTATTATAAAGACTTAGAGTTTGGATAAGTATCAAAATCACCATTTCAAACTTATTAATATTATTATTTCAAAATTTGTCGTAATAGGGCTTTCAAAACAAAACTATTTTATTTTGAAGTCTCAATTTATACATCTTAAGTTTAAAAGTCATATTTTGAAATATGTGATGATATTTATGTTCAAAATATTATTTAGCATGTAAAATCTCATTTTATCAATCAAGCATAATATTAACATGAAATAAACATCACGAGCATGCATATGTGCATAAACCAAGCCATAAACTAGTGACATTTTGTGAGCCATCACAAAATGCCAAGTCCTTCCTAAAGGGACAAATGGAACCAAATCTTCTAAATGATGTTCTTCAAGCTCCCACTTGCTTAGACAACTCTTTGTAACAAGTTGTTGAAAAATCCATGGAAGTTGTAAAACTTCACAAAACCATGGGGTTAGTTTGGATCTTCAAAATGGCCACCATCTTCAATCTTGTTACATTTTATATAAAGATAAACTAGTCTAAAACTAATCTATTACTTACAAAATTAAACAAGAAGAAAAACTAACTATTAAATTATTACATACCATATGAATAAAAAAAATATTACAACCATTTTGAATAATCAACACAAACAACATCACAAATGGTCCATGGCTTGTTTATGCACTCAAAAATACATATAAACATAAAACAACTCTTTGTTTTTCTAAGACAACTTTTATGACCAAAAATGCATGTAAACTTTTGGTCACAAAAAAAAATAATAATAACAATTATCAAGTTGTCATAGAAAACATGTATGAACATATTCTTATAAAAGAAAGTTATCCATGTTTTCCAAAAACTAAGATTATCCAAATAATCTAAAATCTAACCATGCAAGCAAAATTGCTCTGATACCAATTGTTGGGTTTAGTTCCAAAATTTGGTTTCTAAAATACATAGATGGCAACGGAAGCAATAAAGATTTGAACAACATAAAACAAGTTTATACCCACCAAGGATCATTTTACATGTATGGAAAGATTATGCAACCATAGGAAGAAAATAATAACGACCTTTGTAGCTTTTGGTTCCTCTTGGGAGGCTAGATCGTTGAAGAAGATGGCAAGAGTGCAAGAGTAGAACTCCTCCAAAGATGTTCACCAACAATTTCCAACTTGAAAGGATGCTAGTCCTAAACTCTTAAGCTTTAAGACAAAAACCAAGTTTTGACTTAAAGAGAGTATGCAAGTATCAATTCTTCTCTAGACTTTTTTTTTTTTTTTAACAAGTTTTAGAGTCTTAAAGAAAATAAGAGAATACATCAAGTATATGGTTACTTGAGTTAGTCTTCCCATGTGGTCCATACCTCAACTAATGATTAATCATAGTGTCAAGACATCCTACCCATGCTTAACCATAGTGTCAAGACATCCTTCTAAAGCATGTCTTTCCTATTTAAATAATAGAAGCATGTCTAACTAAAAGACAAAAGTCTTACTAGTTCAAAATGATGTACATGACTTAATAAATCATACCTTATGATATAGTTGATACTTGACATTGAAAATTGTCATTTTCATAAAACAAATAACTTTCAATTTAATTATAAGAGTTATAAATATTTATCAATAATCAAATTCTTATAAATAATCTATTTTTATCAAGTTGTTATTGGTGTGACCCTTTAGGATCATATATTATTAGCAATATCATCCTAATAATGATTCTTGAGCATATAGATCTTTCAAAGCTTCCTGTGGATTATTCTAAGAAAGTGATCAAAAACAAGTTTCTTGACCATGTTCCTAAGAATAAGAAAACTCTAGATAAGAACAAGAAGTCCTCTGAGAAGATTTCTAAATCTGGGAAGAAGGTCCCTGATTATTCTCAGAGACCAAATCCCAAGATTAAAATCGATCTCACTCCTACCCCTGACAAGGTTATAATACCTCCAAGGACCATGGATAAAGGAATTCTTGGACTTATCCCTAAGAAACTTCCTGTTCCCTCTCTTATCTCCAAACCTTTTAAGTATAGGAAATGCTTTCACTGTGGTGAAACAACCCACATTGCAAGCAAGTGTCCAAATACTACTAGAGCTGATAAACTAGCTCATGGAAAGAAAGTAGCTCAAGCTGATAAATCAGCGAGAGTGAAATCCACCAAAGTTGCTAAACCAACCAAGGTGAAGATATCCACTGAAGAGAGTTCTTCAGCTAGTAGTACATCCGCCAATCCTGTATCTAACCAAGCAGGATCCATAGTAATATGGATACCTTTAAACAATTAATCTTTTGTTGTATGCAGAGTGCCAAAGGTATCTGGTATCTTGATAGTGGATGCTCGAGGCATATGACTGGCAGAAAATCTCTGCTCTCTGACTACAAAGAAGAAGTTGGTCCATCAGTGAGCTTTGGTGGAAATGGCAAAGGATACACTAAAGGTTATGGAATTCTGTCCAACGGAGCCACATCTTTTTCTCGTGTTGCTTACGTTGAGGGATTAATGCACAATCTCTTGAGCGTTAGTCAGTTGTGTGACAAAGACTTCAAAGTTCTATTCCTAAAGAATAGATGTGTTGTCGCTGACGGAAATGATAAGCTTGCCCTCTCTGGCAAAAGAGTTGAAAACGTATATGTCATAAACATGAATAGTTCTCACTCTGATAACATGTGCTTTATCTCTAAAGCATCCACTAACATAAACTGGTTATGGCATAAAAGACTTTCTCATCTCAACTTTAAGACAATAAATGAGTTTTCTCAAAAAGACTTAGTCAGAGACCTCCCAAATCACACCTTTACAAAGGAATCTCTTTGTTCAGCGTGTGAAAAGGGAAAGCTGACAAAAGCCTCCTTCAGGTCAAAGCAAGTTTCTTCAGTAACCACTCCTCTTCAGCTACTCCACATGGATCTATTCGGACCTGTCAATGTCCAATCAATCTCTGGAAAGAAATACACTTTAGTGATTGTTGATGAATACTCCAGATACACATGGGTGTTCTTCCTTCGATCCAAAAGTGATACCCCTGAAATGATAATCTCTTTTATCAAAAGAATGGAAGTGCTAAACAACTTACTTGTTCGCTCCATAAGAAGTGATCATGGTACTGAATTCAAAAATAGTACTTTGGTTAGCTTCTTTGAAGAAAAAGGCATCTCTCACAACTTCTCATCAGTGAGAACTCCTCAGCAAAATGGTGTTGCTGAAAGAAGAAATCGAACTATAATCGAAGCAGCTCGCTCAATGCTCAGCGAATCACGTCTTCCAACTCAATTCTGGGCTGAAGCTGTCAATACAGCGTGCTTTTCTCAAAATCGATCCCTGATTGTTAAGCGATTCAAGAAGACTTCCTATGAATTATTTCATGGGAGAAGACCCACTCTGAAATATCTTCACATTTTTGGATGTACGTGTTACATTCTGAATGACAGAGATCATTTGGGTAAATTTGATCCCAAAGTTGATGATGGTATATTTCTTGGATACTCCTCTGTATCTAAGTCCATCAGAGTATTCAACAAAAGAAGACAACTCGTTGAAGAATCTATGCATGTCAACTTTGATGAATCTCGTCCGATTCATCCTTCTCATAATCTTGATGATGATGAAGAATTGAATGCTTGGATGGAATCTCATAATGGGAAACTGAAACATACTTCAGCAATCAAACTCCAGCTGATGTATGTGATGATGAAAACCCTGTAAACTCAACAAGTAACAATCATCCATCTTCAGGGATAAATGTTACTCCTTTAAATCAGATTCCTGTTGCTGATTCATCTCTTGGAAATTCCTCTGTGAATAACCAAACCTCTTCTGAAAATCAATCCCCTGAATTGATTCTAAATGAAGTACCTGTTGCTGAAACAAGTCCTATTCCAGAATCTGAAGAACAGGTTGCTGAATCTGTAGTTGATCTCTCTCCTCAACCACCAGCTCAGCGATGCACTGCAAACCATCCAATAAATCAGATTATTGGTGATCCCACTGCAGGTATCAAAACACGTAGAGGCACAGGTAATATCTGTCTTTATGTTAACTTCATTTCTCTCTCTGAACCTAAGAAGATAGATCAAGCTATCTCTGACCCTAGCCGGGTTTCAAATTTATGCAAGAAGAACTGACTGAATTTCGTAGAAATAAAGTTTGGAATCTTGTTCCTAGACCCTCTGATAAAACCGTCATAGGAACCAAATGGGTTTTCAGAAATAAGCTAGATGAAAACGGGACTATAATTCGTAATAAGGCTAGACTTGTTGCTCAAGGTTATAGACAGGAAGAAGGAATTGATTATGATGAAACCTTTTCCCCTATAGCTCGTTTAGAAGCCATAAGACTCTTTTTAGCTTATGCTGCCAATAAAGACTTCAAAGTTTTTCAAATGGATGTTAAAAGTGCTTTTCTAAATGAAAAACTCAGCGAGGAAGTTTATGTTGAACAACCCCCTGGTTTCTCAGACCCTAATCACCCTGGTTATGTTTTTAAACTTGAAAAAGCTCTTTAAGGGTTAAAACAAGCTCCTAGAGCTTGGTATGATACCCTCTCTAAATTTCTTCTTAAAGAAAAATTTGTTCGTGGAAAAATTGACCAAACTCTGTTTTTAAGAAAATACAAAGGTCATACGATTCTCCCTCAGATATATGTTGATGACATTATCTTTGGTTCCACAAGACCCAAACTATGCACTCGTTTCGCTGCAAGAATGCAAAAACAATATAAAATGAGTATGATGGGTGAACTGACATATTTTCTAGGTTTGCAGATTAAGCAATCTGACAAAAAAAAATTATTTGTCATAGCAAATATGTTAAAGACATGCTGAATAAATTTGATATGATTCAATGCTCGGCGATGAAGACTCCTATGGCGCCTCCTCTGACATTAAACAAGGATCCCAATGGGAAACCAGTCAACGTCACTCCCTATCGAGGAATGATTGGTTCTCTGCTGTATCTTACAGCAGGTAGACCAGACATCATGTACGCTACCTGTCTCTGTGCTCGGTATCAAGCTGAACCGAAGGAGTCCCATCTAATCGCTGTAAAGCGAATCTTCAGATACCTGAAAGGAACTCCAAATCTTTGTCTCTGGTATCCCAAAGGCTCAGGATTTGATCTTATTGGTTACTCTGATAGTGACTTTGCAGGTTGTAAGATTGATAGGAAAAGCACCACTGGTGGGTGTCAGCTGCTAGGTGGAAAATTAATAAGTTGGACAAGTAAAAAGCAAAACTCAGTGTTCACTTCCACCGGCGGGAAAATTTGAATACGTAGCAAATGGGTAGTTGTTGTGCTCAAATCCTTTGGATGAGAAATCAACTCAGAGACTACGATTTAAAGCTCTCTAAAATTCCTATATACTGTGATAGCACAAGTGCTATGCAATTGCTAACAACCCTGTACTTCAATCCAAAACCAAGCACATTGAGATCCGATATGACTTTATCAGAGATCATGTGATGAATGGTGAAGTTGAGCTCCATTTTGTTCCTACTGAATATCAGCTCGCTGATCTTTTCACCAAGCCTCTTGATGAAACTAGATTCAATCTACTCATCAGCGAACTTGGTATGTTGAACGCTGAATAATTTATTAATCAGTGACCAACAAAGGATTACAAATAAAGCCTTCAAACTTTCCATTCTCTGAACTCTGATTCAGCGATATCTAGGCCATCTCCTCAGGTATTATCTTCAAATCTCTTAACACTCTTTGATATCCTTTCTTATCAAAGAATGTCTCTCTTATTTAAAACTCCTCACTGACAATCCTTATTATTAGTGATGGAGATTTTTCTAAAATTATTAATGATAAACCTTCCTTATGGATAACCATCATCATAATCTTTTAAAAAAATAAATAAATAAAAGAAAAGGACACGTCAGACCTTTTTCTGACACACGACGGACCACGACGTTTCCATTCCAACTCCTTTCTTGGAACGTGTGCCAGGTCATCATTTCTTTTTCAAAAAGCTAAAACCGTCGTTTAGCTATCCATTCTTTCTCTTTCCTCTTGCTATTTAAGCATTCCTTTTGCCTCACTTTATTTCTTCCGCTTTCATAACTTCTCTAAAGGCAAAGGAAACCTTCGATTCTTCAAGCTTTCTCCAAGAACACCAAGAACACGCACTTGTGCGTTTTTCTTCTTCACACGTTTAAGGTTTGATCTAAACCTTATATCAAGAACTGGAAACAACTTGTTTCACCTTTCTAATCTATTTTCTTTTTTAAAATCAATAAAATCTTGTTTTTAAAGTGAAAAGTTTTTTCACTTTCAAAACCCTGTTCTTAGAACAGAATTTTTTTTACGTTTTTTCATTTTTTTTAATTCACCATTAAATTTTTTATTGCCAACAAGCATTTTGGTATTGTTCATCAAAATACTTGTTTCTTTGCTCTTACATTTGGTACTTTTTATACCAAAACTCTGGTTTATACATTCATGTATTAAAACCATGATTTATCTCTTCGGTGTTGCCATTTTTCCTACAGAAATGGCCTCTGCTTCCAACGTCGCTGAAACTGCTACTGCTAACCAGTTGGTCGCCGCACCAACCGGTCAATTTGAGCTGGAAAAGTCAACTTTCAAGCCATGCAATTACATTGCATTGGTGGACATTTCCTCTGAACGCCCTCAGTTCAAGGACGCTGCAACCTTTCTCAAGGCGTGCCCTCTGATGTATGCCTTCGTCCACAACCCAGTGGGCATTGCCTCTCATCTTCAGGCTCTCTGGTACACGGCGCAATGTACCACGCTGAAAACAGACAAAGGCACAGTCCTTCCTGCTATCTCCTTCACAATCCCTGAACTTGGCTTCTTCGCGTTCTCAGCGGGGTTTGTAGGCAAGGCGCTAAGACTCCCTCAGCGCAAGAAGAATGAGCAATGGGGTGCTGAACCAACAAAGCAGCAGATTGACGCTTTCTTGGAATCCATTGGCTACAAATGGGAGAACCCCTTAGTGAAGACGGTGGGTTCAAAGCTGGAAAAGAAGCGACTCCCTGCTCGCTGGTAGTATGTTTTCACCCAGGTCATTCAGTGCCTAGGGTCAAAGGTTGGCTCCCACGATCAGGCGAGCAAACATTTTTAAGACCTTGCCTCTTCTCTCTGCACGGGTCATCCTCTGAACTACGCTGATTACATCTTCAGCGATATGTGCAGCCGCCAAGATGTAATAGAAGCCATAAAGTCTTTAGTCTTTCTTTGCTTCAGGCAAGCTTCTAAAAGAGCAACGACTGGAGTGGGAGAGTTAGAGTCGAAAAGAGGATTCCTCACTTCGTTATTTTTTAAGGGATAAATTTTCTGTTACCTTTATGTATCTACTCAATTAGACTCAGACAGAATAAAGAGTCACTTCGTACCTCTCCCTTCGGTAAAGACTTAGTAAGCAACAAAAGAGAGAAGAAAAGGATCTAAGACAGTTCTTTATTCGACTTATATGGATTCAATACACTATTCATTCCATAAATCCTTTTTCTAATTCTTCTTACGCCTCCACCAGACATCACATTATCCCTTACCCACGTTTCTTCTCCACAATCATTGAAGAAGCTTTCAGGGAGAGCTACCCGAAAGTTGGTGACTTCGCCTTCTCTATGGTAGGGAAGAAGTCCTTGGACCTGGAAGAACGTCCAGGTGAAGCTCCTCTCACTCCCTATATGCTACAAATTATAGGAGCACCTCTTTTAGTGACCTCCTCGCTGCCCATCCCCTTAGTGAGTACCCAAGGCACTACTGCTGCAAAGAGGAAAACACCCACTGATGGTCATAAGAAGACCATCGCCTCAAAGAAACCTAAGAAGGTGGTCTCTCAACAGACCATCCTCTCTGATTTTGGTGTACTTCAATCACCACCCTCATCCACAGCCACTCCAACGATTTCTGCCGCCGTTGAAGCTTCATCAGCACTACCACCACCATCAGTGACTAAGGTCTCTGAAGGTGTTATAGCCAGCTCTGCTGAAGCTGGATCAGGTATTACTTTCATTGCCCTCTCTACCTCTTCCATCTCTACTTCTTTGGTCCTCACATCAGCAAGTGACTCAGTGATAGTTGTCCCTGTCTCTGATAATGCTGAAATGCACGCAGTCCAAACCTCAAAATTGTTTAGGCAATCTGAGTTTTGGAAAGCCAATTTAAAAGGACCTCAGAGTATCTCTTTCAGATACTCTAAGACACTGGTCAGTGATCCTCAGGACACTACCTCTGCAAAAGTAGTCCCTGAGAGTAATCCTCATGATATTCTCAAGGAAAATAATGCTATTCTTCATCCATCATCTGATCCGGATTCTTTTCTCGCCTCTTTGTCAATGTCATCAGCTGCTGCCACTGCTCATGTCTACTCAGCGACAGCGACCACAACCACCACCACCACTTCGAAGCCGATGATGAAGTCTCTTGAACGCCCTCCCAGTGCCAAAAAGCTCAGGGATGTCAAGATGGAGAGCCTTGCCCCCAAGCTTCCTTCCAGGGTCACTGACTTGCCGCCTGTGTCTCTGCCTGCTCCACATTCCCTGCCATTAATCATCTGGTCAATGAGTGTGCTCTAACCAGAGCCAGGCTGGACACTCTGCAAACTTCAGCAGAGTTGATTTTCAGGCAGGTCGTTGGCACTCCAGGAATGAAGATCAACGTCAGCAACTTGGTGTCTGACGTTTAGTTTCTGAAGGACGAGCACAAGGACCTTCGCCAATCCCTCACCAACATTGAGCAAAAGGTTGACGCTCAGGCCACTGTCCTCGAGTCTATTCCAATGACTCAGTCTGAAATGATGCAGGCTCTCTCAAAGCTCAGTGAGACTGGTCCCTCATTTGCTTCTACTGATCGGACCATGCTGGAGGACGTGCACACGAATGTGCGCACTCTGATGATCCATGTTCGGCCCCATGATAACATTGAGGGGGAGAAGGTGGCCAAAGAGTTCGCTGACGAACTTATCGGCGAGCACAATCGACGGTTTCCAGATGAAAGGATCTCTCCCTACATCCAACGACCAAAACCTTCCTCCACTGCAAGAATTGATGATGATGATGAGGAAGAAGATGATGAAGAAGAAGAGGAACGCATCCCTCACTATGAGGTTGATGATGATGATGATGATGACTTGGGTTTTGCAATGGAGCACTTCAGATTATCCAGACCAAGCACATCTCAGCTAGAGCCCTTGGGGGACGGAGCTGGACCTTCAGCCAGAGTGGTCGATCTTGAGGCCACCATCCCTATATCAGAGGGGGAGACCGCTGATAAGGTATCACTTCAGCTTATCCCATATATTACTCCTCTCTCTGAATCCCCATATATAACCTTTCCTCCTTCAAAACCTCTCTCTGATAAATCTCCTTTCTCTCCTTCCCTCAGTGATCCCTGTCCCCCAAAGGACTCATCCACAAGGAAGGAACCTTCTCCCAAAGAGCAATTTATGTAGATAGAGGAAACTGACTCTGAGGAAGAAGAAGGCCTCATCCCTTGGCGTCGCGTTCAGAAGCAGATCATAAGCGAGCCTGAAGAGGAAGAAAGGCGAATAAAATTCCTAAGGGAATTCGAAGCCAAGAGAATAAGGGTGCCCCAAGAAGACCCAATAAACGCTGTACCAATCAGGATAGTAGATGAATTCTACTTTTTATCCAAAGAAAAGAGAGAACAAGCTCTGATAGCTCAGAGGATCAGAGATGAAAAAATAAAGCAAACTGAGAATGATCTTGCTTTAGCAAGGAAGATTCTTAGGGAAGACTCAGCAAGAGACAAAGCAGCCAAATAGCAGTTAGAAAAGAGTGAACGGCTCGCTGCAGCTCTGGCTCAGAAAGAACTTGTACAGGAAAACCTGAACGTAGATCCCATTCTCGCTCAACAGAAGATTCTCACTGCACTAACCACTGAAGCCACAACTCAGAAAGACAAAGAATTGGATTGGTGCACAGAGATGCTGAACTTTCGAAGATCTGATGACAAAATTATTCACGCAACTATCCAAGGGCGACACTCCAACAGAGGTGGTCCAAAGGTATATGTAAGAATGACAAGGCCATCCAGAACAGAGAGAGAAGAAGCAAAATTCTTAAGGTTATATGGATACACTGAATGGCTCGAAATCAGAGATGCCATTCAGGGTTCCAAATCCAAGTTCAAGAATGTGGTAGAAGATGAGTTGAATCAGTTGCTGCAAAGAATGTCACAACATGTGCAAGTTCCCCCTCTCCCTGAACCAACAAAGAAGAAAAGATCAGTTGCTGAAGGTGGCTCAAGTTCGAAGAATGAGCATGAAACTAAGTTTGATTATCAAAACATTCTTGGTCATCTTGAGCTCCCTGATATATCAATGCTTTGTACCTCTCTTCCTCAAGACCGAAGATATCAAGAAGACGAAATCATCTCACTGCCTGAACCTGGTATGGTATTCTTGGATAATGAAGGGTTCTTAGGATTCTTCAGAAACCAAGAAATTCACAAGGCCCCTTACTCTCTCATAAAGATCATGCTTTGGCGCTGCTGGTCAGATACTCCTCTGATGAACAGACAGAAGACTCTTTATGAGAATTAGCTACAAAGAAAAAACGAGAATATCTCTGACTAGTCATAGTTTTCTACTTCCTTTGTAATATTTCTTCAGTGTACAAGTACTTTACCTTTATCATTGTAATTTCATTTCGCTGTAATTATTCAGATTATAACTAATGAAATTCAAAGTACTTTACTCCATCCTAGTACTGAAAAGATCCCTGAAAATAGTAAAAGGGACAATGAACATAAGAGTTCTATTTTCGTTACACTATCTTTTACTCACTGATCTTTCACTCTGAAAGTTCAATCAGTGAATGTACTTTAAGCTCTTCTACTTGTAAAAATTGTGATTTCATATCCTTATAAATGAAACTCGATTTAGATGATAGACTAGCTGAAAAAGACTTTACAGATTAGTACTTGAGAACTTTTTCTTTAAATATTTTCCAAGTCCTTTACTAGTCTCTTAAAGCAATTTTCCTATGTTGCTGAATCATAATCAAATAGGGGGAGATTGTTGATGATAACTCCTCTCAGTGATTTGAATATGATTCCTTTTGTATACTTTGTGAAATCCCTTAGTTAAGCTTCTACTCAAATTCAGCGATAGCATACGCTGATTGCCATCAGCGATCGCTGAAGATCAAGGAACAATAAGCTTATCTCTGAAGACCTGAAGATCAGTTATCACACCAGAAGACCATTCAGCAAAAGTCGAAGACTCTAGCTGAAGAAAGAGATAATCAGCTAAGTGACCTGAAGCGGTTCAGCGATAGCAGCGATTATCTACTCAAAGTGTGAAATCTTGTGAAGCCTCAGCAACGCTGAAGTTCATCCTTGAACATTCAGTGTCAGCGATCAAATGAAGCTTCCTCTGCAAGATTAAAGATTGATCTTATCCTCAATGCACAAAAGCCAAACCTAGAACCATGTCAGAAAAGGACGTACGACTTGTCTCTTATGTCCCTATCATATCTGATACGGTACTGTTCATTTTCGGCCAAAAGCATGGTTGTCTTATTTACAAGGACAAGCTTCCTATCCAAGCTTGACACGTGGCATGTACCTTTGCTTTGCATTAAATGCAAGCGGGTATAAATAGATGAAGATATCTTCTTCATCTATATGCATGCTTCCTTCTAGCCTATACCTTCTGTATTCTTTCTTTCAACTTCTTGTGCATCAAACTGTGTTTCTTTAGTTACTATAGAATAGGTTTGAAACTTGTCCTAATTCCGCTTGTAACTGTAAATTTGTTTATTATCTATAAACTCATTTAAAAACCAAAATCTGTCTGTTTGTATTCAACCCTCCCTTCTACAAACTGTTTACTTAATATTTAACTCTTGTAGATCCTTATTGGGACCAACACTTGGCTAGCTTAAAGTACTCGTTCCATTGATTGTCATTCATGTTTCTTGGTCTGTGCTTCTGTCTTCTTACAAGTCTTTCACTTATTGCAAGTAAAGTACCATTGCTGCACTTGTGAATTTCTCCATATCTGACAAACAGTTTTTCTTTGTTGAACTTGCACACAAACCCAGGAGGATGAACTATCAGAGTACCTTGATTCCTTGAAGCTCAAAGTTTGGCTTGCTTAAGTTCACTTTTTCTCTGCCAAGAACAAATGCCACTTGAAAGTCAGTCTTAGCTGCCCAAATGAATTCTCTATAAATCCCACCTTTGATGTCTGGAAACAGCTTTCTGAATCTGCTAATGTAATCATGGAATGGATTAATACTTCTGTAAATCTTGACCAAGTCCGTTAAATGGACATTCTGAAAGTCAGCTTCAGAAAAAGTGCATACTTCACCATTTTCTCTTTCTACATTGAAGTAGGAGTATTTATAGTTCAGCTTTGTCTTTTGATCAGCATCGATTACCTTCACAATAGGACTTTCTTTTCTTGACTCTGTGAGTGGCAGCTTTAACTTCTGAAAAATTCTATTGTACCATTACTTCCAACCAAAAGATTTTTCTAACCAACAATCAATATAAGCAAATTGTTGCACATTTTCCATGAAAATCTCTGGATGAAGATATTCAAGAAATAGAGTAAGTGCATGTTCAGCAATTCTATTGATTTGTATTTGTTCACCTTCAGAAACTTGAACAGCTGGCACTTGTTCTTCAATAACTTCAGTACTCTTTCCTTTATCCTTTTCTAAACTCAAACTAACTTGTTCAAAAATCTGAGGTTGACTTTCTTTTAATACTCCAAATTCAACTATTTGATCTTTAGCATGTATATGAAAATCATACACATTACTTAGCAAGTAATCTGTGTCTCTTCTTGTATTTTTCAGTTGGTGACCAACAGAAATACTTCTTCTTACCAATTCTCTAAAGATTATTCTTTCTTTTATCAGGTATTTGATGTCATCTTCTATTTCTTTTGACATACCAATAGAAGACATATATTCACACAACCACTTCAAAGTTAATGAAGAATATTTTGGAATATCAGAAACAAGAAAAGTTCTCTTGTTTAAGCCTGCAGCTTCATAGTGAAAACCCAGTTCTGGACTGATGAAGACATTTGATATTCCTTCAAAGCATACAAATGTTGGTTCCAACAGATTCACTTTCACAAATTTATGCTCCAAAGCAAGTTGAAAATCATGCTTAATAAAGTTCCTCAGGTACACACCAATTATCTCCTTATTTATTGTACCATCTATGTGTCTTCTCTTTTTACAAGGAAATTCAGAAGTGAAAGCTTGTCTTGCAATCTCAGATTATAGAAATCAAACTGAGTGAATTCCAACAGAGTCCCATTTCTTCTTTCAGCACCAAATCTAACAATCTCTAAATCAACTTCAATTGATCTCTTAACACTTCTGAAGTGTCTGATAGGACTGGGATTGAATATATCTTGAAAGCCATGTCTCTGTTGAAAAGATTTGATTACTGAAACATAATCGTCAATCTATTTGTCACTTATATAGGTTTCCAGAGTTGCAAACTTCAGACTCTAATTATACATATAACAATATGTGTATTCAGGAAAGACTGCAATGGCATGCTCAAGTGCATCAAAGGTTGCTTGTTTAGTGAAAACTATATCAAATAAAGGTTCGTCAAGAAGAGGTAGTCTGAACTTTGGAATTAAAATACTTTCTCTGTACTTCACTTCAAACCATCCTTCATAATCCAGGGAAGTGGGGTAAATGGCCGATACTACTGGAAGAATTCCTCTTTGGATAATAGGTACTGTAGCTGGTATTCTTGTGATTGGTTTAGTAGGCGTTTTCTTTTATGGTTCATATTCCGGATTGGGTTCATCCCTGTAGTAATCGGATGAATTGAGTTGTAGACATGAAAGCGTAAGAACTCAACGGATTCCCTTCTTTGTTTGTCTGATTTGAGGGAGAAGGTCCCGTTGAGTTCTTAATAATTAGAAGATTTTTTTTATAAGTTCATTGAAGAAGTTCTATTTACTCAACAAATTTTCCCCTCCTCTTTTGTTTGTCCACCACTTTTTATATTATATTTATAGTATACGTAATTATTATAATATAATTATAATAATAAATAAAATAGGTAATAACTCTAAAAAAAAGAAATATTGTTTGTCCAAAAAAAGAAACCTGCACCCGCTATTTTTTTTTACCCAAGGCTTATTTCTTTTTTATCCCGAAATTATGAATTGAGCTCGTATAGGCATTTTGGACGCTGCTATTGAAATAGCCCTTCTAGCTATATTTTCTGTTATTCCACCCATTTCATAAAGGATTCGACCTGGTTTAACAACAGCTACCCAATATTCGGGAGAGCCTTTACCCGAACCCATACGTGTTTCGCGGGTCTTACTCAGAATCGGTTTATCCGGAAATATACGGACCCATATTTTTCCACCACGACGTGCATTTCGTGTCATTGCTCGTCGACCTGCTTCTATTTGTCTAGATGTGATCCAAGCGGGTTCAAGTGCCTGAAGAGCGTATTTACCAAAACAAATATGATTACCTCGATAAGATATTCCCTTCATTCTTCCTCTATGTTGTTTACGGAATCTGGTTCTTTTGGGGTTATAGTTGATGGTTTGTTTTGAATTCCATCTCTACTACGTAACCGGACGTGAGAGTTTCTTCTCATCCAGCTCCTCGCGAATAAAATGAATTCAAATTAAAGATTTTGAATTCAGATATAATATAATTTGAATTAAGATATACATGTATTTAATAAATAATATACTGAATCATGGATTTCATTTAATCTAGAGCAAATCTATTATTAATTTGTATATCTTGTTTGTATAGATAACTAAATATATTAAATAACTATTTTTTTCTTATATTTATATATATGGTTTTTAGAATGTTAAAACGAATCTTTCTTTTGTTTTACTCTTTATCGTATTGGATTCACCCAAATTTAGCAATCCAAGAAAATAAAGTTTTCACGGGCGAATATTTACTCTTTCAATTTATATTTCAGTTCTATCATTAGTTCATAACTTTTCCGAATAGATAAATTGGTCTCTGGTCGGTTCCGCCATCCCGAGCTCTTTCTTATATATCGAGGATCATCGAAATAAGCAAGAATACTATTTATACGGAGAATACCATTTATGGGGATTTCAATTGAGATACCTGAAGAAGGTATTCGTTGGTTCTCGCCTTCTTGAATCGATTCGAGTGGGATGATGAATCTATTTCTTCGCCTCTTTGCCAATAAATCAGAATTCCCGTCGAGAATGGCCGGATATCTGAGATTACAACGACCAGTACATGTGATTCGATTAAGTTCGAATAATCAGGAATGCTATCTCCTTTTTTATTTTTACCAGAAAAATACGAACTAAAAAATTTGTGTCTCGCTTGATTATTAGTTACTGAGGGGTTAGAAATATATCTTCGCTTGACAGAAAGAGAATAAGCGTTCATTTGATCTTGATCCTTGTGGATCGAACAGGGCCTAGACTGATCTCCAGTGGCTCCCCTAATAATATCCATAAATGACTCGTTTTTGGTAAGAGATGGATATTACCATATGTAAATTCAGGTGCATGGTACACATCGGTATTCCGGTGCATTTCGCCTTCCGAGTCGAATAAATATGTTTTCGAACCTTCTCTTTCAAATTCAAAGTGGATGTTCTCGCGCGAATCTCAGCAATCACTTGTTCTGATTCTACATATTGATCGTTTTGAACTAAAAGAAAACTTTTGGGCGGAATATACACATTGTGTATAATATCTTCACTCTCAATAGTTACATACAAGTCTCTAGAACATAGAAAAGCAGGATGCCCATGACGTGTACGTGTCGGATGAACCAAATCCTCATTGAATTTTATTTTTCCATTATAAGGGGCTCGCACATATTCTCGCAAGCACTTCGTGAATACTCCGCCGGTATGAAAAGTTCTTAATGTTAATTGAGTGCCCGGTTCTCCAATAGATTGACCTGCAATAATACCTACAGCTTCTCCCAATTGGACCAGGTCGTCATGAGCTAGACTCCGGCCATAACATAATTGACAAATCCAAGATGGGCTCCTACTAGTAAAGGGGGTTCGAATAGAGATTGGTTGTTCTCTAAAAGTTATGAATCTATTGACAAGTCAAACCCCAATATCTTGATTTCTAGTAGCAATGCATCGCGAACCTATATATATATCATCTGCTAATACACGCCCAATTAATGTTTGGATAAAAATCCTGTCCGTCATCATCCCATTTCGAGGACTTACAGAAATACCTCGAACGGTGCCACAATCTGTTCGACGTACAACAATGTGTTGAACTACTTCAACAAGTCTGCGCATAAGATATCCTGCATCTGATGTTCGGATAGCGGTATCCACAACTCCTTTACGGGCTCCGTAACAAGAAATAATATATTCTGTTAAAGAGAGTCCTTCGCGTAAATTGCTTTGAATGGGTAAATCAATCATTTGCCTTTGGGGATCCGACATTAATCCTCTCATACCTACTAATTGATGTACCTGAGATGCATTTCCTTTGGCTCCCGAAAAAGACATTATATGGACTGGATAAAAAGGATCGGTCATCCGAAAATTAGGAGTCATTTCTTGTCGCAAATATTCACTTGTGGCATACCATATCTCGATCGATTGACGTAATTTTTCTACCGCGTGTACATTCCCATAATGATGGTGTTTTTCCAAAATAAAACTTTGTTGTTCAGCGTCTTGAACTAGCCATCTTTTAGAAGGTATTGTTAAAAGATCATCAATTCCTAATGAAATGGATGCGGTGGTAGCTTCTCGGAAACCCGTAGTCTTTACTTCATCCAGATATGTGATGTATATCCTATTCCATAGTGATCAATAAATCGACTAATAAGTCGTTTCATGGCGCTTCCGTCTATCATTTTATTGTAAAAGACATGAGTGGCCCGTTGTGCCATCGCACCTCCATATTGCGCCGAGTAGAATTTGACAATGGGTTTGAGTCAGTGATTGGAAAACTTCCTTTTCTAGATCTTGATTCGCGTAGAAATTCCACAATTATAGTCCTAGTTAAACCGGCGAGACTCGCATTCCCGCTGGTAGCATTGAATTACAAAAGCCCTGCCAAAACCCCTGTACGGCTTCGTCTATTCCTCGATAAAGAGAAATATGACCAAGAGTGGTTCGAATATATATATATAAAGAATTTCTTTTTTTATACTTCTTACTATTAGATAGTGTCCATAAATCTCATAATAGGTCCCCAAAGATTCATAGTGAATTTCGATGGGAGCTCCTCTTGCAGCAATAACGCGTTGATCTAGTCGCCACCGGAACCATAAAGGACTACCTAAATTTATTCGTTTTTGCCAATAAGCTCCAATTACATCATAGGTATTACAAAAAAAGGGTTCTTTTTTTTTGTATACTTATAGTTATTATCTTCATTTTGATAGTTTCTACGATTACATGGATTATACCTATTTACACAAATACCCCGACGATTTCCACTCGTTAAGACATAGAGTCCACTAAGCATATCTTGAGTTGGTGCGGAAATGGGATCTCCAATAGTTGGAGACAAAAGATTCATATTAGAAAACATAAGTAAACGTGCCTCTGATTGAGCCTCTGCAGATAAAGGCACATGAACGTACCATTTGATCCCCGTCAAAGTCCGCATTGAAGCCCTTACAAACTAATGGATGTAAACAAATAGCACGCCCTTCCACTAAAACGGGTAGGAATGCCTCGTATACCTAATCTATGCAGTAGTAGGTGCTCTATTCGGCAATACAGGATGGTCATCCAGAATTCTCTGAAGTATTTCCCATACAATCGGGTTTTTTTTCCGAATTTGACTCTTAGCAACTCCTATGTTCGAAGCAAGATATTTTCTAATTAGGTCACGAATTACAAATGCCTGGAAAAGTTCTATTGCTATTTCGCGAGGCAATCCACATCGATGTAATGCAAGTGAAGGGCCCACGACAATCACCGACCGCCCGAATAATCGACCCGTTTACCAAGCGTAGTCTCGCGAACTCTTCCTTCTTTGCCTTCAATTACATCCGAAAGCGACTTGTAAACTCTATTATGATCATCCCTCATTGGTTGTCCGCAGATTCCATTATCAAGAAGTGCATCCACAGCTTCTTGTAACAATTTTTCCTGAGATATTATTAATTCTTCTAGCGTAGCTATACTTGTTGTTAATAGATCTGTAAGAGTATTATTCCGATAGATAATTCTTCTATAGATTTCATTAATATCCGAGGTCACTAGTTTATCCTCATCTATATGATAGATTGGTATCAACTCAGGAGGAAGAAACTGGTAATAGACACAAAACCATCCATTTTGGTTCTATATTTGTTCGAATAAAATGCTTAGCCAATTCCATGCGTCTAAGCAAAAATCTTTTCTTCTTCCAACTTTTCGATCTTCCCATTCATTCCCCTGTGGGTTCCTCTTCCTCCAATTCTTTCCATTCTACCAATGAATAATCTATAATAATTCGTAAATCTAGATTGGCTAATTGTTGTCTGATAGAACCGCCCGGTAGACATCTCTCGATTTCGAAATGTATCGAAGCTCCGGTAGTAAAAAAATTGGGATCTTGTATTTCCAGGGTTGGATTTCATATCCCAATAAACCTCGTAATCGTAAAAAAGTGGGTTTTTTATCTATGGGCCTAGCAAAATAAAAATTGGGATAGGATCTCCCCCCCTCAAAATCGGATGTGAAAGTTTCCTTTCATCCGGCTCAAGTAGGTACACCAAATAAAGAAAAAGAAAGGAGTTCTCGCTTTCAAATTCTAGAAAACTCCAAAAAGATCTACTCCTTACTCAAGTTTCCAGTGAAGACCAAGCAAAACTTCATTGATTCCGTCTTCCTTATTATTTTTATTTAGATTTTCTGAATTCTTTATTCAATTATGACATAAATGAAATGTGAAATTCTTGAGTAGTCTACTTCCCCTCGAATGATGAATCCCGTAATTCTTAATTAAATAGAGTACCTTGGAATTCATAAGGAATTTACTTGTCTATGTACTGTTCCATTCGATCTTTTAGGTCTCGACTTCACCTCGACGGTTAGGCCACGATGCCCTTAAAGTCTATATGCGATAGATAGACTCTTGTAACCATGACATCTTTTCTATTTGCTTACTTGAACAGAGTTTATTTCTAAAAAAAGGAACTGCTTAATTGCACAAAAGAAAAAGTCTTTTTTTTACGAGGTATAACTATAAATTCTTATGAAATCGACCATAGATCAATTCCCTTTTTTGGGAGGGTCTTGAATACATCCCTAATTCTGAGCTTCATGTTACTCCTACCAAGAAACATGTCGGTACGGGGCATCCCGATTGGATTAAATGGGATGACAGCTTTCTCATTTCGAATCAGTAAAATCGAATTTCGATCAAATCACACACCGCAGTATACTAGGTCTTCTAATTCGTTAAGAGGTTTATCTAAAAGATTCACAATATAACTAGGAAGACGTTTCAAATACCACACATGCATTACCGGGTATGCGAGTTTGATGTAGCCCATTTGATATCTTCGTATCCGAGAATCAACAAACTCGACTCCGCATTGTTCACAAAATTTCGGGTCTTCTTTTTTATCTCCGGTTACTCGATAATTTCCACAAGCACAAATTCCACTTTTGATAGGCCCAAAAATTCTTTCACAAAATAATCCATCTTTTTCTGGTTTATTGGTTTTGTAATGAAAGGTATAAGGTTTTGTCACCTCTCCAACTATCTCGCCATTAGGCAGGATTTTTTTGGACCAAGTACTTATTTGTTGAGGAGAAACTAATCCAATTCGGAGTTGTTGATGTGTATATCGATCGATCATAGAAGAAGAATTCTGCTTCCGTTCGATTAAGCTTCCTTACTATTAATCTGGAAAGTCTTCTCAGATACAAGAAAATGATTCAGTTCCAGAGCTAAAGATCGTAGTTCTCGAACGAGCAACCGAAAAGATTCTGGAGCATCCTTAGGAGTCGGTATTGTTTCTCCAAAGATTATACTACCAAGTACTTCCTGGCGAGCTCTAATATGATCGGATTTATAAGTAAGCATCTCTTGTAAAATATAAGCAACGCCAAACCCCTCTAAAGCCTAAACCTCCATTTCTCCTACCAGGAACAAGTTGATAGGATTCCCCTTTTTACGTCCCCATGCCCTCTGTGTGGCGACATGGGGGCGAAAAAAGGAAAGAGAGGGATGGGGTTTCTCATACTGCTCCTGAAAGAATACCTATGGTTAAAAAAATAAATCCTAAGCTAATCACACGATAACTCCAATAATCTAATTGTTGAATCAATTGGGCCTTGTAATAATTCTTAGCAGAAAAAAAAGAAGTTTTTTTAAAAATCTTGTTTCTTTCATTCTTGTATTGGATTTCACCAAATGAAAATGAATGATTTAATTGTAATAAATTATTACTTTTATAACTATAAAAAATATTTCTAAATGTAATGACTAGAAGTGCTACTGATAATAATGATCCACAAAGAAGAGCCGCATAACTCAATATCATCATACTTACGTGCATTATTAACCACTCCGATTGTAGAGCGGATACTAATATTGTGGGTTTATGTATTTCAGTTAAAAGACCCGAAGTAGCAAAGCCTTGGGTAAAAATAGTACTTGAGGCAGTTATTGTGGTTAAATAATTTTTTCTTATTTTTAAATAAGGGACTATATGAATAAGGGAGAAACTCCATGAAAGAAAGATTAATGATTCATATAAATCACTTAGTGGGAAATGGCCCGAATAAATCCAACGAGTGATTAATAATCCTGTTAGACATAAAAAAGTAGCTATCATCCCCTTTTCTGACGAATCATATGGGTTTATGATTTCATTGCCAATAAGGTTATCAAATGAATTGTAATTACAATTGAAACAATCGAAAAGGAAATATGAGTTAATATATGCTCTAAAGTTGAAAATATCATAAAAATGAAAAAAAGGGAGGGAATCCCCTAAATTAATTAAGAAATATAAATCGGGAATTTAATTTATTTTTACATTATTACTTTTTTTGGAAAACCAACTTCACTAATGTGGCTTATATCACCTTCCACATATGCATACTGAACTGGTTGATTGACAAAATCTCTAAATATAGATAATCTTTCATCCAAGAATCTACACTCCAGATTCCTTGGTGAATTCAGAAAAAAAAAACTTCATGACTATCTTATAAAATAGATACCACATTGCATTCAGAAGTTCTTCTTCTTCTCTTCTACCAGCAACAAGTGGTCTCCAAACTATTATATCTCTAATCTCATTTACTTCCTCTTCTTCATCAAACATAATAACATCTGATAAGTCACCAGGCTCTCCAATTACATCTTCAAAAGCCAAATATTCATTTAGCATTTCTTCATTAGAATCAGGAATTGGATATGTTTCATCTGTTCCAACATTGTCTTCAGAGTTGAATGATACTTTTTTTGTTTCATATCCTTCCTCACCTTCTTCAGATACACCTTGTTCTGTAAAAACACCTTCAGAAAGAAGTTGCACATTTACAACCGGACCAGCTTTAGAACAAACACCTTGAGGTTCAGAAATTAAAATTTCTTCAATTGCTTCTGACACTTTCTCATTACTTTCCTTCTGAACTGCTTCAAGAGTTGGTTCAGAAGTATGTTTTATTAACAAAGTGTCTTCTTTAGCAGACTCAGTTACTTTTCTCCATTTCTCCCTCTCAAGAACATCATGATCCTAATTATCATGACTTCTTTTTAAAGTAGCTGATTGAGGTCTGCACTCCAAAGCTAAAACTCTTTGATCCAAAAGTGTTTGAGTATTTTGAACAAGAGTCAATTTATTCAGAACTTGTTGGATATCATCTTTAGTAGCCAAGGAAGATAAATATGGTTGTGCAGATGTAGATGGGACAGTAGTTTGAAGACTTGTTACAGAAGAAATAGCTTCAGAAAACGACTTGAGAATGACAGCTTGAAATGCTTTGAGATCATTAGATGAAACTGACATAGACTTCAATTCATTTAGTCTATCCTCTAACTTTTTCTCCTGACGTGCCACCCTATCCTCCAACTTCTTTGTTAATTGTTTTGTCAATGCTTTTATGTCCTTCTGGATCTTTTCAAATTTAGAAGTACAAAAACCTTTCAACTTAGAGAGTTAAGAAGTATGAGAAATAGAACGGTTAGGATCCAAAGAATCCTATGAATTTGGATCCTATGCTGAAATGTTTTGTAAAGAAAAGAACTTCAGACTCTGAAGATGAATAGTTCAGAAGTTCTGAACTAATGCTAGAAAGATAAATAAAGTCATCTTCAGAAGTGCAAAATATATATTCAGAAGTTCTGAATAGGTTCTGAAGTGAAAATACAGAAGTTCTGAAGACAATTCAGAAGTGGTTCTGAAGAACAAAGTTCAGAATTCAGAAGAAAGTTCAGAAGTTCTAAAGAACATCTGAATAGAGTTTTTGATGACGTGTCTTAACGTAATTGGGTTTTGATTTAAATACATGTAACTGTAGCTTTACCTTTGTAGTATATATAGAGAGTCTCTTGGACAGTTAGAGAGTTGAACATGAATAGAACACCACATATAAGAGTCATCTAAAGGTGTAAGTGTGTGTTTCTCTGTATAAGCTTTCTACAGTTCTTAATAATATGAGGATTCATTGAGCAATCTATCAGATCTGTTGTAATATGGGATTAACAATTGGTATCAGAGCTTAATCGAAGCAATTTATCTTCGATACGATCAATCGATTGCAGCATATTTGAAGAAATTGATGGAATCAGTGAAGTTTTTCTCTCTACGATGAACAATAAGTATTTTTGATTGAATTTTGATGAAATTGATGCAAAATTGGATGTTCTTTCATGACAAATCGATTCTATGATCATTGTGTATTCATCTGGAATCAATCTCAGTCATCAATTTCAAGAATTATTGAGCGAATTTGACAAAATTTGAAATTTCTAGGGTTTTTTTGTTCGAATGAACTGTTCTTGACAAAATTTTTGAATTGTTGGTGAATTGGTATGATTCAATCCAATTTTTTCAAGAGGAATACTTCATATATGTTTATGAACAAGGTTTGATCATCAATTTGGTGCGTTATTGAAAAATCTTGAGGTATTTGAGATTTTTGGATCGAACAATTCAAATGATTAATCTTCTGAATTGATTTGGTTTATCGGACTTCAGAAGATGGTTTATCAGACTTCAGAAGATGGTTTATCGAACTTCTGAAGAGTATTATTGAACTTCTGAAGTATATTATCAGAAATTGTTCAGAATTGATGCATCTGGGTAAGGGGAGAAGTGTGCATTCTCGAAAAACAAATGCCACTTGAAAGTTAGTCTTAGCTGCCCAGATGAATTCTCTATAAATCCCACCTTTGATGTCTGGAAACACCTTTCTGAATCTGCTAATGTAATCATGGAATGGATTCATACTTTTTTAAATCATGACCAAGTCCCTTAAATGGACATTCTGAAAGTCAGCTTTAGAAAAAGTGCATACTTCACTAATTTCTCTTTCTACAGTGAAGTAGGAGTTTATAGTTCAGCTTTGTCTTTTGATCAGCATTGATTACCTTCACAATAGGACCTTCTTTTCTTGACTCTGTGAGTGGCATCTTTAACTTCTGAACAACTCTATTTTACCATTGCTTCCAACTAAAATATTTTTCTAACCAGCAATCAATATAAGCAAATGGTTGCACATTTTCCATGAAAATCTCAGGATGAAGATATTCAAGAAATAGAGTAAGTGCATGTTCAGCAATTCTATTGATTTGTTTTTGTTCAGCTTCAGAAACTTGAAAAGCTGGCACTTGTTCTTCAATAACTTCAGTACTCTTTCCTTTATCCTTTTTAAAACTCAAACTAACTTGTTCAGAAATCTGAGGTTGACTTTGTTTTAATACTTCAAATTTAACTATTTGATCTTTAGCATGTATATGAAAATCATACACATTACTTAGCAAGTAATCTGAGTCTCGTCTTGTATTTTTCAGCTGGTGACCAGCAGAAATACTTCTTCTTACCATTTCTCTAAAGATTATTCTTTCTTTTATCAGGTATTTGATCTCATCTTCTATTTCTTTTGACATACCAATAGAAGACATATATTCACACAACCACTTCAAAATTGATGGAGAATATTTTGGAATATCAGAAACAAGAAAAGGTCTCTTGTTTAAGCCTGCAGCTTCATAGTGCAAACCCAGTTCTAGACTGATGAAGACATTTGATATTCCTTCAAAGCATACAAATGTTGGTTCCAACAGATTCACTTTCACTAATTTATGCTCCAAAGCAAGTTGAAAATCATGCTTAATAAAGTTCCTCAGGTGCACACCAATTATTCTCCTTATGTATTGTACCATCTCTGTGTCTTCTCTTTTTACAAAGAAATTCAGAAGTGAAAGCTTGTCTTGCAATCTCAGATTATAGAAATCAAACTGAGTGAATTCCAACAGAGTCCCATTTCTTCGTTCTACACCAAATCTAACAATCTCTAAATCATCTTCAATTGATCTCTTAACACTTCTGAAGTGTCTGATAGGACTGGGATTGAATATATCTTGAAAGCCATGTCTCTGTTGAAAAGATTTGACTTCTGAAACATAATCTTCAATCCATTTGTCACTTATATAGATTCCAGAGTTGCAAACTTCAGACTCTGTTTATACATATAACAGTATGTGTATTCAGGAATGACAGTAATGGCATGCTCAAGTTCATCAAAGATTGCTTCTTTAGTGAAAACTTTATCAACTAAAGGTTCGTCAAGAAGAGGTAGTCTGAACTTTGGAATTAAAATACTTTCTCTGTACTTCACTTCAAACCATCCTTCATAATCCATTATTACTTTTTTTGGAAAACCAACTTCACTCATGTGGCTTATATCACCTTCCACATATGCATACTGAACTGGTTGATTGACAAAATCTCTGAATATAGATAATCTTTCATCCAAGAATCTACACTCCAGATTCCTTGGTGAATTCAGAAAAAAAAACTTCATGACTATCTGATAAAATAGATACCACATTGCATTCATAAGTTCTTCTTCTTCTCCTCTACCAGCAACAAGTGGTCTCGAAACTATTATATCTCTTATCTCATTTACTTCCTCTTCTTCATCAAACATAATAACACTTGATAAGTCACCAGGCTCTCCAATTACATCTTCAAAAGCCAAATATTCATCTAGCATTTCTTCATTAGAATCAGGAATTGGATATGTTTCATCTGTTCCAGCATTGTCTTCAGAGTTGAATGATACTTTTTCTGTTTCATATCCTTCCTCACCTTCTTCAGATACACCTTGTTATGTAATGATACCTTCAAAAAGGAGTTGCAAATTTACAACCGGATCAGCTTCAGAACAAACACCTTGAGGTTCAGAAATTAAAATTTCTTCAATTGCTTCTGACACTTTCTCAATACTTTCTTTCTGAACTGCTTCAAAAGTTGGTTCAGAAGTATGTTTTATTAACAAAGTGTCTTCTTTAGCAGACTCGGTTACTTTTCTCCTTTTCTCCCTCTCATGAACATCAGGATCCTGATTATCATGACTTCTTTTTAAAGTAGTTGATTGAGGTCTGCACTCCAAAGCTAAAACTCTTTGATCTAAAAGTGTTTGAGTATTCTGAACAAGAGTCAATTTATTCAGAACTTGTTGGATATCATCTTTAGTAGCCAAGGAAGATAAATTTCGTTGTGCAGATGTAGATGGCACAGTAGTTTGAAGACTTGCCACAGAAGACACAGCTTCAGAAAAGGACTTGAGGATGACAGCTTGAAAAGATTTGAGATCATTAGATGAAACTGACATAGACTTCAATTCATTTAGTCTATCCTCCAACTTTTTCTCCTGACTTTCCACCTTATCCTCCAACTTCTTTGTTAATTGTTTTGTCAATGCTTTTATGTCCTTCTGAATCTTTTCAAATTCAGAAGTACAAAAAGCTTTCAACTTAGAGAGTTGAGAAGTATAGGAAATAGAACTGTTAGGATCCAAAGAATCCTATGAATTTGGATCCTATGTTTGAAATGTTTTGTAAAGAAAAGAACTTCAGAATCTGAAGATGAATAGTTCAGAAGTTCTGAACTAATGCTAGAAAGATAAATAAAGTCATCTTAAGAAGTGCAAAATGTATATTCAGAAGTTCTGAAGAAGTTCTGAATAGGTTCTGAAGTAAAAATTCAGAAGTTCTAAAGACAATTCAGAAGTGGTTCTGAAGAGCAAAGTTCAGGATTCTGAAGATAGTTCAGAAGTTCTGAAGAACTTCTGAATAGAGTTTTTGATGACGTGTATTAATGTACCTGGGCTGTGATTTAACTACATGTAACTGTAGCTTTACCTTTGTAGTATATATAGAGAGTCTGTTAGACAGTTAGAGAGTTGAATATGAATAGAACACCACATATGAGAGTCATCTAAAGGTGTAAGTGTGTGTTTCTCTGTATAAACTTTCTACAGTTATTAATAAAATGAGGATTCATTGAGCAATCTATCAGATCTGTTGTAATATGGGATTAACAAGAACCAAGATCAACAAATGATCCTGTTTGCAGTCCTACAGAAGTAGGCTGGCCTGTTAATGTCACCTCATCATGAATCATTACTGATTCAGTTAATGGGGCTTTAGTGATGTTCACCCCACCAGGACTTCCTTCAAGTCCTTGATATCCTAAATTGGGTATATCAATTGAAGTTGTTGCAATGTGACACACACTTTGCTGTTGGATATCTGAAAGATATGCGCTAGTGTGAAGAAATCTCATGTCTTGTGGGTCAGTTGGCTCAACATTGAGTGGACACTCAGACTCTATGTGCTCAAAAGTATGAAGGGGGACATATATCCTTCTGTTTCAACAATGGGCTCCTCCAAGTGGGGACCCATTGGTAGATGTGCTGCTTGCCCCATTTGTGTTATTAAACACCCTTCTGTTGAGAGATGGGTGAGTGGCTAGGGGAAATAACAAGAGTTGTCATAGGCTCACTGGTTGATTCAATATTACACACCAAAGAATGTGGAGTAATAGATTGTGTGGCTGCCCGACTTGTATCAGTTAGTTCACATATTTCTTTTTCTTTTATCTGTGATCTCCCCTCATCAATTCTTTGTCTTACATTTCTACGATCTCTCTCATATACATTTTTCCTTTTAGCACTTTGAGGTTGTTCCCCACCATGAACTTCCTTCCCTTTCTCACTAGGAAGTCTAGACCACTCACTTTGCTCACCACTTGGGGTTGAATCAGGGGAAGAGACTATAAGTTTAGGTAGTTCCATTGATTCACAATACTCATTCAAATACCTATTTTCAGAACTTACATAAGCAAGAAGCTCTGCTGGTACTGGTATTGCATTAGCAAATCGAAGTTTAGCACTTGGTGGTCTTAAACTATCCATAGAGAAGAGTGGAACAAATACCTCATGATTCAATGTAGGAATAGCCTCAACATATTTCATAGCTCCTTTGATGAAGATATGAAAGAACCTTTGAAAAGGAATATAAGTGCACGTAGACTTCTTCATGACAGATGTCTTTAGCTCTTCAAACATAAGGGAAGCATAATCATAGTGCTTGTTGTGAGGAACACCATGAAAAATTATTCTACCATTTGTAGAAGCTTGATCCAAACTTGAAATTTTGCCAGAGAGACAAGTGTTGAGGATAGTGAAAAGGCAATACCAGATAGGAGGTAAGCACTTCCTTCGAAATGAACTCAGAGCAGTGAGAGTTTCTGAATATCCTAACTTCATGAAATCTGAAATGAGTTCAGAATTGGATGGAACTGCATCAAAAGTACTTTTGCCTACAACTGCATTTGATTTAGGAAAATCAAAGATGTTCCTAATATCATCAACTGTAACACAGAACCTGTAACCATGAACAAATTAGGAAATGTCATCTGTTTCTTCATCAATTTCAGCATGATCCTACCATTGTTGAAGATAAGAAGCAGGGACTAAAAATTTTCTAGATATTAGCCCTAATTTTATTGTTGAAAGTGTAAAAAGAAAAACCTGTGATTCAAGTATGGCAGATCAGAGATGGTTCAGAAGAAGAGACTTCAGAAGTCTGGAGTGATGACTTCAGAAGTCTGAAGGTCAGAACACCACAGAAGCTTCTGTATGAATAGACAAAGCTTATGTCTGGTTGCTCTTCTCATCATAGCCCGATAACTCAGCAAGAAACGATTTCATCATTTACACATGGAGCCTTTATATTGGAGGATGCTTTAACAGTGACACATTCTTTCACGTGTTAAATGACATGGATAACCGTCTAACAAGATTTGTTAGTGATTCCTTGTGACGTGTCTTATTGTAATAGGCTAGTCATTTGACTTTCCTTATTTTAGGCTATAAATAGGAATTCACTTCCCCGTTTGTAACTGTGAATGTGAGATTGTTTCTTTGAAACTCTCCATCTCCAAATACCCCCATCATTCCAAATCATGGAAGATATATGATCACGATTAATCATATGACTACGCTTTGAATTCTCTAAAAATCTCACCTTTGATGTCTGGAAACACCTTTCTGAATCTGCTAATGTAATCATGGAATGGATTAATACTTCTGTAAATCTTGACCAAGTCCCTTAAATGGACATTCTGAAAGTCAGCTTCAGAAAAAGTGCATACTTCACCATTTTCTCTTTCTATAGTGAAGTAGGAGTGTTTATAGTTCAGCTTTGTTTTTTGATCAGCATTGATTACCTTCACAGTAGGACCTTCTTTTCCTGACTCTGTGAGTGGCAGCTTTAACTTCTGAACAATTCTATTGTACCATTGCTTCCAACCAAAAGATTTTTCTAACCAGCAATCAATATAAGCAAATGGTTGCACCTTTTCCATGATAATCTCTGGATGAAGATATTCAAGAAATAGAGTAAGTGCATGTTCAGCAATTCTATTGATTTATATTTGTTCAGCTTCGGAAACTTGAAAAGCTGGCACTTGTTCTTCAATAACTTCAGTACTCTTTCCTTTATCCTTTTTTAAACTCAAACTAACTTGTTCAGAAATCTGAGGTTGACTTTGTTTTAATACTTAAATTTAACTATTTGATCTTTAGCATGTATATGAAAATCATATACAGCAAGTAATCTGAGTCTCTTCTTGTATTTTTCAGTTGGTGACCAGCAGAAATACTTCTTCTTACCAATTCTCTAAAGATTATTCTTTCTTTTATCAGGTATTTGATGTCATCTTCTATTTCTTTTGACATACCAATAGAAGACATATATTCACACAACCACTTCAAAGTTAATGAAGAATATTTTGGAATATCAGAAACAAGAAAAGGTCTCTTGTTTAAGCCTGCAGCTTCATAGTGCAAACCCAGTTCTGGACTGATGAAGACATTTGATATTCCTTCAAAGCATACAAATGTTGGTTCCAACAGATTCACTTTCACTAATTTATGCTCCAAAGCAAGTTGAAAACCATGCTTAATAAAGTTCCTCAGGTGCACACCAATTATTCTCCTTATTTATTGTACCATCTATGTATCTTCTCTTTATACAAGGAAATTCAGAAGTGAAAGCTTGTCTTGCAATCTCAGATTATAGAAATCAAACTGAGTGAATTCCAACAGAGTCCCATTTCTTCTTTCTGCACCAAATCTAACAATCTCTAAATCCTCTTCAATTGATCTCTTAACACTTCTGAAGTGTCTGATAGGACTGGGATTGAATATATCTTGAAAGCCATGTCTTTGTTGAAAAGATTTGACTTCTGAAACATAATCTTCAAACCATTTGTCACTTATATAGATTTCCAGAGTTGCAAACTTCAGACTCTGTTTATACATATAACAGTATATGTGTATTCAGGAATGACAGTAATGGCATGCTCAAGTTCATCAAAGATTGCTTCTTTAGTGAAAACTGTATCAACTAAAGGTTCGTCAAGAAGAGGTAGTCTGAACTTTGGAATTAAAATACTTTCTTTGTACTTCACTTCAAACCATCCTTCATAATCCATTATTACTTTTTTTGGAAAACCAACTTCACTCATGTGGCTTATATCACCTTCCACATATGCATACCGAACTGGTTGATTGACAAAATCTCTGAATATAGATAATCTTTCATCCAAGAATCTACACTCCAGATTCCTTGGTGAATTCAGAAAAAAAAACTTCATGACTATCTGATAAAATAGATACCACATTGCATTCATAAGTTCTTCTTCTTCTCTTCTACCAGCAACAAGTGGTCTCCAAACTATTATATCTCTTATCTCATTTACTTCCTCTTCTTCATCAAACATAATAACATCTGATAAGTCACCAGGCTCTCCAATTACATCTTCAAAAGCCAAATATTCATCTAGCATTTCTTCATTAGAATCAGGAATTGGATATTTTTCATCTGTTCCAGCATTGTCTTCAGAGTTGAATGATACTTTTTCTGTTTCATATCCTTCCTCACCTTCTTCAGATACACCTTGTTATGTAATGATACCTTCAAAAAGGAGTTGCAAATTTACAACCGGATCAGCTTCAGAACAAACACCTTGAGGTTCAGAAATTAAAATTTCTTCAATTGCTTCTGACACTTTCTCAATACTTTCTTTCTGAACTGCTTCAAAAGTTGGTTCAGAAGTATGTTTTATTAACAAAGTGTCTTCTTTAGCAGACTCGGTTACTTTTCTCCTTTTCTCCCTCTCATGAACATCAGGATCCTGATTACTAAATCCGATATTACTAAGAAATCTAGTGTCATTCAGTCATTGGTGGGAGTTCCTCGTCCGGAGAAAATTGATATCCTCCCTCCGCAAGGCATTCGTAATAAAGGTTGTGGGACTAGTAAGCGACTTATTGGGGGCAGGAGAGAAAGTCATAACAAAAAGCAAACGGCCGAAAAGACTATGTCAAGAATGCCGTGAGCTTGCAAACCATGATATACGAAATTGTCCTGGGAAGAAAGGCATTGCCAATTGATTTTTGTGTTTCTTGCTGCATTTTTTTAGTTGTTTGATACATTTTTAATGTTGGATCATATTAATTTATATGGATATTTTGATTTTGGATTTTAATGATGTTTTATTTATTTATTCGTCATTGTTTCGAAATATGGAAACTTGGTAGTTCTTGAATTTGATATTATCACATGTGTGATGCATGTTTATCACATCCGTTTTATACTTAACAGTTTACAATATGTATATAACAATCTGAACATTCTATAAAATTTTATAATTTGTATAAAATAATTTGTGTGATACAGTTGTGTTAAATAAACAATCTGAACATTCTATACAATTTTATAAATGGTATAAAAATAAGTGGTGTGCAACATTGTGTTAAATGTGTTAAATAAGTTGTCAGTGATCACAACATGTGTTTATCATTGTGATAAATGTGTGACAAGTAAATTGAATTCGGGTTAATAATTGATAATCATGTGTAATTGTTTCTTGATCACTTTTCAGTAAAATGTTGTTGATAGTTTCAGCTTTTTTAATCCTAATTGAACATTATTTATAATTGGTTAAGAAGTGATAAAGATGTGATAATTGGTTAAAAAGTTCTACACATACCTTGTGAAATCGATTTTTTACCATAATTAAATATGATAACTATATAATATTAATATAAGCGATCACATGTGAATAGCAAAAACCATTTAACATAAAAATAAAATCTGCAATCACATGTCTAGGAAAGGATCATTCAAAATGCGTCTACCTATTATTTACTTCTTAAAAACTAAATAAATAGATAAAATTCAAAACACACCATTCGTTATCAAACTGATTATAACTTTCTATATACCTACTCTTTCAAACGCGTCTCCCTGATATTGAATGCATGTGTGAGAATTGATTCCTTGCGACAATCATCTAACTCATCGAATTCAAGGGCTTGTTTATACAACACGTCTTTTAAGAGGTTGTCATCTGAAAGAACGATATTCGTAAGGTATTTTCTACTTAAACGACTTATCTGTCGTTCTTGTCCAGTTTCCTCTTTGAAACCGCAGTCCCAACGATTTATAGTTAGTCCCATATAATGCTCCATGTGCGCATAACGAAAATTCCGCAATCCTCACCATTTGTTACGGTACTCCATTTTAGGTGGCAAATCCTGGGAGTGACATTAGCCATGCTATGTTCTTTAGGGTGATTCACTGAATGTAAGTAGTCACCGAGAGCTCTGTGCTTCATTGCAAAAAAAACATTATTTTTAGCAATTGGATATGTGGTTATATTTTTTATCACATGCGGTAAAATAACAGTATCGAATTTACCAATGTTTGCGGCAATTCGCCATACTTGGATAATATGTCAAGCTCTGTTTTTGTGTTATCTAATATTAAGAAGGCAGGATGTTTAAGGTTGAACACAATTAGGTAGAAATGTCTTCCTCTTCGAATTGGGAAAAAAATCTGCATATGCAACCAAACTATTTATTCTTGATACCATCTAATTTAATAATTGTATAATTAGTATTATAGTTGAGAAAGTATACCATATCTACGTTCCTTAGTGCTATTAGCTCTATGTTCCCTTTAATTATCGCATCCAAACTTGTCTCAAACATGTTATACATGGCACCGTAGCTGATTTTTGGTGGTATCATGTCGTCCTTCTTTCTTGCCAAGTGAAAATATTAAATTAGTCATTTAAACAAACAAAATATATTACTTGAACAAAGGCTAATATCACGTACCATTGTTGTAGAATCACAAAATAACCGAAGAGGGGAAGACTTGCTTCGGAGCTTTTCATTCTTGTTCAACATGGTTGCCCATATGTCTATCACTCCCGCGAACATGCAAGTCTTATCCACCATGCTTTCAAAAATATAACACGGTGCGTATTGACCCTCCGGTGTTAAATACACCGGATCCCTTTGATGAATTAAATTATATAATTAGTATAGTTAATAATGAGATTATAATGCGTGTGATGATAGGTGATAACCGGTTCATAACATATGGAGACCAATTGTTTAATAGACTATGCTAATAGAATGTAGGCATTTTGATAACCGCTACTGTGATAATAGTGTGATAACGGTTTTAGTAATTGGTGATAATCTTACATCGGAGAGCCATTCATAGCGAAAATTAGGTCTGATAGGATTGTCTCAACTTTTGTGTTTGCCCGCTGTACGTCCACTTGTCTATTATAGTATGGTGAACATACTTTATCTTCTGCTTTTGCAGCCCTTTCTCGCTGTGGTCGATTGTATATTGTACTTATCTGTTTCACATTTGGAACTATATCATTTCCTTCTTTGTGTTGTTCTTTTCCCTTTCTACTGGCAGCTTCTTCAAACTCTTGGGGAAGACCTAGACTGAAATCCGACATCATTAGTTTCTGATGTTTTTTTATCGAGTGTTCTACCCCCTTAATTGTATCCAGATGTGCAAAGTATTGCATTGGTGCCTCATCACCATTTGCTCCGACACCCATAAAACCACGCCATGGGTCATTACTTGTGAATTGCTTTGTTCCACAACTTTTAACAATTGACATGTTCGGCGGGGTATCACATCTAATACTCTCATTTTGTATCAACTCTATCACTTTCTGTTGCCAGCTTTTGAAGTCCACTGTCGACGAGGGGAACTTGGTTGTTGCGTTCTTTAGAATCTCATCAAAATCACCCTTGACTGCTTTTAACTTATTGTATGTGTGTTCGAGCTCCGCTAAATATTCCTGCGACTAGCAAACAAAGAAGTATACCTTAAAAGAAAAAAAATGCCTAAATTGTTTATCACAGTTTAATTGCCATCAAGTAATAAATATGTGATAATTAAGAAAAACAATGTGAAAAATATGTTATAATTATGTGATAATTAACTGATAAATATGTGATAATTAAGAAAACCGTGATGATAAATATGTGCTAAATATGTTAAATTAAGAAAACCGATGCACATGAGGGTGTGTCATTGTCTTTACATTAATGTCAATCTCTTTGCTTTGAGTTGTTGGTTCATCACGGTGTTGAGGACCAAATTGTTCTTCACTCTCACCAATCCCGAAACCCCCTGATGATATTCCTATTGCTTCCCGTCTTCTTAGAATATCCATCGACTAGTTTCCAATGCATGGCCTTTCGCGTATCATTTGCACTGAATCACATCTTATGGCAGTGACGTACAAAAGCTCTATTTTATAGTGCATGGAAATAAAATTATAAAAGAAATTATTTCAGTGGACATTTATAAAAGATAACTATGTTTTGAAATAGGAAAAAGTGACGTACCGTCAAGGTAGTTAATGGACCAATAGTAACACTCAACATGGCCGACCTACATGTGTTCTTGCTCAATTGTAAACAGTTGTAGACATAATCACACCAATCGATTTCCTTAAAATTAATGTCTTGTGATAGCTTTGATAGAACACCTATCTCGCAAATGCCATTCGTTTTGCATTGTCCCATTACATTGCAGAATACCATTATGAAGTCTACCATGAAATTCCAATTTGCATCATCTGATTTAAGAATCTCATTTATGATGTCCGTTACACGTATGGCCTTCTTTGAAAAACGACTTTTCCATTGTTCTAATATACGTACTTTCTCATCAACCTTTTCTAAAGAATCTATTCGCGCTCCCCCAATTGGTACACCAAGCATCTCATGTATTTTTTTCCTAGTGACAGGGATGACAACATTTTTGATCTTAATGACCATGTGTATAGGATCAAAGGAATCAACTACATAATATCCAATCTTTGCAGGCATACCATCTATCTTCATGTTAACCAAGCCTCCAAACCCCATTTTCATTAAATACTCTTGTTGTAACTTAGATAGTTCTTGCATCATGATGTAAAGCGACTTGGGAGATGTTTTGGTACGGAGTGTAAGATGTGTTTTCTTTGTATATGTGGCACTCTCTTTTCTTCCTTTATCTCCTTCTTTGTTACATTTTTTGTTTTTCTTACTTTTCAAATCTTGGATCTCAAAGTCGTCATCATTGTTAGTGTATTCTCTTAGATTTGTGGATCTTTTCTTGATGGTTACTGTGTATTAAATATTATTTATTACCTAGTTAGTATATTTATGATAACACTTTGTATGTGATAACAATATATGAGATCACAGTAAACTTCTTTCACCTTTTGTAGATACACTTTCCTTTGCACCATGACTCCCTTGATTATTGTCCGAACCTGGTACTATTCTATTGGTTCTCCTCATTGTCCTATAAACATAAAGCATTAACAATAACAATGTTATAATCTTGTCATACATGATAATTGATTACACTAGTGAATTACCAAAAACAATCGATGTGTCGTTGTGATACCCTTGTGATAAAGTGGTGTATATCATGGTTATCATAAACATGGTGATAAAGTTGTGTTAATTCCGTAATATAAACCGTGCAAAAACATTTAAAAAAGGTTATAATTGACTATTGTGATACATACGTGATAAATATGCATCTTCTAAACATCCCTGTTTTCGACATGTATTTCACTTGTGGTATTGCTTGACCCAAACATGCCCTATTTGAAATAGTTCGTAATTCCTGGATTCCACAGGTGATAAACTTGTTATAAGCAAGTTTTTATTTACCATAATCGAACCCTAATTGACCAATAAAGACCGTTCACAGTTCAAACAGTAATAAGGATGATCAATATGTGATTAGTTAGGCAAAATCCTTACATACCTTCTGAAATCGCTTTCCCTCAGCGAGCACTACAAGAAATCGATGGGTAATCTTCAAGTATACAAGTGATACTGATGTGATACATATGTGATAAACATCACTGTGTACATAATCGCACCCTAATTGACCATTGAATACCGTTCACAATTGCTTGAAAGCGTTTGCCATCTAATATCTGTGAAATCGTTTGCCCTAAACGATCCCTAGTTGAAATCGCATATGTATCACTATAAGGAAGATGCATATTTATCACATATGTATCACAATATGAATATGATATATGTGAAAACATTTGCCCTAATCGCTAGTCATTTCTTTGTTGTACAAGTGATAAAAGTGTTATAATGAAATAAGAAACTGATACCTGTGAAATCGCTAGTGGTATAAAGTTAAAATCGCTAGTCGTATAAACTGATACCTGTGAAATCTCTAGTCATATAAAGATGATAAATGACAAATTGCTAGTGCGATTGGTTCTACAAGTGATAAAAGGTGTGATAAGCAAGTTTTCAAACTGATACTGTTTCATTGGATTTTCTCCTGTAATAATTCAAATTGGATTTTATCACCTGAAAATCGGAACTGTTTTTTTTTTTTTGATATTATCGTGATATTTCAAAGTAATCACACAGATTACAATTATGCCCTTTCACGTTATGGATATACTTCAAATGTGTTTAATATTATTTTTACTTTAAAAATTACATTTATTTTTGAAGAAGTTAAAAAATTACCCTCAGTTTCTTCCTTAGTATATATATATATATATATATCTTGTGTTTTAGTTTCTTTGAAGAAGTCTGGCATTGCTCAACATATATATATATATATATATATATATATATCTTGTGTTTTAGGTTCTTTGAAGAAGTCTGGCATTGCTCAACAAGTTTAGTGAATCGAAGACTAGCTGATACAAAGGAAACGTATCAACATTGTGGAAATGAAGATATGGTCACCGATTTGAATCCAGACTTAAAGCTGAATCCAAAACATATTGTCGCTGAAATGCTTAGACCAAAAATTGGCTTTTAGCCGAATACATGACACTAGCCGAATAGATGGCACTAGCCGAATATATCCTTTGAGATATTCAGCTAGTATGCTTTATCTGGTTACTTCAGATGACATTTATAAAGATACACCTTTTGTCACAATAAATACAATAACATGTGCATCAAGCTTTTATTTCAAACATTCTCCTTAAACTTCATAAAAGGATTGTTAGGAATATATGTTGATTGTGTCAAAATAAGGAAATGATAGTTATCTTGTAATTATGGCAACTCTATAATGTCTAAAACTCTTGCTTTCCTTATCTCGTTAGTATTCCTAGCAATATAAATAGAGGTCTTAGGGTGAACATTAAAAGAAATTCGATAGAGAGAGAACCGAGGTATATGTGCCTTCATTGTAATCGATATCCTACAAGTAAGATATACAACATCGAGTATTCCTTATATTCTTCGTGTTCTTCGCGTTCTTATATAATGTTCATGCATACTTGATATAATCTGGGATCCACAATTGGTATAAGAGTCTCACGATCTGAGTTTTGATTTGATTCTGATTGATCGCATGAAACAAGGTAAAGTTCTCGACTTTTTCTGTTTTAACTGTTATCGAGCCGTACTGTAGTAGCATCACCCTACATATCTTCATAACCTGTTTTGTTTGCGTTTTTGTGGAATCTAAGCATCATTAGCATCTATCGACATTTATTCAAAATCCATTTTTTTTCTACTTGTTCGCGTGTTTATCGAGCCTAAGCATTAGTAGTATTAGCTTCCAAACACCTCAGTTCGGAACCTGTTACGAACCCGTCTCATCCAAATCAAGCCTTCACGTCCAAGAACGCCTCTTCAGATTTCTACTCAGATTACTACGGACCATACACTGAAATTCCAAAAACAGTCACTGAACTAAACTTGGAAGTTGCCGAGACCACGAATCTTTCTGGACCGCCCTTATATACGAAAACCGTCTCACCTGCTGCAACTCCAAATACATCTGAGTTGCTTGTAACTCCTCAAACCCCCAATAACATCACAGTTGCCCCCATAAATACAAACACACCCCCATCGGACATACTTCCATAAAACCCAATCTCTTCATATACGAACCCGGAACCAACATCCTCTCCCCCACCAACGAATCCCACTACAAAGGATGTTTCAAGTTCCAGTCGTCCTTCGGAAGTGGCTCCAGCGTTAGAATCCGTTCAAGATCTTCCACTTGGCACTTATGTGGATGACAATCCCGACATCACGTCACTCCAACCGCTTCCTTATTCTAATAAATGGATCTGATCTCATCCACCCGATGAGATTATTGGAGACCCTTCAAAGCAAGTCACAACGAGATCTGCCTCAGCCAACAATTTCCTGTTTTCTTCCTTCCTAAGCAAAATCGAACCCAAAACCATTGATGAAGCCATGTCTGACCCAGATTGGATTGTGGCTATGCAGGATGAACATAATCAGTTTAAAAGTTTGAAAGTATGGCACCTCATTCCCCGTCTAGAGAACAAAACCATCATTGGCACCAAATGGATCTTCAAGAATAAACAACAAAGCACGGCTTGTCGCGAAAGGTTATCATCAGCAAGAAGGGATAGACTATGACGAGACGTTCGCACTGGTTGCTCGAATTGAAGCCATTCACATGTTCTTGGCATATGCGGCACACAAAAACTTTGTTGTTTTCCAAATGGATGTCAAGACTGCTTTCCTTAATGGTGTTCTTCGAGAAGAAGTATATGTCTCTCAACCCGACGACTTTGTCAACTCATCAAAACCGAATCATGTCTACATTCTCGACAAACCTCTCTACGGCCTGAAACAAGCCCTACGCGCATGGTATGAGAATCTCTCCAAATATTTCGTAAAAAACGGGTACTCCAAAGGTAAGATCGATCCTACTCTTTTCATTAAAAAGGAAGATGGTGATATCATGCTCATTCAAATTTATGTAGATGACATTATTTTCGGTTCAACTAACCCTCAACATTGCAAAAACTTCTCCGAACTCATGATTGCCAAGTTCAATATGAGCATGATGGGAGTAATGAATTTTTTCCTCGGCCTTCAAGTAAGACAATTTTCAATGGGAATATTCATTAACCAATAGAAATACATCTCGGATATGTTACATAAATATAAAATGACGACCTGTACATCGATTTGCACTCCCATGTCTCCAGGTTCAAAACTACACCCTGGTCCTTTGGGAAAAGTGGTGGATTCTAAAACCTCTCGGGGAATGGCTGGGTCCTTAATGTATCTAACGGCTTGTCGCCCGGACATAATGTTTGCTACATGCTTATGCGCTAGATATCAAGCCTCTCCCAAAGAATCTCACCTTAATGCCATTAAGCGGATTTTTTGTTATTTAAAAGGTACTATTGATCTTGGCCTATGGTATCCTAAGGATACGGGTTTCGAGTTAACTGCTTTTTCAGATACTGATCCTGCCGGCTGCATGCTTGATCGAAAGAGCACAACAGACCATATTCAGTTCTTGGGGGATAAACTAGTCAGCTGGTCTTCAAAGAAACAAACCTGCGTCTCCACTTCCACTGCGGAAGCTGAATACATCGTTCTTGCAAGCTGTTGCTCACAAGTCATTTAGATGCGCATGCAACTCAAAGATTATGGCTTTTGGTTCAATAAGATTCCCATCTATTGAGAGTCAAAGAGCGCCATTGCCATATCCAACAATCCAGTACAACATACCAAGACAAAAAAACACATCGACGTCCGGTACCATTTTATTAAAGACCATGGCGAAAGAAGTACAATCGAATTATACTTTGTTAGTACGGAAATACAGCTTGCCGACTTGTTCACAAAGGCATTGGATGAGAAACGCTTCCAATTTCTAGTGTCCAAGTTGGACATGCTCAATCTCAAAACCTGATTCTCAATCAGCATATTTAAACTTCACAAAAAGCCCATTCAAGTTTATCTGCACATTCACCCTTTAGAGTGAATCTTCAGTATACTTGAATTCTCGTTTTGTGAAATTTTAAACTCTTTAAAAATATTATGTGTTTTCATAGTTTTATTTCGTTGTCGTACATTTTTTCGTCATGTTTGTGTCTTTTTACTTTACAGATATTTCAATGTTTGTCATCCTCATTATTTCAGTTTTCGAGGGGGAGCGGTAAGGTAAGTTTTTCTTTACTCGCATAATCTTAGGGGGAGCTAAGTTTTCTCATCTTAGACACATTTGAGGGGGAACACTTAACTTTTTTTTCCGAACATATCCCTAAGCTCGCACCCTAAGGGCTTGATATCCTAAGCTCGTCAGCTCTATAGGACTCGACATCTGAAGTCGTCGAGTTACCAAGGCTTAAGAAGCCGACTCTGTTTTGTCCTCGGCCCAAACACATCATGCCACGTGTCTTTGGCCCACTATTTAAACTCGAGGACCCCACAAGCACTTTTCATTCTCAAGTTCCTGTTTTCCTTCTTTTTCTCTCTAAACCTCACTCGAGCACTTAGCAATCTTGATTTTTTTTAAAAACTTCGATTTTTGCAAATCCGATCACATCACCAGGTTCGCAATCTCTTCTTGATTATCTTTAATGCTTGCACTTTCCTGTTTTAATCATCGCATGCGTATCAATTTACTTTCCTGTTTTAATCCATCGACCCTAGATCTAGTCTTAAATCTCTCTTAATTGATTTTTGGAATCTGGATCGATCACAGTTCATGCTTATTGCCTGACCAACATTTAGGATTTTTTATGACTTTTTGGTTGACTTGTCGAGTCCCTTGGGTACGACATGTTTTGGAGACTTGTCGAGTCCCTTGGGTATGACTAAGTGGTTATATCGCGTCCTATTTGTTGGTCCCAAAGAAGTCTACAAGAGTTCAAGGATATAGAAACAGTTTGTAGAAGGGGGGGGGGTTGAATACAAACACACAGATTTTTGGTTTTTAAATTAGTTGATATTGAATAAACAAATTTACAGCTACAAGAGGAATTAGAACAAGTAAATCTATTCTATTGTAACTTAAGAAATCACACAGTTTGATGCACAAGGAAATGAGAAAGAAAAGAGACAGAGGTTTTAGAAATAGAAAGTAGCATGCATGAAGATGAAGAAGATGTCTTCATCTTAATTATACTCGTTTGCATTTAATGCAAGACAAAAGGTATATGGCACGTGTCAAGCTTTCATAGGAAGCTTGTCCTTTGTTCAAAAGCAACCATGCTTTTGGCCGCGTGTGAACAGTACCATATCAGAAATGATGGGGTCATAAAAGACAATCCTTACGTCGTTCTCTAACATAGTATAAGGTTTGACTTTTGTGCATCGAGGATAAGATCAACGTTAATCTTGTTTGATAAGCTTCACTTGATCGTTGAACTTGAAACTTCAAGGATGAACTTTCAGAGTATCGCTGAGGCTTGACAAGACTTTATACTTTGGTTTAGATAATCCTTGCTATCACTGAACCGCTTCAGATCACTCGCTGATTATCTCTTTCTTCAGCTTGGTCTTCGACTTTCGCTGAATGTTCTTTTGGTGTGTTGGTTGATCTTCAGATCATCAGAGGTAGGCTTTAGGTTCTTGATATCGCTGATAACGATCAGCTTATGCTATCGCTGAATTTGAACATAAGTTTACTAGTGGAATTTCACTAAGTATATAAAGGAATCATATTTAAATCACTGAGAGGAGTTATGGCCAACAATCTCCCCCTATTTGATTATAATTAAGTAACATGGGAAAATTACTTAAAAGAATTAGTAGGGACTTAAGAAATATTGAAGTAAAATTTCTAAGTACTAATCTGTGAGATCTTTTTCAGCTAATCTATTATATCCATTGAGTTTCATTTATAAGGATATGAAAACACAATTTTTACAAGTAGAGGCTTTAAGTACATTCACTGATTTAAATTTTAGAGAGAAATATCAGTGACTAAAGAGGTTTGTAAAGAAATTAGAACTCTAATGTTCATTGTCCCATTTACTGTTTTCAGGAATCTTTTCAGTACACAATTGGAGTAGGGTACTTCATTTGAAATTTCATTAATAATAATCTGAAGAAATTACATAGAAAATGAAATTACAAATTTACAAATTCGCATGCCTGTACATTCGTACATATACCTTCAGACCACTTCTTCTAGAAGGACGTCATTCGATAGTTTCACGAATGATTTTTGAGTCAGACCGTCGAAAATAGAATCGTTCAGTGCACTAGCGTAGTTCCTTTTCTCTGTGGCTTGGTTCTTCATTGGTTAGTGCATTTAGGATCTTTTCCTTAACGAGGATGGGATTCACGTTTAGATTTTCTTCATTCAGTTCTCTTTGTGCCAGAGCTTCAGCGACTCTTTTACTTTTCTCGTTCAGCTTTTTAGTCGCTTCATCTCTTGCTGCATCCTCCCTGAGTATCTTTCTTGCAAGCTCAAGATCGTTCTCTGTTTGCTTCATCTTTTCGTCCCTGATTCGCTGAGCTTCTAGTGCTTGTGCTCTCTCCTCTTTAGATAGGAAGTCGAAATCATCTACCATGCTAATAGGCATAGGGTTTTCTGGTTCATCAGTGGACATCCGTATCTTTTGGCTTCAAGTTCCTTTAGGAAATTTATTTGCCTTTCTTCTTCTTCTTCTCCAGGCTCGCTTATTAGAGGTCTTTGTGCGCGGCGTCTGGGAATAAGGCCTTCTTCATCTTCAGAGCCAGAATCAGGTATGTACACAAACTGCTACTCTGATGAAGGTTCCTTCCAAAAAGTGGAGTCCTTTGGAGGACTGGACTCACTAATAATGGGAGATGGAGAGAGAGGTTGGTTAGAGCCAAAATTCGGAGGAGAGAAAGATGGATAGGTTTGGGGTTCATAGATTGGAGTAGTATAGAGGATAAGGGGAAGAGTTACCTCTGCAACGGTCTCCCTCTCAGATATTGAGATGGTGGCATCAAGATCCACCATTTCGCTTCCTTTGTCAGATGGGTTTGACGGTTCCTAAGAAAGAGGTGGTCCGTCCCCCAAAGGCTCCTTGTAGATTACTTCAGCCATTAAGTTGCCTGGTCTACTATTTTTAAAGTGCTCAAGAGCACCAGGAGGGATGTCATCATCATCATCATCTTCATCATTTCCCCCATACTGAGGGATTTCATCGTTATCTTCATCATCGTCTTCTTCCTCCTCATCATCTTTCTAGTCAATTTATTTTTCAGCGATGGTGGAAGGAGGATCTCGCTGTATGTAGGAATATATTGGAGTGCCAGGAATTGTTTCGTTTACCTTTCCGATTATCTCGTCAGCGATTTCTTTGGCGCATCTCTCTGCCTCGATGTTGTCAGCGGGGAGAACATGCACTATCATCGTTCGCACATTGGACCCAATGTCCTTCAGCGAGTCGGTGTGCGCGGTCTGGGTCTGGATGACCTGATTCAGCGAGGTCCGATCAGCAGCAGTGAAGGATGAGCCAACCTTAGAGAGCTTAGTTAGCATCTGCATCATATCGGACTGAGTCTTTTGAATAGAGTCGAGCACAAGGTTTTGTGCTTGCACCTGCTTCTCCAGCTTGGCAATTGCTTGCTCATGAGCCGATTGTCCGCCTTGATTGTCTGAATGTCAGTGTAGACGTTGTTTACAGTGGCCTTCATCCCTAAAGCACCAGCGACCGTCTGAAAGATGAACTCAGTAGGCGTCTGAAGGTTGTCTACCCTGGCCCTTGTGAGAGCACATTCATTGACCAAAAAGTCAATGGCAGGGAATGTGGGGGTGGGAAGAACAACCTTTGGAATCTCCACAGCGAAGGGAGAAAGTTTGGAGGCAAACTTCTCCTGTTTAATACGGCGCAGATCAGCTTCAATTTTTGATTGCTGAGGAGATTTCCCTTTGCTACCGCTGGATGGAGCAGCAGCTGCCTTGGTGGTAGTAGTGGTGGTCGCTGAAGTAGAAAGAGGAGGTGTGATACCTGCTGAAAACATAGATAGAGCAGCCAAAAAGAGCTCTGGGTTAGATGAAGGGTGACTAGACATGTTATTTACCTTGAGAGTATCATGAGGATTACTCTCAGGGACATCGTGTACGACGGTAGTGTCATGTGGATCACTAGCCTGTGTCTTAGTATGTCTGTGAGAGACATGCTGAGGTCCTGTCATACTGGCTTTCCAAAGTTCAGATTGCCGAAACAATACTGAAGTTTGGACAGCGTGCGTTTCAACATCATCAAAGATAGGGACAACTATCTCAGAATCATATGTTTGTGTGAGGACCAAAGAAGAAGTGGTGGAAGAAGAAGAGAGGGCTGTGAAAGTGGTACCTGATCTAGCATCAGCAGAGCTGGCTAAAACACTTTCAGTGACCGGAGTCGCTGAAAATGAAGGAAGTGCTGAAGAAACGGCAACGGATGCAGAGACCGTTGTCGTGGCTGTGGCTAAAGAGGACGTTGGTATTACGCCTGAATCAGAAAGGGAAGTCTTTTGAGAGACTCCCTTCTTTGGTTTCTTTGCCGCTGGTTTGTGAGCGATGGTCTTTTTGTGACCATCGGTCGGTTCCTTTCTTTTTGAGGGAGTGTAGGTGTCTGGGATACTCACTGATGGGATGTTTAGTAAGATGGACACAGGTGCTGTGGCCCCAATGAGTTGCATCATGTATGAAGTGTAGGGAGCATCATCTGGATGGACATCAATGTCCAGAGACTTCTTTCCGACCATGGAGAAGGAAAACTTGGTTCCTCCATGATCTGGATGGACATCATCCTTGAAAGAAAACTCCATGATGGTAGCAAGGAATATAGGGTATGGAATGAATTGGTTCCTCTTCCCAGCTTTCACCCTATTGTACATATTGCTGAATATGTAGTCCGCATAGTTCAGCTTGTAGTTTGTGCAGAGAGAGAAGCCAAGATCTTGAAAGTGCTTGCTGGCTTGATCATGAGAGCCAGTCTTGGAACCCAAGCACTGAATCACACGGGTAAAAATGTATTGCCAGCGAGCTGGAAGGCGCTTCTTTTCCATTTTCGATCCCACAGATTTTGCTCCAGGGTTCTCCTAGACATAACCAATAGAGTCTAAAAACTCCTCTATCTGCTCCTTGGTGGGCTCAGAGGCCCATCGCTGATTCTTACCTCTTGAAGGGAGGTGAAGAGCGTTCCTTAGAAACCTCGAGGTGAAGGCGAAGGGGCCAGAGTGGGGATTGTGAAGGCGATTGCAGGGAGCTTATTTCCCTTGTCCGTAGTGAGTGTGGTACAATGAGTGGTGTACCAGAGAGCTTGAAGATGAGCAGTTATGCCAATGGGGTTGTGCACAAAAGCATACATCAAAGGACAAGTCTTGATGAAAGTTGCACCATCATTGAAGTGAGGTTTGTCAGCAGGGATGTCCACCAAAACCAAGTAGTTGCATGCCTTGAAGGTTGCTTGTTCCAATTCGAAGAGGCAAGCAGGAGCTTTTTCAAGGAAAATCGGGACACGCTCGTCAGCTTGAGTAGATTTGCTTGAAGAGGCCATTTCTATTTCAAAGATTGGAACCCCAAAGAGGAAGATCATGGTTTAATATAGAAGGAATAAACCAGAATATGTCTTTGGTACAAAGATTACCAAAACTTGTAGAAGAAAAAAAAGTGTTTTGATGAACAAAGATCAAAATACTTGTTATTAACACAATTTTTAGAAAAGGGTTTTAGAAAAACTTGGTTAAGAATACCAAAAATGGTCTTCTGTTCTAAGACGAATCCAGAACAGGTTTTGAGAAAGAATTTGGGTTTTATCACATTTATTTTAGATTTAAACAGGATCTGATTAAAAGCTTAAAGTAGATATGTGATAAACGACATTGTTGTTTCAAATAAAGAATAAAGGGTTAGATCAAACCTTAAAAGTGAAAAACAAAGAAAAATGCACAAGTGCGTGTTCATGGTGTTCTTGAAGAAAGCTTGAAGATTCCAAGGAGATTCTTGCCTTTAGAGAGTAATGTGCGCGTAAAGAATCAAATGAAGGAAAGAATTGCCTAAATAGCAAGAGGAGAGAGAAAAAGGATAGCTAAACGACGGTTTTAGCTTTTTGAAAAATAATGATGAACTAGCGCACGCTCCTAGAAAATAGTAGGAAAGGAAACGTCGTGGTCCGTCATGTGTCAGATAAAGGTCTGACATGTCCTTTTCTTATTTGAAAAAAAAATTTGAAAATGATTATCATTTAAAAATGTTAATCATTATCCTTAAATCCTTCATAATAGACAATAAAGGATTGTCAGTGATGGGTTTTTAGTTTGAAGACATTCGCTGAAAAAAAACATTCAGAGAATGTAAAGATTTAGAAATTCATACCTGAGTGAGATAAATCAAGTTTCGTTGAATCAGAGTTCAGAGAGTGGAGAGTTAATCAGCGTTTAACATACCAAGTTCGCTGATGAGGCACAAAGACACAGATTTTTGGTTTTTAAATTAGTTTATATTGAATAAACAAATTTACAGTTACAAGCGGAATTAGAACAACTAACCTATTCTATTGTAACTTAAGAAATCACACAGTTTGATGCACAAGGAAATGAGAAAGAAAAGAGACAGAGGTTTTAGAAATAGAAAGTAGCATGCATGAAGATGAAGAAGATGTCTTCATCTTATTTATACCCGTTTGCATTTAATGCAAGACAAAAGGTATATGCCACGTGTCAAGCTTTCATAGGAAGCTTGTCTTTTGTTCAAAAGCAACCATGCTTTCGGCCGCGTGTGAACAGTACCATATAAGATATGATGGGGACATAACAGACAATCCGTACGTCCTTCTCAGACATTGTATAAGGTTTGACTTTTGTGCATCGAGGATAAGATCAACGTTTATCTTGTTTGAGAAGCTTTACTTGATCGCTGAACTTAAAACTTCAAGGATGAAATTTCAGAGTATCGCTGAGGCTTGATAAGACTTCACACTTTGGTTTAGATAATCCTTGCTATCACTGAACCGCTTCAGATCACTAGCTGATTATCTCTTTCTTCAACTTGGTCTTCGACTTTCGCTTAATGTTCTTTTGGTGTGTTGGTTGATCTTCAGATCATCAAAGGTAGGCTTGAGGTTCCCGATTTTCAGCGATCCCTGATAACGATCAGCGTATGCTATCGCTGAACTTGAACATAAGTTTACTAGTTGAATTTCACTAAGTATATAAAAGGAATCATATTCAAATCACTGAGAGGAGTTATGATCAACACTATTGACTCGACATGTTTTCTTGTCGCATCCAAAAGAATAGATATTTCTTACTAAGGTTCGACATAATCACTTGATCTTTCTTAAAGCCTCTTTAAGTGTTTATCTTGAACCTATTTCCTTCGACATATATTTATCTCGACTCCTAAAGACTCAACATATTCCATTGCTCTTTCTTAGAACATTTAAGTGCATATATTGATCCAACTTCGATCGACATCTATTTATGTCGACTCCTCAAGGCTCGACATCCTTTCATCTTCAAGTCTTGTCTGTTTCAATCTTGTCGACTCCTTGATACCTGACAAGACTGTTTTTTCGATAGCACTTCACTCGACATCATTTTATATCGAGTATCACCTCAGCTTCATGGCCCGACACTTATACTTAGCATTTTTTTCCTAAGGCATATTTCAATCTACACCTTGAACTAATCTTCTCTCTATGGTTTACTAACTTTGAACTTTCAGTCTCACTGGCGGCTATTCAAGATCCTAATCTATCGGATAACGAGCACCCCATGCCCTCAGAACGATCCACTGCCCTAAGCATTAGTGTGACAAACCGAGATGATGTGTTAATGCCACCTACAGAAAAGAAGAAATTTCAACCCAACAACCATCGTCTAGATTTTAGCTTGAATCTCGAGCATCCTGTGATAATGGAAATCCAAAAGAGACATCCCCTTCGGTTTGCTTTCTCATTAGAACAGTGCATCCCTGCATTTTATCTCCAGCAGTTCTGGTATATTTTGACGTATCATCCGGATGAAGGCAACCATCACTTTACGGCACAAATAGATGACTACGTGACTCGGCTCACGCCACATTGATTCTAAAAACTGTGGATCATTCGGACCTTTCAATTCATAGATGTAGATCTGGGACCTATGAATTATCTAGAATTCTCCGCGTCCTTCGACTGCTTGTCTCGGATGCATATGAAGATCCCATGAATGAAGATGACTTGGGTCGAGACCTCCATGCCTTGGGATTTAATACTGAACTTACAGTTGTCGGTCAGTTCAAGCGAATGCATCTGCCGCAAATCTGGTTCACCCTTTTCTCGCTTATCAATCGTTGTCTGACGGACAAACACACCGGCATGGACAGAGCCAGCACAGCAGTACTACGGATATTCCATGGAATTACATACAGCCGTAACTACGACTATGCGGCGCTAATCTTGTCTGATTTGGTTGAATTCGTCACAGATAAAGGAAAATCAAGGAACCGTCAATTCCTACCTTACCAACGGTTCCTCCAACTGTTTATCTATTCAATGATGCGCACCCGCCCAGAAATTCCACGACGTGCAGGTATGCCACTCGGTCCTACTTACACTCAAAAGTACCTAAAGCTCAACGATACAACATTTCCGTACGTCATGCCCATACCCGAAGCCTTACTTGCCCATGCTGATTAGCACGCACCTAGTGTAATAGCGTATAGGGAGCGAATCGGCTTAATGTCTCCTCCAATACCGGATGAGCCTGCCCAAGAGCCAAACCATGAGGAACAACATGAGATGGGTGAGGGTATTAGTATAGATGAGCAGGTTCAGGATCAAGGCGATCCTGAACAGGGCGTTGTGAGAAGAGAAGAAGTGAGAGGAATTGACGAGGGAGGTGCGTCTGATCAGCCTATCCCTACTACTATTGAACCCACCATTCCCATTCCACCTCAACCACCTACTTCTATCGCAACTACTTCTGCCTACATCCCACGATTAAAACTCCTTGTGAGAGGCAGCTGCATCACTCGCCAAACCTCACCTTCCAACACAGAAACCGACGAATCACTTGAGCTACAGTATTGGCCGGAAACCATCCATCCAAGAGTCATCATCCGATGCAACCGATCCAACCTCCATCAATGAACCCTTCCACATTGAACCACTATCTGAACCTTATTTTGGAGAGACAAGGAGAACGGAGGGAGATTCAATCGAAAATGTTGAAGTGAGAGTGAGTGAAGGGGAGATTAATATGACTGAGAGTGAGATTCCTATCCCCTCAAGCCTGGTAACCGCGTGCTTTGTTGATACTCATCCGTTGGGTATCGATATTGGACAAGACTTTGTCGACCCAGCAACGCAAGTGCATACCTCAACTGTCCACTCCGTGGCCTGACAAAAGGCAACGGTTTCATCACTTGCTGCGGGTCTAGCTCCTTATCTACCTCCCCTCCTTTCGGGAGGCATAGCTATTGAAAACAAGAAGTAGCATCCTGCCTACTTCGACTTCAGTTCAAAGTACAATGAGTCTAGACCCCCCTAGGACACTCGAATCACTACACACTGTAGATCTTCATGACACGGTCGAAACTTCCATAGTGATGTCATCTATTGACATTCCACGAGGATTGGAAGGAAATCCTACCAGTGCTAATATCATGCCAACATTGAACGTCGGTCCCACAATTGATTCAACTGCGGTGACAACGGGTGTTCTTAGTGACCCCGGGTTTTCCCATACATGAGTTGCTCCACAAACAGTCCATGTCAACCTGGATATGCAATCAAATGTTGATGCTCAATTTCAACAAGCTAAAGAAGCCATGGACACCCATGAAGCCCGAATGCGTCTTCTCTTTAGCAACAATTTTTCTTTCGATTCCGGTACAAGGCCTACTCAAACTTCTCATGCCAGTACATCTAGACCGAGTACCAGTCGATCACCACCTCCAGAGTTATCTATTGATTCATCTTCTGAGTCCGAGCCCCGATCTGAATTTCATCCCAGCGCTAGGCCTTCTTCTCCACGCAAATCCCAGTTCAACAGTGTTGAACTGATGTCTATGCACTTAGCCAATCTACTCGCGGAAGCTGAAGCTCGTGGTCTCCCTGAAGATGAACTCACAAGCCATCTTCGACATAATCTTGTCATTCCGATGGTTACTCGACATAAGTTTGATGGCTTCAAAACGCATGTCGGCCAGAAATTTACTGCCATGGAGACTCAAATAAAGCAAAGTGAAGAGACCATACTTGTTGCTATTACAGCTCTTCGCCAAGAGATACAACAGTCATGCCAACCGGCGGAACGCTTTAAGCGTCGTCGACCTGATCAGGACGATCCGGATTCCGGTCCTAATCGCCCTGAGGGGGAGACGCCACGCCGGGTAACAAGAGCCCAACCTCCGGTAAGACAAGCCTCTACTAAATCTTCAGGTACTTCATCATCTGCTACACCAACTCGTCAGCAAGCTCATCCAACTCCCACGCAACAACAAGCAAATCAGCCAACGATTGAAAAGCCCACGATCGATTTTGACTTTGGGAGTATGTGTCGCGTTGTGGAACCATAATCAATTAACGATGAACTAGTCAAGGTTCAGACTTTGCGGAATCAAGTAAAACACTGGTTCAAGGATCCATGCCCTCCGGTATTGAGTGAAGAAGATTATGTGAACTTACAACATACAAACTTGAACTATCAACCGAGATCTGCTATTGAAACAGGGTTTCTGCCTCATCAGATACGTTGGGAAAGAATGCTCAAGAGTAATAACTCAAAATGGGTAAACCAACAGATCAAAGTGCCCTATCTTGAAGAAACCATGCACAAGCTATTCGTTGAAAAGAAGAACCCGGATGATCTTTCTCACATTCATCTCGTCACTGAAATGGATGTCGATCAAGTACGAGAGTATGTATGGCTGTTAAAAATGAAAGCAAAGAAACCGGAATAAGTAATGTCAAGACACAAAATTGTTGGCCTCAAAGAAATAAGCTATGACAAGGTGTTTCAAGTGAAGTTTCCTACTTTCAAAGCTTTGCAAGAAAATGGCAAGGAATACTACTTTACTGAAGCTGACTTTGCCAACATTGATGTAATCGACATGGAGACATTATACAGCGAGCTGCGAGATATACCAAAGAGGTCCTTCGACGAACAAAGAGCATTAAGAGCCATCGTGAGACATGTTCAAAAAGAAATAAGATACAACTACCTTCATGATCTACAACGGGGAATTGGAAGTCAACAGAAGAAGGTTTATCTGGCTAAACCTAATCAAGACATCCCCGACCTGCAGATATTGGATGTCCTAACCATTCTTACCATGCCAGCTCACGGTGTTGTGTACATGAAGATGAATGGAGAAAAACGGTTCCTAGGATTCAATGAAACAGTTGCTAATTCTGATGGTACATTATGGGGAGTCAGAAATAGATTGTCTACGGAGATAAGTTCAGATATAAAGAAGCATATACAGTTAAAGCCGGATCAAAGAAAAAAGATTTTGAAAGCACAGGATATTATCGACAAACGCATTATCTATCGCCAGACTTTAAAGGGATTTGAAGGAATGTTCAAGCTTAGGAGATAAAGATTTATTTTGCCACAAAGGGGGAGATTGTTAGGAATATATGTTGATTGTGTCAAAAATAAGGAAAGGGTAATTATCTTGTAATTATGACAAGTCTATAATGCCTAAAACTCTTACTTTCGTTATCTCGTTAGTATTCCTAGCAATATAAATAGAGGTCTTAGGGTGAACATTAAAAGAGAATTCGATAGAGAGAGAACCGAGGTATATGTGCTTTCATTGTAATCGATATCCTACAAGTAAGATATACAACATCGAGTATTCCTTATATTCTTTGTGTTCTTCGGGTTATTATATAATATTCATGCGAACATGATATAATCTGGGATCCAGAAGGATTATTTGTCTTATTGCAAAAAGGTTTGATGTGACAACTGAAGACATGGAGAAAAGATTAGCAGTGACATCTTCTTTATGTGTTATTAGGAATGGCACCGTCCTTTTTCTAATAGTCTAAGGAATGGTACAATTATTTGTCCAATGAATATATGGCAAGCAAATGGTATTGTGACAAGTGTCCACATGCATTTAATGCATGGGCACTATAAAAGGAGAAGAGGAGCTTCCATGCAAAATACGCTTTCAACAAGATATCTTCTAAGTGCTTAAGTTGATTCAGCAGTGAGAAACAGTTTAAAATAGCTTTCTTTGTATTTAGTTATATTTCTGTTTACTAAGTGATTTCTACGTCTTTAGATTGTTAGGATAGATTTCATCTGTTCTTTCCGCAACAATCTGTTTTCTAAGTGTAATTCTTGATATTTAATATTACAGAATTTAAAACGTGAAAAACTCTGTGTATTTCTCTTCAACCCCTTCTACAAATCATTTACTTAAATTGCCATTACCTTGTTAGGGACCAACACATATATATACGTAAGAAAACAAACCATAATGAATAAACATTAAAGATTCCAATGATAAATTTCTGAGAACCCAATCGTAACAAACATATCAACCTATCATATATCCATACATCAAACATAATGCATAAGACTAACAAGAACCCACAATGACCATCTGGGTATGCCCGAGCTCCGATGCATAACCAAATAGAATACCCGAGTCCCGTACTCATCTCCCGTGTATACCCGAGTCCCGTACTCATTCCCCTCCGAACCATTGGACAATGAGTATAATACATGAATGTATCACCGACTCCTCTTCTTCACCCCGGGCTGTTGACATCTATCGTTTCTTCCAGCATACCACACAAAGTATTACCCAAACTCCCGACATAACAAAGAAACTAAAGAAACAAAACCAACGGAATTCCGATCCAAAATCAACCGATTATGCGGAGGAAACTCAATCGGAAGACCAACGTACATGATTGACCAAAGGCCAAACCCAAGAACTCATATAACATATGAATCATGAAAATATAGAAGATATAAATATATACACATAATACAATATAATTTGATTAAACATTTAACTCACCGAACTTTTACCTTTACCAAATGAAAGCTATAATGGAGGTTGCGTCCCAACCTCATGTTTACGCATTAAGATACCTTCCAGAAGCACCAAACAAGTTCCAAATCTCCCATGGAGTATGTACATAAAGTTTCATAAGCATTGGATACATAAAACTCAATTTAGCCCATGACTAGTTAACTTTCATACATTAAATTTTATGTTGCAGCATTGTGTTCTAGCCATGTTTTACCCCAATTAACCTCAAAATTACTCAACTTCTTATGAATATGAATTAAATTAGACTCAAATATCTTTTCAAATGGCACTGGTCTCAACATTGCAGAATTTTTCTTTAATTTTATACGAATTTTCAAAATTGTTGTAGATACAATGACTTTTATAGTCTAAAATGTCCATTTTTTATGCTTTTCTACCCAAATCACCTCTAAATGGTTCCAAATTCATAGTTTCATCCTTAAAAATCATAAAATTGATAAAAATATTAAAATTCTTCATTTTATACACTAATTCCATGATTTGCCAATTTTGACTTTCAAAACTCAAACTTCATATATAATCCTATAATTAATCAACAATTTCTTGTGATTTATCTATCATTCAAGCTATATAACTTGTTATACAACCATATTTCATCAAAATAACTCCATAATTTCATCATCCATTCTATAGCTTAAACCCTAGTTTCAATAAATCAACCAAATACATAAAGGAAATCAAAATACCAACATTCATACCTTCAAATCTTCAAAATCCTTGCAAATTTCACTAACATTTAGCTAGGATTTGCCTTTAGGTATGTGAAATCACATTGTTCCAGCAGCTTGAAGAAGTGAAAATGAGCTGAAAAGGTTGAAAATTTCATCATTAAAGTGCACAAACCCGTTTTGGGTCGGGTTTGACCCGACTGGGTTGACCCAACACCCATTTTGACTACTAAACACTTAGAAATTCAAAACTTTTAGCTCGGACCTCCGTTTTCGATAAGATTTTCACCTACACGTTCGTAACAAGATTATCTATAACTTCCAATAAAAATATTCCAGAAAAGAACTCCCTATAAAAGTCGTTTTACATATTTGTAGGGGTTATGCTTTCCTTTTCAATTTTGTCGTTTTTTATATTGGGCTTGGAATCCCGTAAATTTTTTCCAACACCTCCAACAACTCCTATAGGTCGAAAACATAGATCCAAAGCTTAACATCCCATCAAACACCTACCGTTTGAGTGTTGTACGCGTAGTTTATCGAAACAACAACGTACTTTGTAAAACTTGCATAAAATGCAATCTATGCAACTTTTTCGACTTCCGTCACTTCTAACACTTCATATTAACTTATTCAAAGATATTCCAACATTAACATCACCATTTAGATCATCCGTTCAAGTTTTGGGTATATTTTTATCATTTAGGCATTCTAGTTACCTACCCAGTTTCCATTTAGACAATGTACTTTGTATTTTGAACCCTCACATCATCTAATTAAGTCATTTGTAAGGTGTTAACACCAATCCCACCTTCTACATATTATTCCAACTACGGGTCCAACTTATAGCTCACTAGTGCACTTAACATTTTAGCAAGTTCCTTTTTTTGACACAATTAAGACATAAAGCATGATTTAACATATAATATATATTTAGAACCACTAGCTAAGCATATTTAGGAGGATTGATGTTACAAATACCTCCTCCTTTTGAAGATTTCTTCCTCGGAATCATCGTTGCTCGAAGAGGGTCGGGTACTTCGCCAACATTTCTTCTTTATTCTCCCAAGTCCAATTTGGCCCACGGTGGTGCTTCCACTTATCCAACACCAGGTACATAACCTTGTTGCAAAGATTCACTGTTCATTTGTTTAAGATAACATCATGTTCTTCAATGTCTCTCAACTTCTCGTCTACTTTGACTTCCATTAATGGCACCACCCCCTTGTGTTTACCGAGACATTTCCTTAGAAAACCAACATGAAAAACATCATGGATACTTGTGAGTTCTTCGGGCAACTCAAGCCGATACGCTTTCTTACCAACACGCTCCAATATCTTGAATGGCCCAATGAAACGAGGGCTAAGTTTAGCCTTCTTTCTGAATCCGAGTACACCACACCATGGAGAAACCTTCAACATTACTAGATCTCTGACTGAGAATTCAATCGATCTTCTGCGGTGATCCGCGTATCATCTCTGCCTATCCTGTGCTGCTTTCAGTCTTTTTCAAATCACTTGAATCTTGTCGTGAGTAATCTGAATGAGCTTAGGTCCAGCAAGCATCTTTTCTCCGCTTTCTCCACATAGAGGCGTACGACACTTACGTCCATACAAAGCCTCAAAAGGTACCATACCGATTGTCGTGTGGTAGCTTTTGTTATACTAAAACTCGACCAAAGGCAAATGAGTATCCCAACTCCCATCAAACTCCAATACATAGACGCGTAAAAGGTCTTCTAATGTCTGAATGGTACGCTCAGATTGTCCATCAGTTTGCGGGTGATATACGGTACTGAATGCCACTCGCGTTCCCAGTTCTCACTGTAATCCAGACCAAAAGTTAGAAGTAAACGGAGAGTCTCCTAGAGCATATACCATTACAATGGAGAAGCTCATCTTCCAATTACCAACGGATCTGGGATTATCTTCAATGGTACACCATGTCGGGTAACAATCTCATCAACATAAAGCTGAATCCACCGATCCATCGTATATGATTCTCGATCGGGAAGAAAATGAGCAGGCTTTGTCAAGAGATCCATAATGACCCAAATATTGTCGTGCAGGCAAGAGGTCTTAGGCAACTTTTTAACTAGATCCATGGTTAGCTCTTCCCATTTCCACAGAGGTATTTCCAAAGGTTGTAGACTCCCATACAGCTTTTGGTGTTCCACCTTTACCTATAAACACGTGAGCCATTTCTCGACATAACAATCGATATCGGTTTTCATCCCAGGCCACCAATAGTCCGAACGGAGATCATGATACATTTTAATACTTCCTGTATGTACAGACAACCTGGACTTGTGTGCCTCTATCAAAATAACATCGCGTAACCCACTAAGTCTGGGAACCCAAATTCGGGTCTTAAGGACTTTTAATCCACGACTGTCTTCAGATAAAGAATTGGAATAACCAACCATGCGCTACGACTTGATGTGTCTAGAATTCATAGCCTAACGTTGCCATTTCTGATGATCAGTAACAATGTCAATTCAAGTGATATATGTGAGATAGCGTAGCACATCGATCGCACATATGCATTCCTACTAAGAGCATCTTCTATAACATTATCCTTACCGGGATGGTATAAGATCTCGCAGTCGTAGTCTTTGATCAGTTTCGTTTCTCGTTGTCGCATATTCAAGGTTTGCTAGTCAAAAAGATACTTCAAACTTTTGTGATCCATATACAGTTGGCACTTCCTGCCATACAGCTAATGACGCCAGAGTTTCAAAGCAAAGACGACCGCTGCTAGCTCAAGATCATGGGTTGTATAAAAAATTTCATATTCTTTCAGCTGTTACGAAGCATGTGCCATTACCTGGCCTCGTTGCATCAATACATAACACGATTCCAGCTTTGACGTGTTGCTATATACCACAAAATCATCACTGCCTTCAAGTAAGACAACATTCCTTCAAAGTCTGTGATGCGTTTTCCTGGGCCTCGGTCCAAACATATTTCACTTCCTTGAGAGTGAGAGAAGTGAGGGGTACAACGATTTTCGAGAAATCTCGTATAAATATTCGATATAACCCGCCAAGCCGAGGAAACTATGTACTTTTGAAGCATTCTTAGGTTGTTCCCATTTCTGTATTGCCTCGATCTTGGATGGATCCACGGAATCACCATTGCAAGATATCGTATGGCCCAAGAATTGTACTTGGCGAAGCCAAAATTCACACTTTGAGAATTTGGCATATAGTCGTTCTTTCCTCAATAGTTCTAATATTTATCTAAGATGTACGACATGATCGGTTTCAGATTTTGAATACGCCAGGATGTCATCGATGAATACAATAACGGATTTGTCGAGCATCGGACGACATATTCGATTTATCAAATCCATGAATGTTGCAGGTGCATTCATCATTCCAAATGGCATGACACAAAATTCATAATGTCCGTACCTTGGGCGAAAAGCTGTCTTAGGCACGTCCTCCTCACGTATCTTAAGCTGATGATATCCTGATCTTAAATCGATCTTGGAAAGGTAACTTGCACCATGTAGTTGATCAAATAGATCATCAATTTGTGGCAGAGGGTATTTATTCTTGATGGTTACTGATAGGTGTGTAGAAGTATACACTTTAGCACCTATTTTAGATCTTTTATTACCTTATTTTACACCTTTCCCAATCCCAATTTGAGTCTTTTAAGTCTTATTTTAGTATTTTAGACTTAGTGGAGCTAGGATGATAGAAATGGTATTTTTATGCTTATTTAGTAAGTGTTTGTTGAAAAAGCATTGCTACGGCAGGGATATGTATTGTTGCAACATTGGAGATGGGCGTGGTATTGGCTCAAGCAGGCTAAATCAATTCAGCTTGGAACAATATCATCTTGTTGACTTGTCACACCCCGCTAAAGCGAAAACACGAAGCGTAAAAGTTCAAGATTTCATAGCGATAGGGCAAAAACAACACCAATCATCCATTCAAATACATAACAATTTAAAAACGAAATTAGGTCATACAAGTCCAAAGTTTTAACAAAATAAAAGAAACAAAGTGTACAAACATAATGATTTCAAATTTAAAACGTGATTGATGTCGTCGCGCCCATAAAACAAGCATTTTAGTTAACCTTTCTTACCCCTGAAAAGCATGATAAAAACAAGGTCAACTACAAAGAGTTGATGAGTTCACATGTTTTCAATATTATAAACATCTTTTGCATAAATAAATATTGAGCAAAATAACTTTTATGGCACTTAGTAAATCTTTACATCTTAAAATGTTCAAGACATTTTGTACCCTAATTTAAAGTAAGTAACGAACCACCACTAAACCTTTCGACCACAAAAACTCTTTTTAATTCTACCTTAGTGGTGGGACTAAAACCCCACATATGTAGAACCATTATTATAAGTATAGTGCATCCCTACCTGTAGTTTTCAAGTGGGATTGTTATCCGCACCCCTACTTGTCGGTTTTTAGGTGGGATTGTCCGTCCAATAGCGATATCCACAAATACCTTCGGCTCCTCACTTGAGTTAATAGTAGTGTACAGACTTTTATGGAACATTTTACTCAATACAATCTATTAGTGTACATGCCTTAGTGCCCAAAAACAACAATTTCATAATGTTTCACATTCGGTAATGCAAATAGCTCAAATATTACATTTAATCATGCTTTTCACCCCAAAACGTATAAAATACTTTAAAAGTGGGGCTGTGAATACTCACCTTATATCACAGTAAGAAGGGCAGATTACACCCTGTTGGTAAAACAACCATTTGAGGAGTTCTACAAAACGTTTTTCAGAAATTCCAATTGGATTATATACACAACACATAAAGAAAACTTTTAAAATAAGAATCACTCATTTTGAATGAGTTATGAGGAAGATATGGCACCACTAAGTTGCATGCACACATCTGTCATTAGTTGGCAGATTGCACACTTAACTTTAATAACTTGGTTAATTCCTCAAAACTTCATATTTTTGAACGAAACCGGATTCATATGAACCCTAACTCATAAACGAAAACTCCAGAAGAAGAATTATGCATTATGGACAAATATTCAAAGAGATATTAACATGCAAAGTAGGGTTTTCCTACTGGTGGTTTCACAGTTTGCACACCTAAATGCAAAGTAGGGTTTTCCTACTGGAACTAACTCTATGCGAAACTCAACTTGTCTTTGCGGGGTTTATCCAGAAAACTCATCTAGGAATACCTCAGAATAATCCCGCAATATCGGAAGATCTTGAATGCTCTTTTCCTTGTTCTTCTTATCCTCATCATGAGCCAAAAATGCAATGCAGTCCTTTCTCAGTATTTTCGCATCTTCATACTCGTCACCATTTTAATACTCCTTCTGGTTTTCTCTCCGTGTACTTAGAGTACTTCACCTTCGGGTAGTGGAACTCGAATGATCTTTTCGGAGCAGCAAATTCCAGCTCGGTATTTAGACAACCAATCCATACCCACAATTATGTCGAAACTTCCTAACTTAATCGGAATTAGGTCTATACCAAAATCCCTGTTGGCCAAGTTTAAGGTGCAGTTCATAATTACGTCCCTGGCCCTAACTTCTTGCCCGTTAGCATATTCAATAACGTATACCTCTTTCAATTTTTGGGATCTTATGTTTATCTTTGGCCTAAATTCTAGCGACACATAACTCTTATCTGCTCCAGAATCAAACAGTACTGATGCATAATGATCATTTGGAAGAACATATATGTGACCATATCCAGATTTTGTCTTTCTTCTTCTACCCCAATCTCGAATACTCGACCTCTTGCCGGACCTCATTGATTCCCTTGATTGACTGGTCGTGCTTGATTAACATTTGGCCTTCGATTTAGTCTCGGACACGTGTTTCGAAAGTGATATGGACTTCCACACTCGTGACATGTTCGTCTTCCGCCACTCCTACAATCCTTAGCAAAATGGCCTCCCTTATTGCATTTGACGCAAATGATGCATCTTCCACTATGATGGTTATTGCACTTATCACATTTAGGGTATGACCCCTTTTCGTTCTCTTCTGACTGTGTCTTGATCCCATAGTTCTTTGTGACCTTTTGATTTTTACATGTCCTTCCTCCAAATTGCCTTCTCACGGTTCCTCCATCTTCCTCTTACCTTGAGCTTTGTCTCTTGCAAATACTCTCGAATGATTAGCATTGTTGGTGAGCCTGGTTGCCAAAATCACCACATCTGGAAGGGTTTTTGGGTTTGCCGAAGTAACGTCTCCGCGTATTTCAGGAGATCAACCCCAAACATGCCTGTCGACTCGATTTTTCCTTGGGCGTCACCAAATGTGGTACCATCTTTGCCAGTTCATGGAAACGGGCGGTGTAAGATTCTATGCCATTTCCCTTCATTTCATGATTCCATAGCTCCGCTTCCAACTTCTATATTTCGCTCCTTGGGCAGTATTCCTCTTTGAGCATCTTCCCAAGTAAGACTGTTGGCTGCTTCCCGGCTTCGAGTTTGCACATGGGTGTTCCACCAGGTCAATGCTCGTCCTTGTAGCAGACAAGCGACAAACTCCACTTTATTTCCTTCAATGCACTTGTTGATGTGGAGAACGGACTCCATATTCTCAATCCATGTCAGTAATCCAACAGCTCCTTCAATTCCATGGAATTCCTTCGGGTTGCAGGTCCTAAAAGCTTTGTATGTGCATTCCCTATCTCTACTTGCCCCTGATCCTCGGTTGTTTCCCGGATTAGCATTCAGACACGCTGCCACTTGACTAACGATGTTCGGAAGTGGCGCGATGAGTTGCTCAGACATAAGTCACGCGATCTGGAGGTTTTTTCTCCTCGAAGGCATTGTCTTTAGGCATAGGTTCATATTGAGGTTGGGTTATATTACTATCACTATTTTTGCGCTAAGTCTACTTAACTAAGTTATGTTTATAAAACACTCGATTCATCAAATCATAGGTTTAGAATCACATAACTTCAATATCCAGCAAAAATAATTCCCAAAAGACAGCAAGTATCTTAGTGTTCTAAATAGTGGGCTACATGCCACCAAAATAAGTTTCCAAGTTTAACCAACAAAGTAGTCAAAAAGTTCTCTTCTAGGTTGACTAGTCACATAGCTTGAGGAGTCAGCAGAGTACTTAGTAGGAGTGGATGAGTGAGACATATCGAAATGCGATAGTAACAAATTTAACTACTAAATGTACTTTAGTAAATAACAATTTATGTCACACCTCGCTAAAGCGGAAACACGAAGGTACAACAGTTATAGGTTTCACAACAATAGGAATATAAACACCAACCATACATTCATAAATAAAGCATCAGCGTTTACAGTTTAAAAGTTTATAATTCGACAACTTTGTCTTAACAAACAAATTACATCAAACTAAAAAGATACATATAAAATCTTGATTGGTGTTCCCCAAAAATAAACTAAGCTGGATCGGTTACCTTCTTAACTCCTTGTAAAGCATGTTAAAACAATGTGGCAACTACAAAGAGTTGGTGAGTTCACAGGTTTTCCGTATGCACAAAACATTTTATATGCAAGGTATAGAAATAGCGAAGTAGAAGTTCGCATCAATACTAAACATTTCAATTCTTATGAGCAAATATGCAAATTACTTTTACACATGATATTTAATTATTGAGCCACTACTAAACCTAAACGACATTCTACGCCCCACGAACTACCTCAGCGGTGGACCTAAAGTCCACATGTGTAGAGCATTCTTAATTGATAAAGTGCACCCCTACTTGTCAGTTAGGTGGGTATGTCAACCAAATAGCGATATCCACAAATATCATCGGCTCAAATAAACAGAGTTAAATAGTAGTGTAACACGGGGACTTCACATAACTCAACATATCATTTGTAAATTATCAATTTGCTCATCATAACAATTTATATAATTTTCATTCAATCACATAAATCAATTCACTTTCTTTTAAATCAACATGCTTTAGACCCCAAAACGCAATAAACATTTAAAAGAGGGGCCGTGAATATTCACCTTTGTGCAAAGCTCCGCTACTCCGACGCACGATATGATCCTCACCCAAATGCCTACCGATTCCCTAACAAAGAGAAATCCCCAAAAACCATCACTTATGGATCTAAAACTATTTATGGAGGTGAATAAGTCTTAAGCTTATAAATGTCCACATGCATCCAACTAGATTGTCTATAGTCCAATTATACATAATGCACCTATGCTCGTTAATATAGTAATTTATACCGTAAATTGTGTTATAAATCATCAAATGATCAATAATTGTTAAAATCAAGAAATTCCAGAATTTCACTTCTGGCCAGAAACTTGTAGTACTCAAAATGTAGAGACTTCCAAAATGACATAGCTTCCCATATTTTTTTATGTGATATGGTACTGGGTTATGGTGATTGTAACCAAATTTGATGCATTTTGGACATCTAAATTGATCCAAATAATTTATGCAATGCAAAAGGTCACAACTGGCATGGCAGATTACACCATGTTAGTAAATCACTCATTTGAGGAGTTCTACCCAGCTGGATTGGAATCATAACTCATAAAGGAAACTTTTGAGATAAGAATCACTAATTTTGAAGAAGTTATGAAGGAGATATGGCACTACAAAGTTGCATGCACTATTCTGTCATTAGCTGAAAGATTGCACACTTAACTTTAAAAAATTGGTTAATGCCTCAAAACTTTATATTTTTGAATGAAACTGGATTCATATGAATCCTAACTCATAAAAGAAAGTTTTAGAAGAAGAATCATGTATTAAAGACAAATAACAAAGGAGATAATAACACACAAAGTAGAGTTTAGCTGCTGGTGGTTTCACAGATTGCACACCTAAAGTATTTTAGGTGTTTGGAGGGTCAAAACTCCATATTTTTGAGTGATTCCACTTGAAAACTGAATATAACTCATCAACCTAACTCTTAAAAGAAAAATCATCCTTTTTCATTGAGTTTTAAAGAGATATGGCCATTTGAACATGCATGCACAAATCTGTCATTGGTTGATAGTTTGCACACTCATTTTGTTTCAATTAGTTGGAACCTCAAATCACCATATTTTTTAATGAAATCAGTAGAATTTGAAAGGTAACTCATTAAATTAACTTCCAGAAGAAAAATCAAGTAATTTGGATGAGTATTCAAAGAGTTATGGTCGTTCAAAGTAGGATTTGCCTACTGTTGAACTTTCAGATGCACATGCATCTTGATATGAGCATTTGGGGGGTCAAAACTCAATGTGTTTGAGTGAGACCACTTGGATTAGAACCCCAACTCACTAAATAAACTTGTAGAAAGAAGATTCAAGATATTAGAATATATTATTTGCAAGAAATGGACGATTTATGCACATGCATAAAATCTGTCAGCACCAAAAATCACCATTGTTTGGATCATAGATTATCACCATCATATAACATTTTACATGTTTTTGGTGTATAATCTCTCCATAAAACTAAGAAAATTCAGAGGTTAGAAGAATGATACTTAAAATGCAAGAAATGGTGGATTTTTTACCCAAAAATGGTAAGAAAAGAAAGAGATGATGTTATTACTTACTTGAGTGATGAATGAAGCTCAATATCTTCAAGAAATCTTGCTAATATGATGGATTTTTAATTAGAAAATGGCTGGAATTTGTGATGAAGAAGAAGAGAAAGAGAGGGAAAAGAGAGAGGTAATTATGTCTTTTAAGTTCTAGAGAGAGAGAGAGGTGTTTGAATTTGAATTGCAAAAATGAAGTGTTTGGAGAAAAAAAAAGTTTATATATGGGGTAGGAGAGGGGGGGGCCATCCATAAAGGGGCCCAACCCAAGTTTAAATTTTTTTTATTTATATAAATTAAGCCCAAAATGTGAGATTTGAAGTCCAATTTTTCAATTTTGGTCTTTTTCTCAACTTTGTTAGCCCATTTTGGTTAGTTTCAAATAAAAATAAAAATTTTGTAATAAAAATACTAAAACTATATATTTTATATAAATTGGGTATAAATTAGAGCATTTGGCACTGTATTGGACGTTTCAGGCAGTTACGGGTCGGAACCGGACATTTTAAGCGACTATCGGAAATGCTAGAGATTTTTCGGCCATTCTAAATCAACTAACTCCTATTCTTAAAATTAAACTATATAAACACTAATAAACTTAATAGAAGCTAACCTGAAAGCTCGAATTTTGACAGTTGTCACAGCCTTCCCCCGTTAAAGAAATTTCGTCCCGAAATTTAAGAAGTGGCCTTCTCCGGGGTGTTCGTGAATAAGCTGGGATACTTTTGCTTCATCAAATCTTCACGTTCCCAGGTACATTCTAGACCATGTTTCGCATTCCAACGGACTTTAATAATAGGGATTTTACTGCGCCTTAACTGTTTAACTTCTCGGTCCAATACCTCAACTGGTTCTTCAACGAAGTTTAACCAATCGTTAATCTGAACGTCGTCTGGGGGTAACATCAACGTTTCATCTGCTAGGAATTTCTTTAAATTCGACACATGAAATGTGTCGTGGATGGCGTTTAGATTTGGTGGTAACTTCAACTTGTACGCTACTGGTCCGATTCTTTCAAGTATTTCGAATGGACCAATGTATCTTGGACCCAGCTTGCCTCTCTTCCTGAAGCGTACCAGTCCCTTCCATGACACACTTTTAATAGCACTTTATCTCCCACTTGAAACTCTAACGGCTTTCTCCGATTATCCGCATAACTCTTTTAACGATCTCTTGCTGTCTTGAGTCTTTCTTGGATGGTTGAGATCTTATCAGTGGTTTCCTGAATAATATCGGGCGTTGTCAACTTTCTATCTCCGGTTTCTACCCAGCTAAGCGGTTATCTGCACTTACGTCTGTATAGGGCTTCGTATGGTGCACATTGTATGCTGGTGTGATAACTGTTGTTATAAGAGAAATCAACTAGTGGCAGGTGGGTATCCAACTCCCACCAAAATGTATTGCACATGCACGAAACATATCCTCTAACGTTTGAATAGTTCTTTCCGATTGACCATCTGTTTGAGGATGATAGGCAGTGCTATAATCTAAACGCGTACCCAAAGCCTTTAGAAGAGATTGCCAAAATCGCGATGTAAATCGTGTATCTCTGTCCGAAATAATGGAAATAGGCACACCATGACGTGTAACTATTTCATTAATGTAGATTTGTGCATGCCTTTCCATGCTGAAATCCTCACGAATGGGAATGAAATGAGCCGATTTGGAAAGTCGATCTACTATAACCCATATAGCATCGTGCCCCTTTCCAGTTCTAGGTAGCTTAGTCACGAAATCCATTGTTATTTGCTCCCATTTCCATTGTGGTATTTCGGGTTGTTGAAGTAAACCAGATGGTTTCTGATGTTCGGCCTTTACCTTAGCACTTGCTTACGAATACGACAATATCTTTCTTCATTCCCGGCCACCAATAATACTCCTTCAAATCCTTATACATTTTATCTGCCCCTGGGTGAATCGAATATCTGGATCGATGGGCTTCGTCCAAAATGATTGATCGTAGATCACCAACTTTCGGTACCCATACCTTATTCTTAAAGTAATGTACCCCATCTGTCTGCATTCCAAATTCCTTCTCTAGGTGCTGCAAGGTTTCATTCTTCAAATTCTCTTCTTTCAAAGCTTCTCCTTGTGCTTCCAGTATTTGAGTTTTTAAACTTGTCAGAACCATCATTCCCATAGCACGTGCTCTTGTTGGTTTTACTCTTTCCTTTCGGCTTAACGCGTCGGCTACCACATTAGCTTTGCCTGGATGGTACTTTATTTCACAGTCGTAGTCACTAAGTAGTTCAACCCATCTTCTTTGCCTCATGTTTAACATTTTCTGGTCAAGAATATGTTGAAGGCTCTTGTGATCTGTGAATATGGTACACTTAGTACCGTAGAGATAATGTCTCCAGATCTTGAGTGCGAACACCACCGCTCCTAGCTCCAAATCATGAGTAGTATAATTCTTCTCGTGAATCTTCAGTTGTCTTGATGTGTATGCAATAACCTTGTCTTTTTGCATTAACACGCAGCCGATTCCCTGATGTGAAGCATCACAGTAGACTACGAAGTTATCTACTCCTTCGGGTAGAGCTAGAATCGGTGCGTTGCATAACTTGTGTTTGAGTGTCTGGAAGGCTTCTTCTTGTTTTTCTCCCCAAATAAACTTTTTATCTTTTTGTGTTAGAGTTTTTAGTGGTTGCGCGATCTTAGAGAAATTCTCGATAAATCGCCGGTAATAACCTGCCAATCCCAGAAATTGGCGGATCTCGGTCGGTGTCTTCGGGGCTTCCCATTTCTTAATGGCCTCAATCTTAACTGGATCAACTTGGATTCCCTTTTCATTCACCACATGGCCAAGAAAGTGTACCACACGAATCCAGAATTCACATTTAGAGAATTTCGCGTACAACCTTTCGTTTCTGAGCAATTCCAATATCAACTTCAAATGTTGCTCATGCTCCTTTTTGTCTCGAGAATAAATGAGTATATCATCTATAAACACGATCATGAATTTGTCTAGGTATGGTCGACATACTCTATTCATCAAATCCATGAAGACTGCCGGTGCGTTTGTTAGACCAAATGGCATGACTAGGAACTCGTAGTGACCGTATCGAGTCCTAAAGGCCGTTTTGGGGATATCTTCTTCTCGCACTCTCATTTGATGATTCCAGACCTAACATCGATCTTCGAGAAGTACGTTGCACCTTGAAGTTGGTAAAACAGATCATCAATCCGGGGAAGGGGGTATCGGTTCTTAATTGTCAACTAGTTGAGTTCCCTATAATCGATACACATTCGAAAAGATCCATCTTTCTTCTTAACAAATAAAATTGGGGCTCCCCAAGGTGAAGAGCTAGGTCTGATGAATCCTTTGTCGAGTAATTCCTGATGTTGTTCCGACAGTTCTTGCATAGGATGGTGCTAACCGATATGGTGCTTTCACTACTGGCGCGGCTCCAGGAATTAATTCTATGTGAAACTCCACTTGTCTTGGTGGGGGTACTCCAGGCAATTCGTCCGGGAATACCTCAGGAAAATTCCGAACTATAGGAATATCTTGAATGCGTTTTTCTTCAGCCTTCTTATCCTTGATGTGAGCTAGAAAAGCAATGCAATCCTTTCTCAAATACTTTCGCATCTTCATACATGTCACTACTTTAATACCCCTCCTGGGTTTCTCTCCGTGTACTTCGAGTTTTCCCCCTTCGGGTCACGGAATTCGTACGATCTTTTCGGAGTAACAGATTTCGGCTCGGTTCTTGGATAACCAATCCATGCCCACAACCATGTCATAACTTCCTAGTTTAATCGGGATTAAATCTATACGGAAATCCCTACTAGCCAAATTTATAGTGCAGTTTATTATTACATCATTGACCCTACACTCTTGACCGTTGGCATATTCAATTACGTATGATTCTTTCAACTTTTGAGGCCTTAGATTTATCTTTGGTCTAAAATATAATGACACAAAACTCCTATCTGCTCCAGAATCAAATATTATAGATGCATCATGATTATTCAGGAGAAACGTACCTGTAACGACATCTGGATTCTGCCGTGCTTCTTCAGCTCCAATCTCGAACACTCGACCTCTGGCGAGTCTTCCTTGGTTTCCTTGGTTTGTTGGTTCCGCTTGCCTGTCTTCTGACCTCCAATTCCTTTTTGGACATTTATTCCTGAAGTGATCCAGGCTTCCACATTCATAACACACCCGCTTCTCACCCATTCGACAATCCTTTGCAACATGGCCTTTCCTATTACACTTGAGACAAGTAATGCATCTTCCCTGATGATGATTATTACATTTATCACATTTTGGGTACGACCCTTTTCCATTCTCCATTGTCGATGCCCGAATACCATAATTTCCTGATGTTCTTTGATCCTTGCCCGTCCTCTTTCCAAACTGTCTCTTTGCAGGTTCATCCATCTTCCTTTTTCCTAATGCCTTGTCTGTTCTAAACAATCCAGAACGAGTAGCGTTATTGGTGAGTCTGGTTGCCGAACTCACCGCTTGTTGTAGGGTTTTCGGGTCTGCCGATGTAACATCTCCTCGTATTACAGGAGATAAACCCCAAACATATCTATCGATTCTGTTTTCTTCAGGTGTTACCAAATGTGGTACCATTTTCGCCAGCTCATGAAAACGGGCAGTATAAGAGTCTATATCATTCCCTTTCATCTCGTGATTCCACAACTCTGCTTCCAGCTTCTGAATTTCACTCCTTGGGCAATATTCTTCCTTCAGCATTCTTTTGAAATCTTCCCATGTAAGACTGTTTGCTGCTTCCCGACCTCTAGTTTGCACTTGAGTGTTCCACCAAGTCAATGCTCGCCCTTGCAATAAACAAGTAGCAAACTCTACTTTGTTTCCTTCCGTACATTTGCTGATGTGGAGGACGGACTCCATACTCTCAATCCAGGCTAATAAACTGACAGCTCCTTCGGTTTCGTAGGATTCTTTAGGATTACAACTCCTAAAGGATTTATACGTACATCCCCTATCTCCAGATCCCTGGTTGTTATTTTGATTTGCGTTTAAACCAGCTGCTACTTGGCTAACAATACCTGGTAGCGCCACCATGAGCTGTTCGGATACCAATCGTGCAACATCGGGATTTTGTCTTCTTGGAGGCATTGATCTAAAACACAATTTTTCAAATTGAGTTTCGATCAGATTTCTATTACTAATTCCGATCTAATTCTACTTACTAAGCTCAAGCTTATAATATATTGTACGTATAATATCAATCAACTAGACATAAAATCAAGAAATATACAATGAAACATGGAAATCTTTCATAAGCATAGCACATAGCATTCATCACAAGTTTCAAAATACAAATCCCAAAAGATAGCAAATTGTTTACAACTTAAAATAAACAAGACCGAAAATAAAAGTGTTTTTAATCTAAAAGCTTTGCCTAAACAGGTTTACTAATGCATCACCAACCAAATCAATATTCCTAATAGGATCACCAGAGCTCCTATCACCCACTCTAGGTAAGTGTGCATCCTTCAAACCGCCAACCTAGCCTCAAGGGCAACCTCCATGACTCTATTCGTAAACTTCTCATGTGTGTGCAAGACCGTTATGATGTCGTCTATGGATTGCCGATAATAGTCCAACATCTGCCGATGAGTATGTACCTCGTTGGCCATACCCGTGACCCAGTAGTTTTCCGTTGCGGTCATTCCTTGTGGCCAGGGCACAGGTACTCCAACTGCGGGTGGAGGAGGAGTCACACTTCGCGACCTGGACCGCGATTGGGATGGTTCTTCCGAAGGTACGGAAGGAACCGTGAAAGTTACTCTTCTTACAGGGATAACACACTTTCGAGCGGTTCTGATTGTCCTTGGTCCTCGCGATGTACCCTCGCTAGTAGGTGAAGGTACAAGCATAGTAGGAAGTGATCGAGCAGAGGAATCAGCAGTATCCTCGTCGTGACTGTGCTCGGAAGGGTCGTATTCTTCGTGGGTCGGGTCAGTCCTCCTAACTCGACCAGTGACATAACCAGACTCATCTGGGGAATTTTCGGACGATGACATGATATTGTGGAATAAAAAAAAAATAAAGAAAGATTTTATAATCGTTAGAAACATCTTATAATACTCATGCGAACTCATGCTATTTTTTTTTAATTAAGAAGTTTTCCCGATCTATGCTAATTTTTAGTATAACTAATACAAGTCCCTTCTTACTCATACCATATTTAGACATACGTGATCAGGCTTTGCCTGATTATAATATGCTAGAACGATGCTTATTGTAGTTATACTAGAAGTAGGTTTTTTTAAATTTTTAAGTTCATCTAAGAAAATAAAATGTTGCTTATAGTGCATGATTTTTATTAGAAAACCGGTGTTCTCTATAACCTAAGGCTCTGATACCAAGTCTGTCACACCCCGCTAAAGCGGAAACACGAGGTACGACAGTTCTAGGTTTCACAACAATAGGAATATAAACACCAACCATACATTCATAAATAAAGCATCAACGTTTACAGTTTAAAAGTTTATAATTCGACAACTTTGTCTTAACAAACAAATTACATCAAACTAAAAAGATTCATATAAAATCTTGATTGGTGTTCCCCAAAAATAAATTAAGCTGGATCGGTTACCTTCTTAACTTCCTGTAAAGCATGTTAAAACAATGTGTCAACTACAAAGAGTTGGTGAGTTCACAGGTTTTTCGTATGCACAAAACATTTTATATGCAAGGTATAGAAATAGCGAAGCAGAAGTTCGCATCAATACTAAACATTTCAATTTTTATGAGCAAATATGCAAATTACTTTTACACATGATATTTAATTATTGAGCCACTACTAAACCTAAACGACATTCTACGCCCCACGAACTACCTCAGCGATGGACCTAAAGTCTACATGTGTAGAGCATTCTTAATTGATAAAGTGCACCCCTACTTGCCAGTTAGGTAGGTATGTCAACCAAATAGCGCTATCCACAAATATCATCGGCTCAAGTAAACAGAGTTAAATAGTAGTGTAACACGGGGACTTCACATAACTCAACATATCATTATTCAAATAATTTATGCAATGCAAAGGGTCACAACTGGCATGACAGATTACACCATGTTAGTAAATCACTCATTTGAGGAGTTCTACTCAGTATTTTCTAGAATCTCAAAAGGAAACTTTTGAGATAAGAATCTCTGATTTTGAAGAAGTTATGAAGGAGATATGGCACTACAAAGTTGCATGCACAATTCTGTCATTAGCTGACAGATTGCACACTTAACTTTAATAAATTGGTTAATGCCTCAAAACTTCATATTTTTGAATGAAACTGGATTCATATGAATCCTAACTCATAAAAGAAAGTTTTAGAAGAAGAATCATGTATCAAAGACAAATAACAAAGGAGATACTAACATACAAAGTAGAGTTTAGGTGTTGGTGGTTTCACAGATTGCACACCTAAAGTATTTTAGGTGTTTGGAGCGTCAAAACTCCATATTTTTAGATGATTTCACTTGAAAACGGAATATAACTCATAAAACTAACTCTCAAAAGAAAAATAATCCTTTTTCATTGAGTTTTGAAAGAGATATGGCCATTTGAACATGCATGCACAAATCTGTCATTGGTTGACAGTTTGCACACTCATTTTGTTTCACTTAGTGGGAACCTCAAATCACCATATTTTTTAATAAAGTCAGTGGCATTTGAAAGGTAACTCATTAAATTAACTTCCAGAAGAAAAATCAAGTAATTTGGATGAGTATTCAAAGAGTTATGGTCGTTCAAAATAGGATTTGCCTACTGTTGAACTTTCAGATGCACATGCAAATTGATATGAGCATTTGGGGGGTCAAAACTCAATGTTTTTGAGTGAGACCACTTGGATTAGAACCCCAACTCACTAAATAAACTTGTAGAAAGACGATTCAAGATATTAGAATATTTTATTTGCAAGAAATGGACGATTTATGCACACGCATAAAATCTGTCAGCACCAAAAATCACCATTGTTGTTCAAAAACACATAAAATCATGATTTTCCCCTATTTTCTTGTGTTTTATTGTTTGGATCATAGATTATCACCATCATATAACATTTTACATGTTTTTGGTGTATAATCTCTCCATAAAACTTAGAAAATTTAGAGGTTAGAAGAATGATACTTAAAATGCAAGAAATGGTGGATTTTTCACCCAAAAATGGTAAGAAAAGAAAGAGATTATGTTATTACTTACTTGAGTGATGAATGAAGCTCAATATCTTCAAGAAATCTTGCTAATATGATGGATTTTTAATTAGAAAATGGCTGGAATTTGTGATGAAGAAGAAGAGAAAGAGAGGGAAAAGAGAGAGGTAATTATATCTTTTAAGGGGGACCAACCCAAGTTAAATTTTTTTTTAATTTATATAAATTAAGCCCAAAATGTTAGATTTGAAGTCCAATTTTTCAATTTTGGCCTTTTTCTCAACTTTGTTAGCCCATTTTGGTTAGTTTCAAATAAAAATAAAAGTTTTTTAATAAAAATACTAAAACTATATATTTTATATAAATTGGGTATAAATTAGAGCATTTGGCACTGTAATGGACGTTTCAGGCAGTTACGGGTCGGAACCGGACATTTTAAGCGACTACCGGAAATGCTAGAGATTTTTCGGCCATTCTAAACCAACTAACTCCTATTCTTAAAATTAAACTATATAAACACTAATAAACTTGATAGAAGCTAACCTGAAAGCTCGAATTTTGACAGTTGTCACATATTATAAAATGCTTATTCAAACTCACACTTATGACCATGCTTTTCATTTGGGCAAGAAGCTTTTATTTTAGCCGACTCCAATATAATTGTTCCATATCCCTCCTTATACATATTAAGTTAGACATAGGTGATCAGGCTTTGCCTAATTATAATATGCTAAGTCGACACTTATTCCAATACCAGTAGTAAGCTTTTAAAATTAAAGTTAGTTTAGAATAATAGTTTTCGAAAACTTTTGGTTATAGTATTTGGTTTTTATAGAAAAACCGGTGTTCTCTATAACCTATAGCTCTGATACCAAGTCTGTCACACCCCGCTAAAGCGGAAACACGAGGCGTAATAGTTCAAGATTTCATAGCGATAGGGCAAAAACAACACCAATTATCCATTCAAATACATAACAATTTAAAATCGAAATTACATCATACAAGTCCAAAGTTTTAACAAAATAAAAGAAACAAAGTGTACAAACATAACGATTTCAAATTTAAAACGTGATGATGTCGTCGCGCCCATAAAATAAGCATTTCAGTTAACCTTTCTTACCCCTGAAAAGCATGATAAAAACAAGGTCAACTACAAAGAGTTGGTGAGTTCACAGATTTTCATTATTATAAACATCTTTTGCATAAATGAGTATTGCGCAAAATAACTTTTATGGCACTTAGTAGATCTTTACATCTTAAAACGTTCAAGGCATTTTGTACCCTAATTTAAAGTAAGTAATGAGCCACCACTAAACCTTTCAACCACAAAAACTCTTTTTATTTCTACCTTAGCGGTGGGACTAAAACCCTTTATGATAAGTATAGTGCATCCTTACCTCTAGTTTTCAGGTGGGATTGCTATCCGCACCCCTACTTGTCGGTTTTTAGGTGGGATTGTCCGTCCAATAGCGCTATCCACAAATACCCCCGGCTCCTCACTTGAGTTAACAATAGTGTACAAATTTTTATGGAACATTTTACTCAATACAATCTATTAGTGTACATGCCTTAGTGCCCAAAAACAACAATTTCATAATGTTTCACATTCGGTAACGCAAATAGCTCAAATATTACATTTAATCATACTTTTCACCCCAAAACGTATAAAATACTTTAAAAGTGGGGCTGTGAATACTCACCTTATAGCAGAAGCTTCCAAATAGATACACAAGACGTCCGCTAGATGGTCTAACGCTTTCCTAACAAAGCAATGTACCCAAATGATCACTTATATTTCTAACGATTACTATGAAAGTGCTTATAAGTCCTTATATGTCCAACGTGGTCTACTATTGTCCCGTTATACATAATGCACACATGCTCTTTAATGAAATAAATTATACCGAGAATGTAATGCTATAGTCCTTCAAGTGATCAAAATTCATGAAATCAAACAATTTCAAAGTTTCACTTTTCGACAGAAATTTAAGTCGTACAAATGATCAAATTAATGTAACATCCAAAATGAAAAAAATTCCCATCTTTTTATATGTGATACAATATTGAGTTAAGGTCATTGTGACCAAATTTCATGCATTTTGAACATATAAAAAGGGTACAAATAATTTATACAAAACAGTGTGTCACAGCAAGTATGGCAGATTACAGCCTGTTAGTAAAACATTCATTTGAGGAGTTCTACTAAGTATTTTTCAGAAATTCTCTAGTTTTATTATAAGCATAACACATAAAGGAAACTTTTAAGAGAATAATCACTCATTTTGAATGAGTTATGAGGAAGATATGGCACCACAGCGTTGCATGCACACATCTATCATTAGTTGACAGATTGCACACTTAATTTTAATAAATTGGTTAATGCCTCAAAACTTCATATATTTGAATGAAACCGGATTCATATGAACCCTAACTCATAAAATAAAACTCCTGAAGAAGAATTATACATTATGTACAAATAATCAAAGAGATATTAATATACAAATTAGGGTTTAGCTACTGGTGGTTTCAAAGTTTGCACACCTAAAATACTTTAGGTGTTTGGAGGGTCAAAACTCCATATTTTCATGTGATTCCACTTGCAAACAGAAGATAACTCATAATAATAACTCTCAAAAGAAAAATCATTCTTTTTCATTGAGTTTGGAAAGAGATATGGCCATTTGAACATGCATGCACAAATCTGTCAGCTTTGGACAGATTGCACACTCATTTTGTTTTGAATAGTTAAAACCCCAAATCACCATATCTTTGAGTGAAATCAGTGGAATTTGAATGGTAACTCATTAAAATAAGTTTCAGAAAAAAAATCAAGTAATTTGGATGATTAATTTGAGAGTTTTGGTTGTTCAAAGTAGGGTTTACCTGCTGTTGAACTTCCAAATGCATATCCAACTTGTTTTAAGCATTTGGGGGGTCAAAACACAATGTTTTTGAGTGAGACCACTTGGATTATAACCCCAACTCATAAAATAAACTTTTAGAAGAAGATTTATACCATTTGGACGTGTTATTTGCAAGAAATGGACGACACAAACACAAGTACGTATTCTGTCAACATCAAAAATCACCATTTTCATGAACCAAACCCACATGCAATAGGGTTTTACCTACTTTCTTGAGTTCAAATGTTTGGGTCATAGATTACCACCACTATTTGAACATTTTTACATGTTTTTGGTGTATAATCTCTCCATAAACTCAGAAAATTTCAGAGGTTAGAAGAAGAAGACTTAAAATGCAAGAACAAGTGGGGTTTTCACCCAAAAATGGTAAGAAAATGAAGAAGATGATGTTATTACTTACTTGGATGATGAAGGAGACTCAAAATCATCAAAAATCTTGATAAAATGTTGGATTTGTTGATGAATGTTGGCTGGAACTTAAAGGAGAAAGGAGGGTTTTTGAAGAAAACCCTTGAGTTTTAGAGAGAGAGAAGAGAGAAATTCAAATTTTCAATCATGCAAATGAGTAGACCTGGCAAACGTGTCGTGTCGTGTCAGGTTCGTGTCGGGTTCAAGGGTTAAACGGGTTGAGAGTCCCTAACCCTAACCCGGCCCGTTTAATTTTCGTGTCGTGTCGTGTCAACCCGTATAATTTTCGTGTAGTTTTCGTGTCAACCCGTTTACTTAAACTGGTTGAAATATATTACCAAAATTCATTTCGTTCGTATCGAGTTCGCGTCTAGTTAGTATGTTGTGCCAGTTTTTGTCAGGTATACATGAAATGTACAATCACTTTTTATTATAATTTAGTATATACTTTGTTTAAAAAACTATAAAATGTGAGTTGTTGACGTTATTTGAAATGAGGGGGAAATGAAAAAAAATTATATTTATATGGGGGATTGGGGGGGCCAGCCATGTACATGGGCCCACTCCAACCGAATATTTTTTTTAAAAACTAAACTCAAGCCCAAAAATGAAATTAAAATGTCATTTTTCTCAATTTTGGTCTTTTTCCTCAAAATTTGAGTCCAAAAGTGATTAAATTCTATAAAAATAGAAGTTTAACATTTTCAATACTAAAACTATATATTTTATATAAATTGGGTATAAATTAGAGAATTTGGCACTATATAGGACGTCTCAGATAGTTACGGGTCGGAACCGGACTTTCTAAGCAATTACCGGTAACTCTAGAAATTTTTCGGCCGATCTAATCTAACTAACTCCCAATCATATAACTTATCTAAAATAACACTAATATAAACTTAACAAGATCTAACCTGGAAGCACAAATTTGACAGTTGTCACATGATTTTCTGAAGAAGAAGGAATCGTTGCTTTTTGCCTGAAGATATTGACATAAGACGCCAAGATTCCAAGATGCCTACCTTTTGTACTTCATGGACATCTTCTTATTACTTAGTAGTCTTTATCCAATGGATAAACATTTTTATTTGTACTTTTGATTCCCTCCCTTGGACTATAAATAGGGAGGGTAATCCTTTGTGTTTTGTATGCTTGGTAACCACTCCACTTGATCATTTACCTTGCTAGTTATGGTTAACTTCCAAAGTTTCTCACAAGCTTTTGGCACTTCAGTTTTTAAGTTAAGTATTTTTCAGTAAAATTTCTTGTCATTTACTTTTACTTGTCATTTACTTTTATGCAATTTACGATTATGTCTTTTACATTTCTGCAATTTAATTTAAGTATGTTAGGCTAAACACCTTAGTGTGGGTGTAAGGCACGATTGTGAGATTAAGCCGAGTGGTAGTGAATAACTGCTCTCGCAATAGTAACTTATTCCATTATTCACATATGGTATAAATGTTTCACTGGTATTTCTTGACAAAGTGACGCATGTTGTTTTACCTTGGTGAGTTGGGATTAATAACCAACGTAAACATTTATATCATATATGTTCTAGAGGCTACAAAGTGCTGCTACAAGCTTAGGGGTTATGAAACTATACAGATAAAGGGGTTAAGTTATGTACCAATTGAGGCAGATTGCATCACCAAGTGCACCTTTAATTTTCAGTCTAAACTGATCTTCCTAGGAAGATTCCTTTGTCTGGTAGTGGTATAGAAAGCTATTGCTGCAGGAACCTGTATGGTTGCTACAACATTGTTCACTATACTTAGTAGCTGAAATCCAACCAGATCTTGCACCCACACTACCTTTAATTTATGTTCTACATTTCAGCATTTGTTACCATCAACTCTCAAGATATTTTCCCTCTGAAGCTTCATTGCTTCCCCAAAACCTTTTATGAAATCTTATTCTAAAACAACTTTGGCTTCTCTTTTAGCGATCTAAATCACTGTGGAACAATAATCTGGTATACTTACTATTATTACTTGATATGAATGATACTTGTGAGCCATGTATACTTGCATGATTTACTTGTCATATAGCCTTTTGAGGGTATAGATATCTTTCTCACCAAGTTTTTGGCGCCGCTACCGGAGATTTTAGCCAAAAAAAAGAGTTTTCTTAAAGTTATTTTAGAGTTTGATTTTTCTACCGTCAAGTGTTATTTTCTGTGGTTTATGCCAACTAATCTGATAGCAGATGATCGTATAGGTTCACACTATGGGTATGAAGTCCCCAAAGTGGTGGTGCAAGTGCACACCGACACTATGATTGCTTTTCAAGTAATAAAGTGGTATAGTACCAAGATCGTATCCACAGGGATTGGACTTCAAAGTTTCGAGTAGTAAGTTGAGAATACAACAATTTCTCTTAGAGAAGGAAGATATACTTGAGTTTGATGATTTTAACAATGAAATCTAAATAAGCAACTGGGTATGGGTGTAAATTTTCCTTAAGGAATTTTGTGGAAACAAATTGTTAAATAATTTGTAAATCACTATAGTGGTTTATAAATACTTCAATCTCTCGAAAGTGAATAAATGTAAACCGTGCTTTACAAAGTACTTATAAAGTTTCCATAATTAACGCTTAATAAGCTTGACGATTTAGTGAAGTTTGAGATGTAAAATCAAGTTCGATTAGTATAAAGTACTATACCCAAATCTCTTTGTGATATAATACTCGACTAAAGTTTGAACCTTAGTAAATCATACAAAACCCGTATCTCTACGTGGTTATCAAAGACTCTCTCAAATCTTTATGCATCACTTAAGCCGTATTTCGAGCCCGCCCCTCTCGAGGTCTAAGGTCTAATATTAACACTTCAAAGTGATCGGTTTATCCGCATTGAGTTATGCCACGACTCAAGTGATCAAACTTAAAAATTAGCAATTATGGCAACACCCAAGTGTTGTCAACTACCCTTAAGTTTGATTCACATCCACACAAAGGAGGTGATTAGCTCATACTAGAAAAAAAGACATAATAAATAAATACTTGAAAGGAAATTGCATTAATTAAAAAAAGGCACAGCTTGTCCACTGGGGACAGTCCTGTGAACAGAATATGAAGTTGCGGAAATGTAAATTACAGAAATTAAATGCAGAAAATAAATGTAGAAAGTAGTCTTCCACCAAAGATGAACTTTGGTGGAGATGAGAAAGATAGATAATGGTGTCTTCATTTGCATCCCAAAGCCTCTTTATATAGTCCTCCCTCTTGAATTAAGAAATAATATAGTACAAATAATGTTCACTATTTGGCCCATATCTCCATAATTTCGACCATGCTGAAATCTGCCAAACATTGCTTGTAAGGACAAGCAAATAGTGAATTAAAGTACTTGTGAACAGTTGCAAGTGCCAACTGTGGGCATATTAGTGCCCACAAAGCCCAGTGACGACCTCTTTTTGCATAAAAATCACTTCTTAGGTATTTATCATCTCTTACAAGCGAAATAGACAAAATGAAGGGGATAGAAGCAAAATGGGTATTATTATATAAAAATCCTAGAAAAGAGTAATTAATAACTCTCATAAATGAGAGTTATCAGAATCCTCACGGTCATTTTTTTGCTTTAGATCCTAATGTTGAGAGGACATTTAGAAGGAGAAGAAGGGTACAGAGAAATCTTTTACCTATTCTTAAAACTCCTGAAATGGCTGCTCCATTTGGACCTAATGAAAGACCCAATCCTGAGGAGGAGGTTATTAGGCTTGCTAACTCAAAGACTGGAGGCATCATGGACTATGCTATTTCTATGCTAAATCAATTGCATTCAGGGATACGTAGGCCTACTATTGATGGTGACCACTTTGAAATTAAGCCTATCATGTTTAGTATGTTACAAACAAACGGCCAGTTTGCTGGACTACCATGTGAAGATCCTCATCTACATCTGACTTTCATGGAAGTCACTGACTCTTTTCCTATCAATGGAATTTCTGATGAAACTTTAAGGCTGAAGTTATTTCCCTTTTTACTGCAGGAGGAGCCTTTACTTCCAGTACCTATAATGATGGTGTTGCCATTCGGGATAAAATTTCTAATTACAATGGTCATTGGGTTGATCCCAGAGCAATAGCACCTAGAAAAACAGCAGGAGTTCATGAAATAGATCCTTATGCTGCTTTGAATGCACAGTTAGCAACCATGACTAGTCTGTTGAAAAACTTAGCTAATCCTAAGGCTACTATTGCCTCAACTTCTGTTTCTGAATACTTGCCTGTTAAATGTGTGTTGTTAGAAATTAAAGTATGAGTTAAAGAAGAGATGTCTACAAAAGTCAACACACTATTCTTGTTATAACTAATTGTTGTTAGACGCTCCCTTTTAGACACATGGCACTTTGTAATTGGCTAGCATTTTGACTTTCTGTTTTTGTAACAGTATAAATAGCATTATATTGTGTTTGTAAAAGATGTCGATCAATATATTTACATTTTGAAGAATATTGTGCGTAATTCATAACTTTGTCTACTTTGATTCAAAGTTATCATTTCATAATCTTTGTTCTTCATTCTGTTTACTGTTCTATTGATTTAGATTGTTAATTGATCTGCTTCCGCATTTCACTTTGATTCAACACTCTCAATTAACAATCGGTTTAAAGGAATCTGGAACCAACAATTGGTATCAGAGCCTTCTAATCAATCTATTGATTATTAGATCTCTTCCATTGAAGAAATTCCTTTCGATCGAACAGTATTTTCTCAGATTCAAAATTTGTTTATTAATCCACTCTGTTTTACGAGATTTTGTTAAATCGTTAACAATCTTCTCTTAAATTGAGTCATTCATTTTGTAATCTGAAGAAACAGTGATATTATCGACCTGTTCTTCTATCAAATTGAGATTTAATTGTTCTAAATTTCTTTCAAATCTTCAAATTTTCTCTTCTATCTTACTCAAATGGCAAATTCAAGCTTGAATGCTGTTTATACGTCTGGGTCCCTGACTAAACCTCCAACTCTTGTACGTGATGAATACCCACAATGGAAGATTCGAATGGTTAACTTCTATGAGGGATTGGATGCTGAGTTATATCCAATTATTCAAAACGGTCCGTTTGTTCCCACCACTACTATTCCCGTAATTCCGGCCACCTGCAAATACGGATGAGGTACCGACAAGACTGGTTCGAAGTCAAGGAATAAGCTGGGTGATGAAGAAAAGGCTAAGGTGGAATTAGCTAAGAAAGCTAAGTCTCTGTTGATAATGGCCATCCCAAATGAGATTTTTCAATCTCTGGACTCATGTGACACAGCAAAAGATTTATGGGATCAACTGGAGAATCTCTTAGAAGGTGGTGCGAAAATGAGAAAGAACAGAAGAGCCCAAGCTCTAAATGAATATAATAGTTTTCAAGCGCTGACTGATGAATCTCTGGAACAAACATTTCATCGATTCAACAATCTGATTAATCTCTGCAAGAGATGTGACATTGTTAGATCAAAGGAAGACAACAATGTTCTATTTCTCAAAAGATTAAACCCTGAATGGTCAAATCTATCCATGTCACTACAAGCCAATCAGGACCTTGAACAATGGTCGCTGCATGATGTATTCGGTACACTGCAAGCTCATGAAAAAGAAGTTGTTCAGAAAAGAACAAACATCGGAGGTCCTACGGCTTTGATCTCGAAACAAAAGGAATCAAGACGAAGTGATGACAGAAGAAATCGAAGGCCTTCATATCGTAGGCGCTCCAGAAGATGACTCTGAATCAGATGATGAAATTAAAGCATTTGCTGACTCTCTGGCTTTAATAACCAAGCAATTTACTAATCGTTTTGGAAATAGGTCTTTGAAAGGAAATAAACGATTTGATCGTCCCTATGTTCCTAAACAAGAAGTACAGAGAGTAGAGAAAACAGAAGAAGAGAAGAAAGAAGAAGAATTAAAAAGGAAGAAAGATGTACGCTACGGATGTGGCAAGCCCGGACATTACTCGAGAGATTGCGAGAGGAGCTGCGGAAAAGGATAAGACTTATTACAAAAACAAATATAAGTACAATGTCACCGAAAGAGCACACTTTGCGAGAAAAAGAAAAGCTGGGTGCAAGATGAATCCGGCGGTGATGAAGCCATGTTACGTGGAATGGCAAACACAAACGAATCGGAGGATCAACCCTGCGAGTCACCGGTTAGTAATTTCTTCCGGGATCATCCGAGCTTGAACAAACGATTGTGATGTTATCAAACAATTTTGAGGAACTAAAACTGAAACTCACAATTGAAAAGAAATTACAAAAAAGTACTGAGAAAACTCTTTCTACAATCAAAAGGGAAAGAGATATTTTCAAAAGAGAAATGGATTTACTGACAGAAGAAAAACTCGAATTAAATACTGCAAAGGAAACGATTTCCATGAGTTTAAAACTTTCTGAAGAAAAACTTAAAAAGGAAATTTTGAATCTCAATAAACTTCTGGAAGGAAAAGAGAAAGAAATCAGAGACAAAGAGAGTGATAGACTCAACTCTGTAGCACTTAAAAACTATTTTCAGAAAGAGAGAGAATTTTTACACATTGAACTTCAACAGAAAAAGCTACAGATTATAACATATCTGGATGCACAGAAGGTTCATGACAAAATTAACACACAAGTAGGAAGATCTGGACTTGGTTTCGAGGACCTAGATCCCTACACGTGTAAGAAAAGGTCAGATCTGAAATCTGTTTTTTGTGTTGGACAAATACAGAAGCCAAAGTTTCCAATTTTGTATGAAAAATCTATTTTTAAAAAATCTAGATATGAAAATCATCATAAAAAAAGCAAACTTAAATTCGAAAATATTGAATATTGTTGTAAAACAAATGTTGATCTAAATAAAGTTCAGAAGAAAGATGATATTTTCAATTTTGGTTCAAATAAACATACAATTTTGAAATTCAGAGGCAGATATTTTTGTTCCAAGTCAGGCAGAGGAAGATCTACGACTTATGTTTGAAAACGATATTCTCTCTACTCTGGATAAGTGTTTTAGAAATGAAACTCTTTGTGAGAATCATCCAGAGATCTCTCCCTGTTCATTTGAAGATTTACATCTTTCTGAAACTCAAGAAAGCTTGGCTGAGATTACGTATCCATGGGAGAATGACAATAATAATGAAGAATTTTTTGATAACTCTGAAAATTACCTTTCAAATTTAGAAATTAATTCTTTTAAATCATCAAAAGTTATCACAGATAATTCAGAAGTTATTGATAAAAAGGATGATTATTTGTATACTGATAAATCTCAAGAAATCAGAGCTTCGATAGAGATTGTGCTAAACTTTCAAGTGGTATACCTATTCTTCCGTTTTACGTTCCAACCGAGAAAATCGTATCTATACATCCGGACTTCTTAGATATGTGTCTCAAAGCCAAAACATGTCTTGAACTTGAAAAAGAGGCGTAACTCAAAAACAAAGTGCAAAATCAAAAGATTTTAAACTCTACTCTTCCGAAGTTTACTAATATTCAAAAAGGCAAATGGAAATCCTCTAATTCTTATGTTCCTTTTTCGGTAAATAACAGTAGCTTCGCAAAAGTAGATCGAGAGGAAGAACACGAGAGAAGAAAAAGCGTAACTAAAACAAAAGTCTAGTCTAGATAGGTTCTCTAGAACAACTAATACTAGAAAAGACTTTAGAAAGAATAATTGTAATTACCATTCTCGCAATGAAAATTCAATTCAATCTTCTATGTTTCGGTCTTACGAATGTTTTTCAACTTGCTCTTAAAGTTAAAACAATTTTTCTCGCAAACCTACGATCATTCCAATTCACAGTATGTTTGTCACAAAAAGAATAAAACTCAAAAAAACCAAAAACCAAAAATAAAGTCTTTACCTTCTGTTAAATCAAAAAACGAGCATACTCCAAAAGCTAACATAAAAGGACCCATTATGCGATGGGTACCTAAGAAATTCGATTTTTGATTGCGAAACGGCGTGTGCATATCCGGTATCTTGACTCTGGATGCTCGAGGCACATGATCGGATCCCAAAATTTACTATCCCAATTCAAGGACAAATCGGTGGAGTAGTAACTTTTGGTGATAATGGTAAGGGTCAAATAAAAGGCTACGGTACTCTACAAGAAGGTAATATCACCTTATCAAAGGTAGCTCATGTTTCTGGCTTGAAACATAACCTCCTTAGTGTAAGTCAACTTTGTGATTCTAAAATACTAGTAGTATTTGATGAAAAACATTGTTATTTATTCTCTAAGGCGGGTGAAGAACTTTGGAGAGCAGACAGGAAAGGTAACTTGTATATGATGAATTTTATCTCTAAGGATGGTAAGGAAACTTTATGTCTCATCTCCAAAAAGAGTGAAGTTGCGTGGCTGCAGGCGTCATAAAATGTCTCACTTAAATTTTAATAATCTTGAGATGCTTGTTAAAAACAAACTGGTATCTGGACTTCCAGATATTCATTTTCAAAAAGATCACCTCTGCCCTGCATGTGAAATGGGCAAAATTAAACGAGCATCTCATAAAACAAAAAGTGATCATTCTTGTACTATACCTCTGCAATTATTACATGTGGATCTCTCGTGGTCCAATTGCAATTCGTAGTCTATACGGTAAAAGTATATTCGGTACTAATTGATGAATTTTCCAGATATACTTAGCTTGCTTTCGTTCGTCAAAAGTCAGAAGTCCCAGTGGTACTACAGAATATGATGACCAGAATTCAAGTTCTTCTACATCAGAAGATTCAGCAGCTTCGAAGTGATAATGGTACCGAATTCAAGAACGCCAAGCTTGAATCGTATCTTGTTGAACAAGGAATTACTCAAAACTTCTCTGCCTCGCACTCCACAACAAAACGGTGTAGTTGAACGTCGCAACGAACCTTGGTTGAAGCGGCGAACGATGCTCGCGACACGGTCTCCCAATTCACTTCGGGCCGAAGGCTGTTGCTCGCTTGTTTCACTCAAAACCGTTCAATTATTGTCAAGAGGCATCTCAAAACCTCTTATGAGCTGATTAATAAAAGAAAACCATCTGTAAAATTTTTTCATATCTTTGGTTGCAGATGTTTTATCCTAAACGACAGAAATAATCTTGGCAAATTTGATCCGAAGTCCGATGAAGCTAAATTTTTAGGCTACTCGTTAAATTCAAGAGCTTTCCGAGTTTTTAACTTACGAACAAAAACTGTTATGGAAAGCATCAACATTGACTTCGATGATAACACCCAACTGACTTCCGAACACTCTACTTCAGAACTCAAGCTTAATACTGTTACTTCTGACTATCTTTCAGGTTCCAGAGAATCCGAAATTGATGCTATTTTTCAAGATTTTCTGGGAGACGAAGTTGTGTCAGAAGCTATGTCACCTCCACATTTGCAGATACCAGATATTCTCCAAGCCTCAGGCATTACTCTCTACGGTCACCTTCGTTTCATCTGTCACGTCTATTTGTCCGGAAGTTCCCACTACTCCTACATACGCCGATCAAGAAGCTACTGTTCCATCATACGAGGGAGACACAAGGACAGGTGACAAAACAGATATCAGAAGGACATACAGAAGAAAATAAAGAAGATTTTGTGTTTCCAGATGAAATCATTTCGTCAAATAATACAACCCAATCAATTTCTCAACCCAGAATGACGAAATGGACTAAATCTCACACACCAGATCTTATAATTGGTAGTCCTTCTGAGGGGTCGAACACGATGCGCTACGCAAATGAAGCATTCTTTGTTAATTTTCTTAGTATGATCGAACCTAAACGTGTACATGAAGCCTTAGTTGAACCAAGTTGGGTGGATGCTATGCAGGAAGAACTACTTCAATTCGAAAGAAATAAAGTTTGGCGTCTTGTTCCTTTACCAAAAGGCAAAGTTGCTATTGGCACAAAATGGGTATTTAGGAACAAAGAGGATGAAGATGGAATTGTTGTCAGAAATAAAGCTCGTTTGGTGGCTAAAGGTTACTGTCAAGAGGAAGGTATCGATTATGATGAAACCTTTGCTCCTGTTGCAAGACTAGAAGCAATAAGATTATTCTTGGCTTTCTCTGCATACAAAAACTTCAAAGTCTACCAAATGGATGTTAAATGTGCATTTCTTAATGGATGTCTAAAAGAAGAAGTGTATGTTGAACAACCTGATGGTTTCAAAGATGCAAGATATCCGTAATATGTTTATCTTCTTGACAAAGCTTTGTATGGTCTAAAGCAAGCCCCAAGAGCCTGGTATGAACGACTATCGAAATTTACGATCGGCAAAGGATATGAAAAAGGTAAAATCGATACAACTCGTTCATCAAAAGAGGCAAAGGTATGTTAACTATAGTTCAAATTTACGTGGATGACATAATATTTGGTTCTACTCATCAAACAGAAGTTGATTTGTTTTCTAAGTTGATGGAAACTGAATTTGAAATGAGTATGATGGGAGAATTAACTTTCTTCCTAGGACTTCAAGTTAAGCAAAGCACCTCTGGTATCTTTATAAATCAGGCAAAATATGTTTCTGACATGCTTAAAAAGTTTCATCTTCAAAACTCATCATCCATGAAAACACCTATCTCTCCCGGTATGAAATTAGGACTCGACTCCTCCGGTAAATCGGTTGATATTACCGGCTACGGAGGAATGATTGGTTCTCTTTTATATTTAACGACAAGTAGACACGATATTATGTTTGCCACTTGTCTTTGTGCTCGTTATCAAGCTAATCCTAAAGAGTCTCATTTGAGTTCGTAAAAAGAATTTTTAGGTACTTAAAAGGTTCACCATCGTTGGGCCTTTGGTATCCTAAAAATTACTGGATTTGATTTAATGGCGTATACGTATTCGATCATGCGGGTTGTAAGCTTGACGGAAAAAGTACATCGGGTAGTTGTCAACTTCGGGAAATCGACTTATAAGTTGGACATCCAAGAAACAAAGCTGCGTATCCACATCTACGGAAGGCCGAATATGTTCTTCTTGCTAGTTGTTGTTCACAAGTTATTTGGATGAAGACCCAACTCGGAGATTATGGTCCGATATACGATAAGATTCCCATCCTCGTGATTCTAAAAGTGCTATCGCCATTACGGAAAATCCGGTTCGGCATTCCAAAACAAAGCATATCGATGTCGTATCATTTCATCAAGGATCATGTCGAAAAGGGTACAATCGAAATGTATTTTGTTTCTGCGATTATCAACTTGCGATATTTTCACAAAAGCTCTTGATGAGAGACGTTTTAACTTCTTAATTAGCAAGTTGGGAATGCTTAATATGTAACAATGATTTCTTCGAAGCATCCGAAGCCTACGAACTATTCTGACGATACTTCAGAAGTCATCAGAAGTCTCTGATGCTTTCTGAACTCTTCAGAACACTTCAGAAGCCTCTGAGTTACTCTGATTTTCTGTTTCATAATAATATTTTTCTTTCAAGAGAAATCATAAAGTGCAGATTGAGAAACGAGGTAAAGAAGCTACTACAGGGGGAGTTCACCATTCAAGGGGGAGTTTACCATTCAAGGGGGAGTTTCACAATGCAGAAGATATTCGTCTAAGTCTAACTGCGTTAGGTTTGTCTTCGATTTACTATTTCACTTAAATTTTATTTGAATCTATCTGCTCTGAGTTTCTCTTGCCGCCAAGGTCTCTTAGACTTTTTGATTCATCTCAAATTTTTTTTAATATAAATCAAGTCGACATGTTTTTCAACTAAATTTTCTATAAATTGATATTTCTTATAATTTCCATTAAATATATAAATTCAATCAACTCTTGCCTCCAAGGTTGTTTAAATCTATATGTTTAATGCAAATTTTTCTTTATTATTCTTTTATAGAAACTAAACTCTCATGTGATTTTTGTTTTCACTTGACTGATTTTTAAACTTAAATAAATAAAATTAAGATTAAAATCTGTGTTTATTCAATTAATTCAAAATTAATTGCTTAATTAAACAGATTTTTTTTTACTTTTGTTTATTTCTGCTTTTAAGAAAAACAGCCTCTGCTACTAAATCATCATCATACATGTGTCTCGTCGTACACGTGTCCCCAATCGAAACACTGCATGTGTATACCCGCGTGCTTAATAACCCCTTCCCATTCTACAGTTTCTCTCTCACATAAAACCCCCAATTTCAACCTTCATCTTCTTCCTCGCAAAAATTCCCTAAATCAGTGTTCATTCTCTTTGCAAAGACAAAGTGTTCTACTGTCAAGCATTCAAAATTTCAAAATGGCTTCCAACTGTGCCCGTCCTTCCAACAATGATGAAGAAAGAATCATCGACTCAACTGCTGATAGTACTCCCATTGTGAAACTGCCATTGAAGGCGAACAATGTGCAGGTACTGCTCAACCCTAACACTTATCAACCGGAATTTCGCATCATGATCGAGTTTCTACAACAACACCAGTTGAATCGAGCCCTAACCCTAACCAACCCAAACATCCCTGAAATCTATGTCCAAGAACTGTGGCAAACAATGATCATCAAAACTGATGAAACACTCGCCGGTTCTATCACCCATCCTGAACAAGTGGAAATTGCTGTTCAAATCCCCATCACCAAAAGAAAACTTGCCAAATATTTCCATCTTCCCCTTTCAGTGATCGAAGTGGATGGGCAAACCATTCCCAATCCTGCCCTAGAAGAAAACCCTTCCACAGAAGCCCTCCTAGCCTTCATCAATCTTCTGGGTTACAATGAACCTCTTACAAAGCTGTCCGAATTCAAGAGGAAGAAGTTGCCCCCAATGTGGAATCTACTCGTCTCCATTCTCAACAAGATCCTAACTCGCAAAATAGGTTCTGCTGGATCGAGCTAGCCGAAACATTCTGACTATAATGTATGGGATGTTCTTCAATCGACCCTTGGACTATGCAAGTCTCATCTTCCAAGAGATCAAAGCAGCTGTGCACACTAAGGTGATCCATCAGAGTCAGGGAAAGCCACTACCAGCACTCATGTTCCCAAGATTTCTATCTCTCATCACTCATCCTGCAATTGGGGCAATCGAAGCTCCCCTGATTCAGCCATTCTGCAAAATTGCATCAATGAGCTCCCATAGATCAACCATCGACAGCATCGGCTACTTCCGCACCCGCAGAATTATCCAGGTACATGCTAAACCTAATCCCATCTAGCTCTTCTAATCTCCAAATCTATAGAAGCTCTATGGTTTTCTCGAACGAGAGAATTCCTACCCCGCAGCACTTAGAGCCAGGTGTAGGTGGTCAGGGGTCTGGTGAGCATGAGCTTGAAAAAAATAGGAGTGAACATCCGAGTGCTTCTACCCATGCCGACCTTCTATTAAATGAAGGTACAGAAGATGTCCTCAGAGACACATATGAGTGTTCCTCTCCTATTCCCCAAAGGGCAACCACAACTTCTGAGGTTGATGTCACCACGTCTCCACTCATTGACTTAGAACAGCCCAGTTCAAACCACCAAGAAACCAGCCGTTCAGAGGATCCTTCTTCTTCTGAATCAATTTCATCTGGGGAAAGCACCTCCACTTCATCATCCTCTCAAAAGGATGATGATGATAATATAAGAGTTCATTCGCCCCAGAACTCGCCACTTCCTTCACCACATGTTCATGTCTCCGTGACTGACATACCAATACGCACAGAGGATGAGTCCACATCCTCTCCTAGGATAGATGCTAATGAATTCCCATCAGAGGGGTTACAGCCTAGGAATGCACCTCTTACCGGAGTGTTTACACTTCACCAAGGTAAGCATACTGTCTTCAGCACCTCATCCTCTGATGATGAGGATAATGTTGAAACAGTCAGAACAACCGAAGAGGAGCCTGTGAATAACAGCCCTCAAGGACTGGTTGGAAGTCCTTCTACACTCAACGTCAAAACAGGTGTAGAAGGCCCCTCTGAACGCGAGGGTAAAGGGGCTCCATGTGTTGGAGATGCACCGGTTACATCTTCTGATTTCGTCACAAATGCAGCGTTCTTGGCATTTGCTGATCAAATTCAGAGATCTGTGGAAGATCTAAAATTATCCGTGACCACTAACAATTCTCTTCTTCTGAGCCTTCAATTTAAAATTGAAAGTCAGAACTCTCTCTTAGCAGATCTTCAGCGCCAAATGAGTACCTCTCAAGAAGATCAGAAGGCCTATTTTGCTGAACAATTTTTGCTCTTGAAAAATGGTCTTCAAGCAAATACAGAGGCAATCTCTCAACTTCCAGAATCTCTACGTGCCTCTGTAGACTACAACTCTCTGGTGGCCGACATACAGAAGATTATCAAGACCATCATTCCTTCTGATGATCCCTCTGGGTCTACGCTCGTCAAGAAATCTGATCTCGCCTCTTTCCAGAAAATTATTCTTGAGCGAATGTCTACCATCGCTTCAAAGTACTCTTCCAAGCCCTCCACATCCTCAACAGACCAGAAAATTGCTGCCATCGAATCTACTCTATCTCAACTCGTGCCTCTGGTTTCTTCTATTGCTGAGGCGTTTAATGCCAAGAAGAAAGCCAAGGAAGCAAGGGCTTGCAAAAAGGCAGAGCTGAAAAGAAAACATTCTGAGGATCAGGATCCTGATTCTCAGAAGGGGGAGAAAGGTCCTGAGCCTAAGCAAGCCAAACAAACACCACCAGAACCAAACACGACCACCGCTGACTCTTCAACTCCAAAACCATCACAGCAACCTTCTTCTTCAAAACAAGTGCCAATCACTCCAACACCTCTGGCTACGCATTCTGGGCCTCTACCTAGAGATCCAGATCTAGCTAAGTTCATTCTGGATCTTATGGGAAAAAGCAGAATCCCGAGCTCTCCGGCTGAAAGGGCTGAAATAGTCGAGCTCACGAAGAACGAGAACGAGCTAAAGCCGCAAAGGAAAGAGCTAAAGCCGAAAGAGAAGAAAGGGCCGCAGAGGAGGATGAGGAAGTGTTCGTAGCCGAAAAAGAAAAAGAAGAAGAGATAATACGCCGAGGCTAATTGTTGAAGAACAAATAGAGATAGAGAGGGCCGAAAGAGAGAATGCGGAAAGAGAGAAGGCTAGACTTGAAGAAGAACTACGAGACAGAATTTTGAAGCCAAGAAAGAGCAAGAGTCGGAAGCGAGAGGCCGCTCGAAGCGAGAAAGAGATCAAGAGGAGAATTTGAAGAAAAATTAAATAAAGTTGGAAACATTGAACTTCCAACACTTGAAGTTGAGAAAAGGCACATGTATGCTCCAACAGATCGGTAAGATTTATCTCATGATGCCTAACTTCGCAAACCAATACAATGTAAGCAATGAAGTTAAAGATAACTTCATGGCTCATAAACAAGACGAAAGACGGTTTTCACTATCGCTCCAATTACAAAGATCACAAAACCATGAAACATAAGCGTTTCAAGATACACCCATTTGGTACACAATCTACGAGATAGTCGGATCAAACAACAAGAGTTATTACATATGTGATAATGATCTGTTGTCCATCCATCCAAATTCGATCTCATTTTTCGGGAAGAATTTATGAAGACTCGGCTTTCGAACGCAAAGATCCACAAGACCATGTTGCCTACACTAGAATTATTCTATGTATGAAATCATACATTAGATACAAAAGGCGAGTCGACTTCTAGATTGGCTTAAATTTCAAAATGGATAATCTCCGCTATCTCTCGCACCAAATGAGGAACTTGAAGGGATAAGCAAATTCGAGTGGGTAGACTTCTTCTTGAACCGAAGAGGGAATCATCTTCAAAAGACCAAATGGAAAGAGCTTCTTTCGCATCAAAGAAGCTCACAAATACTCTTCTGAGGTAGTCTACATCATCAAGTGCTATGCTGGCTTAGACACGACAAATCCAGAAGTTGCAAAGAAAGTAGAGAAAAGACTTGATGGACTTCGAAGAAGAACGAGCTTATCAATAATATTTCAAGTATCATTGCCGCCGTTGATCCTCTCGAAGAAAGTTTTTTTGACTTCATACTTAGGGGGAGAATGTTAGAAATTAAAGTATGAGTCAAAGAAGAGATGTCTACAAAAGTCAACACACTATTCTTGTTATAACTAATTGTTGTTAGACGCTCCCTTTTAGACACATGGCACTTTGTAATTGGCTAGCATTTTGACTTTCTGTTTTTGTAACAGTATAAATAGCATTATATTGTGTTTGTAAAAGATGTCGATCAATATATTTACATTTTGAAGAATATTGTGCGTAATTCATAACTTTGTCTACTTTGATTCAAAGTTATCATTTCATAATCTTTGTTCTTCATTCTGTTTACTGTTCTATTGATTTAGATTGTTAATTGATCTGCTTCCGCATTTCACTTTGATTCAATACTCTCAATTAACAATCGGTTTAAAGGAATCTGGAACCAACATGTGTGTTGTGGTGAAGATCATTTTTATTATGATCAATGCAGCCATAACTCTGAATGTGTGAATTATATTCATAACAGATCTGCACAATTTTCAAACAATTATAACTCCAGTTGGAAAAACCATCCAAACTTTTCTTGGAACAGCCCTTTTTTGAATCCACCAGCTGTGAAAGAACAAAGGCAGAATTTTCAACAAACCACTTCTCAAAATTTTCAGTATTATGCTCCTCAGAATCTGTGACAACTGTCAAAATTCGAGCTTTCAGGTTAGTTTCTATTAAGTTTATTAGTATTATATAGTTTAAATTTTAGGATTAAGAGTTAGTTGGTTTAGAATAGCCGAAAAACCCCTAGCATTTCCGGTAGTCGCTTAAAAATGTCCGGTTCCGACCCGTAACTGTCCGAAACTTCCAATACAGTGCCAAATGCTCTAATTTATACCCAATGTATATAAAATATATAGTTTTAATGTTTCAAATATAAAACTTCTATTTTTATAGAATTTTATCACTTTTGGGCTTACATTTTGAGGAAAAAGGGCCAAAAATTGAGAAAATGACATTGTATTCTTAATTGGGCTTGAGTTTTATTTTATTTATAAAACAAATATATGATTTTGAGAGGAGTGGGCCCCCATAGCCAGCCTCCTCTCTAAACCCCCATATAAATACATTTTTTTTCATTTTTCTCCTCATTTTGCATGTTCAAAATTCAAAATTTGCTCTCACCTCTCTCTCTCTCTAGAAGTGAAGAGACATTTTCTCCCTCTCTAAAACAAAAACTCCAGCCATTTCTCATTTCAAATCATCATCAAGATCAAGTTCATACAAGGATTTAGAAGCTCTAATCATCATCCAAACAAGGTAACAACTTTACCCTCATTTTCTTACCATTTTTGGGTGAAAACCCCACTTTTCTTACATTTTTTTTAGCTACTTCTTCTAATATCCAAAAATTCTGAGTTTGTGGAGAGATTTTACACCAAAACATGTAAAATGTTTATAAAATGGTGATAATCTATGACCTACACAAATAAAACTCAAGAGAATAGGGGAAAAATCATGATTTTATGTGTTCTTGAACAAAAATGGTTATTTTGGTTCTCGCGTTCATGCATGTGTATAAATCGTCAATTTCTTACAATTTTTATGTTCAAATATCATGAATCTTCTTTCTACAAGTTTATTTAGTGAGTTGGGGTTCTAATCCAAGTGGTCTCACTCAAAAACGTTGAGTTTTGACCCCCCAAATGCTCATAACAAGATGCATGTGCATCTGGAAGTTCAACGGTAGGTAAACTCTACTTTGAACGACCATAACTCTTTGAATATTCCTCCAAATCACTTGATTCTTCTTCTGGAAGTTAGCTTAATGAGTGTGCAATCTGTCAGCTAATGGCAGAATTGTGCATGCAACTTTGTAGTGTCATACCTCCTTCATAACTTCTTGAAAATCAGTGAATCTTATCTCAAAAGTTTCCTTTATGAGTTATGATTCCAATCCAACTGGAAATTCTAGAAAACACTAAGTATAACTCCTTAAGTGAGTGATTCACTAACATGGTGTAATCTGTTTTACCGGTTGTGGTATAATATTTTGCATGAATTATTTGAACCACTTGTACATGTCCAAAAGGCATGAAATTTGGTCACAAAGACCATAACTCAGTAGTTTATCTTATATAAAAATATAGGAAACTAGATCATTTTGGAAGCCCTTGAAAACGGATCATTTTTAGGACAATTAGTTTCTGTCCAGAAGAGAAATTCTGGACTTAATTGATTTTTATAAATATTGATCATGTGATGGATAATAAGATCACTTTCGGTATAAATTACGATATTAATGAGCATATGGGCATTTTGTATAATTGGACATATATAGACACTTATGGGCTTAAGATTTATTCACCTCTAAGTAGTATTAGACCTATAAGTGACGGTTTTGAGTATTACTCTTTGATAGGGAAGCGTTAGGTCGTTGTGCGGAGATTCGGATTGTATTGTTTTGCTTTGCGGAGCGTTGCTATAAGGTGAGTATTCACAGCCCCTCTTTCAAAGTGTTTTATACGTTTTGGGGTGAAAAGCATGATTGAATGTGTTTTATGAGCCATTGTCATTATGATTATGAAATCTTGTTAAATTTGATGTTGTGGGCACTAAGGCATGTACACTAATAGTTATATTGAGTAAAATGTAACATAAAAGTTTGTACACTACTATTAACTCAAGTGAGGAGCCGAGGGTATTTGTGGATAGCGCTATTTGGACGGACAATCCCACCTAAAAACCGATAAGTAGGGGTGTGGATAGCAATCCCACCTAGAAACTACAGGTAGGGGTGCACGATACTTAAAAACGAAGGTTCTACATATGTGGGGTATTAGTCCCACCGCTAAGGTAGAATTAAAAAATATTGTTTTGTGGTCGAAAGGTTTAGTGGTGGCTCTTTATATACAAAAATTAGAGTACATAATGCCTTAACGTTTTAAGATATTAATAAGTGCCAAAAATTTATTTTGCTCATATTCACTCACACAATTGGATTTTTTTTTAAATATCGAAACCTGTGAACTCACCAACTCTTTGTAGTTGACTTTGTTTTTTTCATGCTTTTCAGGGGTAAGAAAAGATTAACCGAATCTTTCTTTTATGTGGGCGCATCGACATCAACCATCTTGTTTATTTGAAAACTGTTTAGTTGAAACACTTGGTTTATTTTGTTTTTGTTAGAACTTGTAATTGATGCAAAATGTAAAATTTTAAACTTAAACTGTTGTTTATTTGAATGGATGGTTGGTGTTGTTTTTATCCTATTGTTATGAAATCTTGCGCTATCACGCCTCGTGTTTCCGCTTTAGCGGGGTGTGACAGACTTGGTATCAGAGCCATAGGTTATAGAGAACACCGGTTTTTCTAAACAAATACTATAACCAAAAGTTTTCGAAAACTGTTTTTTTTTTTTTAAAAAAAAAAAAAAAAAGCTTAGTACTAGTATAATTGGAATAAGTGTCGACTTAGCATATTGATATTAGGCAAAGCCTGATCACCTATGTCTAATTCAATATGTATAGGGGAGACATGGAACAATTATATTGGGAACTTCTTGCCCAAATGGAAAGCATGGTCATAAGTGTGAGTTTGCATAAGTATTTTAATTTATTTTTTTTACTAAAGTGCATTTAGTAATTAAATTTGTTACTGCCGCAGTTTAAAATGTCTAGCTCTTTTTCCACTCCCGATCACTCCCCCGACGAATCCGGGTACTTTACTAGCCTCCCTAGGAGGAACCAGCCCATGCTTGAAGAGAGTGATCCGTCTGAGGAAAGTGACGCGGCCACCCGAGAGACTTCTGTGGAGACTTCTGTACCTGCGCCACCTTCGGTCGATGTGGCTGGACCGTCACGCGGACCTAGGACTATTCGGACAGCCCGAAAGCGTGTCCTTCCTGGCCGAAGGGTAGTATTCACGGTTTCGTCCGACCCGTCGGGCGAACCAGCTGGATCGCGATCTCGATCGCGAAGCGTGACGCCTCCGTCTCCGGCCGTGAGAGTTCCAGAGCCGCAGCCTCAAGGGATGACGGCAACCGAGAACCTCTGGGTCACAGGATTGGAGGTTCAGATACAGGGACAGCGAGATAGACTAGAAGAGTTTAAGCAGGCCTTAGAAAGCATTCTTACAGTCTTGCACACTCAAGACGAGATCACTACGGGGATCAGGGTGATCGCACATGAGGCCGGGAGGGCTACTCGGAGGCTGTACACGTATCTGTCTTGGGCATTAGGAGCACTGATGGTGATGATAGGAGTATTGATTTGGGTAATGATCCATTAGGGAACTTCTGTTATTAAGAATCTTTTGGAGGACCATATTTGCTTTTGAGGCTTGTAGCCTAGATGTTTAAGATTAAACAATTTTATGTTATTTGGGTTGTACTTTAAAACTTATGTTTGAATTACTTTGGTTTATTTTTGATAATTATGTAAGTTATCTATTTATCTCATGTTGTTTTGAAATGTATGTGTTCGTGAGTAGTATTGGCTGTATGTTATAAGATGTGTATGATTTAGGAAGTAGATTTATAATGGCCATTGTAACACAAAATTGACTAAAACTCAATTTAAAATCGTGTTTAGAACAATGCCTCCAAGAAGAGAGAATTCCGAAGTTGCGAGACTTGTGTCCGAACAACTCATGGCTGCACTTCCGAACATTGTTAGTCAAGTGGCAGCTGGCCTAAACAATAATCAAAACAACAGTCAAGGGTCTGGAAACAGAGAATGTACATATAAATCCTTTAGGAGCTGTAACCCTAAAGAATTTCATGGAACTGAGGGAGCCGTGGGATTATTAACTTGGATAGAGAGCATGGAGTATGTGCTCCATATTAGCAAATGTACCGAAGGTAAGAAGGTAGAGTTTGCTACATGCTTATTACAAGGACGAGCGTTAACATGGTGGAATATACAAGTACAAACCCGTGGTCGAGAAGTCGCTAACGATGCCTTACGTGGGAGGATTTCAAGAAAATGTTGAAAGAAGAATACCGCCCAAGAAGCGAAATTCGTGTGGAAGCGGAATTGTGGAATCATGAAATGAGAGGGAATGATATCGACTCCTACACAGCCCGATTTCATGAATTGGCAAAAATGGTACCGCATCTGGTAACGCCTGAAGAGAACCGCGTTGATAGGTATGTTTGGGGATTATCTCCGGAGATACGCGGGGATGTTACCTCAAAGAAACCCAAAAACTCTACAAGAGGCGATAAGTTCGGCAACCGTACTCACAAACAATGCTACTCGCTCGGGATTGTTTGTAAGGGATAAGGCACAAGGGAAGAGAAAACTGGATGAACCAATGAGAAAGCAGCTTGGAAAAAAGACAAGCAAGGAACAAAGAACTACAGGTAACTACGGAATTCAAACTCAACCTACAGAGAAAGGGAAAGGACCTTATCCCAAATGTGACAAATGCAATAGACAGCATACCGGACAATGTATTATCTGTCAAAAATGCAACAAAGGAGGTCATTATGCCAAGGATTGCAGGAGCACAGGAAGGCGAGCATGTTTTGAGTGTGGAAGCCCGGATCACTTTCGGAATACATGTCCACGATGGAATCAGAGACCGAACACTCATCAAGCAAGACCGGCCAACCGAGGAAATCAAGGAGGTCCGGCAAGAGGTCGAGTGTTTGAGATTGGAGCAGAGGAAGCAAGGCAAAACCCAGATGTTGTTACAGGTACGTTTCTTCTGAATAATCATTATGCGTCTGTACTATTTGATTCTGGAGCAGATAGGAGTTTTGTGGCGACAGAATTTAGATCAAAGATAAATTTAAAACCTCAAAAATTGAAAGAAATATATGTCATTGAATATGCCAACGGACAAGAATGTAGGGCTAAAGACATATTAATGAACTGCACCTTAAGTTTGGCCAATAGAGATTTTAGTATAGATCTAATACCGATTAAATTGGGAAGTTTCGACATAATCGTGGGTATGGATTGGTTGTCCAAAAACCGAGCTGAAATTTGTTGTTCCAAAAAGATCATTCGAGTTCCGTTACCCGAAGGGGGAAAACTCGAAGTACACGGCGAGAAAACTAGAAGGAGTGTTAAAATAGTAACGTGTATGAAAATGCGAAAGCATTTGAGAAAGGACGGTATTGTCTTTCTAGCTCACGTTAAGAATAAGAAAGCTAAAGAAAAACGCGTTCAAGTTATTCCTATAGTTCGGGACTTTCCCGAAGTATTCCCAGACGACTTGCCTGGAATACCCCCGCCAAGACAAGTTGAATTTCACATCGATTTAATTCCTGGAGCTGCGCCCGTGGCGAAATCACCATACCGGTTAGCGCCATCCGAGATGCGAGAACCGTCGAACAACTTCAGGAGTTACTCGATAAGGGATTCATCAGACCCAGCTCTTCACCTTGGGGAGCTCCAATCTTATTTGTTAAAAAGAAAGATGGATCTTTTCGAATGTGTATCGATTATAGGGAACTCAACAAGTTGACAATTAAGAACCGATACCCCCTTCCCCGGATTGATGATTTGTTTGACCAACTTCAAGGTGCAACGTACTTCTCGAAGATCGATCTTAGGTCTGGATATCATCAAATGAGAGTGCGAGAAGAAGATATCCCCAAGACGGCCTTTAGGACTCGATACGGTCACTACGAGTTCCTAGTCATGCCATTTGGTCTAACAAACGCACCGGCAGTCTTCATGGATTTGATGAATAGAGTATGTCGACCAAACCTAGACAAATTCGTGATCGTATTTGTAGATGATATACTCATTTATTCTCGAGACAAAAAGGAGCATGAGCAACACTTGAAGTTGATACTGGAATTGCTCAGAGACGAGAGGTTGTACGCGAAATTCTCTAAATGTGAATTCTCGATTCGTGAGGTACACTTTCTTGGCCATGTGGTGAATGAAAAGGGGATCCAAGTTGATCCAGCTAAGATTGAGGCCATTAAGAAATGGGAAGCCCCAAAGACACCGACCGAGATCCGACAATTTCTGGGATTGGCAGGTTATTACCGGCGATTTATCGAGAATTTCTCGAAGATCGCGCAACCACTAACTACTCTAACACAAAAAGATAAAAAGTTTATTTGGGGAGAGAAACAAGAAGAAGCCTTCCAGACGCTCAAACACAAGTTATGCAACGCACCAATTCTGGCTCTACCTGAAGGAGTCGAAAACTTCATAGTCTACTGTGATGCTTCACATCAGGGAATGGGCTGCGTGTTAATGCAAAAAGACAAAGTTATTGCATACGCTTCGAGACAACTAAAGATTCACGAGAAGAATTACACCACTCATGATTTGGAATTAGGGGCGGTGGTGTTCGCACTCAAAATCTGGAGACACTACCTATACGGCACCAAGTGCACCATTTTCACTGATCATAAAAGCCTCCAACACATCCTTGACCAGAAAATGCTCAATATGAGGCAGAGAAGATGGGTGGAACTACTTAATGACTACGACTGTGAAATAAAGTACCATCCGGGAAAAGCTAATGTGGTAGCCGACGCGTTAAGCCGAAAGGAAAGAGTAAAACCAACAAGAGTATGTGCTATGGGAGTAATGGTCCAAACGAGTTTAAAAACTCAAATTATTGAAGCACAAAGAGAAGTTTTAAAAGAAGAAAATAGGAAGAATGAAACCTTGCAACATTTAGAGAAAGAAATTGAAATGCAAGAGGATGGTGTGTATTACTTCAAGAATAAAGCATGGGTACCGAAGGTTGGTGATTTACGGTCAACCATTTTGGATGAAGCCCATCGATCCAGATATTCAATTCATCCAGGAGCAGATAAAATGTATAAGGATTTGAAGGAGTATTATTGGTGGCCGGGAATGAAGAAAGATATTGCTGTATTCGTAAGCAAGTGCCTGACTTGTGCTAAGATAAAGGCCGAACATCAGAAACCATCTGGTTTACTCCAACAACCTGAAATACCACAGTGGAAGTGGGAGCAAATAACAATGGATTTCGTAACTAAATTACCCAGAACTGGAAAGGGGCACGACACAATATGGGTTATAGTAGACCGACTTACCAAATCGGCTCATTTCATCCCCATTCGCGAAGATTTCAGTATGGAAAGGCGTGCGCAAATCTATATTAATGAAATAGTTACACGTCATGGTGTGCCTATTTCCATTATTTCGGACAGAGATACACGATTTACATCGCGTTTTTGGCAATCACTCCAAAAGGCATTGGGTACACGTTTGGATTATAGCACCGCCTATCATCCTCAAACGGATGGACAATCGGAAAGAACTATTCAAACGCTAGAGGATATGTTACGGGCTTGCGCAATAGATTTCGGTGGAAGTTGGGATACCCACCTGCCACTTGTTGAATTCTCCTATAACAACAGCTATCATACCAGCATACAATGTGCACCGTACGAAGCTCTATACGGACGTAAGTGCAGATCGCCGCTTAGCTGGGTAGAAGTCGGAGATAGACAGCTGACAACGCCTGATATTATCCAGGTAAACTCTACTTTGAACGACCATAACTCTTTGAATAATCCTCCAAATCACTTGATTCTTCTTCTGGAAGTTAGCTTAATGAGTTACCTTTCATATGCATCTGATTTCATTCAAAAATATGGTGATTTGAGGTTTCAAATGATTAAAACAAAATGAGTGTGCAAACTGTCAAACAATGACAGAATTGTGCATGCATGTTCAAATGGCCATATCTCTTTCAAAACTCAATGAAAAAGGTTGATTCTTCCTTTGAGAGTTATATTTATGAGTTATCTTCAGTTTGCAAGTGAAATCACTTAAAAATATGGAGTTTTGACCCTCCAAACACCTAAAATACTTTAGGTGTGCAATCTGTGAAACCACCAGCAGCTAAACTCTACTTTGTGTGTTAGTATCTCCTTTGTTATTTGTCTTTAATGCATGATTCTTTTTCTAGAACTTCATTTTATGAGTTAGGATTCATATGGATCCAGTTTCATGCAAAAATATGAAGTCTTGAGGCACTAACCAATTTATTTAAGTTAAGTGTGCAATCTGTCAGCTAATGGCAGAATTGTGCATGCAACTTTGTAGTGTCATACCTCCTTCATAACTTCTTGAAAATCAGTGAATCTTATCTCAAAAGTTTCCTTTATGAGTTATGATTCTAATCCAACTGGAAATTCTAGAAAACACTAAGTATAACTCCTTAAGTGAGTGATTCACTAACATGGTGTAATCTGTTTTACCGGTTGTGATATAATATTTTGCATGAATTATTTGAACCACTTGTACATGTCCAAAAGGCATGAAATTTGGTCACAAAGACCATAACTCAGTAGTTTATCTTATATAAAAATATAGGAAACTAGATCATTTTGGAAGCCCTTGAAAACGGATCATTTTTAGGACAATTAGTTTCTGTCCAGAAGAGAAATTCTGGACTTAATTGATTTTTATAAATATTGATCATGTGATGGATAATAAGATCACTTTCGGTATAAATTACGATATTAATGAGCATATGGGCATTTTGTATAATTGGACATATATAGACACTTATGGGCTTAAGATTTATTCACCTCTAAGTAGTATTAGACCTATAAGTGACGGTTTTGAGTATTACTCTTTGATAGGGAAGCGTTAGGTCGTTGTGCGGAGATTCGGATTGTATTGTTTTGCGTTGCGGAGCGTTGCTATAAGGTGAGTATTCACAGCCCCTCTTTCAAAGTGTTTTATACGTTTTGGGGTGAAAAGCATGATTGAATGTGTTTTATGAGCCATTGTCATTATGATTATGAAATCTTGTTAAATTTGATGTTGTGGGCACTAAGGCATGTACACTAATAGTTATATTGAGTAAAATGTAACATAAAAGTTTGTACACTACTATTAACTCAAGTGAGGAGCCGAGGGTATTTGTGGATAGCGCTATTTGGACGGACAATCCCACCTAAAAACCGATAAGTAGGGGTGTGGATAGCAATCCCACCTAGAAACTACGTAGGGGTGCACGATACTTAAAAACGAAGGTTCTACATATGTGGGGTATTAGTCCCACCGCTAAGGTAGAATTAAAAATATTGTTTTGTGGTCGAAAGATTTAGTGGTGGCTCTTTATATACAAAAATTAGAGTACATAATGCCTTAACGTTTTAAGATATTAATAAGTGCCAAAAATTTATTTTGCTCATATTCACTCACACAATTGGATTTTTTTTTAAATATCGAAACCTGTGAACTCACCAACTCTTTGTAGTTGACTTTGTTTTTATCATGCTTTTCAGGAGTAAGAAAAGATTAACCGAATCTTTCTTTTATGTGGGCGCATCGACATCAACCATCTTGTTTATTTGAAAACTGTTTAGTTGAAACACTTGGTTTATTTTGTTTTTGTTAGAACTTGTAATTGATGCAAAATGTAAAATTTTAAACTTAAACTGTTGTTTATTTGAATGGATGGTTGGTGTTGTTTTTATCCTATTGTTATGAAATCTTGCGCTATCACGCCTCGTGTTTCCGCTTTAGCGGGGTGTGACAGACTTGGTATCAGAGCCATAGGTTATAGAGAACACCGGTTTTTCTAAACAAATACTATAACCAAAAGTTTTCGAAAACTGTTTTTTTTTTTTTAAAAAAAAAAAAAAAAGCTTAGTACTAGTATAATTGGAATAAGTGTCGACTTAGCATATTGATATTAGGCAAAGCCTGATCACCTATGTCTAATTCAATATGTATAGGGGAGACATGGAACAATTATATTGGGAACTTCTTGCCCAAATGGAAAGCATGGTCATAAGTGTGAGTTTGCATAAGTATTTTAATTTATTTTTTTTACTAAAGTGCATTTAGTAATTAAATTTGTTACTGCCGCAGTTTAAAATGTCTAGCTCTTCTTCCACTCCCGATCACTCCCCCGACGAATCCGGGTACTTTACTAGCCTCCCTAGGAGGAACCAGCCCATGCTTGAAGAGAGTGATCCGTCTGAGGAAAGTGACGCGGCCACCCGAGAGACTTCTGTGGAGACTTCTGTACCTGCGCCACCTCCGGTCGATGTGGCTGGACCGTCACGCGGACCTAGGACTATTCGGACAGCCCGAAAGCGTGTCCTCCCTGGCCGAAGGTAGTATTCACGGTTCCGTCCGACCCGTCGGGCGAACCAGCTGGATCGCGATCTCGATCGCGAAGCGTGACGCCTCCGTCTCCGGCCGTGAGAGTTCCAGAGCCGCAGCCTCAAGGGATGACGGCAACCGAGAACCTCTGGGTCACAGGATTGGAGGTTCAGATACAGGGACAGCGAGATAGACTAGAAGAGTTTAAGCAGGCCTTAGAAAGCATTCTTACAGTCTTGCACACTCAAGACGAGATCACTACGGGGATCAGGGTGATCGCACATGAGGCCGGGAGGGCTACTCGGAGGCTGTACACGTATCTGTCTTGGGCATTAGGAGCACTGATGGTGATGATAGGAGTATTGATTTGGGTAATGATCCATTAGGGAACTTCTGTTATTAAGAATCTTTTGGAGGACCATATTTGCTTTTGAGGCTTGTAGCCTAGATGTTTAAGATTAAACAATTTTATGTTATTTGGGTTGTACTTTAAAACTTATGTTTGAATTACTTTGGTTTATTTTTGATAATTATGTAAGTTATCTATTTATCTCATGTTGTTTTGAAATGTATGTGTTCGTGAGTAGTATTGGTTGTATGTTATAAGATGTGTATGATTTAGTAAGTAGATTTATAATGGCCATTGTAACACAAAATTGACTAAAACTCAATTTAAAATCGTGTTTAGAACAATGCCTCCAAGAAGAGAGAATTCTGAAGTTGCGAGACTTGTGTCCGAACAACTCATGGTCGCACTTCCGAACATTGTTAGTCAAGTGGCAGCTGGCCTAAACAATAATCAAAACACAGTCAAGGGTCTGGAAACAGAGAATGTACATATAAATCCTTTAGGAGCTGTAACCCTAAAGAATTTCATGGAACTGAGGGAGCCGTGGGATTATTAACTTGGATAGAGAGCATGGAGTATGTGCTCCATATTAGCAAATGTACCGAAGGTAAGAAGGTAGAGTTTGCTACATGCTTATTACAAGGACGAGCGTTAACATGGTGGAATATACAAGTACAAACCCGTGGTCGAGAAGCTGCTAACAGTCTTACGTGGGAGGATTTCAAGAAAATGTTGAAAGAAGAATACTGCCCAAGAAGCGAAATTCAGAAGCTGGAAGCGGAATTGTGGAATCATGAAATGAGAGGGAATGATATCGACTCCTACACGGCCGATTTCATGAATTGGCAAAAATGGTACCGCATCCGGTAACGCCCGAAGAGAACCGCGTTGATAGGTATGTTTGGGGATTATCTCCGGAGATACGCGGGGATGTTACCTCAGCAAACCCAAAAACTCTACAAGAGGCAGTAAGTTCGGCAACCAGACTCACAAACAATGCTACTCGCTCGGGATTGTTTGTAAGGGATAAGGCACAAGGGAAGAGAAAACTGGATGAACCAATGAGAAAGCAGCTTGGAAAAAAGACAAGCAAGGAACAAAGAACTACAGGTAACTACGGAATTCAAACTCAACCTACAGAGAAAGGGAAAGGACCTTATCCCAAATGTGACAAATGCAATAGACAAAGATACCTGGGACAATGTATTATCCGTCAAAAATGCAACAAAGGAGGTCATTATGCCAAGGATTGCGGGGAGCACGGAAGGCGAGCATGTTTTGAGTGTGGAAGCCCGGATCACTTTCGGAATACATGTCCACGATGGAATCAGAGACCGAACACTCATCAAGCAAGACCGGCCAACCGAGGAAATCAAGGAGGTCCGGCAAGAGGTCGAGTGTTTGAGATTGGAGCAGAGGAAGCAAGGCAAAACCCAGATGTTGTTACAGGTACGTTTCTTCTGAATAATCATTATGCGTCTGTACTATTTGATTCTGGAGCAGATAGGAGTTTTGTGGCGACAGAATTTAGATCAAAGATAAATTTAAAACCTCAAAAATTGAAAGAAATATATGTCATTGAATATGCCAACGGACAAGAATGTAGGGCTAAAGACATATTAATGAACTGCACCTTAAGTTTGGCCAATAGAGATTTTAGTATAGATCTAATACCGATTAAATTGGGAAGTTTCGACATAATCGTGGGTATGGATTGGTTGTCCAAAAACCGAGCTGAAATTTGTTGTTCCAAAAAGATCATTCGAGTTCCGTTACCCGAAGGGGGAAAACTCGAAGTACACGGCGAGAAAACTAGAAGGAGTGTTAAAATAGTAACGTGTATGAAAATGCGAAAGCATTTGAGAAAGGACGGTATTGTCTTTCTAGCTCACATTAAGAATAAGAAAGCTAAAGAAAAACGCGTTCAAGTTATTCCTATAGTTCGGGACTTTCCCGAAGTATTCCCAGACGACTTGCCTGGAATACCCCCGCCAAGACAAGTTGAATTTCACATCGATTTAATTCCTGGAGCTGCGCCCGTGGCGAAATCACCATACCGGTTAGCGCCATCTGAGATGCAGGAACTGTCAGAACAACTTCAGGAGTTACTCGATAAGGGATTCATCAGACCCAGCTCTTCACCTTGGGGAGCTCCAATCTTATTTGTTAAAAAGAAAGATGGATCTTTTTGAATGTGTATCGATTATAGGGAACTCAACAAGTTGACAATTAAGAACCGATACCCCCTTCCCCGGATTGATGATTTGTTTGACCAACTTCAAGGTGCAACGTACTTCTCGAAGATCGATCTTAGGTCTGGATATCATCAAATGAGAGCGCGAGAAGAAGATATCCCCAAGACGGCCTTTAGGACTCGATACGGTCACTACGAGTTCCTAGTCATGCCATTTGGTCTAACAAACGCACCGGCAGTCTTCATGGATTTGATGAATAGAGTATGTCGACCATACCTAGACAAATTCGTGATCGTATTTATAGATGATATACTCATTTATTCTCGAGACAAAAAGGAGCATGAGCAACACTTGAAGTTGATACCGGAATTGCTCGTAGACGAGAGGTTGTACGCGAAATTCTCTAAATGTGAATTCGGATTCGTGAGGTACACTTTCTTGGCCATGTGGTGAATGAAAAGGGGATCCAAGTTGATCCAAAATAAGATTGAGGCCATTAAGAAATTGGAAGCCCCAAAGACACCGACCGAGATCCGACAATTTTCGGGATTGGCTGTTATTACCGGCGATTTATCGAGAATTTCTCGAAGATCGCGCAACCACTAACGACTCTAACACAAAAAGATAAAAAGTTTATTTGGGGAGAGAAACAAGAAGAAGCCTTCCAGACGCTCAAACACAAGTTATGCAACGCACCAATTCTGGCTCTACCTGAAGGAGTCGAAAACTTCGTAGTCTCTTTGTGATGCTTCACATCAGGGAATGGGCTGCGTGTTAATGCAAAAAGACAAAGTTATTGCATACGCTTCGAGACAACTAAAGATTCACGAGAAGAATTACACCACTCATGATTTGGAATTAGGGGCGGTGGTGTTCGCACTCAAAATGCGGAGACACTACCTATACGGCACCAAGTGCACCATTTTCACCGATCATAAAAGCCTCCAACACATCCTTGACCGTAAAATGCTCAATATGAGGCGAGAGAAGATGGGTGGAAATACTTAATGACTACGACTGTGAAATAAAGTACCATCCGGGAAAAGCTAATGTGGTAGCCGACGCGTTAAGCCGAAAGGAAAGAGTAAAACCAACAAGAGTATGTGCTATGGGAGTAATGGTCCAAACGAGTTTAAAAACTCAAATTATTGAAGCACAAAGAGAAGTTTTAAAAGAAGAAAATAGGAAGAATGAAACCTTGCAACATTTAGAGAAAGAAATTGAAATGCAAGAGGATGGTGTGTATTACTTCAAGAATAAAGCATGGGTACCGAAGGTTGGTGATTTACGGTCAACCATTTTGGATGAAGCCCATCGATCCAGATATTCAATTCATCCAGGAGCAGATAAAATGTATAAGGATTTGAAGGAGTATTATTGGTGGCCGGGAATGAAGAAAGATATTCTTTGTATTCGTAAGCAAGTGCCACGACTTGTGCTAAGATAAAGGCCGAACATCAGAAATCATCTGGTTTACTCAACAAACCTGAAATACCACAGTGGAAGTGGGAGCAAATAACAATGGATTTCGTAACTAAATTACCCAGAACTGGAAAGGGGCACGACACAATATGGGTTATAGTAGACCGACTTACCAAATCGGCTCATTTCATCCTCATTCGCGAAGATTTCAGTATGGAAAGGCGTGCGCAAATCTATATTAATGAAATAGTTACACGTCATGGTGTGCCTATTTCCATTATTTCGGACAGAGATACACGATTTACATCGCGTTTTTGGCAATCACTCCAAAAGGCATTGGGTATACGTTTGGATTATAGCACCGCCTATCATCCTCAAACGGATGGACAATCGGAAAGAACTATTCAAACGCTAGAGGATATGTTACGGGCTTGCGCAATAGATTTCGGTGGAAGTTGGGATACCCACCTGCCACTTGTTGAATTCTCCTATAACAACAGCCTATCATACCGACATACAATGTGCACCGTACGAAGCTCTATACGGACGTAAGTGCAGATCACCGCTTAGCTGGGTAGAAGTCGGAGATAGACAGCTGACAACGCCTGATATTATCCAGGAAACCACTGATAAGATCTCAATCATCAAAGAAAGACTCAAGACAGCAAGAGACCGTCAGAAAAGTTATGCGGACAATCGGAGAAAGTCGTTGGAGTTTCAAGTGGGAGATAAAGTGCTATTAAAAGTGTCCCCATGGAAGGGACTGGTACGCTTCAGGAAGAGAGGCAAGCTGGGTCCCAGATACATTGGTCCATTCGAAATACTCGAAAGATCGGACCAGTGGCGTACAAGTTGAAGTTACCGCAAAATCTAAGCGCAATCCACGACACATTTCATGTGTCGAATCTAAAGAAATGCCTAGCAGATGAAACGTTGATGTTACCCATAGACGACGTTCAGATTAATGATCGGTTAAACTTCGTTGAAGAACCAGTTGAGGTTTTGGACCGAGAAGTTAAACGGTTAAGGCGCAGTAAAATCCCTATTATTAAGGTCCGTTGGAATGCGAAACATGGTCCGTAATATACCTGGGAACGTGAAGATTGATGAAGCAAAAATATCCCAGCTTATTCACGAACACCCCGGAGAAAGCCACTTCTTAAATTTCGGGACGAAATTTCTTTAACGGGGGAAGACTGTGACAACTGTCAAAATTCGAGCTTTCAGGTTAGCTTCTATTAAGTTTATTAGTATTATATAGTTTAAATTTTAGGATTAAGAGTTAGTTGGTTTAGAATAGCCGAAAAACCCCTAGCATTTCCGGTAGTCGCTTAAAAATGTCCGGTTCCGACCCGTAACTGTCCGAAACTTCCAATACAGTGCCAAATGCTCTAATTTATACCCAATGTATATAAAATATATAGTTTTAATGTTTCAAATATAAAACTTCTATTTTTATAGAATTTTATCACTTTTGGGCTTACATTTTGAAGAAAAATGGCCAAAAATTGAGAAAATGACATTGTATTCTTAATTGGGCTTGAGTTTTATTTTATTTATAAAACAAATATATGATTTTGAGAGGAGTGGGCCCCCATGGCCGGCCTCCTCTCTAAACCCCCATATAAATACATTTTTTTTTCATTTTTCTCCTCATTTTGCATGTTTAAAATTCAAAATTTGCTCTCACCTCTCTCTCTCTAGAAGTGAAGAGACATTTTCTCCCTCTCTAAAACAAAAACTCCAGCCATTTCTCATTTCAAATCATCATCAAGATCAAGTTCATACAAGGATTTAGAAGCTCTAATCATCATCCAAACAAGGTAACAACTTTACCCTCATTTTCTTACCATTTTTGGGTGAAAACCCCACTTTTCTTACATTTTGTTTTAGCTACTTCTTCTAATATCCAAAAATTCTGAGTTTGTGGAGAGATTTTACACCAAAACATGTAAAATGTTTATAAAATGGTGATAATCTATGACCTACACAAATAAAACTCAAGAGAATAGGGGAAAAATCATGATTTTATGTAAACTCTACTTTAAACGACCATAACTCTTTGAATATTCCTCCAAATCACTTGATTCTTCTTCTGGAAGTTAGCTTAATGAGTTACCTTTCATATGCATCTGATTTCATTCAAAAATATGGTGATTTGAGGTTTCAAATGATTAAAACAAAATGAGTGTGCAAACTGTCAAACAATGACAGAATTGTGCATGCATGTTCAAATGGCCATATCTCTTTCAAAACTCAATGAAAAAGGTTGATTCTTCCTTTGAGAGTTATATTTATGAGTTATCTTCAGTTTGCAAGTGTAATCACTTAAAAATATGGAGTTTTGACCCTCCAAACACCTAAAATACTTTAGGTGTGCAATCTGTGAAACCACCAGCAGCTAAACTCTACTTTGTGTGTTAGTATCTCCTTTGTTATTTGTCTTTAATGCATGATTCTTTTTCTAGAACTTCATTTTATGAGTTAGGATTCATATGGATCCAGTTTCATGCAAAAATATGAAGTTTTGAGGCACTAACCAATTTATTTAAGTTAAGTGTGCAATCTGTCAGCTAATGGCAGAATTGTGCATGCAACTTTGTAGTGTCATACCTCCTTCATAACTTCTTGAAAATCAGTGAATCTTATCTCAAAAGTTTCCTTTATGAGTTATGATTCCAATCCAACTGGAAATTCTAGAACACACTGAGTATAACTCCTTAAGTGAGTGATTCACTAACATGGTGTAATCTGTTTTACCGGTTGTGATATAATATTTTGCATAAATTATTTGAACCACTTGTACATGTCCAAAAGGCATGAAATTTGGTCACGAAGACCATAACTCAGTAATTTATCTTATATAAAAATATAGGAAACTAGATCAGTTTGGAAGCCCTTGAAAACTGATCATTTTTAGGACAATTAGTTTCTGTCCAGAAGAGAAATTCTGGACTTAATTGATTTTTATAAATATTGATCATGTGATGGATAATAAGATCACTTTCGGTATAAATTACGATATTAATGAGCATACGGGCATTTTGTATAATTGGACATATATAGACACTTATGGGCTTAAGATTTATTCACCTCTAAGTAGTATTAGACCTATAAGTGACGGTTTTGAGTATTACTCTTTGATAGGGAAGCGTTAGGTCGTTGTGCGGAGATTCGGATTGTATTGTTTTGCGTTGCGGAGCGTTGCTATAAGGTGAGTATTCACAGCCCCTCTTTCAAAGTGTTTTATACGTTTTGGGGTGAAAAGCATGATTGAATGTGTTTTATGAGCCATTGTCATTATGATTATGAAATCTTGTTAAATTTGATGTTGTGGGCACTAAGGCATGTACACTAATAGTTATATTGAGTAAAATGTAACATAAAAGTTTGTACACTACTATTAACTCAAGTGAGGAGCCGAGGGTATTTGTGGATAGCGCTATTTGGACGGACAATCCCACCTAAAAACCGATAAGTAGGGGTGTGGATAGCAATCCCACCTAGAAACTACAGGTAGGGGTGCACGATACTTAAAAACGAAGGTTCTACATATGTGGGGTATTAGTCCCACCGCTAAGGTAGAATTAAAAAAATATTGTTTTGTGGTCGAAAGGTTTAGTGGTGGCTCTTTATATACAAAAATTAGAGTACATAATGCCTTAACGTTTTAAGATATTAATAAGTGCCAAAAATTTATTTTGCTCATATTCACTCACACAATTGGATTTTTTTTTTAAATATCGAAACCTGTGAACTCACCAACTCTTTGTAGTTGACTTTGTTTTTATCATGCTTTTCAGGGGTAAGAAAAGATTAACCGAATCTTTCTTTTATGTGGGCGCATCGACATCAACCATCTTTTTATTTGAAAACTGTTTAGTTGAAACACTTGGTTTATTTTGTTTTTGTTAGAACTTGTAATTGATGCAAAATGTAAAATTTTAAACTTAAACTGTTGTTTATTTGAATGGATGGTTGGTGTTGTTTTTATCCTATTGTTATGAAATCTTGCGCTATCACGCCTCATGTTTCCGCTTTAGCGGGGTGTGACAGAATCAAACTTCTCATATTCAGTCTAATTTTCAAAACAAGTCTAACCAGCTCAATGATTCACCTAATTCTTTAGAAGCTTTATTAAAAGGTTTTATAAACCAGGCTAACTCAGCAATGAATCACCAAAATGCTAACATAAGGAATTTGGAAACCCAAGTTGGTCAATTAGCACTAAAGTTAAGGAATAGGCCTGTTGGAACATTGCCTAGTGATACTGAGATCCGTAAGTTGTTGACGAAGGAATACCTTAAAGAAGTAACCTTAAGAAGTGGAAAACACCTAGTTGAAAGTCCATAAAAAGCCATTGTTGAAACTGGACCTAGTGCTACAGCAATACGACCTGTTGCTGCAGCAACACCACCAGTTACTGAAAAACCTACACAAAACCCTGAATCTATGCCTATACCAAGCAGAGAGGATTACCCACTATTTTTCCCTAGAGAGAAAGACTCATACCCCACAAATTCAAATCCATAGAGTGTTGTCCCAAGACCATCAGTTATAAATCCTGTCCCAGGACCCTTACCAAAACCAGCAGATGTTACCCCTACTGTTCCTGTTGTTCCTACTATCGAAAATCCCAAAAACCCAGTAATCAACCTAGTTCCACCTTATGTTCCATACCCACAAAAGTTAAGGAACCAGAAGGAGGAAGTTTAGTTTAGAAATTCTTGGATGTATTCAAACAGTTGCACATCAATATTCCATTGGTGGAGGCAATTGAGACTATGCCCAGTTATGCCAAATTTCTGAAAGACATATTGAGTAAGGAAAAGAAACTAACTGAATATGAGACTGTTGCTCTTACTGAGGAATATACTCCTAAATTGAAAGATCCGGGGAGTTTCACAATTCCCTGTTCAATAGGTGGGAAGTACATAGGGAAAGCCCTGTGTCATTTAGGTGCTAGTATCAATCTTATGCCTTTATCTGTTTTCAACACCCTAGGGATAGAAGAGGCTAGACCAACTACTGTTACCTTATAATCAGCTGATAAATCCTTAGCATTTCTCAAGGGCAAGATAGAGGATGTGTTGGTCCAAGTAGACAAGTTCATATTCCCTGTTGATTTTATAATTCTTGACTTTGATGCTGATAAAACATACCCATTCTATTAGGAAGACCATTTTTAGCCACTGGAGAACAATCATTGATGTCCAAAAGGGTGAGTTGACCATGAGAGTGAATGATCAGAAAGTCACTTTCAACATTCTAGACTCAATGAAATACCGTGAGGAAAGAGAGGAGTGTTCTATGGTAAGTGCTATAGAGTCATGGTGTCATGAGGAAGCTTTAGAAGAGATCCTAGGAGAAGAGAGTGAAACATTTGATAATAATGGTGAGGAGGATAGTGAGTGTGAGGATAATGACAAAATGCTACAACAAGCTGCAGCATATGAACTGTTGGAAAGTGAGCCCAGGCAGAACCCATTACCATCCATTGAGTCCTCACCAGAGTTAGAGTTGAAGCCATTACCTAACTGTGACATCCGGCTAAACGAGACTGTCAGGTTAGCATCCGATTAGCTTACGCAAGTGTAGTATAAAGAAATTACGATGATTAGGAACTAATTAGAATAGTTAAAGCATAAATTATTAGGATTTCTGATAGTTGCTTAGAAAACCCGGTTACAGCCCGTAACAGATCAAATCATCCTATAAAATGCCAAACGTGTCCACTAACACTAAAATTATATAAAATATAATGTTTTCATTTCCTAAACATAAATTTTATTTTAAAATCATTAATTAAAGCATAAGAAGGTGTTTTAGAGTTTTTACCTCAAATACTTTGCAAATTGTTAAAATGTAAACTACAATTATTTAAATTGTAGGCTTTAAAAAAATTATAATTGGAGTTGGGTGGGGCCCCCATGGCTGGCCCTCCCTCCCTCTCTCTTAAAATTTGAATTTTTTTTCAAACTCCTCATTTTTCAAATTAAAAACCCTCTCATCTCCTCACCTCTCTCTCTCTAAACTTAAGGGACACATTCTCCATCACCCTTTACTATCCAATTTTTGCCAAAATCCAGCCCTAAAAACCTCCATAAACATCTGAGTTTGAAGGTTCTTGAGGTGCTATCATCTCCCAAGTGAAGGTAAGAAACACACCAATGCATTTTACATCATTTTTTAGCACTTTTGGTGCCTTTTTCTCATCTTTTTCTCACTTTTGTTGCATGCAAACGGGAAATCTGTTTTCATTGTGTTCTAAAGGTAGATTATACACCAAAGACATGTAAAATGTATATATAATGGTGGTAATCCATGACCCAAGCATTAGAACTCAAGAAAAGTAGGTAAATCACCTTGCATGTGGGTTTTAATCCTTGAAAATTGCATTTTTGATGCTGACAGATTACTTGTTAGTAATTCTGTTGCCCATAACTTGCAGAATACTAGTTAAAATGTTATGAATTTTTTTTATGATGTTATTCTTTGAGTTCGGGTTCTAATCCAAGTGAAATCATACAAAAACATGGAGTTTTGACCCCCCAAACACTAAGATCAAGTTAAGTGTGCAAATAGTGTGTTCAACAGTAGGTGAAACCCTACATTGGACGACCATATCTCTTTGGTTATTTATCCAAAATGTTTGAGTTTTCTTCTAGAGTTTATTTTAATGAGTTATATTTCAAATGCAACTGGTATCACTTAAAAATATGGGGATTTGACCTTTTAAGTTCTTGAAACAAGTTTGGTGTGCAAAAAGGGAAATTCGGACAGATTATTGCATGCATGTTAGAAATGTCATAACTCTCTCAAAACTCAATGAAAAAGAGTCATTTTTCTTTTGGAAGTTAAGTTCATGAGTTAACTTTGCAATCCAATTGAAATCATTGAAAAAGAATACATTTTGATCTCCCAACTGACTATAACTTCCAGAGTATGCAATCTGTCCCAAAGATTTGACCTTTAAAGATTAGAATAACCATTTAATAACTTAAACCCCTCCAAAATTCGTGTTGCTTTGACAAAACACTCCTAACTCGGTAATATAAATCATACAAAATTTTGGACAAGTAAATAATAGAAGAACATATATTAAAGTGGCCATCTTTGAGCCCAAACTTTCTGCCGTTAGAATCTTTTTCTTTAAAAGAGCACATTGGTTCAAACTACATAAACTCTTGTAAAATTTAAAAAGTAATAACTTGCATGTGCAAGCACTTAAACTTAAGTACTAATTTGAGGCATTTTATAAGATGTGAAGGTGACTAGACAAGTTGTAGTTGTTAGTTAGACCCGAAAAGCTTATTGGTGTACTTCACTTTTATAGGAAGAAAGTAGAACCGGACAAGTAATCGAGCCGTCAAACCCTACTTTTGTATCCGCTATTATCAAGTGAGTATTCACGACCCCTTTTTACTATGTTACTTATAATTTTGGGGGAAAAGCGTGTTATAAATTGAAATTCTTAAATGGTTGATGTTATCGAATGTTTAACTTGTGAAATATTAGAATGTGGCACTTAGGCATGTATGCTAGTAGTATGAGTTTGAGTTAAAAACGTTAAGTCCCAAATAGGTGACACTACTAATTAACACTTAATGAGCCGATAGTTTAGTGGATAGCGCTATTTGGATTGACAATACCACCTATTATTGACGAGTAGAGGTGCACTCTGCTAAAAACATGGGTTCTACACATGTGGATTATTCCACTGCTGAGGTAGTTCGAGAAATATCAAGGGCATAGTTGTCAGAAGGTTTAGCAGTGGCTCAACACTTATGTTTACTAGAAGTACAAAGTTCCTTGCAATACTACTTAAATTAGAATTTCTTACGCGTTTTAAATCCATAATCAATTACATTTTAGAATTGATGAAAATTTGTTTGTCGAAATTAAAAACCTGTGAACTCACCAACTCTTTGTAGTTGACCTTGTATTTTAACGTGCTTTTCAGGAGTTAAGAAGATATTTGATAACATTAGTTGTGCACGCGTGTCAACATCAACCCAAGACCTATTATTAAAAACTTGTTATGTTAAGACGCTATTACTTTATGTTTTACCGTTAAAACTTTGGGTTGTAATTTTGTAACTTATCGTTTTTATGGTTTGAATGAATGGTTGGTGTTGTATATTTCTTATTGCTATGAAACTATGAGCTGTCGTACCTCGTGTTTCCGTTTTAGCGGGGTGTGACATTACCCATCTTAAGTATGCATTTCTAGGGGATGATAACACCTTACCCGTAACCATTTCCTCATCCTTAGAAGGCAGTAAGGAAGAGCAGTTAGTGAAAATGCTTCAATCCCATACCAAAGCCATAGGTTGGACAATCTCTGATTTAAAAGGTATAAGTCCATCCATTTGTCAACATAAGATAATCTTGGAAGACAAAGACTTTACCTCTGTTGAACCCCAAAGGAGATTGAACCGAGTGATGAAAGAAGTAGTTAAAAAAGAAATCCTCAAATAGTTAGATGCTGGAATTATTTATCCTATAGCTAGTAGCTCTTGGGTGAGTCATGTCCAGTGTGTTCCCAAAAAAGGAGGAATGACTGTAGTAGAGAATGAAAAGAATGAACTAATCCCAACTAGGATAGTGTTAGGATGGAGGATATGCATGGATTATAGTAAGCTAAATAAGACAACCCACAAAGACCATTTCCCATTGCCTTTCATAGATCAGATGTTGGATAAATTAGCAGGCAAGGAGTATCATTTCTTTCTAGATGGTTATTCAGGATACAACCAAATAGCCATTGCACCAGAAGATCAGGAAAAAACCACTTTCACCTGCCTATTTGGTACATTTGCTTTTAGAAGGATGCCATTTGGACTATGCAATGCACCTGCCACATTTCAGAGATGCATGATGTCTATTTTTAGCAGGCAAGGAGTATCATTTCTTTCTAGATGGTTATTCAGGCTACAACCAAATAGCCATTGCACCAGAAGATCAGGAAAAAACCACTTTCACCTGCCTATTTGGTACATTTGCTTTTAGAAGGATGCCATTTGGACTATGTAATGCACCTGCCACATTTCAGAGATGCATGATGTCTATTTTCTCTAACATGTTGGAAACCTCTATGGAGTATTCATAGATGCTTTTTTGTTCTTCATATGAGGAATGTTTGAACAACTTAGAACAAGGTCTCAAGAGATGTGAGGAGACAGATTTGGTTCTGAATTGGGAGAAATGTCACTTCATGGTTAGAGAAGGAATTGTTTTAGGACATGTAATCTCAAGTAGAGGAATAGAGGTAGACAAAGCCAAGTTAGAAGTCATAGAGAGTCTACCTGAGCCCACAAACATAAAAGGAATAAGAAGTTTTCAGGGTCATGTTGGCTCTTACAGAATATTTATAAAGGACTTTTAAAAGATTTCCAAACCACTCTGTATTTTGCTACAACATGACCAAACTTTCAACTTTACAAAAGAATGTAGATCTGCTTTTGAAAATCTCCAGAAAGCACTGATTTCTGCTCTCATTGTTGTCACACCAGATTAGACTAAACCGTTTGAACTAATGTGTGATGCCAGTGATTGGGCACTAAGTGCAATTCTGGGATACGTTAAAGAAAATATTTTTCATCCCATCTATTATTCCAGTAAAACTCTTAATGAAGCACAAATTAACTACACAACCACTGAAAATGAACTTTTGACTGTGGTACATGCATTTGAAAAATTCAGATCTAATTTAATGGGAACAAGGGTCATTGTTCACACTGACCATGCTGCCATCAAATATTTGATTTCTAAAAAGGATGCCAAGTCAAGTTTGATCAGATGGGTGCTTCTGTTACAAGAGTTTGATATTGAAATAGTAGACAGGAAAGGAGTGAACAACCAAGTTGTTGATCACTTATCAAGATTGGAAAAAGGAGAATCAAGTACTAGTGAGATCAATGAAAAATTCCCAGATGAGCAGTTATTCATGCTACATCATTCTACAGCCCCATGGTTTGCAGACATTGCAAATTTCTTGGTTGTTGGGATCATACAACCAAAACTAAATAAAAATCAAAGAAAGAAATTGCTAAATGATGCAAAGAGTCATCTGTTGGGATGACCCCTATCTATTTAAGTTAGGGGCTGACCAAATTCGTAGAAGGTGTATATCTCATGAGGATGTACCTGCTGTGCTACAGCATTGTCATGCTGCAACATATGGTGGTCATTTTGGAACCCACAGGACTGTAGCTAAAGTCCTACAATCTGCTTTTTACTGACCCACACTCTTTCAAGATGCTGATAGTTTTGTGAAAAGATGTAATGAATGTCAAAGGGTTGGATCCATCTCCCAAAAGCAAGAAATGCCCCTAAATGGTATTCTTGAGGTGGAACTCTTTGATGTATGGGGTATAGATTTTATGGGACCATTTCCCATGTCTGGAAATACCAATACATCTTGGTAGCTGTAGATTATGTCTCTAAATGGGTAGAGGCAGCTGCTTGCCCCGGTAATGATGCAAAGATTGTTGTTAAATTTTTGCATAAGCACATCTTTACCAGATTTGGTACCCCTAGAGCTATGATTAGTGATGAGGGTACCCATTTTATAAATAACATGATGAAAGAAGTTCTTGACAGGTACAACATAAGCCATAGGGTACCAACAACCTATCACCCTCAAACCAATGGCTTAGCAGAACTTTCAAACAGGGAAATCAAGAGTATTTTGGAGAAGGTTGTAAAACCTACAAGAAAGGACTGGTCCTACAAAATAGATGATGCTCTTTGGGCATATAGGACAACCTATAAATCACCCATTGGGATGTCTCCCTACAAACTAGTTTTTGGAAAGGCTTGCCACCTGCCCTTAGAACTTGAGCACAAAGCTTATTGGGCTTTGAAAGAACTTAACATGAGTATTGATGTTGCAGGAAACAGAAGGAAGCTACAACTCAATGAGCTTGAGGAGTTGAGAGATCAGGCATATGAAAATGCAAAAATCTACAAGGAAAGAACAAAGAAGTGGCATGATAATAGGATCTCTCAAAGAGAAATTGTGGCTGGTCAAAGAGTGAAATCTTATCATGATTTTGCCTCACCAATTGGTAACACTTCTGTGGTGCAACTCACTCAATATAAAAAGTGAAATTCGGAAGGCTAGCATAGCCTGTTTTCATGTAAATATGTAAATAATCTTGTTTTTAGTTTTAAATCTTAGTCACAAATGAGTTTTTCAAAATAATATGATTCTGTGGAAAAGGTACAATTGCTACAGCATCAGTTGTACAAGGCTATAGCAATCCGTACCGGGACCCACCATCCTAATCAACCGAGAAAAAAAGAAAATGATAATAATAATAAAGAAAGAATTTAAACTTTGTCTGCTAAGATGCTTTGAAAAAAGTACTTTTCAGATGGATTTGATTTCTATTTTCTCTCCCAAGAAGGAATCTCATCATCACAACCTATGTTTTCAAGGGTACACACGAAGGGTCACCTTTTTGTACTTAGAAGAAAGTTACAAAAAAAACCCTAGTTTCTTTTCAACCAAGATAGTTACCCCACTCTTTTTTCGGTTTCTTTGTAACCAGACCCCACAACTTCCACTTTCATTTACACTAATTACTTTTAATCTGATTAAAATAACCATTTAGTAGTATGTTACTACTGTTTACTTTTCTCAGACTATTAAGTTCAAAATGGGGAAGATGAAGAGCACGAGTACCAAACCAGAGAAGAAGAAGGTCGAACCACAGAGCCGAAGAACAAGTTTGAGGGAGAAGAAGGGTGAAGGAGATTCAATGGTGACCATTAAGGAGATTGCGGAGGCCACAAAGAAGAAAGCAACATCAAAACCATCTGCAAGGAAACCGCCATCGAAGAAACAGAAAGTAGAGTCGAGCGGGAAAAACAAAAAACGAGCACCCTCTGTTTCTGCATCTTCTAATTCCAGTCAGCGATCACCGGATATTGACATCAACAAGGAGCCAGAGGATGAACAGTCTCAAACTCTCTTGCTTGGTAGTCAATTTCCCATACTGAATAGCCCACAACCAGAAAACTCCACTTCTGAAAAATCCATCCTAAACTACTCCAAAACCCAAATCAATGATTTTGAATGTGTTGGATGAAACCGAGGATGCCATTAACACCATTTTGGGTGAAAATGTCGACTCCAGTCAACAAAATACTCCCAAAGCCACAAAAACACCCTCCAAATCCATTCAAACAAAACCTAAAACTCCTATTAAGCCTTTTGTGTTGGATTCTGAATCCAACCTTGAATCAATGCTAGTTGGTCAATCACAACTAATGGAGAATGTTCTTGATTCAAGGAGCAAGTCATCAAGGGAAAAGGCTTGGAAAGGCCTGATTGACTATACTGATTCTAAAGAGACCCACAGAAAGAAAGTGCAGAAAAGAAGGCTGAAGAAGAAAAGAAAAAGGAGGAAGAAGAAGAAGCAAGAATGGAGAAAAAGAGAGAAGAAGAAGAAAGGGAGTTGGCTCAAAGGGTGGAAATGGAGAAGAAGATGGAGGAAGAGAAAAAGAGAGAAAGAAGGCTGATGAAAAGAAGGTTGTTGAACAAAGGCTTGCAGAGAAAAAGATGATGAAAGAAGAAAAGAGAAAGGTTGAAGAAAGAAAGAAGGCTGAGGAAGAGGAGAGAAAAGAAGAAGAGATAAGACACTGACTCTTTTCCTATCAATGGAATTTCTGATGAAGCTTTAAGGCTGAAGTTATTTCCCTTTTCACTAAGAGATAGTGCTAAATCTTGGTACAACTTTTTGGAACCAGATTCTATCACCACTTGGAATGGAATGACCGAGAAGTTTTTGAAAAAGTTTCCCCCCCCCCCCCCCCAGCTAGGAATGCCAAGTTTAGAAATAAAATTTGCATGTTCAAGCAAATGAATGATGAGGCAGTCCCTAATGCTTGGGAAAGATTTAAGAAATTATTAAGGAAATGCCCACATACCCTATTGCATTCAGCTTGAAACATTCTACAATGGTCTGGATAATACATCTAGAACAATGTTATATGTTACTGCAGGAGGAGCCTTTACTTCCAGTACCTATAATGATGGTGTTGCCATTCGGGATAAAATTTATAATTACAATGGTCATTGGGTTGATCCCAGAGCAATAGCACCTAGAAAAACAGCAGGAGTTCATGAAATAGATCTTTATGCTGCTTTGAATGCACAGTTAGCAACCATGACTAGTTTGTTGAAAAACTTAGCTAATCCTAAGGCTACTATTGCCTCAGCTTCTGTTTCTGAATACTTGCCTGTTAAATGTGTGTGTTGTGGTGAAGATCATTTTTATTATGATCAATGCAGCCATAACTCTGAATGTGTGAATTATATTCATAACAGATCTGCACAATTTTCAAACAATTATAACTCCAGTTGGAAAAACCATCCAAACTTTTCTTGGAACGGCCCTTTTTTGAATCCACCAGCTGTAAAAGAACAAAGGCAGAATTTTCAACAAACCACTTCTCAAAATTTTCAGCATAATGCTCCCTAGAATCAAACTTCTCATTTTCAGTCTAATTTTCAAAACAAGTCTAACCAGCTCAATGATTCACCTAATTCTTTAGAAGCTCTATTAGAAGGTTTTATAAACCAGGCTAACTCAGCAATGAATCACCAAAATGCTAACATAAGGAATTTGGAAACCCAAGTTGGTCAATTAGCACTACAGTTAAGGAATAGTCCTGTTGGAACATTGCCTAGTGATACTGAGATCCGTAAGTTGTTGACGAAGGAATACCTTAAAGAAGTAACCATAAGAAGTGGAAAACACCTAGTTGAAAGTCCATAAAAAGCCATTGTTGAAACTGGACCCAGTGCTACAGCAATACGACCTGTTGCTGCAGCAACACCACCAGTTACTGAAAAACCTACACAAAACCCTGAATCTATGCCTATACCAAGCAGAGAGGATTACCCACTATTTTTCCCTAGAGAGAAAGACTCATACCCCACAAATTCAAATCCATAGAGTGTTGTCCCAAGACCATCAGTTATAAATCCTGTCCCAGGACCCTTACCAAAACCAGCAGATGTTACCCCTACTGTTCCTGTTGTTCCTACTATCGAAAATCCCAAAAAGCCAGTAATCAACCTAGTTCCAACTTATGTTCCATACCCACAAAAGTTAAGGAACCAGAAGGAGGAAGTTTAGTTTAGAAATTCTTGGATGTATTCAAACAGTTGCACATCAATATTCCATTGGTGGAGGCAATTGAGACTATGCCCAGTTATGCCAAATTTCTGAAAGACATATTGAGTAAGAAAAAGAAACTAACTGAATATGAGACTGTTGCTCTTACTGAGGAATATAGTGCCCTATTGTTGAACAAAATTCCTCCTAAATTCAAAGATCCAGGGAGTTTCACAATTCCCTGTTCAATAGGTGGGAAGTACATAGGGAAAGCCCTGTGTCATTTAGGTGCTAGTATCAATCTTATGCCTTTATCTGTTTTCAACACCCTAGGGATAGAAGAGGCTAGACCAACTACTGTTACCTTACAATCAGCTGATAAATCCTTAGCATTTCTCAAGGGCAAGATAGAGGATGTGTTGGTCCAAGTAGACAAGTTCATATTCCCTGTTGATTTTATAATTCTTGACTTTGATGCTGATAAAACATACCCATTCTATTAGGAAGACCATTTTTAGCCACTGGAGAACAATCATTGATGTCCAAAAGGGTGAGTTGACCATGAGAGTGAATGATCAGAAAGTCACTTTCAACATTCTAGACTCAATGAAATACCGTGAGGAAAGAGAGGAGTGTTCTATGGTAAGTGCTATAGAGTCATGGTGTCATGAGGAAGCTTTAGAAGAGATCCTAGGAGAAGAGAGTGAAACATTTGATAATAATGGTGAGGAGGATAGTGAGTGTGAGGATAATGACAAAATGCTACAACAAGCTGCAGCATATGAACTGTTGGAAAGTGAGCCCAGGCAGAACCCATTACCATCCATTGAGTCCTCACCAGAGTTAGAGTTGAAGCCATTACCTAACTGTGACATCCGGCTAAACGAGACTGTCAGGTTAGCATCCGATTAGCTTACGCAAGTGTAGTATAAAGAAATTACCATGATTAGGAACTAATTAGAATAGTTAAAGCATAAATTGTTAGGATTTCCGATAGTTGGTTAGAAAACCCGGTTACAGCCCGTAACGGACCAAATCATCCTATAAAATGCCAAACGCGTCCACTAACACTAAAATTATATAAAAGATAATGTTTTCATTTCCTAAACATAAATTTTATTTTAAAATCATTAATTAAAGCATAAGAAGGTGTTTTAGAGTTTTTACCTCAAATACTTTGCAAATTGTTAAAATGTAAACAACAATTATTTAAATTGTGGGCTTTAAAAATGTAAACTACCCCCATGGCTGGCCCTCCCTCCCTCTCTCTTAAAATTTGAATTTTTTTTCAAACTCCTCATTTTTCAAATTAAAAACCCTCTCATCTCCTCACCTCTCTCTCTCTCTAAACTTAAGGGACACATTCTCCATCAATCTTTCCTATCCAATTTCTGCCAAAATCCAGCCCTAAAAACCTCCATAAACATCTGAGTTTGAAGGTTCTTGAGGTGCTATCATCTCCCAAGTGAAGGTAAGAAAGACACCAATGCATTTTACATCATTTTTTAGCACTTTTGGTGCCTTTTTCTCATCTTTTTCTCACTTTTGTTGCATGCAAACGGGAAATCTGTTTTCATTGTGTTCTAAAGGTAGATTATACACCAAAGACATGTAAAATGTATATATAATGGTGGTAATCCATGACCCAAGCATTAGAACTCAAGAAAAGTAGGTAAATCACCTTGCATGTGGGTTTTAATCCTTGAAAATTGCATTTTTGGTGCTGACAGATTACTTGTTAGTAATTCTGTTGCCCATAACTTGCAGAATACTAGTTAAAATGTTATGAATTTTTTTAAGATGTTATTCTCTGAGTTCGGGTTCTAATCCAAGTAAAATCATACAAAAACATGGAGTTTTGACCCCCCAAACACTAAGATCAAGTTAAGTGTGCAAATAGTGTGTTCAACAGTAGGTGAAACCCTACATTGGACGACCATATCTCTTTGGTTATTTATCCAAAATGTTTGAGTTTTCTTCTAGAGTTTATTTTAATGAGTTATATTTCAAATGCAACTGGTATCACTTAAAAATATGGGGATTTGACCTTTTAAGTTCTTGAAACAAGTTTGGTGTGCAAAAAGGGAAATTCGGACAGATTATTGCATGCATGTTAGAATGTCATAACTCTCTCAAAACTCAATGAAAAAGAGTCATTTTTCTTTTGGAAGTTAGGTTTATGAGTTAACTTTGCAATCCAATTTAAATCATTGAAAAAGAATACGTTTTGACCTCCCAACTGACTATAACTTCCAGAGTATGCAATCTGTCCCAAAGATTTGACCTTTAAAGATTAGAATAACCATTTAATAACTTAAACCCCTCCAAAATTCGTGTTGCTTTGACAAAACACTCCTAACTCGGTAATATAAATCATACAAAATTTTGGACAAGTAAATAATAGAAGAAGATATATTAAAGTGGCCATCTTTGAGCCTAAACTTTCTGTCGTTAGAATCTTTTTCTTTAAAAGAGCACATTGGTTCAAACTACATAAACTCTTGTAAAATTTAAAAAGTAATAACTTGCATGTGCAAGCACTTAAACTTAAGTACTAATTTGAGGCATTTTATAAGATGTGAAGGTGACTAGACAAGTTGTAGTTGTTAGTTAGACCCGAAAAGCTTATTGGTGTACTTCACTTTTATAGGAAGAAAGTAGAACCGGACAAGTAATCGAGCCGTCAAACCCTACTTTTGTATCCGCTATTATCAAGTGAGTATTCACGACCCCTTTTTACTATGTTACTTATAATTTTGGGGGAAAAGCATGTTATAAATTGAAATTCTTAAATGGTTGATGTTATCGAATGTTAAACTTGTGAAATATTAGAATGTGGCACTTAGGCATGTATGCTAATAGTATGAGTTTGAGTTAAAAACGTTAAGTCCCAAATAGGTGACACTACTAATTAACACTTAATGAGCCGATAGTTTAGTGGATAGCGCTATTTGGATTGACAATACCACCTATTATTGACGAGTAGAGGTGCACTCTGCTAAAAACATGGGTTCTACACATGTGGATTATTCCACCGCTGAGGTAGTTCGAGAAATATCAAGGGCATAGTTGTCAGAAGGTTTAGCAGTGGCTCAACACTTATGTTTACTAGAAGTACAAAGTTCCTTGCAATACTACTTAAATTAGAATTTCTTACGCGTTTTAAATCCATAATCAATTACATTTTAGAATTGATGAAAATTTGTTTGTCGAAATTAAAAACCTGTGAACTCACCAACTCTTTGTAGTTGACCTTGTATTTTAACGTGCTTTTCAGGAGTTAAGAAGATATTTGATAACATTAGTTGTGCACGCGTGTCAACATCAACCCAAGACCTATAGAGGTAGTGGAAGAAGAAGAGATAAGATAGAAGGCTGAGAGGAGAACTAAGAGACCCCAAGAGAAAAAACCAATAGAGGTAGTGGAAGTAGAAGAAGGAACAGAGAGTGAGGAAGAATCATCTAAAGATGATGATTCTCAGGATGAAGATGAAGAACCTGATGATAGTAGTGCTACAGCATCAGAGGAAGAGTTGGAAGAACCTCTGTTGCTCAAGAGGAAGGTCACTGTCATGAAATCCAGCAAAAGAAGGAAGGTACAATCGTCCCAACCCAATAAAACAAAAGGCCATAGGACTCCTTTTGCAACTGTTAGTTGCAGGGAGGCATTTGATCATTTTGCTCAGATTGCCTCCAAGAGAGCTTTGCCTGATAAAGGGTTCAGTCCTGAAAGCTTGCAAGAATTTACCTCTGTTTAAACCACCATAACAAAACTAGGATGGGAATAATTTTGTAAAATCCCATCTGGTTTCAATCTATCATTGGTGAGAGAATTTTATGCAGAAGTGGTTGTCACTGTGGGCACCACAATTAGAGTCAGGGGCACTGATGTGTGTTTTGCACCTTCAGTGATTGATAATGTTTTTGGAGTTCAAGCCCTTGTTCCTAGCATGTATACTAGATTAATGAAAGAGGCATCACCTAAGGATGCAAAGAAGATTTTAGTTACTCTGGTACAACCTGGGAAGACGTGGAAGAACACAATGCACAGAACCATAGAGAGTAGGGATTTAGCACCTCACGTAAGCATTTGGTTCTATTTTCTGAGGCATTCACTTCAGCCAACTACCCATGACAGTAACATTACCTTTGATAGGCTTATCATTCTCTACTGTATCATGCATGGTAAAAGATTTAGCATTGGGGAAGTGATTGCTAAAAGCATCAAGAATTGCTCTGATAAGATCTCTGGGAAGTGTTGACACCCATCCCTCATTCATACTCTCATAACCAAGGCCAATGTGAAAACCTTCCCAATTGATGAGATCACATGTGGAAAGTCTGTGATTGAAGATACCACTGTGAGGAGAGTGCCAAAGAATGCAGAGGAGGCAATAAGGAAAAACGAAATGGCTGCTGCTACAACTCTGGTTGCTACAAATTCTACTAGGGCTACAGTAATCAAGTCCAAGGCTGCAGCACACTCAAGCCAAGCTCTTGGAGGTTCTACAAAAGTCCCCAGAACAGTTGTACCACCACCACCACAAGACCGTTTGGATGCCAATTCATTTATGTATTTGGAAAAACAGATAGAAAGGAACCAGGAAGTGCTCCTGAAGAAGTTGGCAAAAAGAGATGCCATGTGGATGGGCTTGATGGCAAAACAAAAGGAGTTGGAAGAAAAGGTAGAAAAGAGTGAGCAGAAAGTGCTGGCCTATTTGAAAGAACAGGATAAGGCTATGCTACATGTTAGAAAGCTCACTACTTTGCATAGAAACTACCAGATGAAGAGAAAAGGAGTAATGGAGATGGAGTGGGCATTGGAGAATCCAAATGACTATAACAGCATTGGGAGCTACCCTCCAGAGCTGCTCAAAGAGGCAGTTGAATTACTGCAACAAGCACAGACACCACCTACTCCTCCTGAGTAGGGCAGGTCTATTTTTTTCACCCTTTAAAGCTCCATACTATTTTAATTTTTATATATATTTTTTTTCCTTTAGAGTAGTAGTGAGTCTGGGTATTGTTTGATATTTTTTTTAGAGGTCATGAGATGTTGACAGTAACATGCCACATCCCCAATAATTTCATGTTAAAGGCCCATTTGCTAACCTAAGTTCAGATTATTGCATGCATACCCAGGAAGAAGAATGTATCACAACCTTGGAAATTGTGGATTCATAATTTAGGCCATGTTTCTTTAAACAATCATATACACTAACCTTTAGCACCCTTAAAAGCCTAAACTGTCAAAGTTCTCAATGAGGACATGTATTGGTCAAAGGAAATGATAAATGGGATAAAGACATAATTATGTTGGATGTAGTTTTGTTTAAGTCCCCATCTCATCAACTTTATTTATATTTTTTTTACCCTTAATTTTTTTTTTTGAGTCATTTTTAGTTGTCATTTTGGTTGCTTAGGGACAAGCAACAGTTCTAGTGTGGGGGTGTGATAAGTGTGTAGAAGTATACACTTTAGCACCTATCTTAGATCTTTTATTACCTTATTTTACACCTTTCCCAATCCCAATTTGAGTCTTTTGAGTCTTATTTTAGTATTTTAGACTTAGTGGAGCTAGGATGATAGAAATGGTGTTTTTATACTTATTTAGTAAGTGTTTGCTGATAAAAGCTTTCTACAGCAGGGATATGTATTGCTGTAGCATTGGAGATGGACGTGGTATTGGCTCAAGTCGGCTCAATCAATTCAGCTTGGAACAATATCAGCTTGTTGACTTTCTGAAGAAGAAGGAGTCGTTCCTTTTTGCGTGAAGATATTGACATAAGATGCCAAGATTCCAAGATACCTACCTTTTGTACTTCATGGACATCTTCTTATTACTTAGTAGCCTTTATCCAATAGACAAATATTTTTTATTTGTACTTTTGATTCCCTCCCTTGGACTATAAATAGGGAGAGTAATCCTTTGTGTTTTGTATGCTTGGTAACCACTCCACTCGATCATTTACCTTGCTAGTTGTGGTTAACTTCCAAAAGCTTCTCACAAGCTATTGGCACTTCAGTTTTAATTTAAGTATTTTTTAGTTAAATTTCTTGTCATTTACTTTTATGCAATTTACGATTATGTCTTTTACATTTCTGCAATTTAATTTAAGTATGTTAGGCTAAACACGTTAGTGTGGGTGTAAGGCACGGTTTTGAGATTAAGCCGAGTGGTAGTGAATAACTGCTCTCGCAATAGTAACTTATTCCACTATTCACATATGGTATAAATGTTTCATCGGGTATTTCTTGACAAAGTGACACATGTTGTTTTACATTGGTGAGTTGGGATTAATAACCAACGTAAACATTTATATCATATCTGTTATAGAGGCTACAAAGAGCTGCTACAATCTTAGGGGTTGTGAAACTATACAGATAAAGGGGTTAAGTTATGTACCAATTGAGGCAGATTGCATCACCAAGTGCACCTTTAATTTTCGGTCTAAACTGATCTTCCTAGGAAGATTCCTTTGTCTGGTAGTGGTATAGAAAGCTATTGCTACAGGAACCTGTATGGTTGCTACAACATTGTTCACTATACTTAGTAGCTGAAATCCAACCAGATCTTGCACCCATACTACCTTTAATTTATGTTCTACATTTCAGCATTTGTTACCATCAACTCTCAAGATATTTTCCCTCTGAAGCTTCATTGCTTCCCCAAAACCTTTTATGAAATCTTATTCTAAAACAACTTTGGCAATCATATTTATCTGATTGATTGTAAATTTCCAAATAACAGACCCCCATGGATAACTGTTCCAAAAATCCATATTTTCTATCGCCATCAACACATATTTAGAAACTTTCATATTCTTCTGGCGGCCAAGAAAGAACATATCAACCACCAGCATCAAACACACCCGGACGACATCGTTGTCATCCATACCGTCATTCTCCTCAATACCACTAAAAACTTCCCACACCTGGTCTAACTTAGGCGTATCATCACCAAAAACCCTATGAACGAAACCATCCCTAACCGAAGGTTCCTTTGTAGTCCTTCCAAAATGAAGCCCCGTCACCAACCTAAACTCCTCCTGATCAAAATGAAGCCGATGCGGTCCGATCTGGAAATACATCTCTTCCTCACTTGCACCATGGGGGAAGACCTGATTCTGAAAAAATGTATAGAGTAATACAAGATCCGCAGTAGTGTCAGATAGATCCAACCATGGACCAAAACACGTATTATTGAATATGACCGCACTTTCATGGTTTAACTTCTCCTTAATCTCCTTCATGAGGGATACCTTTGAATTCACAGTAATCGAAGCTACACTATCGTCCTCGGCCTGCATAAATATTATTAAAAATCTAATTAGTACATTTTGATTTGTAACTTAAATTATAAATTGTGTTATAATTAATACTTTCCGTTAGTTCCGTTAAGGTTTGTTATAATTTTAGTCCTTTTTTCGTTAGTTCTGTCAAGTCTATTAGGGTTAATTTTTTGTTAAGTTTCTTTACAAAGTTAGTCCTTTCCGTTAGACAAGTTAGTTTTTTTAACTTTCTATTTTGACAATTTTAATACCTGGACTTTGAAGTAACGTAAATGTCATTGTTTTCAATTTTTATATAATTTTAAACGTAAATGTCATTGTTTTCAATTTTTATATAATTTTAAACGTAAATGTCATTGTTTTCAATTTTTATAAAATTTTCATTTTTATATAAGTTTAAACGTAAATGTCATTGTTTTTAATTTCTATATAATTTTTATTTTTATATAATTAGCTTTAAACGTAAAGGATATTACGAAGGTTTTTATTACACTATATCAAAATAAAGTCAATTATTTTTTAGGATTCCTAAACATACAATAAACTCCATATAGACAAATAAACTCCATCAAAACGTCATAATTTTCAAATTTAAAATTACATTTATATTTTTATGATTATTTATTTAACTTATTTTATGTCTCTTACTTTTTCATATTAACATATATAAGCGTATATTAACTAAAATATGTTAAATAAATATAAAATATATTTGTTAAATATGTTAAATAACTAAAATATGTTTTTATACTTACACTTTATACATCATTGTGTTATTAAAATACATAATTAGATGTTAACTAAAATACATATTTTTCCTTCAAATAACATATATAAATTTTCTAACATATTCCTATATAACATACAAAAAACATATATAACATACAACCACCTATATAACATACAAAAAAACATATATGAATTTTCTAACATATTCCTATATAACATACAAAAAACATTTATAACATACAACCACCTATATAACCTACAAAAAACATTAACATAAAAATATATAGTTGCATGAAAACACACGAATGGAGAAATATTAAGCAAAACTAACTTAAATAATATACATGTAAATTGTAAATATTAACATAAACTAACCATTTCGTAAACGTGTGTAATTCCTCGCTGTCAAAAACACGTGGTGATCCTCAAATGTCTATAAAACGTAGCAGAGATGAGATTGAAGGTGGTCCTCAAATCTCTTGACTTTCTGTTTGCTGTCGGAGATGAGAGTAAAAATGGGAAGATGAGAGTAAAAATGGTAAATATGAGAATAAATGGAGTAAAAATATGATGGTAATTTCTTGACTTTGTTTGCTGCCGGATCTTCAAAGAGTAAGATGAGAGTAAAAATGGTGGGGTCTCAAGAAGAAGAAGATAGCAACAAGAGAGGGAAACAGCAGCCGTGGGATTTCCCTTTTGGTTGGAATGGAGGCGGAATAAATATAAAAAAATTAGGGTTTTTGACTTAGTGTTTATCGCGTATTGACATGTGTCCACCACGTCATCGTATTTAGCGGAGGTTTAGTGGTAATTAACGGAGGGTTTTTTTTTGGGTAAAAGGGGACGGAACCCCTTGGCAAAATTTTATTCAAAAGAAAAAAGAAGTACAAATTACGAGGGGCATACCCTAAAAATTACAAATTGCCTTCCTAAAATATGTTTAGGAAATAAAATAAATAGACATTTTACTCTATTTTTACAATTAGAGTAAAAGCTTAACTAGACTAACAAGCCAGAATTAACCCAGTTAGTCAAATGCCCAAAAAAGATAACACCAAAATCCTTTACACCATATTTACCCTTTTGGTCCTCCAAGTAGTTACCATTATCCTTATGGCACCACGTATTTATAGTTTTGCCATTTCCGTCTAAATTCACCAAGAAATTAGCAATATTGGTCCAAAGTAACCAAATCTTAACAAAACTCCATATTAACATTTGCAGATACGCCTTTATACCCCTATTCTCCTTAAAGTTGACTTTTCCATGGCTTAGGTTATCTTTATTCCTTTTACCAAACAAGCCATTACCTTGACCATATATATACCCCTTTTTTATTAGGTCAAAATCCACCTTTATGTTCTTGTACAAACTCCACCTATTACCGCCTCCATCAGATTCAATAACACATCGATGATCAACCAACATTCGAACCATCAATTTCATTAGAATCCGCAGGAAGAAGTAATCCATATTTTTAGTGGTATTTAACGGAGGTTTAGTGGTATTTAACGGAGGTTTAAGGTGATTTAGCGGAGGTTTTAAGGTATTTAAAGGAGGTTTAAGGTGATTTAGCGGAGGTTTTAAGGTATTTAACGGAGGTTTAAGGTGATTTAGCGGAGGTTTAAACTGAATCGGTTAAAAGGAATTTTGGCAACCTCCGTAATTTAGCAGAGGTTTTCTTGCAAACCTCCGTTAAATGTTCCTAAAACGATGTCGTTTTGGATTCTCCGTTTTTTAGCGGAGGTTTTAATATCTTTTAGCGGAAATTTTGATTATTTTGATCAAATAAGAAGAAAGATGCTTGGTGAATACAAGAATTTTTGTGGATTGGTCATGGAAGCCAATTTCCATTTCCAATCCAAGGTGGAGCATATTTGTCGGAAGACCTCTCACACTGTAAAAAGGTAATGATGGTAAATTTTAGACAAAAGTAGGAAAAAGCTTTGCTCCGAAGTTTCTTTCCTTTCTAAAAATGGAAATCGTTCACATTATAACTTACGTGGCGGATGTTACAGACACGTAGGTAGCTAGTGCTAACTTCGTTGCTTGCGAATCGTTGGCTTCCCCTATCCGATCGATGCTTCTTCCTAACCCAAAAAATATCAAAACCGCAAGATTCAAGAACGAGAACGAGAAGGGTTTATGCTGGGGTTTTAACGTTCTTCTTGTTTTTGCGGAAATTGAACAAACACTTTTGAAGAGAAGTTTTCCTTACTTGGGTTATGGCAGAAATCGAACCCAAATTTCAAAAATCATCTCTGACGGTTTGGGGATTTAAAGGGTGATGAAAAAGAGTAGAAAGTCCAATTGGTGATTTTGAACGTGGGTGTGTTATATATATATATACCAGACTGATGTTTAGAAGCAACAATATTACTGCAAGGATATTTGAGCGTCAGATTAGAACTCCTTCTCCTGGTACCAGTGTATGCATTCTGAAATCTCGATCTGTCAGATGATTATTGCTTTCGAATGTGTTTTTATTTCAGTTTCTGTGCAATTTATGACAAAAGTTAAGTGGGTTTCGGTTTAATTTGCTATTTTTGCATGCTTCACATTGATTGGCCTTTTGCTTTCAATAATTCCCAATCTCATCACTGTTTATGGTACGACATCTTTTGCTAGATTATTGACCTTGACTTCGTTTCGTATATGTAAACCCCCAATAATCAGAACCCTCTAACCAAAAAGATGTACTTTTTTAGGTTAGATGTAAGTTTGAGTAGATTGTTTCTTTTGGGCAAAAACGGGAGCTTTTTTTTGAGCTTTTCTGCAAAAAAGTTTATATGGAATGAAGGGAGTGATTTGTAGAAATCGGTTGGTTTGTATAATTGTATATATGCTATTTTCCTTTTCTTTTTTGTCTATTCTTTTAAGGTTAAATGAACAACATTTAAACTTTATATTTGATATGATTTCCAAGTGTTCTTTTTGGTACAAAAGATGTGGCAACTACATTAACCTTTCGATGGATCAATGCAAGCAGAGTAATGTTTGTGCTAAATTTGTGGAAGTGCCTTTCAAGTTTCATTAAGGAAGTACTAGATTTGACATCAAAAGCCAAAAATGTTAAGCATTGATTTTTGTTTGTATATCTCAAGTTAATTGGTTGGAATTTGGGGAAAGAAAACTGTTGCCCCTTTTATTGGATCTTCATATCTCTCATCCAAATTCCAAAACTAGTTGGAACAGCCTATTAAAGGAGTGTAAGATATTTGCAAAATTGGATGTATGGAATTAGGTAGGTATATATATTTTTTTTATGTTTATATGGATAGTATTCAAGATGTTCGTTACAAGTTTCCTGGAATTGAATAATAGCTTACGAAGCAAGTAGCAAGAGTGAGATTGTTTTAAGGTTTATAAGATAATATCCTCACTCACATTAAGGTCATTTTGTGTTAATAGAAGCCTTTCTTGAGGTTCCACAAATGCATTCAAAGTGGTGAGATAATGATTATGAATTCAGGTCTGATAGGGAATTGAAATAGGGGGTTTGTAAGATTTCATCCCAGACCTCATGTTGTTATTATTTCAAAGGAAAGAGTTTTTTTCTTGTAACCTTAAATGCAAGTTTCTTTGAAGTTTGGGTCTTGGTCTTTTTGTATTTAATAATACCACCTTGAACTAATAAAATGGTACCTGCAGATTCACCGTGCCAGGAGATTTTATGAAAATATAGTTCCAGGTTATACGATATATGATGTTGAATGTCCGGACCATTCATTCCGTAAGTTCACAGAAGATGGCAAGTACCTGATAAGTTTCAGTAGAAACCATCAGGATTTGATCGTCTACCGACCAACATGGTTATCATTTTCATGCAAACAAGAAGATTGTGATACTCAAGACCTTCCACCAAAAGCAAAGAAGTTTGAGAGTTTCTTCACTCAAATTTACTCTGTGCCACTTGCTTCTGCAAGTGAGCTCATATGTAAAGACTTCTTCCTTTATGAAGAGACTAACCAATTCGGACTTTTTGCAACTTCAACTGCACAAATCTACGATGCCCCTGCTACTGGAGGGGCTATTCAAGGAGTTCCCTCAATTGAAAAAATAACATTCCATCTTCTGAGGTATGGTCTCCACTTTTTGATCAAGTGTAAAATTCATGGCATATTTCTCCTTTCATGCAAATGTAACATTTCTACGAGATCTTCAAAGTTTTGAGAAATATTTGATACAATATGTTACGTTGAAGTAGTGATTGCCTTTTCAATCATCAACCTTGTTTTCTAATTGCAAACAGAACATCATTCTTGAGAAATGAGAGAAAGAACATTTCAACTTATGAGAATGAGTGTGATATTGAAATAAATTGTTGAAATGTAAATGCCAAAATAGCCAACTTACAAGGCACCTTTTGTCAATAATCCTCATTCTTTGAAAATGTGTAGTGTTTTTTTTGCCCTTTCGCGAGAACGATGGTTTAGTTGCAACAAAAAGCCAAGTAAGGTGGTTCAAATAGTTCATAAAAATCTATGATGTAAATTTTACATGATATGTATGAGGTCAGAAGTCAAGTAATACATCTTCATGTTGGAACAGAGGTTGTAAAATTTGTATGGTTATTACAGCGATTAACTCGGATCATCTTTCTTGTTTCTATGTTTTTTAGATTGGAAGATGGAGTTGTACTTGATGAGAGGGTTTTCTGCAATGATTACATCAATTTGGCACACAGCATGGGTGTTTTTCTTTACGATGATTTACTTGCTATAGTCTCTCTCCGTTATCAGCGTATTCACATACTTCAGATTAGGGATTCGGGGAGTCTTGTTGATGTACGAGCAATTGGGGAATATTGTCTTGAAGATGATGAACTTTTTCTCAATTCTAGTGCACAGGCAAGTACTGAAATTTCTAATTGTTTTTCGGGTGAACCTTCAATTTCATGGACACTGGTTTTAACTTGAAAATATGCCAAAATAGGAACATTACAATCATCAATATATGACATCTCAAGATATAAAGTTTTGCAGCTTTTATGTGAGAGAATTTTTCTTGCTGTTTTCAGTGAGATCTAAATTAATTTATCAATTGAAGATGGAAATTATATGGAATGTGATCTTGCTTAACATATATCAAATGCTGTCAAAATAGAATTTACTTGGTGTAGTCTGTTAATGTTGATGTGTTAACTCAACTGCATTTTGCTTTACTTCCACCAAACCACAGAGCTTCTCCATGCTCTATTAAAATAAACGCAAGATCATCTCTGATAATATATTTACACGTTCCAGTTCATGTTGGTTTGTTAGAAAAGCATATGACATGATGATGTAAAAGGAAATTTTAAGCAAGAACAGAGCTTGTCAATAACAACATTTTGGTCTTGCGGTGCCAAAGACTAATGTAGAATGGGTTCTCTTGAATTGGGATACTAAACCAGGTTTAAACTTTAAGGACCCAAGTAATGCAGATCACAAAAGAATGACAGAATTCTATCAATAATTTTGGATGCAGACAAATGGTTGAACCATTGTAAATGTTGTGTCTTCATTTTTTCCTATTTCCATGACCAATTGTTAATGTGGACAAAGGTCGTGTGATAATAGGAGTTAAGGTGAGAAGTGTAAGAAAGGATTTCGACCCTTGATCACTTCTAATCCCAAAACAACCCATGAATTTCACTTTAGAAGGGAATCGATCCAGTAATGTCTCATTAATGTTGATCTAGTGGTTCTCTTTAATTTGGATTGATGTCCCTTCCTACCCTTCTCACTATAACTTTCATTCTCGCAGGAACCCAACCCTTGTTATGTATGTATGTTTCCTTGCAAATTCTTCTACACATTTAAGAAGAGACATTCCAGATCGGAATATTATTAGTGTATATTGTATTTCTTTTTCCTTTTTTTTATCTACAAAGTACCTGGAATCCTAATAGGGTAGGTTCTCTCGCTCTATTACAATATGAATGAATGCATGAAATCTATGTATCAAAGTACATTGACAAGGGTATTTATACCCCTACCCTATTACAAATTTAAGTATCCACGATTGAAATGACACACAGTTTTAGACATGAATACACTTTTTGGTAAACCAAATGACATATTTACCCTTATTTAATTTCTTCCTCTTCACAACTCTTATATATTATGTATGTATTATTAAATAAGGGTAAATTTGAGAATTTAATTATTTACTTTTGAAAGTGGACGCTTATTTTGGGATAGATATAAATAGAAATGTGGACACTTAAATTGGGACGGAGGGAGTAGTAAGCTACAACTAAGCTTCTTGTTGACTTTGTTGACATAAGCTTTGACCTTCACGTCTTCAATATTGTAATCTCGGATATAATATATTTAGACCTAACAATGAGTTGTTTTTTACCTGGATGAGGTGTATGGGTAAAGCTAAGTTCATCTTGCACCATACAGAAATATTAGTAAGGAATTGCTCTTAAATCAGAGATCTTGAAGGGATAGAATTTGAGTTACCTTGTGGTCTATGTTGGTTCATCTCTAACACCTGAATACTTATATAATGTCACTGTGTGGCCTTCGAGCATCAGTTCTGTACTTGTGCTTTGGTTCTTGGAAAACTCTTTGAACTTAAAGAATTTTCTTCATGTTGCAGGGCATGTCAAATGTTGACAGAAGCGCACCACAATACATGACCGTGAATCATGCTGCAAATGGCCCTCATCTTGAACAGCCTGCTCAAGAAAATCCGTTCTTGAGTGGTATAAAACAAAGGTTACTTTCTTTTATAGTTCGAGGGATTCGGAATGAAGAAAAAGATGAAACTATGGTTGCTCTTCGACTATCAAACTTTTGTTGATTTCAGAGTTAATACAAAGGTTTTATGGAGTTTGCTGCTTAATGTTTTTTTTTTCTTTCTATTGTTGATTCAGAGAATCCAATCCCTCAAGAAGAAGTTTTATTTTCACTTTCAAGATTATGTAGATTTGATTATATGGAAGGTGCGCTCTGAATGAATCAGATTCGTTTTATGTTATTTTCCTCATACATGATAATAAAACATTTATATTCTTTGGGTAGGTGCAATTCTTGGATCGACATCACTTACTAATCAAGTTTGGGAGTGTCGATGGAGCAGTAAGTATTCTTAACATTCTTTCTCATCATGTTCTATTGTTTTTGCTTGAATCATTGTGTAAGAGTTGATGTTTGAATATATTGTAAATGAGTAAATCTATGGATACCATTGTTGTTACCGGCAAACTTAAACGTTTTTTCCACTTTATTAGAGTGTGATTAGAAAGAGCAGATTACATCTCATGATTAGTTTTTTTCTTCTTCTAATTATTGTGAGTTTGATTGCAACATTGGGTGGTTGCTATAGATTTGCCAATTATAAAGTTACAATGACTACGAAAAGATAACTAAATTGATAGAAAACCAGATTTTTAGTCAAAAATACATTTTCTTTGTCTATGGTGGTGTATGTTCTGTCATAGACTAGGTGACATTTGGTTCACCTAATGGAATTTGTCAGAATTGGAATGGAATTTAATTAGGTTTGACCATGCATTTGGTTGGCAGGAATAGGAGTAGGAATGGAATTTGAATTTGAATACGTCTATTGGGTTCGTTGGATGTACAGTGGGAGTCGGATGGAGGTGGTAGTGGCGATGATGGCGGTGGTGGTGGAGATGGCGGCAATGATGAATGGAATGGTCCACGATGATGGATGGAATGGAATGTCTAAATATAAGAGCATAAGGGGCTGTTTTGTCCTTGGAATTCGAAGGAATTTGATGGAATTGGAATGACAAATTCCTTTGACCAAATAGTTCGTGGATTGATTTGATTGGATTCAACCGAATTCCATGGTTGCACGGTCTGACCATTCCTTCGCATAAGAGAAAGCTTTGAACTTAATTTCGTGGCAAATGTAACAAATTTTATAATTTGGTTTTAAAAAGACAAAAATAACCTTTGTATCCAGTTTACCCAACACCACCACCCCTGCCACCCCACCGTCACTAATCCCCGCTACCTCACCCTCATAACCCCTGCTACTGCCCATCTCACCCCACCTTCACTGCCGCCACCACCATCGTTGCCATGACTGCCACCCACCCACCATTCCCCCATTGTCACCACCATGCCACCACTACTGTTCATAGTCACAGCCGCCAAAAAGAAAAAGAAAACCAAACATGCAGATTCCTATTCTTTTGCGAGATTCCATTCCAATTCCTGCCATCCAAACGTGTGGTGAAATTCCATTCCTGGTCCTTCAATGACAAACTCCTTTGATGGATTCCAATTTCATTTCATGAACGAAACGCCTCCTTAAGGAATTGGAATTCCTTAGTAGAACCCAAAGAATTTACATTCCACCATATGTGGAATTTGAATTCCTTACAAAAACTCAAAGAATAAACCAAATGCATGAATGGAGCCATTCAAATTCCGTCGGATTCCAACCAACCAAACGCCACCTAAGATGCTAGAAGCAATCTCCTTGTCCACTACTGGTTCATACTTGACAGGAACGAAGAATATGGAAGTATTTGATTGCAAAAAGGAAACTGCATTTGTGTAATAAGAGTTGACAATGCGGTAAAAAGGTAACAGAGAAATTAATCCTAAAGGGTCAGGAAAGCTTTAGATGCTAAATTATAAGAAAGAAGACCACCTTTCTTAGGCAACTCTTTATTGGGAATTGCTTCGAATTGCATACTTGATTGAGCAAAGAACAAGCTTAAACAAAGACCTCAAGTTACAAAATTTCTAATATCCAATCATAGATGACACAGCATTAATCTTTTTACAGTGACTAATCTTTGTTTGTGTTCAATTTTGAGGATCAAGGAAAAACTAATCGAAGCAAATAACTCGGTAAATCAAATCAATGAGATTATCAGTCTGAGGAAGGAGAGAACACGTTGAAGTTATGAGGGAGGTTTCATGTTTTCTTGAAATTGGAAGCCAAAGATTTGGGTAATTTGGGGAAGGGGGAGAGGTGTAAGTTTAGTCCTTTTAAGGAAATAGATGGATATTCATAAATAAAGGTTAAAAGTTGTTTGTAAAATGTCCGTCTTATGCACGTGAGAAGAGAGAGAGAGAGAGAGAGAGAGAGAGAGAATGAGGTAAGGCAAGCTAAGGTGACACGAAATTCTTTTTCCTCAATTGCTTAGACATTTGTGGGTGTTCCAAGTAAAACTAAGCTTAGATATGTGGTTATTTTTATTGCATTTAAAGTTATAATGTCTACAAAACTTGAAAGAAAACCAGATTTTTAGTTGAAACTGCCTTTTCTTTGTTTATTGGTGTATGATTGTTGTCTTGGACCAAGGGTCTGTTTGTTTGCTGCTTAATGGGCTCACTCATCCATATTGGAGTTTTTATTTGCGGCTTAATGATTACGCTGTCAACTGATTATATTGATTCAGCTCCATCCCCTTAGCTTTATGGATTTAGTCATGCCATTTTACCTCCAATGCCCTTAGATAAAACCCCCACCCCCTTAAAAAAGGTGTCTCATCTCTTTATCTTCCTCGACCCTCCCCCCTGCTGCTTTTTAAAATCATTTTTAGCAAGTGGTGCTACAATCAGTATGGAACATAAATTTGGGTCAAGTTGGTGCTGTAATTTCTTTAGAGCAAGTGGTGCTACCATTTGGTGCTAGTTGCTGCCACTGTTTCATTTTTACGATCATTTGGTAACATCCAGATGGAATGCCAATTTGGGTCATGATCAAGATAATGTTTTCAATGGATCAGGTACCAGAGTGGTGTTATGTTTCCAATGGATCAGGTACTTGTATATGTGTATCCATTGATCTAGATTGAGGGGTGAATATGATCATTTTTCGCATCCAGACTTATATGTATTTATATCTTTGATGTTACAAATACCTACACTACACTTGGTATCATGTCAAATAAATCTTTGCACATACAAAAAACTTGTCCTTCATCAGATACATGATCCACTAGTTTGTTGTCCATGTGATACAGGTGTCCAGAAATGCTGATAACCACCCTGCATTCTTTGCTGTATATAACATGGAATCAACAGAAATTGTTGCATTTTATCAGGTATTCTTATATATATTCTTTAATTTATATCTGAAGTGTATTTTGTCTTCTTAACGCGTTGAATTATGAGTTGGAATATCTTTGCAGATGTCCTCCGATGAGCTGTATTTGTTGTTTGAACAGTTTTGTGATCATTTCCATGTCCCATCAAAAAGTTCCCCGTATATGAATTTTATATCATCTCACTCGAACAACATTCATGCTCTTGAGCAACTGAGAAGCAGTAAAAATAAAGCTACCAGCTTCTCCTTGGTAATTAATATCGTACTGATGGCATGTTGTTTAACTGTCTGCATCTTATTTCCTTAAAAATTCACTTTTGGCTTTTGAGGTCAAAACCAATATGCATTCCGTGAACTTCATAAAAAGTACATACGGGATATGTTGGTTTTCACTTTTGACTCGTAAGTCAAAGAGACTGTTTTAATGGATTGACCTCTTATTAATTGTTTGAACTTATGCAGTTTGTTAAGAAAGTGCTGGCTTCTTTGCCGTTTAATTGTCAGTCTCAGAGTCCTTCACCTTATTTTGATCAGACTCTATTTAGATTTGATGAAAAGGTTCGTCTTCGATGCTACTTATGACTGTGTTAACTCGATCATTGATTGTTGTTTTCTGCTCTTGATTTGGGTGCTTTTGGTACATGGCAAAAACTTGTCCCATGTTTGGTGTGACCTTTAGAATGGATATGACTTAACTGAGTTTTTTTGTCCTACCAAATTCCATGGGACAAAAATCAGGGAGATTAGACAAGATTGGTAAATTACTAAACTATCCATGCAAGATGTATGCAGATCTGACCTCTACCCCTACCCCTAAAGAGTAGAGTGGACATGATGTGGTTTTCCTCGCAATAATAGATAACCAATACCCAAAAAACTGAAAATAATAAATGACGTAAACAAATATTGCATTTGTATCACTCATTTTTCTCTTTTTCTCGCCCTTTGCACAAGCTGGGGGTCTTCATGGAAACCACAGCTCTACACCTTGGGGTAGAGGTCAAGTATGCGTATATCAATGCCATCTCTAGATCCCACACACGGGTAAAATGAATATTTAGTTGCATAGTTAAAATGCCTTAGCATCTGTCATCTTTGTTTCTCTAAGTTAAGTTTTTCAATGTCTTTTTGTATTCATCCTTTCATCTATGTTTAGCTTAGTCTTCCATCTTAGTTATAATAAATTGATCTTTATCTTCAAGATTCACAAGTAAAACGAAACAAGTAACACTAGAAATAATGAAACAAATAACTAATATAAAGATAAAAAATACTATAAACGTACCTTTGTCTATAAGACAAATAAGTTGAGCATTAAAATAATGCTCCTGCTCCTCTTGCTTGATCTCCATACCAGGTTAGTTTGGTTTGGTTTGGTTTATTGCTAATTATTTTTCTTATTCCATCTAGTTTTCCTTTACGGGTGGTCAATCCAACAAGCATTGTATTTCAATCATCGGCTTAAATTTTCTTAGCACTCACATTCTTGCATCATTTAGACTCTATATACAATTCATCTTGGCTCATGAAAACAACCTCTATAATCCTATTGGGTTCGTTTGGTTTTGTTTATGCAATTTATCTTGATTATTGGTTATCTTATGGTGGTTGCATGTCAGCTTCAGAAAGATAATTACATTCTATTGCTTACAATTTATATATATATATATATATATATATATACATATATGTTTGCAGCTTATTTCTGCAGCTGACCGACATAGACAGTCAACTGACCATCCAATCAAGTTTATCTTAAGGAGGCCTCCACATACCCTCAAGTTCAAAATCAAACCTGGTAAAGGAAACAGCTTCTTCTTGACTTTTTAATCAACCCTTCTAGTTCAAGTCAATATCTGACTATTGAGTATTGAGAACCAACAAATTTCTCTATGCGTCATTTCTTGAAAAAATTGACATAATGGCAAAAAAAGAATTAAATTTTGAAGTTGAAAAAGTTTCAATTTGACCTCTTAAGTCAATCATCACCTATTGATATCTTAAAACTTTGATGTCACCAAAAGGCCTTTGGCCTAGCGGCATCATAGCCCTTGCCCTCCTAGGAGGTCCGGGGTTCAAGCCAAATCAAAGGTGAAGACGGTGTGTGAGTTTATTTGTTGCATTTGCCGTATATAAATATTATATACTTAAAAAAAATGTTTGATGTTGTGTTTTTTGGTTTATCAGGTCCTGAAGCTGGCATTACAGATTGCAGGACAAAGAGGATATCTTCATTTCTTTTTCATCCAATTTTTCCTCTTGCTCTTTCGGTTCAGCAGACGCTGTTTTTGCAGCCTGCTTTCGTAAATATTCATTTTCGTAGATAACCCAGATAGCAAAATGTGTTAATCACCATGAAAACGGTGTCATTGAAACTGCATTTTAACTGCAAAGTTCGTAAACCCATGTTTAGTTCAGGTGGCAGATATTATGGCTGAATTGAATCGATACAGTTGTATTTTCCCAAAATTTGGGACCAAATTTGTACAAGTGTTCTTTAAGATTAGAATATAGTTAAAGAGGCTTGATGTTTTATTAAATCTCTTGTATGACTGTTTTTGGAGTTCTTAATGGTATAGCCAAGTTTTGACTATTATTGCAGATCAAAAGTTTTTGCACTGTTCTGTGCATACATGCTTTCTACAACTCGCATATAGAAGTGTAAGATGATAGAAAACATTTTCCCAGAAACAAAACAAACACACACACACACACACTCACATATATATATATATAGATAGAGAGAGAGGCGGGTTCATGCGAGGAAGGTAACAATTTACGAGAATGCGAGGACAATCCTTAGCCAGTCATTTTGAAAATCATATGTGATTTTGTACTAGCATAAAAAATGACACGCTCGACTTTTGCCGCGGGAAAAGTCTCGGCTAATCATATATGATTTTGTATGTGAATCATATGTGATTTTGTACATAAAAAATTTCATGTACAAAATGATTGGCTGAAGATTGTCCTTACATTCTCGTAAATTGTTACCGTCCTCGCATGAACCTCAGAATATAGATTATTCAAACTGAATATACAAAGAAATATTCAGACTGAATAAACATTATTCAGACTGAATAAATACTATATTCATCCTGAGAGAACTAAAGAAACTTTATATGTCTGTGTGTTTGATCTATCCATCCTGCTTGAAACTTTGTTTGGTTCAAATGCGACCGATTTATTATGTATGCACAAAAAAAGGAGAAATTGGTTCTCTTACTAAGAGCCTCGACACATTAGAGTATGTGACCTTTTCTATTTGCATAGATGCTTACAGACATAATCACCTTAGTTACATCATATTTGTCCAAATTTAATCAAGTATTTAACCTTAGGGGCCGTTTACCAAACACTCACCCGGTAGGTGCTTAATGGTAAAATCCAACACTATCACTTGTTTACCAAGTAAAATTTTAGTGCATCATCTCCAACAATTTTTCCTCGGTAAGCCCTTGATCCTTGCTCCACTCTTACCAAGTAAGATTCTTGGTCTTTAACCTAATCACCTAGAATAAGTATTAATGTGACTTGGTAATTAGCGTTTACGGGTAAGCATTTTGTAAACGACCCTTCTTCTTGCTGTTTATATTAATAATTTGATCAACATTTGATGAATGGAGATGTAAATGAAGAGTGTGTTTTTGCAGGGACGGACCCAGAAAATTTTCAATACGGTGGCACCATACAACTTAGACAAAAAATAATTATACAAAATACGGTTTCTATCGACGTGCCTTAATAGTTTTAGTAACTGTGAATATCTTTCAATGTGTTTTTAACCTAATTCTATCGTTTCGGGAGATTTATAAAGTTTTTTGCTTGATTTCGAGTATTTTTTACGTTTTTTTATTGATTACGAAGAACTTTTTTCGGTTTTTTTATTGATTACAAGAGTTTTTAACGGAATTTTTGAGCTTTCTATCGATTTCAAGAGATTTTTTCAGTTTTGTTTGTTGATTTCAAGTGTTTTTTTCTTTCGGTTTTTAGTATTGTTGAAGATTGATCCAAAATAGGTCTCTGTTGAGAAAGTCCTTATCTTATTAAGTTATCTCTTATCTGATTAAGTCTAGATTTATTTTTCTTTATTTAATTATAATTATCTCTTTGTTTAGATTAAGCTTATCGTTCCTCTTGTAAGCCTATTTAGGCCTCTTCCAGTTTAATAGAATGCATCCATCTTTCTTTAGTATACATTGTATCTTCCCTGCTTTGTTCTTATTCCAACATTGTGGTATCAGAGCCTGGTTGTAACTAGGGTTCTGTGTTCGTTACAAACAGGAAGATGGCATCAAATAACTCAGCAGTAAGCATCACTCAACCTCATATCCCAATCTTCAAAGGGCAGTCCTATGAGTTCTGGAGTGTCAAAATGAAGACTCTCTTCAGATCACAGGAATTGTGGGAACTGGTGGAACATGGCATAATTGAAGCAGGTCAAAATGAAGCCACAAAGAAGGAGCTTCAGAAGAAGGATGCAAAAGCGTTGTTTTTTATTCAACAGGCTGTGGATGAAAGCATATTCTCCAGGATTGTAACAACTACTTCATCACATGAAGCATGGAGTACTCTGAAAACTGAGTACCAAGGCTCTGAAAGAGTAATTGATGTGAAATTACTATTTCTCAGAAGAGAATTATGAAAAATAATGAGATAGTACAAGAGTATCTTGCAAGAATCTCTTCTACTGTAAGTCAGATGAGGACATATGGTGATGTCATTCCTGATAAAACTGTTGTTGGGAAAATTTTAAGGAGCTTGACTCCCAAATTTGACCACGTAGTTGCAGCCATCGAGGAATCTAAATATCTGGCCTCCTATTCGGTAGATGAGCTCATGGGGTCGTTACAAACACATGAAGTCAGGATCAACCGGAACACTGCAAGGAGGAAGATCAAGCATTCCAAGTGCAAGGAGAACAAACAAGGTTCTCATATAATAGAGGCAGAGGTAGAGGAAATTTCAGAGGAAGAGGTGGTGGTAGAAGAAGTACAGTTAAATGCACATATTGCCACAAGTTTGGACACAAGTCCGATGATTGTTAGAGCAAAGATAAAGAAGCACACTACATGGAAGAGGAAGCGGAAGACTACTTGTTCATGACCCATGAAAGTCCTCAACTTGCATCTAAAATAGAAGCATGCTACATGGAAAAGGAAGCGGAAGACTACCTATTCATGACCCATGTAAGTCCTCAATTTGCATCTAAAAATATTTGGTTTCTTGATAGTGGATGTTCAAACCATATAACAGGAGAGAAGGAAAATTTTAAAAGGCTGGATCAATCGCACAAATCTCAAGTCAGATTAGGAGATGATAAGCAAATACAAATTGAAGGAAAGAGACAAGTTGCTGTAAACATCAATGGAAGAGAAAAGTTGATTAACGATGTAAGTTATGCACCAGGTCTGGCTCATAACTTAATAAGTGTGGGGCAGCTCGTTTACTCTGGTCATGCCGTCATATTCGACAAAAATATGTGTATTGTTAAAGGAGAGTCGAGCGACACACTCTTGAAGTCTAATATGACCGGAAACAAGATGTTTCTGGTAAACTTCTCTTCTAAAGAAAACTATGGACTCATAAGCAGCCAAATAAATGAGTCTGAAGTATGGCACCTATGATATGGACATCTCAACATCAAAAGGCTGCAGATACTTGCAACCAAAAATATGGTAAAAGGCTTACCTGCAATCAAAGATTTAGAACGCATATGTAAAGGATGTGCTATGGGAAAGCAAACCAGGAGATCATTCCCAATCGGCTAGTCTCAAAAAGCAGAAAGAAAGTTGGGACTGGTGTACGTAGATGTGTGTGGACCGATGAAAACCGAATCATTAGCCAGCAATAGGTATTTCTTGCTTTTCATTGATGATTTCTCAAGAATGAGTTGGGTGTACTTGCTTACTCACAAGTCTGAAACATTTGAGTGTTTCAAAAAATTCAAAGCCCTTGTAGAAAAGCAAAGCAATGAAAAGTTGAAAATTCTGAGAACCGACAGAGGAGGTGAGTTTTGTTCTTTGGAATTCAACAAATTCTGTGAAGAAGAAGGAATCAAGAGGGATCTCACAGCTCCCTATACCCCGGAAAAAAATGGTATAGTTGAGCGTAAGAATAGAACGATCGTTGAAATGGCAAGATCAATGATGAAGGCAAAAGATATGGTTGATGTGTTTTGGGCAGAAGCAACAACTACTGCAGTTTACCTGATCAACCTATCTCCTACAAAAGCTGTGTGGAACAAGACGCCTTTTGAAGCCTGACATAACTTTAAACCATCAGTTAATCACCTTCGAATTTTTGGTTCCTTATGTTATGGGTTAGTAACAACTCAGAGACATAAGTTTGAATCAAAAACAAAAAGGTATGTTTTTGTAGGCTATTGTTCCAATTCCAAAGCATACAGATTATATGATCCAGAATCAAGAAAAATTGTTGTGAGCAGAGATGTGCAAGTTGATGAAAGCCTAAAGTTTGAGGAAACTGATACAAGTCGGTGTTCGATTCCTGGTACAAGCTTTGATTTGGAAGACGCAACAAGTGAAGAAAAAGATGACCCATCAACTAACCTATCACATGACACAACAAGTAGCAGCAGTGAATCACAACCCTCTCAACCAAGCTCGCCCGAAAGTGAGCCTGAAACTCCTCAACTCCGCAGAAGTCAACGTGGCCAGATCCCTAAGAAAAAGTTTTCAATTGAAGAAGAAGATAATTGCACATTTGCTATGTTTGCCGGAGATCCAACACAAGTGGAGACAACTATGGAAAGTGATCTTTGGAAGACATCCATGAATGAAGAACTAGATGCCATTGAAAGAAATGGAACGTGGGAACTCACCGATCTTCCAAGAGACAAGAAAGCGATTAGTCTAAAGTGAATATTTAAGACTAAATACCTCTCTGATGGGAGCATTCAGAAGCATAAAGCTAGATTAGTGGCTCGTGGATATGCACAGGAACATGGAGTTGATTTTGAGGAAACCTTCTCTCCAGTGGCACGGTTTGAAACGGTAAGAATGATTCTTGCACTCTCCGCACAATTGCACTGGACGTTGTTGACTTGTTTCAGTTTGACGTCAAGTCTGCCTTCCTCAATGGTGATTTGAGAGAGGAAATCTACATACAACAACCAAAGGGATTCATCATTGAAGGAAAAGAAGACATGGTGTACAAATTGAAAAAGGCTCTGTACGGTCTAAAACAGGCTCCTAGAGCTTGGTACAGCAAGATCGATGAGTTCTTCCATAAGAAAGGTTTTTCACGGAGTCCAAATCCTACTCTATACATAAAGAGACAAGGTATGGCTGATGTTATGTTGGTGTGCTTATATGTAGATGATATGATCTATACAGGATCGTCTATGTCTCTCATTGGAGAATTCAGGAAAGATATGATGGACATGTTTGAGATGACCGTCATGAGAAAACTTAATTACTTCCTTGGTTTAGAAGTAAAGCAAACCACAAACGGCATATTCATGTCTCAACAAAAATATGCTAGTGACCTCTTAAAGTAATTTGGCCATGTTGAGCTGCAAGACTACATCGACTCCAATGAATGTGAATGAAAAGTTAACAGCTGAAGATGGCACTGGAATGGCAGAAGCAGGGATGTACAGAAGTCTGGTAGGTAAACTCATTTATCTTACTCATACAAGACCAGATTTGTCGTTTGCTGTTGGTCTTCTCTCAAGATTCATGCACAGTCCAACCAAACAACACTTTGGAGCAGCAAAAAGGGTGCTCAGATATGTATCTGGTACTAAAGATCTAGGGATTTGGTATAAGAAAAATGAGAAGTTCATCTTAACCGGAAATACAGATAGTGATTGGGCATGTTCTCATGATGACAGAAGAAGTACGAGTGGAAGCATTTTCATGTTAGGATCTGGAGCCATCACTTGGAGCTCGAAGAAACAAGAGACTGTGGCCTTATCATCCACCGAGGTTGAATACATAGTAGCTACGTCAGATGCTTGCCAAGCCATCTGGTTAAGGAGACTCCTTGTGGATTTGAATCAGGAGCAAACTCAAGCTACTCCAATTTTCTGTGACAATATGTCTGCTGTGGCATTAACTAAAAATCCTGTTATGCACGGTAGAACAAAACATATTGAAATCAAACACCATTTTATTCGAGAACTTGTTACAAAAGAAGAAATCAGTATGGAAGTATGCAAGACCAGCAATCAGTTAGCCGATATACTCACCAAGGCACTCCTGCCAGCTAAGTTTGAGGATATGAGAAACCGTTTTTCGATTACCAGTTTTGAATCAAGGGAGGGTGTTGAAGATTGATCCAAAATAGGTCTCTGTTGAGAAAGTCCTTATCTTATTAAGTTATCTCTTATCTGATTAAGTCTAGATTTATTTTTCTTTATTTAATTATAATTATCTCTTTGTTTAGATTAAGCTTATCGTTCCTCTTGTAAGCCTATTTAAGGCCTCTTCTAGTTTAATAGAATGCATCCATCTTTCTCTCGTATACATTATATCTTCCCTACTTTGTTCTTATTCTAACAAGTATTTGATATTGATGGTCTTTAATAAAGAAAAACAGTTTTTGTCTATTCTTAACAAAATGAAAGGAAACAAGTACCGTGTGTATGTCAACAAGGTATTTTGCTAAAAAAGTTTGAAACAAGAAATAACCATTTAAATGGGTTGCATCCCCGTTCCACAATCCCTTTTATGCTTCTGTTGTCCAAACAATCGTTTTGTTTTGATGATCTACATTTTCCTCAAATAATAAAAAAATAGGAAGGGGCCATTTATTAAACACTTATTTGATAAATGCTTACCGGATAGTATTCCTTACCGGATGAACATGAAGAAGACCAAGAAACCTACCCTGTAAGTGCTTACTGGGTAGTTTCCCTTACCGGATGAACATGACAAATGCCAAGAAAATTAACCGGTAAGAGCGATAATAAAGATGAAGAGTCATATCCAAACAAATGACATATTATGTAAGTGAACAAATGACATAAGAATCTTTCTATCAACGGTAAAGTAAGTGAACAAATGACATAAAATGTCCAAGGATGGCAAGGAACAAGAGTCTTACCCGATAAATGAAGGTGACGACTCTTACCCGGTTAGCGCCTTAACGGATAAATTATTGCATATGATACCGTTTTGATTAACTAAAATCTTACCCAGTAAGTAAAATAATAGTGTATACTCTCACATGTAAGAATTTACTGGATAAACGTTTGGATAAACGACCCTAAATAAGTTCCCATATCGAAAACAAGGCCATGCAAAACGCATCATAGATAACAAATACAACACTTGAAACTAAACTAATAGATCATATAACATGTGTACTTACCTAAGAAAATGCTACCCCGTAAACATAATGAACTAAAAACAAGAACCTTCCACTCTAAATATCAACTTAAAATTTAACTAATAATTGGTATATGATTTTTTGCCCGCACAAGATGTTTCTATTAAAATAATTTCACGTTTTTACAGGACATGTTAACAAATGAGCAATTCACAAAAACTTAACCACATTCTGGATCTATGGATGTGCATTATTTATAGACAGTTGTAGTTCAGTCATGAATTTCAGGTTTTGTAATTAGTTAATACTTATGCAATTATTTTTCCAAAATACTTAAGATTCAAATATATCTATAGTTCACTTGCAAATAAACCACGCAAACTCATGAAACAAAATTGATATGGACGGGGAAACATGATTGAGGGCTAAGTTATTGATTCAGAATTGTGATTCACCCGTGCTGTATCGCACAGGTACACAACTAGTATATACACACACACACACACATGAACTTGATGTCCAAAATTCAAATATCGAAAACAAATACAAAAGACTTAGGGTGCGTTTAGTTAGCGAAAACTGTTTTCATTTTCCTAGAAAACGTTTTCAGAAAATGGAGTTGAGTTGAGTTTTCAGTTTTCTATGAAATTTTTATAAAACGCGTTTAGTTGAAATGGTGGAGTTCTCATTTTTCATTTTTAGAAAATTAGAAAACGCGTTTGGTTGTGCATTTCTACCATTTTTCATTTTTCATTTTCCATTTTTTTTCAAATTAGAAAGTGTGTGTGAATGTGTGTGCACGTCTGTGTGAAAGTGTGAAAGTGTGTGAGTGTCTATATGTGTGAAAGTGAAAGTGTGTGTGTGTTTGTGAAGTGTGTGTGTCTATGAAGGTGTGTGTGTGTGTGTGTGTGTGTGAATGTGTGTGCGTTTCTGTGAAAGTGTGTGTGTGTGTGTGTGTGTGTGAAATTGTGTGAATGTGTGTGTGCGTGTGTGTGTGTGTGAATGTGTGTGCATGTCTGTGAAAGTGTGTGTGTGTGTGTGTGTTAAAGTTTGAAAGTGTGTGTGAAAGTGAGTGTGTGGAAGTGTGTGAATGTGAAAAAGTTTTTAGAAAACAAAAAATTAGTAAAGTATTAAGGCTATGTTTGGCAAACTAGCTGATAAGCTAGCTGATAGCTTATTAGCTAGCTGGTGGCTGATAAGCTAGCTGATGAAGAAATCAGGTTTGGCAAAACTAGTTTATAAGAATGTAAAATGATCAAAAAAAACATATTGAAAAATAATCAGTTATAATATGTTTAAATATAATTAAAAGCAAATTTCTAATAATATAATATATTAATTAATACAAACAAAATGGTAGAAATATAAATATATATATATATATATATATATATATATAGAGAGAGAGAGAGAGAGAGAGAGAGAGAGAGAGGCACCTTCTTGTGTTAACCCAAGAATTTGTGTTAACCATGTTAACTCAATCTAGACCATCCAATCAATAAATCAACGGTGTATAATAAAGGTGGTATAATTGTGAAGAATTTAAAACTATAAAACGTGGAAAAAAAGTAAAAAACACCCAACACAAGTGAATAAAGGGTTAAATGGTCATTTGTCATGAACAGATATTTTCAGAAACAATTGACTTTCCTTCTAATTCGAAACTGATAAGCAACAGGGTGATTTCATTGGGATTTCATCAAGAAAATTTTTGGGGGCACTTTCTTCAAGCGATTTTTGGAGAGTTTTGTTGATCTTGGCGAATATGGATGAAATCGGTGAAAATCTCAGCACCAATTTGAGAAAACGAGGTAAAATTTCGAGCCTTTTCATCCTATTCATAGCAGGAAATTTCGAAAAATTTCTAGAGTTTCTTGTGTTATAATCGATTGGTATGTAAGGCTTCTGTTATGTTCATCATAGTTCGTAAACCAAACGAGAGAATCACGAAAAAAACATTATCAGTTGTGAATAAGTTGTTCATATGTGAAATTTGTGGTTATACCATGTTCAGTTGTGAATGAGTTGTTCACTTACGAACCAAAAAAGTCTGTCCATTTGTGAACATGATTGAAAACCTGTGTTGTATAAGTCTAAAATCTGGAAAATTAATTACTAAACTGTTCATAAGTGAAAGTAAGAATGTTTTATTAATACTTAGAGTTTATGTATGATACGTTTCTGCATTTGTGAACAAGTATGAATGTTCGGTTGTGAACATTATATTCACAAGTGAACACTATCGACGATTAACAGTTTCTGCATTTCTTTCAGACGCTGGAATTTGTGTTCATGACTTTCATCATCATCGTTAAATTGCTCTTCGGTGCATCCATTGATAGGTTTCTGATCATCATCGACTACTTCAGAAACATATATTTAGTTGGACGATGGAAACGTATAACAAACTTCTTCATCTTGGCTTTGTTGATTAGGAATATCGTTGATGTCGTGGACCACTATGTCGAAATCCTTACTCATTCATGAATCCTGCAGAATCAAAAATTTTAAAAGAATGATTTTGTTAGTAAAAATAATTAGAGATATGTTTCCATACTTAACTATGCTAAATTTAAGGAATGTATTAATTATATAATTAATTAACTAAATAAAAATTATATATACAAATTACTAAAATACGAAAATACCCCTGCCAAATATAATTAAATTATTTAATTCCATAATTAATGGAATTTTCATGTTGGTTGGTTTTGGTTAACATTGTTAACACAAATTCTTGGGTTAACACAAGAAGGTGTCTCTCTCTCTCTCTCTCTCTATATATATATATATATATATATATATATATATATATATATAGGGGTAGGTTCAAATGTGAACCTATCTTTGATTGTGAACATGAGGATGAATCACAACCATCCATTTTAGATCAGATCAAAAGATAAGGGATAAAATTCACGGTGGCATTTTTGTAAATAAGTGGAAAACTCAGGTCATGGCTTAAATCATAAATACAACCTGACGATTCAAATCAGAACCAGACATCATCATTTTCCCCAAATGTCTTGATCATCTTCCCCATATTTGTTCAAATCAGAACCATGCATCATCATCTTCCCCAAATTTCTTCATCATCTTCCCCAGAAGAAATTTCACTTCCGCCTCCAAATTTATTCATCATCTTTCCCAAAATAAATTTTCGAACAAGTTTGTTTTTGCTTTGTGTTCTTCCTTAGAATCACAAGTCTTTTCAGATCCAGATTCTTTTTCTTGATGAAGTATAAGAAGGTTATTCAAATGTTTTTTTCCCTTTAATATGATCGTTCATCATTTTATCAGAGGAAGCTTCTTTGAAACACATTTGCTTGAATTCTTGTTTTTCAAAATCTTTGGTTCCATTGTAGGTTATATTCAGTCTGGATATAAGCTACAATTTTGGGTTTGTATACTTGTAACTTATATTCAGACTGAATATATTCTACAAATAGGTGTTTAAATAATTGTAGCTTATATTCAGACTGAATATAAGCTACAATTTGGGGTTTGTATACATGTAGCTTATATTCAGACTGAATATAAGCTACAATTTGGGGTTTGAATAATTGTAGCTTATATTCAGTCTGAATATAAGCTACAATTTGGGGTTTGTATACTTGTAGCTTACATTCAGACTGAATATAAGCTACAATTTGGGGTTTGAATAATTGTAGTTTATATTCAGACTGAATATAGGCTACAATTTGGGGTTTGTATACTTGTAGCTCATATTCAGACTGAATATAAGCTACAATTTGGGGTTTGAATAATTGTAGCTTATATTCAGACTGAATATAAGCTACAATTTGGGGTTTGAATAATTGTAGCTTATATTCAGACTCAATATAAGCTACAATTTGGGGTTTGATAATTGTAGCTTATATTCAGACTGAATATAAGCTACAATTTGGGGTTTGTATATCTGGAGCTTATATTCAGACTGAATATAAGCTACAATTTGGGGTTTGAATGATTGTAGCTTATATTCAGTCTGCATATAAGCTACAATTTGGGGTTTGTATACTTGTAGCTTATATTCAGACTGAATATAAGCTACAATTTGGGGTTTGAATAATTGTAGCTTATATTCAGATTGAATATAAGCTACAATTTGGGGTTTGAATAATTGTAGCTTATATTCAGTCTTAATATAAGCTACAATTTGGGGTTTGTATACTTGTAGCTTATATTCAGACTGAATATAAGCTACAATTTGGGGTTTGAATAATTGTAGTTTATATTCAGACTGAATATAGGCTACAATTTGGGGTTTGTATACTTATAGCTCATATTCAGACTGAATATAAGCTACAATTTGGGGTTTGAATAATTGTAGCTTATATTCAGACTGAATATAAGCTACAATTTGGGGTTTGAAAATTGTAGCTTATATTCAGACTGAATATAAGCTACAATTTGGGATTTGTATATCTGTAGCTTATATTCAGACTGAATATAAGCTACAATTTGGGGTTTGAATGATTGTAGCTTATATTCAGTCTGCATATAAGCTACAATTTGGGGTTTGTATACTTGTAGCTTATATTTAGACTGAATATAAGCTACAATTTGGGGTTTGAATAATTGTAGCTTATATTCAGATTGAATATAAGCTACAATTTGGGGTTTGAATAATTGTAGCTTATATTCAGACTGAATATAAGCTACAATTTCGGGTTTGAAAATTGTAGCTTATATTCAGACTGAATTAAACTACAATTTGGGGTTTGAAACTTGTAGCTTATATTCAGACTGAATATAAGCTACAATTTGGGGTTTGAATGATTGTAGCTTATATTCAGTCTGAATATAAGCTACAATTTGGGGTTTGTATACTTGTAGCTTATATTCAGACTGAATATAAGCTACAATTTGGGGTTTGTACACTTGTAGCTTATAATTTGGGGTTTGAAAATTGTAGCTTATATTTAGACTGAATATAAGCTACAATTTGGGGTTTGTATACCTGTAACTTATATTCAGACTGAATATAAGCTACAATTTGGGGTTTGTATACTTGTAGCTTATATTCAGTCTGAATATAAGCTACAATTTGGGTTTTGAATAATTGTAGCTTATATTCAGACTGAATATAAGCTACAATTTGGGGTTTGTATACTTGTAGCTTATATTCAGTCTGAATATAAGCTACATTTTGGGGTTTGTATACTTGTAATTTATATTCAGACTGAATATAAGCTACAAATATACAAAACTCAAATTGTAGTTTATATTCAGTCTGAATATAAGCTACAATTATTCAAACCCCAAATTGTAGTTTATATTCAGTCTGAATATAAGCTACAATTGTTCAAACCCCAAATTGTAAATATGTTCAGTTTGAATATAAGTTATAAGTATACAAACCCCAAATTGTAGTTTATATTCAGACTGAATATAAGCTACAATTATTCAAACCCCAAATTGTAGCTTATATTCAGTCTGAATATAAGCTACGATTATTCAAATACCTAAATAAAACCTGACGAATCAAATCAGAACTAGACATCATTATCTTCCCCAAATTTCATCATCATCTTCCCCATATTTGTTCAAATCAGTACCAGGCATCATCATCTTCCCCAAATTTCTTCATCATCTTCCCCAAATTTTTTCACACCATCTCCTTCGAACCTCAGATTTCGTCAACTCAGACAAAGAAGAAAGGTAAGAAGGAGAACCCCCACACCTGCAACTTTTTTCTTTTCTGCTTATTTTCTTCTTTGTGCCTCCATCGTGCCTGGATTTCAATTTCTTTGACCATGAATTTCGATTGATGAACACGATTTTGGATTTAGATTTTGTCTTTGTCTTACGATTTTGGATTTTGATTTCCAGATTCGATTGAGAATTGGAGATTTTTACTCAAAAATTTAATTCAAATAAAAACTTCCAAAATTACCCCTTAAGCCATGTTTAAAGATTAGCTTGAATATGGCTTAGATGAAGGGCTGAGATTCATCCTCATGTTCACAATCAAAGATAGGTTCACATTTGAACTTTCCTCTATATATATATATATATAGGAAGTTTCAAATGAGAAGTTTGCATTTTTAAAGGAACAAAGGGATACTTGTGGATCACATATGATGTGGATCCCACATAATATTAAATCATAAATGATTTAATATTATGTGGGACCCACATCATATGTGGTCCACAATTTGTTCCTTTGTTCCTTTAAAAAGGGGTGGTTTTCATTTGATCCTTCTCCTATATATATATATATATATATATATAGAGGTGGCTTCTTGTGTTAACCCAATAATTTGTGTTAACCTATCGTTCACTGGTGAACGCCATGCTCGTTCACTGGTGAACACCATTAATCAGTGAACGAGCATCGTGTTCGTCAGTATACGAGCATCGTGTTCACCAGTGAACGATGAGTTAACACGGTTAACACAAATAATTGAGTTAACACTTGAAGGGGCCTCTATATATATATATATATATTCCGGTTCTTCTACACCCCAGTTAAAAGTTACACCACGTGCACCCCAATCAAAACCTTCCATTTCATATCATTTAGGATCAAATGGAACAAGCTCGTTATGAAAAAAATGGATAAAAAGTTGTGAAAATCAGAAAATATAAAATGTTATGAAATATTACAGTGAATTTCATAACATTTTATATTTTCTGATTTTCACAACTTTTTATTCATTTTTTTCATAACGAGTTTGTTCTATTTGATCCTAAATGATATGAAATGTATTATAAAATGGAGAATGTTATGAAATTCACTATATAGTGGGAGGTTTTGATTGGGGTGCACGGGGTGTAACTTTTAACTGAGGTATAGAAGAACCTCCCTCTCTCTATATATATATATAATATGTTAATTAAAATAATTTAAAATTGATTATTATATATATTGCAATATTTGAATTTGTTAAAACAAAGTTTATAAGAAAAATCTATTATTTATAATTTTAAATAACCATTGCATGTAACATAAATAACAATAAAATTGATTGACTTCACATATTTTAATTAATTAATTATTTAAACAAATTATTTAATAATTAACTTAAATATTTTATTAAAATTATTTAACACAAATTTTATTATTTATGAAATAAAATAAGTATAAATTTAATTTGTATGTTATATAAACATTTTAATGATTATTATATTTGTTTTTGGATAATTAAATATATTAAATAATAATTAAAAATAATAATAATTTGAAAATAATTGATATAAGTAATAATTAATAAATAATATTATTGTATAGTTTTTAATTCATATTAATTAAGATTAATAATATTTAATATTTATTTATAATTAATAGAAGTAAATAATAATTAATATTAATGCGGGTTATAGTTGGAAAAAATGACAATAAGCTCATAAAACGCTACTCTAATTAGCGTTTCAATAAGTTAGCTTATGGTTTACTAAACGTGTACCCTGAAAATAAGCTAACTTATAAGCTAGCTTATTTTTGCCAAACATAACCTAAAAGTAATTTTCTAAATTGCATATAATTTTAGAAAATGAAATTTTTTGTTTTCATGCAATTTTTTTGAAAACTGAACGAACTAAACGGGTTTTCTTAATTTTCATTTTTCTTGGAAAATTTTCTACAACTAAATGCACCCTTAATTGTCCTAACTTTAAAATAAGCTATTTTAACTCGCATATATATATAGACTTGGGATCACGTGAGAGCAGATATATATATATATATATAAATAAAAAACTTGGGATCACGTGAGACCAGCCTGTTTCCGTGAGACACGTGAGAATACCTTTTTACACTTGAAACTTCACAGGAAAAACACTATGAAGGTAAAAAAATATGAATCTTTATAGTGTTTTTGCTATGAAGGTAACCTACATAGTATTTTTGCTGTGAAGGTAACCTTCACAGTATTTTTGCTGTGAAGGTAACCTTCACAGTATTTTTGCTGTGAAGGTTCAGATCTTTTTTACCTTCACAGTGTTTTTCTGTGAAGTTTCAAGAGCAAAAAGGTGGTCTCACGGGTCTCCGACGGATCTCACGAAAACAGGTTGGTCTCACGTGAAACCATCAGATTTTTTTTACCTTCACAGTGTTTTTGCTGTGAAGTTTTAGGAGTAAAAAGGGTTGTCTCATGGTCTCACGGAAACAGGCTTGTCTCACGTGAACCCAACCCTATATATATATATACTATTATATAAAACATGCTAAACAATTAAGTTCACATATTTAAGAGGTACAACATTCCTTACATGAGGTACAACATTTAAAGCTTTAGAATTTTACTCCAACCTCTATAGATTAAAGTATTTTAAAATTTAAAGTTATATTTAACACCTATATAGTTAGTTATTTAATTTATTTTATGTTTTCACTTTTTCATTTTTCATTTTATACCTTTATCACATTAATCTAAATAATTGTATATGAATCATAAGACAATTAAAAAATAAGTTTCTATTTTTATGAATTATACCATTATGATCGTGTCGTCAACACCTTCAAAATGAGCCAAATATTGAATATTTTTCGATTTAATCATAATATTATATATATGAATACGTAACGAGTTATTTTTAAAAAAATTACATGTTATGCCTTATATTGTTTATTTAATTTCTTTACATTTTCATTTTACACCCTTATATATATAATATAATTAGTTTTTAAATTTCGTTCATATCCTTTACTATTTTATTTTTCAGTTTACACCTCTATCATATTAAAATAAATAATCGTATATGAATCAAATTACATTAAAAAAATATGTTTTTTTATAAATTATACCATTACTAGAAACGTACCGCTGCAATACAGCAGAATTTAAATATTTCATCAACATTAACGTTAGAAGTCTCGAACTCTTTTAAAATATCAAATTATCTATCATTATGAACTTATAAATCGGCATCCATTATTTTTATATTTTCGTCAAAACAAATGTGTCATAAATATGCTGCTTTGTTCTTTTTAAATTAGGATTGTACTTGAGTTTCGTAAAAATAATGGATGCCGATTTATAAGTTTTTAATAATAGATAATTTGATGTTTTAAAGGATTTCGAGATTTCTAACGTTAATGTTGATGAAATATTTAAGTTCCGCTGCATTGCAGCGGGTACGTTTTCTAGTATCTATACTATATTATAAAGCATTTGGCCAAAAACTCTTAAAAACAATTTTTTAAGCGTTAGGTACTGCTATTTAATTCTTATTACTTAATTTTCAAGATTACAAGTATATTATGCGTAATCACAACTTATTAAAGTTTCATTTTTGAATTCGTGTAACTAACTGCAGATAATTATGATCAAATACAAGAAAAATATCTAATTTTAAATATAAAAAATTTAAAATATAATTAAGATAATTATTAAGTATAATTATTATCTTTATAAAAAGTCATATTATCAAAACAAAAATAAATTACTTTGTTATTAAACCCAAAATAAAGTAAGATAAAAAAAATTGAATTAAAAAAATTACATAAAAAATGGAACTTTTAAATAAAACATTAAAGTCGTTTTACTTAAAACTATATAAAATCATTAGAGCATCGATAGAGACAAAAATTGAAATGAAGCTTAAAATCCAGATGTATCTCGCTGCATTGCGCGAGTAACTTTCTAATAAATATATATATATATATAGGGGAGGGATCAAATGAGAATAACCTCATCTTAAAGGAACAAAGGAACAAATTGTGGACCACATATTATGTGGGTTCCACATAATATTAAATCATTTATAATTTAATATTAATTCATATTAAATCATAAATGATTTAATATTATGTGGGACCCACATCATATGTGATCCATAACAGTCCCTTTGTTCCTTTAGAAATCAAAAATTCTCATTTGAACCTTCCTCTCTCTCTATCTCTATATATACATATATATATATATATATAGATATACACACAGGAACTTGATGTCCAAAAATTCAAATATGAAAAACTGATACAAAAGAATTTATTGTCATATATAACTTTAAAATAAGAATTTTGAGTAAACTACGATTTTGGTCCTTATGGTTTACCATTTATAACGATTTTGATCCATGTGGTTTAAAAACTGCTTTTTTGGTCCCTGTGGTTTCATTTTGCTTCCATTTTGGTCCTTACATCTAACAGAGTTAACGGAATTGTTAAAAAAGTTTTAAAAATTCACATATTTAGTCCTTATGTTATATAATTTTTAAATATTTAATCCTAAATTTCACTTATTATATCACTAACTAAAATTTGACACTTTTATATATATATATATATATATATATATTATCATTTTTGTTTTTCCTCTTTAATATATTTTAATACTATATATATGTTATTTTTTATATATATTTTGATACTTTTTTATTTACTTATAATTACTAAAATAAATAACATTTTTAATATTTTAATTAATAACTCTTTTTATTATTTAATCAAAGTTTTATTGTTTATTTAAAAACGGTTGATTTTTTTATTAATTTAAAAAAAACGGATTGGTTTAAAAAGAAAAAATTGTATAAATAAAATATCTTTTTCTCGAATTCTATTTAAAACCTTTTCAAATGATAATTTAAAATAAATATAAAACTTTGGAAAAAAAATCTCACTTATTCATCAATAATTTTAATGATTTGCAATTTTGTCCTCATTGTAAACCAATCAGTTTAGAAAAAATTAATAAAAAAATCAACCGCTTTTAAATAAAAAGAGTTATTAATTAAAATATTAAAAAAGTAATTTATTTTTAGTAATTATAAGTATATAAAAAAGTATCAAAATATATATATAAAATAACATATTTATAGTATTAAAATATATTAAAAAAAGAAAAAGAAAAATAAAAACAAAATGATAATATATATATATATATATATAATTATAGTTAGTAATACAATAAATGAAATTTAGGATTAGATATTTAAAATTTATATAACACAAGGACTAAATATGTAAATTTTCAAAACTTTTTTAACGGCTCCGTTAACTCTGTTAGATGTAAGGACCAAAATAGAAGCAAAATAAAACCACAGGGACCAAAAAAGCAGTTTTTAAACCACAGGGACCAAAAAAGCAGTTTTTAAACCACAGGGACCAAAATCGTTATTAATGGTAAACCACAGGGACCAAAATCGTAGTTTACTCAAGAATTTTTTTGATTATGCTTTAAAAAAGTCAACATTTTATCGATCAGTGCCTCGTAGTACTACTATCGAGTACTTTGAAAAAAACACAGAAAAACCTCTAAAAAGTATTTAAATAATCCTTGAAGATTTGAAGCTTAGCTTATTAATTAGCATGGGAGACTTGCTTTCTACCACTAAATCCGTTTCTTGGATGCATTTTTGTAATCTGAATAACTTTCGGGCTCATTGTGAAAGACCACAATCTCTTGCTTTCCACCACTAAGTCTGCTTCTGATTGGCTGCTGCAACTCGTAATACCCCATTTAAAAAAGGAAACCCTACTTTCCATGATACCCATCATCATCATAATCACGTTTAAACTTCTCGAAAGTTGCTATGATTGATGATACGAATATATATATAAACATGAAAATATGAATCACAATGCACTAAACAAGATTCTTATAATGAAACACAGGTAATTATATTTAATTAGTGATTTAATCTTAGCAAGGCACATCTACTATTTTAATTTAATTGGTTACATAAATTAAATATATACTACTCTGAAGTAATTAACTAACTTCAAAGTAGATATGGAATTTGTAACAACAAATTCGGTATCCAGTAATCTTTGGTATAGCTTTATAAAGTAAACTATTTTCCTAGCTATAAACTATTTTCCCTAGCTATATATAACGCTCATATAAACCGTATTTTATTTTGTTGTTGTAAAAGTGTATTTTATTCGAAAGAATATTCGTTAGTGGATAAGAGAGATGCCACCACTACTTCGATTATGTGAGACCATAATCGGAACATCATTGAGTTGATAAAGTTGGGTCGTGATATTTCTTATAGAATATATACTATTATCATATCAAGTATGAAATGATTCGACTTGTCTTTACTCTTAGGTACAATATTGTCCTATCATTACGGACAAACTAAACCAATATAAATCCCTATTATTATAATAATAACTAAAAATGGCATACATATCATAGTTATATACAATATGACGTCATCCGTTTCAAATCGTCAATTAACATATAGTTAAATATTGACAAAATCTTAATTTATTTTATTTTTCAAACATCAAATAATTATTTAAATAAGTGTTTTATGATGATACTTAGTGTGTACTAGCAATTTATAACATTTAAAAAAAATATTCGCACATCAACTCAACCGATCCCACCATTATACAAGATTATATACTCCATCAAAATAGTGAACACCCTTCCACAAATGTATAAAGTTTTATATAGCAACAATTCATATAACTCCATTAAAGTAATATTTTAATTTTTTCTTCAATTAATGAGACGTCCGTATCTTGTTTCAAGTGAACTTAAATCCTTTCACTACTAAAATGGAAGCCTTTCACCTACGGATATTTTCCTGGGAAATCCGTCTCTAAAAGGCGATTCATCACAAAATCGTCACAAAAGTTCGTTGCTAAAATTGTTGATGGGTAAATTAAATAAGTGACAAATCACTCAGGAAATTCCTGGGTAATCCGTTGATATTTTTTTGAAAACATCTGATTTTGTCGGAACCATTAGTATTTCCTGGGTGATCCGTGGTAATCAACCACGGAAATTTCCCTGGTTGTTTTTTTGTGAGTGAAAGTCATTTGTTTTGTAGTGTTTATGGGAGCCAAAAATGTACCATCCACCAAAGGGGAAAAACTAACAATCATATTATGGACAATCTTCACGGTTATATTAGTTATTTTACTAGAGGGTTTTTAGGTTTTATTCACCTTTCATGATGTAAGTTGGCATGTTGAGGGACTCTTTTATGTTATGATTGGGCTCTATCAATGGGTCTTGCTACAATGATATGTGAAGTTGCAAGTGTATCAATGTGGTTACAAGCTCATTTGTTTGCAACTTTCATTGAAAGAAGATGACTGAAAAATGGGTTGATTTGATGTCCCTCAAAAATAGCCCTCAAACATGTTAAGAGGGTGTAGCAATGTTTAAGGTTGTCCGATTTGAACATGTAATGCCCAAAGCTCGAAAAAAAAGACATTTTGAATAACCTACATATCAACATAAGACCATTTTGAGCACGACGGCCGATATTGTTGGGTACTAGAGTTGTTGATGACCTTCCAATTTTGTCTTAATCTTTGTTATTTTAGACTTAGCTAGTTTTTGGTTATTTAAAGGATTGGTATATGTGTTTGGGCAAAAATATCAAACCCTCGACAGTTGACTAAAACGCCCGACCAAAGACTTCCTCTGACCCCCGGATTTTAACCAAAGCCCCAAGGAGCGAAGGTCGAATAAAAGGCTCGACGACAGACGTCTGGCCAATGATCCTCCACAACATAGGAAAACAGAGGTCGAGCATAAACTCTCGACTGTGGGATAGAACATGCGACCAAAGATACTTTACGAATTGTGAAGTAGCAATCGAACAGAATTTCTAGACGAAACCTCTGACGCCCGATACACGCTCGGCCCGAAACCATTATTACCGAGATCCGTTACTTTCGTCGATCGGCCGTTATCCTCCCCACAAAACCATCGGGCGGTTACGCTTAAACACCATCAAAATCATTTATCGAGGGGTAATCAATGACGATTAACCTTACAAGTAACCGCGGATATAAAAGTAAAGGTTCAAGTTATCAAAGGGTCGAAGAATCTCCCCGAACAAAAGGAATTATACTCCCACTCTCGAAGTCACAAAACATACAATAGCTTTCTAAAATTTATATGCTAGCTTAGTCTTTATATTCGTCTTTTCGCTTGTAATCGTACGACCACAGCTCTAAAGGACGACGCCCCTGTTTGGCGTCATTTTTCCATAGTGCATCGACGATACTAACCTATCGTCCGCGGTTTTTTCCCTCGTCCAAGGGTTTTTCCGCGTCACCAAATCTCTTGTCTTCGTTTATTTCTTATTTTTTATTTACGTTCGTTGGGAGAATCCTTCCTTTGATTGATCAGGTCCACAAGCATCTTAAGTTGACTTTTGTTAAGTTAATTTTTGGCATCAACAGTTTGGCGCCATCCGTAGGACCCAGTTAAAGGAATTCTCCAAAGATCTGATAGATCCCATGATTCAAAATACAGAAAGAATATATGAATATAGAACAGAGTAGAATCAATGAAGTCAGATGTAGTATTGATATTAACAGAATTACAAGTGTATGTCTTGAAAGTACAGAGTGATCTAGAACATTAGCTATTACAAACTAACTAACCTTCTATTTATATACAAGTAGAGATACTAAACTAACAGAAGTTTACATGACAGACCAATAGTATCTATACAAGTGTACAATACAAGTTCAGAACTACTTCTGAACTTCTTCAGAGCTACTGAACTTCTTCAGAACTTTCTTCAGAAGTTCTTCAGAATCTTTAGAACTTCTGAAGTTGCTACTTCAGAAGTTATGCCTTATTCTTTCCTTTGCTCCTTTACTTCTGAGATCATTACTTCTGACTTTGGTCTTTTGAGCTTTCCTTACTTTATCTTTACAGAACCAGTTCAGAAGATCTGAAATGTGCAGCTTCATAACCCAGTCTCTTTTGCAGCTATTTCATATACTTTAACAAGATCACTACATCGCTGACGATTTTTCTCCTCTTCCTTCGCCTTAATGGCGTGCCCTGGAAACGGTCCCGGAAGACGGGTCGAGAAAACTCAGTAAACGCCCGGCAGTCGTCGGGAACCAGGCCCGTGCCTGAGGGTGTTCAAGGTGGCGCCGCCACACAGGGCTACGATCGTCGGGGGCCTCCGATTTTTTATAATTTATATACATATATATATGGTATTTAGAATATAAAAATATAAAATCAATAAAATTGCCACAAGCTAGCATATATTGCAGTTGGTTAACGCGTTTAATGGCAAGCGGTACGTCCAAGGTTCGAATCCTGCTTTCAATTGTAATTTAATTACAATTTCAAAAAAATAGACAATTAAGTATATAAATTTTTTTGTTTTTTTAGATAAATTATATAATTTTTTAATAATTCATTCTTTCGTAATTATTTATTTATCGTTGATACAAAAATATAAAGTTATATAATATGTGTATTATAATTTTAATTCTTATAAACCCCTTAAATCATGTTTTTTTTTCTTGTATACGATATTTATTATTTGTTTTGTTTATTATTGATAGAAATTCTCTTCTTAAAATCCTATAAGTTGATTAAAACTTCATATTCATATTAGATTTTGTTCTTTAAGTTGTCCTCCCAAAAATCAAAATCGTCAATTTCTTTATTTGGTTTTCTTTTGCGACCATCATCAATAATTTGTAATGTTTTTTCTTAGGTTCTTTCATTTTCAAAGTACAAATTTTAGTCTGCTAAACAAATATTTAGTTTTTTCTTTCTTTTAAAGTTGTTTGATTGTTTGATAAGTTTCTAGTAAATATCGATTATGAAAATATGATTAGAAGATTTTGCTTCTAAAACGTTAGAATTATATTCAGAAAATACTAATTTATAATAGTTTGATAAGTATCTTTTAATATTCATGAATAACTATTTGTGTATGATTACTTTTAGTTTTCTTACTAATTAAGTTTTATTGTTATCTGCAGATTAATTATATAAGATCTTAGATTATATTTGAATTTTATTTATAATTGTTTTATGCTTCCATATATATATATATATATATATATATATTAATATAAAAAAACTTATTTTTAAATTTTTGCACAGGGCCTCCAAAATGTCAGGAACGGCCCTGCCGGGAACCATGCCTAGACCACTGGATTTACCTGGGGGCATCGTCCTGTCCGACCGATGGAAAAGGATTGGCCAAACGCCCTCAGCAGCACCACGATCGTTTCGTACGAATACGCAACATCAACGCGAAGATCGTGCCGCACCTGTTGGAATAGGTAGCCTCAGAATAGGGCGGTTATGGACGTTATCGTGAACGTATTTCCATAACCGCCGCGGCTTATGCAACAGCCTCATCTGGGTCGTCGCTGTTGCGGGAGTTCTTTCGTTGAAGAACTCCTGCAACTCGACCCCTCGATCAGGTCCCGATAGAAGACGCTACGATGTTGCGACCTGGTCGAAACGAGGAAACCAACCGCAAAGATTGGGCCTCGGTCAAGGGTCGAACGTCGTCCTGGAGTCAACGCATGGAAGAAAGAGCCGACCGAACCAACCAAATCGAGCTCCCGGATGCAAGTTCGGGTAGGCGCAAGGTCCTCCGAGCATAAAATCGTGCGACGTCCGAAAACGCATTAAAAGACGGAGGGAGCGACAGAATAAAAGCTCGATCGTGTCATCAACAACCGGTCACCAATCGTCGAAATATCACGGGCATCCAGGGCATGACAAGCTGTGTACAAGCCAGAGGCGCGCAACCCGAAAGCACGCGATGCTTCTGAAACGCACGAAGACTGAAGGCCCACTCGTCTGAAAGACCAAGAGGGCCCGACCAGGCTCAATCGCCAGAAATCGTTCGTCTGAATGAATTAATTTTCCTTTTATTTATGTTTTTACTAGTTGAATTATTGTGGGCTCAATCGCCAGAAGTATTCCATCTAAATGTTTAAATTCCTTTCGATTATGTTTTTACAAGTTGGACTACTGTTGGCTCAATCGCCAGAAACCTCCCGTCTAAATATCGGGAGTCCCTCCGATTATGTTTTTACTATTCATTGCCGGCTCTATCGCCAGAAAACGCTCATCTGAGTGTTAAGATTCCCTTTAAAATTTTCTTCGTCTTTTTACTAAGTTACGGGCTCAGTCGCCAGAAATTATGTTGCCAAGAACAGAAAAGACCCCACAATCAAACCCTACCCGAACATGCGATTGAACCTTCTCTGCATCCGACAGAAAAACAACAAAAGAAGGAAATAACATTGACAGAAACATATAAAAGAGGCACGAACAAAAGGCGCCGCCCCAAAGAAAGAAACAACGATCGATCACCAGAAATCAACTTAAAGAAAAATTCCCTTTCATTATCGTACGATTTGAACTAAACTTCTGACAGGAGAAAAAGATTTTTTTTTACTAAATCAAAGAAAAGAGTACAAAAATAGGTGCGACCAAAACAGGTCACCCTAAAGGAAAAAGAAGGCCCACACATCACCATTACTAAAGTTCTCCCAGTCAGGATCCCCAGATAACATACATCCTGGAACGGTGATTGATAACAAAGCTTGCCATCCTCGTAACAATGATTTCTACATGCGTGCACATGCGGGATGATAGGGACAATAGGGCTAAAGCAGCGGAAAGCCAGGGGGGACCAGACGAAAAGACGGTCTAGCGGACCCTTGGGCTTGCCTCATCCGGATCTTCAAATTATCGGCCTCATTCGTCTTTTCCAAAAGGGCCTCCCTTATCACCTTCAGCTCGGCTTCCAGCGTCGTTATTCTCTCTAGAGCCTCCGCCTGACGATCCTCTAGGGCAGAACTGGAACCCCGCTCTCGTGAAAACTCATCCCGAGCCTCCTCAAGCAGACGATGAAACTCGTCGGCATCAACCGTTGCCTCTCTCCCCCTCGCCTGTAAGGAAGACTCGTGCTCTCGCACGACCTCCTCCGCATTAGAGGCCATGGCAACTGTCTGGCCAAGCAATGCCTGTATGGCCTAAAAACAAAAGACCACTTAACGTCAGTATCGCAAGGATGCACGATTGCTCATACGCAAGTCGTACGAAATAAATGGGAGTCATGACCCCATCAGACAAAACGTCGGATAATAATACTTGGAATGAGTTGCCGACGAAAGCTCCAGCCCTCGGTCTTTTCCCCTCGCCTTGCGGCGGAGGAAAAACAGACACGTGCGAAGGCATAATTGCCTTCGATGTCTTCGTCCCCCCAGAGCCCTCGGCTCTAGGAGACGGTTCCCTCGGGACGGACCCCGGTGACCCCCTCCTGTTCAGACTCCTCTGAGCGGAAAGGATCCCATGGCCAATCCAAGGGCCTCGAGTTTTTTCTGAAGCCAAGAAAACCAAGAACGAACAAGTCAGAGGAAATAAAACGAGGATTAAAAGCAAACAAAGATGATTACCTGCCCTCTCCTCTTCCATATGAAGGGAAGACCCGGAGATTCCGACAAGGACAACGTCTTCACCCTCCTCACCAGAATCATCTTCTCCCTCGTCCTCCGACGTTCGAAACACACGATCCGGGATTCTCCGGAAACGCTCGACTATCGCTGAAGAATCAGAAGAAGGGAGGAGCTCACACGTCACCGCTGCATAAGGAACAACCAAACTTCAGAAATCCACCCGAAGTCAAAAGCATAAGTTTTGGATCATTACCTTGTTTGGGCCAGCTGCAAACTATCCATTGCTCACCCTCGGAAGTAGGCCGTGGGTAACAAAACACGTACCTCTCTCTCCAACCTCGGTTGTTCACCCTAGTCCCAGAAATCACCGCTTGATCCCTGCCGCCCCGGACGTAAGGGCATCCGCCTTCACCAGTAAGCCATCAAGAGCTCGTGAACGGTGAAAGGAGGGTCCCAATCACAGGACAAACGGTCGATCATCATCACCACTCTCCAGAACTGAGGCATCATCGCTCTGATGGAATGTCGAAGCGACTCAGGAAATCCCGAGCCAACCGAGGAAACGGCCATTTCAGGCCGATCATGAAGGAGTACTTATAGAGGACGAAGGCCTCTGCCGGACATTCATCCACCGTTAAATCTCCAGGACTCACCACCTTCACATTGTCCGGCTGAGCCAGTCCAAGGAAATCCCAAAGGTCGCCTGCCGACTAGATTATACTCAGAGGGTTTGACATTTTTTTCAGAAAAGAAATTGTAGGTTTTCGAAGGGAATGTTTTTCGAAAAGAAACCTGGAAGAAGAAATGGAAAGGCGATCAGCTCCTTTTATATCCCCGACCAAGGAAATCTTAAATCATCGTTTCGTCTCCCTAGGACGACACCTGTCCCGCGCACCTCCGCACGCGGCCGTCAGATAAACGACACCTGTCCGTGACAGCTGCCCACGTATACACATGACATCATCAAAAGCCATCATCACCCAAACAGATAGCCTCCGCCTCGTCAACCTGGGCTAATCGAAAAAGTTAGATTCTAACTATTCCAGCCCGAAATAAAACGGCTCCGCTCCCCTCAGCGAACCGGCAACACACGTCTCGACGAAATTCAAAAATAAAGTTGTCGCTTAAAATTTGAATTTGGGGGCAAACTGTTTGGGCAAAAATCTCAAACCCTCGACCGTTGATTAAAACGCCCGACCAAAGACTTCCTATGACCACCGGATGTTAACTAAAGCCCCGAGGAGTGATGGTCGAATAAAAGGCTCGACGACAGACGTTTGACCAATGATCCTCCACAACATAGGAAAACAGAGGTCGAGCATAAACTCTCGACTGCGGGATATAACATGCGACCATAGATACTTTACGAATTGTGAAGCAGCAGTCGAACGGAAGTCCCAGATGCAACCTCTGACGCCCGACACATGCTCGGCCCGAACCATTATTACTGAGATCCGTTACTTTCGTCAATCGACCGTTATCCTACCCACAAAACCGTTGGGCGGTTATGCTTAAACACCATCAAAAGCATTTATGGAGGTAATCAATGACGATTAACCGTTACAAGTAACCGCAGATATAAAAGCAAAAGTTTGAGTTATCAAAGGGGGACGAAGAATCTCCCCCGAACAAAAAGAATTATACTCCCACTCTCGAAGTCACAAAACATACAATAGCTCTCTAAAATTTATATGCTAGCTTAGTCTTTATATTCGCCTTTATGCTTGTAATCGTACGACCACAGCTCTAAAGGACGAAGCCCCTGTTTGGCGTCATTTTTCCATAGTGCATCGACGATACTAATCTATCGTCCGCGGTTTTTTCGCATCACCAAATCTCTTGTCTTCGTTTATTTCTTATTTTTATTTAAGTTCGCTGGGAGAATCCTTCCTTTGATCGATCATGTCCACAAGCACCTTAAGTTGACTTTTCATAAGTAAATTTTTGGCATCAACAATATGTTAGTTAGATCGGTGGCATCAAAGATTAGTCGATATTACAAGAAGTAGGTCAACCGATGCGAATAAACAATCTATTATCCAGATTACGACCAAGCCTCTACTCTTGTAGCCAATGCTTTTCGGACGAATAGTCATTTGAACTATCGGCCGATCCGCTTGAAGATTCTCCTTAAAATACTTTGTAGCTTTAAACTAATTTCATCAACTTTATGCTTGAGAAAGATGTTCTCTAAAACACCTTACAAGAAATGTTTTATCCTAATATGATTTTGATGTGACCTGTTAGAAATGTTTGTGAAACAGTTCAACAAGAAGTCCTTTTACCTTAGGATAAAAAGAATCCTACAAAGTTTCAAAGTCAATGTTGAGCCTCTTATCCACAAGTGAAAAGTGTTCTTATGCATTTATTGCACATGGTGGTATTTAACGCAGATCTCTCTGGCCCCGCAAGGTCACACCTTTTAAATAGTTCTTCTACATGAATCAAGCAAATCAACTACTTGTTTTCTCAAGATATCAACTTATGAGTGTTTGTTGAGTGTTTTGTTATCTTTGTGAAGAGAATGTTTAGGATAGCTTATTCTTGTTTAGCTTTCTATTTCTGTATCAATCTTTGTATTCTAAGTAACTCTGATATAATAAGACTTAAATTAAGTAAAAATCGAGTAATTGTATTCACCCTCTTTCTATAGTTACTTGTTGGATTATCTTCATCCTGTTTGTGACCAACAAGCACAATAACAAAATTGGGTATTTAGGACACCACCAATTTCTAAGCCAACACAATAAACTGGCTCGTATTAGTGGGAGAATCCTTCGGTAATCCATCGCTAAAGGTCGGATCCTTCGGTGAAACTCCCTCGTGAGAAATGTTGTAAAAAAAGGCATTAGCCATAGATCACAGATGGACTAACATCAGCGACATACACTATTACCTATGGATCACCGACGACTACAATTACCTACGGATCACCGACAAATAACACCTTCACTGATGGATCATTGACGGACACCATTATCGAAAGATAACCGACGACTTTTACCGACGAATTATTAACGGATCACCGACGGATCATTGACAACTTAATAAAATGAAAAAAAGTTACCGGCGGATAATCCGCCTCTTATCAGTCGGTACTCGGTATTATATTTCTTTTAAATAATTTAAAAATACCAAATTTCATGTAAAATAATCTACCCAGATTTTCAAAATATAATACAAAAATAAACCAAAATATGTTTTTACACTACAATCTTAAAGTATTATACACATAAAATACTAAGATATCATACAAAATATCCTAAGATGGGGGAGGGTTTCTACCCTGGAACTACATCATAAAAGTTTCAAACTGCTCGGTCAGTTGTTTCTGCCGAGCTAGATCGTCTGTTGTCTCCTTTTGTCTCTGCTCTAACTATGCCATCTCTCTATGTTCATAGTGCAACAGATCCTTGTAGCTCGCCAACTTCTCTTTTAGCGCATTTACTTAAGATTATTCAACGTTTGACAAATATATAACAATGTTAGACAATAAATTATTAAAAAGAATATACATATTTTTCAACTATATCAAACACACCTTCTTGCAATTACCGTACGATCTCCTACTGCTGATACTGACGTCTGGATTACCATCATATCAAATCGAGGATCTTGACTGGTCCCAAATCCAAACAGGCAGGTGCCCCTGGCGCTGGACTCCACCACTACTCCCCCACAACTCTAGGTCACCGGGAGGAATGGTGTTGAGAACTGAGCCGACATATGTCTTCTCCCTAAGAGGCTAATACATCACCTACGGTTTACTAAAACAATATGTGTTAGCTAACTTGAAGAAATTTTGGCAGCGTAACTGATGTAATTCAAACATATTTGTTACCTGTTTTTAACAAATCTAATGCAACTCTATCAGTTACGTTTCCATTACCTGTTTGTAACAAATCTAATGCAACTCTATCATTTACATCTCTCATCTTCCCAATAATGGTGGCCTAAACCAACTAATAATTATTTATCATATAAAACTAACCAATACTGTAAAACAAACTAAATTCAGTATGAAAATTGAACTTACTGTCGCATAAACCGCCTTCGGGTAAATATAGACCGAATGATCTATTCAGGGACTGGTCACACCCGAAATAAGCTTCCCTTTGCTGCAATGCATCCTCTGAGTAACAGTAGTGAGCTCACGTCCCCATGCATCTCTCTATAATAGACAACTTAAGATTTTAATAGACAACTAATTCATAAGCTATATCCAATTAGTTTAATAGATAATAAATTACTATCCCTTCATACTGGGTGGCATGGTTTGCCTTAGATTGATGCCTAAACGTGTTGGTATTCAAACTTGTTAAGAAATTAAATATAAATCAATGTAAAAACTATTACAACCCATTGAAATATCTAACCACACATACCTAATTGATCATATCCCGACAATGCACCTATAGGATCCTGTTCGGGTTATTAAATGGAGTGAATTCTTCATCATTGAACTATATACCATCGACCTCTAATACATGTCTCTTAGGATCTATTAATTTATTAACTAAAAGGAATCCATCATGCCTACGGACAAGCTAACTTGTTGTGCGCACTCCAACCCAACAACATTGCGTAAGTAGGGAAATCGTTGATGGTCCATAGTAGCATATCCCTCATCTAAAACTTATTTTTTCATAATCATCATACATAAGAACCCCCTCTATATACAACATCTTTGGATCGTCTATTATCGGCCTAAGAAACACATCTAAATTCTGATTGGGCCTCTTTCTACCCGAAATGTCCAATGCAAGTTTAACATACGAATCTTTCAAACCCATCTAAGGAGGTAAATTGTAGATGGTAAGAAAGACAAGCCATAATGAATACAAATTAAAATTTGAATTATTTGGGTTGAAACCGTTGGTGCATAAGCCAATACGAACATTCGAAATGCCTCCAAGTCGCACCATCACTTGGATGTACCATCACACCTAGTTCTATCTGATGATAGTAATGTCATGTCATCTCTTTTGCGGTCTTTTATAACATATAAAATATTTGAAGTCTAGTAATAATAGGCAAGTACATTAACACCAAGTTTGGGACGTTCCTTCATATACAATCCTCATTTACTACTCTTGGAAAGAATTTCACTTCATACTTGGTAATGGTTCATCTCAGAATCATGCTTGTAAAATTGCATGCAATGGTTTTTGTGAGCATCATTCCTTGGTTTTGGTAGAGCAAGTTCATTCAAACTCTTCTTCTTCTCATAGAAGTTACCTGGTAGTTAATCACCCTCATGTAGCATCAATTTAAATATAGGAACAATTTGATTATAAGTCATCTTGGATACTTTACATTCTACGTTTCAATTCAACAATCAATTCAACAATCTCATCGCAACTCCTAATTTCGATAATTTGGAAACACATCCCATAAAGTGATAATCCCACAATGAGTAACGATGATTCTAACAATCAAGAAAAATAATGGAGATCAAATCATCATGTCATTGATAGTTTCTCTCTCTCTCTCTCTATGTATATATATACATGAAGCTTTCTCTATCTAGAAATATTACAATGGATGTTCTTACTATAGTTAGAAGAAGTCAAGGTATTTATACCATTGACTAGTACAAGGTCAAACTAACAAAGTAAACTACAATGAAGCTCCATGTTGATTGACATTAACTTGTTGACTTTAGGCTTTACCATGTTAACTTTCATCTTTGAACATTGTTAATTCTTCAATTTTGTCTTCATATCCAATGATTTAGGATACAATAATATGTGACCTAACAATCTCTCCTTTATTTCCACACCTACCTACTCAATTGCCATTAATGGTGATACGGAGGGGCTTTTCAAAGGTAGCAGAGGGCTTCGGCAAGGTGATCCTATTTCTCCGTATCTCTTTACTATTGTCATGGAAGGCTTTTCTATGATCTTTAAATAGTGTATCCAAGAGGCTGAATAATTTGGTTTCCATTATGGGTGTCAGGAAAATAAAATAACACACCTTAGTTTTACGGATGACTTGTTTGTTTTTACTGGAGGTGATGTGAACTCGGTGGAGGTCCTAAAGAAGGCCATGGAAATCTTTCGAAATAAATCAGGCCTATCCCCTGAGCATTGAGAAAAACGAGGTTTTCTTCTGCAATGTTGCGAATAGTGAAAAACAAGCGATCCTAAACTCTCTTCCTTTCCGACAGGGTGTTTTTCCTATTCGTTACCTTGGTGTACCGCTCTCTCCGGTTACTCTCAAAGTTGTTAATTTCAATGTGCTAGTCAAAAAAGTAAAGGCAAGGATTCACAATTATATTGGATACAACTCATTCGATCGGTGCTTTAGTCATTTCAATTATATTGGATGTCTGTCTTCTCCATTCCATCGGGTACAATTCCTGAGCGGGAAATAATGTTCAGAAACTTCCTTTGGGCTCAAGGGGACAGTTCTGGAGGAAAATGTAGGCTCTCTTGGGATGAAGTTTGTAAACCTATCCGGTATGGTGAGCTTGGCCTAAAGTGATTATCTCTTTGGAATAGATGCCTTTTAACGAAGCATATATGGGACATTCTGATGAAGCGTAAGTCCTTATGGGTGGAATGGATACATTCTCGCTATATTCAGATTTCAAATTTTTGGCTGATTCGGAAGAAGGATGGGTGGTCTTGGGTTTTCCGTAAAATACTAGACATAAGGCCTCATTTCTGTCGGTTCATCACTACCCAAATTTGGGACAGCCGTATGACAAATGCGTGGGAAGACTCATGGCTACCGCTAGGACCCCTGGCACTGATACTCTCTTACAGGTTTATTCATGTAAATGGCTTCTCGACAACAACCACTATGAGGGAGGTGATCCAATATGGAGGAGGGTCGTGGCCAAACTCTTGAATCCAAAGAGCGTCGGCTTTGGAAAAATGCCCTATCACTACACTAAATGAAGACGATGACAAAATACAGTGGATTGATGCTCAGAACTCTTATGTTGGCTTTTCTGTTTGACAAGCTTGAAATGCTATGGAAGAAACGTCTAATGTGGTCCTTTGGCATAAGGTGGTGTGGAATAAAGCTTTTATTCCAAAACATGCTTTCTGCATGTGGATTGCATTTCATATCAAACTCCCTACCTAGGAGCGAATTGCCCAATGGAAACATGATCCCCCAGAGCCAAAGTGCCCGTTTTGTCAAGTATGCCAAGACTCCCATAATCATCTGCTTTTCGAATGCATTTTTACAAGATATATATGGCAAAGGGTTAAATGGAAGATTGGTATTAATAATTTCCCGGGTGTATGGGAGGAGATCATGAGTCGTCTTGTGGATGGAAGATGTAGGATATGGTCTACCATGCAGAAGCTAGCTTTCTCAGCTACTGTATACCACATATGGCAAGAAAGAAATAGGCGAATATTTGATAATCGAAGCCGTAACCAGGAAGAGATTTTCCAGATTATTCGGGGTGAAGTGCTGGCTAGGTTGGCATGGAGGAACAAAAGAAAAAAAATCAACCTTATCAATGAAGGCTGATTTTTGGGGTTCTCTTTTCTTTCAGAGGATGTGTTGGTTGAGCGTTGCTTGGCAGTCAAGGGTTGTGTCTTACTGTGACTTACTTTGGGCTTTAGATTTATGTTTTTTCTGGATTATTGTGCTTGGAAGGCTGTTTCTCAGTTTGGTAGCGTAGTTTCCTTTTTTATTTTCCTTGTAATAGTTGTTTTTTCTTCTTTTTCTATAAAAAGTGCCTGGAGAACTATGAACCAACAGTGATGTGGTTGCCCAACTTCAAGTGGTTAGGGCAGGGTTTTCTTTTCTTTTAACTATGTACTCTGGTGCAGAATTAAATAAAGAGAAGTTCGATAATCTGCTCAATATTTATAAACAGAACATCGAGTTGGATTTTAATTCAATTGGAGCTTTAAACTCACATGAGCTGAATTTATGAGTTATAGATTTATATATGATTTCGCATGCAAACCAGTTCGCTTGAAGATCAAACTTGCATCACTTTCATAGATTTTTTGGAACATCCAACTTTCTAAACTTTCTTAAATATAGTGTTTAAAAGATAATTATGTGTAATACTTGGATAATATGCTAGTTTTGAGTAAATGACATGTTAGACTTTGCTAAGTGTGAGTAATAGGGTTTATAAGAGGGCCCAAAGGTAGGACGACTTTTGGGACAAATGACTATTACCAACACCTCAGAAATAAGATGATTAGATGATGTAAATGTTCAAATTACAAAGTACATGGCCCAAATGGAAATTGGGTAGGTAACTAGAGTGCCTAAATGGAAAAATCTACCCAAAACTTGAATGGATGATCTAAATGGTGATGTATAAGTTGGAACATCTTTGAATAAGTTAAGATGAAGTGTTATAATTGACGGAGATCGAAAAAGTTGCGTAAATTGCATTTTACGCAACTTTTACAAAGTACGTTGTTATTTCGGTAAACCACGTGCACAACACTCAAATGGTAGGTGTTTGGTGGGATTTTAAGCTTTGGAACTAAGTTTTGGACCTAGTGAAAGTTGTTTGAGGTGTCGGAAATTTTTTACGGGATTTCGAGGTCAAAATCAAAAACGACAAATTACAAAGGAAATCATAACACCTACAAATGCGTAAAACTGCTTTTATTGGGAGATCTTTACTGGAATATTTTTATTGGAAGTTATAGATTATCTTATTACGAACGCTTAGGTAAAAACGGAGTTCCGAGTGAAAATTTTGATATTTTTAGTGTTTAGTGGTCAAATGGGCCTCAACCGGGTCAAACTCGACCCAACCTGGTTTTTATGGGGGAAATGACGAAAATTACCTCATTTATTTCCCAAATCAATTTTAGAACATCTACACCTAGTAAAATTGGGATTTTCACATAGTTAAGCTCAAATCATCCAATTCTTGATGATTTTGGAGATTAAAATGTTAGATTTTTGAAGATTATGTGTTAACTATCAAAAGTATGCTTCTAATTTCAAGTTTATTCCATGTAATTAGTATAATCAAGAATGTTAGGGTTTGCATTTAAAGGATTTTAAAAAGATGATGCTAGATTAAGGTTGTTTGATGATGATTATAGTTTAATCTTGAAAGAAACTGGGAATAATTGCATGTATTGGTAAGAATGTCATGAGATTAAGCATTGTTAGTAATGTTAATGATGATTAATGTGGGAAATCATGTTTATATGCTAAATAATAATAGAGTTTCTGAAATTTTGTCAAGAATATATAATACAAGAGATGAAAACAAGAAGATGGTATTGAAATACAAGAGAATTGGTCACTATAATGGATAATATGGTGAATTGGTCATGGAAGTGTATGGTTGCAGCTCTGTTTTTGAAAATTCGTAGAAAATTGAAGAAACATTGTATGAGTATAAGATCAGTGTCCGTGGAAAGATAACAGAATGAACTATAAATCATCTTCAGACTTGAAAAGGTGAAATTGAAGTTAAGATGGGTAAAAACATCAACATTTATTGTGCTGTTAAGCTGAGTTTTGACAACTTTGAGCTGTTGTGTTGTAAAATGCATAGTAAATCACAGACAAAGCATAAAAATGTGAGGTCAGTTGCATTAGAAAGAGATGCTAGTACACTTATGTGTAATATATGTATATGCTTTGTTACTGTAATTAGTTTATTTTTCATATTTTACTGAGTATGTTGAGTCCTCTGGCCTAGTATTAGATTCGTTGTTCATTTCGTGTTGTCGGTTGAGTCCGGATCCGAGACTGTTTTATTTGACCTCTTGGTAAACCATGATCTATGGGTATTACTTCGGTGATATGTTGTAGCATGGAGTATGACCACGTATCCCAAGTAGAGGGTTGTTGGGTGTGTCATATTAGTTTTTCGTACTCACGTATCCCGATTGGTAAGGAGCCGGGTGTGAGTACTTTGCACGGGCCCTGTAGGCGAAGAAAGGGTGTGGTGAACATGTATACCCTATTCTTGATAATTATATTTATTTTTTGATATGTTTGTATTGATTTAATTGATGGTGGCATGGTATCTTGATCGTTCGGCTTGTAGTTAAACTACTCTTTCTGTTTTGTTTCGGTTAATATATGTATTTTACATCATATTTATACGCTATAACCTCACTAAGCCTTGTCGCTTATTCCATTAGAACAAACTTTTTTTTTCAGGAAGAATGGTAATAGGTAAAGGTAAAGATAACGCGGTGTAGATTCAGTAGAAGGTTTCAAGATCCTGGACGATGTTTTGGTACTTGTTATGTAAATATTTCATCATGGGTTATATTTATTTAGTGTTGTAGTCGGGTAGTTATATATTTTTGTCTCGAATTTTGGTATTTAAATCGTTGGTTGTAAGTTTTGTTAAACTCTTTCGGTTGACATGTTTCTTTTTATTCGGTTGACCTGAACTTAACTTTTTGGTGAAAATCTAGAATTTATATCCCGTATACGTTTTGAAGAATATATTTTTGGAAAATGTTCTGGGTTTATATTAAACGAACTTAGTGTAACCCGATGCTACAATTATGGTATCAGAACAGTAGTTTAAGCAATCTGAATATCATAAATGGTATCTAGACCTTAACCTAGGCATTGAGATCGTATAGTAACTAGGTGATTATTTATACCGGATATGGACCAATAGGAGAGACCTGAGTTGGGTTGGGACCAAGGGTAGAATTGTATTTAATATATTTGTGTTGTAACTTTCAGCAAAATGTCGGAGCATGATGAGGAAAATCAAACGCAACATGTTGGGGAAAGTAACCCCATATTGAATATAAATGCTTCAGGAGGTGCTGGGAACAATGAAAATCCTGCTTTTTCCCCTCGTACAGAACGACTATTGAAACTTTTGGATGATCGATTGACTACAGCCTTAGAACGACAACGTTAGGAAATGGAACGACATTTTGAGGAAGAACGTAATCAAAACTATCCCAAGGAACCCAACAGAATTTTAGCAATTCCAATCGATTAGGCGTATTGTGCCAGTTCTTTTGAGAATCGTGGTAAGCAGCTGAACGAACTCGGGGATGCACTGAAACCTAAGACCGACCGGGTTTCATTTAAAACTTTCAGAAGCAGTGGTGCAACAGAATATGCGGGGAAATCAGATCCCGTATTGGCGATGCAATTTGGATCCAGAACACGGAAAAATTGTTCCGGATTACCGAGGTATTGGATAAGGATAAAGTTAAATGTGCCTCTGCGATGCTCGTGGAGGATGCCCTTATATGGTGGGATCATGGTTCTAAAAAACGCGTTATGGCTTACATAGACATATGTTTATTTTCCTTTTTTCTGTAAACTTTGTGTGTTTGATATAAAATTATGAATGCATGTCTCTTCCTTTGTTTGTAGTTTTATATTAATTTAGTTTGTTTAATCATTATTGTTCATTACACTGGCTTACATAGACATATGTATATATAATATATATAAAGATTTGTCGCCTTAAGTAACGCCTTAAAAAACGCCATGGCCTCGCCGTAACTCGTAAGGCTTGAGGCTTGACCTCGCCGTCACACCACACCTCACGCCATTTAGAACCTTGGGTGGGATGCCACGTATGAATCGTTAGACGCGACGACACGTAACAGTTTGACATGGGATGACTTTCGGGGAAAATTCTTTGAGCAGTATTGCCCTGTTGCCCTACAGAATTCTTGGATCTGAAACAAGGTAAGATGACTATACTTGACTATGAAACTGAATTTAACAATAAGGCACGATTCGCACAACGATTTTTGAGCTCCGAACAGGATAAGATCGAACATTTCATCGGAGGACTACAGAAGGAGATCCGAAGTTTTATGGTAAGTCGTGATGTTTCCAGTTTAGCATGATTGTTGAATATGCTCGGTGTTGTGAGCATGAATTATCCATTCCCGATGATAATGAACCGGTTTCGAAACGTTCGTGAACTGAAAGGATGATGTCTACCCCAACACAACGGTTCTCTCGATTCTCTAACCAGCGGAGAATTAAATCTCAGAATACCCCACACGCATCATCTTAGGCATTTAGCCTACAGGTATAAATGTGAATTAAATAAATAGTGTGATATAAAATGTAACTAACTAATGTGATATATTGTAGTCGAGCACACCAAGAAATTGCTGGAGGTGCGGAAAGACACACCAAGGTCGGTGTGATACGGATCGATCAACCATTAAATGCTTTTGTTGTGGTGAAGCAGGTCATGTTAGGATGAATTGCCCCCAGAGAGATCGTGCGTGCTTTTCCTGTCGAGTGTTAGGGCAACGTCTCAAAGATTGTCCCCGCATAAAAGGGGATGAAAGCAAAGCCTCGGTACAACCACCAACGAGAATGGGTACTTCAGCGTAATAGGAGGAGGTGCCCAAGGCACGAGCCATGGCTTTTCAAATCACAGCGGAGGAGGCATTGAAGGAACCGGATGTCATAACTGATATTTTTCTTCTCAATGATAGACCTGCACGTATTTTATTTGACTCGGGAGCTACAAATTCTTTTGTGTCACTTTATTACACTCAGTACCTCGATTCCGTGCCAATTATGCTTGAAAAACCTTTCTCTGTCTACACTGAGAACGGAGTAACACTTGTAGCTGATAAACTTTACAAAGACTGTAAATTAGACTTAGATGACCATGGGTTCACAGTCGATTTGATTCCAATAGATATTCATAAATTTGACGTGGTAATTGGTATGGATTGTTTGACAAAGAACCGAGCAGACATCATTTGCTCGCGACGAATGATACAGATCCCCATAGGAAATGGAGAATTCTTATATGTATACGGTGAAAGACAAGTGACCGACCTTAAGGTAATCTCTGTACTCAAGGCTCGACATTATCTAACTGAAGGATATGTGTCTTTCTTAGCATATGTTCTAGATTCGACAAAGGAGATGAAGAAGAAGACTGTGGACGATGTACCAATTTTACGTGAATACCCAGACGTGTTTCCTGAAGACTTGCCTGGATTGCCACTAGATAGGCAAGTGGAGTTTAGAATCGATTTGATACCGGGTGCAACACCAATAACTAAGACTCCTTATCGTTTCACACCTCCAGAGATGAAAGAAATGATGGATCAACTACAAGAGCTATTGGATAAAGGTTTCATACGACCGAGTACTTCACCCTGAGGTGCTCCGGTATTGTTTGTTAAGAAGCAAGACGGAACTTTCCGGATGTGCATCGATTACCGTGAGCTGAATAAGGTAACCATTAAGAATAAGTATCTGTTACCCCGTACTGATGACTTGTTTGATCAGCTTCAAGGTGCAAGTTTCTTCTCCAAGATTGATCTCAGATCAGGTTATCACCAGCTAAAGGTACGAGAGAAGGATGTACCTAAGACTGCCTTCCATACGAGATATGGGCATTATGATTTTCTAGTGATGCCTTTCGGTCTCACAAACTCCCCAACTGCGTTATGGACTTAATGAATCGTGCATGTCGTACGATGCTTGATAAGTATGTCATCGTATTCATTGATGACATTCTTGTGTACTCGAAGTCTGAGATCGACCACGCATCACATCTTCGACAAATGCTGGAGTTGTTGAGAAAAGAACGACTCTCTGCTAAATTTTCAAAATGTGAATTTTGGCTGCATCGGGTAAACATTTAAATGCTTAGCGTGCATAACACGAATACGTATTTGAACTTGGCTAAATGTGAATGGCTATCGTATAGGTACAATTCTTGGGACATATCGTGTCCGGTGACGGTATCTCTATGGATCCTGCTAAGATTGAAGCAGTGCAAAATGGGAACAACCCAAGAATGCTTCAGAGATTCGGAGTTTTCTCGGCCTAGCGGGCTATTAAATGTGAATGGCTATCGTATAGGTACAATTCTTGGGACATATCGTGTCCGGTGACGGTATCTCTGTGGATCTTGCTAAGATTGAAGCAGTGCAGTAATGGGAACAACCCAAGAATGCTTCACAGATTCGGAGTTTTCTCGGCCTAGCGGGCTATTATCGACCTTTCATTTAGGATTTCTCTAGGATTGCTGTTACTCTCACTTCTCTTACCTGCAAAGATGAAAAGTTTGCATGGACCAAATACCAAGAGAAGGCCTTTCAAACTTTGAAAGATTGTTTGACGCACGCACCAGTTCTTGCCTTACCTGAAGGCGGTGAAGATTTTGTAGTCTATAGTGATGCCTTACGGTTGGGACTTGGTTGTGTATTGATGCAGAAAGGAAATGTTATCGCGTATGCCTCACGTCCATTAAAGGAATACGAAAAGAATTACCCCACTCATGATCTTGAGTTGGCGGTTGTGGTCTTCGCTCTAAAGCTATGGAGACATTATCTTTATGGCACGAAATGCAAACTCTACACTGATCATAAGAGTTTAAAGTACTTGTTTGACCAACAGACTCTTAATATGCGACAACAACGTGCTATGGATCTCATTAAAGACTATGATTGTGAAATACTCTACTATCCCAGTAAAGCCAATGTAGTGGCAGATACATTAAGTCGGAAAACATATGCTGGATTTTTGTGCTATGTTATCACTCACATGACGGGAAAGTCGACTCTATTTGATGATCTACTAAAGTGGAAACTTGAGGCTTTGAAGCCTGAGCATATTAAGACGGAACGAATGGTAAGCTATGTTGATTTTATATCTGAGGATAATCGTGGCCTGAAAGTCTTTAAGACCCAAATCTGGGTCCCTAGACTTGGTGGTTTGCGAGAAGTGATTCTGGCGGAGGCACATAAATCAAGATTATCCATCCACCCGATAAGTACTAAGATGTACCATGATTTACGCACTGATTATTGGTGGTAGGGGATGAAGACAGATATCAGGCGTTATGTTGAAAGATGCATCACATGTTTGAAAGTGAAAGCAGAGCACCAAAAGCCGTATGGGAGCCTTCAGCCTCTTGAGGTCCCCGTGAGGAAATCAGAGGAGTTAACTATGGATTTGGTCAGCAAACTACCAAGGACTTCTCGACAGCATTATAGTGTACGGGTTATCGTTGATAGGCTAACTAAATCAGCTTTATTCCTTCCCGTTCGGGAATCATACTCCATGGATCGGTGGGCTCAGTTGTATGTAGACAAAGTTGTTGCTCGACATGGAGTGCCTGTGAAAGTTGTCTCTCATCGTGACTCTCGATTTACTTCTAATTGCTAGACTAGTTTTCAGCGTGAGTTAGGTACGCGACATACGTTTAGCAAGACTTATCATCCTCAAACCGATGGTCAATCTAAACGTACCATTCAAACACTTGAGGATATGTTATGAGCATGCGTTTTGGAATTCGGTGGTAGTTGGGATGCTCATTTTCCTTAATTGAGTTCTCTTATAATAAAAGCTATCAATCGACAATCGGCATGACTCCTTTAGAGGCTTTGTATGGACGTAAATGCCGTACGCCTCTGTGTTGGAGGGAAACTGGAGAGAAAGTGTTGGCGGGGCCCGAACTTGTGCAGATTACAAATGATAAGATTCAAGTGATTAGAAAAAGAATGAAGGCGGCCCAAGACCGAAAAAAGTCTTACGCAGATCGTCGTAGAAGGCCGATCGAGTTCTCGGTCGATGATCTTGTGATGCTAAAAGTTTCTCCTCGGCGTGGTGTACTGAGATTTAGAAAACAAGGGAAACTTAGCCCTCGTTTCATTGGGCCCTTTAAGATTTTAGAGCGAACTGGAAAACATGCTTATAGATTGGAGTTACCTGAAGAGTTGACGGGTATACATGATGTATTCCATGTTGGCTATATTAGGAAATGTTTAGGTAAATACGAAGAAGTTGCTCCTTTGTCTGAAGTGAAAGTGGACGAGAAACTGCATTATATCGAGGAGCCTGAGGCGGTCTTGAATGAACGCACGGTGAATCTGCGAAACAAAGAAGTTGATTTCGTTTTAGTTTAATGGAAGCATCACCGTGGTCCAAATTGGACGTGGGAGAGGAAAGATGAAATGATGTCCAAGTACCCTTCTCTATTATCGCAATGATGATTTCGGGGACGAAATCTTCAAAAAGTCGCGTAGATTGCATTTTACGCAAGTTTTACAAAGTACGTTGTTATTTTGGTAAACCACATGCACAACACTCAAAAGGTAGGTGTTTGATGGGATTTTAAGCTTTGGAACTAAGTTTTGGACCTATTAAAAGTTGTTGGAGGTGTTGGAAATTTTTTACGGGATTCCGAGCTCAAAATCAAAAACGACAAATTACAAAGGAAATCATAACACCTACAAATGCGTAAAACTGCTATTATTGGGAGATCTTTACTGGAATATTTTTATTGGAAGTTATAGATTATCTTATTACGAACGCGTAGGCGAAAACCTCATCGAAAACGAAGTTCCGAGCGAAAAGTTATGATATTTTTAGTGCTTAGTGGTCAAATGGGCCTCAACCGGGTCAAACTCGACCCGACCTGGTTTTTATGGGGGAAAATGACGAAAATTACCTCATTTATATTTCTCAAATCAGTTTTAGAACATCTACACCTAGTAAAAGTGGGATTTTCACATAGTTAAGCTCAAATCATCCAATTCTTGATGATTTTGGAGATTAAAATGTTAGATTGTTGAAGATTATGTGTTAACTATCAAAAGTATGCTTCTAATTTCAAGTTTATTCCATGTAATTAGTGATAATCAAGAATGTTAGGGTTTGCATTTAAAGGATTTTAAAAAGATAATGCTAGATTAATGTTGTTTGATGATGATTATAGTTTAATCTTGAAAGAAACTTGGAACAATTGCATGTATTGGTAAGAAAATCATGAGATTAAACATTGTTTGCAATGTTAATGATGATTAATGTGGGAAATCATGTTTATATGCTAAATAATGATAGAGTTTCTGAAATTTTGTCAAGAATATATAATATAAGAGATGAAAACAAGAAGATGGTATTGAAATACAAGAGAATTGGTCACTATAATGGATAATATGGTGAATTGGTCATGGAAGTGTATGGTTGCAGCTCTGTTTTTAAAAATTCGTAGAAAATTGAAGAAAAATTGTATGAGTATAAGATCAGTGTCCGTGGAAATATAACAAAATGAACTATAATTCATCTACATACTTGAAAAGGTGAAATTGAAGTTAAGATGGGTAAAAACAACAACATTTATTGTGCTATTAAGCTGAGTTATGACAGCTTTGAGCTGTTGGGTTGTAAAATGCATAGTAAATTACAGACAAATCATAAAAATGTGAGGTCAGTTGCATTAGAAAGATATGCTAGTATACTTTATTTAATTTCAGAAGTCATTGGCTATTTTTGAGTCTAAGTGGGTTAAAACAGCGGATGAACAGAGGGTTGTGCAAGGGAAATTGAAACTAGGATAGTCAAGGTTTAAAAGTGTATAACTTGAGATTGGTTTATAGTTTGATAATGATATTTGAAATGTTTACTCCACGGGTTATATTAAGGATATTTGGAGCTTGTGAATGTCTAATTCTCTTGTTGGTTGGAATTGGATATTATCACGTTCGGTTGTTTACATTGAAGCACTGTGAGTTTATATCGAACGTACACTTATGTGTAATATATGTATATGCTTTCTTACTGTAAATTAGTTTATTTTTCAAATTTTACTGAGAATCTTGAGTCCGCTTGCCTAGTATTGGATTCGTTGTTCATTTAATGTGTTGTCGGTTGACTTCGAATCTGAGACTGTTTTCTTTGGCCTCTTGGTAAACCATGATCTACGGGTACTATTTTCGTGATATGTTGTAGCATGGAGTATGACCACGTATCCCAAGTAGAGGTTGTTGGGTGTGGCATATTGTTTTTTCGTACTCATGTATCTCGATTGGTAAGGATCCGGGTGTGAGTACTTTGCACAGGCCCTGTAGGCGAAGAGAGGGTGTGGTGCACATGTATACCCTATTCTTGATAATGTAATTTTTGTTTTGATATGTTTGTCTTGCTTTATTGATGTTGGCATGGTATGTTGATTGTTTGTCTTATAGTTAAACTACTCTTTCTGTTTTGTTTCGGTTAATATATTTATTTTACATCATATTATTTATACGCTTCGGTATAACATCACTAAGCCTTGTCGCTTATTCCATTAGAAAAAACATTTTTTGTCAGGAAGGATGGTAATGGGTAAAGGTAAAGATAAGGCGGTGTAGATTCAGTAGAAGGTTTTAAGATCCTGGACGTCGTTTTGGTACTTGTTATGTAAATATTTCGTCATGGGTTGTATTTATGTAGTATTGTTGTCGGGTAGTTATATATTTTTTCCCGACTTTTGGTATCTAAATTGTTGGTTGTAAGTTTCGTTAAACTCTTTCGGTTGACATGTTTCTTTTTATTCGGTTGACCCGAACTTAACTTTTTGGTGAAAATCTAGAACTCTTATCCCGTATATGTTTTGAAGAATATATTATTGGAAAATGTTTTGGAAACGAACTTAGTGTAACCCGATATTACATTTGTGCTCACTGGATTTTTGGGATTCACTTGAAGTCGTTTTTACCAGGTTTGGGCTTACGTTTATTTCATAGATTAGTTGATTATTTTCCAAGTAAAGGATAAGCATAGATTTAGTAGATTCTTTCCATCTTAGATAAGCATGTGGGAATTAGAGTCCTCCCCGATGTATAGTTTCTTTTTTGTGGTTTTGTTTACCCTATTTAAATACATGTACTTTTAGGGGAATTTCAGATTATTGAATATATGAAAACTTTTTTTTTATTGTTTAGTCTAAAACAATATAGTTAGTTCTGTTGAACTTGTCTTTGTGGGTGGTGCGTCTAGTAAACAAATTCAATTGGTCTCGTTATCCCGTTGTGTTCTTGGTGGTGCGACCAGTAGAGAAACAATTTGAAGGTTTTCAATTGTGTCTGTTAAGTCTCAACTTTTCATTCGCATCAACTTTGGTATCAGAGTAGTGTACTACTTAATTTTCGAATTGGTGAGATTTGATTCCCAGATTCCAAGATTTGTTTCAAGAACCAATCTTTTCTTATAAATTCCTGATCTTTTGAAAATTTTACGTTAAAAGTCATACTTTGAAGTCAAGATGAGTAGTGAAGACGGATCTGATAACTCAAGAATCCATATTCCAATAGGTCTTACACTAGAACAAGCCAAGAACTTGCATAGAGATCGCCAAATTCAAGAACTAGCAAGCAAGACTAGATGAGGTGTTATAGACTTGACAAACAAGGAAGATCATCAAAGAAAATGTACAACTCAGAAACTGAATCTAAGTCATCTAGTGAAGGAAGTTCTCCAAGATTTAAACCTAGATAGACCATTCAAGCAGTGAAGAATCTTCTAGACCAAGGAGACGTTATAAAAGGAAAGATGATGATCGAAACTTGAGACTAGATGCACCCGAGTTTCATGGAAGCATGAAAGATCTAGAAAAGTATTTTGAATGGGTTAGAAGAGCACAAACCTTGTTTAATTTCAAGGGTTATGACGAAAGGAAGTGCTGCAAGATTGCCGAATGTAAGTTGGTTGGTTATGCAAGTTTATGGTATGATAACTTGAAGAAGAAGAGATCTAAAGAAGGGCATAGCAAGATCCGAACTTGGGAGCATCTTAAACGACATATGAAGAAGAAGTTCATACCAGAAGATTTTTTCAAGATTTTTTTATCAAGTTACAAACTTTTAAACAATGTATGTTAAGTGTCGAAGCTTATATTTCTGAATTTGGATGAACAATCCGAACAAAAGATGACAAGATTTATTGCTGGATTGAATGAAAAGATTCAAGAAAAGGTCGAGATTCAGCCTTATTGGAGTTTTGAAGAATTATGCAAGGTGGCTTTAAGGATTGAAAAACAAGAAAAGAACAAGAAATCGAATTCTTACAGCAAATCAATTTCTAGCTTACGAGGAACCTCGGTTTGAGAAGGGCAATTCTAGTTCGAATTTTAAGCAAGATAAGCCAAAACCCAAACTAGACCTAAAGGGGAAGATGTATACAAGTGCTTCAAGTGCCAAGGAAAGGGTCACATCTCAAGTAATTGTCCGTCTAAACGACTCATGACTGCCCAAGATGTACGTGATTTAAGAGAAGCCGAAGAAGAGGAGCTAGAAAAAGAAATCCATGAAAAAGAAGATGAGAGTGAGCATATTAGTGAAGTAAAACCAGAAAGTAATGGTCAATTACTTGTCATAAAGAGATCATTACATACAAAACAAATTCCATTGGAGGAAACTCAGCGTGAGAAGATTTTTCAGACGCGATTCAAGGTGAATGACAGGCTTTGTGACATGATAATTGATTCGGGGTGTTGCACAAACGTGGCGGTAACAAATTTGGTGGAGAAATTGAAGCATCCAACGAGCCAACAGCCTCATCCTTACAAGCTTCATTGGCTTAGCAATTCAAGTGACGTCAAGATAACTAAACATGCCCTAATCTCATTTTCAATTGGCAAGTTTCATGACGCGGTTTTGCGTGATATTTGTCCCATTGATGCATGTCATATTTTATTGGGTAGACCATGACAATCTGGTAGATACGTCAAATATGATGGTATAACAAATATTTATGTCGTGAAAAGAGGCGAAAAGGAGAAGTCAGTTGCCTTGAAACCGTTAGATTCAAATCTTCCCATTAAAGTTACTCCTAATTCTAAGAGTGTGATCTGAATTTATGAAAAGGAGGTAGAGAGAGAACTTGTTTGCAATGGGCTGTTATATGCAACTAAGCATTCACCATTTGAAGTTGTGTATGGGGTAAATCCGAGATCGCCTCTTGATCTCATTCTGTTCCCAAAAGGTGAATTCATTAATGTAGATGCAAAATCAAAACTTCAAACTATGCTGAAGTTACATGCTCAAGTTCGTGCAAGAATTGAGAAACTAAACTCAATGTACAAAGAAAAAGCTAATCGGCATAGAAAAAATCAGAAATTTTAAGTGGTGGATTTAGTTCGGTTGCATCTAAGGAAAGAACGTTTTCCAAATAAACGAAAGAATAAGCTTATGCCGCAAAGTGAAGGTCCATTTAAGATCCTTGAGAAGATTGGTTATAATGCATACAAGTTGGAATTACTAGGTGATTATGGAGTTAGTGCAACTTTTAATGTTGGTGGTTTAGCTCATTATGTGCCTGAAGATGAACTTCGAGATTTGAGGACCAATTCTTTCGAAGAAGAGGAGGATGGTGCGGAATTAAATGAAGAGAAGTTCGAGAATCTGCTCAATATTTATAAAAAGACCATCGAGTTGGAGTTTAATTCAGTTGGAGCTTTAAACTCACAATATGAGCTGAGTTCAAGAGTTGGAGATTTATGTATGATTTCACACGCAAACCAGTTCACTTGAAGATCAAATTTTCATCGCTTTCATAGATTTTTGCTCACTGAATTTTTGGGCTTCACTTGAAGTCATTTTTACCAGGTTTTGGCGTATGTTTATTTCATAGATTAGTAGATTATTTTCCAAGTAAATGATAAGCATAGATTTAGTAGATTCTTTCCAAGTTTGAGACAAGCATGTGGGCATTAGAGTCCTCCCCCATGTATACTTTCCTTTTTGTGGTGTTTTTCCCTATTTAAATACATGTACTTTTAGGGGAATTTCAGATTATTGAATATATGAAAACGTTTTTTTATTGTTTAGTATAAAACAATATTGTTAGTTCTGCTGAACTTGTTCTTTTGAGCGAGGATTCATTTGCAAATTTGAGAGATTTTCTTTATGGGTGGTGTGTCTAGTGAACAAATTCAATTGGTCTCGTTATCCCGGTTGTGTTCTTGGTGTTGCGATCAGTAGAGAAACAATGTGGAGGTTTTCAATTGTGTGTGTTGTGTTAAGTCTCGGCTTTTCATACGCGTCATACTCTCACCCTCTATTTTTTTAAAATAAAAATACTCACTTCTAACCAAACTCTCATTTCCATTTTACCGCTCAACGCAATAAGATTGCTGAACCGTATGTGTTATCTCCTTTACTCTTTACTTAAAACCCCTCAACCCTCAATCACTCAAGGATTATTTCGTTGGCTGTGATACAGGTTCTGGTAGTCCATAGATGTTCATAAGCTCACACACTGATCCGTGAAAATTATATCCCAAAAGATATTGTGCATTAAAAATTCAAAAATCAACCTCTGAAGTACGAGTCCTGAACTACTATGTTCAGAATTCAAAGAAATGAAGTACAAGTTCATAGCTGATATACTCTGAAGGTAAAAAATTGAAGTAAGAGGTGTATACTAATTTATCTAGAGGTCTACACATGAAAGTATTTGTTTAGAATTATCAAAGAAACAAAAAGGAGCGCTAAACAGAATGACTCATTGAGCACAGTGTTTAGAAACAAAATGTACAATGATTAGAATGTTATAATTGTGAATAACAAGTCATAATTATTATTTCTGATAAGAATTGAATCATTTATATGAAATAACGCATTTTGAAAACATAATGGATTTCAAACGGGTGTATTTCCACAAAATATCGACGAATATATTCGACGTGGAAATAAAAATTTCAAGGAAAATAACACGAGTAAGTTTTTTGGATTGAATTACCACGGTTTTTTTGAAAATAAAAATTCACTTATTTATAAAAAATATGGTACACCCCTCAAATAAAACATAACCTTTTGAATGATCAGTCATTTGGATTTAAATATTCTGATAAGAATACACATGACTTTCCTGCAAAACAAATTAGAAAGAATTTGGTACCCAAGTTTTATTGGGTCCTTTTAGCTATTAAACTTAGCGTCAGGGATACTATAAGTATTGTACCATTTATTAACAAACCTCTGGTTTGCAAAATCATTCATTCCACTTGTTGAATAACAACGCTTCTGTTGGCTCAGAAAGATTAACTTATTGATAGACCTTACAATATAAGACAAATCACTCGTGAAATAACCTTATTTCAACTACAGGAAATTTATGTTGCTTGTTTTCCAGCACAGTCATTTGTAGTTGATTTTCTCCTCCAAAACATCTTTACCTTTTTAGAATGAGTATCTGAATTATTAACAGAATAATTATAGATAATATTAGAAGGACGAATCCCTGTCTTATAGATAATAAAATTTATTTGATTTGACAAAACTTTTCAAACAAACATTTATATGAATTGAACTAGAAGTAGTTTTGAATGAACAAACAGAATCAACTAAATCATCATATGGACATTGAACAGTATTGCCAGGACTAACTTGTTCAAATAATTCAACTTTGATATTTATGTCTTCTAGTTCTTTGACTTTGTTGGACAAAACATTTCTTTCTTCAAAAATCAAATCAAATTTCTTTTATATATATGATTTTATCTTCTACTCTTTCAAAATATCCGTTGCTAATTCAGATAATTTCTTTGAAAGTTTACAGATTTCAGTCTCAAACATTTTTCTTTCACTTTCAAAATCTTTTTCTGAGCTCTTTCTTTTGCCGAATATTTCGTTGAAATTCCCAACATTTCTCTTCTAAATCACTTTCTTTTCATCTTGAAAGGCATTTTTCTAATACCCAAAGTCTTTTCTTTCATTTTCTAACATCTTTTCCAAATCTGTTAGGTCCGATTCAACAAGATCAAAAGAGGAATTCATGCGGAAATCATTGAGTCGTATGTTTTATTGATGAAAGCATAAAGATTACAAACGCTAAAGTAATTTAGACGACTCTCATTAATGAATCATCTACCCTAGACTCCTTTATATAGTAGGGTCTATTACATGGTAAGCCCAAGCCCATAAGGAATTAAACCAAATATGGAAAGATACAATTAATTAATTCATTCTTTATAAAACTTTCTAAACTTAGGACTTTTAGTCCTAACAAAATCAGAAATTTTGAGTGAAAGTTCAAGAACCTTTACATCAGAACATTTTCTTTCAATTCCAAAAAATTTCCTTTCCTTCTTAAAATTATCTCCTTCAATCACCAACACTTTTTCAAAACCAGAATCTTTCTTTGAAAATTCAAACAAATTATGTTTCAAAGCTTTTCTTTTTCTTCTAAAAAAATTTCTTTCTTTTCAAACCTTTCTCTCTTATTTGGAATCTCTTTTTTCAAAATCTGAAATCTTCTTATTCAATTCAAGATTTTCATTTTTTAACATTTGCCCTTTCTCTTCAGTAAAAATCATTTTCTCTTTCTTATAAACCTGTCTTTCAGTATCTAAAACTTTTTCAAGTTCAAATAATTTATTTGAATGCTTAACACTCATTGCTTCAAACTCAAAACTATTTCTCTCAGAATCAAAATCTTTTCAAATTCAGAAATTCTTTTCTTCGGCTAAAAAATTTCCTTTAACATCGCGACAATTCTCTTTTTATTTTCATCTTCATATCTCAAACTATTAGTATTCTTATAAAGCTCCTCTAATTGCATTTGCAAAAACTCATTTTCTTTAGCAATTTTTTTTTCTTGCAAACTATGTGCCCAAGTCAAATTGTCAGCATTTTCAACATGAAGTTTTAAAATCTACTTGTTCATTTTCCAACTTTTTCTCTAAAATAGAAATTTGTTCTTTGAGTTCCTGATTCTCATTTTTCAAAATGGAAGTCCTCATTTAGAAATAATCCTGTAAAAATCAAATACACTAAATCAGTTCTTGAATATATAAAAAATGGGAACACTTGTTACCTGATCAAATGATCATTGATAGAAACATTGATTTAAAGTTAAATTATGCATAGAGACAAAGTACAACGACCATAGATGACAAAACTTTAAACTTGAAAGACTCAAAAACACAAAACACAAGTACAAGGACTATAAAAAGTAACTTAAAGTTCAAGGGTGGTAGAAAGTGACGATATGCAAAACTTCAAAGTCCAGGTACTAAAAATAACAAAACAGAAAGTTAAACTAACCGAACTAACGAAAAATGACTAACTATTAAAAGAAACTTATTGAAAAGATAACTCTAACAGACTTAACAAAACTAACATAAAAGGACTAGAAATATAAGAAAAACTAACGAAACAAACGGAAAGATAACAGATTATAAAATGTCTTAGGATGTTGACATGATGTATGAATATTAGGGTTGCTCATGGGTTGGGTTGGCTGGGTTGATGGCCTTTGAACAATCCAACCCAATGTTTGCAGTTTGAGAAATCTCAACACAACCCAACGAAAGCAAAACTACAACCTAACCCAACCCAACCCAAACCATACGGGTTGGTCGGTTGGTCGAATTGAAACATTGGTACATCATTTTACGATCTTACTACGCATGTTGTTTAATCGAAGTAAAATTAAAACAGGAACATATAAAAAAGTCTAACAAAGTCTAAAAAAGTTGAAAAATCATGCAAATAAGAGAATAACATTACAGTTGAAATTGTAATATAATTTTGAATATACCTAATTATTGGTTGGTTTAATGTACATAAGTTAATCAAAAACTTAACAATCATAATAAATTCATAGTATATAAAGTCATTAGGTTCAATGGGTTTGGTTGGGTTCAAATTACCCCAACCCAATTCCAATCCAGTAGATTTGGTTTGGCCTATTTTTGTATCAACTATGTTTCGTTTTTGTCGGGTTGGGTTCTTTGGGTTTTCTCGGGTTGGGTTGATCGTTATTTTGAGCACCCCTAATTAATATCGCTGAAAGCTAACTGAAATGTTGCTAAAATCTGATAAAATACGTTGACTTAAAGAAAAGTTAATGGAAAAAGGACTAAAAATGTAATAAAACTAACGAAACTAATTGAGACTTAACGTAACAGTAAACAAAAACAAAATATCGCCAAAAGCTTAATTAAATGTCGATAAAGCTGACTGAAGTGTCGCAGAAACCTGATGAAATGTCGCTAACTTAATGAACTTAACAGAAAGTTAACAGAAAAAGGACGAGAATTGTATGAACATTAACGGACTTAATAGAAAGCTAACAAGAAAGGACTAAAAATGTAATAAAACTAACGACAACTAACATAACAGTAACAAAACATGAATCTCCTTGAAAGCTACTCAATGATATATCGTTGAATATTAAGGAGGGGGGGGGGGTAATGGCAACCCTGTGTTTTTGCTAATGGCACCCCTACAAAATTAATCCTCCTGCACACACTTCATTCTTAAAACCCCCTTTTAATCTTTTATGATCCCAAAGCTACAAAAGTACAATAAATTACGTGCATACCCTTACTACGGGGTGCCATTATCACTCTTCTTATTAAAACCATCCATAAGCCTCCATGTTTGACCATTTAATTGAACTTCTTCTTCTTTTGCAACGTGTCGATCACTACAATCGCAAAAACAAAAAATTTGTAACTATTGCTAATATTTTTAAGGGAAAAGTTCAGAAAAGCCTAACAAACTTTTCTATTTTGAATGGTTTAGTTCTTAAAATATTTTTTTGACTGAAAAAACCACTGAATTTTCTTATTTTAAATAATTAAGTCTTTGAACAATATTTTTGAAAGAAAAAACCATTAAACTTTCTCTTTTTGAATAAAAAAGTCATTAAATTTTCTCATTTTGATTGATTAAGTCCCCGGATATTTTTTTAATTAATAGCCCATCAAACTTTTAAAAATTGATTACCTACTCTTTGTTTTAACCCTAAAAAAGTTACATTAACCAACTAGTAAAAATTTGATAATTTATTTATTTAAAAAAAAGTTAACGGTCTTAATCAAGCAAAATGTAAAATTTTAATGGTTTTTTCATCCAAAAAATAGTTCAGAAACTTAATCAATAAAAATAAGAAAGTTTAACCGTTTTTTATTAAAAAAAATAGTTTAATGACCAAACCATTCAAAATAAGACAGTTTGTCGGGTTTTTTTAGATTTTTCCCTATTTTCAAATCAAACATACCCAAAAACACAATTTTATCAAAACACAACAACTAAAATGGATTAAGATTTTACATTTTAAAAAAATTCACCAAGAACATTGTTGATGCCAAAAAGTAACTTAACAAAGTCAACTTAAGGTACCTGTGGGCCTGATTGTTCAAGAAAGGATTCTCCCAACGAACGTAAATAAAATGAAAAGTAAATAAGAGACAAAAGATATGGTGACGCGGAAAAACTCTTGGACGAGGGAAAAAAACCCCGGACGATAGGTTAGTATCGTCGATGCACTATGAGTTCGTGACGCCAAGCAGGGGCGTCGTCCTTTAGAACTGTGTTCGTACGATTACAAGTGAAAAGACGAATATAAAGACTAAGCTAGTGTACTAAATCTAGAAAGCTATTGTGAGTTCTATGGCTTCAAGAATGCAGGGAAAAGTTCAAGTGTCCTCTTTGATGATCTCTATGTTGTATATATAGTTGCCGTGGCTTTGTAACGGTCGATCGATATTGATTTCCTACATAAATGCTCTTGATGACGTTTGAACGTAACCATCCAACGGTCCTGCTAAGAAAGACAATGATTAGCTCATAATGAACCTAAAGTAACGGCCTACGTCGAGCGTTCGCAGATCGGTCGTGTGCCGTGGACTTTGCTTGGAGCTTTTGGTCGACCGTTAGTTCGCGTCGTTTTGATGGACGTTAAGCATTGTTGTTGGTCGAATGTTTGCATCTGTCGTCGGGCGATTGGTTCGACCTCTGCTCTTTGGACCTTTGGCTAATATTAGGGAGCCATGGAAAGGCTTTGGTCGAACCTTTGGCAGCAGCTTTATTTTTTAATTTCGTCGAGACACATGTCGCTGGTTCGCTGAGTGTGTTCGAGGGAAACGGGATCGTTTGATTTCGGGCAAAAATAGTTTGGACCTTACTTATCCGATTTGCCCAAGCTGACGAGGCGGAAATAACCGCCTGGATAGCGATTGGTTTTGATGATGTCATGAGTACGTATGGATAGCGATTGGTTTTAACGCATGGGCAGCCGTCACAAACAGGTGTCATCCATCCGTCGAACGAATGCAAAGAAGCGCGGACAGGTGTCGTCACAGGGGAACGGGGCGACGTTCTGAGAGGTCATAAAAGGGGTGGCTTTGCTGTTACTCTCTTCCCTCTGGTCACTTCCGATTTTTGAGCGAGCAAATTTCCCCAATCCCCGTGATTCCGCTCTTTACATTTTCGTGGTTTTTAAGGCTTTCTTAAGGTACGACTTCCCTCTTTTTATTTGTAAAAAGTCTGTAGCCAAGGAACCGGTTATAGGTTGGGAAGAGATTTCATTCTTTGAGGCATCGAACAATTTAGGGATTGTAGGGATATGCTAGACCCAAAGAGTACTATCGTTGATGCTGATCTCCCGACTTTTAGGCACTTTGTCGTCCTGCCGGACTACTTTCATTTTGAGAGTCCCGGTGAATTGAGGCCGTACGAGTGTCCTGCGGGGCATTTCGTCCTGTATGAGTACCGTTTTAGGATAGGACTCCGATGGCCTTACTTCCGTCTTGCCAGAGGTTTTTTTAGAACATTACGAGTTGTCGCGAGGGCAGATGATGCCCCGATTCCGGAGGATTATAGCGACGATTGAACGGCCGACGTTCGACTGGGAGTCGGCCTTTACCATTTACGAATTTATACTGGCGTATTCGGTAAAAGCAGAGTTAAATCATCGGTACAGTCCTTTCAGTCGTTTCCGCAAGGAACGTATCCTGATCCAAGGGACCGCGGTGAATGACCACGGATGGAAGGAACGTTACGTCTTTCGGACGTGCGTTATCTTTTGAGGATGACGACCGGTGGCTAATCACTGGCTGGCCTATCCATGGTAAACCGTGCTTCGTCACACCTTTCTTTTTTTTTCGTGTTTTTAGTTTATCGGCTTATGTGTGTTCCCATTCTTCTGCAGTCGTTGATTTCGACGGGATTGGTTCTTGTCCGGATTTGGAGGCCAAGGTCACCCGGTTTCTGCAGATCCCGGACCGTACTTTCAGGGCGATCGTTTATCAAGCCTTGGACGAGGTCGAGGTTGAGGTCGAGGCTGTTGCTGCGCAGGACGTTGCGGATACTCCCCTGGGCTCGGAGGTGAGTGAGGAAGGAGGAGGAGAGGGGATGACCGGTAAGTATCGCCGTCGTTCGTCTTGTGTACTTTCCCTTTCTTGATTTATTAATGTCTGTCCAAGCGAGGCTGCCGATCAGACAGGAGTCAGGGCGTCCCATTCCGGCGATGTTAAGTTGGCCATTACACCCTTGAAGGCTGTGGTGTCTTCAGCCCCTCCCGGGGGGGCTGCAGCTGCATTTAAGGCGGTGCCTTCCCCGTGTTTAAAGAGGATTGATCCTTCTGCCCTCGGGGCGGACCGTCAAGTGCTCCTGGCGCGCCGGGGTTTAGAGTTGCGGAGGAAGAAGGCAGAGGCTCGATCTGGGAGCAAGAGGCCGGGGGGACCAGATTTGAAGGAATCGCCCGTTGGGGTTAGCGACCCTAAGAAGGCGAAGGCGTCGGCATCGAGGCCAATCCCTACAGTGCCGGTGGCGGCAGTGTCGCCGGGTGATCAGGAGAAAGGGAAGAAAGCCGCGGAGGCCCTAACTTCCCGACCCAGAGTTCCTCTGAAGAATGGACCTACGGATCGTTAGAGCCTTTTCGGCTTTCTTGAAAATTTTAATGTTTCAAGCACCGTTTCGACGGGGTTCTTTTTGCTGACGCCCATACCACCCTGACCGAGCACCAATTTTAGGTGAGTCCTTGGGGATGATGATCATATGTTTTACCATTTTGTCGTGCGTCATACGTTTTTTCGTGCGTCGTGCGGTAGGCGTATTCATGCGACCGTGCGATCATGCGATTTTTATGTTCTGGTGATCGTGCGTCGTGAGTTTTCATTCGTTCGAGCGATCGTGCGATTTTATGCCATTAGTCATACTGACGTATATATATATATATATATATATATATATATATATATATATATATATATATATATATATATATATTTCTCTGTAACAGGCCTTCCTGGCGTCTCTTGGTACACAGGTTAAGATTGACCATGGCAATCGGACGGTGAAGATGCTTTAGGCAAGCGAGAAGAGAGCTCTGGAGCGTGAGGCTGCAACTTTGGTTAAGGTGGTGAAGGCGTCGGAGAGGGCCAATCAGCTTAGCGTTCTTCTGGACAATGCTCGGGATGCTCACGAGCATGAGAAGAACGTGAGCATCGACCTGAGGGGTCGCCTGAGGGCGTCCTAGGATCAGGTGGCAGCTCTGGAGGCCGAGGCGGTGGCAGCGCGGGAGGCTTCCATCCGGGAGATCGCTGCTGTGAGGGCTCAATTGGGCGAGGCTCAGGGGAGGATTGCTGACCTTAATGATCAACTGGAGGCCCTTGATTCTTTTAGACGGGGGAAAGTCAAGGCGGCAATCACCCGCCGTCAGCTGAGAGGGCGAGATCCTCTGAAGGATGCTCAACTGATCGTCGATCGGTTCTTATCCGACGTTGGTGGTACTGACGCGGATTTGGACTTTGAAGATGAGAGGCAGGGCATTTCAGCCGTCAATCCATCCACCTCGTTGTGTCCCTTGATGCTTTGGATTTTTTCTTTTGGGTGGTCTGCTATGACCGCACCCTCTTTTGTAATTCTTTCGGTTCTTTTAATGAAACGTTTTCATTTCACGAGTGTTTATTTACTGGACTCATCGGTCGACTTAAATAATTTAAAAATGAATAATACACACGAACGCAATTGAGGGAAAAAGAAAAAGAAAATATTTTTACTCCTGGTGATTGAGCCACTTAAATAACTGGTTCTAGACTTGAAAGATCAAGTTTAGAATTCACAGGCGATTGAGCCTCAGTATGTGATTTGTGTGCTCTTAGCAGGGTCGTGGACCCTACGATCGTGCGTACCTGCGACAGAAATCATTAGGGGTGGTCGTTGGTTGGACCAACGACCCTCCGATGCTTAATTCAGTAAGGGTTTGAAGAATAAAGCAAAATCCATGCGTAAACAGAAAATGGAATTCGTGTGTAAATAAAAGTGAGTTTAGAAACGCATTACCGTTCGAAGGGCGATTGGTCGCATAATCGGGAAAATTCCCATTCGCGACGACGACAGGGTTCTGGTGTCTTACCTCTAGGTTATTGTCCCAATTGTGAGTTCCGTGACCAGAGTTTTGACTCGGCCTAGCGGCCGCTAGGTGTACATCCTTTCCGGGGTTTCATTGTGGCTTTGTAGCACTCACGTGTTGTTCTTTGCTCGGTTTTTATTTCTTGGACTCCCCACGTTGTTGGGAAATTGATCATCTTGGATATGTCGAGGGGACAACTTTCAACTCGTGGATCCACGGTCGTCCTAGGATAACATTATACGCGGAGGAGCAATCGACAACATTGAACCTAGTCGACTTGTTGATCCCCTTGGCGAAGATAGGAAGGCTGATTATTTCGAAGGTGTGGGCCGCGTCTCCATTGAACCCTACTAAGACCGTCGAGCGTGGTATAATCTCCGTCCCGCTTATTCCCATAGCTTTTAAGGTGTTCAAGAAGATTACGTCGGCCGAGCTACCCTCGTCGATTAATACCCTTTTTGTAGAGCAATTCCCAATTGTTAGCTGGATTATGAGACCATCATGGTGCCCCGGGTACAGATCATCCAGGTCGTGATCGTCGAAGGTGATTGGCATGCTTTCCAAATCGACTTCCGCTTAAGGTTGGTGTGCTCGAGGAATCGTGGGATTGTCCGACCGTTGTGCGGCGTGTCGTTTGGCGGCCGAGTAGGTGAGCCCACACATGTCCGATCCACCTGTAATACAATTCAGTATCTTGGTAGCGTTTGGAGATGAAGGTTTAGGGATCATATCTGGGCTGTCCTCAGACAGAAGATCTTGTAGGTGTCCCCTGGACAGGACCTACGCGACTTCTTTCCTTATTGCCACGAAATCATCCGTCACATGACCGTGATCGTCATGAAAGTCGCACCACTTCGTCGTCTCCTTTTTCTCATCTGGTCGATTGCTTTTCTTAGGCCATCGTACGGTTGTCAGCACATCCTTCAATGCATTGATTAGGTCGCCTGTTGTTCCCTTGAAGTTATAGGTTGAGATCTTAGGATGCTGGAGGTGGCGGAAGGATGATGCTTCCTTCTTTTTATCGAACCTAACATTCGATATTTGCTTCGGAAGCTCTGTTGATCATAACTCCTTTTAATGATTTGAATATGATTTCTTTTTTATACTTAGTGAAATTCCATTTTATAAGCTTCTGTTCTTATTCAGCGATAGCACACGCTGATAACCATCAGCGATCGCTGAAGATCAAGGAACAACAAGCTTATCTCTGAAGATCAGCTATCACGCCAGAAGACCATTCAGCGAAAGTCAAAGACCCTAGCTGAAGAAAGAGATAATCAGCTAAGTGAACTGAAGCGGTTCAGTGATAGCAGCGATTATCTATTCAAAGTGTGAAGTCTTGTGAAGCCTCAGCGATACTGAAGTTCATCCTTGAAGATTCAGTATCAGCGATCAAAAGAAGCTTCCTTTGCAAGACTAAAGATTGACCTTATCCTCGATGCACAAAAGTCAAACCTAGAACCTTGTCAGAATAGGACGTACGACTTGTCTCTTTTGTCCCCGTCATATCTGATACGGTACTGTTCATATTCGGCCAAAAGTATGGCTGTCTTATTAGCAATGACAAGCTTCCTAATCCAAGCTTGACACGTGGCATATACCTTTTGTCTAGCATTAAATGCAAACGGGTATAAATAAGATGGAGATATCTTCTTCTTCTTAATGCATGCTTCTTTCTAGCCTATACCCTCTTTATTCTTTCTTCCATCTTCTTGTGCATCAAACTTAGTGTTTCTTAGTTACAATAGAATAGGTGTTAAACTTGTTCTTATTGCGCTTGTAACTATAAATTTGTTTATTATATATAAACTCATTTAAAAACCAAAATCTGTGTGAGTTTGTATTCAACCCCCCCCCCCCCTCTACAAACTGTTTTCTATTGATTGAACTCTTGTAGACCCTTTAGGGACCAACAAGTGGTATCAAAGCGGTGTTTGTTTCTTCTAATCTTTAAAATATTTTTCTAATAAACTATTTTAAAATGTCAAACCCTAATACAAACTACAATGATAATGGGTCTTTAGCTAAACCTCCAAGATTTAGCCATGATAATTTTCCATTATGGAAGGAAAGAATGTCTCTATTTCTAGAGGGATCTGACCCAAAGATTTCCTACTATCTAGAAAATGGACCATTTGTTCCTACAACTATAGTAGCTAGTGTTCCTGCCACCACTACTACTCCAGCCATCCCTGAGAGGAGTATCGTTAAAACTCCTAACAAATGGCCTGAAGAAGACAAGAAAGAAATTTCTATTGACTCTAAAGCTAGATCTATAATAGCAATGGCTTTACCAGATGAAGTCTATCATTCTGTCATGAAAATGAGGACTTCCAAGGTCATGTGGGATACTCTATGTATCAAATATGAAGGAACTTCTGAGGTAAAAGTTACCAGATGCATAAACCTTGTAAGAAAATATGAGAGCTTTATGTATCAAAAGGGTGAATCTCTTTCTCAAATTCACCAGCGTTTCAACTGTTTGTTGATTGATCTTAAATCAGTCGACAGAGTGTATTCAAACGCTGAAATTCTGACAAAATTCATGGAGGCATTACCCGATCAATGGCAGTGCACACTACATGTCTAAAGCTGTCAAAGAATCTTGAAACCTTGTCCTTAAGTGCGTTATATGGAATGCTCTTAAATGAGGAACAATCTCAACTCCTTCTAAAAATGTTTCTTCTTCCACTATCACCTCCATCACTGAATTAGGTCAAACTGATTCAGAAGATCAACTCACTGATGCTGACATCTCTGAGTTTGATAACTCTCTTGCTCTCTTAACTAATAACTTTAAAAGATTTGCTAGAAAGAGCAACTTTCGAAAACGTTCTAACTTCTCCGACTCTAAAAAGCAAAAATCATTGCCCGCTGAGAAAGCCTCAGCGATATGCTTCAACTGTCAGCGAAAGGGTCACTTTGCCAATGAATGCAGGTCGAAGAAAGTTGCAGCTCCCACTACCTCCCAGACCTCTGATAAAAAAGAGAAGTATTTGAAACTAAAAAATAAATACAAGGATATGAAGAAACACCAGCAAAAAGGCAAAGGCCTTATTGCTGAAGAAGTTGATTGGGATGCTGAAGATGACTGGGCTAAGACCTCTGAAGAGTCTGGTTTAGATGAATAAGATCTTGCCTTTCTCTGTCTAATGGCAAGAATTGAGGACGCAAAAGACTTCTTCCTCTGAGTCTCCTTCTACTCAGGTAACTATTCCTTCTATCTCTTTACCTTTTGAAAGTGATAACTTGTCGGCTCTCGATGCTATGACAGTTGATTTTTACAATGCTTTAAATGGAAAAATTAAGGCCGAGAGAATTAACACTGACTTATCTGAACAATTAAAAAATTTCCATATAAGAATCAAAGAACTTTCAAAAATTGAGGAATCTCTCAAGTACCAAGTCTTTGCAAATCAAACAATAAGCATCGAGAAACAACAAGCTATCGCTGATAGGGAAAAGGCTATCGCTGATCTCAAGTCTGAAAAGGCAACCATCAAAGGATGGTGTAAGGCTTTTGATAAAGTCAATGAGATCATCAATGCTCAAATACCTATAAAAGTAAGAAGTGGGTTAGGCTATAACCCTGAAAAAGAAGAATCAAAGAATGATAGTTCCATGCTCAAATTTGGAATGTTTGTCTCTTCTACCCCTGATCCTTCTTCTTCAACTTCTTCTTCCTCCTCTTCTAAAGAGAAGATTTCTGTGTTTAATTCTAAGAAAGTGATCAAGAACGAGTTTCTTAATCAAGTTCCTAAGAATAAGAAAACTCAAGTTAGGAACAAGAAGTCCTCAGAGAAAGTTTCTAAAACTGGGAAGAAGGTCCCTGACTTTTCTCAGAGACTAACACCCAGAATTAAAATCGATCTCACTCCTACCCCTTAAAAGGTTGTTATACCTCCAAGAACCATGGATAAAGGAATTCTTGGACCTATCCCTGAGAAAGTTCCTGCTCCCTCTCTGTTTTCCAAACCCTTTAAGTATAGGAAGTGCTATCACTGTGGTGAAACTACCCACATTGCAAGCAAATGTCCTAATGCTACTAGAGCTGATAAACTAGCTCATGGAAAGAAAGTAGCTCAAGCTGATAAATCAGCGAGAGTGAAATCGACCAAGGTTGCAAAACCACCAAAGGTGAAGATATCCACTGAAGAGAGTTCTTCAGCTAGTAGCTCCTCCGCCAATCCTCTATCTAACCAAGCAGGACCCATAGTAATATGGGTACCTTTAAACAATTAATCTTTTGTTGTATGCAGAGTGCCAAAGGTATCTGGTATCTTGCTAGCGGATGCTCAAGGCATATGACTGGTCCATCAGTGACCTTTGGTGGAAATGGCAAAGGATACACTAACGGTTATGGAATTCTATCCAACGGAGCCACATCGTTCTCTCGAGTTGCCTAGTTGAGGGACTAAAGCACAATCTCTTAAGCGTTAGTCAGTTATGTGACAAAGACTTTAAAGTTCTATTCTTAAAGAATAGATGTGCTGTCACTGACGAAAATGATAAGCTTGCCCTTACAGGCAAAAGAGTGGAAAATGTATATGTCATAAATATGAACAGTTCTCACTCTGAGAACATGTGCTTTATCTCTAAAGCATCCACTGACATAAACTGGTTATGGCATAAAAGACTCTCTGACCTCAACTTTAAGACAATAAATGAATTGTCTCAAAAAGATCTAGTCAGAGACCTCCCAAATCATACATTTACAAAGGAATCTCTTTGTTCGGCGTGTGAGAAGGGAAAGCTGACAAAAGCCTCCTTCAGGTCAAAGCAAGTTTCTTCAGTGACCGCTCCTCTTCAGCTACTCCATATGGATCTATTTGGACCTGTAAATGTCCAATCTATCTCTGGGAAGAAATATACTTTAGTGATTGTTGATGAATACTCTAGATAGACATGGGTGTTCTTCCTTCGATCCAAAAGTGATACCCCTGAAATGATAATTTTTTTTTATCAAAAGAATGGAAGTGTTGAAAATTTAATTGTTCGTTCCATAAGAAGTGATCATGGTACTGAATTCAAAAACAGATCTCTGGTAAACTTCTTTGAAGAAAAAGGCATCTCTCACAACTTCTCCTCTGTGAGAACCCCTCAGCAAAATGGTGTTGCTGAAAGAAGAAATCGTACTATCATCGAAGCGGCTCGCTTAATGCTCAGCGAATCACATCTTCCCACTCAGTTCTGGGCCAAAGCAGTCAGTACAACGTGCTTCACTCAAAGGTTATAGACAGGAAGAAGGAATTGACTATGATGAGACCTTTGCACCTGTTGCTCGTTTAGAAGCCATAAGACTCTTTTTAGCTTATGATGCCCATAAAGACTTCAAAGTTTTTCAGATGGATGTTAAAAGTGTTTTTCTAAATGGAAAACTCAACGAGGAAGTTTATGTTGAACAACCCCCTGGTTTCTCAGACCCTAACCATCCTGGTTATGTTTTTAAACTTGAAAAAGCTCTTTACGGGTTAAAACAAGCTCCTAAAGCTTGGTATGATACCCTTTCTAAAAATCTGTTCATGGAAAAATTGACCAAACCCTGTTTTTAAGAAAATATAAAGGTCATACTATACTCGCTCAGATATATGTTGATGACATTATCTTTGGTTCCACAAGACCCAAACTGTGTACTCGTTTCGCTGCAAGAATGCAAAAACAATATAAAATGAGTATGATGGGTGAACTAACATACTTTCTAGGTCTGCAGATTTGGCAATCTGACAAAGGAATTTTTATCTGTTAAAGAAAATATGTTAAAGACATGCTGAATAAATTCGACATGAATCAATGCTCAGCAATGAAAACCCCTATGGCGCCTCCTCTGACGTTGAACAAAGATCCCAATGGGAAACCAGTCAATGTCACTGCCTATCGAGGAATGATTGGATCTCTGCTGTATCTTACAGCGAGTAGGCCAAATATCATGTACGCTACCTATCTCTGCGCTCGGTATCAAGCTGAACCGAAGGAATCCCATCTAATCACTGTAATGCGAATCTTCAGATATCTGAAAGGAATCCAAATCTTGGTCTCTAGTATCCCAAAGGCTCAGGATTTGATCTTATTGGTTACTCTGACAGTGACTTTGCAGGTTGTAAGATAGATAGAAAGAGCACCACTGGAGGGTGTCAGCTACTAGGTGGAAAGCTAATAAGTTGGACAAGTAAAAAGCAAAACTCAGTATCCACCTCCATCGCTGAAGCTGAGTATGTAACCGCTGGTAGTTGTTGTGCTCAAATCCTTAGGATGAGAAATCAACTCAGAGACTACGATCTAAAGCTCTCTAAAATTCCTATCTATTGTGATAGTACTAGTGCTATTGCCATTGCTAACAACCCTGTACTTCACTCCAAAACCAAGCACATTGAGATCCGATATCACTTTATCAGAGATCATGTGATGAATGGTGAAGTTGAGCTCCATTTTGTACCCACTGAATATCAGCTCGCTGATCTTTTCACCAAGCCTCTTGATGAAACTAGATTAAATCTACTCATCAGCGAACTTGGTATTTTGAACGTTGAATAAATTCTTATTCAATGATCAACAAGGGATACAAATAAAGCCTTCAAACTTTCCATTCGCTAAACTCTGATTCAGCGATATCTGGGCCATCTCCTCAGGTATTATCTTCTAATTTTTATCACTCTTTGGTTTCTTTTCTCATCAAAGAATGACTCTCTTAAAGTTAAAACTCCTCACTGACAATCCTTTATTATTAGTAATGAAGATTTTTCTAAAATTAATAATGATAAACCTTCCTTATGGATAATTATCATTATAATATTTTAAAAATAAAGAAAAGACACGTCAGACCTTTTTTTTCTGACACACGACGGACCGCGACGTTTCCATTCCAACTCCTTTCTTGGAACGTGCGTCAAGTCATCATTTCTTTTTCAAAAAGCTAAAACCGTCGTTTAGCACTCCTTTCTTTCTCTCTCCTCTTGTTATATAAGCACTTCTTTTGCCTTACTTGATTCCTTCCGCTTTCATAACTCTCCTAAAGGCAAAAGAAACCTTCGAATCTTCAAGTTTTCTCAAGAACACCAAGAACACGCATTTGTGTGTTTTTCCTTCTCGAAATCCACTAAGGTTTGATCTAAACTTTTACTTATGACTGGAAACATCTCATTTCACTTCTTTTTCTCCATAAATTTCTAAAAATGATAAAAAAAACATATTTTAGAAACAAAAATAAAAATAATCTGGATTAAACTTAAAAAGTTTTCCTTTATCAAAACCCTGTTCTAAGTTCTTTCCTTAGAATAGAAGACTTTATTCTTAAAGTTTTATCCTTTTTTATTTATCTTCGCATTTTTTTAAATAATCTTTCATTTTATTGTTTTTATAACAAGCATTTTGATCTTGTTCATCAAAATACTTGTTTCTTTGAATCTTACATTTGGTATTCTTTATACCAAACTCTGGTTTATACATTTATGTATAAAACCATGATTTACCTCTTTGGTGTTCCCATCTTTCCTACAGCAATGGCCTCTGCAAGTAAGACCGCTGCAACCTCTGCTGCTGAAAACAACACTTTGGTCGCTGCACCAACCTGCCATTTTCCCTTGGAAAAAGCCGTCTTCAAGTCATGCAATTACATTGCATTGCTGGACATCCCTGCAGACCGCCCTCACTTCGCTGAAGGAGCTACCTTCATCAAGGCATGCCCACTGATGTACGCTTTCGTCCACAACCCAGTGGGCGTCTCCTCTCATCTCCAAGCTCTATGGTACACGGCTCACTGTACCACGCTGACGACTGATAAGGGAACCGAGCTCCCTGCTATTGGATTCAAGATTCCAGATCTTGGTTTCTTTTCTTTCACTGCTGGGTTTGTCAGGAAGGCTCTTCGTCTCCCTGTACGCGCAAAGAATCAACAATGGGGCGCTGAACCCACCAAGATGCAAATCGACGCATTCTTGGATTCTATTGGATATGCTTGGGAGAATCCCTCTCTGAAGACGGTGGGTTCCAAGGTAGAAAAGAAAAGGCTACCTGCTCGCTGGCAATATATCTTCACCCAGGCGATCTAATGCCTTGGGTCGGAGATCGGCTCACATGACCAAGCGAGCAAGCACTTTCAAGATCTTGCCTATTCCCTCAGCACTGGCCACAACCTCAACTACGCCGATTACATCTTCAGCGACATGGTCAGTCGCATCAGCGCCGCCACCAGACATCCCGTCATCCCCTACCCTCATTTCTTCGCAACCATTATGGAGGTTGCCTTCGGGGAAGAATACCCGAAGGTCGGCGATCACTCCTTCTTCGTTGTGGGAAAGAGGTCCCTGGACATTGAGGAATGTCCAGGTGATGCTCCTTTCACTCCCTACATGCTACAAGTGATTGGAGCACCTCTTCCAGTGTCCACCTCGCTGTCCAACCCAACAGCGAGCAACCCAGACACTGCTGTCGCTGTTAAGAGGAAGCAACCATCCGATGGTCATAAAAAGACCATCGCAACCAAACTTAAGAAGCCAAAGATGATGGTCTCTCAAAAGATCTCTCTCTCTCTGATTTCGGTGTACTACCAACACCACCTAAAACCTCGGCCACTTCAACAGTCTCTTCAACCGTTGTTGCTTCATCAGCACTACCTACATCATCAGCGACTCCGGTCACTGAGGGTGTTTTATCCGGCTCTGCGGAAGCTGGATCAGGTGTCGATTCTCTTTCCACTTCAGCGACGAAAACCACAACCACCAGCGCTCCTCCCCTCAGCAAGGAAATGGGGAAGTCTCCTCAGGGCCTTCCCACCGCTGCCCGGCTCAGAGACGTGAAGCAAGAGATGGCCGCTCCCAAGCTACCTATTCCCATCACTGATCTGCCTCCCATTGTCCTTCCCAACCCTACATTCCCTGCTGTTGACTATTTGGTCAGGGAATGTGCCCTCACAAGGGCTAGGGTGGACAATCTTCAGACGTCCGCCGAGCTATCTTCAAACGCATCGTTGGGACACCAACGATCAAGACCAACGTCAGCAACCTCATCTCTGACGTTTTCTCCCTGAAAAAAGAAAACAGGGCCTTTCATCAGACCCTGACAAGCCTGGAGCAGAAGGTTGCTGCTCAAGCAAACATCCTTGAGTCTATTCAAAAGACTCAATCCGATATGATGTAGATGCTCACCAAGCTCTCTCAGGCTAGTTCCTCTTCTTTCAACGCTGCTGATCGGACCACGCTTCAGGATAATGATACAGAGCTCAAGGACATTCAGACGAATATTCGCACTCTGATGGTGCATTGTCTACCTCCTGATAACATTGAGGGGGAGAGATGTGCCAAAGAGTTCGCTGACGAACTCATTGCTGAGCACAATCGGACATTCCCTGGAGAAAGGATTTCTCTATACATCCAGCGAGTTGAACCTGAAGAAGATGATGATGCTGATTAAGATGAAGATGAAGAAGAAGAAGAAGAAAAACCTATCCCTCACTATGGGGGGATGGATCACGATGAAGACGACGATGACATTGGAAGTGCCTTAGAGCACTTCAGATTGTCAAGACCTGGAGTCGCTCATCAAGAGCCCTTAGGGGACGGACCACATTCCTCTCAGGGACATTCTGGTCCCTCAGGCAAAGGAAAGAAGTGGTAGATCTGGATGCCACTATCCCAATATCTGAGGGGAGACCACAATTGAGGTATCTCTTCCTCTTATCCCTTACATAACTCCTCTCTCTGAAACCCCCACACCTCCTTCACCTACAAAAACTCTCTCTGACAATTCTTTTTCCTCCTCTCCTTCCCTCAGTGATCTCCGTCCCCCAAAGGACTCAACTTCATGGAAGGAACCTTCTTCCGAAGAGTAGTTTATGTACATAATAGAAACTGACTCTGAAGAAGAAGAGGGCCTTATTCCCAGGCGTCGCGTTCAAAAGCCAATCATAAGCGAGCCTGAAGAAGAAGAAAGGCGAATAAAATTCCTTAGGGAATTCGAGGCTAGAAGAATAAGGGTGCACAGCCGAACCCATTGAAGCCGTACCAATAAGGATAGTAGATGAATTCTACTTTCTGTCCAGAGAAGAGAGAGAACAATCATTGGAAGCACAAAGAATCAGGGATGAGGAAATAAAGCAAACTGAGAATGATCTTGCGTTAGCAAGGAAATTGCTCAGAGAAGACTCTGCAAGAGATAAGGCGGCCAAGGATCAACCGAAAAAGAGTGAAAGGGTCGCTGAAGCTCTTGTACAGAGAGAACTGGCACAAGAAGATTTGAATGTAGATCCAATTCTTGCTCCTCTAAGTGCACTGTCCGCTGAAGCCACTATGCAGAAAGATAAAGAGCTTGATTGGTGCACTGACAGACTGAAATTTCGAAGATCTGAAGCCAAAATCATTCATGCAACTATCCAAGGGAGACACTCCAACAGAGGTGGTCCAAATGTATATGTAAGAATGACAAGGACGAACAGAACAGAGAGAGAAGAAGCCAAGTTCTTAAGGATTTATGGATACACTGAATGGTTAGAAACCAGAGACGCCATTCAGGGTTCCAAATCCAAATTTAAGGATGTGGTGGATAGTGTACTAGATCAGTTGCTGCAAAGAATGTCACAACATGTGCAAGTTCTCCCTCTCTCTGAATCATCTAAGAAGAAAAGATCAACTGCTGAAGGTAGTTCAAGTTCTAAGAATGAGCATGAAACTAAATTTGATTATCAAAGTATTCTTGGTCATCTTGAGCTCCCTGATATATCAATGCTTTGTACCTCCCTCCCTAAAGACCGAAGATACTAAGAAGATGAAATCATCTCACTGCCTGAACCTGGTATGGTATTCTTGGATATTGAAGGGTTCTTAGGACTCTTCAGAAACCAAGAGATTCGCAAGGCCCAATCCTCTCTCATAAAGATCATGCTTTGGCGCTGCTGGTCAGATACCCCTCTGATGAATCGACAGAAGACGCTTTATGAGAATGAGTTACAAAGACGAAACGAGAATATCTCTGGCTAGTTATAGATTTCTATTTCCTTTGTAATATTCCGTCAGTGTATAAGTACTTTACTTTTATTATTGTAATTTCATTTCCCTGTAATTTCTTCAGATTATATTTAATGAAATTCAATCAGAGTACTTTACTCCATCGTAGTACTGAAAATATCCCTGAAAACAGTAAAAGGGACAATGAACAGAAGAGTTCTATTTTCTTTAAACTATCTTCACTCACTGATCTTTCACTCTGAAAATTCAATCAGTGAATGTACTTTATGCTTATTTACTTGTAAAAATTGTGCTTTCATATCCTTATAAATGAAACTCAATTCAGATAGTAGACTAGCTGAAAAAGACTTTACAGATTAGTACTTAGAAAATTTTCTTTAAATGTTTCCTAAGTCCTTACTAGTCTCTTAAAGCAATTTTCCTATGTTTCTTAATCATAATCAAATAGGGGGAGATTGTTGATCATAACTCCTTTTATTGATTTGAATATGATTTCTTTTTTATACTTAGTGAAATTCCATTTTATAAGCTTATGTTCATATTCTGCGATAGCACACGTTGATAACCATCAGCGATCGCTGAAGATCAAGGAACAACAAGCTTATCTCTGAAGATCAGCTATCACGCCAGAAGACCATTCAGCAAAAGTCAAAGACCCTAGCTGAAGAAAGAGATAATCAGCTAAGTGAATGGAAGCGGTTCAGTGATAGCAGCGATTATCAACTCAAAGTGTGAAGTCTTGTGAAGCCTCAGCGATACTGAAGTTCATCCTTGAAGATTCAGTATCAGCGATCAAATGAAGCCTCCTTTGCAAGACTAAAGATTGACCTTATCCTCGATGCACAAATGTCAAACCTAGAACCTTGTCAGAATAGAACGTACGACTTGCCTCTTATGTTCCCATCATATCTGATACGGTACTGTTCATATTCGGCCAAAAGCATGGCTGTCTTATTAGCAAGGACAAGCTTCATATCCAAGCTTGACACGTGGCATATACCTTTTGTCTTGCATTAAATGCAAACGGGTATAAATAAGATGGAGATATCTTCTTCATCCTAATGCATGCTTCTTTATAGCCTATACCCTCTTTATTCTTTCTTCCATCTTCTTGTGCGTCAAACTTAGTGTTTCTTAGTTACAATAGAATAGGTGTTAAACTTGTTCTTATTCCGCTTGTAACTGTAAATTTGTTTATTATCTATAAACTCATTTAAAAACCAAAATCTGTGTGAGTTTGTATTCCACCCCCCTTCTACAAACTGTTTTCTATTGATTGAACTCTTGTAGACCCTTTAGGGACCAACAAGCTCTGGTTTTGACGCCGACCGAACTTTGAAGTCCGGCTTTTTTGATATATATATATATATATATTAATAAACCCTAATTTCCTTGGGCCCTTAAATTATCTCCCTTCTAAATCTTTATGGGCCTACGATTTATATTAAGAATAATGGGCCAACTATTAACTTTAATATAAATCCATTAAGTAAAACTTAATTACCCATTTAATTACCTCATGTTACTCAGGTTAATTATTTGATGTAGAAACAATAATTACATTAAAATGGTATTTCAGTGTGTATGTGTGTGACCCTATAGGCTCACTTGTGTCTAGCCATATAATTATATATTATGACACGAGCATATTCCAACAGTTTGGATATAGCCATACACTCATATCTATTTGGTTCATCAAGAGCCCGAACAATATCATACTCTTAGCTAGAAGAGAAACAAATCCCATCTTTACTATATGCGATTATCATAAGATTCACACTATCTCCAATAAAAGTCTGTTTAACTGCTTTATTCAGAACAACGTATGAGTACCTCAAAACATGATTATTCACTCATTATATTGCCAACATATATCTCAGGTCTAAGGATATTGTTAGAATTAACTCTATAGAAAGTCTACATGAAAAGAAGCTAAGTCTTTTAGTTAGAAGACTTATGCTCTTTATGGTCACTAGGAACCAGAGCTCGAAAGCAGAGCCTGAGAACAGAAGTCAGTACACGCTGAGTCAAGACATAAATGATGCAGAACTCGCAGCTTCAAATGTAGAGCCTCAACACCATACATATAGAGCCTCTGATCGAAGACTTCTCAGATTTTACCAAGTGTTCTCTCCAGTGACACTCTCTTGTACAGCTGGCCATATTAAATTATACCACATATGCAAAAGAAGTTATTTCACTTTCCAGCTGGCATGCTCCTATTGGAAGATGTGTTGACTTTCCATCTGAAGATTATATATAGGAGATTTGTTAGGGGTTCAGTATGCACTTGAAGAGATTAATATATTTATTGTACTTGAGAGATTCATAGATTTTGAGAGATATATTCTCATATACTAAGTGTGTGTTCTATGTGTAACTCCATTCTCAAAGCTTATTCAATACACATGATAACTACGTCAGTTCCCAAATCCAGTTTGTGATTTGTTTACTATTATTTATGTAGTTCATTAATTGTCTAGTTTAGTTGATGCTTTTAGTTGCTTCCACTAATAACTCATATTTATCTATTTGCATCAGCCAATTGAGTTTTTGAGAAACTGGGTTCCTACAATTGGTATTAGCACCTACTAATCAATCTATTGATTAGGCTATAATCTGTTATGGATTATTCCTCACTTAACTATATATTTTTCTTCTTAGAAACCGTTTTTCATTCTGAATCCCCGTTTTATGAGTTTTTTGTGATTTCATCACGGTCTCATGAATTTTAGTTAATTTTCCTGTTTCGTTTGAAGAATTGTGTGTTGATTTCAATTTCGTCAAGATGCTGGTATTTAGATTTCATTTCCTTAAACTAATTTCCTCTCAATTTCTGAAATTCTTGAACCCCCTGTTAATGCAAAATGACAAACTCTACCTAAAACGCTATGTATAGTGCAATTTCCCTCACTAAACCTCCTACTCTTCTAATGGATGAACTTCTCAAATGGAAAATCCAGATGATTAACTTCTATGAAGGATTGGACATTGCTTTGTACCTATTTGTGGTAAATGGACCTTTCGTTCCAACAACTATCATTCCTCTTGTTCCTGCAACACTTACCATTGAGGAAATTCCTGCTCAACGAATTCCCAAAGATAGAAAGGATTGGGATGATGAAGATAAGAAGAAAGTGGAGATTGACCAAAAAGCCAAAAGGCTGTTGATCATGGCAATTCCCAACGATATTTTCCAATCTATGGATTCTTGTGAAACTACCAAAGAGTTATGGGATCAACTCGCAAACCAACTCGAAGGTGGTGCAAAGACGTGGAAGACCAGAATAGCACAAGCTCTAAATGAGTACAATAGCTTCAAAACTCTTCCTGAAGAATCCCTTGAACGACCTATCACAGATTCATCACTTTGATCAACAAGTGTAGAAGATGTGATGTTATTAGGTCTCAAGAAGACAATAACGTGCTGTTTCTGAAGAGGTTGAATGAAAAATGGTCAAATTTGTCCATGTCTAAACCAAAGCTTCTGTCTTAGATGATGATATTAGTAAATTTGCACAATCTCTGGCCTTGATCACTAAGGAATTCACAACAAAGTTTGGGAAACGTTCATTTGGAAGTGGAGGTAGAGAAGAAAGAGGAGAACGATTTTAGAGCTCAGTTTACGAGCAGAGACATGCACCTTCTCAGCTTATCAAGAAAGAGGAAGTTAAGCAAGAAAAGACCAACCAAGTCACTACCATGTGCTATCGATGTGGAAAACCTGGTCACTTTGTAGCCGAATGCAAATGTCTTGTAGTTAAAGATTCTCTGTACTACAAAAACAAATACAAGTACAATAGAGACCAGAGAGTTCTCATGGATGAGCAGGAAAATTGGATATCTGACTCACATCTAATGATGAAAAACCACAAGCACTTTTCTGTGGTATGGAAATGACAAATGATGATGAGGATGACTTAGCAACCTCTAATTCACAGGTATGCTCTATATCTGGTAATGAACATGCAGATTGAGGAAATTGTTTTTAATCTTGCTCAAGATTTTGAAAAACTCAAATAGAGGCACTTAAAAGAAAAGGAAAAGAGGAAATTGATCGAGAAATAAATGTATATTTACAAAAGAGAAACAGATCTTCTGAATGTGAAAAAAGAAGAGCTCTATGCGGAGAATAAGAGGTTTGCTAAACTTAAATCCTTCACATAAGCTGGTTTTAAAAAGGAGTGTGAAGAACTTAAGAAGGTTCCGAGTGAGAAAAATAAGAAGATTGAAGGTAAAGAAAGTGGTTGTCCCTAATGGGTCTATAAGAGTGTATAGTATCACACAGTTTGTAGAGGGGTGGGGGGGGGGGGGGGGGGAGGAGGGGGTGAATACAAACACACAAACTTTTAATTTTAAATGAGTTTAGTGAAAATAAACAAATTTACAGAATGTTGCAGGAATAAGAACAAGTATAGATACCTATTCTAAACAACCTAGAAACAAAAAGTATGATGCAAGAGTGAAGGAAAGAAAGAAACAGAGGTTCAAGAAAAGAAGGAAGAATGCATGAAGATGAAGAAGGGTTTTTCATCTATTTATACCAAATGCATTTAATGCAAGTCAGATGGTACATTCCACGTGTCAAGCATCAATTGGGAAGCTTTTCCTTTATCCATAATGTAGCCATGCTTTTAGCTGAATATGAACAATTGACCCTCAGAGTTGCTAAGCACGTGGGGGACCATAAAGTAACTCCGTATGTACTTTCTGACATAGGTCATGGGGAGGTTGTCCTTTATGCATCGAGGATAATACAAATTCCAATTTTGTTGAGCACGATTCTTTTGATCACTGATACTGAGGACTCAAGGATGAATTCTTTAGGTACCACTGAATCGTGTTAAGATTTTACACTTGGTGTAGACCGTCTTTGTAATCACGGAATCGCTTAAGATCATGAACTAACCATCTCTTTCATCAGCTAAATCTTCGATATCGCTGAAGGCTTCTGTTATGTGAGCTTTGTCTTTGGGTCTTTCATGTTTAAAGTTCATTCCTGATAATCTTCAGCGTTCACTGAGCGTAGTCAGTGTTTGCATTCGCTGAGACTAAACATAATCTAAACCTAAGATTTTTACTAAGTATAAAGAATCAGCATCAAATCACTAAAGGATCTTGGAACAACAATCTCCCTTATTTGATGACGACAAAGAAACATAATGGAAAATGCTAGAACTATCAGTGAGGATATAAGACCTATATAATATAAATCTTAAATACAGATATGTGAGATCTTTTTCAGCTAAAACTATATCTGAATTGAATTTCATTTATAAGAGGATGAAAGCACAATTTATTACAAGTGTTTTAAACTAGAAAACATGTAACACCCCGTCCCGCGTTGTTAAAGATGAAAGATGCCACAATAGGTTCACACATTTAACACAAGATTTATCATGATAGCTTATCTTTATTTCTACCTTCTCCGTAGCTCTCATCTCAAACTCCCTGCTAAGTCATGTACCTGTCGAAGACAAAGAAAAAACTCGGCTAAGCTTAATGCTCAGTGAACGGATAGTAGTAACTAAACAATTAAAATGAGATAACAAGTTCAAAAGAAAGATATAACATTAGGTGATAATTCAAAAGACAGTTAAGCAACAAATGGCCTCGAAGGCATATCAAGGTTCTGAAAACAAACCGCATCACGAGGACACGTTGTTCCCAAAGGATGATCAGCCCAATTGGGCATGAGTGAGGAAATGGGTGTGAGCACAACGCAAACAATCCTCTCCGTGGATTAACCACGACCACATTTTCTTATCCGATAACAGTTCCCAGGATCGATCCATCCGCCCTCTGTTTGACCGGTACCTGGTCAAGTCCGCTTTTAAGGGCTATATATAAATGAGGACGCCATGATGGTTTTGGCCACCATGGAAGCATCTCAATACCGTTGCTCTCAATATTGAGTCTATATAAAAAGATTCACAACAGATACAATTTCATAAGTCGAATGATCAAACTGATCCGTGATTCAAATAAGAATGTACATCATATTTCAATAGGAAAAAAGAGTTCAATAACATTTGACAAGCAAAATGAGAATTTGGAACTAATGTATTCGTAACGTGTCATAGGTTATTCGGATTAGGAAGCCTTTTACAAATGGCTATCCCCGTGTCAAATGAGGTAAGATATCCGTACCTTAATTAAATTAGAAAACTAACGTACGATCAAATGGAGTTGACGATCAAGTTTGCCTCTCCCGTGTGCCTAACGAATACATAAACGGGTTATTATTTGCAGGACATATAAACCATAACATAAATCTAAATAATGTTACTTAGGTCTTACTGATCTTATATAATGTAGACCTCAAGAAGGACAGCTGGATACGAATCGGGAACTTAACCGCAACATTAAGCCTTATGCAATTCCATTCCAACAGCTCACATCTCTCTTATTTTTGACCATTTTTACCCTACTTAGAGGTCAATCCAGTTTCTATCATCAAAATGAAAGTTGTAATATGAACTCTAATGAGTCTATTGGCTTGTAAATCAACTCATTTGGATCATTCGTCTATTTTCTATGAATTAAACTAAACAACAGCTATAATCAGTATACATAGTAAACAACCCTTAAAACACACTATTTTGAGTCACTTAGGGCGCGTTTGGTTTGCGGGATTGGATTGAATTTTGAGGGATTTGGATTTTAAATCCAATCCATTCCTGTGTTTGGTTTACAAAATTGTAAGGATTTAAAATCCTAGGATTCAATTCCAACAAACATAGGGTTTTGAAATCCTTGACGGATGCTCGGGATTTCACGGGATTTCGTCGAATTTGTATGAAATTATGTTTTAAAAATGTTAAAAACATTTGTTTCGTAATAATTGATTAATAAAAATATAATTTAATTATTTTTATAATATTTTATATTTTTATATAAATTATTTATAAATAATGGAAATCCAATTCCATTGCAAATCCTACGAACCAAACACACCTATGATTTTCAAATCCATTCCAGTCCAAATCCCTCTAAATACAAATCCTTCCATGAAATCCAAATCCTTCAAAAACAATCTCGCAAACCAAACGGACCCTTAGAGTCACAATTGGGTTTTCGACCCTTCATAATAATTGTAGTATATATTAAGGTCTTTCCATCTGCAAACTATGAGCTTATTTGGATTTACGGTTTGAGAGTTATGCATCATCAAAGTACTGGACATGGGGCTATCCAAAACTCCAATTTCAACCTTTTTCCCAAACTCATTTTTAGGATCCAATCTTCATAATTTGCAACATTTAAATGTTTCAAAACATACCTAACATACTAAAAACTAAAAAGGAGCTTAATGATAAGACCTTAAGCTTAATCACACAATTTTGCTCTTTTAGACATTTAACCAAACACTTAGTGTGCGTTTTATCTTATACACCAAACTTAACCTTTTTGAAACCATAATTTAACCCTTTTTCTTTCTACATCCATTTAGTTAATCCAACCATCCAAAACATGTATTTAATTACAATTTGCAATACAAATTCTTATACTAAACACCTACATAATTAAAAATCAACCTTACAAATCCTAACATAAACAAACTTAATAAGTGAAAGAAATTTATACCTTTAAGAATGATTTGAAGAGAGGATTCCGAATTTGAGATTGTTAGCTTAATTCCTTCAATAATTTGTGAGAATTTCTAGAGAGGAGTGTGTTAGAGAGATGGTGAAATGGCGGTCGTGCATATGAAGAAGAAGAATACGTATCTTATAAGTATAATGTTTTATTTTTCTATTATATAATTACTAGAAGGGTACTCACGCAATGCAGCGAGATAAATTTTGATTTTAAGTTTCATTTTAAAATATCAACAACAAAAAACTTACCTCGCAAAACAGCAAACAAAACATATACCCAGAAATCGATCAAGAGTCTTGTGTTGTGCCCTGTGCGTGTGCCAAACAGAATAATAACAGATTAACAGAGGGAAGCTCAGAATTCGTTAAATATGAAATTATGTATTATGGAGAGGTAGACCGTACTGTAGATGGATTATGAAGAGGTCGACCAATGTATTTATATTTATAAGAAAGGGAAAAGAAAATCAGTATCAATTAAAATCAAAATAATTTAGGAATAAATATGTGTATAAAAGTATAGAAGATAATCAATAATTAAAATCAAAATAATTTAGGAATAGATATGTGTATAAAAGTATAGAAAATAATCAATAATTCAATATCAATTACTTAATTAGAAGATTAGACATATCTGTTGGGATTTAGTTAAAAAATCAATGATTCTGGCCTAAAAAATAAATAGTTTTAAGAGTTTTTAAGTAATTAGCATTAAACAGCAGTACATATGGCTTAAAATGTTGTTTTTAAGAGTTTTTGGCCAAATGTTTTATAATATAGTATAGATAAGGATTAACTAAATTGACACTTTGGCCCCTCAAGTCAAGAATATTAACTTTATGCTATAATAGGTATAAACTTAACATTTTAAGTTAAGTTAAGTTTCGTTTTATACGTGTGTGACCCCTTATATGAAATTTCCTCACAATTTAGTCCGAGGTACAACTCGATAATGCATTCAATTTCTCATATAAGTCATATAGTAGATTAGTCGGTAACAAAATCTAGGGTGTTATAATTCTTCCCCTCTAAAAAGAAGATTTCGTCCCAGAAATCGAGTTAAGATATAGGAATTATGTTCCTAGAAATAGTTGTTGGCATTCTTTACGTACCGAATCAACCATTATTGTACATGACCTTTTTATCCATTAAAATAACTCGTTTGCTCCTATCAGATTAACCTTTCCAGTTAAAATCAAATGTTTCCGGATTGTCACGCTTTTGCTACGCAACTCTAATTAAACTCACGAAACACCCAATTTTCTTAATAACATCAAACTCGATCAATATTCAGGAAATTAAAATCACCTTATTTTCCATCTTTAACTTACTCAATATCCGCTTAGAGAATATCAAGACTTACGGTCTTTAAAACGGGTCAAAGAATTTCTTAATGGACAAACATGATATTCTCAAAATCTCCCAATCCTCAAAATTTTAAAATGTCACACAAGTAGCATTGCATCCTTAAGACACCAATGATGAGTAATTCATTGATGCTAAACAATTTATCAAAGCTTTACACGTTCTTTAAAGAACGATAATAAACCAAATCAACATTAATAGAACATATCAATTCTACGCAAAATAACCATTACTTGAGAAAAGAAAATCCACTAAACAAAGTCAATCTATATCCTAGAAATAATCAAAGAAAAGTTTCCACCGGATCAAACTATAACTCATAAAAGTTGACAGCAATTCAAAATCACTTACTTCTCAAAAAGAAGCAACCCATGTTCATACGACACTAAACCGAATAATACAATATTAAACACCAACATCACCCAAAACATTTACCAAATCAATGTTAATTGAATCTAACGATCTTTTTCACACCAAACCGCACATTCTACACTTTCACTACACCTTCCCGAAATCATAATGTACAATTTTAATATAACACTTGCCTACAATTGCATGCTTTAAATTAATCACCCAAATTAAACTACGAAACACCTTATCTAGAACTTGCGCCAAAGCTTTTTCTTATAATCATCCAAGAATTTAATCCACGAGCAAACAACACTTTTATACCCCGACAAATTTCTTACATTTTCCATTACTTGATCAAACTTGAAACAAAATCAAACACTAAAACCATATACACGTGAAAGATTAAACCTAACCAACCAAAGACTTACACACTTACCTTGACATACGACACCATAATCTCAACCATACCACAATGATCATACCGCAAAATCCTAGTGACATTTTTTAGATATTCAATAGACGATACTTTCTTGACACCAAACGACACATCATTATCAAATTCAAATAAAGTTTTATCGTAACTTAATTTTCTCGAATCTAGATGAGACACAAAATTTAATATCTCATTCATCCCAAGGGCATCACAACCATAATTCCTACCGGTAAAACTATTGTTAAACATAACTGCAAACTCGCTATCGCCTCAATTTCTTACGCCTCTGGCCAGGCATAAAAATGTTAATTATTAAGTCTTAACTATTTAATTCACTTAAACCAGATCATAGAGGAAGTTCATCAACATCAATTCTCCTCACATGACCGACAAGATCTCCAACTAATCACAACACTAGAATATAAAGCCATTTTATGGCTTAAATTCTTAAATCTAAGGAAAGTACTAGGTAAACACCCAACTCCGTTAAACCACTTTTCCAAACCAAGAAAAATATAAACACTAAAACTAAGATCCAAAAAGGCTGTATAATACAATCTTCCCATAATAACTTCAAAGACGACGGTCAAAAGAATAATTTTAATCGCAATAATAAATAAAATATTTCTAACCAATTCATCAAGGATACTTTAAAACAACCCTAAAATCATTTTTAAAAACTCAACCACGGAAAGAAGTAAAACCAACCGGAGATCAAAACTATTACCGGTCTATAATCAATTGAAGTATTATCTGGAACATAATTTACCCGATCATACTAAAGAACCAATATTTGAAATAATATTCACAACATGATTTACCGTTTACCCTATTGCCTCAGGTTAGCAACTCCAACCAGATAAATACATGGGATTCAAATATTCCACCATGAGTTTTTAACGGTTAATATATTCCCAAACCGAACACTTGAATTAACCGAGTTAGGAAACGTGTTAACCTACACTTTATTATCTCAAAAACTCAACTTTTATAATCTTTAAACCAATCCTGTAAATCATGATTTCAATTCTACACTGACACGAGAAACAAAGCATACGAGATTTCAAATAGTTAGCATGTATACGGCCTAGGATAGTCCTATCTTAATTTTACCCATTTCTCACAGATCAAACTTAGTCGTAGTACAAGATTGTTGGTCCCAAAGAAGTCTACAAGAATTCAAGGATATAGAAACAGTTTGTAGAAGGGGGAGGGGTTGAATACAAACACACATATTTTTTTTTTAAATTAGTTTATATTGAATAAATAAATTTATAGTTACAAGCGGAATTAGAACAAGTAAATAAACCTATTATATTGTAACTTAAGAAATCACACAGTTTGATGCACAAGGAAGTAAGAAAGAAAAGAGGCAGAGGTTTGAGAAAATAGAAAGTAGCAAGCATGCATGGAGATGAAGTAGACATCTTCATCTTATTTATACTCGTTTGCATTTAATGCAAGACAAAAGATATATACCACGTGTCAAGCTTTCATTTGAAGCTTGTCCTTTGTTCAAAAACAACCATGCCGTTGGCTGCGTGTGAACAATACCAAATCAGATATGATGGGGACATAAGAGAGAATCTGTATATCCTTTTCTGACATAGTATAAGGTTTGACTTTTATGCATCAAGGATAAGATCAACATTTGATCTTGCTTTGGACTTCACTTGATTGTTGAACTTGAAACTTCAAGGATGAACTTTCAGAGTATCGCTGAGGTATTTGCAAGACATCACACTTCTCATTTAGACAATCCTTTGCTATCATTGAACCGCCTCAGATCATTAGCTGATTATCTCTTTTTTCAGTTTGGTCTTCGACTTTCGCTGAATGTTCTTGTTGTGTGAATGTTGTTCTTCAGATCTTTTGAGATAAAATTATGGTTCCTGAGTTTCAGTGATCGCTGAGTGCAATCAGCGTATGCTATCGCTGAACTTGAGCTTAACCTTATAAATGGAATTTTCACTAAGTAAACAGAGGAATCTTATTCAAATCACTGAGAGGAGTTATGATCAACAATATCCCCCTATTTGAATATGATTAAGCAACATAGGAAATTTGCTTGAAGGGATTAGTAAGGACTTAAAAAAAAAAAAATTCTAAGTACTAATCTGTGAGATCTTTTTCAGCTAGACTACTCGTATTTTTGAGTTTCGCTTATAAGGATATGAAATCACAATATTTACAAGTCAAGAAGCTTTAAGTACATTCACTGATTAAATTTCAGACAAAAATATTAGTGAGTAAAGGGGTTTATAAAGAAAGTAGAACTCTTATGTTCATTGTCCCATTTATTGTTTTCAGGGATCTTTTCAGGGAGTAGAGTACTTCATTAAAATTTCATTAAAGAGAGTCTGTCTTGTCTTCTTCGTAACTCGTTTAGATAAATCTTCTTTTGTCTCAACATAGGTCCAGTATTTGCCCAACAGTGATAGTACATTACCTTGACAAATCTTGAGGAGGCCTTTGTGATCTTTGAGTTTCTGAAGAATCAAGGAAACCATCATTATCTAAGAACACCATACCAGCTTCAGGGAGTGTCATGATATCGCCTTCTGCCAGTTGTAAGCCTTGAGGAACAGAGATGTTAAGATTAGAGATATCAGGGATATCTAGATGCCCAAGGATACAATCGTAGTTGAATTTAGTTTCATATTCATTTTTGTTGGAGGGGCCTTCGTCAAAGTTTGATCTTTTTCTTTTTGAAGACTCAGGGAGTGGAGGTACTTGAACATGCTGACTCCTTTGCAAAAGCTGATCCAATACTCTTTCAACCACATCTTTGAATTTTGATTTGGATCCCTGAATGGCATCTCTGATTTCCAACCATTCAGAGTATCAATAGAACTTTAAAAACCGGGCTTCTTCCTTTTTGCATGACGAGTGCCTATACATTCGTACATGTACCTGCAGACCATTTTTCTTAGAAGTGCGTCCTTCAATAGTAGCACGAATGATTTTGGAGTTAGACACCCGATAATTGAATTGTTCAGTGCACCAGCGTAGTTCATTTTCTCTGTGGCTTTTGTCTTCATTTGTTAGTGCACTTAGGATCCTTTCTTGAGCATGGATGGGATTCACATTCAGATTTTCTGGAGACAACTCCCTTTGTGCCAGAGCTTCAACGAGTCCTTCACTTTTCTCGTTGAGATTTTGAGTCGCTTCCTCTCTTGCGGCATCCTCCCTGAGTATTCTTCTAGCTAGTTCAAGATCATTCTCTGTTTGCTTCATCTTCTCATCCCTGATACGCTGAGCTTCGAGGGCTTGGGCTCTCTCTTCCTTAGACAAGAAGTAGAATTAATCCACCATGCTGATTGGTATTGGTTCTTTTGGTTCAGCGGTGTTAGTTATCTTTATTCTTTTTGCTTCCATCTCCCTTAAGAAGTTTATTCGCCTTTCCTCTTCTTCTAGCTTGCTTATTGGAATCCTATGTACACCCTGCCTTGGATAAGGCCTTCTTCTTCTTTAGAGTCAGTGTCAGATATATACAAGAACTGCTCTTCGAAGAAAGGTTCCCTAAAAAAGGGAGAGTCCTTAAGGGGACTGGGTTCAATGAGAATGGGAGAAGAAGAAATAGGTTTGTCAGTTCCAAAATTTGGAGGTGGATAAGATGGATAGGTAGAAGGTTCAGAGATGGGATGAAAGAGAATGAGAGGAAGGCTTACCTTAATGGTGTGCTCCCCCTCTGAATCTACAACAGTAGAATCAAGATCTACTACTTTGTCATTTTTATTTGAGGGACCAGGTTGGTCCTTTTCAGGATTTTGCCTGTCCCATTGAGAGCTAGCAGATAGGACTCCCCCTGATGCACCGATGTTGGGTCTATGAGTTTCCCAAAATTCATCATCATCATCATCGTCATCCTTGAGACAGTACTGAAAACGTCTTCAGCTTCGTCATCATCGTCATCATCATCTTCTTCTTCTTCACCACCTTCCTCAGGGATTGGTTGCTCTTGTTCTTGAGTGCGAGGTGGTGGTGGTGGCTGATTAGACTTAGGATCAGTCCCGATAAGCTGATCAGCGAGCTATTGGGCCAATTTCTCCCCTCTTTCTTATTCACAGGGAGAGTGTGCACAGAAGAGTGTGCACATTTGAGTTGATAGAGGAGAGATCAGTGGCTTGAGAGACCTGAGTGGTAGAGATATGACCGAGGTAGGTTCGCTCAGCGTCAGCATTTTCAGAGAGGCTGGTGTAGGCGAAGAATCTCTGCTTGATCCTTTTGAATGGCAGCGATTGCCTTCTCCTGTTGATCAACTCGATCAAAGAGGTTTTTGATGTTGATGTCAATGGAGGTCTGATCGTCTCTCAATTATTGAACATCAGTGGTCAGATTGCTCACTGCTATTCGTAAGGCAGGAAGCCCACCACCCTATTTGTAAATCTTCTCTGAAGCAAACCAGAGATTATCTACCCCTTGTTTCGTTAGAGTGCACTCATTCACCAGATACTCCATCGCTGGGAATGAGGGAGGAGGTAGAATAATCTGAGGGCTGCCCTGGGTTGTGAGGGGAACTTGGGAAGATCCTTCTCAAGATTTACGTTCTTTAAATCAACAGCGGACGTAGACTTTGATGGAGCAGAGGGAAACTTGCTCGTAGTGACTGAAGTTGTTGTAGACAACTTGGGAGCAATATCTGTGTTTAACAAAGAAAGACGAGCCAAAAAGAGCTCAGGGTCAGCAGAAAGATGAGGAGAGGATGAGTGTTTACATAGGGGTGCCTTAAGAATATACAAAGGATTATTCTCAGGGATGTTACATGCAACGGTAGTGTCCTGAGGATCACTGACCTGTGACTGACAATGCTTGAGAGAAGTATTGTCAGGTCCTGTGCACATAGCTTTCCAAGGATCAGGTTGTCGAAAGAATACTGATGTCTGAATAGCACATTTCTCAATCTCAACAGGGATGGGGACAACCAACTGAATCACTAATTGATGTAAGGACCAAGGAGGAGATAGAAGAGGATAAGAAGGACGTGAAAGTAGTACCTGATACAACCTCAGCGAGGCTGCCTATAGCAGGTTCAGAGGCCGGAATCTCTAAAGCTGTAGGTAGAGCTGATGAAGCTGTTGGTCCCAAAGGAGTCTACAAGAGTTCAAGGATATAGAAATAATTTGTGGAAGGGGGGTAGAATACAAACACACAAATTTTTAGTTTTTAAATTAGTCTATATTGAATAAACAAATTTATAGTTACAAGCGGAATTAGAACAAGTAAACCTATTCTATTGTAAGTTAAGAAACACACAGTTTGATGCACAAGGAAGTAAGAAAAAAAAGAGACACAGGTTTAAGAAATTAGATGTAGCATTTAAAGTAAGGCTTTTGAAGTGTCTTTAGAACCTTATAAATAGGATCCTTTTGTAGTCATTTGAAATCATCATCCTTTGAATTATAAACACTTGTTTTGAGTTTAAATCATTTGTGAGCTTTGATTTCTTGTAAGAGTATTCATAGTTCAAGAACTTATCAAGATTGTGAGCACGATCTTGTGGCGTTCAAGATTCCTTTGGTTCTTAGTTTACTAACTAACGGGTCAAGGATTGCTCTAGGTTTAGTTGAAGATTCCTATACCGGGATTGCTCTTGTGACTGACAATGCTTGAGAGAAGTATTGTCAGGTTCTGTGCACATAGCTTTCTAGAGATCAGATTGTCGAAATAATACTGATGTCTGAATAGCACGTTTCTCAATCTCAACAGGGATGGGGACAATCCTTGACAAGGATTGCTCTTGTGACTGACAATGCTTGAGAGAAGTATTGTCAGGTCCTGTGCACATAGCTTTCCAGAGATCAGAATGTCGAAACAATACTGATGTCTGAATAGCACGTTTCTCAATCTCAACAGGGATGGGGGTAGAATACAAACACACAGTTTTTTAATTTTTAAATTAGTCATCCAACCATACTTCTCACGCATTGAAAGACCCATTGAAGATTCAAGATGGCCCTGTTACAAGATCAAGATCGAAACAAATCAAGGAAGCATTGATGTGCTTAGTTGCGGCGGTTCAAGTAAATGAAGTAAAGACCGATGAAGATTTGCATGTAACACATTGGATTATGCATATTGGTGCTTTGGATCAATAAAAGACCATAAAAAGAATCATTTGGGCCACTTCAAATAATAAATCCATCAACCATTACTTTTGGAGCCCAAATTGAACCTTTCACTTTGCCTTAAGTAGTTTTTAGGCCCCATAAACTTTCAAAGAAAGCCTAATCCGTTTTTTTTTTCCTATCTTAGGCTTTAGATGTCCAAAAGTAAGAGTATTCATAGTTCAAGAACTTATCAAGATTGTGAGCACGATCTTGTGGCGTTCAAGATTCCTTTGGTTCTTAGTTTACTAACTAACGGGTCAAGGATTGCTCTAGGTTTAGTTGAAGATTCCTATACCGGGATATTCGCTTCCTAATCTATCTCATACGAAGGTTCCAAGTTATATATAACTTGTGGGTCGACGTTTTTATATCATTTGGTATCAGAGCTAAGGTTTGGTTTCTTCTAATATCTTGTCCTTTTCTTCTTTCCTTTTATCCTTCATCTACTTCTCTTCTTATATCTACTTCATCTTCTTCTTGTATCTCAAAAAAAAAGTGCCAAAAAAAAGGCATACAAAAAAAAAAACAATATTGTGTCAAACACACGCAAAAAAAAAAGTTGCGTTCTTGGTTGATTCCTATCTCATATTATTGTGGATCTTGTAACCACCAAAAAAAAAAAAAACTTCCAATTCAAAAGTTGCTCTTGAAGACCTTCATTTTCAAAAATCAAGATCCGTTTGTTTGATTAAGTTCTAAAAGGATACTTGAACACCGAGATTTGTGTTTTAATTTGATTTGTTCTTTTACGAATTGAGCTCTACAAGAGATCGAGAGGTAAAAGGCATTGAGCGTGTAAGAACAATTGAGGGGAGGTAAAAGCCATTTATAAGAAACAAGAGAGTTGAGAGAAACACGTGAGGGAGTGTTGTGAGGCATTAACCTTAAATTTTGCAGATTTCAACATGGGGGATGAACAACCCGTTCCAAACCTTCAATTGCAAGCCATGCAACAACAATTCCAACGACTCGGAGTTGTATTAGAAGGTATGATGGAAAGATTGGAAAGAATCGAAAGAAAGGAGGAAGAAGAACCACGAACGCCAAGATCTAATCGAGAAGAGGAGGATGAAGAGGAGGAAGAGTATGAAGATGGACCACGACATCATAGAAGAAGGCGTGGTAATAGAAGACATAATCAAAGGGTTGATGGGGGATTTGATAATATAAAAATGAAAATTCCACAATTTCAAGGTAAGAGTGATCCGGAAGCTTATTTGGAATGGGAAAAAAGGTTGATCTCATATTTGATTGAAACAACTATTCTGAAGATAAAAAGGTAAAACTAGCGGCCATGAATTCACAGAATATGCAATAGTATGGTGGGATCAATTGGTGACAAATCGAAGGAGATATGGTGAAGGCCGATTTCTACTTGGGGTGAAATGAAAGCGGTTATGTGCAAGAGGTTTGTTCCTTCTCATTATTTTAGAGATTTATATTGCAAATTACAATCTTTAAATCAGGGAACAAAATCTGTGGAGGACTATTACAAAGAGATGGAGATTGCAATGATTCGAGCAAATGTTGAAGAAGATAGGGAGGCAACGATGGCAAGGTTTTTGAGTGGCCTAAATCGTGACATAGCAAATGTGGTGGAACTATAATATTGCGTGGAACTTGAAGACATGGTGCACACGGCCATGAAAGTTGAAAGGCAACTAAAAAAGAGGAGTACGTATTCAAGAGGGCAAGCATCTAATTTCCAATCTTTCAATAAATTTAAAGGAGAGGCAACCAAGGCTTCAAATTCTTCATCTTCAAATGCTCAAAGTGAAACTCTCAAAGGCGGAAAAGTGGACAAAGGTAAAGGTATTGGTTCTACTCATACTAAATCTCATGAAATTAAGTGTTTCCGTTGTCTAGGTTTGGGTCATATTGCTTCACAATGCCCGAATAAAAGAGTCACGATTCTTCATGAAAGTGGTGAAGTGGAATCCGAAAGTGAAAAAGATGATTCCTTGGATGAGGAAGAGGACGTGGAGAAAACTGAGGCGGAAAATGGTGAACTTTTGGTGGTAAAAAAAGCTCTAAACTTGCAAGTGAAGGTGGACGACACACAACACCGAGAAAACATCTTTCATACAAGATGTTTGGTTCAAGACAAGGTATGTACTTTAATAATTGATGGAGGGAGTTGTACCAATGTTGTAAGTACTGAAGTTGTTGAGAAGTTAAGTTTGCACACTTTAAAGCATCCACAACCATATAAACTTCAATGGTTAAATGAGTGTGGAGAAGTGAAAGTAACCAAAAAAGTATTGATCTCATTTTCCATTGGTCAATACAAAGATGAAGTGAAGTGCGATGTTGTTCCAATGCATGTTAGTCATATACTTTTGGGAAGGCCGTGGCAATTTGATCGAAGAGTTATCTATGATGGTTTTCATAATCATTATACTTTCAAACATCATGAAAAGAAAGTTCTTCTTGTATCATTATCTCCACAACAAGTTCACGAGGATCAAATTAAAATGATCACCGCAAGGCAAGAGAGAGAGGCTATAAAGAAAAACAATGAGAGTGGTGAATCAAGAGAAAAAAAGAGTGACGATAAAAAAAGAGTGATTATACAAAAAGGAGTGAAGATAAAAAAAAGAGTGATGATAAACAAAAGGGTGGTGAAAATGGAGAAAACAAAAGAGAGAATACTAAGCCGAGTTTTTTTTTTGCAAAATCAAGTGAGGTCAAGAGGGTGATAGTTGAAAACAAGAAGGTGATGGTTTTGGTTTTTAAGGAGGCTTGTTTGAGTACTACTGACCTAACCCAAAATCTTCCGAGTTTTGTTGTTAATCTCATACAATAATATGATGACATATTTCCGAAGGAGGAGCCAAGTGGACTACCACCTGTACGAGGAATAGAACATCAAATTGACTTCATTCCGGGGGCCACTATTCCAAATCGTTCGGCTTATCGAGCTAATCCCGAGGAGACAAAAGAGATCCAAAGACAAGTGGAGGACTTATTGTCAAGAGGAAGGATTTGAGAATCCTTGAGTCTTTGTGCTGTTCCCGTGATTGTGGTGCCTAAAAAGACCGGTGAATGGAAAATGTGCACTGACTGTCGAGCCATCAACCAAATAACGGTAAAGTATCGCTATCCTATTCCTAGGTTAGATGACATGTTAGATGAGTTGCATGGGACTGTCATTTTTACAAAAATTGATCTTAAAAGTGGGTATCATCAGATTAGGATAAGAGAAGGTGACGAGTGGTAAACCGCTTTTAAAACAAAATCAGGTTTGTACAAGTGGTTGGTTATGCCTTTTGGGTTAACTAATGCACCTAGTACATTCATGAGATTGATGAATCATGTGTTGCGTGAATTTATTGGTAAATTTGTTGTCGTCTACTTTGATGACATCTTAATTTATAGCAAGGACATGGAAGATCACATGATGCATTTACGAGTTGTTTTGGACACCTTGAGAAAAGAATCATTGTTTGCTAACTTAAAAAAATGCACATTTTGTATGGATAAAGTTGTTTTTCTAGGATTTGTCGTAAGTAACAAGGGAATTGTAGTGGACATTGAGATGGTCAAGGCAATCCAAGAATGGCCTACTCCAACGAGTGTTTCGGAGGTAAGAAGTTTTCACGTGCTTGCCAGCTTCTACCGAAGGTTTGTTCGTGACTTTAGCACCATATCCGCTCCACTCAACGAACTTGTGAAGAAAGAGGTAAGTTTTCAATGGGGAGAAAAGCAACAACATGCCTTCGACTTATTAAAGGAAAGGTTGACCTCTTCTCCTATTCTTGCATTACCAAATTTTGATAAGATGTTTGAACTTGAGTGTGATGCGTCCGGGGTGGGTATTGGGGCTGTTTTAATTCAAGAAAGTCGTCCAATTGCATATTTTAGTGAAAAACTTAAGGGGGCACAATTGAATTATTCAACATATGACAAAGAACTTTATGCTTTGGTAAGGTCTTTGCAAACATGGCAGCATTATTTGAGACCAAAAGAGTTTGTGATACATACGGATCACGAATCTCTTAAGTATATCAAGGGTCAAGGTAACTTAAGTAGAAGGCATATCAAGTGGGTTGAGTTTCTTGAGTCATTTCCTTACGTGATTAAATACAAAAAAGGAAAAGAAAACATTGTGGCCGATGCGTTGTCGAGACGTCATAGTCTCATCACCACTTTGAGTTCTAAACTTCTTGGATTTGAATCAATTAAGGAAATGTATGTGGAAGACTCTGATTTTTCTTCTTTATATGTTGCATGTGAACATGGATAACTTGATAAATTTTATAAGCATGAAGGATACCTTTTCAAAGAAAACAAGTTGTGCATTCCAAAGTGTTCTCTGCGTGAATTACTTGTGCGTAAGGCTCATGGGGGAGGTCTAATGGGTCACTTTGGAGTTCAAAAGACTTTAGAAGTTTTAAAAGAACATTTCTTTTGGCCAAAAAAGCGTGAAGATGTAAATAAAATTTGTGAAAGATGTGTGACTTGTAAACAAGCCAAATCAAAATCTATGCCTCATGGATTGTATACCCCACTACCAATTCCTTGTGAACCTTGGGTAGACATATCCATGGATTTTGTGCTAGGATTGCCTAGGACAAAGAATGGCCGAGATTCTATTTTTGTCGTTGTTGATCGTTTTTCCAAGATGGCACACTTTATTCCATGTCATAAAACCGATGATGCGTCACACATTGCGGACTTGTTCTTTAAAGAAATAGTGCGTCTACATGGTGTACCACGTACTATTGTGAGTGATAGGGATGTCAAATTTTTGAGTCACTTTTGGCGTGTGCTTTGGAGTAAACTTGGTACTATACTTTTATTCTCTACTACAAGTCATCCCCAAACTGACGGACAGACTGAAGTAGTTAATAGAACTTTATCTCAATTACTTAGAGCTGTTATTTCAAAGAATTTGAAAAGTTAGGAGAGTTGTTTGCCATTTGTTGAGTTTGCTTATAATCGAACTGTTCATTCTGCTACTAACTATTCTCCTTTTGAGATTGTGTATGGTTTCAATCCTGTGAGTCCCCTTGATCTTGTTCCTATTCCCATTGAAGAGCGTACGAGTCTAGATGGAAAAAGGAAGGCTGAACTAGTGAGACAATTGCATGAGAAGGTAAGACAAAACATTGACAAGGATTGCTCTTGTGACTGACAATGCTTGAGAGAAGTATTGTCAGGTCCTGTGCACATAGCTTTCCAGAGATCAGAATGTCGAAACAATACTGATGTCTGAATAGCACGTTTCTCAATCTCAACAGGGATGGGGACAACCAACTGAATCACTAATTGATGTGAGGACCAAGGAGGAGATAGAAGAGGATAAGAAGGACGTGAAAGTAGTACCTGATACAACCTCAGCGAGGCTGCCTATAGCAGGTTCAGAGGCCGGAATCTCTGAAGCTGTAGGTAGAGCTGATGAAGCTGTTGGTCCCAAAGGAGTATACAAGAGTTCAAGGATATAGAAACAATTTGTGGAAGGGGGTAGAATACAAACACACAATTTTTTAATTTTTAAATTAGTCATCCAACCATACTTCTCACGCATTGAAAGACCCATTGAAGATTCAAGATGGCCCTGTTACAAGAACAAGATCGAAACAAATCAAGGAAGCATTGATGTGCTTAGTTGCGGCGGTTCAAGTAAATGAAGTAAAGACCGATGAAGATTTGCATGTAACACATTGGATTATGCATATTGGTGCTTTGGATCAATAAAAGACCATAAAAAGAATCATTTGGGCCACTTCAAATAATAAATCCAACAACCATTACTTTTGGAGCCCAAACTGAACCTTTCACTTTGCCTTAAGTAGTTTTTAGGCCCCATAAACTTTCAAAGAAAGCCTAATACGTTTTTTTTTTGCTATCTTAGGCTTTAGATGTCCAAAAGTCTTTGAATAAAGGTATTAAGCATGTCTAGGTTCATGAATTAAAGGTATGCCTTTAATTCATGATTGAAATTTATGATGTAGCATTTAAAGTAAGGCTTTTGAAGTGTCTTTAGAACCTTATAAATAGGATCCTTTTGTAGTCATTTGAAATCATCATCCTTTGAATTATAAACACTTGTTTTGAGTTTAAATCATTTGTAAGCTTTGATTTCTTGTAAGAGTATTCATAGTTCAAGAACTTATCAAGATTGTGAGCACGATCTTGTGGGGTTCAAGATTCCTTTGGTTCTTAGTTTACTAACTAACGGGTCAAGGATTGCTCTAGGTTTAGTTGAAGATTCCTATACCGGGATATTCGCTTCTTAATCTATCTCATACGAAGGTTCCAAGTTATATATAACTTGTGGGTCGACGTTTTTATATCACATAGCTTTCCAGAGATCAAATTGTCGAAACATAAACTAATGTCTGAATAGCACGTTTCTCAATCTCAACAGGGATGCGGACAACCAACTGAATCACTAATTGATGTGAGGACCAAGGAGGAGATAGAAGAGGATAAGAAGGACGTGAAAGTAGTACCTGATACAACCTCAGCGAGGCTGTCTATAGCAGGTTCAGAGGCCGGAATCTCTGAAGCTGTAGGTAGAGCTGATGAAGCTGTTGGTCCCAAAGGAGTCTACAAGAGTTCAAGGATATAGAAACAATTTGTGGAAGGGGGGTAGAATACAAACACACAAATTTTTAGTTTTTAAATTAGTCTATATTGAATAAACAAATTTATAGTTACAAGCGGAATTAGAACAAGTAAACCTATTCTATTGTAACTTAAGAAATCACACAGCTTGATGCACAAGGAAGTAAGAAATAAAAGAGACACAGGTTTAATAAATTAGAAAGTAGCATGCATAAAGATGAAGAAGATATCTTTATCTTCTTTATACCCGTTTGCATTTAGTGCAAGACAAAAGGTATATGCCACGTGTCAAGATTTCATAGGAAGCTTTGTCCTTTGTTCAAAAGCAACCATGCTTTTGGCCGCGTGTGAACAGTACCATATCAGATATGATGGGGACATAAAAGACAATCCGTACGTCCTTCTCTGACATAGTATAAGGTTTGACTTTTGTGCATCGAGGATAAGATCAACATTAATCTTGTTTGAGAAGCTTCACTTGAAACTTCAAGGATGAACTTTCATAGTATCGTTGAGGCTTGACAAGACTTCACACTTTGGGTTAGATAATCCTTGCTATCACTGAACCGCTTCAGATCACTAGCTGATTATCTTTTTCTTCAGCTTGGTCTTCGACTTTTGCTGAATGTTCTTTTGGTGTGATGGTTGATCTTCAGATCTTTAGAGGTAAACTTGAGGTTATTGAATTTCAGCGATCGCTGATTGCAATCAGCATATGCTATCGCTGAATTTGAACTTAAATTTACGACTGGATTTTCAGTAAGTATACAGAGGAGTCATATTCAAATCACTAAGAGGAGTTATGATCAACAATCTCCCCCTATTTGATTATGATTAAGCAATATAGGAAGATTGCTTTGAGAAGGTTAGTATGGACTTAAAAATCTTAAAGTAAAATTTTTAAGTACTAATCTGTGAGATCTTTTTCAGCTAATCTATTATTACCATTGAGTTTCATTTATAAGGATATGAAAACACAATATTTGCATGTATAGAAGCTTTAAGTACATTCACTGCTTTAAATTTCAGAGAGAAATATCAGTGAGTAAAGTGGTTTGTAAAGAATTTAGACTCTTATTTTCATTGTCCCATTTACTATTTTCAGGGATCTTTTCAGTACACAATTGGAGTAGAGTACTTCATTTGAAATTTCATTAAGGATAATCTAAAGAATTACATAGGAAATGAAATTACAATTTTGTAAGGTAAAGTACAATACGCTGAAGAGTACTAGAAAGGAAAAGAAGACTACAGATTAAACAGAGAGTCTTTCATGTCTTCATCGTAGTTCATTTTCATAGATCATGTTTTATCAATTCATCAGAGGATTATCTGTCCAGCAGTGATGAAGCATGATCTTTATGAAAGTTGATGGGGCCTTGTTGACTTCTCGATTTCTGAAGAGTCCTAAGAATCCTTCGTTGTCCGAGTAAACCATACCAGGTTCAGGCAATGAGATGATTTCATATTTTTCATATCTTCGATCTTGAGGGAGAGAGGAGTTCAGCATTGAGACGTCAGGGATTTCAAGATGACCAACAATGCTTTCATAATTGAATTTGGTTTCATGTTCGTTTTTAGAAGATGAACCTCCTTTAGCGTTTGATCTTGTTTTTCTTGTAGGCTCAGGGAGAGGAGGAACTTGCACATGCTGTGACATCCTTTGAAGTAGTTGATCCAATACTCTTTCCACCACATCTTTGAACTTTGACATGGAACCCTGAATGGTTTCTTTGATTTCTAGCCACTCAGGGTATCCTAGAATTTTAAGAACTTGGCTTCTTCTTTTTCACATTTCAAATGTCTGTACATTCGTACATATATCTTCAGACCACTTATTTTGGAAGGACGTCCTTCAATAGTTGCACGAATGATTTTTGAATTAGACAGTCGAAACTTGAATCGTTTAGTGCACCAGTGTAGTTCCTTTTCTCTGTGGCTTGTTTCTACATTTGCCAGCGCACTTAGGATCCTTTCTTGAGCAAGGATGTGATTCACTTTAAGATTTTCTTGAGTCAACTCTATTTGTGCCAGAGCTTCAGCGACTCTTTCACTTTTCTCGTTCAGCTTTCTAGTCGCTTCATCTCTTGCAGCATCCTCCCTTAGTATCTTTCTTGCGAGCTCAAGATCATTCTCTGTTAGTTTGATGTTTTCATCCCTGATTCTTTGAGATTCAAGTGCTTATGCTCTCTCCTCTTTAGATAGAAAATAAAAATCATCAACCACGCTGATAGGCATGGGATTTTCTGGTTCAGCAGTGGGCATCCTTATTCATTTGGCTTCAAGTTCCTTTAAGAAATTTATTCTCCTTTCTTTTTCTTCTTCAGGATCGCTTATTGGTGGTCTTTGTGCGCGCCGTCTGGGAATAAGGCCTTCTTCATCTTCAGAGTCAGATTCAGATATTTACACAAACTGCTCTTCTGATGAAGGTTTCTTCAAAAAAGTGGAGTCCTTTGGGGGAGTAGACTCACTGAGAATGGGGGATGGAGAGAAAGGTTGGTCAGAGACAAAGTTTGGAGGAGAAAAAGATGGATAGGTTGGGTTCCAGAGATTAGAGTAGTATAAAGGATAAGGGGAAGGGTTACCTCTACATCGAGATAGTGGGATGGTGGCATCGAGATCCACCACTTCCTTTCCTTTGCCTGATGGGTTGGACGGTTCCTGAGAAGGAGGTGGTCCGTCCCCCAAAGGCTCCTTCTAGATGACTTCAGGCATGAAATTTCCTGATCTAATACTTTTAAAGTGCTTAAAAGCACCTGGAGGGACGTCATCATCATCATCTTCATCATCTCCCCCATAGTGAGGGATTTCATCATCATCTTCATCTTCGTCTTCTTCCTCCTCATCATCTTGCTCGTCATGTTCTTTTTTAACGACGATGGGAGGCTCTTGCTGGCGCTGAATGTAAGGAGATATCGGAGGGCCAGGGATTGTTTCATTTACCTGTCCGATTATCTCATCAGCGATTTCTTTAGCGCATCTCTCCCCTTCGATGTTGTCAGCGGGGAGAAAGTGCACCACCATAGTACGCACATTTGACCCAATATCTTTAAGAGACTCGGTGTGCGTAGTCTGGTTCTGGAGGACCTGATTCAGCGAGGTCCGATCAGCAGCAGTGAAAGAGGTGCCTGCCTCAGAGATCTTTGTCAGCATCTGCATCATATCGGATTGAGTCTTCTGAATAGACTCGAGCACTAGGCCTTGTGCTTGCACCTGTTTCTCTAGCTTGGCAATTGCTTACCCATGAGCCAGATTGTCCGCCTTCACTCTCTGGATGTCAGTGTAGACATTATTCATGGTGGCCTTCATGCCTGGAGCACCAGCGACTGTCTGAAAGATGAATTCCGCAGACTTCTGAAGATTGTCCACCCTGGCCCTTGTGAGAGCATATTCGTTGACCAAAAATTCAATAGCAGGGAATGTGGGGCTGGGAATAACAACCTTTGGAATCTCAACAGGGAAGGGAGGCAGTTTGGAGGGAAACTTTTCCTGTTTTACCCTTCGCAGTTCTTCAACGGTCTTTGGCGGCTGTGGAGACTTTCCTTTGCTACCGCAGGACGGGAGCAACAACAGCCTTGGTGACGGTGGTGGTGGTCGCTGAGGTGGAGAGTGAAGGTGCAATTCCTGATGACAACATAGATAGAGCAGCCAAAAAGAGCTCTGGATTAGATGAAAGGTGACAAGACATGTTATTTACCTTGAGAGTATCGTGAGGATTACTCTCAGGGATATCGTGTACGATGGTAGTGTCATGTGGATCACTAGCCTCTGTCATAGTATGTCTGTAAGAGACATGCTGAGGTCCTATTATACTGGCTTTCCAAAGTTTAGATTGTCGAAACAAAACTGAAGTTTGGACAACGTGCGTTTCAACATCATCAGAGATAGGGACAACTATCTCTAAATCACATGTTTGTGTAAGGACCAAAGAAGAGATGGTGGAAGAAGAAGAGAGGGCTGTGAAAGTAGTGCCTGATCCAGCTTCAGCGGAGCTGGCTATAAGGCTTTCAGTGACCGGAGTCGCTAAAAGTTGTGGTAGCACTGAAGAAACTGCAACGGATGCAGAGACCGTTGTCGTGGCTGTTGTTGAAGAGGGCGTTGGTAGTACAGAAGGAATAATCCAGAACATGTTTTGGTATAAAGAATACCAAAAGTGAAGAAGAAAAACAAGTGTTTTGATGCAAAAAGATCAAAATACTTGTTATTAACACAAATTTAGAAAAGATTTTAGAAAATTTTAAAAAAAACTTGGTTAAAGATACCAAAAATGGTCTTCTGTTCTAAGACGGAACCTAGAACAGGTTTTGAGAAAGATTTAGGGTTTTAACACATTTATTTTAACAAGAAGTTATAAAGGATTTAGAGATGTGATAAACAACATTTTTGTTTTAAATAAAGAATAAAGGGTTAGATCAAACCTTAAAAGTGAAAAACAAAGAAAGACGCACAAGTGCGTGTTCTTGGTGTTCTTGAGGAAAACATGAAGATTTGAAGGAGATTCTTGCTTTTAGAGGGTTATGACCGCGTAGAAAATCAAATGAAGAGGAGATTTGCTTAAATAACAAGAGGAGAGAGATTAGAGATGTCAAAGTTCATACCTGAGAGAGATAAATTAAGTATCGCTGAAGTAGAGTTCAGAGAATGGTAAATTTAAAGCTTAAATTGCATGTCAATGAATATTTGTAAATCACTGATTAAGTATTATTCAGCATTTAACATACCAAGTGCGCTGATGAGTAGATTGAATATAGTTTCATCAAGAGGCTTGGTGAAATGATCAGCGAGCTGATATTCAGTTGGTACAAAATTAAGTTCAACTTCACCATTCATCACATGATCTCTGATAAAGTGATATCGAATCTCAATGTGCTTGGTTTTGGAATGAAGTACAGGATTGTTTTCAATTGCAATAGCACTAGTGCTATCACAATAGATAGAGATTTTGGAAAGTTTGAGATCATAGTCTCTTAGTTGATTTCTCATCCGAAGGATTTGAGCACAACAACTACCAGTGGCTACATATTCAAGTTCACCGGTAGATGTGGACACAGAGTTCTGCTTTTTACTTGTCCAACTTATCAACTTACCACCTAATAGCTGACATCCACCAGTGGTGCTTTCCTATCAATCTTGCATCCTTCAAAGTCACTATCAGAGTAACCGATTAGATCGAACCATGAGCCTTTGGGATACCAAAGACCCAGATTAGGAGTTCCCTTCAGATATCTGAAGATTCGCTTTACAGCGATGAGGTGAGATTCCTTTGGTTCAGCTTGATATCGGGCACAGAGACAGGTAGAATACATGATATCGGGTCTGCTCGCTGTAAGATATAGCAGAGATCTGATCATCCCACGATAGGCAGTGATATTGACAGCTTTCCCATTTGGGTCCTTATTCAAAGTCAGAGGAGGTGCCATAGGGGTCTTCATCGCTGAGCATTGAGTCAAATCAAACTTGTTCAGCATGTCCTTAACATATTTACTTTCACAAATAAAAATTCCTTTGTCAGATTGTTTAATCTGCAAACCTAGAAAATATGTTAGTTCACCCATCATACTCATTTTGTATTCTTTCTTCATTCTTTTTGCAAAACGAGTGCCTAGTTTGAGTCTTGTGGAGCCAAAAATAATGTCATCAACATATATTTGAGCAAGAATAGTATGTCCTTTATATTTCCTTAAAAATAGAGTTTGGTCAATTTTTCCACGAACAAATTTTTCTTTAATGAGGTATTTTGAAAGAGTATCATACCAAGCTCTAGGCTCTTGTTTTAACCCGTAAAGAGCTTTTTGGAGTTTAAAAACATAACAAGGATGGTTTGGGTCAGAGAACCCAGGAGGTTGTTCAACATAAACTTCCTCGCTGAGTTTACCATTTAGAAAAGCACTTTTAACATCCAGTTGAAAAACTTTGAAGTCTTTATGGGCAGCGTAAGCTAAGAAAAGTCTTATGGCTTCTAATTTGGCAACAGAGGCGAAGGTCTCATCATAGTCAATACCTTCTTCTTGTCTATATCCCTAAGCAACAAGTCTAGCTTTATTGCGAATAATAGTGCCATTTTCATCTAGCTTATTTTGAAAAACCCATTTGGTTCCTATCACTGTTTTACCAGATGGACGAAGAATAAGATTCCAAACTTTGTTTCTACGAAACTAAGTTAGTTCTTCTTGCATGGCAGAGACCCAACTAGGATCAGAGATAGCTTGATCTATCTTCTTAGGTTCAAAGAGAGAAATGAAATTGACATAGAGGCAGATATTACCCATACCTCTACGAGTCTTGATACCAACATTAGGATCACCAATAATTTGATTTATTAGATGATTTGCAGTCCATCGCTGAGCTGGTGGTTTAGGAGACTGATCAACAATAGATTCAGCGACTTGTTCTCTTTCAGGGATAACGTTGGTTGTTTCAGCAACAGGTACTTCATTATTTAATATCAACTCTGGAGGTGATTTAGAGGATGGATCAGTAGAAGATGAAGCTTGGTAATTCACTGAAGATTTTCCGAATGAGATATTAGAGGGAGGAATCTGATTGAGAGGAGTGATGTTGACCGCTGATGATGATGGATCGTTGCTTCAAGTAGGAATATCAGGGATTCCATCATCAATAGTTTCAGCATTAGGTTGGTTGCTGAAATAAGTTTTAGGTTCCCCGTAATGAGATTTCATCCATTCATTCAACTCCTCATCTTCTTCAGGGATAGGAGTAGAATTTGTTGGGCGAGATTCATCAAAATTGACGTGCATGGATTCTTCAACATGTTGTCTTCTTTTGTTGAAGATTCTGAAAGACTTGGATACAAAAGAGTATCCAAGATATATCCCATCATCAGCTTTTGGATCAATTTTACCCAAATGATCTCTATCATTCAGAATGTAGCATCTACATCCAAAAATGTGTAGATATTTCAGAGAGGGTCTTCTTTCATGAAATTGTTCATAGGAATTCTTCTTGAATCGCTTCACTATCAAGGATCGATTCTGAGTAAAACATGTTGTATTGACTGCTTCAGCCCTGAATTGAGTTGGTAGATGTGATTCGCTGAGCATTGAGCGAGCTGCTTCAATGATTGTTCGATTTTTTCTTTTAGCAACACCCATTTGCTGAGGAGTTCTCATTGAAGAGAAGTTGTGAGTGATTCCTTTTTCTTCAAAAAAGGTAATTAAGGTATTGTTTTTGAATTCAGTACCATGATCACTTCTCATGGAACGAACAGTGAGATTGTTCAGGACTTCCATTCGTTTGATAAAAACAATAAATACATCAGGTGTATCACTTTTGGGTCAAAGAAAAAATACCCATGTGTCGACTGTCACAAGTGTGTACTTCTTTCCAGATAGAGATTGGACATTGACAGGTCCAAATAGATTCATATGGAGAAGCTGAAGAGGTGAGGTCACTGAGGAAACTTGTTTAGATCTGAAAGAGGCTTTTGTCAGTTTTCCCTTTTCATATGCTGAACAAAGAGATTTCTTTGCAAAGGTATGGTTAGGGAGATCCCTAACAAATTCTTTTTGAGATAATTCATTGATCATCTTAAAGTTTAGATGAGAGAGTCTTTTGTGCCATAACCAGTTTATATCTGAGGAGGCTCTGGAGATGATGCACATGTTCTCAGAGTGAGAACTATTCATGTTAATGACATACACATTATCAACTCTTTTGCCTGTTAAGCCAAGTTTGTCATTGGAGTCAGTGACAACACATCTATTCTTTAAGAACAGAACTTTGAAGTATTTGTCACATAACTAACTAACGCTTAATAAATTGTGCTTTAGTCCTTCAACGTAAGCGACTCGACTGAACGAAGTGGCTCCATTGGATAGAATTCCATAACCTTTAGTGTATCCTTTGCCATTTCCACCGAAGGTCACTGAGGGAACAGCTTATTCCTTGTATTCGGAGAGTAGAGATTTTCTGCCAGTCATGTGCCTTGAGCATCCGCTATCGAGATACCAGATACCTTTGGCACTCTGTATACAACAAAAAGATTAATGTTTTAAAGGTACCCATATTACTATGGGTCCTGCTGTGTTAGTGATATGAGTGGCGGATGAGCTACTAGCTGAAGGATTTTCTTCAGTAGATATCTTCACCTTGGAAGTTTTGCCAACCTTGGTGGATTTTACTCTTGCTGATTTATCAGCTTGAGCTACTTTCTTTCCATGAGCTAATTTTTCAGCTTTAGTAGCATTAGGAAGTTTGCTGGCAACGTGGGTAGTCTCACTACGGTGATAGAATTTCCTATATTTGTGAATAGGTTTGGAATTGAAAGATTTCATAGAGCAAGAAGAAACATTTTAAGGAGCAGAACCGAGAATTCTTTTTTCCAATGTCCTTGGGGGTATAACAAAGTTTTTAGTGACATGTGTAAGGTCGATCTTAATTCTGGGTGTTGATCTCTGAATAGATCCAGAGATTTTCTTCTCAGTTTTAGGATGACTCACTAAAGGAACAGATGAGTTCTTTTTCAGTTTTTTCAGTTTTTGATTTTAGGAATGTGGTCAAGAAACTTGTTCTTGATCATTTTCTTAGAATCATTTGATTTAAAGACAGGCAACTCATTTAAATGAGGTTTCTAACAAGAAGGATCAGGGATTGAAGAGAGAAACATTCCGAATTTTAAAATGGAATGATCATTCTGTGATTCTTCTTTGTCTGGGTTTTATCCTAACCCACTTTTGACCTTCATAGGGATTTGGGCATTGATGATCTCACTGACTTTATCTGAAGCCTTGCACCGTCCTTCAATGGTAGCTTTTTCAGCCTTGAGATCAGCGATGGCCTTTTCCCTTGCAGTGATAGCTTGTTGTCTTTCAATGCTTATTGTTTGATTTACAAAGACTTGGTCTTTTAGAGTTTCTTCAATCCTTGTAAGTTCTTTGATTTTTAAATGAAAAATTTTCAGTTGTTCAAATAGATCAATATTGATTTGTTCAGCTTTGATCTTTCCATTTAGAGCATTGTAAAAATCAACGGTCATAGCATCGAGAGCTGACAGGTTATCACTTTCAGGTATAGAGGATTTTATATGAATGTTTACCTGAGTTGAAGGAGATTATGAGGTTGATGTTTCAGAGACTTCTTCCGCTTCCTCAATTCTGGCCATTAGATAGAGGAAGGCAATATCTTCTTCATCAGAGCCAGATTCGTCAGAGGTTTTTGCCCAATCATCTTCTTTATCATTTTCTTGATCCCAGTTCACTTCTTCAGCAATTAGACCTTTGCCTTTTTGTTGGTTTCTTTTCAGATCTATGTATTTATTTTTAGTTTAGAGTATTTCTCCTTTTTATTAGAGTTTTGAGAGGTTGTGGGAGCAGCTACTTTCTTAGATCTGCACTCACTAGCAAATTGACCCTTTCGCTGACAGTTATAACATATAGCATATGCTTTTTCAGCGAGAAGACTTTTTGACTTATTAGAGTCAGTGATAATAGGGGATTTTCGAAAGTTGCTCTTTGTAGAAAATCTTCTAAAATTGTTAGTTAGAAGAGCTAGAGAGTTATCAAACTCAGAGATGTCAGCGTCAGTGAGTTCTTCTGAATCAGTTTGATTTAATTCAGTAATCGAGGTGATAGAATAAAAAACTTGTTTTGAAGGATCTACCTCTGAGGTCACTAGTGCCAAAGAAGTACTTTTGGCACCCTTGATATCATTTATGAGGTTTTTCCTTAAAACCTGAGATTGCTTTTCATTTAAAAGCATTCCATATAAAGCACTAAGAGAGAGAGTTTCAAGATTTTTTGACAGTTTTAGACACATAGTGTACACTCCCTATTGTTCAGGTAGTGCCTCCATGAATTTTGTCAGAATTTTAGCATTACAATATTCTCTATTGACAGTTTTCATATCAATCAAGAGATAGTTAAACCTTTGCTGAATTTGAGAAAGAGTTTCAACTTTTAAGTGCATAAAACTTTCATATTGTCTTACCAGATTAATACATCTAGTGATTTGAACTTCATCAGTTCCTTCATATTGAATACATAAAGTATCTCACATGGCTTTAGATGTTCTCATCTTCATTACAGAATGATAGACTTCATCTGGTAAAAACATTGCTATTATGGATCTAGCTTTAGAGTCTACAGCTACTTCCTTTTTCTCTTCTTCAGTCCATCGATCTGGAGTTTTCACAATTCTCCATTTAGCGATGGCTGGAGTGGTAGTGGTGGCAGGCACACTAGCTACCAGGGTTGTAGGAACAAATGGTCCATTCTCTATATAATACAGGATCTTAGGATCTGACCCTTCCAGAAATAGAGTCATTCTTTCCTTCCATAATGGAAAGTTATCACGGCTAAATCTTGGAGGTTTTGCTAAAGATCCATTATCAATGTAGTTTGTATTAGTATTAATCATTTTAAAATACTTTTGCGAACAAATATTTTAAAGATAAGCAAGAAACACTGCTATTATACCACTTGTTGGTCCCAAAGGAGTCTACATGTTGATCCCAAATAAACAAGCACAATGACAGTAAAACGTTAATAGTAAAGGTAATATGACAAAAACGATATTAAAGAACTTACGTAGTCATATATCTCTTGATGAATGTAATCGATTACAATGTAAACACAGTTTCGGCTCTCTCTCTCTAATATGAATCGACTAGAATGAAAGTAAACCCTAGACTCCTATTTATATTGCTAGGCCTATGTTAATTAAGGAAACAAAGAGTTCAAGGAATTATAAACTTCCATTTACAATCAAGCATATCTTTTCCTTATTTTGTCACAATTAAAATAATAGACCTATCAATCTCCCCCTTTGTGGCAAAATCAGTCTTCACCTTTTCAGCTCAACAAGCCTTCAAATATTCGGAGGGTTTGTCGATAGAGAATTCTTTCATCGATAATCTTGATAGCTTCTAAGAGAGAGTTCCTTCGGTCGTTGCACATCCTTGTCATACTCTTCCTATCCGTAGCCAATTCTGACGCAAGTCTATTTCGGATTCCCCACAATGTACCATCAGAATATGCAGCCACTTCATGAAATCTGAGAAACCGCTTTTCTCGCGATGCATGCATCCAAACAACTCCATGAACAGGATAAGTGAAGACGGTAGTAACTGGAGTGCCGCTTGGTACCGGTAAGGATGATCAGGCTTAGGAATATGTATCTTCTTTTGCTCGCTTTCTAACCCACGTTGTAGATCATGCAGATAGCTGTACCGTAGTTCTTTCTGAACATGCCTTACCACTGCCCTAAGTGCCCTTTGCTCATGTTCGTTTCAGTTTCGCTTGTCTCTCAATTCATTGTAGATGGTTTCAATGTCCATTATATCAAGGTTTGCAAAATCGGCTTCAGAGAAGGAATACGCTTTACCGTCTTCTCTTTGGACTTTGAAAACTGCGTATTCGACTTGGTAGATCCTGTCTATGTCAATCTTCAGACTCCCAATAATCCTGTGTCTCGAGACCACTTCAGCTGGAGGTAAAGCTCTCATCTTCAAGATATGGAGATACTCTCTAACCTGAGCAAGATCCATTTCCATCACGAGAAGAATGTGTGCCAAATCATCAGGTTTCGCTTCTTTTCGAAAGATCTTTTTCATTGTTTCCTCAAGATATGGCACACAAATTTGCTGATTTACCCACTTCGACTCGCTTTCAGTGAGCATCCTTTGCCACCGAATTTGATGAGGCAGAAGTCTTGGTTCGTTTTGATCCCTTAAAGCATAATTCCTTGCCATATGCTTTAAGTTCACGTAGTCTTGTTCTTGAAGTACTGGTTCATACGGATCTCTGAACCAGTTTCTTACTGAAGTTCGCAGACCTTGAACGTCGACTCTTTCTTCATTTTGATCTGGTTCGGCTGGTTCGACAGGTTCAGCTGCACTCTTGAATTTGATATCCGCAGGGTTTTCAACCGTTGGTGTATCGTCCTCTTGAGTTGTTGGAGCACGTTGTCGATGTTGGGTGGTTTGAGTGGGTGGTCTTGAGGATGATGCAGCAGCAGTTCTAGGTCGTGATCTTGCAGTCCGGCGTGTCTCCCCCTCAGGACGAGTTGGAGCGGAGCCCGGGTCGTCCTGGTGAGGTCTGGAAGCAGGCGCAGAAATGGCCGGACGGCAGGACTCTTGTATTTCGGTGCGTAGAGCAGTAATAGCACCCAAGATGTCATTTGTTTGGCGCTGTTGGGCGGTCTTCAAATCGGTGAGCTCTTGGTCGATGTGGGCGCGTAAGACATTAAACTCATGACGAGTGACGGTGGGGATCTGAAGATTTCGGCGAAGAAGACCCTCAAGCGAATCCTCCGGATGGTCGGTTGCATTGGATTTAGCGAGCATATTAGCATACAACATTGACATGAGTTCAACGGTGTTGTACTCATATCGATGTGGTGAATGGGGTCGATCTTCGGGGGGTGAATGTGGCGGAGGAGAGCGGCTAGTGCTTGTATGGGTTGAGCTTGGATGCGAAGGGCCGGCTTGATGGGGAGTCGGATCTTTAAGGCGCGCAGCTTCACGGATTTCACGTACGAAGGCTTCCCTCTCGGCTGTCATTAGAGCAACATGATTAGCAAGGGTGTCTCTTGCCTTATGTAAGTGGGCGGCAATGATCGCTTCGCCTTCCGGGGTATAGCAAACGGTTGAGATGTGGTTGCGGTATGGGTAACACCGGGATCACTTAGATTGCCCGTTGACATAACAGTTGAAGCAACTGTATGACCTACGTTCAGCGTTGGCATAGATGTAGCACTGGTAGGATTTCCTGCCAATCCTCGTGGAATGTCCGGAATAGACATCACTATAGGAGTTCCGACTAGGCCAAGGAGGCTCGAAGTGTGTATAGACTCGTGTTCCCTAGCAGGCTCTAGACTCGATGTGCATACAAATGAAGTCGAAACAGGTGAGCTACTGCCTCTTGTTTCAATAGCTATGCCTCTCGAGTGGAGGGGAGCTAGATAAGGTGCTAGACTCACAAGTATATTTGAAACTGTTGGCTTTTGGGAGCCTTCAGAGTGGCTAGGGGGGCGTGCATTTGCGCTACTAGGTCTACAGCGACTTGTCCACTAGTCATACCCAACGAATGAGTAGAGCTAGTTGACTCGGTTACCTGGATGGGGGAATCTGATCTCTCGCTCACTATAGTTTTTCTCTTCCCAACACTCACGCTTTCGCTTTCTTTTTCAACTAATACTCCCTCCTCTCTCTTTATTTCTCCAGTAAATGGCTCGATGAATATGTCGGACATTGAGGTTGTTACATGATCGGTTTCAAAGTCAAAGGAGTCATTTGGCTCATCAGGTTCTTCAGTTGTTGCAGCTTGGTGGTCATCGGTGTCCGATGCAGAGTCGGATAGGGGTGGTTGTGTGCCGATGTGACGTAGAGCTTGTTCTTCAACGACAGCAGTTGTCGGTCGGCGGGAAAGGGGTTGAGTATCGGATTTATCTTCATCTGATGATGAGTGTCGTGGACTAACACGACTACGGGTAACGAGCATTTTGATGCGCGGGGTAGATCTGGAAGTAGAAGCAGCTCGTAGGTTGCTGGGTGGTGGTATTGGGATTGATGGGGCAGTAGATGTTGGGATTGGCTGATCAGGTGCACCGCCCTCGTCGTTTCCCTTCACTATACGCTCATCACCCTGTTCAGGATCCCCATGATCCTGAACCTGCTCATCTATTCTAGGACCCTCTTCCTGCACAGGATGTTCCTCATGGATTGGCTGTTCGGCAGGCACAACCGGAGGTGGTTGAGCCATTAAGCCGAGTCTCTCCCTATAGGCTATCACACTCGGTGCAGTCTGATCAACATAGGCTAGAAGAGCTTCAGGGATTGGCATGACATTGTGGAAGATCCGATCATTTAGGCGTAGGACGTTGAGAGTGTTGGTCGGGCCCAACGGAGTTCCGGCGCGTCTTGGAATTGCTGGTTGGGAGATCATCATTGCACGAATGAATAGTTGGAGGAATCTTTGGAAGGGTACGAACGCCCGGTTACGTGAGTTAGACTTGTCTTCTACGAGCTCGACGAAGTCTGTCCAGATTAGCATTGCATAGTCGTAGTGCCGGTTGTAGACGATTCTGTGAAAAACCCGCAAGGCCGCTGCACTGGCCTTGTCCATTTATCTGGGGCAGGTACATTCGGTTGAATTGCTCAGGGCTGTTTAATGGTTGTTCCGGGTAGTAGCCTAGGGCGCGAATATCGGCGCATAGTTCTTCGTCGGAAGCAAAGGCGTCGAACGGTCTTTCCTCAGTGGCCACCGGGAGACGAAGGATGCGGCGGATCCGGGCCGGTGTTAGGCTGGTGTTGTAGTCGTCAATTTGGGCTGTGAAGTGGTGATCGCCTTCAACAGGTTGGTATGTGAGCGAATACCAGAACTGTTGAAGGTAGAATACGGGGACCCGGTGGTCCAATGAGAATGCGAAGCGTAGTGGATGACGCTGTAGGATGTCAAGTAACACTTGATGCTCGATGGTGCTTTTGCGATCGAGCATGCATCCGGCATGATCCGAATCTGAAAAGGCAGTTAGCTCGAAACCCGTATCCTTGGGATACCATAGGCCAAGATTAGGTGTACCTTTTAAATACCGGAAAGTCCGTTTGATAACACTAAGATGAGATTCCTTGGGAGATGCTTGATATCTCGCGCATAGACAGGTGGCAAACATTATGTCTGGACGACTAGCCGTAAGATACATGAGAGAACCAACCATGCCCCGGTAATTTTTAGAATCCACATCTTTTCCCGAAGGATCAGCGTGTAGTTTTGAACCCGGGGACATGGGTGTACCAATCGGAGAACATGACGTCATGTTATATTTACACAACATATCCGAGATGTATTTTGATTGGCTGATGAATATTCCCGTAGAATTTTTTTTATTTGAAGACCAAGGAAAAAGTTCATCATTCCCATCATGCTCATGTTAAATTTTGCAATCATGAGTTCGGAGAACTCTTTGCATTGATGTGGGTTAGTCGAACCGAAGATGATGTCGTCCACGTAGAGTTGTATGAGCATAATGTCACCTTTGTCCTTTTTAATGAAAAGAGTTGGATCGATCTTACCTTTGGAGTATCCGTTCTTCACTAAATAAGTAGACAAACTATCGTACCATGCGCGGGGGGCTTGTTTCAAGCCATACAGAGCCTTGTCCAGAATGTAGACATGAGTCGGTTTGGAGGGGTCGACAAACCCGTCGGGCTGAGAAACATAGACTTCTTCACGCAGAACACCGTTTAATAAGGCCGTCTTGACGTCCATTTGGAAAACCACAAAGTTCTTGTGTGCCGTGTAAGCCAAGAACATCCGGATTGCTTCAATGCGGGCGACGGGTGCAAATGTTTCTTCGTAGTCAATACCTTCTTGTTGGCGGTATCCTTTTGCGACAAGTCTAGCTTTGTTGCGTATAACAACTCCATCTTCATCTTTCTTGTTCTTGAATATCCATTTCGTGCCGATAATGGTTTTGTTTTGAGGACGGGGAACAAGTCGCCAAACTTTCAAGCTTTCAAATTGATTGAGTTCCTCTTGCATTGCCACAATCCAATCAGGATCATTCATTGCCTCGTGAATGGATGTGGGTTCAATCTTGCTTATGAACGAAGAGAACATACAATCGTTGGCCGAGGCGGCTCGTGTAGTGATTGGTCTGGTTGGATCGCCAATTATCTGATCAACTGGATGAGAACGGGTCCATTTGGTTGTATGAGGAAGCGGTTGAAATGCATTTGGATCCGGGGTTTCATCTTCATAGGAGCCTAGCGGGAGATCTTGAAGTGATTCCAAGGTTGGAGCCAAGGCAGAGGATCTTGTAGCACTTGTGACATCCTTAGGGGCCGAAGTTGATGGTGGGGGAGAGGATGTTGGTTCCGCAGGATTTGGTTGAATAGCCGGTTGAGGTTCAGGTGGAACGAGAGGAGCATCCGTTGAAACGGTTTGATTTGGAGGAGCAGTTGACGATGTGCTTGGAGATGCAGCAGTTGAGACGGTTTCCGTTTTAATTGGCGGTCCGGAAAGATTCGTGGTCTCGGCAATCTCCAAGCTAGGTGGGAGAATCTGGAGAGAAGTATCAGTAGATGGTCCAAAGTAATCCGAGTAGAAGTACTCGAATAAGTCATCCAGATTTGACATAGCGGTTTTGGACGTTGAAGGTTCAGCGGGATTGGGAGTAGGTTTCGGACGAATGTGATCGGAAGCTAATATGCCGGCTAGTGCGGGACCAGAACTGTTGTTTTCAGGAGCCATTTCGGCATTTGGATCGAATTGAACATTAACGCTTTCAGTGACGCAACGTGCGTGTTTTATGTAGACCCGATAAGATGACGCGTTTGGTGAGTATCCGAGAAAGTAAGCTTTATCGGCTTTCGACTTGAGTTTCCCAGGATCTTCTTTTTCAATGAGTACGAAGCAACGAGTGCCAAACGTTCAAAGATGCTTGATGGAAGGAACACGATCGTAGACCAAGTGATAAGGTGTGTTGTTGAAACGCTTGTTGATGATAGAGCAGTTTTGAGTGTAGCATGCAGTGTTGATAGCTTCGGCCCAAAGGTGGAGAGGAAGCTTGGAGTAAGTAAGCATAGTGCGAGCTGCTTCAACTAGAGTTCTATTTCGGCGTTCGACAACACCGTTTTGTTGCGGAGTGCTAGCCGCAAAGAATATGTGGGTTATACCAACCGATTCGAGATAACCGTCAAGGAAACGGTTTTTGAATTCAGTTCCATTATCGGTGCGGATGGTCTGGGCAGTAAGTTCTAGCTTAATTTGGATGTCTTTGAGAAACGTGATGATGGTGTCGGGGGTTTCATCCTTTGATCGAAGGAACTTTACCCATGTGAAACGAGAGAAATCATCCACCATCACTAGAACATACTTCTTACCATGTATGCTTTGAGTGCGCATCGGGCTGCACAAGTCCATATGAATGAGTTGAAGAGGTCGAGTTGTGCTGTGAACTAACTTGGGTTTGTGAGAGACCTTCATCTTTCCCATCTCGCATGCGTCACAGAGATGCGGTTTGTCGAATTTAACAGCTGGAAGACCAGTTACTAGCCCTTGAATGGAAAGACGATTGATGTTCTTGAAGTTTAAGTGAGATAAACGTCGATGCCATAACCATGTCTTCGGACTAGAAACATTTGTAAGTAGACAAACACTTGAGGGTGCGTTCACTTGGGAAAGATCGATCGTGTAGAGATTTGACTTGCGCGTGCCGGTTAGTAGTTCCTTGCCACCAAATGTGCTAACACAGCATCGTTCGGGTCTAAAATTTACTTCGAGTTGCTTGTCACAGAATTTGTCAATGCTCAACAGATTGTGACTCAGGCCTTGAACATAAGAAACGTCGGAAATGGTTATGTTGTTTTGAATGATATCACCATATCCATTAATCGGTGCCAAGTGATTGTTGACAAATTTGACGAATCCTCCCTTCTTTTTCAGTGTAATTGGCAAGCAACTCCTCTTGTCCGGTCATGTGTTTGGAGCATCCAGAATCTATGTACCACAAATGACCGATCTACACAAAATCAGGCAGATTCAGGTACCCATTTGTAAATAGGTCCATCATGGTTAGTTGACATAGCACCCTTGGGTACCCACTTGTAGTGAGACTTATAGGTTTTAGTCATTTGATTTCTCGGACCCCATTTAGAAACAGGTGATGAAGGAAAAAAATTGCGAATAAAAGAATTATGCATGTCAGGAAAATAATCATAACCATAATCAATTGGAGGTTTACGTACAAAATCATCCACACCGCAATTAGAACAACAAATTTTATTACGAGAAAATTTAATTAAGTGTCGAAATGAATGAATTTGATAAGGAAATCTAAAACGAGAATTGTTTCTTTTAACATTTGTCTTCTTCGCGGGGTGTTGACTTTGTTGAACGTGTGCCCTTTTTGACCCAAACTTGTTTGTTTTCTAAAGTAAGAACCGCTGAAACATGGAAAGGAACACGGTTAGTATGATTTTGGAAGACATGATTGGTTTTCGTTTTTTTAGGAGTGGTTTGATTTTGACTCGTGGAACACTCCGTTGGTTCCGTAGGAAATGAAACTGATTCCATTGGTTGTTTGCCTTTGTCTAAAAACTCCGTGTGATTTGGAAGTACAGGATTGTAGTCAAATTCATCACACATGTCATTTAAATACTCGTCCGATTCAAGTGAAGATTGGTTAGAAAGGGCATCTAATTCAGCATTGATTTGTTCGTCGGAATAGGAACATTTTTGTTTTGGAGGATTGGAATTTGGGTCCATTTTAAACAATTCTTCGCAATTATCTAAATAATTGCTAACGAAGGCTTTACAAGTTGAAATGTTTGAAATAGTATCGTTTTCATGAGTTTTGTTGAATTGTAAAGTCTCGTTCTCAAGTTGTTGTATTTTGGATAAAAATGATTCCTTTTCCATTTCCGCCAAAGAACGTTCAGTTTCCAACACTCGTTCGAGTTGAATAATTTTCTTTTCTAAAAATATAGTGGGAATGTATGGTTTACATTCAGGAATCTTGTTTTGAAATTCTTCGGCAGAATATGATGGAAAGTAGTCGTTTGGAAGAGATTCACTTGACGATTCCTCTTCTACTATTTGAGGGTAGCAGAAAGGTAGTTGAAAATAGTTTTTGTTTTGTCTTTTCCAATCTTCTCTTTCCTCAACACTAGAGTCCGACTTCATAAATTGAATTTGGTAATCTGGACCAAGGTTCAGATATTCGAGTTTATAAATCGTCGGAGTATTATAGATTGCCTTTGCTAAGTGTTTCGGGTTTTCAAAACCTAACCCGACTTTAGAGCTTAAATCTTTCGGTGCATTTAAGTGAATAGCATGTTCAGTTTGACCAAGATTGTAAAGTTTTAATTCTAAATCTTTGAGTTTTTCTAATAGATCTTGTCTTTGAAAACTGACAAAGTCAAACTTTGATGAAAATTCGGCAGTCTCATTCCTAGATGTGTGAAGTTGAAGCGTGAGATCAGATATTTGTTGTTTAAAAAGATCATTTTCTTTTTTTAAAACCATTTTCTCCGTTTCGAGATTGTGCGCTATACTTTGAGAATTGACAAGGTCGGTTTGCATAAGAAGCAATTGATTATGATTATTTTCTAAGCGTGCTTCTAAGTTGGAAACCAAGAGTTTCTCGGTTTTCAATTTAGTTTGTAATTCTTTTAATTGACACATTAAATCATGCATTTGAGATACAAAATAGTCATAGTCAGAAGGGCTTACCTCGAGTGTGTAGTCGGAAGCGTGAGAAGGAGTATCATCAGAGTAAGCCATCAAACTGAAATGTGCTTGAGTATCCCTTTCCATGTCGTCTTCATCATCTTGATTAAGCCATTGTTCATCTTCAACTAGAAGAACTTTACTGGCTTCTTTTTGTTTAGACAACATCAGTTTGTAAGTGAAGTAGTTGGAGTCCTTCACTATTGGCTTCTTTCATTCCCTTGCATAGTGACCAGATTTGCCACAGTTGTAGCACAGGCTTCTCTCACCGTTGAACTTGTCTTCTGGCTTGAGTGTCGAGCGTGGTTCTTCTTTTCTTGGCTTTGGTTCAAACAGGGCCTTTCGCTCATGATTATTAGATCCCGAGGCATACCTTTGTTGGTGGGGATTCGAGCGACGTGAGAAATTTTTTTGAAAAGATCTCGTAAGGAAGACGAAATTCGTCTTCCAGTTCGGGAAACATCTCTTGAGGAGTGGAAGAGGAATCTTTTGCCATCAAGGCGATTGGATCCGGGTTCTTCTTTGTATTTAACCGCATTAGTTCAAGAACCTCCTCTTCGTCTTGTTGGAGGGTTTCATAGACTTCATGAAGATCAAGATCAGCAAGATATTTGTTGTGTTTGATTTGATTAGCAAACCGGCGCCATTCCGGTTGAATATTGCTAACAAATTTAACGTTATTTTCGATCTTGGTCTTACGAATTTCGTTCTTGCTTAGTTCGTTTACTAGTTGAACAAAACGGGTATACGTGTTCATAAGACTTTCTCCATCTTTTGCCTTGAATTCTTCATATTGTGAGATGCAGTTGGTGATTTTGAGTTGTGTACCAATCTTCGTTCCAAGCATGAACTTTTCTATGACCTCCCACATTTCTTTAGCCGTCTTCATGTGACTATCAATGCTCATATAGATTTCATTTGGGAGGCTCATAAGTAGATAAGAACGGGCAAGTTGGTCACCTTTCATTATCTTCTTCGCGTTTGCATCCCAAGAACTTTTGAGTTTAACTTCCCTTCGTGCGGGCGTAGGAGGAGTATTGTTTGGCATAGCCGGAAAAGCCTGATAAAAAGTTGGAGGAGGACCTTCCTTGATTGAACGCATGATCTCATCGGCATAGTCATTGTGTTCAATGAAGTCAAGGAATCTATCCTTCCAATGAGAATATTCGCCCGGGAAGAGAATCAGAGGTTTGGTGTCTGATCCGATTGCCATTGCTTCACGGGTAGTCATTGTACTTACTAGTGGACCTCGATCGATGAGTTTTTAAAAAATTATGAGTTCTCTCGCGAAACAGTAGGTTTTTCTCAAGAGACAAAGGAGATCGATAATAAAATTAAGGACTTTTGTCGGGTGTGAAGTACTCGATGAAAATTGTTATCGAGTGACAGAGGCTCGATAATAAATGTCGTCGAATGAAATTAGCTCGATATAAATTGTTATCGAGTGAATGAGGCTCGATAATAAATTATTGTTGAATGAAATTGGACCGATAATAACTTTATATAACTTGATCAGAAAAAGATTTCGATTAAAAAAAAATTATCGAATACTGACCACTCGATCAAACTTCTTCTCGATTCAATAAAACTCGACTAAAAATCAAATACTTTAATTCTGAGTTTTCTGTTATTGAAAAACCAGAAAACAAAAACACAGGGTTCTTGACTAAAAAGAACTAGTCTTTTTATGGACAAGACTGTCTGGGTTTTCGAGTTTCTTATTTGTTCAATTACAAAAAATATCAAGATTACGAGAGTTTATGATTTTACTAAGGAAATCTTTAGTAAGAAAAGCTGCAGGAGTCACAAGTTCCTGAGTTTTCTTATGTAAAGATATTCAAAAGTAAAGAAAAATAAACTAAAGTAATTTTAACTAAACAGATTTAAATATTTTATGTAGGAGTCGATAAACATTCAAGATTTAAATAGTTGAATCGATAAAAATTCAATCAACAGAAGAGAGATTCGAGAAAAATTCAATAAGTCGAGAGAAACTTTAAATCGAGAAAAACACAAATATACTCAATCGAGAAGAACACACAGAAACTTATATAATGATCGAGAAAAATTCATTGAGCAGATATGAGGTAGTCGACAAAAAAAACATGGTGTTTTATCGGGCAAAGCATGAAACAGTGGGACTCGACAAAAAATAAATGAACAATAGAAATTGCAGAAATCGAAAAAAAATACCTTTTGTTTCGTGGTTTGGTCAGAAAATCGTAAAAACTCTTGATCTTAGGCTCTGATACCACTTGTTGATCCCAAATAAACAAGCACAATGACAGTAAAACGTTAATAATAAAGGTAATATGACAAAAACGATATTAAAGAACTTACGTTGTCATATATCTCTTGACGAATGTAATCGATTACAATGTAAACACAGTTTCGGCTCTCTCTCTAATATGAATCGACTAGAATGAAAGTAAACCCTAGACTCCTATTTATATTACTAGGCCTATGTTAATTACGGAAACAAAGAGTTTAAGGAATTATAAACTTCCTTTTACAATCAAGCATATCTTTTCCTTATTTTGTCACAATTAAAATAACAGACCTAACACTACAAGAGTTCAAGGATATAGAAACAGTTTGTAGAAGTGGGTTAGAATAAAAACACACAAATTTTTAGTTTTTAAATTAGTTTATATTGAATAAACAAATTTACAGTTACAAGCGGAATTAGAAAAAGTAAACCTATTCTATTGTAACCTAAGAAATCACACAGTTTGATGCACAAGGAAGTAAGAAGGAAAAGAGACAGAGGTTTAAGAAATTAGAAAGTAGCATGCATACAGATGAAGAAGATATCTTCATCTTATTTATACCCGTTTGCATTTAATACAAGACAAAAGGTATATGTCACGTGTCAAACTTTCATAGGAAGCTTTGTGCTTTGTTCAAAAGCAACGATGCTTTTGGCCGCGTGTGAACAGTACCATATCAGATATGATGGGGACATAAGAGACAATATGTACGTCCTTCTCTGACATAGTATAAGGTTTGACTTTATGCATCGAGGATAAGATCAACATTAATCTTGTTTGAGAAGCTTCACTTGATCGCTGAACTTGAAACTTCAAGGATGAACTTTCATAGTATCGCTGAGGCTTGACAAGACTTCACACTTTGGTTTAGATAATCCTTGGCATCACTAAGCCGCTTCAGATCACTAGCTGCCTATATTTTTCTTCAGCTTGATATTCGACTTCCGCTGAATGTTCTTTTGGTGTGATGGTTGATCTTTAGTTCTTCTGAGGTAAACATGAGGTTCCTGAATTTCAGCGATCGCTAATAGCAACCAGCATATGCTATCGCTGAATTTGAACTTAAGTTTATGACTGGATTTTCACTAAGTATACAGAGGAATCATATTCAAATCACTGTAAGGAATTATGATCAACACCTTTCGGTGCAGAGAGCGATAACGACTTCTTGCGAGGGCTTGCTTGCCTGATCCTAAGAGCCAAACTTGGAGCTTAGGCACTGAATAACATGCCCCCATATGTATTGCCATTTTGCTGGCATCCTTCTCTTTTCTACCCTGGTTATGGATCGAATCACTTCCTTGGTGTTTTTGTCAATTGGTCAGTCATAGCCAATGGATTCCAAGAATCCCTGAATCTCTTCAGCGGTTGGGGCAGTAGCCCAGAGTCCGGTCTTCTCCCTAGATGGAAGATGAAGAGTTTCCCTTACATCACCAGTGGTGATGCCAATGGTGCCAAGAGCAATGTTGAACTCAATGGCAGGGAGTGTCATTCCTGTAGGAATGGTCAGGGTGGTACAGTGAACGGTGTGCCAGAATTGCTGAAGATGTACAGTGATGCCGACAGGGACATGGAGGAAAGCGTACTTCAGTGGACAGTTCTGGATGAAGGTGGCACCATTCTTTAAGTAGGCACGTTCAGCAGGGATATTAGTGATGCCGTAGAAGTTACAAGCTTTGTAGAATGCTTGTTCAGGTGGGAAGCTGACTTCAGGTGCATCAACAAAGTTTATGATAGGGATGACTTCAGCTTCCATTCTAGAGACTTGTGCATTGCTTGAAGTTACCATTTCTGTTTCATAGATTGGAATACCAAAGAGAAAAGTCATGGTTTAATACAAAAGATGTATAAACCAGAGTAAGGTTTTGGTATAAAGGATACCAGATGCAAGAACAATAACACAAGTGTTTTTGATGAACAAGATCAAAAATACTTGTGATTTTTTTAAAAAGATTAGCAGAGAAAATTTGGTTATTTTTGGTAGTTCAAAGGTACCATAGACCGTTTTTAGAAGTTGTTTAGAAAATAAAATTTGGATTAAAAGTACCAAATGGTCTCTGTTCTAAGGAGGAACTTAGAGCAGGTTTTGAGTAAAAAAAATATTTGTGTAGATTTAATCCAGATATAAGAAATCTTTAAAAAAAACTTTAACATTTGTTTCTTTGAGGAACAAACACCATTTTAGTTGTTTTTAGGTAGAAGTAGAGGGTTAGATCAAACCTTAAACGTGAATTTGATGAAAAAGGCACAATTGCGTGTTCTTGGTGTTCTGGAAGAGAGCCTGAAGATTCTAAGATAGTATTTTCTTTTTGAATATTTTGAGCGCGTAAAGAATAGAATAACAAAGAAGATTGTTTAAATAGCAAGAGGAGAGAGAAAGAGGATAGCTAAACGACGATTTTAGCTTTTTGAAAAGTAATGATCACCCAGCGCACGTTCCAAGATAGAGAAAGGAAAGGAAACGTCATGGTCCGTCGTGTGTCAGATAAAGGTATGACGTGTCCTTTTCTTATTTGAAAACTCGAATATGATTATCATTTAAATAAATGTTAATCATTATCCTTAAATTCTTCATCAAGAGACAATAAAGGATTCTCAATGATGGGTTTTATTTTTTGAGAACCACTTACTGAGTATGAAAATAGTCTGAGACTGTAAGGATTTAGGAGTTCATACCTGAGCGAGATAAATCAAGTATCGCTGAATCAGAGTTCAGAGAATGGAAATTTGAAGGCTTAATTTGTACGTCATTGAATATTTATTCAGCGTTTAACATACCAAGTTCACTAATGAGTAGATTGAATCTTGTCTCATCAAGAGGCTTGGTGAAAAGATCAGTGAGCTGATATTCAGTTGGTACAAAATGAAGTTCGACTTCACCATTCATCACATGATCTCTGATAAAGTGATATCGAATCTCAATGTGCTTGGTTTTGGAATGGAGTACAAGATTATCTGCAATTGCAATAGCACTGGTGGTATCACAGTAGATGGGGATTTTAGAAAGTTTGATATCGTAGTCTCTTAGTTGATTTCTCATGGAAAGGATTTGAACACAACAGCTACCAGCGGCTACATACTCAGCTTCAGCGATGGAAGTGGATACATAGTTCTGCTTTTTGCTTGCCCAGCTTATTAACTTAACACCTAGTAGCCGACACCCACCAATGGTGCTCTTCCTATCAATCTTGCAACCTGCAAAATCACTATCAGAGTATCCAATTAAATCCAACCCTGAGCCTTTGGGATACCAAAGAACCAGATTAGGAGTTCCCTTCAGATATTTGAAGATCCGCTTTACAGCGATTAGGTGAGATTCCTTTGGTTCAGCTTGATATCGAGCACAGAGACAGGTAGAATACATGATATCAGGTCTACTTGCTGTAAGATATAGCAGAGATCCGATCATCCCTCGATATGCAGTGATATTGACAGGTTTCCCATTTGGGTCCTTATTCAAAGTCAGAGGAGGTGTCATAGGGGTCTTCATTGCTGAGCATTGAGTCATATCAAATTTTTTCAACATATCCTTAACATATTACTTTGACAAATAAAAGTCCCTTTGTCAGATTGGTTAATCTGCAAACCTAGAAAATATGTTAGTTCATCCATCATACTCATTTTGTATTCTTTCTTCATTCTTTTTGCAAAACGAGTGCAAAGTTTGAGTCTTGTGGAGCCAAATATTATATCATCAACATATATCTGAGCAAGAATTGTGTGACCTTTATATTTCCTTAAAAATAGAGTTTGGTCAATTTTCCACGAACAAATTTTTCTTTAAGAAGGCATTTTGAAAGAGTATCATACCAAGCTCTGGGAGCTTGTTTTAACCCGTAAAGAGATTTTTGGAGTTTGAAAACATAACCATGATGGTTTGGGTCAGTGATACCAGGAGGTTGTTCAACATAAACTTCCTCACTGAGTTTACCGTTTAGAAAAGCAGTTTTTACATCCATTTGAAAAACTTTGAAGTCTTTATGGGTTGCATAAGCTAAGAAAATTCTTATGGCTTCTAATCTAGCAACAGGAGCGAAGGTCTAATCATAGTCAATACCTTCTTCTTATCTGTATCCCTGAGCAACAACTCTTGCCTTATTACGGATAACAGTGCCATTTTCATCTAGTTTATTTCGAAAAACCCATTTGGTTCCTATCACTGTTTTACCAGATGGTCGAGGAACAAGATTCCAAACTTTGTTTCTACGAAACTCAGTTAGTTCTTCTTACATGGCAGTGACCCAGCTAGGTTCAGAGATAGCTTGATCTATTTTATTAGGTTCAGAGAGAGAAATAAAATTAACATAGAGGCAAATGTTACCTGTACCTCTACAAGTCTTGATATTTGCGTTTGGATCACCAATAATTTGAATTATTGGATGATTTGGAGTCCATCGCTGAGCCGGTGGTTGAGGAGACTGATCAATAATAGATTCAACGACTTGTTCTTGTTCAGGGGGAACGTTGGTTGCTTCAGAAGTAGGTACTTCATTATTTAGTATCAATTCTGGAGATAACTCAGAGATTTGATCAGCAGCTGATGAAGCTTGGTTATTCACTGAAGAATTTTCGAATAAGGTATCAGAAGGAGGAATCTGATTAAGAGGAGTGATGTTGACCCCTGATGATGATGGATCGTTGCTTGAGGTAGGAAGATCAGGGATTCCATCATCATTATTTTCAGCATTAGGTTGATTGCTGAAATAAGTTTCAAGTTCCCCATAGTGAGATTTCATCCATTCATTTAATTCCTCGTCTTCTTCTAGAATAGGAGTAGGATTGATTGGACGTGATTCATCAAAGTTAACGTGCATGGATTCTTCAATGTGTTGTCTTCTTTTGTTGAAGATTTTAAAAGACTTGGATACAGAAGAGTATCCAAGAAATATCCTATCATCAGCGTTTGGATGAAATTGACCCAAATGATCTTTATCAGTCAGGATGTAGCATCTATATCCAAATATGTGTAAATATTTCAAAGTGGGTCTTCTTCCTTGAAATAATTCATAGGAAGTCTTCTTGAGTCGCTTCACTATCAGGGATTGATTATGAGTAAAGCACGCTGTGTTTACTGCTTCTGTCCATAATTGAGTAGGTAGATGCGATTCGCTGAGCATTGAGCGAGCTGCTTCAATGATTGTTCGATTTCTTCTTTCAGGACAGTGTTTTGCTGAGGAGTTCTCACTGATGACAAGTTGTGAGTGATTCCCTTTTCTTCAAAGAAGTTAATCAAGGTACTGTTCTTGAATTCAGTGCCATGATCACTTCTCATGGAACGAACTGTAAGATTGTTCAAAACATCCATTCTTTTGATAAAAGCAATAATTATATCAGGTGTATCACTTTTGGATCGAAGAAAAAATACCCATGTATATCAGGAATATTCATCAATTATCACAAGAGTGTACTTCTTTCCAGATAGAGATTGGACGTTGACAGGTCCAAATAGATCCATACGGAGTAGCTGAAGAGGTGAGGTCACTGAGGAAACTTGTTTAGATCTGAAAGAGGCTTTTGTCAGTTTTCCCTTCTCACACGCTGAACAAAGAGATTCCTTTGTAAAGGTATGGTTAGGGAGATCCCTGACAAGTTCTTTTTGAGATAATTCATTGATAATCTTAAACTTTAGATGAGAGAGTCTTTTGTGCCATAACCAGTTTATATCCGAGGAGGCTATGGAGATGAAGTACATGTTCTCAGAGTGAGAACTATTCATGTTAATGACATACACTTTTTCTACTCTTTTGCCTGTTAGGACAAGTTTGTCATTAGAGTCAGTGATAGCACATCTATTCTTTAGGAATAGAACTTTGAAATCTTTGTCACATAGCTGACTAACGCTCAATAAGTTGTTCTTTAGTTCTTCAACATAAGCGACTCGACTAAATGAAGTTGCTCCATTGGATAGAATTCCATAACCTTTAGTGTATCCTTTGCCATTTCTACCGAAGGTCACTGAGGGACCAACTTCTTCCTTGTATATAGAGAGCAGAGATTTTCTGCCAGTCATGTGCCTTGAACATCCGCTATCTAGATAACAGATAATTTTAGCACTCTGCATACAACAAAAAGATTAATTTTTTATAGGTACCCATATTACTATGGGTCCTGCTATGTTAGTGGAAGGAGTGGCAAATAAGCTACTAGTTGAAGGAGTCTCTTCAGTGGATATCATCACCTTGGAAGCTTTACCAACCTTGGTGGATTTTACTCTTACTGATTTATCAGCTTGAGTTACTTTCTTTCCATGAGCTAATTTTTCAGCTTTGGTAGGCCATCATTATGATAAATTTCATAAGGTTTGTTTTCTTGAAAGAAAATACCTTACTGGAGAGGTCTTATCAGCCTCCACCTTTCCCATTAGTTGAATACTATTATAGAATTGATCCATCTGATTGCTGGCAATGTGAGAAGTTCCACCACAATGATAGCATTTCCTAATATTTGTAAATGGGTTTGGAATTGAAATAGTTCAGAGAGCAAGAAGAAACATTTTCAGGAGCAGAACTAAGAACTCCTTTGTCTAATGTCCTTGGGGGTATAACATTGTTTTTAGGGACATGTATGTGGTCGATCTTAATTTTGGGTGTTGATCTCTGAACAGATCCAGGGATTTTCTTCCCAGTTTTAAGATGACTCACTGAAGGAACAAAGGAGTTCTTTTTCTATTTCAGAAAGTTTTTGATTGTAGGAACGTGATCAAGAAACTTGTTCTTGATAATTTTCTTAGAATCATTAGATTTAAAGACAGGCAACTCCTCATTTAAATGAGGTTTCTGAGAAGACGGATCAGGGATTGAGGAGACAAATATTCCAAATTTTAACATGGAACGATCATTCTCTGATTCTTCTTGGTCAGGGTTATATCCTAACCTACTTTTCACCTTCATAGGGATTTGGGCATTGATGATCTCGTTGACTTTATCCACAGCCTTGCACCATCCTTCAATGGTAGCTTTTTCAGCCTTGAGATCAGCGATGGCCTTTTCCCTTTCAGTGATAGTTTGTTTTCTTTCAATGCTTATTGTTTGATTTACAAAGACTTGGTCTTTTAAAGTTTCTTTAATTTTTATAAGTTCTTTGATTTTTAAATGACAATTTTTCAGTTGTTCAGATAGATCAAAAATGAATATTCAAATACAAAAAATTAAAATTTGTGAAAAATGTCGACTAGTAAACGAAGTCTTTACTTCCTAAATCCACTCCAGATGCAAACTTTTTCTTTCAATAGCCGGCCACCGTCTTTTCGCACTTAGGCGCACTGCGCGCCATTGGTAATGATTCTACACCCTCTTTGGTAGATCCTAACACGAATTATGTACACTACAACAATGAGGATCACAATTTCATCACTACATCGAAGGCTTTTTTGTAAATATATTGATAAGATAGCTTGGTATCCAAACTGTAATGGATTTGTTCAGCTTTGATTTTTCCATTTAGAGCATTGTAAAAATCAGCAATCATAGCATCGAGAGCTGACAGGTTATCACTTCCAGGTAAAGAAACTCCAAGGATATGTTTCAGAGACTTCTTCGGCTTCCTCGATTCTGGCCATTAGGCAGAGGAAGGCAAGATCTTCTTCATCGGAGCCTAATTCATCGGAGGTTTTGGCCCAATCGTCTTCTTGATCCCAATCAGCTTCTTCAGCAATTAGACCTTTGCCTTTTTGCGGGTTCTTTTTCTGATCTCTGTATTTATTCTTCAACTTAGAATATTTTTCCTTTTTATCAGAGTTTTGAGAGGTGGTGGGTGCAACTACTTTCTTAGATCTGCACTCACTTGCAAAATGAACCTTTTCGCTAACAGTTATGGCATATTGCAGATGCTTTTTCAGTAGACAGAGTCTTTGACTTCTCAGAGTCAGTGATAGCAGGAGTTGTTCGAAAGTTGCTCTTTCTAGCAAATCTTCTAAAATTGTTAGTTAGAAGAGCTAGAGAGTTATCAAACTCAAAGATGTTAGCGTCAGTTAGCTCTACTGAATCAGTTTGATTTAATTCAGTAATAGAGGTGATAGAAGAAGAAACTTGTTTTGAAGGATCTACCTCTGAAGTCACTAGTGCCAAAGAAGTACTTTTGGCACCCTTGATATCATTTATGAGATTTTTCTTTAAAACTTGAGATTGCTCTTCATTTAGGAGCATTCCATATAGAGCACTGAGAAAGAGAGTTTCAAGATTCTTTGACAGTTTTAGACACGTAGTATACACTCCCCATTGTTCAGGTAGTGCCTCCATGAATTTTGTCAGTATTTCAGCATTAGAATATTCTCTGTTGACAGTTTTCATATCAATTAAGAGATAATTAAACCTTTGGTGAATTTGAGAAAGAGTTTCACCTTTTAAGTGCATAAAACTTCAATATTGTCTTACCAGATTTATACATCTAGTGATTTGAACTTCATCAGTTCCTTCATATTGAATAAATAAAGTATCCCACATGGCTTTAGATGTTCTCATCTTCATTACAGAATGATAGACTTTATCTACTAAAGACATTGCTATTATGGATCTAGCTTTAGAATCTATAGCTACTTCCTTTTTCTCTTATTCAGTCCATCGATTTGGAGTTTTAACAATCCTCCTTTCAGCGATGGCTGGAGTGGTAGTGGTGGCAGGACCACCAACGACCAGAGCTGTAGGAATAAATGGTCCATTCTCTATATAGTAGGGGATCTTAGGATTTGACCCTTCTAGGAATAGAGTCATTCTTTCCTTCCATAATGGAAAGTTATCACGGCTAAACCTAGGAGGTTTAGCTAAAGATTCATTATCAATGTAGTTAGTATTAGTATTAGTCATTTCAAAATAGCTTTGTTAACAAGTATTTTAAAGATAAGCAATAAACAATGCTCTGATACCACTTGTTGGTCCCAAAGGAGTCTACAAGAGTTCAAGGATATAGAAACAGTTTGTAGAAGGGGGGGGGGGTTGAATACAAACACACAAGTTTTTGTTTCTAAATCAGTTTATATTGAATAAACAAATTTACAGTTACAAGCAGAATTAGAACAAGTAAATAAACTTATTCTATTGTAACTTAAGAAATCACACAGTTTGATGCACAAGGAAGTAAGAAAAAGAGGCAGAGGTTTGAGAAAATAGAAGGTAGCAAGCATGTATGGAGATGAAGAAAAGATCTTCATCTTATTTATACCCGTTTGCATTTAATACAAGACAAAAGGTATATGCCACGTGTCAAGCTTTCATTTGAATCTTGTCCTTTATTAAAAGTAACCATGTTGTTGGCCGCGTGTGAAACAGTACCAATCAGCTTGTCCTTTAGTAAAAGGTTTGAATTTTGTGCATCGAGGATAAGATCAACATTTGATCTTGCTTTGGACTTCACTTGATCACTGAACTTGAAACTTCAAGGATGAACTTTCAGAGTATCGCTGAGGTCTTTACAAGACATCACACTTCTCATTTAGACAATCCTTTGTTATCACTGAACCGCTTCAGATTATTAGCTGATTATCTCTGTTTTCAGCTTGGTCTTCGACTTTCGTTGAATGTTCTTGTTATGTGAATGTTGTTCTTCAGATCATCAGAGATAAAATAAAGGTTCCTGAGTTTTAGCGATCGCTGAGTGCAATCATCATGTGCTATCGCTGAATTTGAGTTTAACCTTATAAATGAAAATTTCACTAAGTAATAGAGGAATAATATTCAAATCACTGAGAGGAGTTAGGATCAACAAGGATCATAACCTATAGCTTTGATACCATTTTTATAACACCCCGTCCCGCATGGTTAAAGACGGAAGATGCCACAATAGGTTCACATGTTTAACACCAGATTTATCATGATAGCTTATCTTTATTTCTGCCTTCTCCGTAGCTCTCTTCTCAAAATCCCTTCAAAGTCATGTACCTGCCGAGGACAAAGAAAAAACTCGGCTAAGCTTAATGCTCAGTAAACGGATAGTAGTAACTAAACAATTAAAACGAGATAACAAGTTTGAAAGAAAGATATAACATTAGGTGATAATCCAGAAGAAAGTTAAGCAACAAACGGCGCAAAGGCATATCAAGGTTGTGAGGACAAACTACATCACAAGGCCACGTTGTTTCCAAAGAATGACCAGTCTAATTGGGCATTAGTGAGGAAAGGGGTGCGAGCACAACACAAACAATCCTCTCCGTGGATTTAACCACGACCACAATTTCTTATCTGATAACGGTTCCTAGGATCGATCCATCCGCCCACTGTTTGACCGGTACCTGGTCAAGTCCGCTTTTAAGGACTGTATATAAATGAGGACGCCATGATAGTTTTAGCACCATGGAAGCATCTCAATTTCGGTGTTCCCAATATTGAGTCTATGGAAAAGGTTCATAAGTCAAATGATCAAACTGATCCATGATTCAAATAAGAATGTACATCATATTTCAATAGGAAACAAAATGAGAATTTGAAACTAATGTATTCGTAAGGTGTCATAGGTTATTCGGATGTGACAACTGTCAAAATTCGAGCTTTCAGGTTAGCTTCTATTAAGTTTATTAGTGTTTATATAGTTTAAATTTTAATATTAAGAAATAGTTGGTTTAGAATGGCCGAAAAACCCCTAGCATTTCCGGTAGTCGCTTAAAATGTCCGGTTCCGACCCGTAACTGTCCGAAACTTCCAATACAGTGCCAAATGCTCTAATTTATACCCAGTGTATATAAAATATATAGTTTTAATGTCTCAAATATAAAACTTCTATTTTTATAGAATTTTATCACTTTTGGGCTTACATTTTGAGGAAAAAGGGCCAAAAATTGAGAAAATGACATTATATTTTTAATTGGGCTTGAGTTTTATTTTATTTATAAAACAAATATATGATTTTGAGAGGAGTGGGCCCCCATGGCCGGCCTCCTCTCTAAACCCCCATATAAATACATTTTTTTTTCATTTTCTCCTCATTTTGCATGTTCAAAATTCAAAATTTGCTCTCACCTCTCTCTCTCTAGAAGTGAAGAGACATTTTCTCCCTCTCTAAAACAAAAACTCCAGCCATTTCTCATTTCAAATCATCATCAAGATCAAGTTCATACAAGGATTTAGAAGCTCTAATCATCATCCAAACAAGGTAACAACTTTACCCTCATTTTCTTACCATTTTTGGGTGAAAACCCCACTTCTTCTTCTAATATCCAAAAATTCTGAGTTTGTGGAGAGATTTTACACCAAAACATGTAAAATGTTTATAAAATGGTGATAATCTATGACCTACACAAATAAAACTCAAGAGAATAGGGGAAAATCATGATTTTATGTGTTCTTGAACAAAAATGGTTATTTTGGTTCAGGCAGATTCATGCATGTGTTTAAATCGTCAATTTCTTACAATTTTTATGTTCAAATATCATGACTCTTCTTTCTACAAGTTTATTTAGTGAGTTAGGGTTCTAATCCAAGTGGTCTCACTCAAAAACATTGAGTTTTGACCCCCCAAATGCTCATAACAAGATGCATGTGCATCTGGAAGTTCAACAGTAGGTAAACCCTACTTTGAACGACCATAACTCTTTGAATATTCCTCCAAATCACTTGATTTTTCTTCTGGAAGTTAGCTTAATGAGTTACCTTTCATATGCATCTGATTTCATTCAAAAATATGGTTATTTGAGGTTTCAACTCTTCAAAACAAAATGAGTGTGCAATCTGTCCAAAGCTGACAGATTTGTGCAATCTCTTTCAAAACTCAATGAAAAAGGTTGATTTTTCTTTTGAGAGTTATATTTATGAGTTATGTTCAGTTTTCAAGTGGAATCACTTAAAAATATGGAGTTTTGACCCTCCAAACACCTAAAATACTTTAGGTGTGCAATCTGTGAAACCACCAGCAGCTAAACTCTACTTTGTGTGTTAGTATCTCCTTTGTTATTTGTCTTTAATGCATGATTATTTTTCTAGAACTTCATTTTATGTTTTAGGATTCATATGGATCCAGTTTCATGCAAAAATATGAAGTTTTGAGGCACTAACCAATTTATTTAAGTTAAGTGTGCAATCTGTCAGCTAATGGCAGAATTGTGCATGCAACTTTGTAGTGTCATACCTCCTTCATAACTTCTTGAAAATCAATGAATATTATCTCAAAAGTTTCCTTTATGAGTTATGATTCTAATCCAACTAGAAATTCTAGAAAACACTGAGTATAACTCCTCAAATGAGTGATTTACTAACATGGTGTAATCTGTTTTACCGGTTGTGACATATTGTTTTGCATGAATTATATGCACAACATGTACATGTCCAAAAGGCATGAAATTTGATCACAAAGACCATAACTCAGTAATTTATCTTATATAAAAATATAGGAAACTAGATCATTTTGGAAGCCCTTGAAAACTGATCATTTTTAGGACAATTAGTTTCTGTCCAGAAGAGAAATTCTGGACTTAATTGATTTTTAAAAATAATGATCATGTGATGGATAATAAGATCACTTTCGGTATAAATTACGATATTAATGAGCATATGGGCATTTTGTATAATTGGACATATATAGACACTTATGGGCTTAAGATTTATTCTCCTCTAAGTAGTATTAGACCTATAAGTGACGGTTTTGAGTATTACTCTTTGATAGGGAAGCGTTAGGTCGTTGTGCGGAGATTCGAATTGTATTGTTTTGCGTTGCGGAGCGTTGCTATAAGGTGAGTATTCACAGCCCCTCTTTCAAAGTGTTTTATATGTTTTGGGGTGAAAAGCATGATTGAATGTGTTTTATGAGCCATTGTCATTATGATTATGAAATCTTGTTAAATTTGATGTTGTGGGCACTAAGGCATGTACACTAATAGTTATATTGAGTAAAATGTAACATAAAAGTTTGTACACTACTATTAACTCAAGTGAGGAGCCGAGGGTATTTGTGGATAGCGCTATTTGGACGGACAATCCCACCTAAAAACCGATAAGTAGGGGTGTGGATAGCAATCCCACCTAGAAACTACAGGTAGGGGTGCACGATACTTAAAAACGAAGGTTCTACATATGTGGGGTATTAGTCCCACCGCTAAGGTAGAATTAAAAATATTGTTTTGTGGTCGAAAGGTTTAGTGGTGGCTCTTTATATACAAAAATTAGAGTACATAATGCCTTAACGTTTTAAGATATCAATAAGTGCCAAAAATTTATTTTGCTCATATTCACTCACACAATTGATTATTTTTTTGAAATATTGAAAACTTGTGAACTCACCAACTCTTTGTAGTTGACCTTGTTTTTATCATGCTTTTCAGGGGTAAGAAAAGATTAACCGAATCTTTCTTTTATGTGGGCGCGTCGACATCAACCATCTTGTTTATTTGAAAACTGTTTAGTTGAAACACTTGGTTTACTTTATTTTGTTAGAACTTTTGAGTTGATACGATGTAAATTTTGAACTTAAACTATTATGTACTTGAATGGATGGTTGGTGTTGTTTTTATCCTATTGTTATGAAATCTTGCGCTATCACGCCTCGTGTTTCCGCTTTAGCGGGGTGTGACAGACTTGGTATCAGAGCCATAGGTTATAGAGAACACCGGTTTTTCTAAACAAATACTATAACCAAAAGTTTTCGAAAACTGTTTTTATAAAAAAAAAGCTTAGTACTAGTATAATTGGAATAAGTGTCGACTTAGCATATTGATATTAGGCAAAGCCTGATCACCTATGTCTAATTCAATATGTATAGGGGAGACATGGAACAATTATATTGGGAACTTCTTGCCCAAATGGAAAGCATGGTCATAAGTGTGAGTTTGCATAAGTATTTTGATTTTTTTTTTACTAAAGTGCATTTAGTAATTAAATTTGTTACTGCCGCAGTTTAAAATGTCTAGCTCTTCTTCCACTCCCGATCACTCCCCCGACGAATCCGGGTACTTTACTAGCCTCCCTAGGAGGAACCAGCCCATGCTTGAAGAGAGTGATCCGTCTGAGGAAAGTGACGCGGCCACCCGAGAGACTTCTGTGGAGACTTCTGTACCTGCGCCACCTCCGGTCGATGTGGCTGGACCGTCACGCGGACCTAGGACTATTCGGACAGCCCGAAAGCGTGTCCTCCCTGGCCGAAAGGTGGTATTCACGGTTCCGTCCGACCCGTCGGACGAACCAGCTGGATCGCGATCTCGATCACGAAGCGTGACGCCTCCGTCTCCGGCCGTGAGAGTTCCAGAGCCGCAACCTCAAGGGATGACAGCAACCGAGAACCTCTGGGTCACAGGATTGGAGGTTCAGATACAGAGACAGCGAGATAGACTAGAAGAGTTTAAGCAGGCCTTAGAAAGCATTCTTACAGTCTTGCACACTCAAGACGAGATCACTACGGGGATCAGGGTGATCGCACATGAGGCCGGGAGGGCTACCCGGAGGCTGTACACGTATCTGTTTTGGGCATTAGGAGCACTGATGGTGATGATAGGAGTATTGATTTGGGTAATGATCCATTAGGGAACTTCTGTTATTAAGAATCTTTTGGAGGACCATATTTGCTTTTGAGGCTTGTAGCCTAGATGTTTAAGATTAAACAATTTTATGTTATTTGGGTTGTACTTTAAAACTTATGTTTGAATTACTTTGGTTTATTTTTGATAATTATGTAAGTTATCTATTTATCTCATGTTGTTTTGAAATGTATGTGTTCGTGAGTAGTATTGGATGTATGTTATAAGATGTGTATGATTTAGCAAGTAGATTTATAATGGCCATTGTAACACAAAATTGACTAAAACTCAATTTAAAATCGTGTTTAGAACCATGCCTCCAAGAAGAGAGAATTCCGAAGTTGCGAGACTTGTGTCCGAACAACTCATGGCTGCACTTCCGAACATTGTTAGTGAAGTGGCAGCTGGCCTGAACAATAATCAAAACAACAGTCAAGGGTCTGGAAACAGAGAATGTACATATAAATCCTTTAGGAGCTGTAACCCTAAAGAATTTCATGGAACTGAGGGAGCCGTGGGATTATTAACTTGGATAGAGAGCATGGAGTATGTGCTCCATATTAGCAAATGTACCGAAGGTAAGAAGGTAGAGTTTGCTACATGCTTATTACAAGGACGAGCGTTAACATGGTGGAATATACAAGTACAAACCCGTGGTCGAGAAGGCGCTAACAGTCTTACGTGGGAGGATTTCAAGAAAATGTTGAAAGAAGAATACTGCCCAAGAAGCGAAATTCAGAAGCTGGAAGCGGAATTGTGGAATCATGAAATGAGAGGGAATGATATCGACTCCTACACAGCCCGATTTCATGAATTGGCAAAAATGGAACCGCATCTGGTAACGCCTGAAGAGAACCGCGTTGATAGGTATATTTGGGGATTATCTCCGGAGATACGCGGGGATGTTACCTCAGCAAACCCAAAAACTCTACAAGAGGCAGTAATTTCGGCAACCAGACTCACAAACAATGCTACTCGCTCGGGATTGTTTGTAAGAGATAAGGCACAAGGGAAGAGAAAGCTGGATGAACCAATGAGAAAGCAAGCTTTGGAAAAAGGACAAGCAAGGAACAAAGAACTACGGTAACTACGGAATTCAAACTCAACTGCGAGAGAAAGGGAAAGGACCTTATCCCAAATGTGACAAATGCAATAGACAGCATACCGGACAATGTATTATTTGTCAAAAATGCAACAAAGGAGGTCATTATGCCAAGGATTGCAGGAGCACAGGAAGGCGGGCATGTTTTGAGTGTGGAAGCCCGGATCACTTTCGGAATACATGTCCACGATGGAATCAGAGACCGAACACTCATCAAGCAAGACCGGCCAACCGAGGAAATCATGGAGGTCCGGCAAGAGGTCGAGTGTTTGAGATTGGAGCAGAGGAAGCAAGGCAAAACCCAGATGTCGTTACAGGTACGTTTCTTCTGAATAATCATTATGCGTCTGTACTATTTGATTCTGGAGCGTATAGGAGTTTTGTGGCGACGAAATTTAGATCAAAGATAAATTTAAAACCTCAAAAATTGAAAGAAATATATGTCATTGAATATGCCAACGGACAAGAATGTAGGGCTAAAGACATATTAATGAACTGCACCTTAAGTTTGGCCAATAGAGATTTTAGTATAGATCTAATACCAATTAAATTGGGAAGTTTCGACATAATCGTGGGTATGGATTGGTTGTCCAAAAACCGAGCTGAAATTTGTTGTTCCAAAAAGATCATTCGAGTTCCGTTACCCGAAGGGGGAAAACTCGAAGTACACTGCGAGAAAACTAGAAGGAGTGTTAAAATAGTAACGTGTATGAAAATGCGAAAGCATTTGAGAAAGGACGGTATTGTCTTTCTAGCTCACGTTAAGAATAAGAAAGCTGAAGAAAAACGCGTTCAAGATATTCCTATAGTTCGGGACTTTCCCGAAGTATTCCCAGACGACTTGCCTGGAATACCCCCGCCAAGACAAGTTGAATTTCACATCGATTTAATTCCTGGAGCTGCGCCCGTGGCGAAATCACCATACCGGTTAGCACCATCTGAGATGCAGGAACTGTCAGAACAACTTCAGGAGTTACTCGATAAGGGATTCATCAGACCCAGCTCTTCACCTTGGGGAGCTCCAATCTTATTTGTTAAAAAGAAAGATGGATCTTTTCGAATGTGTATCGATTATAGGGAACTCAACAAGTTGACAATTAAGAACCGATACCCCCTTCCCCGGATTGATGATTTGTTTGACCAACTTCAAGGTGCAACGTACTTCTCGAAGATCGATCTTAGGTCTGGATATCATCAAATGAGAGTGCGAGAAGAAGATATCCCCAAGACGGCCTTTAGGACTCGATACGGTCACTACGAGTTCCTAGTCATGCCATTTGGTCTAACAAACGCACCGGCAGTCTTCATGGATTTGATGAATAGAGTATGTCGACCATACCTAGACAAATTCGTGATCGTATTTATAGATGATATACTCATTTATTCTCGAGACAAAAAGGAGCATGAGCAACACTTGAAGTTGATATTGGAATTGCTCAGAGACGAGAGGTTGTACGCGAAATTCTCTAAATGTGAATTCTGGATTCGTGAGGTACACTTTCTTGGCCATGTGGTGAATGAAAAGGGGATCCAAGTTGATCCAGCTAAGATTGAGGCCATTAAGAAATGGGAAGCCCCAAAGACACCGACCGAAATCCGACAATTTCTGGGATTGGCAGGTTATTACCAGCGATTTATCGAGAATTTCTCTAAGATCGCGCAACCACTAACAACTCTAACACAAAAAGATAAAAAGTTTATATGGGGAGAGAAACAAGAAGAAGCCTTCCAGACGCTCAAACACAAGTTATGCAACGCACCAATTCTGGCTCTACCTGAAGGAGTCGAAAACTTCGTAGTCTACTGTGATGCTTCACATCAGGGAATGGGCTGCGTGTTAATGCAAAAAGACAAAGTTATTGCATACGCTTCGAGACAACTAAAGATTCACGAGAAGAATTACACCACTCATGATTTGGAATTAGGGGCGGTGGTGTTCGCACTCAAAATCTGGAGACACTACCTATACGGCACCAAGTGCACCATTTTCACTGATCATAAAAGCCTCCAACACATCCTTGACCAGAAAATGCTCAATATGAGGCAGAGAAGATGGGTGGAACTACTTAGTGACTACGACTGTGAAATAAAGTACCATCCGGGAAAAGTTAATGTGGTAGCCGACGCGTTAAGCCGAAAGGAAAGAGTAAAACCAACAAGAGTATGTGCTATGGGAGTAATGGTCCAGACGAGTTTAAAAACTCAAATTATTGAAGCACAAAGAGAAGTTTTAAAAGAAGAAAATAGGAAGAATGAAACCTTGCAACATTTAGAGAAAGAAATTGAAATGCAAGAGGATGGTGTGTATTACTTCAAGAATAAAGCATGGGTACCGAAGGTTGGTGATCTACGGTCAACCATTTTGGATGAAGCCCATCGATCCAGATATTCGATTCACCCAGGAGCAGATAAAATGTATAAGGATTTGAAGGAGTATTATTGGTGGCCGGGAATGAAGAAAGATATTGCTGTATTCGTAAGCAAGTGCCTGACTTGTGCTAAGATAAAGGCCGAACATCAGAAACCATCTGGTTTACTCCAACAACCTGAAATACCACAGTGGAAGTGGGAGCAAATAACAATGGATTTCGTAACTAAATTACCCAGAACTGGAAAGGGGCACGACACAATATGGGTTATAGTAGACCGACTTACCAAATCGGCTCATTTCATCCCCATTCGCGAAGATTTCAGTATGGAAAGGCGTGCGCAAATCTATATTAATGAAATAGTTACACGTCATGGTGTGCCTATTTCCATTATTTCGGACAGAGATACACGATTTACATCGCGTTTTTGGCAATCACTCCAAAAGGCATTGGGTACACGTTTGGATTATAGCACCGCCTATCATCCTCAAACGGATGGACAATCGGAAAGAACTATTCAAACGTTAGAGGATATGTTACGGGCTTGCGCAATAGATTTCGGTGGAAGTTGGGATACCCACCTGCCACTTGTTGAATTCTCCTATAACAACAACTATCATACCAGCATACAATGTGCACCGTACGAAGCTCTATACGGACGTAAGTGCAGATCGCCGCTTAGCTGGGTAGAAGTCGGAGATAGACAGCTGACAACGCCTGATATTATCCAGGAAACCACTGATAAGATCTCAATCATCAAAGAAAGACTCAAGACAGCAAGAGACCGTCAGAAAAGTTATGCGGATAATCGGAGAAAGTCGTTGGAGTTTCAAGTGGGAGATAAAGTGCTATTAAAAGTGTCCCCATGGAAGGGACTGGTACGCTTCAGGAAGAGAGGCAAGCTGGGTCCCAGATACATTGGTCCATTCGAAATACTCGAAAGAATCGGACCAGTGGCGTACAAGTTGAAGTTACCGCAAAATCTAAGCGCAAGCCACGACACATTTCATGTGTCGAATCTAAAGAAATGCCTAGCAGATGAAACGTTGATGTTACCCATAGACGACGTTCAGATTAACGATCGGTTAAACTTCGTTGAAGAACCAGTTGAGGTTTTGGACCGAGAAGTTAAACGGTTAAGGCGCAGTAAAATCCCTATTATTAAGGTCCGTTGGAATGCGAAACATGGTCCAGAATATACCTGGGAACGTGAAGATTTGATGATGCAAAAATATCCCAGCTTATTCACAAACACCCCGGAGAAAGCCACTTTTTAAATTTCGGGACGAAATTTCTTTAACGGGGGAAGCCTGTGACAACTGTCAAAATTCGAGCTTTCAGGTTAGCTTCTATTAAGTTTATTAGTGTTTATATAGTTTAAATTTTAATATTAAGAAATAGTTGGTTTAGAATGGCCGAAAAACCCCTAGCATTTCCGGTAGTCGCTTAAAATGTCCGGTTCCGACCCGTAACTGTCCGAAACTTCCAATACAGTGCCAAATGCTCTAATTTATACCCAATGTATATAAAATATATAGTTTTAATGTTTCAAATATAAAACTTCTATTTTTATAGAATTTTATCACTTTTGGGCTTACATTTTGAAGAAAAAGGGCCAAAAATTGAGAAAATGACATTGTATTCTTAATTGGGCTTGAGTTTTATTTTATTTATAAAACAAATATATGATTTTGAGAGGAGTGGGCCCCCATGGCCGGCCTCCTCTCTAAACCCCCATATAAATACATTTTTTTTTCATTTTCTCCTCATTTTGCATGTTCAAAATTCAAAATTTGCTCTCACCTCTCTCTCTCTAGAAGTGAAGAGACATTTTCTCCCTCTCTAAAACAAAAACTCCAGCCATTTCTCATTTCAAATCATCATCAAGATCAAGTTCATACAAGGATTTAGAAGCTCTAATCATCATCCAAACAAGGTAACAACTTTACCCTCATTTTCTTACCATTTTTGGGTGAAAACCCCACTTTTCTTACATTTTTTTTAGCTACTTCTTCTAATATCCAAAAATTCTGAGTTTGTGGAGAGATTTTACACCAAAACATGTAAAATGTTTATAAAATGGTGATAATCTATGACCTACACAAATAAAACTCAAGAGAATAGGGGAAAAATCATGATTTTATGTGTTCTTGAACAAAAATGGTTATTTTGGTTCTGGCAGATTCATGCATGTGTGTAAATCGTCAATTTCTTACAATTTTTATGTTCAAATATCATGAATCATCTTTCTACAAGTTTATTTAGTGAGTTGGGGTTCTAATCCAAGTGGTCTCACTCAAAAACATTGAGTTTTGACCCCCCAAATGCTCATAACAAGATGCATGTGCATCTGGAAGTTCAACAGTAGGTAAACCCTACTTTGAACGACCATAACTCTTTGAATATTCCTCCAAATCACTTGATTTTTCTTCTGGAAGTTAGCTTAATGAGTTACCTTTCATATGCATCTGATTTCATTAAAAAATATGGTTATTTGAGGTTTCAACTCTTCAAAACAAAATGAGTGTGCAATCTGTCCAAAGCTGACAGATTTGTGCATGCATGTTCAAATGGCCATATCTCTTTCAAAACTCAATGAAAAAGGTTGATTCTTCTTTTGAGAGTTATATTTATGAGTTATCTTCAGTTTTCAAGTGGAATCATTTAAAAATATGGAGTTTTGACCCTCCAAACACCTAAAATACTTTAGGTGTGCAATCTGTGAAACCACCAGCAGCTAAACTCTACTTTGTGTGTTAGTATCTCCTTTGTTATTTGTCTTTAATGCATGATTATTTTTCTAGAACTTCATTTTATGAGTTAGGATTCATATGGATCCAGTTTCATGCAAAAATATGAAGTTTTGAGGCACTAACCAATTTATTTAAGTTAAGTGTGCAATCTGTCAGCTAATGGCAGAATTGTGCATGCAACTTTGTAGTGTCATACCTCCTTCATAACTTCTTGAAAATCAGTGAATCTTATCTCAAAAGTTTCCTTTATGAGTTATGATTCTAATCCAACTAGAAATTCTAGAAAACACTGAGTATAACTCCTCAAATGAGTGATTTACTAACATGGTGTAATCTGTTTTACCGGTTGTGACATATTGTTTTGCATGAATTATATGGACAACATGTACATGTCCAAAAGGCATGAAATTTGATCACAAAGACCATAACTCAGTAATTTATCTTATATAAAAATATAGGAAACTAGATCATTTTGGAAGCCCTTGAAAACTGATCATTTTTAGGACAATTATAGTTTCTGTCCAGAAGAGAAATTCTGGACTTAATTGATTTTTATAAATAATGATCATGTGATGGATAATAAGATCACTTTCGGTATAAATTACGATATTAATGAGCATATGGGCATTTTGTATAATTTGGACATATATAGACACTTATGGGCTTAAGATTTATTCTCCTCTAAGTAGTATTAGACCTATAAGTGACGGTTTTGAGTATTACTCTTTGATAGGGAAGCGTTAGGTCGTTGTGCGGAGATTCGAATTGTATTGTTTTGCGTTGCGGAGCGTTGCTATAAGGTGAGTATTCACAGCCCCTCTTTCAAAGTGTTTTATACGTTTTGGGGTGAAAAGCATGATTGAATGTGTTTTATGAGCCATTGTCATTATGATTATGAAATCTTGTTAAATTTGATGTTGTGGGTGCTAAGGCATGTACACTAATAGTTATATTCAGTAAAATGTAACATAAAAGTTTGTACACTACTATTAACTCAAGTGAGGAGCCGAGGGTATTTGTGGATAGCGCTATTTGGACGGACAATCCCACCTAAAAACCGATAAGTAGGGGTGTGGATAGCAATCCCACCTAGAAACTACAGGTAGGGGTGCACGATACTTAAAAACGAAGGTTCTACATATGTGGGGTATTAGTCCCACCGCTAAGGTAGAATTAAAAATATTGTTTTGTGGTCGAAAGGTTTAGTGGTGGCTCTTTATATACAAAAATTAGAGTACATAATGCCTTAACGTTTTAAGATATCAATAAGTGCCAAAAATTTATTTTGCTCATATTCACTCACACAATTGATTATTTTTTTGAAATATTGAAAACTTGTGAACTCACCAACTCTTTGTAGTTGACCTTGTTTTTATCATGCTTTTCAGGGGTAAGAAAAGATTAACCGAATCTTTCTTTTATGTGGGCGCGTCGACATCAACCATCTTGTTTATTTGAAAACTGTTTAGTTGAAACAGTTGGTTTACTTTATTTTGTTAGAACTTTTGAGTTGATACGATGTAAATTTTGAACTTAAACTATTATGTACTTGAATGGATGGTTGGTGTTGTTTTTATCCTATTGTTATGAAATCTTGCGCTATCACGCCTCGTGTTTCCGCTTTAGCGGGGTGTGACATCGGATTAGGAAGCCTATGGTTTATATGCCTTGTCAAATCAGATAAGATATTCGTAACTTAATCGAATTAGAAACTAACGTACGATCAAATGGAGTTCACGATCAAGTTTGCCTCGCACGTATGCCTAACGAATACATAAACGGGTTATTAATTGCAAGGCATATAAACCATAACATAACTATTCTAAATGAAGTTACTTAGGTCTTAATGATCTTAAACAATGTAGGCCTCAAGAAGGACAGCTGGATACAAATCGGGAACTTAACCGCAAAATTAAGCCTTATGCAATTCCATTCCAACAACTCACATCTCTCTAATTTTTGACTATTTTTACTTTACATAGAGGTCAATTTAGGTTCATTCATCTAAATAAAAGTTGTAGTATGAACTCTTGTTAGTCTATTGGTTTTGGAATCAACTCATTTGGATCATTCATCTATTTTCTATGAATTAAACAAAACAACAGCTATAATCGGTATACAGAGTAAACATCCCAAAAAATACACTGTTTTGGGTCACTTAAATTCACAATTGGGTTTTCGACCCTTCATAACAGTTGTAGTATCTAGTAAGGTCTTTCCATTTGCAAAAATATGAGCTTATTTGGACTTACGGTTTGAGTGTTATACATCATCAAAGTACTAGACATGAGGATGCCAAAACTCCAATTTCCACCTTTTTTCCAAACTCATTTTTATGATCCAATCTTCATAATCTGTAACATTTAAATGCTTCAAAGTATACCTAACATACTAAAAACTACAAAGGAACTTAATGGTTAAGACCTTAAGCTTAATCACCCAATTTTGCTATTTTAGACATTTAACAGCACACTTAGTGTGCGGTTAATCTTATACACCCAACTTAACCTTATTGAATCCATATTTTAACCTTTTTTCTTTCTACATCAATTTAGTAAATCCAACCATCTAAAACATGTATTTAACCCTAATTTGCAATACAAATTCTTTATACTAAACACCTACAAAATTAAAAATCAACCTCACAAATCATAACATAAACAAACTTAATAACAATGAAAGAAATTTATACCTTTAAGAAAATTTCGAAGAGAGAATTCCGAATTTCAGATTGTTAGCATAACTCCTTCAATAATTTGTGAGAATTTTTAGAGAGAAGGAGTGTTTTAGAGAGATGGTGAAATGGCGGTCGTAAGAAGAAGAAGAATATATATCTTATAAATATAATGTTTTATTTTTCTATTATATAATTATAAGAGTTTACTAAACTGACACTTTAACCCCTCAAGTGAAGAATCTTTACTTTATGCCATAATAGGTATGAACTTAACATTGTAAGTTAAGTTTCCTTTTATACGTGTGTGAACCCTTGTATGATATTACCTCACAATTTAGTTCGAGGTACAAGTTGATAATGCATTCAACTTCTCATATAAGTCATATAGTAGATTAGTCGGTAACAAAAACTAGGGTGTTCTAAAGCATATTCACTGATAAGTGAAAGAATGAATGTTATTAGTGAATGTAAGATTATAAAGATAACGACTCATAAGTGAGGTGTCCCTGGTTACTGTTTTAGGGATATTTTCAGTACTAGATTGATTAAAGTACTTTCTTTGAAATTTAATTAAAGATTAAAATTGAAGATTACATGTAAAAGGGAAAGTACAATATATTGAATTAAATTACAAAGGATTAAAGAAACTAATGAGCATAAGGGGATACAAGTTATTTTCTTCTCTGAACTTCTGCATTTATCTTCTTCTTCCTAAAGTTGTGAGGATCATTATCATTTGAGCATGAGTAGTAGAGGATGTCAAAAAGCTTAGCAGAACATGACTTGATTTCAGTTCTTCTATAGAGTCGGATCTCACAATCATTGTCCACGAAAATCATCCCAAGGACAAATCTTAAGTTAATTTCACTGAATCCATACCTTCTATCTTCTGGGAAACTGGTGTTTAACATTGATAGATCAGGGAGCTTTAGGTGAATAAATTGGCTTTCAGCATCAAACTTGGTCTCATGTTCATTTCTGAACGATGGATCTTCTTCAGTGTCAGCGACTGTTTCGAGTAAAAATCTCCTAAACTCACAACCGTTGACTAGAACGTGGGACCGAAGATATTTTATGACTTATAAATATTGACTATGACTTCAGAGTCAACGATCAAACGAAACTCATGACAAATACTCATATTGTTAGACCTCATTTCTGTAGAAGTATGAATTAGAATCAAGTAATTACATGCGCATCTGATGACGTCGCAGGCAAACCCTCCGTGTGTAACTCAGTTTGTTATTTCCCTGCTTACGTGTCTTGTTCTAATAGGCCATGTGGTTGACTTTCAATATTGTAATAGTATAAATAGCTCAATCTCAGTTTGTAATAGTATCAATTGAAAATACGGAATAAAGAACTGTTGAATTGTGCACACTATTGTTTATCTTATAAATTCAATTCAATACCAATTACGATTGTTCTTCATATCTGTTATTACTAATCTTACTGTTAATCATAGATCTACTTGTTTTCGCTCATATTTACATATTTGATCTATTAATTACTTGCTAGAAAGGGATTTGGGTTCCAACAATTGGTTTAAGACCCTATTGATTTTCTCAAATCAAACGATCCAATCTGTTGATTTTATTTCATTGAATCCAGTTTATTTCATCTCATTTTTAGATCTATGATATTCATCTTTATATACTTCGTTTTCGAATTGTTCTCGAAGATAACATTCAAATTTGTGTTTGAATTTATTTATATTCAAATTCAGTTTTGATTTCATTTATATTCGATTTTACAAAGTTATTCTCATTAGATCTTAAATACGGATGGTTGTTGGGAAGAAAATTCATTGCCAATTGGGTAAAAATTGATTATGCACACAAGGTGTTTGATAAAATGTTTATGAGAGACTTGGTTTCTTAAAATAGCGTCATGAAGAGTTATTTTCGATGTCAAGAACCAATGTTTGGAAATCAACGCTTTGCTTGTGATTTGGTTATGCAAACCCATATTCAATTTTTGTGGCATTGAATAAAATTCAGAATGCTGATAGATTTGCGATGCTGTGCTATATCGATTATATCTCTCTCATAACACCAACAATTCAAGCGATTCAAAAGGCCCTGAATAGAAAACAGAAGGATCTACAGGTTTTATGTTTTGCGTTTTTAGTGATTATATCTGTAGAAGGCAGAGTAAATCGTTGAAGTTGAAGGTAGTGCGATGAAGCAAAGTTGTTACGCATCGAGTTAGATCTGCTTCTTGTCAGAAGGACCAGAGTTTCTAGACTAAAGGACCAAAGGTTTTGGACTAGAGGCATCCAAAGACTTTTGGAATTACGAACCAGAGCTTTTGGATTATTACATGCCTTAGCCCAGAAGACTCACATAATCAGAAGTTACATGTTAAACCAGAAGCTACTGGATAGATCTGCACGACTGTACGGAAACGATCATATCTCATTCGTCCGAGCTCCAAAGAAGGTGAATCCAATTTCTGTGGAAAGCTAACACAATGAGCTACAATGTATCTGTTTTGAGTTTTCCCAAACTCCAAATATTTCACGACCAGAAGCAGCGTAGAAGTCAGTGTAATGGTGCTGGACAAAAACTTTCTTTGATGATTTTATATCTTATAGGTTGATGAGTGGTATTGTGGCTTGTTCTATATCACGTCAAACTTTAGAATTCTTTTCGTTGAAGTTTAAATTAGCCACGGCTTCAGTTCATCTCAGTTCTGGACCTGCTCTTAACCGATATTGCTTCTGAACATCAAAGAACCAAGAAGCACAGTTCAGAACCAGAACTTCATCAGAGATTTCTTCTTTCAACTAGAGATAGGCTGTTGAAATCCTGTCAATGATCAAAAACTACCAAGCATAATTTTCATCCTTTGATCTCACATCGGGGTTCTCAGAATTAATCTTGGTGGTTTCGAGTTCTATTTTTGGAACATATATTTTTGGTTGATATTGGCTCCTTGATTATGGAAGATTACTTGAACAAGCTCTTGTGCTGAATGTCCACTCAACTCATGGTTTACAGACAGATTCTTTGTTATTAGACTAATTCTGCACGGCATTGTCACGCAACTCACACTTTATCTATCCACGTTTGGATAAATCAATATGCTATAGGGTTGGATGAGATACCGATGCTAACAGTTGTGTTGAGTTTTACAGGTTAAAGTTGTTTTTGGTGCAATCAATGGTGTTTATGGCACATTGAATCTGATTTTAAAGTTGAGAATGAAGAAAAAGAGCATCATGTTGAGGGGGAGCTTGAAATACTTTTTCAGTCCATACTGTCCTCTAAAGATTCCATGCCTTGAAGATCAGAATAAGCAATCTTTTTCATCCAGAGCTTCTAGTTGCACACCTAGGGCTTCTGGATAAGCTTTTTATGGTCAGAGCTTCTTTTTGATCTACATACAGAGAATATCTTGGACTTGAATAAAATCGTATGCATATATTTGGAATGGGGTTACTACATCAAGGGGGAGCTACATGTTTATCTAAGGGGATCTCAGAGCTTTCAAAGCTCGATGGGAAGACGGCCAATGACTTCCAATGGTTTTTCCTTTTATTGTTTTCCTTTTGTCAAACCCCGCTAAAGCGGAACACGGGGTAAGACAGTTCAAGTTCACAGCAGTAGGAATATAAACACCAACCATACATTTATAAATAAAACATCAACGTTTACAGTTTAAAAGTTTATAATTCGACAACTTTGTCTTAACAACAAATTACATCAAACTAAAAAGATACATATAAAATCTTGATTGGTGTTCCACAAAAATAAACTAAGCTGGATCGGTTACCTTCTTATCTTCCTGTAAAGCATGTTAAAACAAAGTGTCAACTACAAAGAGTTGGTGAGTTCACAAGTTTTTCATATGCACAAAACATTTTATATGCAAGGTATAGAAATAGCGAAGCAAAAGTCCGCATCAACTTTAAAGTTTTAAAAATTCATGAGCAAAAATACAAATTTACCATTACACATGATATATAAATATTGAGCCACTACTAAGCCTACTCGACATTCTACACCCCACGAACTACCTCAGTGGTGGACCTAAAGTCCACATGTGTAGAGCATTCTTAATTGATAAAGTGCAGCCCTACTTGCCAGTTAGGTGGGTATGTCAACCAAATAGCGCTATCCACAAATTTCATCGGCTCATTTAGAGTTAAATAGTAGTGTACCACGGGGACTTTACATAACTCAACATATCATTTTGTGTAATAAAAAGTTGCTCATCACAATGATTTATATACTTTTCATTAAATCAATATAAATCAATTCAATTTCCATTAAAACAACATGCTTTACACCCCAAACGTATAAACATCTAAAAAGAGGGGCCGTGAATACTCACCTTTGTGCAAAGCTCCGCTACTCCGAAACACGAATCCCACGCAAAGGCCTAACGATTCCCTAACAAAGAGAAAATGCTCAAAACCATCACTTATGGGTCTAAAACTACTTATGGAGGTGAGTAAGTCTTAAGCTTATAAATGTCCACATGCATCCAACTTGATTGTCTATAGTCCAATTATACATAATGCACCTATGCTCGTTAATATAGTAATTTATACCGTAAATTGTGTTATAAACCATTAAATGATCAATAATTGTTAAAATCAAGAAATTCCAGAATTTCACTTCTGGACAGAAACTTATAGTACTCAAAATAATCAAAATATAGATACTTCCAAAATGACATAGCTTCCCATATTTTTATATGTGATATAGTACTGGGTTATGGTGATTGTGACCAAATTTGATGCATTTTGGACATGTAAAAATGATTCAAATAATTTATGCAATGCAAAGGGTCACAACTGGCATGGCAGATTACACCATGTTAGTAAATCACTCATTTGAGGAGTTCTACTTAGTGTTTTCTAGAATTTCCAGTTGGATTGGAACCATGACTCATAAAGGAAACTTTTGAGATAAGAATCCCTGATTTTGAAGAAGTTATGAAGGAGATATGGCACCACAAAATTGCATGCACAATTCTGTCATTAGCTGACAGATTGCACACTTAACTTTAATAAATTGGTTAATGCCTCAAAACTTCATATTTTTGTATGAAACTGGATTCATATGAATCCTAACTCATAAAATAAAGTTTTAGAAGAAGAATAATGCATTAATAACAAATAACAAAGGAGATACTAACACACAAAGTAGAGTTTAGCTGCTGGTGGTTTCACAGATTGCACACCTAAAGTATTTTAGGTGTTTGGAGGGTTAAAACTCCATATTTTTAAGTGATTTCACTTGCAAACTGAATATAACTCATAAAACTAACTCTCAAAAGAAAATCACCATTGTTGTTCAAAAACTCATAAAATCATGATTTTACCTATTTTCTTGTGTTTTACTATTTGGATCATAGATTATCACCATCATATAACATTTTACATGTTTTTGGTGTATAATCTCTCCATAAACCTTAGAAAATTCAGAGGTTAGAAGAATGATACTTAAAATGCAAGAAATGATGGGGTTTTCACCCAAAAATGGTAAGAAAAAAAATGAAATGATGTTTGTACTTACTTGGATGATGATATGTGTTGATTGTCTTAAAAAATACTTGCTCTTAAGTGGATTTTAGATGAAAAATGTGGCTGGAACTCTTTTGAGAGAAAGAAAAGAAAGAGAGGGAGAAGAGAGAAGTAAATAAGTCCCTTTGTTTCTAGAGAGAGAGAGAGATTTGAATTTTGAGTTTGAAAATGAGCAAAATGAAGAAAATTTAGTTTTTATATGTGGATTTTAGGGGGGGGGGGGGGCGGCCATGGGGTGGGCCCTACCCAAACCTAATTTAAAAAAAAAAAAAACTCATCTTAAGCCCAAAATGATAAAATTAAAAGTCCATTTCTCAATTTTTGGCCTTTTTCCTTCAAGTATGAGTCCAAAATGGTTAAATTTAATTAAAAATAAAAAGTTTTATTTTTGAAACTTTAAAAGTTCATATTTTATAATAATTGGGTATAAATTAGAGCATTTGGCACTGTATTGGACGTTTCAGACAGTTACGGGTCGGAACCGGACATTTTAAGCGACTACCGGAATTGCTAGGGATTTTTCGGCCATTCTAAACCAACTAACTTCTATTCTTAAAATTAAACTATATAAACACTACTAAACTTAATAGAAGCTAACCTGAAAGCTCGAATTTTGACAGTTGTCACAGCCTTCCCCCGTTAAAGAAATTTCGTCCCGAAATTTAAGAAGTGGCTTTCTCTGGGGTGTTCGTGAATAAGCTGGGATACTTTTGCTTCATCAAATCTTCACGTTCCCAGGTATGTTCTGGACCATGTTTCGCATTCCAACGGACTTTAATAATAGGGATTTTACTGCGCCTTAACCGTTTAACATCTCGGTCCAAAACCTCAACTGGTTCTTCAACGAAGTTTAACCGATCGTTAATCTGAACGTCGTCCATGGGTAACATCAACGTTTCATCTGCTAGGCATTTCTTTAGATTCGACACATGAAATGTGTCGTGGATGGGGCTTAGATTCGGTGGTAACTTCAACTTGTACGCCACTGGTCCGATTCTTTCAAGTATTTCGAATGGACCAATGTATCTTGGACCCAGCTTGCCTCTCTTCCTGAAGCGTACCAGTCCCTTCCATGGGGACACTTTTAATAGCACTTTATCTCCCACTTGAAACTCCAACGGCTATCTCCGATTATCCGCATAACTCTTCTGACGATCTCTTGCTGTCTTGAGTCTTTCTTTGATTGTCGAGATCTTATCAATGGTTTCCTGAATAATATCAGGCGTTGTCAACTGTCTATCTCCAACTTCTACCCAGCTAAGCGGTGATCTGCACTTACGTCCGTAAAGAGCTGCGTATGGTGCACATTGTATGCTGGTGTGATAACTGTTGTTATAAGAGAATTCAACTAGTGGCAGGTGGGTATCCCAACTCCCACCAAAATCTATTGCACATGCACGCAGCATATCCTCTAACGTTTGAATAGTTCTTTCCGATTGACCATCTGTTTGAGGATAATAGGCAGTGCTATAATCTAGATGCGTACCCAAAGCTTTTGAAGAGATTGCCAAAATCGCGATGTAAATCGTGTATCTCTGTCCGAAATAATGGAAATAGGCATACCATGACGTGTAACTATTTCATTAATGTAGATTTGTGGACGTCTTTCCATGCTGAAATCCTCGCGAATGGAAATGAAATGAGCCGATTTGGTAAGTCGATCTACTATAACCCGTATAGCATCGTGCCCCTTTCCAGTTCTAGGTAGCTTAGTCACGAAATCCATTGTTATTTGCTCCCATTTCCATTGTGGTATTTCGGGTTGTTGAAGTAAACCAGATGGTTTCTGATGTTCGGCCTTTACCTTAGCACAAGTCAGGCACTTGCTTACGAACACGGCAATATCTTTCTTCATTCCCGGCCACCAATAATACTTCTTCGAATCCTTATACATTTTATCTGCCCCTGGGTGAATCGAATATCTGGATCGATGGGCTTCGTCCAAAATGATTAATCGTAGGTCACCAACTTTCGGTACCCATACCTTATTCTTAAAGTAATGTACCCCATCTGTCTGCATTTCAAATTCCTTCTCTAGGTGTTGCAAGGTTTCATTCTTCAAATTCTCTTCTTTCAAAGCTTCTCCTTGTGCTTCCAGTATTTGAGTTTTTAAACTCGTCTGGACCATCATTCCCATAGCACGTGCTCTTGTTGGTTTTACTCTTTCCTTCCGGCTTAATGTGTCGGCTACCACATTAGCTTTGCCTGGATGGTACTTTATTTCACAGTCGTAGTCACTAAGTAGTTCAACCCATCTTCTTTGCCTCATGTTTAACATTTTCTGGTCAAGAATATGTTGAAGGCTCTTGTGATCTGTGAATATAGTACACTTAGTACCATAGAGATAATGTCTCCAGATATTGACTGCGAACACCACCGCTCCTAGCTCCAAATCATGAGTAGTATAATTCTTCTCGTGAATCTTCAGTTGTCTTGATGCGTATGCAATAACCTTGTCTTTTTGCATTAACACGCAGCCCATTCCCTGATGTGAAGCATCACAGTAGACTACGAAGTTATCTAATCCTTCAGGTAGAGCTAGAATCGGTGCGTTGCATAACTTGTGTTTGAGTGTCTGGAAGGCTTCTTCTTGTTTCTCTCCCCAAATAAAATTTTTATCTTTTTGTGTTAGAGTTGTTAGTGGTTGCGCGATCTTAGAAATATTCTCGATAAATCGCCGGTAATAACCTGCCAATCCCAGAAATTGGCGGATCTCGGTCGGTGTCTTCAGGGCTTCCCATTTCTTAATGGCCTCAATCTTAGCTGGATCAACTTGGATTCCCTTTTCATCCACCACATGGCCAAGAAAGTGTACCTCACGAATCCAGAATTCACATTTAGAGAATTTCCCGTACAACCTTTCGTTTATGAGCAATTCCAATATCAACTTCAAATGTTGCTCATGCTCCTTTTTGTCTCGAGAATAAACGAGTATATCATCTATAAACACGATCACGAATTTGTCTAGGTATGGTCGACATACTCTATTCATCAAATCCATGAAGACTGCCGGTGCGTTTGTTACACCAAATGGCATGACTAGGAACTCGTAGTGACCGTATCGAGTCCTAAAGGCCGTCTTGGGGATATCTTCTTCTCGCACTATCATTTGATGATATCCAGACCTAAGGTCGACCTTCGAGAAGTACGTTGCACCTTGAAGTTGGTCAAACAAATCATCAACCCGGGGAAGGGGGTATCAGTTCTTAATTGTCAACTTGTTGAGTTCCCTATAATCGATACACATTCGAAAAGATCCATCTTTCTTCTTAACAAATAAAATTGGGGCTCCCCAAGGTGAAGAGCTAGGTCTGATAAATCCTTTGTCGAGTAATTCCTGAAGTTGTTCCGACAGCTCTTGCATCTCTGATGGTGCTAATCGATATGGTGCTTTCGCGACTGGCGCGGCTCCAGGAATTAATTCTATGTGAAACTCCACTTGTCTTGGTGGGGGTACTCCAGGCAATTCGTCCGGGAATACCTCAGGAAAATTCCGAACTATAGGAATATCTTGAATGCGTTTTTCTTCAGCCTTCTTATCCTTGATGTGAGCTAGAAAAGCAATGCAATCCTTTCTCAAATACTTTCGCATCTTCATACATGTCACTACTTTAATACCCCTCCTGGGTTTTTCTCCGTGTACTTCGAGTTTTCCCCCTTCGGGTAACAGAATTCGTACAATCTTTTCGGAGCAACAAATTTCGGCTCGGTTTTTGGATAACCAATCCATGCCCACAACCACGTCATAACTTCCTAGTTTAATCGGGATTAAATCTATACAGAAATCCCTACTAGCCAAATTTATAGTGCAATTCATTATTACATCATTGACTCTACACTCTTGACCGTTGGCATATTCAATTACGTACGATTCTTTCAACTTTTGAGGCCTTAGATTTATCTTTGGTCTAAAATCTAATGACACAAAACTCCTATCTGCTCCAGAATCAAATAGTACGGATGCATGATGATCGTTTAGAAGAAACGTACCTGTAACTACATCTAGGTTCTGTCTTGCTTCTTTCGCTCCAATTTCAAATACCCGACCTCGTGCTTGATTTCCTTGGTTCCCTTGATTTGCTAGTTGCGGTTGCCTAGTTTCTGGCCTCCAATTCCGTCTTGGGCACCTGTTCCTGAAATGATCTGTGCTCCCACATTCATAACATGCTCTCTTCTCACCAACCCTGCAATCCTTCGCGACATGGCCTCTCCTGTTGCACTTGAGACAAGTGATGCATTTCCCTTGATGATGATTATTACATTTGTCACATTTCGGGTACGACCCTTTTCCTTTCTCCATTGTCGATGCCTGAATACCATAATTTCCTGATGTTGTTTGATCCTTACCCGACCTCTTCCCAAACTGTCTTCTTGCAGGTTCATCCACCTTTCTCTTTCCCAATGCCTTGTTGGTTGCAAACGTCCCTGTACGGTTCGCATTGTTGGTGAGTCGTGTTGCTATGTTTACTGATGCTTGAAGTGTCTTTGGATCAGCTGAAGTAACGTCCCCTCTAATTTCCGAAGACAAACCCCATACATATCGGTCAACTCTATTCTCCTCAGGTGTTACCAAATGTGGTACTAGCTTGGCCAATTCATGGAAACGGGCAGTATAAGTATCAATATCGTTTCCTTTCATTTCATGGTTCCATAATTCTGCTTCCAATTTCTGAATTTCACTCCTTGGGCAATATTCTTCCTTCAGCATTCTTTTGAAATCTTCCCATGTAAGACTGTTTGCTGCTTCCCGACCTCTAGTTTGTACTTGAGTGTTCCACCAAGTTAATGCTCGCCCTTGTAAAAGACAAACAGCATACTCTACCTTCCTTCCTTCTGTACACTTGCTAATGTGGAGAACAGACTCCATGCTCTCTAACCAGGTCAGTAAACCGACGGCTCATTCAGTTCCGTGGAATTCTTTAAGGTTACAACCCCTGAAAGATTTATATGTACATTCCCTATCTCCCGGTCCACGATTGTTATTTTGATTAGAATTTAGGCCAGCTGCTACCTGGCTAACAATGTTTGGAAGTGCAGCCATAAGTTGTTCGGATACCAGTCGTGCAACTTCTGGGTTCTCTCTCCTTGGAGGCATTGTTCTAAAACACCATTTCAAATGGAGTCTTGGTCAGATTCTAATACTATGGTCACATATAGTCTACATACTAAGTTACATGTATCTTATAACATTTACTCAACAATAATCAAATAAGCTCATACACGAACAATCATGCGGTAAATAATTATCATGCATAACTCCAATATAAACCATAACAATTTAACATAAAAAAAAAATTCAAAATACAATACCAACAAAACAATAAAGTGTTCAAACTTAACATCTAGGCTACAAGCCTCAAAATAAAACAACTATTGTTATCCAAAAGATTCATAAAGACAGAAGTCTCTTAGTGCATCAAAACCTGAATCAAGACTCCTAGCATCACCATCAACGATCCTAATGCCCAAGCCAAATAAGTGTACAGCCTCCTAATCGCCCTCCTAGACTCAGAGGTGATCTCCATGATCCTATCTGTAATCTCATCTTGTGAGTACAGGGTTGTAAAAATGCCGTCTATGGACTGCTGGAAATGCTCAAACCTTAGCCGATGAGTGTGTACTTCGTTGGCCATACCCGAGACCCAATAGTTCTCTGCTGCGGTCATTCCTCGAGACTGGGGCACGGTACTCCAACTGCGGGTGAAGGAGGAGTCACACTTCGCGATGGAGTTCGCGATCTGGATGGCTCGCTCGGAGGTTCAGAGGGAACTGCAATAGTCACCATCCTAGGAGGGAGAACACGCTTTCGGGCGGTTCTCATTGTCCTAGGTCCTCGCGACGGACCAGCCACATCAACTGGAGGTGGTGCGGGTACAGAAGTTTCCAGAGAAGTCTCTCGGGTCGCGGCGTCACTTTCTTCATACGGATCGCTCTCATCATGGATGGGTTGGTTCCTCCTAGGGAGGCTAGTAAAATACCCGGATTCGTCGGGGGAGTGCTCGGGAAGTGAGGATGAGTGAGACATAATGCTGTGATATAATTTTTTTTAACAAATGTCAGAAACATTTTGTAATACACATGTAAACTCACACAAAAAAAAATCATATTTTCAATTTGAAATAAGAGGTTTTCCGATCTATGCTAATTTTAGTATAACTAGTCCAAGCCCCTTCTTACTCATACCATATTTAGACATAGGTGATCAGGCTTTGCCTAATTATAATATGCTAGAACGATGCTTATTGTAGTTATACTAGTAGTAGGTTTTTAAATTTTTAAGTTCATCTATGAAAATAAAATTTTGGTTATAGTTCATGGTTTTTATTAGAAAACCGGTATTCTCTATAACCTAAGGCTCTGATACCAAGTCTGTCATAACCCGCTAAAGCGGAAACACGGGGTAAGACAGTTCAAGTTCACAGCAGTAGGAATATAAACACCAACCATACATTTATAAATAAAACATCAACGTTTACAGTTTAAAAGTTTATAATTCGACAACTTTGTCTTAACAACAAATTACATCAAACTAAAAAGATACATAAAAAATCTTGATTGATGTTCCACAAAAATAAACTAAGTTGGATCGGTTACCTTCTTATCTTCCTGTAAAGCAAGTTAAAACAAAGTGTCAACTACAAAGAGTTGGTGAGTTCACAGGTTTTTTCATATGCACAAAATATTTTATATGCAAGGTATAGAAATAGCGAAGCAAAAGTCCGCATCAACTTTAAAATTTTAAAAATTCATGAGCAAAAATAAAAATTTACCATTACACATGATATATAAATATTGAACCACTACTAAGCCTACTCGACATTTCTACGCCCCACGAACTACCTCAGCGGTGGACCTAAAGTCCACATGTGTAGAGCATTCTTAATTGATAAAGTGCAGCCCTACTTGCCAGTTAGGTGGGTATGTCAACCAAATAGCGCTATCCACAAATTTCATCGGCTCATTTAGAGTTAAATAGTAGTGTACCACGGGGACTTTACATAACTCAACATATCATTTTGTGTAATAAAAAGTTGCTCATCACAATGATTTATATACTTTTCATTAAATCAATATAAATCAATTCAATTTCCATTAAAACAACATGCTTTACACCCCAAACGTATAAACATCTAAAAAGAGGGGCCGTGAATACTCACCTTTGTGCAAAGCTCCGCTACTCCGAAACACGAATCCCACGCAAAGGCCTAACGATTCCCTAACAAAGAGAAAATGCTCAAAACCATCACTTATGGGTCTAAAACTACTTATGGAGGTGAGTAAGTCTTAAGCTTATAAATGTCCACATGCATCCAACTTGATCGTCTATAGTCCAATTATACATAATGCACCTATGCCCGTTAATATAGTAATTTATACCGTAAATTGTTTTATAAACCATCAAATGATCAATAATTGTTAGAATCAAGAAATTCCAGAATTTCACTTCGGGACAGAAACTTATAGTACTCAAAATGATCAAAATATAGATACTTCCAAAATGAAATAGCTTCCCATATTTTTATATGTGATCTAGTACTGGGTTATGGTGATTGTGACCAAATTTGATGCATTTTGGACATGTAAAAATGATTTAAATAATTTATGCAATGCAAAGGGTCACAACTGGCATGACAGATTACACCATGTTAGTAAATCACTCATTTGAGGAGTTCTACTTAGTGTTTTCTATAATTTCCAGTTGGATTGGAACCATGACTCATAAAGGAAACGTTTTGGATAAGAATCCCTGATTTTGAAGAAGTTATGAAGGAGATATGGCACCACAAAATTGCATGCACAATTCTGTTATTAGCTGACAGATTGCACACTTAACTTTAATAAATTGGTTAATGCCTCAAAACTTCATATTTTTGTATGAAATCAGTGGCATATGAAAGGTAACACATTAAATTAACTTCCAGAAGAAGGGTTTACCTACTGTTGAACTTCCAGATGCACATACATCTTGTTATGAGCATTTGGGGGGTCAAAACAGAATGTTTTTGAGTGAGACCACTTGGATTAGAACCCCAACTCACTAAATAAACTTGTAGAAAGAAGATTCAAGATATTAGAATATATTATTTGCAATAAATGGACGATTCATGCACATGCATAAAATTGGTCAGCACCAAAAATCACTATTGTTGTTCAAAAACACATAAAATCATGATTTTCCCCTATTTTCTTGTGTTTTATTGTTTGGATCATAGATTATCACCATCATATAACATTTTACATGTTTTTGGTGTATAATCTCTCCATAAAACTTAGAAAATTCAGAGGTTAGAAGAATGATACTTAAAATGCAAGAAATGATGGTGTTTTCACCCAAAAATGGTAAGAAAACGAATGAAATGATGTTTGTACTTACTTGGATGATGATATGTGTTGATTGTATTCAAAAATACTTGCTCTTAGGTGGATTTTAGATGGAAAATGTGGCTGGAACTCTTTTGAGAGAAAGAAAAGAAAGAGAGGGAGAAGAGAGAAGTTAATAAGTCCCTTTGTTTCTAGAGAGAGAGAGAGATTTGAATTTTGAGTTTGAAAATGAGCAAAATGAAGAAAATTTGGTTTTTGTATGTGGATTTTAAGGGGGGGGCGGCCATGGGGTGGGCCCTACCCAAAACAATTTTTTTTTTTTAAAACTCATCTTAAGCTCAAAATGATAAAATTAAAAGTCCATTTCTCAATTTTTTGCCTTTTTCCTTCAAGTATGAGTCCAAAATGGTTAAATTCAATTAAAAATAAAAAGGTTTATTTTTGAAACTTTAAAAGTTCATATTTTATAATAACTGGGTATAAATTAGAGCAGTTGGCACTGTATTGGACGTTTCAGACAGTTACGGGTCGGAACCGAACATTTTAAGCGACTACCGAAATTGCTAGGGATTTTTCGGCCATTCTAAACCAACTAACTTCTATTCTTAAAATTAAACTATATAAACACTACTAAACTTAATAGAAGCAAACCTGAAAGCTCGAATTTTGACAGTTGTCACCCCTTTAACACTTAGGGGGAGATTGTTAGCCCTAATTTTAGTGTTAAAACTGTGAAAAGGAAAACCTGTGATTCAAGTATGGAATATCAGAGATCGTTCAGAAGAAGAGACTTCAGAAGTCTGGAGTGAAGACTTCAGAAATCTGAAGGTCAGAAGACCACAGAAGCTTATGTATGAATAGACAGAGCTTCTGTCTGGTTGCTCTTCTCATCATAGCCCGATAACTCAGCAAGGAACGATTTCATCATTTACACGTGGAGCCTTTATATTGTAGGATGGTTTAACAGTGACACACTCTTTCACGTGTTAAATGACATGGGTAACCGTCTAACAAGATTTTATAGTGATTCCTTGTGACGTGTCTTATTGTAATAGGCTAGTCATTTGACTTTCCTTAATTTAGGCTATAAATAGGAATTCCCTTCCCCATTTGTAATAGTGAATGTGAGATTGTTTCCTTGAAACTCTCCATCTCCAAATACCCTCATCATTCCAAGTCATGTAAGATATATGATCACGATTAATCATATGACTACGCTTTTATCTTCATATTGTTCTTCATTTTGATTAATCGTTCTTCCATTTATAAACTGTTTGATCTATAATTGCTTCCGCTTTACATATTTTGTTTAGATCATTGATTCAATATGAGATATGGGTTCCTACAATTGGTATCAGAGCCTGATAATCAATCTATTGATTATTAGATCTCTTCCATTTGGTAAAATCCCTCTTCTATTGACAATATTTTTCGGTTTTAAGCTCCTGTTCTTCACTCTACCCTGTTTTACGAGATTTTGTTAAATTCATTACAATTTTTTCTAAATCTGTGGTAATTTCTGCTTAAATCTGAGATTAGTAAGTATATTGTCTCACTTCGATCATTTTTGAAATCAATTTGATTCAAATCTTCAGTACTTTTCAAAATCTTTGTTTCTGGTAATATGGCCAATTCTAATCTGAACGCTGTATACACCTCTGGTTCTCTGACCAAACCTCCTACTCTAATACGTAACGAATATCCACAATGGAAGATCCGTATGATCAACTTCTTTGAAGGATTGGACGTCGATTTGTATCCTATTGTTCAAAATGGTCCATTCATTCCAATGACAACTATACCTAGGGTTCCAGCTACAGCTGTTACTAATGAGGTCCCTGCAAGGAGTATTCCAAAATCACGGGATAATTGGACGGATCCAGAGAAAGCAAAGGTTGAATTGTCCAGAAAGGCAAAAAGTCTCTTAATCATGGCAATTCCGAATGATATATTTCGATCTCTGGATTCCTGCGACAGTGCCAAGGAGTTATGGGATCAATTGGAAAACATTCTGGAAGGTGGTGCAAAAATGAAGAAAAACAGAAGAGCCCAAGCTTTGAATGAATATAACAGGTTCCAGGCCATTCCTGAAGAATCTCTGGAACAGACTTTTCATAGATTTAACACTCTGATAAATCTATGTAAAAGATGTGACATCATCAGATCGAAAGAAGACAATAATGTCTTATTTCTCAAAAGATTAAACCCTGAATGGTCAAATCTCTCTATGTCTTTGCAAGCCAATCAGGATCTAGAACAATGGTCCGTACATGATGTTTTTGGCACTCTTCAAGCTCATGAGAAAGAGGTTGTTCAGAAGAAAACCACTACCGGTGGACCTCTGGCTTTAATTTTTGAGTCCAGAGGATCAGTCAGAAGGAGTAAGGATGTTGAGAAGAAAGGGAAAAGCAAGGCTCCCATGTCAGAAGAAATTCTAGAAGATGATTCCGACTCTGATGATGATATCAAAGCTTTTGCTGATTCATTGGCACTTATTACCAAACAATTCACGAAAAGGGTTGGTAATAGATCTTTCCAAGGAAGCAAAATGATTGACTGCCATGTTCCCAGTTATGCACCTCGTCAAGAGATACAGAGATCTGAGAAAACAGAGGCAAAGAAGAAGGAAGAAGAGTTGAAGAAAAAGAAGGATGTGTGCTACCGATGTGGCAAGCCCGGGCACTATTCAAAGAATTGCAGAAGACCTCTGAACAAAGACAATATGTACTACAAGAATAAATACAAGTACAATGTTGACGAAAGAGCTCACTTTGCAGAAAAAGAAATCTGGCTAGGAGATGAGTCAAGTGGTGATGAAGCTATGTTCTGCGGAATGGCCAGAACAAATGAATCAGAAGATCAGCCTTCTGAAACACCTGTATGTACTCTCTCTGACACATCTGAACTTGAAAACACCATTTTTGAAATATCAAAATTTTTTGAAGAAACTGAGGAAACAAACAGAAAAAACTCTCTCTAAAACTCAAAGAGAGAGAGAGATTTATAAAAAAGAAATGGATCTTCTAACTAAAGAAAAATTGGAACTGAATGTTGAAAATGAGGAGATTTCCAAAAATTTAAAAATTACATAAGCTTAGTTCCAAGAAGAGAAATTGAACTTAAACAAACTTTTGGAAAACAAAGAAAAGGAGATTAGTGCTAAGGAAAGTGACAGATTAAATTTTGTTGCTCTTAAAAACTATTTTCAGAAGGAAAGAGAATTTTTACATATTTGAACTCCAAAAGACAAAGCTACAGATCAAAATATATCTGGATGCTCAGAAAGTTCATGATAAGATAAATACACAAGTACGGAGATCTGGACTTGATTTCGAGGATCGGGATCCCTACTAATGTGTGTTCATCCCATTATAACAAGCACAATGACAATAAACAATTAATAGCAAAGTAATATGACACGAATAATGATTTAAGGAACTTCCGTAGTCATATATCTCTTGAACGTATGCGTATCGATTACAAGTATTTCACGGTTTCAGCACTCTCTCTAATTTAATATGAATCGACACACTATGAAAGTAAAACCCTAAGCTTGTATTTATATTGCTAGGTCTATTATTATTTGGTTGGTAGTAGGTTGGTTGGGGGGGGCTGATCAGATGCACCTCCCTCGTCATGTCCCCTCACAGTGCGCTCATCTCCCTGGTCGGGATCCCCTTGATCCTGACCCTGCTCTTATATTCTAGGACCCTCACCTCCCTCAATATTTTCCTCTTGGATCGGCTCTTGGGAAGGCGCAACCGGAGGTGGTTGGGCCATTAAGCCATGTCGCTCCCTATAGGCTATTACACTAGGTGCATTCTGATCAGCATAAGCGAGGAGCGCTTCAGGGCTAGGCATGGTATAGTGGAAGACCCGATCATTTAGGCGTAGAAATTTAAGAGCACTGGTCGGGCTTAAGGGTGTTCCGGATCTTCTAAGAATGGCAGGTCGAGAAGTCATCATTGCATGGATGAATAATTGAAGAAACCGCTGAAATAGTGAAAGGAACACGGTTAGTATGGTTTTTGAAGACATGATTGGTTTTCGTTTGATTATTAGTGATCGGATTTTGACTTGTGGAACACTCAGTTGGTTTAGTAGGTAAAGAAATTGTTTCCATAGGTTGTTTGCCTTTGTCTAAGAATTCAGTATGAGTAGGAAGTACAGGATTGAAATCAAACTCATCACACATGTCATTTAAGCACTCGTCCGATTCAAGTGAAGATTGGTTAGAAAGGGCATCTAATTCAGCATTGATTTGTTCTTCGGAATAGGAACATTTTTGTTTTGGAAGATTGGAATTTGGGTCCATTTTAAACAACTCTTCACAATTATCTAAATAATTGCTAACGAAGGCTTTACAAGTTGAAACGTTTGAAATAGTATCATTTTCACGGGTTTTGTTCAATTGTAAAGTCTCGTTTTCAAGTTGTTGTATTTTAAATAAAAATGTTTCCTTTTCCTTTTCCGCCAAAGAACGTTCGGATTCCAACACTTGTTCGAGTTGAAGAATTTTCTTTTCTAAAAATAGTGTGGGAATGTATGGTTTACATTCAGGAATCTTGTTTTGAAGTTCTTCGGCAGAATAAGATGGGAAGTAGTTGTTTGGAAGAGATTCACTTGAAGATTCCTCTTCTACTATTTGAGGATAGCAGAAAGGTATTTGAAAATAGTTTTTGTTTAGTCTCTTCCAATCTTCTCTTTCCTCAACACTAGGGTCCGGTTTTATAAATCGTTGGAGTAATATAGATAGCCTTTGCTAAGTGTTTCGGGTTTTCAAAACCTAAACCGGCTTTGGAGCTTAAATCTTTCGGTGCATTTAAGTGAATTGTGTGTTCAGTTTGACCAAGCTTGTAAAGTTTTAATTCCAATGCTTCGAGTTTTTCTAATAAATCTTGTCTTTGAAAAATGACAAAGTCAAACTTAGATGAAAATTTGGCAGTCTCATTCCTCGATGTTTGAAGTTGGAGTGTGAGATCAGATATTTGTTGTTGGAAAAGATCATTTTCTTTCATTAAAACCATTTTCTCCGTTTCGAAATTTTGTGCTATACTTTGAGTAGTGACAAGGTCGGTTTGCATAAGAAGCAATTGTTTATGGTTATTTTCAAGGCTTGCTTCTAAATTAGAAACCAAGAGTTTCTCGGTTTTCAATTTGGAGTGTAACTCTTTAAATTGACACATTAAATCATGCATTTGAGATTCAAAAGAGTCATAGTCAGAAGGGCTTACCTCGGGTGTGTAGTCGGAAGCGTGAGAAGGAGTGTCATCAGAGTAAGCCATTAAGCTGAAATGTGCTTGAGTATCCCCTTCCATGTCATCTTCATCATCTTGATTAAGCCATTGTTCATCTTCAGCTAGAAGAACTTTACCGGCTTCTTTTTGTTTGGACAACATTAGTTTGTAAGTGAAGTAGTTAGAGTCCTTCACAACTGGCTTCTTGCATTCCCTTGCGTAGTGACCAGTTTTGCCGCAGTTGTAGCACAAACTTCTTTCACCCTTGAACTTGTCTTCAGGCTTGAGTGTAGGGCGAGGTTCTTCTCTTCTAGTTTTGGGTTCAAACATTGCCTTTCGCTCATGGTTATTAGATCCCGAGGCATACCTTTGTTGATTGGGATTCGAGCGACGTGAGAACTTTTGTTGAAAAGATTTTGTAAGGAAGGCCAGTTGATGTTGAAGTTTGGCAATTTCTGGATCATAGTCAAAGTCTTCGTCTTCTAATTCGGGAAACATTTCTTGAGGAGCGGAAGAGGACTCTTTTGCCATTAATGCGATTGGATCCGGGTTCTTCTTGGAATTTAACCCCATAAGTTCGAGAACCTCCTCTTCATCTTGTTGAAGGGTTTCATAGACTTCATGAAGATCAAGGTCAGCAAGATATTTGCTGTGTTTGATTGATTAGCAAACCGACGCCATTCCGGTTGAAGATTGCTAACAAATTTGACATTGTTTTCGATCTTTGTCTTACGAATTTCGTTTTTGCTAAGTTCGTTCACCAGTTGTACAAAACGGGTATATGTGTTCGTAAGACTTTCTCCATCTTTTGCCTTGAATTCTTCATATTGAGAAATGCAGTTGGTGATTTTGAGTTGTGTACCAATCTTCGTTCCAAGCATGAATTTCTCTATGACTTCCCACATTTCTTTAGCCGTCTTGTTGTGGCTATCAATGCTCATGTAGATCTCATTGGGAAGGCTCATAAGTAGATAAGAACAAGCAAGTTGGTCACCTCTCATTATCCTCTTCTCGTTTGCATCCCAAGAACTTTTGAGTTTAACTTCCCTTCGTGCGGGCTTAGAAGGAGTGTTGTTTGGCATAGCAGGATACTCCTGATAAAAAGGCGGAGGAGGACGTTCAATGAAATCAAGGAATCTATCCTTCCAATGAGAATATTCTTCCGGAAAGAGAATTGGAGGCTTGGTGTCTGATCCAATGGCCATTGCTTCTCGGGTGGTCATTATACTGTTTGGTTGGACCTCGATCAATGAGTTTTTAAAAATTTCTGAGTTGTCGCTGGAAACAGTAGGTTATTATCGAGTGACAAAAGAGAAAATATCGATTGAAGGATTTTTATCGGGCGTGAAGTGCTCGATGAAAATTGTTGTCGGATGACTAAGGATCGATAATAATTGTTACCGAGTGAATAAGACGCGATAAAAATTGTTATCGAATGAACAAGACTCGATAAAATTGTTATCGAATTGAGTGGGACTCGATATAAAAAGTTATCGAGTGAACAAGACTCGATAAAAAAATGTCGAATTAAAAAAGGATTTTAAAAAAATTCGAGTGAACAATACTCGATAAACAAATTGATTAAAGAAATTTATCGAACACTGACCTACTCGATCAAAAATTTTCTCGATTCAATAGGACTCGATAAAAATTCTTAATTATGAGTTTTCTGTTTATTGAAAAACCAGAAAACAAAAACACAGTGTTCTTGACTAAAAAGAACTCGTCTTTTTATGGACAAGACTATCTGGGTTTTCGGGTTTCTTATTTGTTCAATCACAGAAAATATCAAATTTACGAGAGTTTATGATTTTTACTAATGAAATCTTTAGTAAGAAAAGCTGCAGGAGTCACAAGTTCCTGAGTTTTCTTATGTAAAGATATTCAAAAGTAAATAAAACAAACTAAAGTAATTTTAACTAAACAAAATTAAATACTTTATAGAGGAGTCGATAAAAATTCAAGATTTAAGCAGTTTGTATCGATAAAAATTCAATCAACAGAAGGGATATTCGATAAAAAAATTAATAAGTCGAGAGAAAAAATTTAAATCGAAAAGAACACAGATATACGTAATCGAGAATAACACACAGAAACGATATGATGATCGAAAAAAATTCATTGAGCAGATATGTGTTAGTCGACAAAAAAATTAGGGGTTACAGCCACAGGATGCACCACTTACCGGGGTCTTTACCCTTCCTAAAGATAAGCACATTGTGTTTAGCTCCCCATCCTCTGATGATCGGGATCCATCTGAACCTTTCAGAACAACCGAGGAGATGTCTGTGAATAACAGCCCTTGACGACAGGTTGGAAGTCCCTCCACACTCAACATCGAAACAGGTGTGAAAGAGGGCCTCTCTGAACGCGAGAGACAAGGGGCTCCATTCGTTGGAGATGCACCGGTTACCCCTTCTTAATTTGTCACCAATGCAATGTTCAAGGCTTTTGGTGATCAAATTCAGAGATCTATGGAAGATCTAAAATCATCCCTTGTTTCCCAATAACAAACTCTATCAGCCATACAAGCTCATCAAGCAACTCAAACTCAAACTTTGGAAGCCATCAGAAAGCTTCTTTCTGATAAGGCAGAGGCTCAACAGAACTATGCAAATGCTCACTTCCAGGCTCTGGACGCTGGAATTAAATCAAATGCAGGCCATCTTTAACCTTCCTTCCGAAATACCCACTCTAGAGGTCACCATCTCTGATGAATATGGGTCATTTGTTGCCGACATCCACAAGCTTATCACAACTGTTTTTCCTTCAGAAGCTGCATCTGCTTCTGCCTCTTCTTTGGTCAAAAAGTCGGATATGGCACAATTTCAGAAGGCAATGATTGACCGCATCAACTCTCTGACCTCCAAATATGCATCCAAAACTAATTCCAGCAACTTACACATGGATCAAAAGCTCACAACTTTTGAAACCACAGTGTCAAAACTCTCCTCTCTGGTAGGTGAGTTATCTGCCTCCTTTGAAGACAGAAAGAAAGCTAAAGTAGCTCGGGCATGCAAGAAGGCTGAGCTCAAGCGCAAAAGATCTGAGGATCAGGATCCTGATTTTCAGAAGGGGTAGAACATGGATAACATCAAGAAGATGAAAACCGAAATGCGTCAGAAGATGAATCAAGAAAAAGGTAAAACCTCATCCTCCTCACCTTCTGCACCTCCTCCCTCTAAGCAAACTCCGTTAACGCCTACTCCTCTGGCCACTCATCGAGGTCCCCAGCCTAAGGATCCGGAGATTGCTAAATTTATACTGGAGGTAATCGGGAATACTAAAACACAATCTCAACCAATCAGAGCAGAAGCAGCCAAAGCAGAAGCTGCCAGAGCAGAAGAAGCTTAAAAGGCCAAAGAAGCCGCTGAAAGGGCTCGTGAAAATTTTGAAGAAGCTAAAAGGAAAGAGTCTGCAAAATTCAGAGCTACAAATGAAGAAAACATGCAGAAGTTGGGAAGACTTGAGCTACCCAACTTAGAAATCAAAAATAAGCATATGTATGCTCCTGTGGATTAGAAGATATACCTAAGGATGCCGAATTTCGCAAATGATTATCAAGTCAGTGATGAGATCAAAGACAAAGTCATTACTCACAGGCAACCAAGAAAGGAGGCTCATTCCATAATCCCAATCAAGACCATTTCATTCAGGCATGCACAATTCGAACAAACTCCCATCTGGCACACAATTTATAAGGTCATCAAAGAAGATAACAAGTCATCATATTTCTGTGACAATGACTTATTGTCGATCAATCCCTCTGATGTCCTAACTCTGGAGAAATTTATGAAGACTCAAATGAACAAAGGGAGTGAAGATCAAAACAAAGTTGCTTACTTCCGTATCATTGACTGTATGAAGTCTTTCATTCGACACATAAAGCAAGTAGACTTCCAAACGGGCTTGAACTACAATTTTGATAACTTGTGTATCGCTGCACTAAATGAAGATTTGGAGGGTATTAATACTCTAAGGATTGGGAAAATAATAACTCAACTAGAAGATAGAATTGTATTCAGAAGGCCGAGCAGAAAAAGTTTCTTCAGAATCAAAGATGCTCACAGATACTCTACAAAAGTCGTCTATATTATAAAATGTTATGCTTCTGTAGCAGTTGACAATCAAGATGCAGAAGTCAGAGACAAGATTGAAAAGAGACTTGACAAACTAATGAAGCTCAGAGAAGTTACAGATGCCATCTCCAAAGTCATTTCTCAAACAGCTCCGTTCTAATAAAATTACAATACTTCAACTATTATGCCTATAAAAGAACAGCGAAGCTACACGTGCAACATTCTTATTTTCATACTTAGGGGGAGATTGTTAGACCTCATTTCTGAAGATGTATGAATCAGAATCAAGTAACCACATGCGCATCTGATGACGTGGCAGGCACACCCTCCGTGTGTAACTCAGTTTGTTATTTCCCTGCTTACGTGTCTTGTTGTAATAGGCCAGGTAGTTGACTTTCAATATTGTAATAGGATAAATAGCTCAATCTCAGTTTGTAATAGTATCGATTGAAAATACGGAATAGAGAGCTATTGAATTGTGCACAATGTTGTTTATCTTATAAACGCAATTCAATACCAATTACGATTGTTCTTCATATATGTTCTTACTAATCTTACTGTTAATCATAGATCTACTTGCTTTCGCTCATATTTACATGTTTGATCTATTAATTACTTGCTAGAAAGTTTTATGGGTTCCAACACATGACGTACGACGAACGAACGATGATCACCTGTTAACTAACGAATTTAACCGCTGATCAAAAGTTATGCTTTATACGCAGGACCGTTAGACAGTTACAATTGGGGTCATTAAAGACAATCATGAAGATAATCAATATCCGACGACCGTTACAAACGACTTCATCTATAATATCAACGCTCAAATCAACGAAGAAACCCCAACTGATTTCTAATACATTGTAGACGTTCTCGAATCAAGGAATATACAAAAGTTCTCTAGAATACATACGGTATTGCTTTTTTTTTGTATTTCATCTATAATCGTATGACTACTGTTCTAAAGGACGACATCCCAGTTTGACCTCAAGTTTTCCATAGTGCAACGACGGTAACGTATATCATCCGCAGTTTTTGCCCTTATCTAAGGGTTTTTTCCCGTCACCAAATATTTTGTCTTTAGTTTTTATTATCTAAATTGTGGTTGTCGTGAGAATCCGGCCTTTGACCGATCAGCTCCACAAACTCCTTAAGTTGACTTTTGAAAAGTTAATTTTTGGCTTCAACAGTTTGGCGCCCACCGTGGGGCCTGATCAAAGAAATTCTCCGACAAACGCAGTCGTTATTAACGTTTTTTCTTTGATTTTTCGAATGGCGTAACACGGAGCTAATAATCCTGTAGAGGTAGCACTACAAGTAGAATTACAGGCTGCATAATTACGGATCCAACAGTTTGACAATTCTCCTTTCAGCGATGGCTAGAGTGGTAGTGGTGGCAGGCACGCTAGCTACCAGTGTTGTAGGAATAAATGGTCCATTCTCTATATAGTAGGGGATCTTAGGATCTGACCCTTCTAGAAATAGAGTCATTCTTTCCTTCCATAATAGAAAGTTATCACGGCTAAACCTAGGAGGTTTACCTAAAGATCCATTATCAATGTAATTTGTATTAGTATTAGTAATTTTAAAATAGTTTTGTGAACAAGTATTTTAAAGATAAGCAAGAAACACTGCTTTGATACCATTTGTTGGTCCCAAAGGAGTCTACAAGAATTCAAAGATATAGAAACAATTTGTAGAAGGGGGGGGGGGAGTTAAATACAAACACACAGATTTTTAGTTTTTAAATTAGTTTATATTGAATAAACCAATTTACAGTTACAAGCGGAATTATAACAAGTATTTCAACCTATTCGATTGTAACTAAGAACACACAGTTTGATGCACAAGGAAAAGAGAAAGAAAAGAGACAGAGGTTTTAGAGAATAGAAAGTACCATGCATAAATCTGAAGAAGATGTCTTCATCTTATTTATACCCGTTTGCATTTAATTCAAGACAAAAGGTATATGCCACGTGTCAAGGTTTCATAGGAAGCTTGTCCTTTGTTCAAAAGCAACCATGCTTTTGGCCGCGTGTGAACAGTACTATTTCAGATATGATGGGACATAAGAGACAATCCGTACGTCTTTCTCTGACATAGTATAAGGTTTGACTTTTGTGCCTCGAGGAAGATCAACATTAATCTTGTTTGAGAAGCTTCACTTGATCGCCTAACTTGAAACTTCAAAGATGAACTTTCATAGTATCGCTGAGGCTTGACAAGACGTCACACTTTGGTTTAGATAATTCTTGCTATCACTGAACCGCTTCAGATCACTAGCTGATTATCTCTTTTTTCAGCTTGGTCTTCGACTTTCGCTGAATGTTCTTTTGGTGTGTTGGTTGATCTTCAGATCTTCAGAGGTAGACTTGAGGTTCCTGTTTTTCAGCGATCGCTGATAGCGATCAGCGTATGCTATCGCTGAAATTTGACCATAAGTTTACAAATGGAAATTCACTAATTATTCCGAGGAATCATATTCAAATCATTGAGAGGAGTTATGATCAACATTATCTGACGTCCCTTCCCACACACTCACATTTTCTTTTTCTACTTGTACTCCATCCTCTATCCTTATTTCTCCAGATAGGGTATGTGAGGGGTTTTGGTTTGAGCAACTGACTCGGTGTGAGAGCTTTCAGAAGAAGTGTATGTGACTGAGTGTTGGCAGTCTATGCGGGGGAATACAGCTTCTTCGTTGAGTTAACGGGGTTGGCGCGATTGATCCGAAGTGTCGGAGAAATCTAGAGCATCATCCATTGTTGTTTCAAAGTGGGAAGAAGAGATTGCGGCTTGGCGTGTAATCCAGTGCGAACGGGGAACTTGACTCGGGGAATGTGTGTGGTAGATGGTGTGTATTGAGATGTGGTGGCAAGTGGAGCTTCGAAAATGATGGGAATGGATGTGGTGGTTTGGGCAAGAGTCAGATTTTACTGATCAGATGCCCCGCCCGTGTCATCACCACTTTCCTCGTTTTCCTTCAACTCACCCCGTTCATGACCACAAGTGCCTGAACTTGCTCGTCTATGTTCCTAGGACCCGCCCCAATCTCATGAATTTTCTCACGGGGTGGCTATTGGGGAGGACCCTTCTGTTCTAGAGGGGCCACTAAGCCTTGCTCTGTCCTATATGCTATCACACTTGGTGTATCTTGATCAGCATAGGCTAAGAGTGCTTCAGGGATTGGCATCTGGAAGGAAAATCGGGAGCTCGGTACTTCTAGAAAATATTGGACAAAGTAGGGACCAACTGGTGTACCATCATGTCTAGGATGTCCCGTTGGGTGGTCATCATGCTCCGGATGATTAGTTGTAAGAACCGTTCGAATGGTACGAACTTCCGAGCTTTTTAGTGTCGTTTTCCTTGAACCACCTCAACTAGATCTAACCATATAAGAGCCGCATAGTCGTAGTGCCGATTAAAAGCGTTGCCGCGGAAGATGCGATGTACTGAGACATTTGCGTGGTCGACGCCGATGTGTTTTGAGGTGAGGCATCGGTTAACCAAGGATAATACGGTATACCAGATAGTTGGGAGTTGATCTTTACAGCCGAGAGCTAGGAAATCAAGACATAATTCCTCTTTTGTGGCAACATCTTTGTAGTCCTGAAGTCTGGGGAAGGCATTCTTGAAGGGTAGGCGAAGAACTCGACGGGCGTGGGAAGGCGTGAGACGAGTTGTCTATTCGTCAATCTGTGCGTTGAAGTGAAAGTCTTTGTCGACCGGATGATAAGCTAGAGTATGCCAAAAAATTGCTGTAAATAGAACACCAGGACTTGTGTGGTCATGTTAAATACGTGGCAGAGAGGATGCCATTTGACGATCTCCATGATGACCGGATGTGCTAAATTCGTGTGGAGATCTAGTGGTGATTATTGGCGTTGAATTCAAGCATGTCTTCTTTGAGCATGAATCGATCATCTGGATTGTCGGTCTTGACGCTCGGGATCGACGATCAGACGAATGGAATCGGGTTCTCATAGTCGGAAGCATTCTAGTTTTTGTTAGCCGAAGCAACATAAGTCAGTATAATAGACCCAAAAAAATTGTACTTAACAAACATTCTTAAGGCAGGAACTCGCATCACATTGTGGTTAGTGTGACGCAAGAACTTTGAAGTTCTTCGGAATCCGACAACATAGAAGATATGAAGCATTGTTGAACCTAAGAACATTGAAGCTCAGAAGTCGAAGTGTCAAATCGAAGGTTTTGTGCTTCAATCTGGGTGCAATCTGGTTTGAAAATGAAAATACAAAGTAAAACTAAGGCCTAGAATGTAAGATTCGAACACTATGGATCCAAAAGTCGAAAAACCCTAAGGGTTTTCGGAAGCCTAATAGTTAAGATCAAAATATTAAAGTTGATAAAACTTAAAATTACAAGTATTAAAGTTGATAAGAGTTGAAATACGAACATGATGTTGTAAGGCTTGATTCGTGAAGTTGAGTTTCGAGAAAAACACGGTGAATAGTTGGGTGCTAAGAGAGGGAAAGTGTTCTGAGAAGTGAATAGTGGTGAGTTTAAATACCTTGGGAAAACTCTTGCCATGTGTCATCTTTTGATTGGTCAAGAGTAGATTGACCAAAAGTCAACTTCTCGGGTTTAGGCGGGGTGAATGGTGCTAGAATCTTTGAGGTTCGAGCAAATTACTGTGCTTGCAAAGTTATATGCTAGAACCTTGGTTCTCGGGTACGTGGAATGTGACAAACTTGGTTGTCGGGTCAATTAGGTGCGAGAACCATGTTTCTCGGGACTTCGTAATCCGAGAAGTGAATTTCTCGGGCCTACTTGAATCAAGAAAATTGGCTTTTTGGGTATTTGTGATGCGAGAAAAACACTTAGAATATTTTGAGGGCATATTTAGTGAACCTAATATACTCCCCCTAGATTAATGCATATGTAAAGAACCACCTTAACTCCCCCTAAAATTATGCAAAGACTGACACTTATGACTGTTGAGTGAAGGAAAATTTACCTGTATGCTTCCCCTTGAAGACTGAAAGGTTAGATACAAACAAATATCGAGAAGGAAAAGTAAAAGACACAAACATGTCGAAAGTAGTAAGTAGATATAATAAGTTGAAAATACAGAAAAATAAAAGGATCGAGGTTTACAGACAAAAATTCAAGAGTAATGAAAATTCAAAATTAAAAAAACTTATGAATATGCACTATTCGTGAATGGGAGTTTTGTGAACTTCGAGGGCACTGATTGGAATCAGGTTTTTGGGACTTAGCATGCTTAACTTGGACACTCAATGGTTTCAGAAGACGATTTAAGGCTGGAAAGTGTTGTGGTATCGGCGACTTCGAGAGTTGGTGGAACCAATGGTTTTGACTTTGCGGTATAGGGTTCGAAGTAGTCATTGTAAAAGTACTCAAAGAGTACATCTAGATCATAGGTAGGGGTTTTGGAAGTTGAGGCTTCATTTGGATCGGAGGGGTTGGGAACAGGTTCTGAACGGAGATGTTTAGAAGCTAAGACACCAAATAGTAAATCGTCATTTTCATCAAATGAGACGTTTACGCTTTCCGTGACACACCTTGTTTGCTTGATGTACACTCAGTAAGCAGCTATGGTGGGGGAGTATCCAAGGAAGACGCCTTCGTCGGCCTTGGAGTGGAGTTTTCCACGATCTTCCTTTTTGTTGGGAATGTAACAGCGACATCCGAAAGCATGTAAGAACTTGATGTTCGGGATGCGTTTATTAATCAACTAATAAGGAGTTTTGTTGAATCGCTTATGGATGATTGAACGGTTTTGTGTGAAGCAAGCTGTTGAAATGGCTTCAGCCCGTAGAAAGTGCGGGAGCTTGGATTGAATGAGCATAGTTCGAGTGGCTTTGACTAACGTACGGTTACATCGTTCCACCACTCCATTTTGTTGTGGAGTTCGTGCGGTGGAAAATGATTGAGTTATGCCGACTGAAATTAGGAGTGCTGAGAGTGCGATTCTTGGACTCCGTTCCGTTGTTTGTATGAATAGTCTAAACGGTAAGCTCCTATTTGACTCGTACAATTTTGATGAAGGAAATTATAATCTCGGGGGTTCGTCCTTCGATCGGATAAAATTGACCCATGTGTACCTTGAGTAGTCGTCCACCATGACAAGAACGTATTTCTTGCCATGGATGCTTTGAGTCCGCATTAGGCCGCATAAAACCATGTGGATGAGTTGTAGAGGGCGAGTCGTGCCATTCTCCACTTTGGACTTGTGAGAGGCTTTCTCCTTCTACCCAATTTCGCAAGTTGTGGGAAGATGATTCTTTTCAAAATTTAGTTTTGGTAAACCGGTGACCAACCCTCCACTTTCAAGCTTATTGAGACTCTTGAAATTAAGGTGGGAGAGTCGGCGATGCCAAAGCCAATGTTAATTCCAGATATATCTAATAACGATGAATCTAATCAATATCAAGAACACAATCAATGGATCTTCAAATTGTCAAACATATTGAATATTTCTCTCCCTACAACCTCTCTTTCTCTCCCGATTACAAGATGAATATAACAATGAAGGTTCTTAGTCAAAGTACATTGACAAAGGGTATTTATACCCCTACTCTATACAAAGAGTAAAATACAATTAAGCATAATGTTGACTTTGTTGACTCTCTATGTTGACATTGTTGACTTCAAGCTTTGACTTTCTCGTCTTCAATATTGTAATCTCGGATACAATATTTTTACATCTAACAATCTTGCGCTTTGTATTCAAGATAACAATTCGACAAATCAGCTCTAACAATCTCCTTCTTTTTTTGAAGACGATCAAAGTTTGTCAACAAACAATCTCCAACTTAGAAAAAAATCTTCCCCTACGTATTCAAGCATATTGCATCTGAAGAAAAACAAGCTCCCCTTTTATACACATCAGAATCTTTAGGTCAAAATCCTTCAGCTTGAACAAATCTATAGAATTTTCGGAAGACTTTTCATCATAAAACCTTAACAGTCAACAATGAATCTTTAAACAGTAAGGCTCGAAGCTTTGGCACTACGTGTACTAAGCTTGTCATTTATATATCATGAAGTAATCAATTTTCAAACATGTTCAATTAATCTTTAAACATCATCAACAGAAATGCCATCAAAATATTTCAACAGTTAAGCTCCAAAATCATCATCACATCTACAATATTTAAATCCAATGACTTTTCATCCTTAGATTTTAAAGATTTAGATTCAACCTTTCTTCTCCATTAACTAATTCAACAGATTATACCAGTTACAATCAATTTTTCATCAACGAATGAATTTGAATTCTTTTACTCCCCCTACACATATGAACATTTGTAAACTTTGTTAGCTCTGATTGCTCCCCCTCAAAATCAGCATTAAATCTTTGAGTATCCTTTCGCATGTAACTGCATGTAATTTCGTGACCAGCTTTTTGTATGTGACTTGATGTGTTTGAATATGTCTTTGATATATATTTCTCCCCTCATGATGATTACGAGAATCTTGAACATCATGTACGATCAAAGATTGAATCATTGTAGCTGCATCATACATCCGTTAGCTCCCCCTCAGAAATATATCTCCGTCAGAACAATTTCCTCCCCTTTAAAAACAAATTTCTTCTGAATATCTTCGGTAGAACAAATGAGTAATCGACTAACATAGAAGCACATTTAGCAACTATTATCACGACAATCGAAATAAATTTAATTGAGTGGCCTATTTTCAGAGTTGACAATTATAAATCTCTGATAGGTATTCCAGTCATCAATGAATTGGAATTATAAACATCAAAAATCAGACTGTTCCGGCAATACCACAAATATATGCCTTGGAATCACGAAGACTCGCGCAATGTATAGAAAGAATTAAACATTATATGTTATTTTTAAGGCTCAAATGTGAAAATACATTTCATAGACTCAATGTGCATTGAATAAGAAGTTCGGAGACTGCAGGTGTGTCTTCCTTTTTCAATATCTTAATCTTCCGACTGAAGAAAAGATAGCAGATATGCTCATTCTCCGTGATATATTAAACAAATATATTTTATGAGATACTTGAGTGCCTAGGTGGGGTGACACGAGTAGTCGACACTGGGTCCATGTCTTTTTCAATATTCATCTTCAAATAATGAGAATGAATAGATTATGAGGCAACCCAATTTACTGACTCGATTTGGTGAGGATCTTTTTATTCTTTTGATCCTGTCTCACAGTCACCATATACTTTTAGCTCACTAGCACTCATCTCGTAACTTTTTCAACTAAATCTCCCTCATATCAGTCTCATATTCAATCAAATTTGATAATGATTATAAATCCAGAAATAATTCAGTTTGAGACTCTGACCCTTCAAATTCCCTCTCATTTACATTTTAACTCAACACACCCCTTTTCAAGATCATCTCAATGATCAAGAAACTCAAGTAGCATCTAAACCCCTTTCCGATGACTAGCCTTGGGTATGTTTTTTGGGTAGGTCCTTCCGATTATCGATTGACCATTGAAACTATAAAATTCCTACCACACGTGAAAAAATATATATCCTACGCTGAAATGATGTTGTCAGGAGCAAAAACAATTAACTCCGAGTTCTAAACTGAATCGTTTAGAAGTCAAACAAATAAAGTACAGGTTCTGAACTGAGGTATTCAGAAGCTAAAACATAAATGTTTCTATTTATGAATGTCAATGAACAAATAAGAACGCTAAACAGATTGACTCAGTGAGCACAGTGTGTAATGAAATAAATGTTCAATTATTATTGAGAATAATTGTGAAGAACAAGTCACAATTATTATGTCGATAAGAATTGAATCACTGAAATGAAGTAAAGACAAAAATGAAAACAATTAAAGAATATCAAACGAGTGTATTTCCAGCGAATATGCAACAAATTTTTGAGACGTGGAAATAACTTTTTCAAGGAAAATATTACACATGGTAATCCAAGAATAGATTTTCAATCGGAAATAAACGAACACAAGTAACTTTCTCAAGCATAATATTACACGTGATATATAAATATTTTCCCCACAAAGATAGAAATACTTACTCCCCCTCAAACCAATCAAAATATGAACATGTGTTTGAATGATCGGAATTTAGCACGACACATGATAACCTATTAGACAAATTAAACAGATTTTGTTACCCATACCTTCATGGGTTCGTGCACATTAGTATATGTTTGAGGTATACTGTAAGATTCGAAACATCTGTTAGATGTTCTTACAGTAGATCTTATCACTGGGGAATTGGGGATAGAATAAGTACCATACAACTTGTTTGCATACCTTCAGTGTACAACGTAATCTGGTTCATAAGTTGACCAGGTCATGTTCTGTTCATTGAAATTGATTAACTGATTGAAAGAGTAAACATAATTCTTTGAATCAGTTGTTTTGTTATTTTGCACAGCTGCAGTTGATCTCTTTTTCTAAATCATCTTTCCCTACATAGAAGTGTTAGTATATGAACCATCAACTAAAGAATTATAGAAGAGATTAGAAGGACGAATCTGTTATGGTGATTTGATAGATGGTTTTAAAGAAATGTTTGGATGAGTTGAACTTGAACCAGTTTTTGAATTGTCACTAGCTTGGTCAGATAATTCAAGTTATTTCAGTTTTGTTTTCAAAGCATCTCTTTCTTCACCCATAAAATCAAATCGCATTTGCATTTTAGATTTCAGAAACGGATCCTTCACCATATCAGTTTGTATTTCAATTAATTGACTAGAAACTGCTGCTATCTTCTTCTCAAACATATTTTTTTCTTTCCTGAACTCCTTTTCTATCTCAGTCTCCTTTTCTATATTAGATTCAAGTCTCTTATCAACTTTCAAACTTGTCTTGTCATCTATCATTTTTTGTTCATGTCCATAAATCTTCTGTGACAAAGTAGTAACCTTTGATTAAAGAATTTTTCTTTCAACGTCAAAGTTACTCTTTTTTATCTGATAAATCTTTGAGAATAAGAGCATTCTTCTTCATAAGAGTCTTTTTGTCAGAAGCAACAGTGTTTCTCTCTTCTTCTACCAATTTCTAAAGCTCGGTTATTTTCTTCTTTATCTCAGCAATATTGATTTGATCAGAATCAACTTTTTTCTCATTGATTGAATCTTTCTGTAAATCAGAAACCTTCTTGTGAAGCTCATAGCAGTCTTTTGTTCAACTGCTGATAATTTCTGAAGATCAGAAATCCTTTTATTTAGCTCTGTAGCTTGTGTAGCCGACTCTTTCCTTTCTATCTCAAACTTTTCTCTTTTAGATTGAATGACTTGTTCAAAATCATACACTTGTTTAGATAACTTTCCGATATTGATCTCAAAAGATTTGATTTTACTTTCAAAACTTCTCTTTTCAGTCACCAATTTGATATTTTCATCTATAAGAATTTTTTCTCTTCTCAAACTTCTTTTCTAAATCAGATTTATATTCATCTTTCTTTGTAATCCCATACTCAGAATAAATCCATTTGTCATGCTCTAAATTATTAATCCTTATCTGAGATCAACATTTTTCTTTATCCTCTCAATATTTCTATTTAACCTATGATCTTGATATTTGTTAGAAGTTGGATCTTCATAAAATTCCTCTACTCGAGCTTGTAACGCCTTCAAGTTTGTGCAATCATTTCTCAAATTCTTAGTCAGCTCTGTACAGTCAATACAATCGACTTTGAGCTTATAGATCTCTTTCTTTTGACTTGCAGCCTGATCTTGCAGAGAGGATATCTGAGAATTCAAATCAGTAGTTGACATCGCTATCAAATACGAATGATCGGTAATCAAATGATTTGCAGAAGATTTGAAAAACTTTGATAATCAAGTAAATGCGAAAAACAAACTTGAAAAGTCAACTCTCGAGAAAAAGTCAACCGTAAAAGTCAAACCCCGAGAAATTTTAAATTTTAAAATATATTTTTGAAGATAAAATCTGAAATATAACCCAAAAAGTCAAAATTTGAAAGGGAAATTTTGGAAATCTCGTTTTTTTTTTGTAAAACCGTATCTGAGGGTTCGTGTGAAGCTGGGATTAAAATTGGGAAATTGGCTTAAATGACCATTTGAACAAAATTATTGTACATAGTATCCATCTCTCTCCTCATTTGACAAAAGTAACCAAAACCTCCGTTAAAAGCAGCTGAAACCTTCGTTAAAAAACGGAGGTTGTAAAACGACGCCGTTTTGGTGGGAATTAACGGAGGTTTTCATGCAAACCTCCGTTAATTTAACGGACCTTTTTAAATAATCGAATTAAATTTAAACGGATAAACCTCCGTTAATTACGACCTAAACCTCCGTTAATTACGACCTAAACCTCCGTTAATTACCCAAAACCTCCGTTAATTCACCTTAAACCTCTGTTAATTAACCCTTAAACCTTCGTTAATCACCTTAAACCTCCGTTAAATAGCCTTAAACCTCCGTTAATTTTCCTTAAACCTCCGTTTAATAGCCATAAACCTACTTTAATTATCCACGGCGATGACAGGTATCGATACCCGGTTAAAACCCTAATTCTTTTACCAAATAAATTGTGGTGGACCCGATAAAACTCTAATTTTTTTACTGAATTTATTTGATAAATGTCTCACGTCCACCACAATTTATCAGACTTTTTACCATTTATTGTACAAAATTACTTATATAAATAGTAATAACACTGTATTTTTCAACAGAGTACTAATTTTAATTGCTGAAAGGGAATCAAAGATGCACAAAGGCTTCAATATTCAGTAACTTTTATCAAATTATTTTGTTTGCACTCTACCTACTGACATTGAAAGGAAATGCCAATAATTAAATTTTTATCAGATTTTTTGTTTTCAATTTTCATAAGAGTTGTAAAAGAAAGGGAAATTTCTATATATAAGAGGCACTTTCTCATTCCAATTAAAAACCACATTCTGATTAAATTCTAGACAACCAACAACCATTTTCTTCAATCTTTCATTTTCTTGTTTCTTTGATTTACATCATGAGTTCTTCAAATTATAAAATTAAGTTGCGTATTTCTGGTGGGGGTTCGTGGCAATAAATCAATCAAACGTGGCAGTATGTTACTGATCAACCGTTGCACCCGGTCAAGGTGCCATCCAGAATGACGCTTTCGGAGTTGCTTCAGTATGCATGCCATAAATGTGAAGTTGTCAATTCAGTTGGTATGATTACAATTGCGTAAAAGTTAAATAACCACGATCATATTTATCGTTTGGAAAACGATGATCATGTTGCGGGTTTCCTTGAATGGGCTGCTAATTTAAATGAAGCGCCAACAATTTACGTCTATGATGTACCGTATCATGGTAATGACGAAGAAGAAGAAGGAGGGGGAGAATAAGGAGAAGAAGGAGGATTAGGAGAAGAACAAGTAGAAGAAGAAGAAGAAGAACAACAACAACAAGAAGAACAACAACAACAAGAAGAACAACAACAACAAGAAGAAGAAGAAGGAGAAGAAGAATAAGAAGAAGGAGAAGAATTGAACCCCGATTCATATGTTTTCTACCTGGGTATAACTGATAGTGATGAAGAACCAACAACAAAAAGGAAATCAAAAAAGTTAGTTGCCGGGAATAACGAATGTCAGTTCCACGGAGATGTTTCATGTATTAAAGGTGGATGACGTGCACACCTGCTCAAAGACGCAGTTGCATCACAGGCACCGTCAAGCAACCATAATGGTGTTAGGTAATTTAATTCTACCTAAAGTGCAGGATAGTGGCAGGAGACTCCGTGCAAAAGACATCATAAGCGATATAAAACATCAGTATAATATTAATATTGAGATCTGCCAAGCATATCGAGCGAAATATTATGCAAAAATGTTGGTGCAGGGTGACCCGGGTGATTCTTTTGCCCGACTACCTAAGTTTTTCGATCATTTATATCTCCGTTATCCTGGTACGGTGACAAGGATTGAGACAGATAGTCATGGACGATTTGAGATGTGTTTTGCTGCTCTTGGTTGTGCGGTAAGTATAATTTTGACATTTTGAATATAACTTTGCACAACTATGTAATTTAATTTTCTAATATGTGAACCACTTAATTTTCAGATTGAGACGTTTGTATCGTATTTGCGTCGGGTTCTTATCATTGATTATGCTCATTTGAAGAGGCCTTATTTGGGAACAATGTACTTAGCGGTTGCTATGGACGCAAATAACCAAATCGTGTCGGTCGCTTTCGGAGTAGGTAGATCCGAGAATGGAGAGGGGTGGACTTGGTTTTTGTCCATGTTGAAGCAATGTATTGGAGAACTATCCGATTTGGTTTTCATATCAGATAGGCATGCTGCAATAAACCAAGGAATTACCATCGTGTTCCCAAGGGCACATCATGGGTTATGTTGTCGCCACCTGGAGATGAACATAAAAACCAAAGACCCCGGGATTAAGAATAAGAAGAATCTATATTGGAAGACCTGCCAAGCGTATACGTTTGACAATTTTGAAATGCGTATGTTAGCTCTACGAGCCGCTTTACCCGTAGGATGTACAGTGTTGGACCGGCTTCATCCAGAAAAATGGACAAGGGCGCATTTTAAAGGAAAACGCTACAACATAATGACTTCCAACAGTGCCAAGTCGATCAACGCACTGTGCCGTTATGCTCGAAAGATGCCAATTTGTGGCCTTTTCGAGTACTTTCGAGACTTCCAACAAGAGTGGGTTGTTCCAGAGCAACCACTAATGATAGTTCGTCCACTCCAGATAAAGAGAGCTGCTGGAAGACCTAGTGAACATGCTCGTATACCTTCTCGTGGTGTGGATCCCATCCGGAAGAAATGTAGTAGTTGTGGTCAAAGCGGGCACACTAAGAGAACATGTACATATCGTGCATGGGCAAATGTGGGTAGTCAAGGAACATCAGGAAGCCGACAAATCCAACCACTATCGACCCCGGATAATCATGGAAGTCGTGGACATTATACTTTTGATCTCAACGATGATCTCAATGAGTATTAAACCATGTTTGTAACCTTTGAGGTCGAAAATTAAGGTGTTAAAAAATGATGTTTACTTTCACAATTATATGAATTATGTTACTATTGTCGAATTAAATAACATAAAATAACCAAGTTTACAATATAAAAACAACCATTTAGATAGAGGAAACATTAATATTTCGTCGAAATTAATGATTTACGTCTGACAACAAACAAACAACACCGAGAAATAAAGAACATGAAAATGGTAGTAGTGCACACATTTAAAACAAACAAATAACACAAAGAAATTTAGTAAGGATACATATTCTGGCATTGGATGATCCACTTAGCCTTTTCGTTGATCTTGTCCTCTAGAACATCGTATTCTTCTTTGATTTCCCTTACCAACATTTCCTCTGTCCTGATTGTTTGCTCCAGAACATTTCCTCTTTTTCAAATTGTATATCCCTGTTCGTGTTCCATTTCTCCCCAAGCGCTCTGATCTCCTCGTCCGCCTCCAAAATAGCGGCCTTCATTTTTGCCGGCATGACTTGAGAGGCCGGAGGGTTAGCAAACCTGTCTAAATACAAGGGTGGTGCATTGTATGGAGGTGTGTTCATGTAGTTAAAACATGCAGATTCGTCATCAGCGCACTCCTCTTCGGTTATTGGATGCTCGGCGTTAGTTCTCCGATACATTGCCCACTCCTCTGTCGTTGACGGCACTTTCCAACTACGCCTGTACGTTCCATCATTCAAAGGTAATGCTTGTTTCATTTTTGAGCGAGAACTTCCAGCCTTGTTTGCCGAGGTCTTCTTTCCAGATCGGTTGTTTGCAGACATGGTGTTTTCCAAATCTTCTATAAGGTAGGAAACGATTGATAGCAAGTTGTGTGATACTACTTCAGTACATACCACCTATTTATAGTTGTGAAAAGGTTAAAATGGTAATTTTCGGATGTCGATTTGGTCAAGATTCGTCTAGAAAAGGCTTATAGATTCGTCTGCAAAAGGCTGACAGATTCGCCTGAAAAAGGCTGACAGATTCTCCTGAAAAAGTCTTAAAAAGACGACCGACAAAGGCTGTAATATTCGCCTGAAAAAGGCTGACAGATTCGCCTGAAAAAGTCTGAAAAAGTTAAAGTGATTCGCCTGATAAAAGCTTAAAGATTCGTTGGTGCTATGATGACTGGTTCACCTTATAAAAGCTTCAAGTGTCTCATAGTATTTTATTACCTTTCTCCCATAGCTGGAAACACATCATCTTCGAACCCCCGCTCTTGACAGATAATGCCGGAAAGGATGAAACGATCTGTACAAAAAGCAGAAGCTGAGATCGAAGAAATCTCTGAGAAGTGGAAAAAATTGTTGCGCAAGAAGGAAAAACTACTGCAAAGGATGGAAGCAAATAGTGCGGACATACATAGGTTGAAGAGGGAAATCAAAGATAAGGAACATCGAATTAACCACGACAACCTAGAAGTCGACAAGATTGTACGAGACTTCGCCGTGCTTCAAGCGCAGGTAAACGAGAAACATAGTTGGATCGAGCAATGTAACACATTCTACCCTTAAATGGTGTTATCGTACCTTGGGTTTCGTATTTTGGCTGCAGCATGTTATGTTGAACTTTGCTTTATAATAAAACAGTTTGATTAATTTTGTGTTCTTACGATTTATTTTGTGCTATTATTAAAGTCATAAAACATAATTTCTCATTATTGAACATGAACATAATAAACAATTATTGGAAACACACGTGAAGTGAAACGTAAAGCCCAATAACATCAGCCAGTTGTTAAAATCCTTTCTGCTTCACCCTAGGTTATGCTTGCACCATCCCTTTCCAGGTACACTTCAAGCGGGGTTGGTTCACACTGAAAATAATTAGTTATATCCCAAACAGAGTGGTCATCCACGAGTTCTTTCAATCCAGTGTCCATGTCTGCTTCTAGTGGTTTGAATTACATTTGCATACCAGCTCGTTCGTGTTCGTCATAACCAAGTTGAGCCATTAATTGATGCATGTGTTCGAGACAAATACACTGACCATCTACTAGGTCAACAAATATTTCCATGTCGTTCACATACGACCTACCGGGGGGTGGTGTGAAAGTTCCGTTATGACGGACCTTCATAATAAATATGAGAGGACCGTCGTCTGTTGAAAAATTCGCCATACGTAAAAAAAGTTAGAATTTTTTTGAATATAGACAATTTAATTATGGACATTAAAAATATTACTAACACACGAGGTCTTCTATCCATTGCGGCAGCGGTTCAGATGTACTTCTAAGTCTGCAAAAGCGTTGTATTTCAAAATGCATCTTTGTAGGAATTGTTAGTTAGGAAGATGTGAATTACTACTTCATCATAGCAGCTACTTATAGTCGTGAAAATGTCCATTTGAATTCACGGGTGTGTATTTGGTCAAAAGATTCGGCTGAAAAAAGTCTACAAGATTCGTCTGAAAAGGCGGTGTATTCACGGGTATCAAAAGGCTGTGTATTCACGGGTGTGTATTTGGATGTATTATAACATACTTTTTATAAATATAAGAAATAAAAAATCCTTAAAGTTACAAATTTAGAAATGTCGTAAACACTACAAAATGTCCTAAACACGCGTATCCCAAAATACATCAGCCACTTGGTAACGCATTTTTCTCGACGTTTGAGTCATTGTATCATGGGATGCGATAAGGCCATTCGCCAACAAAGAGATCATTTGACATGCCAAAGGACCAGAATCACCGAGAAATCCGTGTTGTGGTACGTTAAGCGCCTGGATATATGAGAGGGACCCCACACGCTGAGCTCGACTTGTTTCACCAATAATCAATAAAAAATCTTCAAGACGGACCCCAAAAGCATTCAACCATAATCTCATTGGCCTTTTATAGGTTTCCCCGATGTTGGAGTCGTATATTGTGATTTTCATTTCATCTAAATTCAAGTCGCCGACCACCCAATGTTCGTTCAGGATACATATTGGCATTATGACCTGGAATAAAAAATGTTAGATCTCAAAATTTGTGAATCTAATTGATGACTATTAATAAATAAATAAAAGTTATTTTTGTTTCAATACCGAATGAATTTTCGCCCATGCTGCCATCCTTCCCTTGTCATTCTACCATCAGCCTGTTGTATGGCTGAACCGGCATCGTGCTCGCACAACTTCTAAAAGAAGTCGGTAGACATAATCGTCCATCTACTGAGATCATTTCGACCTGACTGCACCATTTTCGCCCACGCCTCTACATGCTATTAATAAAACAGAAAATATTAGACATGAACTACGTATTACAACCAAATTTATAATTAAAACTATAAAACTAACCGAGCTTAAGTACAACCCTTGCCCTTCTTCTCCCAGTAATGCACACCACCATGCCGGAGTGAGTTCAATCGGTAACAACGAAATCCTGCACGTTTGTGGCAACGCTCCCGACCTGTATAATCTAAGGACTTCCGACTCAAAAGTGGTCTGAAGATTTTGAACTTGGGTTCGACCTCTAGCATTGCATCTACCTCTAGGTGCACCTCTAGCATTGCCTCTAACTCTCGGTGCACCTCTATTTCCTCTAACTCTAGCGGCATGAGTAGTAGTAGGCGGTAGTGCTGTATAAGGGTCTACTACAAATCGGCCCCCTCTAACTTCGCGGTGCGGCCTGCCCTCTATCTCCAGAGTCTGAAACATGTCTGCGCCATGCCGCATGGATGAGTTAGGCATGCCAAGCGGCATGGATGAGCTATAGGGATGAACCGGCTGCGTAATGTAATCGAGATATATTGTCAATATATATAGTTTCATACGGATAACGTGAATGAATTGCTTAAATTCGGTTGTATAAGTTACCGTATGGAACGACTGTGGCATGGAAAACGGAAATTGGGAGCTTGAAGGCGTGTCCTCCAAAACCAGCAAATCAAGGAAACTGGTTTCCCTGGGTGGTGGCTGTGGCGCGTCGTATGTTGGCATCTAGGCACGAATAAAAATAGTTAACCAATTTGTATATATTGTTTTTTAAGTTTGTAAATTATATATAAATACTCAAATAATGCATTATTAAAAGTACATGCATGTGTCCGAAAACGATTACCATATGACATGAAACGGTCCTCAACCGACTGCTTCCACTCTTGAAATCCATCCAGGGATATTTGATGAGCTTGGTGAACACGCTCAAGCTCTGAAATGCGACGAATACCAGGCATGTACTGATTCAACTCAGACCATGATTTTTGATGAGTTTGCTGAATACCCTCAACAACCACCAACCTATCCAGATACTCAGAATGAGGGTCCGAGTGATGTGATCCATGGTGCTGAGATTCATGGCTCTGATAACCCTCATGATGGGATCCATGGTGCTGAGATCCATGGCCCTGGCTCTGATGGTCGGAGTGATGGGATCCATGGTGCTGAGATCCCTGGCTCTGATGGTCCGAGTGATGGGATCCATAGTGCTGAGATCCCTGGCTCTGATGGTCCGAGTGATGGGAACCATGGTGCTGAGATCCCTGGGGATGATGAGCTACGTGTTCAACGTGGACGCCCGTACCCGCCCTAAAATAACTGAGGTTATCGACATACCACTGTGATGCAACCTCCATGGGCTCTGGTTGGACATTGTAGAGTGGTTGCATACTCGTCGACACATCAATGATCCTCATGACGTGGGTAAGTTTTAACATTTTTTGCAACCGGGTCCAACGAAGTGCCCTCGGGTACACATTATCTTTTCTGGTGAAGTAGTAGTGGCAATATGGAAACGTTTCTAAAATCCATATCTGTGAATTAAAATGTCAACAATAATTAAATGACAATAATTAAATATGAAATACATGTAAATTGTATAAATATTTAAATGACAAAAATGAAATATTTAACTAACCTTCAAAGAAAATAAGAATCCCATTATCGTGAAATATTTAAACAATTATACATCTGATTGACTGTAAATTTCCTAATAACTGACCCCCATGGATAACTGTTCCAAAATTCCATTTTTTTTATCGCCATCAACACATATTTTGAAACTTTCATTGTCTTCTGGCGGCCAAGAAAAAGAACATATGAACTACCAGCATCAAACACACCCGGACGACATCGTTGTCATCCTTACCGTCATTCTCTTCAATACCATTAAAAAATGTCCACACCTGGTCCAACTTAGGCGTATTATCACCAAAAACCCTATAAACGAAACCATCCCTAACCGAAGGTTCAATCGTAATACTTCCTAAACGAAGCCCCATCACCAAACTGAATTCCTCCCGACCAAAATGAAGCTGATGCGGTTCAAACTGGAAATACATCTCTTCCTCACTTGCATCAATGGGGAAGATCTGATGCTGAAAAAACTTATAGAGGAACACAGGATCCGCAGTAGTGTCAGATAGATCCAACCATGTACCAAAACACGTATTATTGAATATGATCGTCCTTTCATGGTTTAACTTCTCCTTAATCTCCTTCATGAGTGATACTTTTGCCTTCACAGTACTCGAAGGTAAACTATCATCCTCGGCCTGCATAAATATTATTAAAAATCTAATTAGTACATTTTGATTTATAACTTAAATGATTATAAATTGTATTATAATTATTACTTTTCGTTAGTTCCGTTAAGATTTGTTATAATTTTAGTCTTTTTTTCCGTTAGTTTTTTTAACTTTCTGTTTTAACAGTTTTAGTACCTGTAATTTGAAGTAAACGTAAATGTCATTGTTTTCAATTTTTATATAATTTTAAACGTAAATGTCAATGTTTTCATTTTTTATAAAATTTTCATTTTAAAAATGTTATTGTTTTCAATTTTTATAAAATTTTCATTTTTATACAAGTTTAAACGTAAATGTCATTGTTTTCAATTTTTATATAATTTTTATTTTTATATAATTAATTTTAAACGTAAACAATATTACGAAGTTTTTATTACATTAGATCAAAATAAAGTCAGTTATTTTTTAGGATTGCTAAACATACAATAAAACTCCCTTCATTATTCAAATTTAAAATTATATTTTATATTTTTATAATTATTTATTTGTTAAATATGCTAAATAACTAAAATATGTTTTTATACTTACACTTTATACACCATTCTCTTATTAACATACATAATTACATGTTAACTAAAATACATATTTTCCCTTCAAATAACATATATAAATTTCATACAAAATTCCTATATAACATACAAAAAATATTAACATAAAAATATATAATTACATGAAAACACACGAATGAACAAATATTAAATAAAACTAACTTAAATAATATACATGTAAATTGTAAATATTAACATAAACTAACCATTTCGTAAACGTGTGTAATTCCTCGCTGTCAAAAACATGTGGTGGTCCTCAAACGTGGCAGAGATGAGATTGAAGGTGGTCCTCAAATCTTTTTAACTTTCTGTTTGTTGTCGGGGATGAGAGTAACGATGGTGAGGATTAAAGTAAAAATGGTGAAGATAAGATTAAATAGAGTAAAAATGGTGAGAATTAAAAATGGTGGGGTAGAAACAAAATGAGAGTAAAAATGGTGAGAAGATAGTAATTTCTTGTGACCTTCAAAGAAGAGAAACAAAATGAGAGTAAAAATGGTGGGGTAGAAGAAGAAGATAGCAAGAGAGAAAACACAGCCGTATGGGTTTCCTGGAGGAGGGAGGCGGACAAAATGAGAGTAAAAAAATTAGGGTTTTTTTAGGTTTTTAACCGGGTATCGACATGTGTCTATTTAAAGGAGGTTTAAGGCTATTTAACGGAGGTTTAAGGATAATTAATGGAGGTTCAAGGCTATTTAACGGAGGTTTAAGGGTATTTAACGGAGGTTTAAGGTTCAATTAACGGAGGTTTAAGGTAATTAACGAAGGTTTATCCGTTTTAATTAAAGTCGATATTTTAAAAACTTCCGTTAAATTAACGGAGGTTTGCATCAAAACCTCCGTTAATTCCCACCAAAATGACGTCGTTTTACAATCTCCGTTTTTTAACGGAGGTTTCAGCTGCTTTTAACGGAGGTTTTGGTTACTTTTGTCAAATGAGGAGAGAGATGGATACTATGTACAATAATTTTGTTCAAATGGTCATTTAAGTCAATTTCCCATTAAAATTGGATATGCGAAGCTTCAGATCAAACTTTGAGCGAGGCTCGAATATGCATCATGCGAGATTACTGTGTGAGGCTCGGATAAGGCTTGTGCGAGGCTTGGGTAAGCTCGGATGATACTATGCGAGGCTCGGATAGGCTCGGATGAAACGATGCGAGGCTCGGATACCTTCGGATAAGCTTTGTCCGAAGGTTTACTGTCCACTTGCTTCTTTATCCGAAGTCTATGAACATAGGCTTATCTGAGGCTAAGAACATAGGCTTATCCGAAGGCTATGAATTATGCCTATCCGAAGGCTAAGAACATGAATAGTAAACTCGAACTTTTTCGAACAAAAAACTTCGATTTTGAACCTAAATTTATCTGAATGAGCTGAAATTTTGATATGATACTCGCAATACTACCAGGAACAACTTTATTTTTGGTCGTATACCAAAATATAACTAAATCCATGAATTCAGATCCAAAACAGTAACTTTTTCTTCAAAAACAAAAAACCATGATTTTGATCCTAAAACCCAATCTAATATGATCTAAACCTCAAATACAATCGAGTAATCCTCTATCAAAAAACTAATCTTGCAAGCCTAAATTCGGTCAAATTCAACCACAAAATCTTCCAAATTGATCAAATTCACATTTTCTTGAAAACTCCAAAAATATCAAATTTCTTCTTCAAATCTTTATCAAATCTCTTGATTCCCGCTCTGATACCAATTGTTAATTACAGATATATCTAATAGCAATGAATCTAATCAATACTATCAAGAACACAATCAATGGATCTTCAAATTGTCAAATAAATTGAATATTTCTCTCTCTATAACCTCTCTCTCCCTATTACAAGATGAATATGACAATGAAGGTTCTTAGTCAAAGTACATTGACAAAGGGTATTTATAGCCCTACTCTATACAAAGAGTAAAATACAATTAAGCATAATGTTGACTTTGTTGACTCCCTATGTTGACATTGTTGACTTCAACTTTGTTGGAACCCAGATCCCTTTCTAAATAGTTAATTGAGAGATTTGAGAATCAAAGTATAAGCGGAAGCAATTCAAATAAATTAACAACAATAATTATCAAACAAATAGTAAGTAAGAAGAGATGAAGAACATACTGAGATTGTATTGATAACCTTGAAGATCAATTACAAAATACAGGAATAAAATGCACAATATGATCTCCAAAAGTATGTTTTCCAATCGACAACTTTACATTCAAAGACTTAATCTATTTATACTATTACAGTGAATAAAGTCAACAATCTAACCAGTTACAAACTGACATGTTAGCAGGTAGGAGCGTATAAAAGAATTCAGTTGTAAACGGAGATGCATGAGGTAAGAGTGTGTCACGTCATATCATACTTCCATCTTATGGTTCATACTTCTTAGGTCTAACAATCTCCCCCTAAGTATGAAACCAGAGTTGTGGAATATGATCTTTGTTTTGTCTATCTTAGAGTGGATCAACTGTTGAAATGATCTTTGAGATTCTGTCGATGATTCCTTTGAGTTTTAAGAGACCATCAAGTCTTTTCACCATCCTCTCAGTTACTTCAGGATCATAGTTGTTGATATCAATAGAGATATAACATTTTGCAACGTATACAACTTCTGATGAATACTTGTGTGCTTCTTTGATCCTGAAGAAACTCCTTTTATCTTGCTTTTTGAAGATAACCCCTTCTTCTAGGTTAATCAATACTCTGCCGATTTTTAGAGAATTGATACCTTCTAAGTCTATATTAGGAGCAGAGATTGCAAGATTATCAACATTGTAATTGATCCCAATTTGAAAATCTACTTGTCTCTTGTATTTGATGAGTGATTTCATGCATTGAATGATCCGAGAGTAGGCAACTTGATCTTGGTTATCACTTCTTTTGGTCATCTAAATCTTCATGATATTTTCCAAAAGGAAAGATGGACAGTAAATCGTTATCACAGAAGTAATAAGTCTTATTGTCTTCTCTAATTACTTCATATATGGTGTACCAAATCTCTGTCTGTTCAAATGGAGTATGCTTGATGGCAGAAACTCTCTTGATTGGCACTATTGTGTAGACATCCTTTCTGGCTTGCCTGTGACTCATGAATTTATCTTTTTCAGCATCACTAACATTGTACCCGTTTGAGAAGTTAGGCAGCATAAGATAGATCTTTTGATCTGTAGGAGCATACATGTATGTTTTTGTTACTTCCATAATTGGAAGATCAATTTTTCCAAGTCTCTGCAGTTTTTCTCTATTTTCAGCTGCTCGACTTGATGATACTTCAGCAGTTGCTTTTTCAGCTCTTTCTTTTTCCATTTCTGCTTGTGCTCTTGCTTTTTCTGCAAAGACCCTTTCAGCTTCAGTTCTTGCATGGAGTTCAGCTTCTATTCTTTCTTCTTCTCTTCTTTTATTTAAGGCTTCAACTTTAGCTTTTGAAAGCTTCAGCTTTAGCCTTGGCAATCTTAGCTTTAGGAAGTTCTGCTTCAACATCTGGAGGGTAGGGAACACTTCTATTATTGCCAATGACATCCAAAAGAAATTGGGCCATTTCTGGATCCTTAGGAAGAGTGCCGGAATGTGTGGCCAGAGGTCTTGGAGTTAGAGGTGTTTGTTTTGAAGATAGAGGTGCAGATGGAGATGAGGCAGAAGCTTTTCCTTTATCTTGAGAAGAAGTATCAGTGCCCATAGCAGTTTTAGCCTTCTTGGATTCTGGCATTTTCTCCCCCTTCTGAGAATCAGGATCCTGATCCTCATATCTTTTTCTTTTGAGTTCAGACTTTTTGCATGCCCTCTCTTCCTTAGCCTTCTGTTTAGCAGCGAATGTAACAGAGAGAGAGCTTACCATTAAAGATAATTGAGAAATAGAGGACTCGAGAGAAGTGAGCTTCTGGTCCACATTTGAAGTGCTGGTAGTGGTTTTTGAGACATATTTGGAGATGAGAGTATTAATTCTGTCGAGCATGGCTTTCTGAAAGACAGCCATGTCGGACTTCATCACCAGGGATGATCCAGAAGAGTCTTTAGAGGGTTGGACAGCCTTAATGATCTTCTGAAGATTTGCCACTAAGGAGCCATATTCGTCAACAGAGATGGTGACCTCTAGAGTTGGAATTTCATCAGGAATAAAGAAGATAGCGTCAAAGTTGGCCTGGATGCCTTTGTGCAGAGAAGTAAAATGATCAGAAGCCTGTGATCGATGAGCTTCTGCATTTGTAGAGATAAGCTCTCTGAGTGCCTCCAGAGTTCAAGTATGATGAGTTTGTTCAATTTGGATGGCAAGAAGAATGGCATTGTGAGAATCCAACGATAATTTTAGATCTTCCACAGATCTCTGAAGTTTATCACCAAATGCCTGAAACGCTGCATTGGTGATGAACTCAGAATGTATAACCGGTGTATCTCCAACACATGGAGCCCCTTTACTCTCGCGTTCAGATAGGCCTGATTTCACACATGTGTTGACGTTGAGTGTGGAGAGACTTCCAACCTGTCTTCGAGGGATGTTATTAACAGGCACCTCATCGATTGTTCGGATTATCTCAACAGAGTCCTCATCATCAGAGGATGAGGTGCTGAAGACAATGTGCTTACCTTGATGAAGTGTAAACACTCTGGTAAGTGGTGCGTCCTGTTGCTGTAACCCCTCTGATGGGATTTCCTCAGCTTCTAATCTATCAGAAGATATGGACTTATCTTCTAAGGTTCCTATGACAGTGTTGGTCACAAAGACAACAACATTTGGTGTGGATTGATGAAGAGGATGTGGTTTCCCCGGTAGTGCGTGATGCAGAAGATTGAGAAATATCCTCTGATCGGATGGTTTCTGGGTGATTTGGACTGGGTGGTCCTTGGTCAATGAGAGTAGATGTGTTGGCATCTACCTCAGCATATGTGGTATCCCTTTGGAAAGAAGGAGAGTTGCGCTCATATGTGTCTCTATGGACATCTTCAGTACCCTCTTGCATTAAGAGGTTAGCATGGGTAGAAACACTCGGTTGTGCACTCTGATTCTTTTCAAACTCAGCCTCACGTGACCCCTCACTTCCTACATTTGGCTCTAAGTGCTCTGGGGTAGGTATTCTCTTTTCTGAGAATACCATAGAGCGTTTATAAGATAAGAGATAGAGAGAGGAGGGAGGAATAAGGTCGAGCATATACCTGGAGAGTTCCCTTGGAGATGAGTAACCGTTGACATCGATAGTTTCTTTATGGGAGCTCATGGATGCTATCTTGCAAAATGGTTGAAGCAGAGGAGCTTTAAGAGCACCGATCGCTGGGTAGGTGAACAGGGACAGAAACCTGGGAAACATCAGGGCAGGAAGGGGTTTTCCTTGATTTTGGAAGGATATCTTAGTGTTAACAGCTGCTTTTATCTCTTGAAAGATGAGGCTGGCATAGTCCAGGGGTCGGTTAAAGTACATTCCATACATGATTGTAAGGATGTTTCTGCTGGCTTGGTCTAGGGATCCAATCTTGCATGTAAGACTTTTGTTGAGGATGGAGATAAGCGTGTTCCACATTGGGGGCAGTTTTTGCGTTTAAATTCAGAGAGCTTGGATAAATTCTCATTATACCGCAAGAAGTGAATAAAGGAGAGAAGAGCTTCAGATGTTGGATTTTGGTCTAGGTCAGGGTTTGGCACAATTCCACCATCAACTTCAATTGTAGGAGTAGGCAAGTGAAAATACCTAGCGATCTTCTTCTTAGTGATAGGTACTTCCACAGCATCCTCAGGCTCATTAGGATGGCTGAAATTTCCATGCAGTATGTCATCTTCTGCAATGTACATAGACTGCCATACCTCTTGGACATACAACTCAGGAAAATTTGGATTGCCCAAGGTTAGGGCACGGTTTAGTTAATGTTGTTGAAGAAATTCAACCAGGATTCTGAAGTCGGTCAGATATGTGTTGGGATCGAGGAGAACCTGCACATTGTTTGCCTTCAAAGGCAGTTTGACAATTGGAGCACTATCCGCCATGGAGTCAACAAGACGACCTTCGTCATCATTGAGATTTGTAAGACCAAGTCTGGAAGCCATTGATGGATGATTAGGAATGCTTGAGAGAATTTGAAAGCAGGATAGCAATTACTGTAGAAATTGCGTGGAAGAAGATGAAGTACTGTATTTGGGGTTTATATATGAGAGAAAGTTTGGGTGTAATATGGAATGAGAAGGGGTTTTTTTTTAATTTGGGGAAAAGGAAAAATGATTCAGTTATGCTGATGTAATCACGCAGGCGTGTAGTCATGGAGTCACACGATGAAAGACACGTGTAAAGCAGAAAATCGTGTAAATGATGACTTAGCATAGGTTTGATGAGTCACTAAAGGGTTTATCTAAGTTAAACCGATTGATTATCCCAAAAAAAAAATTAAAAAGAAATTAATACGAAAAATTAGTATTGAATCAAGAAAAATAATCATTTTAATTGATTAAACCAATTTTTGAGATTAAATCTTTTTAATGAATTTTAAATCAGACATTTGGAGAAATAAAGCGGTTTTGATCCAAATGAAAGTTTAATATTTATTGACAGATGTTTCCTAAGAAATTAAGAAATAATAAGAAAATTTTAATGTAACCTTGAAAGCAAGAGTTAATTAAAATAGACTTATTGATGTTAAAATTTTCAGAAGAAAAATAAGTCAACAGACAATGGGTAAAAAAAAATTTGACCCAAAAATGTCAAAAGAACAATTTTTCAAAAAAAGATTAAGTTAAATTTGAAAATTCTGAATTACCTTGACGGCAAGAGTTAATCAGAAGAAGGAGATGTAAAACAAACTTTTAAAGAAAGAGAGTGTTCAGAAGACAGCTAACAAAAGTTAGACTTAGTTTTTCTCCCCCTGGAAACAAGCTCGGAGCTCCCCCTCAAAAGTTGTATCATTCTCCCCCTTTGCTTTTCAAGAAATGCTTCCTTTCTGTTGTCACTTGGATATAAAGGAATAAAAAGCTTAAGAAACAGAGATGGTCAGAGACTTTTGAATGCTTATGGATAAAACTATCAGAAGCGATCAGAGGTCTCTGATCAGCTCTGAGATAATGAAAAATTAGATTTACATATTTATCATCCCCAACTTGCTGATTAAAAAATTAAAACGCTTCTCATGTAAAAATATCAGCCAGTTGGTAATCAGTAGAGACAAAATACATTTCTATTGTGCCCTTCTCTACGTGATCATTGATAAAATGATACCTGACATCAATATGCTATGTTTTGGAGTGCTGAATTGGGTTTTCAGTAATGGCAATGGCACTCTCTGAATCACATAGGATGGGAATCTTATCATATATCAGTCCATACTCTCTGAGTTGAGTTTTCATCCAAATAACTTGTGAACAGCAACTAGCAGCAGCAACATATTCAGCCTCTGCAGTAGATGTTGAGACACAATTTTGTTTCTTGGATGTCCAGCTGATAAGTCTATTTCCCAAAAGTTGACAGCTACCAGAGGTACTTTTTATGTCCAGCTTACATCCTGCATGATCAGAATCTGTATTTGCCATTAAATCAAACCCAGAATTTTTAGGATACTAGAGACCCAATGAAGGAGTTCCCTTTAATTATCTAAAAATTCTTTTGACAGCGGCCAAATGGAATTCTTTTGTATTTGCTTGATATCGAGCACAAAGACAGGTGGCAAACATAATATCAGGCCTATTAGCAGTTAAATACAGAAGAGAACCTATCATACCTCTGTAGCCCGTGACATCTACTGGTTTCCTAGAAGAATCAGGACCTAGCTTCATACTAGGAGAGATAGGTGTTTTCATAGGTGATGAATTTTGAAAATGAAATTTCTTTAACATGTCAGAAACATACTTGGCTTGGTTAATAAATATACCATCGGTATTTTGTTTAACCTGGAGTCCGAGAAAGAATGTTAGTTCTCCCATCATACTCATTTCAAATTCCTTTTCCATCAATGCAGAAAACAAATCTACTTCAGTTTGATGAGTAGAGCCAAATATTATGTCATCCACATAAATTTGAACAATAGTTAACATACTTTTGCCTCTTTTGATGAACAATGTGGTATCAATCTTACCTTTCTCATAACTTTTGCTAATCAGAAATTTGGATAAGCGTTCATACCAGGGTCTAGGTGCTTGCTTTGAACCATATAAAGCTTTGTCGAGAAGAAAGACGTATTCTGGATGTCTTGCATCTTTAAAACTAGCAGGTTGTTCAACATACAGTTCTTCGTTGAGATAACCATTCAGAAATGCACATTTAACATCCATTTGATATACTTTAAAGTTTTTATATGCAGAGAAAGACAGAAAATAGTCTTATTGCTTCAAGTCTTGCAACAGGGGCAAATGTTTCGTCATAGTCAATGCCTTCTTCTACGAGCCTTATTTCTGATCACAATTCCGTCTTCATCCTTCTTATTTTTGAATACCCACTTAGTACCAACAACAATTTTTCCCTTTGGTAAAGGTACTAAGTTCCACACCTTGTTGCGTTCAAATTGAAGTAATTCTTCTTGCATAGCTTCCACCCAACTTGGTTCTATCAAGGCTTCATGAACATGCTTTGGTTCGATCATGCTAAGAAAGTTGACATAAAATGCTTCATTAGCAGTAGCTGATTTTGTTTTAATACCCTCAGATGGACTACCAATGATGAGATCTGGAGTGTGTGATTTAGTCCATCTTGTCATCCTTGTTTGTGGTACGTGTTGAGCCAGAACTTCTGTTTCTGTTTCAGAAGATTGAATAACCTCATCTGGAATTGTTGAATCAGAATCACTAGTGCCTGAAATCTCCCCTTCAGATGAAGATACAGAAGTAGCTTTAGATGAAGATACTGGAGTAACTTCTGGACTGGCATGTGATGAGATTGGAGCAGAGATGACAGGGGAACTTGCTGCAGAAACAGTAGGACCAGATAGAGTTATTCCAGAGGTGTGAAGAACTTCAGGAATACTTAAGGATGGGGTACGAGGTATTTGTTCTGAAAATATTTCTTCGCCCAGAAAATCTTGAAAAATGGCATCGATCTCGAATTCTCTGAAGCCTGAAAGATAATCAGAAGTCACTGTATTAAGTTTAAGTTCTGAAGTAGAATAATCAGAAGTTAGTTGTGTCTGATCATCAAAATCAATGTTAATGCTTTCCATAACAGTCTTAGTACATAAGTTAAAAACTCGATAAACTCTAGAGTTTAACGAATATCCTAAGAATTTAGCTTCATCTGACTTTGGATCAAATTTGCCAAGTTTGTCTCTGTCATTTAAGATAAAACACCTGCAACCAAAAATATGAAAAAATTTGACAGAGGGTTTTCGTTTGTTGCTAAGCTCATAAGAGGTTTTGAGATGCCTCTTGACAATTATGGAACGATTTTGAGTGAAACAAGTAGTGGCTACGGCTTCTGCCCAGAAATGAATGAGAAGACCAAAAGCTGCAAGCATCGTTCTGGCTGCTTCTACCAGGGTGCGATTGCGGCGTTCAACTACACCATTATGTTGAGGAGTGCGTACAGCAGAGAAATTTTGTGTGATTCCATTTTCAACAAAGTATGCCTCAAGCTTGGCATTCTTGAATTCAGTACCGTTGTCGCTTCTGAGCTATTGAATCTTCTGATGTAGAAGAACTTGGATTCTGATCATCATATTCTGTGAAACGATAGGCACCTCTGACTTTTGTCTTACAAATGCGAGCCAAGTATACCTGGAAAATTCATCAATAAGTACGAGAATATACTTTTTACCAGAGAGACTCTGAATTGCAATGGGACCACAGAGATCAACATGTAACAATACAAGAATGATCACTCTTTGTTTTATGAGAAGCTCGTTTAATTTTGCCCATTTCACATGCAGGACAGAGATGATCTTTTTGAAAGTGAACTTCTGGAAGACCAGTTACTAACTTTTGTTTGACAAGCATTTCAAGAGAGTCAAAGATTAAGTGAGACATTTTGTGATGCCATAACCATGCAACTTCACTCTTTTTGGAGATAAGACAGAGAGTTTCCTTACCATCCTTGGATGTGAAATTCATCATATATAGATTACCTGTTCTGTCAGCTCTCCAGAGTTCCTCACCTGCCTTAGAAAATAGGTAACAATGTTTTTCATCAAATACCACAACGATTTTAGAATCACAGAGTTGACTTATACTTAGCAAGTTATGTTTCAATCCAGTAACATGAGCTACTTTTGATAAGGTAATATTACCTTCTTGTAAAGTACCGTAGCCCTTTATTTGACCCTTACCATTATCTTCAAACGTCACAGCTCCACCACTTTTGGCTTTGAATTGGGAGAGTAAGTTTTTCGTTCCAGTCATGTGCCTCGAGCATCCAGAGTCAAGATACCAGATATGCACACGCTGCTTCTATAATCAAACAGAGTTTTTTAGGTACCCATCGCATTATGGGTCCTTTAATGTTAGTTTTGGGTTTGTCAATTCTTTTAACTTGCTCTTGATTTGATTTAGCAGGGGGTTGAGGATTCTTCTTTGTAGTTTTAATCTTATTATTTTTCTTTTGTTTATTTTTGCAGTATGAGAAATTAGCATTTGACTGATCAGAGGTCCTCAAGAAAAATTGTTTTAATTTCAAGAACATAGAAAGACATTCAGAATTCTGAGACAGAAAATATTTCATTGAATTTTCATTAAGATAATGAGAACTACAATTTTTCTTAATATTGTCTTTTCTAGTATCAGTAGTTCTATAGAACGTCCTATCTAGACTAGACTTATTTTCAGAATCTGAAATGTTCTTAAGCGGAGGCTTCCTCTGATTTACCTTCTTAGGAGCATTCGAAGTTACTGAAACAGGAGCAGAGATATTAGATGTCCATTTTTCCTTTTGAACATAAGTAAACTTTGGAAGATTGGGTTTTGGAGACTGCTTATCTTTCAAACCTTTTTTGAGATTTTCTTTTTTCTCAAGTTCAAGACAAGATTTGGCTTTAATACACATCCCTATGAAGTCTGGATGAATAGATATAGATTTTCTCTGTCCTTTTGACGAAGCAGAGAGTATCGGTATGCCACTGAAATGAATTTCCAAAGATTCATTAGTATATAAGAAAGGGGCATCTTTATTTTTGATGACATCTGGAGACTTACTGTAAATAGATGAAGATTGATTTTCTAATTTAGAAAAGTATTTTTCAGAATTGTCAAAAAAATCTTCACTTTGATCATCAGTCTCCCAAGGATATGTGATTACTTCCAAATTATCTTGAGATTTAGAAAGATGTAAGTCTATTAAAGAATAAGGAACTATCTCTGGATTTTTCTTTAAAGAACTTTGCAAAGCATTTTCATGTTCAAGTTTGAAACATTTATCCAGAGTTGAGAGAATATCATTTTCAAAACTAAGTCGTAACTCTTCTTCTACTTGTGTAGGAATAAAAGCATCACCTTCTGGATTCAAAGTTATATGACCATTTAAACCAAATTTGAAAATATCATCCTTCTTCTGAATTTTATTCAGATCAACGTTCATTTTTCCAGATGTTATAATATTTTTGAACTTGAGTTTTCGTTGATGATGACCATTTTCATATTTTGATCGTTTGAAGATTGATTTTGCATATAAAGTTGGAAACACTGGCTTCTGTTCTTGTCCCATACAGAAGACAGAATCTAAGGTAGACCTTTTCTAACACGTGTAGGGATCTAAATCCTCAAAACCATGTCCAGATCTTCCTACTTGTGTATTAATTTTGTCGTGAACTTTTTGGGCATCCAAATATGTTTTGATTTGTAGCCTTTTATTTTGAAGTTCGACATGTAAAAATTCTCTCTCTTTTTGAAAATAATTTTTAAGTGCTACAGAATTTAGTCTGTCACTTTCTTTATCTCGAATCTCCTTATCTTTTTCTTCCAAAAGTTTCTTAAAATTTAAGTTCTCCTTTTTAATCTTAACTTCAGTAAGTCTTAGAGTCGTGGAAATCTTTTCTTTTTCAGTGCTTAGTTCCAGTTTTTCTTCAGTTAAAATATCCATCTCCCTTTTATAAATATCTCTTTCCCTTTGTGTGACGTCCGTCAAATTTAAGCTTCTAGATTAGTATTTATTAAGCCTTTGTTAGTGTTATTTTAGATAAGTTATAAGAATAGGAGTTAGTTAGATTTGATTGGCCGAAAAATTTCTAGAGTTCCCGCTAGTTGCTTAGAAAGTCCGGTTCGGACCCGTAATTATCTGAAACGTCCTATATAGTGCCAAATGCTCTAATTTATATCCAAATTACATAAAATATATAGTTTTAGTGTTTTAAATATAAAACTTTTATTTTTATAGAATTTAACCACTTTTGGGCTTTGCATTTTGAGGAAAAAGGTCAAAATAGAGAAAAATGACATTTTAAAATATTTTGGGCCTTACATTTATTTAATTTAGTAAAATAATATATGAAACACCATGGTTTTGGGTCCCCATGGCCGGCCTCCCCCCATACCCCACATATAAATACAATTTTTTTTCTAAAATCCCTCATTTTTACATTTAAAAATCAAGATTTTCCATTCTCTCTCTCTAAAAACTCAAGGGACACTCCAAGAGCATCTCCTTCATCCAAACTCCAGCCAAATTCAAGCTCATTTCATCATTAAAAATCAATATTCATCAAAGCCTTGAAGCTCTAGTCATCAATTAAACAAGATAACAGATTTACCCTCATCATTTCTTACAAATTTTGTTGAAAACCCTATTTCTATTATCTCGGATAGAAGTACTCGTTTTACGTCACAATTGCGGAAATCACTCCAAAAAGCATTGGGTACACAATTGGATTTGAGCGCTGCATATCTTCTTCAAACAGATGGACAATCGGAGAGAACCATTCAAACGCTAGAGGATATGTTGCGTGTGTGCGTAATAGATTTAGGTGGGAGTTGGGATACCCACCTGCCACTTGCTGAATTCTCCTATAACAACAGCTACCACACCAACATTCAGTGTGCGCCATACGAAGCCTTATACGGATGCAAGTGTAGATCACCACTTAGTTGGTCGGAAATTGGTGACAGGCAACTGACCGGTCCCGATATCATCCAGGAAACCACTGACAAGATCTCAATTATCAAGGAAAGGCTCAAGACAGTAAGAAATCGTCAAAAGAATTATGCGGATAGTCGGAGAAAGCCGTTAGAGTTCCAAGTAGGTGATAAAGTGATTCTGAAAGTATCGCCAAGGAAAGGACTAGTACGCTTCAGGATGAGAGGCAAATATCATTATTTGTTTGCAAAGAAATCCATTGAAAGTAGCAGTCATTAAATTTCGGGACGAAATTCCTCTAACAGGGGGAGACTGTGACATCCGTCAAATTTAAGCTTCTAGATTAGTATTTATTAAGCCCTTGTTAGTGTTATTTTAGATAAGTTATAAGAATAGGAGTTAGTTAGATTTGATTGGCCGAACAATTTCTAGAGTTCCCGGTAGTTGCTTAGAAAGTCCGGTTCGGACCCGTAATTACCTGAAACGTCCTATATAGTGCCAAATGCTCTAATTTATATTCAAATTACATAAAATATATAGTTTTAGTGTTTTAAATATAAAACTTTTATTTTTATAGAATTTAACCACTTTTGGGCTTGCATTTTGAGGAAAAAGGTCAAAATTGAGAAAAATGACATTTTAAAACATTTTAGGCCTTACATTTATTTAATTTAATAAAATAATATATGAAACACCATGGTTTTAGGCCCCCATGGCCAGCCTCCCCCCATACCCCACATATAAATACAATTTTTTTTTTCTAAAATCCCTCATTTTTACATTTCAAAATCAAGATTTTCCCTTCTCTCTCTCTCTAAAAACTCAAGGGACACTCCAAGAGCATCTCCTTCATCCAAACTCCAGCCAAATTCAAGCTCATTTCATCATCAAAAATCAATATTCATCAAAGCCTTGAAGCTCTAGTCATCAATTAAACAAGGTAACAACTTTACCCTCATCATTTCTTACAAATTTTGTTGAAAACCCTATTTTTTTTTTTGGTGTTCTTTGTTGTTTTTCAACCATCCACGAATTTGTTAATTGTAAGGGGAGATTATACACCAAGATATGTGAAACATATCTATGATGGTGATAATCTATGACCCAAACACATAGAACACAATAAATCTAAGCAAAAACACATTTGGATGGTGGATTGGTTCATAAAAATGCATTTTTGGTGCTCACAGATTATACATCAGTGATTATGTCGCCCATTTCTTGTAAAATTTCTTGTTCAAAAGACATGAATTTTATTCTAAAAGTTTATTTATTGAGATGGGGTTTTAATCCAAGTGGTCTCACTCAAAAACATTGAGTTTTGACCTCCCAAACACTCAAAACAAGTTGGATGTGCATCTGGGAGTTTTTCAGTAGGTAAACCCTACTTTAAACAACCATAACTCTCTAAATAATCATCCAAATCACTTGATTTTTCTTCTGAAATTCAATATACTGAGTTAGCTTTCAAATACATTTGGTCTCATTCAAAAATATGAAGATTTGACCATTTGAAACCTTGAAACAAATTTGTTGTGCAAAAAATACAATCTGGACAGATTGTTGCATGTGTATTAAAAATGCTATAACTCCCTCAAAACTCTATGAAAAAGGATGATTTTTCTTTTGAGAGTTATTTTTATGAGTTATTATTACAACCAAAGTTGTTTCACTCAAAAATATGAAGTTTTGAACCTCCAAACATCCAAAACATTTTGGTTGTGCAACAGTGAACTCACCAGTAATTGAACCCTACTTTGCATGTTTGTATCTCTTTGATTATTTAGTCAAATTGCATGAGTCTTCTTCTAAAGTTTTCTTTTATGAGTTAGGGTTCATATGAATCTGGTTTCATTCAAAAATATGAAGTTTTGAGGTATTAACCAACTTATTTAAGGTGAAAGTGCAATCTGTCACTCAATGACAGATGTGTGCATGCAACTTTGAGGTGTCATATCTCCTTCATAACTCATGCAAATTGAGTGATTCTTCTTCTATAAGTTCCCTCTATGTGTTATGTTTATATTCCAACTGGAATTTCTCAAAAACATTTAGTAGAACTCCTCAAATGGTTGTTTTACTAACAGTATGTAATCTGCCATATCTGCTGTGTCACATAGTTTTGTGTAAAGTATTTGAACCCTTTTTACATCTTTTTAGAGCATGAAATTTGGTCAAAATGACCTTAACTCAGTATCATATATAAAAATATGGAAAATTTTATCATTTTGAATATTACTCAAAACTGACCATTTTTAAGACCTATAGTTTCTGTCAGAAAATGAAAATGCTTAAATGTTTGATTTTATGAATTTTATTCCTTTGAAGGACTATAATGTTACATTTTCGGTATAAATTATCATATTAAAGAGCATATGTGCATTATGTATAACGGGACTATAGATAATCAAGTTGGACATATAAGGACTTATAAGCATTCTCTTAGTAATCGTTAGTCATATAAGTGGTCATTTGGGTATTTTGCTTTGATAGGAAAGCGTTAGGCGTCAAGCGGACGTCTCTTGTATTTAACTGAAAGCATTTGCTAAAAGGTGAGTATTCACAGCCCCTCTTTTAATGTTTTATATGTTTTGGGGTGAAAAGCATGTTTAAAGTTGAATAATGATTGATTTATGTAAAAGAATGTGAAATTGTTGATATGAGCACTAAGGCATGTACACTAGTAGTTTGTATTTGAGTAAAATGTAACATAAAAGTTTGTACACTACTATTAACTCAAGTGAGGAGCCGAGGGTATTTGTGGATAGCACTATTTGGACGGACAATCCCACCTAAAAACCGACAAAGTAGGGGTGTGGATAGCAATCCCACCTGGAAACTACAGGTAGGGGTGCACTATACCTATAAAAACGAAGGTTCTACATAAGTGGGGTTTTAGTCCCACCGCTAAGGTAGAATTATAAAAAGATATTTTTGTGTGGTCGAAAGGTTTAGTGGTGGCTCTATACTTGCTATGAACTAGAGTACATTATTCCTTGACATGTTTCTCATTACAAGGATTAATTAAATGCTCATAAATTTCACTATTTTATACTTGGTGTGAACGTTCGTTCCACAAGAATTGAAAACTGCATAAAAACTGTTTTGTGCAAATGAAAACCTGTGAACTCACCAACTCTTTGTAGTTGACCTTGTTTTTATCATGCTTTTCAGGGGTAATAAGTAAGCTTGTGTAGATAAAGCTTAGTAAGGATCCAAAACTGTACCGCGTGAAGACTTGAACGTTTTTTGCCAAGACTTCTTTTAATTATGGATTGTTGTAATTTTACTTAAAGAACAATATGTAAAACTTCTATTATATTCTAAATGCCTATGGTTGTTTATCTAAATCTGTGGCTGTGTCATCGTTAGAGCTGTCGCGCCTCGTGTTTCCGCTTTAGCGGGGTGTGACAGATTTGGTATCAGAGCCATAGGTTATAAAGAAAGTTGGTTTACCTTTGGAAAGCCTCAACTATAGCCAAAAACAACAATCAAAGATTATAAACATAGTATTTTTATGACTGAGTCTGGGGTGTATTATTGGACCTCAATTAAATAGAGTCTGATCACCTTTGTTTGATTAAGGGACGATGCATACAAACTAGAAATAGTTATAGTAAGAGTATGTTCAAAATGATATATATATATATATATATATATATATATATTTACAAAAATCACGCGTGGTACGACTAGCCAATAGTGTAGTATAGGCATCTACACTCATGCGCCTAGAGATTAGGTACACTATTAACTACCTGCGTACGTAGACTCTAACAATTGTTCGTATCTCAGTATCACGATGTCATCATCATCATCCTCGTCTTCTTCTAGCGTGGAGTACTCAGCCGACAAATCGGGATATGTTACCGGACGTCCCCGCAGCAATCCATCCCACAGCAACACTAATCCCGAGAGGGAAATAACTAGTGAAAGGAGGCAGAACAACCAACTTGAAGCATCACCCGCTTCAGCATTACCTCAACTCGCATCAACAAATCCCGAAACGAACTGGGTACGGACTAGGGAAACTGCTAAAAAAATGGATATGAATTCCTAGGAGAGTAGCACTAACGTCAACGCAACCCCACACTAGGACACCCCCGGTGGTACAAGTAGTACCAATAGGATACCTGCTCGGCATGAACCGGGAAGAGGCTCGGTGTATGCATGCCATGTCACTAGAAATCCATGACTGCGGAGCTAGGGTATTAGCAGGGACAGTCATTGACAGGTTTAGTGGAACTGGCTGACCTTGTGTACGAGTGTTCAACTCGGTCGTGGTAAAACGCCAATGCAGCCAGGAAGACTGCAAGAAGAGTGGAGGGTGTGTGCTTGATGGCCAGTGTTATGGTGACAGTGTTGGTATTCCTAGTCCTGATCCTTGCTTGTTTTTGCTGACGTGATCCCCTTGCAAACATTTTCATTTATGAATTATATAATTTGGATTTTCGTGAATGTTTACTCGCACTTTAAGATCATGTGGTATCGATTTTTTTTTGTTTGTGATGTTCTTTGTAATATTTGAATTTTGATGAACAAGTTCTCTTATGCAAACTTTTAAAGTGACATGATCACTTATTGTAAATTTAAATTCTCAAATTTTTGAAACATCAAAAATCTACAACTAAATTTTTTTTAATAAACAATTTTACAATCAAGGTTGTACAAAATTTTAATCAAACCAAATTTTTTTTTTCTTCCAAATATGTTTCTAAAATCTTGCCTACAAGGAGATCGTTATGCAACATGGGAGAGAATCCTGAACACTAAAGACCGAACATAACACAACTCACCGCACAACGCATTCAGCAAGGAAAGAGGGTTGGTAGTAGTTCATGGAGGAATTAGAAACCAGCAAGAAATTTTGGAGTAAGGACCTCAAGAACATAGGCAGCATCGTGGACCCACATCGAAGTGTAACAAGTTTTACACTCACCATGCGAGCCTGCCTTGTTTGTAAGAAGATAGGGCACTACACTAAGAACTATAGGATGGACAAAGGACTCCAGGAAGGAAGAAGAGCGTGTTTTGAGTACAGAAGTCAGGAACACTTCCGGAATATGTGCCCAAGGTTGAGTAGAGTAACAGTCAATAACAATATCGTGAATCAGGAAACACGAGCTAACCAAGGGAACCAAGGAGGACAGGCTAGAGGACAGACATTTTCTATAAGAATAGAAGAGGCACGTCGGAATCCTAACGTGGTCACAGGTACATTTCTCCTAAACAAACAGTATGCAACAGTACTATTTGACTATGGAGCAGATAGGAGTTCTGTATCACTAGAATTTAGGCCAAAGGTAAATTTAAGATTCCAAAAGTTGAAAAGAGGTATACGTTATTGAATATGCCATCGGGCAGGAAAGTAGAGCCAAAGACGTAATTATGAACTGTACCTTAAATTTGGCCAAAAAGGACTTTGGTATGGACTTAACTCCAATCAAGTTAGGAAGCTTTGATGTAATTGTGGGTATGGACTGGTTGTCCAACAACCGAGCTGGAATTTGCTGCTCTGAAAAGATCGTTCGAGTTCCACTACTCGAAGGAGGAATTCTTGAAGTACATGGAGAGAAGCCCAGAAGGAATATTAATAAAAATGGTGACGTGTATGAAGATGCGAAGATATTTGAGAAAGGACTGCATTGCATTTTGGCTCATGTTGTGGATAAGAAGAACACAGAGAAGAGTATTCAAGATCTTCCGATAGGTCGGGATTTTCCTGAGGCATTCCCAGATGAGTTGCCGGATTACCCCCACCAAGACAAGTTGAATTCCACATTGACTCAATTCCAGGAGTTGTGCCTGTGGCGAAATCACCTTATGATTTGGCACCATCATAAATGAAGGAATTATCAGAACAACTTCGAGAGCTGTTCGATAAAGGATTCATTAGGCCAAACTCTTCACCTTGGGGAGCTCCAGTTTTATTTGTTAAAAAGAAGGATGGGTCTTTCCAAATGTTCATCGACTATAGAGAACTCAATAAGTTGACTATCAAGAACCGATACCCACTTCCTCGAATAGATCATTTATTTGATCAACTACAAGGTGCTACATACTTCTAAAAGATCGATCTTTGATCGGGGTATCATCAAATAAGGGTCCGTGTAGAGGATATTCCCAAAACGGCTTTTAGGACTCTCTACGGCCATTATGAGTTCCTAGTTATGCCCTTTGGATAAACAAACGCACCAGCAGTCTTCATAGATTTGAAATAGAGTATGTCGACCATATCTAGACAAGTTCGTGATCGTGTTCATAGATGACATACTCATTTATTCTCGCGATAAGAAGGAGCAGAAACAACACCTGAGGTTGATACTAGAATTGCTCAAGAATGAAAAGTTGTATGCCAAGTTCTACAAATGTGAAATCTGGATTCGTGATGAACACTTTCTTGGCCATGTAGTAAATGAGAAAGGAATTCATGTCGATCCGGCTAAGATTGAAGCCATTAAGAACTAGGAAGCCCCGAAGACACCAACAGAGATTCGTCAGTTTCTTAGATTTGTAGGCTATTACCAGCAATTTATCGCAAATTTCTCCAAGATCGTAACCACTGACGACACTAACCCAAAAGGACAAGAAATTCAATTGGGGAGAAAAACGAGAGGAAGCATTCAAGACACTTAAGCACCAGTTATGTAATGCATCGATTTTCACACTTCCAGAAGGAATGGATAACTTTATAATTTACTGCGATGCTTCACATCAAGGATTGGGATACGTACTAATGCAAAAAAAAACAAGGTTATTGCATATGCATCAAGACAACTGAAGGTTCACGAGAAGAATTACACCACCCATGACTTGGAGTTAGGAGCGGTGGTGTTCGCACTTAAAATCTGGAGACACTATCTTTACGGCACTAAATACACCATTTTCACCGATCACAAAGCCTTCAACACATCCTTGATCAAAAGATGCTCAATATGAGGCAAAGAAGATGGGTTGAGTTACTTAGTGACTATGATTGTGAAATAAAGTACCATCCGGGGAAGGCTAACGTAGTAGCCGATGCATTAAGTAGAAAAGAAAGAGTAAAACCGTCAAGAGTAGGAGCTATGGGAATGTTTGTTCTGACGAGTTTAAAAGCTCAAATTCTCGAAGCACAAGAAGAATCGTTGAAAATAGAGAATCTGAAGAACGAGACCCTACATCACTCAGGAGCGGATGAAGCCCATTGAGAATAGAGTTTAGGTACGATGGGGTACATTACCTTGAAAATAGAGTTTAGGTACCAAAGGTTAGTAATATACGATCAACCATTTTGGATGAAGCCCATTGAGATATTCGTTTCACTCAGGAGCGGATAAGATGTACAAAGACCTAAAGGAATAATACTGGTGGCCAAGAATGAAAAAAGACATTGTTTTGTGCGTAAACAAGTGCTTAACATGTGCTCAAGTCAAGGCCGAACATCAGAAACTAGCCGGTCTACTTCAGCAACTCGAAATTCCCCAATGGAAATGGGGCAAATAACCATGGAGTTCATAACCAAGCTACCCAGAATTGGGAAAGGACATGATTCTATATGGGTTATAGTAGATCGACTTACAAAATCAGCTCATTTCATTCCCATTCGTGAAGATTGCAGTATGGAAAAAAAAACGTGCACAAATTTACATTAATGAAGTCATTGCGCGTCATGGGGTACCTATTTCTATTATCTCGGATAGAAGTACTCGTTTTACGTCACAATTGCGGCAATCACTCCAAAAAGCATTGCGTACGCAATTGGATTTGAGCACTGCATATCATCTTCAAACAGATGGACAATCGGAGAGAACCATTCAAACGCTAGAGGATATGTTGCGTGTGTGCGTAATAGATTTAGGTGGGAGTTGGGATACCCACCTGCCACTTGTTGAATTCTCCTATAACAACAGCTACCACACCAACATTCAGTGTGCGCCATACGAAGCCTTATACGGATGCAAGTGTAGATCACCACTTAGTTGGTTGGAAATTGGTGACAAGCAACTGACCGGTCCCGATATTATCCAGGAAACCACTGACAAGATCTCAATTATCAAGGAAAGGCTCAAGACAGTAAGAAATCGTCAAAAGAATTATGCGGATAGTCGGAGAAAGCCGTTAGAGTTCCAAGTAGGTGATAAAGTGATTCTGAAAGTATCGCCAAGGAAAGGACTAGTACGCTTCAGGATGAGAGGCAAGATGGGTCCTAAATACAATGGCCCATTTGTAATACTTGAAAGAATCGGGCCAGTGGCGTACAAGTTAAAGTTACCACAAGAGCTCAGTGCCATTCATGATACATTTCATGTATCGAATCTCAAGAAATTCCTACCTGACAAATCGTTAGTATTACCATTGGAGGAGATTCAAGTCAATGAACAAATGCGCGTTATGGAAGAACCAGTTGAAGTTCTTGACCGAGAGATCAAACGATTAAGGCATAATAAGATTCCGATTATAAAAGTTCGTTGGAACTCAAAGTATGGGCTGGAATTTACCTGGAAGCAAGAGGATTTCATGAAAGGCAAATATCATTATTTGTTTGCAAAGAAATTCATTGGAAGTAGCAGTCATTAAATTTCGGGACGAAATTCCTCTAACAGGGGGAGACTGTGACATCCGTCAAATTTAAGCTTCTAGATTAGTATTTATTAAGCCCTTGTTAGTGTTATTTTAGATAAGTTATAAGAATAGGAGTTAGTTAGATTTGATTGGCCGAACAATTTCTAGAGTTCCCGGTAGTTGCTTAGAAAGTCCGGTTCGGACCCGTAATTACATGAAACGTCCTATATAGTGCCAAATGCTCTAATTTATATCCAAATTACATAAAATATATAGTTTTAGTGTTTTAAATATAAAACTTTTATTTTTATAGAATTTAACCACTTTTGGGCTTGCATTTTGAGGAAAAAAGTCAAAATTGAGAAAAATGACATTTTAAAACATTTTAGGCCTTACATTTATTTAATTTAATAAAATAATATATGAAACACCATGGTTTTAGGCCCCCATGGCCGGCCTCCCCCCATACCCCACATATAAATACAATTTTTTTTCTAAAATCCCTCATTTTTACATTTCAAAATCAAGATTTTCCCTTCTCTCTCTCTCTAAAAACTCAAGGGACACTCCAAGAGCATCTCCTTCATCCAAACTCCAGCCAAATTCAAGCTCATTTCATCATCAAAAATCAATATACATCAAAGCCTTGAAGCTCTAGTCATCAATTAAACAAGGTAACAACTTTACCCTCATCATTTCTTACAAATTTTGTTGAAAACCCTATTTTTTTTTTTTTGGTGTTCTTTGTTGTTTTTCAACCATCCACGAATTTGTTAATTGTAAGGGGAGATTATACACCAAGATATGTGAAACATATCTATGATGGTGATAATCTATGACCCAAACACATAGAACACAATAAATCTAAGCAAAAACACATTTGGATGGTGGATTGGTTCATAAAAATGCATTTTTGGTGCTCACAGATTATACATCAGTGATTATGTCGCCCATTTCTTGTAAAATTTCTTGTTCAAAAGACATGATTTTTCTTCTAAAAGTTTATTTATTTAGATGGGGTTTTAATCCAAGTGGTCTCACTCAAAAACATTGAGTTTTTACCTCCCAAACACTCAAAACAAGTTGGATGTGCATCTGGGAGTTTTTCAGTAGGTAAACCCTACTTTAAACAACCATAACTCTCTAAATAATCATCCAAATCACTTGATTTTTCTTCTGGAATTCAATATACTGAGTTAGCTTTCAAATACATTTGGTCTCATTCAAAAATATGAATATTTGACCATTTGAAACCTTGAATCAAATTTGTTGTGCAAAAAATACAATCTGGACAGATTGTTGCATGTGTATTAAAAATGTTATAACTTCCTCAAAACTCTATGAAAAAGGATGATTTTTCTTTTGAGAGTTATTTTTATGAGTTATAATTATAACCAAAGTTGTTTCACTCAAAAATATGAAGTTTTGAACCTCCAAACATCCAAAACATTTTGGTTGTGCAACAGTGAACTCACCAGTAATTGAACCCTACTTTGCATGTTTGTATCTCTTTGATTATTTAGTCAAATTGCATGCGTCTTCTTCTAAAGTTTTCTTTTATGAGTTAGGGTTCATATGAATCTGGTTTCATTCAAAAATATGAAGTTTTGAGGTATTAACCAACTTATTTAAGTTGAAAGTGCAATCTGTCACTCAATGACAGATGTGTGCATGCAACTTTGAGGTGTCATATCTCCTTCATAACTCATTCAAATTGAGTGATTTTTCTTTTATAAGTTCTCTCTATGTGTTATGTTTACATTCCAACTGGAATTTCTCAAAAACATTTAGTAGAACTCCTCAAATGGTTGTTTTACTAACAGTGTATAATCGGCCATATCTGCTGTGTCACATAGTTTTGTGTAAAGTATTTGAACCCTTTTTACATCTTGTTAGAGCATGAAATTTGGTCAAGATGACCTTAACTCAGTAAGGTATCATATATAAAAATATGGGAAATTTTATCATTTTGAATATTACTCAAAACCGACCATTTTTAAGACCTATAGTTTCTGTCAGAAAATGAAAATGCTTAAATGTTTGATTTTATGAATTTTATTCCTTTGAAGGACTATAATGTTACATTTTCGGTATAAATTATTATATTAAAGAGCATATGTGCATTATGTATAAAGGGACTATAGATAATCAAGTTGGACATATCAGGACTTATAAGCATTCTTTTAGTAATCGTTAGTCATATAAGTGGTCTTTTGGGTATTTTGCTTTGATAGGAAAGCGTTAGGCGTCAAACGGACGTCTCTTGTATTTAACTGGAAGCATTTGCTAAAAGGTGAGTATTCACAGCCCCTCTTTTAATGTTTTATATGTTTTGGGGTGAAAAGCATGTTTAAAGTTGAATAATGATTGATTTATGTAAAAGAATGTGAAATTGTTGATATGAGCACTAAGGCATGTACACTAGTAGTTTGTATTTGAGTAAAATGTAACATAAAAGTTTGTACACTACTATTAACTCAAGTGAGGAGCCGAGGGTATTTGTGGATAGCGCTATTTGGACGGACAGTCCCACCTAAAAACCGACAAAGTAGGGGTGTGGATAGCAATCCCACCTGGAAACTACAGGTAGGGGTGCACTATACCTATAAAAACGAAGGTTCTACATAAGTGGGGTTTTAGTCCCACCGCTAAGGTAGAATTATAAAAAGATATTTTGTGTGGTCGAAAGGTTTAGTGGTGGCTCTATACTTGCTATGAACTAGAGTACATTATGCCTTGACATGTTTCTCATTACAAGGATTAATTAAATGCCCATAAATTTCACTATTTTATACTTGGTGTGAACGTTCGTTCCACAAGAATTGAAAACTGCATAAAAACTGTTTTGTGCATATGAAAACCTGTGAACTCACCAACTCTTTGTAGTTGACCTTGTTTTTATCATGCTTTTCAGGGGTAATAAGTAAGCTTCTGTAGATAAAGCTTAGTAAGGATCCAAAACTGTACCACGTGAAGACTTGAACGTTTTTGCAAAGACTTCTTTTAATTATGGATTGTTGTAATTTTACTTAAAGAACAATATGTAAAACTTCTATTATATTCTAAATGCCTATGGTTGTTTATCTAAATTTGTGGCTGTGTCATCGTTAGAGCTGTCGCGCCTCGTGTTTCTGCTTTAGCGGGGTGTGACAGTTTGTATTGTAGAAAGACTTTTTTCAATGCCTTTTCGTAATTTCTTTTCAATTGTAAGCTTTTGTTTTAGTTCTTCAAAATTGTTTGATAAAAGCACAATTGTGTTTTCAAGTTCGGATGATTCAGAGAAAGTACTAACCGGTGATTCAGAAGGTTGATCTTGGGACTCATTTGTCTTTGCCATCCCACAAAACATGGCCTCATTACCGCTAGACTCATCTCCTAGCCAATTTTCTTTCTCAGCATAATGAGCTCTTTCAGTGACATTGTACTTGTATTTGTTTTTGTAGTACGTCTTGTCTTTATCCAGAGTTCCTCTGCAATCCTTAGAGTAATGTCCTGGCTTGCCACATCTGTAGCACACATCCTTCTTTTTCATCTCATCTTCTTTCTTCTCAGCGTCAGATTTCTCAGTTTTCTAAATCTCTTGTTTGGGAGAATAAGTAGTAGATCGATCAGATCTTTTGTTTCCCTGAAATGATGTATTCTCAAACCTATTAGTGAATTGTTTGGTAATAAAAGCCAAAGAATCAACAAAGGCTTTGATTTCATCATCAGAGTCAGAATCACTCTCTGGAATAGCCTCTGATATGAAAGCCTTGTTTTTTCCGTTCTTATCTTCACTTCTTCTTCTAGTCGTTCCCTTAGATTCAGAGATCAAAGCCAGAGGTCCACCTATAGTTGTTTTCTTCTGAACAACCTCTTTCTCATGGGCTTGCAAAGTACCAAAAACATCATGCAGAGTCCATTGCTCAAGATCTTGATTTGCTTGAAGGGACATAGAAAGATTTGACCACTCTGAATTCAATTGTTTAAGAAATAGGACGTTGTTATCTTCTTGTGATCGAATAATATCACATATTTTACATAGATTTATTAAAGAATTAAATCTATGATAGGTCTGTTCTAGAGACTCTTCAGGATTGGCTTGGAAGCTGTTATACTCGTTTAGAGCTTGAGCTCTTCTGTTTTTCTTCATTTTAGCACCACCTTCCAGAAGATTTTCTAATTGACCCCATAATTCCTTGGCAGTATCACAAGAATCCAGAGATTGAAAAATCTCATTTGGAATAGCCATGATAAGAAGAGTTTTGGCCTTTTTGGCTAGTTCGACTTTGGCCTTTTCCTCATCAGACCAGTTTCCCTTCAGCTTTGGAACTTTTTAAGATGGGACTTCATCAGTATTAGTAGTAGCGGGAATTCGTGGAATTGTAGTCATTGGTACGAAAGGACCATTTTGGACAATAGGGTAGAGTTCTGTATCCAATCCTTCATAGAAATTTATCATTCGAATTTTTCATTGTGGATATTCACCACGAATGAGAGTGGGAGGTTTGGTCAGAGAACCGGAGGTGTAAACAGCATTCAGATTTGAATTTGCCATTTGTGACAGAGAACAGAGAAACGAGATGGGAGAATTTTTTTTTGACGATTTATGAAATTTAGAACAATTAAATTCCAATTGAATCGAAAAACAGGTCGATATCTTTCAAATTTAACCACAATTACCACTATTTTGGAGAAAATTGTTATGAGATTAACAAATTCTCGTAGAACAGGGTAAAGTTATGAACAGTAGTATAAAATTGAAAGATACATTACTGTAGAAGAGGGATTTCTCCAAATGGAAGAGATCAAATAATCAATATATTGATTAGATGTCTCTGATACCAATTGTTGGAAACCAGATCTCTTTCTAAATAGTTAATTGAGAGATTTGAGAATCAAAATATAAGCGGAAGCAATTCAAATCAATTAACAACAGTAATTATCAAACAAAAAGTAAGTAATAAGAGATGAAAAACAGTCTGAGATTGTATTGATAACCATGAAGATCGATTACAAAATACATGAATAAAATGCACAATATGATCTCCAAAAGTATGTTTTGCAATCGACAACTTTACATTCAAAGACTTAATATATTTATACTATTACAGTGAATATAAAGTCAACAATCTAACCAGTTACAAATTGACACGTCAGCAGGTAGGAGCGTATAACAGAATTCAGTTGTAAGCGGAGATGCATGAGGTAAGAGTGTCCCACGTCATATCATACTTCCAATTTATGGTTCATACTTCTTAGGTCTAACAAACTTTGACTTTCTCGTCTTCAATATTATAATTTCGGATACAATATATTTACATCTAACAGCCAGTTTTGCTCCATTGATCCTTTTGAATGTAGATAGACTGCCTTTGGCGTTTGGATAGATTTGACCGTCGAGTGCCAGGCATTACTACTTGTCCGTTGTAAGTCTGAATGCTACAACGTTTGGATCGGAAATTGACCTCGAGATCTTTGTCACAGAATTGATCGATGATTAACAGAGTGTGTCCGAGTTCTTCAAAATATGATATCTTCGTGATTGTCAAGTTGTCTTGGACAACGTCGCCCGTATCCTTTGATTGTTGCAAAGTGATTGTTCTCGAATCTTATGTTTCCACCATATTTTGCAGTGTAGTTGGTGAGCAGCTCCTTTTGTCTAGTCCTATGTTAGGAGCAATTGGAATCTAAGTACCATACATGACTGGCATGTAAGAAATCAGGAAGATTTAGGTACCTAATTATAAATGGGTCCTTTGGGTTAGTTGACTGTGCGAACTTTGGTACCCATTTGGAATGGGTCTTAGTTGCATTCGTGAAGGCGTTTTGGGAACCCATTTGAATACGGGATTGGAAAAATAAGCATAAAATTGATGATAATTATAAGAAGCATACATACTAGAGTGATATCATAACCAGAAGTATAATCATTCAATCGCACAATGTCATTCACACCACAATTAGAATAAGAAATTAGATTATGTGAAAATTGCATTAAGTGTCGAAAAGAGTGATTAGTGTAAGGAAATTTAACACACCGGTTTAATCTTTTGACATATGAAAAGTTAATTATATCATTCCTATTGGGTGTTGCTGACTTTGATTGACTTGTTCCTTTTTCAACCTAAACTTGCTTTAGAGGAGGAGGATCTGAAAAACCAAAGTGACCACGATCAAAAGTGGTAGAGTGAAACGTGTTGGTTTTTCGAAAATACACAGTCCGATTCTTGTTTTGAGAAAAAGTTGGTTTTGGAGAACTAGTAGAACATCCATTTTCTACTTCAAAAATCGGAACTATGGTTATTGGTTGTGTGCCTTTGTTCAAAAATTCCACATGGCTTGGAAGTGTTGGATTAAAGTCAGAGTTAGCAACCGTATCATTTAGACACACTTCAAAGTTAAGTATTTGAGAAAAGTTTAATTTCTCATTAGAGAAGTTCAACTTCTCATCGGCATCAATTTCGGCATTTATTTGTTCGGGAGTAAGGGAAGTATGATAAGTTGAAGGAAGGAAATTGCTTGGATCACATTCAAGAGAAAGAGTCATCCATTTCACATGGTGAATGATGGTTTGATCTGATTTTCAAAAAAATTCAGAACACAGTTAGATTGATGAGTGATAACAAAAGCTTTACACGAAGATACTTCCGAAGTTGTATCAACTTCGGGAGTATCTTTTTGTGCTTTCAAAACTGTGTTTTTGAAATTTACTGATCAAGGCTTCTTTTTCCTTTTCCGAAGAAGAAAGTTTAGATTCCAACACCTTTTCAAGATGAATGATTTTCTTTTCTAAAAATAAGGTGGGGATATATGGTTTTTAAATTGGAGGTTCAGTTTGAAGTTTTTCTTCGGTGTAACAAGGAAATTAATCATTTGGAAGAGATTCCTTTTTGTTTGACAAATCTTTTTCAACATATGTAGAATAACAAATGGAATTTGGTGATATTTCTTGTTCTTCGTATTCCCATCTTCCTTCTCTCTACTTTATTAGATGACTTCACAAATTGAATTTTGTAATCTGGACCAAGGTCTAGATATTCAAATTTATAAAGTGTGGGAGTATTGTATAAGCCTTTTATAAACGTTTTGGATTTTCAAAACCAAGGCCAGCCTTTGAACATAACTCTTTAGGTGCATTCAAGTGAATCGTTTGTTCCGTTTGGCCTAACTTGTAAAGTTTGAGTTCCAAGGCCTTGACTTTTTTCTAAAAGATAATTTCTTTAAATAATGGCAAACTCAAATTTTGATGAAAGTTTTAAGGCTTCACGTTCAGATTTATCAAGTCTGTTCGTGAGGTCTGTTATTTGGAGTTTTATGTCCGCATTTTCAACTTCTAGAATGTTTTTCTCCTTTATTAATGCTTTGGTCCAACTATTTGAGTTTGCAAACTTGGATATAGCAATTAGGAGTTGGTTATGATTATTCTCTAATCGTGCTTCCAAATCGGAAATTGAGAGTTTCTCAATTTTAAATTTAGATTGCAGATCTTGTAATTGAATAATCAAATCATGCATTTGAGCAATAAATTTAGCATAGTCAGAGTTAGTTACCTCGGAAGAGTTGGATTTTGTATCATCATCAGAGAGATCCGCGTCATTTGATCTTGCCATTAAGCTGAAATGTGCTTGGGTATCTTCGTCTTCATTATTGGTCTTGTGGAGACAATGATCATCTTCTGCCATGAGTACTTTTTTGGATTCTTGTTGCTTGGGAAGCATCAACTTTTATGTGTAATAACTTGAGTCTTTGACGACCGGCTTCTGACTCTCTCTTGAATAATGCCCCGTCTCGCCATAGTTGTAGCAAATACTCATCTCACCCTTGAATTTTTCTTCGGGTCTCTCGAAAGTGGGACGTTTGTCTTCAAGAGGTGGTTTTGGTTCGAACTTCTCCTTTTGTTTGTGATGTTTCGAACCAGATGAGTATATTTGTTTATTTGAAGAAGGTTGGTGATAGAATTTACTTTGGAAAGCTTGAGTAAGAAGGGCCATAGACTTCTTGAGTTATTCGATCTCGGGATCGGAGTCTGAATCATAGCCTTCTTTTTCTTGTTGTTCTTCTTCCGAGTGACGACGAATGAGGGTTTCATGTCCGAAGCTTCGAGAGGAGTGTCGTTCGCTTCTATCGTCATGATTGCCTTTGGCAACAAGAGCAATTAGATCGGAAGACTTGGATGTTTTCTTGTTGGCAGCCATGGCTTCAAGTACTTCTTCTTCGTCTTGGTTCAACGTCTTGTAGACCTCATGAAGATGTAGTTCAGCTACGAATTTGCTATGCTTGATTTGGTTAACAAAGCGTCGCCATTTTGGTTGGAGGTTGTTGACTAGTCTCACATTGTTCTCTATCTTGGTCTTCTAGATCTCATTTTTGCTTAGTTCATTGAGTAAGTTGACGAACCTATCATAGGTGTCCGAAAGACTTTCCCCTTCCTTTGCTTTGAATTCTTCATATCGAGGGATGCAGTTTGTTATCTTGAGTTGGGTCCCTACCTTAGTTCCAAGCATAATCTTCTTTATTTGTTCCCACATTCCCTTAGCCTTGGTTCCATGCTTATCGATGCTCATATAGGTTTCATTGGGAATGCCTTGGAGAAGATAGGATTTGGCACCTTGATGATTCTTGGCAATACGTATTTACTTGGGTTCATATTTCAATTTTGGTTTGATCTCTCGCCGGGTCGGAAGAGGAGGAACGTTGTTTTGCATGGCGGAAAGGTCATGGCATAGTGTAGGTGGTGGACCATCAGTGATCGAACGCATAATCTCTTCCGCATATTCATTTCGATCAATGAAGTCAAGGAAACGATCCTTCCATTGTGAGTATTCACCTCTAAAAAGGATCGGAGGACGATTGTCTAAGCCAATCGACATTGCTTCATGGGAAGTCATGATTGATACTTGATATGATCATGGCCTTTGAGTTTTGAAATAGTTCTAAAACTAACTTGGATGAAGATAGTCTCGAGAAAAATACAGAAATCAAGACAAGTTCGAGAACAGGAATTTCTTGAATTGAAATGCATCAAGGACAGAGGTTGTCGGATTAGACGAATGCGAGGACTTAAGATCTCGAGTCAAAATGGATGCGAGAAATTGGTTACTCGGATCAATGAAATTCGAGAACTAAGGTTCTCGGATCAAATTAGTGCGAGAACAAGATTTTCTCGAATGTTTGTAGACCTTTTTCTCCAAGAAATCGACGAGAACTAGTCCAAAACTCTGATCGGATGCTCTGATACCAATTGTGGATCCCAGAGATCAAGTATGTATGAATAATATTAGTAAGAACACGATGAATATCACGGGAAACCTTTTGTCATATATCTCACTTAATAATCGTTGTTACAAAAAAACAGAATGAAATACAAAACTCATGATAATGTAGGCTATTCTATCTAGCCTAATGATGTACCCTTAACCATCTATTTATATATTTAGGAGAAAGCGTAATAAAAAAATAAAGGAATAAGACATTATTCACTTGCCTTATTTACAATGAGATTAATTCATTTTACATAACAAAATCAATTCCAAACAGGTTCATTCCATTGAGATGGAATGTTCATTGGGGGAAGGTTGAGCTGTAAAAAGTAGGATCATGGATTATTTCTTCAATAGATCCGATTGTAGAAATATGAATGGGAGAAGGTATGGAAGAAAGGGATTTAGGGTCAGATATGGAGGGGTAAAAACTAAAAAGGGTAAGAGGAAGACATACCTCGAGTATACTAGGCTCCTCCTATTTACTTAAGAGAATGGACAAGCTGTTTTGTGCCATTCCCTTGTCTTTGTTTGTTAAGGGCGGATTCTTAGATTGAGGGGCCCTCTCCCCCTTCATAGTTGGTTCCCTTACTATTATTCCACCAGTGAGGGGTCTGACTTGGACGAAGAATGTGTCAGCATCATCATCAAATGGCATCTTCAGGGTCTTTATCTGAGAGCTCTGGTTCCTCCTTATCCTGAGTTTCTACCTACCTCAGCAATGGGAGAAGATTCCTTAGCCTCATTTGAGGGAATTTCATCCTTAGGGTCATTGTCTAGTATGGCTTCTTCAATATAGTTCCTTTGCTCCAGTTCATTGACATAAGCAATGACTTCATCCTGAATTTCAATTGCCACCTTCTCCCCTCTTTGTCATTATCAGACGTGGGAGACATCTTCAGCAATATGATATTCATCTTCTCCTTCAGCAGATCCAAGGATTTGGTATGCGATTTCAGGACTTCTACAAGTGGATCTAGATGGGTGCGATCAACACCAATGAAAGAGGGTCCAGGGACAAAAGCAAGGGTCTTCGTAATTCGTAAGATTTCATTCATAGTTTCCCCTTGCTTGTCGATTTTGGTGCCCGGGTGGGGATAGAGTAGTTGTTGGAGGCAACTGCATCACATAGCACAGAAAGTTCTTGCTGGATGTCGGTCACTCCTGAGCACTTCTTGTATATGTGCTCCAGGGAGATCGGAAGTTTGTCCGCCTTCTTATTAAGCTTAGTGGAATCTTCCACCAAATGACCAGTGCTGGAAACTGGATTATTGCGGATGAGGAAACTAAGGGGACCTAGATTTTTGTCTTCTTCAAAGATGGCCTCTTGAGGTCCTTCTTCTTGGGCTCCCCCTTCGTAGGTTCATCCTCCTTTGAACCTGTTTTATTCAAAGATAAATGAGCCATAAAGAGCTCAAAGTTAAAAGAAAAAAAGTTGGGTAGGTAAGTGTTTTATTCTTGAGGGTTCCTTAAGCGCATCTAAAGGATTTCTCTCAGGGTTGAGAATTGCAACAGTAGTGTCATGAGAATCACTAGCCTGTCTCTGAGGTAGCTTCAAAGAAGCATCCTCAGGTCCTATGCACGTTCTTATCGAAGCATCAAATTGCCTAAATAATGTTGATAGTAAGATAGCATGCTTCTCATCCTCTTCAGGTGTGGGACAACCTTACTTGAATCATTGGCTGATGTGTGGACCAAAGAAGAATAGGAAGAGATAACAGAAGTAGACAAAAGGGTAATGATAGCATTACCTGTACCAGCCTCAGCAATGCTGGTGACTACACTCTTAGTGACCTTGATCACTGAGGGGGAGCGCTGAAGAAGAGACAATGTTGTTAGAGACTGTTGCCTTTGTTGTGGTTGTTGCTAGTGATGTTGGTAGTACACCAAAGTCAGAGAGCTTATCCTGTTAAGGGCCCGAATCCTTGGGTTTCTTTGTAGGTGGCTTAGTTGTTGTGGACCTCTTACGACGTCCATCAGCGGGTGGAACCTTCCTCTTCTAAGAGGGAAAGGGTTGGGTAACAGGGATAGTCACCGATGGGTTTTTCAGTGACTTGGTTACCTGAACTACTACTACAATAACATCAGTGGTAGTAGTATTGGTTGTGGTGGTGGAGGAGGTCCGTTAAGCGATCTGCCTCATCTCAGAAAATAGGGGAATATCAAGCTCTTTGACCCTATGGTCCAATATCCGAGAACCAAGATGAGAGAACTTCAAGTCACCTTCTTGAAGGTAGTCATGGTATGTGTATGCATAAACCATACTCATGAAGCGAGGATAGGGGATTTCCTTTTCCCTTTGATGCTTGTCAATCCTCTTCTTCAGATCTTCAAATATGATCTTTGCAAAGTTGATGTTCCTTCCATGAATCAAGGCATGCGCCATGTTTAGGAACATACGGCTTGCCTGCTCCTGGACGTTGGTCTGGGTGCCTAAGCATTGAATGACATTGGAGAAGATTTATTGCCACACCGCAAACATGCAACTCTTCTCTATCTTGGTCAATGCTTTGTTGACCAAATTTATCTCCTTGTCCACTAGCAAGTCATAGTGGATTCGGTCTAGGAATTCCACCAACTCTTCATTGGTAGGTTCAACATCTCATTGACGTTCTTTACGCTCAGGGAACAGTGCCCAAACGAATAGAAAATTCTATAGCGGGGACTTGGCTTCCCTTTTCAATGGTCTTGACAATGTACCAAATTGTTGGAGGTATTCCCAGACTCAAAGGGGATTGTGGCTGATAGCATAATTCAGTTGTGTGTTCTTTAGGAAGCTAGCAACATCGCTTAAGTAGGCGTGTTTAGGAGGGAGTTCAAGCAGGACTAGGTGGTTGCAGACCTTGACTTCAAAGTTAACATAATCAGTCGGCTTGAACGTGGTGAGTTCAGGGGTTTCTTCAAAATCGTTGTCTTTAAATTGAGCCATTTCTATTAAGGAGATTGGAGATCCAAATAGAAGAAACATGGTTTAATACAAAAAAATGTATAAAACAAAGTTTTGGTACAAATAATACCAACGTTTCAAAGAAAAACAAATATTTTGATTAAAGAGGATCAAAATACCTATTATAAGCCAATTTTAAGAAAAATATTTTAAAGGGTTTTAGATAAAAGAGTTACAAATGTGTTTATAGGTACAAAAAGTGTACCATAAACAAATTTAGAAGTGATATGATGTATTATTTTGGATCAAAAGTCCAAACTAATGTTTTGTTCTAAGTATGAACCATAGAAAGTGTTTTAGGGTTTTGGTTTAACAAAATCAATGGAAAACAGATTAAAACATCTTAAACAAGAGTAAAAATGTTTTAGGTAAAAGCCGTAAACAACATGGAAGTTGTTTATTAGCATTTAAGAAGATTAGACGAAGCTTTTGGTTGATTATGAAGAAAACACGCGCAAAAGAGTGTTCTTCATGTTCTTGAATGCACACACACAAAAAGAGAGAGAGAGATAGAAAGTTCTTTCTTGCCTTTTGAGAATTCGAAAGCGTAAAAGAAAAATCGAATAAGAAAATACCTTTTATATGTAGATGAGAGAGAAGGGAAAGCTAAACGACGGTTTACTTTTTGAAAAAGGTAATAACGAGCTTTGCACATCCCTAGGGTATGAGTGGATAATAAACTTTACGGTCGACGTGTGTTAAAAAAATTCTGACACGTCCTTTCAAAAACTAATAATGACATCATTTAACTAAATTAAATGTTAATCGTTATCTATTAAATCCTCAAATCAATGAAAATAAATGCATTTTCAGTGATAAGGTTTTCCTTTGAAAGAACATTCACTGAATAGGAAGACATTTAGTGAGTTCAAGATCTGAGTGAGAATATTGAATCATTCACTTATATCACTGAGTAGATGTTAATTACTAAGAATGTGATTCCTCAACATTCAACATTTCAAGTTGTTGAGTAATGAAAAGATTGCTTTAAATACACTAAGTGGTGATGTCTGCAAACTTATGTTTAGAGATCTGAGCATGTGGTGAAACGCTAAGTATCAAAGTCTACAGAGCAATCCTCAGAGATCTGAAGTGTAGCCTTCAGAGTTCGAAACACATGAAGATTTATCAAATAAAAGAAGTCTACATAGGAGATTTCAGAGATCTTAAGAGAGGACTTCAGAGTTAGGAAAGGAACTCTAAAGTTACAAGTCTTAAAGTGTGTTTGTTCGTTTGTATACATGTATAGATTAGATAGAAATGTGATAGACATACATGTATATTTAGCATGTATATACTTGTATGTATAGAAGGGTAGTTAGTTCTGTAATTGTAATTTTTCATACGTATACATTTGAGTACGACATACTTGCAAACATTGTGAATCAATATACAATAGACTTCCTTGATCCTATCTTTGTTATCATTGTTCTTAATATACTTACAATCGTGATTGTGATTCTGTATACGAAAACTCACAATTGGTATCAAACCTGATCAACATTGTTGAATTCGATTCTATTTTCTTGATCTTGATCTAATTTGTTCCTGATCGATCAAATTCTTTGAATCTTGATCACTTCTTGTTCAATTGATATATTTTTCTAAATCGAATCATTTTTGTTGATATTTCGATCAAATTTCAAAATCTCTCAAGAAGTCCAAAGAATATGTTTCAATCGGACCGGAGACAAAACCTCTTGCCCTGTTCATTGGAGAGTGTCATCAATGGAAAATTTGGATAATACAATTTCTTGATAACATTGATGAAGAGCTGATAAAATCAATCATCAATGGTCCCTTGGATGTATATGTCCAAATTCATGCGGTATCTGCAACTACAGATACCTAGAAATCCCAGGGATAAGAATCAAGAAGAATCCATCTATGTACAACATTACGGAAAAGGCTCAAGCCAAAGTGGATAAATGTGCTCTAACCCTTTTAACAATGGCGCTTTAAAACGAGATATTCAACAGGGTAGCCAGTTTAAAGTCTGCTAAGACGACGTGGGATGAGGTCGAAGCTCAAATGCAGGGGCGTTCCAAAGATCAACAAACATATTAAACATTTGCATAGTTACGTATGAAGGATTCAAAGTCAAAGAATCTGAATCCATCTCTGAAACGTACAACAGACTCAACGATATTTTGAATGATCTAAGGAGGAATGGAGTACAAAAGTTGAACTCAGAGATTATGAAGAGAAGGTCAAATCTAGACAATCTGAGAAGAAAAACGTCAGTGACTCTATTGCTTTAATAACTAAGAGAACAAGCAAAGTAATCACTAAAATAATTATTGAAGATCTAAGTATCTTAATCTTATAAGACTGTAGAAATTCCAGAAATTAAGAATAATTCTGGAAGTGATTCAAATTTAGAATTGAAAAGATGGTTAAAAAACTTGCATTACTGACCAAAGCCTTTAATCAGAGATTCACCAAAAAGAACTATGACAATTGCAAATGTAAGTATTAAAAAGAGGGTAGTAATGACAAGAAATTTGAACCAAAAGGTGTGGAGAAAAAAATTAGAAAAAGGAAGGGCAAGAGAAAGAAGAAGAAGGAGAAGTACGCAGGTGCTTTAATTGTGGTAGACCTGGTCATCTAGTCAGAGAATGCAGATTCAAGTAGGTGAGGAATACCGCATACTATGAGAACAAAATAGCAGTATCAAAAAATAAGGATGAAAGCATTGTGCTATTTGCTGAAGAGGAAATGTTGATGCCAAAAAATGACCTAACGGTATACTAACGATTCAGACCTTTATCAACTAAAGAAAGAAAACCAATACTTTATTGCTCCTGATTTCATATCGATCATCTCTCCTCTACTGATTCGATTCCAGATATTCTTCTATTTCCGGATTCCATTACCGATTCATCTCCCTGTTCTTGTGGTTTTTAATTTCGTTCTCAGTCATCTCTAGTTTTGTTGTGCGGATATATCAAATAACAACGCATTCTGGGAGATATATTTGTGCTTCTTCTAAAGTTGCTTTTTGTTTCTTTTACTTTTCAGGTGATTATGTTACATCTTCCCTTCGATGGATTTCGTTTTTTATTTTCTTGATTTAGTTCGATCTTGGATTAGGTTTTTTGCCGGTATTTGCCATTTGGAGCAGTTTGTTATTAATCAGTTAATTGGACGGGTTCCATTACCCAATTTCACTGTGACAACTGTCAAAATTCGAGATTCCGGGTTAGTTCCTATTAAGTTTATTAGTGTTATATAGATTAATTTTAAGAATAGGAGTTAGTTGGTTTAGAATGGCCGAAAAATCCCTAGCATTTCCGGTAGTCGCTTAAAATGTCCGGTTCCAACACGTAAATGTCCGAAACGTTCAATACAGTGCCAAATGCTCTAATTTATACCCAATTTATATAAAATATATAGTTTTAGTATTTTATTTATGAAACTTTTTATTTTGTTAGAAAATAACCATTTAGGGCCTACATTTTGAGGAAAAAGGCCAAAAATTGATAAAAATGACATTTTATTCTTAATTGGGCTTAAGTTTGTTTTGTTTTTAAAAAAAAAAATACATACATATTTTGGATTGGAGTGGGGCCCATGTACATGGCCAACCCCCCACCTAATTCCCCCATATAAATATTATTTTTTTTCCATTTCCTCCTCATTTGCATGTTGAAAATTTTGAATTTCTCTCCTCTCTCTCTCTCTAGAAACTACAGGACACAAGTCTCTCATCCTTTTTCTCTCTAAAAATCAGCCACATTCATCATCAAAATCATCTTTTGGACAAGATTTTTGAAGAATCTTTGAACCACAATCATCACTCAAGTAAGTAACAACACCATCTTCATCTTTTTCTTGCAAATTTTGGGTGAAAACCCCACTTTTCTTGCATTCTTTAGCTACCTTCTTCTAATATCCGAAATTTCTGAGTTTATGGAGAGATTATACACCAACACATGTAAAAATGTTTATACAATGGTGATAATCTATGATCCAAACAATAAAACTCAAGAAAATAGGTGAAAAACATGATTTTATGTGATTTTAAACAACAATGGTGATTTTTGGTGCTGACAGATTTTATGCATGTGCATAAATCGTCCATTTCTTGCATATAATATGTTCAAATATCATAAATCTTTTTCTAAAAGTTTATTTACTGAGTTGGGGTTCTAATCCAAGTGGTTTCACTCAAAAACATTAAGTTTTGACCCCCCAAATGCTCATAACAAGATGAATGTGCATCTGGAAGTTCAACAGTAGGTAAACCCTACTTTGAACGACCATAAATCTTTGAATATTCATCCAAATCACTTGCATTGCATAAATTATTTGAATCATTTTTACATGTCCAAAATGCATCACATTTGGTCACAATCACCATAACCCAATACTATATCACATATAAAAATATTGGAAGCTATGTAATTTTGGAAGTCTCTACATTTTGGTCATTTTGAGTACTACAAGTTTCTGTCCAGAAGTGAAATTCTGGAATTTCTTGATTTTAACAATTATTGATCATTTGATGGGTTATAACACAACTTACGGTATAAATTACTATATTAACGAGCATATGTGCATTATGTATAATTGGACTATAGACAATCAAGTTGGATGTATGTGGACATTTATAAGCTTAAGACGTATTCACCCCCATAAGTAACTTTTAAACACATAAGTAACTTTTTTGGGTATTTCTATTTGATAGGGAAACGTTAGTCCGACGAGTAGGTGTGAATCGTGTTTTGTTAATTGGAGCTTTTGCTTAAAGGTGAGTATTCACAGCCCCATTTTAAAGTATTTTATATGTTTTGGGGTGAAAAGCATGATTAAATGAAATATTTGAGCTATTTGCATTAACGAATGTGAATATTATCAAAATTGTTGATTTTGGGCACTAACGCATGTACACTAATAGATTGTATTGAGTAAAGTGTTCCATAAAAGTTTGTACACTACTATTAACTCAAGTGAGGAGCCGAGGGTATATGTGGATAGCGCTATTGGACGGACAATCCCACCTAAAAACCGAAAAGTAGGGTGTGGACAGCAATCCCACCGGGAAACTACAGGTAGGGGTGCACTATACTTAAAAGGGAAGGTTCTACACATGTGGACTTTAGGTCCACCGCTGAGGTAGAACTAAAAAGAAGGCTCTACACATGTGGACTTTAGGTCCACCGCTGAGGTAGAACTAAAAATATTTTTGTGGTCGAAGGTTTAGTGGTGGCTCATTACTTATAATTAGGGTACAAAAATGCCTTGAACGTTTTATAATGTAAAGAATTATTAAGTGCCATAAAAGTACTTTGCTCAATATTCAGTTATGCAAAAGATGATATAAAGTTAAAGTTGATGCGATCATCCGATTCGATGTTTTTATACCTTGCATATAAAATGTTTTGTGCATTTGAAAACCTGTGAACTCACCAACTCTTTGTAGTTGACCTTGTTTTATCATGCTTTTCAGGAGTAAGGGAGGTAAACCGAAATGTTTAGTTATGTGGACACGTCAACATCAATCAAGCTTTTATTTGAAACTGTTTCGTTTAAACACTATGTTAACTTGATTTTGTTAAAATTTTGGGATTGTAAGATGTAAATTCCGAATTTAATATTTTATGTATTTGAATGGATGATTGGTGTTGTTTATGTCCTATTGCTATGAAATCGTGAGCTATCACGCCTCGTGTTTCCGCTTTAGCGGGGTGTGACAGACTTGGTATCAGAGCCTAGGTTATAGAGAACACCAGTTTTTCTATAAAACCAAATACTATAACCAAAAGTTTCAAAAACTATTTTTCTAAACTAACTTTAATTTTAAAAGCTTACTACTGGTATAATTGAAATAAGTGTCGACTTAGCATATTATAATTAGGCAAAGCCTGATCACCTATGTCTAATTTAATATGTATAAGGGAGACATGGAACAATTATATTGGGAACTTCTTGCCTAAATGAAAAGCATGGTCATAAGTGTGAGTTTGCATAAGCATTTTATAAATTGTTATTTACTAAAGTATGTTTAGTAAATAAGTTTGTTACTATCGCAGTTCACTATGTCTCACTCATCCACTCCTACTAAGTACTCTACTGACTCCTCAGGCTATGTGACTAATCAACCTAGGAGAGAACTTTTTGACTACTTTGTTGGTTAAACTAGGAAACTTATTTTGGTGACATGTAGCTCACTATTTAGAACTCTAAGACACTTGATGTCTTTTGGGAATTATTTTTGCTGGATATTGAAGTTATGTGATTCTAAACCTATGATTTGATGACTCGAGTGTTTTATATGCATCACTTCGTTAAGTAGACTTAGCGCAAAAATAGTAATAGTAATATGACCCAACCTCAATATGAACCTATACCTAAAGGCAATGCCTTCGAGGAGAGAAAACCCCACGATCGCCCGACTTGTGTCTGAACAACTCGTGGCAGCACTCCCAAACATCGTTACTCTGGTGGCAGCGGGTCGGAATGCTAATAAGGGAAACAACCCAGGCTCCGGAGAAGATAGGAACAGAGAGTGCACATACAAGACTTTCAGGACCTGTAATCCTAAGGAATTCCATGGAACTAAAGGAGTTGTTGGATTACTGACATTGATTGAGAATATGGAGTCCGTTCTCCACATCAGCAAGTGCACTGAAGGAAATAAAGTGCAGTTTGCCGCCTGTCTGCTACAAGGACGAGCATTGACCAGAAGTTTGCCGCCTGTCTGCTACAAGGACGAGCATTGACCAAGTGCAAACCCGAGGCCGAGAAGGAACCAACAGTCTTACTTGGGAGGAATTCAAAAAGATGCTCAAAGAGGAATACTACCGAGGAGCAAAATCCAGAAGTTGGAAGCGGAGCTATGGAATCATGAAATGAAGGGAAATGATATAATTGTGGGTATGGATTGGTTGTCTAAAAACCGAGCTGAAATTTGTTGTTCCGAGAAGATCGTTCGAGTTCCACTATCCGACGGAGGAGTACTCGAAGTACACGGAGAGAAACCTAGGAGGAGTATTAAAATGGTGACATGTATGAAGATGCAAAAATAATTGAGAAGGGACTGCACTGCATTTTTAGCTCATGTTATGGATAAGAAGGTCGAAGAGAAACGTATTCAAGATATCCCTATAGTTTGGGATTTTCCCGAAGAATTCCCAGACGAATTGCCTGGAATACCCCCGCCAAGACAAGTTGAGATTCACATCGATTTAATTCCTGGAGATGCGCCCGTGGCAAAATCACCATACCGGTTAGCACCATCAGAAAAATGCAGGAACTGTCAGAACAACTTCAGGAGTTACTCAATAACGAATTCATCATATCCATCTCTTCACCTTGGGGAGCTCCAGTTTTGTTTGTTAAAAAGAAGGATGGATCTTTCAGAATGTGTATTGATTATAGGGAAACTATCAAGAATCGATACCCCCTTCCTCAAATAGATGACTTATTCGATCAACTTCAAGGTGCTACGTATTTCTCAAAGATCGATCTTCGATCGGGATATCATCAGATGAGAGTTCGTGAAGAAGATATTACTAAGACAACGTTTAGGACTCGATACGGTCATTACGAGTTTCTAGTTATGCCTTTCTGTTTACAAACGCACCGACAGTCTTCATGGATTTAATTAATAGAGTATGTCGACCGTACCTAGACAAGTTCGTGATCGTTTTTATAGATGATATACTCATTTATTCTCAAAACAAGAAGGAGCATGAACAACATTTAAAGCTGTACTAGAATTGCTCAGAAAAAACGAAAAGTTGTACGCCAAATTCTCAAATGCGAATTCTGGATTCACGAAGTACATTTTATTGACCATGTAGTAAATGAAAAGGGAATTAATGTTGATCCAACTAAGATTGAGGCCATTAAGAAATGGGAATCCCCGAAGACACCAACCAAGATTCGCCAATTTTTTGGATTGGCAGGCTATTATCGGCGATTTATCGAAAATTTCTCCAAGATCGCGCAACCACTAACAACTCTAACCCAAAAGGACAAGAAGTTTATTTGGGGAGAGAAACAAGAGGAAGCCTTCCAGACACAAAAACACAAGTTATGCAACTCACCGATCTTGGCTGTACCAGAGGGAATAGATCATTTTGTAGTCTATTGTGATGCTTCACCTCAAGGAGTGGGATGCGTGTTGATGCAAAAAGACAAAGTTATTGCATACGCATCAAGACAACTGAAGATTCACGAGAAGAATTACACTACTCATGATTTGGATCTAGGAGCGGTGGTGTTCGCACTCAAGATCTGGAGACATTATCTCTACGGTACTAAGTGTACTATCTTCACGGATCACAAGAGCCTTCAACACATTCTTGATTGATCAGAAAATGCCGAATATGAGGCAAAGGAGAGGGGTTGAGCTACTTAGTCATTATGGTTGTGAAATAAAGTACCACCCAGGGAAGGCTAATGTAGTAGCGAATGTATTAAGCAGGAAAAAAAAGGGTAAAGACTCAAATTCTTGAAGCGCAAAAAGATGCTTTAAAAGAAGAGAATTTGAAGAATAAGACCTTGCATCACTTAGAAATAAAAAAGAATTTCAATTACAATCAGATGAAGTGGACTTTAGGTCCACCGCTGAGGTAGAACTAAAAAGAAGGCTCTACACATGTGGACTTTAGGTCCACCGCTGAGGTAGAAATAAAAATATTTTTGTGGTCGAAGGTTTAGTGGTGGCTCATTACTTATAATTAGGGTACAAAAATGCCTTGAACGTTTTATGATGTAAAGAATTATTAAGTGCCATAAAAGTATTTTGCTCAATATTCAGTTATGCAAAAGATGATATAAAGTGAAAGTTGATGCGATCATCCGATTCGATGTTTTTATACCTTGCATATAAAATGTTTTGTGCATTTGAAAACCTGTGAACTCACCAACCCTTTGTAGTTGACCTTGTTTTATCATGCTTTTCAGGAGTAAGGGAGGTAAACCGAAATGTTTAGTTATGTGGACACATCAACATCAATCAAGCTTTTATTTGAAACTGTTTCGTTTAAACACTACGTTAACTTGATTTTGTTAAAATTTTGGGATTGTAAGATGTAAATTCCGAATTTAATATTTTATGTATTTGAATGGATGATTGGTATTGTTTATGTCCTATTGCTATGAAATCGTGAGCTATCACGCCTCGTGTTTCCGCTTTAGCGGGGTGTGACATTCACCATCTGGGATTATCAAGAAATTCTCCAGAACAGGTATCATTGATACACTTGATTCAATAAATTGTGTTTAGACATCCACACTGTTAGATCATTAATAGGTATATGTAAATCGTGTTTATTGAACGGTTTTCTTCTATTGTGCATTCTTAATTGCTTCTGGTTCAATTGGATCTGGTATCAATGTGTTTATTTGTATGATGGTTTATGATTTTTGTTCTAAATCATATTTGGGATCTGAAATTTTGTGTTTGGTCTATTGTTTGTGTTACATTGAAAATTTGAGTTCTGTTTTGTTGTTGATGTTATACATTTGAATCTGGTGGTATGGGATTATTTTGGCTTCTTAGACGATGACCCCTTTTATCTAATTATTCATGATTTATGTCGATCTGGTGGTATGGGATTAATTTGGCTTCTTTTCTATGATCAGGTTCTCCAAGTATGTGGCCACTGTTCTTGTTAGGCCTAAAGGATGGATATTCTTATGGTGGTCTCTATTTTGGGGTTTCTGATTGCAATGGTGTATTTGTTCTTGTTTTGTTTCCTTAATGGTAATATTTGCAGAATCAAGATACAGAATCAAGTTAATCCTCTCATTCAGTCTAAAGTTAGTTTTGATGCCAATAACAATGATTTGTTTGTGTTAAGTGATAGATAGAACTTTGTAGATTTCATTTCCACTTATTTAGATTAGTGCAAGTATAGAACTTATATTGTTTTGTTATTGATTTTAGGGATTTTAAATGTGATACTAATTTTATTTGCACTTTGAATGTTTTTTTTAATCACCAAACATCAAGAACTACTACGTTTAGTTAATTGAGCTATTATGTGTGAAATTTATAGGCATAAGAGTTTATGACAATATTTGTATCACCAGCTAATGCTAATTTTTACATGTAATATTTGTTAATAAAAAGTAGAATTGTAGTTTAATTCAAACCAAAAGGTAACTTCTTGATTGTTTACCAAATGTTTACCCTATAAGCGGCAAAGACCAAGAATCTTACCCGATATGAACAATGGTGAGGACCGAAAGTCTTACCCGGTTAGTGAGTGTGACGACTTCCTATAGTAAGGGGTCGTTTACCAAACACTCACCCCGGTAAGTGCTTACCAAGTCATATTACTATAACAAGTACCAAAAACGGTTGTTATTATCAGTTCTTTCTACTCTTTCTACTGTTGGTTTGGTATCAAAATTTTTGATTTTCTTCCTATTTTTATGGAACAGACACCGTGCATCCAATCCATCCATTCCAACCCATCGATTTTATGCTCGGTCCATCGCTCAAGACTCTCATTGATTCAAGGTAATTTATATTTGTTTTCCATCGATTCGTGGGTTGTATTCTTGAAGTCGTATTGGTCAGTTTTGTGCTACTAATGGTTTGTTTCCGCTGTTGGATGGATCTGATCAAGGTCATATACCTGTTTCTTTTCAATAGTTGTCCTGGATCAACTTTTGTTTTGGAGTTGTTTTTGGTCTTAGTCTTATTCTTTGCTTCATTTAAGCTTTATTGCTATTTTTTTTTACTTATGCGGGTTGTTGTTTTTAACTTCATATCTCTTCAGAAGCTGATTTTTGGTTCACTCTGGCAAAATCTCACCGAAAGCTGGATTGGAGCTGTTGGTTGTGCAGTTTTTGGCTTAGATCTGCTCAAAATTGGTATATGTTGCTATTGAGCTCAATCGACTCAAGTATAGTCAATGCATCCACTGTTTAGTATTTTTCAGATTTAATAAATGTAGAGAAATTGTTTTATCAATTGAGATTTGATGGCGTCTTAGGATCCAAGTTGTTTTTGTATCAATTTGTTTGGGCAACTTCTTTTATGCAAATATTTTGAAGGTTGATGGTTTTTTTAAACATCTTTTGTGTAGAAATATCTAATTTTACTTTTCTTTCCATTTATACAAGGGAGTTTTTACCCAACTCTTACCCGCAAAATTCAAAAAAATTGTGTAATTGGGTCCCATTACCTAATAAGTGTTTATTGAGTCCCATTACCTAATCGGATGAACATGACAAGGATTGAGAATCTTACTCGGTAAAAGTGATAAGTTAGAGTATTGACTTTTACTTGGTAAGTGTTTACTAGATTGACAAAAACTAAGGGGCCGTTTTACCATTACACTATTGAATATCTGTAAGTGTTTACGGCTCCTAAGATTGCTACCGATAAACTAGAGTAATGACTCTTATCTAAGAAGTGCTTACCGGATAATGTTTTGCATATGTTACCGTTTTAATGGAAAAAAATCTTACCTAGCAAGTGAGAGTAATGACTCTTATCCGGTAACTGCTTATCGGATAAATAGTTGCATACGTTGCCATTTTAATGAAATCAAATCTTACTAGTAAGTTAAGTTAAAAGTATTGATCGACTTTTACCGAAAAATGCTTAATGGGTCCATCCCAGCATCCCGCCGCATGCAACACGTAGGTCCATCCCAGTATTGATTGATACTTTTCACAAATGGTGACCCATGAAACCACATGCAACATGTAGGTCCATCCCAGCATCCCGCCGCATTGCGCGGGTACACAACTAGTATTATAAAATGCCAAATGCGTCAACTAACACTAACTTTATATAAAATCTATTGTTTTCTATTCATAAAACATAAATTCTACTTTAAAATTTATTAAGATTTGGTATCAGAGCTATAGGTTATAGAGAATGCCGGTTTTTCTATTAAAACCATACACTATAACCAAAAGTTTTCAAAAACTATTTTCCTAAACGAATTTCAAACCTAAAGATTACTACTAGTACAACTAGGATAGGTGCCGACTTAGCATACTATAATTAGACCAAGCCTGATCATCTATGTCTAATTTAGTATGTATAAGGAGGGACTTGGACTAGCTATATTGGAAGTTTGACTAAAATAGAAACTTCTTACTCGAATATGAAAAGCACGGTCTTTTGTGTGAGTTTGCATAAGCATTTCATGATTTTGATATTGACTATAGCATGCTTAGTAATTAAGTTTGTTACTATCGCAATTCATTATGTCTCACTCATCCACCCCCACCGAGTACTCTGTCGACGAGTCCGACTACGTCACTGGTCGACCTAGGAGAAACCCATCGACCTATGATATGCATAACTCAGTTAAGTAGAATCAATGCAAAAATAGTAATAGTAATATGACCAAATTCCCATATGAACCTATGCCTTAGAACTATATCCAAAAGAGAACCGAAGGAGCTGTAGGACTATTAACTTGGATTGAGGGTATTGAGTCTGTTCTCCACATCAACAAATGCACGGAAGTAAACAAAGTGGAGTTTTCCGCTTGTCTACTGCAAGGACGAACATTGACATGGTGGAACACCCAGGTGCAAACCCGAGGCCGGGAAGCAGCCAACAATGTTACAAGGGAGGAGTTCAAAAATATGCTCAAGGAAGAATACTGCCCGACGAGCAAAATACAGAAGTTGGAATCGGAGCTATGGAATCTTGAAATGAAGGGAAATGACATTGATTCTTACACTGAGCGTTTCCATGAACTAGCAAAGATGGTACCACATTTGGTGACGCCAGAGTAAAATCGAGTCGACAGGTACGTCTGGGGTTTATCTCCTGAATTACGGGGGGATGTTACTTCGGCAAACCCAAAAACCCTTCCAGATGCGGTGAATTTGGCAACCAGGCTCACCAATAGTGCTAATCGTTCGGGGATATTTGCAAGAGACAGAGCTCAAGGTAAGAGAAAGATAGAGGAACCCATGAAAAGACAATTTGGAGGAAGTAGGAGTAAAAATCAGAAGGTAAAAGGGAACTATGGGATCCAGACACAAGCAATAGAGAAAGGAAAGGGAACATACCCTAAGTGTGATAAGTGCAATAACCATCATGGTGGAAGATGCATCATTTGCCTCAAATGCAATAAGGGAGGCCATTTTGCTAAGGATTGTAAGAGTGGTGAAAGACAAACATATCACGAGTTTGGAAGTCCAGATCACTTTCGAAACACATGCCCGAGGCTGAATCAAAGACCAAATATTAATCAAGCACAACCAGCCAATCAAGGGAATCAAGGAGGTCAGGCAAGAGGTCGAGTATTCGAGATTGGGGCAGAAGAAGCAAGAAAAAATCCGGACGTGGTCACAGGTACGTTTCTTCTAAGCGATCATTATGCATCAGTACTGTTTGATTCTGGAGCAGATAGGAGTTATGTATCGCTAGAATTTAGGTCAAAGATAAACATAAGATCCCAAAAATTGAAAGAGGTATACGTTATTAAATATGCTAAGGGGCAGTAAATTAGGGCCAGGGACGTAATTATGAACTGTACCTTAAACTTGGCCAAAATGAACTTTAGTATAGACTTAATTCCAATCAAGTTAGGAAGTTTTGATATAATTGTGGGTATGGATTGGTTGTCCAAAAACCGAGTTGAAATTTGCTGCTTTGAAAAGATCATTCGAGTTCCATTACCCGAAGGAGAAATACTCAAAGTACATGGAGAGAAACCCAGAAAGAATATTAAAATAGTGACGCGTATGAAGATGCGAAAATACTTGAGGAAGGACTGCATTACGTTTTTGGCACACGTTGTGGAGAAGGAGATCGAGGAGAGACACATTTAGGATCTTCCTATAGTTATGTATTTTCCCGAGGTACTCCCATATAAGTTACCCGGACTACCCCCACGAAGACAAGTTGAATTCCACAATGATTTAATTCCGGGAGCCGCGCCCGTGGCGAAATCACCTTATCGATTGGCACCATCAGAAATGCAAGAATTGTCAGGACGACTCCAAGAGCTGCTCGATAAAGGTTTCATAGGACCTAACTGTTCACCATGGGAATACTCGGACTATTGGGAGAACATGCATCAAAGAAGGTCGTTTTCTTTTCCTTCCTCGCACTATTGTACGAATTTCTCCCTGTACCTAAAAAAGTCTTTATTTCACACTGGAGCATTTGTAAGCGACGGGATCTTAGCAGCTTCTTCCCGAGTCCCAGTTCTCTTCGTCAACAAGAAAGATGGATCATCACGAATATGCATCAATTACAGCAAACTCAATAAGTTAACCATCAAAAATCGATACCCTCCTCCTTGGATTGATGATATGTTCGACCAACTCCAAGGTGCTGCTTACTTTTCAAAAATTGATCTCCGATCTAATTGTCATCAAATGAGGGTCCATGAGGAGGATATTCTCAAGAAGGCGTTTAGAACTATCTACGGCCATTAGGCATTCCTAGCTATGCCTTTCGGGCTAACAAATGCACCAACTGTCGTCATGGACTTAATGAACAGGGTCCGTAGACAGTACTTGGATAAGTTCGTGATCATGTTCATAGATGACATGCTTATTTATTCGCAAATCAAGGAGGACCATGAACGACATCTAAAGCTGATACTAGAATTACTTAAGGAAAAAAAAATGTACGCAAAGTTCTCCAAATGTGAATTCTGGATACGCGAGGTACATTTTCTTGGCCAGGTAGTCAATGAGAAGAGAATTCATGTGGATCCGTCAAAAATTGAGGCAATCAAAAAGTGGGAAGCTCCTAAGACACCTACGAAAATTCGTCCACTTCTAGGTTTAGCAGGCTATTATTGACGATTCTTAGCGAATTTCTCAAAACTTGCGGAACCGTTAACGACAATAACCCAAAAGGATAAGAAATTTATCTGGGGAGAGAAACAGGAAGAAGCATTCCAGACGCTTAAGCATAGACTATGTAATGCACCGATTTTGGCATTGCCAGAAGGCACAGAGAATTTTGTGGTCTACTGCGATGCATCACACCAAGGTTTGGGATGTGTGTTGATGCACAAGGATAAAGTCATTGGTATGCTTCAAGGCAACTTAAATTTCATGAGAAGAACTACACCACTCATGATTTGGAGCTAGGAGTTGTAGTATTCGCACTCAAAATTTGGAGACATTATCTTTATGGCACTAAATGCACTGTCTTCACCGATCATACAAGCCTTCAACACATCCTTGACCAGAAAATGCTCAATATGAGGCAAAGAAAATGGGTTGAATTGCTTAGTGACTATGATTGTGAAATAAAATACCACCCGGGGAAAGCTAATGTAGTAGCCGACGCATTAAGCAGGAAGGAAAGGGTGAAACCATCAAGGGTGCGAGCTATGGGGATGTTTGTTCAGATGAGTCTAAAGGCATATATCCTTGAAGCTCAAGAAGAAGCATTGAAGGTAGAGAATTTGAAGAACGAGACCCTACATCACTTGGAAACTAAATTTCAAACAAAGTCAGATGTGGTACATCACCTTGAAGATAGAGTTTGGATACCAAGGCTTTGTAAGCTACGATCAACCATTTTGGATGAATCCCATCGATCGAGATATTCGATTCACCCAGGAGCTGATAAGATGTACAAGACCTAAAAGAATACTATTGGTGGCCAGGAATGAAGAAAGACATTGCCTTGTATGTAAACAAGTGCTTAACTTGTGCTAAAGTCAAGGCCAAACATTAGAAGCCATCTGGTTTATTACAACAACCCGAAATTCCCCAACGGAAATGGGAACAAATAACCATGGATTTCGTAACCAAGCTATCCAAAACTGCGAAGGGATAGGACTCCATATGGGTTATAGTAGATCGACTTACGCAATCAGCGCATTTCATTCCTATTCGGGAAGACTTTAGTATGGAAAAGCGTGCGTAAATTTACATCAATGAAATTGTTATGCGTCATGGGGTGCCTCTTTTTATGTCACGATTTTGGCAATCACTCCAAAAAGCATTGGGTACACGGTCGGACTTGAGCACTACCTATCATCCTCAAACGAATGGACAATCGGAGAGAACCATTCAGACACTAAAAGATATGTTACGTGCATGTGTTGATAGATTTTGGCGGGAGTTGGGATACACATCTGCCGCTAGTCGAATTCGCGTACAATAATAGCTATCACACTAGTATTCAGTGTGCACAGTACGAAGCCTTATACGGACGCAACTGTAAATCGCCACTTAGTTGGCAGGAAATTGGCGACAGACAACTGACCAGGCCCGACATCATCAAGGAAACCACTGACAAGATCTCAATTATCAAGGAAAGGCTCAAGACAGAAAGAGATCGTCAGAAGAGTTACGCAGATAACCCGTAGAATGCCATTAGAGTTTCAAGTGGGTGATAAAGTTTTTCTAAAAGTGTCACCATGGAAAGGACTAGTACGCTTCAGGAAAAGAGGCAAGTTGGGTCCAAGATATATTGGTCCTTTTGAGATAGTTGAAAGGATTGGTCCGGTAGCATATAAACTAATGTTACCGCAAGAGATGATTGCCATCCACGACACCTTCCATGTGTCGAACCTGAAGAGATGCCTAACCGATGAATCATTAAGTTCTACCCCTTGAAGACGTTCAAATTAGCGATCGGTTACACTTCATATAAGAACCAATCAGAATACTTGACCGAGAAGTCAAACGACTAAGGCGTAATAAAATTCTGATCGCGAAGGTGCATTGGAATTCAAGATATGGACCTGAGTATACTTAGGTAATAGAAGACTTCATGAAAAACAAGTATCCTCATTTGTTCTCAAGAGAATCGAACCCTAAATGCTGAACGTGAAATTTCGGGACGAAATTACTCAAACGGGGGTAAACTATGACATCCGGCAAACTGAGACTGTCAGGTTAGCATCCGATAATCTTATAGAAGTGTTAGCATAAAGACATTACCATGATCAGGACCTAATTAGAATAGTTAAAGCATAAATTGCAAGGATTTCTGGTAGTTGCTTAGAGAACCCGATTATAGCCTGTAACGGACCAAATCATCTTATAAAATGCCAAACGCGTCAACTAACACTAAATTTATATAAAACATATTGATTTATTTTCATAAAACATAAATTCTACTTTAAATTTTATTAACCAAAGCATAAGAATGTGTTTTAGGGTTTTTACCTCAAATACATTGCAAATTGTTAAAAATTGGACTACAATTGTTTAAATTATGGACTTTTATTTAGTTTTAAAAAAATAATTAGAACATGTGTTGGGCCCCGTGTGGCTGGCCTCCCCCTTCCCCCCATCACACTCCTCATACAAAAACCCTAATTTCTTCCCATTTATCTCATTTCTCACTTTTTTTTCTCTAAAAACCCTTTCTTTTGCTCTCTTCTTCTCTCTACTAAATCCAGCCAAGAACTCCAACAAAAACCCTCTAAATTAGCAATATCTTGAAGAAACTTAAGTTCTTTGATCATCCAAGTAAGGTAAGAACTCCATCTCTACATTTTTCTTATCAAATTTTGGTGTAAAATTCATTTTTCTACTCTAAAACTTGCTCTTCTTCACACCAGCGATTTTCTCTTGTTCTAAGGGTAGATTACACACCAAAACATGATAAATGTCTTCACAATAGGTGGTAATCCATGACCCAAGAAATAGAACTCAAAAAAAGTATGTAAATCACCTTGCATGTGGGTTTTGATCTTTCAAAATGGCATTTTGGTGCTGACAGATTACCTATTGGTACTTCTGTCGCCCATAAGTTTCAAAATATTAGTCCAAATGCTATGAATCTTTTTCTAAAACTTTATTTCTGCGTTGGAGTTCTAATCCAAGTGTAATCATACAAAAACTTTAAGTTTTGACCCCTCAATCACTCAGATTAAGTTAAGTGTGCAAACGGTGAGTTCAACAGTAGGTAAACCCTACTTTGAACGGCCACATATCCTTTGTTATCTGTCCAAAATGTTTGATTTTTTCCTTCTGGAGTTTATTTTAATGAGTTATCTTTCAAATTCAACTTGTATCACTAAAAATATGAAGATTTGGGGGGTCAACCATCTAAAACAAAATAAATGTGCAATCTGTCCAAAGCTGACAGATTTGAGCATGCATATTCAAATGACCATAACTTCTTCAAAACTCATGGAAAATGGTGATTTATCTTTTGGAAGATAAACCTATGTGTTAGCTTTAACATCCATTCTGAAACCCTGAAAAATGACGAGTTTAGACCCCTCAAACGGCTGTAACATTAAAAGGGTGTAATCTGTTTTGGAGCTGTGTTACCTTATTTTGTAAAAATTGTTTAAGCCTCTTTAACACCTTTAAAATTCGTAATATTTGGCCACAACACCCCTAACTCAGTATTATAAAACATTTAAAAAGATGGATGATTTTATCCACTTGGAAAGTACATTGAAGTGGCCATCTTTGAGCCCAAATGATTCTGCCATCAGAATCTGTTTTCAAAAAGAGGACATTTGGTCAAAACTTTATAAACCTTTGAAAATTTTAAGAGAAATAACATGCTTGTGCTATTACTTAAACTTAAGAACTAAACTAGGGCATTTTATAAAATGTGAAGGTGACTAGAAAAGTTCTAGTTTTTAGTTAGATCCGAAAAGCTTATGATGTATTTCACACTTATAGGAAGAGCGTAGAGCCGGATAAGTAATCAAGCCGCCAGGCTTATTTTTCTTTCCGCTATCATCAATTGAGTATTCACGGACCCTTTTACTATGTTACTTATAATATTTTGGGGAAAAGCATGTTATAAACTGAAATTCTTAAATGTTTGACGTTAATGAACGTTAAACTTGCAAAATGTTTGAATATGGCACTAAGGCATGTACACTAGTAGTATGAGTTTGAGTTAAAAATATTAAGTCCCAAATAGGCGACACTACTAATTAACTCTAAACGAGCCGATAGTTTAGTGGATAGCGCTATTTGGATTGACAATCCCACCTATTAGTGACAAGTAGTGGTGCACTCTGCTAATAACACGGGTTCTACACATGTGAAATTATTTCACCGCTGAGGTAGTTCAAGAAATATAAAGGGCGTAGTTGTTAGAAGGTTTAGTAGTGGCTCAACGCTTATGTTTACTAGAAGTACAAAGTGCTTTGTAATGCTTCTTAAATTGAAATTTCTTACGCGCTTTAAATGCATAATCAATTACATTTACAATTGATGAAAATTTGTTTGTCGAAATTAAAAACCTATGAACTCACCAACTCTTTGTAGACCTTGTACTTTAACGTGCTTTTCAAGGGTTAAGAAGGTAAATGATAACGCTTAGTTGTGCACACGTGTCAACATCAACCCAAGACTTTCGATTTAAAAACTTGTTATGTTAAAATGCTACTTCTTTCCGGTTACTGTTAAAACTTTGGGTTGTAATTTTGTAACTTTGAATTTACCGTTTGAATGAATGGTTTGAATGAATGGTTGGTGTTGTATATTTCCTATTTTTATGGAACTATGAGCTGTCGTACCTCGTGTTTCCGCTTTAGCGGGGTGTGACAAAAACCAATTCGAAAAACAAACAAACAGAATGTAAACGACACAAAGAATTGTTGATGCGGAAAACTCCCTTCCAAGAGAAAAACCGCGGACGACCGTAAGGGGATCGTCGATGCACTAAGAAAAAAAGACGTCAAACAGGTACGCGGGCCTTAAGAACAATAAACAACGTTACAAAAACAGTATGAATGATCGGTGCGAGTCTACGACTATTGTCGTGACTTGCGACGCTGTTGTCGTGAGTTTGGAGTGTGGTGTCGTAAGTTCGTCAAAGTGTACTCGGAGCTTTCCTTAGTATTTCGCTATCTTTCAACGTGTCCTTCCTGTTGATTTGAGCTCTCTTTTTATACTTGAACCTGGACGATGGTCTTGGTAACGGCCAAACGGTCATAATGGATGAATCTTCATGATTTGTCTTCAATGTCGCCATAAAGCCTTTGACTCGTAATTGAAAATGATATAAATACAGAGTTAACGGTATAACAGATATATCATTAACGATGTTAGGTCTCAGGGTTAGTACCTCGTTAGTCAAGTTATAACATTCTCTAACGGTGTTAACGATAGAATTCTAACGAAACTTAACGGCGTTAACGGCGTAAATTTTGAGTATAACAGGAAATATGGCTTGAATGGTCTACATCTGATGATAAGATTGTTCTCTATGTAGCAAGATGTCTAATGTGTAGAGAGCATTCAGAGAATCCACGTACAAATTCAGACTGTGTCAATGAGGTACATTCTTCTTCTGAAAATGATTTACAAGACAAAATAAATCAATTGACATATGAATTTATGGAACTAAAGAAAAGAAGAGAGAAATTTGGTCAATAAATTCATAAAAGAAAGTCAAATTTTCAAATGAGAGAGAAATCTAGTCAATATAATATTGTTTCTAAAGAAAATCTATCTTATCTGAAAAAGTCTTTAATCTTAAAATGATGTTGAGGAAACTAAAGCTGAAAAAGAGGTTTTATCCGTTAAATTAGACTTCCTATCTAGAGAAAGAGTGGATTTGTATAAAAAGGTGAAAGAGCTTGAAGATCTCAATTTTGAAGAGGACACAGACTTAACAAATCTTAAATCTATTGATAAATCATTCAAAAGATACGAGATTTTACAATGTTAAAACTGGTTTGAGTTACAGTGAAAATACTACTTTGAAAAATGCTCCATCAAAACTTTATAATTTGTATAAAATGCAAATTTTTTTGATGATGGCAAAAGGAATTATATTCATAAAACTGTGAATCGAAATCTTCTTGAAAGGATTCCTTTGGAAATCAAGTTTGTGAAGTCTGAAACTCTAAATTCTGATGAGAAGTCCGAAAAATCTTGTGAAAAGATCAAAGTAAGCAACAATTCAGAAGAAATTTCAAAAGGAAATGAAAACTCTTAAGAAATATCTAATGAAAAATCTGAAGAAAAATATGAAAAAATATATGAGGAAGTCTCTGAAGAGAAATATCAAGAGATCTGAGAACATTTCTGAAGATAATTATGAAGAAGTTTCTTAGGAAATGTATGAAGAGAAATCTGAAGAGAAATCTGAGGATATTTCTGAAGATAATTCTGAATAAATTTCTAAGGAAATCTTTGAAGAGAATATTGAAAAAGAATTATGCAGATAAGTCTGGTGAGTATTTGGAAGATAATTTTGAGGAATATTCTGATAATGAATCTGAGAATGAATTCATAAATGATTCAATTTATTTTGACAAATCAGATGATGAATCATATGAATTATTTACTAATGATGATCTTACACAGATGAATTCCAAGACTAATCATTCAACTATAAGGTCTCAGAGTTATAAACTTTTCTTAAAAACATGTCTGAAGCAAAATTTGATGATTTAGTGAATGCTTCAGGTATAGAGACTGATTGTGAAACAAATATTCCTACTTTTGAAAGTAATTAATAAAGATGGTTATTTGCTTTATAAAGCTAAATCTTAAGAACCCAAGTTACCTGCTAAAATGTTTGACACTGTATTTCTAAAGAAAGAAATTTTGTCAAATCAAACATCATCATGTACAAAGGATACTTCAGATCAAAATTTTTGAAAAAATCACCCCAATCTAGAATTTGAAAAACAGACAAATCTGATAATTCTGTATTATCAACATCTTACTTAACCTCAAGGGTTAAATGCTGTGAAATAGGAGAATCTTCAAACTTTTAACTCTTTATCTAATACAAAGAGAGTTTCTTCAGAAAATTAAATTTTAGCAAAGGCTAATCCAAATTTTTTATCAATTTTAATGAAAATGAAACTAATCTGGAGAAGAAAAGATTTAAGACTAGAAGAAAAAGTAGTTTCAAAGAAAAAGAATAGTATTGTATCTAGGAAAGATCTAAACACAGTTGATTTAGTGAATAAAAAGTATGTTGTTGATAATTCCTGTTCAAATGTTATTCAAACCTGCTTATGTTCTAATACGCTGAAACTCCTTCAAAAGCATATTCACTGTGTATATTGTGGACATCAAAACTTCAGATTAACTTCAAACAAGAACCAGAATTTTCCGAAGAAAAATATTAAGTCTAAAGACTCAGTTAATAAATCTGAAAATAAAAAGAATCCATCACCTGCTAAAAACAAATATGTGATGGAACGGAGACTTAAAATTATTTCTAAAGTCTTCTAAGTAAAAGAAAGTAAAAGCAAACAAATCTAGAAACCAAAAATCAGACTTATTTCTTTTGTGACTAATCTAAAAGGACCCATCTTCAAATGGGTACCTAAATCTAAGTAATTGTTCTTGTAGATTCCTAATGTGTGGGTCTTAGACTGTGGATGTTCAAGACACATAACTCCTTCTAAAGATCTGCTTTTAGACTATGAAGAAAGATATGGTGCAACAGTTAGCTTTGGAAACAATGCAAGAGGATACATAAGGGCTATGGAATGCTTAAAATCTTTTTCGGTTGGATATGGCTCCGACTATTCTGGGAGCTTCCCAAATAGTTAACTATAGACATATGATCCCACAAGTAGGGGAAAAAAATTCTTAATTATTGGCACTAAAAATAAAGAAGCTGATTCAGTAGCTTGGGAGAAGTCCCAATTATGAAAGTGGTACATGTTGAAGGCTTAAGGCACAACTTATTCATCATAAGTCAGTTTTGTGATTGATAGTTTAGTGTTCATTTGACAAGGAGTTCTGTCATATCAAACATGCAGAGCACAATGAAGCATTATTTGCTTATAGAAATGGAGATTTGTACACAACTAGTTTCATAGAGGATGGAAAATTCAAGGACGTATGCTTTGTATCTAAAATAATGATCGAAGAAGGATTGGTATGACATAAAAGACTGTCACATCTGAAGTTCAAAGCAATTGGTAATCTTGTTAAAGATCAGACTTTCTAAGAGACCATTTTGTCCATCATATGAAATGGGAAAAATAAAAAAATCTATCACAAGCTAAAGATGGATTTTTCATGCAAATCTCCTCTTGAAGTGCTACATATGGATCTTTGTGGCCCTATGAGAATTCAGAGTATGAGTGGAAACAAAGTTTAAGAATGAAAAGATAGAATCTTGTCACACATCAGTTGGAATATCACACAACTTCTCTACTGCCAAAACTCCACAACAAAATGGAGTTGTTGAAAGAAGAAATAGAACCTTGGTTGATGCAGCAAGAACAATGTTTGCTTATTTTGGGTTGACCATATTTCTGTGGGCAGAAGCTATTTCCATAACTTATATTACTCAAAACATGACCATTCTTAACAAAAGACTTTTTAGAACTGCTTATAAAATCATAAATAACAGAAAGCCTAATATCTAATTCGTTCATATTTTTGGATGCAAATGCTTTGTGTTGAATGACAAAGACAATCTTGGGATTTTGAAAAACTATGTAAAAGCGGTGTGGGGAAAAATTTGGGTTTCAAGACGCGATGATGAATGATAATGGAGTCATTTTCTTTCGGTTCATTGATGAAGGAGTGTTCATTTCTTGAGAATTGCTTCAAAAGAGATAAACTTCTAAACTAGAATAGTCAAGATAAAGCTAAGGCATTCAAAAGAGATAACCTTCAGAAGCAAAGATGAAGAAGTTAAGCCTAAGGCATAACTTCTGAAGTGGAGACTTTAGAAGTTCTGAAGAAATTCTGAAGAAGTTCTAAAGATACTTCTGAAGACAGTTCTGAAGAAGACTCTGAAGAACAACTTACACGTGTATAGATGTCATTGGTCTGTGATGTACATAGTTGTTAGTTTAGACATTCTATACTTGTATAAATATTGAGTTTGTTAGTTAGTTAGATGTTACATGTTTTAGAGACAAATACTTGTACTTTCTACATTTGTGAATACAGTTGAGTGGCTATGATACCAATTGAACAGTTGAATGTCTCAATTGGTATCAGAGGCATTCAATTGTTCTTGACCTAATTTCTTGATTTTGTCAGATCTGACAGAATTCTTGAATTTTTTTTTCGATCAATCATTTTACGATCAAGTCAACAGCATGTCAAAGGAATATGTGTCAATTGGATCTGAAACTAAACCACTTGCCCTATTCATAGGTGAGTATCATCAGTGGAGGATCAGAATGATCCAGTTTCTGGATAATATAGACGAAGAGTTGATGAAATCAATCACAAATGGGTTATTGGAGGTTTATGTGGAAATCCCTGTTGTTCCTGTTGCTGATACAACTCGAGAGATCCCTGTAACCCAAATCAAGAAGTGATCAAACATGTACAATAATGCAGAAAAAGCTCAATTAAAGACTGATCGTCGTACTTTAACTCTTCTAGTTATGGCCTTACCAAATGAGGTATTGGATCAGCTAAAGGAATGTAGGATCAAGTTGAAGCCCATATGCAGGGGAGTGCCAAATCACAGGAACAAAAGCTGAATATACGCATTGGCACTTATAAAAATGATTCAAAGCAAAGGAAAGTGAATGTCTGACTGATACTTACAACAGATTCAACAACATACTAAATGATCTAAGGAGAAATAAGGTCCAAAAACTAAATTATGAAATTAACAATAAATTCTTGAAGAACTTAGGATCTGGATGGGAGTGCTTTACTGACACAATGGTCACCAGGAACTTGTCTAAGAAGAAAATACAAGAGATATATGGTATCTTGTATTAACAAGAGGACAAGATCAAGACTAGACAGAGTGAAAAGAAAAAGGCAAGTGACTCCTTAGCTCTTCTAACACAATCAACAATGAGAGAGCTACTCCTCTTTCTACAAAATTATGTGAACTTCCAGTAATGCAAAATCTATCTGGAAATGAATTTGATGAAGAGATGAAAAAGATGGAAGAAGGAATTGCATTTATGACAAAACAATTCAATCAAAAATACGATAACAAGTATAAAAAGGGAGGAAATGTAAAACTGTGGTAAACCTAGTCATTTTGCTAGACAATGAAAAATGCCAAAGGTGAAGAACAATGCTTACTATGAAAAGAAAGCAGTTCTTTCAAAGAAGAAATAAAACAACCCTGCTCTGTTCACTAAATATGAAGAGAACTGGCTCACATGGTCAGATGATGAGAATGATGAAAAAGTGGCTCATTATACTGCCAAATGCTATATGTATCAAGAGCATCATGAGTCTTCTCATGACCATGATACTTAGGTACATCTTCTTCTGAACTCAATTTACAAGATCAAATTTTACAAATGAACTCTAAATTTGAAGATCTAAGTAAAAAAAAATAAAAATTGAAAGACTTTTGGTCAACAAGTTAGAGAGGAAAGTCAAGTTTACTAATTAAACTGCATAAATGCAAAAGAGCAAGTTAACAAAATTTCTGAGGAAAAATCTGTATTGAATGGAAAAGTCAATATTCTAACTAAAAGTATAAACAATGAAAAAATATGAAAAAGAGGTATTAACAATCAAATTGGATTTTTTAAACTAAGAAATAATTGAATTGTATAAAAAGGTCAAAGAATTAGAAGATCTAAATTTCAAAAGGGGCCAAACTAAGTAAACCTTAAATCTGTTAACAAGTCAAGCACACAACTCAAAATTTATAATATAGAGGCATGTCTTGGTTACGATGAAAATCAGATTTTGAAAAGTGGATCTTCAAAATTATATAATCTTTCAAAAATTCCAGTTTTTTATTAAGGAATAAAAGGTGTTGTGCCAAAACCCGTAGATAATACATTGCTTGAATGAATTCCTTTAGAAAAAGGTTTGTAAAGTCTAAGACTCTATTTACAAATGAAAATTCTGAAGAATCAAAGGTTGAAACAATTTCTGAAATTTCAAAAGAAAATTCTAAAGCAACTTCTGAGGAAATTTCTAATGTAACTTCTGAGGAAATTTCGGAAGTAACTTCAGATAAAATTTCTGAACAGATATCTGAAAACAATTCAGAAGAAAAAGATATTGAAAATTCTTTGAAAAAAAAATTCTAAAGAAAATTTTGAAGAAAATTTTGAAGAATTTTCAGAAGATGAGTCTAAAGAAGAATTTCATAATATCTAAGGAATCTATTTTGATAAATCTGATGATGAATCTGAAGAAATTGTGAACACTAAAGATTCAACAGAATATAACAAGGACATTAACTCTTAAAAGATTTCAGAGTTAAATAAGTTTGTTCAAAATATGTCTGAAGACAAATTTTCAGAGTTAATGAATGCAAATTATACTGATGATGATGGTGATCATGATGTACCTACACCAATGGTTGTTGTCATTAATAAAGATGGATATACTGTTTTTAAGTCTAAATCTTCATTAGTTGAAGGTGACAAACTAAAATCTGAAGAACCCAAATTACCTTAAAAAATGTTTAATTTTGTATTCATAAAAGAAGAATATGAGAACAAATTCACTTCTGAATGCAAACAAGATACTTCAGATTTAAATGTTTGGACAACTCACACTAATCCAGAATTTGAAAATCAACTAACTACACGGACTTCTGAATTATCATCATCCTTATTCAACTCTAGACTTGAATTTTTTTAGAAAGGAAAATCTTCTACATCCTCGTCTAATATACAATTCAAATAGAAAAAGATTAAGAAGCCTAACAATCTTTCAAAATCTTACAAGACAATTGTAACTAATCCTCATTTCTTATCTTTTTCAGAGTAGTCCTCTTTAGTTTGGAGGAAGAAAGAGTCAAACCTATTACATAAAGACAAAATAGATATGATTGATTCTTGTAATGATGTATCACCTATTAAAGCAATGAATAAAAAGAAATCTTTTATTACACATTCTCATGTTGTTCATTCATGACTTTGTCATTAGTTACTAAAAATGCTTGAGAATAATATTCACTGTGATAATTGTGGTCATCATTCCTTCAAACTAAACTTAGAAAAGAAATAGAAATTTGAAAAGAAATCTGTCAAGACTGCTCAATCTAAAATCTCTAAATTACATAATAATGATAAATCTGTGATAAAAAGGGACAGAAAAGAAAATTCTGAGGTTTTATCTTAGAAAATAAAGAAAGTCTGGAACTCAAACTTCAGACTTCCCTCTTTTATTACTAACCTGAAAGGACCCATTTTAAAATGGATACCTAAAACTAAGTAATTGTTTTTGCAGATCCGTCATGTGTGGGTCTTAGATTCTGGATGTTTAAGACACATGACACCTTTCAAGGATCTTCTAACTGATTATACTGAGAGAAATGGTGGATGAGTCAGATTTGGAAACAATGCTAATATAAGAGGCTATGAAACGTTCATCAAAGGAGATGTTACTATGATGAAAGTATTCTTTGTTGAAGGCTTAAGACATAACCTGTTTAGTATTAGTTAGTTATGTGATAAGCTATGCACTGTTCATTTTGACATTGAGTTATTTCAGGTTCTGAACTCTGAGAAGAAGGAAGCATTAACAGCTTACAAAGATGGAGGTATTTACACTGCCACATTCACAGAAGATGGTCAACTTAAAGGAATATGCTACACGTCTTAACCTGTACATGAAGAAGCTTGGTTATGGCACAGAATGATGTCCCATCTGGAATTTTAATCTATCGATTATTTGGTAAAACAAAGTGTTGTTGTTGGTTTACCAAGAATAAGATTTCAGAAGAACTCCTTATGCTCTGCATGTGAAATGGGAAAAATGAAAAGAAGCTATCTTAAGCTGAATACGAATACATCCTGCAATTCTCCTTTGGAAATGGTTCATATGGATCTTTGTGGTCCTATGAGAACTAAGAATTTAGGAGGCAAGAAATATATCTTGGTTATAGTGGATGAATATTCAAGATATACATGGTTAGAACTTCTTAGAAAGAAATCTGATGCTCCAGAAGTTATTATTTCATTTCTGAAGAGAATCCAAGTTCTTTTACAACTACCAGTATAGAAACTTAGAAGTGACAATGGCACAGAGTTCAGAAATGCTCCAAATTGAAACATTCTTAGACTTGGTTGACATTTTACATAATTTTTCCACTGCAGAAACTCTACAAAAGAATGGGGTAGTTGAAAGAAACAATAGAAATATGGTTGAAGCAGCAAGAACCATGCTAGCCTATTCAGAGTTACTCATGTTCTTATTAGCTGCAGCTATTGGAACTGCTTGTTTTACACATAACAGGATTTTATTAAATAGAAGATTTCTTAAAACTTCTTATGAATTAATTCATAAAAGAAAGCCAACAATTAAATTCTTTCATATTTTTGGTTGCAGGTGCTTTCTGTTGAATGATAAAGACAATCTGGGTAACTTTGACAAGAAAGCTAACTCAAGAATTTTTGTTGGATATTCTTCAAGATCCAAAGCTTTTCAGAGTATATAATAAACAGTCAAGAACAATAACAGAAAGTGTCCATGTCAAAATTGATGAACCTCACTTGACTTATGAACAAGATAGTTCATAACTCAGACAAATTCAAAACTCTAAACTATTTGATTCAAAGATTGGGTTAACTGGTACATCTATCTCTAAACTTGATAACAAATCAATGAAAGATAAATTAGATTTGTTATGTCATGATTTATTTGATGTTTCTCTTGATGTCTCTGCAGATTTCCAAAATCCATTATTAGTCAGAGACAATTCATTGCCAATATCTGAAGAACCAGTAACGTCATATATTTCTGGACCTACTATCTTAACCTCAACTTCAGAAATTCCTATTTCTGAACCACTAGTTGTACCTTCTGAAGATATTCCTTTAGAAGTTGTTCCTATAGTTGAGGGGGAGAACTCAAATCTGAATTTAGAAATTCATTCAGAACCTAAAGTTCAAGCAATCATTGATGATAATGATGAAGATAATAATATTACTAATGTTCAACCTTTACCAAATCTGAATATGTGGACAAGAGATCATCCCTTACATCAGATCATAGGTGATATATCTAGTTGAGTACAAACTAGATCTGCTACTGCAAATGAGTGCTTATATGTAAATTTCTTAAGCAACATAGAACCTAAAAAGCCTAGTGAAGCGTTACAAAATCCAGACTGGGTTCTAGTTATGCAAGATGAGCTAAACCAATTTGAAAGGAACAAAGTCTGGATGCTCATTCCATGACCCAAAGGGAAATAAATTGTTGGAACTAAATGTGTATTCAGAAATAAGAAGGACAAGCATGGAATTGTTGTAAGAAACAAAGCTAGACTAGTTGCCAAAGGGCATTGTCAACAAGAAGGAATTGATTATGATGAAACCTTTGTACCAGTTGCCAGATTAGAAGCTATAAGGATGTTTCTTGCATATGCAGCATAAAAGAATATGAAAGTCTTTCAAATGGATGTAAATTGTGCATTTCTGAATGAAATTTTACATGAAGAAGTGTGTGTTGATCAACCAGAAGCATTTGAAAGCAAGAATTTCCTTATCATGTATATATTCTAGATAAAGCTTTGTATGGGTTAAAACAAGCTCCAAGAGCCGGATATGAAACTCTTACAAAATTCCTACTTAAATCCAAATTCAAGAGAGGTACTATTGATACAACTCTATTTCTGAAAAAGCAAGGTGATGATTTAATCTTGATACAAATTTATGTAGATGACATAATTTTTGCTTCTACTAATGCTCAATTTTGTAAAAACTTTAAGACTATTATGCAAAAAAGAGATTGAAATGGGTATGATGGGTGTGTTGACTTTCTTTCTTGGCCTTCAAGTGAAATAACTCTCTACATGAATATTCATTAATCATGCTAAGTATGTCAATGACTTACTTAAAAAATATAATATGTCTGATTGTGCAAGTATAAAGACACCAACGACCACTAGAACTAAACTTGATCCAGATTTAAGTGGTAAATCTGCCGATCAGAAGAATTACAGAGGCATAATTGGTTCTTTATTATATCTTACAGCTAGTTGACCGGATATTATGTTTGCTACATGTATTTGTGCAAGGTATCAAACAATTCCTAAAGAATCTCACCTTCTTGCTGCTAAAAGAATTCTTAGATATCTTAAAGGTTAACCATCTTTGCGCCTTTGGTATCCAAAGAATTATTGGCTTGAGCTAACTGCTTTCACAGATGACGATCATGGTGGATGCAAATTAGACAGTAAAAGCACATATGGATCATGTCAATTTCTGGGAGATAGGCTGGTGAGTTGGTCTTCTAAAAAGAAAAAATGTGTGTCAATATCTACTGTAGAAGCATAATATGTAGCTGCAACAATATGTTGTTCACAAGTGATCTGGATGCAGACTCAATTAAAGGACTATGCCTATACATTCAAAAAGATACCTTTGTATTGTGATTCTAAGAGTGCAATAGCAATAACAGCTAATCTCGTACAACACTGCAAGATAAAGCTCTCGATGACATAGGGGATCATTTCATAAAAGATCATGTTGAAAAAGGAAACATAGAAATGTTCTTTGTTGAAACTGATTATCAATTGGCTGACTTATTCACTAAAGCTCTGGATGAGAAAATATTAATTTTCTAGTGAGTAAGTTACGCATGATGAATCTATGTGAATAAAACTGTTATCAAGAAAAAAAGTGAAGTGTAAAACTTTTGAATGACAAAGTTCAGAAGTCTGATAAAGAAAATTCAGAAGTTTTTGAATTTTTTTTTCAGAACTCTGAATCTTTCAATTCGGAGTTTACCAAACATATTTGAATAAATATAGTTCAGAATTATTTTCTCACTTCTGAAAGTTTATTTTTTCAACTTATTTCTAACTCTAAAGTACTGTGTCAAATTTTTATAAGTTATAACATTTCTTTGGTTCATTTTTCAAGGGGAGCTTTTAGTCATATGCATATCTTAAGGGGGTGCTTATTCTTTTTAACTGATTATCTTTTAGAACTAATTTCTTGTGTCTGAGTGTTTTCATCTGAATAAGATCTGAGCAGTTAATTCATTAACTATGAGATGCATCACTTATAAGTATGAACAAACTTCTATGTTGAAAATATTTTTATAAATTGTTTAAACTTCTTCTAAATGCTTTAAATGAACTTTTCAAATTTCAGAAGTTGGATTTTAAAAGAGTTTTTCCCTCAGAAGTTCTATTTCAAAATCTTAACTATCTCTCTCAGAATCTGAGAAACTTCTGAATATTGACTTCAGAAGACACGTCATCACTACTGAGAAATAACTTCTGAGAGTTTTTCTCGTCTGACTAAGTCAACACTTAGTGTCCGTGCCACGTGTTATAATTCTATTGGATTCTGATTACCACGTCTTAAAACATTTCAGTGGTAATTTGCCCGTTTGAATATATTAACCACCACTTAATCATGTTTACTTTTTCATGCTTTTTGCGACACATGTACACCACGTTACTAAACCTCTTCGTCTCCAGATCGATATATATTTCATATCGAGTTATTTTTTCAAATCTTCTGCACTCTTTCCCTCCAAGCTAGAGCATCAGAACTTACTATTTTTAGCAAATCTTTGTGTTAGGTCTATTATTATTTAACTGTGACAAAATAAGGAAAATATATTCTTTATTGTAAAAGGAAGTTTATAATTCCTTAAACTCCTTTTTCCTTAATTAGACTAGACCTAGCAATATAAATAGAACGTTAGGGTTTTACCTTCATAGTTAGTCGATTCATATTTTATAGAGAGAGAGAGCTGAATCTGATTGTAATCGATACACATACATTCAAGAGATGTTTGACTACGTAAGTTCTTTAAATTATTGTTCGTGTCATATTACTTTGCTATTAACTGTTTATTGTCATTGTGCTTAATATAATGGGATCAACACTTTGTATTCTGCTAATGCTCTTGTTTGTAATCATCAATGGCATCACAAGTTAACAAACCAATGCAAACCGCACAATCATGTTGAAAATCCTATAAACTAGTGGCAAAATCGGTAATGGTTGGTGATATTGAAGTTTCATTTGTTAATGATCCTAATCTAGAGACACAACCAATATTAAAATCAACTAAATGCTGAGAAACCTAACCCTAACCCTAATCGTCAATCTGAAATTGGGGATACTCAAGATCAACCTATTGCTATGGCTTTTGAATCGAATGCTGATCTCAATGAGTCTCAAGGTGATGTTGGAGATGTACAAACTCAACCACAGAATCAACATGGTGATGTTCCTAGGGCATCTAGTCCTGTTCAAAGAAAACTTGTGGTTCCTGCTAGTGGAATAATGGAGATTAAAAGAAACAACTCTGCTCTAAATTTGCGATCTACGAAATTCAAAGAGGATCAAAAGATACTGATTGAAATTTTGAAGAAGCATCCATTGAGAAAGATGTTTACAAAGTGTATTCAAGTACTAGAGGTATAATTGCAACAATGGTGGTACTTCATTGATTATGAACCTGAGGTAGTTGCAATCAATTCGTTTGTAGGAGGCAATAAGTTTTTATTGAATATAGATGAACTTAGAAAGATTTTGGAGTTACCTAAAAAACTGATGTAGTAGAGAAGACTGAATTTGACAAAGTTCCAAGACCTTCCAAGATGACTGATGATTTTATGTCTCTAGGGTATTCTGAAAATTTGACAACTCTGAGCTCATTCAGAAGAGAATGCCTTCCTCCTATCTGGTATACTCTTTTCTCCATTATTAATACATTTTTGTTAGGGAAGACTTGAAGCTTGGATCAAGCTTCTCCAAACATCAGAACCATCTTTCATGGAATAGCAGTCAACAACCATTATGACTATCCTTCATTGATCTTTGACGAAATGAGAGGATATATTACCATACCAAAGAATCTTTCAAATGCATGTGAAAGGTGCCATGTTCATAGAAGACAAAATCCTTGCTATGGAGGATGCACCCAAAGTTCAGAAATTTACTATGGATAACCTCAGACCACCAACAACTTCACTGTCTCAATTTTCCAATGCTTTGCCTCTACCTGATGATGAACTTAGAGATTATGTCAGGTATGACAAAAGGATATTGATTGAGTATTGTGAATCTATGGGACTACAAGAGAGAAGTGCAAGGTCAGAGGTCTAGGTAAACTATTAGGGAGAGTTGGAAGGATGTTCAAGGGGTGAGAATCCTTAGTGTGCAAAGAGGAAAAATGTAAATGAGAGACAGGGTAGAAGATTGAGGAAAAGAAATGATAAGGGGAGAACGCAGATAGAAGAACAAGAAATCTGTGACCTAACTGTTAGAGGTCGGGCACCACATCTACTATTATTCCACATTCTTTGGTGGATAATATTGATAAAGGTAGTGGGCCCATGGCAATTTTTGTTACCCCCCCCCCCCCCCGCCATCCACTCATACATCTCTCAAAAGAAAGATGTGGTGAAATCAACAGGCCTTCGTGAGTCATCAGGAATGAAAACTGGAGTATCTGTTATTCCAGGTTTACCACATCCTCTGAATTCACAGAACCCAAGGATTTTTGTACTTCTAAATTTGCAAAGACTAAGAAGGATATTCATGAAATGACGGCAAAAACAATCAAAAGTGTGGAGGATAGGGTGGATAGTCAGGAGAAAAAAGATGATAGAAAGAATGGATAGTCTGGAAAAGACAAGTATCTCTGGTAATGATCTGAACTTTGTTAAAGAGTCAATTCTGAAGAATCTTTCAGAAGTGTTCTCATCCATTTCAGGTTTAAAGACAACAATGCCAACTCCTTCTAAATCTCAAGACTTATCTCAGTTGGCTACAAAAGATGACATCAAACAAATTCTTGACAAGTTAACAGTGGTGCATAACACACAATTTGTTCTTGATCAAAGAATTTATTCCTTGGAATGCAAGGCTCAGGTTGGAAATGACAAGAGAAAACAAGTTGATCAGGGTCCTGATGATCATGAGGGGGAGAAAAAAAGGAAGATTTCTGAACCACAAGGCCTTGACAGTTCCATTGCCCAGACTTCTGAAAGAGCTTTTGAAGATGTTCATAATGTTTCTGGTGCAAACAAAAGTTCTGAGAATGTTGATACTGAGGAGGGAACTGGGAAAACCTCTAAAGAAGAAGAAGGGTATGGTACTGAAAGAGAACAAGAGTCAGATAAATCAAAACAAGCAGATGATACAGAGATAGTGCGTAATTCTAATGAAGAAATGGTGAATGAATATTTACAGAATGAAGAAGAAATAATTGATTTGGGAGATCTGATCATGTTTAATGTTGAAGAGGTTAATGAAGTAAGGGATATAGCTATTTGGAGACCTGAAGTTATAGTTGAAAACAGAAGGGCAGAGGAAGATCTTCTAAATATCTTTGAATGGTTAAAAAGGCTGGTTATTCTTAATTTTGGTTTTCTGAGCTCTATATAGAATCTGGAGTGTAGATTCATTTATGGACATTTAACTGTTCTCAAAAAAATTTATATTCCGCCAGTAAATGAGCAAGAGATAGAAATCAACTTTGATCATATGGAAGAATTGTTATTCGGTGATGATGTGTTAAAAGAAATATTTGGTACAATAAGGATGATGTATAGAGATTCTATACTGATTCCAAGAGTTGAAATTCCAGAGATTGAAGCTCTAATTCTTGATAAAGTGTTTGAAAGAGAGGAATTCTTTCATGAAGAAGTGCACTTAATGACAATTTTTCCTGAAAACACTTATAATCACTTGTGTAGAGATAATCCTAACGGTTGTTACTTGGAACATTTTTTTGATGGGAGCTAGTACAGAGGGTATGCAATTCAAGTCAAAGAGTTTTATCGGAGATACAGACTTAGAGACATGCATGATTCAACTATATTGAAGAAAATCTGCTATGTAAATAGAAGAATCATTGTCAACATGAGTTTTGTTAATACTGGTGCTAGAAGAGAAGATGACACAATGGTTGGTTTCACAAATTTTGATCTGTACAGCTTAAGACTTGAAGATAAATTTTTTATGTTGAATTATTGTATAGATAAAAATGATGCAAAACTTGAAATGGAACTCAGAAGAATTCTAGGTATCTATCTCAGAAACCTATCATTACATGATTTTCAAATTTGTCTTGAAAGAAGAATGAGGCATGTAAATTTGTTTAAGGCCTAGCAGAATTTATGAACAAGTTACTTACAAAGATGAATTCCTCAGTGTAGGATCCATAATACTATGGGTACCTATGAAAAATTGATCCTCTTATCTTTTGCAGAGTACTAAAGGTATCTGGTATCTAGATAGCGGATGCTCAAGGCACATGACAGGCAGAAAATCTCTGCTCACTGAATATAAAGAGGAAAATGGTCCATCAGTGACTTTTGGTGGAAATGGCAAAGGTTATACTAGAGGTTATTGCATTTTATCCAATGGAGCAACTTCCTTCTCTCGAGTTGCATATGTTGAAGGACTAAAGAAAAAATTTCTGAGCTTTAGTCAACTTTGTGATAAAGAATTTAAAGCTTTGTTCACAAATACCAGGTGTGCTGTCACTAACAAGAATGACATACTTGCTTTAAAAGGAAAAAGATCAAAAAACGTATATGTCATTAATGTGGACAACACGCACTCTCACAATGTGTGCTTTCTATCAAGAGCCTCCTCTAATGTCAACTGGCTCTGGCATAAGAGACTCTCTCACCTTAACTTCAAAATGATAAATGACTTATCAAGAAAGGAACTTGTCAGAGGTCTACCTAAACATGGCTTTGCAAAGGAATCTCTTTGCTCAGCGTGTGAAAAAGTTAAGCTGACAAGGGCCACTTTCATATCTAAGCAAGTATCCTCAATAACCACTCCTCTTCATCTACTCCATATGGAACTCTTTGGACCTGTCAATGTTCAATCCATATCAGGAAAGAAGTATACTCTTGTAATTGTAGATGAATATTCCAGATATACATGGGTATTCTTCCTACGATCTAAGAGTGATACCCCTGATGAAATAATCTCTTTCATCAAGAAGATTGAGTTGCTGAACAATGTTCCAGTTCGTTCCATGAGAAGTGATAATGGTACTGAATTCAAGAACAGTACCCTGGTTAATTTCTTTGAAGAAAAAGGCATTGCTCATAATTTCTCCTCAGTAAGGACCCCTAAACAAAATGGTGTTGCTGAGAGAGGAAACCAAACAATTATCGAAGCCGCTCGCTCAATGCTCAGCGAATCTCATCTTCCAACTCAATTTTGGGCTGAATCAGTTAATAATGCATTGTTACACTCAGAATCGATCTCTGATTCTAAAACGATTCAAGAAAACTGCTTATGAATTATTTTATGAGAAGACCCCCTCAATAATACATTTGCATATCGTCGGATGTAATTGTTACATCCTGAATGACAGAGATCATTTAGGAAAATTTGATCCCAAAGCTGATGATGGTATATTACTTGGGTACTCCTCTGTATCCAAGGCATTCAGAGTCTTCAATAAATGAAGACAACATGGAAAAGAAGAACGACACGTTGAACTACCCTCATTAACCAGGGTACTGTTCTTGAATCTTATTTCAGCACACCTCCTGTCACTGAAAAAATAATGATGATGATGGTCCTGTTCTTATCCCACATCGCTGAACAGTAACTGTTCATCATCAGGGATGAATGTTACTCCATTAAATCAAATTCCTCCATCCAGTCCTTCTATTGGTAATTCTTCAGTGAATAACCAAGCATCTTCCTCCATGGGAAATGAAATTCTTTCAGGACCACCTTCTAAAACTATTAGAGGAAATGAAGAACGACACGTTGAACTACCCTCATTAACTCCTGAACAGGCCACTGAATCTTCATTTGATCCAAATCCTCAGCTACCAGCTTAAAGATGGACTCAAAGTCATCCCATCGATCAAATAATTGGTGATCCATGTGTAGGCGTTCAGACAAGAAGAAGTATGGCTAACATATGTCTCTATGTAAACATTATTATTAATATAGAACCTAAGAAGATCGATGAAGCTATCCTTGATCAAGATTGGATCATTGCCATGCAAGAAGAACTCTCTAAGTTTAAAAGAAACAAAGTTTGAAAGTTTATTCCCAGACCCTCTGACAAAACCGTTATAGGCACCAAATGGGTGTTTCGTAACATGTTAAACAAAAACGGCATTGTAACCTGCAACAAGGCTCGACTTGTTGCTCAGAGATACAGACAAGAAGAAGGGATAGATTATGATGAAACTTTTGCCCCTGTGGCAAGGTTGGAAGCGATCAGATTGTTCCTAGCCTTCGGTGCCCACAAAAATTTTAAAGTCTATTAGATGGACGTCAAGAGTGCCTTCGTGAACGGCAAGTTGAAGGAAGAATTCTATGTTGAACAACCTCCTAGCTTCGTTGATGCAAGACATCCTAAATATGTCTATAAACTAGACAAGGCACTTTACGGGTTGTTAGACCTCATTTTAGAAGAAGTATGAATCAGAATTATGCAAGTACATGCGCCCCTGATGATGTGGCAGGCACATCTTCCGTGTGTAACTAAGTTAGTTATTCACTTAGCCTACGTGTCAAGATGTAATAGGCTAAATAGTTTACTTTCCTTATTGTAATCGTATAAATAGCTCAGTTATTGATTGTAAAAGTGATGATTTGAAGAATACAGATTTGAGAGCTAAATTGTGCGTACTGTTATTATCGTTCAAGTAATTCAATATTGATTAACGATTGGTCTTCAATTCTGTTCTTATTAATCTTGCTGTTTATCATAGATCTGTTTGCTTCCGCTCATATTTACTTGTTTGATCTATCAATAAATTGTTAGAAAAGGGATCTGGGTTCCAACAATTGGGTTGAAACAAGCTCCCCGTGCATGGTATGACACTCTCTCTAAATATCTTCTAGTTGAAAAGTTTGTTCGTGGTAAGATTGATCAAACCCTTTTTCTTAGAAAACGTAAGGGAGATATTATTCTTGCTCAAATATATGTAGAAGACATTATCTTTGGTTCCACGAATCCTAAACTTTGCACTCATTTTGCCAAGCGTATGAAAAAAAGGAATATAAAATTAGCATGATGGGTGAATTAACATATTTTCTTGGTCTTCAAGTAAAAAAATCTGAAAAAGGCATCTTCATTTGTCAAAGTAAATATGTTAAAGATATGCTGAATTTTTTTGATTTGACTCAGACTTCTTCAATGAAAACTCCTATGGCCCATTCTCTGACTTTAAATAAGGACCTTGATGGTAAACCTGCTAATGTCACTGCATATAGAGGAATGATAGGATCCTTACTTTATCTAACTGCTAGTAGGCCTGATATCATGTATGCCACCTGCTTATGTGCTAGATATCAATCTGAACCCAAATAATCCCATCTTATCGCTGTAAAGCGAACCTTCAGGTATCTGAAAGGGACTCCTAATCTTGGTCTCTGGTATCCCAGAGACTCAGGTTTCGATCTAACGGGTTATTCAGATAGTGATTTTGCAGGATGCAAAATTGATAGGAAAAGCACCATTGGTGGGTGTCAGCTCATTGGTGGAAAGTTGGTCAGTTGGACTAGTTAAAAACAAAATTCAGTATCCACATCAACTGTTGAAGGTAAATATGTTATAACAGGAAGTTGTTGTGCTCAAATTCTTTAGATGAGAAATCAACTAGCTGATTATGATATTCAGCTATAAAAAATTCCTATATATTGTGACAGCACTTGTGCTATTGCAATTGCAAACAACCTTGTACTTCACTCTAAGACCAAACATATCGAAATCATATATCATTTTATTAGAGATCACATTATGAATGGTGAAAATGCACTTAATTTTATTCTAACTGAATTCCAGCTCGCTGATCTTTTTACAAGACCTCTTGAAGAATCAAGATTTAATATGTAAATCAGCGAATTAGGAATGTTAAACATGGAAGAATAACTTCCTTAGTTTTACACTTTCAGTGATTATTAAAATAGAATTCAATCTCTCCAGTCATTTGCTGAATTCTAAAAAGGTTATCAGTTAGGTATGACCCCGAATCTCTTACACTCTCTGAATATCTTCCTATTCAGGGAATGAATCTTAAAACAAACCCATCAAAGAATACGTTTGTTCTTAATGATAGATGGAATTTAAAGATAACGATTAACATTATTCTAATGATAATTGTTTTATTTTTCAAAAAGGACACGTCAGAACTTTTTCTGACACACGACGGCCTCAACGTTGTATCCAATCAAACCCTAGGAACGTGTTGTAGGTCATTATTACATTTTTCTTATAAAGCTAAAACCGTCGTTTTGTCTTTCTTTCTTACGTCTCATCCCTTCCTATATAAAGTGAAATCTATTTCATTTTACTTTTTACGCGCTCAAAATTTTCAAAGCAAGAAAAGCTCTCGAGTCTTCAAAGTCTCTCAAGAACACCAAGAACACACCGTTGTGCGTTTTTCTCCAATCCCTACATCTCAAGGTTTGATCTAACCCTTTTCCTTTTCTAAAAACAACTAGCATGTTGTTTACTACATCCTAAAATCTTCTATAACATCTTGTTATAAAGATTTCACCCTTAATTCAGGATTAAAAGCCGAAACTCATACTTGTTCTAAGCATTTTTCTTCTTAGACCAAAACTTTCTACTCATACCAGTTTAATCCAAAACTTTCTTCTAAAACTTCTAATACTTGTTTTTTATATATTTTCTTTACCAAAATCACGAAGATTTGGTCTACTACTTTAGTTTTAAAAAAAAATAAACAAAATTCAGCCAAATAACACCTATTTTGATTTTGTTCATTAAAACACTGATTTACTTTACATTCTTTTTTTTGTATCCTTTGTACCAAAATCACTCTGGTTTATACTTTTTTGTATTTAGTCATGGTTTTTTATTTGGTGTGCCCATTTTTGAAACAGAAATGGCAACTCAAAGCAATGTATCACTCTCTGAAACGGAAGTCATCCCGGTCATAACATTCATCGTTGCACCGGAAGCCAGCTTTCCTCCTAAACAAGCTCTGGTCAAACCAAGCAACTGTGTTGCACAGAATGACATCCCCGCTGAACGCAACTACTTAAGGGATGGTGATCTCTTTATCAAGCAATGCCCATTGAAGTATGCTTTCATCCACGTTCCTGCTGGGATCACTACGCACCTTCAGCAATTTTGGCATACCGTCCACTACACTACCCTCACCACTGATAAGGGTAGGAAGCACAATGAAATTCAGTTCACCACTACTCTTGGAACTATGGCTATCACTTCAGGCGTGTTAAGAAATGCTCTCCGACTTCCAACTAAGAAGAAAAATGAACTGTGGGCTGCTCCTCCAACCACTGAGGAAATTCAAGCATTCCTGGACACCACTGGCTACGTATGGCCAGTTGATAAGGAGAAGAAGCAAATCACCAAGTCCATCACAAAGGTGGAAAAGAAGCAAATCCCAATACCTATGGATGCACGTTATTTAGTGCTTAAGCTCCAAGTTCGGCTCGCAGGATCAGGCAAGAAAGCCTTCTCAGGAGATGGCGGTCGCTCTCTGCACTGGCCAAAAGCTTAACTTTGCTGAATATAAATTCAGCAAACTGTACAACAGAGTTAAGGCGCAGAAGAGGGACAAAGCTATCTCTTTTCCTAGATTTTTTGCTATTCTTTTAGAAAATACCTATGATGTATACCCCACTGAGGGAAATCAATCTTTTTCTAATATTGGGAAGAAGGCCCTCGAAATAGATGAGAAAGAGGGAGATGCTCCTTACACTCCCTACATGATGCAGATCATTCAGAATGCTGCTACTTAATCTTCAATCCCTACCTCTCAGGTAGATGTTGTGCCCACGTCACTGAAAAAACCCATCAGTGACTAACCAAGGCACCTCCTCCCCAGGGAAATGAAAGAAACCGTCTGATGGACATAAGAAGTCCATCGCCCATAAGACGGCCCCTAAGAAATTCAAGAAGAGTGCCACTCAGACCAACACTCTATCTTTATTTTGGCATTGTCTCTACCTCTTCTACAACTTCAGCCATCCCTACAGCCACGACAACAACTTCTAGTTCTGTTGCCGCTTCATCAACACTACTTCCTTTTTCAGAGACCTCGGCCCCTGAAACTGTAATAGTCAGCCATGCTGAGGCTGTATCAGGTATCACTTGTACTGCCTTCTTATCCTCTTCGATCTCTTCTTCTTTGGTCCTCACATCAATCTATGATTTAGGTATGGTTGTCCCCATCCCTAATGAGATTGAGCAACATGTTATTCAGACATCAGCTTTGTTTCGACAATCTGATCTCTGGAAAGCAACAGGCATCGGACCTGAGATAAAGCACACCCACTTCTTCTAAGGTACACAAAGTTGCTTATCTCAATGAGATAAAGAAGGAGAAAGCTCTTACAAACTTTCCTTCTATGCCTATGGAGGTGCCTTGATCTCTCTGTCTCCTCCCTCATTCCCAGCGATTGATTACTTGGTGAATGAATGTGCACTCGCAAGGCGCCGAGCAGACTCTCTGTGGTTCGCCTCGGAGAAGATCTTCAAGCAGGTAGTAAGGGTTCCTGGCATGAAAGCTACTATCAGCATTATCTCCACTGATCTGGCAACAGTGAGAGATGACATGGCTGCCCATGAGTAGGTAACAAAAGCTCTCGCTGAACGATGTGATCATCAAGATAAGCTACTTGCTGACATGCAGAAGACACAATTTGAAGTTATGCGCCTTGTCCAAGATCTCTCAGCAAGAGCCCTTTCATTCCCTAATGCGGACAGATCCCAATTGGGTTTCATTGCTCAAACTCAAACCTCTTAGGCTAAGACCCTCTCCTCTCTTGAATCGAAGGTGCAGACTCTCTTGGTGCACACTTTACCTGTAAATAACAAAGAGGGGGATAAATTCACTCAAGAGCTCGCTGATAAGCTTGTGGAGAACATACCACCTCCGCAACCTCATCTACAATCACAAGTTCATCAACAACAACCCATCCCTGAAGTAGGTGATGAAGATGATGAAGAAGAAGAAGATGAAGACGACGATGAACCTGAAAACATCGCTCATTATTCCTTCAAGGATAATAATGATGATGATGCTGAGTTTTAGACTGTAACAGACCAAAAACGACACCATCAGGGGGAGTCGTCTTTCGAAGCCCTTTGAGGGACAGGCAAAATCCTGAAAAGGATCAATCTGATCCCTCAGAGAAAACTAAAGAAGTAGTGGATGTTGATTCTACTCCTTTAAATTTTGAGGGGGGGCTCATCAGTGAGGTATGCCTTCCTCTCGTCTCTTATAACCTCCCTACTGAAGCTCAAACTCCTCCACAATTTTTTTTTGCTGATGAACCTCTCTCCTCTTCTCCTCTCAGTGATCCCTTTTCCCCAAAGGGTTCTCCTATCCTGAATGAACCTTCTTCTGAAGATTAGTTCTTGTATATATCTGATACTGAATCAGAAGAAGAAGGCCTTGTACAAAGGCGTGTAAATAAACAAAGAATAAGGGAGCCTGAAGAAGAAGAAAGATGAATAAGTTTCGTTAGAATATAGAAGCAACCAAAATAAAAATTCCTCGCACCTCTGAGCTAGAAGCCCCAATACCAATCACGGTATTTGATGAATTCTCTTTTTTCTCCAAAGAAGAAGAGCAGAGGCCCTTTAAGCTCAGAGACAAAGAGATGAAAAGATGAAGCAAACTGAAGAAGACCTAAGGATCGCACGTCAGATGATCAGAGAGGATAAGCTAAAAGACAAAGCGACCAAGCAGCAAAATGAACAAAGTTTAACGGTCGCTGAGGCTCTAGCACAAAAAGAACTTACCAGGGACAATCTGAAGGTAAATCCGATCATAGCCGAAGAAAAAATTCTAGATGCTCTAAATAAAGAAAATCAGGAATCATGGAGCGTTGAATTGGAATGGTTTACTAAAAGTTTTAAGCACCAGGTATCTGATGCAACCATTACTCATGCTACTATCGAAGGACACACTTCCAAAAAGAAGGGTCTGAAGATATATTTAACGATGTACAGGCATTTAAGGAATAACCGTGAAGAACCTTAGTTTCTGAAGTTCTAGGGTTACTCTGAATGGCTAGAGATCAGAGATGCCATTCAGAAATCAAGGTCAACATTCAAGAGTATCGTAGAAAGATCTCTTGATCAGCTGTTGCTAAGGATGTCATAACACGTCCAAGTTGCTCCTCTCCTTGATCAGACCAAAAGAAGAAAATCAAAATCAGATGCTGAATAAGGCCCATCATTCAGAAACGAACATGAGACAAAATTAAACTACGAACGCATACTTGGTCATCTTGAGATCCCTGACATCTCAATGCTCAACACCTCTCTTCCTGAAGCCAGAAAATTCATTGAGCATGAAATCATTATGCTTCCTGAAGCAGGTATGGTCTTTCTTGATAATCAAAGGTTATTGATCCTGAGGACACTACCGTAGCATGTAACATCCCTGAGAGTAATCCTTTAAATACTCTCAAGGCACCCATGTGTAAACACTTTACCTACCCACTTCTTTCTGCTAACCCTGAGCTCTTTTTGGGTCGTCTTTCTTTGTTATCTACAGGTGTCACTACACCTCTATTTACTTCAGCAACCGCCGTCACCTCCACCACCACTCAGATCAGCACACCCACTTCTTCTAAGGTACACAAAGTTGCGATCTCAAGGAGATAAAGAAGGAGAAAGCTCTTCCAAACTTTCCTTCTATGCCTATGGAGGTGCCTAGATCTCTCTGTCTCCTCCCTCATTCCCAGCGATTGATTACCTGGTGAACGAACGTGCACTCGCAAGGCGCCGAGCAGACTCTCTGTGGTTCGCCTCGGAGAAGATCTTCAAGCAGGTAGTAGGGGTTCCTGGCATGAAAGCTACTATCAGCAATATCTCCACTGATCTGGCAACAATGAGAGATGACATGGCTGCCCATGAGTAGGTAATAAAAGCTCTCACTAAACGATGTTATCATCAAGATAAGCTACTTACTGACATGCAGAAGACACAATTTGAAAGTTTGCGCCTTGTTCAAGATCTCTCAGCAAGAGCCCCTTCATTCTCTAATGCGGACAGATCCAAAATGGGTTTCATTGCTCAAACTCAAACCTCTCAGGCTAAGACCCTCTCCTCTCTCGAATCGAATGTTCAAACTCTCTTGGTGCACACTTTACCTGTAAATAACAAAGAGGGGGAGAAATTCACTCAAGAGCTCGCTGATAAGCTTATGGAGAACATACCACTTCTGCAACCTCATCAACAAGCACAACCTCATCAACAACACCCCATCCCTGAAGCAGGTGATATAGATGATGAAGAAGAAGAAAATGAGGACGATGATGAACCTAAAAACATCGCTCTTTATTCCCTCAAGGATAATAATGATGATGATGATGATGATGACTTCTAGACTGTTCACAGACCAGTAACGACACCATCAGGGGGAGTCGTCTTTCGAAGCCATTTGAGGGACAGGCAAAATCCTGAAAAGGATCAATCTGGTCCCTCAGAGAAAACTAAAGAAGTAGTAGATCTTGATTCTACTACTTTAAATTTTCAAAGGGGGCTCATCACTGAGATATGCCTTTCTCTCGTCTCTTATAACCTCCCTCCTGAAGCTCAAACTCCTCCACAATTTTTTTTTGCTGATGAACCTCTCTCCTCTTCTCCTCTCAGTGATCCATGTTCCCTAAAGGGTTCTCCAAACCTGAATGAACCTTCTTCTGAAGATCAGTTATTGTGTATATCTGATACTGAATCAGAAGAAGAAGGCCTTGTACAAAGGTGTGTAAATAAACAAATAATAAGGGAGCCTGAAGAAGAAGAAAGATGAATAAATTTCATTAGAGTTATAGAAGCAACCAGAATAAAAATTCCTCGTACCTCTGAGCTAGAAGCCCAGTACCAATCATGGTATTTGATTGATTCTCTTTTCTTTCCAAAGAAGAAAGAGCAGAGGCCTTGAAGCTCAAAGACAAAGAGATGAAAAGATGAAGCAAACTGAAGAAGACCTAAGGATCGCACGTCAGATGATCAGAGAGGATAAGCTAAAAGACAAAGCGACCAAGCAGCAAAGTGAACAAAGTTTAAAGGTCGCTGAGGCTCTAGCACAAAAGGAACTTATAAGGGACAATCTGAAGGTAAATCTGATCATAGCCCAAGAAAAAATTCTACATGCTCTAAATAAAGAAAATCAGGAATCATGGAACGTTGAACTGGAATGGTTTACTAAAAGGTTAAACATCGGGTATCTGATGCAACCATTAATCATGCTACTATCGAAGGACACACTTCTAAAAAAAAGGCTCTGAAGATATATTTAACCATGTACATGCATTTAAGGAATAAGCGAGAAGAACCTCAGTTTCTGAAGTTCTAGGGTTACTCTGAATGGTTGGATATCAGAGATGCCATTCAGAAATCAAGGTGAACATTCAAGAGTATCATAGAAGGATCTCTTGATAAGTTATTTCTAAGGATGTCATAACACGTCCAAGTTCCTCCTCTCCTTGATCAGAAACGAACATGAGACAAAATTAAACTATGAACGCTTCCTTGGTCATCTTGAGATCTCTGACATCTCAATGCTCAACACCACTCTTCCTGAAGCTAGAAAATTCATTGAGCATGAAATCATTACGCTTTCTGAAGCAGGTATGGTCTTTCTTGATAATGAAAGGTTATTAAGGTTTCTCAAAAACAAAGAGATCAGAAAGCCTCCATCAAAACTTCTGAAGATCATGTACTATAACTGCTGGTCTAATAATGACCCTGTAAAACTTCAGAAGAAGATCTATGAGAATGAGCTACAAAGAAGAAAAGAGAAACTCTCTGACTAGTCTATAGTTTATTTTCCTTTGTATCATTCTTTAATGTATTGTACTTTACTCTACTATTGTAATCTCATTTTTATGTAATTCTTCAGATTATCCATTAATGAAATTCAATGAAGTACTATACTCCATTTGTGTACTGAAAAAATCCCTAAAAATAGTAATAGGGACAATGAACATAAGAGTTCTATTTTCTTTAAAACAACCTATACTCACTGACATTACAATCTGTAATTAAATCAGTGAATGTTCTTTATAGCTTTTATACTTGTAAAATTGATAATTCATATCCTTATACATGAAACTCAATTCAGACAAGAGACTAGCTAAAAAAGATCTCACAGATTAGTACTTAGATGTCTTTATCTTATAATTTTCTAAGTGATAGCAAAGCTAATCTAAATTAGAAGTGTGAAATCTTGCAAGGACTCAGCTATACCTTAGAGACTTCATCCTGAAGTCACTGGTTCAGCGATCAAGTGAAGTCTTCAGCAAGATTATTGTTGATCTTATCCTCGATGCACAAAAGTCAAAACCTCAACACCTTGTCAGAAAAATACGTACGGATTGTCTCTTATGTCCCCATCAAATCTGATTTGGTACTGTTCATAGGTGGCTAAAAGTATGGTCTTCCTATTAACAAAAGGACAAACATCCTTTACATGTTTGACACGTGGCATATACCTTTTGTTTTGCATTATATGCAAACAGGTATAAATAGATGGAAAACCCTTTTTCATCTGTATACATGCTACTTTCTTTCCCAAAACCTCAACTGCTATTGCTTTCTTTCCTTGTGCATCAACTTAGTGTTTTCTTAAGTTACAATAGAATAGGTTAGAAACTTGTTCTTATTCCTCTTGTAACTCTAAATTTGTGTATTTAATATACACTCATTTAAAAATAAAAAAAGACGCATGTTTGTATTCAACCCCCCCCCCCTCCCCTCTACAAACTGTTCTATATCTTTGATCTCTTGTAGACCATTTTGGGAATAACAGTAAATACCTTTGTCGGTCATGAAAGTTGTTTTCTCTTGATCGCTCGCATGCATGAGGATCTGGTTATATCCAGAATATGCATCCATACCTGCCGTCGCATCGACCATGGAATCGATATACGGGAAAGGGAATTGATCCTTTAGGCAAGCCTTGTTAAGGTCTGTAAAGTGTATACAGACCCGCCATTTTCTATTTTTCTTTTTGACAACCACGACGTCTTGCCAACCAATCCGGGTATTTTACCTCCTGAATTTTTCCGGTTTTCAGCAAATTGTCGACTTCGTCGCTAATTACATTATTTCGTTCCGGTGCGATCTTGCGACGCTTTTGTTTTACGGGTTAGAACATTGGCTCGATGTTTAGTCGATGCGATATTATTTCCGTATCGATTCCAAGCATGTCATCGTGCGACCAGGTGAAACAATCGGCATTTCACCGAAGGAATTCAATCAGTTCTTCTTTGATGGCTGAGTCCATCAATGCTCCCATATAAACTTTTCAATAAGGATAATTCGGGTCAAGCACGACTTCTTGTAGTTGTAGGTCGAATCATATCCTCTTGGCTCTGTAAATGGTAGATATGTTCTTTCCGCGGTTTCATTGCCGTTTTGTAGAATTTTCTGGCTGTCTTTTGCTCACTTTTTATTTCTTGGATCCCCACGGGGTTGGGAATTTAATCACTTGATGATACATCGAGGAGACAGCCTTCATGTCATGAATCCAATGTCGTCCTAGGATTACGTTATAAGCTGACGAGCAGTCAATAACATTGAACCTGGTTAACTTATTAAGTCCTTTCGCATAGATAGGATGTAAAATCTCCCTGATGGTGTGTGTAGCATCTCCATTGAAACCTACTATAACATCGTTGAACGTCGTACGATTTCAGTTTCATTTATTCCAATTGATCTTAACGTGCTGAGGAAGATTATGTTGGCTGGACTGCCGCCATCAATGAGTACCCTCTTCGTGGAACAATTTCCAATTGTCAACTGAACGATCAGACCATGGTGATGTTTCTAATGCAATTCTTCCAGATCATGGTCGTCGAATGCGATTGGCATATTTTTCAAGTCTGCGTCTGATTTTCGCTTATGTGTTTGAGGGATCGCGAGATCATCCGATGACTGGACAACGTGTCTCTTTGCAGCTGAACAGGTGAGTCCATAGACGTTCGATCCACCTGTTACACAATTTACAATCTTAATAGTGTTCGGAGATGGGGGTTTACGGATATTACCTGAGTTGTCGTTAGACAATAGATCCTAAAGATGTCAGTGCGATACGACCCATGTAACTTCCTTTCTCAAGGCAACACAGTCGTCCATCACACCATTTCGTCGTGTCTTTTTTCTCATCTGGTCGATCGGTTTTCCTCATGTAAGCTAGCATTCGCGCTCGTACATCTTTGAATGTTTCTGTAGGGTATTTGGTAAGATCCAAATATAAGTCAGACGTATTGTCCAAACCTCTTTTGTAAGCTTCGATCGCCGTCCTTATGTCGCAGTTATGAATACCTATCAGTTTAGAGTTAAAATGGTGAAAATAATTACGAATGGATTCACCAGACTTTTCAATAATATAATATAAATATCCCATTTATTTTTCCATTTTGCGACTACTCGCGAACAGTTGGAAAAATTGGTTGGTGAGATCCACAAAGGAATTTATGGATTTTGGCTTCAGATTTATCAACCACTGCAGAGCGGCCGCGGTGAGTGTCGCCCCGAAGCTTTTCACATGTAGACTTCTTGATATGGTAGAGGTATCGACACCGTCACAATAGTTGTTTATATTGGGTGACGTGCTCGTTTGGGTCTGTCAGTCCCGAATATTTTTGAGTGAATGCAGGTGTGTTGTACTTCTTGGGAACGTCGATCAAAGTGATTGCGTCAGAGAATGGTGATGTTTGAAATTTGGTGGCTGGCTCGACATCGACGGGTACTGCTGCTCCAGGGAGTTTAGACAATAGGGCTAATACTTTTTTGTTTTGTTCCTCTAGGTGTTTTATACATCGTGCGACTGATTCCACGACATGTATATTAAACATGCTTTATCGTTCGACCCCTTGATCCGTCGTATTGTCGGTAGATGGATTTTGCACGTAAGCGGATGGTTGAGGCCTCGAAGTGTAAGTTTGAGTGAAGGTCATCCCAGTCGAGAGAGGCATTGTGGGAACTCCCACAGTATAAGCTATGGCATATTGACCATTAGGTTGAGCCCACGGTCTAGAGTGATTATAATGAAACTACGGATTAGTGTATTGCGACTGGGGTTATTAAAATGAGGTTGGAAGTTGTTGAGTTGAGGTCGAGGATTGCTATATTGAGCTCCTAGTGGTATTGGTCTAGGTGGTGGTCGCGGCAGTGGATTAGAATCCCGATAAGGATTTCTTTGTGCTTCCAACTTCTGGATCCGTAACTGGGTGGTCTGCAATTCAGCTCTTAACGCTGCCTCTACAGGATTATTAGCTCCATGATATCCCATTCAAAAAATCAAAGAAAAATAGTTAGTAACGACTGTGTTTTATCGGAGAATTCCTTTGATCGGGTCCCACGGATGGCGCCAAACTATTGACGCTGAAAATTAACTTAACAAAAGTCAACTTATGGAGTTTGTGGAACTGATCGGTCAATGGCCAGATTCTCGCGACAAACACAGTTTAGACAATAAAAACTAAAGACAAAAGATTTGGTGACACGGAAAAACCCTTAGACAAGGGAAAAAACTGCGGACGATAGAAGATATCGTTGTTGCACTATGAAAAATATGACGTCAATCAGGGACGTCGTCCTTTGGAATGATAGTCGTACGATTACAGAGAAGAGGTAAAATAAAAACAGTGATGTCGTATGAATTCTAGAGAACTATTGTATATTTCTTGATTCGAGAGAGTAGTGATTGTTAATCAGGGCTCTTTTCATTGAACTGAGCGTATGTCTTATAGTTGAATTCGTTTGTAACGTTCGTCCAATATTGATTGTCTTCATGAATGTCCTTAATGGTGCTGGTTATAACCGTCCGACGGTCCTGTGTACAGAATATAATGTTTCACCAAAGGTTAGTTCTTTAATAAAAAAATTAAAGCTATTTACGTTGTAGTCGTGAGTCGAACAAATGATCATCTATCGTTCGCCGTATGTCTGATCATTCGTCTTAAGTTTCATTCGACCGATAGCTTCGAAGCCATGGTCAATATTTATGAGTCGTAAAATATCCTTATTCGAGCATTGTAGTCAATAACTATGAGTTTAGGAGACTTTTGCCCAAACAATTTGCCCCCAAATTCAAATTTTAAGCGGCAATTTTGAATTCTGAATTTCCAAAGACACGTGTCGTCGTTCCTATTAATCAAATAGTTAGGTAACCGGATCGTTTCGTTTGAAACAGTGTCAGTTAGGAAACGATAAGGTTTGCTGAGTCACGATGATGTGTCGTGGTTAATCCGTTTGAAGATGACAAGGTGTCGTTACGTCGTTCCTACGTATGGGTGGGGTGGGTCATCTGTTGGAGGGGTGGGGTCTACCCCGTTTGAAGATGACAAGGTGTCGTGTGTTATCTGTTGGAGGGGTGGGGTCTACCCCGTCATCAAAGACGGTCGATCTAACTGCTTCCAGGGTCGATCGTCAAACACTCCTTGCCCACCGGGGCATGAAGTTACGGAAGACGAAGGCGGCTGCCCAATCGGGGAGCAAGAGGTCTGGAGGGCCTCTCCTGAGGGAACCGTCCCTTAGGGTCGAAGACACCAAGAGGGCAAAGAGGACGGCGGCATTAGGACCGATCAAGGCGACTCCCGTGAGCATCGTGCCGCAGGTCGTAACCGGTACGCCCCTTCGTCGCAAGACAATGGGAAGAAAACGATGGAGGGTTCCGTCACTCGGTTTAAGGTCTCTTCAAATTTCATGAAAGTGGGACTTATGGAACGTAAGAGGCTCTTTGGCATCCTTGAAAACTTCAACGTTGTCAAGGACCATTATGACGGGGTACACCTGGCTGATGCCCACACGATGCTCACGGAGCACCTCTTCTAGGTAATTAATTAGTTTAAATCTTGTGGCCGTGTATCGTGCGTTTACGTGAGAGCGTGCGACTTATGTTTTTATTATTTTCTATTATGGCGATAGTGCGTCATGCGCTTTCATACTTTCGTGCGACCATGCGATTTTATGCCTTTGGTCATTCTGACACTTATTATTTTTCATTTCAGGCCTTTCATGCGTCTCTTAGCATGCAAGCTAAGATTGACAAGGTTCTCAGGTCATCATCATGGCGATGGCCGCTGAGAATAAGGCGCTTGAGCGCGAGGCAACCGCACAGGCCAAGTCGGAGGCGCGACGGCGAAGGTCGATGAAGGCGGCATTCTCCTACAGGATGCTCGTGATGATCACGAGCATGAGAAAAACGTGAGCATCGAGCTCAGGGGTCTCTTGAAGGAGGCTCTGGACCGGATGTGGCTTTGGAAACCGAGGCGGCGGCTTCCAGGTAGGCTTCTGCCAAGGAGGTCGAGGACCTGAGGTCCCAGCTTGGCGAGGCGCAAGGAAAAATCACTGATCTTAGTGACCAGCAGGAAAAATGGTTGATTAGTTCTTTTCTGTCGTCGGTGGTAGAGATGCAGATCTGGACTTTGATGACGAGAAGGAAGTCGCTCCTGCCGTCGACCCTGTCGTCCCTTAGTCTTTTTTTCTTTTTAGTTATTTAAGGCTTTTTTCCAGGGCGACTTTTCACAGTCGTGCCTTTTTTTGTACTGCCCTATAGAATAATGCAACTTTTTTTCTTAATTGCTTTTGTCGAAAACTTATAATCCGATCGTGCGTCTGTTCATTACTTTCATACTGAGAATTGGTTGGGTAAAAATCTCCTAAACTCACAACCGTTTACCAAAACGTGTGACCGAAGATAGTTCATGACTTATAAATATTTACTCTGACTTAGGAGTCAACGGTCGAACGGAACTCACGACGATGTTCACGAAGTACGACGAACAAACGATGATCACCCGTTCGACACACGATTTCGAGATAAAATTCGTTATTTATCTTATGTTAACGAACTAACTGTTGATCAAGCGTTATGTTTTGTGCAGCACCGTTGGACGATTACAACTAGCGTAATTAAAGACATTCACGAAGGCAGTCAATATCAGACGACCGTTACAAACGATCCCAGCTATAAAAAACGCTCAAAACCATGGAAGAGACCCGATTGACAATCACTGCGCTCTCAAGTCAAGAAACATAAAAAAGCTCTATAGATTTCGTACGAATTTACTGTTTTACTTTATATTTCTTCTGTAATCATACGCCCCTGTTTGACGTCACGTATTTCATAGTGCAACGACGATATATTTTATCGTCCGCGTTTTTTTCCCTTGTCTAAGGATTTTTCCGCGTCACCAAACCTTTTGTCTTTATTTTTATCACTTTAGTTGTGTTTGTAGTGAGGATCCAACCTTTGACCGATCAGTTCCACAAACTGCTTAAGTTGACTTTTGTTAAGCTTTTAAAATTACAGTTACTTTAGAAAAATAGTTTTCGAAAACTTTTGGTTATAGTATTTGGTTTTATAGAAAAACCGGTGTTCTCTATAACCTCTGGTTCTGATACCAAGTCTGTCACACCCCGCTAAAGCGGAAACACGAGGCATGATATTTCAAGATTTCATAGCAATCGAGCAAAAATAACACCAATCATCCATTCAAATACATAACAACTTAAACCCGAAATTTACATCATACAAGTCCATAGTTTAAAACAAAATTTAAGGAAACAAGTGTTCAAACAAAAGGATTTGAATTGTAAAACATGATTGATGTTGACGTGCCCAATTAATAAGCATTCCAGTTCATCTTTCTTACCCCTGAAAAACATGAATAAAACAAGGTCAACTACAAAGAGTTGGTGAGTTCACAGGTTTTAAATATTATAAACATCTTTTGCATAAATGAATATTGAGCAAAATACTTTTATGGCACTTAATAAATCTTTACATCATAAAACGTTCAGGGCATTTGTGTACCCTAATTATTAGTAACTAATGAGCTACCACTAAATCTTCGACCACAAAAATATTTTTAGTTCTACCTCAGCGGTGGACCTAAAGTCCACATGTGTAGAACCTTCTTTTTAGTTCTACCTCATCGGTGGACCTAAAGTCCACATGTGTAGAACCTTCTTTTTAGTTCTACCTCAGCGGTGGACCTAAAGTCCACATGTGTAGAACCTTCTTTTTAGTTCTACCTCAGCGGTGGACCTAAAGTCCACATGTGTAGAACCTTCCCTTTTAAGTATAGTGCACCCCTACCTGTAGTTTCCTGGTGGGATTGCTATCCACACCCTACTTTTCGGTTTTTAGGTGGGATTGTCCGTCCAATAGCGCTATCCACATATACCCTCGGCTCCTCACTTGAGTTAATAGTAGTGTACAAACTTTTATGGAACATTTTACTCAATACAATTTATTAGTGTACATGCCTTAATGCCCAAAAACAACAATTTTCATAATATTCACATTCGTTAATGCAAATAGCTCAAATATTTCATTTAATCATGCTTTTCACCCCAAAACATATAAAATACTTTAAAAATGGGGCTGTGAATACTCACCTTATAGCAAAAGCTCCAATTAACAAAACACGATCCACACCCGCTCGTCGGCCTAACGTTTCCCTATCAAAGAGAAGTACCCAAAACGTCACTTATGTGTCTAACGATTACTATGAGAGTGCTTATAAGTCCTTATATGTCCAACTTGATCTACTATTGTCCCGTTATACATAGTGACTAGGAGTCATTATGATATCGGTGCCAACTTGGTTCACTTCTTAGTCGAAAGATAAATTATATATTTGTCAAGCGAAGTGAGCTTTACTGAATTACCGTGAAGAAAGGGAAGGGCTCGGAAGACAGGCGCATTATAGCTTGATGCACATATACTCTTTAAAGAAATAATTTATACCGAAAATGTAACATTATAGTCTTTCAAGTGATTAAAATTTATGAAATCAACCAGTTTCAGAATTTAACTTTCTGACAGAAACTATAAGTCTTAAAATGATCAAATTAATGTAACATCCAAAATGATAAAAAATTTCCATCTTTTTATATGTGATGCATTACTGAGTTAAGGTCATTGTGACCAAATTTCATGCATTTTAGATATATAAAAAGGGTTCAAATAATTTATATCAAACAGTGTGTCAAAGCAAGCATGGAAGATTACACACTGTTAGTAAAACAATCATTTGAGGAGTTCTACTTATTATTTTTCAGAACTTTCAGTTGGATTATAAACATAACACATAAAGGAAACTTTTAAGATAAGAGTCACTCATTTTAAATGAATTATGAGGAAGATACGGCATCACAAAGTTGCATGCACACATCTGTCATTAGTTGACAGATTGCACACTTAACTTTAATAAATTGATTAACGCCTCAAAACTTCATATTTTTTAATGAATCCAGATTCAAATGAACCCTAACTTATAAAAGAAAACTCCAGAAGAATAATTATGCATTATGGACAAATATTCAAAGAGATTTAGCATGCAAAGTAGGATTTATCTACTGGTGGTTTCACAGATTGCACACCAAAAATATTTTAGGTGTTTGGAGGGTCAAAACTCCATATTTTTAAGTGATTTCACTTTCAAACTGAAGATAACTTATAAAACTAACTGTCAAAGGAAAAATAATCCTTTTTCATTGAGTTTTGAAAGAGATATGGTCATTTGAACATGCATGCACAAATCTGTCATTGATTGATAGTTTGCACCCTTATTTTGTTTTAATTAGTTGGAACCTAAAATCACCATATTTTTTAATGAAATCCATGGCATTTGAAAGATAACTCATTAATAAAATTCCAGAAGAAGAATCAAGTAATTTGGATGAGTATTCAGAGAGTTATGGTCGTTCAAAGTAGGGTTTGCCTACTGTTGAACTTCCAGATGCACATGCATCTTATTATGAGCATTTGGGGGGTCAAAACTCAATGTTTTTGAGTGAGACCACTTGTATTAGAACCCCAACTCACTAAATAAACTTGTAGAAAGAAGATTTATGATATTTGAACATATTAATTGAATGAAATGAACGATTTTTGCACATGCAATAAATCTGTCAGCACCAAAAATCTCCATTGTTGTTCAAAAACACATAAAATCATGATTTTTACCCATTTTCTTGTGTTTTATTGTTTGGGTCATAGATTACCACCATTATATGAACATTTTTACATGTTTTTGGTGTATAATCTCTCCATAAAACTCATAAATTTCGGAGGTTAGAAGAATGTGACTTAAAATGCAAGAAAAAGTGGGGTTTTCACCCAAAAATGGTAAGAAGAATGAAGGAGATGATGTTAATACTTACTTGGTTGAAGAAATGAACTTAATATCTTCAATATTGTTGCTAAAATGATGATACTTGAAGATGAAATTGGCTGGAAAGTGAAGGAGAAGAAGAGAGGGAGATGAGAGAAAGTGAAAAGTTTTTAACTCTTCAATTTTTGGAGAGTTGAGAGAAATGAGGGAGATAAAAAAAATTGGTTTTTATATGATGAGGGGAGGGGGAAAGTGGCTGGCCATGGGCCCTAGCCCATGGGAAAAATTAATATTTTTTTTAAAGCCCAAAGTTTAAATGATGAAAGTCTTAATTTTGACAATTTGCAAAATGTTTGAGATAAAAGCTCTAAAACACCTTCTTAGGCTATGATTAATAAATTCCAAAATAAATTTTATATTTAGGACATAAAAGTATTATATTTTATATAATTTGGGTATAAATTAGAGCATTTGGCACTATATAGGACGTTTCAGACAGTTACAGGTCGGAACCGGACTTTCTAAGCAACTACCGGAAACTCTAAATTTTTTCGGTAAATCTAATCTAACTAACTCCCAATCTTATAACTTATCTAAAATAACACTAATATAAACTTAACAAGGGCTACCCTAAAAACTCAAATTTGATAGTTGTCACAATTCGCGAGTAGTCGCAAAATGGAGAAACAAACGTAATTATTTATTCGTAAGGACGGCGAAACAAATTTTATATTATATTATTCAAAAGCCTGGTGAATCCATTCGTAATTATTTTACTGTTTTAATTCTGAAATGATAGGTATACGTAACTGCGACTTAAGGACGGCGATCGAAGCCTACAAAAGGGGTCTGGACAGCACGTCTGACCTATATTTGGACCTAACAAAATATCCTGCAGAAACATTCAAAGATGTACAAGCACGAACGCTAGCTTACATCAGGGTGGAAGATGATGATTGTTTTCGATGAAAACATAACGACGACAAGCGTCAACTCAGCGTTAAAAAACCAGACTTTAAGATCCAGTCGTCGCCTAGATTGGACACACCGAAAAAAATATCGAACGTTTGTTTCGACAAAAAAAAAAGAAATGTCGTCCTCCGGATATCCCCAACATCCAAAGCTGCAACGACCGTGCGCTGGCCAAAAAAAACCAATCGGTCGGACGAGAAAAAGGACACGACGAAATGGTGTGATTTCCACGATGATCATAGCCATATGACTGATTATTGTATGGCCATAAGAAAAGAGGTCGCATGGGTCATGTCGAAAGGACATCTTCAAGATCTGTTGTCTAACGACAACCCAGGTAATATCTCTAAACCCCCATCACCGAACACTACTAAAGCCGTAAATTGTGTACCAGGCGGATCGGACGTCTATGGACTTACCTATTCTGCTACAAAGAGACACGTTATCCAATGATCGAACGATCTCGCGATCCCCCAAACACACAAATGAAAATCAGATGATGATTTGGAGAATATGTCGATCACGTTCGACAATCGTGACCTGGAAGATCTACATCAGAACATCACGACGGTCTGATCGTTCAACTAACTATCAGAAACAACTCCACGAAAAGAGTACTCATCGATGGCGGCAGCTCGGCCAACATAATTTTCCTCGATACGCTAAAAGCAATGGTAATAAACGAAACTGAGATCATACGACGTTCGACGATCCTAGTAGGCTTCAACGGAGATGCTACTCATACCGTCGGGGAGATCTTCCTCCCTATTTACGTAAAGGGAATCTGCAAATCAACTCGGTTCAACGATATCGACTGTTCGTCTACATATAACGTGATCCTAGTTTGACCATGGATTCACGACATGAAAGATGTTCCCTCAACGTATCATCAGGTGATTAAATTCTCAGCTCCTTGGGGGATCCAAGACATAAAAAGCGAATGTTACAAGACGACAATAAAACTTCGGAAAAAGCTCATCTAGCAATTACAGAGTCAGGAAGATTCGGTCGATGACCTACAATTGCAAGAAGTTGTACTTGACCCGAATCATCCTGATCAAAAAGTTTACGTGGGGGCGTCTCTCGACTCAGCTGTCAAGCAAGAATTGATCGCGTTCCTTCGACGAAATGCCGATTGTTTCGCTTGGTCGCACGAAGATATGGTCGGAATCAATCCAGAAATCATATTGCATCAACTAAACATCGATCCAACGTTCAAAACCATGAAACAGAAACATCGCAAGTTCGCGCCAGAAAGGAATACCCGGATTGGTTAGCAAATGTAGTGGTCGTAAAAAAGAAAAATGGGAAATGGAGATTCTGCATAGACTTCACAAATCTCAACAAAGCTTGCCCAAAAGATCCATTCCCTCTTCCACATGTCGGCGCCATGGTTGATGCAACATCAGGACATGAGCTATTCATCTTTATGGACGCATATTCAGGATACAATCAGATCCTCATGCATCTAAGCGATCAAGAAAAAACAGCTTTCATGACTGAGAAAGGTATCCATTGTTACAAGGCAATGCCTTTTGGTCTTAAAAATGCAGGTTCGAATTACCAACAGCTCGTCAACCGGATGTTCAAACAACATCTGGGGGACACAATGGAAGTATACATCGACGACATGTTAGTAAAATCCAAATGCATGGGTGATATACAACTATCATTCGACATACCGACTAAATGTTCCTTCAGAGTACGTATGGGACGGTTCCTAGGACGCGTGGTGACTCAACGAGGAATTGAAGGTAGTCCCGACCAAATAAAGGCAATCAACGAAATAAAATCGCCTCGAAACTTCAAGGAAGTCCAACGACTTACTGGATGAGTTGTCGCGTTTAACAGGTTTATTTCTAAATCTTCCGACAAATGTCACTTATTTTACAATGTTCTCAGGAAAAACAAAGGCTTTGATTGGTCGAATGACCATGAAAAGGCTTTACAACTAAAGGTATACATGGCATTGCCTCCCCTGTTGTCTAAACCCAAGGACGGAGAAGAACTCCAGGTATATCTCACGGTAAGCCCGAATTCAGTAAGTGTCGTCCTCGTCTGAGAGGAGGATAATTGTCAACTTTCGATTTATTACGTGAGTAAATCCTTGCTTGACGGAGAAAAAAGGTATACGTCAATGGACAAATTGCTTTTGTCGCTATTTACAGCCGCTAAAAAACTTCGACACTACTTTGAGTCGCAGGTTATCAATGTTATTACTAACTTTCCATTAACGTCTGTGTTAAGAAAACCGGAGTTGACAGGTTGATCGGTGAAATGGAGTATTTACTTCAGTAGCTACGATAAAAACTTTAAACCTCGGACTGCAGTCAAATCACAAGTTCTTGCTGACTTTATCACAGATTTTAGCCCCGAACTGGAAAAGATGGCGATCAAAGAACGGCTTGTTGTGGCGACTCAAGACGAGCGACCATGGACATTACATGTTGATGGATCCTCTAATATACGAGGATCAGGATTAGGCGTCGTCTTTAAAAGTCCACAAGGGGGCATAACGGTCTATTCCGTATCTTGCGACTTCAAACAAATTATACAGAGAAACACACACTTACACCTTTAGATGACTCTCATATGTGGTGTTTTATTAATGTTCAACTACCTAACTGTCTAACAGACTCTCTATATATACTACAAAGGTAAAACTACAGTTACATATATTTAAATCACAGCCCAATTACATTAAGACACGTCATCAAAAACTCTATTCAGAAGTTCTTCAGAACTTCAAAATTGTCTTCAGAACTTCAGAACTTTTACTTCAGAACCACTTATGAATTCTTCAGAACTTCTTCAGAAGTTGTTTTTCAGAACTTCTCTGTCTTCAGAAGTTATCTTCAGAACTTCAGAACTTTTATTCTGAACTTCAGAATATCTAAATAATGACTTTACAAAACATTCCAAACATAGGATTCTTTGGATCCTAACAGAAACGAAACACGAAGCCTTAATTGTAGGCATGGATCTGGCATACGATCTGGGGGCAAAGAATTTACACGTTAGGAGCGACTCCCTACTAGTCGTTTACCAGATGAACGAAGAATTCGCAACCAAATATTCAAAAATGACAGCATATTGGTAGATCGCTAAAGATCGGGTGAAGAAGTTCAAATCCTTTGACATCCAACAAATCCCCAAGGATCAAAATGCTCAAGTGGACGCACTTGCCAACCTGTGATCCTCCTTAGCAAAGTCATCCTTCGACGTCGTACCAATGATTCACTTAATGAAACCTTCGATGGAAGATAATGAACGCGATCAAATGCTCGTCCTAGACGAGTCAGACTATTGGACGAAAGAAATTTGAGAATACCTAACGAACAATCGACTCCCAGAAGATAAAATTAAAGCTCGACAAATTAGATTCAAAGCCTCTTGATACGTTATAATCGCATGAAAGCTTTATCGACATTCCTCCACTGGTTAAACCTACGATGCCTCATTCCGAATGAAACCCACGAAGTCCTCCTGGACAAAAGGTATACCTGTTGGTTCTTATAGATTATTTCTTAAAATGGATAGAAGTCGCCGCCTTTTCTCATATACGAGATAAGGAGGTGGTATATTTTATCCAAACTAACGTTATCTGCAGATTTGGTATCCCCTCCAAGGTCGTATGCGACAACGGATCGCAATTTATAAACGACAGAACAAGGCGATTCTGTGAAGAACGAAAATAAAACTTATGACGTCTACTCCTCGATATCCTCAGTCAAATGAACATGCAGAGTCAAGAAACAAAACGATAATTAATTTAACCAAGAAAAGACTCAAGGCTGCAAAAGGACGTTGGGTTGAAGAATTACCTTCTGCTTTATGGGCTAATCGAACGACTCGTCGTACTTCGAGCGGACAAATGCCATTTTCATTGTTACATGAGTGTGAAGCCGTCTTACTGGTCGAAGCAAACCTACCGGTCACCCGACATACCTCTATCAAAAAAACATTGGTTGACTTCCGCTACGACATAGACGCACTCGAAGAACATAGAGATTCTGCTTATATTCGAATGGCGTCACAACAACAATATGTCGCAAGATATTTCAATAAGAATGTCAAGATGAAAGTCTTTCAGATAGGGGATTACTTCTTACGACGTGTCTTTCAGAACACCCAAGAGTCAAACGTAGGTAAGTTGTCAATTAAATATGAAGGACCCTACCGAATATCCACGATCGTCGGAAAAGGGGGCTTATCGTATACAAACGTTAGACGACGAGTATCCCACGTAGCTGGAATGCGGTACATTTGAAAAAGTATTTCTTTTAACTCATTTTACTTATACTTTTATCCCTGGAATAACACTAACCTGAGAGTCGGAGGGTCGTTGGTCTAACCAACGACCACCCCTAACGCTATCTTTGTCGCAGGAACACACGATCAGAAGATATTTTTTATCGTAGAAACGCACGATTTTCTTTATGCAAAAACAAAGACCTAAGTCGTCAGAAACTTTGTATTTTCCCAATGTCTTGATCGATGATGACTTACAATTAAATTCATTCTAGTCATACACCTGTCTTACTTATGTTTAGATTATTTTTGTTTCGAAAGTAATAAAGCAATGTACGAACTAGTCAAAACATTTGACACAAGAAGTTGAAAAATAGGAAGTTCCATTGATTAAAATGGGCAGTACAAAAGAGGCATGACTGTAAAAAGTCGCCCTAAAAAAGCCCTAAACTAAAAAAGAAAAAGATTAAGGCAAGGGAGGGTCGACGGCAGGAACGCCCTCCTTCTCGTCACCAAAGTCCAAATCTGCGTCGCTACCACCGACGACAGAAAAGAACCGATCAACGATCAGTTGGGCATCCTTCAGAGGATCTTGCCCTCTCACTTGGTGACAAGCAATCGCCGCCTTGACCTTCGCACGACCAAAGGCGTCGAGCGTCTCCAGCTGAAAGTTAAGATCAACGATCTTTCCTTGGGGCTCGCCCAGCTGGGACCTCAAGTCCTCGGCCTCCTTAGCAAAAGCCTTCTTCGCCGCCGCCGCCTAGGCTTCCAAAGTCACCACTGGATCTAAATCCTCCTTCAAACGACCCCTGAGCACGATGCTCATGCTCTTCTCATGCTCATGATCATCACAAGCATCCTCAAGACGGACCTCGAGTTCATCTGCCTTAGCCGTCGCCGCCTCCTCCTTGACCAGTGTGGCGACCTCACGCTCAAGCGCCTTCTACTCGGCTACCCTGGCCATTTTCACGACCTGGGACGCCTTGTTGATCTTAGCATGCATGCTAAGAGACACCTGAAAGTCCTGAAACAAAAGTAAACGTACGTTAGTTGACTAAAGGCTTAAAATCACATGGTCGCACGATCTCACGCAAACGCACGACGCACGAAGCCATTCGTTAAAAACATAAGTCGCATTACCGCATGCAAAACGAATGACGCACGACCATAAAACTTAAAAAATACCTAGAAGAGGTGCTCCGTAAGCATGGTGTGGGCGTTGGCCAGATGCACCCCCTCGTAGTGATCCTTGAAAACATTAAAGTTTTTCAGGAAGCCAAAGAGACTTTGGCGATCCATAGGTCCCTCCCTCATGAAATTCGAGGGGATCTTGAACTGGAAGACGGGGGCTTCCGCCGTCTTCTTCCCTTTGTCCTCATCAATACGATAGGCGGCACACTGGTCACCGGAGTCACCGGGATTGGTTTCGTGACCGCCGACATCTTCGCCTTCTTGGGGTCATCAACCCCAAAATACGGTTCCCTCAGGAGAGGCCCCCCGGACCTCTTGCTCCCTGATTTGGCAGCCGCCTTCATTTTTCGTAAGTTCATGCCTCGTCGGGCAAGGAGTGTCTGACGATCTACCGCAAAAGCAGATAGATCGACATTCTTTGACGACGGGGTAGACCCCGTCCCTCCGGCATACTTCTCCCCGACAAAAGGGGCCGACGAAGCTACACCCTTCGATGGTGTAGCTACTAACAGAACACCCCTGAATGGAATGCTCCAATTCCAGCTCCAGACTGGCCGACCGTTTCCCCTATACGACAAAAATGAAAAACAGACGGATCACACGAAGAAAATACTTACTTGTCATCTCTTCTTACTCTTCTCCTTCTTCTCCATCCCCTTGGTTGAAAGAGGCCTCTGAGGTACCTAAGTAGGTAATATCCTCGTCTTCCTCGTCGACGTATGGACGAGCATGAACCCTGACCGTGCGATCAGGGATTAGCAGGAACTGTTCGATCTTCACCTCCGAAACAAGAAGAGAACGAACAACGTCAAAATCAACAGGTGCAATAGTAGATGGAAATTGAAAGAACATACAACCTAAAGCAAAACAAAACTCACCCCGAATGGGCCAGCCAAGAGTAAGCCATTGGCCACTCTCGACTGAAGCCAACGAACACCTGAAGATTTATCGTTCCTTCCAGCCGCGATCGTTCACCGCTGTCCTGACCACTATCCATTCCGTTCGGAAACGGCTAAAGGTACTGTAGCGGTTGTTCGCTTCCGCCTTCACCATGTAGGCCACTAAAAGCTCATGGATGGTAAAGGGGGACTCCCAGTCAGACGTCAGCCACTCGATCGTGGCCACAATTCTCCAGAATTGGAGCATCATCTGCCCCGGCGACAAGTCGAACCACTTCAGACTACCTATCGCTCGTTTTTCTTATTAGCATGGGTGGATGTTAATAATGAAATAAAAACATATATATATATATATATTAGAAGAAACTTTTTGAACAAGAGAGAATAGGGCCATTTGAACCCTATCTTAAAAGGGTATTCGTATAAAACGAAATACCCCTCCGGGCATTCTACCGGCCTCAACTCACGGGACTCTTTATATGGATTTCGGTCGGTAAACCGGCCAATTTCTTGAACGCCCACAGGTCGTCCATATTAGATATGGTGCTTTTTGGATCCACCGCCTCTTTGCAGTCGCTAATCGAACTAAGGGCCTTAGAAAACGAGAATCTTCTCAACCCTTAACCGGTTTCCTAGCTATAGCCTTTTGACGCATAAAGGTGAGAAATCATACCTTTAATGGAGCTCTAAACCCTCGAAATCGGGAAGTATGGACTTGTAGGTTTGAGAGAGTTCTCGCGAATCTGCACCAAATCGTCGCCCCGTCTACCTGTGGCGATACCTGTCCACGCCTTTTTACTTACCATCGTCGGATGGACGACATTTGTCCATGACAGCTAGCTACACGCGCTTGTGCGTGTGCATGATGTCACGTCAACTTGTCACCTTCCAACGGATTAGCCACGACACGTCTTTCCAACTGACTTCGTTTCGAACGAAACGATTCAGTTACCTAACGGTTAGATTCATGGGACAAACGACATGTGTCCTTCGGAATTCAAAATTAAAAACGGTCGCATAAAATTTGAATTTGGGGGTAAAATGTTTGGGTAAAAATCTCCTAAACTCACGACCGTTGCCCAAAACGTGCGACCGAAGATATTTCACGACTTACAAATATTTACTATGACTTAGGAGTCAATGGTCGAACTAAACTCACGACTGATGTTCACGACATACGACGAATGAACGATGATCACCCGTTCGACACACAATTTTGACATAAAATACGTTATTTAATCATAAGTTATAGTCGATCGAGACTTCAAAAATAAAATACAAAGTTTCTGATGACTTAGGCGTTGATCCAAAACTCCTTTCAATGATTTGAATATGATTCCTCTCTGTACTCAGTGAAAGTTCCATGATATAAAGTTGTAGTTCAGGTCCAGCAATAGGAAACGCTAATTGCACTCAGCGATCGCTGAACATCAGGAACTCTAACCTTATCCCTGAAGATCTGAAGAACAGCAGTCACACCACAAGTCCATTCAGCGACAGTCAAAGACCAAGCTGAAGATAGAGATGAACAGCTAGTGATCTGAAGAGGTTTAGTGATAGCAAAGCCCATCTAATCAAAATTGTGAAATCTTGTAAAGCCTCAGCAGTACCTCAGTGACTTCATCCTTGTAGTCTCCGGTTCAGCGATCAAATGAAGCTTTCAACAAGATTATTGATGATCTTATCCTCGATGCACAAAAGTCAAAACCTCAACACCTTGTCAGAAAAGGACGTACGGATTGTCTCTTATGTCCCCATCAAACCTGATTTGGTATTGTTCATAGGTGGCTAAAAGCATGGCCATCCTATTAACCAAGGGACAAACATCCTCCACATGTTTGACACGTCGCATGTACCTTCTGCTTTGCATTAAATGTAAATGGGTATAAATAGATGGAAAACCCCCTTTCCATCTTCATGCATGCTATTCTCTCTCAAAACCTCTATTGCGATTTCTTTCTTTTCTTGTGCATCAACTTAGTGATTTCTTTAGTTACAACATAATAGGTTTTATGCTTGTTCTTATTCCACCTACAACTGTAAATTTGTTTATTTATATAAACTAATTTAAAAACCAAAATCTAGTTGTGTTTGTATTCAACCCCCCCTTCTACAAATTGTTCTATATCTTTGAACTCTTGTAGACCCTTTTGGGACCAACAAGTGGTATATGAGCAATGTTTTCTGCTTATTAATCTTTAAAACAACTTTTTATCAAGTAATTTTAAAATGGCTAACACAAACACCAACTACATAGATAATGGATTTTTAGTTAAACCTCCAAGTTTAACCGTGATAATTTCCCTCTATGGAAAGAAAGAATGACTCTATTTCTAGAAGGGTCAGATCCTATGATCCCCTATTATCTAGAGAATGGACCATTTCTTCCTACAGTCCTGGCTCCTACAGTTCCTGCCACTGCTACCTCTCCTGCTATCCCTGAGAGAAGAACTGTCAAAACTCCAATTCAATGGAGTGATTAAGACAAAAACGAAATAGCTATTGATTCAAAAGCTAGATCTATAATTTCCATGTCTCTTCCTGATGAAGTTTATCACTCTGTAATGAAAATGAGAACTTTAAAAACCATGTGGGATACTCTATGTATTCATTATGAAGGAACTAATGAAGTTCAGTTAACTCGTAGCATTACATTGGTAAGACAATATAAAAGCTTTACGTTTCTGAAAAATGAAAGACTTTCTCAAATTCACCAAATATTTAACTGTCTCCTGATTGACATGAAAAATGTCAACAAAGAGTACTCTAATGCTTAAATACTGGCAAAATTCATGGAGGCACTACCTGAACAATGGGAAACTGTCAAAGAATATTGAAATTTTGTCTTTAAGTGCTTTATATGGAATGCCACTAAATCATGAACAATCTCAGTCATCAAAAGTTCCAAAAGTACTTCTTTGGCAGAACCTTCTAAATGTGTCTCTTCTTCCATCACCTCTATCACTAAGTTAGATCAAGCTGACTCAAGAGAATTCACTGATGCTGACATCTCTGCATTTGATGACTCTCTGGCTCTTTTCACTAACAATTTCAAGAGATTTGCTAGATAGAGTATGTTTAGAAAAACACCGGCTATCACTGACTCTGATAAGTCGAAAACTCTTCCTGCTGATAAAGCTTCAACAATCTGCTATAACTGTCAGCATAAAGGTCACTTCGCAAGTTAAAAGAGAAATACCAGAATCTAAGAAATAACCAGCGAAAAGGAAAAGGCCTTGTCGTTGAAGAGGCAGATTGGGATTAGGAAGACGATTGGGCAAATACCACTGATGAATCTGAATCAGATGAAGAAGACATAGCCTAATATGTTATATGGCCAGAATTGAAGAAGTTGAAGAGGGTATTTGCATAAGGGTAGTTTGTTGGAGCAACTAATCAACAACAGTCTTTTATGGGTGTATTTGTTCACAGTTGGAAACGAGTTGTTAGCAACAGTCTTCTTCAGGATGTTTTGCTTTTACTTGCCATCTATCATTTACTTATTGTATAAGATTTTAGTCCACCAAAATGGTATCATATGCAACAATTTATCCCTAACCGTGGTAAGAGTTATCGCCCTTGCTTACTGGTAAGACTCCTAGTCCTTACCTTCGTTCTTATCGGGTAAGATTTAGGGAAGCAAACGATGATCCAGAGTGTTGTAACATAATATTTGAACAACTTTGACTGCTCTTATTAGTTGATCAGAGTGTCAGACTAAGGTAGTGAATGCAAGTATTAGTTGACTGATTATTATAGATGGCACAAAATGAATAGGTTAGTATGCCCGAGTTAAATTTATCTTTTTCTTTTTAATGGCAACTTTGCCATATGCGTGTATGAGTTAAATTTATCTTTTTCCTTTTTATGGCAGAGACCATTTTAAAGCTTGTGAATATTCCATCCACTAAGTTGCCACTTGTGGTTCATATGGCTGATTTTATGTTTGTTTGTGAGAGAATTGTGTTGATGTACTAAAATGAATATGTTTTGGAAAGTTATGGTATCTTTTTTATTTTCTAATGATGTATTTTAATGAGTAAATATGAAACATGAAGAAGCTTTAACGAGAATGATAGTTGTATATGTATTGATGTATTTTTTTACTAGATTGTCTATTTTTCCAATTCAAGATTGATCATTGGTATAGAAATCACTCGTATGAAAATGCTTATGCAATACCATGGAATATTAATACAAATTAGATGATTGAATCTATTTATAATTTATTCATATATTGAATGCTTATGCAATACCATGTGTCTCTTTGTATTCTAAATTCCTGTCCTTTTTTGGGACCGTTGATCCATGTGTTGGTAAAGATCTCTTTGGAACAGATGATGGTCACTCTTTTCTTTTAGTACATCTTTCATTTTGTAGGAGGGTGAATTAGTCATACACTATTCTTTGTTTTTTTATCAAATTGAACAAATGGAAGATAAAGGACAATGCTTGAAGGATTCTGTGAGGTCAATTCTTGGATAGGCGTATCATACATGTCTAATGATAACGAAGATGAATATCAAGAAGTTTCACAACTAAATTCTTGCAGGCAAAGAGTGTGAATTCCAGCTTACAAGTTAAAACTTTCCAATAATTTTGTAGCCACAAATACTAATTACATAGTCTTCAAATTGAACCAACAAACGTTGATGGAGAGAGGCAGGTAAATTGTTCTTGGGAATAGGCAAATGTTACTTATCATATTTGAATTATTTATCATCAGATAAAAACCAAACCAGAAAACCCTGGGACCCCTTTAGATTAGTCGGAGACTATAAATTGTTTTAAACGCTCTCTAGGAAAAATCTGTAGTCTCCGACATATTTTGGATTCTGTTGTCCATAGTTTAAGCCTTTTCAAGGTCTCTATAAAATTTTCTAACCATTCTCTAGAACCCCTTTAGATTAGTCAAAGACATGTCCAAATTGACCTGACAATCTATGGTTGAAGAATATCAATCCAACATTGCTTTTAGCTAGACCACTGCGAGTCATGGGGTTATTCATTTAAAGTACATCCCGTTTGCATTATGAAAAACTGTTAATACACATGTGAACCACCAAGTATTCTAAAGATATCTTTCAAAAATTGATATTTAAAAACTTAATATATCTTTTTTTTTTGGGAAAAAGGATGGTACCTTTAGCAATATATTGAAAGCAAAAACTGATATTTAAAAACTTAATATATCTTGATAGAACATTTACATTCTGCCGTTGCGCGGGTACGCTACTAGTTCCTATATATTGTGACAGCACTAGTGTTATCGCAATTGCAAACAAACCTGTACTTCACTCTAAGACCAAACACATCGAGATCAGATATCATTTTATCAGAGATCACATTATGAATGGTGAAATTGAACTTCATTTTATCCCCACTGATTTTCAGCTCGCTGATCTTTTTACAAAACCTCTTGAAGATTCAAAATTCAATATGTTAATCAGCGAACTAGGAATGTTAAACATGGAAGAATAATTTGTTCAGTTATTTACACTTTCAGTGATTATAAAAATGAATTTCAAATTCTTCAATCATTCGCTGAACTCAAAAAGATATCACTCAGGTATGACTTCAAATCTCTTATACTCTCTGAATTCTTTCAATTCAGGAAATGAATTCAAAAAAGAAAACCCTTCACTGAGAATACTTTTGTTCTCAATGATAGGAGGAATTTAAGGATAATGATTAACATTATTTTAATGATAATCGTTTATTTTTCAAAAAGGACATGTCAGAACTTTTTCAGACAAACGACGGCCTCAACGTCTCCTATCCAATCAAACCCTAGGAACGTATCGTAGGTCATTATTATCTTTTATGAAAAACCTAAAACCGATGATTCGTCTTTTTCTACTCTATATCGCCTTCTCCTATATAAAGTAAAACATATTTCATTTCACTCTTTACGTGCTCAAAACTTTCAATAGCAAGAACTCTCTCGAATCTTCAAAGCTCTCTCAAGAACACCAAGAACATGCAGTTGTGCGTTTTTTCTACAGTCCTAACTTTCAAGGTTTGATCTAACCCTTTTCTTCTCTAAAAACAACAAGAATGTTGTTTTCTTCGTTCTTAAATCTTTTATAACATCTTGTGATCAAGATTTCTTCATTAAATCTGGATTAAAGTCAAAAGTTCTTAAACCTGTTCTAAATTTTTTTTAGAACAGAAGAAGTGTTGGGAAGTTTAATCCATATTTCATTTCAAAAACCCTCTAATACTTGTTTTTGATAGATTTGCTTCACCAAATTCACTAACATTTGGTTTATCTTTTTAAGATTCTTTAAAAAAAACTCAGCCAAATAACAAGTATTTTGATTTTGTTCATCAAAACACTTGTTTTCTTATTATCTTCTATTTTGGTAACCTTTGTGCCAAAAATACTCTGTTTATATATTTTGTTGTATTAAGCCATGATTTTTCTATTTGGCGTTCCCATTTTTGAAACAGAAATGGCAACTCCAAGCAACTTGTCTCAATCTGAAACCGAGATCATCCATGTCACTACCTTCAATGCTGCACCAGAAGCCATCTTTCCTCCTGAACAAGCTATGGTGAAGCCGAGCAACTACATTGCTATCACTGACATCCCTGCTGAACGTGCTTATCTAAGGGATGGTGTCAGCTTCATCAAACAGTGTCCGCTGAAGTACACCTTCATCCATGTCCTTATTGGAATATCTGCTCACCTTCAACAATACTGGCACACAGTTCAATGCACCACCCTCAGTAACAAGAAAGGAAGAAAGCTCCCTGCCATTCAGTTCACCACTTCCTTTGGCACCATCGCTATCACCCCTAGAGTGATAAGGAATGCTCTCCGTCTTCCAACTAAGGAGGACAATGAGAAGTGGGCTGCTGCTCCAACTACCGAGGAAATTCAGGATTTCGTTGATGCCACTGGCTACGCTTGGCCATTTGACAAAGAGACGAAGCATATCATCAAGTCCATAAAGTTGAAAAGAAGCGCATGCCAGCAAGATGGCAATATACTTCGACGCACGTCATTCAGTGCTTGAGCTCCAAAATTGGTTCGCAGGATCAGGCCAGTAAGCCCTCCCATAAAATGGCTGTTGCTCTTTGCACCAGTAGGAAGCTGAACTTCGCTGAATACATATTCAACGAACTATACAACCGGTTGAAATACCAGAAGAGGGACAAAGTTATTGCTTGTCCCAGATTCGCTGCTATGCTCTTCACATCAATCTATGAGGGATACCCCACTGAGGGAAACCAGAATTTTTCTCAGATTGGGAAGAAATCCCTCGAGGTGGATGAAAAGGATGGAGATGCTCCTTACACACCATACATGCTGCAGGTGATCCAAGGTGATGCTGCTGCTGCTGCTGAATCAACCATCTCTACCTATCAGGTAGCCACCATGCCTATGTCACTGCCAATCCCCTCAGTGACCAACCAAGGCATCTCTCCTATCGCTGCCAAGTGAAAACAACCAACCGATGGACACAAAAAGTCCATCGCCCAAAAGCAAGTGTCCAAGAAATTCAAGAAGAGTGTCTCTCAATCAAGCACTCTCTCTGATTTCGATATTTACCCTACCTTCTCCACAAACCTCCCTACAGCCACGACAACAACTTCTACTTCTGTTGTCGCTTCATCAGCACTACCTCCTTTTTCAGTGACCTCGGTCGCTGAAACTGTTATAGTCAGCCACGTTGAGGTTGTATCAGGTATCACATGCATTGCCCTCTCATCTTTTTCTATCTCATCTTCTTTGGTCCTCACATCAATCCATGATTTGGGTATGGTTGTCCCCATCCCTAATGAGATTAAGCAGCGTGCTATTCAGACATCAGTCTTGTTTCGATAATCTGATCTATGGAAATTAATGTGCACAGGACCTGAAAATGCTTCTCTTTCAAGGCACCCATGTGTAAACACTTTACCTACCCACTTCTTTCTGCTAACGTTGAGTTGTTTTTGGCTCATCTTTCTTTGTTATCTACATGTGTAGTTGCACCACACTTTACTTCAGCAACAGCTGTCACCAGCACCCCTCCGATCAGCACGCCTACTTTCAGTTGCTGATCTACGAGACGAGAAGAAGAAGAAAGGCGTTTTCGCATTTCTTTTTATCCCTGTAGACACACCCCAAATTACTATGGCTCCTCCCCCATTCCCAGCGATTGACCTTCTGGTGAAAGAGTGTGCAACCACAAGGCAACGGGTTGACACTCTGTGGTACGCCTCAGAGAGGATCTACAAGCAAGTTGTTAGGGTCCCTGCCATGAGGGTGGCTATCAGCAATTTCTCCACTGATTTGCATACAGTGAGAGACGACCAATGCTCTATTAAGAGGGAGGTTAAAGCTCTCTTCAAACAAGCTGACAGTCAGGCCAAGGCCATTGCTGAAATTAAGCAAAATCAGGCAGAGATTATGTGCCTTCTTAAAGGCATGTCAGAGAAAGCTCCTTCATTTTTTGAAGCAGATAGGTCTCAGTTGGGTTTGATTGCTCAAACTCAAACTTCTGAAGCCACAACCTTCTCCTCTCTAGACTCAAATGTGCACACTCTCTTGGTGCACACTCTCCCTGTCGATAACAAAGAGGGGGAGAAGTTCACGCAAGAGCTAGCTAAATAGCTCATGAACCAACCACCTCCTCAACCTCAGCAACCTCATCAACAATCACCTATTCCTGAAGAAGGCGATGAAGATTATGAAGAAGAGGAAGAAGAAGAAGACAAAAATGAACCTGAAGACATCCCTTATTATTCCTTCAAGGATAATAATGATGATGATGATGACGATGATGCCTTCTAGACTATAAATAGACCAGAAACAACACCATCAGGGGGAGTTGTTTTTGGAAGCCCTTTGGGGGACAGGGAAGATCCTAAAAGGATCAACCTGAACCCTCAAAGAAGAATAAAGAAGTTGTAGAACTTGATTCTACTCCTGTAAATTCAGAGGGGGGGCTCATTATTGAGGTATGCCTTCCTCTCGTCACTTATATCCCTCCTTCTGAAGCTCAAACCCCTCTCCAAACTTATGTTGCTGACGAACCTTTCTCATCTTCACCTCTCAGTGATCCCTGTTCCCCAAAAGGATCTTCATTTCTGAATGAACCTTCTTCTGAAGATCAGTTCCTGTACATATCCGATACTGAGTCTGAAGAAGAAGAAGAAGAAGAAGAAGGCCTTGTTCAAAGGCGTGTACATAAAGAAATAATAAGGGAGCCTGAAGAAGAAGAAGAAAGAAGAATAAACTTCATCAGAGCCATGGAAGCAACCATAGTTCAGATTCCTCCTCATACATCTGAGCTAGAAGCCCCTATTCCAATCAGGGTGTTTGATGAATTATCCTTTCTTTCAAAAGAAGAAAGAGCAGAAGCACTTGAAGCTCTGAGACGAAGGGATGAAGAGATGAAGCAAACTGAAAAAGACTTAAGGATTGCACGTCAGATGATGAGAGAGAAAAATCTAAGTGAAGAAGCGGCCAAGAGGCAAAATGAAGAAAGTATAAAGGTCGCTGAAGCTTTAGCACAGAAGGAACTCACAAGGGACAACCTGAAAGTGAATCCGATCATAGCTCAAGAAAGAATTCTACATGCTCTGAATAAAGAAACTCAAGAAGAATGGAACGATGAACTTAGATGGTGTACTGAAAGGTTCAAACACCGTATGTCTGATTCAACTATCACTCGTGCAACTATCGAAGGATATTCTTCCAAAAAGAAGGGTCTGAAGGTATTTGTACGAATTTACAGGCATTCAAGGAGTGAACATGAAGAAGCCAAGTTTTTGAAGTTTTATGGATACTCTGAATGGCTGAAATCAGAGATGCCATTCAGCAATCAAAATCCAAATTCAGAGATGTTGTAGAAAGAATTCTTGATCAGCTACTGCAAAGGATGTCGTAACACGTCCAAGTTCCTCCTCTCCCTGATCAATCCAAAAGAGGAAAGTCAAGATCAGATGCTGAAGGAGACCCCTCATTAAGAAGTGACCATGAAACCAAATGCAGCTATGAAAGCGTTCCTGGTCATCTTGAAATTCCTGACATCTCTATGCTTAACACTTTTCTTCCTGAAGCCAGAAGATTCACTGAGTATGAAATCATCACAATCCCTGAAAGCTGGAATGGTCTTTCTTGATAACCAAGGATTATTAAGGTTTCTAAGAAACAAAGAGATCAAGAAAGCTCCATCAAAACTCATCAAGATCAGGTACTACAGTTGTTGGTCTACTGATGACCCTGTTTTACTACAGAAGAAGATCTATGAGAATGAGCTACAAAGAAGAAAAGAAAAACTCTCTAATTAGTCATTAGTTTATTTTCCTTTGTAATATTTTTCAGTGTATTGTACTTCACCATCTTATTGTAATTTCATTCTGTATGTAACTCTTCAGATTAATCATTAATGAAATTAAATGAAGTACTCTACTCCATCTATGTACTGAAAAGATCCCTGAAAATAGTAAATGGGACAATGACCAAAAGGGTTCTATCTTCGTTAAAACAACCTCTCTCACTGATATTACACCCTGTAATTAAATTAGTGAATGAACTTTATAGCTTTAAACTTGTAAAATTGTGATTTCATATCCTTATAAATGAAACTCCATTCAGAAAGTAGATTAGCTGAAAAAGATCACACAGATTAGTACTTAGAATTCTTTACAATAAAAATCTCTAAGTCTTTACTAATCAGTTCAAGAAGTTTTCCTATGTTGATTAATCATAATCAAGGGAGATTGTTGATCCAACACTCCTTTCAGTGATTTTTATATGATTCCTCTAAGTACTTAGTGAAAATTCCATGATATAAAGTTGTAGTTCAGGTTCAGCGATAGCAAACGTTGGTTGCACTCAGCGATCGCTGAACATCAGGAACTCTAACCTTATCCCTGAAGATCTGAAGAACAACAGTCACACCACAAGTCCATTCAACGACAGTCAAAGACCAAGCTGAAGATAGAGATGAACATCTAGTGATCTGAAGCGGTTCAGTGATAGCAAAGTTCATCTAATCAGAAGTGTGAAATCTTGTAAAGCCTCAGCAATACCTCAGTGACTTCATCCTTGTAGTCTCCGGTTCGGCGATAAAATGAAGCTTTCAACAAGATTATTATTGATCTTATTCCCGATGCACAAAATTCAAAACCTCAACACCTTGTCAGAAAAGGACATACGGATTGTCTCTTATATCCCCATCAAATCTGATTTGCTACTGTTCATAGGTGGCTAAAATCATGGCCATCCTATTAACCAAAGGACAAACATCCTCCACATGTTTGACACGTCGCATGTACCTTCTGCTTTGCATAAAATGCAAACTGGTATAAATAGATGGAAAACCCCCTTTCCATCTTCATGCATGTTATTCTCTCTCAAACCCTCTATTGCTATTTATTTATTTCCTTGTGCATCAACTTAGTGATTTCTTTAGTTACAATAGAATAGGTTTTATACTTGTAACTGTAAATTTTTTTATTTATATAAACTAATTTAAAAACCAAAATCTACTTGTGTTTGTATTCAACCCCCCCCCCCCCCTTCTACAAACTGTTCTATATCTTTGAACTCTTGTAGACCCCTTTGGGACCAACATTAGGTCTTTACTTTGCATAGACCAAATCGTGCGTTGTTTCAAAGAAAAAGGTTTTATAATCGTGCGTTCCTACGACAAAAAGATCGTTAGGGGTGGTCATTGGTTTGACCAACGACCCTTCGACGCTCAAGTCAGTAATATTCCAGGGGAAGAAAGTAGAAATATTCATAAAATAATGACTAAAAGAAATACTTTTTCACATGTACTGCGTTCTGGCTACGTGGGATATCCCGATCGTCTAAGGTTACTAAACGATAAGCCCCTTTCCCGACGATCGCGGATATTCTATAGGGTCCTTCCCATTTGACTGATAACTTACCTGCATTCAGTTCTTGGGTGTTTTGGAAGACACGTAGTAAGACGTAATTTCCTATTCGAAAGACCTCTGTCTAGACATTCTTGTTAAAATGTGGTGCGACATATTGTTGTTGCGACGCAATTTAAATATAAGAAGAATCTCTCAGTTCCTCGAGTGCGTCTATATCATAGCTAAGGTCTATCAAATTAAGGTCGACAGAGGTATGTCGAGCGACTGGTAGATGAGTTTCGATTGGTAAAATTGTTTCGCACCGATATACCAATGAGAAGGGCGTTTTGCTAGTCGAAGTATGGGGAGTCGTGCGATTAGCCCATAAGACATAAGATAATTCTTCGACCCATCGTCCTTTTGCATCCTTAAGTCTTTTCTTGATTGAATTAACAATCGTCTTGTTGCTCGATCCCGCAAGTCCATTAGACTAAGATAAGGAGGTGTAGACGTCGTAAGTTTTATTCGTCGTTCTTCATAGAATCGCCTTGTTTTGTCACTTATGACTTACGACCCATTGTCACGTACGATCTCAGAGGGAATACCAAATCTGCAGATGACGTTAGTCTGGATAAAATATATAACCTCCTTTTTATCTCTTATTTGAGAAAAGGCGGCGGCTTCTATCCATTTTGAGAAATAATCTGTAAGAACTAATAGATATACCTTTGGTCCAGGTGCACGCGGTAAATTGCCGACAATATCCATCCCCCATCGCATGAAAGGCCATGGAACTAGGGATGAATGTAGAAATTTAGAGGGTTGATAAGTCATAGCTGAATGTCGCTGACAGCCGTCACACTTTTGTACGTACGTTGTGGCATCTTGTCGTAAGGTAGGCCAATAATAGCCTTGTTGTGAAATTCTTTTCGCTAGACTTTGTCCTCCTGAATGATTTTCACATTCTTCGTCTTGCATTTCTTGAAGAACTTTATGAGTTTAACTAGGGATCAGACATCGTAGGTTTAGTCCAGTAGACGATCGTCGATATAACTTTCCTGTGATCATAAAGTATTTGGAGGCTTTGAATATGACTTGTTGAGCACTTATTTTGTCTTCTGGGAGTCAATCGTCCATTGGATATTGTCGAATTTCTTTCGTCCAGTCGTCCGATTCATTTAGGACGAGCGTTTGATCGTGTTCATCATTTTCCGTCGAAGCTTTCATTAAGTGAATCATTGGCACGACATCGAAAGATGATTTAGCTAAGGCAGATCCCAGGTTGGAAAGCGCGTCAGCTTGAGCATTTTGATCCCTTGGGATCTACTAGATATCGAAGGATTTGAATTTCTTCGCATGATCTTTAGCAATTTGCCAATACGCTGTCATTTTTGAATTTTTGTCGCGAATTCCCCGTTCATCTGGTTGACGACGAGTACGGAATCGCTTCTGACGTGTTGATTCTTTTGCCCCCAGATCGTATGCTAGATCCATGCCTATGATTAAGGCTTCGTATTCCGTTTCATTGTTAGTAGCATTGAAATCGCAAGATACGGAATAGGCCGTTATGCCCCCTTATGGTGATTTCAAGATGACGCCTAGTCAAGATCCTCGTATATTAGAGGATCCGTCGAGATGCATTATCCATGGTTGCTCGTCTTGAGTCGCTACAGTAAGCGTTTCTTCGATCGCCAGTTTTTCCAGTTCGGGGCTAAAATCTGCAATAAAGTTAGCAAGAACTTGCAATTTGATCGTCGTCCGAGGTTTAAAGTTTATATCATTACTGCTGAGATAAATACTGCATTTCGCCGATCGTCCTGTCAACTTGGGTTTTCTTAACACAGATTTTAGTGGAAAGTTAGTAATAACATTGATAACATACGATTCGAAATAATGTTGAAGTTTTTTGGCAGCCGTAACCAGCAACAAAAGCAAATTTTCCATTAATGTGTACCTTTTTTTTGCGTCGAGCAAGGGTTTACTTACATAATAAATCTGAAGTTGACGTTTGTCCTCCTCTCGAACGAGGACGAAACTTACTGAATTCGAGCTTACCGCGAGATATAACTAGAGTTCTTCTCCTTCTTTGGGTTTGGATAGCAAATGTGGCGACGCCATGTATTCCATTTATGCTTGTAAAGCCTTTTCATGGTCGTTCGACCAATCAAAGACTTTATTTTTCCTGAGAACATTGTAAAATAAGTAGCATTTATCGTAGGATTTAGAAATAAACCTGTTGAGTGCGGCTACTCGTCCAGTAAGTCTTTGGACTTCCTTGAAATTTCGAGGCTATTTTATTTCGATGACTGCCTTTACTTGGTCAGGACTAGCTTCGATTCCTCATTGAGTTACCATGTGTCGCAAGAATCTTCCCGCGCGTACTTCGAAGGAGCATTTAGTCGGATTGAGCTTCATTTGGTACTCCCGGAGTACGTCGAATGATTGTTGTATATGTAGTACGTGATCGTCGATGTATACTTCCATTGTGTCTCCCAGATGTTGTTTGAACATCTGATTGACGAGTCGTTGATACGTTGAACCTGTATTTTTAAGACCGAAAGACATTACTTTGTAACGATAAATACCTTTGTCGGTCATCAAGTTGTTTTCTCTTGATCGCTCGGATGCATGGGGATCTGGTTATATCCAGAATATGCATCCATGAAGGTCAACAGTTCATGTCCTACCGTTGCGTCGACCATGGCATACAGGAGAGGAAATGGATCCTTCGGGCAAGCCTTGTTATGGTCTATGAAGTCTATACAGACCCGCCATTTTCCGTTTTTCTTATTGACGACCACAACCTTTGCCAACCAAACCGGGTATTTTACCTCCCGTATTTTTCCGGTTTTAAACAAGTTATCGACTTCGTCGTTAATTAGTTTATTTCGTTTCGGTGCCAACTTGCGACACTTTTATTTTACTGGCTTAAACGTTGGATCGATGTTTAGTCTATGTGATATGATTTTCGAGTCGATTCCAACCATGTCTTCGTGCGACCAGCCGAAACAATCGACATTCCATCGAAGGAATTCGATCAGTTGTCGTCTTCTAACATTCTCTGGCTGTCTTTGCTCACTTTTTCTTTCTTGAATCCCCCACGGAATTGGGAATTTAATCACTTGATGATACGTCGAGGGGACAGCCTTCATGTCGTGAATCCAAGGTCTTCCTAGGATCATGTTATATGCTGACGAACAATCAATAACTTTGGACCGAGTCGACTTGTTAAGTCCTTTTGCATAAATAGGTAGTATAATCTCCCCGATGGTGTGAGCAACATCTCCGTTGAAGCCTAGTAAGATCGTCGAACGTCGTACGATTTCAGTCTCGTTTATTCCCATTGCTTTGAGCGTGCTGAGGAAGATTATATTGGCCGAACTGCCACCATCGATGAGTACTCTCTTCGTGGAACAATTTTCGATTGTCAACTGAACGATCAGACCATTGAGATGTTTCTGATGCAATTCTTCCAGATCATAGTCGTCGAATATGATCGGCATATTTTCCAAATCTGCATTTGATTTTCGCCTATGTGATCGAAGGATCGTAGGATCATCCGATCGCTGGACCGCGTGTCTATTTGCATATGAATAGGAAAGTCCACAAATGTCCGATCCACCTGTCACACAAGTTACAGTCTTAGTAGTATTCGGAGATGGCGTTTAGGGATATTACCTGAGTTGTCGTTAGACAGCAGATCCTGAAGATATCCTTTCGATAGGACCCATGTGCCTTCCTTTCTCAAGGTAAGAAAGTCGTCCGTCATATGACCGTGATCATCGTGAAAATCGCACCATTTCGTCATGTCTTTTTTCTCATCTGGTCGAACGGTTTTCTTTGGCCATCGGATAGTTGACGGTACTTCTTTCAAAGCTTTAATTTAATCACCGGATGTTCCTTTAAATCCGTAAGACGAAATCTTACGATGTAGTGGATATCGAGAGGACGACAAAGGTGACTTTCGATATTTGTTTCGAAGGGTTTGGTTTGGACGTCGATCGGGCCTGGATGTCTGGTTTTTTAACACCGAGGGGTCATTATTCGGCAGTATGTTTTCGTCAAAAAGAAGCGCCATCTTCCACCCTCATGTAAGCTAGCGTTTACGTTTCTACGTCGTCGAATGTTTCCGCATGGTATTTGGTAAGATCCAAATATAAGTCAGACGTGTTGTCCAGACCACTTTTGTAAGCTTCGATCATCATTCCTATGTTGCAATTACGAATACCTATCATTTCAGAGTTAAAACGGTTAAAATAATTACGAATGGATTCACCAGACATTTGAATAATATAATATAAATCTCCCGTTTGTTTTCCATTTTGCGACTACTCGCGAATTGTTGCAAGAATTGATCGGCGAGTACCACAAAGGAATTTATTGATTTTGTCTTCAGAGTTATCAACCACTGCAGAGCAGCCCTTGTGAGTGTCGCCCCGAAGCTTTTACACATGCAGACTCCTTGATATCGCAGACGTATCAACACCGTCCACATTAGTTGTTTATATTAGGCGACGTGCTCGTTTGGGTCTGTCAATCCTGAATATTATGGAGTGAATGTAGGTATGTTGTACTTCTTGGGGACGTCGATCAAAGCAATTGTGTGAAAGAATGATGATGTTTGAAATCTGGTGGGTGGCTCGACATCGACGGGCACTGCTACTCCGGGGAGTTTAGATAATAGGGCTAATACTTTTTTTGTTTTTTTCCTCTAGGAGTTTCATACGTCGTGCGATTGGCTCCACGACATGTATGTTAAACGTGTTTTGCCGCTCGACCCCTTGATCCGTCGTATTGCCGGTAGATGGATTTTGCACGTAAACGGATGGTTGAGGCATCGAAGTGTAAGTTTGAGCAAAGGTCATCCCAGTCGAGAGAGGCATTGTGAGAACTCCCACAGTATAAGGTGTGCCAAATTGACCGTTAGGTTGAGCCCACGGTCCAGAGTGATTATAATGAAACTGTGGATTAGTGTATTGCGACTGGGGGTTATTGAACTGAGATTGGAAGTTGTTGAGCTGAGGTCGAGGGTTGCTGTATTAAGCTCCTGGTGGCATTGGGCAGGGCGCGGTCGCGACAGCGGATTAGAATTCCCATAAGGATTCCTTTGTGTTTCCAACTTCTTGATCCGTAACTGTGCGGTCTGCAATTCAGCTCTAAACGCTACCTCTGCGGGGTTATTTGCTCCATGATATGCCATTCAAAAAATCAAAGAAAAATCGTTAGAAACGACTGTTAAAATAATACACAGTATTGATGACCTTCGCTCAAACTTATAGTCGAAGTCGTTTTTAACGGTCGTTCAGTATTTATTGTCTTCATGAATGTCCTTAATGGTGTTGCTTGTAACCGTCCAACGGTCCTGTGTATAAAATATAACGTTTGACCAATGGTTAGTTCGTTAATAAAAACAATTAAAGTATTTTATGTCGCAGTCGTGAGTCGAACAGGTGATCATAGTCAATATTTATAAGTCATAAAATATTTTTGGTCATAAGTTCTGGTCAACGGTCGTGAGTTTAGGAGATTTTTGCCCAAACAATGAGTATGATGATTCGTAGGATATGTTGCATGAATTTAGGTGTGATGCATGAATTTAGGTGCTTGACCGTCCAACCACAAGCTTATATGATAGATTATGAAACATTACAGAGATACGTAAAATATCAGATTTATCTCTCGTACGTTAAAGACTTTCAGCTGGGGATAGAAAGTAATCAGCCAAAGTTGAATCTTCTAAAGCCTAATTCGAGGTTGCCTGACATAGACAATTTGCCTCTGTACTTAATTGTTGAACAGCCGGAATTTGGTGTTATATTCAAGGGCATTGAAAACAGAAGGTACTTTCTGAGCTTCAGTGAGATAGCATGTTATTGGTATGGTACCTGGAGGACTGTAAAGCTTTAGCTGTAGGGAAAAGTTAATATTGATTATAAAGCGAAAAATATGATGCCAAAGAGAGATAGAAATCTGATTATTCAAGCACCGGATGAGATCAACAAATGATTGGATTATCGAAATTCAATTCGGAGATTGGAAGTTCTCTTTCGCTTCAGGCCAAAGTTTGTCAGAGGCATTTAGGTGATTAACTTAGTACACGTAGTGTCAAAGTTCAAAATTGAGGTGCTTGCACTTATTCAGAATTATGTTTACTTTCACCAAAGGGGGAGAATGTTAGCTTTATATTTATTGTTGAAAGTAGAAAGGACTGAAGTATAATTTCCTTGAAGTGTAAATAGTCATGTTGACTTTTGATTTAGGCATAGATTTCATTTTCATACACTTTACATTGGAAAACTTTCTCTATACTACATTTGACTTCCAATATATCATATGATAATTGGTCCAATTGTTCTTGATTTTATTGTTTGATTGATATTGCTACATCAAAGATTAACAAAAAAAAATCTCGTATCCTCGTAAAATGTTTACATTCTCCTTTGAATCTTTGTAAATATATATATATATATATAGAGAGAGAGAGAGAGAGAGGGAAAGGGAAGTTCAGGGGAAAACCTCAACAACAAAAAAACCGAAAAACACGTTGGGAGCCCTCCATTTGCACGGTATGCACAAATGCATACAAGCGATTGCAATGTTTTTTCCTACACATGCATGCATATTATGCATTAGTACATATGCACAAATGCATGTTACAAATTAGCACTATGCATTTGTGTATACCGTTCAGATGGAGGGCTCATAGGTGTTTCTTCAGTTTTCTTACATATATATATATAGGGGCAGGTTAATACGAGAATTGTACCTATTTAAGAAAATAAGAGAGCAGGCCAAATCATCAAGGATTTTACACTAACGAGGAGTTAACGGGGTGTCCAAGGAACACTTGCGGGTTTGAAGCTGCAGTGTAAGTCGCGCGAAGTTATTAATGATTATGTCATTCTCGTATTCTCGTGAATAGGTTTAATTTTCGTTTCAACCTAATTATATACATCTATACTAATATTGGTTTGAGCAAAAAGTCTTAAATACCACATTTTAAGCATGGTGTACTACCTTTTAAAGCACAAAATTAATGATCTCTTGATTACTTTTTTTATGTATATTGTACAAGTCATTTATGCCATCATTTTTAAATGTAAACCTTTCAAATTACTTTTTGGAGTTTAACTTTTCAACACTTGTTTCATGAATTTGCTATCTCTCTGTATCTTTAACCGAGTTCAAATTTTGAAATCATCTTCATCTAAAATTCAAATTTTGAAATCATTTACGAGACCGCTTTCTATCTATCATCTTCTACCTCTCCAACGAGAAAAATGGGGAATCATATGCACAGACATGGCTAGGTAAGCTTTTAAATCTAAGATTTACTTGAATGTCGTTTTTCTCTTGGTGATTAAGTTATTATACATTCATCTTCATCTTTATCTTCATCTTCATCTTCACTATGGTCTTCTAAAGATGTTCCATGTCTTGTAGGGTTTTCTTTTTTTCTTCCACTTCTTGATCTGCAGGTTGGGATTTTCTTTACGTAAGTTCACCTTCCTCTCTATCTCTCTATCTCTACAATAGGCTTTTCTTTACTTATGGCTTTTCGAACTCAATATGCTGGCTATGTTTTTCCCATCCTGGTACCCTTCCTCTTTTTTTTCTTCTATCTTTCAACCTCCGCAGTAGGGTTTTCTTTATTTTACTTCTGGCATGAAGTGTTTGCTCCATGTAAGGAACTTGAATGTTTTCTTGAGATCTCTTTCGCTCTCTCCGTTCCTTTCTACTTCTGCTCATCTCGATCTAGTCTTCATTACATAAATTATTTGCCCTAAGGTTTTTGTTATTGCAACTGCTAAATATTTTCGCATTGTTTTTTAATCCATTGGAATAGGTACATGTTTTCACTGGTTTCCTTGAGTCGAAGTCTGAAGATGTCGAGATGGATTGTGAATCTCATACCTGTAAGTGAATCTCAAATTTACCCATTCATCTACAGTTTTCTATACTCCATCTCTTGACAGATAAAGGTTTATCATTATTTTTTTTAGACATCATCCGTCTTGACAGATAACTTCTATGGTTTTTGTTTCTTTTTTTGATATATTTTTTTTGTTGATGAAATAACCAAATACACTCACTCAAGGTTTGTTGCAGTTAGGGTTTTTGAACTTCTGCCTTTTGGTGACTTGAATCAATTTTTCGATGTACAAAAGAAAACTTTAGGCATTCTCTTCCTGGGATTTAAAATTCCTTTTGGTATTTTAAAATCTATTAGTACATGGTAGTTGTTTTAAAAACTTGTTCATTTTTGCAAAGCATAATGATCTTTTTGCATTTTTGTGAGTAGGGTAGTTTTCAGTCCTTCCAATATTAACATGTATTAAAATATATCTAGCATCTCAAATCTCAAATGCATGTTTTGTTACTTTTTTGGTTCCTCAGTTGGGATGTTGTACCTGTAATTTTAACATTTTTCAAGGACAACTTACTGCAAATATATCCCCTTGTGATTTACAAATAAGTCTTTGTTTTAAGAAGGTTCTTTTCTTTGGCAAGTTGAATTATCTATTTGGCAAGCCTATTAGTAAGGAACGAGCATTGTTTTCTTGTGTTTGAGGAGCTTGGCAAGTTTGAGAGCAATCACACCAATATCTTGAGTTAGCCTTTCTTTTATGAAAGTTATTTTTAGAACACATTTTCCTCAATCTTTATATGAAAATACATAACATAGTCTTCTGAGGAGTGTAGATTTATTCTTTTGTAGTTTTAAATGTATACAAGTTTCTTTTCTTTCTTCTCATTTAACATAAAAACTACAAAAATGTTTATCCACTTCTAAAGTTTAAAGTTTCAATGGAAAAAGTATTTTGAAGATTATGCCAGTTCTATTTGGCTACTAAAGGGGCCGTTTACCAAATGCTTACTCGGGTAAGTTCTTACAGGCCAAAATTCAACACCATTATTTCCTTACGGGGTGCAGATGTGTTAATGTGACGCTGGTGGTGGTAATTGATTATGGATCTCTTATGATAATCAAAGGTTGTGTTACTACCCCTTGGATTGATTCAATATACATGGATGGTAGCATCCATTACTCACTCGTGCTTAGCTCTTTGATTTGTCATATATTTTCGATAACATCAAGCCAAATCTAATATCTATCATAGTGATCAATATATATGTATCTAGGTATGTTCGATAACATCAAGCCAAATCAAAATCTAATGCAATTTGGTGTATCAAAGACTTAGAGTGCCCAATTCTCAATTTTTAGAGGATATAAAGAAAGGTGAGTTATTTTTGCAATTTTTGACTTTTTTTGCTTTTTCAACATCATATTAAGAGAGGTGAGTATACTCTGTTTGATTATGAATATTAATGACATATGGCTGCTTCTTATCAGATTTAATAGGGGGATGTATCGGAATTTTTGGCTCATATGGCTACTTTCTGAGTGTAATGGCATGATATGGAATAAGGGTTGTTGTTTGTCCAACAGTCAATTCAAGTCGTTGTCCTTGTTTAGTTGTTGTATTTGAGCTTTATTTGTGTTAATTCCAAAAACTGATTTACCAAAAGTCAACTTAAGGAATTTGTGGAGCAGATCGGTCAAAGGTAGTATTCTCGCAACAAACACAAAAAAAACGGTAAAAGTAAAGCCAAGAAATTTGGTGACGCGGAAAAACCCTTTTACAAGGGAAAAAACCGCGGACGATACAAGCTACCGCCATTGCACTATAGGAAAATGACGTCAAGCAGGGACTACATCCTTTGGAACTAAGATCGTACGATTACAAAAAGAAATAGATAAAAATGAATAACAATATCGTATGAAATCTAGAGAGCTATTGTATGATTCTTGAAGCTGGAGCGTGAAGATGATTGATTGGGGGTTTTCCTTGAGCTTTAGCTTGGATTTTATATCTTGCGCCATTTGTAACGTTCACTCGTCATTAAAAGTCTTCATAAGTGTCTTTGATGATGTTTGACCATAACTGTCTAACGGATCTGTACAACATGTAACAGAAATATAACGGTTAGCTCATTAAAGCAATTCGCCTTACGATGAAACCGTCCGTCGAGCGGATATCTATCGTCTGCAGGCCGTACGTCATGTTTGTTCGATGTGAATTTCGCTCAACAGCAATCATGAAGCGTTATTAAATATTTTTAAACCATAAAATATGCTTGGTCGAATAATTTTGTCAACAGTCGTGTGTTCTGGAGATTTTTACCTAAACAGTCTACCCCCAAATTAAAAAATTTAAACGTCAGTTTTTTATTTTGAATTTATCGGACACGTGTCGCTAATCCTGCGAGTCTAGTCGTAAGGAAACTGAATCGTTTTGATTTAGTTAGAAAACGATAAGCTTTGTTGAATCACGATGACGTATCGTGATCAATCCGTTGGAAAACGATAAGCCACGATAAGGTCATGCACACGCACAGGCGCGTGTGGCTAGCTGTCAAGGACAGGTGTCGGTCATCCGACGGAAGTAAGCCAAAAGTCGTGGGACAGGTGTCTCCACAGGGAGACGGGGCGACATTTCGGGGCTGATTCACAGGCTATAAAAGGAAACGATTTCTTTCCTTTTCTTCTTCCGGTTTCTCTTTGTCTTTTTAAGCAAGAAAAACCTGAAACTTCTCTTCAGAAAAAGAAACTTTTTTTTGCTTTCAAAACATGTCTAACCCCGTGAGTACGATCTCGTCGGTCGAGGACCTTCATGCCTTTAAGGATTTGGCCGGGTTTCTCGACTATGTCTATTAGGAGACTCCAAATGGATTTATGGCGGATGAATGTCCCGCTGAGTTCTTTGTTCTTTATGAATATCCATTTAAGATTGGTCTTAAATGGCGATTCCCATTCTTGGCGAGGAATTTCCTCAGTCGGTTTGGTATATCTCTGGGGCAACTAATGCCTCAGTTTTGGAGAATCGCTCTGATGATAGATCGATTATCATCCGACTGGGATTCTCCCTTCACTGTCCATGAACTGCTACTGGCTTATGTGGTGAATGCCGACGTTCACCATCGATTTAGCACTTATACCAAGGGTCGACGAGACCGGTGTTGATTCTTGGGACTGCAATGAACGATCGTGGCTGGAAGAGCCGTTATGTGTTATGTAGCCTTTCGTCTCCTGTCGAGGACGAAGAGTGGATCGTCTACGGTTGGCCTACGCACGGTAAGTGAGGACCCTTTTTGTATTTTGTAAGAGAAAGTCCTCTTTTGACTGTGTTGTTTTTTCCCTCATTCAGATATAACGTGCGAACTTCCACCTTTGCCCGACTCAGCGGCCAAACTTGCACTCTTTCGACAGATCCCTGATTGGTAGTTTTGCGTCTACGTCCCCGTGGATGAGGAGGATGAGGGTGAGGATATTGTGGATGAGAAGGATGAGGGTGCGGAGGACCCTGTGGATGAGGAGGATGAGGGTGTCACCTTTATCGGAACCTCGAGGCCTTCGGAGGAGGGAGAAGAAAGCACAGGTACCTCTTTTTCCTTCGTCTTAGCAGAATGTATCATTCTCTTTTGACCTTTCTTTATGAATCTTTTAGGAAAATCTGGGGTTTCCCCCTTGGTCGCCGGATTTTACCCGCTCGCCGGGGTCTTGGGAGAAGAAAATCATCGGGGCCAGTCCTGAGGGAACCGTCTCCTGAAACCGAGGGTTTCAAGAAGGCGAAAACGTCGATGGAAGCCAGACCATCGTACGTAGCTGACCCTCCCTTCCTATCTCAAGATAAAGGGAAACGACCTATAGTGGGGATTCCATCCGTGTTTGGAGACGATACCGGATTCTCGGAGCCTTCATTCCAGGTGATTTATAAGTTCCACTTTATATCGTGCGTCTTGCGTTGTGCGTTCTAGCAATCGTGCATTTCTACGATACTGACGTCAACTGGTCTTTATTTTTCAGGCTCTTCAAGCGTCTCTTTAGGTCGTCACCATGGCTTCCGGTCTGGAGAAAAAGGTGCGGGATCGAGATGATGCCTTGCGGGCGACAGAGGGAGGGTCGTCAGCTAGGGCCGATGAACTTCGCCTCTGCTTCGAGGAAGCTCGAGATAACTTTGAGAGGGAACAAGGTGTTAGCTCTCACCTGAGAGGTCGCTTAGATGAGGCCTTGGAAAAGATAAGGTCTTTAGAGGCCGAATTGGAGGCGGCCCTTATCGGGAAGGCCAACGAGGTCGGGGTCCTAAGCGAGGCCCAAGGGAAGATTGAGGATCTTCACGATCGACTGGCAAAGCTCGACCCTCCTGCATCTTAGTTTTCTTTTCCTAGCTAGGGCATTTTCAGGATGTCCTACAATGGTTATGCCTTTTTGTGTAGTGCCCATTTCTTAATTATTGAATTTTTAATTGCTTTGTCGAATGTTTCATGACTCAACTGCTTGTTAGTCTTACTACGTTAAAAATTGGGTGCGCGGAGAGAATTAATCATAAGTCTTCATTTATTAGAGACTTACGAATTTTTCTGGAGATTGAGCCTTAAATCCAAAAATTTGGAACCAGTTACGATGCGGGTCGAAAAAATGAATAGATCTTTAAATTGCACGAAGAAAATCGCATGTTTATAAATTGCACGTTCCTGCAAAGATCATGGGCCCCTGTGTTAAAGAAAAAACGTTAGGAGTGGTCATTGGTTAGACCAACGACCCTCCAACGCTCAAGTCAGTAACTTTTCAGAAAATAAAAAGAACAATCTTCAGTCGAATATAACTTTCAACTAATACTTTAAGAATACTACCTTTTTCTGGTGATCGAGCCTAAAATCCGTAGGCCTGGTACTTGTCGTACGTGCGGTACGTCCCAGTTGTCAAAGTCTCAGACGATTAAGTCTTAAATTCGTATAAGGGAGTCCATGTGTTTGTTTATAAAGATCGTGCATTCCTGCGGAGATCGCGCGTACCTGCGGAGAAACGGAACGTTAGAAGTGGTCGTTGGTTTGACCAATGACCTTCGACGCTCAAGTTAATAATGGTACAAAAGAAAAATACAAAAAGAAATACGTATGTAAAATAAACTAAAAGATATATTTTTTCAAATGTACTGCATTCCAGCTACGTGGGATATTTCGATCGTCTAACGTTTGTAACCTATAAGCACCTTTTCTGACGACTGTGGTTATTCGGTAGGGTCCTTCCCACTTAGCGGATAACTTACCTGCATTTCGCTCTTGAGTATTCTGGAAGACTCGTTGTAGGACGTAATATTCTACTTGGAAGAACTTCATTTTTACTTTTTTGTCGAAATGACGTTCGACAGACTGCTGTTGGGACGCCATCTGGATATAAGTCAGATTTCTTAGTTCTTCGAGTGCATCGACATCGTAACTGAGGTCTACCAGGTTATGTTCGACAAAAGTGTGTCAAGCGACCGGTAGGTTCGCTTCGATCAGTAAGACAGCTTCCGTATACCAATGAAAATGGCGTTTGTCCCGTCGAAGCACGAGGAGTCGTACGATTAGCCCATAAGACAGAAGGAAATTCTTTGACCCAACGTCTTTTTGCGGCTTTGAATCTTTTCTTGAGCAAATTGATAATCGTTTTTTTTGCTTGACTCTGCAAATCCGTTAGATTGAGGATAACGAGGCGTGGACGTCGAAAGTTTAATATTCCATTCTTCACATAATTGTTTCGTCTTATCACTTATGAACTGGGATCCGTTATCGCACACAATCTTGAAAGGAACACCAAATCTGCATATAACGTTAGTCCGGATAAAAGTTATCACCTATTTATCTCGTATTTGAGAAAAAAATGCAGCTTCTATCCATTTTGAAAAATAATCTATAAGAACTAATAAATAAACTTTTTGCCCTGGCGCTGGCGGGAACTTACCAACAATGTCCATCCCCCACCGCATGAAAGGCCATGGGACTAGTGATGAATGTAAAAGTTCGGAAGGTTGATGATACCTGCGTGTCGTTGGCATGCGTCACATTTTTGTACGTGCGTTACAGCATCTTGTCGTAAAGTTGGCCAATAATAGCCTTGTCGAGAGATTCTGTTCGCAAGGCTTCGTCCTCCAGAATGATTTCCGCAACTTCCCTCGTGCATTTCTTGAAGGACCTTTTGAGTCTCACTTGGAATGAGGCATCGTAGGTCTAACCCGGTGAACGAACGTCGATACAGTTTTTCGGCAGTCATTACATACCGGGAAGCTTTGAATTGAATTTTTCGGGCTTTCTGTTTGTCCTTCGGGAGTCGTTTGTCTATTAAATATTCACGGATTTCCTTCGTCCAGTCATTTGATTCGTCCAGGACTACCACTTGGTCATGTTTCTCTTCTTCTGTTGAGGGACTTGTCAAGTGGATCATGGGTATGGCATCAAAGGACGACTTTGACAAAGCAGATCCCAAATTGGCAAGTGCGTCTGTTTGGGCATTCTGATTTCTAGGGATTTGCTGAATGTCGAAAGATTTGAACTTTCTTACCCGATCTTTGGCGATCTGCAAATATGTTGTCATTTTTAAATCTTTCGTCGCAAATTCTTCGTTCATCTGATTGACGACGAGTAAAGAGTCACTTCTGACTTGCAAATTTTTTTCTCCAGATCGTATGCCAGATCTAGTCCTACGATTAGGGCTTCATATTTCGTCTCGTTGTTGGTAGCTTTGAAGTCGCATGATACGGAATAGACTGATGTGCCCCCCTGTGGTGATTTCAAGACGATGCCGAGTCCTGATCCTCGGATGTTAGAGGATCCATCGATGTGTAAGATCCATGGCCGTTCGACTTGGATCGCCACCACAAGTGTTTCTTTGATTGCTGTTTTCTCCAGTTCGGGGCTGAAATCCGCAATGAAGTTAGCTAAAACTTACGATTTGATCGCGGTCCGAGGCTTATAATTGATATCGTAGTTACTGAGATAGATGCTCCATTTAGCGAATCGACCTGTAAGCTCGGGTTTTCTTAACATAGATTTGAACAGAAAGTTAGTGACGACATTGATAACATGCGATTCAAAATAATGTTGAAGCTTTTTGGTCTCCGTAACCAATGCTAGAAGTAATTTTTCCATAGATGTGTACTTTTTCTCCATGTCGAGCAAAGATTTACTTACATGGTATATACGAAGTTGTTGCTTGTCCTCCTCTCAAACGAGGACGACACTCACTGAGTTTGAACTTACCGGAAGGTATAACTGAAGTTCTTATCCGTCTTTAGGCTTGGACAATAAGGGTGGCGACATCGTGTATTCCTTTAATGCTTGCAGAGCATTCTCATGATCGCTAACTTCTAATCTTCGATACTTGTAATATTCTGGTTCATACTTTTCACAGAATGAAGTCTAACAATCTCCCCCTAAGTATGAAGTCTAGAATGTGGAAATATCAACTTCGTTTAAGTAATTTCAAATTCGTTGATGTTTCCTTAGGCAATTTCAAATCTGTTGTTGTTTCCTTAGGCAATTTCAAATCTGTTGTTGTTTCCTTAGGCAATTTCAAATCCGTTGCTGTTTCCTTAGGCAATTTCAAATTTGTTGCTGTTTCCTTAGGCAATTTCAAATTTGTTGTTGTTTCCTTAGTCAATTTCAGATTCTCAAATCAAGACCATCTCCAAATTTCTTTTTCCAATCATTATATCGTTCTTTGGCAAGTGCTTCAACAGGAGCAATGTACACAGCACGCATGACACTATCAGACCCTTTCTGATGGTTCCTTAAAATTGCAAATTTAGCACATATAGTCTTTTCACTTCCAGTTGGTGCAGCATCTAACACGTTGTCAACAGTGTTTGAATTCTTGATAAAGGGCTTCGGATAAGTGTTTGAATTCTTGATAAAGGGCTTCGTATAGTGGATTAGAATGGAGCATTAGGATGAAAAGTAACAATCTTGTGAAATAGATCAGTAATTTCTCTGACCTTCAAGATTGTGTTGAGTTTCTTATCCATCCTTTCAGCTATGTTTCTATCTCTTTTATCTGTTCTTCTGTCATCAATCTGGAGAGATGCATAACTCTTGACAATTTGCACAACTCCAGTAAAATACTTGTGTGCCTCTGAGATTCTGAAGAAACTTCTTCTGGTTGGTCTTTTAAACACAATGCCATCTTCAGGTTCTGCCAACACCTCTCCAACAAGCAGATGATTGAGGCCCTCTCTGTCTTCATTCGGAGTAGAGATGCTTAAACTTACCTGCTTGTGATCTAGGCCTGTTTGAAAGTCTACCTGTCTTCTATACCTGATGAAGGCTTTCATGCAGTCAATGATTCGGAAGAAGGCAACTTTGTTTTGATCATCAATCTTTTGATTCATTTTATTTTTTATATACTTTCCCAGAGTCAAGAGATCAGAAGGATTGATGGACAATAGATCATTATCACAGAAGTAGTATTTGTCGTTGTCTTCTCTTATTACTTCATAGATAGTGTACATAATCTCTGTGTCTTCAAAATTAACATGCTTAATCCCAGAGATTTTCTTGATTGGTAAAATTGAGTAAGTCTCTTTCCTTACTTGCCTATGACACATGAATTTATTTTTGACTTCATCACTTACATGATAGTCATTGGCAAAGTTAGGAAGCATTAAGAAGACTTTTTGATCTGTGACTGCGTACATGTGCCTGTGCTCAATTTCCAATGAAGTTGGAAGTTTAAACTTCTTCAACTTATCTTTCTTTTCTTGGATCTCAGCCCTTCTTTTGATTGATGCTTCTCTCTTGACTTTTTCATTTGCAGCCTTAACTTTATCAGCTTCAGCCTTAGCTTTAGCTTCTTCAGCTTCTTGATCAACAGTGGGTTGTTAAAAGACAAAGTCAGAGGGTTTAGGATTTTGATTAGCAGTGAATTCTCTTGTTCTGGCACAGGAGGGGATTGATTGATCTTTCTGTGGTTGGTATTTTGATGGTTGAGGTTGTGAAGGTTGAGGTTGGGGCTTTGTTTTTGTTTCCCAAAAGATCAAGAATGAACTTAGCCATATCTGGATCTTTAGGAAGTGGGCCAGAGTTTACAACTAGTAGAGTTGGTATAAGAGGGATTTGTTTGGATGGTGGTGGTTCAGAGGGTGTAGAGGCAGGGGCTTTACCTTTATCCTGAGGTTGAGCCGTTTCAGCACCATCAAATTTTGCCTTTTTGGATGTATTCTCCCCCTTCTGAGAATTAGGATCCTAATCCTCAGACTTCTTTCGCTTCAATTCCGCCTTTTTGCATGCTCTAGCCTCTTTGACTTTCTTCTTTGCTTCGTAATTTGCAGGTAGAGAGCTTACCAGAGACGACAATGTGGAAACAGAGGTTTCTAAGGTAGATACCTTCTGAGCCAAATTCGTAGAACAGGAGTTGGTCTTGGAGACATATTTGGCATTAAGGCATTGAATCTGTCCATCATTGTTTTCTGGAACATCACCATATTAGATTGACGAATAAGATGAGGATGTTGAGACAGAGGCTTCTGATGGGATCACTACATCAATGAGTTTCTTGATGTCAGCAACGAAAGACCCAAACTCATCTGCAGAGATAGTGACTTCTGGAGACGGAATGTCATCAGGAATATGAAAGATTGCTTCTGCGTTGGCTTTGATCCCTGCGTCTAGCTTATTGAAGTAGTCAGAGGCAGAAGTCTTCTGAGACTCAGCAGTATCAGAAATCATCTTCTGGATAGATTCCAGAATTTGAGTCTGTGCAAGTTGAGTACTCTGAATATTGTTGAGTGTGGTTTGATGGTCTCAAGGGAGAGTTTTAGATCCTCCACAGATCTCTGAATTTTATCACCAAATGCCTGAAACGCTGCATTGGTGACAAATTCAGAAGAGGTAACCGGTGCATCCCCAACACATGGGGCCCCTTATCTCTCGCGTTCAGAGATGCCCTCGTTCACGCCTGTTTTGACATTGAGCGTGGAGGGACTTCCAACCTGTCTTCGAGGGCTATCATTGATAAACACCTCTGCGGTTCTTCTGATTGGATCATCTTTTTCCCTATCATCAGAGGATGGGGAGCTGAACACAATGTGCTTACCTTTTGGGAGTAGGAAGACTCCAGTAAGTGGTGCATCCTGAAGCTGTAACCCCTCTGATGGGAATTATTCAGATTCTACACTACCAGAGGGTATGGACGTACCCTCTGCGTTCCCAAAGGCTTCGTTGGTCACAGAAACATCAACGAATTGTGTAGGTTGTGACGAGTTCTGGGGCGATGGAACTCTTATATTTTCATCATCACCCTTTTGATAGGATCATGAAGATGATGTGGTTTCCCCGGCTGTGCTTGATTCAGGGGATTGAAGAGTATCCTCTGATCAGTTAGTTTCAGGGTGGTTTGGACTGGGTTGTCCTTTTTCAATGAGTTTAGATGTGTTGGCATCTACCTCAACAGATGTGGTTACCCTTGTTGGACTCAGTGATGATCGCACATATGTGTCTCTATGGACATCTTCTGTAGCCTCTTGTATTAACTTATCAGGATGGACAGAATCACTTGGTTGTTCACTCTCTTTGTTTTCAGCCTCATCCTCACTTGACCCCTCACTTCCTACATTGGGATCTAAGTGCTCTGGGTAGGTATTCTCGGTTCTGAGAATACCAAAGAGCGTCTATAAGAAATAAAATTAGGAGAGTTCTGAGGAATAAGATTAAGCATATACCTGGATAGTTCTCTTGGAGAAGAATAGCCATTTCAATAGTAGGCTTGTGAGAGCTCATGGTAGCTATCTTGCAGAATGGCTGAAGGAAGGGTGCTTTCAAATCATTTATGGCTGGGTAAGTGAAGAGGGAGAGGAATCTTGGGAACATAAGTGCTGGAAGAGCTTTGCCATGGCTCTAATGGGAAACTTTGGTGTGTACAACAGCTTTTATTTCTTGAAAGATCAAACTTGCATAATCCAATGGCTGTTGAAGTACATTCCATACATTATGGTAAAAATGTTCTTGCTGGCTTGGTCTAGAGAGTCGATATTTCAAGTGAGACTCTTGTTGAGAATCGAGACTAGCACATTCCACATGGGAGGCAGCTTCTTCCATTTGAATTCAGACAGCTTGGTGAGTGTATTATTGTATCCCAAGAAGTTGATGAACGCCAACAAAGCTTTAGGTGTAGGGTTCTGTTCAAGATCTGGATTTGGTACTTTTTGGCCTTCAACCTCAATAACACGTAGGGGCAAATGGAAGCACCTGGCGATTTTATTCTAGGGATCTCCACGACGTTCTCAGAATCTGTGGGATGTCCGAAATTTCCTTAGAGGGTTTCTTCATCCGCGACAAACAGTGATTGCCATACTTCTTGGACATAGATTTCAGGCACATTCGGGTTGGTTAGGGTTAGGGTACGGTTTAGTGGATGATATTGCAAGAACTCGGTCATTACTTTATAGTCTTCTTGATACGTATTTGGATCGAGGAGAACTTGCACATTGTTGGCTTTGAGTGGTAGCTTTACTATTGGGGTACTTTCCGCCGTTGGATCGATTAGTCACCCTTCTTCTTCTTGCAGATTGAGATTTTCAGTTGGGTTTGCCATCGGTGATTTTGGGGATTTTGAAAGCAGAGAGTGCAGGATAGCAAATAGGAATGGTAGCAGGAGGAGGAAGACAATGAGCAGTAGAGTAATGAGTTTCTATTTTCGAGTTTATATAATAAGAGAGAAATAGAACTCGAGTGATTTTGGGGATCGAGGGGTTTTTGATTTGGGGAAAAGCAAACGGTTTATAGGTACTAACGTAAGCAAGCAGGCGTGCACTCATGCAGCCGGTCGATTAATGACACACGGAGGAATCTTTTGCGTGTATTAAATGATGACGGACGCGTGTAGGATTTTGATGAGGCACCGAAAGATTTTAGACGGTTTTCAATAATAATCGGTGTTGCTTTAATTATTTTGAATATTCCCTCCAAAAATTAATAAGAAAAATTATCAATTAATCAACAAAAAATTATAGATTAAAAGAGTAAAAAAAATTGAAATTAATTATTTTTGAAAAACTAAAATCAGACATTTGGAGAAATAAATCAGTTTTGTACCAAAGGAAAGATTTAAGTTCTATGAATAGCATTTCTTAAGAAATTTAATGAAATAAGAAAATTCTAATTAAACTTGAAGGCAAGAGTTAATTTTAGAAGTAGCTTATTAAAAAAAAATCAAGAGAAAGACATAATCAAAGAATAGCTTTTTGGTCATATAAAACATTTTGAGACCAAGAGTTTTGTCATGTGAACATCTTTAAAGAAGAGTTTTAGTTGAATTGTAGATTTCTTATTAACCTTGACGGCAAGAGTTATTCAGAAGTAACCAATTCGCAAAAACTTTTTAAGTAAATATAGGTTCAGAAGATAGCTAACTTCTGTTAGACTTGTTTTGAAAAGATTCCCTTTAAATATAGCACAAGTCTGTGCTCCCCCTCAAAAGCTGCACTGTGTGCTCCCCCTTGAAGTTTGAGTATGTTGCTCCCCCTTGCTTTTTCAAATCATGCTGCCCTTTCTGTCTATACTTGGATCAAAAAGTGAAAACAATTGTTCATATAAGAACAGAGGTGTCCAGAGGCTTTTGAGTGCTTCTGAATTGATCATCAGAAGCGACCAGAGGCTTCTGGGCGGTTCTGATTTGTTGTTTAACACACAAAGAATGACTAAGTAAAAAAAATTGAGATATACAGAACAAGTGAATTGGATTAGTTTTATGAAGGTCATAGAAATTAAGGTAATTACATGTTTAGCATACCCAACTTACTGATCAGAAAATTGAATCGCTTTTCATCCAGAGCTTTTGTAAATATATCAGCAAGTTGATAATAAGTGGAGACAAAATACATTACAATTGTCCCCTTCTCCACATGATCCTTAATGAAATGATACCTTACATCATTGTGCTTGGTCTTTGAGTGCTGAACTGGATTTTCAGTGATGGCAATAGCACTTTCTGAGTCACATAGGATGAGTATCTTGTCGTACACCAGACAATAGTCTCTGAGTTGAGTTATCATCCTGATGACTTGTGAACAACAACTAGCAGCCGCAACTTATTCGGCTTCTGCTGTAGATGTTGAAACACAGTTTTGTTTCTTGGATGTCCAACTTATTAGTCTGTTTCCCAGAAATTGACAGCTACCAGAGGTACTTTTTCTGTCTAACTTACATCCTGCATGATCAGAGTTAGTATATGCAATTAAATCAAATCCAGAATTCTTAGGATATCAGAGACCCAATGATGAGTTCGGTTTAGGTATCTAAAAATTCTTTTTACAGCAGACAAATGAGATTCTTTTGGATTGGCTTGAAATCTCGCACAAAGACATGTGGCAAACATGATATCTGGCCTACTTGCAGTTAAATATAGAAGTGATCCAATCATACCTCTATAGCATGTAACATCAACTGATTTCCCTAAGGGATCAGGATCAAGTTTCATGCTAGGAGAGATAGCAGTTTTCATAGTAGTGGAATTTTGAAGTTTGAATTTCTTTAGCGTGTCAGAAACATACTTGGATTGATTTATGAAAATGCCAGAAGTAATTTGTTTGACTTGGAGTCCTAAGAACAACGTTAATTCTCCCATCATGCTCATTTCAAATTCTTTTTCCATCAGCTTTGAAAACAGATCAACTTTTGTCTGATGAGTAGAACCATATATGATGTCGACAACATATATTTGAACTACGGTTAACATACCTTTGCCTCTTTTGATGAATAACGTGGTACCGATCTTACCTTTCTCATATGAATGACGAATCAGATACGTAGATAATCGTTCGTACCAGGCTCTTGGTGCTTGCTTTAATCCGTATAGAGCTTTATCCAGAAGATAGACATAATCTGGGTGTCTAGCATCTTCAAATCCAAGAGGTTGTTCAACATACACTTCTTCTTTTAGATTTCCATTCAGAAATGCACATTTAACATCCATCTGATATACTTTAAAGTCTTTGTATGCTAAGAAGGCTAGAAAAAGTCTTATAGCTTCAATTCTTGCTACAGAGGCAAATGTCTCATCGTAGTCTATCCCTTCTTCTTGACAATATCCCTTAGCCACCAATCTTGCCTTGTTTCTGATTACAATACCATCGTCGTCTTTCTTGTTCCTGAATACCCACTTAGTACCAATGGCTATTTTGTCGTTAGGCAAAGGTACTAAGTTCCATACTTTGTTCATGTCAAATTGAAGCAGGTCTTCTTGCATAGCTTCCAGCCATCTTGGCTCTTGTAAAGCTTCATGAACCTTCTTTGGCTCGATCATGCTCAGAAATTTACAAAGAAGTCTTCATTGACAGTTGCAGATCTGGTTTTAACCCCTTCAGATGGACTTCCAATAGTTAGATCTGGAGTGTGAGACTTTGTCCATCTTTTCATCCTTGTTTGAGGTATCTGCTGAGCTTGAACTTCTGTATCCGAAGATTGAATAACTTCTTCTGATATTGGAATAGGTTCTGGATCTGGAGAAGCACCTAGAGTCTCCCTATCAAATGAAGGTTCAGAGATTACCTCTGGACTTTCATTTGATGATACAGGAGGCTCAGAGGTTACCTCTGGACTTTCATTTGACAATACAGGACCAGAGAGAGTGATTCCTGAACCTTGAAGTACTTCAGGAATATTCATGGATGGGTTATTGGGTACTTGCTCTGAAGGTATTTCTTCGCCCAGAAAATCATCGAATAGAGCATCAATCTCGGATTATGTGGAACCTGAAAGGTAATCAGAGGTAACAGTATTAAGTTTGAGTTCTGAGTTGGAATATTCAGAAGTCAATTGAGTGTGATCATCAAAATCAATATTTATGCTTCCCATTACAGTCTTAGTTCGTAAATTAAAAACCCTAAAAGCTTTTGAGTTTAACGAATATCCCAAGAATTTGGCTTCATCAGATTTCTTGTCAAACTTGCCAAGTCTGTCTCTATCATTCAGAATGAAACACCTGCAGCCAAAAATGTGGAAAAATTTGACAGAGGGTCTTCTCTTATTTATCAGCTCATAAGAGGTTTTGAGATGCCTCTTGATTATGATTGATCGATTATGAGTAAACCATGTTGTGGCTACAGCTTCTGCCCAGAAATTGATAGGGAGACCAGAAGCTGCAAGCATTGTTCTGGCTGCTTCCACTAATGTTTTGTTGCGTCTTTCTACTACACCGTTTTGTTGAGGAGTGCGTACACTAGTGAAGTTTTGGGTAATTACATTTGCTACAAGGTATTATTCAAGCTTGGCATTCCTGAATTCAGTACCATTATCACTTCGCAGTTGCTGTATTTTCTGTTGTAGAAGAACTTGTATTCTAGTCATCATATTCTTTAACACGATTGGCACTTCTGATTTTTGACGCACAAAAGCCTCCATGTATACCTGGAAAATTCATCTATTAGTACCAAGATATACTTTTTGCCAGACAAACTCTGAATTGCAATGGGACCACAGAGGTCAACATGTAGCATTTACAGAGGTCTAGTGCACGAATGTTCACTTTTGGTTTTGTGAGATACTCTTTTTAGTTTGCCCATTTCACATGCAGGGTCGAGGTGATCCTTCTGGAAGTGTACATCTGGGAGGCCCTTTACCAGATTATGTTTTACGAGCATTTTAAGATTTTCAAAGTTCAAGTGAAACATTTTATGATGCCATAGCCAAGCAACTTCACTCTTCTTGGAGATTGGACAAAGAGTTTCCTTACCATCCTTGGACGTAAAATTCATCATGTATAGATTACCTTTTCTGTCAGCTCTTCATAGTTCTTCACCTGCCTTAGAGAATAAGTAACAATGTTTTTATCAAATATAACTAGTATTTTAGAATCACATAGTTGACTTACACTTAACAAGTTATGTTTCAATCCAGAAACATGAGCTACTTTGGATAAGGTAATATTACCTTCTTGAAGAGTACCATAGCCTTTTATTTGACCCTTACCATTATCACCAAAACGTTACTGCTCCTCCACTTTTATCTTTGAATTTGGAGAGTAAGTTTTTCGTTCCAGTCATGTACCTCGATCATCCAGAGTCAAGATACCAGATATGCACACGATGTTTCTGCAATCAGAATCAGAGAGATTTAGGTACCAATTTCATAATGGGTCCTTTAATGTTAGGTTTGAATTGTTGATCCTTTTGTTTTATCGTTTCCTTTTTAACAGAAACTTGATTGGGATTTGCAGAGGTTATTGGTTTGCCTTTTTTGTTTGCATTGTTCCTTTTGGTTTGATTCCTGAAGTTGGAGTACTTTTGATTTTTAGAGAAGTAATCAGAGGGCCTTGAGAAAAATTTCTTGAGTTTTAAGAACAAGGAGAAACATTCAGAGTTCTGAAACATAAAAGATTGCTTGAAATTTTCATTACTAGAATGATAATTACAATTTTTCTTATTTCTGTCTATTCTAGTATCAGTAGTTATATCGAACTTCTTATCTAGGCTATACTTATGCTTAGAAGTAAATGTGTTCTTTTGTGGAGGCTTCCTCTGATGAGACTTCTCAGGAACTTTGGGTTTTACTGAAACAGAAGTAGAATAATTAGATTTCCATTTTCCTTTTTGAGCATAAGTAAACTTCTGAGGTTGTGATGGCTGAGATTGTTGCTGAATATTGACTTTCTTCCTTTTCGAGTTCCAGACAAGTTTTAGCTTGAAGACACATCCTAAGAAAATCTGGGTCTATGGGAACCGCTTTTCTCTGTCCTTTTGGAGGCACAGAGAGTATTGGTATTCCAATTGAATGTTTTTCAACATTCGGTCCAGAGGCTCTGATTTCCAGAGGTTCATTAGTGTATAGGAAAGATGCATCCTTATTTTTTATTACCTCTGGACCCTTTGAGTACTCTTTTGGCATGAGATTTTCAAAATTTGAAATATATTTCTCTGAATTGTCAAAGAAATCATCATCATCTTGATCATCAGTTTCCCAAGGATAAGTAATAAACTCCAAATTGTCTTGGGTTTCGAAAATATTTAAGTCAACAAAAGAACAAGGAAATATCTCTGGATGGTTTTCAATAGAGTTTTGTTGAGCATCTATATGTTCAAGTTTAAAACGCCCATCCAGAGTTGAAAGAATTTCGTTTTGTAAAGTAAGTCTTAGTTCCTCTTCTGCTTGTATAGGTATAAATTCATCATCTTCTGGATTCGAACTTATATGAGTAAACGATCCAGACTTGAAAATATCACTCTTATTTTGAACTAAATTTAGATCAACGTGAGTTGTTCTTTTAGAAGAGTACTTGATATTTTTGTATTTGAGTTTTCTAACACAATGACCATTTTTGTACTTTGATTTTTTGAAAACTGATTACTCATATAAGATAGGAAAAACAGGCTTTTGTTCTTTTCCTATACAAAACACGGATTCTAGAGTGGACCGATTTTTACACATGTATTGGTCCAAATCCTCAAAATCAAGTCCGATTTTCCCTACTTGTGTATTGATTTTATCATGCACTTTCTGAGCATCCAGATATTTTTTTATCTGAATCTCTTTGTTTTGAAGCTCTATGTGCAAAAATTCTCTTTCCTTTTGAAATTAATTTTTAAGTGCTACAGAATTCAATCTGTCACTTTCTTTAGCCTTAATCTCTTTATCTTTGCCTTCCAGAAGTTTAATGAAGTTCTATTTCTCTTCCTTGAGTTTGACTTCTGTAGTTTTCAAAAGTTTGGAAATCTTTTCATTTTCAACAGATATTTTCAGCTTTTCATCAGTTAAAATATCCACTTCTCTTTTGTAAATATCTCTTTCTCTTTGAATTGTAGAAAGAGTTTGTTCAAGATTTTTCCTCAATTTCTTTTCTATAATAAGCTTTTGCTTTAGATTTTCAAAATCATTGGTTAAAATCATTATGGTGTTTTCAAGTTCAGAGGATTCAGATAGAGTACAAACCGGAGTTTCAGAAGGCTGATCTTCTGACTCATCTGCCTTAGCCATTCCACAGAACATGGCTTCATCTCCGCTTGACTCGTCATCCAGCCAATTCTCTTTTTCAGCATATTGAGCTCTTTCGACTATGTTGTACTTGTATTTGTTCTTGTAGTATGGTTTGTCCTTTTCAAGAACACCTCTGTAGTCTTTGGAATAGTGACCTGGCTTTCCACACCTGTAACACACATCCTTTTTCTTCTTCGGCTCTTCCTCTTTTTTTTCTGCTTCAGATTTTTCAGCTCTCTGCATCTCTTGCCTTGGAGCATAAGTTTGAGTAGGGCGATCAAATCTTCTGTTCCCTTGAAAAGATCTATTACCAAACTTTTTGGTGAATTGTTTGGTAATAAGTGCTAACGATTCTGCAAAAGATTTGATCTCATCATTATCAGAATCAGAAGCACCTTCTAGATTTGCTTCTGAAATGAATGCCTTGCTCTTTCCTTTCCTCTCAGTCTCTTTACTCCTTCTGCCTGACCCTATGGATTCAGAGATTAGGGCCAGAGGTCCACCAATTGAAGTCTTCTTCTGAACAAGTTCCTTTTCATGTGCCTGAAGAGTGCCAAATACATCGTGCAAAGACCACATTTCTAAGTCTTGGTTTGCTTGAAGAGACATGGAGAGATTAGACCATTCTGGATTTAGTTGTTTAAGAAATAGAACATTGTTGTCTTCCTTGGATCTGACTATATCACATCTCTTGCATAGATTTATCAGAGTGTTAATCTGTAAAAGGTCTGCTCCAGAGTTTCTTCTGGAATGGCTTGAAAACTATTATATTCATTCAGAGCTTGAGCTCTTCTGTTTTTCTTCATCTTTGCTCCTCTTTCAAGAATATTTTCAAGCTGATCCCACAACTCTTTTGCAGTTTCACATGAATCTAGATATTGGAAAATCTCATTTGGAATAGCCATAATCAGAAGACTCTTTGCCTTTTTGGCAATTTCCACCTTAGCCTTATCTTCATCAGACCAATTTCCAAGTGTTTGCAGTAGCAGGAACCCTTGGAATGGTGGTCATTGGTATAAATGGACAATTCAGTACAGTAGGATAAAGTTCAACATCTAATCCTTCATAGAAATTGATCATGCGGATCTTCCATTGAGGATATTCATCACGGATTAGAGTTGGAGGTTTGGTCAAGGATCCGGCGGTGTATATGGCGTTCATGTTTTGATTTGCCATTTTCGTAGAAAACAGAGATTTAAGATAAATGTAGGAAATACTGTTGAAATTTGTAGCAAATAAATCTCAAATGATTTGAAACGAAGCGATATTTTTACTGATTTTCAGATTTAAACTAAAATTACCACTGATTTAGAGAGGATTGTATGAAATTAACAAAATCTCGAAAAACAGGGTAGAATTGAAAACGGTAGTTTAAAAATGAAATTAACTGCTGGTAGAATAGGGATTTCTCCAAACTGGATGAGATCTAATAATCAATAGATTAATTACCAGGCTCTGATACCAATTGTTGAAACCCATATCTCTTTCTTTAAAACAAATCAATAGATCGTAATAACAAAGTATGAGTAGAAGCAATGTCGATCTATGATTAATACTGAACAGTAATAAAAACAGTAAGAACAGATTTGAAGACCAACTGAGAAATCGTATTAATAACCTGGAAATTGATTACAATACGTATGAATGAATAGCACAATTTTCTCTCCAATATCGTCAACTATTACAGTGAAGAATGAATCTATTTATACTATTACAAAGTAAAAGTCAACGATCTAGCCTATCAGGATTTGACACGTCAGCTATACTAGTAACAGAATCAGTTACGTACAGGGACACACGGAAAGTGTGATCGTCATGTCATCACAAGCGCGTGTGAGATAACAGTTAAAGTCCAGAGGTTCTTCAAGTCTATGGGCGCCTCTGAGATGACTTAAGTCAGAATATGAGCTTCTGACTTAACTTCTGATCTTCGATACATGTAATATTCTGCTTCATACTTTTCACATAATGAAGTCTAACAAAACCTTTATTTTTCCTATGGACATTATAAAATAAATGGCATTTATCAGACGATTTAAAAATAAACCTATTGAGCGCGGCTACCCGTCCGGTGAGCCTTTGGACTTCTTTGAAATTTCGAGGCGATATGATTTCGCTAACCGCCTTGATTTGATCAGGACTGGCTTCGATTCCCCGCTGAGTCACCATATGTCCTAGGAACCTTCCTGCGCGTGGTTGGGTTCAACTTCATTTTGTATTTTCTGAGTACGTTAAATGATTATCCTAGGTGTCCCACATGATCAACTACATGCTTGGATTTGACCAACATCTCATCAATATACACCTCTATCGTATCTCCCAGATAATGCTGGAACATTTGATTGACTAATCGTTGGTATGTCGATCCTGCATTTTTAAGACCAAAAAACATTAGTTTATAACAATAGATATCTTGTCGGTCATAAAGGTCGTTTTCTCCTGATCGTTCGGATGTATGAGAATTTGATATATCCGGAGTACGCGTCCATGAAAGTCAGTAACTCATGCCCTGCTGTTGCGTCAACCATGGCGTCAATATGAGGTAGCGAGAATGGATCTTTCGGACAAGCTTTATTAAGATCAGTAAAGTCTATGCAAACTCTCCATTTCCCATTCTTCTATTTGATGACTACAACGTTCGCCAGCCATTCAGGATATTTTACTTCCCGAATCCTTCCTGTTTGTGGCAAAATGTCGACCTCGTCGTTGATTACTTTGTTCCGTTCAGGTGCAAATTTGCGACGTTTTTCCTTCACCGGTTTGAACGATGGATCGATGGACAATCGGTGTGGTATGATTTCTGGGTCGATTCTGATCATATCTTCGTGCGACCAAGCGAAACAGTCAGCATTCTGTTGAAGAAACTCGATCAATTCTTGTTTGATGGCTAGATCGAGAGATGCCCTCACATAAACTTTTCTCTTAGGATGACTCAGATCAAGAACAACCTCTTGCAGCTGCAGGTCGTCGACCGAATCCTCCTGGTTCTGCAATTGCTAGATGTGCTCCTGGCGGGTTTTTATTGCTGTCTTGTAACATTCGCACGCTACTTTCTGTTCGCTTTTGATTTCTTGGATCCCCCACGGAGTTGGAAATTTGAACACTTGATGGCACCTCGAAGGGACAACTTTCATGTCATGGATCCATGGTCTACCGAGGATGACGTTATATGCAGAAGAACAGTCGATAACATTGAATCTGGTCGACTTATTAATCCCTTTTGCATAAATAGGGAGGAAATAATTTCCCCAATGGTATGAGCGGCATCCCCGTTGAAACCCACTAAGACTGTAGAGCGCCTTACGATCTCAGCCTCGTTGATCCCCATCGCCTTGAGAGTGCTGAGGAAATTTATGTTGGCTGAGCTGCCTCCATTGATAAGTACCCTTTTGGTAGAAAAATTTCCAATCGTCAACTAGACTATCAAGCCATCATGGTGCTTGGGATATAAGTTGTCTAGGTCGTGATCCTCGAACGTGATCGACATGCTCTCTAACTCGACGTCTAACTTTGGTTTATTTGCTCAGGGAATAGCGGAGTTATCTGACCGTTGTGAAGCGTGCCTTTTTGCTGCCGAGTATGTAAGCCCACAGACATCTGACCCACCTATAATGCAGTTCACAGCCATAGTAGTGCTCGGAGATGGGGGTTTAGAAATATTACCTGCTTTGTTGTTAGACAAAAGATCTTGAAGGTGTCCTCTCGATGCGACTTCCTTTCTCAGTGCAACACAATCATTTGTCATGTGACCGTGATAATCATAGAAATCGCACCATTTTGTCATGTCTTTCTTCTCATCTGGACGGATGTTTTTCTTTGGCCATCGCACAGTTGTTGGTACTTCTTTAAGAGCTTTAATCAGAGCGTCGGTTGTTCCTTTGAATTCGTAGGACAAAATCTAGGGATGTTGAGGGTACCGCGAAGATGGCACGTCTTTTTTCCTATCGAACCGGACGTTCGATATTTGCTTGGGAGGATCTGCCTGGGATTTCGAACGATTTTTGAAGTCTGGCTTCTTAACGCCAAGAATTCGTTTATCATCGGTGTGCTTCCGACAGAAGGAGGCGTCATTTTCAACTCTCATGTAAGCTAACGTTTGTGCCCGCACGTGTTCAAAGGTTTCTACTGGATACTTGGTGAGATCCATATACAGGTCGGACGTGCTATCCAAACCTATTTTGTATGCTTCAATGGTCGTCCTTATGTCGCAGTTCCGAATACCTATCATTTTAGAATTAATACGGTTAAAGTAACTGCGAATTGATTCATCGATCTTTTGATTAATATAATATAAATCTCCTGTTTATTTTTCCATCTTGCGAGTGCTTGCGAATTGCTGGAAGAATTGATTGGCGAGATCTGCAAAGGAAACTTATTGATTTCGGCTTCAGATTAGTCAGACATTACATGGCGGCTCCAGTGAGTGTTGCTCTGAAGCTCTTGCACATGCAGACCTCTTGATACAGTAAAGGTATCGAAACAGTCCACATCAGTTGTTTATATTGGGCTACATGCTCATTTGGGTCCGTCAATTCCGAGTACTTCGAGGTAAACGCAGGGATGTTGTATTTCTTGGGGACTTCAACTAGGGCAATTGCATCAGAAAACGACGATGTTTGAAATCCAGTTGGTGTTCGACGTCGACTGGTACGGCGGCTCCGTATCGTTTAGATAACAGAGTCAGCACTTTTTCGTTTTGCTCCTCCAGAAGTTCGATACATCGTGCAACGGGTTCAACGATAGGAATGCTAAACGTGCTTTGATACTCGCCCCCTGGGTCTGCTGGGTTGTTGGTGAACGGGTTTTGAGCGTAAGCATTTTGTTGAGGCACTCCCGTATAGTTTTGTTTGAGATTCTGAGACTGATTATTAGGATGCGCCAATGATTCGGGTTGCTGATACTGCTGCTGTTGCTGGTATAATGAGGTTGTTGATCGTTGAACTGCGATCGACCGACGAATTGAGCCCATGATGGTCTCGGATCGGGGGTGGCGGTGGCAATGGAACGTAACTCCCATGGAAGTACCTCTGTGCTTCCAGCTGTTGAATGCGTATCTGCGTGGCGTATAACTCGGCCGTTAGTGTTGCTTCTGCGGGTTAGCTCCGTGGTATGCCATTCAAAAAGCTGAAAAGAATGTGTTAGTAACGGTTGCGATTTGTCGGAGAATTCCATCGATCGGGCCCCACGGTGGGCGTCAAACTGTTAATGCCAAAAATTGATTTAACAAGAGTCAATTTAAAGAATTTGTGGAGCTGATCGGTCAAAGGTAGTATTCTCGCGACAAACACAACAAAAACGGTAAAAGTAAAGCCAAGAAATTTGGTGACGCGGAAAAACCCTTTAACAAGGGAAAAAACCGCGGACGATATAAGCTACCGCCATTGCACTATAGTAAAATGACGTCAAGCAAGAACGCCGTCTTTTAGAACTAAGATCGTACGATTACAAAGAGAAATATATAAAATTGAATAACAATATCGTATGAAATCTAGAGAGCTATTGTATGATTCTTGAAGCTGGAGCGTGAAGATGATTGATTGGGGGTTTTCTTTGAGCTTTAGCTTGGATTTTATATCTTGCGCCATTTGTAACATTCGCTCGTCATTAATAGTCTTCATAAGTGTCTTTGATGATTTTTGACCATAACAGTCTAACGGATCTGTACAACATGTAACGGAAATATAACGGTTAGCTCATTAAAGCAATTCGCTTTACGCTGGAACCGTCCGTCGAGCGGATATCTACCATCTGCAAGTCGTACGTCATGTTCGTTCGATGTGAATTTCGCTCGACCATCAATCATGGAGCCTTATTAAATATTTTTAAACCATAGAATATTCTTGGTCGAATATTTTAGTCAATGGTCGTGTGTTCTGGAGATTTTTACCCAAACAATTTGTAAACTCTCTTTGGTTGCCGCTATTGTTATGGATTTTTAAAACAAGTATCAAATGCTATCCCAATGGCTACAATCATTGTGTTTTATTATTGCCCAAATGAGAATGATTTATGAAGTTCATTTGGGGTTTGGGTCTACTATGAAAATTGAAGTGAATTCGTTGATGAGGTTATTTTATCTGTAAGCCTTGTAATACTTGCAGGTATTTGGTTTAGAGCTTACTTTATATATAGATTAAGTTAGTATTATAGGATGTATTGATCGGGCTTCCTACTACACCTCCACAACCCAAGTGTTTCCTTTTTAGTAATTTGGGAAAACTTACTTTAGATGTTGTTGGGTCACCGATGATTTGGTGATAAACCACCTTCTTTTATATGATTGATTTTTATAGGTACTTTTGAAGGTCTGAAATATGCTTCAAGGTTTGGAAAATCAAAGATTATCCAATCAAGGGTTGTACATCAAAAAGTGGAATTTTTGATGTACCAACTAACTTCAATATTCAGATCAAAATTGCCAAAGTCAAGATTGGGTCACCAATGTAGTGGGTCACCGATGGTACACCTCTAAGACATCAAAGTATTGAGTCATCAATACAAGATGAGGTCATCAAGTTTGTACTCATGGTCACCGACACTATACTCTTGGTCACCGAAATTGCAAGTGTCGATTTTAAGACTGTGATATCATGTCACAAATACAAGGTTGTACACTTCCAACACTTAGTGAAATTTGAGGTTCACCAAGAAATGTGTACACTTATCTACTCATACATGGTTCAATGTATCACTCAGCAATTTTTTAGAGATAAGTTCTTGACTCACAAGAAATGCAAGACACGTGGGCAGCAAGAACTTGGGCATTAAACCTTAAATAAAGACATTCTCTTTTATTCTTATAAAAGGGATGTTTGTCTTTTAGCTAAAAGGTTTGATGGGACTTCACAGAGCATGAAGAAAAGAAGATAAAGTTATCTGACATTGCGTGCTACAAAGAATGGTTCATCCGTTATCCTAGTACAAAGAGAGTGGCCTCCTCCTTTGTCCAGCAGATACACTTCCCGCTAATGAATCCTTGACAGTTGTCCACATGCATCCCATGCATGGACACTATAAAAGGAGATGAAGTCCAACCCATAAATCTCACACTTTCAACAAATCTTCAAAGTGATTACTTGTTTGACTCCGGCAATCCTGTGTGTTCTAACAGTCTTGTTTTAACTTCCTTAGTGTATAAGTTAATTACTGTTATCTGTGTGTTTAGTTTGTTAGAATAGTGTGTCTATTCTTTTCCGCAACAAACTTCTGTGTGGAAATTTTTAATATTTATATTAAAAAATTTAAAAAGAGTATATTCTGTGTGTTTGTATTCAACCCCCTCCCCCCCCCCCCCCCCCTTCTACAAACTCTCTTTAGTTAGCCATCTCTAAACAGGGACTAACAAGCGTTATCAGAGCGGTTGGTTTAAATCAATAAACCAGATCTGTGATGGCTACTACTCCTTCAAATGTTGATGGTGCTTTGCAGACCTCCTCCAGTAGTACATATGATTTAGGATCCTTGGCCAAACCTCCAAGGTTCAACCCAAGTAACTTTGGTTTATGGAAAAATCGTATGCTACTATTCTTGGAATGGATTGATTGCAGGTATCCTAACATTCTCAGTGAGGGACCTATTGTTCCTAAAATATGGGATCGCTTTGGCCCGCAAAAAGACGCTGAAGGAAAAGATATAGAGTTAGATAATGAAAGGAGTGATAAAACTGGCAGATATATCATCAAACCTTCAAACAAATTTAGTGAAGATGATAAACGCCTAGTTGCTCTAGACATTAAAGTCAAATCTGCTCTTGCTGTATCTCTTCCTGATGAAGTGTATCATTCTCTTCTAAACCTCTCCACTGCAAAAGAAATGTGGGACACTTTGAGTATCTGATATGAAGGTACTAAAGAAGTTAAGAAATCCAACAAGATCTGTCTTGTTAGAAAGTACGAACTATTCTCCCATGAAAAAGGAGAATCCCTCTGTGTCTACTTTAATCGCTTTAACTGTCTGTTAAATGATCTCAAGGTTCTTGGAAAAGTGTATGATAACGAAGAGGTTCTCTACAAGTTTATGGATTACCTCCCAGACTTCTGGGAAACCATATGTACTTGCATTAAGAAAACCAAGGACTTAGAAATAATGCCTTTAACTGCTCTCTATGGAACTCTTCTTCATTATGAACAAACCAAGAACCAGAGAAAATCTCTCATAAAAGATATCAAATCTTCTTCTGTTGCTTTAATAGGTGATTCAGAATCTTCTTCTTGTGTTCCTAGAATCACCTATCCTTCTTCTGAATCTGAAAACGATATTAAGGAAGATTCATCTCACCTATCAGATGTGTACTATAGTGCTGCTGATGATGAGGGAGAAGAATCAGCCATTGACATACTTTCTAATAGTATGGCAATGATTGCTGGAAACCTTAAGAATAAAAGATTTTCTTCAAACCGCTCTAAATTTCATAGAAAACCTTTTTCTCAAAAACCCTCTTCTGACAAAGCAAATGAAGAATGCTTCAATTGTAGAAAGAAGGGTCACTTTGCTTCTGAGTGCAGATCCAAAGCTTCCTCTAATCTCAAATCTTCTTCTTCTTATGGCCATGACTTCTCCAAATCAGCTTCTAGGAAGCCTGAAGAGAGAAATAGCCACTCTTCAAAGGAAAATCCTGAATCAAAAGAAACCTCTAGATATAAGAAATACAAAGCTAAATATAAGAGGGAAAAATAAAGGAACCAAAGTAAAGGTAAAACTTTGGTTGCTGAGGCTCATTGCTGGAAGGATGAGCAAACTTCTGAAAGTGAGAGTGAATATGTCACAAAGTGCCTCATGGCCAAAATTGATGAGTTGGAAGACATGGAAAAGTCACTCTACACTGCTCTCGTCTCTGCTGAGGGATCTGCTTCAGGAACAAAACCCCAGGTACATCCCTTTATCTCTCTCTCTGATGATCAAAAGGTTGATGCCTTTGATTCTTTAACTATTGACTTTTGCAATTTAAAGGATCAAAAGAAAAGGGCTGACATGCACATTAAATGTTTAAATGATCAACTTCTATCCTGCTTTTCTAAACTCAAGGACTTTGACAAAATGAATGCTGAACTAGAAAACCTAAGGTATTTAAATGACAGCCTTTCTGAAGAGAAAACAAAGATCTCCAATACTCTTGAAAAGGAATAGGAGGTTCTTTCTAAATGGACTAAATCTTCTAAAAATCTAGAAAAGATTCTTCTAGATCAAATCTCTTGTAAGGACAAGTCTGGACTTGGATATGGAAAAGATGATCCTCAACCTTCTGACCTTCCACTTCCATCATCTGAGTGTCAAGGCTTTCCTGCTGGTTTCTTCTCCGATGACGATGATGATCTCTTTACTCATCTGAGGATTCCACTTCTGTCCATTCAATAGATTTGCTAGACATGCTAAAAGTAGAGTCCAATGCCAAAAAGTTTGGAGTCTTTGTTAAAGCTAAAGAATCCTCTCCTGAGTCTTCAAAAGTTTCAACTCTTCCAAGCTCTTCTTCTTCTCCCAAACCTATCCAAAGACTTTTAAATTCTCTAAGTCTTCATGAGTCAAGGTACTCCTATGAGCCGTCAAATGTTACTGAGTATCCTTCTCCAAAAAGATTTTCTCCTCAAAAGAAAAAATTTTCTAAATCAGATTTTTCATCTAAAAAGAAATCTCAAATAGTTACTGATTTGATTTCTCGATCAGTGAACTTGAAGAAATCAAGAAATCCTGGTAAAGGCATTCTTGGGCCAAGACCAGGTGTCGGTCACCCCTCCTCTTCTCAGTCATCAACTTATGTTCAAAGTTTTGATGATATGGATTTTAAAAGGGCCTTTTCTTTAAAGAACTGCTACAATTGTGGCAACACTCTTCATCTTGCTAAAAATTGCCCAAAAGATTTGGATCTTCGCAGAAATAAAATGCCTTCTAATCCCAAAGGACCCACCTCAAAATGGGTACCAAAAGTCTAAATTTGTTTTTGGGTGCAGGTACCAAACAAAGATCACATGTGGTACATGGACAGCGGTTGTTCAAGACACATGACCGGAAACAAACTTCTTCTCTCTAACTTCTCAAAAGAAAAGGGACCCAATGTTTCCTTTGGAGGAAATGGAAAAGGGGTCACCAAAGGATATGGTACCATATCAAATGGAACCATCACTTTCTCTAAAGTAGCTCATGTTGAAGGGCTAATGTACAATCTTTTAAGCATCAACCAAATATGTGATTTGGGTTATAAGGTCATGTTTCAACTGTGTGTGTGCTTGGTCTTTGATGTACAGAATAAGATTGTACTAGCAGGAACCCGACTGAACGATGTATACATAATCAACATGAAGAAAAGTGCAATTGGAGAAGCTGTGTGTCTCCTCTCTCAAGAACTAGCCAAACAAAGTTGGCTGTGGCATAAAAGTTTCTCTCATCTAAACTTTAAAACCTTGAACAAACTTTCCAACAAAGAGCTGGTTGTTGGAATGCCAAAAATAGTTTTTGAGGGAGAAAAGCTATGTGGAGCATGTGAAAAAGGAAAATTCACCAGAACTTCCTTTAAAACAAAACAATGCTCATCTATCTCTCAACCTCTTCAAATGCTTCACATGGTCCAGTAAGCACACCTAGTCTAGGTGGTAAAAAGTATATGCTAGTAATTGTTGATGAATTCTCGAGATATACTTGGGTGTTTTTTCTAAAACACAAAAGTGATGCTGCTGAATAAATCATCAGGTTTACTAAAAAAATTGAAAATATGAATGGTAAACTGGTGAAGTCTATCAGAGGTGATAATGGCAAAGAATTCAAAAATGCTGCTCTGGAAGATTTCTTTGACATAAAAGGAATCTCTCAGAACTTCTCTGCTGTACGTACTCCTCAACAAAATGGTGTTGTTGAAAGAAAGAATCGGACGCTGGTTGAAGCTGCAAGATCGATGTTGAGTGAATCCAAGTTGCCAACCTATTTCTGGGATGAAGAAGTTAACACCGCATGCTTTACTCAAAATAGGTCAATCATATTCAAAAGGCATGACAAGACTCCTTATGAGGTTTTCCATGGTAGGAAACCTGCAGTTGACTTCTTCCATGTATTTGGTTGTGCTTGTCACATGCTAAATGACAGGGAACAACTTGGAAAATTTGATCCAAAGTCTGATGATGGAATTTTCATGGGCTACTCTCTCTCCTCAAGAGCCTTCAGAATCTACAACCTGAGAAGACAATGCATAGATGAATCTATACATGTGAAGTTTGATGAGTTTGAAACATCTTCATTTTCTTGTAATAAAGAAGAACTAAATCTATGGATAAACTCATGTGTTGGTGAAATTCCATCTTCCTCTCAACTCAATCCTTCAGGTCAACAAGATAACAACCCTTCTCAACCTCCCATAAACACCACCTTATCTCCAGAACCCTCTCTTTCTTCTCCACCTCCTGAAACTAACTCTACAGGAGATCTTACCCACCAAAACACCATATCTCCCACTAACGTACCCTCACCATCTCAAATTCCTACCTCATCTTCTTCTCTACCTCCTCCCTTGCCTCCTGCACTAAAGTGAACCATGGATCATCCAATAGATCAAATCATAGGTGATCCTTAAGTTGGTGTAAAAACAAGAAGAGGCATAAGCAACCTGTGCTTATATGTCAACTTTGTTTCTATTATTGAGCCTAAGTTGATAAATGAATCCCTAGCTGATCCTAGTTGGGTAATTGCCATGCAAGAAGAACTCTCACAATTTGAGAGAAACAAAGTCTGGAAGTTAGTTCCTTATCCATCCAACAAAACTATTATTGGAACAAACTGGGTGTCCAGAAACAAAATGGATGAAGAAGGAACTGTTATAAGAAATAAAGCAAGGTTGGTAGCTCAAGGACATCGGCAAGAGGAAGGAATTGATTATGATGAAACTTTTGCTCATGTTTCCAGATTGGAAGCTATCCGAATATTTCTTGCCCATGCAGCTTACAAGAATTTTCGGGTATTCCAAATGGATGTCAAAAGTGCCTTCCTGAATGGTGAGCTAGCTGAAGAAGTATATGTGAAGCAACCTCCTGGTTTTGAAGATCCAGTCCATCCATATCATGTGTATCGACTAGATAAAGCTCTGTATGGACTGAAGCAAGCTCCTCGTACCTGGTATGATACTCTCTCAGACTATCTTCTTAAAAATGAGTATATACGAGGCAAAGTTGACAACACTCTCTTCTTCAAGAAATCACAAGGTAATATCATTCTTGTTCAAATTTATTTTGATGATATTATTTTTGGAGCCACCGATGAATCCTTGTGTGATGAGTTTAGCTCCCTTATGCAAAAAGAGTATGAAATGAGCATGATGGGGGAGTTAACCTTCTTTCTTGGTTTGCATGTAAAACAATCTCCAGAAGTATTTTCATTAATCAAAGTAAATACATTAAAGATCTTCTGAAAAAGTTTCAACTTGATACTTGCTCTACCATGAAAACTCCTATGGCTCCTCCTCTTAGACTCTATTCTGATCATGATGGTGCTTTTGTTAATATTACAAATTATAGAGACATGATAGGATCTCTTCTTTATCTTGCTTCAAGTAGACCTGATATTATGTTTGCTACTTGTCTGTGTGCTCGATATCAAGCAAATCCTAAGGAATCACATCTTGCTGCTGTGAAAAGGATTTTTCGGTATTTGAAAGGTACCATAAATCTGGGTCTTTGGTATCCCAAAGACTCAGGTTTCGATCTCATCGGGTACTCTAATTCTGATTTTGCAGGCTCGAAAATAGACTAATATATATATATATATATATATATATATTATATTATATTATATCCATTTATGTATATTATATATATATTATATAATATTTATATATGTGTTTATATATATAAATAAATAATAATAATAATAATAATATATATAAAGTCGGTGAGTCACCGACGTGGTATCTCTCTCTAAACCACTTCCCACTCTCACCTTTCTCATAAAACCCTAACCCTAAAAACACTCACCGTCGCCAACAACATCTTACCACAACCACCGACGTCACCGGTACCATCCACCGACGGTGACTCCTTCTCTCCTATCCACCGCTGACGACACCATCAAGCCATCGAGCCACCGACACCATCGAACCACTTTCCGACAAAGCCACCGACAATACCCACCGTAGCCCTAAGCCACCGACGGCGCCCCTGCTGCAATCTACCTTCCGACGAAACTCGCCGTTGATCGCACCTCCAGCGCCAACCACTGACGTCATCCACCGACGTCGTCTCTAGCCACCGACCTCGTCACTAGCCGCCGACGGTCACATCATCTCTCATCAAGCCACCAACGTTGTAACCACCTCTTTCACTCACACTCAACCACCGACGATTGCACACCTCACATCCACCGACGTCGTCGCCCTATCTCATCCACCAATATGTGCATCGGGTTGTGTCTTTAAACCTCTTAAAGATAAGTCTTAGTTTACCATTCTTGGTGAATACGAATCGTTGAACTTATCCCTAATGACATCATCAACGTCATTAGTGTCAGAAAGCATGCGCCGAATTCAACCCTAAAAACCCTTAGAATTCTGACCTTTCAATCACCTCAGGTCATCATTGATTTTGAAAATTGGAATTCCCTCTCATATATAACCGTTTCCCCCACTTCCTTCTCCTTCTTTCACGCACCCAAAATCTTCATCATCTTTCTCTCTCAAAATTCAAAAAAAAAACTGCAACTCTCTCATCTCTTCAATGGCTTCTCCATCAAAATCCTTAGAAGATCAAACTCTCACTTTTGGATCTCTCTCATTTCCTGCATGCAACTATTATGGACGTATTAGAACTGACAAAGCTCATCCTGAGTATAATGATGTATGTTGGTTCCTTCAAAGGTGTCCTCTCCAATATGCACTCACTGCCAAACCAAAGATGAGTAAGTTTCTTCTAGGAAATTTTTGGTTAACTTGCACATTTGATGCCTCTTCGGATCAAATCTTGGCATCTGTTCTTAGCAATGATGAACATCATGTGGTCTTCGATGTTGAAGACGTTCGTACTATTCTCAGGCTTCCATCTTATGATTCTTATGAGACATTTCCACTTGGAAATGAACACCAAGAGGTAGTATCTGTTATGAACTACATTGAAGAAAAGAGGGGCTCAAAATCAAAGGGTCCAGGTACATTTCTCAGAAAGAATATGGGAAGTATTTGAAAATTTCTATTTGCTCACCTTATTCTTTGCTTGAGCAAGAAGACAGGTGGTCCTGATCAGTCACCCTCACAGATAACTGAATTGGCTCATGCTCTGATCTTTCAAAGAAGAATAGACTTTGCAAGCTATTTCTTCAATGAAATGATATCATCCTTCTCCACTCTTCAACGTCCTCAGGTACCCTTCCAACGCCTCTTCTCTCTAATTATTAATGCAAAGTTGGCTGACAAACTTGAGAAAAGGGATGATATTTTATATGATCTCCCTCTTCATCAAGTGGGAAATCAAATAATGAAAAAGGGAGTCTTGGCATCCGACAACCCTCTTCGTCCATCTATGATTGAGTTTGCAAGGAATGCAACTCTTATGTGGGGTGAAAATGAACCAAGACTTCAAAGACCCTCAGGTATGGTTTATATCCCTTCTGCACCCCGAGTCACTAATGTGCCCAAATCTCGAAAGAGATCCACGGCGACGGGCACATCTACCCCCGCATTCACTGTTGCCATGAAGCCAAAAGAACCTTTGGCTTCTACCCAAGCACAAAAACCCAAAAAGCGGGGAAACTCAAAAAGCCCCCCAAGGACTTCCTCAAAGAAGTCCAAGGGTACCCAAAGGGTCTTAACACAAAGGCCACCTGCTGACTCCCAAAAGTCAGTAGGTGTTGAAAATATTCCTACTAGACCCAAGGAGCAGTTATCCCATCCCAGCTCCTCCATGCCCTCTCAAAAGGACATGGTTGTACAAAGGGATATCCCTATTATACCTTCATCAACTTTTTCTTTAATTGATGAAGAAGACTTGGAGTCTCCCATCCAAGGTACCTCTTCTCCACCCCCTGAGCTCTCACAGCTCCTTTTCCACACTCCACATGAGAGTGCATCACAACCAGATGCACTTGATGGACAAACCATTTACAGACGTTTTATTCTCTGATACTACACCGTGGTCACGTACGTCTCCCGTACATGCCAAGGGTGTTGAGGAACCCATTACTGAGGAATCCCCTCATAGACACTCTCCTAAACATGTCTCCCCTACATCTGCTAAATCTCCCCCAAGTAAATATACAGGTTTGGTGGATTACTCTTCCTCTAGTGACGATGATGATGATCAACCACCGAAATCTCAACCATCAGCTCCTATGTCCTCTCAACAAGGAGATGATCTTATCAAAGCTTTCACCAGTTTCTCTCAAAATACAATCCGCTTGGTGGAAGCTCTGGAAGATCATGCCTGCAAAGAAATGGAAAGAATGGCCTCTCTTTCCACTACTCCCGATCTAGCATTGAAGAGTTGTCGGTGACTCACTCAACTCTTATGACATGCTTAGATCTCCTGCACTTGGATGTTCTTAGTCTTCAGCAAGAGCTTCTCTCCAATCAAGACACAGTGAACTCCTCTATCAAAGAACTTCACAATTCCTCTAATAAACAAGCCACCGATATTGCTTCTGTTCTTGTCAATCAGAAAACAAGTTTGGACTCTCTTGCCACTCTTCACACCAAATTTGACAAGATACCAACTTCTTCTCCCACAGTTGAGCTTGATGTGGGTGATTCTTTCTTTCAGGCTAAGGATAGATTTGTGCTTCAAATGGTTGAAAGGAAAGTAGGTGTTGTGAGTTCTGATATGGCAAGGATAAAGACCTTTCTCTCTTCAGTTGGTTTCAAGGGTTCAACCACTGAGGGGGAGAAAAACAAGAAGGCATCTGCTTCTCCATCCCCAGCCACCGATGCTCCCACCACCACTCCAGCCACCGATGCCATAGCAGCGACCGACGTGGTGTGGTCACCGTGGCCACCGATGCTCCCACCACCACTCCAGCCACCGATGCCATATCAGCCGCCGACGCCGACATGCCACCTCCAGCCACCGATGGTGGTGTGGCACGGTCACCGACGTGACCTCTCTTCTGGTCACCGAGGTGACTCCTCACGTGGTCACAAATGTCTCTACTTCTCAAGTCACCGAGTCCACCAAAGCAACAATTGAGGGGGAGAGTGTCAGTGTTTGATCCCTTGAAACTGAAGAAGAGAAAGAAAATAAGAGACTTGAAAAAGCCAAAGGGAAGAAGCCTCAGTCCTATCAAGAACAGCAAGAAGAGAAAAAGAGAAAGAAAATAAACAGAGGTCCAGAAGCTGATACTCTTAGATTGCTGCCTGCTCCTTTACTCATCGATCCTCTTGGGGTAATCTTGACTGAAGAAGAAAGAGAAGAAGCTATTAGGGCTCAGCTTGAGTATGATCAGACAAATGTACTCAAGTTGGCTCAAGATGAGGCCGCTAATGCCATGGTAACTGATGCACTTCAAGCTCAGAAAGATGAGCTTGAGAACATAAAGAAAAAATCTGAAGCTGTGAAAATGGTTGATGAAGCGAAGAAAACCAAAGAGGTGGAATGGTTCAAAAGAAGATTGAAAACCAGAAAGGATGAGTCGAAGATCATCAGCACCACCATCCAACCTCCAACCAAAAATTCTCCCAAGTTACTTGTCACTCTTAAGAGAGCCGACACTCTCTCAAAGATTTATGAAATTGAATGGTTGGAAGTTCTTAGAGTAACTGAATGGATGGAGGTTGGAAAATGCATATCAAAGAGCAAGAGCAAGTACAAGGAGCTTGTACTTAACACTCTCATAAAATTCTTCATTAAAATGCTCAACATTCAAAAGGAGCATGATATTCTTGTGGCATGTATTAAAGCACAACAAATGTACCTTATTCAACAATGTCTTAAAGGAGAGGTCATCACAGCTCCAAAGAACAGAAAGAAGGGACATTTTGCCATGCTTCATGAAAGAGGCATCAAGATAAATGTTTCGGGTATAGATCTTTCCATTCCAACTCCAATTGTTTACTCGGAGCAAACCATGCTGACTACACCTGAGCTTGGGGTTTTCTTTGAGGACATCTTTGGAAACATAGGTTTCTTCAGAGCCTCTGACATCCCAAGGGCTCACAACTCGTTTCTCTCTAAAATTCTTGGTGTACCTCCAATTGATGATCATGGGATTACAAGACTCATTTTGGATGAACTCAAAAGAAGAGAACCCTCTGATTCTTGATTGCTTACACTTATAGTATGAACTTTCTTAATCATGTACTCTGTGTTTTGTACAATGATGTGTGTTGATTAATAAAAGTTCATACTTTTCTTCTTCAAAAATTCTTGTTCATATCCTTATTTTCTTTGCACAGGTGTCATCACCAAGAAATATGGGGAGATGGTTGGGTCACTGATGATTTGGTGATGAACCACTTTCTTTTATATGATTGATTTTTTATAGGTACTTTTGAAGGTCTGAAATATGCTTCAAGTTTTGGAAAATCAAAGATTATCCAATCAAGGGTTGTACATCAAAAAGTGGAATTTTTGATGTACCAACTAACTTCAATATTTAGATCAAAATTGCCAAAGTCAAGATTGGGTCACCAATGTAGTGGGTCATCGATGGTACACCTGTAAGTCATCAAAGTATTGAGTCATCAATACAAGATGAGGTCATCAAGTTTGTACTCATGGTCACCGACACTATACTCTTGGTCACCGAAATTGTAGGTGCCAATTTTAAGGTTGTGATATCATGTCACAAATACAAGGTTGTACACTTCCAACACTTAGTGAAATTTGAGGTTCACCAAGAAATGTGTACACTTATCTACTCCAACCTTTCAAGACACTAACCGACATGATACATGGTTCAATGTATCACTCAGCAATTTTTTAGAGATAAGTTCTTGACTCACAAGAAATGCAAGACACGTGGGCAGCAAGAACTTGGGTATTAAACCTTAAATAAAGACATTCTCTTTAATTCTTATAAAAGGGATGTTTGTCTTTTAGCTAAAAGGTTTGATGGGATTTCACGGAGCATGAAGAAAAGAAGAGAAAGTTATCTGACATTGCGTGCTACAAAGAATGGTTCATCCATTATCCTAGTACAAAGGGAGTGGCCTCCTCCTTTGTCCAGCAGATACACTTTCAGCTAATGAATCCTTGACAGCTGTTAACATGTATCCCATGCATGGACACTATAAAAGGAGATGAAGTCCAACTCATAAATCTCACGCTTTCAACAAATCTTCAAAGTGATTTTTTGTTTGACTCCGGCAATCATGTGTGTTCTAACAGTCTTGTTTTAACTTCCTTAGTGTATAAGTTAATTACTGTTATTTGTGTGTTTAGTTTGTTAGAATAGTGTGTCTATTCTTTTCCACAACAAACTTCTGTGTGTAAATTTTTAATATTTATATTAAAAAATTTAAAAAGAGTATATTCTGTGTGTTTGTATTCAACCCTCCCCCCTTCTACAAACTCTCTTTTAGTTAGCCATCTCTAAACAAGGACTAACAGATATCAAGGTGATTTTGTAGATATTTGCTATTTGTCCATGGTTCAAATAAATTCAGTTCTTATTTTTATTTCTTATTCCTATGTGAGATGCGTAAACTATTTCCAAGGAACAAAGATGATTTAACCTTAGCTTGGAGTCCCCTAGGAAGCAGTGTGATGGGAGTGTGGGTTTAGATGTTTAAAAAACAGTAATATCTGTATTTGTACAAGGCTAAAACTTGGGTGCAACACGCACACACCTATGGTACACAAACATAAATGATAACTCAAGGAAGAAGCTTCATCAACTTATTGTAAGCCATGTCAAAATAGGGAAAAGTGTAGAAAAACCTAACGAACTATCCAATTGTAAATTAAAAAACCATTAAACCTATTGTATCATTCGAACTTGAATTTATTGTATATTTGAGTGAATATGTTTTGCCCATTGACGATAAAATTTCAAGTCATGCTCACCCGATGCATTGCACGGACACATAGCTAGTATATTATATATATATATATATATATATAATATAGGACGATAATCAAATAAAAACCAAAAAAGGTTACAAACTCGTAAAAAAAACCGATATAAAAATATTTTTTGTCATGATTTTTTTTATCAAAACCTATAACTTAAGATATCATTTCACATATACGTTTGTGTTCACTTTATGAATATAATTACACGTGAAATAAAAAATTGATTCACCTAGTGAAACAAAAAATTTGAATAAAAAATATTCATATGGTGAAACAAATTAATGTGAAAAATTCATCTTATGAAACAAATATATGTGAAATAATATCTTAAATCCTACCATTTGATAAAAAAAAAATCATGAAAAGAATTATTTTTATATTGGTTTTTACGAGTTTGTAACATTTTTATGGTTTTTATTTGATTAAACCCCTATATATATATATATATATATAGAGAGAGAGAGAGAGAGAGAGAGAGAGAGGGGAAAGTTCAAATGCGAACTCAAATTTGGTTGTGAACGTGAGGACAAATGAGAGCGTAACACGTGTCTGAATATAGATTATTCAGACTGAATATACAAAGAAATATTCAGACTGAATAAGCATTATTCAAAATGAATAAATACTATATTCAGTCTAAATATTTTTTTGAATGAGATACGTGTCAAACTCTCATTTGTCCTCACGTTCACAACCAAATTTGAGTTTTCATTTCAACCCGCCCATATATATATATATAGTGCGAGAGAGAGAGAGAGGGATGTTCAAATCAGAACTTTGTAAATTCAAAGGAACAAATGAACAACTTGTGGACCACATATGATGTGGGTCCCGCACATTAGAAAATCATATCTGATTCAATGGTGGGTCCCGTTGAATCAGATATGATTTTTTAATGTGTGGGTCCCACATCATATTTGGTCCACAAATTGTTCATTTGTTTCTTTAAAGAGTAGGTGTTGTTGTATGATTCATCCCCTATATATATATATATACACACACATATAGGGTTGGGTTCTGGTGAGAAGCGCAAGAAGGGATCTCCACCTTTGGATATACATTAGGATGAGATGCATTGAGATGATGTGCACTGAAATGCAACGGGTCAACTCCTTTGTAAAGCGCAATTAATGGGTGGATATGAGATTAAAAGTGATCAAAGGTCCACATATCTTTTTACGCTTCTCATCTTAACTCTTCTTCTCACACGATCATATATATACACACACACATACACATATATATATATATACATATATATATATCACTTTTAATCTCATATCCATCCATGAACTGCGCTATAGAAGGGAGTTGATTTGCCGCATCTCGGTGCATCTCATCCTAATATGCATCCAAGAATGGAGATCCCTTCTTACGATTCTCACCTTAACTCTTTTTCTCACACGATCCTAAACCCATACCTATATATATATAATATATATATATGGGTTGGGTTCCATTAGAATCTCTAATTTATTGAGAACTTGGAGAACCAATTATTTACGATAAACATATATTGATGATGTGATATCTTGCTTCAGTTTTACACATCATTTATGATTTCATGGTAGACATATCATGATGATCTCTCTTTTACAGAAGATTCCATGCATCATTGCCCCCTTCACCTCTACAATTCTTCTTCCTTCCCTGGTGAATCATTTCTTCCTTTCCTTGGTGAATCATGTCATCACCATGTGTAAGAGCATCTCCAAGAGCTTGCTTAAAATGAATAAAAAGGAGAATATAGGGATTTTGGACAAAAATTTTGCTTCAAGAGCTTCCCCAAAACTTTCTCCAAAACGGAGAAAGTAGGAGAGAGAGTGAGTTTTTCTTCAAATATGGAGTTCACTCCAAAAATGGTTACAAAATGAATTGACCAATAGAAAATTTTGAAAAATAAATATTTAATGAGAAAAATAATATTTTAATAGATGATGTAATATTTTAATATTATTTTGAAGAAATTATAGAGAATTTGTTTGAGATGAATGAAATTTTTTTTGAAGATTTTGTCATTTGATTATTCATTTCAGAGAAATCATAGGGAAATTGTTGAAGATTCTCTAAACAACCATTGCAAGTTCGACTTTTGTTTTCATTGTTTTGAGTATATAATGCGATTATGACCCGTTAATTACCCTTTTTGTTCCTGTCTCCACAAACTCCAAAGATCATAACAACTCGACTCCAAACCGCACATGGGACATGACCATTACTTCCCAATAATTCATGAAATTAAACTAAAAAACAAAGGGTCACAAAAGAGTGTATTAGATGTATAACCATTAATATATTATTATTTACGTTAAAGAAAACTGTTATATATGGTCAAAAGAGTTTAAGGAACTCTTTGGCAGTTATTGAATGGTTTGGTTTAGAAGAATTAACCTCTTAGAATGATTAAGGAACTTTTATGATATATCGTAAAATAAACAACAGTTGTTTGATAATTGTTTAGGATGTAATCAGGGCTTGTAATGGTTAAGGTGGTCTAGAATATAAAATAATTCAGCGGGTCTTGGAATCATTAAGATGCATACTTATATATTTTTGTCAAACAGGATTCATCTCTTAATGATTCAATAATTGGCTCTTAATGGAATTGTTAAGAGGTAAACAAACAGCCCCTTAGGGGCTGTTTGGCAGTTGCTGAATTATTTGATGCAGAAATGTTTAAGTGGTCAGAATGATTAAGAATTTCTTATAATATAACGCAAAATAAAATATAATTGTTTGGTAAATGTTCAGTTTGTAATTATGGTTCTTAATAGTTAAAGAATGACACAGAATGATTCAAAGGTTCTGAAATTATTAAAAGATAAATTTACATTTTGTTAAATAAAATTCATCTTTTAACAGATATTACCTCTTAATAAAATTGTTAAGTGGTAAACAAACAAAAGCATATAATACCAGGGGCGGAGCCAGTTAAGAGCCAGAAGTGGCATGGGAAATTTTAAAAAAATTTATTGATATAAATATAATTTAATAAATTATCGAATAATATTATTTAATTGAAATATTCAATAGTTACTTTGGACCCATCTAATCTTAATTTTTATTTGGACTTCCTAAAAGTCTAAAACCCATCAAGACACTAACCAATTAATTGTAATATCATATTTACCTCCTAAAGTCTTATTTTTACTTTAACCATACGTCGTTAAAATCAGAATCCAATCATATTTACCTTCCAAGGTTGATAATGAAAAAGACGTTTTTTGGCAAGGTGATAATGAAGATATCATAGATGAGTTTCAGAAAATAAAAACTCGACGAGATTATTGTTATTTATATTTTTATGCTCCCCCTCATGAAAATTTTTAGCTCCGCCCCCTGAATAATACCTAAAAAAATAAAATATGAACCAAAATAAAGACAAGTACGTACGGATGGAGTTAAAGTTGCGGTCTCAAAAGCGAAAGCACTTAACGTAGCGAATTTAAGTTTTTTTAATAATAAATAAATTTGTGGTTCTTATGTTTGTTTTCTTTGTTGGCACAATATATAATATATGTAATTGAAGATGATTACCTTCCCATGCCACCAATTTATGGATTTTCGAGTCAACAATATCAGCTATGTTTTATATAATAAACAACGTAGTTTGGGTTTCGAGTCAACAATATACAGAGGAGGGATTGTTATTGACATCTTTATGTATAAAAATTGGTTGATATTAATTTTATATGTTATGTATTATTGTATACCGTTCAAATGGAAGCCTTTTAGGGTGTTCTTTAGTTTTTTTCTTTTTTTAGCGTTTTTCTTTGAAGCCCTCTCTCTCTCTCTATCTATCTATATGATGGAGGTTTAAATGAGAAGTTTATAAATTTAAAGGAACACTTTGTGGATCACATATGATGTGGGTCCCACACATTATAAAATCATATATGATTCAATGGTGGGTCCCATTGAATCAGATATAATTTTATAATGTGTGAGACCCACATCATATGTGGTACACAAAGTGTTCATTTGTTCTTTTAAATACGAGGGTGTTCTTGTACGTATGATCCCTCCCCTATATATATATATGTATATAATGATACCAGAATAAAATAAAATATTAGTTTATAATTTGATTTGTTTAAATTTATAATATTAAATAAGATAGTATTTTTGCCTATTTGGTATGAAAACCTTGTTAAACCATAATTTTAGACTGATAAAATTGGAGTTTACTTTTTAGTGGTTTTTAATTATTATGGTGTTAAAATATCGATAATTAATTTGTTTATTGCAACAATTGAAAATAAATGATAAAATTGAATTGTCTTTAACATAACTTTATTTTACTTCAAAAGAATCAAATTATAAAACCATTTTATTCGCTCTAAATAAAACAATACAATCACCATTGCAATAAAACAATAAAATTATGTCGTATTTAATATAATTACATTTTAGAAATTAAACAAATTAAACAAATCAAATAATAAAATAAGATAATATTTTATTCGTTTTGATATTGCTATATTTTTATTATTTTTACTATTTTTATATATAAAAAAGACAAAAAAAATACAAAAAAGTAATTATTGATTTAACAAAATTAACACAGATGTTAATCAAAGGAACCATAAGTAAAACAAATTAAACATCATAAAAATCAAATGCACAATAAATATTCCATAAAGATCACTATAAAAAACACAAACCACAAGGACCAAATGCGCATTACACGCTTTATTTGATTATAAATAGATTATTATTAAAAATATTATTTTTTTATTCTGTAAATAAATTGCTACTAAAAATGTTATTTTTTTATAATAACTATAAAAATATTACTTGTTTTCCTCCCTTTATACATTTTCCTTAAAAACGATTTTTTCTGATAATTGTTTTGAAGAAAAATTATATATTTTTTCTTCTCCTTTTGTAATAATGTTCCTTAAAAACGTAATTTTTTATTAAAAAATATTTTTTTTTTATATTACTAAAGCACATATTAAATTTAATAAAATAACAATATTTGAAGATAATTAAGTATTAACAAAAAATTTATTTAACAAGTACTTGGAAGACTAGAAACACAAAAAAAGTGACTTGAAGATCGTTTTTTAGTCTATTTGATCAATAACGCAAATAAACAGTGACAATAGTCTTTTTTGGTTTAATGATTTATTCTTTAAAAAAATTAATAAACATAATAATTGGGAAAAAGTCTAAACAAACCTAATAGACTTTTGTGTTTTGAATTATTAAGTCATTGCATAATTTTTTTGAATAAAAAAACCATTGGACAATTTAAAACATAACAAATAAATACTTGCACAATTTTTTTGAATGAAAAAACCACTGGACAATTTAATACATATTAAATAAGTCATTGTTACCTAAGACTTAACTTGCAACTTGCTAACCAAGTAAAGTCTTTAAATTTTTATTTGTTTTTTATTTTTATTTACATTTCTTAATAAATCTTTTAGAATGTGTATATTTTTGTGTTTAAATAAGTATTTATTTTTTATTTTAACATATATTTTTTATGTTTATTCATATTTTTTAATAAATCTTTTAGATTGTTTATACTTTTTATTTTCATTTACAATTATTATAAATAAAAACTTTTATTAAATGTATCCAATGTCATTCTTTTTCTTAATAAGGTAACAAACCGTACATACATACAAACCGTATGTACAAACTTCATTTAATTATTATTTTTTCATTTTTTCTTAATTATGAGAATTAATTAGTCAATAATGTATGAAACAATTTAATCAAGAATAAATGATGGTTGATTAATAAAAAATATATGAAACAAGTTTCACAAAGTACAATGATTTTTTTATTCAAAAAATTGTCTAAGGATTTATTTAACAAGTTTCACAAAGTCCAATTGTTTTTCATTCAAAAAAATTGTCCAAAAATTTATTTAACAAGTTTCACAAAGTCCAATGGTTTTTAATTCAAAAATATTGTCCAAGGACTTAATCATTCAAAACACAAAAGTCCATCGGGTTATTTTAGACTTTTCCCTAATAATTATTCAAAATTAAACAGTTCATTGGATTTTTCAAACTTTACCTTATTTAAATTCGAGTAAACTCTAATTTTGGTTCCTGTGGTTTAATGAAATTTTTGAAAGTGGAACCTAAACTTTGATAAGTCTAGAAATCGTCCTCATGGTTCTCATTTTGTTCTGAAAGTGGTCCCTGGTCCCTAACTCCTTCTATTATGTCCGTTAGAGTCATGGGTAGTTTTGTCCAATCAAGTTTTGTTCCCGCTTTTTGCACTTTTTTTTGTTTTTCTTATTTATATAAAAACCACCAAACCGTAAGGACCTGTTATGTAATTAACTCTAATATATATATATATATATATAGAGAGAGAGAGAGAGAGAGAGGAAGGTTCAAATGAGAACTTTGTATTTTTAAAGGAACAAACGGACATTTGTGGATCACATATGATGTGGATCCCACATAATATTAAATCATTTATGATTTAATATGATTTTGTCATTGTTTGGCAAAAATAAACTAGCTTATAAGTTAGCTTATAAGCTAGCTTATTTTCAGTGTACATGTTTGGATGCACATAAGCTGACTTATAAGCTAGCTTATTGATAAGCTACTTTGAGTAGCTTATGAGAAGCTTTTTGTCATCTTTTTCGATTATACCCTCATTAATATTAATTATTATTTTTTCAAGATGTCCTTTTTAGTCATTTAAATGGTTATCAGCTGCTTTTTGCCAAACACAATTTGTTCATCAGCTAGCTTATCAGCTACTAGCTAGCTTATAAGTCATCAGGATCCAATCTGTAACAATTCAAAGTCACTAGACCTAAAGGTCGCACTGTCCACAGATCACCACCCCAGCACCCCTTCAACCCACCAAACACCAAAACAGTTCTCCTTTCTCGTCCGAGACCCACCACCACCGGGTAACTTCGACATACCATCATACCAAACCACCATCACCAACTACCATCGCCAAACATTCCCCGTACCCCCTTTCTTCTTCCTCACGCTATCCACACACACTAAAAACTCCACCACCAGCTTTCTCGATCGAACTTTTCGGCGGGAACTCAATCACTGCACCACCAGCAGGCAGCAACTTCTTTCTGCTCGTCGGAGATGAAATGAATGAGCGGAGACGTGATGGGTTTGAGTTAACCGGAGTTTGGATTGCACGTAGGGGTCGGGAATGCCGAAGATGAGAGAGTCACAGGCGGATAAGGTGTCGGCGAACAGGAAGGGAGGGGGTTTTGGGTGAGGGATTTCATGAAGTCGGAGAAGGTTCCGGTCAGCCGGTGAACAAGAAGGGAGGGACGATTTCATCACAGAAGAGTTAATTATGGAGTTGGTCCCTGTAGTTTGATGGTTGTTACAAAATAAGACATTTTTTTAAAGTCAATAAAAATTAGAAAGACAAAAATGCCCTCGTCTAACAAATAATTGTTAACAGAGTTAGTGATCAGAGACCACTTTCAAAGCAAAATAAGAACCATGAGGACGATTTTTAGACTTATGAAAGTTTAGGTCCCACTTTCAAAGATTTCACTAAACCACGGGGACCAAATTTAGAGTTTACTCTTTAAATTCAATAAACATTTTTTAAATATCTCATTCATTATGAAATAATTAAGGAAATTTAATTATCATAACCATTTTTTAAAATTTTTTTACCCAAATAACCAATTTCTCTCTAAATTTAGCAAAATAACCAAAACTTACTCGAAATACATACCGAAATACTGAGAATCGAATAGTCTTCAACAAGTGTACTAACCTCTTCGAAAATGGAACAACTTCGAAGAACAATTGCAACTTTTGAGTAAACTTCAAAAACCCTATCACAAACGACTAAATTTTAAAAATTTTAATTTTGAATTTACAGTTTAGAGCATCTCCAACAGCTTATCCAAAATAGAAAAAAAAAATACTATTTTGTTCTCTAAACTCCTCTAACAGATTCTCTATCCCATTCTGTAAAATATAGACTTATGAGAAAATCTCAAAATAGAGATTTATGGGAGTTAGGTCATTTACTTTTTAATTTTTCGTTTCACACCATTATCACATTAACATACCTACTCGTATATCAATTAAACTACATCTCAAAAATTCGGTTTTATTTTAACAAGTTACACCATTATAATCGTCACGACAATACCTTCGAAATGAGCCCAATATTGAATATTTTTTTATTTAATTATATATTACATATAGACTTGGAAAACGTATCGTTATCTGCCTAAGGGAAAATTATTTAGTATTTACTTTGTTAAAAAAAATTAAAACTATGGGTTATTGACGTTATTTGCCTAAGGGCCTAAGTGGCCTAATATAAACGGGTTATTCGGGTCATTTTCGAGTTGAAACTTTTGACCCTGACCTTACCCGTTTAATTTCCGTGTCATGTCGTGGCAACCCGTTTACTTAAACGGGTTGAAATGTATTACCCAAACTCGTTTAATTCGTGTCGGGTTAGCGTGTCGTGTCAGTTTTTGCCAGGTCAAATTACATATACTACATTCATATATTAACGATCAACAAACATTAAGAATACATATTTTTATTTTTTAATTTATATTATAATTATATAATTTAATTAACTTCATACTATTATCAACATACATATATTTTAGTTAATATAGGACTATGTATTTTAATTTGATAAGTGTATAACATGAAAATTGAAAATGTATAGGATATACCACAAATTAAATAAATAACTATAAGCATATAAAGTGTAAATATTAAAAATATATTTCCGTAGTATATATAATATATAATAATATAATTAAATAAAAAATATTCAATATTGGGATAATTTTGAAGGTATTGTCGAGACGATTATAATGGTGTAACTTGTTAAAATAAAAACATATTTTTTAGACGTATTTTAATTGATATATGAATATGCATGTTAATGTGATAAGAGTGTAAAACGAAAAATTAAAAAGTAAAGGACCTAAAGTAACCTATTAAATAACTATAAGGGTATAAAGTATAAATTTAAAATTAAATTTTTTAAAATTCCATAAAGGGTTTTTGAAATTTACTCGAAAGTTGCAAATGTTCTTCGAAGTTGTTCCGTTTTCGAAGAGATTAGTACACCTGTTGAAGACTATTCGATCCTCAGTATTTTTATATGTATTTCGAGTAAGTTTTAATTATTTTGGTAAATTTAGAAAGAAAATGATTATTTGGGTAAAAAGTTTTAATAAAATAATTATAATAATTAAATTTCCAATAACTAAGTGTTTATAAAAAGGATTACACCATTGCAAATTGCATTAAAAAGTAATGTACTTTAGTTTGATTCCTATTTTGGGTAACGTACTTTTAAAACCTTCATTTTGGTACCTCGTTTGTAAAATATCAAACTTTTAAGTACCTGGGTAACCTATACATCAGGTAACCGGTTAACTTAAATGATGTGTAATTTTTTTATTAATGACATGGAAATAAAAAAATGACATGGAATTAATGATCTGGCAACTATAATATTTAACTTGTAATTTTTTCACTCTCTATTTCTCCCTAAAAAAACCCACGACCTGAAACTGAAACTGAAACTGAAACGTCACCTCCCTCCATCTTCAACATCGTCGGCCCTACCTTGTCGTCTGAGACCACTTCGTCCGGCTCGCTCTCCTCGCACATCAAGTTTCTACATCGGTATTTGATTTTTGTGGTTTCTAGGGTTTTATGGTTTGATGGTTTTTAGGGTTTTGTGGTTTGATGGTTTCTAGATAAAATGCAAATGTTATTGATCAATAGTCTTTATCGATTAATCTTTCTTCTTGATTAATTTGTTTATTTGCTGGAGGAGAGTGAGATACAAAATACTTGATTAATTTGTTTATTTCCTACTCTTAACAGAGCATCACAGAGCAAATAAATAGCTAACTATAAAAAAATGTTCCCCACTTTCTTCTTGAACATCTCTGTTTTTTAATTCAATTATATGGTATTGCTATAGCCTCCATGAGCGAAACTCCTACCGAGTGCTCAATATAATAATTTGATTATTTCCATGAACTTGCTGTAGGAAGACTTTTCTACTTGAACCAACATTTATCATTTATGCTAACATAATGGGCCACACTAAATAGTTTGATTCTTTTATTGAATAATAAGGATGGTTATATAATTCATTTTTTGTCTTTCAAATTTAACTCTTCTTTTCTTGAATAAGGGGATAGGAAAGTTATATATTGTTGGTTATATAATTATTTTTTGTCTTACTCAAATTTATTAACTTGCTGTAGGAAGATTAGAAAACAGGAACATTAGTCTTGATCTTGATAAATTTTGTTGGCATTTTGCTATATATTTGATATGGTTGCCTATATTAGTCTTGATCACATGTTCACTTTTGTTTCGGCAAGAAACGGGAAGAAGGGGCTTCTACTAGTGATGATGACCTTGGGGGTCTAATAAACCTGAATGAAGACCGGTTCAATGATGTGTTTTCCGACGTCGGTCAAGATGATGTTGCAGGTTTAAATCATCTATTGAATGACGTCAAGCTTTGGCCAACCACAAGTTTTGTCAAGCCTTTAATTTGCCACCAAAATTTAGAGGACTAAGTGGAGCTGTGTGCAACATTGATTGAGCATTAACGAAGTACCATAGCCGAAACATTTTGTTTTATAATTAATAATGTTGTATGTTGTTGCCCTTTTTTATTATGAAAGATACTGATGTTATGACGTTTTTGTATAAGTATTTTAACAATAGACACTGTTTTGTTATTAGCTTATCAATGTTTATCAACGATTACAAATGTTTTATTATATTGGTCTTGTTTTGTTAATAACAATTTCAACAAATGATAGGCCTAAAAATGTTATAGAAATAACAGTCATTTAAAACATTTACAGTTGTTAAAAAAAAGTTACAAGTTCTACAAATTTCAAAAAAAAATTATCACATGGATTTTTTTCTAAATTTAAAAATACAGATTTTATTAAAAAGAATATAACGTGGATTTTTTTTAATTAAAAAATATATAATTTAAAAAAAAATGATGTGGAAATTTTTTCCTAGTTGGCATTTGTAAAATAAATAAACAATGTCACGTCAATAAAAACCCGATCCTAGTCAGCATTTGCAAGTCAATAGGTTACCTAGGTATATAAAAGTTTGATATTTTACAAACAAGGTACCAAAATGAAGGTTTTAAAAGTACGTTACCTAAAATAGGAATCAAACTAAAGTACATTACTTTTTAATGAAATTTGCCCTTAAAATTATTGAAAGTAACTGTAATAAAATTTAAATATTGATACATATATGTATCTAATAATAATAAAGATAAATATATACATAAAATATACGTGAAGATAATAAAGTTATATAAGTTAATATGAATTAAAAATTAATATATAATGTGTGTGAATTTACTCACTTATATACAAATAATATGTAGCTACTTTATTTTAACAATCCTAATATTAATTATATTAATAAAATATTTCATATACTTAATAAAATATTATTTCTTTCTAGGATGGATTCGGTACAGAACCGGTACCGAAAATATTTGAGACAAATTTTGAAGATCGAATACCTGAATTTGGTACCAGTTCGGGAAATCGAGACTATCGTCAGTTGCGACCGAAAATTTAAAAAGCAATACCGACACAATCATGACCAATATAAAGTTCAACAATCAAAATCTATTTGAGTAGGATCCGATTCGGAGGAACAGATTTGGTGAAACCAAATTTTCCAAGAACCGAATATGGAGAAACCAATTTTTCAAGAACATAATTTTGATAATTAAAAAACCGATTTTTTAATGAATTTGGAGAAACCGGTTTTTTTTAAGTAAGATAAGATTAGTTTAGGAGGTAAAACTTTCAGGTGAATATTGAGTTCAAACATGGAAAAAGTTATGGTTAGGAAAAGTAACGGACGCCTAAAAAATCTAAATCACTATTCATATATCCGATTGGGTTCGGTTCGGTATTAATCGGGAAATACACAATACCTAAACCGAAAGTACTGAAACCTCATCAAAATGTGAGTAGCGAATACCCGAATTCGGTACCAGTTCCGGTTCGCTTCGCGACGGTTCAGGGTTCGGTTCTTCGGGTTTCGATGCTCAACCCTACCCTTATACACATAACTTCAATGACTTTAATTGGTTGGAGAATAAGATATTATTTCTCTCTCTTCTTTATAGTTATATAGATATCTCTAAATCTAGAGAATTTTACAATCTCACTCCTCTTTTTTCTATTTTAGCATTGAAGATAACATAGTTGTTGGAACAACAAAATGTTAAAATCCCATTTTTTTTTATTTTAGCGTAGCTGTTGGAGAGGCTTTAAAATGGTGTATATATATATAACTAATAAAATATAATATATTATTGATTTGATTTGATATTCTATAAAATTTTAAAGTGGCACACTTTTCAAACATTTAACACCGCTATTAAAAGGTTGTAAATAGCAATATCCTAAATCATTGACGTTGATTTTTTTTTTCTTTTTTCTCTGCCAAGTTCAATCAATTTTATCTTAAACTATCAATACTAACCACTTCCAGTAGTCGACCGACAAATGTTTTAAGTATATCTTTTTTTTTTCACAAAACAATGTTGTGGTTCTATACTTCTATATACTACAATTTTTGGTAATGATGTGCTATACATTTGGAATGAGTCGATCCAGGAAAAAAAATATGTTAAACTTAACTTCTCCATGTTCGATAATATCGAATTTTAAAGTCTATAAACTAGAATAGGTTTATTTGTATCGCATTCACAAACTTTATGTGATATGTTTTTCTCCATTTGGAAAGCTATAATATTATTGACTAGACAAAACACATCTTCTTTTAAAAGATATGGTGGACATAAAGGAAAACTAGCTAGACGAGAATATCTTTTTTTAGTTTCTTGATCCTAAAAATCTTTACTCAAAATCATGCCTAATGTGAACTACCTAATGACATAGTGATGAGTATATATGTTTGTGTGTATGTGTTTATGTATGTATGCATGCATGTATGTACGTATGAATGTATGTATGTATGTATGTATGCATATATGTATGTATGTATGTATGTACGTATGCATGTGTGTGGAGAACCTATGTATTAAATTTTAGGGAAGGGCCCAATAAAAAAGCACATATTTTTTCATTTCTCTATATCTCTTCTTTCCCAACCCCCTCATAAAGTACGATCTATTATCTCCCATATCAAGCATTCTACATAAATCCAGAGAAACATTGGGAGGTTCTTAGCTTATATGTTGCTTCTGTCGCGTTACCAGATTGTAGAGAGACGGAAATTCCATCTAGTGCAATAGAGGAGGAACGCGACCTTGAGGCCTTCAGAATCATATATGAGATTCCTTGGACATAGAGATTTTTTGTTCGGGCGATCTTCACTTGGAAAATGTCCATCAGGGTGGCTCGCTTCATACGAACACCCCTTTAATATATGCTTAACATAGCCATTTTCATCCCTATCAAGGGCATTCTTAAATGCTTTTGTCTTTTCTGTACGACAGATGATGCTATAATTTTAGAGGATAGTCAGCGTCATAAATCACCTGACTAGTGAATGGGAATCTCCCTTTACCGTGTACGATCTTGGGACGACTTACTCCATTAACCTAGAGGGTAACCACCTCTACAGCCTCTAACGCAAGGTGAAGGGTAACAAGATTTTTGATTTTGGCACTTTTGTCAATGACATGAAGTACAAGACAATTTACATCTGTGAGAGAGTGTTGTTGCTATGAGATGAAGATCAGTAGATAGTCTTGAGTTGGAGCAAGGACAATGTTGATCATAACTCCTCTCAGTGATTTGAATATGATTCCTCTGTATACTTAGTGAAAATTCCATATATAAGTTTAAGTTCAAATTCAGCGATAGCACACGCTGCTTGTACTCAGCGATCGCTGAAACTCAGAAACCTTAATCTTATCTCTGAAGATCTGAAGAACAACATTCACACAAAGAGAACATTCAGCGAAAGTCGAAGACTAAGCTGAAGACAGAGATAATCAGCTAATGATCTGAAGCAGTTCAGTGACAACAAAGATTATCTAATTAGAAGTGTGGTGTCTTGCAAGACCTCAACGATACTCTGAAAATTCATCATTGAAGTTTCAAGTTCAGCGATCAAGTGAAGTTTAAAGCAAGATCAATCTTGATCTTATCCTCGATGCACAAAAGTCAAACCTTATACTATGTCAGAAGAGGACGTACGGATTGTCTCTTATGTCCCCATCATATCTGATCTGGTACTGTTCACACGCGGCCAAAAGCATGGTTGCTTTTGAACAAAGGAAAAACTTCCTATGAAAGCTTGACACGTGACATATATCTTTTGTCTTGCATTAAATACAAACAGGTATAAATAGGATGAAGATCTCTTCTTCATCTTCATGCATACTACTTTCTATTTCTCAAACCTCTGTCTCTTTTCTTTCTCATTTCTTTGTGCATCAAACTGTATGATTTCTTAAGTTACAATAGAATATGTTTATTTACTTGTTCTAATTCTGCTTGTAACTGTAAATTTATTTATTCAATAAAAACATTTGAAAACTAAAAATTTGTGTTTGTATTCAACCCCCCCCCCCTCTACAAACTGTTTCTATATCCTCGAAGTCTTGTAGACTCCCTTGGGACCAAAAAGTGGTATCAGAGCAGTGTTTCTTGCTTATCTTTAAAATACTTGTTTTCTAAGGTATCTTAAAATGACTAATACTAATACAAATTACATTGATAATGGATCTTTAGCTAAACCTCCAAGGTTTAGCCGTGATAACTTTCCATTATGGAAGAAAAGAATGACTCCATTCCTAGAAGGGTCAGATCCTAAGATCCCCTACTACATAGAGAATAGACCATTCATTCCTACAGCTCTGGTAGCCGGTGTTCCTGCCACCACTACCATGCCAGCCATTGCTGAAAGGATAATTGTCAAAACTCCAGATCGATGGACCGAAGAAGAAAAAAAGGAAGTAGCTATAGATTCTAAAGCTAGATCCATAATAGCAATGTCTTTACCAGATGAAGTCTATCATTCTGTAATGAAGATGAGAACATCTAAAGCCATGTGGGATACTTTATGTATTCAATATGAAGGAATTGATGAAGTTCAAATCACTAGATGTATCAATCTTGTAAGACAATATGAAAGCTTTATGCACTTAAAAGGTGAAACTCTTTCTCAAATTCACCAAAGGTTTAACTGTCTCTTGATTGATATGAAAACTGTCAATAGAGAATATTCTAATGCTGAAATACTGACAAAATTCATGGAGGCACTACCTGAACAATGGGGAGTGAACACTATATGTCTAAAACTGTCAAAGAATATTGAAACTCTCTCTCTCTTAGTGCTTTATATGGAATGCTCCTAAATGAGGAGCAATCTCAGGTATTAAGGAAAAATCTCATAAATGATATCAAGGGTGTCATAAGTACTTCTTTGGCACTAGTGACTTCAGAGGTAGATCCTTCAAAACAAGTTTCTTCTTCTATTACCTCTATCACTGAATTAAATCAAACTGATTCAGAAGAACTCACTGACGCTGACATCTCTGAGTTTGATAACTCTCTAGCTCTTCTAACTAACAACTTTAAAAGATTTGCTAGAAAGAGAAATTTTCGAAAAACTCCCGCTATCACTGACTCTGATAAGTCAAAGACTCTGCCCGCTGAAAAAGCAACTTCAATATGCTATAACTATCAGCGAAAGGGCCACTTTGCAAGTGAGTGTGATCTAAGAAAGTAGATGCACCCACCACCTCTCAAAACTCTGATAAAAAGGAAAAATATTCTAAGTTGAAGAATAAATACAGAGATCTGAAAAAGAACCAACAAAAAGGCAAAGGTCTAATTGCTGAAGGAGTTGATTGGGATCAAGAAGACGATTGGGCCAAGACCTCTGATGAATCAGGCTCTAATGAAGAAGATCTCGCGTTCCTCTGCCTCGTGGCCAGAATCGAGGAAGCTGAAGAAGTCTCTGAAACGTCATCCACAGAGTCTCCTTCAACCCAGGTAAACACTCTTTCAAACTCCTCTATACCTGAAAGTGATAACCTGTCAGCTCTCGATGTTATGACTGTTGATTTTTACAATGCTCTAAATGGAAATATCAGAGCTGAACAAATCAATATTGATCTATCTGAACAACTGAAAGTTGTCATTTAAAAATCAAAGAACTTACAAAGATTGAAGAAACTCTAAAAGATCAAGTCCTTATAAATCAAACAATAAACATTGAGAGACAACAAACTATCACTGAAAGGGAAAAGGCCATCGCTGATCTCAAGGCTGAAAAAGCTACTATCGAAAGATGGTGCAAGGCTTCTGATAAAGTCAGTGAGATCATCAATGCCCAGATCCCTATGAAAGTCAAAAGTGGGTTAGGATACAACCCTCACAAAGAAGAATCAGAGAGTGATCGTTCCATGTTAAAATTCAGAATGTTTGTCTCCTCAATCCCTGATCCTTCCTCTCTGAAACCTCATTTGAATGAGAAGCTGCCTGTCTTCAATTCTAATGATTCTAAGAAAATGATCAAGAACAAGTTTCTTGACCACGTTCCAACCATCAAAAACTTTCAGAAACAAAAGAAGAATTGCTCTGTTCCATTAGTGAGTCATCCTAAAATTGGGAAGAAGATCCCTGGATCTATTCAGAGATCAGCACCTAGAATTAAGATCGACCTCACACCTGTCCCTAAAAACATTGTTATACCCCCAAGGACATCTGACAAAGGAATTCTTGGTTCTGCTCCTAAAAATGTTTCTTCTTGCTCTCTGAACTATTTCAGTTCCAAACTTATTCACAAATATAAGAAATGCTATCACTATGATGAAACTACCCACATTGCCAGCAAATGTCCTAATGCTCCTAAAGCTGAAAAATTAGCTCATGGAAAGAAAGTAGCTCAAGTTGATAAATCAGCAAGAGTAAAATCCACCAAGGTGGGTAAAACTTCCAAGGAGAAGATATCCACTGAAGAAAATTCTTCAGCTAGTAGCTCATCCGCCACTCCTTCCACTAACACTGCAGGACCCATAGTAATATGGGTAACTATAGTGGATGCTCAAGGCATATGACTGGCATAAAATCTCTGCTCTCTGAATACAAGGAAGAAGCTGGTCCCTCAGTGACCTTCGGTGGAAATGGCAAAGGATACACTAAAGGTTATGGAATACTATTCAATGGAGCAAGTTCATTCAGTCGAGTCGCTTACGTTGAAGGACTAAAGCACAATTTATTGAGCGTTAGTCAGCTGTATGACAAAGACTTCAAAGTTCTGTTCTTAAAGAATAGATGTGCTATCACTGATATTAATGACAAACTTGCCCTAACAAGCAAAAGAATAGAAAATGTGTATGTCATTAACATGAATAGTTCTCACTCTGAGAACATGTGCTTCATCTCAAGAGCCTCCTCTGACATAAACTGGTTATGGCACAAAAGACTCTCTCATCTAAACTTTAAGATGATCAATGAGTTATCTCAAAAAGAACTTGTCAAGGATCTTCCTAACCATACCTTTACAAAGGAATCTCTTTAAGATGATCAATGAGTTATCTCAAAAAGAACTTGTCAAGGATCTTCCTAACCATACCTTTACAAAGGAATCTCTTTGTTTAGCGTGTGAAAAGGGAAAACTGACAAAAGCTTCTTTTAGATCTAAGCAAGTTTCCTCAGTAAACTCACCTCTTCAGCTTCTCCATATAGATCTATTAGGACCTGTCAATGTCCAATCTCTATCTGGAAGGAAGTACACTCTTGTGATAGTTGATGAATATTCCAGATATACATGGGTATTATTTCTTTGATCCAAAAGTGATACCCCTGATGTAATCATTGAACAATCTTATTGTTCGCTCCATGAGAAGTGATCATGGCACTGAATTCAAAAACAATACCTTGATTAACTTCTTTGAAGAAAAATGAATCACTCACAACTTCTCATAAGTGAGAACTCCTCAGCAAAATGGTGTTGCTGAAAGAAGAAATCGAACGATCATTGAAGCAGCTCGCTCAATGCTCAGCGAATCACATCTACCTACTCAATTCTGGGCTGAAGCAGTCAACACAACGTGCTTTACTCAGAATCGGTCCCTGATAGTAAAGCGATTCAAGAAGACTTCCTATGAATTATTTCATGTAAGAAGACCCTCTCTGAAATATCTTCACATCTTTGGATGTAGATGCTACATTTTGAATGATAGAGATCATTTGGGTAAATTTGATCCAAAAGCTGATGATGGGATATTTCTCGGATATTCTTCTGTATCCAAGTCTTTCAGAATCTTCAACAAAAGAAGACAACATGTTGAAGAATCCATGCATGTCAATTTTGATGAATCTCGTTCAACAAATACTACTCCTATCCCTAAAGAAGATGAGGAGTTGAATGAACGAATGAAATCTCATTATGGGGAACCTGAAACTTATTTCAGCAATCAACCTAATGCTGAAACTAATGATGATGGAATCCCTGATTTTCCTACCTCAAGAAACGATCCATCATCATCAGGGGTCAACATCACTCCTCTCAATCAGATTCCTCCCTCTGATACCTCATTTGGAAACTCTTCAGTGAATAACCAACCTTCATCTTCTGCTGATCAAACCTCTGAATCACCTCCAGAATTGATATTAAATAATGACGTACCTGTTGCTGAAACAACCAACGTTATCCCTGAAAGAGAACAAGTCGCGGAATCTATTGTTGATCAGTCTCCTCAACCACCAGCTCAGGAATGGACTGCAAATCATCCAATAAATCAAATTATTGGTGATCCAAATGCAGGTATCAAGACTCGTAGAGGTACAGGTAATATCTGTCTCTATGTTAATTTTATTTCTCTCTCTAAACCTAAGAAGATAGATCAAGCTATCTCTAATCCTAGCTGGGTCTCTGCCATGCAAGAAGAACTATCTGAGTTACGTAGAAACAAAGTTTGGAATCTTGTTCCTCGTCCATTTGATAAAACCGTGATAGGAACCAAATGGGTTTTTCGAAATAAGCTAGATGAAAATGGTACTATTATCCGCAATAAGGCTAGACTTGTTGCTCAGGGATACAGACAAGAATAAGGTATTGACTATGATGAGACCTTCGTTCCTGTTGCTAGATTAGAAGCTATAAGACTTTTCTTAGCTTATGCTGCCCATAAAGACTTCAAAGTTTTCCAAATGGATGTAAAGAGTGCTTTTCTAAATGGTAAACTCAGTGAGGAAGTTTATGTTGAACAACCTCCTGGTTTTGCTGACCGAAACCATCCTGGTTATGCTTTCAAACTCCAAAAAGATTTTTACGGGTTAAAACAAGCTCCTAGAGCTTGGTATGATACTCTCTCAAAATACCTACTTAAAGAAAAATTTGTTCGTGGAAAAATCGACCAAACTCTATTTTTAAGAACATATAAAGGTCATACAATTCTTGCTCAAATATATGTTGATGGTATCATATTTGGTTCCACAAGACTCAAACTATGCACTCGTTTTGCTAAAAGAATGAAGAAAGAATACAAAATGAGTATGATGGATGAACTAACATATTTCCTAGGTTTGCAGATTAAGCAATCTGACAAATGAATTTTTATTTGTCAAAGTAAATATGTTAAGGACATGCTGAACAAGTTTGATATAAATCAATGGTCAGCAATGAACACCCCTATGGCACCTCCTTTAACTTTGCATAAGGACCCAAATGGGAAACCTGTCAATATCACTGCCTATCGAGGGATGATCATATCTCTACTATATCTTACAGCGAGTAGACCCGATATCATGTACTCTACTTGTCTCTGTGCTCGATATCAAGCTGAACCAAAGGAATCTCATCTCATCGCTGTAAAGCGAATCATCAGATATCTGAAAGAAACTCCTAATCTGGGTCTTTGGTATCCCAAAGGCTCAGGGTTTGATCTAATTGGTTACTCTGATAGTGATTTTGCAGGTTGCAAGATAGATAGAAAGAGCACCACCGGTGGCTGTCAGCTATTAGGTGGTAAACTTGATTAGTTGGACAAGTAAAAAGCAGAACTCTGTGTCCACCTCTACCGCTGAAGCTGAATACGTAGCCGCTGGAAGTTGTTGTGCTCAAATTCTATGAATGAGAAACCAACTAAGAGACTATGATCTCAAACTTTCTAAAATCCCTATCTATTGTGATAGCACCAGTGCTATTGCTATTGCAAATAACCCTGTACTTCACTCCAAAACCAAGCATATGGAGATTAGATATCACTTTATTAGAGATCATGTGATGAACAGAGAAGTTGAACTTCACTTTGTACCAACTGAATATCAGCTTGCTGATCTTTTCACCAAGCCTCTTGATGAGACTAGATTCAATCTACTTATCAGCGAACTTGGTATGTTGAATGCTGAATAAATTCTATTCAGCGATAAACAAAATTCAGTGACATACAATCAAGTCTTCAAATTTCCACTCTCTAAACTCTGATTCAGCAATACCTAGTAAATCTCACTCAGGTATGAACTTCTAAATCCTTACACTCTCTGAACATCTTCATATTCAGAGAATGAATCTCAAAAGATAAAACCCATCACTAACAATCCTTTATTGTTTATTGATGAAGAATTTAAAGATAATGATTAACATTTTTTAATATTAATCTTATAGGAATTTTTTCAAATAAGAAAAGGACACGTCAGACATTTTCTGACACAAGACGGACCACGACGCTTCCTTTCCTGTCACTTTCTAGGAACGTGCGTTGGTCATCATTTCTTCTCAAAAAGCTAAAACCGTCATTTAACATTCGTTCTTTCTCTCTCTTCTTGCTACTTAAGCAAAAATTATTCTCATTCAATTCTTTACGCGCTCAGAACTTTCAAAAGGAACTCTCCTTTGAATCTTCAAGTTTTCTTCAAGAACACCAAGGACATGCACTTGTGCGTTTTTCTCTCTTTTTATGTTTAAGGTTTGATCTAACCCTATTTTCTTTATTCAAAACAACTACATTGTTGTTTATAAACTCTCTTCATCCATTATAACTTCTTGTCATAAATATCTGTTTAAAATAAATGAGTTGAAACCCTAAATCTTTATTTTTCTCAAAAACTTGTTCTAAGTTCCTTCTTAGAACAGAAGACCATTTTTGGTATCTTTTGATTCACATTTTTTTAATAAAAAGAAACGTTTTCAAAAGTTGTGTTTATCCACCAAATAACAAGTATTTTGATCTTTGTTCATCAAAACACTTGTTTTTCTTCTTAAGATTTGGTATTCTTTGTACCAAAAATACTATGGTTTATAGACTCTGTATTAAACCATGATCTTTCTCTTTGGTGTGCCTATCTTTGAAACAGAAATGGCATCTTCAAGTATGAACCAGCAAGCTGATGCACGTGCTCAAATTGTCCTTGAGCGAGCACCTGCCTGCGCTTTCGAACTGGAACAAGCAACCTTCAAGCCGTGCAATTACGTAGCCCTGGTGGATATCCCTGCTGATAAGCCACACTTCAAGGATGGTGCTACTTTCATCAAAGCATGCTCGCTGATGTATGCTTTCGTTCACAACTCAATCGGAATCACTTCTCACCTACAAGCTCTCTGGTTCACAGCTCGCTGTACAACTCTTACCACTGACAAGGGAAACGAGCTCCCTGCTATCAGGTTTACCATAACTACCTTCGGAGACTTCGCCTTCACTACTGGATTCCTAAGGAATGCTCTCCGCCTCCCTCATAGAGGTAAGAATCAACCATGGGCCCCTGAGCCCACCAGGGAACAAATCTCGGCTTTCTTGAACTCCATTGGCAACATATGGGAGAACAACGCTGAAAAGAATGTCGGATCGAAGATGGAGAAGAAACGACTCCCTGCCCGATGGCAATACGTTTTCACCCAGGTGATTCAATGCATGGGTTCCAAGACTGGCTCCTACGATCAAGCCAGCAAGCATTTTCAGGACTTGGGCTTTGCTCTCTGCACAAACTATAAGCTCAACTACGTTGATTATATTTTCAGCGACATGTTCAATAAAGTAAATGCTGCTAAGAGGGAGAAGTTCATCCCTTATCCAAGATTCTTTTCCACCATCTTGGAAGAAGCCTTCAAAGGTGATTACCCCTTTGTCGCCAACTAGAGCTTGTCTATGGTCGGCAAAAAGTCGTTGGATCTGGAAGAACTTCCAGAGGATGCTCCTTACACCGCTTACATGCTGCAGCTTATCATCGAAGCAACATCTGTGTCCATCCCACTGAAAAACCCATCAGTGAGTAACCCTGACACCATCAAACCTAAATGCAAACAGCTGATTGACAGTCACAAAAAGACTGTCGCTCACAAGCCCTCTCAAAAGAAACAAAAGTTGCGGGTCTCTCAAAAGACCTCCCTCTCTGATAAAGGCGTAACACCTCCGCCTCACTCAGCTCCTGCCACGACAACGGTTTTCACATCCGTTGCCGCATCATCAGCACTACCATCCTCAGAGACTCTGGTCACTAAGACCACTAGACCCAGCCATGCTGAAGCTGGATCAGGTAACACTTTCACAACCTTCTCTTCTTCTTCTACCATCTCTTCTTTGGTCCTCAAATCAACTAATGATTCAGAGATAGTTGTCCCTATCTTTGATAAAGTTGAGACCCACGTTGTCCAAACTTCAGTTTTGTTTCGACAATCTAAACATTGGAAAACCAGTATAACAGGACCTTGGAATGTTTCTCACAAAATTCTAAGACACAGGCTAGTGATCCACAAGACACTGCCATCGAACATGGAATACCTGAGAGTAATCCTCACGATACTATCAGGGTTACATATGTCTCTTTACATCACCTTTCATCTAACCCAGAGCTCTTTCTGGCTTCTTTGTCTATGTTATCATCAGGTAGTACACCACCTCTTACTTCATCAGCGATGATCACTACCACCACCAAGGCGACTGACACTAATATCAGTGGTAGCAGTTCGCTGAAATCTCCTCAATCCCTATCTGCTGATAGGGGTTTTAACACACCTACAGACAGGGCAATTAAGATCAAAAGCAAGTATACTTCTAACCCTAATGTCGTCTTTCAAGTAATAAAAGTGGTATAGAATACCGAGTATCGTCCACAGGGATTGTAGTAAAAGCTTAATAAAAGTAGAATGAAAGAAATGATTTCAGATGATGAATTGGAAGATTAAAATTGATTTGGATTGGATTTGTATGATTGTTTTAACAAAATAAAGAAAGCAGTATGGGTGTAAGACTTCTAGTGAGACATAAACACAAATTCAAGTGGACCAATACCTCTCAGTATTGTAGTTTAAAAATAACAAGTGCCACCATCTATTTTGAGGGTATTCCTGTCGGACTTCAATACCTGCACTGATGTTTAGATTCAACCCATATTTCTATGCAGTATCAGTACTAGTGGCAGTGCAGAGTAGAGTCCTCAAAATATATGGATAACAACTGTCGTTGTTTAAAATCACTCTGTCGAGCAGATTCCCATATCATTCAAGTTGGTGTGTTCCAAGTGGCTCCTTTCAGAGTCCGACTACACTTTAACACTTTGATAAGCGACCAACCCGTCGAGAATTAATCAATTTAAATAAAATAGTTTACAACTGTCGTTGTTAGTAATTGTCACATATTACTTCCTACGTCATCCAAATTGATGTGCATTCAATGGCTCTTGTCAGAGTCCATGGCACTTTAACACTTTTCAAAGTGATCAACTTGTCAAGAAGTGTTATATGGAGTTATAAAACTTGAAATGAAATGATGGAACATTGTTATTAAGAAACAATGTCCACCATCCTTTGGGTTATAATCTCACCATTTGCCTCACTCCCACACTTAGGAAATTTAGCTACTCATCTTTGGAAAGTAAATATACGAAAATGTAAATAAGCGAAAGTAATTGCATAATTCTAAGTGCGGAAAATTAAATTGCTGAATATTAAAGACGAGAAATTAAATGACATAAAATAAATTGCGTAAAGTAAATGACTTAATAGTAAAATGCAGAAATGTAAGTGCGGAAAATTAATTGCGAAAAGTAAATTGCAGAAATTAAAGTGCGGAAATTATAATGCAGAAAATTAAAGTGCGGAAATTGAAATGCAGAAAATTAAAGTGCGGAAATTTAAATGCAGAAAATTAAAGTGCGGAAATTTAAAGACAAGAAAAGTAAAAGAAAGGAAAGGTGCAAAGCATAAATCAAGATCACTTATAATTTCACCAAGATACTTGAGATGATCAAGTATCAATTGTTTTGAGAGCTTGTCTTGGTTGTCACCCCCAAGATTTATTACAAACACTTACACTAACCCCTATTTATACTAACAATAGAGGAGATCCTACAAGGAAGCTTCCAACAAACTTGGCCACCAAGTTTGCCAAAAAGTCCACAAAAGTACACAACAAACTTAACTAGCAAGTAATTAAAACAAGAAAATTAAGTCTTCAAAAGTCTTTGGCGGCTTCCTACACGGATTACAAAAATCCAGTTAAGCCCAAATTCCCACAGTGATTCTAATAAGCTCGCCAAAAAGCCAAAAATACACGGCCCGCAATCTTTGTCCCAATCTTTGTAAAACACGGATCTGTCAAAACACCTCAAGAATTATACTATTGGTACCAAAACAGATTCAAATCATAACTTTTAGCTTCATGACTCAATAAATAGAAAATAAGAAACAAAAGACTCAATTTAGGGATATATAAGCAAAATAAACTATCCTAAAGGTGTAGAAAGAGTGCTTTAACCATTGATTTCTCAATGGTTATCACACCCCCAAACTTAAGATGTTGTTTGTCCCCAAACAACTAAAAGAAAGAAAATAAAATGACTCAAATTGAAAAATCTATGTAGGATAATGGCATTAAGTGCCCATATGATGAAAAGCATACCCACATTTATACATATCCTTTTATAAATTCTTAGGTAGCCATTCGTACCCAAGAAGTGTGTGTGGACCATAGGTTAGCCATAATGTTCTCTTTGTTAAGCTCAAACACTAAGGCAATCTAGGATCACTAGGTCTTGAATTGGGTTCACTCTTTTTGGCTCTTTTATCCTTACACAGCCTTTTTCCACTCATTGCTTCAAATGAAGTTTTCAATTTTTTTTTCAGACTTTTGGCACTTTTGTGCTCTTTTGCTTTGAAGCTTAGCACTTGTTCCTATGGAACATTTGTGTGCTTTTTCTCACAGATTCACCCAAGACAGTTTTATATATTTTTATTTTCTGTTTGACTTGTCTTGTTGAATATCTCCCACCCCCAAACTTATTCATATGCAATGTCCTCATTGTATGGGGTTATGGTGTATGAAAGGGAACAAGAGGCTGGAAATATGAAATGAAGGCCTAGATCCTTTCCTAGATGTGAACTCAGTGTGTGCCAATTTGTGTCCCAAAAACAGAGTGGCTAGTTCTAGCAACAACACACTAATTGGTGAATGACCAAATCTATAAAAAATTATTTGGGCTATGTACACAGATGGTAATTATTTTCAACACATGCAATCCTACATATCAAAATAAACCTAAAAATAAAAAAAAATAAAAAAAAACTAGTATCCCTGACTCAACTGAATTAAAAACTGAAGCTAAAGGAGATGATTCAAACCTGTCTTACTACCAAGAGCATATTATGCCTGAATCTGTGGATCTGGTTCAGCAGCAACAACAACTGCTTTCTCCTTCTTCAGTTGCTTGACTTGTGCCCTTAATGCCTTAATTTTTGAAGCCATCCTCTTCTGCTTTGCTGCCACTCCCTTCTTCTTGGTGTTATTAACTTTTTCCACCTCAGCTCTGAGTGCCTTTAACTCCTCTTTCATTTCTTTGGTTTCATTCCTCAATTCCTCCTTTATCTTGTTCTTACATTCCTCCACCTCTTGTAAAAATTCTTTTCTTTGTTCCATTAAACCATCCATCACACTACTGTTTTGTTCCAGCAAACTGTTGATCAAAATAAACAGATCACTCTGACCTCCTCCTCTTCCAGTCTTATCAGCCTGCAATCTTTCCACTGACCTTACATCAATTGTATGCTTGTCTTCACCTTCTTCCACAATCTCATCCTCTTCATACTGCTGCACCCCCGCCTGTATGCACAACCTATTCACCACTCCAGGGAGAAAAAGCCTTCCCTGAAATCTCTTTGCACAGTACCTGATAGATTTAAGCATGACATCCCCTACATTGATGGACAGTCCTTCCATAATACAGTGTAACAAGAGCATTCTCTCTACAGTTATTGTGCTGTCATGAGTAGTGGGACTAAGAGAATGTCTGATAAAGTTAATCCAGACATTGGGATTAGGCTCCAAATTAGCAGATCTAAAGGTTTGCAGCATATAGTTCTTGTGGGACTTCCATTCTGATCCAGGTTTTCCCAGTTTTACAATAATTTCATCCAGCCTTTCTCTAGTTGCAGTATCCAAAAGATTTTGAAAATCAATGATAGGGGGAGGTGCTAAGCCCAACAGATTGTTGATGGCTTCACTGGTTAAGGTGATCTTAACACCTCTCACTTGGATCAAGGCTGTTTTGTTCACATGAGCCTCAGCATAAAATTCTCTTGTTAATGTAATGTTGTAGGTTCTTTGTACCTTGCATAGATTGGACCAACCATGCTTCTCAATTACCTCACTTATGAATTTGAATTGTTGGACACTTCTGTTGTCAAAGCCTCTTTCTGGCAATGCAGGCTTGTCTTCCACCTTCCTAAACATCTTTTGGACAGCAGCAGAGCTAAATCCATCATGAATTTTGTTAGGCCTTGGGATGAATTCATCTCTTGAACTTTCTGGAGTTGAATGCTGTGGGGATGCTGTGGAGGCCTCATTGGCAGTCCTTCTAGTGAATCTTCTTGGAGGGGGTCTCTTTTCTTTGCTTTTCTTCCTAGACGTCTGAACTGTTTTAACTTTCTTCTTAGCTGGCTCTTCTTGTGGTTTCTTTGCTTTCTTAACCTGCACACACCCAACAGACTTTCTCTTCTTGTTTTTAAGGTTAGGGGACTGTTGTGTGGGGCTATCAGAGAGGTCATCAAAGGGATCATCGATGCCTTGATCATTTAAATCAGTCCCCATGGAGTCAATATGTTCCCCATTCCTGGTTTTGGGTCCAGAGGAGTGTTCCTTATGGATCTCAGGGGACTCATCGAATAATGCCTCAATGGAATCAATTGGGGAGTCAATCCTTGTTTGATCCAGAGGTTTATTATGCACAAAGTCCCTGGACTCAGTGAGTGTTACTGCATCAAAAAGGGCGTCCATTCTACCAAAATACCCTCCTCTATTGGAATTGTCCCTAGGGTTCTGTTCACATTTATCCCACCCAAATGTCCAAGGTAAGAACAAAACCTTTGGTGGGTTATCAGGGGTCATGTCCATGGGCTCTGGTTCCTTAAAGGTTTCCTGTTCTACTTCTGAGTCAGAGGTGAATGCACCCTCTATGGGTACAACATACGAGGAAGATAACTTGTTTACATCAGAATCATATGGGACCATAGAGGTCTTACCCTTTTCTTTTGTGCTATTTTCATCCGCCTCTGAATCTGATGTGGTATACCCATAAATGATTTTGATAGGAAGAGGGGTAGATACCTGACTTTCCTGGACTGGCAAGAGGTTGAGATCGTTCATCGGTTTTCCCAGAGAAGCATCATTAGTGAGCTTGTTGGGCAATTCTTCACTCGACTTTTCCATATTAGGTGCACAACGGGGGTGTTCTATGGGTAAGGTAGCTGCAACAACGTTAAGGTAGTCAGTTTCAAATGGTTTGGCTAAGGATTCAGTGGTCGCATGATCGTCAGATGGGTTTTGGGCGATTAGGGTTTCTGAACAGGTGGCTGTAGAGGTTTTGGGAATCGGTGTAACAGTAGTGGTTTGTGGGGCATCCGAGGCATGGGTGATTGGTGGCGAGACCTCCACAACTTCATCATCTGGATTTCGTTGGTCCTCCGGTGTTCTCGGCTCCGTTACCACCGGATTTCTCCGGCGACTACTTCGTCGAATGTACGGTCCGACATCTGCTCTTGCGGTTGATTTCTTAACTCGTGCCATTGTTGATTGAACAGAAAAATGGGTGCGAGTTTAGAAAATGAAAGGGTGTTTTTTAAAAAAAAAAAAGGTGTTTAAGAGATGAAAGGGTGGTTTTGAAAATCGTGTTTAGATGGGTAAAGGTGATAAGGGTTTGGTTTGTATTTTTGGAAGTTTAAGGGTTGGATTATAAGAGGGTTTAATTTCTTAAACTTGGAGATGAAGGTTTTGAATTGGTTATTAACCGTTGGTTAATGACAATTAGTCAACTGCCAGTACATGTGAGGAAGGTGTAATCGGTTGACAAAGCTGAAAAATGTGGGTTCCCATGCTGACATAATGTACTTTAAATCCTTATCTTTTTACCTTGTACTTGCCTTTTGTCTTATTTGAAGATAACTACAAAACACTCAAAAGAAAATTTATTAAACATACTTATATCTAGAAAAAGCATTAAATAACAGTAATAAAATATGTACACACATGCTGGACTTTCCAAAAAGTCCATAAATATTTAAGAGACTGCTTGCTCAAGGGTGGCAGATTCCACAGAGCAATGCTCTGGGAATGCTACAGGCTCGTGGTATGCCTTCACTCTTTGGCCGTTCACTTTGAAGATGGCTCCGCCCTCTGGATTAATCAAGTCGATTGTTCCATAAGAATAAACTTTGTGGATTTGGAAAGGTCCAGACCATCTTGATCTGAGTTTTCCAGGAAACAATTTCAACCTAGAATTAAATAAGAGGACTTTTTGGCCTTCTTTGAATTCTCTGTGATTAATGCGTTTGTCATGCCATTTTTTTGTTTTCTCTTTATAGAGCTTGGCATTTTCATAGGACAGGTTCCTATGCTCTTCTAATTCACACAATTGTAGTTTCCTTTTCTGGCCAGCCGCCTCTAATGACATATTTAACTCTTTTATTGCCCAATAGGCTTTGTGTTCTAATTCTAAGGGGAGGTGACAAGCTTTTCCAAAGACAAGCTTGTATGGAGACATACCTATTGGTGTTTTAAATGCTGTACGGTATGCCCACAAGGCATCATCTAGCTTAAAGGCCCGATCTTTTCTCGTTTGGCTTGACCACTTTCTCTAAAATCCCCTTAATCTCTCTATTAGACAATTCGGCCGGTCCATTGGTTTGGGGGTGATATGCAGTGGCAATCTTGTGGTTAATGTTATATTTTTCAAGAACTCCATGTAGCATATTGTTCACAAAATGGGTACCCTCATCACTTATAAGGGCTCTAGGGGTACCAAATCTTGTAAAAATATGTTTTTGGAGGAACTTAACGACGGTTTTTGCATCGTTTGAGACACATGCCACTGCCTCCACCCATTTGGAAACATAATCAACAGCAACTAGTATGTACTGGCATTTGTTTGAAGGTGGGAATGGTCCCATGAAATCAATCCCCCACACATCAAATAACTCAACTTCCAAGATCCCATTTAGTGGCATTTCATTTCTTTTAGAAATGGACCCACTTCTTTGACATTCATTGCATCTTTGTGCAAAATTGTGGGCATCCTTGAAGAGAGTTGGCTAGTAAAAACCAGATTGTATTACCTTAGCGGCTGTTCTTTGGCCTCCAAAGTGTCCTCCATATGGTGATTGGTGACAATGCTTTGCGGGATTCTTTGCCACTTCAGTCTCCGGGATACACCTTCTTAGAATCTGATCTGCACCAAGCTTAAACAAAAAAGGGTCATCCCAAAGATAAAATTTAGTATCATGGAGGAATTTCTTGAACATCTGGCTAGTAATTTCTGCTGGTCTAATCCCACAAGCCAAAAAATTTGCTATGTCAGCAAACCATGGTGATTCAACTGTTTGGATTGCAAGGATTCTTTCATCAGGGAAGGTGTCAGAAATGTCCCCTCCCTCTCCAACAGGTTTCTCTATTCTAGAAAGGTGGTCTGCTACTTGGTTGTCTACTCCTTTTCTATCCACTATCTCTAGGTCAAACTCCTGCAACAACAACACCCATCTAATCAACCTAGGCTTAGCATCTTTCTTTGAGATCAAATACTTAATGGCAGAATGGTCTGTATGTACTATGACTTTGGTTCCCATCAAATATGACCTAAATCTCTCAAAGGCAAAGACTACGGCTAGTAATTCTTTCTCGGTTGTTGTGTAGTTTGATTGTGCTTCATTCAAAGTCTTACTTGCATAATAAATTGAATGAAACACTTTTTCTATTCTTTGACCTAGGACAGCTCCTACAGCCCAATCACTTGCGTCACACATGATTTCAAAAGGTTTGTTCCAGTCTGGAGCAACAACTACTGGTGCGATTATCGAGCTTTCTTCGCAGTTTTGAATGCATTTCTACATTCATCCTTAAAATAAAATTTTTGATCATCTTTTGCCAAAAGTAAACATAAGGGTTTTGCGATTTTAGAAAAGTCTTTGATAAATCTTCTGTAAAACCCAGCATGACCTAGAAAGCTTCTGATTCCTTTAATAGTAGTTGGTTCGGGTAGTTTTTCAATTACTTCGAGTTTAGCTTTATCTACCTCAACTCCTCTTTTTGAGATTAAATGTCCCAGAACAATTCCTTCTTTAACCATGAAATGACATTTTTCCCAATTTAACACTAAATCAGTTTCTTCACACCTTACCAAACTCTTTTTCAAATTTTCCAAACAATTATCAAAAGATGAGCCATATACTGAAAAGTCATCCATAAAAATTTCTATGGAGTTTTCAAGCATGTCAGAGAATATAGACATCATGCATCTTTGAAAAGTTGCTGGAGCATTACAAAGTCCAAATGGCATTCTCCTAAATGCAAAAGTGCCATAAGGACAGGTGAAGGTGGTTTTTTCTTGGTCTTCTGGTGATATGGCTATTTGATTGTATCCTGAGTATCCATCCAAAAAACAGTAATACTCTTTTCCTGCTAACCTGTCTAACATCTGGTCAATGAAAGGTAATGGGAAATGGTCCTTTTGTGTAGCCTTGTTCAACCTACGGTAGTCCATGCATATTCTCCATCCGGAGACTACCCTAGTAGGGATAAGTTCATTTTTGTCATTAGTGACAACTGTGAACCCTCCTTTTTTTGGGACACACTGGACTGGGCTAACCCAAGAACTACTGGCAATTGGGTAAACAATTCCTGCATCTAACCATTTTAATATTTCCTTTTTAACTACTTCTTTCATGACAGGGTTCAGTCTTCTTTGTGGTTCTATGGATGTGAAATCTTTATTATCTAGGATGATTTTATGTTGACAAATAGAGGGACTAATCCCTTTAAGGTCAGCAATGCTCCATCCTATGGCTTTTGTGTGCAATTTCAACATATCCACAAGTTTCTTTTCTTGATGCAGATCTAGGGTAGATGAGATAATGACAGGCAATTTGCCTTCTTCTCCTAGAAAAGCATATTTTAAATGAGATGGGAGTTGTTTCAACTCCAGGTCAGGTGGTGATATGATAGATGGGGTGAAACTTTTTGGTTCACTATTTTCCAAAATTTCAAACCTAGCAACATGGTCAAACATAACCTCCTCCTCAACACTCTCCTCCTCTATTGCATCATCTTCTTTATTCAACTTATAGGCTTTTCTAAGTTCTTTCTCAAAACACAAGTCTTCTATTTCACTTATTCTAGAGCATTCTTCCATATAGTCAGGGTATTTTAAAGAGTTAAAGACACTGAATGTGACTTTTTCATCCTGGAATCTCATGGTCAACTCTCCCTTTTGGACATCTATTAAAGTTCTTCCGGTGGCCAAAAAGGGTCTTCCTAAAATTATAGGAATATCTTTATCAGCCTCAAAATCCAAGATAATGAAATCCGCCGGAAATATGAACTTTTCAACCTGGACGAGGACATCTTCTATTTTTCCTTTAGGATAGGCGACGGTTTTATCAGCCAAGATGAGTGTGACAGTAGTTGGTCTGGCCTCTCCTAGTCCTAAGGTATTGTAGATTGATAAGGGCATCAGGTTGATACTAGAACCTAAATCACATAGAGCCTTTCCTATTTCCTTTCCACCTATAGAACAGGGAATAGTAAAACTTCCTGGGTCCTTCAGTTTTGGAGGTATTTTGTTGGTCAGAAGGGCACTACATCCCTCAGTCAGAGCTACAGTCTCATATTCAGTTAACTTCTTTTTCTTACTGAGGATATCCTTGAGGAATTTGGCATAACTGGGTATTTGCTCGATCGCCTCAACAAGGGGTATGTTGATATGCAATTCTTTAAACACATCCAAAAATTTCTTAAATTGCAGTTCTTCCTTATTATTCCTTAACCTTTGGGGGTAAGGTACATAAGGAGGAACTGGTTTAATGACAGGTTTGTTTGGATGAGTTGAGCAAGATGGATCCTGTATGCCAGAAGCCTTAGTCTTAGGGTCTGCTACAACCTCTACTTCTGCAGACTTTTTCTTAGTGGCCTCTTCTGGTTTTAACAAAGGAGAATTAGTTTTGGAAACAACAATGGTATCTTTGACTGGTTGGTCTACTAATGGTTTTGAACTAACATATTCTGATGGTGAAGTCTCGGGTTTGGACCTAACTGGTTCTAGGTTTTGTGTGACTCCTGGTAATTCTGTTCCACTCCTAAGGGTTATGGCTTTTACGTGCTCTTTTCCTGGGGCTTTTGGGATTTCTGTGTTACAAGGTACCAAAGGCTCGATTGGTTTGGTTTAGAGCAATTTGACTGACTTGTGTCTCAAGATTTCTTAGGGATGCACCTTGTCGATTTCTTTGTTGTTTGAAGTTGGGCTATAGCAGCATTTTGCTGAGCTATTGCTGATTGTGTGTGAGTTATGTATGTCTTTAAGGTTTCTTCTAAAGACGGTGATGGGGTGTATGGTGGAGGTGGAGGTGGTTTGTTTTGGTATTGTTGTGTTTGAAAATTTTGAGAATTAGAACTGCCTGCTTGGTTTTGAAAATTCGAGTTTTGAGGTTTTGGTGCAGGGTGATTTAAAGATGGACTGCTCCAAGAGAAATTTGGGTGTTGTTTCCAACTGGCATTGTAATTGTTGGAGTAGGGAGCAGACTTATTATGAACATAGTTTACAGATTCAGAATTCGTAGGACAGTGTTCATAAGAATGTTCCCCTCCGCAACAAACACATTGCACTGAGAGGACTGCTTGAGTTTGTGTAGAGATAGGTGGCTGTGCTCCCTGGCCGGAAGTGATGCCTTTAAGCATATTAGCCATGGAAGCAAGCTGAGCTGTCAAAGCCGTATATGTATCTACATCATGAATTCCAGCAGCCTTCTTTTGTGATGTAGCACGTGGATCAACCCAAAGTCCGTTATTTTCAGAAATCTTTTCAAGCAAGGCAAATCCTTCATTATAGGTACAGGCTGTGAAGGCGCCTCCTGCAGTCGCATCGAGCATTTGTCTTGCAGTGGCATTTAAACCATTGTAAAACGTCTCGAGTTGAATACAGTAAGCAATGCCATGGTGAGGGCATTTTCTTAACAGCTCTTTAAACCTTTCCCATGCATCAGGAATAGCCTCATCGTCCGTTTGTTTAAAAAGACAAATTTCATTTCGGGACTTAGCATTCCTGGTAGGGGGAAAATATTTTCGCAAAATTTTTTCGGTCATGTCGTTCCATGATGTTACCGAATCTGGGGTTAAGGAATTTAACCAATCTCTTGCTCGATCCCGTAAGGAGAATGGAAACAAAGTAAGTCTCAGGGCGTCATTTGACACCCCCGGGATCAAGAAAGAGTTACAGACTTCTAAAAAGGATCTCAGATGTGAGTGCGGGTCTTCTGTTGGTATTCCAGCAAATTGCCCATTTGTTTGTAGCATGTGGAACATGATTGGTTTAGGCTCAAAATGGGTGGTCGTAAAATGGGGTCTAGCTATCCCTGAGTTAAATTGCTCAAAATCAGGGATGGCATAGTCCATTATACGTCCATCCTTGGAATTTGCAAGATTTATTATATTTATTGGTTGCACTCTATTTCTATTTTGATTTTCAGGATTATTTTCAGACTCCGTGTCATCTCCGTTATCATCCTCATGATGAAAAACATTTTGAAAAGGATGTTCTGGAGGATTTCCATATAACGGAGGTGGTGGTGGTCGTGGTGCTCCAAAAGGTGGAAGTGGTGGTGGCCCATCTAACAGTGGGGGACGTTGCGCCATTTCGGGAGGGTTTTGAGCAAACAATTCTCTCTGAGCCCTCCTTCTTTGGCGGAACGTTCTCTCAATATCTGGATCGAATTCGAGAAATTCCCCACGGTCTATTCTTGGCATAAACCACTTCTTTGTGACAAAAACGGTTTTAGAAAAATCAAATCTTTAACTGTACTTTTAAAAAGAACTTTTAGCTTGCCAATCCCCGGCAGCGGCGCCAAAAACTTGATAGGGGTTTTAACACACCTACAGACAGGGCAATTAAGATCAAAAGCAAGTATACTTCTAACCCTAATGTCGTCTTTCAAGTAATAAAAGTGGTATAGAATACCGAGTATCGTCCACAGGGATTGTAGTAAAAGCTTAATAAAAGTAGAATGAAAGAAATGATTTCAGATGATGAATTGGAAGATTAAAATTGATTTGGATTGGATTTGTATGATTGTTTTAACAAAATAAAGAAAGCAGTATGGGTGTAAGACTTCTGGTGAGACATAAACACAAATTCAAGTGGACCAATACCTCTCAGTATTGTAGTTTAAAAATAACAAGTGCCACCATCTATTTTGAGGGTATTCCTGTCGGACTTCAATACCTGCACTGATGTTTAGATTCAACCCATATTTCTATGCAGTATCAGTACTAGTGGCAGTGCAGAGTAGAGTCCTCAAAATATATGGATAACAACCGTCGTTGTTTAAAATCACTCTGTCGAGCAGATTCCCATATCATTCAAGTTGGTGTGTTCCAAGTGGCTCCTTTCAGAGTCCGACTACACTTTAACACTTTGATAAGCGACCAACCCGTCGAGAATTAATCAATTTAAATAAAATAGTTTACAACTGTCGTTGTTAGTAATTGTCACATATTACTTCCTACGTCATCCAAATTGATGTGCATTCAATGGCTCCTGTCAGAGTCCATGGCACTTTAACACTTTTCAAAGTGATCAACTTGTCAAGAAGTGTTATATGGAGTTATAAAACTTGAAATGAAATGATGGAACATTGTTATTAAGAAACAATGTCCACCATCCTTTGGGTTATAATCTCACCATTTGCCTCACACCCACACTTAAGAAATTTAGCTACTCATACTGGAAAGTAAATATACGAAAATGTAAATAACTGAAAGTAATTGCATAATTCTAAGTGCGGAAAATTAAATTGCTGAATATTAAAGACAGAAATTAAATGACATAAAATAAATTGCGTAAAGTAAATGACTTAATAGTAAAATGCAGAAATGTAAGTGCGGAAAATTAATTGCGAAAAGTAAATTGCAGAAATTAAAGTGCGGAAATTATAATGCAGAAAATTAAAGTGCGGAAATTGAAATGCAGAAAATTAAAGTGCGGAAATTTAAATGCAGAAAATTAAAGTGCGGAAATTTAAAGACAAGAAAAGTAAAAGAAAGGAAAGGTGCAAAGCATAAATCAAGATCACTTATAATTTCACCAAGATACTTGAGATGATCAAGTATCAATTGTTTTGAGAGCTTGTCTTGGTTGTCACCCCCAAGATTTATTACAAACACTTACACTAACCCCTATTTATACTAACAATAGAGGAGATCCTACAAGGAAGCTTCCAACAAACTTGGCCACCAAGTTTGCCAAAAAGTCCACAAAAGTACACAACAAACTTAACTAGCAAGTAATTAAAACAAGAAAATTAAGTCTTCAAAAGTCTTTGGCAGCTTCCTTCTGCAGATTACAAAAATCCAGATTAAGCCCAAATTCCCACAGCTGATTCTAATAAGCTCGCCAAAAAGCCAAAAATACACAGCCCGCAATGCTGTCCCAATGCTGTAAAACACAGATCTGTCAAAACACCTCAAGAATTATACTATTGGTACCAAAACAGATTCAAATCATAACTTTTAGCTTCATGACTCAATAAATAGAAAATAAGAAACAAAAGACTCAATTTAGGGATATATAAGCAAAATAAACTATCCTAAAGGTGTAGAAAGAGTGCTTTAACCATTGATTTCTCAATGGTTATCATCTGCTGAGAAGATACGGAAGATCAAGAAGGAACGGCTCGTTGCCAAGCTGCCAGCATTCCCAATGAATGTCCCAGAGTCTGTCCTTCCCAATCCCTCCTTCCCAGCGATCGACTTCCTGGTGAAAGAATGTGCTCTTATCAACGCCAAAATGGACAATCTTCAGATGTCCTCTGAGTACATCTTTCACACGGTCTCTGGGACTCCAGGGATAAATGTCACCACAAATAACATCAGCTCTGATGTTACGGCAATGAAGAATGACTCTTCCACCCACGGACAAAGGCTTGACAAGCTGGAAAAAATGGTGGAAGATCAGGGTAAGGCTCTTGCATCTATTCAGCAGACACAAGAAGATATGATGAAGCTCTTAAAGAACATTGCTGATCAGGTCCCTTCCTTCACTGCTGCTGATCGTGGATCGCTCGCTACTATTAGCCAAAACCAAACGGCGCACACTGACAACCTTAAAGGCATCGACTCTAATGTGCGTACGCTGATGGTGCACGTCCTACCTCCTGACAACATTGAGGGGGAGAGATGTGCCAAAGAGCTCGCTAATGAGCTAATAGGAAAGGGAAATGACTTATGTCAAGAACCTCCTATTTCTCCCTACATTCAGCAAGATCCCCAAGGTGAAGAAGAAGAAGAAGAAGAGGAAGAAGAAAAAGATGATGATGAATACGATGATGAAATCCCTCATCATGGAGGAAATGACGATGATGATGATTTTCCTACAAATGGTAACCTATTCTTTCAGAAGATCCGTCCAGGAAACTTTATGCCTGGAAACACAATCAGAGAACCTTTGGGGGACAAACCACCTCCTTCTTAAGGACAGTCTGATCCCTCAGGGAAGAACAAAGAAGTAGTAACTCTGGATACCACACCGGCAAACTCTAAGGGGGAGACCACTGTTGAGGTAAGTCTTCCACTCATCCCTTATGCTCCAATCTCTGAACCCCCAACCTATCTATATTTTCCTCCTCCAAATTTTGGAACTGATAAACCTCTCTCTCCATCCCCCATTCTCAGTGAGTCCAGTCCCCCAAAGGACTCTACATTTTTTTAGGGAACCTTCATCAGAAGAGCAGTTCGTGTACATATCTGAATCTGACTCTGAAGATGAAGAAGGTCTTGTTCCCAGACGGCGCGCACAAAGACCACCAATAAGCGAGCCTGAAGAAGAAGAAAGGCGAATAAATTTCCTAAAGGAACTCGAAGCCAAAAGAATAAGGATGCCCATTGTTGAACCAGAAAATCCCATGCGTATCAGCGTGGTGGATGATTTCTACTTTCTATCTTAAGAGGAGAGAGCACAAGCACTTGAAGGTTAGAGAATTAGGGATGAGAAGATGAAACAAATAGAGAATGATCCTGAGCTGGCTAGAAAGATACTCAGGGAGGATGCTGCAAGAGATGAAGCGACTAGGAAGCTAAACGAGAAAAGTGAAAGAGTCGCTGAGGCTCTGGCACAAAGAGAGCTGACTAAAGAAAATCTAAACGTGAATCCCATCCATGCTCAAGAAAGGATCCTAAGTGCGCTGACAAATGAAGATACAAGCCACAGAGAAAATGAACTAGACTGGTGTACTGAACGATTCAACTTTCGACTGTCTGAATCAAAAATCATTCGTGCAACTATTGAAGGACGTCCTTCCAAAAGAAGTGGTCTGAAGGTATATGTACGAATGTACAGACATTCGAAATGTGAAAAATAAGACGCCAAGTTCTTAAAATTCTATGGTGAGTGGCTAGAAATCAGAGATGCCATTCAGGGTTCCAAGTCAAAGTTCAAAGATGTGGTGGAAAGAGTATTGGATCAGCTAATTCAAAGGATGTCACAGCATGTGCAAGTTCCTCCTCTCCCTGAGCCTACAAGAAAAAGAAGATCAAACGCTGAAGGAGGTTCATCTTCTAAAAACAAACATGAAACCAAATTCAATTATTAAAGCATTCTTGGTCATCTTGAAATCCCTGACGTCTCAATGCTGAACTCCTCTCTCCCTCAAGATCGAAGATATGAAGAAAATGAAATCATCTCATTCCCTGAACCTGGTATGGTTTACTTGGATAATGAAGGATTCTTAGGACTCTTCAGAAACTGAGAAGTCAGCAAGGCTCCATCAGCATTCATAAAGATCATGCATCATCACTGCTGGTCAGATAATCCTCTAATGAATCGACAAAAGATGATATACGAAAATGAAAGACTCTCTCATTATTTTTTAGTCTTCTTTTCCTTCGTAGTACTCTTCTGTGTATAGTACTTTATCTTACAAAATTTTAATTTCATTTCCTTTGTAATTCTTCAGACTATTAATTAATGAAATTCAATAAAGTACTCTACTCCATATGTGTACTGACAAGATCCCTGAAAAGAGTAGAAAGGGACAATGAACATAAGAGTTCTAATTTCTTTTCAAAGCTTCCTTGTAAATATTGTGTTTTCATATCCTTATAAACGAAACTCAATCATAATAGTAGTTTAGCTAAAAAAGATCTCACAGGTTAGTACTTAGCAATTTTTCTTTAAATTCTTAAGCCTCTACTAACCCTTTCAAGCAAATTTCCTATGTTGCTTAATCATAATCAAATAGGGGGGGTTTGTTGATCGTAACTCCTCTCAGTGATTTGAATATGATTCCTCTGTATACTTAGTGAAAATTCCATTTATATGTTTTAGTTCAAATTCAGCGATAATACACGTTGATTGTACTCATCGATCGCTAAAACTCAGGAACCTTAATCTTATCTCTGAAGATCTGAAGACCAACACTCACACAAAGAGAACATTTAGCGAAAGTCAAAGACCAAGCTGAAGACAGAGATAATCAACTAATGATTTGAAGCTGTTTAGTGACAGCAAAGGATTATCTAATTAGAAGTGTAAATGTCTTGCAAGACCTCAGCGATACTCTGAAAGTTCATCATTGAAGTTTCAAGTTCAGCGGTCAAGTGAAGTTTAAAGCAAGATCAATGTTGATCTTATCCTTGATACAAAAGTCAAACCTTATACTATGTCAGAAGAGGACGTGCGAATTGTCTCTTATTTCCCCATCATATCTGATTTAGTACTGTTCACATGCGGCCAAAAGCATGGTTGCTTTTGTACAAAGGAAAAGCTTCCTGTGAAAGCTTGACACGTGGCATATACCTTTTGTATTGCATTAAATGCAAACGGGTATAAATAAGATGAAGATCTCTGCTTCATCTTCATGCATACTACTTTCTATTTCTCAAACCTCTGTCTCTTTTCTTTCTCATTTCCTTGTGCATCAAACTGTGTGATTTCTTAAGTTACAATAGAATAGGTTTATTTACTTGTTCTAATTCTGCTTGTAACTGTAAATTTGTTTATTCAATATAAACTAATTTAAAAACTAAAAATCTGTGTGTTTGTATTCAACCCCCCCCCCCCTCTACAAACTGTTTCTATATCCTTGAATTCTTGTAGACTCCCTTGGGACCAATAGACAATACCGTGGTTATTTTTCTTTTATTGTAGATAACTTTATCGTCAAATGATGATTTTTCTTTGTTTTATCTAAGATATTGACTTCTTTAGAGTGGCACCCAAGTTAGACACTCAGGCTAATCTCTAACAGTTCCAACGATTCCCAATCAGAAATTTGCTCCAACGACGAATATTTGATCGTTGATAGATGAAGATGATAAATACGACGACATCGAGTTCATAGGTACATCTGGTCCAATTGAGAGAGAGAGAGAGAGAGAGAACATAAGAAGAAAAGGATGAGCAAGAGATGACGGGTAAGTTCATCTTCCTTATCATATATAATTACATCAGTCGTTCATATGATCAATCATAAGAAAGACCAATCATAGATAAATTCATCTTTAATCTTTCATTTGTCATTGTTGAGCTTTGGGGGAGGTCAAACTTCTTTAGCATCTGACTGTCATACTTCTTTTTCATCTATAAATATAGCTTTCTGATTGTTTAATTTGAAGACCAAGAAAGAATGTTAAAATTCACCAGGAATTGTTGGAACCCAGATCCCGTAAACACTCAATGAAAGTTGATCACTGATATTGAGTAAACGATAAGCGGAAGCAATTTAGATTAACAATCAAACTAGAATACGTAAACTGTAATGGATTAAAGCATTCATATAGAATAATGATAGTTTGTATTTCACTCGAAGAGTTGAAGATTACAGTACAGGAAATACAAATCTATCTCACTCAATCTCTCCAAAATAATCGACTTCTAATACAGGAATAACTCTCTCTATTTATACCATTACAAATGGAAAAAGTCAAAGACCTAGCCTATCACGGATTAACACGTAGGCAAAGTCACTAACAGAAGTACTTACGCACGGAAAGCATGAATTGCCACGCCATAAAGCACGCGTGTAGGTCCTGGTATTATATCCAGAAGATACTTCATCTTCTGAAGTATCATTCTGTCTTCTGGACAAAGCTTCTGGAAGTGGCTTTCTTCTAGAGAAGCTGACTTCTGGAGAGTCATACTTTGTTCTTTAAGAAGAGGTTCTGATTCATACTTTTACATAAGAATTAAGTTCTAACAATCTCCCCCTAAGTATGAATGCAAAATGAATGCAAATAATACATAAAGAACAAAGATGAAAATTCATTACATTACAGAAAATGAATTACAGAAAATGAATTACAGTAATGACTAAATGGGGCTTCTGGATGCCCACTGATTATCTTATAAAATTGATTAGTAAGCTCTCCCAGCTTGAACAACCCTTCTATGTGTTTTTCCATGTCAAAAGCAACTCTTTAACTGTTATGTTTATATCCTCCTTCTTCAAAGATATCAACCCCTTGATAACATTCAATATACCTTCTGAGTATTTGAATGACTCTGTTAATCTGAAGAATCTTTTTCCCAGAGGTCTTCTGAAGACAATACCCCGTCTAGTTCAGTTATGAGGTCACCAACCTTCTTTGTAGTTATCCCTTCTAACTCTTCATTTGTCACAGTGATGCACAACCATTCCAGACCTCTTTCAAAGCCAATTTGAAAGTCTACTTTGGCTCTGTATATGTTAGAATTTAGAAGTATGAATTAGAACCTTTCCAGAAGCAAGGACTTCACTCCAGAAGAAAGCACTCCAGAAGTTTGAACACTTCAGTGAAAATGGTACAGAGCCTACATGGTTAATCCAGAAAATTAGGCATCTTCTGGATTCTACTTTACGGACTAACACGTGCTTTGATGACATGGCACGTCATGATTTTGGTGTGTAACTGAATTTGTTACAACTACAACTGACGTGTCATTATGTAATAGGCTAGGTCTTTGACTTTTCCCTTTGTATAGAGCTAGCCTTTACTTTTAACAATGTCGATTGAACAAGAGTGAAATGGAGAAAGTATTTTGTATGCTGTGATTATCGAAACACTGAGTGATATACAAATTACTATTGTACTGCAAATTATTCTTAATATTGTTCTACGTTTTCTACACAATTCTATTCTACTGTTGATTAATTGATTCCGCTTTATACTCTTGTTATTCATATCTTAATCAATTGTAATTGAGTATTTGGGATCTGGGTTCCAAAAGTATTCGACAAAGGCTTCCATGCAACTCAGAATTCTTAGATAGGCAATATTATCATTTGCATTTATGTTTCTTCTCTGCTTCATGTATCTCCCAAAGGATTTAGAGACAGCAGATCATTTTCACAGAAGGTACAGGTTTGCCATTTGCTCTTTCAACTTTGTAGGTTGTGTACATGATGTCTGTATCTTCAAAATACTTCGTTCTTATCCCAACTATTTTTCTGATAAGGGATGAAGCAAAAACATTTCTTCTTGGCTGTTAGAGTACCTTTGAGAGTGAGACATTGTATTGTGTCTATGTAGCGATTGGACAGATTCAAGATGGATTTACTATGAGGGCTGGAACAACAACGACAACAAGAGGGAAAACGAAATACCCAGAGACTTAATACGCTCATCAGTAGATATTGCCTTATGCATAATTCGCCAAACAAAACCGGCAAGTTTTGCTTGCGTAGATAGCCATCGCTTTTGCTTGGTAAGCTGATCCAAGCAGAATTATTGCATACCTGATCTTAGTCTGTTCATCTGCATTTGGGCAAAGTCAGGAGTCACTAATATTGCCCTTTCCTCTCTTTCTACATACAAGTGTCTGAAATGTACTTCTCTGTGTGTAGGAGGTTGAACACTTGCTATTCTCTCTTGTTGTTCAGGATCCAGATCATTCCATTGATTAGCCACAATCCTTCTTGTTGTGACTTGATCCTCTGATTGATCAACCATTGAAGCCTTCATCCTGTCATCAACTGGAGTTGGATTTTGAATTGGTTGGCTTGTGGATGCTTCAAGATTTGGCATGCTTGTTGAAGCTTCTTGATCAACAACAATTTAGACTTCTGGAGTTGCGAAGGGAAGAGCTTCCAAAATATTTACCACTGTAGTGTGAGTGGCTTCTGGAGCTTGGGAGGTTGTTTGAGCGTTTGGGGTGGAGGTGGATGGTTGAGCATGAGTTCTTGATCTTGAGATAGTAGTTCTTTGGTCTTCTGGGAATCGGTTGCCTTTTGTTTCCTTCTAACTATTGGATAAACTTTTGTACCAGTCCAATCATTTCTGGATCAGAGGGAAGAGGAGTTGAGGTTGTGGGGATTGTAGCAGAGACGTCACCAGGAACAAAGTATGTTCTAGCTCTGGTCACCATAACTATAGGTTTAACTATGAGAGGTGGTTGGGATTGCAATCCAGAGGCAACTTGATCTTGAGGAATGGCAGAGGCAGAGGCTTGATGTTGTTGTGTCGGTTGGGTTGCTTCTGGCTGAGAGGTTGAGCCAGGTTGTGAAGTTGATAGTTCAGAAGATGGACCAGTTTTCTGTCTTTTCGCGCTGTTCTCCCCCTTCCGAGGATCAGAAGCATCTGGATCCTGGTCCTCAGATCTTTTTCTTTTAACTTCTACCTTTCTACAAGCTCTGGCCTCTTTTGCTTTTGACTTTTTGGTTAGAAGATCATGTGTGTTTTTAACTGAGTTTTCAATGGCGGTGATCTTCTATGTGAGAAATGGATCAGTGACCTGAAGAGGTTTGCTAAGGACATTTGTAAGTTCTTTGGTAGAAGAATCAGCTTTGAAGAAAAACTTGGCCTTTATGTCTATGAACTTTTCTATCATTGCCTTCTGAAAGCTAGCCAGGTCAGCCTTAGATTCCAGTCTAGAAGATGTAGAATCTGTGGGAGGTACAACTGTATCTAGCAACTTCTTCATATCAGCACCAAAGGCTTGAACTTCTTCAGAAGGCAGTTTTGAGATGGCTTCTGTGTTGGCTTTCAAATATATCTTACATAATTGGAATGATGAGGGTAGTTGGAGATGGATAGTTTCAAAGAAACAACTCATATTCACACTTAGAAATCGGAAAGGGGATTGTTAGGTCCGATTCAACAAGATCAAAGAGAAATCATATGCAAATCATTCAGTTGAATGTTTTATTGAAAGCTTTCTTATCGAACTACAAACGCGAAACTAAATTAAACGACTCTCATTAACGAACCCTCTAACCCTAGAATCCTTTATTTAGTAGGAGTCTATTACAATAAAAGTCCAAGCTATAAGATCTAAAACACAATATGTAATATTACATTAAATGTTTTCCTTCTTTATAAAACTTTCTAAACTTAGGACTTATGGTCCTAACAATCTCCCTCTAAAGTTTTATAAAGGAAGCATATTCAAATCTTCTCCCCCTGCTTTCATTGGAAAAACTTTAGTGTCGTCGGTTTTCCAAGCTCCCCCTTGAAATAAGCTTTTAGTCTTTGGTTTCAACTGAAAGTACCGAATCCAATTTGCTATAACCGCTACTGATTGCACAAAATACAACTTCAATCTGTAGACAACTCGTCACAACTGTTGGCTGCAAAACTCAAAGATACATGTGCGAGTTGCTTCAACGCTCAGTGCATAATCAGCAAGAAAAACAAGGAATCTGTCTATAGCCATAAGTTGAATAAAAATTCAGTGTTAAGAGCTTTAATCTGATAAGTTCAAAGAACTTGGATCACCGAGGAAATATATATTATGACAGGCTGGGAAATGATATTTCTTGATGAGCAATGATTTTTTTGACATATAATTATTCAAAATATAGCCAATTTCCAGAATACTTACATGACAGAAAACAACGAAACTCAGATCCAGTCTTCTTAATCAGATGAATAAATATCATCACTCAACATTCTAGATCACAACCAAACCTCCAGAAAGTAAATGGTTAGGAATTATAATCACATAGCAATAGCATACACTTACTGAAACTGGCATCTAACTAAAACTCCATAATGATGATTGCAGAGAGTCAGACTTCTGATTAATCCAACCAGATACAAAATCCAATCACCCTCATTCTTAAAACTTATCAAATTACGCTTTGCATGAAATCCATGAACAATGATCCCTCTCCCGAGCCTCAACATGGGGGTTCCGCTCAGTGCCGCGAGAGAATTTTTTTTCTCTATATGAAAAACTGATGCAGGGCTCTTGAACATTTTCTTTTGACACCATAAGAAATCTTGGGTTGAAACTCTACTGTGGTCGTCGAAATAAGCTTTGGTCGGGATCTGCATGAAGTTCTCGGATGTAGGAATGAGACATTCATGGATGTCGAGTCTTCAAGATGCGACAAGTGAGAATCTCGATTCTTTGTGATTCGAGAACATGGGTCCGAGAAGTTTATTGGGTCCTAGAAGCATAGGTATGAGAAGTGGCAAAGGTCCGAGGAACCATCTTGTCGGGTTACATAGCTTTGAGCAACATTATTCCCGGGTAACATAGGTTCGAGCAACATTATTCTCGGGTAACATAGGGAAGAGTGACCCGATAACCAAAAGATGTCGGGTGATACCGAGTCAAGGAATTATTATGTCGAGCCAAGCTTGGAATGTAGAACTTGGATCATGCTAGGGCCAATATATAAGGTCAGGTGTCGGGCCAAGGGGACTCAACATAAAAATATATCGGGTGAAGGATTTCTCTTGATACGCGGTTGGGGTTTTGTTCGTTTGAACCCTTGCCTCTATCCCATGTAATTTCGAATATCCAACAATTTACAGATCAGACCAGATCGATTTACTAATATGAACTTGATGAGAAAGAAACTTTAAACGATGAATCCAGTTTATAAGCAACAAGATGAAATCGATATAGAACACATGGATATTCAATTCGAACACAATCATAAAACTTCTAGATCGAAAAGCACCATTAAAACAGAAAATTCGAATATACAGTCCCGAACTTCAAGAAGACACATAGTGAGAAAAAAATAATGCTCGATAATACCTTGATCTTGCTGAACTTGATGATCGTATCAAATCATTATGGATTCGATTTCGGCTCTGATACCACTTGTTAGGTCCTATTCAACAAGATCAAAGAGGAATCATATGCAAATCATTAAGTCAAATGTTTTATTGAAAGCTTTCTTATCGAACTACAAACGCGAAACTAAATTAAACGACTCTCATTATAGAATCCTCTAACCCTAGACTCCTTTATATAGTAGGTGTCTATTACAATAAAAGACCAAGCTCATAAGATCTAAAACACAATATATAATATTATATTAAATCTTTTCGTTCTTTATAAAACTTTCTAAACTTAGGACTTATGGTCCTAACAGAGATTCCTATTTATAGCCTAAAATAAGTAAAGTCAAAGCATCCTCCAATGTAGAAGCTCCACGTGTAAAGGTGAAATAACCGCTTCTAGCTGAGGTGTCGGGCTATGATAGGAAGATCAACCACTTGAAGATCTAACGAGGATTGAACAAAGAGCAGAAGGACAAAGAGGACAGAAGTTCTATATATACATACAGAAGCTCTATATAAATAGTGCAAAAGCTCTGTATCTGGATTAGAGCTTTGGGCATGGGCTCTGGTTCCTCGGTAGCAACTTCTGATCACGGCTCTGGTTCCCCAGAACTATCTCTGATGTTTCATACTTTAAGCACATGTTTTCCTTTTTACACTTTCAACACTAAAATTAGGACTAACAATCTCCCTTAAGTGTTAAAAGGAAAACACTAAAAGGAAAAACCATTGAAAGTCATTAGCCATCCTCCCGTCAGGCTTTGGAATCTTGGAGATCCCCATAGATAAACATGTAGCTTCCCCTTGATGTAGCAACCCCATTCGAATATATGCACATGATTTTATTCAAGTCCAAGACATCCTCTGTAAGTTGATCAAGAAGTAGCTCTGGCTATATGAAGCTAGTCCAGAAGCTCTGGGCGTGCAACCAGAAGCTCTGGATGAAAAAGATTGCTTCTTCTGATCTTCAAGGGATTGAACCTTCAGAGGACCATCTGGATTGAAAAAGTATTTCAAGCTCCCCCTCAACATGATGCTATTTTTCTTCATTCTCATCTTTAAAATCAGATTCAATGTGTCATAAACACCACTGATTGCACCAAATACAACTTTAACCTATAGAAACTCAACACAACTGTTAGTCTCAGAACCTCAACCAACCCCATATCATATTGATTCATCCAAACGTGGATATATAAAGTGTGAGTTGCGTGACAGTGCTGTGCAAAATCAGTCTAATAATAAAGAATATGTTTGTGCAAAATCAGTCTAATAATAAAGAATATGTCTTGTGCAAGTTCTTTTTGTACGAGAGCTTCAGCGACCCTTTCACTCTTTTTCAATTGTTCTTGAGTCGCCTTATCTCTTGCAGAGTCTTCTCTGAGCAATTTTCTTGCTAAAGCTAGATCATTCTTAGTTTGCTTTATTTCCTCATCCCTTATTCATTGTGCTTCCAATGCTTGTTCTCTCTCTTCTCTGGACAAGAAATAGAATTCATCCACCATCCTTATTGGTATGGCTTCAATGGGTTCAGCTTCAGGCACCCTTATTCTTCTTGATTCGAATTCCCTAAGGAACTTTATTCGCCTTTCTTCTTCTTCAGGCTCGCTTATAATCGGCTTTTCCCTCCTTGAAGTTGAGTCCTTTGGGGGACGGGGATCACTGAGGGAAGGAGAGGAGGAAAAAGCATTGTCAGAGGGAGTTTTTGTGGGTGAAGAGGAGATTATGGGAGTTTCAGGGAGAGGTGCAAAGAAAGGGATAAGAGGAAGAGATACCGCAATTGTGGTCTCCCCCTCAGATATAGGAATAGTGGCATCCAGATCTACCACATCCTTTCCTTTGCCTGAGGGACCGGATTGTTCCTGAGAAGGTTGCGGTCCGTCCCCCAAGGGCTCTTGATGAGCGACACCAGGTCTTGATAGTCTGAAGTGCTCTAAAGCACTTCCAATATCGTCATCATCTTCATCATCATCCATCCTCCCATATGAAGGATAGGTTCTTTATCATCTTCTTCATCATCTTCATCAGCAGCTTCACCTTCAGACCGCTGAATGTAAGGAGAGATTCTCTCTTCAGGGAACCTCTTGTTATGCTCGGAGATTAGCTCATCAGCGAACTCTTTGGCACATCTCTCCCCCTCAATGTTATCACGAGGTAGCCAATGCACCATCAGAGTGCGAACGTTGGTCTGAACGTCCTTCAGCATCTCGTCAGCCTCTTGAAGCGTTTTCCGATCAGCAGCGTTGAAAGACGAGGAACTTGCCTTAGAGAGCTTTGTAAGCATCTACATCATGTCGGACTGAGTCTTTTGGATAGACTCAAGGACGGTTGCTTGAGCATTGACCTTCTTCTCCAAGCTAGTCAGGGTCTGATGGAAGGCCCTGTTATCTTCCTTAAGGTTGAAAACGTCAGAGATCAGGTTGCTGACATTCGTCTTGATCGCTGGGGTACCAATGATCCGTCTGAAGATCAGCTCCGCAGATGTCTGAAGATTGTCCACCCTAGCCCTTGTGAGAGTACATTCCTTGACCAGATAGTCAATTGCAAGGAATGTGGGGTTGGGAAGGACGACAGGAGGCAGGTCGACGACTGTAGGAAGCTTGGGAGTAGCCATCTCTTGCTTAATCTCCCTGAGCTTTGCAGCAGTAGGATAGCCCTGAGGAGATTTTCCCTTCTCCTTGCTGATGGAAGGAGCTCTGGTGGTGGTGGTTGTTGTCGCTGACGTAGGAACAAAAGTGACACCTGATGATGACATAGATAAAGATGCCAAAAAGGAATCCGGATTAGAAGAAGGATGAAAAATTTTATGTGACTCCCTGAGAGTATCTTGAGGATTACTCTTAGGGACTACTTTTGCAAAGGCAGTGTCTAGAGGATCACTGACTAGTGTCTTAGAGTATCTGAGAGAGATACTCTGAGGTCCTTTAAATTTGGCCTTCCAAAACTCAGATTGCCTAAACAATAGTGAGGTTTGGACTGCGTGCATTTCAGCATTGTCAGAAATAGGGACAACTATCGCTGAGTCACTTGCTGAGGTGAGGACCAAGGAAGAGGAGATAGAAGCAGAAGAGAAGGCTGTGGAAGTAGTACCTGATCCAGCTTCAGCAGAGCTGGCTAAGACACCTTCAGTGACCTGAGTCGCTGTTGATGTAGGTAGAGCTGAAGAAGCAACAACGAATGTAAAGACCATTGAAGTGGTTGTGGCTGCTGTTGGTGTTGGTAGAACACCGAAATCAGAGAGGGTGGTCTTTTGAGAGACCAACTTCTTTGGCTTCTTTGCTTTGGTTTCGATGGTATTTTTATGACCATCAGTTGGTTGTTTCCTCTTAATACCAGCAGTGTCGGGGTTGCTCGCTGTTGTGTTTGACAGCGAGGTAGACACTGGAAGAGGTGCGTCAATCACCTGCAGCATATAAGGTGTGAAAGGAGCATCACCTGGACGTTCCTCAATGTCCAGGAACTTCTTCCCTACGATAGAGAAGGAGTGATCGCCGACCTTCGGGTATTCTTCTCCGAAGGCAACTTCCATAATAGTTGCGAAGAAGCGAGGGTAGGGGATGACGGGGTGTCTGGTGGCGGCATTGATGCGACTGACCATGTCGCTGAAGAAGTAATGCGCGTAGTTCAGGTTGTGGCCGGTGCAGAGAGAGTAAGCAAGGTCTTGAAAGTGCTTGCTTGCCTGATCATGAGAGCCAATCTTCGACCCCAGGCACTGGATCACCTGAGTGAAGATATACTGCCAGCAAGCAGGGAGCCTTTTTTTCTCTAACTTGGATCCCACCGACTTCAGCGAGGGATTCTCCCAAGAGTATCCAATGGAGTCCACAAATGCATCAATTTGCATCTTAGTCGGTTCAACGCCCCACTGTTGGTTCTTAGGGCGTATAGGGAGACGCAGAGCCTTCCTGAGAAATCCAGCGGTGAAGGAGAAGGACCCTAGTTCAGGAATTTTGAACTCAATAGCAGGGAGTTGGGTTCCTTTGTCAGTTGTCAGTATGGTACAGTGAGCCGTGTACCACAAGGCTTGAAGATGGGAAGTGACGCCGACCGGGTTGTGAACAAACGCGTGCATCAAAGGGCATGCCTTGATGAAAGCAGCTCCTTCAGTGAATTGGGGGCGATCTGCAGGGATATCTACCAACGTTATGTAGTTGCAGGACTTGAAGACTGCTCTTTCCAGAGGGAAGTGACAAGTTGGTGCAGCGACCAGAGTCGTTTCTTCAGCAGCAGAGGAGGTCGCAGCAGTTTTACTTGCAGATGCCATTGCTGTGGGAAAGATAAATGTATAATCCAGAGGTTGGTATAAAGAATACCTAATGTAAGATCAAAGAAAACAAATATTTTGATGAACAATATCAAAATGTTTGTTATAAACAATAATAAAAAACTAAGGTAAATGGATTAATGTTTTAAAAAAAAATCTTCTGTTCTAAGGAAAGAACTTAGAACAGGGTTTTTATAGAGAAAAAAAACTTCTTTTTAATTTGATCCATATTATCTTTATTTTTATTTTTAGAGGTTAAGGAGAAGAGAGGTGAAACAAGCTGTTTCCAGTCATAATATAAGGTTTTGATCAAACCTTAGTTGAGTTCTTAGGAGAAAAACACACACAAGCGTGTTCTTGGTGTTCTTGAGAAACTTTGAAGATTCGAAGAATTTCTTTTGCCTTGAGAATAGTTATGAAAGCGGAAGGAGCAAAGTAAGGCAAAAAGAATGCTTAAATAGCAAGAGGAGAGAGAAAGAAAGGAGTGCTAAACGAAGGTTTTAGCTTTTTGAAAAAGAAATGATGACCTGGCGCACGTTCCAAGAAAGGAGTTGGAATGGAAACGTCCCGGTCCGTTGTGTGTCAGAAAAAGTATGACGTGTCCTTTTCTTTATTTTTAAAAGATTATAATGATAATTATCCATAAGGAAGGTTTATCATTAATAATTTTTGGAAAAATCTTCATCACTAATAATAAAGGATTTTCAGTGATGAGTTTTAATTTTAAGAGAGACATTCTTTGATAAAAAAATATGTCAAAGAGTGTTAAAGATTAGAAGATAATACCTGAGGAAATGGCCTAGATATTGCTGAATCAGAGTTCAGAGAATGGAAAGTTTGAAAGCTTTGTTTGTAATCCTTTGTTGGTCACTGATTAATAAATTATTCAGCGTTCAACATACCAAGTTCGCTGATGAGTAGATTGAATCTAGTTTCATCAAGAGGCTTGGTGAAAAGATCAGCGAACTGATATTCAGTAGGAAGAAAATGGAGCTCAACTTCACCATTCATCACATGATCTCTGATAAAGTGATATCGGATCTCAATGTGCTTGGTTTTGGAGTGAAGTACAGGGTTGTTGGCAATTGCAATAGCACTTGTGCTATAACAACAGATAGGAATTTTAGAGAGCTTGAGATTGTAGTCTCTTAGTTGATTTCTCATTTAAAGGATTTGAGTACAACAACTACCAGCGGCTACATACTCAGCTTCAGCGGTGGAAGTGAACACTGAGTTTTGCTTTTTACTTGTCCAACTTATTAATTTTCCACCTAGCAGTTGACACCCACCAGTGGTGCTTTTTCTGTCTATCTTAGAACCTGCAAAGTCACTGTCAGAGTAACCAATAAGATCAAATCCTGAGCCTTTGGGATACCAGAGACCAAGATTTGGAGTTCCTTTCAGGTATCTGAAGATTCGCTTTACAGCGATTAGATGGGAGTCCTTTGGTTCAGCTTGATACCGAGCACAGAGACAGGTAGCGTACATGATGTCTGGTCTACTCGCTGTAAGGTATAGCAGAGATCCAATCATTCCTCGATAGGCAGTGACATTTACTGGTTTCCCATTGGGATCCTTGTTTAATGTTAGAGGAGGCGCCATAGGAGTCTTCATCACTGAGCATTGATTCATGTCGAATTTATTCAGCATGTCTTTAACATATTTGCTTTGACAAATAAAGATTCCTTTGTCAGATTGCTTAATCTGCAAGCCTAGAAAATATGTTAGTTCACCCATCATACTCATTTTATATTGTTTTTGCATTCTTGCAGCGAAACGAGTGCAAAGTTTGGGTCTTGTGGAACCAAAGATAATGTCATCAACATATATCTGAGCGAGAATAGTATGATCTTTGTATTTTTTTAAAAACAGAGTTTGGTCAATTTTTCCACGAACAAATTTTTCTTTAAGAAGAAATTTAGAAAGGGTATCATACCAAGCTCTAGGACCTTGTTTTAACCCGTAAAAAGCTTTTTCATGTTTAAAAACATAACCAGGATGGTTAGGGTCTGAGAAACCAGGGGGTTGTTCAACATAAACTTCCTCGCTGTGTTTTCCATTTAGAAAAGCACTTTTAACATCCATTTGAAAAACTTTGAAGTCTTTATGGGCAACATAAGCTAAAAAGAGTCTTATGGCTTCTAAACGAGCAACAGGTGCAAAGGTTTCATCATAGTCAATTCCTTCTTCCTGTCTATAACCTTGAGCAACAAGTCTAGCCTTATTGCGAATTATAGTCCCGTTTTCATCTAGCTTATTTCTGAAAACCCATTTGGTTCCTATGACAGTTTTACCAGATGGTCTAGGAACAAGATTCCAGACTTTATTTCTACGAAATTCAGTCAGTTCTTCTTGCATAGCTGATACCCAGCTAGGATCAGAGATAGCTTGATCTATCTTCTTAGGTTCAGAGAGAGAGATGAAGTTAACATAAAGACAGATATTACCTGTACCTCTACGTGTTTTGATACCTGCAGTGGGATCACCGATAATCTGATTTATTGGATGATTGCAGTCCATCGCTGAGCTGGAGGTTGAGGAGAGAGATCAATAATAGATTCAGCGACCTGTTCTTCAGATTCTGGAAAAGGACTTGTTTCAGCAACAGGTACCTCATTTAGAATCAATTCAGGGGATTGATTTTCAGAAGTTGTTTGGTTGTTCCCAGAGGAATTTCAAAGAGAGGAATCAGCAACAGGAATCTGATTTAGAGGAGTAACATTCATTCCTGAAGATGGATGATTATTACTTGTTGGGTTACAGGGATTTCATCATCACTTGCTTCAGCCTGAGTCTGATTGCTGAAGTATGTTTCAGGTTCCCCATAATGAGATCTCATCCAGGCATTCAATTCTTCATCATCATCATCAGAGTGAGAAGTATGAATGGGACGAGATTCATCAAAGTTAACGTGCATAGATTCTTCAACATGTTGTCTTCTTTTGTTGAAGACTCTGAAGGATTTTGATATAGAGGAGTATCCAAGAAATATACCATCGTCAGCTTTTGGATCAAATTTACTTAAATGAACTCTGTCATTCAGAATGTAACATCTACATCCAAAGATGTGGAAATATTTCAGAGTAGGTCTTCTTCCATGAAATAATTCATAGGGGGTCTTCTTAAATCGTTTAACTATTAGGGATCAATTTTGAGTGAAGCATGTTGTATTCACTGCTTCAGCCCAGAATTGAGTTGGAAGATGCGATTCACTGAGCATTGAGCGAGCCGCTTCAATGATAGTACGATTTCTTCTTTCAGCAACACCATTTTGCTGAGGAGTTCTTAAAGAGGAGAAGTTGTGAGAGATGCCTCTTTCTTCAAGGAAGTTATCCAGAGTACTGTTTTTTGAATTCAGTGCCATGATCACTTCTTATGGAACGAACAATTAGATTGTTCAAAACTTCCATCTTTTTGATAAAAGAGATTATCATATCAGCGGTATCACTTTTGGATCGAAGAAAGAACACCCATGTGTATCTGGAGTATTCATCAACAATTACTAAAGTGTATTTCTTCCCAGAGATCGATTGGACATTAACAGGTCCGAATAGATCCATGTGAAGTAGTTGAAGAGGAGTGGTCACTGAAGAAACTTGCTTTGACCTGAAAGAGGCTTTTATCAGCTTTCCCTTCTCACACGCTGAACAAAGAGATTCCTTTGTAAAGGTATGATTTGGGAGGTCTCTGACTAAATCTTTTTGAGACAATTCATTTTTTGTCTTAAAGTTAAGATGAGAGAGTCTTTTGTGCCATAACCAGTTTATGTCAGTGGATGCTTTAGAGATAAAGCACATGTTCTCAGAGTGAGAACTATTCATATTTATGACATATACATTTTCCACTCTTTTGCCTGTAAGGGCAAGCTTATCATTTCTGTCAGTGACAGCACACCTATTTTTCAAGAATAGAACTTTGAAGTCTTTGTCACATAACTGACTAACGCTTAAGAGATTGTGCTTTAGTCCCTCAACATAAGCAACACGAGAGAAAGATGTGGCTCCGTTGGACAGAATTCCATAACCTTTAGTGTATCCTTTGCCATTTCCACCAAAGGTCACTGATGGACCAGCTTGTTCTTTGTAGTCAGAGAGCAGAGATTTTCTGCCTGTCATGTGCCTTGAGCATCCTCTATCAAGATACCAGATACCTTTGGCACTCTGCATACAACAAAGGATTAATTGTTTAAAGGTACCCATACTACTATAGGTCCTTCTTGGTTAGATAGAGGATTGGCGGAGGAGCTACTAGCTGAAGAACTCTCTTTAGTGGATATCTTCACCTTTGATGGTTTTGCAACCTTGGTGGATTTCACTCTCGCTGATTTATCAGCTTGAGATACTTTCTTTCCATGAGCTAGTTTATCAGCTTTAGTAGCATTAGGACATTTGCTTGCAATGTGGGTAGTTTCACCACAGTTATAGCATTTCCTATATTTAAAGGGTTTGGAAATCAGAGAGGGAGCAGGAAATTTCTCAGGGATAGGTCCGAGAATTCCTTTATCCATGGTCCTTGGAGGTATAACAACCTTTTCAGGAGTAGGAGTGAGATCGATTTTAATTCTGGGGGTTGGTCTCTGAGAGAAGTCAGGGACCTTCTTCCCAGTTTTAGAAACTTTCTCTGAGGATTTCGTGTTCCTATCTTGAGTTTTCTTATTCTTAGGAACTTGATTAAGAAACTTGTTCTTGATCACTTTCTTAGAATTTAGAATAGAAATCTTCTCTTTAGAAGACGAGGAAGAAGAGGTTGAAGAAGAAGGATCAGGGATAGAAGAAACAAACATTTCGAATTTTAGCATGGAACGATCATTCTCTGATTCTTCCTTTTCAGGGTTATAGCCTAACCCACATCTTACTTTCATAGGTATTTGAGCATTGATGATCTCATTGACTTTATCAGAAGCCTTACACCATCCTTCGATGGTTGCCTTTTCAGACTGAGATCAGCGATAGCCTTTTCCCTATCAGCGATAGCTTGTTGTTTTCTCGATGCTTATAGTTTGATTTGCAAAAACTTGGTCTTTGAGAGATTCCTCAATTTTAGAAAGTTCTTTGATTCTTATATTGCAATTTTTTAATTGTTCAGATAAGTCAGTGTTAATTCTCTCGACCTTAATTTTTCCATTTAAAGCATCATAGAAATCAAAAGTCATAGCATCGAGAGCTGACAAGTTATCACTTACAGAAGGTAAAGAGACAGAGGGAATAGTTACCTGAATTCTTGCCATCAGACAGAGGAAGGCAATATCTTCTTCATCTGAACCAGACTCTTCAGAGGTCTTGGCCCAATCATCTTCAGCATCCCAGTCAACTTCTTCAGCTACAAGGCCTTTGCCTTTTTGCTGGTTTTTCTTCATATCTTTGTATTTGTTTTTCAGTTTCAAATACTTCTCCTTTTTATCAGAGGTATGGGAGGTAGTGGGAGCAGCAACTTTCTTTGACCTGCATTCACTTGCGAAATGACGCTTTCGCTGACAGTTGAAGCAAATCGCCGAGGCTTTCTCAGCAGGCAGCGATTTCTGCTTTTCATAGTCAGAGAGGTTGGAAGGTTTTCGAAAATTGCTCTTTCTAGCAAATCTTTTAAAGTTATTAGTTAAAAGGGCTAGAGAGTTATCAAACTCAGAGATGTCTGCATCAGTGAGTTGATCTTCTGAATCAGTTTGACCTAATTCAGTAATGGAGGTGATAGTAGAAGAAGGAGCATTTTTGGAAGAAGTTCCCTCAGAAGTCACAAGTGCTAAAGAAGTACTTTTAGCACCTTTGAGTTCATTATTTAGGTTCTTCCTTAGAAGTTGGGATTGTTCCTCATTTAAGAGCATACCATATAATGCATTTAAGGACAAGGTTTCAAGATTCTTTGACAGTTTTATACATGTAGTGTACACTGCCCATTGATCGGGCAATGCCTCCATGAACTTTGTCAGAATTTCAGCGTTTGAATAAATTCTATCGACTGATTTAAGATCAATCAGCAGACAGTTAAATCGTTGGTGAATTTGAGAAAGTGATTCACCCTTTTGATACATAAAACTTTCATATTTTCTTACGAGGTTTATGCATCTAGTTACTTTCACTTCAGAAGTTCCTTCATCTTGGATACATAATGTATCCCACATGGCTTTTGAAGTCCTCATTTTTATGAGAGAATGATAGACCTCATCAGGTAAAGCCATTGCTGTTATTGATCTAGCTTTAGAGTCAATAGCAATTTCTTTCTTGTTAGGAGTTTTAACAATGTTCCTCTCAGGAATGGCTGGAGTAGTAGTGGTGGCAGGAACACTAGCTACTATAGTTGTGGGAACGAACGGTTCATTTTCCAGATAGTAGGGAATCTTGGGGTCAGATCCTTCTAGAAATAGAGACATTCTTTCCTTCCATAATGGAAAGTTATCATGGCTAAATCTAGGTGGTTTAGCTAAAGATCCACTATCGTTATAGTTTGTATTAGGGTTTGACATTTTAAAATAGTTTTAAGAGAAAATATTTTAAAGAGATAAGAGGCAAACACTGCTCTGATACCACTTGTTGGTCCCAATAAGGGTCTACAAGAGTTCAATCAAGAGAGAACAGTTTGTAGAAGGGGGGGGGGGGGGTTGAATACAAATACACAGATTTTCTATTTTTTAAATGAGTTTATTAAAATAAACAAATTTACAGTTACAAGTGGAATTAGAAGAAGTTTAAAATCTATTCTATTGTAACTAAGAAACACGAAGTATGATGCACAAGAAGATGAAGGAAAGAATAAAGAGGGTATAAGTCAGATAGAAGCATGCATTAAGATGAAGGAGATATCTTCATCTTATTTATACCCGTTTTTCTTTGAAACAAGACAAAAGGTATATGCCACGTGTCAAGCTTGGATAGGAAGCTTGTCCTTGTTAATAAGACAACCATGCTTTTGGCCGAATATGAACATTACCATATCAGATATGATGGGGACATAAGAGACAAGTCGTACGTCCTTTTCTGACATGGTTCTAGGTTTGACTTTTGTGCATCGAGGATAAGATCAATCTTTAATCCTGCAAAGGAAGCTTCATTTGATAGCTGATACTGAATCTTCAAGGATGAATCTTTAGTGTCGCTGAGGCTTCACAAGATTTCACACTTTGAGTAGACAGTCGCTGCTATTGCTGAACCGCTTCAGTTCACTTAGCTGATTATCTCTTTCTTCAGCTAGAGTCTTAGACTGTCGCTGAATGGTCTTCTGGTGTGATAACTGATCTTCAGGTCTTCAGTGATAAGCTCGTAGTTCCTTGATCTTCAGCATTCGCTGATAGCAATCAGCGTGTGCTATCGCTGAATTTGAACAGAAGCTTAACTATGGAATTTCACTAAGTATAGTAAAGGAATCATATTCAAATCACTGAGAGGAGTTATGATCAACAACTCGAAACCACCAAGATTAATTCTGAGAGTCCTGATGTTAAATCAAAGGATGAAAATTATGTTTGGTAGTTCTTGATCATTGACAGGATTTCAACAGCCTATCTCTGGTTGCAAGAAGAAATCTCTGATGAAGTGCTTGTTCTGAACTGTGCTTCTTGATTTCTTTTTCTTTATTGTTCAGAAGCAATTTAGACTTTAAAGAATGGGCCCAGAACTGAGATGAACTGAAGCTGTGGGTAATTTAAACTTCAACGAACAAAATTCCGAAGTTTGACGTGATATAGAACAAGAAACAATACCACTCATCAACATATAAGATATAAAATCAACAAAATAAGCTTCAGTCCAGCAGCATTTCAATGACTTCTACGCTGCTTCTGGTCATGAAATATTTGAAGTTTTGGAAAACTCAAAACATGAACATTGTAGAGCAGTGTGTTAGATTTCCATAGAAACGGGATTCACCTTTTTTGGAGTTCGGACGCATGAGATATGATCATTTTCGTACAGTTGCGCATTTTCTGGTTGAGTGAGTCTTCTGGTCTAAGGCATGTGCTATTTCAAAAGCTCTGGTTCTTTAGTCCAGAAGCTTTGGTCCTTTAGTCCAGAACCTCTAGTCCTTCTATCAAGAAGCAGATCTAACTCGATACGTGACGACTTTGCTTCAGCACACTACCTTCAACTATAACGATTTACTGGCCCTTCTACAGATCGAATCACTAAAAACTCAAAACGTGAAACTTGTAGATCTGTCTGTTTTCTACCCAATGCCGCTTGAATTTTGAATTGGTGCTGTGATGAGAGATATATGATCGATATAGCACAACATCGCAAATCTGTCACCATCTTGATTTTTATTCAATCGCCATAAAGATTGTTCTAGACTTGCACAACTAAATTACAATCAAGGTGATGAATTCAAAACATTGGGTTTTGACATCGAAAATGATTCTTCATCACATCATTTTAAGAAACCAAGTCTCTCATAAACATTTTATCAAGCACCTTGTGTGCATAATCAATTTTTAACATATTGGCATTGAATTTTCTTCCCAAAAAACTATCCACATTTCAAATCTAATGAGAATAATTTTGTAGAACCAAATATAAATGAAATCAAAACTGAATTTGAATATAAATAAATTCAAACACAGATTTGAATGATATTTTCGAGAACAATTCGAAAACAAAGCATAAAAAAATGAATTTTATAAATCTAGAAATGAGATGAAATAAACTAGACTCAATGAGATAAAATCAACAGACTGGATCGTTTGATTTAAGCAAATCAATAGGCTCTGATACCAATTGTTAGAACCCAGATCTCATATTGAATCAATGATCTAATGAAAATATTTAAAGCGAAAGCAATTTAGATCAAACAGTTTATAAATGGAAAAACGATTAATCATAATGAAGAACAATATGAAGATAGAAACGTTGACATATGATTAATCGTGGTCATATATCTTACATAATTGGAATGATGAGGGTATTTGGAGATGGATAGTTTCAAAGAAACAACTCACATTCACACATACAAATGGAGTAGGGGATTCCTATTTATAGCCTAAAATAATGAAAGTCAAAGCATCCTCCAATGTAGAAGCTCCATGTGTAAAGGTGAAATAACCGCTTCTAGCTGAGGTGTCCGGCTATGATAGGAAGGTCAATCACTTGAAGATCTGACGAGGATTGAACCAAGAGCAGAAGGATAGAGAGGACAGAAGCTCTGTATAAATAATGCAGAAGCTCTGTATCTGGATTAGAGCTTTGCATCTCCAAAAGCATGATCATTCAGCACTCTACACTCCATCTCTTGATATTTGGGCATGGGCTCTAGTTCCTCGGTAGCAACTTCTGATCACGGCTTTGGTTTCCTAGAACTATCTCTGATCTTCATACCTTAGGCACAGGTATTCCTTTTTACACTTTCAACACCAAAATTGGGAATAACAGGAATGCTCATCTTATAGTTACTTTTCATCATGTATGAAAATTTCACACAGAGCGAATCATATTTGGAACCATATAGGATGGCATCAACGTATATCTGAACAAGAATGATGTAACCGTTATTCTTTCTAAGAAAGAGGTTGTCGTCAATCTTTCACGAATAAAACCTTTCTTTAGTAGAAAAGAGGAGAGGGTATCATACCAAGTTCGAGGAGCGTTTTTAACCCATATAGAGGCCTTATCCAGTCTATATACATAGTATGAATATTCTATATCAAGAAAACTAGGAGGTTGTTGCACATAGACTTCTTCTTGAATGAAAATTCAACACATACACCGATGGAGTCATCCACTAGTAAAGGTGCTCTAATAGACCTTTGGCGGGAATGGTTAAGGAGCATGAGCTTCATACTTGTTCAATAAAGAGAAGTGTTGAGTCTAGATGTAGGACCACAGATTAGTCGAGGGCTCTGCTCAGTTGAGATCGGTTTCTGGGTACAGTCTCTGATAGATGATATGGGTTCTGGATTTCCAACACTTAACAGTTTTTTCATACTTTAACAATAAGAATAATGAGGTATAATACCCACGGACCAAGGAATGCATTTTTGTCAGTATGAGCAACAAGTGCTTTGGTGAATGTATGTTGTGGCATGTTCTGATGAGAAGGAACTCTTATGTCTTCATCCAAGCCCTTTTGAGAGGACGAGGATGGATGATGGAGTTCTTCAGATAAATGTGGTCCAAAGCCTTAAAAAATGGCCTCTGGATGGCTAGTAAAGGGTTTTGGTTTCGGATTAAGCCTACTTCCTTCTTCAATATCACCAAGTGTTTGCTCATTGTGATAATGTGTTTGGTGGCTATCGTTGGACTTGGTTGTTGTCCCTCAATTGCGCCATTATTGTTGTTTTCATTGGAATCTTCTTTATTCAGCCACTCACTTACAAATTCCCTCTCGGCTTGGGATAAAAGCACTCGAGGAATCACTCTTCATACTGTTTTATGAATCCTCACTCGACGACTTGCTGCCTAAGGGAACTATTCACTCTAGGGTATCTTGCCTTGGTCCTGAGGCAAGAATAGAGCTCTTATATTCATCTATGAGTAATGAAGAAGAAGGAATTGTTCTTAGCATGGACTTTGTGAGTGGCCTCTCATTTGGATATTCCGTTTTCAGAATTGTGGAATTGTGAATGTTCATGATGAAAAATGAGGTTTTGTCCCCATTCCTTGGCAATGAAAATTAAGTCATGTCGCCTCTAACGAACAAGGTCAAGGTAGGAAAAATGATGGATGGGAGAGGCTTGTTTTTGGCCAGAACCCTATTCTTCGTGGTGACAAGAGCAATGATCTCGTTATAAATGAGAAATGCATCGTCCCAAGTCAAGATTGAAATACATGTCATACATGATTGTGAAAATGTTGAAACTTTCTTGATCCATGATTCCTATCTTTCAAGTCATGTTTCTATTGAGAGTGTTGAAAAGAACATTCCAAATTGGTAGGAAAAATTGTCTCCTTGATTGAGAAAAAGCAGTCAAGTTGTTGTTTTATCCAATCAAATTCAGAAAAGCTACCACCTTATCCGATGTAGGTTAAGCCATCGTATTTGGGAATTTGAAGTTATATGTCCATAGGGATGGCAAGGACTTGAGAAACCTCTCTTGGTAACTTTAATCCTACACTCCATGTTGTTGGGGACGTCAGTCGTTCCTATAATCACTTTGCATTGGCATCAAACTCATAGGTTTCCTAGTCGTATTGAACATATTTGCCAGGCATGTTGGCATCCACTTGGGTTAAGGCAACCTCAAGAAAGTGGTTTTGTAAATATTCAATCATCATGTAGTAAGCAACATCATAGTGACGAAAACTAAGGTCGACTTGGTGATTGTTCCCTTTGATTGGCAAAGGGATGATCACATTGCTAGTTCCTTCAGTGGATTTCATTACACTTTCGTTTCCATTGTTGCATGTATGAGTTCGAAGAAAACTTGAGCACAAAGAAAGTTATTATTATAGTTAATATTTTGTATATGAGATCATAAAGAATTAAGGATGAAAAAAAGTCAACATATGGAAATTAGTTAGTTTACATGTTTGATTAGTTAACGTCATAAATACCTTTGTATTAGTTTACTTTGTAACTAATCCTTTCATGTGTAAAATCATAATTTGAAAGCTGTAGAGAGAAACAACCTTCACTCCATCATAACTTTCTCTCTTTAAAGTGTTCTTCAATATCCATGATCATTTCATATTGAATCTTGTTCAAATTGTTTAAACTACATTGCTACTTGATTGATATGAGGTTAACATATGGTATCAGAGTAGAAAGCAATTGATTTGAGGATGATTTGGAGCAAATTTTGAAGATTTTTGAAGAAATTGAGTTCTTGAAAAATGTTGACTGTTTTGTTTTGATTCTGGAGATTGATATTTCCCGTATATAAGACTGTATAAAATCTAGTAAAGATCACAAGATAGATTGCAAAACAGTCGACTGTTGTATTGATATTCACAAGATTACAAACTTTATAAATATAGAAATTACACGTGACTAACTAAATTATAACAGAACAACAGACCTCATATATACAGGTATAGAAAGTCTAAAGTAACAGCTAGGTTACATGACAGACCAATGACTTCTATACACATGTAAATGCTCTTCAGAACTGTCTTCAGAACTTCTGAAGTTACCACTGCAGAACTTGTTCAGAACTTCTGAAGTCCCCACTTCAGAAGTTATGCCTTAGGCTTCTCTTCTTGAATCTTTTCCTCGAAAGTCTTCATCTAAGACTTCTGATCTTATGTACTTCTGAAGATGCCTTAGCTTTATCTAGTCAACCTAGTTCAGAATATCTGAACTCTGCACTTTAGAAGCCCGTCTCTTTTGAAGCAATTACTAACTTTCTGTATTCCAATGCTCCTTCAATTTTATAGTACATGTTATAAGTCAAATCTTTGTACTCTAACCAATCTTCATCTGACATGTTCTTTGGCCTTTTCCTCTATTTCTTCAATAATTTTTTTTAATTGCTTTAAATGTTCCATTACTACACCTATGAATTTCTTTAAATCTAATAAACAACTTGTGTTGACCAGATATACAAACATAACCAGGAGGTTTTATGACAAGAGTTCCAGCATGCATCAATTCCATCCCATCTAAGTCAAAATTAGGTGGAGTAAGATAGACTTTATCTTTGCCAAGCACATATGCAATTTGAAGGTCAGTTCTTACAGCCCAAATGAAAATTTCTTTTGAATTTGGTAATCTTATCATGAAACATATCCATCCTCTTGTAAATTTTAACCAGATCTTTCAGATGAACATATTGAAAATCAAACTCTGTGAAAGTACAAATTTCCCCGTTCTCTCTTTCAACTTTATAGAATGAATATGAATATCCTTTCTTTTTCTTCTGATCAGCATTCAGAAGTTTCTTCACAGGACTATTAATTCTGACAGATGCCTTTGATTTAGCCATACTTCTGATCAAGTTCAAGTACCATCTTTTGAATCTGACATCTTTGTTTATCCAGCAAGAAATAAACTCAAATCTTGGATTTTCTTCCATGAACATTTCTGGATGAAAATATTCAAGAAATATAAGATCTACATGTTCTGCAATCACCTTTTCTAGAACTTGTCTTACTTTAGCAACCCCTTTCTCAGAATTAACATCAACTTTTTCAGACTTTGAGACTTCATAAACCTTCTTTGTTTGATATTCATTATTTGGTTCACTCTGCTCTATTTCAAATAAGGTATTCTCACCCAAATCTACCTTCCTTGGATGAATTGAAAAGTCATAAGGATAATTCAACAAATAATCTGCACTCCTTTTAGAATTTCTTTCAGAATAACCAAGAGAAAAGCTTCTTCTAATCAATTCTTTGAATTGGACTCTTTCATTTTTTGAAACAACAATTCATCACTTAATGCCTTGACTTCTAAGAAAGTTACTTCTTTGATTTTGTCTGCAATCTATAACAGAGTTGCAGTAGAATATTTGAGAATCTCTGAGACAAGAAAAGAATATCCATATTGACCTTCTGGTTTGGAGTAATAGAAACCAAGTTCTGGAGATATGAAAAAGTGTACAAATCTTCCATCTGGGATAATCTCCATGTATATTGGTTCTAACATATTTACATGATTTAATCTTCTTTCCATTGCAATATGAAAATCATGCAATGCCAAATTTATGAGATATATGCCCAAAATTCTTTTGAGTTCAACTTCAAGCTCTTTATCTTGTGCATTTATAAAATAGTTCAACAGAAGCAGCTTGTCTTGAAGTCTGAGGCTATACATATCAAAAGCCGTGAAACTGATTAAAGAACCATATTCTCTTTCTGTACAAATATTTACAATTTTCAAATTATCAACTATCCTCCTGTTGACATGATCAATTCTTTTAATGAGAGAATCATCATTCATATTTCTCATTCTATACTTTTGATGAAACTGTTTAATTTCAGCTGCATAATCTTCTGACCAATTACCATAAGAGTAATGTTCCAGATAACAACGCCTTTAACTGTTCTTCAGGATACATTGTTCTTTCATCTTCTTCTTCAAGAAAGAAAATTTCCTTTACAAAAATTTGATCCATAATAGGAGTTTCAAGCTCTGGAATATCAACTCTTGGAATCACTATACTATCTCTGTACATAATAGTGATTGAACACCCTGTCTTCTAATGTAGCACCAATGAGATAAATTTCAGATAGATGATCAAAATCAACTTCAATCTCTTCTTATAAATTGGTTTATTATAAAAATCTTTAAGAACAGATAAATCTCCATACATGAATCAACATCCAGATTCCATGTAGAGTTTAAAAAATCAAAATTAAGAATTATTAAATTCTTCAACCAATCAAACACATTTATAAGTTCTTCTTCTCCTCTTCAATCAACATTCACAACAACTTTTGGTCTCCATAAAATAATGTCTCTTATATCGTTGACCTCTTCTTCACCATCAATTCTAATAATGTCAGACAGATCACCTGGTTCCCCAAATTCTTCTTCATTTGCCAAGTACTCATTTATCATTTCTTCATTAGAGTTAGGCAATATTTTAGTTTCATCTGAAAGTTTGGAACCATCAGAATCAGTCAGAATTATCCTCTCTGTTTCCTAACCTTCTTCTACATCTTCAGGAATATCAATAGAATCATCAATATTAACTTCTGAACTAGGAACTTCAGAGATAGTAACTTCAGAGATATCAACATCTACAACTTCATTTGATTTATCAACACCAGAAATGTTCTGAACATCTTCAGAAGATCTTTCAAAAGTCTGAGCTATAGAAACTTTAACATTTTGCTTTTCAGATTTAGAAACTCTTCTCCTTTTCTCCCCCTCATGATCATCATGATCCTGATCCTCATGTTTCCTCTTATGAGTTTCGGCTTGTGTTCTGCATTCCAAAGAAGAAATCCTTTTATCAAGGGCAGATTGTGTATTTTGCACAACTGTCAACTTGTCAAGGATTTGTTGAATATCATCTTTAGTTGCCAAGGTGGACATATTCTGAGGTTTAGAAGTAGTAGGCAAAGAAGTCTTCAGAGAAAAAATAGAAGTAACAACTTTTGAAAGAGTTTTCAGAATTGACTCTTTGAAAGAATTAAAATCATCATTTGATACAGTAGCCTCTTCAAACTCACTTGAGGTATTTGTACATTGTGTATTACCCATCTACAAATGATCTCAAGGTGAAGAAGTGAGATTAAACATGTCTTTAATTTTAAAAGAATCTCACGAAGGATATAAGAGTTGTGATGATCACAATTGGAAGTTGACTACCTAAGTAATTAGTTTTCACCATTTGCGTATTGACCAATCGTGAAAATTAATGAAATATGGATCCTAGCTAAATTTTTGAGTTTTAAGGGTTATTCAAAATTTTAAACTAATACTATAATCGAGCTTTAATTTCTGTAAATGTCTGTTAATCAAGAAAACACAAACTCGAACCTATCACAATACATTTTTGAACCCGTGTTCAATGTGGGAATGCTGAATGGACAAAACTTCTTGGAATGGTTCCAACTATTAAGGCTTGTCCTAAGATTTTAAAGGAAATCATACATACTCGAGCTTTCCCCTCCAAATATTCCAGAAAGGGACCCATCTGAAAATGTTCAGGTTGCTTATGGTAAGTACCAAAGAGACTCTACCAGCGTAGCCTATCTGATGTTAGCCTCAATGACTCCTGAACGTTGTCGGGAGCATGAGGAGTTGACAGGCTGGGAGATTATAAACAGTCTAAAGACCATGTTTGGTCAACAACTTTGATAAGAAATGTTTGAAACTTTGCGATCACTACATGCTTGTATCACGCTGCAGGGAAAACTAGTCAAGGTCCATTTCAAAAGAATAAAAGGAGATATTGACCGATTGGCTCAACTAGGATACCCTCTTGGACAAGAGCTAGGGGTCGATATGGTTCTAAACTCTTTGTCTAAATCTTATGGTAGCTTTGTGCTTAACTACTATAAGAAAGGGTTGAATGTATCTCTCTTTAAATTGTTTAGCATGCTAAAATCATTAGAAAAGGAAAATCACTCCATGTTGGAGAAAGCCAAAACCGCTTTGATGATCAAAACGCAAAGTGGGATAAGAAAGAAACGGGGTATGAATGTTATGACTGAAAAAGGATAGGCAAAGACTAGATGCTCTAGTCGAAACAAGAAGAATGAGGCAAAGGTTCCCCTGGACTCAGTTTCATTCAAAAGAAATGATCAAGTTCTTAAGGTAAAGAAGGAGAAAGCTAAGATAGCATGACCTTCAGGTATGTTTACTATCGATTTATTCACTTCTGATTATGATTCCTGGGTGTTGGATACCGGATGTGGAGCTCACATATGTGCTTCTCCACAGGGACTAAAAAGTGAAAGGCAACTGCGACCAGGCCAGTTGGAGCTCAAGATGGGCAATGGGCAATAGTTGATGTTGTGTCCCAACGGAAATATGATATGACCCTTCCAAATGGTCTAGTCTTGAAACTTAATGATTCTCTTTACGTTCCTAGTATCGTTAGAAACATTGTTTTAGTTGCACGTTTGAGACAAGATAGATTTATGTTTAAATTCCTTGATGATGGATCTATTTATGCATGTTTGCATGGTATATTATATTTTATTGCCAGACTAGTTAATGGCATTTATGAAATAGATATTCATGGTGATCTCAACAGTAAATCGATATACAATGTAAATGCTAAAAGATTTAAGAAAGACTTAAATCAAACATACTTGTGGCACTGTCGTCTTGGCCATATAAACAAGAAGCGCATTGCCAAGCTCCAAGTGGATGGGATCTTGGAAACAACTGATTATTCTTTTGATAAATGCGAAGCTTGTTTATTAGGGAAGGTGACTAAGGCTCCTTTTAAAGGAAAGCCAGAAAGAGTTAATGAGTTGTTGGGAGTGATACATACTGATGTGTGGCCCTTCAACCCAACCACAAGAGATGGTTGCAACTACTTCATTACATTTACTGATGATTATAGTAGATATGGATATGTTACCTAGTGAAGCACAACTCTAAAAGCTTTGAGGTTTTCAAAGAGTTTTAGAATGAGGTAGGGAACCAACTTGGCAAGAAGATAAAAGATCTTCGATCTGATCGAGGTGGCGAATATCTGAGCCATGAATTCATTGAGCATCTTAGCAAGTGTGGGATAGTATCCCAACTTACTCCAATAGGAACACTAGAGCATAATGGTGTTTCCGAAAGAAGGAACCGTACCCTGTTAGATATGGTTAGGTCTATAATGAGTCATACCAAGTTGCCAATGAGTTTTTGGGGATATGCTTTGCAAGAAGCCGTCAAAATACTAAACAATATACCAACCAAGAAGGTCGACAAGACTCCATACGAGATGTAGACTGGGAAGATCCTAAATCTATCTTACATGAAAGTCTGGGGTTGCGATGGTTATGTTAAGCAAGAAGCTTCTAGGAAGCTGGAGCCTAGATCTAAAAAGTGCATCTTTGTAGGATATCCCAAGGAGACGATTGGGTATTATTTCTACAACCCCGGTGAGAACAAGGTGTTCATTTCACGCAAGACTGAGTTCCTAGAAAATGATTTTCTAACTAAGCCAAGCAATGGGGATAGGATGGAACTTGAGGAAGTTCAGGAAACACCACAATCACAGGTTGACACTAGCGATCAACAAGATGTTGAAACTCAACAAGATGTTAAACCTCAGCAAGATTCTGAGGATACCAACGAGAGACAAACGATCAGAAGGTCGGGAAGGATTCGTCAAAAGCCGGATAGATATCTAGGGTTTCTAATCGGCTGTGACGATACGGTTGATGATGAACCGTCTAACTACCGACAGGCTATGTCAGGTGCAGAATATAACAAATGGCATGATGCTACGAAGGCCAAACTTCAATCCATGAAGGATAACCATGTCTAGGATCTGGTAGATGCACCCGACGGCTGCAAAGTCGTAGGGAGCAAATGGGTTTACAAAAAGAAACTGACATGGATGGGATCGTGCACACATACAAGGCGAGGTTGGTAGCAAAGGGTTTCACACAAACTCATGGTATAGACTATGATGAAACCTTTTCTCCGGTAGCCATGATTAAATCCATTAGGATTTTGCTTACTATAAACGAGGACGTGTACATGGTACAACCAGAAGGTTTTGAAGATCCAAAGCATCCTAATAGAGTATGTAAGTTGCTTAGATCCATTTATCAAAAATGAAGATGAACCTTGTGTATACAAGAAAGCTGGTGGGAGCATTGTTGTATTCCTAGTTCTGTATGTTGATGACATACTAATCAGTGGAAACGACATCCCGACACTAAAAGGTGTAAAAGCCTCGCTAGGGAAGTGTTTCTCAATGAAATATCTAGGAGAAGCCTCCTTTATCCTTGGAATTATAATCTATCGGGATAGATCAAGGCGCTTAATTGGATTAAGCCATAGTACATACATTGACAAGGTATTGAAACGCCTCAAGATGGAGAGTTCGAAGAGGGGAAACTTTCCAATGGTACACGGTGTACAACTGAGTAAATCTCAATGTCCCTCATCGAAGGAAGATATAGATTGCATGAAGGGTGTTCCCTATGCTTCAGCTATTGGATCTATAATGTACGCCATGATATGTATTCGACCTGACGTATCTTATGCCTTGAGCATGACTAATAGATACCAATCGAACCCTGGTGATACTCACTGGGTTGCAGTAAAGAATATCCTCAAGTACTTGAGAACAACTAAGGATATGTTCCTACTATACGGTAGTGAAGAAGGAGCTCTGTGTATTCGAGGATATTTAGATGCTAGCTTCCAAACCGACCGTGACGACTTAGGTCACAATCGGGTTTTGTTTTTACACTCAATGGTGGTGCTGTGAGTTGGAAGAGCTTCAAGCAAAGCACTATAGCAGACCCAACCACAGAGTCAGAATACCTAGCATCTTCAGATGTTGGGAAGGAGGTCGTGTGGATGAAGAAATTCATAACAGACCTAGTAGTAGTTCCTAGCGTGGATGGACCTATCAAAATCTTTTGTGATAACGAAGGAGACATAGCACAAGCTAAGAAACCTAGGTCGCACCAACGATCCTCCAAGCATATTCAAAGGAAATATCACATGATCTGAGAGATGATCAATCGAAAGATAATCCGACAGATCCATTCACTAAATCTATGAGTCAGAGTAAGCATGATTGCCACACTAGCTCAATAGATTTGAGATATTTAAGTGTTTGAAATGATCTGTAAATTTAGTATGACCTTTTGGAACATTAAGCAAGGAAATTCTATATGTTATTGGCATATTGGGTATGATTAATTATATTAATTCCATTGTTTTCTATGTTCACATGTTTAAATCCAAAACTATATGATATGGTTTACACCGTCCATGGTCACTTATCACTGGGGACTGGTGATAAACTAAGATCATAGTGAAGTTTGGTTAAGGTCAAGTTGGGCAAACATGTGGCGACCAAAGTCACTTGCACTTGTAGGTTCAAGTGTTGGAAAACCGGTTTTGTAGATCACTTCATAGATTGCCGTCATAAAGTGAATCTTGAAGATGATAGTTATTCATTTTATCCTTTGACCTGAGATGTATATTGGGACCTCGAGCATAAGGAGTGTTGTACTTTAATATATGTTTAACGTCGCCTTTGACCGGGTGATTATAAGGGCTATGTTAGGTGCAATACGATCTATGTAAGAGTCGTGTACATGCACTATGGAATTTGCTCCTCTCAAGTTGAGAGAGAAATCTCTGGGCCCCTCGATGATATTAAAATGAGAAATGTATGGCCGTACACAAGTAGATTGATTGAATCAATTGTACTTGTTCTCTCATTAAATGTCGAGATCGAGAAACATAATAATTGAACAATCAAAGATATGCCAAATCTATGACTTGAGTTCAATTGAGATATCGTGAAGCAAAGGGATAAGGAATACACTGATCATCACATTGACTATTGTCAATAGAACCTGAAGCTGAAGAGCGTTCATTCATTTGAGTTTGGGGGAAGTGGCGCGTTGCTAGACACATAACCAGTATCTGTGTTTTATGTGGCGTGTGAAAGTGGGAGACTGTAGGATATTATGTGCCCACGTCATATGAAAACACTACTGATGTCAGATGAACCTAGAGGGTCACACGCATAAGAGTGTGTAGATCACGAATTAACCAAGTTGGTTATAACCCGACAAAGTTACAAGTTGTAGAGTGTGGAATTATTATTCTAGTAGTATAATAATTAAAGTGTGTGAAATATAATTATGTTAATTATATAATTTAATTTTTAAGTTAATAATTAAATTGGAATAATTACTATGTTAATAATTATAATTAAAAGTCCATCGGGTCTAAAATAATGTTTTATTTAAAAGCCCAAAAGGTTAAGTAAAGTTTATTTAAGCCCAAAGCCCAATTAGTTAAATTAATTATTAAGTTAATAATTAATTAATTAATTAAGAATATGGAAACTTTTAGTTATGTCAACTAAGCCTTGCGGGCTTCATTGAGCCTGGTCCGAGAATGGAGGAAAACTATATAAAGACATGTTGCCTTATTACTTTTATATGCAACTCATAACACAATTGAGAAACCTGAAAATTTCTCTCCTCCTCTCCTCTCTTTTGAAACCGGCGCACCACACACAACCACAAGGAGAAATCGATTTGTCCTTGTGTTCTTCTTGTTTGGGCTAGCAACCGTTCGTGATCAGATTCACATTCACGTGGATACCGCTAGAGGGAATCTATTTTGATTCCTAACGCTCGATCTTGATCAACCAATCCCAACCATTTCAGGTATAATTCTAAACTCTCTATGGTTGTGTATAATCCTTAAAGTTGTTAGTAACGGATTCGGGCTAATAGGGTTTTACCGGTTATTGTTTTTCCGCTGCATGTTTATTTTTGATCCCGGCCTTAAAACCCTACAAATGGAACTGTTACCCGAAACAAGGCTTTACTTGTTGCTTAGGGATATAGACAGGAAGAAAGTATCGAATATGATGAAACCTTTGCTTCTGTTGCCAGGTTATACTTTTCCTAGCCAATGCAGCCCATAAAGACTTTAGAGGCTTTCAGAAGGATGTTAAGAGTGCCTTCCTGAATGACAAACTTAATGATAAAGTTTATGTTGAACAACCTCCAGGCTTCTCTGATTCTAAGCATCCAAGTTATGTCTATAAACTGGAAAAGGCTCTCTATAGGTTAAAGCATGCTCCCAGAGCTTGGTATGATACCATGTCCAAATATCTCTTAGAAGAAGTTTGTACGTGGAAAGATTGATCAAACCCTGTTTCTTATGAAACACACCATTCTCGCTCAGGTTTACGTAGACGACGTCATATTTGGCTCCACTAAACGTAAGCTTTGTACTCGCTTTTCTAATCCCATGAAAAAGGAATATAAAATGAGTATGATGGGAGAACTACCATATTTTCTTGGTCTTCAGATAAAGCAATCAGAGAACGGCATTTTCATATGTCAAAGTAAGTATGTTAAAGACATGCTGAAGAAATTTGATCTCACTCAAACTTCCTCAATGAGAACTCTCATGGCGCCTCCTCTGGCAATGAACAAGGACCCTGACGGGAAACCTGTGAATGTCATTGCCTAGCTATAGAAGAATGATTGGCCCACTGCCATACCTTACAGCGTGCTGACCATATATCAAGTACTCAACTTGCTTATGTGCTAGATATCAATCTGAACCCAAGGAATCTCATCTGATCGCTGTAAAGCGAATTTTCAGAAATCTGAAAGGAACTCCTAATATTCGTCTTTGGTATCCCAAAGACTTGGGGTTCAATGTAACTGGTTATTCAAATAGTGATTTTTCACGATGCAAAATTGATAGGAAAAGCATCACTGGGGGCTGTCATGTTCTGGGAGGAAAGTTGGTAAGATGGAGAAGCAAAAAGCAAAATTCAGTGTCCACCTTAACTGCTGAAGTTGAGTATGTATCCTTTGGGAGCTGTTGTATCCAAATTCTTTGGATGAGAAACCAACAGTGACATCTGATATTCAGCTATCTAAAATTCCTATATATTGTGACATTACTAGTACCATTGCAATAGCGACTAATATTGTACATCACTCTAAAACCAAGCATATTGAGATGATACATCATTTTATCAGAGATAATGTCATGAATGGTGAAATTTAACTTCATTTTGTATCTACTGAATATCAACTCGCCGATCTTTTCACAAAACCTCTTGATGAAACAAGATTTAATCTTTTAATCATCGAGCTTGGCATGCTAAACTATGAAGAGTGAAAACTCTTAGTGATCAACATCATTCAGTAATGACAAATTGAATAATCAAATTCATTAATTCATTTCCTGACCTCACGTTTATGAAATGGAAGTAAGATTTCCATTTTCTTGATAGTAGGGGATCTTAGGATCTGACCATTCTAGGAATAGAGTCATTCTTTCCTTCCATAATGGAAAGCTATCACGGCTAAATCTTGTAGGTTCAGCTAAAGATCATTATCAATGTAGTTTGTATTAGTATTAGTCATTTTAAAATAGTTTTGTTAGCAGATATTTTAAAGATAAGCAAGAAACACTGCTCTGATACCACTTGTTGGTCCCAAAGGAGTCTACAAGAGTTCAAGGATGTAGAAACAGTTTGTAGAAGGGGGGGGGGGTTGAATACAAATACACAGATTTTTGGTTTTTAAATTAGAACAAGTAAATAAACCTATTCTATTGTAACTTAAGAAATCACACAGTTTGATGCACAAGGAAGTAAGGAAGAAAAGAAACAGAGGTTATAGAAATAGAAAGTAGCATTCATGAAGATGAAGAAGATATCTTTATCTTATTTGTACCCGTTTGCATTTAATGCAAGACGAAATGTATATTCCATGTGTCAAGCTTTCATAGGAAGCTTGTCCTTTGTTCAAAAGCAACCATGCTTTTGGCCACGTGTGAACAGTACCATATCAGATATGATGGGGAAATAAGAGACAATCCGTACGTCCTTCTCTGACATGGTATAAGGTTTGACTTTTGTGCATTGAGGATAAGATCAACGTTAATCTTGTTTGAGAAGCTTCACTTGATCGATGAACTTAAAACTTCAAGGATGAACTTTCAGAGTATCGCTGAGGCTAGACAAGACTTCACACTTTGGTTTAGATAATCCTTGCTATCACTGAACCGCTTCAGATCACTAGCTGATTTATCTCTTTCTTCAGCTTGGTCTTCGACTTTTGCTGAATGTTCTTTTGGTGTGTTGGTTGATCTTCAGATCTTCGAAGGTAGACTTGAGGTTCCTGATTTTCAGCGATCGCTGATGACGATCAGCGTATACTATCGTTGAATTTGAACATAAGTTTACCAATGGAATTTCACTAAGTATATAGAGGAATCATATTCAAATCACTAAGATGAGTTATGATCAACAACATCCCGTACATGATGGTCAGAATGTTAGTGTTGGCTTGGTCCATTGAACCAGTTTAACATGTAAGCTTCTTGTTTAGAATAGATACCATCAGATTCCACATTGGTGGCAAGAATTGACGATTAAACTCTGAAACCCTAGAAATGGGTTGGTTGTACCCTAAAAAGTTCAGAAAGTCCACAAGGATATCAGTGGTGGGATTTGGTTCAAACTCAGAAACTTGAAGTGCTTGGACAGTTGGGAGGGGAAACAATGATTCAATTTTGTTTCTGGTTATCTTTACTTCGCAGAAATTGTCTGTGTTTGGTACGTCAAAATCTCCGGTTATCTCTGTGCCATCGGTACTCACTTCACAGAATTACCAATATTCCTGTACAAATTACCGAGGTAAAGTTGGGTCAAATATTTCTAGAGCAGGGCGTAGAGCATGAGTTTTCAGAAACTCGATCATAATTCCAAACTCAGCGCCGTAGTTGGTAATAAGAAGAGATACTTGGAGGTTGTTAGGTTTGATAAGAAGGTGTATGATTGGGGCACTTTCAGAAGTGGTTGAGGGTCGGAGTTGAACATCATCGTTCACATTTTCAGCGTTAGCATTTGGAGCAGCCATAGTGAGATTAGGGTTTTTGGATTTTGCAGTTGCACGTTTGAAATTGTTAAGCCTTGGACCACAAGAAAATCTCAATGGCAGAGATGGTGAAAAAGTAAAATGGATAGGTGAAACGAGTTTAAATAATCGGACATGGAAAGGTACTCGAGTGTTTTGGGTACTGTAGCGTTGCTGAGTGACAGTCACTTTGCTGACTCACTCGCGGATAAGCACGAAGGAAAAACACAAGTGTAAGACCTATTAAGAAGAGATGATGTGCAAACTTCATCGTTGGATGTGCTTATCGAGGTTCTGGAACTTCAAAGTTCAGAAGGTTAGATGAAAAGATTAGAAAAACATTCAAACTGGTCATTTGAAAAATATTTTGGGTCCAGAAGAAAGTTTGAGATTTTCACAAATCAGAGGATCAGATAGACATTCCCGAAGCTTCTATATAGTCTTAGAGTTAAGGATATTACCAGAAGTACTATAAGACTATCTGAAGTTTTCAAAAATGGTTTGCAGTAGAATTGGTAGACATGCCAGAAGCTTCTGTATACTCTTTGAGAAAAATGATTTGCAGAGTTAGATAAACATTCCAGAAGTTTCTGTATAGTATTTGACAAAAGAGTATAACCAGAAGTATTGACAGACTATCTAAAACTTTCGAAAACGATTTACAGAGGAATTGATAGCCATGCCAGAAGCTTCTGTATATTCTTTAAGAAAATAGTTTGTTAAGAAGCAATCAGGCGACTATTTCTTCTATTTGAGTCATACCTGTCCATTTCTACTTGTGGTAGCAAGAGATTACTCCCCCTTGAATCATGCAATGGTTCTTTCTCCCCCTCAAACCGTGCTTGGATCATAAAAACGTACGTTCTGCAGAGTTTGAGATGCAGATGCTTCGATAGTTTATACAGAAGCTTCTGTATCCTTTATGACTTATGCGAGGGTACATATGAAGAGACTTGACTTAAAATCAGTAAAGACATGCTTATGAATAAAGTACATAAGCTCAATTTACATAGAAAATCCGTGTGGTCATTGCATATTGAGCATGCCCAACTTGCTGATTAAGAAGGAGAATCTCTTCTCATCTAGAGCCTTTGTGAATAGGTTATCAAGTTGGTAATCGGTCGAAACAAAGTACATTTGAATTGTTCCTTTTTACATCAATGTGCTTGGTTTTTTGAAAACTGGACTGGATTGGCAGTGATTGCAATTGCACTTTCTGAATCACATAAGATGGGAATTTTGTCGTACAGAAGACCATAGTCTCTAAGTTGGGTTCTCATCCAGAAAACTTGTGAACAACAACTAGCAGCAACAACATATTCAGCTTCTGCTGTAGAGGTGGACACACCGTTTTGCTTCTTTGATGTCCAACTAACTAACTTGTTCCTAAGTAGTTGACAACTTTTAGAAGTGCTTTTTCTGTCTAATTTGCATCCTCCATGATTAGAGTCAGTATATGTAATTACATCAAAGCCATAATATTTTGGATACTAGGGGCCCAAATATTGGGTTCCTTTTAGGTATCCAAGGATTCTTTTAACAACAGCCAGATGACATTCCTTAGTATTAGCTTGATATCTGGCACAAAGACATGTAGCAAACATTATATCTGATCTACTAGCTGTTGAATACAGAAGAGATCCAATCATACCTCTATAATTCTTGACATCAACTGATTTCCCAGAGGATTCAGTGTCAAGTTTAGTATTGGTAGAGATTGGTGTTTTCATAGTTATAGAGTTGTGAAGTTTGTACTTTTTGAGAATATCAGAAACATAGTTGGCTTGATTTAAAAAAATGTCTGTGGTAGTCTGTTTAATTTGGAGCCCATGGAAAAAATTTAATTCTCCCATCATGCTCATTTCAATCTCACTTGTCATCAACTTAGAAAAGATTTCAACCTCTTCTATATTGGTTGAAAACAAATATAATATCATCCACATATATCTGAACGAGAGTTAACTCACTTTTGCTTCTTTTGATGGACAGAGTTTAATCAATTTTGCCTTTTTCATAGTGATGTTTAGTCAGAAACTTTAAGAGTCTCTCATACCATGCACGTGAAGCTTGTTTCAACCCGTATAGTGCTTTATCTAAGAAATAGACATAGTCTGGACGAGCTGAGCTCTCAAACATAGGGGGTTGCTGCACATACACTTCTTCATTGTGTTTTCCATTCAGAAAGGCAGATTTAAAATCCCATCGATATACTTTAAAGTCTTTGTATGCAGAGAAGGCCAGAAACAGACGAATTGCTTCTAGTCTTGCAACTGGAGCAAAGGTTTCATCGTAATCAATTCCTTCTTCTTGAAAATATCCTTTTGCAACCAATCTGGCTTAGTTTCTGACCACTATGCCATCTTCATCCTTCTTGATCCCGAAAACCAACTTATTGCCAATAGCAGTTTTATCTTTAGGTAAGGGAACAAGTTTAATTCCAAACCTTATTTCGTTCAAATTGAAGAAGTTCTTCCTTCATGGCATCTATCCAACTTGGATCTTGAAGGGCTTCATGAACTCTTTTTGGTTCTTCCATGCTAAAAAAATTCACGAAGAATGCTTCATTATTAGTGGCAGATCTGGTCTTTACACCATCAGAAGGATCACTAATGATTTGGTTTGAAGGATGATCTTTTGTCCACTTCTTTAAGGGAGCTTGAGAAATCAGAGGGGGTGATATTCTGTATCTTGAGTTTCATCCTCTCATTCGTGTTGTGTTGGAGAAGAACCAAATTTCTCCCCCTTAAATGAAGGAATAGAAGAGTAAGGATCGATTATAGAACTTTCTGCTTCTAAAGCAGAAGTTTGTTCCTCTGGTCTCATATTTGAGTGTATTGGTTCTAATATATTAGCCTCTCGAGCTTCATTATCTGCACATTCATCAGAAATAGTAAGGGAGTAAGAAGGATCAGAAATGTTGATACCTGAGGTTCATAGTTCTTCTGTAGTTCTTCTGTAGTTCTAACCAGAATTTCTTGGGTTTGCACAATTAGAGATTGATTCATCCCCAAAGAAGTCCTCAAAAAGTGAATTTAGTTCTGACTCTCTGGACTTTGAAAGATAGTTAGAAGTAACTTGGTTTAGCTTAAGTTCTGGGTTGGAATACTTAGAAGTTAATTGGGCTTGATCATCAAAGCTGAAATGTATACTTTCCATGACGGTCCTGATTCGAAGGATGAAAATTCTATATGCCTTTGAGGTGATTGAATATCCCATTGGGCTTCGTCTGACTTCTTATCAAAGTTACCAAGTTTGTCACAATCATTGAGAATAAAGCATTAGCAACCATAGACATGTAAGAACTTTATATTAGGCTTTCTTTTATTAATGAGTTCATAAACAGTTTTAAGATGTCTTTTGACCACAATAGATATGTTTTGTGTAAAGCAAGTAGTTGCAACAACTTCAGCCCAGAAGTGGGTGGGAAGACCAGAGGCAGCAAGCATTGTTCTTGCCGCTTCTACTAACGTTCTATTTCTTCTATCCACTACTACATTTTGTTGAGGAGTCCTTGAACTAGAGATGTTCTGTGATATTCCATCTTTGTTTAGGTATTCTTCAATTTTGGCATTTTTGATTTCAGTACCATTATCACTTTTCAGCTTCTGGATCGTGCTTTGCAGAAGCACTTGGATCCTCATCATCATTGTTATTACTACTTCTGATTTCTGTCTTACAAAAGCAAGCCATGTATATCTAGAGTATTCATCAATCAGTACCAGAATATAATTTTTGCCAGATAGACTCTGTACAGCAATGGGACCACAGAGGTTGACATGTAACATGTGTAGAGGTCTAGGGCAAGCCAGATCACTCTTTGTCTTGTGGGAGGCTCTTTTGAGCTTTCCCATTTCATATGCGAGACAAAGATGATCTTTCTGAAAATGAACCTCTAGGAGCCCCTCAACCATATTATGTTTTACATGCAACTTTTGATTTGAAATTTTTTGATGAGAAAGCTTAGGATGCCAGAGCCAAGCTACGTCACTCTTCTTAGAGATGAGACACAAAGTCTCTTTTCCATCTTTAGCGATGAAGTTCATCATTTAAGGTTACCTTTTCTGTTGGCTCGTAGCAGTTCTTTTCCTGACTCTGTAAGCAAATGACAATGCTTTTTGTTGAAGAAAACGCCCATGTCAGCATCGCAAGGTTGGCTTACGCTTAGTAAGTAATTCTTTAGTCCAGAGACATAAGCCACCTTGGATAAAGTTACGTTTTTCTTCTTGTAAAGTTCCATAGCCTTTTATCGTCATTTGCCATCATCACCAAAAGTTACAACTCCGCCGATTTTATCTTTAAATGCAGAGAGTAAATTTTTGGTTCTGGTTATGTGCCTAAAGCATCCAGAGTCGACATACCATATGTGCACACGTTGTTTCTACAATATGGATTAGAGAGTTTTAAGTACCCATTTCATAATGGCTCTTCTTATGTTAGGCTTAGGATGCATGATCGTTTGATTTTTACTCTAACTCTTTATCTCAGGTTATTCAGAAGCTTCTGGTTTGCCTGAGTTGGTCTTAGGTTTTTGTTTATACTGACTTTGAAGATTTTTGCGATGCTTTGAGTAAGAACTAAAACAATGTGAACTGGAGAAGAGTTGTTTTAATTTTAATAATAGAGATAGACATGCAGAGTTCTGAGAAAGTAAAGATTTCACTGAAATTCGTTTATGGAAATACAATAATTCTTATTCATAACTATTCTAGAATTAGTTGTTTGATTGAACTTCTTATATAGTCTAGATTTATTTTCTCTAAACTTTGAAGTCTTCTCTTGAGGTCTCTTCTTTGTAGGCCATTCCCTTTGAACCTTACGAGATTTCACTGAAATAGAAGGAGTTAGATTGTTTTTGATAACCTATTTTTCTTTCTGTTCGTTAGTGAATTTAACAGGTTTTAGAAATTTAGATGTAGAGGCAGAAGAATTTTGAGTTTGAGTTTGAATTCTTATTTTAACTACTGCTTCTTTTTCTAATTCAAAGCAGGACTTTTCTTTTAAACACATATCCATGAAGTCAGGATGAATAGGCATTCTAGGTTTCTGTTATTTTATAGGAGGAGAGAACATAGGTATTCCATTTGAAAGTTTATTGACTTCTAGAACAGTTGGTTTCCTTTTTGTTATGTCAATTTCTGCATTCATTACTGACTCATTAGTGAATAAATATTTACGATGTTCAAGATAAGGGCAGTATGTTGGAACATATACAGAAGGTAATCTATTCTCAAAAGAGGTAAGAAGTTGATCTGAATATTTAAAGAATTCATCATCATTCTGACTTCTGTTTCCCATTATTAAGTTTTGAAATCATCATCCTTGTCTTGGCAGTCATTTAAATCAATTAAGGTGCAGGGAATTATTTTTGGATGACTTGAAATAGGTGCAGAACAAATCAGAGATTTATTTTGAAGATTTTTGTTATCTAGTTCTGCAGTTTCTATAATAAAACACTCGTCCTTAGTAGCTAGTAAATCCTTTTCAAATGTAGATCTTATTTTTTTATGCATACATGGGGATGAACTCATATCCTTCTTCTGAATATTTATGTGAGGAACTTCCCTTTCCTTTAGAAAATAGTTTTTAAGTGCTATAGAGTTCAATCTGTCACTCTCTTTTTCTTCTATCTCTATGTCTTTTTGTTTCAGAAGTTGTTTAAGCTCATAATCTCCTTTTTATAGATACTTTCTATAGAACCTTTATGTTTTAAAAGTTTTTCTTTTTCTATAGAGAAATCTAAATTTTCTTCAATCTGAAGCTTTGTTTCTCTTTTGAAGATATTTCCTTCCTTTTCCAGAAGTACAAAAGGTTTTTCAAGATCTTTTCCATTTTGTTTCTCGGAAGAGAGCTTCTATCTAAGAATCTCAAATTCTTGAGTAAGATTAAAAACAGTGTTCTCAAGTTTAGATTGTCCAGAAGTAGAAAAAACGGGAGTTTCAGAGAATGGCTCTTCTAATCATTCTCCACGGCAGTTCCACAGAACATTGTTTCTGCATCGCTTGACTGATCAGAACACCGGTTCTCTATGTCGGCCATCTTTGCTATTTCATCTTTGTTGTACTTAGATTTGTTTTTATAATATAAGTCGTCTTTAATCAGAGCTCCTTTGCAATCCTTGGAATAATGACCTGGTTTGCCACATCTGTAAAAAGCGTCTTTCTTTTGTCTCAACTTCTCTTTCTGCTTGTTCTTTCCCAGAGGAGCCTCTGTTCTACGCATAGACTTGACTTGGTCATTCACCTATATTGTCAGATCTTCCTTTGTTTTGAAAAGAACGATTACCAAGCATTCTGGTGAACTGTTTGGTGATTAGAGCCAGAGATTCACCAAAGGCACTAATTTCATCATCCTGAACCCAAAACTCCAGCTTCTGTATCAGCTTCTGACATTAGAGCCTTTCTCTATCCTGTGTTCTCTACTTCTTTGGTCCTTCTACCTGACCCCTTTGATTCAGAAATAAGAGCCAGAGGACCACCAACATTCACTTTCATCTGCTGAACCTCCTTCTCATGAGCTTGCAGAGTCCCAAACACATCGTGTAGTGACCAGTGTTCCAGATCCTGGTTAGCCTGAAGAGACATGGAAAAGTTTGACCATTCAACATTTAGTCACTAAGAAATAACACATTATTGTTTTCCTGCGATCTGAAAATGTCACATCTTTTACACAGATTAAGCAGCGTATTAAATCTGTGAAAGGTTTGTTCTAGCGTCTCTTCTGGCAGAGCATGAAAACTATTATACTCATTCAGAGCTTGTGTCCTTCTGTTTTTCTTCATCTTTGCTCCACCTTCTAGTTGGTTAGCTAGTTGATCCCATAATTCTCTTGTAGTTGCACATGAGTCTAAGGACTGAAAGATGTCGTTGGGGATTGCCATGATCAGAAGTCTTTTCGCTTTGAGATCGGTCTCAACCTTTTTCTTGTCTTCTTCATCCCAATCCTTCCTCTCTTTTGGGATTCGCTGAGTAGGAATTTCAGCAGTGGTAGCAGTGTAAGGAATTCTAGGAAGCGTCACAGTTGGCACATAAGGCCCATTCAGCACAGCAGAATATAGATCTAAAGCTAGACCTTCATGAAAATTGATCATACGTATTTTCCACTAAGGATGCTCTTCCCTAATGAGAGTTGGAGGTTTGTTCATAGATCCATAACTATACAGTGCGTTCCAGTTTGGGTTCGAGTTAGCCATTTTCAGAAAACATGAGATTTTATTAAGAGAATCGAAGGAAATTATAGATTTGAAATTTAGATTGATTACTTAAAAACTTGAAAAGAGTCGAGAAATAAGCACGATTTCCATAATTAATTGCGAAGAACCACTGATTTTCAAAATTTTGGGAAAAAGCAATTAAACACTGAAAAAGAGTTCTAGTTGAGTGGGGATTATTTTCTTATTGGAATTGTTCAGCTAATCAATAGATTGATTAGGTGGCTCTGATACCAATTGTTGGAACCCAGATCTCAATTGTACTCAATGAATGTTGATCACAGATTATATAAGAGTTGGTAAGCGGAAGCAATTGATAATCAACAATCAAACTAGAATTGATAAACTGAATTAGATGAACAGAAGTATATTATGTGAAAGATATTTTATATTTCACTCAGTGAGTCGAATGCTTACAATACGAACAATCACAAAATATCTCACAGGTTCTCTCCTAATTCAATCAACATCTGATACAAAGGAAGCTCTATCTATTTATATTGTTACATGAATCAAATTCAACAGGCTATCCTATTACGCACTGAGACGTAGGCAAAGTCTCTAACTGAATTTGTTAGAGTTCGTTACATGCTAAGGTCATGCCTTGTGTCACGTCATATGTCACGTGTAGAGCCTTGTATAAGTAACCAGAAAAATCTCTGTCTTTTGCTTCGGAAGACAGTCTTCTGGTTCGGAGACTGTCTTCTCATATAATCTTCTGGATGAATATAGTCTTCTATAGAGATAACTTCTGGAAGCAAACACTTTGTCTTTTAGAGATGTTTTGTTCATACTTTTAAATAGAATTATATTCTAACAACAATCACTTCTCTCTCTAGAAATATTACAAATGAGCTCTCTCCTTTAATATCTCCTTAATACAAGAGTATTTATACTCTTGACTAATTACAAAGTCAAACTACAATGTAAGCTAACATTAAGCTCCACTCTTTGACTTTCCTAATATGAAATGTTGACTTTACATAATATGTTGACTATGTTGACTTTTACTTTAACGCTTTAACCTCTTTATTCTTCAATCTCGTTATCATTCTCAGTGATCTCGAATACAACATAATTTTAGACCTAACAGTATACCCATCTTTATTGATTACAACAACCATTGGTTCAGATGTTTCATCATCATCATCATCTGAATCTGAAGCATTCATTAATTCAGAAAATTTGTCCCCAGACATAGTTTGACCAAAATCATTTAATTTTGAAAGCTTTTCAGAGTTAACATCATCCTTAGATTCTGTTGAATCTTGAGTTGGTACATTTTCTTTAGATTCATCATCACATTTGGCAAAACAAATACTAGATATATTATGAAACTCCTTTTGAGATTCATCATCTAAAAATTCCTCAAAATTCTCTTCAGAATTTGCATTAGTACTTTCTTCAGAATTATCTTTTGAAGTTGTTTCAAAATACTTTTCAGAAGAATCAGCAGATATTTCTTCTGAAATTTCTTCAGACTTTTCAGCAAGTTTTTCAGAATTTTCAGAAATTTCTTGAGAAATAGATATTGATTTATTTGAATGTTTTGAATCTTCTTAAACTGTTTCATACTTTTATTATTCAGAATTTAAAGAATTTTCATTTATGAACAGAGTTTTAGATTTTACAAACCTTTTTTCTAATAGAATTCTTTTAGGCATGGAAGTATTAACAGGCTTAGTTACAACACCATTTATTACTTCATCAAAAACTTTCATTGTTGAAAGATTATATAATTTTGTGGATGCTGTTTTCAAAATTTGATTTTTAGTGTAACCAAGTCCTGCCTTGACATTATAGAATTTTGACTCTGTTAACTTCGTCTATATCTAATAACGATGAATCTAACAACAAAAATCTCAAGAATATCATCAATAAATCTTCAAATCATATGTTTATTGATATATTTCTCATTCTACAATCACTTTCTCTCTCTAGAAATATTACAATGGGAGCTCTCTACTTCATCTCTCACTTGATACGAGAGTATTTATACTCTTGACTAATGACAAAGTCAAACTACAATGTAAGTGTTAGTCCCCAAAGGGAGATGGCTAAGCAAGTGAGGGTTTGTAGAAGGGGGGGGGGGGCTTTGAATACAAACACACAGAATATACTCTTTTTAAATTTTTTAATATAAATAATAAAAATTTACACACAGAAGTTTGTTGCGGAAAAGAATAGACACACTATTCTAACAAACTAAACACACAGATAACAGTAATTAACTTATACACTAAGGAAGTTAAAACAACACTGTTAGAACACACAGGATTATCGGAGTAAAACAAATAATCACTTTGAAGATTTGTTGAAAGCGTGAGATTTATGGGAAGGACTTCATCTCCTTTTATAGTGCCCATGCATGGGATGCATGTGGACAGCTGTCAAGGATTCATTAGCTGGAAGGATATCTGATGGTCAAAGGAAGAGGCCACTCACTTTGTACTAGAATAATGGACGAACCATTCTTTGTAGCACGTAATGTCAGATAACTTTATCTCTTTTTCTTCATGCTCTGTGAAGTCCCATCAAACCTTTTAGCTAAAAGACAAACATCCCTTTTATAAGAATAAAAGAGAATGTCTGAATTTAAGGTTTGGTGCCCAAGTTCTTGCTGCCCACGTATCTTGCATTTGTTGTGAGTCAAGAACTTATCTCTTAAAATTGATAAGTGATACATGAAACTATGTATCAAATCGGTGGGTACCTTGTAAGGGTGGAATTGATAAGTGTACACATTGCTTGGTGAACTTCATTTTTCACTAAGTGTTGAAAGTGTATATCCTTGTATTTGTGACTTGATATGACAGCCTTAAAAATGATACCTGCAATTTCGGTGACCAAGATGATAGTGTCGGTGACCATGAGTACAAACTTGATGACCTCATCTTGTATTGATGACTCAACACTTGACATAAAAGTGTACCATCGGTGACCCACTATATTGGTGACCCAATCTTGACTTGGGCAATTTGATCTGAGTATTGAAGTTAGTTGGTACATCCAAAATTCCACTTTTTTGATGTACAACCTTTGATTGGATAGTCTTTGATTTTCCAAACCTTGAAGCATATTTCAGACATTCAAAAGAACCTATAAAAAATCAATCATACAAAGGAAGGTGGTTCATCACCAAATCATCGGTGACCCAACAATCTCCACCTATTTGATGATGATACCTGTAAGTTAGAAAAGAATACTTTTTGACCCTTTCTATTTCTTTTGGGTTCTTTTGATTCAGATATATATATATATATATATATTTTTAACTGAGTATGAGTATATACAGTATAAGTATAAATACGTGCAAGAAAAATAAGGATATGAACAAGAATTTTTGAAGAAGAAAAGTATGAACTTTTATTAATCAACACACAGCATTGTACAACATAGAGTACATGATTAAGAAAGTTCATACTATCAAGTGTAAGTAACCAAGAATCAGAGGGTTCTCTTCTTTTGAGTTCATCCAAAATGAGTCTTGTAATCCCATGATCATCAATTGGAGGTACACCAAGAATTGCAGAGAGAAACGAGTTGTGAGCCTTTGGGATGTCAGAGGCTCTGAAGAAACCAATGTTTCCAAGGATGTCCTCAAAGAAAACCCCAAGCTCAGGTGTAGTCAGCATTGTTTGCTCCGGGTAAGCAATAGGAGTCGGAATGGAAAGATCTATACCCGAAGCATTTATCTCGATGCCTCTTTCATGAAGCATGGCAAAATGTCCCTTCTTTTTGTTTTTAGGAGCTATGATGACCTCTCCTTTAAGTTGTCACACCCCGCTAAAACGGAAACACGGGGTAAGACAGTTCAAATTCACAGCAGTAGGAATATAAACACCAACCATACATTCATAAATAAAACATCAACGTTTACAGTTTAAAAGTTTATAATTCGACAACTTTGTCTTAACAAACAAATTACATCGAAATAAAAAGATACATATAAAATCTTGATTGGTATTCCACAAAACAACTTACTCTTGATCGGTTACCACTATTTTCCTGTAAAGCATGATAAAACGGAAGGGTCAACTACAAAGAGTTGGTGAGTTCACGGGTTTTCGAATGCACAAAAAATATTTTTATATGCAAGGTATATACATAGCGAAACGGATGATCGCATCAATATTAAACATTTCAATTTTTATGAGCAAATATGCAAATTACTTTTACACATGATATTTAATTATTGAGCCACTACTAAGCCTAAACGACATTCTACGCCCCACGAACTACCTCAGCGGTGGACCTAAAGTCCACATGTGTAGAGCATTCTTAATCGATAAAGTGCACCCCTACTTGCCAGTTACGTGGGTATGTCAACCAAATAGCGCTATCCACAAATATCATCGGCTCAAATAAACAGAGTTAAATAGTAGTGTAACACGGGGACTTCACATAACTCAACATATCATTTGTAAATTATCAATTTGCTCATCATAACAATTTATATAATTTTCATTCAATCATATAAATGAATTCACTTTCTTTTAATTCAACATGCTTTACACACCAAAATGCAATAAACATTTTAAAAGAGGGGCCGTGAATACTCACCTTTGTGCAAAGCTCCGCTACTCCGAAGCACGATATGATCCCCCACTCAAAGGCCTACCGATTCCCTAACAAAGAGAAATGCCCAAAAACCATCACTTATGGATCTAAAACTACTTAAGGAGGTGAATAAGTCTTAAGCTTATAAATGTCCACATGCATCCAACTTGATTGTCTATAGTCCAATTATACATAATGCACCTATGCTCGATAATATAGTAATTTATACCGTAAGTTGTGTTGTAAACCATCAAATGATCAATAATTGTTAAAATCAAGAAATTCCAGAATTTCACTTCTAGACAGAAACTTGTAGTACTCAAAATGATCAAAATGTAGAGACTTCCAAAATGACATAGCTTCCCATATTTTTATATGTGATATGGTACTGGGTTATGGTGATTGTGACCAAACTTGAAGGATTTTGGACATGTAAAAATGATTTAAATAATTTATGCAATGCAAAGGGTCACAACTGGCATGGCAGATTACACCATGTTAGTAACTAACTCATTTGAGGAGTTATACTCAGTATTTTCTAGAATTTCAAGTTGTATTCGAATCATAACTCATAAAGGAAACATTTGAGATAAGAATCACTGATTTTGAAGAACTTATGAATGAGATATGGCACTACAAAGTTGCATGCACAATTCTGTCATTAGTTGACAGATTGCACACTTAACTTTAATAAATTGGTTAATGCCTCAAAACTTCATATTTTTGGATGAAACTGGATTCATATGAATCCTAACTCATAATAGAAAGTTTTAGAAGAAGAATCATGCATTAAAGACAAATAACCAAGGAGATACTAACACACAAACTAGAGTTTAGCTGCTGGTGGTTTCACAGATTGCACACCTAAAGTATTTTAGGTGTTTGGAGAATCAAAACTCTATATTTTTAAATTATTCCACTTGCAAACTGAATATAACTGTTAAACCTCACTGTCAAAAGAAAAATCATCATTTTTCATTGAGTTTTGAAAGAGATATGGCCATTTGAAAATGCATGCACAAATCTGTCATTGGTTGACAGTTTGCACACTCATTTTGTTTCAATTAGTTGGAACCTCAAATCACCATATTGTGTAATGAAATCAGTTGCATTTGAAAGGTAACTCATTAAATTAACTTCCAGAAGAAAATTCAAGTAATTTGGATGAGTATTCAAAGAGTTATGGTCGTTCAAAGTAGGGGTTGCCTACTGTTGAAATTCCAGATGCACATGCATCTTGATATGAGCATTTATGGGGTCAAAACTCAATGTTTTTGAGTGAGACCACTTGGATTAGAACCCCAACTCACTAAATAAACTTGTAGAAAGAAGATTCATGATATTTGAGCATATTATTTGCAAGAAATGGACGATTTATGCAAATGCATAGAATCTGTCAGCACCAAAAGTCTCCATTGTTGTTCAAAAACACATAAAATCATTATTTTTACCCATTTTCTTGAGTTTTATTGTTTGGGTCATAGATTACCACCATTATATGAACATTTTTACATGTTTTTGGTGTGAAATCTCTCCATAAACTCAGAAAATTCAAAGGTTTAGAAGAAGAATGCTTATAATGCAAGAAATGTGGGTTTTTCACCCAAAAATGATAAGAAACTATGAAGATGATATTGTTACCTTGTTTTGATGATGAAATTGATGCAAGATCTTCAATAATGTTGCTATTTTGATGGGGTTTTGATGCTAATATGGATGGAAATGGAGAGGGAATGAGAGCTTCTTGAATATGACCCTTGGTTTTAGAGAGAGAGAGCTTGATTCAAATTTTGAATTGCAAAATGAAGTGTTTGGAGAAAAAAAAGTTATATATGGGGTAGGAGAGGGGGGGGGGGGGGGGGGGCATAAGGGGGGCCCAACCCAAGTTTTAATTTTTTTTTTATTTATTTATATAAATTAACCCCAAAATGTGAGATTTGAAGTCCAATTTCTCAATTTTGGACTTTTTCTCAACTTTGTTAGCTCATTTTGGTTAGTTTCTAATAAAGATAAAAGTTTTATAATGATAATACTAAAACTATATATTTTATATAAATTGGGTATAAATTAGAGCATTTGGCACTGTATTGGGCGTTTAAGACAGTTACGGGTCGGAACCGAACATTTTAAGCGACTACCAGAAATGCTAGGGATTTTTTGGCCATTCTAAACCAACTAACTCATATTCTTAAAATTAAACTATATAAACACTAATAAACTTAATAGAAGCTAACCTGAAAGCTTGAATTTGACAAATGTCATATAAGTCCTTGTTGACTAAGGTACATTTGATGTGTTTCAGTACATGTCACAAGAATATCATGCTCCTTTTGAATGTTGAGCATTTTAATGAAGAATTTTCTGAGAATGTTGAGTACCAACTCTTTGTACTTGCTCTTGCTATTTGAGATACACTTACCAACCTCCATCCATTCTGTTACTCCAAGAACTTCCAACCATTCAACTTCATAAACCTTTGAGAGAGTGTCGGCTCTCTTGAGGGTGACAAGTAACTTGGGAGAATTTTTGGTTGGAGGTTGGATGGTGGCACTAATAATTTTTGACTCATCCTTTCTTGTTTTCAATCTTCTTTTGAACCACTCCACCTCTTTAGTTTTCTTAGCTTCATCAACCATTTTCACAGCTCCAGATTTTTTCTTTATGTTCTCAAGCTCATTTTTCTGAGCTTGAAGTGCATCTGTTACCATGGCATGGGTGGCCTTGTCTTGAGCTAACTTGAGTACATTAGTCTGATCATACTCAAGCTGAGCTCTAATTGCTTCTTCTCTTTCTACTTCAGTCGAGATTACCCCAAGAGGGTCGGTAAGTAATGGAGCAGGCTGCAATCTCAGAGTGTCAGCTTCTGGACCTCTGTTTATTCTCTTTCTTTTCTTTTCTTCTTTCTGTTCTTCATAGGAAAGAGGTTTCTTTCCTTTAGCCTTTTCTTTTATTTTCTTCTCTTCTTCAGTTTCAAGGGCTGCTTTGGTGGCCTCAGTGACTTGAGGTATGGAACCAGTGGTGACCACATGAGGAGTCACCTCAGTGACCATAAGAGAGGTCACGTTGGTGACCGTGGTCATACCACCATCGGTGGTTGGGACGTCGGCGGCTGGAGGAGCGACGTCGGTGGCTGCGACGTCGGCGGCTGCTGGAGCGGCGATGGCTGGTGGAGCAGCATTGGTGGCTGTCTTGTTTTTCTCCCCCTCAGTGGTTGAACCCTTGAAACCCACTGAAGAGAGAAAGCTCTTGATTCTTTCAACATCAGAACTCACATCACCTATCTTCTTTTCAACCCTTTGAATAACAAATCTATCCTTATCCTGAAAGAAGGAATCACTAACATCAAGTTCAACCGTTGAAGAAGAGGTTGGAATCTTGTCAACCTTTGTGTGAAGATTGACAAGAGACTCCAGGATTGCCTTCTGATTGGTAAGGATAGAAGATATATCGGTGGCTTGCTGAGTGGAGGCACTTTGAAGATCTGTAATAGAAGAAAGCACAAAATCTTGGCTGGAGAGAAACCCTTGCTGAAGACCAAGGATATCCAAGTGCAGGAGATCTAAACATGTCATGAGAGTTGGGTGATCACCAACAACTCCTCAATGATAGATCTAAGATTAGAAGAAAGAGGAGCCATTCTTTCCATTTCTTTAGTTGCTTGATCTTTCAGAACTTCTACCCGGCGGATAGTGTCACGAGTGAAACTGGTGAAAGCGTTGATAAGATCATCTCCCTGTTGAGAAGACATGGGAGCATATGGTTGAGGCTTTGGTGGTTGATCATCTTCATCATCATTGAGGAAAAATCCACCAAACCTGTAGATTTTCTTGGGGCGGGGGGGATTTAGGAGATGTGGGGAAGACACGTGTAGCAGAGTGTCTATGAGGGGATTCCTCAATAATGGGTTCCTCCACAACCTTGTCATGTACGGGAGACGTACGTGGCCAAGATGTAGTGTCGGAAAGTAGAAAATCAGTAAAGTGGGATGCTCCATCAAATGCACCTGGTTGTGATGCACTCTCATGTGGACTGTGGAAAAGGAGGTGTGAGAGCTCAGGGGGTGGAGAAGAAGTACCTTGGATGGGAGACTCCAAGTCTTCTTCATCAACTAAGGAAAAAGTTGATGAATGAATAATAGGGATATCCTTTTGTACAACCATGTCCTTTTGAGAGGGCATGGAGGAGCTGGGATGGGTTAACTGCTCCTTGGGTCGAGTAGGAATATTTTCAACACTTACTAACTTTTGGGAGTCAGCAGGTGGCATGTGTGTTAAGACCCTTTGGTTACCCTTAGACTTCTTTGAGGAAGTCTTTGGGGGGCTTTTTGAGTGTCTCCGCTTTTGGGATTTCGGTGCTTGGGTAGAAGCAAAAGGTTCTTTTGGCTTCGTAGCATCGGTGGGTGCGGAGGTAGATGTGCCCGACGCCTTAGATCTCTTATGAGATTTGGGCACGTCAGTTACTCGGGGTGCAGTAGGAGTAGGAGTCATACCTGAGGGTCTCTGGAGTCGGGGTTCATTTTCATCCCAAGTGAGAGTTGCATTCCTTGCAAACTCAACCATAGATGGTCTAAGAGGATTGTCTGATGCCAAGACTCCCTTTTTCATTATTTGATTTCCCACTTGATGAAGAGGGAGATCATATATAATATCATCCCTTTTCTCAAGTTTGTCAGCCAACTTTGCATTAATAATTAGCGAGAAGAGGCGTTGGAAGGGTACCTGCGGACGTCGAAGAGTGGAGAACGATGATATCATTTCATTGAAGAAATAACTTGCAAAGTCTATTCTTCTTTGAAAGATCAGAGCATGAGCCAATTCTGTTACTTGTGAAGGTGACTGATCAGGACCACCTGTCTTCTTGCTCAAGCAAAGAATAAGGTGAGCAAATTGGAAGTTCCAAATGCTTCCCATATTCTTTCTGAGCAAAGTACCTGGACCCTTTGGTGTTCATTTCCAAGTGGAAATTGTTGGTCCCAATAAGGGTCTACAAGAGTTCAATCAAGAGAGAACAGTTTGTAGAAGAGGGGGGAGGGGGGTTGAATACAAACACACAGATTTTTGGTTTTTAAATGAGTTTATTAAGATAAACAAATTTACCGTTACAAGCGGAATTAGAACAAGTTAAAAACCTATTCTATTGTAACTAAGAAACACGAAGTATGATGCACAAGAAGATGAAAGAAAGAATTAAGAGGGTATAAGTTAGACAGAAGCATGCATTAAGATGAAGAAGATATCTTCATCTTATTTATACCCGTTTGTCTTTGAAACAAGACAAAAGGTATATGCCACGTGTCAAGCTTGGATAGGAAGCTTGTCCTTGTAATAAGACAACCATGCTTTTGGCCGAATATGAATAGTACCATATCAGATATGATGGGGACATAAGAGACAAGTCGTACGTCCTTTTCTGACATGGTTCTAGGTTTGACTTTTGTGCATCGAGGATAAGATCAATCTTTAATCTTGCAAAGGAAGCTTCATTTGATCGCTGATACTGAATCTTCAAGGATGAATCTTCAGTGTCGCTGAGGCTTCACAAGACTTCACACTTTGAGTAGACAATCGCTGCTATCGCTGAATCGCTTCAGTTCACTTAGCTGATTATCTCTTTCTACAGCTAGAGTCTTCGACTGTCGCTGAATGGTCTTCTGGTGTGATAACTGATCTTCAGGTCTTCAGTGATAAGCTCGTAGTTCCTTGATCTTCAGCGATCGCTGATAGCAATCAGCGTGTGCTATCGCTGAATTTGAACAGAAGCTTAACTATGGAATTTCACTAAGTATAGTAAAGGAATCATATTCAAATCACTGAGAGGAGTTATGATCAACAATCTCCCCCTATTTGATTATGATTAAACAACATAGGAAAATTGCTTTAAGAGACTAGTAAAGGACTTAGGAAATATTAAAGAAAAATTTTCTAAGTGCTAATCTGTAAAGTCTTTTTCAGCTAGTCTATTATCTGAATTGAGTTTCATTTATAAGGATATGAAAGCACAATTTTTTCAAGTAGATAAGCTTAAAGTACATTCACTGATTGAATTTTCAGAGTGAAAGATCAGTGAGTAAAAGATAGTGTAACGAAAATAGAACTCTTATGTTCATTGTCCCTTTTACTATTTTCAGGGATCTTTTCAGTACTAGGATGGAGTAACGTACTTTGAATTTCATTAATTATAATCTGAAGAATTACAGTGAAATGAAATTACAATTATAAAGGTAAAGTACTTGTACACTGAAGAAATATTACAAAGGAAGTAGAAAACTATGACTAGTCAGAGATATTCTCATTTCTTCTTTGTAGCTCATTCTCATAAAGCATCTTCTGTCGATTCATCAGAGGAGTATCTGACCAGCAGCGCCAAAGCATAATCTTTATGAGAGAGGATGCGGCCTTATGAATTTCTTGGTTTCTGAAGAGTCCTAAGAATCCTTCATTATCCAAGAATATCATACCAGGTTCAGGCAGTGAGATGATTTCGTCTTCTGCATATCTTCGGTCTTAAGGGAGAGAGGTACAAAGCATTGATATATCAGGGAGCTCAAGATGACCAAGAATGCTTTGATAATCAAACTTAGTTTCATGCTCATTTCTGGCACTTGAACTTCCTTCAGCGTTTGATCTTTTCTTTTTGGAAGATTCAGGGAGAGGGGGAACTTGCACATGTTGTCACATTCTTTGCAGCAACTGATTCAGCACACTGTCCACCACGTCCTTGAATTTGGATTTAGAACTCTGAGTGGCATCTCTGATTTCTAGCCATTCAGTGTATCCATAAATTCCTAAGAATTTGGCTTCTTCTCTCTCTGTCTTGTTCGTCCTTGTCATTCTTACATATACCTTTGGACCACCTCTGTTGGAGTGTCGCCCTTGGATAGTTGCATGAATGATTTTGGCTTCAGATCTTCGAAATTTCAGCCTGTCAGTGCACCAGTCGAGCTCTTTGTCTTTCTGCTTAGTGGCTTCAGAGGTCAGTGCACTTAGGATCTTCTGTTGAGCGAGAATTGGATCTACATTTATGTGCTCTTGTGCAAGTTCTTTTTGTACTAGAGCTTCAGCGACCCTTTCACTCTTTTTCAATTGTTCTTGACTCGCCTTATCTCTTGCAGAGTCTTCTCTGAGCAATTTTCTTGCTAAAGCAAGATCATTCTCAGTTTTCTTGATTTCCTCATTCCCAGGCGACGCCTGGGAATGAGGCCTTCTTCTTCTTCAGAGTCAGTTTCAATTATGTACATAAACTGCTCTTTAGAGGAAGGTTCCGTCCTTGAAGTTGAGTCCTTTGGGGGACGGGGATCACTGAGGGAAGGAGAGGAGGAAAAAGTATTGTCAAAGGGAGTTTTTGTGGGTGATGAGGAGTTTATGGGAGTTTCAGGAAGAGGTGCAGAGAAAGGGATAAGAGGAAGAGATACCTCAATTGTGGTCTCCCCCTCAGATATAGGGATAGTGGCATCCAGATATAGGGATACCTCAATTGCCTGAGGGACCGGGTTGTTCCTGAGAAGGTTGCGGTCCGTCCCCCAAGGGCTCTTGATGAGCGACACCAGGTCTTGACAGTCTGAAGTGCTCTAGTGCACTTCCAATGTCGTCATCATCTTCATCATCATCCATCCCCCCATAGTGAGAGATAGGTTCTTCATCATCTTCTTCATCATCCTCATCTTCTTCTTCATCATCTTCATCCGCAGCCTGACCTTCAGGCCGCTGAATGTAAGGAGAGGTTCTCTCTTCAGGGAACCTCTTATTATGTTCAGAGATTAGCTCATCAGCGAACTCTTTGGCACATCTCTCCCCCTCAATGTTATCAGGAGGTAGACAATGCACCATCAGAGTGCGAACGTTTGTCTGAACGTCCTTCAGCTTCTCCTCATTTCCTAGAAGCACGGTCCGATCAGCAACGTCGAAAGAAGAGGAACTTGCCTTAGAGAGCTTTGTGAGCATCTGTATATCATGTCGGACTGAGTCTTTTGAATAGACTCAAGGACTGTTGCTTGAGCATCGACCTTCTTCTCCAAGCTAGTCAGGGTCTGATGGAAGGCCCTGTTAGCTTCCTTGAGACTGAAAACGTCAGAGATCAGGTTGCTGACATTTGTCTTGATCGCTGGGGTACCAATGATTCGTCTGAAGATCAGCTCCGCAGACGTCTGAAGATTGTCCACCCTAGCCCTTGTGAGAGCACATTCTTTGACTAGATAGTCAATTGCAGGGAATGTGGGGTTGGGAAGGACAATTGGAGGCAGGTCGACGACCGTAGGAAGCTTGGGAGCAGCCTTCTTTTGCTTAATCTCCCTAAGCTTTGCAGCAGTGGGATGGCCCTGAGGAGATTTTCCCTTCTCCTTGCTGATGGCAGGAGCGCTGGTGGTGGTGGTTGTCGTCGCTGAAGTAGGAATGGAAGCGACACCTGATGATGACATAGAAAAAGATGCCAAATACACATCCGGATTAGAAGATGGATGAAAAGTTTTATATTTCTCCCTGAGAATATCTTGAGGATTACTCTTAGGGACTACAGTTGTAAAGGTAGTGTCTTGAGGATCACTGACCAGTGTCTTAGAGTCTCTGAGAGAGAGATTTTGAGGTCCTTTAAATTTGGCCTTCCAAAACTCAGATTGCCTAAACAATAATGAGGTTTGGACTGCGTGCATTTCAACATTATCAGGGATAGGAACAACTATCGCTGAGTCATTTGCTGAGGTGAGGACCAAAGAAGAGGAGATAGAAGTAGAATAGAAGGCAGTGGAAGTAGTACCTGATCCCGGCTTCGGCGGGCGGCTATTACACCCTCAGTGACCGGAGTCCCTGAAGATGGAGGTAGTGCTGATGAAGCGACAACGGATGTAAAGACCGTTGAAGTGGTTGTGGCTGCAGTTGGTGTTGGTAGAACACCGAAATCAGAGAGGGTGGTCTTTTGAGAGACCGGCTTCTTTGGCTTCTTTGCTTTGGTTGCGATGGTCTTTTTATGACCATCGGTTGGTTGCTTCCTCTTAACAGCGGCAGCAGTGTCTGGGTTGCTCGCTGTTGGGTTGGACAGCGAGGTGGACACTGGAAGAGGAGCTCCGACCACTTGCAGCATTTAAGGAGTGAAAGGAGCATCACCTGGACGTTCCTCAATGTCCAGAGATTTCTTCCCTACGACAGAGAAGGAGTGATCACAGACCTTCGGGTATTCTTCTCCGAAGGCAACTTCCATAATAGTTGCAAAGAAGCTAGGGTAGGGGATGACGGGATGTCTGGTGGCGGCGTTGATATGACTGACCATGTCGCTGAAGATGTAGTCAGCGTAGTTGAGGTTGTGGCCTGTGCAGAGAGAGTATGCCAAGTCTTGAAAGTGTTTGCTCGCTTGATTATGCGAGCCTATCTTCGACCCAAGGCATTAAATCACCTGAGTGAAGATATACTGCCAACGAGCAGGCAGTCTTTTCTTCTCGAGCTTTGAACCCACTGTCTTCAGAGAGGGGTTCTCCAAAACATAGCCAATTGAATCCAAAAATGCATCGATTTGCATTTTGGTAGGTTCAGCGCCCCATTGCTGATTCTTAGCTCGTAGAGGGAGACGAAGAGCCTTCCTGATGAACCCAGCGGTGAAAGAGAAAAATCCAAGATCTGGAATCTTGTACCCAATGGCAGGGAGCACAGTGCCCTTATCAGTCGTCAGCGTGGTATAGTGAGCTGTGTACCAGAGAGCTTGGAGATGAGAGGAGATGCCCACCGGGTTGTGGACGAATGCATACATCAGAGGGCATGCTTTGATGAAGGTAGCTCCTTCAGAGAATTGGGGGCGATCTGCAGGGATTTCTACCAACGCTATGTAGTTGCAGGACTTGAAGACTGCTCTTTCCAGAGGGAAGTGACAAGTTGGTGCAGCGACCAGAGTCATGTCTTCAGCAGCAGAGGATGTTGCAGCAGTTTTACTTGCAGATGTCATTGCTGTGGGAAAGATAGGAACACCAAAGAGGTAAATCATGGTTTTATACATTAATGTATAAACCAGAGTTTGGTATAAAGAATACCAAATGTAAGATCAAAGAAAACAAATATTTTGATACACAATATCAAAATGTTTGTTATAAACAATAATAAAAAGCTAAGGTAAATGGATTATAGTTTTTAAGAAAAAAAAAATTGTTCTAAGGAAAGAACTTAGAACAGGGTTTTTATAGAAAAAAACTTTTTTATTTTTTGATCCAGATTATCTTTATTTTTACTTTTAGAGTGTTAAGGAGAAGAAAGTTGAAACAAGATGTTTCCAGTCATAATATAAGGTTTAGATCAAACCGTAGTTGAGTTCTTAGGGTAAAAACACACACAAGCGTGTTCTTGAGAAACTTTGAAGATTCGAAGAATTTCTTTTGCCTTGAGAATAGTTATGAAAGCGGAAGGAGCAAAGTAAGGCAAAAAGAATGCTTAAATAGCAAGAGGAGAGAGAAAGAAAGGAGTGTTAAATGACGGTTTTAGCTTTTTGAAAAAGAAATGATGACCTGGCGCATGTTCCAAGAAAGGAGTTGGAATGGAAACGTCGCGGTCTGTCGTGTGTCAGAAAAAGGTCTGACGTGTCCTTTTCTTTATTTTTAAAAGATTATAATGATAATTATCCATAAGGAAGGTTTATCATTAATAGTTTTAGAAAAATCTTCATCACTAATAATAAAGGATTTTCAGTGATGAGTTTTAATTTTAAGAGAGACATTCTTTGATGAGAGAAGATATCAAAGAGTGTTTAAAGATTAGAAGATAATACCTGAGGAGATGGCCTAGATATCGCTGAATCAGAGTTCAGAGAATGGAAAGTTTGAAAGCTTTATTTGTAATTCTTTGTTGGTCACTGATTAATAATTTATTCAGCGTTCAACATACCAAGTTCGCTGATGAGTAGATTGAATCTAGTTTCATCAAGAGGCTTGGTGAAAAGATCAGCGAGCTGATATTCAGTAGGAACAAAATGGAGCTCAACTTCACCATTCATCACATGATCTCTGATAAAGTGATATCAGATCTCAATGTGCTTGGTTTTGGAGTGAAGTACAGGGTTGTTGGCAATTGCAATAGCACTTGTACTATCACAATAGATAGGAATTTTAGAGAGCTTGAGATTGTAGTCTCTTAGTTGATTTCTCATCCAAAGGATTTGAGCACAACAACTACCAGCGGCTACATACTCAGCTTCAGCGGTGGAAGTGGACACTGAGTTTTGCTTTTTACTTGTCCAACTTATTAACTTTCCACCTAGTAGTTGACACCCACCAGTAGTGCTCTTTCTGTCTATCTTACAACCTGCAAAGTCACTATCAGAGTAACCAATAAGATCAAATCCTGAGCCTTTGGGATACCAGAGACCAAGATTTGGAGTTCCTTTCAAATATCTGAAGATTCGCTTTACAGCGATTAGATGAGATTCCTTCGGTTCAGCTTGATACCGAACACAGAGACAGGTAGCGTACATGATGTCTGGTCTACTCGCTGTAAGATATAGCAGAGACCCAATCATTCCTCGATAGGCAGTGACATTTACTGGTTTCCCATTGGGATCCTTGTTTAATGTCAGAGGAGGCGCCATGGGAGTCTTCATAGCTGAGCATTGATTCATGTCGAATTTGTTCAGCATGTCTTTAACATATTTGCTTTGACAAATAAAGATTCCTTTGTCAGATTGCTTAATCTGCAAATCTAGAAAATATGTTAGTTCACCCATCATACTCATTTTATATTGTTTTTGCATTCTTGCAGAGAAACGAGTGCAAAGTTTGGGTCTTGTGGAACCAAAGATAATGTCATCAACATATATCTGAGCGAGAATAGTATGACCTTTGTATTTTCTTAAAACTAGAGTTCGATCAGTTTTTCCACGAACAAATTTTTCTTTAAGAAGGAATTTATAAAGGGTATCATACCAAGCTCTAGGAGCTTGCTTTAACCCGTAAAGAGCTTTTTTAATTTTAAAAACATAACCAGGATGGTTAGGGTCTGAGAAACCAGGGGGTTGTTCAACATAAACTTCCTTGCTGAGTTTTCCATTTAGAAAAGCACTTTTAGCGTCCATTTGAAAAACTTTGAAGTCTTTATGGGCAGCATAAGCTAAAAAGAGTCTTATGGCTTCTAAATGAGCAACAGGTGCAAAGGTTTCATCATAGTCAATTCCTTCTTCCTGTTTATAACCTTGAGCAACAAGTCTAGCCTTATTGCGAATTATAGTCCCGTTTTCATCTAGCTTATTTCTGAAAACCCATTTGGTTCCTATGACAGTTTTACCAGAGGGTCTAGGAACAAGATTCCAAACTTTATTTCTACGAAATTCAGTAAGTTCTTCTTGCATAGCTGAAACCCAGCTGGGATCAGAGATAGCTTGATCTATCTTCTTAGGTTGAGAGAGAGATATGAAGTTAACACTGCTCTGATACCACTTGTTGGTCCCAATAAGGGTCTACAAGAGTTCAATCAAGAGAGAACAGTTTGTAGAAGGGGGGGGGGTTGAATACAAACACACAAATTTTTGGTTTTTAAATGAGTTTATTAAGATAAACAAATTTACCGTTACAAGCGGAATTAGAACAAGTTAAAAACCTATTCTATTGTAACTAAGAAACACGAAGTATGATGCACAAGAAGATGAAAGAAAGAATTAAGAGGGTATAAGTTAAACAGAAGCATGCATTAAGATGAAGAAGATATCTTCATCTTATTTATACCCATTTGTCTTTGAAACAAGACAAAAGGTATATGCCACGTGTCAAGCTTGGATAGGAAGCTTGTCCTTGTTAATAAGACAACCATGCTTTTGGCCGAATATGAATAGTACCATATCAGATATGATGGGACATATGAGACAAGTCGTACGTCCTTTTCTGACATGGTTTTAGGTTTGACTTTTGTGCATCGAGGATAAGATCAATCTTTAATCTTGCAAAGGAAGCTTCATTTGATCGCTGATACTGAATCTTCAAGGATGAATCTTCAGTGTCGCTGAGGCTTCACAAGACTTCACACTTTGAGTAGACAATCGCTTCTATCGCTGAACCGCTTCAGTTCACTTAGCTGATTATCTCTTTCTTCAGCTAGAGTTTTCGACTGTCGGTGAATGGTCTTCTAGTGTGATAACTGATCTTCAGGTCTTTAGTGATAAGCTCGTAGTTCCTTGATCTTCAGCGATCGCTGATAGCAATCAGCGTGTGCTATCGCTGAATTTGAACAGAAGCTTAACTATGGAATTTCACTAAGTATAGTAAAGGAATCATATTTAAATCACTGAGAGGAGTTATGATCAACAGAAATGTCTCATAAGAATCATAAGATGGAAGCCTAAGAATTTTACGAACATCTTCAACATCGAAGACCACATCATTTTCATCATTGCTAAGAACAGATGCCAAAATTTGATCTGATGAAGCATCAAATGTGCAAGTTAACCAAAAGTTTCTTATAAGAAACTTACTCATCTTTGGCTTAGCTGTAAGTGCATATTGGAGAGGACACCTTTGAAGGAACCAACATACATCATTGTACTCAGGATGAGCTTTGTTAGTTCCAATACGTCCATAATAGTTTCATGCAGGAAATGAGAGAGATCCAAAAGTGAGAGTTTGATCTTCTGAGGATTTTGATGGAGAGGTCATTGAAGCGTTGAGAGAGTTGCAGGTTTTCTTTGGATTTTGAGAGGGAAAGATGATGAAGATTATGGGTGCGTGAAAGAAGAAGAAGGAAGTGGGGGAAACGGTTATATATGAGAGGGAATTTCAATTTTCAAAATCAATGATGACCTGAGGTGATTGAAAGGTCAGAATTCTAAGGGTTTAGGCTGAAATCGGCGCATGCTTCTGACATTAATGACGTTGATGATGTCATTATGGATAAGTTCAATGAATCTTATTCACCAAGATTGGTAAACCAAGGGTTATCTTTAAAGGGTTAAAGAATTTGAAGGGTTTTTAGAGGTTACCTCAGTGAGAGTATGACGTTGGTGGTTAGGTGTACGACGTCGGTGGATACAATGAAAAAGGAGGTTGACGTCGGTGGTTCAACGTCGATAGCTTGGGGAAGAGAGAAACAATCGTCGATGGCTAGTGAAAGAGACAACGTCGGTTGCTAGAGAGACAACCATCGGTGGCTAGTGAAAGAGACAACGTCGGAAAGTGACGTCGGTGGATGACGTCAGTGGATGACGTCGGTGGCTAGTGGTGTTAACGTCGGTGGCTAGGGCAATGGTGGATCACCGCGGATGACGTCAGCGGATGGTGACGGTGACCGTCGGTGGGTGGATCGATGGTGAGATGTCGGTGGCTCAAAGTACGGTGGATGGATAGTGACCGTCGGCGGATGGGGTTGCTTGGTGGGTCGTCGGAAAGTGGTGACGTCGATGGACGAATGACGGTCGTCGGTGGAAGGGTGGTCTCGGCATCGTCGTTGGATGGCCACGGTGGCTTGAGTTTGTGTATGGTTTTAGGGTTTTGGTTTTATGAGAGAGAGACTTGAGACCTGGCTTACCGATGATTTATATTATTATTATTATTTTATTTAATTATATAAGACATATATTTATATAAATATATAACACATATATATATATAATATACATAAATGTATATAATATATACATACATATAATATATATATATATATATATATGTTAGTCTATATTTATCATACCTAATTCACCGATGAGGAACTTGAACCTCGCTTCATCAAGGGGCTTTGTGAACAGATCAGCTAATTGATAATCAGTGGAAATAAGATGAAGTTCCACATCACCTTTAGAGACATGATCTCTTATAAAGTGATACCTAATATCAATGTGCTTAGATTTTGAATGAAGCACCGGATTGTTGGCAATGGTTATTGCACTTGAGTTGTCACACAATATTGGGATTTTTGAGAAAATCTGATTATAATCACACAGCTGATTTTTCATCCACAATATTTGTGCACAACAACTTCCAATAGCCACATACTCTGCTTCAGATGTAGAAGTGGACACCGAGTAATTGGCAATTGTACTTTTTCTATCTATTTTTGAACCTGCAAAATCAGAATCAGAGTACCCGATGAGATCGAAACCTGAGTCTTTGGGATACCAAAGACCCAGATTTATGGTACCTTTCAAATACCGAAAAATCCTTTTCATAGTAGCAAGATGTGATTCCTTAGGATTTGCTTGATATCGAGCACACAGACAAGTAGCAAACATAATATCAGGTCTACCTGTTGTAAGATAAAGAAGAGATCCTATCATGCCTCTATAATTTGTAATATTAACAGAAACACCATCAGGATCAGAATAGAGTCTAAGAGGAGGAGCCATAGGAGTTTTCATGTATTTACTTTAATTAATGAAAATACCTTCTAGAGACTGTTTTACTTGCAAACCAAGAAAGAAGGTTACCCTCCCATCATGCTCATTTCATACTTTTTTTTGCATAAGGGAGCTAAACTCATCACACAAGGATTCATCGGTGGCTCCAAAAATAATATCATCAACATAAATTTGACCAAGAATGATATTACCTTGTGATTTCTTGAAGAAGAGAGTGTTGTCAACTTTGCCTCGTATATACTTATTTTTAAGAAGATAATCTGAGAGAGTATCATACCAGGCACGAGGAACTTGCTTCAGTCCATACAGAGCTTTATCTAGGCGATACACATGATATGGATGGACTGGATCTTCAAACCCAGGTGGTTGCTTCACATACACTTCTTCAGTTAGTTCAGCATTCAGGAAGGCACTTTTGACATCAATTTGGAATACCCGAAAATTATTGTAAGCTGCATGGGCAAGGAATATTCGGGTAGCTTCCAATCTGGCAACTGGAGCAAAAGTTTCATCATAATCAATTCCTTCCTCTTGTCGACATCCTTGAGCAACCAACCTTGCTTTATTCCTTATGACAGTTCCTTCTTCATCCATCTTGTTTCGAAACACCCACTTTGTTCCAATAATGGTTTTGTTAGATGGACGAAGAACTAACTTCCAGACTTTGTTTCTCTCAAATTGTGAGAGTTCTTCTTGCATGGCAATTACTCAGCTAGGATCAGTTAGGGCTTCATTTATCATCTTAGGCTCAACAATAGAAACAAAGTTGACGTAAAAGCACAGGTTGCTTATGCATCTTCTTGTTTTTACACCAACTTGAGGATCACCTATGATTTGATCTATTGGATGATCCATGGTCCACTTTAGTGCAGGAGGCAAGGGAGGAGGTAGAGATGAGGATGAGGTAGGAATTTGAGATGGTGAGGGTAGGTTAGAGGGAGATATGGTGTTTTGGTGGGTAAGATCTCCTGTAGAGTTAGTTTCAGGAGGTGGAGAAGAAAGAGAGGGTTCTGGAGATAAGGTGGTGTTTATGGGAAGCTGAGAAGGGTTGTTATCTTGTTGACCTGAAGGATTGAGTTGAGAGTAAGATGGAATTTCACCAACACATGAGTTTATCCATAGATTTAGTTCTTCTTCATTACATGATAATGAGGATGTTTCAAACTCATCAAACTTCACATGCATAGATTCATCTATGCATTGTCTTCTCAGGTTGTAGATTCTGAAGGCTCTTGAGGAGAGAGAGTAGCCCATGAAAATTCCATCATCAGACTTTGGATCAAATTTTCCAAGTTGTTCCCTGTCATTTAGCATGTGACAAACACAACCAAATACATGGAAGAAGTCAACTGCAGGTTTCCTACCATGGAAAACTTCATAAGGAGTCTTGTCATGCCTTTTGACTATGATTGACCTATTTTGAGTAAAGCATGTGGTGTTAACTAGTTCAGCCCAAAAAAAAGGTTGGCAACTTGGATTCACTCAGCATTGATCTTGCAGCTTCACACCGCGTTCGATTCTTTCTTTCAACAACACTATTTTGTTGAGGAGTACGTACAGCAGAGAAGTTCTGAGAGATTCCTTTTAGGTCAAAGAAATCTTCCAGAGCAACATTTTTGAATTCTGTGTCATTATCACTTCTGATAGACTTCACCAGTTTTCCATTCATATTTTCAATCTTTCTAGTAAACCTGATGATTTCTTCAGCAGCATCACTTTTGTGTTTTAAAAAGAACACTCAAGTATATCTAGAGAACTCATCAAAAATTACTAGCATATACTTTTTACCACCTAGACTAGATGTGATTACTGGACCACACAGATCCATGTGAAGCATTTGAAGAGGTTGAAAGATAGATGAGCATTGTTTTGTTTTAAAGGAAGTTCTGGTGAGTTTTCCTTTTTCACATGCTCCATACAGCTTTTCTTTTTCAAAAACTATTTTTGGCATTCCAACAACCAGCTCTTTGATGGAAAGTTTGTTCAAGGTTTTAAAGTTTAGATGAGAGAACCTTTTATGCCACAGCCAACTTTGTTTGGCTAGTTCTTGAGAGAGGAGACACACAGCTTCTCCAATTTCACTTTCCTTCATGTTGATTATGTATACATCGTTCAGTCGGGTTCCTGCTAGTCCAATCTTATTCTGAACATCAAAGACCAAGCACACACACAGCTGAAACATGACCTTATAACCCAAATCACATATTTGGCTGATGCTTAGAAGATTGTACATTAGCCCTTCAACATGAGCTACTTTAGAGAAAGTGATGGTTCCATTTGATATGGTACCATATCCTTTGGTGACTCCTTTTCCATTTCCTCCAAAGGAAACAGTGGGTCCCTTTTCTTTTGAGAAGTTAGAGAAAAGAAGTTTGTTTTCGGTCATGTGTCTTGAACAACCGCTGTCCATGTACCATATATGATCTTTGTTTGGTACCTGCACCGAAAAACAAATTTAGACTTTTGGTACCCATTTTGAGGTGGGTCCTTTGGGATTAGAAGGCATTATATTTCTGCGAAGATCCAAATCTTTTGGGCAATTTTTAGCAAGATGAATAGTATTGCCACAATTGTAGCACTTCTTTAAAGAAAAGGCCCTTTTAAAATCATATCATCAAAACTTTGAACAGAAGTTGATGACTGAGAAGAGGAGGGTTGACCGACACCTGGTCTTGGCCCAAGAATGCCTTTACCAGGATTTCTTGATTTCTTCAAGTTTACTGATCGAGGAATAAGATCAATAACTATTTGAGATTTCCTTTTAGATGAAAATTTTGATTTAGAAAAAATTTTCTTTTGAGGAGAAAATCTTTTTGGAGAAGGATACTCAGGAACATTTGACGGCTCATGGGAGTACTTTGACTCATGAAGACTTAGAGAATTTAAAAGTCTTTGAATAGGTTTGGGAGAAGAAGAGGAGCTTGGAAGAGTTGAAACTTTTTAAGACTCAGGAGAGGATGCTTTAACAAAGACTCCAAACTTTTTGGCATTGGACTCTACTTTTAGCATGTCTAGCAAATCTATTGAATGGACAGAAGTAGAATCCTCAGATGAGTAATCTAAAAGATCATCATCGTCCTCGGAGAAGAAACCAGCAATAAAGCCTTGACACTCAGATGATGGAAGTGGAAGGTTGGAAGGTTGAGGATCATCTTTTCCATATCCAAGACCAGACTTGTCCTTACAAGAGATTTGATCTAGAAGAATCTTTTCTAGATTTTTAGAAGATTTAGTCCTCTTAGAACGAACCTCCTGTTCATTTTCAAGAGTATTGGATATCTTTGTTTTCTCTTCAGAAAGGTTGTCATTTAAATATCTTAGGTTTTCTAGATCAGCTTTCATTTTGTCAAAGTCCTTGAGTTTAGAAAAGCAGGATATAAGTTGATCATTTAAACATTTAATATGCATGTCAGCCTTTTTTCTTTTGATCCTTTAAATTTCAAAAGTCAATAGTTAAAGAATCAAAGGCATCAACCTTTTGATCATCAGAGAGGGAGGTAAAGGGGTGTACCTGGGGCTTTGTTCCTGAAGCAGATCCCTCAGCAGAGAAGAGAGCAGTGTAGAGTGACTTTTCCATGTCTTCCAACTCATCAATTTTGGCCATGAGGCACTTTGTGACATATTCACTCTCACTCTCAGAAGTTTGTCATCCTCCTAGTAACGAGCCTCAACAATCAAAGTTTTACCTTTACTTTGGTTTCTTTCTTTTTCCTCTTATATTTAGCTTTGTATTTCTTATATCTAGATGTTTCTTTTGATTCAGGATTTTCCTTAGAAGAGTGGCTATTTCTCTCTTCAGGCTTCCTAGAAGCTGATTTAGAGAAGTCATGGCCATAAGAAGAAGAAGATTTGAGATTAGAGGAGGCTTTTGATCTACACTCAGAAGCAAAGTGACCCTTCTTTCCACAATTGAAGCATTCTTCATTTGCTTTATCAGAAGAGGGTTTTTGAGAAAAAGGTTTTCTATGAAATTTAGAGCGGTTTGAAGAAAATCTTTTATTCTTAAGGTTTCCAGCAATCATTGCCATACTATCAGAAAGTATGTCAATGGCTGATTCTTCTCCCTCATCATCAGCAGCATTATAGTATGCATCTGATAGGTGAGAAGAGTCTTCAATAATATCGTTTTCAGATTCAGAAGAAGGATAGGTGATTCTAGGAACACAAGAAGAAGATTTTGAATCACCTATTAAAGCAACAGAAGAAGATTTGATATCTTTTATAAGAGATTTTCTCTGGTTCTTGGTTTGTTCATAATGGAGAAGAGTTCCATAGAGAGCAGTTAAAGGCATTATTTCTAAGTCCTTGGTTTGCTTAATGCAAGTACATATGGTTTCCCAGAAGTCTGGGAGGCAATCCATAAACTTGTAGAGAACTTCTTCATTATCATAAACTCGTCCAAGAACTTTAAGATCATTGAGAAGATAGTTAAAACGATTAAAGTAGGTAGAGAGAGATTCTCCTTTTTCATGGGAGAAAAGTTCATACTTTCTAACAAGACAGATCCTTTTAGATTTCTTAACTTCTTTGGTGCCTTCATATAAGACACTCAAAGTGTCCCACATTTCTTTTGCAGTGGAGAGGTTTAGAAGAGAGTGATACACTTCATCAGGAAGAGATACAACAAGAGCATATTTGACTTTAGTGTCTAGAGCAACTAGGCGTTTATCATCTTCACCAAATTTGTTTGAAGTTTTGATGATATATCTGCCAGTTTTATCACTCCTTTCATCATCTGACTCTATATCTTTTCCTTCAGCGTCTTTTTGCAGGCCAAAGCGAGCCCATATTTTAGGAACAATAGGTCCCTCACTGAGAATGTTGGGATACCTGCTATCGATCCCTTCCAAGAATAGTAGCATGCGATTTTTCCATAACACAAAGTTACTTGGGTTGAACCTTGGAGGTTTGGCCAAGGATCCTAAATCATATGTACTACTGGAGGAGGTCTGCAAAGTAACATCAACATTTGAAGTAGTAGCCATCACAGATCTGGTTTATTGAATTAAACCAACTGCTCTGATACCACTTGTTATCCCCAAAGGGAGATGGCTAAGCATGTGAGGGTTTGTAGAAGGAGGGGGGTTGAATACAAACACACAGAATATACTCTTTTTAAATTTTTTAATATAAATATTAAAAAATTACACACAGAAGTTTGTTGAGGAAAAGAATAGACACACTATTCTAACAAACTAAACACACAGATAACAGTAATTAACTTATACACTAAGGAAGTTAAAACAAGACTGTTAGAACACACAGGATTGTCGGAGTCAAATAAATAATCACTTTGAAGATTTGTTGAAAGCGTGAGATTTATGGGAAGGACTTCATCTCCTTTTATAGTGCCCATGCATGGGACTTCATCTCCTTTCATTAAGTGTTGAAAGTGTACATCCTTGTATTTGTGACTTGATATCACAGCCTTAAAAATGATACCTGCAATTTCGGTGACCAAGATGATAGTGTCGGTGACCATGAGTACAAACTTGATGACCTCATCTTGTATTGATGACTCAACACTTGACATAAAAGTGTACCATCGGTGACCCACTATATTGGTGACCCAATCTTGACTTTGGCAATTTGATCTGAATATTGAAGTTAGTTGGTACATCCAAAATTTCCACTTTTTTGATTTACAACCCTTGATTGGATAGTCTTTGATTTTCCAAACCTTGAAGCATATTTCAGACCTTCAAAAGAACCTATAAAAAATCAATCATACAAAGGAAGGTGGTTCATCACCAAATCATCGGTGACCCAACAGTAAGTAAAAATTAAACTCTAGGCTTTTGTTTTCTTAATATGATTTATTGACTTTACATAATATGTTGACAATCTCCCCCTTCGGATTCGAGGTCTCAAAACAATAATAATCAAAGATCTTTAAAAACTTTGTCTTCAACTAAACTTTAAATTTAACAATCTCCTCCAAATCACAAGTCTTTAAAGAACTTCCCACTATGAAGACGAACAAACATTATCAATCTTTGCATAACAATCTTTTCACAACAAATAGACTCAAATCAGAAACTTCACCATGAACTTATCTTCAGTTTTCATAATTCTCTTTTGTGTAGTCAACAGTCAATAAATATATTTCATGAAACTTCACCATGAAGCTTTGACACTAAATGTACTAAGCTCAACACCTATATTTCATGAAAGAATCATTTTTCAAACATTTTCAAACTTCAAACAACTTTAATCTGAATCTTTTACTCTTTGGCTCAATCTAAAATCTTTGAATCTAACGACTTTTCAACCTTATAATCAACAGATTTACATTCAAACCTTTTAAACATATTAATACTTCGTTAAACTCTATCAGCTCTAATTTCTCCCCATCAACATTAGCATTAAGTCCTTGAATATCTCTTTGCATGTGCCTTTTTTTTCATTTCTTTGCATGTGACTTCATGTGTTTGTATGTGCCTTTGATATATAATTTCTTCCCCTCATTATGATTAGGAGCATCCTGAGAATCATGAACGATTAAAGAGTAAATCATTTTAGTTATTGTTGAGTATACTTAGATAGCTTCAAAAAGAGATTGGGTTCTGAAGCTCAACAGTTCAGATCTTCTGAGGTAACACCCGTAAAAAATGGGAGTTAATTTAAACAGAATAAAATGCGGAATAACTTCAACAAAATAAACATCACGCATAAAGATGGTGAGAAAGTTAGTGAGTTTACTACTTCAAGGGGATACTAGACGACAACCTATTAATCTATACAATTGTAAAATACAAATTAAGTTTAGGTGTCTCTAAATCCTCAAAATACACTTCTATGTATGTTAGACCTCATTTCAGAAGAAGTATGAATCAGAATTATGCAAGTACATGCGCCCCTGATGATGTGGCAGACATATCTTCAGAGTTATTCACTTAGCTTACGTGTCAAGATGTAATAGACTAGATAGTTGACTTTCCTTATTGTAATCGTATAAATAGCTCAGTTATCATTTGTAAAATTGTGCGTACTGTTATTATTGTTAAGGTAATTCAATATTGATTAACGATTGTTCTTCAATTCTGTTCTTATTAATATTACTGTTTATTATTGATCTGTTTGCTTCTGCTCATACTTACTTGTTTGATCTATCGATTAATTGTTAGAAAAGGGATCTGGGTTCCAACAATTGGTATCAGAGCATGATAATCAATCTATTGATTATTAGATCTCTTCCATTTGGAGAAATCACTCTTCTATTTACAGTATTTTTCAGTTTTAAGCCCTTGTTCTTCATTCTACCCTGTTTTACGAGATTTTGTTAATTTCATAACAGTCTTCTCTAAATCTGTGGTAATTTTTGCTTAAACCTGAGATTAGTAAGAATGTTGTCTTATTTCGATCAATTTGAAATTTATTTGCTCCAAATTTCAACGAATCTTCAGTTCAAATCCCTGTTTATGATAATATGGCTAATTCTAATCTGAATGCTGCATATACTTCTGGTTCTCTGACCAAATCTCCTACTCTAATACGTGATGAATATCCACAATGCAGGATCCGTATGATCAACTTCTATGAAGGACTGGATATAGAACTTTACCCTATTGTTCAAAATGGTCCGTTCGTTCCAATGACTACTATTTCGAGGGTTCCTGCTACTGCGGTTACTGATGAGATCCCGGCAAGGCATGTTCCAAAATCAAGGGATAGTTGGACTGATGCAGAGAAGGCAAAGGTGGAATTGGCCTGAAAGTCAAAGAGTCTCTTAATCATGGATTCTTGTGATACTGCCAAAGAGCTATGGGATCAGCTGGAAAACATTCTGGAAAGAGGTGCAAAAATGAAGAAAATCAGAAGAGCCCAAGCTCTGAACGAGTATAACAGTTTCCAGGCTATTCCTGAAGAGTCTCTGGAACAGACTTTTCATAGATTTAACACTCTGATAAATCTATGCAAAAGATGTGATATCATCAGATCTAAGGAAAGCAATAACATCCTATTCCTCAAACGATTAAATCCAGAATGGTCAAATCTCTCGATGTCTCTGCAAGCCAATCAGGATCTGGAACAGTGGTCTCTAAACGATGTATTCGGTACTCTACAAGTTCCTGAAAAAGAGGTCGTTCAGAAGAAATCCACTATCGGTGGACCTCTGGCTCTAATTTCTGAATCCATAGGATCAGTCAGAAGGAGTAAGGAAGTCGAGAAGAGAGGAAAGAGTAAGGCTCTCATGTCAGAGGCAACTACAGAGAATGATTTTGACTCTGATGATGAGATCAAAACTTTTGTTGATTAGCACTTATTACCAAACAATTCACAAAGAGGTTTGGTAATAGATCTTCCCAAGGAAGCAAAAGGTTTGATCGCCCTACTCCTAATTATGCACCTTGTCAAGAGATACAGAGATCTGAGAAGACAGAGGCAGAGAAGAAAGAAGAAGAATTAAAGAAAAAAGAAGGATGTGTGCTATAAGTGTGGCAAGCCAGGACACTACTCAAGGGATTGCAAGGGAGCTCTGAACAAAGACAAAATGTACTACAAGAATAAATACAAGTATAATGTCGATGAAAGAGCTCATTTTGCAGAAAAAGAAAACTGGCTAGGAGATGCGTCAAGGGGTGATGAAGCCATGTTCTTTGGAATGGCCAAAACAAATGAATCAGAAGATCAGCCATCTGAAACACCTGTATGTACTATCTCTGACACATCTGAACATGAAAACACCATTCTTCAATTATCAAATAATTTTGAAGAACTTAAGCAAAAGCTTACAGTTGAAAAGAAACTGCGAAAACATATTGAAAAAACTCTCTCTATAACTAGAGAGAGAGAAATTTACAAAAGAGAAATGGATCTTTTAACTAAAGAAAAATTGGAACTCAATGATGAAAATGAGAAGATTACCAAAAATTTAAAAAATACAGAAGCCAAGTTCAAGGAAGAGAAATTGAACTTAAATAGCCCTTTGGAAATCAAAGAAAAGGATATTAGTGCTAAGGAAAGTGACAGATTAAATTCTGTTGCACTTAAAAACTATTTTCAAAAGGAAAGAGAGTTTTTACATATTGAACTTCAAAAGACAATGCTAAAGATCAAAACATATATGGATGCTCAGAATGTTCATGACAAGATAAATACACAAGTAGGAAGATCTGGACTTGGTTTCGAGGATCTGGATCCCTACACATGTGAAAAAAGATCTACTCTGAAATCTGTTTTCTGTCTAGGACAAGAACAGAAGCCTGTGTTTCCAATTTTATATGAACACTATGTTTTTAAAAAATCAAAACTTGAAAATGGTTGTCATCAACGAAAACTCAACTTCAAAAATATTGAATATTCATCTGGAAAAACAAACGTTAATCTGAATAAAGTTCAGAAGAAAGATGGCATTTTCAGATTTGGCTCAAATGTTCATATAACTTTGAATCCAGAGGCGGGTGTATTTATTCCTTCACAAGCAGAAGAAGAGCTACGACTCAGCTTTGAAAAAAGATATTCTCTCCACTCTGGATAAATGCTTTAAACTTGAACTTGAAAATGTTCAGAAAATCTCTTCAGAAAACAATCCAAAGATATTTCCTTGTTCTTTTGTAGACCTAAATCTTTCTGAATCACAAGATAGTTTTGAAAAGATTATATATCCATGGGAAAATGATGAATAAGGGTGATGATTTCTTTAACTCAGAAAAATATCTCTAATTTTAGAAAATCAATTACCTTTTGAGTACAAAAAGGTTCCTGAAGTAACTAAGAATGAGGAAGCTCCTTTCTTATTTACTAATGAACCTCTGGAAATCAGGGCCTCTGGTCTGAATGCTGAAAAACATTTAAGTGGAATACCAATACTCTCTGTTCCTCCAACAGGACAGAGAAAACCGGTGTCCATTAATCCAGACTTCATTGGGATGTGTCTTAAGGCCAAATCTTGTCTTGAACTTGAGAAAGAAGAAAGTCTTAAAAAGAAATTTTCTGTTCAGCAAAATCACCGCAATCATGTTATCCAAAGTTTACTTCTGCTCAAAAAGGCAAATGGAAATCTCCTGAGAAGGTTTACTGGAGGAAGTCTCAACAGAAGAACACTTATGATTCTAAGCATAAGTCTAGCCTAGCTAAGAAGTCTAATAGAACTACTGATACTAGTATAGACAGAAATAAGGAGAATTGTAATTATCATTATTCTAATGAAAATTCAATGCAATCTTTTATGTCTCAGAATTCTGAATGTTTTTCTTTATTCTTAAAACTAAAGGAATTTTTCTCGAGGCCCTCTGATCGTTTTTATGATAATTTCTCACACTTCAGGACTAAACCAAAGAAAAATAAAAATACAACAAATAAAAAGACGAAACCTTTAAATCCTGCTATATCAAATCATGTGCAAGATAAAAAGAGTGAAAAGTCTAAAACTAACGTTAAAGGACCCATTATGAGATGGGTACCTAAAACACTCTAATTGTGATTGTAGAAGCAACGTGTGCACATCTGGTATCTTGACTCTGGATGCTCGAGACACATGACTGGATCGAAAAACTTACTCTCCCAATTCAAAGACAAATGTAGTGGAGCTGTAACGTTTGGAGACAATGGTAAGAGTCAAATAAAAGGCTGCGGTACTTTAGAAGAAGGTAATATTACCTTATCAAAAGTAGCTCATGTTTTTGGACTGAAACATAACCTGCTGAGTGTAAGTCAACTTTGTGGTTCTAAAATACTTGTTGTATTTGATGAAAAGCATTGTTACTTGTTCTCTGAGGTAGGTGAAGAACTCTGTAGAGCGGACAGAAAAGGTAATCTAAAAGCAGAGAAGCTCGCCTTCTTGTTATCCAAAAGCAAAAGTCGGTCGAATCGGTCGGGCCCCTGCTCCGGATATATGATGAACTTCACATCAAAGGACAGTTGAGAAACCCTCTATCTTATCTCCAAAAAGAGTGAAGTTGCATGGTTATAGCATCACAAAATGTCTCACTTAAATTTTGATAACCTTGAGATGCTTGTCAAACACAATTTGGTAACTGGCCTTCCAGAAGTTCACTTTCAAAAGGATCACCTCTGCCCTGCATGTGAAATGGGAAAAATAAAACGAGCATCTCATAAATCAGAAGTGCCGATTGCAATTTAAAAAATAAATTAAAAGGATCACCTATGTGGTCCCATTGCAATTCAATGTTTATCTGATAAAAAGTATATACTGGTACTTATTGATGAATTTTCCAGGTGTACATGGCTCGCATTCATTAGACAGAAATCAGAAGTGCCGATTTTCTTGCAAAATATGATGACCAGAATCCAAGTTCTTTTACACCAAAAGATTCAGCAGCTAAGAAGTGATAACGGTACTGAATTCAAGAATGCCAAGCTTGAAGCATACCTTGTTGAAAATGGAATTACACAGAACTTCTCTGCTGTGCGTACTCCTCAACAAAATGGTGTAGTAGAACGACGCAACAGAACAGTGGTTGAAGCTGCCAGAACGATGCTTGCAGCTTCTGGACTTCCCATCCATTTCTGGGCTGAAGCTGTAGCCACTGCCTGTTTCACCCAGAATCGTTCCATTATTGTCAAGAGGCATCTCAAAACCTCTTATGACCTTATTAATAATCGAAAACCCCGTGTCAAATTCTTTCACATTTTTGGATGCAGGTGTTTTATTTTAAATGACAGAGAAAAACATGGAAAGTTTGACAAGAAATCAGATGAAGCTAAATTCTTAGGATATTCGTTAAATTCAAGAGATTTTAGAGTTTTTAATTTACAAACTAAGACTGTAATGGAAAGCATTAACATCGATTTTGACGATCAAACTCAATTAACTTATGAGTATTCTACTTCTGAACTTAAACTTAACACAGTAACATCTGATTATCTTTCAGGTACCAGAGAATCTGAAATAGATGCTATTTTTCAAGATTTCATGGGTGAAGAAATATTTTCAGAGCAAAGACCAACCAATTCATCATTAAGTATTCCTGAAGTTCTTCAAGCTTCTGGAATTACACTTTCTGGTCCTGAATCACCTGCTGAGAGCCTATTAGAACCTTCTATCATTCTTGTTTCATCTAGTGACTGTCCAGAAGTCACTTCTGTGCCTTCATCTGAGAGGGAGACTTTAGATGATCCTCAAGTTTCAGAACCCTTTCCAGAAGAGGTGATTCCATCTTCTGAAACAGAAGTTCACGCTCAACCAGTATCTCAATCTAGGATGACGAGATGGACTAAGTCACACACCCTAGATCTCATATAGTCCATTTGAAGGTGTTAAAACAACATCTGCTACTGCAAATGAAGCTTTCTATGTAAAATTTTATAGCATGATCGAACCAAAGCATGTTTATGAAGCCTTGCAAGAACCTAGCTGGGTGGAAGCTATGCAAGAAGAACTTCTCCAGTTTGATCGAAACAAAGTCTGTAACTTAGTACCTTTACGAAATAACAAAGTAGCCATTGGTACTAAGTGGGTCTTCAGAAATAAGAAAGATGAAGACGGAATAGTGATCAGAAACAAAGCTCGACTGGTGGCTAAGGGGTATTGTTAAGAAGAAGGAATCGATTACGATGAAACCATTGCCCCTGTAGCTAGACTTGAGGAAATACGACGATTTCTGCTTTCTCTGCATACAAAAACTTTAAGGTGTATCAAATGGATGTTAAATGTGCATTTCTGAATGGGTATCTCAAAGAAGAAGTGTATGTTGAACAACTTGCTGGCTTTAAATATGCTATACATCCAGAGTATGTCTATCTTCTCGACAAAGCTTTATACGGTTTGAAACAAGCACCAAGAGCCTGGCACGAACGCCTATCTACGTTTCTGATCAGTAAAGGCTATGAAAAAGGTAAAATTGATACAACTTTGTTCATTAAAAGAGGCAAAGGTATGTTAAATGTTGTCCAAATCTATGTGGATGACATAATCTTTGGTTCTACTCATCAATCAGAAGTTGATCTGTTTTCTAATTTGATGGAACAAGAATTTGAAATGAGTATGATGGGAGAACTAACGTTCTTTCTAGGACTCCAAGTTAAACAAAATGCCTCTGGCATTTTTATAAATCAAGCTAAGTATGTTTCTGACATGCTTAAGAAATTTCATCTTCAAAATTCCTCACCTATGAAAACTCCTATCTCTACTAGCACAAAACTTGGCCCTGATCCTTCTGGGAACTCAGAGGATCTTACGGGCTATAGAGGTATGATTGGATCTCTTCTGTATCTGACCGCTAGTAGACCAAATATTATGTTTGAGGGGGGACAGAATGAAATTTTTGAGGGGGAGCAATTCTTACATGTTCGAGGGGGAGCATATCAAGTCTAACATTTGTTAGCTATCTTCTGAACCTCTCTTTACTTAATAATTTTCTTTGAATATGTTTCTTCTGATTAACTATTGCCATCAAGGTTACAAAGACGTTTCATATTCAACTTAAATTCTTCTGAAAATATGTTCTTTGACATTCTTGGTCAAAAATCGTTTCTATGACCAGATATTCTCTGCCTTTGTATTTTTTTATGAAATTTTTTTAATAAGCCCATTTTATATAACTCTTGCGTCCAAGGTTAATTAAAATTTTCTTATTATATATTCATTTCTTAAATAAATACTTGGCTTCGAATATTAAACTTTCATTTGGTGCAAATATGTTTTCAAACCAAATGTCTGCGTTTAAATTTTTTAAAAGGAATAAAAAAGAAATTATTATTTTTTAATCAACAGTTTATCTGTTTGTTTAAATTGTAATTCTTTTTATTAGTTTCTTTTTGGGGGGGCATACTCAATCGTTTTAGTTTCTAAAACTTTTTCCCTGTCAGTCTTCATTTACACGTGTCAATCATCGTGCCAATGCATGATGCCACGCCTACCCATCACTCGAAAACATGAACCATTTTTATTAGTCCCCAAATTAAAACCCTTCCCACTCCCAAATCACTCAAGTACTCTCTCTCGTATATAAACCTCGAGTTAGGATTTTAACAGTACTGTGCTTCATCGTCTTCCTCACGAATCTGAATCATTCACAATCGGCGTATTACCCTCTCTCAAGCATCCTTCATCAATGGCGTCTCCAGTTGCTAATTCGAATACCTAAACCGATGACGGTAATTTAGTCTCTGCAACGGATGACAGTGCTCCAGTCGTCAAGCTACCGTTGAAACCCAATAATGTTCAGGCTCTTCTCGGTCCAAACACTTATTTGTCTGAATTCAGGATCATGATTTAGTTCCTGCAAAACTATTCCCTGAACCGAACCCTAACCCTGACGAATCCAAATGTTCCTGAAATCTATGTGCAAGAGGTATGGCAGACTATGTTCATCAAGGATGATAATACCTTACTTGGAAGCTTTGGACACCCCACAGAACCAGAAACTGCCGTCCAAATCACACGTAAGAAAATAACAAGGTATTTTCATTTTCCTCAACCCTATATTGAAACTGAAGGTCAAACTGTCCCCAACCCTGACCTAGAACCTAATCCAACACCAGAAGCTCTACTGGCCTTCATTCATTTCTTAGGTTACAATAAACAACTCAATAGGCTATCTGAGTTCAAAAGAAAGAAGCTGCCCCCGATGTGGAATGTACTAGTCTCCATTCTGAATAAGAGCCTCACCTACAAAATCGGTTCCCTAGACCAAGCCAGTAAGAATTTTCTCACCATCATGTATGGGATGTTTTTCAACAAACCTTTAGACTACACGAGCCTTATATTTCAAGAAATGAAGGCTACTGTTCAAACCAAAGTTTCCCTCCAGAGCCAAGGGATAACTCTTCCTGCTTTAATGTTCCCACGATTTCTATCATTGTTCACCTTTCCAGCTATTGGTGCTCTGAAAGCTCCTCTGATTCAGCCGTTATGCAAAATCGCCTCTATGAGCTCCCACAAGCCAACAACTGATGACAATGGTTATCCTGCACCCAGAGAACTCTCCAGGTACATGCTAAACTTTATTCCTTCCACCTCTCTTACTCTCATATCCTATAGACGCTCTATGATATTCTTAGAACAGAGAGTATCTACCCTAGAGCACTTAGAGCCCAGATTAGAGCCAAACCGATCAGATGATATTCTTTGTTCCTCTGACTCAAGCACCACAGGGGAATCCACCTCATATTCATCATCCTCTCAAAAGGGTGATGATGAAAATATAAGAGTTCCATCGCCCAAGAGCTCGCCTCAACCTACACAGAACGTTGATGTCTCCGTGACCAACGATGTTTTAGGGCAACCAGAGGGTACGTCCATGCCCTCTGTTAATTTAGATGCTGATGAAATCCTATAAGAGGGGTTACAGCCACAGGATGCACCACTTACCGGGGTCTTTACCCTTCATAAAGGTAAGCACATTTTGTTCAGCTCCCCATTCTATGGTGATCGGGAAAAAGCTGCACTTTTCAGAACAACCGAAGAGGTGTCTGTGAATAACAACCCTCAAAGACAGGTTGGAAGTCCCTCCACACTCAACGTCGAAACAGGTGTGAAAGAGGGCCTCTCTGAACGCGAGAGACAAGGGGCTCCATGTGTTGGAGATGCACCGGTTACCTCTTCTGAATTTGTCACCAATGCAGCATTCAAGGCATTTGGTGATCAAATTCAAAGATTTGTGGAAAATCTAAAATTATCTCTGGTATCTCAACAACAAGTACTGGCAGCTATACAAGCCCAACAAGTAACTCAAACTCAAACGTTCGAGGAAATCAGACAACTTCTCTCTGAAAATGCAGAGGCTCAAAGGAATTCTGCTGCTGATCAATTCCAGTTTCTGGACGCAGGGATAAAAGCTAATGCAGAGGCTATCTTTAATCTTCCTTCAGAGGTTACTACTCCAGAAGTCACAATACCTGCTGATGACTATGGTTCGTTTGTTGTCGACATCCACAAACTCATACAGGCTTTATTTCCTTCAGAAGATGCTTCTGCTTCTCCCTCCTATTTAGTCAAAAAGTCTGATATGACACATTTTCAAAAGGCAATGATTGAACGCATCAACACTCTGACCTCCAAATATGCATCTAAAACCAACTCCAGCAACTTGAATATGGATCAAAAGCTCACAACTTTAGAAACCTCTGTTTCAAAGTTATCTTCTCTAGTTAGTGAGTTATCTGCATCATTTGAAGACCGGAAGAAAGCCAAAAAAGCTCGGGCATGTAAAAAGGCTGAGTTGAAACGAAAAAGATCTGAGGATCAGGACCCTGATTCTCAGAAGGGGGAGAACATGGAAAATCTTAAGAAGATGAAAACTGAAATGGGTCAGAAGTTGGAACAAAAAAAAGGTAAAGCTTCAACCTCCTCATCTTCTGCACCTCCTCCCTCTAAACAAACTCCGATGACGCCTACTCTTCTAAAGGTCCCCTGCCCAAGGATCCAGAAATTGCCAAATTTATACTGAAGATAATTGGCAATACTAAAACACAAACTCAACCGGCAAAAACAGCGGCGCGAACGTAAGAAGAAGCGACGAGGCCGAGATAGCCAAAGCGAAGCGACCGGAGCGGAAGTAGCCGTAGGCCGAGGCGGCCGAGAGCGAGGCGGAGAATAGAAGAAGAAAGAATAAGATCTGAGGCTGAACAAAAATCTAAATCTGAAGCAGAAAAAGCTAAGGAAGAAGCTATAAAAGCCAAGGCTGAAGCAGAAAAAGCTAAGGCTCAAGCAGAAAAAGAAAGAGAAGAAGCTGAAAAAGCTAAAGAAGCTGCTGAAAGGGCACGTGCAAATTTTGAAGAAACAAAAAGAAGGGAGTCAGCAAAATTCAAAGCCTCAAATGAAGAAAAGATACAGAAGCTGGGAAAACTCGATCTACCCACTTTAGAAATCAAACACAAGCACATGTATGCCATCGATGATCAGAAGATATACCTGATGATGCCTAATTTTTCAAATGACTACCAAGTAAGTGATGAGATCAAAGATAAATTCATATCTCACAGGCAACCAAGGAAGGAGGCTTATTCTATTGTTCCAATCAAAACAATATCATTCAGGCATGCACAGTTTGAACAAACACCTATCTGGTATACTATTTACAAGGTTGTCAGAGAAGACAACAAACCATCCTACTTATGTGACAATGATTTATTGTCTATCAATCCTTCTGATCTTATAACTCTGGAGAAGTTTATGAAGACTCAATTGAACAAAGGGAGAGATGATCAAGACAGAGTTGCTTACTTCTGTATCATTGAATGTATGAAGTCTTTTATTCGATACAGAAGGCAAGTAGACTTTCAAACTGGTTTGAACTACAAGGTAGATAATTTGTGTATCTCTGCTCCAAAGGAAGATTTGGAGGGTCTAAATTCACTAAGGATTGGGAAAGTGATAACTGAACCAGAAGTAGGAATCGTGTTCAGAAGGCCAAACAGAAAAAGTTTCTTTAGAATTAAAGATGCTTACAAATACTCTACAGAGTTTGTGTATATCGTGAAGTGTTATGCCTCTGTAGCTGTTGACAATCAAGATTCAAAATTCAAAGAGAAGATTGTGAAGAGACTTGACAAATTATTGAAGCTCAGAGAAGTAACAGATGCCATCTCCAAAGTCATTTCTCAAACAGCCCCCTTCTGATAAATTACAATACGTGCTTATTGTCAAATCAACTATAGAGCCTAAGGATAAACAGCGAAGCTATGCATGCAACATTTTAAATTACATACTTAGGGGGAGATTGTTAGACCTATTTCAGAAGAAGTATGAATCAGAATTATGCAAGTACATGCGCCCCTGATGATGTGGCAGGCACATCTTCCTTGTAACTAAGTTAGTTATTTACTTAGCTTACGTGTCAAGATGTAATAGGCTAGATATATAGTTGACTTTCCGTATTGTAATCGTATAAATAGCTCAGTTATTTTTTGTAAAATTAACAATTTGAAATATACAAATTTGAGAGCTAAATTGTGCGTACTGTTATTATCGTTCAGTAATTCAATATTGATTAACGATTGTTCTTCAATTCTGTTCTTATTAATTTTACTGTTTATCATAGATCTGTTTGCTTCCGCTCATATTTACTTGTTTGATCTATCGATTAATTGTTAGAAAAGGGATCTGGGTTCCAACAATGTAACTCCATCTATACACACGAAGGTGCAATTCCAAAGGATGCCACAACCGGCATCTAGCTTCACTCATCCCATCAAGCCCCACCAGCTTGATCACCTGTTATACATGTCATTTTAAGAAAAAGTGTTAGGCTTAAAGTCTAGTGAGAACAAACAATTCAAAATATAGAAAACCCATTTAAACTTCGAAAGCGGTAAATAAACATTTAACCAAAAACTTTTCCAAAACATCTCTTTTTCTTTTCTTCCGCGATTTACACCTAAAAGATACGCTTTACTTCTTTTGAGGGAAGCTTCCTTTTTCTTTACTTCCGCGATTTACACCTAAAAGATACGCTTTACTTCTTTTGAGGGAAACTTCTATGGGAATGACCCGCCATCACATCGATTACTCTTCCGCACAAGTTCAACCCCAAACCGGGATCTATTATAAGTGCCATCCTAAAATACTTCTGACTATATGTGCCTATGGATCCATTTACACTAGACTAACTTCCGAAATACAATCATTTTCGATGTATTAACTTCCCTTCACAAAATCTTTGTGAAGATTAACTTCCATGTGTCCAAAACTTTCCTTCATAAAAACTTCACATGATAAACTTCATATTTTAAAAAATTCCTTCCCAAAATTAGGTCAAAATAACATTTAGGTTTATACATCATATTTCTCGTCAAAACCCCATAAGGGTGTTTTAAAACCGTTCTTTGTACTAATTTCATCATTTCAAAGAAAAACCATCAATGAAACATTTTGACCTAGTTTTACCAAAATCTTCCAACTACAGAAATACTTACTTTAAACATCACATTAATGTAAAATACTACATTTGACATGTATAGAGTTTTAAAGGTAAAAATGAACTCACAATACTAGAGTTTGAGGAAACCCTAGAAAACTTCCAACTAAACTTGAACTTCTAGAGAGGGATGAAGAACACTAGAGCCTTGAGCCCTAGATCTTGAATCGTAACACTTGAGTTTCATAGATGAACTTCCTTCCTTGATCGTTTAATGGAGAGCCATGAATACCCTAAAATTGCCTCTTAGGTTTGGTGTAGAGAGTAGATGTGGAGAGCAACAAATCTGATTTTGTTATAAATGAAATATCAGTCAACACTTCTTTTTATACTTCTGATGCGAATGGCGACCCCGAATTGCGACACGGGCACTGGCTAGGTCGCAGTGGCCAAGTCGCACTTCTCCAAATGGACTTACGGTACAAGAATTGCGACTAGGGGATGCGACGATGGACTGGTCAGGTCGCACTTGCCTTGGTCGCACCTTCCCTGATCGAGCTACGGTACAAAACGTGCGACCTAATGTTGCGATGGTGGCACATAACCAGGTCGCGGGTCTTGGTCGCATTTCCTCCTGGTCGACTTACGGTACAAAACTTGCGACCTCCAACTGCGGTGATGCCATGGCTAGGTCTCCCCAACCATGGTCGCTTTTTCCTTCTAGAAACCCAACATAACATTAACACCCATCCCGACAAAATACCAAACTTGTGTTTATTAAGAGAAGATCGTGAGACACGAAATTCAGGGTGTTACATCTGAACTAGTGCTATACAGAGAAATACATAACTAAAGCTCAGAATTCTTTATGACAGAAGTCTGAAGAAGAGTTTCAGAAGTAAAGCTTTGAAGGAAAGCCTAAGGCATAACTTCTGAAGTGGTAACTTCAGAAGTTCTGAAGTGGTTCTGAGGAACTTCTGAAACAGTTCTGAAGGCAGTTCTGAAGCAGTTCTGAAGTCAAGACTTACAAGTGTATAGATACTATAGGTCTGTCATGTATGTAATCACCTGTTAGTTTAGTATCTCTCTCTTGTATATATAAAGAGTCTGTTATTCTGTTGTATGTACGTATTTCATACTTTGTACTTTCATGACACATACAGTTTGTAATACTTGTTCGTATCAATAATGCAACAGACTACCTTGCTCCAATCTTGTTCTTAGTTTTTATATTCTTGTTACGTCTTGAACTACGGGAACTATCAATTGGTATTAGAGCCAATTCATCTGTTTGCTGCTAGATCTGCGATTTTTGTTTAGAATTTGTCAGATCTGACAAGATTCATGAAATCTATTAATCAATCTGCTAAAGATTGATTAGATCTACTTTCTCTTACGAAAATAGTTGAATTCACGATCATTCGTTCAAAATTTCTAAAGAAATAGTTTCTATTAGATCATAAAGAAAGCTACCTACTCTATTTATGGGAGAATATTACCAATGGAGAATTCGTATGATTCAGTTTCTAGACATCATTGATGAGAAATTGATGAAATCCACTATCATTTATGTGCAGATTGATGCAGTTCAAGCAACTGAAAATACCCCTGAAATAGCTGCTACTCGAATCAAGCAAAGTCCAAACATGTACAATAATGCTGAAAAGGCTCAAATGAAGATAGACAAGAGAGCTCTAACACTGCTAACAGTGGCTATTCAAAATGAAAATTCAACAGGGTTGACAGTCTTACATTAGCAATGGATATGTGGGATGAAGTAGAGGCTCAGATGCAGGGGAGTTCCAAATCTCAAGCTCAGAGGCTAAATATTTGTATTGGAACTTATGAAAACTTCAGAGCAAAAGATAGTGAATCAATTACTGACTCATACCACAGATTTAACAATATTCTGAATGATTTGAGAAGAAATGGTGTTCAGAATCTGAATTCTGAGATAAATAATAAATTTCTGAACAATTTGGGAAATGAATGGGAATGTTTCACTTATAACATGGTAACCATAAATTGGTCTAGAAAAACCATTCATGATATATATGGTATCTTGTTTCAACAAGAAGACAAGACCAAAACTAGGCAAAATGATAAGAAGAAAAAACAGTGATACTCTGGCCCTTTTAAGTCAAAAAGTTAATAATCCCAAACCCATGTCTTCAATGACCAAGATCTGTGAAATTCCAGAAGTTAGTCTTTGTGATGGAAATGAGTCTGATTAAGAAATGAAGAGGATGGCTGAGAGATTTGCCTTTATGACTAGACAATACAATCAAATATATAATCAAAAGTAGAAAGGTAAACCCAAAACTGAAGATGAAGCTGAGAGAGATGTGAATAAAGAAGTGGTGAAGAAGGATGAAGCAGAACCAGCAAAATGTTTCAACTGTGGTAAACCTAGACATTTTGCTAGATAATGCAAAATGCATATGGTTAAAATGCTGGATATTATGAAAAGAAACATCTAACAGCAAAAAATAAGGAAACAAATCCATCTTTGTTTTATAAATATGAAGATGACTGGCTATGCTGGAGTGATGATGAGTAAGAAGAACAGGTTGCTCACAATGCAGCTAAATGCTATATGTGTCAGATGGACCCATAAGCAAACCATGATCATGATAATGAGGTACAAATCTCTTCTGAATCTACTTCTGAATCTACTTTTGAATCAACTTCTGAATCATCTTCTGAGAATAATATGCATGAACAAATAATTAATATGACTTCTGAATTTGAAACTTTGAGAAATAGAATAAAAGGTGAAAGAACTTTAGTTAATAAATTCAGAGAAGAAAGTCATATTTATAAATTAAATTGTCAAAATGCTGAAGAACAAGTTGATAAACTTTCTGAGGAGAAATCTATCATGAAAGAAAAACTGGATACTCTGCAAAAGGATATTGGTAATGAGAAATCAGAAAAAAGAGGTTTTAAGTATTAAGATGCAATATCTAAACAAGGAAAGAATGGAATTGTATAAAACGATTAAAGAATTACAAGATTTAAATTTCAAAAGAGGTCAAACAGAACAAACTTTGAACTTTCTGACAAGGCAGACTCAGAACTCAAATCTGGTTTGGGTTATACTAATAGTCAAATTTTAAAGAAGGCACCCTCAAATCTTTACAATCTTTCTGATATGAATTTTTTTAATGAAGGAATAAAAGGTGTCTATTCCAAACCAGTAAGTTCCGATTTACCTTAAAGAATACCTTTTATCAAATCCGAAGTGTTGTTCACAAATGATAAATCTTCAAATTTTGAAAAATCTGAAGTTAGCACAAAGTCAGATGATTCCAAAATATCAGAAATTAAACTTCTAAAACTATTTCTGGAACAAATTCTGACATAAATTCTGAAATAAAAATTCAGAATTTGTCAGAAGCAACTTCTGAAAACGTTTCTGAAGATATTTCAAATTTTTTAAATTATGATAATTCTGAAAAGCATCATGATGTTAATTCTAAAGACAATTTAGATGATAATTCTGAAGAACAATATGAAATTTTTTCTGATATTGAGTCTTTAGTAGATGATCATGATCACTCAGAAATACGTTTTGATCATTCTGAAAAGGAATTAACAGAAGAAATTCAGAATTATAATGAAATTTTTTCAAAGTTAAACAATTTTGTTAAAGATATGACTGAAGACAAATTTTCAAAACTAATGAATGCTTCAGATTCTGAAGATAAAAATGATGAACCCACGGTTGCGGTATTAAATAAAGAAGGGTACCTGGTTTATGAAAGAAAAACTTCTATGGTAGAAGGTGATAGACTAAAATCTGAAGAACCTAAATTTCCTTCAGAAATGTTTAATTCAATATTATTAAAATAAAAATATATGAATCTCTCAAGTTCTTAATCAAATTTATATAATTCAGATTCTATTACTAGTTCACCTAAACCTAATTCAGAAGTTAAACCTATTCTTAAAAAAAAATCTAAATTATCTAAATCTGTCTTCAACTCAAGAGTTGAATATTTTTAAACAGGTCAATCTTCTAATACTAAATCTGAAAATATATTTAAGAAGTCTTCTGTTCAGAAAACTAATAAAAACTCTTTAGAGTCTCAATATTCTAATCCTCATTTCTTATCATTTTTAGAGCTATCCACTCTAGTTTAGAAGAGAAAAGATGAAAGCTTGACAAAGAAAGACAAATTAGATAATTTCAATCTTTTGAGTGAAACAATGTATCCAAAGTTCTTATAATAATAAAAGAAAGAAAGTTGTTACTAATTCAAAATCTGTTGATTCTTGTTTATGTTATGACATGATAAAACTTCTTAAGAATCATATTCATTGTACTAAATGTGGACATCAGAACTTCCAACTTAATTCTAAAGAAGCATATTCATTGTACTAAAAAGAAATCTCCAAAGAAGCAAAACTAGTATGTTTCACTTGTTTATAAATCGAGCTACGCTAGTAAAGTTAAATCTGAGAAGAAATGTAGTATTAAACAAAGTTCTGGATCCAATTCTGAATCAAAGTCTGAAAATTCTAAATCCATTTTAAAATTCAGAATTCCTTCTTTCATAACTAATCTGACGGGACCCATCTACAAATGGGTACCTAAATCCAAATAATTGTTTTTGCAGAATAGACATGTGTGGGTCTTAGATTCTGGTTGCTCAAGACACATGACACAATATAAGGAACTTCTGCTGATTATCATGAGAGAAATGGAGGAACAGTCAGTTTTGAAAATAATGCAAAAGGTTATGTAAGAGGATATATAACTTTCATGAAAGGAGATGTAGAAGTAATGAAGGTTTTTTATGTTGAAGGACTAAAAAACAATTTTTTTAGTATCAGTCACTTTTGTGACAAAAGATGGACTGTTTACTTTGACATTGAATTTTGCCACATTCTAAATTCTAAGGATAAGGAAGCTTTAACTGCATACAGAGAAGGTGACATTTACACTGCTACTTTTACAGAAACTGGTAAACTTAAAGGCATTTGTTACATTTCTAGATCTATCTTAGAGGAAAGTTGGCTATGGCATTAGAAGAATGTCTCATCTAAACTTCAAATCCATTGATGAATTAGGAAAGCAACATTCTGTGATTGGTCTACCACAGATAAGAAATAAGAAGAACTCTCTATGTTCTGCATGTGAATTAAGAAAATTCAAAAGAAGTTCTCATCCTGGTCATAGTAGATGAATACTCAAGATATATCTGGGTTGAATTTTTAAGACAAAAATCTGATACTTCATAAGTTTTAATCCCATTTCTGAAGAGAATTCAAGTTCTGCTTCAACTACCTGTTCAGAAACTCAGAAGTGATAATGGCACAGAATTCACAAATGCTACAATTCAGACATATTTAGATTTTGTTGGCATATGACACAACTTTTCCGTTGCAATAACTCCATAACAAAATGGAGTACTTGAGAGAAAGAACAGAACTTTGGTAGCAGCTGCAAGAACAATGCTTGCTTATTCAGAACTACCTCTATCTCTTTGGGCAGAAGCTATCAGAACAGCATGCTTTACAGAAAATAGGACAATTCTAAACAGGAAACATCTTAAAACTCCTTAGGAATTAATTAGAAACAGAAAACCAACAATTGTTTATTTTAGAATTTTTGGATGCGGGTGTTTTCTGTTGAATGACAGAGATAATCTGGGAAAATTTGATCCCAAAGGCTTATCTGGAATATTTTTTGGTTATTCTCAAATATCAAAAGCCTACAAAATACTTATGAAGAAAACCAGAACTATCATTGAAAGTACCAACGTCAGATTCAATAAACCAACAATGACTTCTGAACAAGACAGTTCAGAACTCAAGCTTAATCAGCACTCTGAACAACTTAATTCAGAGAAGAGATCCAATGATAAATCTCACTCCAATGATTCTTTACTTAAAGCAAAATTAGATTTATGTTTTCATGATTTATTTGATGTGTTTTCTGATATCTCTGCAGATTTTCAAAATCCATCACTTATCAGAGAAAAACCAGAGCTTATCTTATAAGAACCTATTACATCAAATATTTCTGGACCATCTGTCTCAACCTAAACTTCAGATATTCTTACTTCTGAACCTGTACAAGTTACTTCTGAACTTGTACATGTAACTTCTGAATCTGTATAAATTACTTCTGAACCGGTACAAGTTACTTCTGAGAACCTGTTCAAGTACCTATTGAGCCTACACAAGAATTTTCATAACCACAAGTTGAGGGGGAGACTTCAGATCTGAAGTCAAAAATTCATCCAGAACCAGAACCACAAGCAATTATTGATGATTATGATTCTCAAAATAAAGTCTCATCTGTTCAACCACTTCCAAATGTGATCAAATGGACATCAAATCACCCTGTTCATCAAATAAAAGGAGATTCTTCCAAAGGAGTCCAAACCAGATCGCAACAACAAATGAATGTTTATATGTAAATTTCCTAAGCAGCATTGAGCCAAAGAAGTCATGTGAGGTTCTTCAAGATCTAGACTGGATTTTAGCAATGCAAGATTAGCTAAATCAATTTGAAAGAAACGAAGTCTGGAGGCTTATTCAAAGACCCAAGGGTAAATCCATCATTGGAACTAAATAGATATTCAGAAATAAGAAAGATGAGAATGGAATAGTTGTAAGAAATAAAGCAAGACTTGTTGCAAAAGGATATTGTCAACAAGAAGGGATAGACTATGATGAAACTTTTACTCCTGTGGCTAGGCTAGAAGCAATAACAATCTTTTTAGCCTATGCAGCTCACAAAAACATGAAAGTCTTTCAAATGGATGTTAAATGTGCATTTCTAAATGACATTCTTCATCAAGAAGTGTATGTAGATCAATCAGAAGGCTTTGTAAACAAAGAGTTTCCAGATCATGTCTACATTCTAGACAAGACTTTGCATGGTTTAAAACATGCTTCTAGAGCATGGTATGATACACTTACAACTTTCCTTCTGAATTCCAAATTCAAAAGAGGTACAATCGATACTACCTTATTTTCGAAAAAGGAAGGTGAGGAAATGATTTTAATACAAATTTATGTGGATGATATTATATTTGCTTCTACTAGTACAAAATTTTGTAAAATTTTTGAGACTATCATGCAAACTGAGTTTGAAATGAGTATGATAGGAGAGTTAACTTTCTTTCTTGGTCTTCAAGTAAAACAACTTCCCACTGGCATATTCATTAGTCAATCAGAGTATGTTAATGATTTACTCAAGAAATATGATATCTCTGATTGTTCAAGTATTAAAACTCCAATGGCCACTGCTACTAAACTTGAACTAGATTTAAGTGGAAAATCTATGGATCAAAAGAAGTACAGGGAAATTATTGGTCTTTACTTTATTTAACTGCTAGTAGACCTGATATAATGTTTGCCACATGTATTTGTGCTAGATATCAAGCTAATCCTAAGGAGTCTCATCTCCTTGCTGCTAAAAGAATTTTTAGATACCTTAAAGGATCTCCTTCTTTGGGACTTTGGTATCCTAAGAAATCTGGTTTTGAACTAACAACTTTCACAGATGCAGATCATGGTGGTTGTAAGTCAGATAGGAAAAGCACATCTGGATCATGTCAATTCTTGGGAAATAGGCTTGTTAGCTAGTCTTCTAAAAAGCAAAATTGTGTATCAACTTGAACTGCAGAAGCTGAGTTTGTAGCAGCTGCTATCTGTTGCTCACAAGTGATCTGGATGCAAATTCAACTTAAGGACTAGGACTATACATTCAAGAAAATACCACTTTATTGTGATTCCAAGAGTGACATAACAATCACAGCTAATCATGTTCAACACTCCAAAACAAAACACATTGATGTGAGGTATCATTTTATTAAGGATCATGTTGAAAAAGGTAATATATAAATGTTTTTTGTTCAGACAGATTATCAATTGACTGATTCACTTACTAAGCTCTTGATGAGAAAAGATTCACTTTTTTAGTAAATATATTAGGCATGATGAATCTTTCTGGATAAGTCATTTACTTAGAAACAGGGTTAAGTATAAACTTTTGAACTTGTTCTATTTAGAAATCTGAAAATCTAACATCAGAAGTTCTGATATTTGTTTCTCAGAAGTCTAAATTAAACAATTCAGAAGCTCCTACTTTCAACTCTGAAGTACTTGTATTTGTTCTTTTATAAAATTTTCTCATTTCTATATAGCATTTTTCAAGGGGGAGTTTTTCATTTTTTATCCTATGCATGATTCTAGGGGGAGTACTACCATATATAAACTTTGCTAATGTTGTTTCTGATTTGTGGTTTATATGTAAGATCTAAACAGGTGATGATCAATTCTGAGCTACGTCACGTAGAAGTATGAACAAACTTCTATTGTTGATCACATGTTTTCATTGTTCAAACTACTTCTGAATTATAAATCTTTTCTGAATTCAGAAGTTAGTATTTTAAATTGTTTTTCGAGGATATAACTGTTCTCTCAGAAGTTCTGAACTTTGCTCAAAAGTTCTAAACTATTTTCTCAGACTTCTGAATTGTTTCTCAAAAGTTCTGAACTCTACTTTCAGAACTCTGAATTTATTTCTCAGAAGTTCTAAACTTTGCAATTAGAAGACGATTAAGTTTTTCATTCAAGTATCGTGTGCCACGTGTTATATTTTGATTGGACCACTCTTAATCTCGGCTTAAAAACGTTTCAGTAGTGAAATTAACCGTTGTCAAGTCATCATTACCTACTATGCGTGATTACTTTTTGTTCCTTTTTCTGCCATGTGTCCCACGTAGACCACGTCACTCTTCTAATCCGATAAATATGTTTCCTCGATCATCTTCAAACCTTTCTTCTGCAAATTTTCCCTCCGAAAGCATTTATGATCTCCTTGCAATCGATTTTCTTTCTGGGATCACAATTTCTTCGAAAATGTCTTCTTCTAAAGTCAATCAATCTCTATTGTCAGCCAAATCTCATTTTGATAACAGTGATAGTGATTCTTCAAGCATTGGTTCGTTCAGAATTGTGCAAAAGAGTGTTACGATTGGATCAATGGAAGTGGCCATACCTAATGACCCGAATCTAGAAGATACAGCCACGAATGTGGAATGCTCAAACCCAAACCCTAACCCTAACCCTAATCCTAATCCAAATACAATTGGGGAAAAGCAAGATCAACCAATCGAAGTTGGTTCGGAGTCAATTGCTGCTGGAAATGACTCAAATGGTGATAATGGTGATGATATATCTACTCAAAATCCCAATCAAATGAAGTTTCTCAGTCTTCTGGTCCTCTTCTTGAAAAAATAATTGTTCCATCGAACAAAATCTTGGAGATTAAAAAGTATAATTGTGCACTGAATCTACTATCTGAAGATTTTACTGCTGATCAACAAATTCTAATCGAAATCATCAGAAAGCATCCATTGAGACAGATGTTTGTTCGCAATTTTCAAGTCCCTGAAGTTTATCTTCAACAATGGTGGTATTTTATGGAATATTCTGAAGAAACTGAGATTATCACTACATTAGAGAAATCTTGGAACTTCCAGCACATAACTCTATGGGTAAACAAGGGTATGATTCAATAAAAAGTAATTCTGAAATCATTGCTGACTTCATGAACTTGGGTTATTCTGAATAACTACCAACTTTGAGTGAATTCAGAAGAAAACATCTTCCAACAATTTGGTATTCTCTTTTCACTATTATCAATATATGTTTATCTGGTAAAACATCAAGCCTTGATCAGGCATTTGCAAATATCATAATTATTTTTCATGGGGTTGCTTACAACATGCACTATGATTATGCATCTTTACTGTTTGATGAGTTAAGACTTGCAGTAACCACCACAAAGAAGCCTAATTATATACCATTTCAAATATTCTTGCAAATATTTGTTGACGGTGCATTACACATAGAGCAGAGAATTCCAAGACATTCAAATGATCTAAATGTTGAAAAATTCATTATGGACAATCTCGGACCACCTACTTCAAAGCCTAATCAGTTTCCAAATGCAATTCCTTTACCAGAGGCACTCAGAGCATATGTAAGTCCAAAGAATAGGGTACTGATTGAGTATTGTGAATTCATGGGATTACCAAAACCAGTAGTCCCTACCCAGGATTGAAATCCCAGAGGTGTGCAAGGTGAGGGGTCTAGTGTACCTAGGGAGAGAGGGGAGGAAGTTCATAGTGTGAAGAGGAAAAATGTATATGAGAGACAGGGTAGAAATGTGAGACAAAGAATTGATGACGGAGAACACAAGTAAAAGAAAAACAAACTTGTGAACCAACCATTACTAGCCGGGCAGCCACATTATCTATTACTCCACACTCTTTGGTGGGTAAGTTTTTATCAGCCTGTGAGTCCATGGCAACCTTTGTCATCTTCGCTAGCCACTCACCCATCTCTCAATGAAAAGGTGTTTCATTAACACATATGGGGCAAGCAGCTTATCTACCATTAGGTCCCCACATGGAGGAGCCTAATTTTGAAACAGAAGGATATATGTCCCCCTTCATACTCATATGCACATTGAATCTGAAAGTTCATTCAATCTTGAGCCTTTTAGAACAAAAGATGTTCAAATCCTTCACACTAGCACAAGTCTTCAAGACTTAACCAAGCAAAGTGTCTGTCACATTGCAATAACATCAATAGATATTCCTATTTTGGAAAATCAAGGATTTGATGGAAGTCCTGATGGGGTGAACATTACAAAAGCTCCATTCAATGAATTAGTAATGGTTCATGATGTGGTCACATCAACAAGCCAGACTACTTTGTAGGACTGCAAACAGGACCATCTGTTGGTCTTGGTACTTTTACCCCATCTTCTGAATTCACAGAATTCAAAGATTTTTGCACTTCTGAATTTGCAAAGATTCAGAAGGACATTAAGGAATTGACGAATAATACTCAGAAGGTAGTGGAGGATAGGGTGGATGCTGAAGGGAAGAAAATAGTTGACAATTTTGGTGATTTGCAAAAAGTGTTTGTGTCAACTCAAGATTTCAAAAAAATTCAAGAAACAATTCTAAAGTCATTCTCAGAAGTTGTCTTGTCTATATCTACTTTAAAAATCCCTGTTTCAATAACTTCTGAACCACAAGACATGTCCCAATTGGCAACAAAAGATGATATTCAGAATATTCTAGAAAATTAACTTATGTTCAGAATACTCAGATAACACTTGATCAAAGAACTAAGGCATTGGAATGCAGGCCTCAAGCAGAAACTCTAAAGAGAAATCATGATGATCAGGATCCTAATGATCATGAGGGAAGAAAAGGAGAAGAGTTTATAGTTCTGAAGATGTACAACAAGTGTTAGCCCAATCTTCTGAAAGATCTTTTGAAGATGTTCAGAAACATTCTGGCGCTGAAAAGCCTTCAGAAGCAAGTGAAGACCTTCAAATTTATGAACCTGAATTATCAGAAGTCCCTATTTCTGAAGACATTATTGTTGATAAGGTAATTGTTCCAGAAGTTCAATTTTTTGAAGTTCTTGAAGATGCAAATGTTCTTATTTCTGAAGATGAAGGTTATGAAACTGAGAAGTTGTCATTTAATTTAGATGATGGAAATAACACAGATGAAACAGATGTCATTCCTAACTCTAAATAAGATATGGTAAATGAATAGCTTGCTCTTGAAGAAGAGGTTGGTGAACCAAGAAATTTATCAGATGTAATTCAATTTGATTATGAGGAGGAAACTAATGAAGTCAGAGATCTAGTTGTATGGAGACCAAATGTTATAAAAAATGCTATCAGTAGAGAAGAAGATATTCTGCATATTCTCAACTGGTTAATGAATCTAATCATTCTGAATTCTGATTTTATGAATTATACTTGGAATCTGAAGTGTAGTTTCATAGATGAAAGATTCTCAGTATTCCAAGATTTCTATAATCAACCATCTGAAGATATGTATATTCAGATTGATTTAAGTCATGTGGATGAAATTGATTTTACTGATGAAATATTAATGGAATTCACTAAAGAAGTTGAAGTAAAGTAAAAAGAATGTATCATGATTCCAAGAATTTTTTGCCAGTTCTTGAAGCACCAATGTTGGATAAAGTGTTTACAAAAGAAACCATATTCAATCGGACAAATCAAGAAAGGGTTGTCTTTCCTGAAGAAACTTATTTTCTCATGTACAAAGGAAGTTTAAGGAATGCTACTTTAGAATGCTTCATAAGTGACGAATGGAGTAAGGAATATGCAACTGAAGTCAGAACTTATTATCAAAGACATGGTATTCAAGACATGCTTGATTCTACTCTTATAAAGAATTCAGAAGAATTAGTAGATAAATTGAAAATGATTTGAAGATTATAAGGGTTAGAGCTGAAAGAAGACATGGTACTCTAATTGAGTTTACTCAATTTGATATTAACAATCTAAGACTCAAAGACAAACCGTCTTTGCTAAATTTATGTGTTAAAAGAAATGATTTAGAGCTTGTACCAGAAGTTAGAAAAATAAATGGTATCTATCTCAGAAACCTTGTAAAACATGATTTTCAACTTGCTTTGGAAAGAGGATTGAAGAAGGTGAATTTATTGGAACCAGTCATGGTTGGAATTGCTGGATTTCAAAAGTTTTTACTAATCCAGAACTTGGTTTTCGATACAAAGAAGAGGGATCAAGTGAACGTACTTTCATAATTTCTGACATCCCAAAGAACTCAACTTCTACTCTGAAATGGCTTTCTGAATATATGTCATGGCTTCCTGGAAGTAAAGAGGTAAAAGATGAAATTATTTACTTGATCAATGAGATAATTCAGTTCAGAGAGCTTATAAGAAGAAGCTCAAATGTTGGGCATTTAAAGATAAACATAGTAAGAGATGCAGATTATTTGTTGAGTAACTGCTATGATTTTTATGTTCATCCTAAATACCAGAAAATTGAATTTGAAGTATTAGAAGATGTTCAAAATGTGCAAAGTTCAGAAGTTGTTGCTTCTGAAAAGGTTGGGGAAACTTCTGAAAGGGTTGAAAGAGTAGAAAATCAAGAAGTTGTTGAAGAGCAAGTTCAAACAAGAAGGATGTCTAAGGCTGAAATACTTCAACAAGCATGGACTCAAGAGCATGCCTATACTCTGTTTCTTGAATACTTTCATCCTGAAATGTTCATGGAACAAGAACAGAGGTTCAATTATGATGATTGCTGGCTAAAGAAGAATTTCACATGGAAACAATGGTACAACAGTATTGTTAGTAAGTTAAAGCTACCTGTTTCTGAAGCCAGAAAAGAAAGTCCATTTGTGAAAGTAATTGATGCTGATCAAAAGAGCAAATTTCCAAAATATAGATCTAAGAGATATGGTGAAAGTGTACAATAGACTTAATCCATTTCATGACAGAATTACCAAGTTCAGAAAAGTGTTTCTAGTGTTAAAAGATGGCATCTATAGAGAGTTTGTTTGGGCCACAAAGATAGATTTTCAAGTAGTCTATGTGCTTGGAAAGGAGAAATTAAACTTGAGAAGACCAAACTTTGAGCTTAGTGGTCTGAGCAATCTGAAGAAAGGATACTTAATTGTTCATCCTCCTAGATTTTTATGCAAGCAGAAGGAAAGATGTTATTTGTTAGACATGAAGAAATTCACAAATGTTGTAATGGTACTCTACTGGCCATTAGTGAAAGGTTAGTAGAATGTCAAAATAGAAGACCAAAGAACTTTAATGATGAAGAGTGGTCAGAATATAAAAAGCTTGCAAAAGATATGAACAAGAGAATTGAAAATTTTCTGGAGTATAGAAAGCTTATCATAGGAGAAGTTCTTCAGATTCTAAACTTCTGGAGTTATAATTTGAACTTTTGAAGCTAAGGGGGATATTGTTGAATATACTTAGATAGCTTCAAAAAGAGACTGGGTTCTGAAGCTCAACAGTTCAGGTCTTCTGAACTAGTGCTGTATAGAGAAATACATAAGTAAAGCTCAGAAGTCTTTATGACAGAAATATGAAGAAGAGTTTCAAAAGTAAAGCTTTGAAGGAAAGCCAGGCATAACTTCTGAAGTGGCAACTTCAGAAGTTCTGAAGATTCGGAAGAAGTTCTGAAGTGGTTCTGAGGAACTTCTGAAGACAGTTTTGAAGATAGTTCAGAAGCAGTTCTGAAGTGAAGACTTACAAGTGTATAGATACTATAGGTCTGTCATTTAATCACATGTTAGTTTATTACCTCTCTCTTGTATATATAAAGAGTCTGTTAATCTGTTGTATGTACCTATTTCATACTTTGTACTTGCATGACACATATAGTTTGTAATACTTGTTCATATCAATAATACATCCGACTACGTTGCTCCAATCTTGTTCTTTGTTTGATATTCTTGTTACATCTTGAACTACAAGAACTATCAATTATATAAAATATAATTGTTAGCTCCCCCTCAGAAAGATACCTATATGAGAACAATTTCCTCCCCCTTAAAAATATATCTCTACTGAACAAATGGGTAATTGACTAACATAGAAGCACATTTAGCAACTATTATCAGCACAATTGAAATAAAGTTCAACTGAGTGGCCTATTTTCAGAGTTGGCAACGATGAATCTCTAAACGGACTTCTAGTCATCACTGAATTGGAATTATAAAAATCCATTATCAGACTGTTCTGGCAATACCATAAAGCTATGCGTTAGAATCACGAAGACTCGTGCAATGTGTAGAAAGAATTAAGCATTATATGCTATTTTTAAGGCTCAACTTGTGAAAATAAATTCCACAGACTCAATGTGCATTGAATATAAGTTCGGAGACCGGAGGTATGTCTTACTTTTACAATATCTTAATCTTCTGAGTGAAGAAAAGATAGCAGATATGCTCATTCTCCGTAATATATGAAACAAATATCTTTTGTGAGATACTTGAGTGGCTAGGTGGGGTGACACGAGTAGTCGATGTTGGAATTTTGTCCTTTTCAATATTTATCTCCAAAGAGTGAGGATGAATAGATGATGTGGTAACCCGGTTTACTGACTCGGTTTGGTGAGGATCTTTTTATACTTTTGATCCTGTCTCACACTCACCATATTCTTTTAGCTCACTAGCACTGATCTCACATAATTTTTTCAACTAAATCTCCCTCATATTAGTCTCATATTCAATCACATTTAATAATGATTGTAAAGCCAGAAATAATCTTTTCAGCTTGAGACTCTACCCCTTCAAATTCCCTCTCATTTCCATTTATCTCATCACACCCCTTTTCAAGATCATCCCAATGATCGAGAAACTCAACTAGAACCTAGAACCCTTTCCGATGACTAGCCTCGGGTATGTTTCTTGGGTAGGTCATTCCAGTTCTAGAATGACCATAGAAACTCTAAAGTTCCAATCACACATGCAAAAATGTCCTATGCTGAAATAATAATGTTGTAAGATGCACAAACATATAACTCCGAGTTCTAAACTGAGTTGCTTAGAAGTCAAACCAAATAATGTAAAAGTTCTGAACTAAGGTATTCAGAAGCGAAACATATGTAGTATAAGTTCTAAACTGATTTTTTTAGAAACTAAACCATAAATTTTTCTGTTTAGGAATGTCAAAGAAACAAATATGAACGTTAAACAAATTGACTCAGTTAGCACAGTGTTTCGAAAAACAATGATTAGAATTTAATTGTGATGAACAAATCACAATTATTATTTCGAATAAGAACCGAATCATGTATTTGGTACTTTTGGAATTTGGTGATGAATTTCAAACGAGTGTATTTCCACCGAAGATATGAGACGTGGAAATAACTAAATCAATAAAATATTACACGTGATAATGCAAGAATAGATTTTCAATCAGAAAGAAACAAAGACAAGTATGTTTCTCGCATTGAACTACCACAGAAACTCAACATTTATCATAATATCGCACAAAAGATTTTCTCCTTAAAGATAAAAAAAAATACTTACTCTCCCTCAAACCAATCAATGTCTGAGCATGTGTTTGAATGATCGGAATTCAACATTACATATGATAACCTGCAAAATAAAATAAGCAGATTTTGGTACCCAAACCATCATGGGTTCGTGCACATTAGTATAGGTTTGGGGTATACTATACGATCTGAACCATCTATTAGATGTTCTTACAATAGATCTTATAACTGGGAATCTGGTATAGAATACCTACCATACCATTTATCCACATACCTTTGATTCACAAATTTGTTCCACATGTTGAACAACATATCTTCTTTTGACTTAGACTGATCAACTCATTGATTGATCTGACAAAGTATGGAAGATCAGTCCTGGAAGTAAATGACCTTGTATCAACTGCAAAAAATTGATATGACTAGTTTCTTGCATGCTGATCTACAGTTGATTTCTTTCTCCAAACCATCTTAACCTACTTTGAAAGATTAGTATTTGAACTAGAAGCAGAATAATTATAGAAAATATTAGAAGTACGGATCTGATCTTGTGAAAAATCATTTGATTTGCAAAACTTTGTTGAAGGAATCTTCTTGTGAACAGAACTTGAAGCTGTCTTGTATGTGCATGCAGAATCAGCAGAATCATCATACGGTGACTAAGAAATAGTATCCGCATTAGCTCGGTGAGATAATTCTACTTTGAAGTTGTCCTCTTCAAGTTCCTTCACTTTTGTAGATAAAACATTGCATTTGTTAGACTCTATTTAAAAGTATTGATCAAAAACTTACCTTGAAGAACAAAGTTAAACTCTCCAAAAGCAAGTCTCTTCAGAAAACAATGACTTCAGAAGTTATAGTTCAGAAGCTGCAATGACTATCCAGAAGATTGAGCATCTTCTGGATATTACTTTATGAACTACATGTGATTAAATGACATGGCTAGTCATGCCTTCCGTGCGTAACTGAATCTGTTAGAAGGCTTGCTTATGTGTCAATACGTGATAGGCTAGCAGATTGACTTTTCTATTGTAATATTATAAATAGAGAGTGCCATCATTGTATTAAAAGTCGATTATCTTGGAGAGAGCTTGAGAGGTTAATTTGTATTTCCAGTATTGTATTCTTGGGATCTTGAGTGAAATACAAATTATTGTTTTTTTCATATTGCTATTCTCTTCCATTACTGTTTTATTCGAGTTTGATTTTTGATTGTAATTGCTTCCGCTTACTGCTTATTTTATCTTCATAATCAACATCTATTGAGTATTAATGCGGATCTGGGTTCTAACAATTGGTATCAGAGCTAGATAATCAATTTATTGATTATTCCATCTAGTCCAATTTCGAGAAATCCCTACTCAACTAGAATTTTCTCGAATTTGAAGCTACTGTTCTTTGCTCTACCCTGATTACGAGTTTTTATTGTTCTTATTCAATTTTTCTCCAATTCAGTTTTGTAGTTCATCGACAACCGTTTTCAAGTTCAGTAAATTGAAATCGTTCTTAATTTTCAATTTCTTCTAGAAATTCTCAAACTCTGTTTTTCTCAAAAATGGCTAATCAAAATCTAACTGACATGTACAGCTCCGGCTCACTAACTAAACCTCCCACTCTACTTAGGGATGAATATCCCCAAAGGAAAATTCATATGATCAATTTCTTTGAAGGTCTAGATCTCGATCTATACGCTTTTGTGCTAAATAGTCCCTATATTCTAGTTACCACCATTCCCCGTATACCTGCTAATGCCACTACTGAAGAAATTCCAGCAAGGCAGATTCCAAAGGATAGAAAGGACTGGAATGAGGAAGATAAAGAAAAATGAAGTTGATCAAAAGAAAAAAGACTTCTCATCATGGCACTTCCCAATGAAATCTTTCAATCTCTAGATCAATGTGATTCTGCTAAAGATCTATGGGATCAGTTAGCTAATCAACTTGAAGGATGTTCCAAGATGAAGAAAAATACAAGAGTTTAAGCATTGAATGAGTACAACAATTTTTACGCCCTTCCAAAATAAAGTCTTGAGTAGACATATCATAGATTCAATACATTGCTAAAACAATGTAATAGATGTTACATAATCAGATCAAAGGAAGATAATAACGTTCTATTTCTTAAATGCCTGAATCCAGAATGGTCAAATCTGTCCATGTCTCTACAAGCACATCAAGATCTGGAGCAGTGGTCTTTGCATGATGTGTTTGGAACTCTTTAGACCCATGAGAAGGAGGTGCTATTGAAGAAAATAAGTGTTGGTGGTCCCTTGGCCCTTATCTCTCAATCTAGAGGGTCGGGGAGAAGAAATAGAGAAGCTGAGAAGAAAGGGAAGAGCAAGGCTTTAATCTCAGAAGCAGATACAGAAGCTGATCTCTCTGGTTCAGTAGTTGATGAGATCAGTGCTTTTGTTGAGTCCTTGGCTCTTATTACCAAACAATTCACCAGAAAGTTTGGTAATCGTTCGTTTCAAAATAAAGGAAGGTATGATAACCGAAGTGAACTCCCAGCTCAACCTTATATACCCAGACAAGAAGGTCCTAGGGTTGAAAAGTCAGAGGCTGAGAAATTGAAGAAAAAGAAGGATGTATGCTATCGATGTGGCAAACCTGGCCATTACTCTAAAGACTGCAAAGGTGCACTAGTCAAAGATGACATGTACTACAAAAACAAATACAAGTACAATGTTGACGAGAGAGCAAAGTATACTGAACATGAAAACTAGCTCTCAGACCAGTCAAGCGATGCAGAAGCAATGTTCTGTGGAATGGCTATGTCAAATGATGCAGAAGAACAACCTTCTGAAACGCCGGTTTGCACCATCTTTGAACCTTCTGAACTTGAACAAACCATTTTAAACTTAACTTTTGATTTTGAAAATATTAAACAGAAGCTTCTTAATGAGAAAAAGATAAGAAAACATCTGGAAAAATCCTTTACTCTTATTGAAAAAGAAAGAAACGTTTTTAAAAGAGAAATGGAAATTCTTAAAGAAGAAAAACAAGAACTTTTTGTGGAAAATCAGAAAATTTCCAAACTCAGATCTTCTATAGAAAATTCATTAAAAGAAAAAACCGATGAGCTTAATAAACTTCTGGTGGCTAAGGATAAAGAACTTGAAGCTAAAGAAAGTGACAGATTAAAAATTATTTTCAAAAAGGAAGAGAATTTCTGCACATCGATCTTCAGAAGAAGGAGCTCTTGATTAAAAGGTATCAAGATGCTCAGAAGGTGCATGAACAAATAAATATACAAGTTGGGAAAATAGGTCTTGGTTTCGATGATCTGGATCCTTAAACTTTGTAAAAAGAGATGTGACATCCGGCAAACCGACACTGTCAGGTTAGCTTCCGATAAGCTTATACAAATGCTAGAATAAAGAAATTACGTTGATAGGACCTAATTAGAATAGTTAAAGCAAAATTGTTAGGATTTTCGGTAGTTGCTTAGAAAACCCGGTTACGGCCCGTAACAGACCAAATCATCTAATAAAATGCCAAATGCGTTAACTAATACTTAATTTATATAAAATATAATGTTTTCATTTCCTAAGCATAAATTATACTTCAAAAATTTATTAATCAAAGCATAAGAAGGTGTTTAAGAGTTTTTACCTCAAAATATTTTGCAAACTGATAGAACTTGAACCCCATTATTTCACATTGGGCTTTTGTAAAAAAAAATATATTTTAGAACATGGGATGGGCCCCATGTGGCTGGCCCCCTCCCTCCCCCTCTCTTAAACATTTAAAAAATTTCAAAACACTTATTTCATACAATAAAACCCTCTCATTTCCTCACCTCTCTCTCTCTCTCTCTAAAACCAAAAGCCACTTCAAGAACACTTTTCTTCTCCTTAATACTTACAGCCAAAAGCTAACACAAAACCCATCAACGTAGCAAAATCTTGAAGATATTAAAACCGCTTGTTATCATCCAAGTAAGTTAAGAACTTCATCTTCACTATTTTTCTTTCAATTTTTGGTGAAAATCCCTTTTTCTTGTACTTTAATTTGTTCTTCTTCTAACCTATGAATTTTCTTAAGTTCTAAGGAAAGATTATACACCAAAGACATGAAAAGTGTCTATATAATGGTGGAAATCCATGACCCAAGCATTAGAACACAAGAAAAGTTGGCAAAATCACTTTGCATGTGGGTTTTGATTCTTGAAAATGGCATTTTTGGTGCTGGCATATTACTTGATAGTACTTCTGTCACCCATAACTTGCAAAATAAAAGTCCAAATGTTATGAATCTTTTTCTAAAATGTTATTCTTTGAGTTAAGGTTCTAATCAAAGTGGAATCACTTGAAAATATGGAGTTTTGACCCCCAAAACACTCAGATCAAGTTAGGCGTGCAAACAGTAAGTTCAAAAGTAGGTAAACCCTACTTTGAACTACCATATCTCCCTGATTATTTATCCAAAATGTTTGATTTTTCTTCTAGAGTTTTTTTTAATGCGCTATCTTTCAAATGCAACTAGTCTCACTAAAAAATATGGGATTTTGATCTTTTAAGTTCTTGAAACACGTTTGGTGTGCAAAAAGTGAAATTCGGACAGAATGTTGTATGCATGTTAGAAATGTCATAACTCTCTCAAAACTCAATGAAAAAGAGTGATTTTTCTTCTGGAAGTTAGGTTTATGAGTTAACTTTGCAATCCAATTAGAATCATTGAAAAATGATAAGTTTTGATCTCCCAAGTGACTATAACTTCCAGAGTATGCAATCTGTCCCAAAGATTTGACCTTTAAAGATGACAATAACCATTTAATAACTTAAACCCCTCCAAAATTCGTGTTGTTTTGACAAAATACTCTTAACTCAGTAATATAAATCATAGAGAACTTTGGACAAGTAAATAATAGAAGAAGATATATTAAAGTCGCCATCTTTGAGCCCAAACTTTCTGCCATCAGAATCTGTTTTTAAAAGAGAACGTTGGTTCAAATTGAAGCATTTTATAAGATGTGAAGGTGACTAAACAAGTTGTAGTTTTTAGTTAGTCCCGAAAAGCTTATTGCGTATTTCACTTTTATAGGAAGAAAGTATAACCGGACAAGTAATCGAGCCGCCAAACCTACTTTTGTATCCGCTATCATCAACTGAGTATTCACGGCCCCTTTTTACTACGTTACTTACAATTTTGGGGGGTGAAAGCTTGTTATAAACTAAAATTCTTAAATGTTTGATGTTAATGAACATTAAACTTGCAAACTGTTTGAATATGGCATGAAGGCATGTACACTAGTATTATGAGTTTGAGTTAAAAACGTTAAGTCTAAAATAGGTGACACTACTAATTAACTCTAAATGAGCCGATAGTTTAGTGGATAGCGCTATTTAGATTAACAATCCCGCCTATTACGAGTAGTATAAAAGGGCGTAGTTGTCAGAAGGCTTAGTAGTGGCTAAACGCTTATGTTTACTAGAAGTACAAAGTGCCTTGCAATACTACTTAAATTGGAATTTTCTTACGCGTATTAAATGCATAATCAATTACATTTATAATTGATAAAAAAAAATTGTCGAAATTAAAACCTGTGAACTCACCAACTCTTTGTAGTTGACCTTGTATTTTAACGTGCTTTTCAGGGGTTAAGAAGGTAAATGATAACGCTTATTTATGCGCGTGTCAACATCAAGCTAAGACTTTCTGTTTAAAAACTTGTTATGTTAAAATGCTACGTCTTTCCATTTACTATTAAATTTTGGGTTGTGAATGTTGAATTTATCGTTTTTTTATGGTTTGAATGAAAGGGTTGGTGTTGTGTCTTTCTTATTGCTATGAAACTACGAGCTGTCGTACCTCGTGTTTCCGCCTTAGCGGGGTGTGACAAGAGATCTACTTTAGATTCTGTGTTTTATATGGGTAAAGAAAAAAACTCGTTTTTCATGTTTTATATGAACAATCAGTATTTAAAAGGTCAAAATATGACAATGGACATCAAGTAAGAAAACTCAAATATAAAAATTTAAATCTTTCTTCTAAAAAAGAACGAGTCAAGTCGATCTTAAAAAAATTCATAAGAAGAATGATATGTTTCACTTGGTTCGTTTACTCATATAACTCTAAATCCAGAAGTTGATGAGTCCATACCCATATATGCAGAAGAAGAACTAAGACTCAAATTTGAAAAAGATATTATTCAACCTCTAGATGAGTGTGCTACCCAGAGTAGTACAGAACTTAAAACAATATCTCTACAAAAGGAACAAGAAGAAAAATCCTTCACTTTTGAAAACCATCCAGAGATTATTCCCTGTTCTTTTATTGATTTAAATCTTTGTCAAGAAAAGGACAATGATGAGTTTGATATTTATCCCTGGGAAAACGACGATCAAAGTTATGATGATTTATTTGACATGTCAGATAAATTACTTATTAAGTTTGAAAATTGTATGCCTTCTACTTATGTTCCCATCAAACAGTATATATAGAATAGCTCTGCTGCTTCTCTATATACAAATGACACACCAGAAGCAAGGGTTGTTGGACCAGAAGTTAAAAAACTTCCAAATGGTATTCGTCTGAACTCAATTCCTCCAAAGGAACATAGAAAAACGTTTCCCATTCATCCAGATTTCCTTCATATGTGCATTCAAGCTAAAATTGTCTTGATCTTGAAAAAGAAGCAACAATCAAGAAGAAAGCCGAACTTGTGCAAAAATCTCAAATGACACAGCCTCAGAAGAACAAAAAGCTCACCAGAGAACAAAAATCTAAATGGAAAATTAATGATCATGTTTCTTCTGTTTAAGGAAATCGGTCAAAAGTGGACTCCCAAGAAGCAGCCTACAGAGAAGAATTCACTTCTTCCGAAGCATAAGTCTAAGTTAGATAAGAAGTTCAATCGAACAACTGATGCTAGAATAGACAACAATAAGAAATATTGTAATTATTATTCCAGAAATGAAAATTCAATGAATTCTTTTATGTCTCAAACTCTGAATGCTTCTCTCTATATCATAAACTAAAACAATTCTTCTCAAATCCACATTGTTTTCCTTCTGATTTTCATAAACACTCACATTTCAAAATCAGAAGAAAAAGAAATTTCAAACTACAACAAGCAAACCAGAAGTCTCTAGAAAACCTGTAAATTTTTCTGAACTTAGAGATAAATCAACCAACAATCTCAAGCCTAACTACAAAGGACCCATTATGAAATGGGTACCTAAATCTTTCTAATTCTGTATTGTAGAAACAGCGTGTGCGTATCTGGTATCTTGACTCTGGATGCCCAAGGCACATGACTGGTACAAGAAACTTACTCTCCATGTTCAAAGACAAAATCGGTGGAGCAGTAACGTTTGGAGACAATGGAAAGGGTCAAATAAAAGGTTATGGTACTCTTCAAGAAGGAAATGTAAACTTATCAAAGGTTGCTCACATTTCCGGATCAAAACATAATCTTCTTAGAGTAAGTCAACTCTGTGATGCTAAAATGTAGGTTCTTTTTGATGAAAAACATTGTTACTTACTATCTAAGGCAGGTCAAGAGCTATGGAGAGCCGACAGAAAAGGTAACCTGTATATGATGAACTTCACTTATAAAGATGGTACAAAAACCCTCTGTCTTATCTCTAAGAATAGTGAAGTAGCTTGGCTCTAGCATTATAAGCTTTCTCATCTTAACTTTCAAACTCTTGAATTGCTTGTGAAATATAACTTGGTTGAGGGCCTCCCAGAGGTTCACTTCCAGAAGTATCATCTTTGTCCTGTTTGTGAAATGGGAAAAATAAAAAGAGCCTCCCATATGACAAAGAGTGATCCTTTTTGTTTAAGACCTCTGCAATTACTACATGTTGACCTTTGTGGTCCCATTGCAGTGCAAAGTCTCTCTGGAAAGAAATATATTCTTATGCTAATTGCTGAATATTTCAAGTACACATGGCTTGCTTTTGTTAGACAGAAGTCAGAAGTCCTGGTCCTTTTGATCAATATGATGAAATATTAGCAGAGGCTTAATCCAAGCTAGGGATTTTACCAGAGAGACAAATGTTTGATAATAGAGAATAGGGTATACCATAGTGGGGGATGGTGTTTCCTTCTGAATGCACTTAGAGTTACCAGAGATTCAGAATAGCCCAATGTCATGAAATCAACAATCATTTCAGTGGAGTTTTTTATGTTGTCATATCTTGATTTGCCCACTACTTCTTTGTCAAGTAAACCCAAAATCTCTCTGATATCCTTAACTTTGATACAAAACAAGTATCCTTCCACAAATAAAGTAAGAGCCTCATTTTCTTCATCATATTCCATTAAATACCACAATTGTTGCAGATAAATTTCAGGGACATGAAATTTTTTTACAAACATCTTTCTTAAAGGATGTCTTTTAATAATTTCAATCAAAATTTGTTGATCTCCTGCGATTTCATCAGATTTCATATTAAGAGCATAGTTGTTCTTCTTGATTTCCAAGATTTTGTTCACTGGAACAGACATTTTATTTGGAAGAGGACCAGAATCTCGTTAAACTTCATTTGGTTGTGCTTGTTGAACCGATAAAGCGTCACCAACATCTCCTCGTGATTCATTTCAAGCAGCAATAGACTCAGAACCAACTTCAATTGCTTGTTCTTGGTTTTCCCCAAATTCAATGCGATTAGGGTTACGGATAGGGTTAGGGTTTGACCATTCAGCATTAGAGATACCCTTAGTAGTAGTATCTTCCAAAGTAGGATCATTAGAGCAATTTCAATCGACCCAATAAGCACATTATTTTGGACAATTTTAAATGATCCTTCATTCATTGAATCACTGTCACTGCTACTGAAGCAAGATTTGGCGGTTTAAATGGTTTGGTTAGCTTGAGATGAAGACATTATCGAAGAAGTTTGAGAATCAGAAAGAAAATCGATGACAAAGAGTTCATAATTTCTTTCAGAGGGAAAAAGCTGCAGAAGAAATTTTGAAGATGATCGTGAATATGTATTTATTGGATTGGATAGATGACATGGGCAACGTGGGACACGTGGCCGAAAAAGGAACAAGAATTAGTTACGGTTAGTAGGTAATGATAGATTAACAACGGTTAAATCTGCTACTAAAACGTTTTTAAGACGTGATTAAGTGTGGTCGAATAGTAATATAACACGTGGCACACAACGCGAATTGGAAGACTTAGTTATCTTCTGAAACCGAAGTTCATAACCTCTAAGAAAGAGTTTTGAGTTCTGAGAAAGAAGTTCACAACTTCTGAGAAAAAATTCTGAACCTCTGAGAAAAACTTATGATCACAACAATCATTTATAATTCAGAAGTAGTTTGAACCATGAAAAATTATGGTTCATAATAGAAGTTTTTCCATACTTTTAAGTGATTAAGCGCAATTAGGATCATCACCTGTTCAAATCTTTATGAGAAGCAACAAACTCTGAAATTTGTTTGGAACATTTGTTTTATATTAAAAAAAATACCCCCCATTGAATCATGCAGAGAATTTTTTTTTTTAAACTCCCCCCTTGAAAAATGCTTTATAGAAATGAGAAAATGTTTCAGAGATAAGAACATAAGAAAATAGAACTTAGAAGTAAGTAAATAAAACTGAATTATATAGTCTTGTATTAGGAAATTAAGTTCTGAACTATGAAGTTCAGACTTCTGAGAAACAAAATTCAGAACTTATGAATTTGATTTTTCAGATTTCTAAACTGAAAATATTCAGAAGTTAACACATATCTCTTTTTCATAGTAAATGAATTATCCAGAAAGACTCGTAATGCCAACTTATTCACTAGAAAGTTAAATCTTTTCTCATCAAGAGTCTTACTAAATATCTGCCAGTTGATAATTTGTCTGAACAAAGAACATTTCTATATTGCCTTTTTCAACATGATCCTTAATAAAATGATGTCTCACATTTATGTGTTTGGTCTTGGAATGTTCAACAGGATTACCATTAATTGTTATGACACTTTTGGAATCACAATAAAGTGGTATCTTCTTGAATGTGTAGCATAGTTTTTAAGTTGAATTTGCATCCAGATCACTTGTGAGAAACAAATTGCAGTTGCTACATATTAAGCATCTGCAGTTGATGTTGACGCATAATTTTGCTTTTTAGAAGACCAGCTAACAAACCGATCTCCCAAGAATTGACATGATCCAGATGTACTTTTTATGTCTAATTTACAACCACCATGATCTGCATCTGTGAAAACTGTTAGTTCAAAATCAGAATTCTTAGGGTACCAAAGGCCCAATGAAGGAGATCCTTTAATGTATCTAAGAATTCTTTTAACACCAAGAAGGTGAGATTCCTTTGCATTAGCTTGATATCTTGCACAAATGCATGTGGCAAACATAATATCAGGTCTACTTGCAGTCAAATAAAATAAAGATCCAATTATGCCTCTGTACTTCTTTTGATCCACAATTTAGCACTTAAATCTGGTTCAGGTTTTGTACCAGTGGCCATTGGAGTTTTAATACTTGAACAATTAGATATATCATATTTCTTGAGTAAGTCATTAACATATTTAGATTGATTAATGAATATTCCTGTGGGAAGTTGTTTTACTTGAAGACCATGAAAGAAAGTTAACTCTCCCATCATACTCATATCAAATTCAGAATGCATGATAGTCTCAAAGGATTAGTAGAAGGAAATATTATGTCATCCACATAAATTTGTTTCAAAATCAAATCATCACTTTCCTTCTTCAGAAATAAAGTAGTATCAATTGTACCTCTTTTGAATTTGGAGTTCAGAAGGAATGTTGTGAGAGTGTCATATCATGCTCTTGGAGCCTGTTTTAATCCATATAAAGCTTTATCAAAAATGTGGGCATGATCTGGAAACTCTTTGTTTACAAAGCCTTCTTGTTGATCCACGTACACTTCTTCCTGAAGAATTCTATTCAGAAATACACACTTGACATCCATTTGGAAAAGTTTATGTTTTTGTGAGTTGTATAAGCTAGAAAGATTCTTATTGCTTCTAGCCTAGCCACGGGATCAAAAGTTTCATCATAGTCTATACCCTCTTGTTGGCAATACCCTTAGGCTACAAGCCTTGCTTTATTTCTTACAACAATTCCATTTCATCTTTTTTATTTCTAAACACCCATTTAGTTCCAATTATGGATTTGCCCTTGGGTCTTGGAATGAGCCTCCAGACTTTGTTTCTTTCAAACTGATTTAGCTCATCTTGCATTGCTAAAATCCAGTCTGGATCTTCAAGTGCTTCACTTGGCTTCTTTGGCTCCATGCTGCTTAAGAAATTTACATATAAGCACTCATTTGTTGTTGCAGATCTGGTTTGTACTCCTTTTGAGGCATCACCTATTATTTGATGAATAGCATGATTTGATGTCCATTTGTTCACATTTGGAAGTGGTTGAACAAAAGAGACATTGTTTTGAGGATCATAAGCATCAATAATATCTTGTGGCTCTGGTTCTAAATGAACTTCTGAGTTTAGACATGAAGTCTCTCTTTCAACTGTTGGATTAACTTCTAAACATAACGATTCAGAAACTTCCTATGTAGGGTCATAAATTAGAATTTCTGAAGATGAGATTGAGACAGGTGGTCCAGACATAAAAGTTCAGAAACTTCTGGTGTAGCAACAAACTTTGTGACGGGGAGGACTTCTTCAGCAGAGGAGGTGTTGGTGATCTTGCTTGAGGATGTCATTGTTGTTTCAAAGATAGGAACACCAAATAGAAAAATCATGGCTTAATACACAAAAATTTATAAACCATAGATAGCACAATCAGAGAACCTTTGGGGGACAGACCCCCTCCTTCTATAGAGCAGTCTGATCCCTGAGGGAAAAACAAACAGCCAATAGACTCTGATCCATCTTCCCTGAACAAAGAGGGGGAGCTCAACTTTACTGAGGTGTGCCTGCCGCTTGAACTCTACATCCCTCTCTCTGAACCCCAAACCTCTATATCCATGTCTCTCGTTAACCTAACCAGTATTTCATAACTTAGAAGCATTGATGAAGTTACTGATGAACCTTCCTTTTCCTCTCCACGTTTCAGTGATCCCTATCCCCCAAATGAGTCTCCATTCCTGAAGGAACCTTCCGCTAAAGATCAATTCTTGTACATATCTGAATCAGAATCTGAAGAGGAAGAAGGGCCTTATCCAAAGGCGTCTAAATAGACAACCAATCCCTGAACCTGAAGAAGAAGAAAGAAGGGCGAACTTCATAAGGGAAGTAGAAATGGCCAGAGTAAAAATTCCTCTTCGTACCTCTGAGCTGGAAGCCCCTGTACCAATAAGTGTCTATGACGAATTTTCTTTTCTATCCCCTGAAGAACGAGCAGAATAGAAGCTCAGCGACTAAGAGATCAAGAGTTAAAGCAAGCTTAGGAGAGCCTCAGGGTCGCTCAACACTAGGCCCGAGAAGATAGAGAAAAAGATAAAATTCAGACACATGATGAAGAACAAAGTGAGATAGTCGCTGAAAATCTAAGGAAGAAGGAACTAGCAAGCGACAAATTAAAAGTAAATCCGATTGTAGCCCAAGAAAAAATTCTACAATCCCTGAATAAGGAAATTAAGGAACCCAAGAATGACGAATTGCAATGGTGCTCTAAAAAGGTAAACTATCGCATCTCTCCTGCAACAATTACTCATGCAACTGTTGGATGACACAATTCAAGAAAAGGTCTGAAGATAAGAGTAACCATGTTCAGAGGAAGTAGGTGCAAAGAAGAAGAACCTCAATTTTTTAAGTTCAATGGATTCTCTGAATGGCTAGAACTCAGAGATGCCATTCAGAAATCTAAATCTCAATTCAAGGGTGTAGTGGAAAGACATCTTGATCAGCTATTGCAAAGGATATCCCAATATGTCACTGTTCCTCCTCTTCTCGAGAAATCCTAAAGAAAAACATCTAAGTCCGAAGCTGAAGAATGTCTATCGTCTAGAAATGAACATGAGACTAAATTTGACTTAGACGGTATTCTAGCCCACCTCGTTATCCCTGAAATTTCAATGCTCAATACATCCCTGCCTGAACCAAGAAGATTTGAAGAAAATGAAATAATCAGTCAGCCTGAAGCAGGAATGACATTTCTAGGAAAAGATGGGTTTTTAAAGTTTTTCAGAAATTAGGAGATTCGAAAGGCTCCATCCAAACTTCTCAAGATTATGTACTATAACTGCTGGTCAACCAATGACCCTGTTCTCTTCAAAAGAAAATCTATGAGAATAAACTACGAAAAAGAAAAGAGAAGCTTTCTGTTTAGTCTCTGATAATTTTCCTTTGTAGTTAGTTCAGTTTATTGTACTTTACCTTTGTTATTGTAGTTTCATTTTCATACTGTAATGGTTCAGATTATTCTTGATTAATGAAATTCAATGAAGTACTCTACTCCATCTGTGTACTGAAAAGATCCCTGAAAATAGTAAAAGGGACAATGAACATATGAGTTCTAAATTTCTTTAAAATCTTAATACTCACTAACATTACACTCAGTAATCAATCATTGAATGTACTTTATAGCTTTTACACTTGTAAAAATTGTGATTTCATATCCTTGTAAATGAAACTCAATTCAGATAAGATATTAGCTAAAAAAGATCTCACAAGTTAGTACTTAGAATTCTTTACTTTAAAAACCCTAAGTCCTTACTAATCATTTCATGCAATTTTCTTATGTTTCTTAATCATAATCAAATAGAGGGAGATTGTTGATCCAAACTCCTTTCAGTGATTTGAATATGATTCCTCATTTACATAGTGAAAATTCCACTCATATGATAATGTTCATATTCAGCGAAAAGCATACACTGATTGCACTCAGTGATCGTTGAGGCTCAGGAACACTGTCCTATCCCTGAAGATTTGAAGAACAACACTCACACCACAAAGCCATTCAACGACAGTGGAAGGCATAACTGAAGATAGAGATGGATAGCTCGTGATCTAAAGCGGTTCAGTGATAGCAAAATTCATATATATAAAGTGTGAGATCTTGCAAAGCCTCAGTGATCAAGTGGGGCCTACTCAGCAAGATCAATGTTAATCTTATCCTCGATGCACAAAAGTCAAAACCCCATACCTTGATAGAAACGGACGTATGGATTGTCTCTTATGTCCCTATCAGATCTAATTTGGCTACTTTCATATTCGGCCAAAAGCACGGTTGGTTTATGAACAAAGGACAAGTCTCAAATAGAAACTTGACACGTTGCATATACTTTTTGCTTTGCATTTAATGCAACAGGTATAAACAGATGAAGAACTCTTCTTCATCTTAGTGCATGCATAATCTCTCCTTAAATCTCTGTTTCTATTTATATTCGTTCTTGTGCATCAAATCTGTGTGATTTCTTAAGTTGTAATAGCATAGGTTTAAATACTTGTTTTTATTCTGCTTGCAATTGTAAATTTGTTTATTCAATACAAACTCATTTAAAAACCTAAACAGCTTGTGTTTGTATTCAAGCCCCCCCCCCCCCCTCTTCTAGAAACAGCTTCTATATCCTTGAAATTTTGTAGACTCCTTACGAACCAACAAACATTCCCTCACCTACACCTCATCCGGTAGCACTGAAACCGATTCAGTTGCGCAAACCGAACCACAAACTTGCCTAAAATTGGAGAGATAAGGAGAGAGGAGGCAGTCGAAGTCGAAAATATTACAGTGAGCTTGAGTGAAGGGACGGAGAAAATTATTGAGTGTGAGCGTATCCAAACCGTTACAAGTCGTGTAGCCACATTTTCTATCGACCCTCATTCTATGGGTATCGGTATTGAAAAAGACGTTGTGGAACCAATAGCGCAATTGCACGCCCCACCCACCCACTCCGGTATCTCTCGATATATGCCGGTTTCACATGGTATAGCAGGTTTAGCTCTATTTCTAGCGGATATCCATTCGTGACTAGCTGCTATTGAACATAGGAGGCGGTACCTGCAGTATTCGGCTTCATTTGAGAGCACTTCGAGTCTAGAACCACCACCTTCTAGGACACAGGTCACCACATCTACCGATAGCCTTCGTGGCACGAACGGAACTTCCATAGTGATGTCGTCTATTGACGTTTCGCAAGGATTGGAAGGAAATCCTACCAGCGCTACAATATCGGCTGTGGTGACCGTAGGTCCCATAGTTGATTCAACTATGGTGACAACAGGTGCTCTTCGTGACCCTGGAGTTACCCCAGTTGCATCCACTCCGCCATCTTTCATGGCCTCTCCAGAAATCCGTGAATTTGTCAATACGGCTCTCCAAGGCGCTTAATCTTTGCTCCCCAATCATATTAACGAAATCCGGCGACTAGTAAAAGGAAAATCTTTAACTAAAGTAATGGCAGACTCTGCTCGCGCACGTCAGTCGTCTCCTCCAATCCCTCCGACTCCTCCGACTCCACCAAATCCTCCCCTGCCTCCGTCGTAGTTCAATACTGATGAGCTAATGTCTATGCTCTACTCTCAATTACTTGCACAAGCCGAAGCCACTGGTCAACCTGAAGATGATCTTACCGGCCTTCTCCGTCGCAACCTTCAAATTCCGACAGTCACTCGCCATGAGTTTGACTGCTTCAAAGAGCTTTCTGACATGAAGACCCAGATCTCCAACTCCGAAACTAACGTCTTGGGTCCCATTAGTGCCCTTCGTGAAGAGATCCATCAGAATTGTCGTCCCGATTTTTCCTCCAATCGACCGCGCGATTATCATGATGGTCAGGATGATCCAAATCGCCCTCAGGGGGTGTAACGCAGGCAGACATCAGAACGAAGCACGGCAGCTACCACCGCGATCACCACGAAAGCAACTCCGGTTCAACCATTAGCCGGTCTCTCTTCAACTCCGTCCGGACAATAAATGTCAATGCCAGAGTTTAACTTTGAGAACATCTCAAGGGTCGTTGATCCAGATACTGATGAGACAATACAAGTGAATGTCCAGCTCACGTAAATCGAAGTACGAGACTGGTTCCGATATCCTTATGCTCCGGTGCTCTGAGTGAAGACTACAAAGGCATTCATCAATAAAACAGCTCTATCGCACCCAGATCATCAACAAGAAAACTGCTACCTCATCAAATGATATGGGAAAATATGATCGAAAATCAAAATCCCAAATGGGAAAGAGAGTAATTCAGAGTTCCCTATCGAGAAGAGACGAAGCAGAAACTCTTTGCCGAAAAGACAACTTCTGAAGACTTGGCTTATATTCACCGCGTCACTGAAATGTCATCTTGAGAACTGATCGAGTACATATTCATGCTTAAAGGGAAGAGGTGAATTCAAAGAAAAAGATCGTGATCATCAAGGAAATCAGTTATGATTCACTCAGCCAAGTCAAAATTCCAACATTCAGGGTTATACGGGATGATGCGAAAGAATGGACCTTCTCTAAAGCTGATTTTTCAAACTTGTAAATCGATGATCTGGAATTCTTGTACGTTGAGCTAAGAGATAAGAGAAGAAGATCAAGAGGCAAACAAAGAGCATTAAGAGCCATCGTCAGATTTGTCCAAAAGAAAATTCGATACAATTATCTGCACAATTTTCAACATGGTCTCGAGAGCAAGCAGAAAAAGATCTTCATCACAAAACCAAATCAAGACACTCCTGGATTAGACAAACTCAAAGTTCGTACCATTCTAACCATGCCAACTCATGGGATTGTCTATCTCAATCACACCGGCACCAAACGATTCATGCGCTTAAATGAAACTGTTGTATACAATGATGGAACGTTAAAGGTTGTTCGATCAAGATTAGTTTCCGAGATTAATTCTGACCAAAAAGGATCTATCACGCTCAGTAGAATTCAACGACAAAAGATTCTTAATGCTATGGAAGTTATCGACAACATGCTTGATCTACCGACAGACTCTGCGTAGATTCGAAGGTATGTTCGGAATCAGATAACAAGCTCATTTTGCCACAAATGGGGAGATTGTTAGGAAACGTTTTAATTGTGACAAAATAAGGAAAGATTGTTTTGTAAAAGAAAAGGCAAGTGTATAATGACTTATTCTCTAGTTTTCTTGTTCTCTATTTCCTAGCAATATATATTGAGGATTAGGGGTCATTAGAAAAGAGAGAGAGAATACCATCTTATAATCGATCATTAGTATTGCGCTACAACCTTTGTAACTCGATTACAACAAGTGAGATATATGACATACGTTCTCTCATATTCATTGTCTTCTTCGCTATTTTCTTAATTTGTTCATTAGTACTTGATCAAACACTGGGATCCACAAATTCAGCAAACCAGCTCTAACAATCTCCTTCTTTCTTTGAAGACGATCAAACTTTGTCAACAGATATTATCTTCAACTTTGAAACAATCTTCCCCTGTATATTGAAGCAAACCGATTCTAAAGAGAAACACCTTTAAACAAATAAAATCTTCAGATCAAAATCTTCATCGTGAATAAGTCTTCAGAATCCTTGGAAGACTTTTTAACATAATCTTCAATAGTCAACAAACAATCCTTGGATAATACGTGTACTAAGCTTGCCACCTATATATCATGAGAATATCAATCTTCAAACATCTTCAAGTATCTTTGACTAGAGAACAAACAATCTTTGACAATTTACTCTTTTGTTCTTTTGCATGTGACTTGATCTTCTTGCATGTATCTTTGATATATTATTTCTCCCTGTTGATCATAACTCCTCTTAGTGATTTGAATATAATTCCTCTTTGCACTTAGTGAAATTCCTTGTTTAAGTTTAAGTTCAAATTCAGCGATAAGCATACGCTGATTGCCATCAGCGACCGCTGAAGATCAAGGAACCTTAAGCTTATCTCTGAAGATCAGCGATCACACCAAATGACCGTTCAGCAAAAGTCGAAGTACAAGCTGAAGAAAGAGATAATCAGCTACGTGACCTGAAGCGGTTCAGCGATAGCAAAGATTATCTATCCAACTGTGAAGTCTTGTGAAGCCTCGGCGATACTGAAAGTTCATCCTTGAAGATTCAGTCTCAGCGATCAAATGAAGCTTCTTATACAAGATTAGCGTTGACCTTATCCTCGATGCACAAAATACAAACCCTATACTGTGTCAGAAAAGGACGTACGAATTGTCTCTTATGTCCCCATCATATCTGATATGGTACTGTTCAAATGCGGCTAAAAACTTGGTTGTATTCTGAGCAAAGGACAAGTCTCTTATGGTTGCTTGCCATGTAGCATATACCTTTTGTCTTGCATTAAATGCAAATGGGTATAAATAAGATGAAGATATCTTCTTCATCTGCGTGCATGCTGCTTTCTTTCTTCAACCTTCTGTATTCCATCTTACTTCTTTCTTGTGCATCAATCTTAGTGATTTCTTAGTTACAATATAATAGGTTAAAACTTGTTCTAATTCCGCTAAAAATCTGTGTGTTTGTATTCAACCCCCCCCCCCTTCTACAAACTGTTTCAATATCCGAGAACTCTTGTAGACTCCTTAGGGACCAACAAGTGGTATCAGAGCAGTGTGTTTTCTATCTTTAAAATATTTTCCTTCTAAACTATTTTAAAAATGTGAAATCCTATACAAACTATAATGACAATGGATCTTTAGCTAAACCTCCAAGATTTAGCCATGATAAATTCCCATTGTGGAAGGAAATAATGTCTCCGTTTCTAGAAGGATCAAACCCAAAGATCCCTTACTATATAGAAAACTGAGCATTTGTTCCTACAACTATAGTAGTTGGTGTTCCTGCCACCACTACTACTCCAGCCATCCCTGAAAGGAGTATCATTAAAACTCCTAATCGATGGACTGAAGAAGATAAGAAAGAAGTTGCTATTGACTCAAAAGCCAGATCCATAATAGCAATGTCCCTCCCTGATGAAGTCTGTCACTCAGTAATGAAAATGAGGACTTCTAAAGCCATGTGGGATACTTTATGTATTCAATATGAAGGAACCTCTGAAGTACAAATTACTAGAAGCATTAATCTAGTAAGACAATATGAAAGCTTAATGCATCATAAAGGTGAAACTCTTTCCCAACTTCACCAACGTTTTAACTGCCTGTTGATTGATCTAAAAACAGTCAACAGACACTATTCAAATGCTGAAATTCTGACAAAGTTCATGGAGGTACTACCCGAACAATGGGCAGTGTATACTACATGTCTAAAATTGTCAAAGAATCTTCAAAATCTTTCTTTAAGTGCTTTGTATGGAATGCTCTTAAATGAAGAGCAATCCCAAGTTTTAAGGAAAAACCTCATCAATGAACTCAAGGGTGCCAAAAGTACTTCTTTGGCACTCGTGTCTTCAAGAGGTAAATCCTTTAAAAAATACTTCCTCTTCTACTATTACTTCTATCACTGAATCAGGTCAAACTAATTCAGAAGATCAACTAACCGATGCTGACATCTCTGAGTTCGATAACTCTCTGGCTCTGTTAACTAATAACTTTAAAAGATTCGCCAGAAAGAGCAATTTTCGAAGAACACCAACTCTCGCTGACTCTGATAAATTAAAGACTATGCCCGCTGAGAAAGCCTCAGCCATATGCTACAATTGTCAGGGAAAGGGTCACTTCGCTAGTGAATGTAGATCCAAGAAAGTTGCAGCCCCACTACCTCGCAGACCTCTGATAAGAAAGAGAAGTATTTGAAATTAAAAAACAAATACAAAGATCTGAAGAAAAACCAGCCAAAAGGCAAAGGTCTTGTCGCTGAAGAAGTTGATTGGGATGATGAAGGTGACTGGGCCAAAACCTCTGATGAGTCAGGCACAGATGAAGAAGATCTTGCCTTCTTATGTCTTATGGAAAGAATAGAAGATGCTGAAGAAGTATCTGAAGCTTCTTCCTTTGAGTCTCCTTCGACTCAGGTATCCATCCCTTCTATCTCCTTAATATCTAAAAATGATAACTTATTTCCGCTCGATGTTATGACTGTTGATTTTTACAATGCTCTAAATGGAAAAATCAAAACTGAGAAAATTAACACTGATTTATCTGAACAATTAAAAAATTGTCATCTAAAAATCAAAGACCTTTCAAAGATTGAGGAAACCTTAAATGTAACACCTTAGGCAGATCCCATATCGGTCGTGGACCTGAGTGATGCTGGGTTCATAAGTAAACCTTGGCCTTCCTAAACACAACACGTTTTGGGACCACACGCAAGGCAAGTTCTTGGAACTCTGTGGTTAAGCGTGCTTGGGTGGGAGTAGTACCAGGATGGGTGACCCCCTGGGAAGTCCTCGCCAGGTCGCCAGAAACAAATCCGTGCGGCTTAGGCCAAAGCAGACAATATTGTGTCGTGGTAAGGCGGAGTGTTACATTAAAGGACCAAGTCTTTGTAAATCAAACGATTAGCAATGAGAAACAGCAAGCTATCGCTGAAAGAGAGAAGGTCGTCGTTGATCTTAAATCTGAGAAGGCTACCATCGAAGGATGGTGCAAAGCCTCTGATAAGGTAAATGAGATCATCAATGCCCATATCCCTATGAAAGTAAGAAGTGGGTTAGGTTTTAACCTTGACAAGGAAGAATCAGAGAAAGACTGTTCCATGCTCAAATTTGGAATGTTTGTCTCCTCTATCCCTGATCCTTCCTCTTCTTCTCAGAGACCTCACTCTAATAAGAAGACTTCTGTGTTAAAATCTTTCGATTCTAAGAAAGTGGTCAAAAACAAGGTTCTTGACCAGGTTCCTAGAAAGAAAAACGTTCAGAAGAAGAACAGAAAATCCTCTACTTCCTTTGAGAGCAATACTAAACCAAGGAGAAAAATCTCTGAATTTTTTCAGAGGTCAATCCCCATAATTAAGATCGACCTCAATCCTATCCCTGAAGAGGAAGTCATACCTCCAAGAACAATGGATAAAGGAATTCTTGGTCCTATCCCTGACAAAGTCCCTTCTATCTCTCAGAAATCTTTGAATTCCAAACCTTGTGAATATATGAATTTCTATCACTGTGGTGAAACTACCTACATTGCAAGTAAGTTTCCTAATGCTACTAAAGCTGTTAAACTAGCTCATGGAAAGAAAGTAGCTCAAGCTGATAAATCAGCAAGAGTGAAATCCACCAAGGTTGCAAAACCAACAAAGGTGAAGATATCCACTGAAGAAAGTTCTTCAGCACGTAGCTCCTCCGCCACTCTTTTCACTAACAAAGCAGGACCCATAGTAATATGGGTACCTTCACACAATTAATCTCTTTGTTGTATGCAGAGTGCTAAAGGTATCTGGTATCTCGATAGCAGATGCTCAAGGCACATGAATGGCAGAAAATCTCTACTCTCTGACTATAAAGAAGAAGCTGGTCCATCAGTGACCTTTCGTGGAAATGGCAAAGGATACACTAAAGGATATGGAATCTTGTCCAACGGAGCCACCTCGTTTAGTCGAGTTGCCTACGTTGAAGGACTAAATCACAATCTGTTAAGCGTTAGTCAGCTATGAGACAAAGATTTCAAAGTTCTATTCCTAAAGAATAGATGTGCTGTCACTGACTGCAATGATAAGCTTGCCTTAACAGGCAAAAGAGTTGAAAATATATACGTAATCAATATGAATAGTTCTCACTCTGAGAACATGACCTCACCTCTTTAGCTACTCCATATGGATCTTTCAGATCTAAACAAAGTTTCTTCAGTAACCTCACCTCTTCAGCTACTCCATATGGATCTCTTTGGACCTGTCAATATCCAATCTATATCTAGAAAAATATACACTCTTGTGATTGTTGATGAATACTCCAGATACACATGGGTATTCTTTCTTCGATCCAAAAGTGACACCCCTGATATGATAATCTCTTTTATCAAAAGGATGGAAGTTCTGAACAATTTGACTGTTCGTTCCATGAGAAGTGATCATGGTACTGAATTCAAGAACAGTACTCTGATAAATTTCTTAGACGAAAAAGGTATCTCTCACAACTTCTCTTCAGTAAGAACTCCTCGGCAAAATGGTGTTGCTGAGAGACGAAATCGGACTATCATTGAAGCAGCTCGCTCAATGCTCAGCGAATCACGTCTTCCAACTCAATTCTGGGCCGAAGCGGTCAATACTGCATGTTTTACTCAGGATCGATCATTGATTGTGAAACGATTCAAGAAAACCCTTTATGAATTATTTCATGGAAGAAGACCAACTCTAAAGTATCTTCACATCTTTGGATGCAAATGCTACATTCTGAATGACAGAGATCATTTGGGAAAGTTCGATCCAAAAGTTGATGAAGGAATATTTCTTGGATACTCCTCTGTATCTAAGTCTTTCAGAATCTTCAACAAGCAAAGACAACACGTTGAAGAATCCATGCACGTGAATTTTGATGAATCCCGTACTACCCTTACTTCTACTGTCCCTGAAGAAGATGAAAAATTAAATGCATGGATGAAGTCTCACTATGGGGAACCTTAAACTTATTTCAACAATCAGTCTCATGCTGATTTAATTGATGATGGAATCCCTGAAATACCCACTAGCAATGATCCATCTTCAGGGATCAGTGTTACTCCTCTCAATCAAATTCCTCCTTCTGATGCTTCTCTTGGAAATTCCTCACTCAATAATCAAGCTTCATCCTCTGCAAATCAATCCCCTGAGTCTGCTCAATTGATTTTAAATGATGAAGTACCTGTTGCTGAAACAACAAGTATTATCCCTGAAGAAGAAGAAGAACAAGTCGTTGAATCAGCGGTTGATCTCTCTCCTCAACCACCAGCTCAGCGATAGACTGCAAATCATCCAATAAATCAAATTATTGGTGATCCTAATGCAGGTCTCTATGTTAACTTCATCTCTCTCTATGAACCTAAAAAGATAGATCAAGCTATCTCTGATCCTAGCTGGATTTCAGCGATGCAAGAAGAACTAACTGAGTTTCGTAGAAACAAAGTTTGGAATCCTGTTCCTAGACCCTCTAGTAAAACAGTGATTGGAACCAAATGGGTGTTTAGAAATAAGCTAGATGAAAACGGGAATGTTATTCGCAATAAGGCTAGACTTGTCGCTCAAGGATACAGACAGGAAGAAGGTATTTACAACGATGAAACCTTTGCACCTGTAGCTCGTTTAGAAGCTATAAGACTTTTCTTAGCTTATGCTGACCATAAAGACTTGAAAGTTTTTCAAATGGATGTTAAAAGTGCTTTTCTAAATGGGAAACTCAACGAGGAAGTTTATGTTGAAAAAGCTCTTTACGGACTAAAACAAGCACCTAGAGCTTGGCATGATACTCTTTCTAAATTTCTTCTTAAAGAAAAATTCATTCGTGGAAAAATTGACCAAACTCTCTTCTTAAGAAAATATAAAGGTCACACTATACTCGCTCAAATATATGTCGATAACATCATCTTTGGTTCCACACGACCCAAATTATGTACTTGTTTCGCTGCAAGAATGCAAAAACAATATAAAATGAGTATGATGGGTGAACTAACGTATTTTCTAGGTTTGCAGATAAAAAAATCTGACAGAGGAAACTTTATTTGTCAAAGTAAATACGTTAAAGATATGGTGAACAAGTTTGATATGAATCAATGCTCAGCAATGAAGACTCCTATGGAACCTCCTCTGACTCTGAATAAGGACCCTAATGGGAAACCTGTATATGTCACCGCCTATCGAGGGATGATTGGGTCTCTGTTATATCTTACAGCGAGTAGACCTGATATTATGTATTCTACATGTCTCTGTGCTCGGTATCAAGCTGAACCGAAGGAATCTCATCTCATTGCTGTAAAGTGAATCTTCAGATACCTAAAAGGAACTCCTAAGCTGGGTCTTTGGTATCCCAAAGGCACAGGATTCGATCTAATTGGTTATTCTGATAGTGATTTTGCAGGTTGCAAGATAGATAGAAAGGGCACCACTGGTGGGTGTCAGCTACTAGGTGGTAAATTGATTAGTTGGACAAGTAAAAAGCAAAATTTTGTGTCCACCTCTACTGCTGAAGCTGAATACATAGCCGCTGGAAGTTGTTGTGCTCAAATCCTTTGGATGAGAAATCAGCTCAGAGACTATGATCTCATGCTCTCTAAGATCCCTATTTGTTGTGATAGCACTAGTGCTATTGCGATTGCCAACAATCCTGTACTTCACTCTAATACCAAGCACATTGAGATTCGATATCACTTTATCAGAGATCATGTGATGAATGGTGAAATTGAGCTTCATTTTGTACCCACTGAATATCAGCTTGCTAATCTTTTCATCAAGCCTCTTGATGAAACTAGATTCAATCTACTCATCAGTGAACTTGGTATGTTGAACGTTGAATAATATTTACTCGGCTAACAACAAATAGTGATACAAATAAAGTCTTCTATTACCATTCGTTGAACTCTGATTCAGCAATATCTATACTTTCTCACTCAGGTATTATCTTCTAAACCTTATAGCTCCCTGATTTTTCCTTGATCAGGAAATGAAGCTGAAAAGATAAAACTCATCATTAATAATACTTTATTGTTTTTGATGAAGATTTTTTAAAGATAATGATTAATCTTTCCTAATGGATAATTATCATTATATTTTTTAAATAATAAAAGGACGCGTCAGACCTTTTCTAACACAAGACGGACCACGACATTTCCTTTCCAACTTCTTTCTAGGGACGTGTGCCAGATCATCATTTCTTTTTCAAAAAGCAAAAACCGTCGTTTAACTATCCTTTTCTCTCTCCTCATGCTATATAAGCAAATCATTCCCTCATTTCTTTCTTTACGCTCTCATAACTTCCAAAAGGCAAGGATTCTCTCTTGATTCTCAAAGCTTTCTCAAGAACACCAAGAACACGCACGTGTGCGTTTTTCTTCTCGAACTTCACTAAGGTTTGATCTAACCTAACACATTAATCTGGAAACATCTTGTTTCACTTCTCCTTACTTTTCTTATATTCAAAAGAAAAATCTAGGGTAAATAAAATAAAAATCTGGATTAAACTTCAAACCGCTATTCTAAGTTTTTCCTTAAGAACATAAGACATTTTCTTTGTTTAATCCATCTTTTATATTCTATACCTAAATTTTTTATATACCAAACTTTTTAAAAAACATTTGGCATTTTATTTGTTTTTCTACCACAAGTATTTTGATTTTGTTCATCAAAACACTTGTTTCTTTTCTCCTTAAATTTGGTATTCTTTATACTAAACTCTGGTTTATACATTTTGTATTAAACCATGATTTTTCTATTTGGTGTTCCCATCTATGCAACAGAAATGGCCTCATCAAGAAAAGTTGTTGAATCTACCCACGTCGCTGATACTCTAGTGGCTGCTGCAGTTTGCCATTTTCCATTGGAACAAGCAACATTCAAGCCCTGCAACTATCTTGCCCTGGTGGACATCCCTGCTGAACGTCCACAATTCGCTGAGGGTGCAACATTCATCAAGGCTTGCCCACTGATGTATGCCTTTGTTCACAACCCTATTGGCATCTCCTCTCACCTACAAGCCCTATGGTACACGGCTCACTGTACCACCTGCACCACTGATAAGGGCAAAGAACTCCCTGCAATTGGTTTTTCCATCCCCACTCTTGGCCACTTTGCCTTCACCTCTGGATTATTGAGGCACCTCTTCACCTCCCTACTCGTGGCAAGAATGAAAAGTGGGACGTTGAACCCTCAAAGCAGCAGATCGACTCCTTCCTGAACTCCATTGGCTATGCATGGGAAAACACCTCTCTAAAGACTGTCGGCTCTAAGCTGGAGAAGAAACGCTTGCCTGCTCGCTGGCAATACATCTTAACTCAGGTCATTTAGTGCCTGGGATCCAAGACTGGCTCGCATGATCAGGAAAGCAAGCACTTTCAAGATATGGGCTTCGCTCTCTGCACGGGGTACAAGATGAACTTTGTTGATTATATCTTCAGTGATATGTACAACAGGGTGAAAGCTGCAAATAGGCACTCTGTCATCCCCTACCCAAGATTCTTCGCAACTGTCATGGAGCATGCCTTCGGGGATGAGTATCCCAAGATAGCCAACCACTCTTTCTCAATGGTGAGAAAGAAATCCCTGGACATTGAGGAACGTCCATGTGATGCTCCCTTTACCCCATACAAGCTGAAGATCATTGGAGCTCCTGCTTCAGTGTCTAGCTCACTGAGAAACCCATCAGTGAGTATCCCTGAGACTTCTGCCCCCAAAAGAAAACAACCAACCGATGGTCATAAAAAGACCATCGCAACCAAACCTAAGAAGCCAAGGATGGTGGTCCCTCAAAAGACTACCCTCTCAGATTTTGGTGTACAACCAACACCATCAGCTGCCCCAGCTACTTCAACGGTTTTTTTCTTCCGTTGTTGCTTCTTCAGCGCTACCACCACATTTAGCGACTACGATCACTGAAAGTGTATTAGTCAGCTCCGCTGAAGCTGTATTAGGTAATACGTTCACAGCCTTCTACTCTTCTTCTATCCCCTCTTCTTTGGTCCTCACATCAACATATGATTCAGAGATAGTTGTCCCTATCTCTGATGATGCTGAAATGCACGCAGTCCAAACCTCAGTGTTGTTTAGACACTCTGAGTTTTGGAAGGCCAGTATCACAGGACCTCAACATGTCTCTCACAGGCATTCTAAGACACTGGCTAGTGATCCTCATGACACTAACTCTGCATAAGTTGTCCTTGTGAGTAATCCTCATGATGCTCTCAAGGGTTATAATATGCCTTCTCATCCGTCATCTAACCCAGAGCTCTTTTTGGCTGCTCTGTCTCTGTTGTCACCAGGTACCGCTCCTCTCTTCACTATAGCGACAACCACAACTACCACCAAGACTGCTACTCCTCTCAGCAAGGATAAGGGAAATCCCTTCAGCAACCACGGACATCTGCCAAGCTCATGGAGGTCAAACAAGAGAAGACTGCTCCCAAATTCCCTCCCTACCCTGCTGAGCTTCCCCCCATTGTTCTTCCTAGTCCTACATTCTCTGCCATTGACTTTCTAGTCAGGGAATGTGCTCTCACCAGGGCTAAGATAGAACATCTACAGAAGTCTGCTGAATTCATCTTCAGAACCGTGGTTGGGACTCCAGGGATCAAGACCTCTGTCAGCAACATCCTCACTGACATCGAGTCCCTGAAGGAAGATAATCGGACACATTGTCAGTCCATTGCCCGTCTGGAGAAGAAGGTAGATGATCAGAATCTGGTGCTTGAGTCTATTCAGAAGACTCAATCCGACATGATGCAGATGCTTACAAAGCTCTCTGAGTCTGGCTCTTCTTTCTCCACTGCTGATCGGACATCCCTGGATTCGGTCCTTCAGCACCAAGAACGCCATGAAACCAAGCTGAAGGACATTCAGGCGAATGTACGCATGCTGATGGTGCATTGTCTCCCTGCTGACAACATCGAGGGGGAGAGATGTGCCAAAGAGTTCGCTGACGACATCATTGCGGAACATAATGCCACCTTTCTTGCTGACAAAATTTCTCCATACACCAACCATGCAGAGCCTTCCCTCACTGAAGGTTTAGTGGAAGAAGAAGAAGATGATGATGATGATGTTGATGATGAAATGATGACATCCCTCACTATGGGGGAGCTAATGATGATGACGACGATGATGATATTGGAAGTGCTTTGGAGCACTTCAAAATGTCAAGGCCAGAAGTCTCTCATCAGGAGCCTTTGGGGGACGGAAAACATCCCTCTCAGGGATAGTCCGGTCCCTCAGGCAAAGGAAATGACGTGGCAGAATTTGATGCCACTATCCCTATATCTGAGGGGAGACCACTGTCGAGGTATCTCTTCCTCTCATTCTCCTCTCTGCTCCAATCTCTGAACCACCCACATATCCCTCTTTTTCACCATCAAACTTTGGCTCTGACTAATCTCCTTCTACCTCTCCTTCTCTCAGTGAGCCCAGTCCCCCAAAGGACTCCACTTTTTGGAAGGAACCTTCATCTGAAGAGCAGTTTGTGTACATATCTGACTCTGACTCTGAAGACGAAGAAGGCCTCATTCCTAGACGTCGCGCTCAGAGACCCCTAATAAGCGAGCCTGAAGAGGAAAAAAGGCGAATAAACTTCTTAAATGAACTCAAAGCCAAAAGAATAAAGTTGACCTCTGCTGAAATAGAATGTCCAACTCCTATCAGCATGGTGGATGACTTCTATTTTCTATCGAAGGAGGAGAGAGCACAAGCACTTGAAGCTCAAAGAATAAGGGATGAAAAGATGAAGCAAACAGAGAGTGATCTAGAGCTTGCAAGAAGAATACTCAGGGAGGATGCTGCTAAAGACAAGGCGAATAAGGCGCTGATCGACAAAAGCCAAAGAGTCACTGAAGCTCTGACACAAAAGGAACTTAATGAAGAAAATATCAAAGTGAATCCCATCCTCGCTCAAGAGAAGATCATGAATCCTCTAACCAATGAAGAACCAAGCCACAAAGAAAAAGAACTGCGCTGGTGCACTGAAAGATTCAATTATCGGAGGTCTGATTCAAAAATCATTCGAGCAACGATCGAAGGACGTCCTTCCAAAAGGTATGGACTGAAGGTATTTGTTCGAATGTACAGACATGCGAATGCTGAAAAGAAAGAAGCCAAGTTCTTAAAGTTCTATGGATACTCTGAATGGTTAGAAATCAGAGATGCCATTCAGGGTTCCAAATCAAAGTTTAAAGATGTGGTGGAAAGAGCGTTGGATCAGCTTCTTCAGAGGATGTCACAACATGTACAAGTTCCGCCTCTCCCTAAGCCTACAAGAAAGAGAAGATCTAATGCTGAAGGAGGTTCATCTTCCAAAAGTGATCATGAAAATAAATTCAACAACGAAAGCATTCTTGGTCATCTGGAAATTCTTAACATCTCAATGCTGAAAGTCTCTCTCCCTCAAGACAGAAAATATGAAGAAAATGAAATCATCACCTTCCTTGAACCTGACATGGTTTTCTTGGATAATGATGGTTTCCTAGGGCTCTTCAGAAATAGTGAGGTCAGCAAAGCTCCATCAGCCTTCATCAAGATCATGCATCACTACTGCTGGTCAGATGATCCGCTGATGAATTGACAGAAGAGGCTCTATTAAAATGAAATACGAAAAAGACATGAAAATCTCTGATTAATATATAGTTGTCTTTTCTTTATATTAATCTTCAGTGTATTGTACTTCTGTGACAACTGTCAAAATTCGAGCTTTCAGGTTAGCTTCTATTAAGTTTATTAGTATCATATAGTTTAAATTTTAGGATTAAGAGTTAGTTGGTTTAGAATAGCCGAAAAACCCCTAGCATTTCCGGTAGTTGCTTAAAATCTCCGGTTCCGACCCGTGACTGACTGAAACGTCCAATATAGTGCCAAATGCCCTAATTTATACCCAATTATTATAAAATATGAAATTTTAAAGTTTCAAAAATAAAACTTTTTATTTTAATTGAAATTAACCATTTTGGACATTCATTTTGAGAAAAAGGTCAAAAATTTGAGAAAAATTGCATTTTATCATTTTGGGCTTGTGTTTTCTTTTTAAAATAAAATAAAATTTGGGCTTGGGGTGGGGCCCACAAGCCATGGCCGGCCCCTCCCTCTCATCCCCATATAAATATATATTTTTTTTCATTTTCCTCATTTCAACACCAATTTTTTTTAAGAACCTCTCTCTCTCTCTCAAGAATTCAAAGGGGCACCTTTGAAGAACACTCATCTTCATCATCATTTCCAGCCATTTTTAGTTCCAAAATTCATCAAATTGGAGTTTTATTTGAAGATTTAGAGATTTAAAACATCATCCAATCAAGGTATGAACTCATGTTTACGTTTTTGCATCATTTTGTGCACACTTTGTGCCATTTTCTTGTGTTCTTGCATCATGTTTATGAATCTGAGTTTTGGGACATTTTGCATGCATAAACTAATACATATTTTGAGTATTTCTTTGTGTTAAACACAATATTTTATGGTGGGGATAGCCTCTTTGCAAATGAACCACCATTCTTATGGAATTTCATGCTTAAAAACCCTATTTTGTACTTTTAACTTGCTGTCCAGAAAATGGTCTGTGTTTGGACGACCACTTAGAGTAAATTTCAAGTTCAAATTCGTATTTATTTTAGATGGTGTTTATGTTTTATGTGTTGGGGTTCTAATCCAAGTGGTTTCACTCAAAAACATTGAGTTTTGATCCCCCAAATGCTCCTTGCAAGATGCATGTGCATCTGGGAGTTCAACAGTAGGTAAACCCTACTTTGAACGACCATAACTCTTTGAATACTCTTCCAAATCACTTGATTTTTCTTCTGGAAGTTAGCTTGATGAGTTACCTTTCATATGCATCTGATTTCATTCAAAAATATGGTGATTTGAGGTTTCAAATGATTAAAATAAAATGAGTGTGCAAACTGTCAAACAATGACAGAATTGTGCATGCATGTTCAATGGCCATATCTCTTTCAAAACTCAATGAAAAAGGTTTATTCTTCTTTTGAGAGTTATATTTATGAGTTATCTTCAGTTTGCAAGTGGAATCACTTAAAAATATGGAGTTTTGACCCTCCAAACACCTAAAATACTTTAGGTGTGCAATCTGTGAAACCACCAGCAGCTAAACTCTACTTTGTGTGTTAGTACCTCCTTTGTTATTTGTCTTTAATGCATGATTCGTTTTCTAGAACTTCATTTTATGAGTTAGAATTCATATGGATCCAGTTTCATGCAAAAATATGAAGTTTTGAGGCACTAACCAATTTATTTAAGTTAAGTGTGCAATCTGTCAGCTAATGGCAGAATTGTGCATGCAACTTTGTAGTGTCATACCTCCTTCATAACTTCTTGAAAATCAGTGAATCTTATCTCAAAAGTTTCCTTTATGAGTTATGATTCCAATACAACTGGAAATTCTAGAAAACACTGAGTATAACTCCTTAAGTGAGTGATTCACTAACATGGTGTAATCTGTTTTACCGGTTGTGATATAATATTTTGCATGAATTATTTGAACCACTTGTACATGTCCAAAAGGCATGAAATTTGGTCACAAAGACCATAACTCAGTAATTTATCTTATATAAAAATATAGGAAGCTAGATCATTTTGGAAGCCCTTGATAACTGATCATTTTTAGGACAATTAGTTTCTGTCCAGAAGAGAAATTCTGGACTTAATTGATTTTTATAAATTTTGATCATGTGATGGATAATAAGATCATTTTCGGTATAAATTACGATATTAATGAGCATATGGGCATTTTTTATAATTGGACATATATAGACACTTATGGGCTTAAGATTTATTTACCTCTAAGTAGTATTAGACCTATAAGTGACGGTTTTGGGTATTACTCTTTGATAGGGAAGCGTTAGGTCGTTGTGCGGAGATTCGGATTGTATTGTTTTGCGTTGCGGAGCGTTGCTATAAGGTGAGTATTCACAGCCCCTCTTTCAAAGTGTTTTATACGTTTTGGGGTGAAAAGCATGATTGAATGTGTTTTATGAGCCATTGTCATTATGATTATGAAATCTTGTTAAATTTGATGTTGTGGGCACTAAGGCATGTACACTAATAGTTATATTGAGTAAAATGTAACATAAAAGTTTGTACACTACTATTAACTCAAGTGAGGAGCCGAGGGTATTTGTGGATAACGCTATTTGGATGGACAATCCCACCTAAAAACCGATAAGTAGGGGTGTGGATAGCAATCCCACCTAGAAACTACAGGTAGGGGTGCACGATACTTAAAAACGAAGGTTCTACATATGTGGGGTATTAGTCCCACCGCTAAGGTAGAATTAAAAATATTGTTTTGTGGTCGAAAGGTTTAGTGGTGGCTCTTTATATAAAAAATTAGAGTACATAATGCCTTAACGTTTTAAGATATCAATAAGTGCCAAAAATTTATTTTTGCTCATATTCACTCATACAATTGATTATTTTTTTGAAATATTGAAAATCTGTGAACTCACCAACTCTTTGTAGTTGACCTTGTTTTTATCATGCTTTTCAGGGGTAAGAAAAGATTAACCGAATCTTTCTTTTATGTTGGCGCATCGACATCAACCGTCTTGTTTATTTGAAAACTGTTTAGTTGAAACACTTGGTTTATTTTGTTTTTGTTAGAACTTGTACTTGATGCAAAATGTAAAATTTTAAACCTAAACTGTTGTTTATTTGAATGGATGGTTGGTGTTGTTTTTATCCTATTGTTATGAAATCTTGCGCTATCACGCCTCGTGTTTCCGCTTTAGCGGGGTGTGACAACTTCCCTCTACTTACAAATTTGTAATTTCATTGTTCATGTAATATCTTCAAATTATTAATGAAATTTCAAATGAAGTACTCTACTCCAACTGTGTACTGAAAAGATCCCTGAAAACAGTAAATGGGACAATGAACATAAGAGTTTTAACTTCTTTACATACCTCCTTACTCACTGATATTTCTCTCTGAAATTTAAATCAGTGAATGTACTTAAGGCATCTATTTGTAAAAATTGTTTTTCATATCCTTATAAATGAAATTCAATGGCTATAATAGATTAGCTGAAAAAGATCTCACAGATTAGTACATAAAAAATTTTACTTAATTATTTATTAAGTCCTTAGTATCCCTTCAAGTAGTTTCATCATATTACTTAATCATAATCAAATAGGGGGAGATTGTTGATCATAACTCCTCTCAGTGATTTGAATATAATTCCTCTTTGCACTTAGTGAAATTCCTTGTTTATGTTTAAGTTCAAATTCAGCGATAAACATACGCTGATTGCCATCAGCGACCGCTGAAGATCAAGGAACCTTAAGCTTATCTCTGAAGATCTGAAGATCAGCGATCACACCAAATGACCATTCAGCAAAAATCGAAGACCAAGCTGAAGAAAGGGATAATCAGCTACGTGACCTGAAGCGGTCCAGCGATAGCTACGATTATCTTTCCAAGTGTGAAGTCTTGTGAAGCCTCAACTATACTAAAAGTTCATCCTTGAAGATTCAGTCTCAGCGATCAAATGAAGCTTCTTATACAAGATTAACGTTGACCTTGTCCTCGATGCACAAAAGACAAACCCTATACTATGTCAGAAAAGGACGTACGAATTATCTCTTATGTTCCCATCATATATGATATGGTGTTGTTCAAATGCGGCCAAAAACATGGCTGTATTCTGAGCAAAGGACAAGTCTTCTATGGATGCTTGCCACGTAGCATATACCCTTTGTCTTGCATTAAATGCAAACGGGTATAAATAAGATGAAGATATCTTCTTCATCTGCGTACATGCTGCTTTCTTTCTTCAACCTTCTGTATTTCATCTTACTTCTTTCTTGTGCATCAATCTTAGTGATTTCTTAGTTACAATAGAATAGGTTAAAACTTGTTCTAATTACACTTATAACTGTAAATTTGTTTATGCAATATAAACTCATTTAAAAACCAAAAATCTGTGTGTTTGTATTCAACCCCCCCCCCCCCCCCCCTTCTACAAACTGTTTCTATATCCGAGAACTCTTGTAGACTCCTTAGGGACCAACACTCCCCCTCAAGATGATTAGGAGAATTCTGAACATCATGAAAATCAAAGACTAAGTCATTGTAGTTGTATCAAACACAACTATTAGCTCCCCATTCGAAGAATATCTCCTTTAGAACAATTTGCTCCCCCTTAGAAAATAGATCTTTTATTGAACAAATTGCTTCGGTAGAACAAATGGGTAATCAACTAACATAGAAGCACATTTAGCAACTATTAACACTACAATCGAAATAAGTTCAATTGAGTGGCCTATTTTTAGAGTTGGCAATTATGAATCTCTGATAGGACTTCCACTTATCAATGAAGTATAGTTATAAAACTAATTTCTCAAACTGTTCCGGCATTAGCACAAAGATATGCATTGGAATCACAAAGACTCGTGCAATATGTAGAATAATTAAAGCATTATATGTTATTTAAACTCAAAATGTGAAAATACATTCCACAGACTCAATGTGCATGATTGAAGTGCGAAGGCGGGATAAATTTACTTCTATTTCAATATTCATGTCTTTTAAATACAGTCTGAATAGATTATATCGTGTGTCCCCGTGAAAAATTGAAATATCTCTTTGTTAAAAAAGAAACGACTAGCATGTGGGGTTAAATCATGAGTTGGCATGAGCGAATTGCATGTTTCAATGAAGGTCACGAAGAACTGTGAACCAACAGTAATCTGGTTGCCCGACTTGAAAGTGGTTGGCGCTGAGTTTTATTTTTCTTGTGCATCAAAATTACTTTGTGATTCTAAGGTTGTAATAGAATATGTTTAATACTTTTTCTTATTCCGCTTATAACCTGTAAATTTGTTTATCTCAATAAACTTATTTAAAAACCCTAAAAAGTTGTGTTTGTATTCAACCCCCCCCCCTTTCTACAAACTGTTTCTATACTTATAGATTCTTGTAGACTCCTTTAGGACCAACTAACTTTTCAAATAATATAATATGGTACAAAAGATTTTCCCTCAAAGATACAAAATACTTACTCATCCTCAAACCAAGCATAAGTCTGATCATGTGTTTGAATAATCTGAATCAGAACGGCACATGATAACCTGCAAAACAGATTAAGCAGATTTTGGTACCGATACTTTCATGGGTCCTTGCATGTTAGCTGCGGTTTGAGGTTTACTATAGGATCCAAACCATCTATTTAGAGTAGATGATCTAATAGTAGATTTTATCAATGGGGAATCGAGAATAGAATACGTACCATACCATCTATTTACATACCTCTTATTCACAAAGTCATATGTTTCACATGTTGAACAGCATATCTTGTTTTGGCTCAGACTGATCAGCTCTTTGATTGACCTGACAAAGTAAGGTAGATTAGTCATAAAAAGCAAATGATTTTGCATCAACTGCAAGAGATTGATATTACTTGTTTCCAGCATGCTCATCTGTAGTTGATTTCCTTTTCCAAATCATCTTAACCTTCTTGGAATAGTTAGTATTTGAACCATAAACAAAAAAACAATAAAAAAGATTAGAAGTACGAATCTGATCTTGTGAGAAAACATTTGATTTGACGAATGTTGATGGATGAACCTTTGCATGAACAGAGCTTGACCCAATCTTGAATGAACACAAAACCTCGGATGAATTATCATACGGTGACTGAGCAATAGTGTCGACACTAGCTCTGTCAGATAATTCAAATTTGAAGTTATGTCTTCAAGATCCTTCACCTCAGTAGTTAGCATATTTCGTTCTACAACAATCAGATCAAACTTCTTCTGTATTTCAGACTTCATATTCTGTTTTTTCATAACATCTGTCCAAAGTCCAAATAATTTGCGTGTAAGATCAACAAATTTCCTCTCAAACACTTCTTTTTCTTTTCTCAAACTCTTTTTCCTTTTTAACAACTTTTTCATTCCCAATATCTTTTCCTTTTTTCAATACTGCTTTATCATTTTCTATCTTCTTTTTCCAGCTCGGAAATCTTCTTTGAAAAAGTAGCAACCTTTGCTTCAAGAATTTGTGGCTTAGATTCAAAGGTACTTTTCTCATTGTCAAATTTGATTTTTAACCACTTTTTCTTCTCAGACGTGTCTTTGCCAAAGCAGCATTCTTCTTTGCAACAAGTTTCCATTCACTTGCAAAGCTCTTTCTTTTATCTTCTAAAGTTGCCTGAAGTATAGAAATCTTCTTTGTAAGCTCCAAGCAATTCGGACACTTCTTATCAGACTTCTTTCTCCCAACTTCAAATTTACTTTGTTCAATCACAATTACCTTTTCATAATTGTCAATTAACAAGAATTAATCTTGCTTTGAAAACCTTTCTTCTCAGCCTCAAATATGATTTTTCTCATCAGAGAGTATATTTCTTTCATTCTCAATTTATTTTCTTTCTTTATTGAATACTTTCCCAAGCTCAGATATACGCTTTGGAAACTCAATAATCTCAAAAGAAAATTTTCTCTCAGAATCAGAAATCCTTTTGTCATGTTCAAGAGCAGTAATCCTTTTCTGAAGATCAAGGCTTGTCTTTAACAGCTCAATATTCCTCTTTTTACTTGCATCTTCATAAGTCAACAAAGTAGGATTCTGATGAAGTTTATCTAGTTGATCTTTGAATGCCTTATTGTCAGCACAATCCTTGCTCAACGATGCGATCAACTCATCACTCGCAAGATAGTTGACTTTGAGCTTATAAATTTCTTTCTTTTGGCTTGCAACATGTGCTTACAATGACGATGCCTAAGAAATGAGATCACTAGTAGACATCGTTATTAGAAAAAAAACGATCGTTAATCAAACAAGATCTATAGAGGATTTGAATAACTTTGGCTATCAAACAAGTGCGGAAAAATAACCACAAGGCTTGTGGCATACTGGTTAAGGCTTGTGGGGGATGAGGCTAGGTAACCCATCTACCCCAGGTTTGAATCCGGGCACAAACAACTTGTGGCCACTGGGGAATTATCTCAGGGCTGCATGCTTTAGCAGTTATAAAATTGTCAGGATTAGTCTAGGCAAAGCCTAGGATACCCTATCCAAAAAACAAGTGCGGAAAAATCAAATTTGAAAAGTCAAAGTCAAATCTCGGTAAAAAGTCAAACAAAAAGTCATACCGCGAGAAAAAACTTCAAATTTTGAAATATGTTTTCGAAGATAGAATCTGTAACCAAATTCAAAAAGTTAAAATTTGAAATGGAAAAATCGGAAAATTCCAAACTAAGTATGCGAAGGCTTATTGAAATCTAAGTATGCGAAGGCTTGTTGAGAGAAGTTGCGCGAAGCTCAAACAACTGGCGTGCGAAAGTAGGATATGCGAGGCTCGGATCAAGGCTTGTGCAAGGCTCAGGTATGCTTGTGCAAGGCTCGAGTAGCTTTGCATACTCTTTGTGTGAAGGCTATTGTTCACTCGCACGCTTTATGCAAGGGTTAAGAATGTCTTTGATGTGCGAGGCTTATGAAAAATTAAAGATAGCCTTGTACGAGAGTTATGAAGGTTCGCTGATATGATTCCAAAAATCCAATTTCAAGTCTAAATCTTGTCTGGCATCTGAAATTTGATTATGTTGCTCGAAATTCAATTCCTAACAACTTTAATACTACACTTAATACCCAAATCAACCTAATTCCATGAATTCAGATCCAAAACATTAACTTTATCAAGAACTTCAAACACCCACGAATTGGATCTAAAACCTATTCAAATCTGTTTCGAACCTCAAATTGATTACAACCGAGTGATCCTCTATTCAAATCTGTTCCGAACCTCAAATTGATTACAACCGAGTGATCCTCTATCAAATGTGAATCCAAAAAGCCTAGTATTTTGAGCCACAAACACTACCAAAATCGATGAAAATTTATAAAATCTTGGAAATTTCAAAAACTTCAATTCTTTCTTCAAATCAATTGATTCTTGCTCTGATACCAATTGTTGGATCAAGGCACTTACCATTAGGCCAAAAAGGATTCCTAATGGTCATGAATATATATATATATATATAGAGGAAAGTTCAAATGTGAACTCATTTTTGGTTGTGAACGTGAGGACGAATCTCAGCCACTTATCCGGTCAATAAAGGCGGCTTTGACCTGGTTCCCCTCCTTTAATAATCTCCACCCTTCCATGAATCGCGTCAATCCTCCGTGATCGCGTCCACCATAACCGAAGATGTGCGGCTGAGATTCGTCCTCACGTTCACAGCCAAATATGAGTTCATATTTGAACCTAACCCTATATATATATATATATATATATATAAAGAGAGAGAGAGAGAGAGAGAGAAAAGTTCAAATGCAAACTCAAAATTGGTTGTGAACGTGAGCATAAATGAGAGCGCGACACGTGTTTGAATGTAAATTATTCAGACTGAATAAATACTATATTCAGTCTGAATATGACATGTGTCGCGCTGTCATTTGTCATCACGTTCACAACCAAATTTGAGTTCTCATTTGAACCCGCCCCTATACATATATATATAGCCAACGAGAAAGAACCCCAAAGAAAAGTGAAGGCTTTTCTTGCTTCACTCTTAAAGTCTTCAAATGCATATGCATGGCTTTATATAGCAAAGGAAAATGTTGGAGCCTTCTTTCTGGTGCTTGCAAGTTGGCAATGGTTGACATTTCATATGTTCCATGCATGGTACATGTGACAAAAGTGTTGGTTAATCAAGGAATCTAGGTAGAACGAGTAAGCACTATATTTCTGATGCATATAAATGAGAGAAAGACTTCAATGTCTTCTTATAGGCGAAAAATACCAAAGTCTTCTAAAATTTGTGGTCCTCATTTATCCACATATTCATGAATCAAGCACTTGTATGTTTTGCCTCGTGAGTTGTACAACATCCAATGAAAAACTTATCTGAATATTTCAAAAATAATTTGATGTATCAAAATCAATTACATTAATATCCTAATTGCATAAGGGAAACGTGGAATGACATATAGAGGTCACTGCCACTTACTTTTCGACATGAAGTATACACTTGTTTATGGATGATTAGAAAATCTTCTTTGAAAAATAGAGAAATTAGCACGAGAGTCAAGATTTCTTGGACACAAGAAAAGCACATGTTTATGCATTTTATGAACGCTTTAATACACATGTTTTGATGATACTATAAGAATGTTACTTGATTAATCTATGACATCGTTTGCATTACAAGAAAACCTCTAGTCCTCATGGGTACATAAGTAACTTCTCCAAGAAAATTGTCTTTAAAGAGAACCATGTGATGAAAATCGTGTCGCAATGGTTATCGCGTATCCTAGTTGTCGCTTTCTGTTAGTGATGGATTCGTTTCTTTGACGATTGTTACTTGTCGAAAATAAACAATGATGGCATTATTAAAAAAATCGATCATTTAGGACACTCAACTCACTAAAAAAATGACTTTCACCCACAAAAATCACATAGAAAATTTATGTGGGTGATTACCAACGAATTACCCAGGAAATATTAATGGTTCCTGTAAAATCCGATGTTTTCAAGAAAATACCAATGCATTATCAAGAAATTTATGGGTAATTTGTCACTGATTTAATTTATCCACCAATTTTTGTGACGGTTTTGTGACGAATCACCTTTACCTACCTATTTTCCAGGAAAATGTTCATAGGTAAAAGTCTTGCATTTTAGTAGTGTCTGTTTTTGAACATCCTCAAAAGAGTACTTGATGAAACTTTTAAGTCTATAGTGCCAATAAGTATTTTAAGTTGTATATAATAATGTTACAATAAATTGCTATCAATAAGTTAGGCGGTGTAACACATTCTATCCACGTAGTTGAGTAGTCTAATAACAGACAAGCACAATACATAAACTCTATTAGCCCTATTATATCATTTTTGGATAAATGTCATTTAAAGTTGGTTTTATAGAAAAGTTAGAAATACTTTTCAAAAGTGTCAAATAAAAGGATCATTGGAGGATTAACTTCTTGATTCTTCTTACGTTACTTACAGATTGTTTAATCACTAACTTCGTCCTAATAATTTATATTAACATCATTACATAAGATGTACAATCATTGATTTTAAATATGGGAAAATTTCATCGAGTTAATGATTAAACAAGTGTGTTTTTTGAAAATATTTACCAAATGGGTGTACTTTTAAACATATTTACCAAATGAGTGTAGTAGTCTATTTAATGGGGATTTTAGTGTTTTTTTAAATCAATTTTTTACTTTTTTTTTACTGTTTTTATTTTTTTTACTGCTTTTTTTTACTGTTTTTAATTTTTTTACTGCTTTTTTTACTGTTTTTATTTTTTTTACTGCTTTTTTTACTGTTTTTATTTTTTTTACTGCTTTTATGTATTGTTTTTACCACTTTTATAAACAATTTTTTTACTGCTTTTTTTTACTGTTCTTTTTATTGTTTTTACTGTTTTTTTTTAAACTGTTTTTAATTGTTTTTACTGCTTTTATATATTGTTTTTACCGCTTTTATAAACTGTTTTTTTTACTGTTTTTTATTATGTTTTATATAACAATCACAACAATTTTTTGAACAATGCTAACAATAAAAAAATTAAAACCACATGATCAAAAACTCCTGTTTTTAGGTACTAAACCGACAATAAATTCTTACAAAAACCAAAAGACAAAACATATATTTCCAATTTCTTCCGAATATCTTGAGCCGGTGACCAACGTTTATCTGCAAAAAAAACAAAGAAATGAGAGATAATCATACCAATTAACCAAATAAATTTTCTAAAATTTGTCTTTATATACCGTGGCTTAGATGGACATCCTTTTCGGTTGTGACCACTTTGCCTACAAATTCCACAAAGGTTCGTTTTTCTTCTTTCTTTGGTGTCCATTTCGTTTCGTAGTCTCGTTGAGCGAGGACGACCTTTTTTATTCCGTAAGAGCTCTAAATTTGGAAGCAATTCTTTAAACGATGATTGTGGCCAATACGCTTCATGAGGAAGCGGGGAAAACTCGGATGCCCAAGTAGCACAATATTCAACAATTGAGTAATATCTATCAACATATTGCCAACTATTCAAGGAAAGTTTGGCACATGCACCCAAGACATGAGAACAAGGATATTTAAATATCTCCCACTTACCACATGTGCAAATTTTTTCGGTCAAATTAACTACTTGCACATTTCTTTCTCTTTGAGTTATCAACTCAAATATACCTTTCTCTCGATTAAACGATCTCAAGAAATGTGCACTTGCTTTTGACATCAAAGCAACTTGTTTTGAAACAACATGGGGAGTATACACATCTCCGTTAGCTTTTGCACTAGATCCTAAAGGACGTCTCACCTCAAAATAGTGCACCAATCTATAAAAAGTAAGTTGAACACAAGCTGTGATGGGTAAAAAACGAGCACCTTTAAGTACACTATTAAAAATCTCAGACAAATTTGTTGTGAGTAACCCATATCTCCTTCCACCATCATGTTCAAGTGTCCATCTATCAAGTGGATGTCTTTCTAACCACTGTCTAGCTTCTAGATTTAGCTTCCCAATTTCTTCCATTGTGGAGTTGAACTTTCGCACTTGATTTTGACTCCCGGCACGATAAGCTAAAGCCTTCAATTCTGAATTACGAAACTTGTCATTAAAGTTGCTGATAAAATGCCGTAAACAATACCTATAAAATAAACAAAATAATATTAGTCATAAACGGTTTATGTGAAAGAAGTTATATAGATTTCATATATATGAGTGTCATAATACCTATGAAAACCACGTGGCTCTAACCATGGAGATCCATGCTTATTCACTACCTTTAGGATTCCAATATGACGATCAGATATTAAACAAATGCCATCACGCTCTTTCACCACATGATTCTTGATATGAGAAAGAAACCAATCCCAACTATCATAAGATTCATTTTCTACAATAGCAAATGCAAGTGGAAAAATCTGATTATTACCATCAACTCCCATAGCAATCAACATCTTTCCCTTATACTTACCATACAAATGTGTGCCATCAATGCTAATCACGGGCCGACAATGCACAAACCCTTTGATAGAGGGATCAAAAGCCCAAAAAACACGTCTAAATTCCACATGTTCCTCATCGGTTGATCTCACAACATACCATTCGACAATAGTCCCCGGATTGAACTCTTGAAGTGCACCTAGAAATTTCGGTAAAGTAGCATAAGATTCTTCCCAATTACCAAACACCTGTTCAATTGCCTTTTGTTTTCCGACCCAAACCTTTCTATATGAAGAAGTATACCCTAACTTATCTACTATTTCGGCTCTCAAAGCAGAAATACTAATAGAAGGTTGCTCTTTTATAAGGTGCTTGATTTCATGAGCGATCAAGCTTGCATCTAGGTTTGGATGGTCTTGAGAAATAGTATTGTGTAAACAAGTATGTGGACCGGTGTATGTTGTAATTTCAAAATATCCACTTCGTTTTCGTTTACAAGCACGAAGGTGCCATTTGCATCCGGATTGTAAATTTAACTTGCATTTTATGCTCCATAGAGTTGGGCGTGTCTCTGTGACCTCAAATTGTTTATGTGTTCTTATGCTGTGGAGCTTGATAGCTCTAATAAGTTCTTCTTTATCCTTAAAAGAATCTTTTCCCAACTCTCTTGTAATATCATTTTTGTTGCTTGATTGTGAAACAATCCAATTGCCATCAACAGTCGTGTTTGTTTCTTCCATACTAGTAAAAGTTGAGGGTACTTCATGTTCTTGAGTGATCTCAACTCCATCTTCTTCTTCTTCATCTCCAATGTCATCATATTCATCAATTTCGTTATCACTAATTATTGCATTGCTCGCAACAGCAACTTGAGAGATTGCGTTGAAATCCTCATTTTGAATCAATGTAACAAGATCCATCTATCAGAAAACACCCATAAATTAATAGAAAATAGTAAGCACAAAGTGAACAAAATCAAACAATAACAAATAAAGCTAGCAACCATGGTTCTTATAAAGCTAGCAAAAAAAAGTGAATGGCAGCCATGGTAAAAACTAATTAAACTAATTAACAATGAGTACAAATCACTAATTAAACCGTAATTTTTTCAACCAATTTCCATTAAAGTTATGGAAGAAAAACTAAACTAAGAACCCTAATTACAAATAAAGAAATCAAGTTAAAAAACCCAAAATTAACAATCTTTAATCAAGATTATGGAAAACCCTATTGCAAAAACACAGGAAACAACATTATAAACATGTTTAATTTACAACAATATCAAAAAAAAAGGGAACAAGAAGCCCTATAAAAGAAATCGAACCTTAGAGTTGAAACTCGAAGATCAGAAATCGAGGCTGTGCGACGGAGGCTGTACCTCCACCCAACCCCCGAACTTCTTACAACCACCGCCCACCACGGCTTGGTTCCACGCCAGAAGAGGAAGATTGTCCCCGAAGCCCGGGAATGGAGGAGAAGCAAGACTTCGAAAGAAGCAGAAGTAGGAAAGGAAGAAAAGCCAAAGTGCGACGGAGGCTGTGCGACGGTCGCCGGAGGCTGTGTGACGGCGTGCGACGGTCGCCGGAGGCTGTGTGACGGAAGGAGTGCGACAGGAAGGAGTGCGACGGGAAGAAGATGGGAAGAAGATGGGATCGACAATTTTTTTTAACCTAGGTGGGTCCCTTTTCAAAAAATGACTGAGGGGCTGATTGTTAATTTTGGTAAAAAAACAACTTTTTTAACCTAGATAATGAAAACTACACCCTTTTAGTAAATAAGTTTAAAACAACACTTAATTGGTAAATATGTTTGTAAAGTACACCCTTTTGATCAAAAACTCAAATTTCATCTACATCCTTAAAAGCTACCTATATTACGTATATATCCTTGTAAAATTTGAAATTACATATATATTCTTTTAAACCTGATAAACTCACATATATATTATTTGCCTTAATTTAATTATTATTAAATATTTAAAAATTATAAATCAATTAAACTAAATTTAATTTAATTTTAAAATTACTTATATACCCTTTGTGAAATTCTTCCTAGGATTCCAGTACGTTACGGAACTTGTGAAATTCCAAATCAAACACTCTCATCATTCTCATCAAATTCACCAAAAAACCCTTTTGATTCTTGAAGAACATGATCACAATTCCATCATCATCATCATTATCATCATCAATTTTATCTTCTTCACTCTCATCCTCCATTAATCCTCCATCTTCAACCTTCGTTTCTGTCAAATTTCTTTCCCCATCAACCATGAATCATTCCGCTAAAACCCTATCCAAATTCTCCATCGTTTCCGCTTCTAAATCCACTCACCAATCACCATCGGTATGCATGTACTCCTTCATTTGGGGTAAAAGTTTTGTTTAATTTGTGGGCTTATTTCGGAGTAATTTTTAAGAATCTATGAAGATGTATAATGGTGATTTCTGTTTCATAATATAGGTTAATAATTATGGGGTCGACTCTATGTCGAAATTCTTCCTAGATTTTGGTTATACTCAACAGGAAGAGCTGAGATTTCCATGTTGAAAGCTGTCTGGTTTTCTCCTCCTAATATCGCTGCCATCAATGGCAAAACCTTTGAGAATGAGATAGTCGACGATCAGAGTAGATTGTAATCAGAAAAGACGACGATCAGATTTTGGGACGGGTCGACGATCAGACTGTAATCTGAGAAGGATGGGTCGACGATTTTGGGAAGGGAGGTCGACACTCGTTTTTTCTTTTGGGATCAATGATCGTATTTGATTTTGGAAGGATTGCAAATCTGTTTGGAAAAGATAATGGGAAGGGTATATAAGTAATTTCAAAACCAAATTCAATTTAGTTTAATTGATTTATATTTTTTAAATGTTTAATAATAATTAAATTAAAGCAAAGGATATATATATATGTGAGTTTATCTGGTTTAGAAGGATATATACGTATTTTCAAATTTTACAAGAATATATACGTAATATATGAAGTTTTCAAGAATGTAGATAAAATTTTCCCTCTAAATATAAGGCATATTAAATAGTATATTAGATAGTTCATTGACAACTAAATATCATAGTCCCATTTTTTTGTAGTATGTAGTGGCTGACAACTTATTTAAAAGTTGAGTAAACTACAATTTTCGTCTCTGTGGTTTGATGTTTATAACTATTTTCGTCCCTGGTCTTTAAAAGTTGCTTTTTTCGTCCCTGTGGTTTGAGGTTTATAACTATTTTCGTCCCTGTGACTAACTCTGTTAAAAAAGATGCGTTAACTTAGGGACTTTTTGGTCATTTCTTATTTTATTTACCTTTCCAGTTTTTTAATAAAGGGATTTGTTCTACACGTGTATAGTCACTAAAGCATTTATTAAAAAAGTAAAAACTAACCAAAACAAACCCAAAACCAGACCATCTTCTTCCCTTGACCGACCACCGTCATTGCCACTTTTTTACTTTCCCCTTCTGGTGCGCCCCTTCCTTCTCCATGAACCCAGATCCAATGTCGCACCTTTGTTGACAAGAAAGATTATCAACTAACGACTGTTCACTTCTGCTGTTCGGTGGAATTGGTTTTAGTTCGGTTACCAATTTTGTTTCAGGTTACGATTCAAGATACCGCTTTTTTTTGTTTTGTTTTGGGTTACCGAATTTTCTCTAGGTTTTGGTTTGGATACCGTTTAATTCCAAGTTTTGATTTGGGTTACCAATTTTGGTTTTGGTATTGTTTTGAGTTACCGATTTTGATTTGGGTTATCGATTTTTCTGGCTTTGATTTGGGTTACAGATATTGGTTTATCTTGCCAATTTCCTTTTCGGTTTTAATTTGGGTTACGGACAATATTTTTAGTTTTTTATTTTGATTTTGATTTTGATTTTGGCTCTTGGTTTTGGTTATGGTTATCGATTTTGTTTTTGGTCACTGATATTCAACCCTCCCATTTGGTTTTGTTTTTGGTTTTGCATATTGAAAGTTATATTCCTAGTTCTTTTTTTTTCCCAGGGATGATGGTGAAGATTTAGTAAGGATAATTTATTTTGTTCCTTCTCTTCTCTGGTTCTGGATCCATGGAAGAACAAATATCTGTGAACTGTTCTTGATATTTTTAGTTAAATGTTCCTTAATTTTTGGTTGCATGACCTTTAATCTTGTGGTTTGTTTGTTCTTAATTTGTGGGTCGCAGGAAAAAGAATGAGCCGAAGATGAAAAGGGTTGCCTGGATGATTGAGCTGGAAAGACCCACATTTGGGAGGGGTTGGTCTTAAAATTTTAAGACACGTGGAATGATTTTATAAATTGAGTTTTAAATTTTTAATACCAAAACAAAGTATAAATTGAAAAGACAAGAATACCCTTGATTTAGCTGTTTTTTTAACAGAGTTTGCTTCAGGGACGAAAAACGAAACAAAATAGAAACCATAGTGACCAAAAATGCAGTTTTTAAAGACCAGAGACGAAAATAGTTATAAACATCAAACCACAAGAACGAAAATCGTAATTTACTCTTAAAAGTTTGAACTTCTTTGTTATACATAGATATTGCCACAACTTAAATTTTTTTGTGCAATCACTTGAAATAAAGTCTATGAATTTTAGTAGCAAAATAATTAAGCCTTCATCCATAATTCTTAATGTAGCCATTCATCTTCAAATTTATCAACATGGATTTTGATAACTAAAACGAACAAAATAAATAATAATAGATTTACAAAACTTGATTCAACTTTATCTTTTTTAAAGAAAACAATAACTCACGCTCCAAGAATTTAAAGGTTATATCATCGTCAACATAGCCGTCGTTGTCATCATTGCCAGGCTTCACATTCGAACGTGTGACTTACGTGACAGTTTTATGGTTGTAGTTTTTTACACGAAACACTGCTAGTGTTTCCAGTTTCCTTAAGATTGTTAATGAGATTTTCTTAATAACAGAAAACCCATATTCTCCTTTTTCACTTTCTATTAGAAAAACACTAAAATGTTTATTTTTTTCAAGTAAAATCACTAAGCTTATTGAGATTACTATAATAACATTCAAGCAACATATATAAATGATTAAGAAATTCATTGAGGTATAGACGTAAAACAATATCCCTTGTCAATATTCTTAACTCCCCATCCCATTTTCATCACATGTCCATGTTCCATCGTCATTTTCGTCCCTCGTGTTCTTTAATTGAAAGCCTTGTATTTTTATTTATTGACCATAATACGATTATAAATCAATGATATCTTTGTTTTTTAACTAGATTCGGCAAATTAGTTGAAAAGATAGTTCTTTTTTTTTGAATCGGTATCTCAGATTATATTTAGACTAATCTCAACAAGTTGTAACTGTATAAATCAACTCTATTAAACTCAATATTCACAATTGTTGTGTACGTCTGAAATCGAAACCCTAAGCAGATGGGATATTGCAACACATCCCTAAAAACGTCAACCACTATGTCAGTACCTTCTTTTAAAGTATATAATATTTATATACGGTAAACGAAGTAAATAACTTCATACACTCTCCTCACCTTTGGTGAGTTTTAAACACCCGATCTCTTACAATGCCAAAGACTCACATACAAGCTAGGCTAAATGCCCTATTTGGTTATGATAAACTAGTTTTTTGTTGATAAAATATCTATTAGCCAAAAGTAACTATTGACAAACAAACTACTTATTAGTTGATAAATCAATTACATTAAATAAAACTAGCTAATAAACTAGTTGACGAATGAAAAATTACAAAAAAAACGTGTCAAAAATTACTCAATTTGGCATTAGATAATATCAGTAAAACAGACAACAAATATATTTTATTGTATTAAAATAAATAACAATATAAATACAGAGTATTCCAAATTTAAATTTAATAGATAAACTATTAATATATTTCATCATATAAAATAGGTAAACTGAAACCATTATGGATGTGAATTTCTATTTATAAAGTAATACGTAATTATGGTGAAAAAAAACAGATTCTAAAAATATAAGATGTTGATAAAAATACACATATATTGTGACTTGTTTAAAACCAAAATGATCAAATATGTTTATTAAATTACTTTTAATTATTTATATCTTAATAATTATTTTAATAAAGTATTATTAACAATATAATAACAGTAATTTTCTACTTAAAGTAATTAACTAAAATATTGTGATTATTATGATTCAACAGAATAATAATAATATTATTATATGTAAAATATTATGATAACAATTAAATATAAATTGTGGATATAATCTAAAGAAATTGAAAAAAGAAAACCCTTCTAAATATAACGTTATTTCAGGCTTCAATAAGAATTTATAACAGATCAAATGAAACCTACAATAAAATGGAAAATATAGCTAAGATTCCCAAATAGGACCTTATTGCATAACCGATAACATGTTTTGAAATTTAAAATAAAATAAAATGGGGAATTTAATTATAATAACCAATTTTGAAAACAGGTTTACCAAAATGACCAATTTCTTTTTGATTTTACTAAAATGACCAAAAAATACTCGAAATACACCCCGAAATACAGAATTTTCGAGGATGTTTTTTTGAATTCGGGGAAATTTACATGAAACACCCTCGAAATTTGATGAAGACCCTCGAAATAGACCTCGAAATAGACCCCGAATTACCTCCATTTCGATCATGTTTTTGAGGCTCTTTAGTGCATTTCGAGCACCTTTTCGAGTGGGTTTTCCATTATGTTTTCGAGCATGTTATCGAGGGTGTTGTCAAGTATGCTTTCGAGGGGGTTTGACAGAGGGTGTTATCGAGGGTGTTTAGTGTTTTTCGAGGCTGTTTTGTGTCATTTCGAGGGTCTTCGAGGGTGTTATGGAAATTTCGAGGGTCTTTAGTGTCATTTCGAGGGTGCTCCATTGTTTTCGAGGTTGTTATGGAATTTTCGAGTGTGTTTAGTGTCATTTCGATGGTGTTCAGCTTTATCAGTATTTTTTGATAGACTTTTTTGACCAAAAATTTTGTTTTTACCTGCATTTGGAAGAAGCAAGAAAGGTGCCATGCAAACTATTCCACCCGTGAAACCTCCCTCCCATCTACCTATTTAAACCCTTCCTTCCTATCTCATTTTCTTGCCAAACCACATATTCTCTCCCAATCTATTTCATTTGTAACAATACCTGTGATTTTTTACGTATCATTGTTTATTTGAAAAATGTCTAGAAACCGAGGTAAGAGATCACTTCATCAGGCTGAAACTTCTTCAGGTTCACATAACAAACAAGTTTTGAACGATGGAAGGTTTCGGGTTTGCTGGAAAGCGCCACAAACGGACGAGGAGTGGAGTAACTTTGGTAGAAGTAGGGCCGACCATCCAATAACGGATGAGGAAGGAGATGAATACAGTGCGGCATGGAGGCAATATAGAAGGACGCATGACAGCAATACTCCAACACTGTATTCAGATAGGTACTTTGTGGGTCGTGATCCAAATTGTCCGGCGAGTCAAGTAATGTCATCAAAACTTAAAGACTCGTGTCGCGAGGCAGACGAAGAAATTGAGCGGTTGGCAGAGGAATGGGTAAATACCCGAAAGGCTCAAGTAGAATTAGAGGCGCAACTCGAAGAAAAGAAGCGTCATCGAAAGGCCATACAACGTGGAATATGTAAAGATGAGTCGGAGATCAATCTCATGAAACAAAGGTACACAGAATTGGAGGAGCTTATCAACAAGAAGTCTGAGTGGATCGTCTCCTGTCAGCATCTTTATCCGAACTAGATATCTCTAAGGATTTAGGTGGTTGTTTATTATTGATGCAATGTATCATTTATGTGTTCTTAATAAAAAGATGTTTTAATTTATCATGTGTTCTAAGGATTGATGTGATTGTCCAACTTCGTTCTAATATTTTATATTTTTTTCTTTTAATTATAAACTTTTGAAAGTATATAATTAAATCAAAAAATAACAGAAATTTTAAATATGTTACCCCTAAGCCGCCATTTTTTAAAGTTAAAGTTAAAATATCTTACCCCTCCCCTATATATATATATATATACCTCCTCTAACATGTCCTTTTGGCATCGTTGGTGACAATTTATTTGCACGATTACATACGTTTATCTGATAAGGTAAGGGTTTAAAACGAAAATTTGAAAAGTAAAGGGGTAAAACATGTAAATACTCAACATCAAGGGAAATCAATGTTTAGATCATAGCTATCAAATGTTTGACTACTTGAACCTCTACTCCTAGGCATGCTTGAAGGGGCAGGAATTGAACATTCTCCTTGAGTATGTCCTACTGCTTCACACCGTCCACATCTTCTCTGAATGGGACCTTCACCTTGAGATGGACGTCGATCGTTGTTACGTGGTCTCCCAACACGTTTCTTAGTTATTAATGGTGGATGACATGGCATAAGGGGGACGTCTGGAAAGACCCATGATTCAGGGGGTCCAGCTGGCATTATCATCTCTCGATATGTTGACCGATAGGTTTCTGAGCTGAAATAATACCGAGCCAACCCGCTACAATCTGTACGCCCCTTATGTCTTGCAGCAACAATGGCATGACCACAAGGTAACCCAGATTTATTCCATTCAAGACATGTACATTTGCTATTGTGCATATCGACTACTGCGTAGTTACGATCCCGCCCTACCTCGAACGTGTCATATCCAATCCCGCGTACCCTCCATGTTGTAGACATCTCCGCTCTTTTTTGAATTATCTCCTCCGCCTTCGGTGTGAGTGGATTTTGCATTTGATCTACAAATATGTGAAAATTGTGTTACATTCAATTTATAGTTAAAGAAGACGAAAATATATGATGTATAAGTTCAAATTTTATCAACCTCCCTTTTCCCGCCGAATTAGATACCACTGTTGTTGAAAATCTCGGAAGAACTCCGAAAGTCCGACAATCGGTAATCTACGTGCAAAACGGGAGAGTGCATTCACCGACTCTGCACTATTCGACGTCATAATATCATACCGTATACCAGGAAAATGTGCGTTCGACCACCTCTCCTTACTAGCAAGGTCCATAACTCTAGCTCCTTCAGGAACTTGAAATCGGAGTGCATTCATGTGTTTGTCAAACTCCACCTCCGTGTACGCTCTACATGCCTTCCAGTATGTTGACTTGTATAATTTTATACGCTTGTCCGCGCTTTTTGCGTTCATCTCCAACTGTCGACAACATAGTGCATGAAGGGACGTTGGAAACACGGCGCTAATTGCGGTGCTGATGGCAGCAGCCCTGTCTGACATAAAAACCAAATCTTCCGGTGCTCCTATACATTCTCTCACCTGGGCCAAAAACCAAGTCCAGTCCTCCGTCGTCTCGGACCTGCCTACTCCGAAAGCAATGGGCACAATGTTATCGTTTCCGTCCATGGCTACAGCCAAGAACATTGTACCCATGTAACGTCCCTTTAAACAGGAGGCGTCTATTATAAGGACATGACGCAAGTTATGCAAAAAGTTTCGGATCTGCAAAAAGTATACTTAATTGTTGTTATCTTTAATAATGTTATTATTTAATTGGTATACATATGAGATATTACTATACGTACCGCGCAACCAAGTGCAACGAAGCACAACTCAAAACGTCCCCTTGAATCTGTCCTTATTTTCGTGCGTGTACCCTGATTTTGCAACTCCAAATTATATAAATACATAGGGAGTCGTTCAAACGACTCTTCCGGAGTGCCCCGCACTAGTAGTAGTGCCTTGCATCTGGCACGCCAAGCTTGGTGGTAGGTAAGAGTAATTCCGTATGTTTGGTACATATCGGCCACGATGTCCTTTGGCCGAAGTTGACGGCTAGCATCACCGTATTTATTTTTAAGTAGGTTGCCCAAAATATTCTTGTTTGCTTGCCGGTGGGTAGGATTCAGTTGGGTACTAGAACAAGTGTGTAGGTCTACTAACTTTTTAACAAAAAACAAACCTCCCAGTTCCCCAACACTACCCGCGGTCATACGCCATTTGCACTGATTTACTTCCCATACAACTTCGTATCTGGTTTTGCATGATTTCTTCGTTTTAAATTGGAAGCCCTCTTCCATGAACTTGGCTCCCAACTCGTTTATCATTTGTTTCTTTGTATCAAAGATTTGACCTTCAAATATTCTTGTACTACGATTGTAAGGAGCGGTTTGGACAGTTTCTATATACGTCTCTGTTGTTGGAAGCGCTGGAGGCATATCATAATAATCATTTAACCCAGCATAGCAGACATTATTAGGGTTACTTGTGCCAGTTTCTTGGTCGTCATCTTTATCTGTCTCTCCTCCGGCATCGTCAGTAGATACTGACATTGATGCAAAAACATATCGTTCGTCATCAGCAATCCCAGCAAACAGTGTTTCATCATCGACCTCGACTTCTTCTTCTTCTTCTTCCAGTTGTTGCGTCTCCGACACAGTCTCGTTTGTTGGTTGTGTTTGAGAATCAGGATGGGGTTGATCTTCCGCCTCATCTACTCCGTCGTACGTCGGTGGATCAACATACACTACCACAATAGGAGGTCTATCTGACTGGCCTGCAAGTTCCAAAAAAAAAGAAACATCTCCATCGTCGCATATTTGGATCATTGTACCCTCTTTCAGGAATACTAACTTTGTTTCACCTACATTCGAACCACCAACGATTCCAGCTTTTCTTTTTGCGTAACTAAGGAACTGGCTGTGTGTAATGTTTGCTGACAATTTTACACAACGCTTGGTATAATTAGCATAATCCCACCCGTTGTTAACTTGCACCCATTCACCAGAAAAATAAAAATAAAGCTTAACTCTGTCGTCACTAGAACTCATTTTGTCGGGTTATGCTAACAATTAAATCTGTTCATGATAGAGATAGATGAATATTAGATAAAGAACCATTTCATATATATAATAATAGCAAGAACCTCAATTTTTAGCATTATAACAATAACAATAACCATAACATATATATAATAATAGCAAGAACCTCAATTTTTAGCATTATAACAATAACCATTTCATATATATAATAATAGCAAGAACCTCAATTTTTAGCATTATAACAATAATCATAACATATATATAATAATAGCAAGAACCTCAATTTTTAGCATTATAACAATAACCATTTCATATATATAATAATAGCAAGAACCTCAATTTTTAGCATTATAACAATAACCATTTCATATATATAATAATAGCAACAACCTCAATTTTTAGCATTATAACAATAACCATAACATATATATAATAATAGCAAGAACCTCAATTTTTAGCATTATAACAATAACCATAACAACAACATAAAGGTAACTACAATTTTTACCACCAAAAAGTGTCAAGGATATCTTGATAAAGAAAGCTGTGAGGTGTTACACCTCGAAAGGTAGATAACATCTATAAGAAAAGAATTGAATAAGTTGAAAACGAAGATCAAAAGCATGGAGCATGTTGAGGAAAATTCTCAACAGGTGCATTATAAATGTTAATTTCTTGCACCTGCGGAAAATTCTCCTCAACATGCCCCATCGCTTTTGATCTTCGTTTGAAACACATTCAATTCCTTTTTTATAGATGTTATCTATCTTTTGAGGTGTAATACCTCAGAATTTTCTTTCAATTTGGTAAAAAAAATTAAATTATTACAACTATACAAATCCTACCTACAAATATTACATTGGTAACTGATGAGTATAAAAGACCTCCGCCATCTTGAAGCGAAACTCCAAGGCCGCCTTTTCCGCTTCACCTTGAGAATAGGTCGGTATCATCTCCCCGTTCACCAACGATTCCATGTTCTTACAAACCTAGACTCCACAGTCTCCATACTGTCCAGACTGTTGTGGGGCATAGTCAGCGTATTTCCAACTAAAAGATTTGCTAGAGCGACATTTAATCTTTTTTAGCAACTTTTTAATACGCTTAGCAAATATTGTCATTAGTTGTGTCAATGCTAGGGCGGAGGGTTGGGAGCTGCGAAGGCTGTCGAAAACAACCATCTCCATTGTAGGCAGATCTAACACCCCGAGCACCCAATGACTGTGTCCTTCTACACAGATGGGAATGTAAACCTGGAATATAATTGTAACCGACAAATTTTTAGTAAGAAACAAGTTTAATAAGACCAATTAAAATGATTTCCGTACTGTGTCGATTACATTCCATGGACGTGTCCCTCCCTCTGTTCCATCGCACATCCGATAGACTGAATCTTCCCCTCCCTTCTTCTGTGTCAAGAAGCCTGAGAATTGACTATTCATTGCCGTCCACCTCGCTGTATCATTCCGTCTGGAGACAAGCATATTCGACCAGGAGTCGATGTGCTATAAACCAGTCAAAGAGTGTTAGTTAGATCTATAATTAAAAGAATAACTCTATTAATACAAATAAAATCAATACTAACTTGTTCTATTAGATCACCCCTTCCATCTCGGGCAAACAATATTCTCCAAAAAGCCCTCATCACGGGAATTTCAAGGTAGAATGAGAGACGGAGGATGGGAATCTCATCAGCGACGACTTTTACTAATACTTGGCTCCCTGTAAGGTTGTATGGACTGGTGGAGGCTAAGGACATGGATGAAGGAGGCAAGGTCCTTTTTTTCCTAACGAGCGGTGTGGTTGATTTCTGCTTAGTAAAGGGCTCCCGCAACGTATGAGAAAAAAACCGCTCCCGCAATCCTCGACGTGGCAATGGCACCTCCGGCACCTCCGGCACATCCGGTTAGCGGTCTTCAGATTCGTCCATCGCGGTCACCATATCATGTTCCGGTGTACGGAAATGTTCTTCGGTAACCATAGCACCACCGCAAGGACTCGAAGTCGGGCCACTAGAATGCGACGCAATGCCGAAGACGTCGTTAAAAGCCGAAACTCCGGTTCCAAACTCCTGGTGGTAACCTGCTCTAAGTTGGCGCCGTCAGGAGATGCGTACGTTCTAGCATTATCGAACGCAGACGTCATGGGTGGTGCGTAGCCCGACGTCCCAACCTGTTGGAATTTGTTGAATGTTTAGTACCAATTTTTCCACTTTTGCAGATAAACAACTAGGAAAAAATACTTACATCTTGGGTGTTCAGTGGCGGTGTGACGTACGACGAACTCGGCATATCGTACGTAGTCGGCATCGCAGGCATGTACGACGTCCCAATCTGTTTTAAAGTTGGTAAACCTTGGTTACGTCTACACAATAACAATGGTCGTACTTAAACAAAACCAAATAGAACCAAAAAACTTACATCTGTCATGTACGTTGGTCGTATGACACAGGACGACCTAGCCACCTCGTAAGACGAGGGTAGCATCTCGTACGACGATGACGGCATGTCGTACGACCGCCTCGGTATCTCAAACTGATTGTAGTAAGTATTTTGTACATCAAACGGGTTGAAGTAACCCGTCTGTACCTCAAACTGATTGAAGTAAGTTGTCGGTGCATGGACGTCAGACATCTAACAAAAACATGAACCGTACAGAGTATAAGTACTTGGTGTAAAATAACGACGACGATACATTTAGTTAGAGCACAAACCTGACATGCACCGAAAGACCGCAAAATATCTTCCATTGCATCAATGCGTTGGGTGTTGGAAGCGGTTGTTTTACGAAGTGACACCAGCTCGTCCCATTTGTCTTGATACGGGTCCCGAGGCGACGACTCATGATAGCGGGATTGGGTTCGCGGGGTGTAATCGTCGTCTTCCGTATCTGACAGTGGTCTACTCGACTTACTCCCGAAATAGGGTCGACTTTGTATATACCACTCCATCTGCTGCTCGACAGATGTAGGCGTAAGTAGCGACAATGGGCCCGACCTCTGCTAAGTATATTAGGAAACACATTATAATGTGCGAACATATTGACTATTCAATAACGGAAATTACTTACCTCCCCAACTGAATTGAAGAACTGAAGGCAAATCGACCTACTCAGCTGCTTGAAGTTACCATTCCGACTCCAGGCGAGTCCTCTAGGATACATGTCGCATTTCTTATTGAAATGGTGGAGGGCGACAGGAAACATCTCCAAGATCCAAATCTTAAATTACATACCAAAAACAGGTATATAGAGTTAAAATTATGAAAACAACCATTATTATAAAATCATTTATACGACTACCCTAACCTTGAAGGCGTATGTAAACCCGGACATCGTCTAGCGTGACGAATCACTTTTTCCCTGCCATCTACTGTAAGCCTTATACATTTGTTTGAATGTATGGCCCCAGATATATTCACCCCGCGGATAATTGCAAAATACCCGTAAGTCCTCCAGAGCCCTAAGAACTATATCGCTAACAATCTGTTTTTTTTTCACGCCCGATGAACACAGACTCCACCATCATCAATAAACACACACGAATAGCATCATCTTGTTGTAGGTCACGCATGTCATTCAGCATCATCCGTTGATAAACAGTTTCAATATTTAGAGTTTTTAGGTCCGCATCGGGAAAGACCCTGCTGACAAAACTATTTCTTGGTAGTGAAGGAAGGGAGGATATGGGTCCGAAACGTAGTCCTGTAATAAGGCAGAACTCCCGTCGCCCAAAACTTATTAGATGTCCATACACATCGAAATATAGCTCCTCAGGTTCTGGGTTCTTAACAGAAACCTCTTTCTGTAGAAACATGTTCACTAACAAGGATCCTGGCCAATGTTTTCAAGCTCCAACCATGGCCCGTAAGGTGTACGTTTGAACGCCAGCAGTCGGTCAATATTTGAACTCAAAACTTTCTTAATATCCTCGATCAATGTAAGCCGACTTTTCAGGGACAAGGAGGCGAACGTAAAATCCTCCTACATTATCACATAAAGAGACCTAAACAATCAATTTCTAAAGTTGAGGGACCTAATACGCCAATTCTTAAAAGTTGAGGGACCTAATGCATAAATTTTAAAAGTTGACGGACATAATCCGCCAATTTCTAAAGTTAAGTGACTAATCGATAATTTTTAAAGTAGTGGGACCTAATGCATAAATTTTAAAAGTTGAGGAACCTAATCCATAAATTTTTAAAGTTGAGGGACCTAATTTGTAAACTTAAAAAGTTAAGGGACTAATTGGTAAATTTTAAAAGTTAACGGACCTAATGCGTAATTTTTTAAAGTTGAGGGACCTAATTTGTAAATTTAAAAAGTTAACGGACCTAATCCGCCAATTTTTTAAAGTTGAGGGACCTAATTCATAAATTTTTAAAGTTGAGGGACCTAATTTGTAAATTTAAAAAGTTAACGGACCTAATCCGCCAATTTTTTAAAGTTGAGGGACCTAATCCGCCAATTTTTAAAGTTAACGGACCTAATCCATAAATTTTTAAATTGAGGGACCTAATCCGCCAATTTTTTAAAGTTGAGGGACCTAATTCATAAATTTTTAAAGTTGAGGGGCCTAATCCATAAATTTTTAAAGTTGAGAGACCTTATCCGACAATTCTTAAAGTTGAGGGATCTAATTTGTAAATTTTAAAAGTTGACGGAACTAATCCGCCAATTCTTAAAGTTGAGGGACCTAATTTGTAAATTTTAAAAGTTAACGGACCTAATGCGTAAATTTTATAAGTTGAGGGACCTAATGCATAAATTTTAAAAGTTGAGGGACCTAATCTGTAATTTTTTAAATTTGAGGGACCTAATTTGTAAATTTTAAAAGTTAACGGACCTAATGCGTAAATTTTATAAGTTGAGGGACCTAATGCATAAATTTTAAAAGTTGAGGGACCTAATCCGTAATTTTTTAAATTTGAGGGACGTTTCCGTAATTTTTTAAAGTTGAGGGACTAATTGGTAATTTTTATAACTTGAGGGACCTAATTTGTAAATTTTAAAAGTTGACGGACCTAATCCGCCAATTCTTAAAGTTGAGTGACCTAATACGTAATTTTTAAAAGTTGATGGACCTAATGCATAATTTTTTAAAGTTGGTAAACCTAATGCATAAATTTCAAAAGTTGGTAATTTTTAAAAGTTAAGGGACTAATTGATTGGATAGTTGCTATCTAAAAGTGTTACATAATCCCAGTTTATACGACACTTTTAAACTTTTTAACAAATAAAATTATGTCATTTTAAAAACAAGTGTCATATTATTTATTTATATGACATTTTTAGGAAGTATAATACACATTTTTATTGAACAATTGTTTTTCTAAGACAAAATTTTCAAATAATGTCCCATTAAATAGTTAATACGACACTATATTTTAAAGTGTCTTACTAACATATATGTTAAGACGTTTTAAAAACATTCTATAACTTATTGTTATACGTACATTAGATACGAAATTTACGGGTACATAAAATCTAAAATAATACAACTTAACGCATACACAGCAACACACACGTAACGATATATAACAACAACAGTTTTTCAGATAAAGTTTGATAAGAAAAACTTACATTACGCGCATGAACCATTTTGAAACCTTGCCAACTTCAATGTCTTCGAAGCGTAAAGAATCACACGTATCTTACACGATCACAGGTATTGTTACAAATGAAATTTCTTGGAAGAGAATATGTGGTTTGGCAAGAAAATGAGATAGGAAGGAGGGTTTAAATAGGTAGATGGGAGGGAGGTTTCACGGGTGCAATAGTTTGCATGGCTCTTGCTTCTTCCCAATGCAGGTAAAATCAAAAATTTTGGTCAAACTATCCAATCAAAAAATACTGATAAAGCTGAACACCATCGAAATGACAAGAAGACCCTCGATAACACAAGAAGACCCTCGAAAACAATGGAACACCCTCGAAAACAATGGAACACCCTCGAAATTAAACTAAAGACCCTCGAAATTTCCATAACACCCTCGAAGACCCTCGAAATGACACAAAACAGCCTCGAAAAACACTAAACACCCTCGATAACACCCTCTGTCAAACCCCCTCGAAAGCATACTCGACAACACCCTCGATAACATGCTCGAAAAAACAATGGAAAACCCACTCGAAAAGGTGCTCGAAATGCACTAAAGAGCCTCAAAAACATGATCGAAATGGAGGTAATTCGGGGTCTATTTCGAGGTCTATTTCGAGGGTCTTCATCAAATTTCGAGGGTGTTTCATGTAAATTTCCCCGAATTCAAAAAAACATCCTCGAAAAATTCTGTATTTCGGGGTGTATTTCGAGTATTTTTTGGTCATTTTAGTAAACTCAAAAAGAAATTGGTCATTTTAGTAAACCTGTTTTCAAAATTGGTTATTATAATTAAATTCCCAATAAAATGACGTAAATAAATATTTTATTATAATTTGATTAATTTTATAAACATTATCACTAACTTTTAGGGAAACATTTTAAAATGAAATTCCTTGTGAACTTTTCTTTTTCTACAAATCCACCACCTCCCCACCACTACAAATACTCGTCGTCTCTTCCTCATTCTCACTCACCTTCATTCCCCTAAAATCTAAATTGTTCTGCACCTCTGATTTTGATCGAAGTTTTTGGTACAGAAAAAGAAATGGAGAAGAAGAAATTGGAGAAAAGCTACTTCGATGTTTTAGGTTTATGTTGTTCCTCGGAGGTGCCGACCATCGAGAAGATTCTGAGACCTATCCAAGGTGTTCATGAGGTTTCCGTTATCGTCCCATCCAGAACCGTCATTGTGGTTCATGATCCCCAACTCGTTTCCCAGCTTCAAATTGGTAAAGTAACTCTGATATCTAACTTTACACCTTATTTTTCCGTTACATACTGAGTCATTGTCTTTTTCTTCTTCTTTCTCTTTTTACATCGTTTCAAGCTCATTTCCAAATTCATATGCTCCTCAAAGTTGCAAAATCGAGGGGTGTTTGATTAGGTAGGAATGTTTCAAATGGATATCTGTTTTATTGTAATGAAACAGTCGATTCCAGATACTAGGTAATTATTAGAAAAATGGGTGGGTTCAAGTTAGAAAGGGAGTTGTGATAAGAAGCATAATATGTTAATAACATACCTCTAATTTCAGTTTAATTTTAATTGAATGTCAATATTAATGAGTTACACCAAAATATACCCAAACAATTTTTTTCTAAAGTGCAATTCATGGGTAACCATAAGATTAAAAATGATATCTTCTTACGTATATCAACTTAATACTTGTTTTCATTCGATTATTCGCGAATAGAAACATTTGTTAAAAATTTCAAACGGTGATACTCATTTTAATTTTAACTAAAAAGATTTCCATTTCCATACCATACCTGTAACCAATCAAGCCCCATGCGTATGTATCACATTTTCTTTTAAATCGTATTAAAGTTTATTATTTTTTTATATTTTATTCAAATTAGCTGACCAACATTCTATGAGTACTGAGTTATTATTTAATTGAGTTGATGAATGTAACGGTCGTTGCTTCAGTCTTCAAGACTCGATACTAACTTTAATTCTAGTTTCTTTTCCTGTTAATCTTTGCTTTTAGGATAGAAAGCGTTTAAAAGATGGTAACTTTAATTCGTTTGATTGTCATTTTTAAGGAAAATTTTTAAAAATGTTTTTAAGGATATAATATACATATAAAATTATATAACTTTAAATAAAAAAAATTAATTTTTTAACTTATAAATTATAAATTATTAAATAAATATTTTCCAGGCCTTTCACATATAATTTGAAATTGTGTTTCTTAAAATAACATTTTAATAATAGTATACATACATTATTTTGAACATAGTTATTTTTTTGTTTAAACAATATTGTTTATTAAAATAAAAAATAAAAATACCTAAAATATTGTATTAATACTAGTGCCTACAACATATTTTTTTTGTATGGATATTCTTTTTGAGGTATATATATAATGCTAAAAGTGCATATTTACTTCTTTTAATACTATTTGAAAAAATATATATACAACACTCAAGAAAATGTGGAAATGGAACATAAACGAACTAAAGTTATCCGCAAAAAAAATTAATTTTTTTGGTGTTCAAATTTGGATGTACTAAGAAATTTATTTTCATTATAAACTCATAAAGTGAAAAAGATTAAATAAAAAAAATCACAGGATGTACTGTATAGTTGGATTCAAGATGGAATAGTTGCAGAAAGTCCACACTAATATTTATTTTAATTCTAAATTTACATAAATTAATGTTTGAAATTTTGAAATGAAAATCATACATTCTTTTGGCAATAGTGCATAAAAAGTGGATGATAGTAACGTACCGGTTCTTGTTTTCCAAATTTAGAGCTTTGTTTGGGGCTCATAAAGCATGATACATATTGGGTGTTACAGTAATAATTATATCTTTTTCATCAAAAAAAAAATTATATCTTTACCCGAAAAAAATTATAATGATATCATGACAAAAAAATGCATATATTGCATGAAATTTATGTAATAAACATGTGAGCGATATTCTGCATACAACAATACATAAGTGATAATACATAAATCTCACATGAAATAAGGTCTTATAAAATGTACATAGCCTTTTTTCTGTCTCAAAAGATGGAAATACTTTACTAAAATACTTTGCTATTGGTTGTGGACCCTAATATGGGTGTTTGAGTGGGATCACTCGTGGAAGAAACCACCTCTTTCTTGAAATTTAGGGCTTTATCTTTAAAAAAGATAGCTTTGTGTGTCCTTTTCTATCACCTTTAATAAGCTCATACGACAAGTAGGAATTTTCCTCTCGTTGAGTCCCTCTGAATGTTAACAAATTTAGAGATGTTCAGACTTCAGACCGGATGATCTTGTATTAAGAGGTTAAGGGTTGTTTGGTTGCAGAATTTAATCGAATTAGGATGACAAATTTCTTTAACCAAATTCCCTAATGATATTTCGCAGAATTAATTTATTGGATTCCACTGGATTCCATCGAATTCCACGGTTTAGAGATTTAAATTTAATCATTCCTTAGCATATGTGAATTTGAATTCCATTTTACGACAAATGTAACATAATTTATAATTTTGTTTTAAGGAAACAAAATTAAACCCTGCTTCCAATTTAACTACCACCCACTGCCCGCAATGCTTCCACCTGTAACATATCTGCAACCACCACCACCACCACCATCATTCCGCCACCGCCACTCGCACCCACATCCCCGCCCCTATCATCACAACCATTTCACTATTTTTTTTTCCGTCAATGATACGAACCTGTGGGTTCGGGACGTGGGTTATCTGAAGACTTAGTCTAGGAAGTAGTCATGGGGATGTTCCTCATTTTTAGTACCCTCAATTGCATGCATGTTTCCCTTAATTTATGATTAGTGGTAGCATTATTTTAGGACTAATAGTAGTTGCACGTTTAGTTTTGAGTACTATATATTGTAGCTTGTTTTCATTGGAAAAATATATGAGAAAATTGCCCAAAGTCTTCTTTCTTCTCTCATTATTTCTTGGAGATCACCCATCTCGAATCGGGTTTCTATCATTGGTGCTTTCATTGAGAGCCATGCCTCCCAAACGTGATCCACCCTCTCTCGAGGAATCCATGGCTGCCATCGCGGACAATCTCTCCAAGCTACTTTCCGGCCAAAATGAATTGACCAAACTCATCGCTAACCAACCTGCTTCGATTACCAAACTCGACCACCTCACCACTTCCTTATCTGCTGTCGTGACCAAACTCGAAAAACGCCCCACTGCCAGGTTCGAAAACCCTCCTCCTCCTCCTCCACCAGAACAAAATACCGCCTCGCCTAAGTCACCCAAGATTCTACTACCCATCTTTGAGGGTTCTGCACCTTTAGATTGGTTATTCCAAGCCGACCAGTACTTTCAATTTTACAAAATTCCCCCCGACCAACGCATTTCAATTGTTGCGTTTCATCTCAAAGGTGACGCCCTCAGTTGGTACAAATACCTTCACAATAACCATTTACTCACTAATTGGCCAACCTTTACTCGAGCTTTGGAGCTCCGATTTGGTCCGTCATCCTTCGAAAATCATCAAGCCACCTTATTCAAGCTTCGTCAAACTGGTTCGGTTTCCCACTATCAGACCGAATTCGAACGTGTTAGCAATTGTGTCATTGGTCTTTCTCCGGAAGCACTTCTCAATTGCTTTGTTTCCGGCCTTCGTATCGACATCCAACAAGAGTTGTCCCTCCACAACCCCTCCTTCATTCACCAGGCCTATGGATTATCCAAATTAATCGAAGATAAATTAGCCGCCAATTCCCCACACAACTCGAGTGACTCTCATCTCACCCCGTTATTGCCATCCCCGTCTCCACCACTGTCCCCATCGACCATCCCGGCGATCCTCCCCACACCACCGCAACCACCTACCACTCTTCCTCTTCGTCGATTGACACCGGAAGAAGTTCGTGCATGTCGATCCCAAGGCCTCTGCTTTCGTTGCTCTGAAAAATATCATCCGGGACACCGTTGTAATCCGCCTCAGTTCTTACTTCTTGAGTCCACGGAGGAGATTCCAACTTCCATTCCCTTCGCACCGGACCCCGGTCTTTCGGTTAACGGCCTTGAGGGCAAGGCCTATTTTTGAGAGGTGGGCATTGATACGAACCTGTGGGTTCGGGACGTGGGTTACCTGAAGACTTAGTCTAGGAAGTAGTCATGGGGATGTTCCTCATTTTTAGTACCCTCAATTGCATGCATGTTTCCCTTAATTTATGATTAGTGGTAGCATTATTTTAGGACTAATAGTAGTTGCACGTTTAGTTTTGAGTACTATATATTGTAGCTTGTTTTCATTGGAAAAATATATGAGAAAATTGCCCAAAGTCTTCTTTCTTCTCTCATTATTTCTTGGAGATCACCCATCTCGAATCGGGTTTCTATCAGTCAATATCACCGTTGTCGTCGTCGCTCATCACAATCGTCACCCCAACCGACATATGCATATTTCTATTCTTTTGTGAGATTCCATTCAAATTTCTGTCAACCAAATGTGGACAATTTCCATTCCAAATCCTTCAAAATCAACTTTTTTTCATAGATTCTAATTCCATCAAATTTCATTATATGAACCAAACACCCCCTAGTCGTTTTAAACAAACTGCATTGTCTTGATTAAACACTAGGTTTCTATTTTATCACTAGGAAATGAAATAACAAAATGAAGATGGTGTTAGAAAAGAAATAGTTTTATTTTAAATCGTTTTGATATAGTTTACGTATATAAATTGAATTCTTGGTATTTGTATAGTACGTCAACGAGTATCTTTTTGTATTCCTTTTAGTTAAGGCGCTAAACCAAGCTCGATTGGAAGCAAATGTGAGGGTGAAAGGAGATGGAAACTATCGGAACAAGTGGCCAAGCCCGTTTGCAGTGGCTTGTGGTGTATTGCTTTTGTTATCGTTTTTGAGTTACGTTTTTTCACCATTCAAATGGTTGGCGCTCGGAGCTGTTGCAGTCGGCATTATTCCCATGATTTTGAAATCCATTGCATCGTTACGCAACCTCCGACTAGACGTGAACACCCTCATGCTCATTGCAGGTACGATAATGAAATGTCAAATGAATTAGTTATTGCTTAAATACAAATTGATTATCATATTCTATTATTAGTAAGAATAACGATTGTAGCAAGATATAATAAAAAATGAAAGGTGTTTATGCAGGGCCAGAACACAACCATTGTAGTCTTGGAGACCGAAAATAAAATATTACAAAATTTAGAGATCTAAATGATAAGTACGAAACTTTTTTTATTCTTTTTTCTATGTTATACTATTAAATTTTAGAAAAAATTTGTTAATGAAGACTAAGGGGTCATTTACCAAACATTTACCTGATAAGCGTTAATAAGCCATATTATCTTAGCTTACCGGATGGACATGGCAAAGACCGAAAATCTTACCAGATAAGAACGATGGTAATGCCAAGTGTCTTACTTTGTAAGTAAAGATGACGATACTTAATTACTCGGTTAGCGTTTACCGGATGAATTATTGCATATGATGTCATTTTGATGGAGTACAAATCTTGCCGAATAAGGTAAATAATAGTGTCAAATTTTACCGATAAACATTTACCGGATAAGTATTTAAATAAACAGTATCTAAAACTCAAAACCTTTAAACTATTAACCAAAAATTGTAACACAAATTTATTATATTTTTATGCTATTATTAATTAATAAAAACAAAACTTTTACATTATTAATATAATAATATATATAATAACTCAAACAGTTTTTTATTTTTTCAAAAACTAATTTTTATATATATTTGATATAAATAATTTAATATCATAATACATCAAGAAAGATAGAAAATAGAAATTGAGAAAAGAATAATATCATAATACATCAAGAAAGATAGAAATTGGGGATGGAAAATAGAAATTGAGAAAAAAAACAGTACGGTAATATGGGATTCGAACCCAGGATTCCCTGGATGCAAACACAAAGTCTTAACTCTTAACCACTGGAGCAACAGAACGATTTGTGTTAGCCATTCGACCTATATGATATATTAGCGAAAAAGGCGGGGAGGCCATGGCCCCCACAAGCCCTATGGGATTCCGCCACTGTCTTTATGATATTTGAAAAAGAAATTTTTATTTATTATATTGAACCTAAATAATGTAATATTAAATTGATTAGAAAACTTAAGGCTATATTTGGTAAGGTGGCTGATAACTAACCGTGGGTGATAAATTAGCTATTAGTTAATAAATTAGCTGAAAAATTAAATATGTTTGATAAAACTAACTCATAAACTAGTTGAAAAAAAATATAAAATGATCAAAAAAAATTGTTTAAAAACTAATAAAAATTTAATATTTCTTAATATATTTAAAACAATATGTTAATTAATATAAACTATAATATTACTACTAAAAAGGTCCTCACAATGTGTTTATCTTAATTTTGTGCATATTTAATTGTGTACCTATGTGTCAGTTATGGAGAGATAAGAGTAAGATTAGAGAAAAGTCATGATATAAGAGAGAAAGAGAAGTAGGGGTGTTCATCCAAACCATCAAATCGTATAAATCTTCCAGACGGCACCATCTTCCACACCACACCGTAAAGCGTGGTTTAGAACTTTTGCCGTGCAGTTTGCATTTTTACCAAACTACACTGTGCAGTGCGGTTTTGAGTCACCAAACCACGGTTCAAACGGCACCACATATTTTGTACATTTTTTAATTTATATAACAAATACACACACACACATAAGGAAGGGATCATAGGAGAACCACCCATTTTTAAAGGAATAAAGGAACATCTTGTGGACCACATATGATGTGGGTCCGACATAATATTAAATCATTTCTGATTTAATATTAAATTATATTAAATCAGAAATGATTTAATATTATGTGGGACCCACATCATATGTGGTACACAAGGTGTTCCTTTATTCCTTTAAATTTAAAAAGTTCTCATTTGAATCTTCCTCCACACATATATATATGTATAATAATTTATTATTTATGTAATATTTTTGAACTTTGTGTTTTGGATTATGAGTTTGATCATATATGATAATTGACAATATTAATAAATTAATTGGATCTGTCACAACTCACACGTCCAATTTGATTTGAAATTTATTTTTTAAATTTCCTAGACTATTTTTAGTAAGCAAAATGTATTTGGGAATCGGATTTATTGAAACTTTTTATTTTTTTACAGGACGGTCATTTATCGTTGATTATATAATGTATTTTTAAACTTATAATTATTGGAGTGTAGACATAAAAGTGCGATAGGTACAACCCGCATAAACCGCACCGCACTGCAAAAATACGGTGGGTGCGGTGCGGTTTGAGGTTTATGCGGTGCGGTTTGCGGTTTGGAAAAGTGTTCAAACCGCACACCCACAGAGAGAAGTATTAGAGATGAGAGATAAAATAGGAGAGAGAAGAGATAAGTGTTTTAATAAGGTGTACGGAGATGCACTAGATTAATTCCCTTCTAATGCGTAATTCATGGGTAGACATGAGACTAAAACTGATAAAGGGTTCAGATATTTTCGTATGTTTCTCATTTTAACTCTTCTTCTCACACGATCTTTGGCCTAGATAATAAATCAATAGTTAGAATATTAGCTATACAACCCTTATACTCGGGAATTTTCTTCGACTCTTGGGTACTCTGATCAAATATTTATCAGAGCTAGAAGATGCAATCATATCACTCGTATAATTATCATTCCATTTTTTACACCAAAATTATGGCTTCCTTCCTCCCTTCATGGTTGGTCGTATGGGACAAGTTGGTGAATATCTTTGGCCAAACCCTCAATCATTTTTGGCATGATATGCAACTTTTACTTTAATTTATCAACTTATAACTTATGTGGTGTCAAACCATAGTTTTATAAAAATGGGTTAACTTATGATGGTATCAAAATGTAATAAGCTGATAGGTTGTTTTTTAGTGTTTGGCATATTTTCCCTATAGATGTAAACTAGAAACTCCTTATTACCGATATCGTACTGGAATAAGTTAATAAGTTAGAACAGTAACGTATCAAAAACTCTTTATTACCGGTGTCAAACCGGTATAAGTATGTATTTTTTTTTCTTCACCCAAAAACTAAAAACTCTTTATTAACCCAAAATCACACCGAAATAAGTTAATAAACATTTTAAAAGACCAATCCCCAACACCCGTCTTTTGTGTAAAGAAATCTTGAAATAGGAACCTAATCGATGAAAAAACATTTAGATGTTTTTTTGCTTGGCTATATATGGCAGATGGTTAAGACAGCCATATATGCATCACTTTTAGAACACTTGGATGGCCATAGCAAACCGTTTATATACTCTGTAGGTTGCATTCTCAAAATCACTAGTTTCGTCAATGGGAGCAAACCAAGGTGGGGGTAAGGACAAGAAATCCAAAGTTATATGGTTAGTTGGAAAAGAAGTATTAATAATGATTAAATGCCAATAGAAAAAGAATAAAAGTAAAAGTTCGGAGATGCATCAAATCATTCATCCTATTATTTATGTCCCCTTTTAATTTGATATCTATGTTCAGAGGCGGACCAACACTAATACCGTGGTAGCGCGGATTACCGTATTCTTTATTCGATGAAAGGTAAAGGATTTAGGTTTACGAAAAGTGCAACCTTATCGTTTTGTTGTGTGCTACCATATCTATTTTAAAACTACAATATAGACACAAGTTTTTCTTGGTAGAGTCGGTTTGTGAAAAAATTTCTACACACAAGACCCAAGTTCGAATCTGGCTAGCGTCATTTTCTTAGTTTTTTTCTTTTAATTTCAAATTTATTATGTTTTAAAAAATCGTACTAAAAGACTTGAACCTAAGACCTCATGCATAAAAATCAATGAATAGTTAAATGGTTTGTAAAAACAATAGACCAATTATCAAATTATGAAAAATATCTTAACACTTTTTTATAGTTAAATAGTGCAACCGTTTGAAAAAATTTATGGGTCCGTCCCTGTCGATGTTGGTTTGTTTTTTAGCTCAACAAATTATTTTATAGCTTAGTATAGTTAACAATTTTCCAATTCTTGATAAATTAAATTTCAATATAAAAATTTGAAATTAAAAAGATAGATCTCAATGTTAGACCAACTAGTTTCAAAAGTAAAGAGTGTCACTAATTAGTTTTATGTAACCATTTTGCAGTTGGGGGATCAATATTTCTTAAGGATTATTGGGAAGCTGGCACAATTGTGTTCTTATTCACTACAGCCGAATGGCTTGAGTCAAGGGCAGGCCATAAGGTTTGTTGCAGCCTCTCTTATATATAGTTGGGCTCATGTGAGGATAAGAGTTATATATGGTGAAAATACTTTTAAACCGTTGGATGAGATAATTTTTTAATCTAACCGCTAAAAAAATTGCAGGCCTTCAATTGATTGCTAACAAAAACCTGAACTTCAACTACATTTATCTAGCCTCAACTATTTTGAACTTGTTTCATCAACCTTAATCATCATTTTTATCTTCATTTTCACTCATCTTTATAAACTTTTACATATATTCAATCATTTTTGCATTCATTAATTTGTTAACGTTTCAGTCATTTTGATAAAAATAGGTCAATGAAGGATAGTCGAAGGTAGATGAAGATTTTGTTTCGTTACGATCTGGCCATAACTCTTATTTTCAAATGATAATACATATATGCATGTATGTATTTACAAGGAGCAAATTATATAAAAATGTCTAAAATTTTGAAACCGTGAAACGTAGTTTGTCACTATAAAACAAATGACTTTTACCCAAAAAGTCATCCATGGACATTTGCTTCGGTGATTAGCAATGAATTATAAAGAAACTACGGTCTTGGTCGAACCTAATGTTTTTCAAGAAACTACCAATGGTTTAATCTAGTAAATACCTGGGTAATCTGTCAGTGATTTGAGTTTCCCAACAACAATTTACCCACTAATTGTTGTGACGGTTTTGTGACGAATTACCCCTTTAGAAACGGATTTTACCAGGGAAAAATGTGTAGGTAAATTCTTCCATTTTAATAATGTGTATATGTTGCATTATTCATGCATTGTTGTTTAGAGATGAAATGCTAATGAATATTTTTGTGTGCTAAAAACTCAAAAACTACGTTTTTACATGAAACACGCTCGTACTCACACACAACAGAACATGTGAAACAATACAAATCATAGATTAACATCAAACTCATTGTACAGATTTGGTTGTTTCCAAGGGTTTGGTTTTCACATGTGTTGTTTCATTTATATGAAAGAGTACATGAAACTCGTTTTGACGGTTTCTTATAGCTCTTTAAATAAATAAAAAGTCAGGGTTTCTAGCAATCTGAATCGTAAATACTCAATATTCTAGTAGTGATATAGTTTGCAGTGTGTATGTATATAATACATATATATATATATATGGTTAGTTCATTTCTTGAAAATAGTTCCTGAATATGGAGATTACTTAAAAGTACTAAAATTAGATAAATCTTGATCCAAATTATATATGTAGGCCGCTGCTGTAATGTCATCGTTAATGAACATGGCTCCTCAAAAAGCTGTGTTGGCAAGCAATGGTGAAGAAGTTAGTGCTAACGAAGTCATGGTTAACACGAAGCTCGCTGTTAAGGCCGGAGATGTTATCCCAATTGATGGAATTATTGTTGAAGGGAGGTGTGAAGTCGATGAAAAAGCTCTAACTGGAGAGTCATTTCCGGTAGCAAAACAAGTAGATTCAACTGTTTGGGCTGGCACCATCAATCTAAATGGTACGTACTGAACTCTCTCTTTAACTTGTTGACTTTCTTTCAACTAGTTCAATCATCAAACGAAAATTATACTCTCCATTGAAAAAGAGATAAGAGTTATGCATTGAGCAAAAACACTACATTTTCAAATTTGAAATTGATATCTTCTTAATTTGTAATAATTTCTTTATGGTTGATTATTTACTAATTGGTTTTAACCATATACCACGTTTCCCAACTTTATTGTTGTTTAATTTGTGAGATATATACGTAGGATATTTTAAAAAATGTATTTTTGACTTCAAATGTCAAATGGCACTTTCTTGGAGGAGAAAGGAATTAAGGGAGTATGTGTTTTTTTTTTCTACTAACCCTTCATTTGATTTTATCGTCCTTCTTCAGGTTACATTAGCATTAACACTACCGTCCTAGCAGAAGATTGTGTAGTGGCAAGAATGGCAAAGCTTGTTGAAGAAGCTCAAAATAATAAATGTAAAACTCAGAGATACATAGATGAATGTGCCAAATACTACACCCCAGGTAAGACTTTCAGTTTATTGAACCAAGAACTGTGTGTCATACATAAAGGTACTAAAATAAGTTGTTAGAACGAAGTTATGTAACAAGTTTTATGGACGACTTCTTAATAGGAAACAATAAATAAATTGTTGTATAGGAGACCTCTAAGAAGTGTTATACATATAAAAAGACTAATAAAACAACTTTGTTGTAGTGATGCATCTCTTATTCATGATGAAATTAGTTCTCTTTTTGGGGATTTGCAGCTGTTGTTATCGTAGCAGCCTGCTTAGCTGTGATACCAGCTGCAATGAGACTTCACAACTTACAAAAATGGTATCATTTGGCTTTGGTAGTTCTGGTAAGTGCATGTCCATGTGCGCTTATACTTTCCACACCCGTCGCTACGTATTGTGCATTATCAAAGGCAGCTACAATCGGACTTCTGATTAAAGGTGCGGAATATCTAGAAACACTTTCTAAAGTTAAAGTGTTTGCCTTTGACAAAACGGGCACGATTACTAGAGGAGAGTTCTCAGTCTCAAACTTCAACTCAGTCATAGATGGCATCAGTCTAGATAAACTGCTATACTGGTAAATTATCACTACATGACTCATTTGATCAATCATGTGGTTATTTAACATTTATCAGCTTTATTTGAGAGTGTTTTCTTGTTTGAAAATTTGTAGGGTTTCAAGCATCGAGAGCAAGTCTAGCCATCCCATGGCTGCAACACTTATAGATTATGCACAGTCTCATTCAGTCAGACCACAACCAGAGAAGGTTGAGGAATTTGAAAATTTTCCTGGAGAAGGAATTTACGGGAAAATTGAAGGAAGAGATGTTTACATTGGGAACAAAAAGATTGCGATTAGAGCAGGCTGTTCAACAGGTGAATATGTTCACCATCCGCTATTTGAATATCATTTTATTGCATCCTTATTATGTTATGAATTAGTATTATTTTGTAGATTTGATCTTGAATACTGCACATGAAAGTGTGGACGGAAAGTCGAATGGGTACGTATTTGAGGGGTGTTCCCTTGCCGGAGTCTTCAGTCTCTCTGATGCATGTCGAACTGGTGCGAAGGAAGCACTGAAAGAACTCCGATCAATGGGTATTAAAACAGTTTTGCTTACAGGGGATTGTCAAGCTGCAACTAATCATGCACAAAATCAGGTCAAACTCTATGGCCAAGCTTATTCCAAAATTTGACTTACATCTTGTTTAGTTCTTATTTTGGCATTGTTTTTGCAGTTAGGGGGTGGATTAGATATTGTGCATGCAGAACTTCTACCTCAAGATAAAGCTCGATTCATTAAAGATTTTCAGATGGTAGCTCCAACAGCAATGGTAGGAGATGGGATCAATGATGCACCTGCTTTAGCCACCGCAGATATTGGAATCGCGATGGGGATCTCAGGATCAGCACTTGCTACCGAGACTGGGCACGTGATTCTAATGTCCAATGACATCCGCAAGATTCCAATAGCAGTGAGAATCGCGCGGCAAACTCGAAGAAAGATATTTGAAAATATTTTTCTTGCTATTGTTACCAAGGCTGCTGTAATAGCCTTGGCTCTTGCTGGCCATCCATTAGTTTGGGCAGCAGTTCTAGCAGATGTTGGGACCTGCTTGGTAGTGATTCTTAACAGCATGCTTCTGCTAAGAGCTACGGCCGTCTCAAAAAGCACAAAACAACATTCGGGTTTACAACACAAGCATAAGCATTGCCATTCATCTCACAAGCATGTCAATTCCTCGTCTGATAGGCATGATCTCAGAAATTGTCACTCCAAGAAGTGTTCAGATGTTGGCAAAAAACATGATTCTTGTTCTCACAATGATCATGTGCATGAGGTCAATAAGCCAGTGCAAGAGGCAGAAGAGCTTCACGGTTGTTGTCATCATGTTGATCATGAACATGAAGCTCAACTCTATGTACAACGAACAACAAACGATTGTTCTTCTCATGTTGATGAACACATACATTTAGTAAAGCACTTGGTACAAGACATAGGAAGCAAACATAGTTGTTGTGCTCATTCAGATGAAGTCGTCCATGAGGTCAATCACATGGTTCAACAAAAAGAATATAGTAGCCATGGCGGTTGTGCCTGTGTTGATGAGTTACATGAGGTCAACCACAAGGTAGATGGAAACGGAAACCATGGATGTTGTGGTCACGATGATTTACATGCTCATGATGTAAATGACAACATTGAAATACACGTGGTAAAGCACAATGTACAAGCCATCGAAAACAAACATGGCTGTTGTGGTCATGATGATTCAGATATGGTATCAAGGATTAAAAGAAGTCATAGTAGTGGGAATGGGTTTAAGAAGCACGGGAACGACTTCTTTAACCAAATAACCCACAAGAAAAGCCACTCGAACCATGAAATATGTAGAGATTTGAGCCATATCTGTAAGGGTGATCGCTACCATCACTATGTAAGAGAATACATCAATGAAAAGGAGTTGGGCAAAATGGTAAGACATTGTTGCCAGAACCATGGCTTGAAGGAGACACATGTTGGTGGGTGTTGCAAGAGCTTCGGAAAGGAATGTTGTGGGCACCAAAAGTTTGGAATTGGACTCAATGGAGAGGAAGGTTTATCAGAAATAGTGATTGAATAAATAAGAATGTAAATCTCTATAATTTCGATTATGCCCAGTTTTATTGGTTTTGGTTCTAGTTCAAAAACGATAGAAGTTTTTGAGCCTTTTGCATGCTAGAGGTAGCTTAATTCGTGTAGTCTATTTGTTGTCTATCCTATTTGGACATTTCTCACAGCTAAAGTTACTTGCTTTTAGAATAACTAGTGTTAGCATTGATGCATGAAGTGTTTCCATAAAATAAACTAACTTTCTTGTTTCTAGCATATATTGGTGTTTAGGTTCATGTAACCATTAAGAACTACAAGGAGTCTAGGAAAATGAAAAGTGAAAAATCTTTTGAGTTTAATGTAGTGGTAAATGTTGGAGTAAATCGTTTACTTATAAATATCTTTCATATTTGCATTATAATGTGAAAAAAATGAGAAAAAAGTAAAAAAGAAAATTCAAAGTGATAAAAGTTTATCGTGTATCTATTTTGTTCGATCAATATGAACAACTCTAATCTTCCTCTTTCATTTGTCCCTCACCTAACAATAGAAAACTATGATAAATAAAAAATCTCAAGAAGAATGAGTTGAAAATTTAATATATTGAAGCTGAAAATGAGGAGGAATGGTCACAACTTCAAAGGGAGAGTCTAAAAAGTTAAAGGAGAAAAAACCAACAAGCTTTGTTTTGGATATACCAGGGAGTACAATCATATGATGTCACTTGGAAAAAATATCTTGTGTCAGGCGTTGGAGATTTTGCGAACATCATTTGAAGGCGATAATAAGGTAAAAAGTATTCAACTGCAAATACTTCGAGCAGAGTTTGAAAGATTGCATAAAACAGATTTGGAATCCATTTCCGATTATTGTCCATGAGTATTGTCTATGGTTAACCAATTAAAAATAAATGGTGAAACTATCGATGATATTTGTACCATTTTAAAAAAAATCCTCCGTTCTTTAGATTTTAGATTTGACTACATTCTTGTAGCCATTGAAGAATCTAACGACTTAACCACCATAACCATTGATGAACTCATGGGCTCATTGCAAGATCAAGAAGAGAGATATACAAGACGAAGAAGGAATTAGTTTTGAATCAAGTTCTCGAGTCACAGTTATCTTTAAACGAGAAGAAGGGAGATTTTAAATACCAAAAAGGTGCATTTCTGGTCTTGGAAGAGGAGGAACCTTTCGAGGAGGAGGATCAATTGCTCAAGGAAGAGGTTTATGGTTGGATCAAAGAAAATCAAACTCAAAACTTTGAAGGTTCAAAACAAGGACGTGGACATGAAAATCAAATAGAGAAATAGGTTGTGATTATATTGAATGTTTCAATTTCCACAAACTAACCATTTGGCGAGTGAATATTGGTACAAATAAGATGAAAAATATGATGCTAATTGGGTATCTGGAAATAGAAACCATGTGTATCATAAATCATAATCAAGACACTTTGTTGTTCATGTCTCATGGTGGTAATCTTGAAGATGTCTGGTACATATGACAAACAACAAAAAATTGTTTTTCAAGTTGTTTGAATGTAACTTCAGAGAAGTTAATGTTGGAGTTGGAGTTGGAACATCATATAAAATAAGTGGTAATCGGTGAATTGGAACTCAAAACAAAACAAAACAAAATAAGGCACTAATGAAAAGATGTCTGGAGTTTATTTTGTTCCTTGCGTAAAATACAATTTGTTAAATGTTGGCCATATTTTGAAGAAAGGGGTATGGCATTCATTTCCATGATATGTATTGTTACTTGTCAACGAAAATAATTTTGTTGGTAGAGTTGGAATTGCTTCCAATAATATTTTCTCACTTTAGGAGTTTTTAAGTTAGGGCATGATAAATATGGCGACTTGAACTATACAGACTTGGAGAAGCTTTCAAAGTAAATGATGGTAAAAGTTTTTCCTAAAATTGGTCGTCTTGATCATGTTTGTAAAGTGTGTCAGTTTGGAAAGCAACATAAAAATTATTTTTCTTCTTAATTCTCTTGAAAATCCGAAAGTCCATTGCAGCTTATTCACTTGGATATTTGTGGTTCGGAGACAGTTTCATCTTTAGGAGGTAACTATTTTCTTTCATTGATGATTACCCACATAAAGGTTGGTGTATTGTGTCAAAGAAAAATATGAAGCTTATCAGATATTCAAAGATTTCAATGTAGAGGTGGAGAATTGAATAAGACAAAAGATAAACACTTTGCGGACATGCCGTGGTGGTGAATATTTGAAATGATTTGGAGATATATTGCAACGGCAATCACAATCGACATGAAATGGTAGTTTGCCATATATTACAACAAAATGGCGTGTGTGAAAGAAAGAATAGAACAATTATGGAGATGACTAGATGTCTTCTTAAGAAGAAGAGGTGGCCAAGAATTTTTTGGGCTGACATTATTTCTTTTCTAGTTTATCTAACTAATAGGTCATCAAGAAGGAACTTGTAGAACTATACGCCACATGAAGCATGGTATGGTACAAGGCCTAAGTAATTGTTGGTTATTTTTGGTTCAAAGAGAAATTAGTATTGATTTTGAGTTATTAAGGTTAATTCCAACTAGAATTCGGCTTATTCAGTTGAATCTCTTAGCAAACCTCCAACTCTTCAACGACAAGAGTATTCCCAATTGAGGATTCGAATGATGAACTTGTTTGAAGGAATTGAAGGAATGGAAAGTAAGCTTTACAAATATGTTGTAAATGGTCTATTTATTCTCCAAACTACCGTTCCTCCTTTGGGAAACTTACCTGAATTCTCCCTGCCTATTACATCCTAAAGGAAGAAGGTACTTGGGATGATGAAGAAAAGGAAAAAGTTAAAATAGATTACAATGCCAAACGATTGCTTAACAGGACCATCCGCAATGAGATATTTCAATCTCTTGAGTGTCGCATCTCTACTAAAGATATTTGGAATGAACTTGCAAGTCAACTTGAAGGAGGCATCACGACCAAAAAGAATAGAAGAGCACAATGTCTCAATGATTCCACCAATTTTAAATATCTTCCTGATGAACCGATCCAGAAGATTGATGATGTAACACCCGAATTTTTAGTATCCATAATTTCATGATTTGTATATTTTAGATCTTATTATAGTCTTTTAGAAGTATCATGTGTAGGATCTTATATGCCCACGACATATGAAAACACTGCTGATGTCAAATGAATCTATGAGGGTCACAAGCAAAGAGTGTGTAGATCACGAATTAACCAAGTTGGTTATGAACTGATATAAGTTACATGGTGTAAAGTTAGAATTATTATTCTAGTAGAATAATGATAAATAGTGTATGATATATATAATTATGATAGTTATATGTTTTAATTATGATATATAATTAGTTTCCGTGATTAAATCATAACAACAATTGATTTCAACTTGAGCACCAAGAAAATCTCGCCCCTCTCCACTCCCTTGTAATCGTCGACCAACACACACACAACATCAAGAGATCGATTTCTTGGTGTGTTCTTCGCTTTATCCGAGGTAGCAACCGTTCGTGATCGGATTCATACTCGCATGGATACCGCTAGAGAAGATCAACATTGATCTTTAACGCTCTGTGTTAATCAACCACTACAATTTTTTGAGGTATAATTCTTAAACACCTTTATGGTTATTCTTTTTTTTCTTTAAAGTTCTTCGTAACAGATCCAGACTTTCTAGGTTTTATCGGTTATTACTTATTTCGCTGCATGTATGTGATCCTGGTGAAACCCTATAATGGTATCAGAGCCCTGTTACATTGAATTTAGAGATTGAATCAATTGAAAAAACGGTCGAAAACGAGTAACCGGTGGCTAGCCGTCGTCGTCGTGCTGTGTGTCTCAAGGCACGGCGTGGCGCCTCCCTCGTTTTTCTTTGTATTTGGCTTTAGGGTTTCTCAATTGGGCCTGTTTGGGCCTTGTGGGTTTTGACCGAATTTTAATTATATTCGTTGGGCTTGTTAATTTATGTTTAAATGGACACAAGCCCGGTTTTGTTTGTGGTTGATTGCCATGATGGATTCGATTTCGGCCAAGACCCGTGGTTGTTTTAATTTTATTGTTGGTAAAATTAAAATATATTTAATTGTGGGTTTTGTAATTTTTTTTATCGCTCTTGCGAATCGTTTTATTTTCGATTTCATATGTAATGAAATACATAGTTTATGTTATCCTAGTGTAGTATTGGAAATGGTTCGGCCTGTTAAAGGTTGTCTTTAGACATGAAGAGAAGTTCCACGTTTTCGAGGATCCCCCTCCAAACCTCCCAGTTCGGAAGGCTTCTGAGAGTATTTAGGTTGCGTATGATAAGTACCAAATAGACTCTCTAAGTGTGTCGTGTCTGATTTTAGCCTCAATGACTCCTGAACTTTTGAAGGAGCATGAAGAGTTCTTGGCTTGGGAATGATTACCACCCTGAAAACCATGTTTGGCTAACAAGCGAGGCAAGAAATGTTTGATATTGTGCGATCACTACATACTTGTATGATGCAAGAGGGAACACCGGTTAGTGCTCATGTCCTAAGGATGAAGGGTCACATTGACTGATTGGCTCGATTGAGATACCCTCTTGGAAAAGAGTTAGGGTTCCACCTGGTCCTGAACACTTTGACCAAATCATATGATAGCTTTGTGCTCAACTATCACATGAATGATAGCATAGTATGCTTATAACTAGTGAAAGAGGGATTAACTCCAAGTTGGAGAAATCCAATCCTGTCTTGATGATCAAGGCAAAAAGAGGGGTAACCAAGAAGAAAGGAGTGACTAGTAAGGGAAAGGCAAAAACTGGAAGCTCTAGCAAGGGCCAGAAGAATGAACAGAAGATTCCCGCAAATACAATGTGCTTTTAGTGCTTGGAAAAGGGGCACTGAAAGAGAAACTGTCCGGTTCTGATTTCAAAGGCAAGGAAGGAGAAGGCTCAAGGAGCCGGAACTTCAAGTGTGTTTACAATCGATTTATTCACTTCTGATTATGATTCATGGGTATTGGATACCGGGCGTGGAACTCATATTTGTTCCTTTTTGCAGGGGCTAAGAAGTGAGAGGCAACTAAGACCAGGCCAGTTGGAGCTCAAGATAGGTAATGGGACAAGAGTTAATGTCGTGTCTCATGGAGAGTATGATACGATCCTTCCAAGTGGTCTACTTATGATACTTAGTGATTGTCTTTACGTTTCTAGTATCGTTAGAAACATAGTTTCAGTTTCTCGTGTATGACAAGATGGATTTACGTTAAAAATCCTTGACGATGATTCTAATTCTGCATGATTGCATGGTGTTTTATATTTTATTGCCAGGCCAATCAATGGCATTTATGAAATAGATACTTGTAGGGGTCTTAATTCTAAGTAAATATATAATGTGAATGTTAAAAGACATAAGCAAGACTTAAGTCAGACATATTTGTGGCACTGTCGTCTTGGATATATAAACATGAAACGCATTGCCAAGCTCCAAATGGAAGGGATCTTGGAATTAACTGATGATTCTATTGATAAATGCGAAATTTGTTTATTAGGAAAGATGACTAAGGCACCTTTTAAAGGGAAACCTGAAAGAGAAAGTGAGTTGTTGGGAGTAATACATACTGATTTATATGGACCCTTCAACCCAGCCACAAGAAATGGTTGCCACTACTTCATTACATTTACGGATGATCACAGTAGATATGGATATGTTTACCTAATGAAGCACAAGTCTGAAACCTTTGAAATTTTCAAAGAGTTTTAGAATGAGGTAGAGAACCAACTTGGCAAAAGACTAAAAGCCCTTCGATCTGATCGAGGTGGTGAATATATGAGACATGAATTCACTGGACATCTTAGGAAGTGTGGGCTTCCATCTCAACTAAATCCTCCAAGGACGCCACAACATTATGGTGTGCGTGAAAGGAGAAACGTACCTTGTTAGATATGGTTAGGTCTATGATGAGTCATACTAAATTGCCTACGAGTTTTTAGCTAGGGATATGTGTTGGAACCCAGATCCTTTATACACTCAATAAAATGGTGATTTACTTGAATAAAAAAGAGTAGGAAGCGGAAGCAATTGTAAAATCACCAAATAAACTAGAATAGATGAACTGAATAGTAAATAGAGTTTAGAAGCAAACACAATTGATATTCAGGAAGTCATCTTGTGTATTGGAGAGATAATCTGAGCAGATTACAGTGAAGAACATCAAGAACACAGTAGTGTGTGAAAAAAGTTGTCAAGATTAGTCTCTCTCTCTCTCAAGTATAAATCTAGAAGATATTTTGTTTATACACGCCTATTACATTGAACAACTTTCCTATTTATAGTATGGAAATAGGAAAGTCAACTCATTAGCCAATGAGAAGATGCCAAGCTGTAAAGTTGAATTACCGCTTCTGCACACGTGGCATCTTGTAATAGGTCCATCTGTACAAGAGAGTGTCACTAGAAAAGTCTCCAAGTTGAAATCTGAGAAGTCTTTGGGAGACAGAGGGCCTGCATAGTATATGCAGAGGCTCTACGTCAGGGACTTGATTCAAATGAGAGCTTGACACGTGGCATATACCTTTTGTCTTGCATTAATTGCAAACGGGTATAAATAGATGAAGATCCCTTCTTCATCTTTATGCATGCTACTTTCTATTCCTAAAATCTCTGCCTCTTTTCTATTTCACTTTCTTGTGCATCAAAGTGTGTAATTTCTTAAGTTACAATAGAATAGGTTTATTTACTTGTTCTAATTTCGTTTGTAACTGTAAATTTGTTTATTCAATATAAACTAATTTAAAACTAAAAATCTAAAATTCTGCGTGTTTGTATTTAACCCCCCTTCTACAAACTGTTTCTATATCCTTGAACTCTTGTAGACTTCTTTGGGACCAACATGGTAGTCTAGACATCATTAGGCCTGTACAATTTTTGAAGCAGAATTTGGCCAGCGCGTCGACCCACAGTGATAGCACTTCCTGTATTTGAAATCAAGTTTTGAATTGGAAGAATCTAGAGAGGAGGTCAAAACAATTTCAGGACCATGACCAAGAATTCCTTTCTTCATTGACCTTGGAGGAACCACTGGTTTCTCAGGTTTGGATGGAGTGAGATCAATATTAGTTCTGGGAGTTGATCTTTGAATAGATCTAGAGATCTTCTTTCCAGTTTTAGGATGACTCACTGAAAGAACTGAAGGATTCTTCTTGAGTTTTTGGAAGTTCTTGATCGTGGGAACATGATCAAGGAACTTGTCTTTGATCATCTTCCCTGAATCATTGGTATTGGGTTTGGAAGGTCTTTACTCAAATGTAGAGGTACATAGAGAAGAGGGATCAGGAATAGAAGAAACAAACATTCCAAATTTTAACATTGAACAATCAGTCTCAGTTTCTTCATGGTTAGAGGAATATCCAAGACCGCTCTTGACCTTTTTGGGACTCTGCGCATTAATGATCTCACTGACTTTGTTAGAAGCCTTACACCATCCTTCAATGGTAGCTTTTTCATCCTTAAGATCAGCGATGGCTTTTTCGTGCTCCGTGATAGCTTGTTGTCTTTCAATGCTAATAGTCTGATTTACAAAGGCTTGGTCCTTAAAATCTTCTTCGCTTTTAGTATGTTCTTTGATTTTCCGATGGCAGTTTTTAAGCTGTTTAGTTAGGTCTGCGTTTATTTGTTCAACTTTAATTTTACCATTTAGAGCATTGTGAAAGTCAACGATCATAGAGTCGAGAGCCGACAAGCTATCAGGTTCAGGTATAGAGGAGTTTATAGGATTAGGTACCTGAGTTGAAGGAGACTCTAAAGAAGATATGTCAGAGGCTTCTATAACTTCTTCTATCCTAGCCATTAGATATATGAAGGCTAGGTCCTCTTCATCTGACCTAGATTCGTCAGTGGTTTGTGCCCAGTCGTCTTCTTGATCCCAGTCAACTTCTTCAGCGACAAGACCTTTGCCTTTTCGCTAGGTTTCTTCAGAATATTTGTCTTTCAACTCAGAATATTTGTCATTCTTAGTTTTATCAAGTATCTGAGAGGATGTTGGAACAACAGCCTTCTTAGATCTACATTCACTAGCAAAGTGACCTTTACGTTGATAGTAATAGTAGATGGCAGAAGCTTTATCAGCAGAAGATATTTTTGACTTGTCAGAGTCAATGATGGCAGGAGTTCTTATGAAGTTGCTCTTTCTCGCAAAACGTCTAAAATTATTTGTTAGAAGGGCTAGAGAATTATCAAGTTTAGAAATATCAGCATCAATGATATCTGCAGAGTTAGATTGATATAACTCAGTGATAGAGATAATAGAAGAAGAAACTGTTCTAAAGGGATCAGTCTCTGAGTTCACTAAAGCCAAGGAAGAACTTTTGGGTGATTTAGTGTCTTTTAAAAGATTTCTTTTTAAGGTTTGAGATTACTCATGATTGAGAAATATTCCATAAAGAGCACTTAATGAAAGAGTTTCAGTGTTCTTTGAAAGTTTGAGACAGGTAGTAAATGTGTCCCACTGTTCAGGAAGAGATTCCATGAACTTTGTTAGTACTTTTGAGTTTGAATATTCGCGGCCAACTGTTTTTACATCAATGATCAGATAGTTAAATCTTTGGTGAATTTGAGAAAGTATTTCATTTTTAGAGAACATGAAACTTTCATAATATCTCACCAAGTGGAGTCTTCGAGTTATCTGAACTTAATTAGTTCCTTCATATTGAATACAGAGAGTATCCCAAATGGATTTAGAAGTTCTCGTTTTCTTGACTGAGTGATAAACATCATCTGGTAAAGACATAGCAATAATAGACATAACTTTTGAATCAATAGCTAGTTCTTTCTTATCTTCCTCACTCCATTGATGTGGAGATTTGGCAATACGTCTATCATGTATAGCAGAAGTAGTAGTAGTTGTAGGAACTGCAGGGACTAGAATTGTAGGAATGAATGGTCCATTTTCTACATAATAGGGGATCTTATGATACGACCCTTCTAGAAATAGAGTCACTCTTTCCTCCCAGACAAGGAAGTTATCTTTACTAAATCTGGGAGGTTTAGCAAGAGATCCATTGTCAATATAGCTTGTGTTAGTATTAGACATTTTTAGACAACAAGATATTAGTTTTAAAGATGATAAGAAATAAACACTGCTCTGATGCACAAGGAATAAGAACAAGCGTAAAATCAGAGGTTTAAAGGAGAGATAAGCATGCATGAAGATGAAGATGGAGGTCTTCATCTACTTATATCCGTTGCATTAAATGCAAGTCAGAGGGTACGAGACACGCGCCAAGGTTCTATAGGAAACTTGTCCTTTGTTCAACAAACAACTAAGTTTTTAGCCGAATATGAACAGTAGCCTAATCAGAGTTGGTAAGCACGTGGAGAGAGAATCAAGTAACTCCGTACGTACTTTTTGACAAGTTATTGGGATTTGACATTTGAGCATCAAGGATACGATCAACTTTGATCTTGCTGAGTAGGCTTCACTTTGATCGCTGATACTGAGTCTTCAAGGATGAATACATTAGGTATCACTAAAGTATACGCAAGATCTCACACTTCTATTAGATGAACGGTGCAATCACTAAACCGCTTCAGATCACGAGCTATTCATCTCTTTCTTTAGATAGGTCTTCGACTATCTCTGAATGGTCTTTGGTGTGAGTGTTATTCTTCAGATCTTCTAAATTCAGATAGTGTTCCTGACTTTCAGCGATCATTGAGTGCAATCAGTATATGCTATCGCTGAATCTGAACAATAACTTACACTTGGATTTTCACTAAGTATAAAGAGGAATCATATTCAAATCACCAAAAGGAGTTTGGATCAACAATTTCTGCGTTCCACCACTCCGTTTTGTTGAGGAGTCCTTGTTGCTGAGAAGTTTTTTGAAATTCTTTCTTTGGTGAGGTAGTCTTCAAGTTTGACATTCTTGAATTCAGTACCATTATCACTTCTTAACTTCTGTATGTTATTGTGTAGTAGCACTTGGATTCTTGTCAACATGGTGATGAGCACTTCTGGTACCTCTAATTTTTGCCTCACAAATGCATGCCAAGTATATCTTGATATTCATTAATTAGTACTAAGACATACTTCTTACCAGACAAGCTATGTATAGAGATGGGACCACATAGGTCAACATGAAGCATGTACAGAGGTCTAGTGCATGAGACATCACTCTTTGTCTTGTGAGAGGCTCTTTTAAGTTTTCCCATTTCACATGTAGGACAAAGGTGGTTTTTGTAGAATTTGACCTCTGGAAGGCCAGTTACCAGATTGTGCTTTAAGAGTTTCTCTAGGTTTGAAAAGTTCAAGTAAGACAACTTGTGGTGCCAGAGCCAAGCTACCTCACTCTTCTTGTATATAAGACAGAGAGTCTCTGTTCCATTTTTGGAAGAGCAGCTCTTTACCTGCTGGCTCTTAGCAGCCCTGTACTTGACTTTGTGAGTAAAGAGAAGTGTTTTTTCTAAAAGAAGACGCTAATGTCTGCATCGCAAAGTTGGCTTACGCTGAGAAGATTATGCTTAAGTCCATAAACATAAGCCACCTTTGATAAAGATACATCTCCTTCCTTCAAAGTTCCATAGCCTTTGATCTGTCCCTTGCCATCGTCTCCAAAAGTTACACTCCCTCCTAATTTGTCTTTGAATGAGATGAGTAAACCTTTGGAACCATTCATGTGCCTGGAGCATCCTGAGTCGAGATACCACACATGTACACGCTGTTTCTGCAATACAGATTAGAGATTTTTAGGTACCCATCTCATAATTGGGCCTTTTATGTTAGGCTTATGATTGACACTTTTCTTTTCTTTGGTCTTACTCTTGACTTCTGGTTTTCCAGTGTCAACTGGTTTCCCTTGTTTGGTTTTAGGTTTTTGTTTCTTCTATTTCTCAGTATTTTTGCTCTTAGTAGAGTCAGAGAGAAAACAATGTGTACCAGGGAAGAGCTTTTTCAACTTTAGTAATAGAGACAAACATTCAGAATTTTGAGAAATTAAATATTTCATGAAAATTTAATTTGTTGAATGAGAATTGCAAGATTTCTTATTTACATCTGTCCTAATACTAGTAGCTCTATTGAACTTCTTATCTAGTCCAGATTTATTTTCTTTGAAATCTGATGTCTTCTCTTGGTCTCTCTTCTTAATGGCCCATCCATTTTAACCATGGGAGATTTATGGCCATTTTAATCAAGAAAAATCATTTATGGCTGCAGTAGATAAAAAAAATAGAATAAAGAAATTATGTTGTAGGACTGTAAAACAGACTACAAATCATAGAAAAAGGCATGTGTTTGTGAGAAAAGAAAGAGTCAAAAAGAGAAACCCTTAAAAGTCCTATTGATCTCAAAGTTAACCAAGTGTGTGACTAAGACATAGGAATGGTAATGGTTAGATGTGGCATGATTATAGGAAGCTTAGAATGTGTCTTACTTTGAATTATGAAAAGCTTTGGCTAACATCTTTTAAGTATTTCTCAATGCACTCTATTTTTCCCTTTCATGATCTATGCAAACTCTGTGGCATTTTCTTTATTGAGTCTTTTTGTTGTCGTTGCTTGGGGACAAGCAACAATTTAAGTTTGAGGGTATGTGAGTACAATTTATATTATTATTGCATCATTTTCCTAGCTATTTTGTTTGTTTTTAAGTTTCAAAGCCCAACTTTTGAGTCTTTTATTAGTTATTTGCTAATTATTGAGTCTTTAGAGTTAATTGGGCCTGATGGGCCTTCTGATGCCTTTTTGGGCCATTTTATGTGTTTAGACTTGGTATTTGCAGAACAGACTTGCTGCAGCAGGGAAGAAGTGAAAGCTGCAGCATTACTTTCCGGATCTGATCAGAATTCTCAAGAGCAAGCTTCAATTTCGAGAAACTTGGCGCCCAAGCTACCTCTTAGCTGGATTTTTGGAAGCTCTATTGTGTTAATTCAGTTGCTTTATGGCCAAGATTAGTAGTACATGTACTTAGTCAGCATGATGAAACATTATTAGTATTAATTAGTATTTATTTTATGTAATCCACTTTTGCAAGCAACCTCCCTTCCTCTAGTATTTAAAGGGAGGCTTGGCTTTGGATTGAACACACAACACCTCATCAGTTAACATCTCACTGCTTGATCTTTCTCATTCGCTAGTTGTTCAATTCATTCCTCTATGTTCTAAGCTTAAGGGTGAATTTTATCTTTTGGTTGTAAGTTTGATTCGGTTTAATATTAAGCGCATTTTCAGTATTAATTCTTTGCGTTCAAGTTCTTACAATTTCTTTCCGTATCCAAGCTTTTACAAAGTTAAATTGGATATATCAAAATTGTTGAGATCTCTTGCCTTTAATTTCTCGTTGTTGAATTATTTACTTCCACCGCAATTTACTTTTCCTTGTTCCAAGTTACAAGTCTTTTATAATTTCTTTCTGTGCTCAAGCTTTTATAAAGTTAAATTGAGTATATCGAAATTGTAAGTATTCTTGTGTCTTGTTATTTATTGCAAATCGTTTCCAAGTATTTTTGATAACTTCTTCTTCAATCATTGCTTCGGGTGAATGAAATTTCATACAAGCATTATTGATTAAAGAACGGTTCTCTTTAAGTACTTTCTATTGATTTATTTCTTTAAGTATTTTTATTGCTTTATTTATTTAAGTACTTTTATTGCTTTATTTAAATTAAAATGTCTTCCATCAAAATGCAAGTCAACCAAGCTATGAGAGGCTAATCCCGTAGCTTGGGTGTAAAGGAAGGTTGAGACCTAAAATTACTTGAGGTGGATATTGTTTAGACGTGTTGTTTACTCTAACTTTTCGTTCAAGTTTATATTGTTTAAAACATCTTCCGACAAGTGGCCGCTTGCCAAAAGTGTTAAAGTGTGATGGTCTTGAGGAATCAAGCCACTCGACACACCCCACTTGAATGACAATGAAGTATTCTTTTTAAGGTGTTGAAATGATCATTTAAAGATGCTCATAAATGGATATTTATTCCTATTCCATGCAACCTAAGAGGAGAGACAAGACGCGTGCCCATTTCACAAGCGTGACACTTGAGAGATGTGGAGGAGATGCTTGTCAAAACCTTTGCCCGAGTGACTCTTAGTTGATGATTGGATGTTAAACATCATTTTCTAAACTACTGGACACTTTTGCTGCATCGTTACTCTTAGTAGGTATATGATGCAACACACGTCCACCAAATTGTAATCTCAAGTCTCAACTAAACTTTACACCCTTGCCCTTTTGATATTTGTTTACAAATCATTTACTGCTTACTCATTTACTTCTTTATTATTTACTGCTTTATTATTTACTGTTTCAGTTCAAAACTCACTCACAAAGATATTTGTTCGAATTCATCCTCTGAAATTGACTTTTACAAGTTTGATCTTCTTTGGTCCTTGTTTCCTTCCCTGTAGAACGATACTTGGTACTTCCAGTTTATTACTTGAAAAGACGATAGTGTGTAGAGGTGTATACTTGCATCCCTTCTCACTTAGTTTTTGGTCTGTTTAAGTCTGTTTTTACAAACAGGTTTAGCCTACATCAAGTTTTTGGTGCCGCTGCCAGGGAAGGCATAGTCAAGATTTTTTTTATAAGTTTAAGTTTTAAAGTTGATTTTTCTAACACTTGTTTTGCAGAAAGGAAAAGTGTGTATGCCACGGTTGCCGCACGGAGACCTTTTTGATCCAGATCCTGAGATTGAACAAACTTTCAGGCATAGGAGAAGAGAGCAAAGAGCTGAAGCATACGCTCAAAACTCTCAAACTATGGCTGGAAGAGGGAACAATCAACCACCACCAGGAAATCAACCGCCACCTATAAACCAACCACCACCGTTTAATCAACCACCACCATTTAACCCACCTGTTAATAATGTTCAAAACACCATACATATTGCAGACTCTAAGGATAGGGGTATCATGGATTATGCTATTCTTGCTTTTGACTAGTTAAAATCAGGGATAACAAGACCAAATTTTGCTCACATTCATTTTGAACCAAAACCAGTCATGTTCCATATGTTACAGACAAATGGCCAATTTAGTGGTTTGCCATCTGAAGATCCTCACTCTCATTTGAGATATTTTATGGAAATTACTAACTCATTTGCCATTCCAGGAGTGTCTGATGATGCCTTAAGACTCACGCTTTTTCCTTTTTCATTAAGGGATAGAGCAAGAGACTGGTTGAACTCACTCGAACCTGACTCTGTAGTTACATTGAACCATTTGGCTGAGAAGTTTTTAAAGAAATATTTTCCTCCCACCAGGAATGCTAAGTCTAGAAACGAGATATGTTTGTTTAGACAACTAGACGATTAAGCAGTAACTGAAGCATGGGATAGGTACAAAGAATTGTTAACGAAATGCCCATACCATGGCATTCCCTACTGCATTCAGTTTGAAACATTTAAAAATGGTTTAAATACCACTCCTAAATCAATGTTAGATGCTACTGCAGGCGGGGCCTTTACATCTAATACCTACAATGATGGTTATGATATTTTGGACAAAATTTCAACTAATACTGGACATTGGTCAGATCCAATAGCTATTGTACCCAGTAAATCAGTAAGAGTTCATGATGTTGATCCTTATACTGCTGTGCAAGCACAACTTACATCTATGGCTAATATGATTAAAAATCTAACTGCTAGCCCTAGTGTGAAAGCTGTGGATGCAATAACTGATCATTCTCAGTTACATGTGTAATGTGTATGTTGTGGAGGAGGTCATTCTTATGAAAGCTGTCCACAAAATTCTGAAAACGTGTGTTATGTCAACAATAGGAATAATGCTTTTGCTAACACATATAACTCTAGTTGGAAACTACATCCTAACTTTTCATGGCTTAGCCCTTCTTTGAAACCTCAGACAGGTAAGCAGACTTCAGCATCCACATCATACCAGCAACCACAACAGCAAAGTCAACAACAACAGTAACAGTACCAACCTCAGCAGAATAATTCAAACCAGTACCAAGGCAGTCAACAACATTCTAACCAAAATTCTTTTCAGGGAAGCAAACCAGCTCCTCAGGCAGACTCATCTCTGGAAGCCATGCTGAAGAGTTTCATGAACCAAACTCAAGCTTCCATGAAATGTCTTGAGACTCAAATAGGCCAACTAGCTTTGGAAGTAAAAGGTAGACCTAGTGCATCTCTCCATAGTGATACTGAAAAACGCAAAAATCTAGGCAAAGAGCATGTAAAAGCTCTCACCTTAAGAAGTGGAAAAGGCTTGGTAGAGAGTGTAAAGAAACAGTGACTGTAACTAAATCCCAATCTGATAGTACTACAGCATCACTACCACTTAGTAATGCTGCAACATCTTCATCAGACTTCTCAAAAACACCACCATCTGTCATGTCAGACATACCTCAGAAATCTGAATACCCATTGTTATTCTCTGATGATGTTAAGAATGGGAAGTCAGTTCAGAAAGATTCCATTGTAGACACAATACCCCCACGGACTTTAGCTTATGTACCTAGTTGTCCCGTAGCTAAGGATCCTCAGACCTCTTCTGGTCCCATACCTCAAAAGAAAGCTGTCATAACTCCTGTGCCACCTTATGTGCCATATCCTCAAAGACTAAGAAATCAAAAGGAGGAGTTACAGTTTAAGAAATTTCTTGATGTGTTCAAACAACTTCATATCAATATTCCATTGGTTGAAGCAATTGAACAAATGCCTAGCTATGCTAAGTTCTTTAAGGATATCTTAAGCAAGAAAAAGAAGCTAACTGAGTATGAGACTGTGTCCTTGACTGAAGAATGTAGTGCCCTTGTGTCTAACAAAATTCCACCTAAAATGACGGACCCTGGTAGTTTTACTATTCCATGTTCTATAGGAGGAAAAGCGGTAGGCAGAGCTCTATGTGACCTTGGAGCTAGTATCAATTTGATGCCTTTATCTATGTTTAAAACCTTAGGTATTGGGGAAGCTAGACCAACCACTGTCACTCTTCAGTTAGCTAATCGGACCATTGCTTATCCTAAGGGTAAGATTGAAGATGTCCTTGTACAAGTTGATAAGTTTATTTTCCCTGCTGACTTTATCATCCTAGATTTTGAAGCAAATCCAGATGTGCCAATACTTCTAGGAAGACCATTTTTAGCAACCGGAAGGGCTTTGATAGATGTATAAAAAGGAGAGTTGACAATGAGAGTTCAAGACCAGAAAGTTACTTTCAATATTCTGAATTCCATGAAGTACCCTGATGAGAGAGAGGACTGTCACACCATAGATGTCATAGAATCTTGGTGTATAGAAGAAGGATTGGAAAGTGTTCTAAACTTAGGAGAAGAAGACCTTGAGATTTAGATGAGTTTGAGGAGATTGAGGAGAGTGTACCATGTGATGTTGCTTATGTTGTTGAACCTCTAGACAGAACTGACTTTTCTGTTTGTTTACCTTCAGTTGAAACCCCACCTGGCTTGGAGTTAAAGTAACTACCGCCTCACTTGAAATATGCATTTTTAGGTGAAGAAAGAAAGTTGCCGGTTATTATCTCAGCTTCTTTGGGAGCCCCGCAAGAGAAGCAATTGATCAAATTGCTCAAATCCGGCACCAAAGCCATTGGATGGACTATAGCTGATCTCAAGGGCATAAGCCCATCAATCTGTCAGCACAAGATCATCCTTGAAGACATGAAGTTCACATCGATTGAACCTCAAAGAAGGTTGAATCCCATCATGAAAGAAGTGGTAAAGAAAGAAATCCTCAAATGGCTGGATGCAGGTATTATCTATGCTATAGCAAGTAGCTCTTGGGTAAGTCTTGTCCAGTGTGTCCCTAAGAAAGGAGGGTTGACTGTCATATCTAATGAGAAAAATTAGTTAATCCCTACTAGGACTGTGACCGGATGGAGGATATGTATGGACTACCGTAGACTTAATAAGGCTACTCAAAAAGACCATTTTCCTTTACCATTCATTGACCAAATGCTAGATAGATTAGCAGGTAAGGAATACTATTGTTTCTTGGATGGATATTCTGGTTACAACCAAATTGCTATTGCACCTAAGGACCAAGAAAAGACTACTTTCACATGTCCTTTTGGTACTTTTGCATTTAGGAGGATGCCTTTTGGCTTGTGCAATGCACCGGCCACATTTCAAAGGTGTATGATGTCCATATTCTCTGACATGTTAGAAAACTCCATGGAAATTTTCATGGATGACTTTTCTGTTTATGGGATCTCCTATGAACAATGTCTAGAAAACTTGGAACAAAGCCTTAAAAGATGTGAGGAAACCGACTTAGTGTTGAACCTGGAGAAATGTCACTTCATGGTGAAGGAAGGGATAGTGTTGGGGCATTTGATTTCAAAGAGAGGGATAGAGGTGGATAAGGCTAAGTTAGAAGTTATAGAGAAACTTCCAGAACCAACTAAGTTAAGGAAATTCGAAGCTTTCTTGGCCATGCAAGATTTTATAGAAGGTTTATAAAAGATTTTTTAAAAGTTTCTAAACCTCTCTGTTTGCTGCTGCAGCATGACCAAGAGTTTGATTTCAACAATGAATGTAGAGATGCATTCAACTTTTTGAAAAATGCTTTGATTCTGCACCTATATTTGTTTCCCCTGATTGGAATGAGCCTTTTAAGTTGATGTGTGACGCCAGTGACTGGGCTGTTGGAGCCGTACTGGGTCAGAAAAAGAAGAAAGTCTTTCATCCTATTTATTATGCTAGTCGGACATTAAATGAAGCTCAGATTAATTACACTGTTACCGAAAAAGAGCTTTTGGCTGTTGTGTTTGCATTTGAAAAATTCTGAGCCTACTTGATGGGAACTAAGGTCATAGTTCATACTGACCATGCTGCCATCAAGTACCTCATCTCTAAAAAAGATGCTAAACCAAGACTGTTAAGATGGATTCTGTTATTGCAGGAGTTTGGTATAGAAATTTTGGACAGGAAAGGAACAGAGAATCTAGTTGCTGATCATTTATCAAGACTTGAAAAGCAGGATAACAACTTCGAAATAACTGATGTTACTGAGACTTTTCCCGATGAAAAGCTTTTAGTAATTCAGGAAGTTTATGAGCCATGGTTTGCTGACATAACTAATTATTTAGCAACTGGAATCTTACCACCTGAATATTGTGGACCTAAACAAAGAAATTTTTGCATGATTCTAAATCCTACTTGTGGGATGATCCATTTTTATTCAGGATTGGAGGAGATCAAGTGCTCAGAAGATGCATACCCGAATCTGAAGTTCCTGCTTTGCTGCAGCACTGCCATTCTGCAGCATACAGAGGTCACTTTGGAAAACAAAGGACAACAGCCAAAGCTTTACAATCTGGATTCTTTTGGCCCACTCTATTCCAAGATGCCCACAACTTTGCATAAAGATGCAATGAGTGTCAAAGAAGTGGCTCGATTTCCCAACAGAATAAGATGCCCTTAAATGGCATTTTGGAAGTTGAGTTGTTTGACGTATGGGGGATAGACTTCATGGGTCCTTTTCCCATATCAAACAATTGCCAATATATTCTAGTTGCAGTGGATTATGTATCTGTTAGAAATTAAAGTATGAGTCAAAGAAGAGATGTCTACAAAAGTCAACACACTCTTCTTGTTATAACTAATTGTTGTTAGACGCTCCCTTTTAGACACATGGCACTTTGTAATTGGCTAGCATTTTGACTTTCTATTTTTGTATCTGTATAAATAGCATTATATTGTGTTTGTAAAAGTTGTCGATCAATACATTTACATTTTGAAGAATACTGTGCGTAATTCATAACTTTGTCTACTTTGATTCAAAGTTATCATTTCATAATCTTTGTTCTTCATTCTGTTTACTGTTCTATTGATTTAAATTGTTAATTGATCTGCTTCCGCATTTCACTTTGATTCAATACTCTCAATTAACAATCGGTTTAAAGGAATCTGGAACCAACAATTGGTATCAGAGCCTTCTAATCAATCTATTGATTATTAAATCTCTTCCATTGAAGAAATTCCTTTCGATCGAACAGTATTTTCTCAGATTCAAAATTTGTTTATTAATCCACTCTGTTTTACGAGATTTTGTTAAATCGTTAACAATCTTCTCTTAAATTGAGTCATTCATTTTGTAATCAAGAAACGGTGATATTATCGACTTTGTTCTTCTATCAAATTGAGATTTAATTGTTCTAAATTTCTTTCAAATCTTCAAATTTTCTCTTCTATCCTACTCAAATGGCAAATTCGAGCTTGAATGCTGTTTATACGTCTGGGTCCCTGACTAAACCTCCAACTCTTGTACATGATGAATACCCACAATGGAAGATTCGAATGGTTAACTTCTATGAGGGATTGGATGCTGAGTTATATCCAATTATTCAAAACGGTCCGTTTGTTCCCACCACTACTATTCCCGTAATTTCAAAATGCACCGCAAATACGGATGAGGTACCAAAGAAGATCGGTTCGAAGTCAAGGAATAACCGGACCGATGAAGAAAAGGCTAAGGTGGAATTAGCTAAGAAAGCTAAGTCTCTGTTGATAATGGCCATTCCAAATGAGATTTTTCAAACTCGGACTCATGTGACACGAAAAGATTTATGGGATCAACCGGAGAATCTCTTAGAAGGTGGTGCGAAAATGAAAAAGAACGAAGAGCCCAAGCTCTAAATGAATATAATAGTTTTCAAGCGCCGATCGATGAATCTCTCGGAACAAACATTTCATCGATTCAACAATCCGATTAATCTCGCAAGAGATGTGACATTGTTAGATCAAAGGAAGACAACAATGTTCTATTTCTCAAAAGGTTAAACCCCGAATGGTCAAATCTATCCATGTCACTACAAGCCAATCGGGACCTTGAACAATGGTCGCCGCATGATGTATTCGGTACATCGCAAGCTCATGAAAAAGAAGTTGTTCGTAAAAGAACAAACATCGGAGGTCCTCTCGGCTTTGATCTCGAAACAAAAGGAATCGAATACGAAGTGATGACAGGAAGAAATCGAAGGCCTTCATATCGAGACCGTCCGAAGATGACTCGAATCGATGATGAAATTAAAGCGTTTGCCGACTCTCTCCGGCTTTAATAACCAAGCAATTTACTAATCGTTTTGGAAATAGGTCTTTGAAAGGAAATAAACGATTTGATCGTCCCTATGTTCCTAAACAAGAAGTACAAGAGAGTAGAGAAAACGAGAAGAAGAGAAGAAAGAAGAAGAATTAAAAAGGAAGAAAGATGTACGCTACGGATGTGGCAAGCCGGACATTACTCGAGAGATTGCGTAGGAGCTGCGGAAAAGGATAAGACTTATTACAAAAACAAATATAAGTACAATGTCACCGAAAGAGCACACTTTGCGTAAAAAGAAAACTGGTGCAAGATGAATCCGGCGGTGATGAAGCCATGTTCTATGGAATGGCAAACACAAACGAATCGCAGGATCAACCCTCCGAGTCACCGGTTAGTAATTTCTCCGGATCATCCGAGCTTGAACAAACGATTGTGATGTTATCAAACAATTTTGAGGAACTAAAACCGAAACTCACAATCGAAAAGAAATTACGAAAAAGTACCGAGAAAACTCTTTCTACAATCAAAAGGGAAATAGATATTTTCAAAAGAGAAATGGATTTACTTACAGAAGAAAAACTCGAATTAAATACTGCAAAGGAAACGATTTCCATGAGTTTAAAACTTTCTGAAGAAAAACTTAAAAAGGAAATTTTGAATCTCAATAAACTTCTGGAAGGAAAAGAGAAAGAAATCAGAGACAAAGAGAGTGATAGACTCAACTCTGTAGCACTTAAAAACTATTTTCAGAAAGAGAGAGAATTTTTACACATTGAACTTTCAACAGAAAAAGCTACAGATTATAACATATCTGGATGCACGAAGGTTCATGACAAAATTAACACACAAGTAGGAAGATCTGGACTTGGTTTCGAGGACCTAGATCCCTACACGTGTAAGAAAAGGTCAGATCTGAAATCTGTTTTTTGTGTTGGACAAATACAGAAGCCAAAGTTTCCAATTTTGTATGAAAAATCTATTTTTAAAAAATCTAGATATGAAAACCATCATAAAAAAAGCAAACTTAAATTCGAAAATATTGAATATTGTTGTAAAACAAATGTTGATCTAAATAAAGTTCAGAAGACAGATGATATTTTCAATTTTGGTTCAAATAAACATACAATTTTGAATCCAGAGGCAGTATATTTTTGTTCCAAGTCGTGCAGGAAGATCTACGACTTATGTTTGAAAACGATATTCTCTCTACTCGGATAAGTATTTTAGAAATGAAACTCTTTGTGAGAATCATCCGGAGATCTCTCCTCGTTCATTTGAAGATTTACATCTTTCTGAAACTCAAGAAAGCTTGGCTGAGATTACGTATCCATGGGAGAATGACAATAATGATGAAGAATTTTTTGATAACTCTGAAAATTACCTTTCAAATTTAGAAATTAATTCTTTTAAATCATCAAAAGTTATCACAAATAATTCAGAAATTATTGATAAAAAGGAAGATTATTTGTATACCGATAAATCTCAAGAAATCGAGCTTCGATAGAGATTGTGCTAAACTTTCAAGTGGTATACCTATTCTTCCCGTTTCTCGTTCCGAACCGAGAAAATCGGCATCTATACATCCGTACTTCTTAGATATGTGTCTCAAAGCCAAAACATGTCTTGAACTTGAGAAAGAGGCGAACTCAAAAACAAAGTGCAAAATCAAAAGATTTTAAACTCTACTCTTCCGAAGTTTACTAATATTAAAAAAGGCAAATGGAAATCCTCTAATTCTTATGTTCCTTTTTCGGTAAATAACGCAGCTTCTGCAAAAGTAGATCAGAGGAAGAACACAGAAAAGAAAAAGCCAGAACTAAAACAAAAGTCTAGTCTAGATAGGTTCTCTAGAACAACTGATACTAGAAAAGACTTTAGAAAGAATAATTGTAATTACCATTCTTGCAATGAAAATTCAATTCAATCTTCTATGTTTCGGTCTTTTCCGAATGTTTTTCACCGTTCTTAAAGTTAAAACAATTTTTCTCGCAAACCTCTCGATCATTCCAATTCACGGATGTTTGTCACAAAAAGAATAAAACTCAAAAAAACCAAAAACCAAAAATAAAGTCTTTACCTTCGTTAAATCAAAAAACGAGCATACTCCAAAAGCTAACATAAAAGGACCCATTATGCGATGGGTACCTAAGAAATTCGATTTTTGATTGCGTAAATGGGGCCGTGTGCATATCCGGTATCTTGACTCGGATGCTCGAGGCACATGATCGGGATCCCAAAATTTACTATCCCAATTCAAGGACAAATCAGGTGGAGTAGTAACTTTTGGTGATAATGGTAAGGGTCAAATAAAAGGCTACGGTACTCTACAAGAAGGTAATATCACCTTATCAAAGGTAGCTCATGTTTCTGGCTTGAAACATAACCTCCTTAGTGTAAGTCAACTTTGTGATTCTAAAATACTAGTAGTATTTGATGAAAAACATTGTTATTTATTCTCTAAGGCAGGTGAAGAACTTTGGAGAGCAGACAGGAAAGGTAACTTGTATATGATGAATTTTATCTCTAAGGATGGTAAGGAAACTTTATGTCTCATCTCCAAAAAGAGTGAAGTTGCGTGGCTCTGGCATCATAAAATGTCTCACTTAAATTTTAATAATCTTGAGATGCTTGTTAAAAACAAACTGGTATCTGGACTTCCGTACATTCATTTTCAAAAAGATCACCTCTGCCCTGCATGTGAAATGGGCAAAATTAAACGAGCATCTCATAAAACAAAAAGTGATCATTCTTGTACTAGACCTCTGCAATTATTACATGTGGATCTCTGTGGTCCAATTGCAATTCGGAGTCTATCTGGTAAAAAGTATATTCTGGTACTAATTGATGAATTTTCCAGATATACTTGGCTTGCTTTCGTTCGTCAAAAGTCAGAAGTCCCAGTGGTACTACAGAATATGATGACCAGAATTCAAGTTCTTCTACATCAGAAGATTCAGCAGCTTCGAAGTGATAATGGTACAGAATTCAAGAACGCCAAGCTTGAATCGTATCTTGTTGAACAAGGAATTACTCAAAACTTCTCTGCTGTTCGCACTCCACAACAAAACGGTGTAGTTGAACGTCGCAACAGAACCTTGGTTGAAGCAGCCAGAACGATGCTCGCAGCTTCTGGTCTCCCAATTCACTTCTGGGCCGAAGCTGTTGCTACTGCTTGTTTCACTCAAAACCGTTCAATTATTGTCAAGAGGCATCTCAAAACCTCTTATGAGCTGATTAATAAAAGAAAACCATCTGTAAAATTTTTTCATATCTTTGGTTGCAGATGTTTTATCTTAAACGACAGAGATAATCTATGTCACCTCCACATTTGCAGATACCAGATATTCTCCAAGCCTCAGGCATTACTCTCTCTGGTCCTGCTTCTTCTGTTTCATCTGTCACGTCTATTTGTCCAGAAGTTCCCACTACTCCTACATCTGCCAGTCAAGAAGCTACTTCTGTTCCATCATCTGAGTGGGAGACACAAGGACAGGTGACAAAACAGATACCAGAAGGACATACAGAAGAAAATAAAGAAGATTTTGTGTTTCCAGATGAAATCATTTCGTCAAATAAAACAACCCAATCAATTTCTCAACCCAGAATGACGAAATGGACTAAATCTCACACACCAGATCTTATAATTGGTAGTCCTTCTGAGGGGGTCGTAACACGATCTCGCTACCGCAAATGAAGCATTCTTTGTTAATTTTCTTAGTATGATCGAACCTAAACGTGTACATGAAGCCTTAGTTGAACCAAGTCGGGTGGATGCTATGCAGGAAGAACTACTTCAATTCGAAAGAAATAAAGTTTGGCGTCTTGTTCCTTTACCAAAAGGCAAAGTTGCTATTGGCACAAAATGGGTATTTAGGAACAAAAAGGATGAAGATGGAATTGTTGTCAGAAATAAAGCTCGTTTGGTGGCTAAAGGTTACCTTGTCAAGAGGAAGGTATCGATTATGATGAAACCTTTGCTCCCGTTGCAAGACTAGAAGCAATAAGATTATTCTTGGCTTTCTCTCGCATACAAAAACTTCAAAGTCTACCAAATGGATGTTAAATGTGCATTTCTTAATGGATGTCTAAAAGAAGAAGTGTATGTTGAACAACCTGATGGTTTCAAAGATGCAAGATATCCATAATATGTTTATCTTCTTGACAAAGCTTTGTATGGTCTAAAGCAAGCCCCAAGAGCCCGGTATGAACGACTATCGAAATTTCGATCAAGAAAAGATATGAAAAAGGTAAAATCGATACAACTCTGTTCATCAAAAGAGGCAAAGGTATGTTAACTATAGTTCAAATTTACGTGGATGACATAATATTTGGTTCTACTCATCAAACAGAAGTTGATTTGTTTTCTAAGTTGATGGAAACTGAATTTGAAATGAGTATGATGGGAGAATTAACTTTCTTCCTAGGACTTCAAGTTAAACAAAGCACCTCTGGTATCTTTATAAATCAGGCAAAATATGTTTCTGACATGCTTAAAAAGTTTCATCTTCAAAACTCATCATCCATGAAAACACCTATCTCTCCTGGTATGAAATTAGGACCTGACTCCTCTGGTAATTCTGTTGATATTACCAGCTACAGAGGAATGATTGGTTCTCTTTTATATTTAACAGCAAGTAGACCTGATATTATGTTTGCCACTTGTCTTTGTGCTCGTTATCAAGCCAATCCTAAAGAGTCTCATTTGGCTGCTGTAAAAAATTTTTTTAGGTACTTAAAAGGTTCACCATCGTTGGGCCTTTGGTATCCTAAAAATTCTGGATTTGATTTAATGGCGTATACAGATTCTGATCATGCAGGTTGTAAGCTTGACAGAAAAAGTACATCAGGTAGCTGTCAACTTCTGGGAAATCGACTTATAAGTTGGACATCCAAGAAACAAAACTGCGTATCCACATCTACAGCAGAAGCTGAATATGTTGCTGCTGCTAGTTGTTGTTCACAAGTTATTTGGATGAAGACCCAACTCGTAGATTATGGTCTCGATATACGATAAGATTCCCATCCTCTCGTGATTCCGAAAGTGCTATCGCCATTACGAAAATCCAGTCGCATTCCAAAACAAAGCATATCGATGTCAGGTATCATTTCATCAAGGATCATGTCGAAAAGGGTACAATCGAAATGTATTTTGTTTCTACTGATTATCAACTTGCTGATATTTTCACAAAAGCTCTTGATGAGAGACGTTTTAACTTCTTAATTAGCAAGTTGGGAATGCTTAATATGTAACAATGATTTCTTCAGAAGCATCCAGAAGCCTCTGAACTATTCTGACGATACTTCAGAAGTCATCAGAAGTCTCTGATGCTTTCTGAACTCTTCAGAACACTTCAGAAGCCTCTGAGTTACTCGATTTTCTCGTTTCATAATAATATTTTTCTTTCAAGAGAAATCATAAAGTGCGATTGAGAAACGAGGTAAAGAAGCTACTACGGGGGAGTTCACCATTCAAGGGGAGTTTACCATTCAAGGGGGAGTTTCACAATGTAAGATATTCGTCTAAGTCTAACTCTGGTTAGTCAGTCTTCTCGATTTACTATTTCACTTAAATTTTATTTGAATCTATCTCGCTTCCGAGTTTCTCTTGCCGCCAAGGTCTCTTAGACTTTTGATTCATTTCAAATTTTTTTAAATATAAATCAAGTCGACATGTTTTTCAACTAAATTTTCTATAAATTGATATTTCTTATAATTTCCATTAAATATATAAATTCAATCAACTCTTGCCTCCAAGGTTGTTTAAATCTATATGTTTAATGCAAATTCTTCTTTATTATTCTTTTATAGAAACTAAACTCTCATGTGATTTTTGTTTTCACTTGATCGATTTTTAAACTTAAATAAATAAAATTAAGATTAAAATTCGTGTTTATTCAATTAATTCAAAATTAATTGATTAATTAAACGTATTTTTTTATTACTTTTGTTTATTTCTCGCTTTTAAGAAAAATGTACCTGCTACTAAATCATCATCATACATGTGTCTCGTCGTACACGTGTCCCCAATCGAAACACCGCATGTGTATACCCGCGTGCTTACATCACTCAAATGAACCGTTTTTTTTTCTCCCCAAACTTAATAACCCCTTCCCATTCTACAGCTTTCTCTCTCACATAAAACCCCCAATTTCAACCTTCATCTTCTTCCTCGCAAAAATTCCCTAAATCGTTGTTCATTCTCTTTGCAAAGACAAAGTTTTCTACCGTCAAGCATTCGAAATTTCAAAATGGCTTCCAACTCGTGCCCGTCCTTCCAACAATGATGAAGAAAGAATCATCGATTCAATCAAGGATAGTACTCCCATTGTGAAACTTCCATTGAAGGCGAACAATGTGCAGGTACTGCTCAACCCTAACACTTATCAACCGAATTTCGCATCATGATCGAGTTTCTACAACAACACCGCTGAATCGAGCCCTAACCCTAACCAACCCAAACATCCCCGAAATCTATGTCCAAGAACTCGTGGCTAACAATGATCATCGAAACCGATGAAACACTCGCCGGTTCTTTCACCCATCCCGAACAAGTGGAAATTGTCGTTCAAATCCCCATCACCAAAAGAAAACTTGCCAAATATTTCCATCTTCCCCTTTCGTGATCGAAGTGCATGGGCAAACCATTCCCAATCCTGCCCTAGAAAAAAACCCTTCCACAGAAGCCCTCCTAGCCTTCATAAATCTTCTGGGTTACAATGAACCTCTTACAAGGCTGTCCGAATTCAAGAGGAAGAAGTTGCCCCCAATGTGGAATCTACTCGTCTCCATTCTCAACAAGAGCCTAACCGCAAAATAGGTTCTCTCGGATCGTGCTAGCCGAAACATTCTGACTATAATGTATGGGATGTTCTTCAATCGACCCTTGGACTATGCAAGTCTCATCTTCCAAGAGATCAAAGCAGCTGTGCACACTAAGGTGATCCATCAGAGTCAGGGAAAGCCACTACCAGCACTCATGTTCCCAAGATTTCTATCTCTCATCACTCATCCTGCAATTGGGGCAATTGAAGCTCCCCTGATTCAGCCATTCTGCAAAATTGCATCAATGAGCTCCCATAGATCAACCATCGACAGCATCGGCTACTCTGCACCCAGAGAATTATCCAGGTACATGCTAAACCTAATCCCATCTAGCTCTTCTAATCTCCAAATCTATAGAAGCTCTATGGTTTTCTCGGAAACGAGAGAATTCCTACCCCAGAGTACTTAGAGCCAGGTGTAGGTGGTCAGGGGTCTGGTGAGCATGAGCTTGAGAAAAATATGAGTGAACATCCGAGTGCTTCTACCCATGCCGACCTTCTATTAAATGAAGGTACAGAAGATGTCCTCAGAGACACATATGAGTGTTCCTCTCCTATTCCCCAAAGGGCAACCACAACTTCTGAGGTTGATGTCACCACGTCTCCACTCATTGACTTAGAACGACGATTCGCCCAAACCACCAAGAAACCAGCCGTTCGCAGGATACTTCTTCTGAATCAAATTCATCTGGGGAAAGCACCTCCACTTCATCATCCTCCCAAAAGGATGATGATGATAATATAAGAGTTCATTCGCCCCAGAACTCGCCACTTCCTTCACCACATGTTCATGTCTCCGTGACTAACATACCAATACGCACAGAGGATGAGTCCACATCCTCTCCTAGGATAGATGCTAATGAATTCCCATCAGAGGGGTTACAGCCTAGGAATGCACCTCTTACCGGAGTGTTTACACTTCACCAAGGTAAGCATACATGCCTTTCAAAGACCTCATCCTCTCGATGATGAGGATAATGTTGAAACAAATCGGAACAACCGAACGAGAGCTCATGAATAACAGCCCTCAAGGACTGGTTGGAAGTCCTTCTACACTCAACGTCAAAACAGGTGTAGAAGGCCCCTCTGAACGCGAGGGTAAAGGGGCTCCATGTGTTGGAGATGCACTGGTTACATCTTTTGATTTAGTCACAAATGCAGCGTTCTTGGCATTTGCTGATCAAATTCAGAGATCTGTGGAAGATCTAAAATTATCCGTGACCACTAACAACTCTCTTCTTCTGAGCCTTCAATTTAAAATTGAAAGTCAGAACTCTCTCTTAGCAGATCTTCAGCGCCAAATGAGTACCTCTCAAGAAGATCAGAAGGCCTATTTTGCTGAACAAATTTTGCTATTGAATAATGGTCTTCAAGCAAATGCAGAGGCAATCTCTCAACTTCCAGAATCTCTACGTGCCTCTGACTTCCCTATCTCTTTAGCCTACAGCTCTCTGGTGGCCGATATACAGAAGATTATCAAGACCATCATTCCTTCTGATGATCCCTCTGGGTCTACGCTCGTCAAGAAATCTGATCTCGCCTCTTTCCGTAAGATTATTCTTGAGCGAATGTCTTCCATCGCTTCAAAGTACTCTTCCAAGCCCTCCACATCCTCAACAGACCAGAAAATTGCTGCCATCGAATCTACTCTATCTCAACTCGTGCCTCTGGTTTCTTCTATTGCTGAGGCGTTTAATGCCAAGAAGAAAGCCAAGGAAGAAAGGGCTTGCAAAAAGGCAGAGCTGAAAAGAAAACATTCTGAGGATCAGGATCCTGATTCTCAGAAGGGGGAGAAAGGTCCTGAGCCTAAGCAAGCCGAACAAACACCACCAGAACCAAACACGACCACCGCTGACTCTTCAACTCCAAAACCATCACAGCAACCTTCTTCTTCAAAACAAGTGCCAATCACTCCAACACCTCTGGCTACGCATTCTGGGCCTCTACCCAGAGATCCAGATCTAGCTAAGTTCATTCTGGATGTTATGGGAAAAAGCAGAATCCCGAGCTCTCCGCCGAAAGGGCCGAAATAGTCGAGCTCACGAAGAACGAGAACGAGCTAAAGCCGCAAAGGAAAGAGCTAAAGCCGAAAAAGAAGAAAGGGCCGCAGAGGAGGATGAGGAAGTGTTCGGAAGCCGAAAAAGAAAAAGAAGAAGAGATAATACGCCAGAGGCTAATTGTTGAAGAACAAATAGAGATAGAGAGGGCTGAAAGAGAGAATCTGGAAAGAGAGAAGGCTAGACTTGAAGAAGAACTACAGAGACAAAATTTTGAAGCTGAAGAAAGAGCAAGAGTTAGAGCAGAGGCCGCTCAGAAGCAGAAAGAGATCAGAAGAGGAGAATTTGAAGAAAAATTAAACAAAGTTGGAAACATTGAACTTCCAACACTTGAAGTTGAGAAAAGGCACATGTATGCTCCAACAGATCAGAAGATTTATCTCATGATGCCTAACTTCGCAAACCAATACAATGTAAGCAATGAAGTTAAAGATAACTTCATGGCTCATAAACAAGACAGAAAAACGGTTTTCACTACTGCTCCAATTACAAAGATCACAGCCATGAAACATAAGCAGTTTCAAGATACACCCATTTGGTACACAATCTACGAGGTAGTCAGATCAAACAACAAGAGTTATTACATATGTGATAATGATCTGTTGTCCATCCATCCAAACTCGATCTCATTTTTTTCGGAAGAATTTATGAAGACTCAGCTTTCTGAACGCAAAGATCCACAAGACCATGTTGCCTACACTAGAATTATTCTATGTATGAAATCATACATTAGATACAAAAGGCAGGTCGACTTCCAGATTGGCTTAAATTTCAAAATGGATAATCTGGCTATCTCTACACCAAATGAGGAACTTGAAGGGATAAGCAAATTCAGAGTGGGTAGACTTCTTACTGAACCAGAAGAGGGAATCATCTTCAAAAGACCAAATGGAAAGAGCTTCTTTCGCATCAAAGAAGCTCACAAATACTCTTCTGAGGTAGTCTACATCATCAAGTGCTATGTCAAGCTTAGACACGACAAATCCAGATGTTGCAAAGAAAGTAGAGAAAAGACTTGATGGACTTCAGAAGAACAGAGAGCTTATCGATAATATTTCAAGTATCCTTGCTGCTGTTGATCCTCTCTGAAGAAAGTTTTTTTTTTGACTTCATACTTAGGGGGAGAATGTTAGAAATTAAAGTATGAGTCAAAGAAGAGATGTCTACAAAAGTCAACACACTCTTCTTGTTATAACTAATTGTTGTTAGACGCTCCCTTTTAGACACATGGCACTTTGTAATTGGCTAGCATTTTGACTTTCTGTTTTTGTATCTGTATAAATAGCATTATATTGTGTTTGTAAAAGTTGTCGATCAATACATTTACATTTTGAAGAATACTGTGCGTAATTCATAACTTTGTCTACTTTGATTCAAAGTTATCATTTCATAATCTTTGTTCTTCATTCTGTTTACTGTTCTATTGATTTAAATTGTTAATTGATCTGCTTCCGCATTTCACTTTGATTCAATACTCTCAATTAACAATCGGTTTAAAGGAATCTGGAACCAACAGTATCCAAATGGCTTGAGGCTGCTGCTTGTCTCTCAAATGATGCGAAAACTGTTGTTAAATTCCTTCAAAAACAGATCTTTACTATATTTGGTACCCCCCGTGCACTAATTAGTGATGAGGGTACCCATTTTGTTAACAATCTGTTAGAAGGAGTCCTTGAAAAGTATAACATAAAGCATAGAGTGTCTACAGCATATCACCCCCAAACCAATGGTTTGGCTGAGTTGTCCTACAGAGAAATAAAAGGCATTCTAGAAAAGGTAGTTAAGCCACATAGAAAAGACTGGGCATCTAAGCTTGATGATGCATTGTGGGCTTACATAACTGCTTTTAAGACTCCTATAAGAATGTCCCCTTATCGTTTAGTATTTGGGAAAACATGTCACCTACCTCTGGTATAGAACATAAAGCATATTGGGCCATTAAAGAATTAAATATGGACTTACATGCTGCTGGCCAGTCAAGAAAAATCCAGCTATGTGAAATGGAAGAGCATAGGCATCAAGCTTATAAAAATGCTAAGCTATATAAGGAAAAGACCAAACGCTGGCATGACAAGCATATTCTCCCAAGAGAATTCAAAAAGGGGCAACCAGTACTTCTGTTCAATTCTAGATTGAAGCTTTTCCCTGGAAAGTTGAAATCTATGTGGACTGGTCCTTATGTGATTGATAAAGTCTATCCCTATGGAGCTGTAGATTTGATCAATCCTGAAACTGGAGGAACTTTCAAGGTGAATGGGCAACGTATCAAGGCATTTTACACTGCTGCAGCATCCCCTACTCAGCCTTGCGATGATGATCCACCTTCATAAAAGCCCAAGCCCATGTTGATTGGACTTATTTTAGTCCGATTAGCTTGTATATATTTTATTATATTATTTAAATATATTTTTTTAGCATATATTTTTTAATTATTTTTAATTATGTCTTTTAAGATTCCAAGAAGATCATTCGGAGTATGTTGTATGCATGATTTTACAATTGCTGCAGCATGGTTAAGTTGAGTTTATAGGGAATTTGGTGTTGTCACAGCAAGCACTTTTCTCGGAACCGGATGAAGGGCTGACGCGCGTCGGACAACTGTCACTTAAAGGTGATTGATGACTGTTGATTGTCCCAATGGCAGAATAGGCTATTATGAGTTTAGAGGTACAAAATTTTAATTAATTTATTTTTATTAAATTTCTTGTTTGTTTAAAATTTTAAACCGTTTAAACACGGTTTCTAATACCCAAACAACCCTCAACCGTACCTAAGTCACGTCGAAGTCCAGCCACTTTTCTGCCATCGACGACTTCGTCGTCCTCATAAAACACCGACGAAGCTCCGATAAAGAAACCACGACGAAGCGCTCGAAACCAAATCAAAACTACAGAAGCAGAGCATTCCATTGTTGCTTCTGAAGCAAATGATCCGCCGGAGACAGAGACCCGTGATGCTACCCCGCCTCTCAGTCCCACTGATTCAATGTCATCCTTCGCCGGACTTGAAGACATCAATGACGTCACTGAGGTACTTGAAACCCAACCATTTCTCATTACTCCATCTTATTTGAAAACCTCTTTAAAGAGCAAATCTCCACCTAAAACCCCTCTCAAAAAACCCTTTGTTTCCATCCCATCGGTGATGGAAACTGCTAATCAACCTAAGAATCCAAAGGAGCCAACCATCTTTAAAGTCCTTTTGGATGCCGATCGATATGTCTGAGAATGTGCAGGTACCCCCTGAAGATCAGATTCAGAATGAGGCTGTTGCAGCAGAGGCTGAGAATCTTGTGACCACCACTGATGTACAGGATGAGGCTGCTGCAGCAAAGGTTAGCAAGGCACAGGGTAAGAGAAAGGTGTTTGAAGTTGGTCAATCCGCCAATACTCAAGAGGATATGCTTGAAGACCAAGGCGATCTATTTTCAAAAGATGTGAGTAACTTGTCTGAATACAGAAAGAAGTCATCACAATTTTGATCTTTAGATTCCCATGGATAGATTCCCATGATTCAAGATTACTCTTATACATATGCCTAATGTCAAGGTAATTTTTCTGTGCTTTCTCACATCTTGAATACATATTTCATGCTTTGTGGATTGAATTCTTGATCTTGATGATCATTGGAGAAGAGATGAGGTTAGATATTATTGATTATCTTCTACATTAGTTTCTACACTCCACGTGTTCGATGAAACGTCTATGAGAAATTTGATTGTGATTTGCATGGATTAAAAGTCAGATATGAGAACATTGAGTGTTTAAAATCAGTTTCTGATTTGATTTGTTAGAAGTTTGAGTTTCAACAATCATTATTCTAAAGTTTTCTTGAAGATGCTAGACCGTTGAGTGCTTATAATCATTTTTTTGACTTGATGAATCAAAATTTTGAGTATTAGCAATCATTGTTTTGGAGTTTTGGTTGTGATTTAGAACTTTGAGTGTCGTTAATCATTCATTTGATTTTAGAAGTTAGAGATCGGAGTTTCTTCAATCATATTTCTAAAAACATGGTGGAATAAAATTCAGCATGTTGACAGATTTGCGATGCTGTACGATATTCTTCATATCTCTCATCTCATAAGAGCAATTAAGTTGATTCAAAAGGTCTTGGATAGCGAAAAGATGGATATGAAAGTCTCATGTTTTAAGTTTTCAGAGATTCAAAGCGAAAAAGGGTCAGATCTGTTATCAAACATGAAGGCAGTTTGCTGGTGCAAATATGATGTTTTGAAAAACATCATGTTTACATTGATACAAAGTTGTGGAAGTTCGTTTATATTTTGAATAATCGTTTAATATTTAAACCTTATTGGGTTCAAAGTAATTTCATGGTGTGTTCTGAGTTTTGAAGTTTTCAGAGTTATAACTCAATGAATTCAGAAGCTAAGTCTAGTGAATTCAGAGTTTGCTGTCAACTCTGTATAGAGGTGGGATTTGGATCATAACTTTCTCATTTTTGCTTCAAATTTTATGAGTCCATATGCGTTGAAAAGCTAAGACATAGTTCTACAACTTTTATGTTTTGAGTTTTCCCAAAATCAAGCTGATGATATGTCAAAAACTACATTGAACACAAGAGATAGTTGCTATCTGAATTCAGAAATTAGTTCATAAGTTAACTCATAAGTTAATTCAGAAGTTTGTTCAGAAGTACTGAAGTATATCAGTTCAAAAGTTGTTGTTAACTTTGCGCTGTTTTAGCATGATTTGTGTATCTTTCTCCTAAAAGCTCCAAATGATGTGATTCCAGTTGGGTTAGAAAGATAAACACTGACCTACATCTTTCTAGTTTTGAGTTTGCACAAATTCAATGTGCTGATATGCGTAATTCTCTGTTAAACTTAGTGGATAGTTGCTGGACAGAAAGTGTTTTTCATGCTAAACCTTCCTATTTTCAGAATGATGTTCTCTCTTTGAATATTTTATGAATCCAAGATGTGGTATTGATGTGTGATGAACCATTTCCTCCTTCAAGCTTAATAGAACAAGTTCTTAAGTTGAAAGCGTATTCAACTCGGGGTTAAAAGACCGATTATTTGTTATAAATTGAAGATGCACTGAGGATTGTCACGTAATTCACACATTATCTTTCTTGTGAGCTTATCGGATTTTTTGAATTTATACAGATAAAAGTTGATTGTAGTGCACCCAGTCATGGTTATTGCACTTTGAATCTGGTTATGAAGTTGAAACTGGGGAATAAGAGCTCAAGTCAACTAAAGTCAACTGTAATTGTAAATATTTGTAGACTTAAGTATTTTTGCTTTAGGAGATTAATGGGCTTGGGTCTTATACATGTAATTGGACCCTATAAATACGTGTCTTGGGCTAATGTGGTTGAGAGAGTTCATTATTGTTAGACCTCATTTCAGAAGAAGTATGAATCAGAATTATGCAAGTACATGCGCCCCTGATGATGTGGCAGGCACATCTTCCGTGTGTAACTAAGTTAGTTATTCACTTAGCTTACGTGTAAAGATGTAATAGGCTAGATAGTTGACTTTCCTTGTTGTAATCGTATAAATAGCTCAGTTATTGATTGTAAAAGAGTGATTTGAAGAATATAGATTTGAGAGCTAAATTGTGCGTACTGTTATTGTCGTACAAGTAATCTAATACGAATTAACGATTGTTCTTCAATTTTGTTCTTATTAGTCTTACTGTTTATCATAGATCTGTTTGCTTTCGCTCATATTTACTTGTTTGATCTATTGATTAATTGTTAGAAAGGGGTCTGGGTTCCAACAATTGATATTAGAGCTTGATAATCAATCTATTGATTATTAGATCTCTTCCATTTGGAGAAATCCCTCTTCTATTTGCAGTATTTTTCAGTTTTAAGCCCCTGTTCTTCATTCTACCCTGTTTTACGAGATTTTGGTAATTTCATAACAATCTTCTCTAAATCTGTGGTAATTTTTGCTTAAACCTGAGATTAGTAAGAATATTGTCTTATTTCGATCAATTTGAAATTTATTTGCTCCAAATTTCAACGAATCTTCAGTAATTCTCAAATCCCTGTTTCTGATAATATGGCTAATTCTAATCTGAATGCTGTATATACTTCTAGTTCTCTGACCAAACCTCCTACTCTAATACGTGATGAATATCCACAATGGAAGATCCGTATGATCAACTTCTATGAAGGATTGGATGTAGAAATTTACCCTATTGTTCAAAATGGTCCGTTCGTTCCAATGACAACTATTCCAAGGGTTTCTGCTACTGCGGTTACCGATGAGATCCCTGCAAGGCATGTTCCAAAATCAAGGGATAGTTAGACAAATGCAGACAAAGCAAAGGTGGAATTGACCAGAAAGGCAAAGAGTCTCTTAATCATGGCAATTCCAAATGAGATTTTCCAATCTCTGGATTCCTGTGGTACTGCCAAAGATCTATGGGATCAACTGGAAAACATTCTGGAAGGAGGTGCAAAAATGAAGAAAAAACAGAAGAGCCCAAGCTCTGAATGAGTATAACAGTTTCCAGGCTATTCCTGAAGAATCTCTGGAACAGACTTTTCATAGATTTAACACTCTGATAAATCTATGCAAAAGATGTGATATCATCAGACCTAAGGAAGACAATAACGTCTTATTTCTCAAACGACTAAATCCAGAATGGTCAAATCTCTCGATGTCTCTGCAAGCCAATCAGTATCTGGAACAATGGTCTCTACACGATGTACTTGGTACTCTACAAGCTCATGAGAAAGAGGTCGTTCAGAAGAAAACCACTATCGGTGGACCTCTGGCTCTAATTTCTGAATCCAGAGGATCAGTCAGAAGGAGTAAGGAAGTCGAGAACAAAGGAAAGAGTGAGGATCTCATGTCAGAAGCAACTCCAGAGGATGATCCTGACTCTGATGACGAGATCAAAGCTTTTGCTGATTCACTAGCACTTATTACCAAACAATTCACAAAGAGGTTGGTAATAGATCTTCCCAAGGAAGCAAAAGGTTTGATCGCCCTACCTCTAATTAAAGAAAAAGAAGGATGTGTGCTATAGATGTGGCAAGCCAGGGCACTATTCAAAGGATTGCAAGGGAGCTCTGAACAAATACAAAATGTACTACAAGAATAAAAACAAGTATAATGTCGATGAAAGAGCTCACTTTGTAGAAAAAGAAAACTGGCTAGGAGATGAGTCAAGTGTTGATGAAGCCATGTTCTGCGGAATGGCCAAAACAAATGAATTAGAAGATCAGCCATCTGAAACACCTGTATGTACTCTCTCTGACACAGTTGAACTTGAGAACACCATTATGCAATTATCAAATAATTTTGAATAACTTAAGCAAAAGTTTACAGTTGAAAATAAACTGCGAAAACATATTGAAAAAACTCTCTTTGTAACTCAAAGAGAGAGGGAAATTTACAAAAGAGAAATGGATCTTCTAACTGAAGAAAAATTGGAACTCAATGCTTAAAATGAGAAGATTTCCAAAAATTTAAAATATACAGAAGTCAAGTTCAAAGAAGAGAAATTGAACTTAAACAAACTTTTGGAAAACAAAGAAAAGGAGATTAGTGTTAAAGAAAGTGACAGATTAAATTCTGTTGCACTTAAAAAACCTATTTTCAAAAGGAAAGAGAGTGTTTACATATTGAACTTCAAAAGACAAAGCTACAGATCAAAACATATCTGGATGCTTAGAAAGTTCATGACAAGATAAATACACAAGTAGGAAGATCTGGACTTGGTTTCGAGGATATGGATCCCTACACATGTGAAAAGAGATCTACTCTGAAATCTGTTTTCTGTCTAGGACAAGAACAGAAGCCTGTGTTTCCAATTTTATATGAACAATCTACTTTTTAAAAATCAAAACTTGAAAATGGTCGTCATCAACGAAAACTCAAGTTCAAAAACATCGAATATTCATCTGGAAAAACAAACGTTGATCTGAATAAAGTTCAGAAGAAAGATGGCATTTTCAGATTTGGCTCAAATGTTCATATAACGTTGAATCCAGAGGCGGATGTATTTATTCCTTCACAAGCAGAAGAAGAGCTACGACTCAGCTTTGAAAATGATATTCTCTCCACTATGGATAAATGCTTTAAACTCGAACTTGAAAATGTTCAGAAAATCTCTTCAGAAAACAATCTAGAGATATTTCCTTGTTTTTTGTAGACCTAAATCTTTCTGAATCACAAGATAGTTTTGAAAAGATTACATATCCATGGGAAAATGATGATCAAGGTGATGATTTCTTTAACTCAGAAAAATATCTCTCAATTTTAGAAAATCAATTACCTTCTGAGTACAAAAAGGTTCTTGAAGTAACTAAGAATGAGAAAGCTCCTTTCTTATTTACCAATGAACATCTGGAAATCAGGGCCTCTGGTCTGAATGCTGAAAAATATTCAAGTGGAATACCAATACTATCTGTTCCTCCAACAGGACACAGAAAACCGGTGTCCATTCATCCAGACTTCATTGGGATGTGTCTTAAGGCCAAATCTTGTCTTGAACTTGAGAAAGAAGAAAGTCTTAAAAAGAAATTTTCTGTTCAGCAAAAATCACCACAATCAAGTTATCTAAAGTTTACTTCTGCTCAAAAAGGCAAATGGAATTCTAATCTTTCTGCTCCTTTTTTAGTAACTTCCAAAGCTTCTGAGAAGATTTATCCGAGAAAGCCTTTGCAGAAGAACACTTCTGATTCTAAGCATAAGTCTAGTCTAGTTAAGAAGTTTAATAGAACTACTAATACTAGTTTAGACAGAAATAAGAAGAATTGTAATTCTCATTATTATAATGAAATTTCAAGGCAATCTTTTATGTTTCAGAATTCTGAATGTTTTTCTCTATTCTTAAATTTAAAACAATTTTTCTCCAGGTCCTCTAATCGTTCAAATTGTAATTTCTCAACTTTCAAAAATAAACCAAAGAAAAACAAAAATACTGAAAATAAAAAGAACAAACCTTTAAATCCTGCTATATCAAATCATGTGCAAGATAAAAAGAATGAAAAGTCTAAAACTAACGTTAAAGGACCCATTATGAGATGGGTACCTAAAACACTCTGATTGTGATTGCAGAAGCAGCATGTGCACATCTGGTATCTTGACTCTGGATGCTTGAGGTACATGACTGGATCGAAAAACTTACTCTCCCAATTCAAAGACAAATGTGGTGGAGCTGTAACGTCTGAAGACAATGGTAAGGGTCAAATAAAAGGCTACTGTAGTTTACAAGAAGGTAAAATTACCTTATTAAAAGTAGCTCATGTTTCTGGACTGAAACATAACCTGCTGAGTGTAAGTCAACTTTGTGATTCTAAAATACTTGTTGTATTTGATGAAAAGCATTGTTACTTGTTTTCTAAGGCAGGTGAAGAACTCTGGAGAGCAGACAGAAAAGGTAATTTGTATATGATTAACTTCACATCAAAGGACGGTAAAGAAACCCTCTGTCTTATCTCCAAAAAGAGTAAAGTTGCATGGTTATGGCATCACAAAATGTCTCACTTAAATTTTGATAATTTTGAGATGCTTGTCAAACATGATTTGGTAACTGGTCTTCCAGAAGTTCACATTCAAAAGGATCACCTCTCCCCCGTGTGTGAAATGGGAAAAATAAAACGAGCATCTCATAAAACAAAAAGTGAGCATTCTTGTACTAGACCTTTGCAATTGTTACATGTTGACCTCTGTGGTCCCATTGCAATTCAAAGTTTATCTGGTAAAAAATATATACGGGTACTTATTGATGAATTTTCCAGGTATACATGGCTCGCATTTGTTAGACAGAAATCAGAAATGCCTATTGTCTTGCAAAATATGATGACCAGAATCCAAGTTCTTTTACACCAAAAGATTCAGCAGCTAAGAAGTGATACCGGTACTGAATTCAAGAATGCCAAGCTTGAAGCATACCTTGTTGAAAATGGAATTACACAAAACTTATCTACTGTGTTTACTCCTCAACAAAATGGTGTAGTCGAACGACGCAACAGAACATTGGTTGAAGCTGCCAGAAGGATGCTTGCAGCTTCTGGACCTCCCATCGATTTTCGGGCTGAAGCTGTAGCCACTGCGTGTTTCACCCAGAATCGTTCCATTATAGTCAAGAGGCATCTCAAAACCTCTTATGAGCTTATTAATAATCGAAAACCCTGTGTCAAATTCTTTCACATTTTTGGACGTAGGTGTTTTTTTTTAAATGACAGAGAAAAACTTGGCAAGTTGGACAAGAAATCAGATGAAGCTAAATTCTTAGGATATTCGTTAAATTCAAGAGCTTTTAGAGTTTTTAATTTACGAACTAAGACTGTAATGGAAAGCATTAACATCGATTTTGACGATCAAACTCAATTAACTTCTGAGTATTATACTTCTGAACATAAACTTAACACAGTAACATCTGATTATCTTTCAGGTACCAGAGAATCTGAAATAGATTCTATTTTTCAAGATTTCATAGGCGAAGAGATATTTTCAGAGCATAGACCATCCAATCAATCATTAAGTATTCCTGAAGTTCTTCAAGCTTCTGGAATTACACTTTCTGGTCCTGAATCACCTGCTGAGAGCTCATCAGAACCTTCTGTCTTTCCTGTTTCATCTAGTGACTGTCCATAAGTCATGTATGTGCCTTCATCTGAGAGGGATACTTTAGATGATCCTCAAGCTTCAGCATCCCTTCCAGAAGAGGTGATTCCATCTTCTGAAACAGAAGCTCACGCTCAACCAGTATCTCAATCTAGGATGACGAGATGCACTAAGTCACACACCCCAAATCTCATAATTGGTAGTCCATGTGAAGGTGTCAAAACAAGATCTGCTACTACAAATGAAGCTTTCTATGTAAATTTTCTTAGCATGATCGAACCAAAGCATGTTCATGAAGGCTTGCAAGAACCTAGCTGGGTGGAAGCTATGCAAGAAGAACTGCTCCAGTTTGATCGAAACAAAGTCTGGAACTTAGTACCTTTACCAAAGAACAAAGTAGCCATTGGTACTAAGTGGGTCTTCAAAAATAAGAAAGATGAAAACGGAATAGTGATCAGAAACAAAGCTCGACTGGTAGCTAAGGGGTATTGTCAAGAAGAAGGAATCGATTACGATGAAACCTTTGCCCCTGTAGCAAGACTTGAGGCGATACGACTATTTCTAGCTTTCTTTGCATACAAAAACTTTAAGGTGTATCAAATGGATGTTAAATGTGCATTTTTGAATGGATATCTCAAAGAAGAAGTGTATGTTGAACAACCTACTAGCTTTAAAGATGCTAAACATCCAGAGTATGTCTATCTTCTCGACAAAGCTTTATACGGTTTAAAGCAAGCACCAAGAGCCTGGTACGAACGTCTATCTACGTTTTTGATCATTAAAGGTTATGAAAAAGGTAAAATTGATACAACTTTGTTCATCAAAAGAAGCAAAGGTATGCTAACTGTTGTCCATATCTATGTGGATGACATAATCTTTGGTTCAACTCATCAATCAGAAGTTGATCTGCTTTCTAAATTGATGGAACAAGAATTTGAAATGAGTATGATGGGAGAACTAATGTTCTTTCTAGGACTCCAAGTTAAACAAAATGCCTCTGGCATTTTTATAAATCAAGCTAAGTATGTTTCTGACATGCTTAAGAAATTTCATCTTCAAAATTCCTCACCTATGAAAACTCCCATCTCTACTAGCACGAAACTTGGCCCTGATCCTTCTGGGAACTCAATGGATGTTACGGGCTATAGAGGTATGATTGGATCTCTTCTGTATCTGACCGCTAGTAGACCAGATATTATGTTTTCCACTTGCCTCTATGCACGCTATCAAGCAAATCCTTAAGAATCGCATTTGGCCACTGTGAAACGAATTTTTAGATATCTCAAGGGATCTCCATCACTAGGTCTCTGGTATCCAAAATTTTTTGGATTTGATTTAATGGCATATACAGATTCTGATCATGCAAGATGCAAGTTGGATCGAAAAAGTACCTCTGGAAGCTGTCAACTTCTGGGTAACAGACTTGTAAGTTGGACATCCAAGAAACAAAACTGTGTTTCAACATCAACAGCAGAAGCTGAGTATGTTGCTGCTGCCAGTTGCTGTTCTCAAGTAATCTGGATGAAAACTCAGCTCATAGACTACGGATTAATATACGAAAAAATCCCTATTCTATGTGACTCAGAGAGTGCAATCGCCATTACTGAAAATCCAGTTCAGCACTCAAAAACCAAGCACATCGATGTCAGGTATCATTTTATTAAAGATCATGTAGACAAAGACCCGTTAAATATGTAAGTTGGGCACGATTTCACAAAAGCTATGGATGAGACACGATTCAATTACTTATTTTTGTACATATTTTTTTCTCTGCATATTGTTTCATTTTGTTTTATCTTATCTTTTTTGTTTCGCACAAATTAGGACCGTCCAGAAGCCTCTAGTCACTTCTGATAGTTTAATTCAGAAGCACTCAGAAACCTCTGGACACCTCTGTTTCATACCAAATAAATCTTACATTTGTGATCCACGTGACAACAGAAATGGTTCATATCTTACAATTGCGAGGGGGAGCAGAATGCAATTTTTGAGGAGGAGCAGAATGAAATTTTTGAGGGGGAGCATATCAAATCTAACTTTTGTTAGCTATCTTCTGAACCTCTCTTTACTTAATAATTTTCTTTGAATCTGTTTCTTCTGATTAACTTTTGCCGTCAAGGTTACAAAGACGTTTCATATTCAACTTAAATTTTTCTGAAAAGATGTTCTTTGACATTCTTGGTCAAAAATCGTTTTCTTTGACAATATATTCTCTGCCTTTGTATTTTTCTCTGAAATTCTTTTTAATAAGCCCATTTTATTTAACTCTTGCCTTCAAGGTTAATTAAAATTTTCTTATTCTATATTAATTTCTTAAATAAATACTTGGCGTCGAATATTAAACTTTCATTTGGTGCAAATGTGTTTTCAAACCAAATGTCTGCTTTTAAATTTTTTAAAAGGAATTAAAAAAAAAATTATTATTTTTTAATCAACAGTTTATCTGTTTGTTTAAATTGTAACTCTATTTCTTAATTTCCTTTTAATTTTTTTAGGGGGGGGGGGGGAATACTCAATCGTTTTAGGCGTTAAAACCTTTTCCCTTGTCAGTCTTCATTTACACGTGTCATTCATCGTGTCATTGCATGATGACACGCCTGCGTGCTTACCTCAGCATACACGAACCGTTTTTGTTAATCCCCAAATTAAAACCCTTCCCATTCAAAAATTACTCGATTACTCTCTCTCTCTCTCTCTCTCTCTTTCATATATAAACCTCGATTTGGGATTTTTAACAGTATTGTGCTTCATCGTCTTCCTCACGAATCCGAATCCTTCACAATCGGCGTCTTACTCTCTCCCAAGCATCCTTCATCAATGTCGTCTCTAGTTGCAAATCCGAATACCCTAAACGACGACGGTAATTTAGTCGCATCAGCGGCTGACAGTGCTCCAGTCGTCAAGCTACCGTTGAAACTCAACAATGTTCAGGTTCTTCTTGATCCAAACACTTATCTGCCTGAATTCAGGATCATGATTGAGTTCCTGCAAAACCACTTCCTGAACCGAACCCTAACCCTGAGGAATCCAAATGTTCCTGAAATCTATGTGCAAGAGGTGTGGCAGACAATGTTCGTCAAGGATGACAGTACTCTACTTGGAAGCTTTGGACACCCCACAAAACCAGAAACTGCCGTCTAAATCCCAATCACACGTAAGAAAATAGCAAGGTATTTTCATCTTCCTCAACCCTATATTAAAGATGAATGTCAGACTATCCCCAACCCTGACCTAGAACCAAATCCCTCAGCAGAAGCTCTACTAGCTTTCATTCATTTCTTAGGTTACAATGAACAACTCAATAGGCTATATGAGTTCAAAAGAAAGAAGTTGCCCCCGATGTGGAATGTACTAGTCTCCAGTTTGAATAAGAGCCTCACCTGCAAAATTGGTTCCCTAGACCAAGCCAGTAAGAATGTTCTTACCATCATGTATGGGATGTTTTTCAACAGACCTTTAGACTACACTAGCCTCATATTTCAAGAAATGAAGGCTGCTGTTCAAACAAAAGTTTCCCACCAGAGCCAAGGGAAAGCTCTTCCTACTTTAATGTTCCCACGATTTCTTTCATTGGTCACCTTTCCAGCTATTGGTGCTCTTAGAGCTCCTCTCATTCAGTCGTTCTACAAAATCGCCTCTATGAGCTCCCACAAGCCAACATTTGTTCACAATGGTTATCCTGCACCCAGAGAACTCTCCAGGTACATGCTAAACCTTATTCCTTCAACCTGTCTTACTCTCATATCCTATAGACGCTCTATGATATTCTCAGAACAGAGAGTATCTACCCCAGAGCACTTAGAGCCCAGATTAGGTAGTGAGGGGTCAAGCGAGAATGAGCATGAAAAGAACTTGAGGGACCACCCGAGAGTTTCTACCCATCCAGACCTCTTAATGCAAGAGGGTACAGAAGATGTCCATCGAGACACATTTGAGCGAATCTCTCCAAGTTCCCCACGGGTACCCACATCTCCTGAGGTAAATGTCAACACATCTACTCTCATTGAAAAAGGACAACCCAGTCCAAACCAGCAAGAGCCAAACCAATCAGAGGATAATCTTTGTTCCTCTGAATCATGCACAACAAGGGAATCCACCTCATCTTCATCATCCTCTCAAAAGGGTGATGAGGAAAATATAAGAGTTCCATCGCCCTAGAACTCGCCTCAACCTACACAGAACGTTGATGTCTCTGTGACCAACGATGTCTTCGGGCAACTAGAGGGTACCTCCATGCCCTCTGTTAGTTTAGATGCTGATGAAATCCTATCAGAGGGGTTACAGCCACAAGATGCACCACTTACCGGGGTCTTTACCCTTCATAAAGGTAAGCACATTGTGTTCAGCTCCCCTTCCCCTGGTGATCGGGAAAATCTGCACCTTTCAGAACAACCGAAGAGGTATCTGTGAATAACAGCCCTCGAAGACAGGTTGGAAGTCCCTCCAAACTCAACGTCGAAACAGGTGTGAAAGAGGGCCTCTCTAAACACGAGAGACAAGGGGCTCCATGTGTTGGAGATGCACCGGTTACCTCTTCTGAATTTGTCACCCATGCGGCGTTCAAGGCATTTGGTGATCAAATTCAAAGATCTGTGGAAGATCTAAAATTATCTCTGGTATTTCAACAACAAGTAATGGCAACTATACAAGCCCAACAAGCAACTCAGACTCAAACGTTGGAGGCCATTAGACAACTTCTATCTGAAAATGCAGAAGCTCAAAGGAATTCTGCTACTGATCAATTCCGGGTTCTGGACTCTGGGATAAAGGCTAATGCTGAGGCTATCTTCAATCTCCCTTCAGAGCTTCCTACATCAGAAGTCACAATATCTGCTGATGAATATGGTTCATTTGTTGCCGACATCCACAAACTCATAAAGGCTGTATTTCCTTCAGAAGATGCTTCTTCTTCTTCTTCATCTTTAGTCAAGAAGTCTAATATGGCACACTTTCAAAAGGCAATGATTGAACGCATCAACACTCTGACCTCCAAATACGCATCTAAAACCAACTCCAGCAACTTAAATATGGATCAAAAGCTCACAACTTTAGAAACCTCTATTTCAAAGTTATCTTCTCTGGTAAGTGAGTTATCTGCATCCTTTGAAGATCGAAAGAAAGCCAAAGAATCTCGGGCCTGTAAGAAGCCTGAGCTAAAACGTAAAAGATTTGAGGATCAGGACCCTGATTCTCAGAAGGGGGAGAACATGGAAAATCTTTAGAAGATGAAAACTGAAATGCGTCAGAAGATGGAACAAGAAAAAGGTAAAGCTTCAACCTCCTCACCCTCTGCACCTCCTCCCTCTAAACAAACTCCGATGATTGCCTACTCCTCTAGCTACTCATAAAGGTCCCCTGCCCAAGGATCCAGAAATTGCCAAATTTATACTAGAGATAATTGGCAATACTAAAACGCAATCTCAACCAGCAGAAACGGCGGACAACGAACGGAAGAAAAGCGGCCCGTAGCTAAGGCGGCCGAGCTAAGGCGGCCGGAGGCTGCGATAGCCAAAGCGAAGGCCGAGTTGAGGCGACGAGGCCGAGGCGATCGGAAGCGAGAAGAAGAAAGAATAAAATCAGAGGCTGAACAAAGAGCTAAATCTAAAGCAGAAAAAGCTAAGGAAGAAGCCATAAAAGCCAAGGCTGAAGCAGAAAAAGCTCAGGCTCAAGCAGAAAAAGAAAGAGAAGAAGCTGAAAAAGCTAAAGTTGAAGCAGAAAGGGCACGTGCAAATTTTGAAGAAACAAAAAGAAGGGAGTCAGCAAAGTTCAAATGTTCAAATGAAGAAAAGATCAAGAAGTTGGGGAAATTTGTTTTACCCATTCTAGAAATCAAACATAGGCACATGTATGCCATCGCCGATCAGAATATATACCCGATGATGCTTAATTTTTCAAATGACTACCAAGTAAGCAATGAGATCAAAGATAAATTCATAACTCACAAGCAACCAAGGAAGGAGGCTAATTCTATTGTTCCAATCAAAACAATATCATTCAGGCATGCACAGTTTGAACAAACACCTATCTGGTATACTATCTACAAAGTTATTAGAGAAGACAACAAACCATCCTACTTCTGTGACAATGATTTATTGTCTATCAATCCTTCTGATATTGTAACTCTGGAGAAATTTATGAAGACTCAAATGAACAGAGGAAGAGACGATCAAGACAAAGTCGCTTAGTTCCGTATCATTGAATGTATGAAGTCTTTTATTCGATATAGAAGGCAAGAAGACTTTCAAACTGGGTTGAACTACAAGGTAGATAATTTGTGTATCTCTGCTCCAAATGAAGATTTGGAGGGTCTAAATGCACTCAAGATTGGGAAAGTGATAACTGAACCAGAAGTAGGAATAGTGTTCAGAAGGCCGAACAGAAAAAGTTTTTTTAGAATTAAAGATGCTGATAAATACTCTATTAAGGTTGTGTATATCGTGAAGTGTTATGCCTCTGTAGTAGTTGACAATCAAGAAACAGAAGTTAAAGAGAAGATTGTGAAGAGACTTGACAAATTAATGAAGCTCAGAGAAGTTACAGATGCCATCCCCGAAGTCATTTCTTAAATAGCCCCCTTATGATAAATTACAATACGTGCTTATTGTCAAATCAACTATAAAGCCTAAGGAAGAACAACGAAGCTACGCGTGCAGCATTCTGAATTTCATACTTAGGGGGAGATTGTTAGACTTTATTTCAGAAGAAGTATGAATCAGAATTATGCAAGTACATGCGCCCCCTGATGATGTGGCAGGCACATCTTCCGTGTGTAACTAAGTTAGTTATTCACTTAGCTTATGTGTCAAGATGTAATAGGCTAGATAGTTGACTTAACTTCTTGTAATCGTATAAATAACTCAGTTATTGATTGTAAAAGAGTGATTTGAAGAATATAGATTTGAGAGCAAAATTGTGCGTACTGTTATTTTTGTTCAAGTAATTCAATACGAATTAATGATTGTTCTTCAATTCTGTTCTTATTAATCTTACTGTTTATCATAGATCTGTTTGCTTCCGCTCATATATATTACTTTGGTCTATTTTAATTGTTAGAAAGGGATCTGGGTTCCAACAATTATTCTACAAACACAAAACTCAGAGAGATTTGTGACATGCCAATTAGAGAGTTTTCTCCCTCCATTGCAATTCAATCATATGAATAGAGATCTATAATAAAATTGATCTTCATGCCTACTTCTATTCTACATTAAAGGAGTTATTTCTTGATTGTTGCCAAATACGGGGACTTACATTTAGTTTGCTGGTTTTTCGTGTCGAGCTATAAGTGATGTTCTTATATTTAAGTTTTCTAACCTTGTGTCGATTTTCATATTCTGATCTTTTAAAGACAGATTGTTCATACAGAACTAGGAAAACAGGTTTTTGTTCTTTTCCCACGTGGAATATAGAGTACAAAGTTGATCTCTTTTTGTCGGTATAAGGATCAAGGTCATCAAAACCAAGACCTGTCTTATCCGTTTGCATATTGATTTTCTCGTGCACATTTGAGCTTCTTGATAGTTTTTGATCAAGAGCTGCTTCTTTTGAAGGCTAATATGCAAAAATTCCCTTTCCTTTTGAAAATAACTTTTAAGTGCTACAGAGTTTAGTCTTTCACTTTCTTTTGCTTCAATCTCTTTGTCTTTTTCTTTCAAAAGTTTCTTAAGATTATGAATCTCCTTTCCCAAATTACTTTTAGTGGTAATTTTGAGTTTTAAAATCTTTTGATTTTCCATAGAAAGTTCTTGTTTTTCTTCAGTCAGAAGCTCCATCTCCCTTTTAAAGATGTTTCTTTCTTTTTCAATAAACTCAAGAGATTTTTGAAGAGCTTTTCGTTTTTCTTTTTCATTTGAGAGCTTCTGTCTAAGAGATTCGAAATATTGAGTAAGATTCAAGATGGTGTTTTCAAGTTCTGATTTGGTAGATGTAAACCAAACCTGAGAGTCAGAGACAGGGTCCTCTGTATCACTATTCTCCATGGCCATGTCATAGAATGGAGCTTCTGCATCACTAGAGGAGTCAGAAACCCAGTTCTCTCATCTCTGTTGTACTAATATTTGTTTTTATAGTACATGTCATCCTTGACTAGAGGGGCTTTGAACTTAGCAGAGAACTTCCCAGGCTTGCCACTTCAGTAGCATCTATCAGTTTTCTTTCTTGTTGTCTCATTCTTTTCTTCTTCTCGATCATAGGTGCTAATTGTCTTGGTACATATGCTTGTTGGTTAGACCTTTCACCTCTGTCTAGTCTTCCTCTGTTTTGAAATGGCTGATTCCCAAACTTTCGAGTGAATTGTTCGGTAATCAGGGAAAGAGATTTAGCAAAGGCACCTACCTCATAATATTTTGAGTCAAAAAGTTTTTACTCTGTATCACCCCTCAAACATGTGCCTTGCTTTTTACTCGTTTGTCTTCCCTAGATTCATCTCTGCTCCTTCTGCTTGTTATTTTTGATGCAGAGATTAGAGCCAGAAGACCACCAACACTTGTTTCTTCTTCTGCACCTCCTTCTCATGAGCTTGAAGTGCTCCAAACACATCATTGTTAATGCCAGAAATTGATTTAACAAAATTCAACTTAAGGAGTTTGTGGAGTTGATCGGTCAAAGGTAGTATTCTCGCTACAAAAACAATTAAGATAACGAAAACTAAAGACAAGAGATTTGGTGACGCGGAAAAACCCTTTAACGAAGGAAAAAACCGCGGACAATACCATCTACAGTCTTTGCACTATGGGAATTTGACGTCAAATGGGGACGTCGTACTTTGGAACTGAGATTGTACAATTACAGAGAGAAATATAAAAAGGTGTTGGTTCCAGATTCCTTTAAACCGATTGTTAATTGAGAGTATTGAATCAAAGTGAAATGCGGAAGCAGATCAATTAACAATTTAAATCAATAGAACAGTAAACAGAATGAAGAACAAAGATTATGAAATGATAACTTTGAATCAAAGTAGACAAAGTTATGAATTACGCACAGTATTCTTCAAAATGTAAATGTATTGATCGACAACTTTTACAAACACAATATAATGCTATTTATACAGATACAAAAACAGAAAGTCAAAATGCTAGCCAATTACAAAGTGCCATGTGTCTAAAAGGGAGCGTCTAACAACAATTAGTTATAACAAGAAGAGTGTGTTGCCTTTTGTAGACATCTCTTCTTTGACTCATACTTTAATTTCTAACATTCTCCCCCTAAGTATGAAGTCAAAAAAAACTTTCTTCAGAGAGGATCAACAGCAATGATACTTGAAATATTATCGATAAGCTCTCTGTTCTTCCGAAGTCCATCAAGTCTTTTCTCTACTTTCTTTGCAACATCCTGGATTTGTCGTGTCTAAGCCAAAGATAGCACTTGATGATGTAGACTACCTCGTAAGAGTATTTGTGAGCTTCTTTGATGCGAAAGAAGCTCTTTCCATTTGGTCTTTTGAAGATGATTCCCTCTTCGGTTCGGTAAGAAGTCTACCCACTCGAATTTGCTTATCCCTTCAAGTTCCTCATTTGGTGCGTAGATAGCCAGATTATCCATTTTGAAATTTAAGCCAATCTGGAAGTCGACCTGCCTTTTGTATCTAATGTATGATTTCATACATAGAATAATTTTAGTGTAGGCAACATGGTCTTGTGGATCTTTGCGTTCAGAAAGCTGAGTCTTCATAAATTCTTCCAGAAAAATGAGATCAGCTGGATGGATGGACAACAGATCATTATCACATATGTAATAACTCTTGTTGTTTGATCTGACTACCTCGTAGATTGTGTAACAAATGGGTGTATCTTGAAACTGCTTATGTTTCATGGCTGTGATCTTTGTAATTGGAGCAGTAGTGAAAACCGTCTTTCTGTCTTGTTTATGAGCCATGAAGTTATCTTTAACTTCATTGCTTACATTGTATTGGTTTGCGAAGTTAGGCATCATGAGATAAATCTTCTGATCTGTTGGAGCATACATGTGCCTTTTCTCAACTTCAAGTGTTGGAAGTTCAATGTTTCCAACTTTGTTTAATTTTTCTTCAAATTCTCCTCTTCTGATCTCTTTCTGCTTCTGAGCGGCCTCTCGCTTCTGACTCTTGCTCTTTCTTCAGCTTCAAAATTTTGTCTCTGTAGTTCTTCTTCAAGTCTAGCCTTCTCTCTTTCCAGATTCTCTCTTTCAGCCCTCTCTATCTCTATTTGTTCTTCAACAATTAGCCTCTGGCGTATTATCTCTTCTTCTTTTTCTTTTTCAGCTCTGAACACTTCCTCATCCTCCTCTCTGGCCCTTTCTTCTTTTTCAGCTTTAGCTCTTTCCTTTGCAGCTTTAGCTCGTTCTCGTTCTTCGTGAGCTCTGACTATTTCAGCCCTTTCAGCCGGAGAGCTCGGGATTCTGCTTTTTCCCATAACATCCAGAATGAACTTAGCTAGATCTGGATCTCTGGGTAGAGGCCCAGAATGCGTAGCCAGAGGTGTTGGAGTGATTGGCACTTGTTTTGAAGAAGAAGGTTGCTGTGATGGTTTTGGAGTTGAAGAGTCAGCGGTGGTCGTGTTTGGTTCTGGTGGTGTTTGTTTGGCTTGCTTAGGCTCAGGACCTTTCTCCCCCTTCTGAGAATCAGGATCCTGATCCTCAGAATGTTTTCTTTTCAGCTCTGCCTTTTTGCAAGCCCTTTCTTCCTTGGCTTTCTTCTTGGCATTAAACGCCTCAGCAATAGAAGAAACCAGAGGCACGAGTTGAGATAGAGTAGATTCGATGGCAGCAATTTTCTGGTCTGTTGAGGATGTGGAGGGCTTGGAAGAGTACTTTGAAGCGATGGAAGACATTCGCTCAAGAATAATCTTCTGGAAAGAGGCGAGATCAGATTTCGTGACGAGCGTAGACCCAGAGGGATCATCAGAAGGAATGATGGTCTTGATAATCTTCTGTATATCGGCCACCAGAGAGCTGTAGTCTTTAGAGATAGGGAAGTCAGAGGCACGTAGAGATTCTGGAAGTTGAGAGATTGCCTCTGCATTTGCTTGAAGACCATTATTCAATAGCAAAAATTGTTCAAGAATATAGGCCTTCCGATCTTCTTGAGAGGTACTCATTTGCGCCGAAGATCTGCTAAGAGAGAGTTCTGACTTTCAATTTTAAATTGAAGGCTCAGAAGAAGAGAGTTGTTAGTGGTCACGGATAATTTTAGATCTTCCACAGATCTCTGAATTTGATCAGCAAATGCCAAGAACGCTGCATTTGTGACTAAATCAAAAGATGTAACCGGTGCATCTCCAACACATGGAGCCCCTTTACCCTCGCGTTCGGAAGGGGCCTTCTACACCGTTTTGACGTTGAGTGTAGAAGGACTTCCAACCGATCCTTGAGGGCCGTTATTCATGTGCTCCTCTTCGGTTGTTCGACCGTTTCAACATTATCCTCATCATCGCAGGATGAGGTGTCGAAGACAAGATGCTTACCTTGGTGAAGTGTAAACACTCCGGTAAGAGGTGCATTCCTAGGCCGTAACCCCTCGATGGGAATTCATTAGCATCTATCCTAGGAGAGGATGTGGACTCATCCTCTGTGCGTATTGGTATGTCAGTCACGGAGACATGAACATGTGGTGAAGGACGTGGCGAGTTCTAGGGCGAATGAACTCTTATATTATCATCATCATCCTTTTGGGAGGATGATGAAGTGGAGGTGCTTTCCCCGGATGAATTTGATTCGAAGAAGAAGTATCCTCTCGAACGGCCGGTTTCTTGGTGGTTTGAACTGGGTCGTTCTAAGTCAATGAGTGGAGACGTGGTGACATCAACCTCGAAGTTGTGGTTGCCCTTTGGGGAATAGGAGAGGAACACTCATATGTGTCTCGAGGACATCTTCGTACCTTCATTTAATAGAAGGTCGGCATGGGTAGAAGCACTCGGATGTTCACTCCTATTTTTCTCAAGCTCATGCTCACTGCCCCCGACCACCTACACCGGCTCTAAGTGCTCGGGGTAGGAATTCTCTCTGTTCGAGAAAACCATAGAGCTTCTATAGATTTGGAGATTAGAAGAGCTAGATGGGATTAGGTTTAGCATGTACCGGATAATTCTGCGGGTGCGAAGTAGCCGATCTTGTCGATGGTTGATCTATGGGAGCTCATTGATGCAATTTTGCAAAATGGCTGAATCAGGGGAGCTTCGATTGCCCCAATTGCAGGATGAGTGATGAGAGATAGAAATCTTGGGAACATGAGTGCTTTGGTAGTGGCTTTCCCCGACTCGATGGATCACCTTAGTGTGCACAAATGCTTTGATCTCTTGGAAGATGAGACTTGCATAGTCCAAGGGTCGATTGAAGAACATCCCATACATTATAGTCGAATGTTTCGCTAGCTCGATCCGGAGAACCTATTTTGCGGTGTTAGGCTCTTGTTGAGAATGGAGACGAGTAGATTCCACATTGGGGGCAACTTCTTCCTCTTGAATTCGGACGACCTTGTAAGAGGTTCATTGTAACCCGTAAGATTTATGAAGGCTAGGAGGGCTTCTGTGGAAGGGTTTTCTTCTAGGGCAGGATTGGGAATGGTTTGCCCATGCACTTCGATCACAGAAAGGGGAAGATGGAAATATTTGGCAAGTTTTCTTTTGGTGATGGGGATTTGAACAGCAATTTCCACTTGTTCAGGATGGGTGAAAGAACCGGCGAGTGTTTCATCAGTTTCGATGATCATTGTTAGCCACAGTTCTTGGACATAGATTTCAGGGATGTTTGGGTTGGTTAGGGTTAGGGCTCGATTCAACTGGTGTTGTTGTAGAAACTCGATCATGATGCGAAATTCTGGTTGATAAGTGTTAGGGTTGAGCAGTACCTGCACATTGTTCGCCTTCAATGGAAGTTTCACAATGGGAGTACTATCCGCAGTTGAATCGATGATTCTTTCTTCATCATTGTTGGAAGGACGGGCACAGTTGGAAGCCATTTTGAAATTTCGAATGCTTGACAGTAGAAAACTTTGTCTTTGCAAAGAGAATGAACACTGATTTAGGGAATTTTTGCGAGGAAGAAGATGAAGGTTGAAATTGGGGGTTTTATGTGAGAGAGAAACTGTAGAATGGGAAGGGGTTATTAAGTTTGGGGAGAAAAAAACGGTTCATTTGAGCTGATGTAAGCACGCGGGTATACACATGCAGTGTTTCGATTGGGGACACGTGTACGACGAGACACATGTATGATGATGATTTAGTAGCAGAGAGGTCGTTTTTCTTAAAAGCGAGAAATAAACAAAAGTAATAAAAAAATCGTTTAATTAATCAATTAATTTTGAATTAATTGAATAAACACGTATTTTAATCTTAATTTTATTTATTTAAGTTTAAAAATCGATCAAGTGAAAACAAAAATCACATGAGAGTTTAGTTTCTATAAAAAAATAATAAAGAAGAATTTGCATTAAACATATAGATTTAAACAACCTTGGAGGCAAGAGTTGATTGAATTTATATATTTAATGGAAATTATAAGAAATATCAATTTATAGAAAATTTAGTTGAAAAACATGTCGACTTGATTTATATTTAAAAAAAATTTGAAATGAATCAAAAGTCTAAGAGACCTTGGCGGCAACGAAACTCGGAAGCGAGATAGATTCAAATAAAATTTAAGTGAAATAGTAAATCGTAAGACAAACTAACCGTAGTTAGACTTAGACGAATATCTTCTCGCATTGTGAAACTCCCCCTTGAATGGTAAACTCCCCTTGAATGGTGAACTCCCCCGTAGTAGCTTCTTTACCTCAAGTTTCTCAATCCGCACTTTATGATTTCTCTTGAAAGAAAAATATTATTATGAAACAGAAAATCGTAGTAACTCGTAGGCTTCGAAGTGTTACAAGAGTTCGTAAAGCATCGAGACTTCGATGAGTTCGAAGTATCGTCGAAAAGTTCGTAGGCTTCGGATGCTTCGAAGAAATCATTGTTACATATTAAGCATTCCCAACTTGCTAATTAAGAAGTTAAAACGTCTCTCATCAAGAGCTTTTGTGAAAATATCGGCAAGTTGATAATCGGTAGAAACAAAATACATTTCGATTGTACCCTTTTCGACATGATCCTTGATGAAATGATACCACGACATCGATATGCTTTGTTTTGGAATGCCGAATCCGGATTTTTACGTAATGGCGATAGCACTTTCGGAATCACGAGAGGATGGGAATCTTATCGTATATCGTACCATAATCTCGAGTTGGGTCTTCATCCAAATAACTTGTGAACAACAACTAGCAGCAGCAACATATTCAGCTTCTGCTGTAGATGTGGATACGCAGTTTTGTTTCTTGGATGTCCAACTTATAAGTCGATTTCCCAGAAGTTGACAGCTACCTGATGTACTTTTCCGTCAAGCTTACAACCTGCATGATCAGAATCTGTATACGCCATTAAACAAATCCAGAATTTTTAGGATACCAAAGGCCCAACGATGGTGAACCTTTTAAGTACCTAAAAATTCTTTTTACAGCAGCCAAATGAGACTCTTTAGGATTGGCTTGATAACGAGCACAAAGACAAGTGGCAAACATAATATCAGGTCTACTTGCTGTTAAATATAAAAGAGAACCAATCATTCCTCCGTAGCCGGTAATATCAACGTATTTACCGTAGGAGTCGTGTCCTAATTTCATACCGGGAGAGATAGGTGTTTTCATGGATGATGAGTTTTGAAGATGAAACTTTTTAAGCATGTCAGAAACATATTTTGCCTGATTTATAAAGATACCAGAGGTGCTTTGTTTAACTTGAAGTCCTAAGAAGAAAGTTAATTCTCCCATCATACTCATTTCAAATTCAGTTTCCATCAACTTAGAAAACAAATCAACTTCTGTTTGATGAGTAGAACCAAATATTATGTCATCCACGTAAATTTGAACTATAGTTAACATACCTTTGCCTCTTTTGATGAACGGTAGTTGTATCGATTTTACCTTTTTCATATCTTTTGCCGATCGAAATTTCGATAGTCGTTCATACCAGGCTCTTGGGGCTTGCTTTAGACCATACAAAGCTTTGTCAAGAAGATAAACATATTACGGATATCTTGCATCTTTGAAACCATCGGGTTGTTCAACATACACTTCTTCTTTTAGACATCCATTAAGAAATGCACATTTAACATCCATTTGGTAGACTTTGAAGTTTTTGTATGCGAGAGAAAGCCAAGAATAATCTTATTGCTTCTAGTCTTGCAACGGGAGCAAAGGTTTCATCATAATCGATACCTTCCTCTTGACGGTAACCTTTAGCCACCAAACGAGCTTTATTTCGACAACAATTCCATCTTCATCCTTTTTGTTCCTAAATACCCATTTTGTGCCAATAGCAACTTTGCCTTTTGGTAAAGGAACAAGACGCCAAACTTTATTTCTTTCGAATTGAAGTAGTTCTTCCCGCATAGCATCCACCCACTTGGTTCAACTAAGGCTTCATGTACACGTTTAGGTTCGATCATACTAAGAAAATTAACAAAGAATGCTTCATTTGCGTAGCGAGATCGTGTTCGACCCCCTCGAGAAGGACTACCAATTATAAGATCCGGTGTGTGAGATTTAGTCCATTTCGTCATTCCGGGTTGAGAAATTGATTGGGTTGTTTTATTTGACGAAATGATTTCATCCGGAAACACAAAATCTTCTTTATTTTCTTCTCGTATGTCCTTCGGTATCCGTTTTGTCACCGTCCTTGTGTCTCCCCCTCGGATGATGGAACGAAGTAGCTTCTTGGTAGCGTATGTAGGAGTAGTGGGAACTTCTCGGACAAATAGACGTGACGGATGAAACGGAAGAAGCGAGGACCGAAGAGAGTAATGCCCGAGGCTTGGAGAATATCCGGTATCCGCAAATGTGGAGGTGACATAGCTTCGACACAACTTCGTCGCCCGTAAAATCTTGAAAAATAGCATCAATCTCGGATTCTCCGGAACCCGAAAGATAGTCGAAGTAACAAGATTAAGCTTCGAGTTCAAGTAGAGTGTTCGGAAGTCGGTTGGGTGTTATCATCGAAGTCAATGTTGATGCTTTCCATAACGCGCTTTTGTTCGTAAGTTAAAAACTCGGAAAGCTCTTGAATTTAACGAGTAGCCTAAAAATTTAGCTTCATCGGACTTCGGATCAAATTTGCCAAGATTATCTCTGTCGTTTAAGATAAAACATCCGCAACCAAAGATATGAAAAAATTTTACGTATGGTTTTCTTTTATTAATCACCATAAGAGGTTTTGAGATGCCTCTTGACAATAATTGAACGGTTTTGAGTGAAACAAGCGGAGCAACTCTTCGGCCCGTAAGTGAATTGGGAGACCGTGTCTGCGAGCATCGTTCGGCTGCTTCAACCAAGGTTCGTTGCGACGTTCAACTACACCGTTTTGTTGTGGAGTGCGAACACAGAGAAGTTTTGAGTAATTCCTTGTTCAACAAGATACGATTCAAGCTTGGCGTTCTTGAATTCTGTACCATTATCACTTCGAAGCCGCCGAATCTTCGATGTAGAAGAACTTGAATTCGGTCATCATATTCGTAGTACCACCGGGACTTCGACTTTTGACGAACGAAAGCAAGCCAAATATATCCGGAAAATTCATCAATTAGTACCGAATATACTTTTTACCGTATAGACTCGAATTGCAATTGGACCACAGAGATCCACATGTAATAATTGCGAGAGGTCTAGTACAAGAATGATCACTTTTTGTTTTATGAGATGCTCGTTTAATTTTGCCCATTTCACATGCGGGCGAGAGGTGATCTTTTTGAAAATGAATGTCCGGAAGTCCGTATACCGCTTGTTTTTAACAAGCATCTCAAGATTATTAAAATTTAAGTGAGACATTTTATGATGCCGAGCCACGCAACTTCACTCTTTTTGGAGATGAGACATAAAGTTTCCTTACCATCCTTAGAGATAAAATTCATCATATACAAGTTACCTTTCCGTCTCGCTCTCCAAAGTTCTTCACCTGCCTTAGAGAATAAATAACAATGTTTTTCATCAAATACTACTAGTATTTTAGAATCACAAAGTTGACTTACACTAAGGAGGTTATGTTTCAAGCCAGAAACATGAGCTACCTTTGATAAGGTGATATTACCTTCTTGTAGAGTACCGTAGCCTTTTATTTGACCCTTACCATTATCACCAAAAGTTACTACTCCACCTCGATTTGTCCTTGAATTGGGATAGTAAATTTTGGGATCCAATCATGTGCCTCGAGCATCCGAGTCAAGATACCGGATATGCACACGCTCGTTTCGCAATCAAAAATCAGAATTTCTTAGGTACCCATCGCATAATGGGTCCTTTTATGTTAGCTTTTGGAGTATGCTCGTTTTTTGATTTAACATAAGGTAAAGACTTTATTTTTGGTTTTTGGTTTTTTTGAGTTTTATTCTTTTTGTGACAAACATACTGAATTGGAATGATCGTAGGTTTGCGAGAAAAATTGTTTTAACTTTAAGAACGAGTGAAAAACATTCGGAAGACCGAAACATAGAAGATTGAATTGAATTTTCATTGCAAGAATGGTAATTACAATTATTCTTTCTAAAGTCTTTTCTAGTATCGGATTGTTCTAGAGAACCTATCTAGACTAGACTTTTGTTTTAGTTACGGCTTTTTCTTTTCTCGTGTTCTTCCTCTCGATCTACTTTTGCGAAGCTCGTTATTTACCGAAAAAGGAACATAAGAATTAGAGGATTTCCATTTGCCTTTTTTAATATTAGTAAACTTCGGAAGAGTAGAGTTTAAAATCTTTTGATTTTGCACTTTGTTTTTGAGTTACGCCTCTTTCTCAAGTTCAAGACATGTTTTGGCTTTGAGACACATATCTAAGAAGTCCGGATGTATAGATACCGATTTTCTCGGTTGGAACGTAAACAGAAGAATAGGTATACCACTTGAAAGTTTAGCACAATCTCTATCGAAGCTCGATTTCTTGAGATTTATCAAGATACAAATAATCTTCCTTTTTATCAATAATTTCGAATTATTTGTGATAACTTTTGATGATTTAAAAGAATTAATTTCTAAATTTGAAAGGTAATTTTCGCAGTTATCAAAAAATTCTTCATCATTATTGTCATTCTCCCATGGATACGTAATCTCGGCCAAGCTTTCTTGAGTTTCGTAAAGATGTAAATCTTCAAATGAACAGGAGAGATCTCTGGATGATTCTCACAAAGAGTTTCATTTCTAAAATACTTATCCAGTAGAGAGAATATCGTTTTCAAACATAAGTCGTAGATCTTCCTCTGCCCGACTTGGAACAAAAATATCGCCTCCTGGATTCAAAATTGTATGTTTATTTGAACCAAAATTGAAAATATCATCTGTCTTCTGAACTTTATTTAGATCAACATTTGTTTTACAACAATATTCAATATTTTCGAATTTAAGTTTGCTTTTTTATGATGGTTTCATATCTAGATTTTTTAAAAATAGATTTTTCATACAAAATTGGAAACTTTGGCTTCGTATTTGTCCAACACAAAAAACATTTCGGTATCCGACCTTTTCTTACACGTGTAGGGATCTAGGTCCTCGAAACCAAGTCCGGATCTTCCTACTTGTGTGTTAATTTTGTCATGAACCTTCGTGCATCCAGATATGTTATAATCGTAGCTTTTTCTCGTTGAAGTTCAATGTGTAAAAATTCTCTCTCTTTCGAAAATAGTTTTTAAGTGCTACGAGTTGAGTCTATCACTCTCTTTGTCTCTCGATTTCTTTCTCTTTTCCTTCCGTAAGTTTATTGAGATTCAAAATTTCCTTTTTAAGTTTTTCTTCGTAAAGTTTTAAACTCATGGAAATCGTTTCCTTTGCGGTATTTAATTCGAGTTTTTCTTCCGTAAGTAAATCCATTTCTCTTTTGAAAATATCTCTTTCCCTTTTGATTGTAGAAAGAGTTTTCTCGGTACTTTTTCGTAATTTCTTTTCGATTGTGAGTTTCGATTTTAGTTCCTCAAAATTGTTTGATAACATCACAATCGTTTGTTCAAGCTCGGATGATCCAGCAGAAATTACTAACCGGTGACTCGCAGGGTTGATCCTCTCGATTCGTTTGTGTTTGCCATTCCACGAACATGGCTTCATCACCGCCGGATTCATCTTGCACCCGCTTTTCTTTTTCTCGCAAAGTGTGCTCTTTCGTTGACATTGTACTTATATTTGTTTTTGTAATAAGTCTTATCCTTTTCCGCAGCTCCTCTCGCAATCTCTCGAGTAATGTCCGGGCTTGCCACATCCGTAGCGTACATCTTTCTTCCTTTTTAATTCTTCTTCTTTTTTCTCTTCTTCTCGTTTTCTCTACTCTCGTACTTCTTGTTTAGGAACATAGGGACGATCAAATCGTTTATTTCCTTTCAAAGACCTATTTCCAAAACGATTAGTAAATTGCTTGGTTATTAAAGCCGTAGAGTCGCAAACGCTTTAATTTCATCATCTGATTCAGAGTCATCTTCTGGAGTAGTCTCTGATATGAAGGCCTTCGATTTCTTCCTGTCATCACTTCGTCTTCTGATTCCTTTTGTTTCTGAGATCAAAGCCAGAGGACCTCCGATGTTTGTTCTTTTCTGAACAACTTCTTTTTCATGAGCTTGCGATGTACCGAATACATCATGCAGCGACCATTGTTCAAGGTCCTGATTGGCTTGTAGTGACATGGATAGATTTGACCATTCAGGGTTTAACCTTTTGAGAAATAGAACATTGTTGTCTTCCTTTGATCTAACAATGTCACATCTCTTGCAGAGATTAATCGGTATTGTTGAATCGATGAAATGTTTGTTCCGCAGATTCATCACCGCCGCTTGAAAACTATTATATTCATTTAGAGCTTGGGCTCTTCTGTTCTTTTTCATTTTCGCACCACCTTCTAAGAGATTCTCCAGTTGATCCCATAAATCTTTTGCTGTGTCACATGAGTCCAGAGATTGAAAAATCTCATTTGGAATGGCCATTATCAACAGAGACTTAGCTTTCTTAGCTAATTCCACCTTAGCCTTTTCTTCATCGGTCAGCTTATTCCTTGACTTGAACCGATCTTGCCGGTACCTCATCCGTATTTGCGGTGGCCGGAATTCGGGAATAGTAGTGGTGGGAACAAACGGACCGTTTTGAATAATTGGATATAACTCAAAGCATCCAATCCCTCATAGAAGTTAACCATTCGAATCTTCCATTGTGGGTATTCATCACGTACAAGAGTTGGAGGTTTAGTCAGGGACCCAGACGTATAAACAGCATTCAGGCTCGAATTTGCCATTTGAGTAGGATAGAAGAGAAAATTTGAAGATTTGAAAGAAATTTAGAACAATTAAATCTCAATTTGATAGAAGAACAGTCGATAATATCACCGTTTCTTCGCATTACAAAATGAATGACTCAATTTAAGAGAAGATTGTTAACGATTTAACAAAATCTCGTAAAACAGAGTGGATTAATAAACAAATTTTGAATCTGAGAAAATACTGTTCGATCGAAAGGAATTTCTTCAATGGAAGAGATCTAATAATCAATAGATTGATTAGAAAGCTCTGATACCAATTGTTGGTTCCAGATTCCTTTAAACCGATTGTTAATTGAGAGTATTGAATCAAAGTGAAATGCGGAAGCAGATCAATTAACAATTTAAATCAATAGAACAAAGAAACGTAATGAAGAACAAAGATTATGAAATGATAACTTTGAATCAAAGTAGACAAAGTTATGAATTACGCACAGTATTCTTCAAAATGTAAATGTATTGATCGACAACTTTTACAAACACAATATAATGCTATTTATACAGATACAAAAACAGAAAGTCAAAATGCTAGCCAATTACAAAGTGCCATGTGTCTAAAAGGGAGCGTCTAACAACAATTAGTTATAACAAGAAGAGTGTGTTGCCTTTTGTAGACATCTCTTCTTTGACTCATACTTTAATTTCTAACAAAAGGACAATAATATGTTATGAAATCTAGAGAGGTATTGTATGATTCTTGATGCTTGAGCACTGTGTTTTTCCATCAGGCCTCTTCGTTAGCCTGAGCTTCAATTTTATAGTTGGTGCCGGTGGATGGTCTTCATAAATGTCTTTGATGACGTTGACTGTAACTGTCCAACAGACCTGGGCAACATGTAACGGATGATTAACGATTAATCCATTAGTTTAAATAACATACTTTATAATGGAATCGTGCATCTAACGGATACTCATTGTCTGCATTGAACTCGAAGTCATAATAAATATTTATAAGTCACAAAAATATGCTTGGTCGAATATTTTAGTCAACGGTCGTATGTTTTGGAGATTTTTTACCCAAACAGTTTGCCCCAAATTCAAATTTCAAGCGACAGCTCTTAATTTTGAATTTTTATAGGACATGTGTCGCTGTCCCTGCAAATCTAAACTGTACCGTTTTGATTCAGTTAGAAAATGATAAGCCTTGATAAGTCACGATGACCTGTGGTGGCTAATCCATTGAAAAATAATAAGCCAATGCATACGCATAGGCGCGCGTGGCTAGCTGTCAAGGACAAATGTCGATCATCTGACAGGAGTAAGGCAAAAGGCGTGGGACAGATGTCGTCACAGGGAGACGAGGCAATGATTTAGGGTAGATCTGCGGGTATAAAAGGAAACGATCCTTTCCTTTTCGTCCTTCCCGGTTTCCCTAAGGTGGCGTTTGGTATGGGGAACAGAATGGAACAGGGTGGAACAGAACACACTTGTTCCATGTTTGGTGCTATTTTAAATAGATGGAACAGGAACTAAGTGGAACAAAACAAGGACAAGCTTGTTCACTCCTTACCCCATGGAACTAAGTGGAACAACAAAAAATAGACCAATTTGCCCTGACCTAAAACAAAAACACGCCGCCCTCTTCCTCTCGATTTCTCTTTCTCACGGCTTCTTCACTCGACTTCTTCCTCTCGATTCACAGCTGCTTCTTCCCGTCGATTTCTTCCTGCCGTCGATCGAACAGGGTCGATTTCTTCCTGCCGTCGATTTCTTCCTGCCGTCGATTTCTTCCTGTCGATCGAATAAAAAAGGTACGATTTCTTGCTGTCGATCTCAATGACTGCTGTTGTTTAATACCCTTTCTTGCTGTCGATCTCTATGACTTTCTTGCTGTTTAATAATGATCGACAGCAATAGAGCTGTTTAATAATGATCTCAAAGAATTGTTTTTGGGTTCCAGCATCATGAAATGAACTTTCTAATCAGGGAAAGGAATTGCTATCTGATATCATTTGGAACCCTAATGTTAACATGGTACTAGAGCTGAAGAACCTATTTACCACCCAATGGCTCAAAGCAGTATGTATTAGTGCTGTGCAACTCATGTACAACTGTATAGTGCTGTGCATCTCATGTACAACTCATATACTTTTAATGGTAAATATAGTGTTGTGTAACTCATGTACAACTGTTTTCTTTGTGCTATATATTATATATATGAGTCCAAAGCTACTCCTTTTGATATTGAAGTCCAATACTATAAATTATTACGACCCTAATATTGAAGTCCAAAGCTACTCCTTTTGATTCCTGAAATTCACATATGAGCTCTAATATTGTGGAAGTGAGAGTTAATTCTTTTAGTTTGTGATAAAATCGTTTTTGGTCATAGTTGATGATTGCCTTTTTGGTTGTGTTATTGTAGAATGGATCAAAACCATCTTGTGGTAGTTATTAGCGTCATGAAAGCTTACATCGATTTGCTCATACTTTTATGCTAGTTTGCAATGTTGTTACGTGAAAATGAACAAAGGCATCGAAATGAACAAAGACAACACGAGAGGAGAACTTTAAGACAACGAACTTTTACTAGATATCAAATTAGATCAATAGAAATCCAACGCATCACACGTGAAAGTGACATAATTTGTGTAAATGAGTTGCGGATGGATAGGAATGCATTTGCTATTTTGTGTGAGTTGCTAAAAACTTGTGGTGGCCTATTAGATGATGGAAATGTTACAATTGAGGAACAAGTGGCTACATTTGTAAACATATTAGCACATCACACAAAAAATAGATGTCTTCAAGTTAGGTTTTATAGGTCGGGGGAAACAATAAGTAGGTATGTTCATCGAGTTTTAAGTGCTTTATTGCGTTTACAAGACATGTTGTTTGTTAAACCAACACCGGTAGAGGATGAATGTATCGACATAAGATGGAAATGGTTTAAGGTATTCATCATTAACCTATCTCATTATTCATTTTATTAAACCTTTACCATTTAGTTAAAATCAAGTTCTTTTGTTTATAGGGTTGTCTAGGTGCAATAGATGGAACATACATTGAAGTGACCGTACCCGAGTCAGACAAACCAAGATACCGAACAAGAAAATGAAATATTGCAATTAATGTATTAGGTGTATGCACTAGGGACATGAAGTTTGTCTATGTTTTATCCGGTTGGGAAGGTTCAGCTACCGATTCTAGAGTACTACGAGATGCAGTTACAAGGAATAATGGTTTAAAGGTCCCATTGGGTAATTATTATTTGGCGGATGCAGGATATGTCAATGGCAACGGGTTCTTGGCACCATATAGAGGTACTAGGTATCATTTACGAGAATGGGAACAAATTGGCCATACACCTACAACTAAGGAAGAATATTTTAACATGAAGCACTCATCAGCTAGGAATGTCATAGAAAGGTGTTTTGGTATCTTGAAAAAACGTTGGGCCATATTACGAAGTCCTTCTTTCTATCCAATAAAACTTCAAGGACGAATGGTCATAGCATGTGCTTTACTACATAATTTTATTAGGATGTACATGGCTATTGATCCGGAGGAAAACACTACACTCACACTAGAAGATATGCCTATCGGAGAAGAACAAGTTGATGATGTTGAATCTATTGATGTTGTTGAATCAAGTAATGAATGGACTCAATGGAGAGATGACATAGCCCAAGAGATGTTTGAGTCGTGGATGTCAAGTAGAATCAATTAATTGTTTTATTATTGTTGAGTTTTAGAACCTTATCATATTGTATTGTGTGTTTGTTATTGTTGAATTTTAGAACATTATCATAATGTATTATGTGTTTGTTATTGTTGAATTTTAGAACGTTATCATAATGTATTGCGTGTTTGTTATTGTTGAATTTTATAAATCATATGTGGTGTATTATTATTTAGTAGATGGCGGATAGACGTAACTGGAGTATCCAAGAAGAGGATGTACTAATTAGCATCCTTCAAGAGATTGTAGCGGCCGGTGGCCGGAGTGACAATGGCTCTTTTCGGAATGGTACTTATGAGCAAATCACTTTAAAAATGCGAGAAAGAATACCGGGTGTTAAAATAACATCAAAGCATGTTCAACACAAGATAAAGCGGTTGAAAGATAAATATTCAGCCGCTTATGACATGCTAAACACAAGCGGGTTTGGTTGGAATGATGTCAATCAATGTGTAACGGTTGATACTGAAGGTAATGATTATGTTTTTTATGTATTTATTTGGTACATAAATATATAATATTGATGCATTATATATATATATATATATATTCATTTATGTTAATGAATTTATATATATATATATTGATGAATTATTTTTATAGAAACATCCGAGCAAAAATTATATCGCCAACAGACCATTTCCCCAATATGAGCGATTGACATCAATATTTGGGAAAGATCGAGCAACAGGATCGTTGGCGGAATCTGCTGCGGATGCAATGGATAACATCAATCTCGAAAGTGAAGCCGGTGCCGAGACCGAAGATTTTACCGTACCATTGTCTACTCCTTCTAATGGTGCTTCCACTATTAATCTTGAAGAAGGGGAAACATCATCAAAAAAGAGGAAAAGAAAAGTTGATGCTCCTAATGATTCCGCCAATGCAATGAAGATGATTGAAAAGGGGTTGCAGAAAGTATCCGACCAAATGAGTAAGTTGATATCGGTTGTTGGTACTCCGGCTACCGAAAGTTTGCCCCATGAGTTAACCGAAATGGGTTTTGATGCAAGCCAAGTTATTGCTATTGTTATGCATTTTTGCGATAACCCGATTCAACTACGCTTTTGGACTTCCATGGATGCTAGTTTCAAGCTTGAATTTGTGAGGACCATCTTAACCAAATTAGGCATGTGATGTTAGTTGGTAAACATTTGAGCTTTTGTCTAAATGTCATTTCGTACAATGGTGAACATTTGAACTTTTGTGTAAGATGCGTGTCGGTAAACATTATGTTTTAAGTCTTTTGATTAATGAATGTGTGCTTTTTTAAACAATATTTATTTTAGAGGTTTTTTGTATCTTCAAATATTATTTGTTAATTTCCATTTAGATTGATTATTTGTTAAAAAAGATTAAACAGTTCAGCAGGGGTAAATTGGTCATTCTGTCATGTTCTGCCCATTCCTGTTCTGGCATATCATGTTTTACCAAACGTAGAACAGCTGTTCTGTTCTGTTCTGTTCTGTTCTGACTGCGTACCAAACGCACCCTAAGTTTTTAGGCAAGAAAAAATCTTTCCAAAACCTGCAACTTTTTCCTCTTTCATAAGAACTCGGCTTCTTAGTTCATCAACGAAAGGATGTCGAACCCTCTGAATACGATTGTTTTTGTGGATGACCTACATGCTTTCAAGGAGTTAGCCGGATTTCCAGACTACATTCGCCTGGAAAATCCGGGCGAGTTTACACCGGACGAATGCCCTGCTGAGTCTTTCGTTCTTTACAAATACCTATTTAAGATTAGTCTTAAATGGCGATTCCCCCGCTTGGTCAGAGGGTTCTTAAGCCGGTTCGGCGTATCTCCTGGGTAATTGATGCCCATGTTATAGAGAGTCGTAATGATGATAGATCGATTATGGTATGATTGGGATTCTCCCTTCAGTATTCATGAGCTGCTGCTGGCTTACATGGTGAAGGCCGATACCCCCAACCGATTCAATCCCTTCAGAGGAAGAAAGGATGGGTAAGCATTTTTAGTTGTTTTAATGTTGCTTCCTTTTAATTTTTCTATTCTGATCCCTCTGTGCATCCGTTCCAGGGAAAACGGGGGACTTCTCGGCTGGTCGTCGGATCCTCCCCGCTCGACGGGGCTGGACAGGAGGAGGTCGCGAGAATCAGTCCTGCGGGAAGCGTCTTTTGGAACTGCTGTTTCCAAGAAGGCAAAGACGTTGATGGCAGTTAAGCCGTCGGACGTAACTATATTAGAACTTCGAAGTGTAATTCAGAACATGTTTAGAAGAAACAAGTTGTTATCCAGAAGCACGCACTACAGAAACTAACTCATCAGTCATTAGTCCAGAAGCACCATCGTCAATCCAGAAGATTAGGCATCTTCTGAATTTTACTTTATGCGTAACTGATTCTGTTACTAGTACAGCTGACGTGTCCACCAGTGATAGGCTGGTTTGTTGACTTTTCCTATGTAATAGTATAAATAGGGATAGCCTTCACTGTGTAAATTTTCGATTAAATGGGAGAGAAACAAAGAGAGTAATTTGTGTATTGTGATCATACCACTGTTCTTTATACTGTTCTTCATTAATTGTTTACAATTCTATATTATTGTTGATTAATTGCTTCCGCTTTACACTTTTATTATTTGTATCTTAATCAACTGTTCTTGAGTATTTGGGGATCTGGGTTCCAACAATTAGTATCAGATCCATCTAATCAATCTATTGATTATTTGATCTAATCCAGTATTGAGAAATCCCCACTCAATTAGAATTATCTCAATTTTAAGCTACTGTGATCAATTCTACCCTGTTTTACGAGTTTTTCTATTGTTTTTACACAAATTTTCTCACATTCAGCGGTATTTCTAGCCAAAATATGAGTTTCAGTATTCATCAACATATAAATCCAACTTCAAATTAAAAGAAATCGTTCTTCAACCTTTATTGTCTCTTAAAAATCCGTCTACTCTATTTGTTTTTCTCAAACATAAAAAATCCTAACCTAAGTACCGTGTATACCTCCGGCTCTCTCACAAAACCTCCCACTCTAATTAGGGAAGAATATCCTCAATGGAAAATTCGTATGATCAACTTCCTTGAAGTCTAGATCTCAATCTATACGCCTCTATACTGAATTGTCCTTGTTATATCCCAAATATCAAAATGTAGAAAGAAAATAGAATACAAAACAAGAATTATAGAAAGGAAGTCGGATGTATTATTGATATTGACAAAGTTACACAGATGCGTCTTTATAGTACAAAAGATCTATGAACGTTAGTTCTAACCAACTAACTAACCTTCTATTTATGTACAAGTAAGAATTCTATTCTAACAGATAGTTACATGACAGACCAATAGAATCATTACAAGTGTACAAATATATAGTTCAGAGATACTTATGAACTTCTTCAGAACACCTGCAGAATCCTCAGAACTTCTGAAGTAGATACTTCAGAAGTTATGCCTTAGACTTTACTTAAGTTCTTTCCTTTGACTTCTGAGTTTAGTAACTTCTGAGCTTTCTTTCTTTATCTCTTCAGAACTAGTTCAGATGATCTTAACTATGAAGCTTCAGAACCAAGACTTCTTTGAAGCTATCTTATGATCTCTATCAATCTCCCCTTAGCTTCAGAAATTCATATTATATCCCCAATAGATCAACAGTTCTCTAACTTTGCCCAGAATTAGTGTTCTATACTGAAGTAACAACTCTATTATTTTGTGCATGTCTTTGGCTAGTTTCTTATATTCATTCCATTCACTATCATTCAGATTCTTTGGCCCGTGTTTCTGTCTTTTAAGAAGCCTTTTACTTATTGCCAATAATGTAAACCATTGCAACACTTGTGAATTTCTTCATATCTTACAAACAGTTTCTCTTGATTGAATTTGCACAGAAAACCAGGAGGATGCACTATCAAAGTACCATTTTTGATTGAACTAATTCCTTGAAGTTCAAAGTTAGGTCTGCTCAGATTCACCTTTTCTTTGCCAAGTACAAATGCTACTTGAAAATCTTTCTTGGCCTCCCAGATGAATTCTTTGTAGATTCCTCCTTTTATAACAGGGAACACTTTTCTGAACCTGGTAATGTTGTCATGAAATGGATTAATCCTTCTGTATATCTTGACCAAATCCCTTAAATGAACATTTTGGAAATCAGCTTCAGAAAATGTGCATACTTCACCATTTTCTCTGTTGATCAACATTAATCACTTTCACAATAGGACTCTCTTTCCTTGATTCAGGGACTGGTAACTTCAATTTCTGGACTATTTGACTGTACCACTGTTTCCAACCAAAAGATTTGTCTAGCCAACAATCAATGTAATTGAATATTTTCTCATGTTCCATGAATATTTCCAACGAATATTTCAGGATGAACATATTCAAGGAATAAAGTAAGAGCATGTTCAGCAATCCTATTTATTTGCAACTGTTCAGCTTCAGATACTTGAGTAACTGGCACTTGATCTTCCACAACCATTACATTTTTGCCTTTATCCTTTTCAGAACTTGTGCCAGCATGTTCAGAAATAGGAGCTTCTAAAGGTTAATTTTCTTCCAGCACCTCAAAATCAACTACTTGTTCTTTGGCATGTATATGGAAATCACAAACATTACTTAACAAGTAATCTGCATCTCTGTTTGAATTTATCTGTTGATGACCAGCAGACATACTTTTTCTTACCAATTCTCTGAAGTTCATTTTTTCTTTGATCAGATACAAAATCTCATCTTTTACTTCTTTAGAGCCAGTAATCCAAGACATACAATCAGAAAACCATTTCATGGTTGAAGAGGAATACTTTGGAATATCATAAACAATAAAGGTTCTTATGTTTAACCCTTCAGCCTCATAATGAAAACAAAGTTCTGGTTTAGTGAAAACAATTGAAATTCCTTCAAAACTCACAAAAGCTGGTTCCAGCAGATTTACTTTATTTAACCCATGTTCCAAGGCAAGTTGAAAATCATGCTTAACAAAATTTCTGAGATAAACACCAGTTATTCTTCTCAACTTTTGCACCATTTCTGTATATTCTCTTTTTAAAAAGAAATTCAGAAGAGAAAGCTTATCTTGTAGCCTTAGATTGTAGAAATCAAACTATGTAAATTCTATCAAAGTTCTATCTCTTCTTTCAGCGCCAATCCTGACAATTTTCAAATCTTCTTCAATTGACTTTTTAATACTTCTGAGGTGCTTGATAGGAATAGGATTAAATATGTATTGAATACCATGTCTTTGCTGAAAAGATAACTTTAGAAGCAAAGTCTTCGTCCTATTTATCACTTAAAAAACTTTCAAGAGTTGCAAACTTCAAACTCTTTTTGTACAAATAAATGTATGTGTCTTCAGGGAAGACAGTGACAACATCTTCAAGTTCATCAAAAATTGTTTCTTTTGTGAAAACTTGATCAACTATTGGTTCTTCAAGGAATGGTAGGTTGAATTTGGGAATTAGAATGCTTTCTTTGTACATGACCTCAATCACACCAACATAGGTCATTATCACATCTTCAGAGAAGACAACTTCAGTCATATGACCTAAATTAACTGTCACATATGCATATTGGCTTTGTCAATTATAAAAATATCTGAATATAGACAATTTTCATCCAAGAATCTACACTCCAGATTCCTTGGTGAATTCAGAAACACAAACTTCATAACCATCTGATAGACCTAATACCACATTGTATTCAGAAGATCTTCATCTTTTCTTCTATCAACAATAAGAGGTATCCATACAATTATACCCCTTACTTCATTTACCTCCTCTTCTTCATCAAACAAGATAACATCTGATAGATCACCATGTTCTCCAATTTCATCTTCAATAGCCAAATAGTCATTAAGCATCTCTTCATTAGAATTAGGTATGATATTTGTATCATATGTACTTTCTTTATCTTCAGAATTAAAAGATAGTCTTTCAGTTTCATACCCCTCATTTACTTCTTCAGAAGTTACTCTATCTACAATGTTTTCTTCAGAAATAACTCCACCAATTTCATGTTCAGAACAAGGAGTCTCTTGAAGTTCAGATTCAGAAAATAAAATATCTTCAATTGCTTCAGAAATCTTTTCAATGCCAGCATCATCATCTTTCTGAATATCTTCAGAATGAAACACTATCCTTCTTTTCTCCCCTCATGATTATCAGGATCCTGATCATCATGTTTTCTCTTCAAATTATCAGCTTGAGGCCTACATTCTAAAGCAGATATCCTTTGATCCAAAGTTACTTGAGTATTTTGAATAGAAGATAATTGATTCAAAATGAGGTGAATGTCATCTTTTGTGGCTAACTGAGAAATATCTATTTGTGCAGAAGTAGATGGCAAGGATGATTTGAGATTTACCACTGAAGAAACAACTTCTGAGAAAGATTTTAAAATAGCCTCTTGAAAAGATTGGAGATCATTTGTTGAGACAGAAACATTTTTCAATTTACTTAGTTTCTGATCCAATAACTTCTTCTGACTCTCCACCCTATCCTCCAACACCTTGGTGGTTTTCTCAGATAATTCCATGATGTCCTTCTGAAACTTTTCAAATTCAGAAGTACAGAAATCTCTGAATTCAAAAAATTCAGAAGATTGGGTAATAGAACCAGGACCAACAAATGATCCTGTTGGCAGTCTTACGTAAGTAGGCTGGCCTGTTGATGTCACCACATCATGAGTCATTGTTGATTCAGTGAATGGGGCTTTAGAGATGTTTACCCCACAAGGACTTCCATCCAATCCTTGACGTCCAGAAATAGGAGCATCTATGGATGTTGTTGCAATGTGACAAACACTTTACTTATTGACATCTGAAAGACGTGTGCTTGTCTGAAGAAATCCCACATCTTGTGGTTCATTAGGCTCAACAAAGAGTGGACTCTCAGATTCTATGTGCACATATGTGTGAAGGGGGGACATATATCCTTCATTTTCAACATTGGGCTCCTCCATGTAGGGAACCAATGGTAGATGGGCTGCTTGCCCCATATGTGTTAATGAAACACTCTTTTGTTGAGAGATGAGTGAGTGGCTGGGGGGGGGGGGGGGGGTTAACAAGATTTGCCATTGGCTCACTAGCTGTTTCAATATTACCCACCAAAGAGCGTGGAGTAATAGATTGTGTGACTGCCCGACTTGGATCAGTTAGTGCACAGGTTTCTTTTTCTTTCACTTGTGATCTCCCCTCATCAGTTCTTTTTCTCACATATCTACCCTGTATCTCATTTACATTTTTCCTCTTTTCACTATGAGGTTGTTCCCCACCATGAACTTCCTCCCCTCTCTCACTATAAATTCTAGACCCCTCACCTTTCTCACCACTGGGTGGAATCTGGGGTAGAGATTGCTGGTTTAGGCAATCCCAAAGATTCACAATACTCAATCAAAAACTTATTTGCAGAACTTACATAGGTAAGAAGTTCTGCTGGTAGTGGCATTGCATTTGGAAATCTAAGTTTGGCACTTGGTGGTCTTAAGCTATCCATAGAAAAAAGTGGAACAAATACCTCATGATCCAATCTTGGAATTGCTTCAACAGTCTTCATGGCTCCTTTGATAAAAATCTGAAAGAATCTTTGATAAGGAATGTAAGAGTAAGTAGATTTCTTCGAGATAGCTATCTTCAATTCTTCAAAAATGAGAGAAGCATAGTCATAATGCTTGTTGTGAGCAATTCCATGTAAGATAATTCTGACATTGGATGAGGCTTGATCCAGACCTGAAGTCTTTCCAGATAAACATGTGTTGATAATGGTAAACAGTGAATACCAAATAGGCGGAAGACACTTTCTTCTGAAAGAACTTAATGCAGTTATTGATTCTGAATATCCTAACTTCATGAAGTCTACAATAATCTCAGACGAAGAAGGAATAGCATTAAAGGTTGTTTTACCAACTACTGCATCAGCCTTTGGAAGATCAAAGATTTCCCTGATATTAGAATCCTTAATGGAGAACCTATAACCATGAACAAATGAAGAAAAATCATTTTCTTTTTCATCAATTTCAGTATGAAACCATCATTGTTGTAAGTAGGACTTAGGAACCAAAAACGTTTTTGTAAGCAGAGCTCTAACAGGATGCTTCTTCAATATTTCGATCAAAATTCTCTGTTCATCATTGAAGTCTGTTGAACGAATATTAAGAGCACAATTATTTTTTTTAATTTCTATCTTCTTTTGCTCTGGAACATATAGTTTTGTAAGATCAGGTCCCTAACTTTCTTCGTGAGCAGTACCAGCAATTGATTGAGAATCATTTACACCTCCAACCGATTCAGAAGGTACTTCAATCGGCTCCACTTGTGTTCGCCCAATTGTAGGTGAATGAGGGTTAGGGTTAGGGTTTGGATTAGGGTTAGGGTTTGAAGGACCGGCTTCAAGATATCCTTTTGTGGCAGTGTCTTCTAGCATTTGGATCATCATCCAGAGTAACCTCCATCGATCCAGTCATAATCTTTTTAGGCACAATTTTGAAAGAGTCTTCATTCGATGATGTATCACTGTTACTGAAACACGACTTTGCAGTTTGGATTGGCATATCAACATTTGAAGTCGACATTGTTGACAGAAAGTTAAGATTCGAGTACGAATGAAGTTCAAGAAAACCAGAGATTAGATTTCAGAGGAAAAATTCGCTAAAAAGAGAAGAAGATGACGAAGCCATGGATTTTATTAGCTGGATGATCGTGGAGGGACACGTGGCCGAAAAAGGAGTAAAAAGCAATGACGTTAGAAAAGTAATCATCATTTATTTTGATTAATGAACCGTTTTGCGACGTGATTATGGCTCCTCCAATGAAATTAAGACACGTGGCACACACGTGTACAAAATCAATCTTACAACGGGAAGTTCAGAACTTCTGAGAACAAGTTCGGAAGTTCGATGAAATGATCCAGAGAGACTTAAAAGTTGTGAATTCTTTCAGGACTTGAAGGTTATGTCTTAACATTCATGTAAAACCTTTAAAACAACATACTTCTGAATATATAAAACAGTTTGATATTTCAGAAGTAAGTTTGAACAATTTATAAAACAAGTTTCTATCTTCAGAAGGTTGTCCATACTTCTATGATTTGTTAATTTGAGAATGAGTACCCATCTTTTCAGATCTTGATGAAATGTAATATGAAAGAAGCAAAGCATCATGTATGAGTATCAATTCCCCTTGAATCATGAGTAAAAAAATATATCTCCCCCTTGAAAAATGCTAAATATAGAAATGGTTAGGAAAAAATAATAATTGATAAGTATTATAATACAACAGCTTTAGAAATGAAGAATTAGTACTTCTGAGAATTGAAAGATAGACTTCTGAAAAGTTAACCTTAGAACTTCTGAAGTTAAGATTTTCAGAATTCTGAAGGATTGAGTCTTAGAATTTAAATCTTAATTCTTAGTTGATGTAAAATACTTATGTAGACAAATTCATCATGCCTAATTTACTTACCAAAAAATTAAATCTTTTTTCATCGGGTGCTTTGGTAAACAAATCTGCTAATTAATAATCAGTCTGAACAAAAAACATTTCTATATTGCCTTTCTCAACATGATCCTTAATAAAATGATATCTCACATCAATATATTTTGTCATAGAGTGTTGGACAGGATTAGCTGTAATGGCTATGGCACTTTTGAAATCACAATATAGAGGAATCTTTTTGAATGTATAGCCATAGTCTTTGAGTTGTATTTGCATCCAGATGACTTGTGAGCAACATATGGCAGCAGCTACATATTCAGCTTTTGCAGTAGAAGTAGATACACAATTCTGCTTTTTCAGAAGACCAACTTACAAGTCTATCATCCAAGAATTGACAGGATCCAGATGTGCTTTTCCTATCTAATTTACAACCACCATGATCTGCATTTGTGAAAGTAGTTAGTTCAAATCCAGAATCCTTAGGACACCAAAGTCCCAAAGAAGGTGAACCTTTTAGGTATCTAAGTATTCTTTTAGCAACAAGAAGATGAGATTCTTTAGGATTGGCTTGATATCTTGCACAAATACATGTGGCAAACATTAAATCAGGTCGACTTGCTGTTAAGTAAAGCAAAGAACCAATAATACCCCTGTACTTCTTTTGATCAACAGATTTACCAGATAAATCTGGTTCAAGTTTAGTAGTTGTGGCCATTGGTGTTTAAATACTAGAACAGTTAGACATGTCAAACTTTTTAAATAAGTCAAAAACATACTTAGTTTGATTTATGAATATGCCAGTGGAAGTTGTTTAACTTGTAAACCAAGAAAGAATGATAACTCTCCCATCATACTCATTTCAAATTCAGTTTACATGATTTTCTCAAAAAAATTACAAAATTTTGGATTTGTAGAAGCAAATATAATATCATCCGCATATAATATCATGTCTTCACCTTCCTTTTTCAGAAATAATGTTGTATCAACTGTGCCTCTTTTGAACTTAGAATTCAGAAGAGAAGTTGTGAGAGTTTCATTCCATGCTCTTGGTGCTTGTTTAAGTCCATTCAAAGCTTTATCTAAGACATAAACATGATCTGGAAATTTCTTGCTAACAAAGCCTTCTGGTTGTTCAACATATACTTCTTCATGAAGAACTCCATTCAGAAATGCACATTTGACATCCATTTGAAAGACTTTCATGTTTTTGTGTGCTGCATAAGCAAGAAATATCCTAATGGCCTCTAACCTAGCCACAGGAGCAAAGGTTTCTTCATAATCTATTCCTTCTTGTTGACAATAGCCCTTGGCTACTAGTCTTGCTTTATATCTCACAACAGTTCCATGTTCATCTTTCTTATTTCTGAGCACCCATTTTGTGCCAATAATGGATATTCCCTTTGGTTTTGGAATTAGTCTCCAGACTTTGTTTCTTTCAAATTGATTTAGCTCATCTTGCATAGCTAATATCTAGTCTGGATCCTGAAGAGCTTCACTTGGCTTTTTGGGTTTAATACTGCTTAAAAAACTCACATACAGACATTCATTAGCTGTGGCCGATCTGGTTTGTAATCCATTTTGAGGCATCACCTATGATTTGATGGATTGGATGACTTCATGTCCATTTGTTCACATGTGGCAATGGTTGAACATATGAGACATTATTTAAAGAGTCATAGTCATCAATGATTGCATTTGGTTCAGAATTTAGATTGACTGTGGAATGTAGATCTGATGTCTCCCCCTCAAATTGAAGATTTTGTACATTGTCAGAAGGAATAGTCACTAGATTAGAAATAGGTATTGTTGGTTCAGAAGTGACCTGAAATGTGTCAGAATTGACTTGTACAGATTCAGAATTAGGAAGTGCTGAATTTGAGATTGAGATTGATGGTGCAAAAAGATTTGATATTGTAGTTTTTGTGGAAACTAGTTCTAGAATTGTTCTGAGAAGGAATGGATTCTGATAATCTCCAGAAACATTAACAGAAATATCAAATATGTCTTGACACAAGGAATCTAAATTTTCTTTTAGTAAAGATTTAGATTCAGAAGTTTTATCAGTATTGCTGTTTTCTGAATCTAATAGTTCAAGAACTAGATTAAGCTAGGGTTCTTAACTGTCTTGTTCAGAAGTCATTATTGGCTCATGAAATCTGATATTTGAAGTCTCAATGATCCTTTGTGTGCCTTTTATCAGAACTTTGTATGCCTTGGATCTTTGTGAATTGCCAACAAATATTCCAGCTACACCTTTAGGAGCAGATTTATCTAAGTGTTGTGTGTCATTCAGAAGAAACCACCTGCATCCAATTTTTTTAAAATAATCAATAGAAGGTTTTCTTTTTTTAATAATTTCATAAGGAGTTTTGAGAAGTTTTCTGTTGAGGATGGTTCTGTTCTGAGTAAAGCAAGCAGTTGCTATTGCTTCTTCCCAAAGAGATAATTGTAATTCTGAATAGGCAAGCATAGTTCTTGCAGCCTATGCTAAGGTTTTGTTCTTCCTCTCAACTACTCCATTCTATTGAGGAGTTCTTGCAGCAGAAAAGTTATGAGATATTCCAACAGAATCAAAAAAATTCTGAGGTGCAGAATTTGTAAATTTTGTGCCATTGTCACTTCTGATCTTTTGTATAGGAAGTTGAAGAAGAACCTGTATTTTCTTTAGAAAAGGAATAAGTGTATCAGAATTATCAGATTTAAGTCTCAGAAATTCAACCCAAGTATATCTTGAATATTCATCAACTATTACTAGGATATACTTCTTTCCTCCCATGCTTTGAGTCTTCATTGGTCCACCTAGATCCATATGTAGCATTTCAAGTCAAATTGAACTTTCCTCCCATGCTTTGAGTCTTCTTTTTATCTTTCCTAGCTCAGATGCAGAATAAAATGAATTTCTTTCAAACTTGATCTTTGGCAAACCTATTATAGATTTATGTCTTTCCAATTCAGAAATTGCTTTGAAATTAAGATGAGATAACCTTCTGTGCCATAGCCAACTTTCATATTTCATGGTAGTGGAAATATAATATACTCCTTGCAGTTGACCATCTTAAGTGAAAGTAGCAGTGTAGATATCTCCATCTCTATAGGCTGTTAATTTGTTTAGATTTTCAGAACTAAGGACATGACAGAAGTCAATGTCAAATTGAACTTTCCAATATTTGTCACAGAACTGACTTATACTAAACAGATTATGCTTGAGACCCTCAATAAAGAAAACTTTCAAACCTCCCTTGAAAGACTTTGGTAGTGTTCCTAAATCTGAATCCACATAATGACTCAGAGCACATAGAGCCATCTTCCTCGAACAATGTGATATCTTACACCGGGTAAATCCTTAACCCTCCCCCCTCTTACTAAGACTACAGAATGTTCTTGTAAATTAATTAGAGTTACATCTCCGTTTTGTAAAAGTTCCATATCCTCTTACATAGCCTTTTGCATTGTTTCCAAAGCTAATTGTTCCTCTATATCTTTCATGATAGTCAGTTAGTAATTCCTTGTAAGGTGTCATGTGTCTTGAACAACCAAAGTCTAAAACCCACACATGACACATCTGCAAAAACGCTTATTGATTTTTAGGTACCCATTTAAAAAAGGGTCCTTTCAGATTTGCTATAACAGTAGGAATTCTGAATTTGGATTTAACAGAATTAAATTCAGAAGTTTGCTCAGAACTTTGTTTGATAGATTGATCATTTTTATGTTTAATTTTTCTTGCCAAATTTGCTGAAGAATTCTTAATTGGTTTCTTAGGATCTTTCTTGTTGTTGTTGGATTTTATTTGAAAATTATGATGTACACAGTTCATATAATGAATATGATTCTTAAGAACCTACAATATCTCAACACATAAGCAAGAATGAACAACATTTGTTTTAGGAACATAATGCTTGCTTTTATTCAAAGTATTGACTTTGTGTACATCAAATTTTTTAAAAGAAGAATTACTATCTAATTTGTCTTTTTTTGATAGTCTTTCACCTTTTGTCTTCCAAACAAGAGTGAATAGCTCTGTAAAAGATAAGAAACGTGGATTTATATAAGAAGAACTATTATCAACATTCTTTTCAGCTTTTGAATTATGTTTTTCAAGATTTAAAATTAAAACATTGTCCTGTTTCAAAAATCTTGACTCTTGTGACAAAATCTGAAGAAGATAATAATGATTTTTCTGTTGTTAAGGAAGATGTGTCTTTTAAAGCATTTCTAGGAGTAGAATTGGAACCTGTAGAAGAACTTATTTCAGAAGATGTACAATGTTTATATTCATTTTTTCAAGAATATACCATTAAACATTTCTGAGGATAATTTTGGTTCTTCAGATTCTAATTTCTCTCCCTCAGTCATGGAAGACTTGGATTTGTAAACAATGTACACATCTTTGTCTATTATTGCAACATTAGGATCATCATCATCATCAGAATCTGAGACATTCATTAGATCTGATAATTTGTTCTGAGTCATATTTGAGGCAAAAAAATTTAAGTTGGAAAGTTTATCTTTATTTTCAGAACTTGATTCATTAATAAGAACTTTCTCAGTTTCATCATTAGAATTATCAAAGAATATTTCTGAAGGCTCATCATTATCATATAAAGATTCAATTTTTGAAATTTTTTCATATATGTCTTCAAGATTTTTTATAATCTATTTTAGTTTGAGCTTAACAAATTTTATTTGATGTACATTCAGAAGTTGCTTCTAGAGTAACTTCAGATTTTAATTTAGAAGATACTTCAGATTCAGAATTTAGTTCAGAAGTACTTTCAGAAGGATTTTCAGAAGTGCTTAAGATTTCAATGTTTGTTTCAAAAAATTTTCCCGAATCATAGAATGAATCACCAGATTCAAGAGGTTTTTCTTTTATAAAAGGGATTCTTTCAGGCAAAAAATGATCAACAGGTTTATTTACTATACCTTTATTATTCTCATTGAAATTTTTTATTTTTGAAACATCATATAATATTGCAGGTGCCTTTTTTAAAATTTGACTTTCACTGTATCCTAAACCTGCTTTGATATTATAAAACTTTCAATTCTGAGCCTGACTTGTTAATATGTTCAGAGTTTGTTCAGTTTTGACCTCTTTTAAAGTTCAGATCTTCTAATTCCTTGATCTTTTTGTATAGATCAAGTCTTTCTTGATTCAGAAAATTCATTTTGACATTAAAAACTTCTTTTTCAGATTTTTCATTAAGAATATCTTTTTGCATACTATCCATCTTTTCTTTCAACAAAGATTTTTCTTTAGAAACTTTTTCAAGTGTTTCTTCAGCATTTTGGCAATTTGTTTATAGATTTGACTTTCAGCTCTAAACTTATTTACCAATATTCTCACACCTTTTATTCCGTTTATGAGATTTTCAAATTCATAAGTCATATTCAGAATTTGATCTTGCATGTTGCTTTCAGAATTTTCAGAATTTAAAGATGAAATTGTTTCAGAGGAAGAAGTTTGTACCTTAGAATCATGTGCATGAGTATTTTCTGGATCCATCTGGCACATGTAGTAGTTTGAAGCATAATGAGCAACTTCATCATCTTCTCCATCAGTCCAGTTCAACCAATCTTCTTCATATTTTGTTACAAAAGCTGGATTCATTTCCTTCTTCTTTGCAAGTAGATGGTTCTTTTCATAGTAACCAACATTCTTGACCTTAGGCATTTTGCACTATCTTGCAAAATGACCAGGTTTTCCACAATTGAAACACCTAGTTGGTTCTGTTGTATCTTGTTGAACAGCATCTTGACTTAAGATTTTCTTAGTTCCATCTTCAGATTTTGATTTGTTTTTGTATTTTCTGATTATATCTTTGATGGAATTGTCTTGTCATAAAAGCAATATTATCAGAATTCCTTTTCAGCTCTTCATCTTACTCATCTCCATCACATAGGGCAGTTTCTGAAATTTCACAAACTTTATTCTTTGATGACATGGTTATTGAACTGTTTAACTTCTTTCTTAACAAGGCTACAGTATCATTTGTCTTTTTCTGTTCATTCTGTCTGAACTTGATTTTGTCTTCTTGTTGAAACAAAATCCCATAAACATCATGGATAGATTTTCTAGACAGGTTTCTAGTAACCATGTTGTCAGAGAAGCTAGACCATTCATTACCCAGATTGTTTTGAAACTTGTTGTTAATTTCTGAATTAGATTTTTGAACACCATTTCTTCTTAAGTCATTCAGAATATTGTTGAATCTATGATAAGTTTCTATGATTGATTCCCCCTCTTTATATCTGAAATTTTCATATGTTCCAACACAGATGTTAAGTCTCTGGGCTTGAGCTTTAGTACTCCCCTGCATCTAAGCGTCTACCTCAACCCACATAGCTTTAGCAAAGGTTAGACTATCAACTCTGTTGAATATCTCATTAGGTATAACCATGGTAAGTAGAGTAAGTGCCCTTCTATCAACCTTGGTTGTTCTTTCTCAGCATTACTATACATTGCTGGATTTTTCTTGATCCTTGAAGCAGGAATTTCAAGGGTAGTTTATGTTCTTGGAACAGCTGGAATTTCTACATACACTTCTAGGGGACCATTGATGATAGATTGCATCAATGCCTCATCTATGTTATCCAATAATTGAATCATTCGAATGCGCCACTGATGATACTTATGCAAGAACATAGTAGGTGGTTTAAACATCCTAATTTGAATGATCGCAAATTCACCTAAGTTTGAATTTTAAAACAATTCTAATCAATCTTGAATATATCGATCAAGAATTTCAAGAACTTGTCAGATCTGACAGTTCTTAACAAAATTAACAAACAGATGAATTGGCTCTGATACCAATTGTTAGATCCCAAGTATCAAAATGTAGAAAGAAAATAGAATACAAAACAAGAATTATAGCAAGGAAGTCGGATGTAGTATTGATATTGACAAAGTTACACAGATGTGTCTTTATAGTACAAAAGATCTATGAATGTTAGTTCTAACAAACTAACTAACCTTCTATTCTGATAGATAGAATACATGATAGACCAATAGAATCATTACAAGTGTACAAATATATAGTTCAGAGACACTTCTGAACTTCTTCAGAACTGTCTTCAGAAGTTCTTCAGAACTTCTTCAAAACACCTTTAGGATCTTCCGAACTTCTGAAGTAGATACTTCACAAGTAATGCCTTAGACTTTCCTTAACTTCTGTCCTTTGACTTCTGAATTTGGTAACTTCTGAGCTTTCTTCCTTTATCTCTTCAGAACTAGTTCAAAAGATCTGAACTATGAAGCTTCTGAACCAAGACTTCTTTGAAGCTATCTTATGATCTCTATCAGTCCTTTTATCCCAGTTTTCGTTATTCCCAGGGTACCTGCAACTGCTACTACTAAAGAAATTCCAACAAGGCATGTCCCTAAAGAAAGAAGAAATTGGACTGATGATGAAATAAAATAGACCGAGGTTAATAAAAAGGCAAAGACACTTCTCATCATGGCACTTCCTAGTGATATCTTTAAACAAGAAATGGATATTCCCACAGAAGAAAAACAAGAACTTTCTGAAGAAAATAAAAAAATTTCAAAACTCAAAAATTTCACAGAAAGTACTTTAAAAGAACAAATTAATGAGCTTAAAAAGCTTCTGATGGCCAAGGACAAAGAAATTGAGGCTAAAGAAAGTGACAGATTAAATTTTGTAGCACTTAAAAACAATTTTCAAAAGGAAAGGGAATTTCTGCACATTGATCTTCAGAGGAAGGACCTCTTGATTAAAAATTATCATTCTTTTCATTCCATAAAACGAAAGTGTGAAGGGGCCCACCTCACTCGGCTTGGTTCCACGCCAGAAGAGGAAGTCAAGACTTCTCTTGAGATCTGAGTTCCAAAGGTAGGTGAAGTAGGATCTGGTGTGACATAGATAATGAATAAATAGGAGTTAATATCATTCCAATTGCCATTACAAAAGCTCAAAAAAGGTGCATGAACAGATAAATACACAAGTCGGGAAAACAGGCCTTGGGTTTGAGGATCTGGACCCTTATACTTGCAAGAAGAGATCTAGTTTAGATTCTGTATTTTGTGTGGGCAAAGAACAAAAACCCGTTTTTCCTATCTTATATGAACAATCAGTGTTTAAAAGATCAAAAAATGAGAATGGACATCAAGTTCGAAAACTCAAATATAAAAATATCAAGTACTCTTCTGAAAAGATGAGCCAAGTGCATCTTAATAAAATTCAGAAGAAGAACGACATTTTTCATTTCGGTTCATTCACTCAAATAACATTAAATCTAAATGTTGATGAGTTCATACCCACAGATGCAGAAGAAAAACTAAGACTCAAATTTCAAATTGATATTCTTCAAACTATGGATGAGTCTGCAAGTGCAGAACAAATATCCATCTTTTTACAAAAGGAACAAAACAAAAAATACTTTCCTTCTTAAAACAATCTAGAGATTTTTCCCTGTTCCTTTGTTGATTTAAATCTTTCTCAACAAATAGACATTGAAACAAAAGTACTATATCCCTGGGAAAACGAAAATCAAAATGATGATGATTTCTTTGATTTATCAGATAAATTATTATCTAGTTTTGAAAATTGTATGCTTCCTACTTATGTACGGATCAAATATTGTATAAAGGATAACATCGCTCCTTTTATGTATACTAATGAACCTACAGAAGTTAGGGCAGCTTGATTGGAAGTTGCAAAACTTTCAAATGGAATACCGATAATCTATGTTCCTCCAAAAGAACAAAGAAAAGAGGTTCCCATTCATCCAAATTTTCTTGGAATGTGTCTACAAGCTAAAACATGTCTGGAACTTGTGAAAGAGGCTAAAATCAAGCAGAATGCTAAACTTGCGCAGCAAAATCTAAAGTCAAAGCCTCAAAATCTAAAATCTAAAGTCAAAGCCTCAAAATCTAAAATCTAAAGTCAAAGCCTAAAATTAATGTTCCTAATTCTTCTGTTTTAGTAAATCCTTCCCTAGAGACAAGAGAGAAGATGTTCAAGACGAAACCAAGAGATAAGAATCATTCAGTTTCGAAGAATAAGTCTTGGATAGATAAGAAGTTCTTCCGAACAATTGATGTTATAATAGACAGAAATAAGAACTATTGTAATTATCATTGAAGTAATAAAAATTCAATGAATTCTTTTATGTCTCAGAACTCTGAATGTTTCTCTCTATTTCTCAAACTCAAACAATTCTTCTCCAATCAAAACTATTTTTATTCTTACTCCTAGAAAAGATCAAATCTTAAAAATCAAAAGTCAAATAAGTCCAAGTTAAAACCAAATAAACTAGAAGTTTTCAACAAATCTGCAAAACTTCTGAATACAAAAATAATATCAATACGAATCGGAAACCTAACTATAAAGGACCCATTATGAAATGGGTACCTAAATCTCTCTGATTCCAATTGCAGAAACAACGTGTGCACATCTGGTATCTTGACTTTGGATGCTCGAGGCACATGACTAGAACAAGAAACTTACTCTCCATGCTCAAAGATAAATATGGTGGAGCAGTAACATTTGGAAACAATGGTAAGGGTCAAATAAAAGGCTACGATACTCTACAAGAAGGTAACATTACCTTACCAAAAGTAGCTCATGTTTCTGGTTTGAAACATAATCTTCTAAGTGTAAGTCAGCTCTGCGATGCTAAAATGTTAGTTGTATTTGATGAAAAGAATTGTTACTTGATGTCCAAGGCAGGACAAGAGCTATGGAGAGCAGACAGAAAAGGTAATCTGTACATGATGAACTTCACTTCTAAATATGGTATAGAAACCCTCTGTCTTATCTCCAAGAAGAGTGAGGTAGCTTGGCTCTAGCATTACAAGCTCTCTCATTTAAATTTTCAAAATCTTGAATTACTTGTAAAAAATAACCTGGTTGAGGGCCTCCCAGAGGTTCACTTCTAGAATGATTATCTCTGCACTGCTTGTGAAATGGGAAAAATAAAAAGAGTCTCCCATAAAATAAAGAGTGATCATTCTTGTGCCGGACCTCTGCAAATGTTACATGTTCACCCCTGTGGTCCTATTGTTGTGCAGAGCTTTTCGGGCAAAAAGTATATACTTGTACTAATTGATGAATATTCTAGATATATTTGGCTTGCCTTTGTGAGACAAAAGTCAGAAGTCCCAGTGGTACTAATCAACATGATGAAGAGGGTACAAGTGCTTCTGAATAAGAAAATGCAGCAGTTGAGAAGTGACAATGGTACTGAATTCAAGAATACCAAACTTGATGAGTATCTCACAAATGAAGGAATCTCTCAAAACTTCTCAGTTGTACACACTCCTCAACAAAATGGTGTGGTAGAAAGAAGAAATCGCACTCTAGTTGAAGCAACAAGAACTATGATTGCAGCTTCTGGTCTTTGCACACATTTCTGGGCTGAGGCTGTCTCTACTACATGGTTTACATAAAACAGATATATTATTGTCAAGAAACATCTCAAAACCTCATATGAGCTTATAAATAATAGAAAGCCTACGGTTAAATATTTACATATTTTTGGCTGCATGTGTTTAATACTAAATGACCGTGACAAGCTTGGAAAGTTCAACAAGAAATCTGATGAAGCTAAATTCTTGGGATATTCTTCGACCGCAAAAGCTTTCAGAGTCAACCAAGACAGTCATGGAAAGCATTAACGTCGACTTTGATGATCAAGCACACATGACTTTTGATTATTTTGATTCAGAGCTCAAGCTTAACAATTTAACTTCTGACTATCTCTCCAACCCAAGAGAATCTGAAATGGATGCCATTTTCAATGATTTTCTTGGAGAAGAAATTGCATCTGAAAATATAGTTAGAAAACCTCAACTCAATATATCAGAAGTACTGCAAGCTTCTGGAATTACAATCTCAGGACCTTCTGAGTCATCGAATTCAAATGCAAGTCCAGAGGAATCTCTGTCTCCTGATACAGAGTGCCCCCTCCAATTTCCAATTCCTTTGTGCCTTCATTTGAGGGGAAGACATTAGGTTCTACTGTAGAAGCTGTCTCGATCCCAGAAGAAAACCAACTCAATTCAGAAATTGAAGTTGAACCTCCACAAATCCCCCGAACAAGAATGAAAAGATGAACAAAATCTTATACTTCCGACCAAATCATTGGTGATCCCTCTGTTGGTGTCAAAACAAGATCTGCCACTGATAATGAGGCTTTCTTTGTAAATTTTTTGAGCATGGTCGAACCAAAGAAAGTTCATGAAGCTCTCTACAAGAACCCAGCTGGATAGATGCAATGCAAGAAGAGCTTCTCCAATTTGACCGAAACAAAGTGTGGAAGCTTGTACCGTTACCTAAAGACAAAACATCAATCGACACTAAATGGGTCTTCAAAAATAAGAAGGATGAAGACGGAATTGTGATCAGAAACAAAGCAAGGCTAGTAGCTATGGTTATTATCAAGAAGAAAGCATTGACTTCGACGAAACTTTTGCCCCAGTAGCAAGGTTAGAAGCAATTAGATTGATTTTGGCCTTCTCTGCGTACAAAGATTTCAAAGTATTTCAAATGGATGTTAAATGTGCCTTCCTGAATGGCAAACTTAAAGAAGATATATACGTTCAACAACCCCCTGGCTTTGAAAATGCAGCTCATCCAGAAAATGTTTATGTTCTGGATAAAGCTCTGTATGGTTTGAAGGCAGCTCCCAAAGGTGCAAAGGTGAGTTAACAGTAGTTCAAATTTATGTGGATGGCATTATTTTTGTTCTACAAACCAAGCAGAAGTTGAACTATTTTCAAAACTAATGGAAAGTGAATTTGAAACGAGCATGATAGGAGAATTAATGTTCTTCTTAGGGATCCAAGTCAAACATACTACCTCTGGCATTTTAATAAACCAAGCCAAGTATGTGTCTGACATTTTAAAGAAATATAAACTTCACAATTCCACTACCATGAAAACACCAATCTCACCAAACACGGAGTTTGACGTTGATCCCTCTAGAAGTTTGGTCGATGTCAAGAACTACAGAGGTATGATTGGATCTCTTCTGTATTTAAATGCAAGTAGACCAGATATAATGTTTGCCACATGTATTTGTGCTAGATATCAAGCCAATCCAAAGGAATCCTGTTGAAACCCAGATCCCTATTTAACTCAATCAATCAATAGATCTAAGTGAAATATAAGAGCGGAAGCAAATTAAATCTATGATTAAAGAAAGAACATTTAAATCTATGAGAATTTGTATTTAATAACCTCAAGAGCGATTACATTACGTTTGAATGATAAACCCTAATTTTCTCTCAATGATGATCGACACCAAATACAGTGAAGACTGACTCTATTTATACGATTACAAAAGATAAAGTCAATAAGACAGCTTATTACTAAGTGACACGTCACTTGTACGACTAACATAATTAGTTACACACAGAAAGTGTGACATGCCACGTCATCTGAAGCGCATACAGAATGGCAGTTGAAATCCAAAGGACTTTGGAGTCTCTAGGCGCTTCTGGATATGGTGAACTTCTGGGTTGCGTTCTGATGTTTGACACTTAGGCATTTCTGATTCATACTTCATAAAATACATTCTAACAATCTCCTCCTAAGTATGAAATTCAGAACTACAAGAAATTACAAAGACAGAAGTTCATTTCTATTAAGAAAATATTACAAAAAAAAACAAATTATTACAATATAGATTAGAAAGGTGCATCGGGTTGAAAAGTGATGAGTTTCTCTTCAATCCTTTCACCGTTGATTATTTCTTCTTTCTTTTTCCTTATGTTATCTTTCTGAAAGAGAGGCATAACTCTTGACGATGCTAATCACTGCAGCAGAGTATTTATGTATTTCACTAATTTTGAAGAAGCTTTTCCTTGTGGGTCTCCTTAATACAATGCCATCTTCTAGTTCTGTCAACAGTTCTCCAACGGAAATATTATCAAGATCCTCTCTATCTTCATTGGGTGCAGTGATGCTCATATTTGTTACTTTGTGGTGTAGACTCGTTTGATAGTCTACTTGTCTTCTATGCTCAGCCAATAATCCGAAAGAAGGAAACTTTGTTTTGAGCATCAGTCCTTTGATTCATTTTGTTCTTCATGGACCTTCCCAGAGGTATAAGATCAGAAGGATTGATAGATAAGAGATCATTATCACAGAAGTAGTACTTGTTTTTTTTAAAGGGTATCCATCACTTCATATATAGTGTACATAATCTCTGTATTCTCGAATCTGACATGCTTAATCCTAGAGGTTTCCTTGATTTGCAGAGTTGAGAAGGCCTCTTTCCTCATTTGCCTATGACTCATGAATCTGTTTTTGACTTCCTCGCTTACATGATAGTCATTGGTAAAGTTTGGAAGCATTAGAAAGACCTTTTGGTCTGTGATTGAGTACATGTGCCTGTGCTCAATTTCTAATGAAGTCGTACTTCATACTATTTTACTTTATCCTTTTCCACTTGTATCTGAGCCCTTCTTTTGATTGACGTTTCCCTCTTGATTCTTCCAATTTCTGCTTTAACTTTGTCGGCTTTGGCCTTAAGATTGACTCGATCAGGAGTGGGTTGTTCAGAAGTAGAGACAGAGGGAAGTTTTGAGTTTGGATTTTGATCAATAGGGAACTCTCTGGTTCTTGCGCAGGAAGGGATATATTCTGATTTAGTTCCTTGAGCTGGCTGTGGTTGTTGTTGTGGTTATGGTTGAGGTTTTGGTTGAGGTTGTGGTTGTGGTTGTGGAGGTTGAGATTGTGGTTGAGGTTGAGATGAACTTGCATTCTGAGGTTTACCTTCTGGCTTTCTTTTGTTTCCCAAATGATCGAGAATGAACTTAGCCATATCTAGATATTTGGGAAGTGGGCCAGAATTTACAGCCAGAGGTGTTGGTGTAAGAGGGGTTTGTTTGGATGATGGTGGTGGATCAGAAGGTGTAGAGGCAGAGGATTTATCTTTACTCTGAGCTTGAGTAGTTTCAGCACTATCGGTTTTATCCTTCTTTGCCATGCTTTCCCCCTTCTGAGAATCAGGGTACTAATCCTCAGATGTTTTTCTCTTCTTCTCTGCCTTTTTACACGCTCTAGCCTCTTTGGCCCTTTTCTTCGCCTCAAACTCTTCAGAGATAGAGCTAACTAATAGAGTTAGCTTGGAGACAGAAGCATCTAAGGTAGATACTTTCTGTGCTAACTCATTAGAGATAGAGTTGTTGTTCTTGAATACAAATTTGGTATTCATGGCGTTGAATTTATCCATCATTGCCTTTTGAAAAGATGTCAAGTCTGATTGTCGAATAAGGGTAGAACTTGTTGATGTAGAGACCATGGAGGGTACAACAACATTGATGAGCTTCTGTATGTCTACAACAAAGGATCCGTATTCAGAAACTGAAATGGTGACTTCTGGAGAGGGGATAGCGGCTGGAATATTGAAGATAACTTCTGAGTTAGCTTTAATTCCAGCGTGCAGCTTGTTGAAGTAATCAGAGGCAGAGTTCCTCTATGATTCAACATTGTCAGAAATAAGTTTCTTGAGATCTTCCAGAGCTTGATTCTGTTCTCTCTGAGTATTTTGGACACTGCAAATCAGAGAGTTTTGGGTTTAAAGGGATAGTTTTAGATCCTCCATAGATCTCTGATTTTGATCACCAAATGCCTTAAACGCTGCATTGGTTACAAATTCAGGAGAGATAACCGGTGCATCCCAACACATGGGGCCCCTTGTCTCTCGCGTTCAGAGAGGCCCTCACGCCTGTTTGAACGTTGTGCGAGGAAGGACTTCCATCCTGTCTTCGAGGGCTATTATGAATAGGCACCTCTTCGGATATTCTGACATTATTGACTTTTTCTTCAACATCAGAGGGTGGAGAGTCAATTAATGTGTGCTTACCTTGAAAAAGTCCGAAGACTCCGGTAAGTGGTGCAACCTCTGGCCTGAACCCCTCTGATAGGATTTCATAGGCATCTATACTAGTAGAAGGCATGGACGTGCCTTCTGTATTTCCTAAGATTGTGTTGGTCACAGAGACATCAACAAGTGTAGGAGGTGGCGAGTTCTGGGGCGATGGAACTCTTATATTTACATCATTATCCTTTTGAGAGGATGATAAAGATGATGTGGTTTCCCCAGCAGTGCTTGAGTCAGAGGCAAAAAGACCCTCTACTTGGTTAGTTTTAGGGTGGTTTGGACTAAGGTGTCCGATTTCAATGAGTGTAGATGTGTTGGCATCTACTTCAGCAAATGTGGTTGCTCTGGTTGGACTTGGTGAGGAACTCGCAAATGTGTCTCTATAGACATCTTCTTGGCTTTCTCTTAACAAACGCTCGGCATGGTTAGAAGCGCTCGGTTGTTCACTCGTATTATTTTCAGTCTCAAGCTCATTCGACCACTCACCATCTATTCTAGGCTCTAAATGCTCTGGGGTTGGTACCCTCTGTTCTGAGTGTACCATAGAGCTTCTATAAGAAGTAAGATAAGGAGCGGTTTGAGGAATAAGATCGAGCATGTACCTAGATAGTTCACGTTTGACAGTGTAGCCGGCGAGGTCGATGGTTGGTTTGTGGGAGTTCATGGTTGAAATTTTGCGTAGTGGTTTAATGATTGGGGCATTAAGTACAGCGATGGCTCGACGAGAGAATAGGGCAAGAAACCTAGGAAACATAAGTGCTGGAAGACCCTTACCATTTGTTTGATTCAGAATCTTTAAGTGAACTGCTGCACTTATTTCTTGGAATATGAGACTTGCAAAATCCAAGGGTCGGTTGAAGTACATACCATACATGATGGTGAGAATATTTCTGCTTGCCTGATCGAGAGACCCTATTTTGCAAGTGAGGCTTTTGTTGAGTATTGAAACTAGGACATTCCACATTGGAGGTAACTTTTTCCTCTTGAATTCAGAAAGCTTGGTGAGATGTTCGTTGTAGCCCAGAAAATTGATAAATGCTAACAACGCTTCTGTGGATGGATTTTGTTCAAGATCAGGATTGGGTACCATCTGGCCTTCGACTTCAATGAGAGGTTGGGGCAAATGAAAATATCTGGCAATCTTCTTCTTGGTTATGGGTATTTCAACAGCATTCTCAGTGTTTTCAGGATGGCTAAAACTGCAAGATAAAGTTTCATCGTTCTTGATATACAAAGTCTGCCATAATTCTTGAACATATACCTCCGGAACATTTGGATTGGTAAGCGTTAGGGCTCGGTTCAACTGATGGTGTTGTAATAACTTTATCATCACTCGATATTCTAACAGATACGTGTTGGAATCCTAAAGAACTTGAACGTTGTTGGGTTTGATGGCAATCGAATGACTGGAGCACTCTTTGCGGTTGAATCGATGAGCCTGTCTTCTTCGTCATGAACATTCATGTTTGCACTTGGGTTTGCCATTTGTGAGATTGGGGAAGTTTGAGAATCGAAAGTTGTAGGTTTGCAATCGAGTACAGTAAAAGCGAGGTTGATGACGGTGAAAATTGAAATTAGGGATTTACTCGAGTTTATATAGTAGGATTTGAAAATGCACTCGAGTAATTTTGAAGATTAAGGGTTTAATTGAGATTTAGGAAAGGGATTAGAATGGGAAAGGGTTAATTGGAAATTGGGGATGGGAAAACGGTTCCTGACTGCTGACGTATCCCTAAATAGCGTGCAAACATGCAAACCATGGATCTATGACACGTGGAGGTTCAATAACACGTGTATAGAGGGATGAGGGACGCGTGTTTTGTCAGCATATGGCACTGTTACGTTTCTCGTGGGTTTTTGATGAGAACCGGTTCTTCTTTCATTATTTTGAATATTCTCTCCAAAAATTAATAATAAAAATTACCAAATAATCAACATGAATTGTGGATTAAAAGATTAGTTTTGGAAATTAATTTTTATAAAAAGAATATTAAAAATATTTTGGTCTTTAAAAGAAAGCTTTGTATCCTATAAATATTAATTTTTGAAGAAATTTAATTAAATAAAAAAATTCTAAATAACCTTGACGGCAAGAGTTAATTTGGAAGTAATCTTATTAAGGAAAATATCAAGAGAAATGAAAATTTATAGAACAGCTAATCATGAGTTTGAAGAAAGAATTGTTAAAAAAAAATTGGTTTATTGAAAGCATTTTAGGACCAAATGAAATCTTTATGTCAAGTGAAAGTCTTTTCAGAAGAACTTTGATTGAATTTGAAAATTCTGAATAACCATGATGACAAGAGTTAGTTCAGAAGTACCATATTCGCAAAAATTTCTAAGAAAAAAAATCAGATGACAGCTAACAAGAGTTAGTCTCAAAATTTATTTTCCTTTGATTGAATCAGAAGTTTGTGGTTCTTGAGTTTGCATTGAAATGCCCCCCCTCGGTATTTGCGTATTTGGCTCCCCCTTAACTTCTGCAAATTATGCTTCCCTTTCTGTCTATACTTGGATCAAAAAATGAAAACAATTGTTCTTTTGAGAACATAGGTGTCTAGAGGCTTCTGAGTGCTTCTGAGTTGATTATCAGAAGTGACCAGAGGCTTCTGGGTGGTTCTGATTTGTTGTTAAACACAAATTTGACTAAGTATAAAGATATACTGAAAAAGTGATTTGGCTCAATCCTATGAAAGTCATAGAAACTAAGATAATTATACGTTTAGCATACCCACCTTGCTAATTAGGAAATTGAATCGCTTCTCATCCAAAGCTTTTGTAAAAATATCAGCAAGTTGGTAATCAGTGGAGACAAAATACATTTCAATAGTCCCTTTCTTCACACGATCCTTTATAAAATGATACCTTACATCAATGTGCTTGGTATTTGAGTGCTGAACTGGATTTCCAGTGATGGCTATAGCACTTTCTGAGTCATAGAGGATGGGAATTTTTTCGTACATCAGACCATAATCTCTGAGTTGAGTTTTTATCCAAATAACTAGTGAACAACAACTGGCAGCAGCAACATATTCAGCTTATGTTGTGGAAGTTGAAACACAATTTTGTTTTTTGGATGTCCAACTAATTAGCCTGTTTCCCAGAAGTTGACAGCTATCAGAGGTACTTTTTCTGTCCAACTTACATCGTGCATGATCAGAGTCAGTATATGCAATTAAATCAAAGCCAGAATGTTTTGGATACCATAACCCTAACGAGGGTGTTCCTTTTAGGTACCTAAATTTTTTATGACAGCAGCCAAATGAGATTCTTTTGGATTGGCTTGGAATCTCGTACAGAGGCAAGTGGCAAACACCGGGCCGTTCCTCATATGTTGGAGGCCTTGTGCAAAAAATAAATTGTTGTCTTAGATTTTTTTTAATTTTATATTATTTCTTAAATCACTTTTTACTGTATTTTAAGATTTTTTTAATAATAAATCGATCGATAACTCAACTATTAATTTGAACAAATTATAGTTTTAATGTTAGTTTTTTCTAACTTTTATAACCCCTCCTAAAAGGTATTTGAGTATTCAAAAAAAATATAAAATAAATCATTAATAGCAAACTAAACAACCAAAAAATGAGAGTATCTCTAACCACTATTATATAATTCTTCTAAAATAGAGAATCTAGATTTAAAATTTTTAAGAAAATTGCATTCAACTCTAGCAGCTATTTTATTTCAGTAATTTCAACATTAATTATATTGCTAAAATATATTCAAAATTTATCATCCGAGTGCACTTTAATTTTTTTTTTATGAAATCTATAATACATTGAGATGGAAAGAATTAAGATAATATATATCTCTCTACTAAAAATTAAGTTTTAAAGATGAGGTTGATGACTACAAATGAAGATGATAAAAAATCAAATGAGGTTGATGACTACAAATGAAGATGATAAAAAATCAAATGAGGTTGATGACTACAAATGAAGATGATAAAAAAATTAAAAAACAAAATAAGAAATAATAATTTTAAATTTTAAATTTTAAATTTGGAAAATAAATTAGATAAGTAACTTTCTAAAAATATTTATAATAAATTAAAGTAATTTAGTAAAAGTTAAAAAAAAGATAATTAAAAATATTTAAGTCGTCGATAAAAAATAAATCTAAAAACAAAGAAATTTTTAAAATTTTGTATATATAATGCATCCTAAAAATGTATGAAAAATATAATTTAAAAATAAAACAAACAATTACATGGGATCCAGGATTTGAACTCAGGCCATTAAGGAGGCAAACATTTAATACACGCCCCTTGCCATTGCGCTAGAAGAAACTATTGTTTACTTTTTGTACAAATTTATGTATATAGTATGTTTATTATAAATATAAATATCAAAAAAATATCTGGAGGCCTCCGACGATCGGAGGCCCTGTGCAGTAAAACAGCTTGGCACACCCTGAAGGACGGCCCTGGGCAAACATTATATCTGGTCTACTTGCTCTCAAATATAGAAGTGATCCTATCATACCTTTTTAGTTCGTAACATCAACAGATTTACCAGAGAGATCTGGATTTAGTTTTGTACTCGGAGAGATAGAAGTTTTCATTGTTGTCGAATTTTGAAGCTTGAATTTCTTTAACATATCAGAAACATACTTGGCTTGATTTATAAAAATGCCAGAGGTAGTCTGTTTGACTTGAAGTCCTAAGAAGAAAGTTAGTTCTCCCATTAAACTCATTTCAAATTCACTTTCCATTAACTTTAGAAACAAATCAACTTCTGCTTGATCAGTAGAACCAAATATGACGTCATCCACATAAATTTGAACCACAGTTAACGTACCTTTTCCTCTTTTGATGAATAGGGTTGTATCAATCTTAGCTTTTTCGTATGAATGCTTAATCAAATAATTTGACAATCGTTCATACGAACCTCTGGGAGCTTGCTTTAAGCCATACAGAGCTTTGTCCAGAAGATAGACGTGATCTGGATGTCTTGAATTTTCAAACCCAGGTGGTTGTTGGACATACACTTCTTCTTTCAAGTATCCATTCAAGAAAGCACATTTAACATCCATTTGGTATACCTTGAAGTCTTTGTATGCAGAGAAGGCCAGAAATAATCTTATTGCTTCAAGTCTTGCAACTGGAACAAAAGTTTCATCGTAGTCGATTCTTTCTTCTTGACAATATCCCTTGGCCACCAATCTTGCTTTGTTTTTAATCACAGTACCATATTCATCCTTTTTGTTTATGAATACCAACTTAGTACCAATGGCGATTTTGTCTTTAGGCAAAGGTACTAACTTCCATACTTTGTTCCTGTCAAATTGAAGCAGCTCTTCTTGCATAGCTTCCATCCAGCTTGGTTCTTGTAAAGGTTCATGAACCTTCTTTGGCTTCATTAGCAGTTGCAGATCTGGTTTAAACCCCTTTAGATGAATCTCTAATAACTAGATCTGGAGTGTGAGACTTTGTCCATCTTTTCATCCTTGTTTGAGGTATTTGCTGGGCTTGAACTTCTGTATCTTCTGCTATTGGAATGGGTTCTGGTTCTGGAATGGGTTCTAGTTCTATAGACACAACAAATGTCTACCCCTCAAATGAAGGCACAGAGGTTACCTCTGGACTGTCATTTGGTGATACGAGACCAGAAAGAGTTATCCCAGAAACTTGAAGGACATTAGGAATATTCAATGGTAGGTTATTGGGTATTCTCTCAGAAGGTATTTCTTCTCCCAGAAAATCATGAATCTCGGATTCTCTGGAACCTGAAAGATAATCAGAGCTAACAGTGTTAACTTTAAGTTCTGAATTAGAATATTCAGAAGTTAATTGAGTTTGATCATCAAAATCGATGTTTATGCTCTCCATTACAGTCTTGGTTCGTAAATAAAAAACCCTAAAAGCTTTTGAATTTAACTAATATCCCAAGAATTTGGCTTCATCAAATTTCTTGTCAAACTTGCCAAGTTTATCTCGATCATTCAGAATAAAACACCTGTAGCTAAAAATGTGGAAAAATTTAACTGAGGGTATTCTTTTGTTAATAAGCTCATAAGAGATTTTGAAATGCCTCTTATTATAATTGATCGATTCTGAGTGAAACATGCCGTGGTTACAGCTTCTGCCCAGAAGTTGGTGGGTAGCCCAGAAGTTGCAAGCATTGTTCTTGCCGCTTCAACTGATGTTCTGTTTCTTCTTTCCACAACACCATTTTATTGTGGAGTGCGTACAGCAGAGAAGTTTTGAGTAATGCCATTTCAACAAGGTATTCTTCAATTTTGAAATTTTTGAATTTAGTACCATTATCACTTCTGAGTTGTTGTATTTTCTATTGTAGAAGCACTTGTATTCTTGTCATCATATTTTTCAACACAATTGGAACTTCTGATTTTTGTCATATAAAAGCAAGCCATGTATACCTGGAAAATTCATCTATTAGTACAAAAATATACTTTTTTCCAGACACACTCTGAATTGCAATGGGACCACAGAGGTCACATGTAGCATTTGTTGAGGTCCTGTGCACGAATGATCACTTCTGGTTTTGTGAGATGACCTTTTTATTTTGCTCATCTCACAAGCAGGACAGAGAGGATCCTTCTGAAAATGTACCTCTGGGAGACCCTTGACAAGGTTTTGTTTTACAAGAAGTTCAAGATCTTCAAAGTTTAAGTGTGAAAGTTTATGATGCCAAAGTCATGCAACTTCACTCTTTTTAGAGAGAAGACAAAGAGTTTCCTTACCTTCCTTGGATGTGAAGTTCATCATATATAGATTACCTTTTCTATCAGCTTTCCATAATTCTTCACATGCCTTAGAGAATAGGTAACAATGTTTTTTTATCAAATACAACTAGCATCTTAGAATCAGAGAGTTGACTTACACTTAACAGGTTATGTTTTAATCCTGAAACATGAGCTAATTTGGATAAGGTAACATTACCTTCTTGAAGGATACCATAGCCTTTTATTTGACCCTTACCATCATCACCAAACGTTACTGCTCCACCAATTTTATCTTTGAATTTGGAGAGTAAGTTTTTCGTTCCAGTCATGTGCCTCGACCATCCCGAGTCAAGATACCAGATAGGCACATGCTGTTTCTACAATCAAAATCAGAGAGATTTAGGTACCCATCTCATAATGGGTCATTTAATGTTAGATTTTGGTTTCTGATTTATCTTTTTCTTATGAGCAGAATTATGCAAAGGTTTTCTAGAGATAGATGATTTACCTGTTTCTTTGAATTATTACTTATGTTTTTATTTTTAGCGTTGGAGGGCTTTTGTTCGTCAGAGAAATAACCAGAAGGCCTTGAAAAGAATTGTTTAAGTTTTAAAAATAGAAAGAAGTATTCAGAGTTCTGTAACATAAAAGAATTCCTTGAATTTTCATTACTAGAATTATAATTACAATTGTTCCTATTTCTATCTATTCTAGCATTAGTTGTTCTATTGAACTTCTTATCTAGTCTAGACTTATGCTTTTGAACATGTGAATTCTGCTGTGGAGGCTGCTTCTGATGAGACTTCTCTGGAACTTTGGGTTTTACTGAGAAAGAAGCATAAGAGTTAGCTTTCCATTTTCCTTTTTCAAAACAAGTAAACTTCTGTGACGGAGATTTCATAGGTTTGTGCTGAATATTTTTTTCCTTTTAAGATTTGCTTCTTTACGAGTTCAAGACAAGTTTTAGCTTGTAAACACATCCCAAGAAAATCTGGATGTACGGGAACCTCTTTTCTTTATTCTTTAGGAGGAACAGAGATTATCGGTAATCCACTTGAAAGTTTTGCAATACTTGATCCAGCAGCTCTAATTTCCAAAGGTTCATTTGTGGATAAAATTGGAGCATTTTTATCCTTTATAACTTCAGGAACCTTTTTATGATTAGGAGGTTAAAGATTTTCAAGACCTGAGATATACTTTGATTATCATTTTCCCAGAGATAAGTAACAAACTCATCGTTGTCTTCAACTCCACAAAGATTTAAATCCACAAAAGTACAAGGAAGAATTTCTGGATGGTTTTCAGAGGTTTGTTGTTCCAGATTTGTAGTATTTGATTTAAAACATTCATCCAGAATTGTGAGAATGTCTTTCTAGAACGTGAGTCTAAGCTCTTCTTCTGCTTGTATGGGTATGAACTCATCAGCCTCTTTATTTAAAGTTGTAATAGTGAATGAACCAAAATTAAAAACGCTTTTCTTCTTTTGAAAGAGCTTAAGATCAATTTGATATGCTTTTTCTGAAGAGTGTTTAATGTTTTTGTACTTTAGTTTTCTAACTTGATGTCCATTCTCATACTTTGATTTTTTAAAAACATATTGTTCATATAAGATGGGAAATCTAGGTTTCTGTTCTTTCCCCATACAGAACACTGAATCAAGAGAAGATCTCTTTTTACACGTGTATGGATCCAGATCCTCGAGACCAAGGTCTGTTTTCCCTACTTGTGTATTTATCTTTTCATGCACCTTCTGAGCATCGAGATATTTTTTAATTTGTAGCTCTTTGTTTTGAAGTTCAATGTGCATAAATTCTCTTTCCTTTTGAAAATATTTTTTAAGTGCTACAGAGTTTAATCTGTCACTTTCTTTAGCACTTAACTCCTTATCTTCAGTTTTTGTTTTCTTCTGTGAGTTTGACTTCTATTGGATTTAGGCATTTCAGAATCTTTTCATATTCAACAGAGAGTTCATTTTTCTCACTGATTAAAATTTTCATCTCTCTTTTGAAAAATTCTCTTTCCTTCTGAACGATTGAAAAAGTTTGTTCAAGATTCTTTCTTAATTTATTTTCTACAAACATCTTTTGCTTTAGATTTTCAAAATCGGTTGTTAGAACCATTATGGTATTTTCAAGTTCAGAGGATTCAGATAGGATACAAACCGGAGTTTCAGAAGGCTGATCTTCTGAGTCATCTGCCATAGCCATTGCACAAAACATGGTTTCATCTCCACGTGACTGGTCATCCAGCCAATTCTCTCTTTCAGCATAGTAAGCTCTTTCGACTGTGTTGTACTTGTATTTGTTCTTGTAATACAGTTTGTCTTTTACAAGAACGCTTTTACAGTCCTTAGAATAATGACCCGGCTTTCCACACCTATAGCAAACATCTTTCTTCTTGTTTAGCTCTTCTTCCTTCTTCTCAGCTTCTGATTTCTCCTTTTGTACTTCCTGCCTTGGAACATAAGGTTGATTAGGGCGATCACTTCTGTTGTCAAATCTTCTATTCCCTTTGAATGAATGATTACCAAACTTTTTGGTGAATTGTTTGGTAATGAGAGCTAAAGATTCAGCAAAAGAATTAATCTCATCATCTTCAGAATCAGAATCTTCTGGATTGGTCTCAGATATGAGTGCCTTTGTTACACTTTTGAAAGTATGAACCACAAGATGAAGAATATGACGTGGCACATACATCGAGCATGTCTACCTTTTTCAACTGACTAGTTTGTTACACGCTCCCATCTCTCACTCGTGTCAGTTTGTAATAGGTTAAGATGTTGACTTTTACTTTATTCTATTTGTATAAATAGATCCTTTCTCTATTGTAAAAGTTGTCAATTAAATTGTTATATTGAAGAACTTACTGTGCGTCATTCCATGTATCTATAATCATCATTCAGGTTATAATACATAGTTAATCTGTTCCTCAATCTTTGATCGATTCTTATTATTGTTGATTAATCGATATAAATTGCTTCCGCTTATACTCTGTTTTATGAATCAATCGATTAATCTGTGAAGAAGAGAATCTGGAACCAACAATTGGTATCAGAGCCTGATAATCAATATATTGATTATTAGATCTCAATTTGGAAATTTCTCTCTTCATTCATTCAGTAATCTCCTGTTTTAACTAGTGTTCATAATTCCACCCTGTTCTACGAAGATTTATAGCAATTCTGTCTAAAACAGTGGTAATTGTAGTTAAAATTTTGAAGAATTAGTAAAATTTTGTTGTTCAAATCAATTGAAATTTACTTGTTCTAGATTTCAACTCAAATCTGTCATTACATACTTCTGGATCTTAAAAAAAAATGGCAAATTCAAATTTGAATGCTGCTTATACCTTTGGTTCTCTGACCAAACCTCCAACTCTTATTCGTGGTGAATATCCACAATGGAAGATTCGAATGATAAATTTCTATGAAGGATTGGACATTGAACTTTATCCTATTGTTCAAAATGGTCCCTTCGTACCAATGACTACAGTTCCAAGAGTTCCTGCTACTACCAATACTGCTGAAATACCTGCCCGAAAAGTTCCAAAGCTAAGGGAAAATTGGAATGATGAGGAAAAGGCCAAAGTTGAACTTGCTAAAAAGGCAAAACTCTTCTTACCATGGCTATTCCGAATGAGATTTTTCAATCTCTGGATTCCTGTGATACTGCTAAGGAATTATGGGATCAGTTAGAAAATCTTCTGGAAGGTGGTGCTAAAATGAAGAAAAATCGAAGAGCTCAAGCTCTGAACGAATACAACAGCTTCTAGGCCATTACGGATGAATCTCTGGAACAGACTTTTCATAAATTTAATAATCTGATAAATCTATGCAAACGATGTGATATTGTTCGATCAAAGGAAGACAATAATGTCTTATTCTTAAAGAGATTAAATCCAGAATGGTCAAATCTATCCATGTCATTACAAGCTAATCAAGATCTTGAGCAATGGTCTCTACACGATGTATTTGGAACTCTTCAAGCTCATGAAAAGGAGGTTGTGCAAAAGAAAACAACTATAGGTGGACCTCTGGCCTTGATTTCTGAAACAAAGGGAGCTACCAGAAGAAAAAGTGAAGATAGAAGAGTGAAAAACAAGGCATTCATGTCAGAAACTGTTCCAGAAGAAGATTCTGATTCTGATGATGAAATAAAGGCATTTTCTGATTCCTTGGCTCTTATTACTAAACAGTTTACAAACCGTTTTGGAAATAGGGCATTTCAAGGAAATAGAAGGTCTGATCGCTCTAACTATACTCCTAAACAAGAGGTTCAAAGACCTGAGAAGACTGAGGCAGAAAAGAAGGAAGAGGAAATGAAGAAAAAGAAAGATGTATGTTACAGATGTGGCAAACCGGGTCATTAATCGAAGGATTGCAGAGGGGCTTTGGATAAAGACAAAACATATTACAAAAATAAATACAAGTATAATTTACTGAAAGAGCCCACTATGCTGAGAAAGAAAACTGGATCGGAGATGAGTCCAGCGGTGATGAGGCCATGTTCTATGGAATGGCAAGTACAAATGAATCAGAAGAACAGCCTTCTGAATCACCGGTTAGTAATCTTTCTGAATCTTCTGAACTTGAGAATACAATTGTGCTTTTATCAAACAATTTTGAAGAACTTAAGCAAAAGCTTACAATTGAAAAGAAGTTACGAAAAAATGTTGAGAAAACTTTTTCCACAACACAAAGGGAAAGAGATATTTACAAAAGAGAGATGGATATCTTAACAGAAGAAAAACTGGAACTTGACATGGAAAAAGAAAAAATTTCTAAAACACCTTGAAAGACACAGAAGTTTCGGTAAAAAAGGAGCACTTGAGTTATAAGAAACTTCTGGAAGAAAAGGATAAGGAAATTCAAGTTAAGGAAAGTGACAGATTAAATTTTGTAGCACTTAAAAACTATTTTCAAAAATAAAGAGAATTTCTGTACATTGAACTTCAAAACAAAACGTACCAGATCAAAACATATATGTATGCTCAAAAAGTTCATGAGAAAATAAGTACACAAGTAGGAAGATCTGGAATCGGCTTTGAAGATTTAGATCCCTATACGTGTGAAAAGAAGTCTGGTTTAAACTCTGTTTTTTGTATAGGACAACAACAGAAGCCTGTGTTTCCAATTATTTTTGAACAATCATGTTTTAAACGATCTAAAACTGAAAATGGTCATCATCAATGGAAACTCAAGTTTAAAAACATTACATATTCTTCTGAAAAGACCAATATTAATCTAAATCAAATTTAGAAGAAGGATGATATTTTCAAGTTTGGTTCAAGTGTTCTTACAAAATTGAATCCAGAGGCTGATGCGTTTATTTCTATTCAAGCAGAGGAGGAATTAAAACTTAGTTTTGAAAAATATCTTCTCTTGACTCTGGATAATTGTTTTAAACTTGAGAATGACAAACAAAAGTTAGAAAATAATCCAGAGATATTTCCTTGTTCATTTATTGATTTAAATCTTTCTGAAACTCAAGAGGATTTAGAAGAAATCACATATCCATGGGAAAATGATGATCAAAATGAGGATTTCTTTGAGAATTCAAACACATATCTATCTCATCTTGAACATCAATCTCCTATTTATGCTAAAACTCCAGAGATCATAAAAAACAAAGACGCTCCTTTTCTCTTTACAAATGAATCTCTGGAGATAAGAGCTTCTGGAATGGATGCAAAAAAAAATTCAAGTGAAATTCCGATTTTCTCTGTTCCCTCTGAACAACGAAAACCTGTTTTATACATCCAGATTTTATAGGAATGTGTCTGAAAGCTAAATCTTGTCTTGATCTTGAAAAGGAAGAAAAACTTAAAAAGAAAATTCCTATCCAACTTCCTAACTCTTATCCTCCAAAACTTTCTTATGTTCAGAAAGGTAAATAGAAATCTAATCTATTTGTTCCTGTTTCAGTAAATACAAAAGCTTCTGAGAAGGTAAATCCGAGGAAATCTCCGCTGAAGAATACTTCAGATTCTAAACATATGTCTAGTCTAGATAGGAAGTTCTGTAGAACAACTGATACTAGAAACGACAGATCTAAGAATAATTGTAATTATCATTGTCGCAATGAAAATTCAATAAAATCTTCTATGTTTTAGAATTCTGAATGTTTTTCTCTATTCTTAAAATTACAGAAATATTTCTCACAAACTTCAAATTCTTTCACTGCAAACCATTCGTACTTCAATAAAAATAAAACAAAGCAAAATAGAAAAACAAAAAATCCAAAGAATACGTCTTTACCTTCTATCAAATCAAATCAAAAGAAAAAGGCCGATAAGACAAAAACTAACTTTAAAGGACCCATAATGGTATGGGTACCTAAGAAACTTTGATCTTGATTGCAGAAACAGCGTGTGCATATCTGGTATCTTGACTCTGGATGCTCGAGGCACATGACTGGTTCACGAAACTTACTCTCCCAATTTAAAGACAAAAGTGGTGGAGCTGTAACGTTTGGTGATAATGGTAAGGGTCAAATTAAGGGCTATGGTACTTTACAGGAAGGTAACATTACCTTATCTAAAGTAGCTCATGTTTCTGGTTTGAAACATAACCTCCTAAGTGTAAGTCAACTATGTGATTCTAAGATACTTGTCGTCTTTGATGAAAAACATTGTTACTTATTTTCTAAGGCAGGTGAGGAACTTTGGAGAGCAGACAGAAAAGGTAATCTATACATGATGAATTTTACCTCCAAGGATGGTAAGGAAACCATATGTCTTATTTCCAAAAAAAGTGAAGTTGCATGGCTCTGGCATCATAAAATGTCTCACTTAAACTTTGATAATCTTGACATGCTTGTAAAACATAATTTGGTATCTGGACTTCCAGAAGTTCATTTTCAAAAAGATCACCTCTGTCCTGCATGTGAAATGGGAAAGATAAAACGAGCATCTCATAAAACAAAAAGTGATCACTCTTGCATAAGACCTCTGCAATTACTACACGTCGATCTCTGTGGTCCAATTGCAATTCAAAGTCTTTCTGGTAAAAAGTATATTCTGGTACTTATCAAATAATTTTCCAGGTATATTTGGCTTGCTTTTGTTCGACAAAAGTCAGAAGTTCCTATTATACTTCAAAATATGATGACTAGAATCCAAGTTCTTTTACACCAAAAGATTCAACAGCTGAGAAGCGATAATGGTACTGAATTCAAGAATGCCAAACTTGAAGCATACTTTGTTGCAAATGGAATTTCTCAAAACTTCTCTGCTGTACGCACTCCACAACAGAATGGTGTCGTTGAACGTCGCAACAAAACCTTGGTCGAAGCAGCCAGAACAATGCTTGCAGCTTCTGGACTCCCAATTCACTTCTGGGCGGAAGCTGTAGCACTGCTTGTTTCATTCAGAATCGTTCCATAATTGTCAAGAGGCATCTCAAAACCTCTTATGAGCTTATTAACAAAAGAAAACCATCTGTCAAATTCTTTCATATTTTTGGTTGCAGGTGTTTTATCTTAAATGACAGAGACAAACTTGGCAAGTTTGATCCTAAAGCAGATGAAGCAAAATTCTTAGGCTATTCTTTAAATTCCAGAGCCTTTCGTGTTTTTAATCTCACAACTAAAACCGTTATGGAGAGCATTAACGTTGATTTTGATGATCAAACTCAACTCACCTCTGAATATTCTACTTCAGAACTCAAACTTAATACTGTTACTTCTGACTTTCTTTCAGGATCCAGAGAATCCGAGATTGATGCCCTTTTTCAAGACTTTCTGGGCGAAGAAGTAATGTCAGAACCTGCTGTAACTAATCCTTCTTTCAGCATACCTGCAGTTCTTCATGCCTCTGGCATAACTTTATCTGGTCCTACCTCTTCTGAACCTAGCTCTTCAATTCCTTCTGTTCCTATTTCATCTGATTGTCCAGAAGATTCTTCTGTTCCATCATCTGAGGGTGTCAAAACACGATCCGCCACAGCAAATGAAGCTTTCTATGTTAACTTTCTAAGTCTAATTGAACCCAAGAAAGTTCATGAAGCCTTAGCCGGACCTAGTTGGGTAGAAGCAATGCAGGAAGAGTTACTTCAATTTGAGCGTAACAAAGTTTGGAACTTAGTACCATTACCAAAAGGCAAAGTTGCCATTGGTACTAAGTGGGTTTTCAGAAATAAAAAAGACGAGGACGGAATTGTGATCAGAAACAAGGCTAGTCTGGTGGCAAAAGGATATTGTCAAGAAGAAGGTATTGATTATGATGAAACATTTGCTCCTGTTGCGAGACTGGAGGCGATAAGACTTTTTCTGGCATTCTCCGCTTACAAAAAACTTTAAAGTCTATCAAATGGACGTTAAATGTGCATTTCTAAATGGAAATCTCAAAGAGGAAGTGTATGTTGAACAACCAGCTGGCTTTAAAGATTCAAGACATCCGGAATATGTTTTTCTTCTTGACAAAGGTCTGTATGGCTTAAAGCAAGCACCCAGAGCCTGGTATGAACGTTTATCCAAATTTCTGATCAGCAAAGGATATGAGAAAGGTAAAATTGATACCACACTTTTCATCAAAAGAGGCAAAGGTATGTTAACTACTGTTCAAATTTATGTGGACGACATAATTTTTGGCTCTACTCATCAAACAAAAGTTGATTTGTTTTCTAAGTTGATGGAAACTGAATTTGAAATGAGTATGATGGGAGAATTAATTTTCTTTCTTGGACTTCAGGTTAAACAAAGTACCTCTGGTATTTTTATTAATCAAGCAAAATATGTCTCTGACATGTTAAAGAAATTCCATTTTCAGAACTCATCAACTATGAAAACACCTATCTCTCCTAGCATGAAACTAGGTCCTGATCCCTCTGGAAAACCTGTCGATATCACAGGATACAGAGGTATGATAGGTTCTCTTCTATATTTGACAGCAAGTAGGCCTAATATTATGTTTGCCACTCGTCTTTGTGCTCGTTATCAAGCTAATCCTAAAGAATCTCATTTGGCTGTTGTCAAAAGAATTTTTAGATACTTAAAGGGAACTTCTTCATTGGGTCTCTGGTACCCTAAAAATTCTGTGACAACTGTCAAAATTCGAGCTTTCAGGTTAACTTCTATTAAGTTTATTAGTATTTATATAGTTTAATTATAAGAATAGGAGTTAGTTGGTTTAGAATGGCCGAAAAATCCCTAGCATTTCCGGTAGTCGCTTAAAATATCCGGTTCCGACCCGTAACTGTCTGAAATGTCCAATACAGTGCCAAATGCTCTAATTTATACCCAATTTATATAAAATATATAGTTTTAGTATTTTTATTAGAAACTAACCAAAATGGGCTAACAAAGTTGAGAAAAAGGCCAAAATTGAGAAATTGTACTTCAAATCTCACATTTTTGGGCTTAAAATAGAGTTTTAAAGGAAAATTTTTGGGTGGGGCCCATCACCATGGCCGCCCCCCTCCCTCTAATCCACATATAAAACTTATTTTTTTTGTATTTCCCCTCATTTGCATCATTCAAAATTCAAATCTCTCTCTCTATCTCTCTAGAACTAAATAGCCATAAACACTTCTCTCTTCTTCCTCTCTTTCTCTCCAAAAACTCCAGCCATTTCTTTCATCAAAAACTCATCTTAGTGCAAGAACATTGAAGATATTCAACACACAATCATCCAAGTAAGTACAAAACTTCATGTTCTTCATTTTCTTGCAAATTTTGGGTGAAAAACCCACTTTTCTTGCATTTCTAAGTTACTTTCTTCTAATATCCAAAAATTCTGAGTTTGTGGAGATATTTTACACCAAAACATGTAAAATGTTTATAAAATGGTGATAATCTATGATCTACACAAATAAAACTCAAGAAAATAGAGGAAAAATCATGATTTTAGGTGTTCTTGAACAAAAATGGTGATTTTGGTTCTGGCAGATTCATGCATGTGTGTAAATCGTCAATTTATTACAATTTTTATGTTCAAATATCATGAATATTCTTTCTACAAGTTTATTTAGTGAGTTGGGGTTCTAATCCAAGTGGTCTCACTCAAAAACATTGAGTTTTGACCCCCCAAATGCTCATAACAAGATGCATGTGCATCTGGAAGTTCAACAGTAGGTAAACCCTACTTTGAACGACCATAACTCTTTGAATATTCTTCCAAATCACTTGATTCTTCTTCTGGAAGTTAATTTAATGTGTTACCTTTCATATGCCACTGATTTCATTCAAAAATATGGTGATTTGAGGTTCCAACTAATTGAAACAAAATGATTGTGCAAACTTTCAACCAATTTAGGTGTGCAATCTGTGAAACCACCAACAGCTAAACTCTACTTTGTGTGTTAGTATCTCCTTTGTTATTTGTCTTTAATGCATGATTCTTCTTCTAAAACTTTATTTTATGAGTTAGGATTCATATGAATCTATTTTCATACAAAAATATGAAGTTTTGAGGCACTAACCAATTTATTAAAGTTAAGTGTGCAATCTGTCAGCTAATGACAGAATTGTGCATGCAACTTTGTAGTGTCATATCTCCTTCATAACTTCTTCAAAATCAGTGATTCTTATCTCAAAAGTTTCCTTTATGAGTTATGATTCCAATCCAACTGGAAATTCTAGAAAAAACTGAGTATAACTCCTCAAGTGAGTGATTTACTAACATTGTGTAATCTGTTTTACCGGTTGTGACAAAATGTTTTGCATGAATTATTTGAACCACTTGTACATGTCCAAAAGGCATGAAATTTGGTCACAAAGACCATAACTCAGTACTTTATCTTATATAAAAAGATAGGAAACTAGGTAATATTGGAAGCCCTTGAAAACTGATCATTTTTAGGACAATTAGTTTCTGTCCAGGAGAGAAATTCTGGACTTAATTTATTTTTATAAATGTTGATCATGTGATGGATAATAAGATTACTTTCGGTATAAATTACGATATTAACGAGCATATGGGCATTTTGTATAATTGGACATATATAGACACATATGGGCTTAAGATTTATTCACCTCTATAATTAGTATTAGACCTATAAGTGACGGTTTTGAGTATTACTCTTTGATAGGGAAGCGTTAGGTCGTCGTGTGGGGATCAGATTGTGTTTATTTGTGTCGCGGAGCTTTTCTATAAGGTGAGTATTCACAGCCCCTCTTTCAAAGTATTTTCTACGATTTGGGGTGAAAAGCATGATTTAATATGTTATATGAGCTATTTTCATTATGATTATGAAGTTTTGTTAAATTTGATGTTGTGGGCACTAAGGCATGTACACTAATAGTTATATTGAGTAAAATGTAACATAAAAGTTTGTACACTACTATTAACTCAAGTGAGGAGCCGAGGGTATTTGTGGATAGCGCTATTTGTACGGACAATCCCACCTAAAAACTACAAGTAGGGGTGCACTGTACTTAAAAAGGGGAGAAACGAAGGTTCTACATATGTGGGATATTAGTCCCACCGCTAAGGTAGAATTAACAATAAATTTTATTTTGTGGTCGAAAGGTTTAGGGGTGGCTCTTTATATACTAAAAATTAGAGTACGTAATGCCTTGACGTTTTAAGATATTAATAAGTGCCAAAGATTTATTTTGCTCATATTCACTTACACAAATGGATGTTTGAAATATTGAAAACCTGTGAAATCACCAACTCTTTGTAGTTGACCTTGTTTTTATCACGCTTTTCAGGGGTAAGAAAAGATTAACCGAATCTTTCGATTATGTGGGCGCATCGACATCAATCATCTTGTTTATTTGAAACTGTTTAGTTGAAACACTTGGTTTACTTTATTTTGTTAGAACTTTTAGTTGATGCGATGTAAAATTTTAAACTTAGACTGTTATGTATTTGAATGGATGGTTGGTGTTGTTTTTATCCTATTGTTATGAAATCTTGCGCTATCATGCCTCGTATTTCCGCTTTAGCGGGGTGTGACAGATTCTGGGTTTGATTTAATGGCTTATACAGATTCTAATCATGCAGGATGTAAGTTGGACTGAAAAAACACCTCTGGTAGCTGTCAACTTCTGGGTAATCGACTTATCAGCTGGACATCCAAGAAACAAAATTGTGTTTCAACATCTACTGCAGAAGCTGAGTATGTTGCTGCTGCTAGCTGTTGTTCCCAAGTTATTTGGATGAAAACCCAACTCAGAGACTACGGTCTGATCTATGATTAGATTCCCATACTCTGTGATTCTGAAAGCGCAATTGCCATTACGGAAAACCCAATTCAGCACTCAAAAACGAAGCATATTGATGTCCGGTATCACTTTATCAAAGATCATGTAGAAAAGGGTACCATAGAAATGTATTTTGTCTCTACTGATTACCAACTGGCTGATATTTTTACAAAAGCTCTGGATGAGAAGCGTTTTAATTTTTTAATCAGTAAGTTGGGAATGCTAACCATGTAAATTTTATTCTTAGAAGTTATCAGAGATCTCTGATCGTCTTCTGGACTTCATCCAGAAGCACTCAGAGACCTCTGATCGCCTTTGGTATAAGTTTTACTTTGTTGCGTTTTATTCCTTTTCATCCAAGTTATATCAGAAAGGCGCCAATTCCTGAAGCGAAGGGGGAGCTTATCATTCAAAGGGGAGTTTATCATTCAAGGGGGAGCTTATTATTCAACGGGAATTTATCATTCAGAGGGAAGTTTATTACTTAAGCAGTTCAAAGTCTAACACTAGGTTAGCTGTCTTATGAATTTTTCCATCCACCTGAGTTGCTTCTGAATCTTCTTATTCTGTGTTTCTCTTGCCGTCAAGGTCTCTCAGAATGCCTATGATTCATTTTAAACTTATCCTAGATGGTGATTCAAAATTGACATGTTTTCCAAAATATTTTTTCTATGAATCAAAATATTCCAAAAATGCATTTTATTGAATATCTACATTTTATTAACTCTTGCCGTCAAGGTTAATTAAAATTTCTATATTCAATTTTAATTTTTCTTATTATTTTATTTTCATGAAAAATAAAACTTTCATTTGGTTCAATTTTTTTTTTCACCAAATGACTGATTTTAAATCTAAATAAACAGATTTGTATATTTCAATTTGTTCTTTAATTAATTTTCTTTAATTACTCAACAAATTGTTTTATATTTTCTTTTTATTTACTTTTGGGATAATCAACCGATTTTAGGCCGATAAGCCTTCAGTTTTCTTTTAAACAAACGTGTCTTACTCATCACTCCTACTTTCCACGTGTCATTCATTGTGTGACTGCATGTATCCACGCCTGCGTGCTTACATCATCTTTCCTGAACCATTTTCTTCTACTCCCAATACATAAACCTCTTCCAATTCCAAATCGGTCTCATATAAAATCCCCAATTTTCAAATACCCATCTTCTCCCTCTCCACTGTTACTGCTCATACTCTCTTACTCACGAACTTGCTTGCAATTCTCACCAACTCTCATCAATGGCTTCTCATCTTGCAAATCCAGCTCTTAACGATGACGAAGGACGTCTCGTCGATTCCACTGCCGATAGTGCTCCGTTCGTCAAGCTGCCATTGAAAGCAAACAATGTGCAGGTTCTTCTTGATCCTAATACCTACCAGTCCGAATTCAGAATCATGGTTGAATTTCTCCAACAACATGAACTTAACCGAGCCCTAACTCTGACAAACCCAAATGTTCCTGAAATTTACGTTCAAGAAGTGTGGCAATCGATGTATATTCATGATGACGAGACTTTGCATGGAAATTTCAGTCACCCTACTGCTGTGGAAATTCCCATTACCAAGAAGAAATTAGCCAGGTATTTTCATTTATCCCCTACACAGATACTAATTGATGGTGAATTTGTGCCAAATCCAGCCCTAGAATCGAACCCATCTGCTGAAGCATTGTTATCCTTCATCCTCTTTCTTGGTTACAATGAACCCCTAAGCAAACTATCTGAATTCAAGAGAAAACAGTTACCCCCAATGTGGAATCTCCTCGTTTCTATCCTGAAAAAGAGTCTCACTTGTAAAATTGGGTCTCTCGATCAAGCAAGCAGGAACATTCTGACCATCATATATGGCATGTTTTTTAATCGCCCGTTGGAATACGCAACCTTCTTTTTCAAGAGATTAAAGCTGCTGTGCACACTAAGGTAACCCATCAAACCCAAGGAAAATCTCTTCCAGCTTTAATGTTTCCAAGATTTATATCCCTGGTTACCTATCCTGCAATTGGTGCACTCAAGGCTCCATTAGTTCAACCATTTTGCAAAATTTCTTCTATGAGCACTCATCGTCCAACCATCGACCGCAACGGCTATCCCTCTCCCAGAGAGCTTTCAAGGTACATGCTAAACCTAATTCCATCTAGCTCTTCTTATCTTCAATCTTATAGGAGCTCTATGATTTTCTCAGAACAGAGAATTTCTACCCCAGAGCACTTAGAGCCAGTTCTAGAAAGTGAGGGGTCAAGTGAGAATGAGGCTGAAAATAATTTGAGTGATCATCCGAGTGGTTCTACCCATGTTGACCTCTTGTTAAAAGAAGGTACTGAAGATGTCCATCGTGACACAATTGAGCGAATCTCACCTACATCCCAAAGGGTAACTTCATTAACTGAGGTAGATGTCATCCCATCTACTTTTATTGACCAAGGACAACCCAGTCCAAACCACCCAGAAACCATCCGATCAGAGGATACTTCTTCTTCCTCTGCATCAAGCACAACCGGGGAAACCTCTTCTTCATTCTCTCAACAGAATGATGATGAACATATAAGCGTTCATTTGCCCCAGAACTCGCCACTTTCCCCATACAATGTTGATGTCTCTGTGACCAACAAAGATTTAGGAATCTCAGAAGATAAGTCCATATCTTCTGATAGTTTAGAGGCTCATGAAATCCCATCAGAGCGGTTACAGCCACAGGATGCACCACTTACAGGAGTGTTTACACTTCATCAAGGTAAGCACATTGTCTTCAACACCTCATCCTCTGATAATGAGGATTCTGTTGAGACAATCAAAACAACCGAAGAGGTGCCCGTTAATAACAGCCCTCGAAGACAGGTTGGAAGTCCCTCCACACTTAATGTCAAAACATGTGTGAATGAGGGTCTCTCTGCACGCGAGAGTAAAGGGGCTCCATGTGTTGGAGATACACCGGTTACCCATTCTGAATATGTAACCAATGCAGTGTTGCAGGCATTTAGTGATAAAATTCAGAGATCTGTGGAGGATCTAAAACTTTCTCTGGACTCTCAAAATGCCATTCTTCTGGCTATTCAGAACGAACAAAAACAGCAGTCACAAACTCTGGAAGCCCTTAGAGAACTCATTTCTACAACTGCTACAACCCACCAGAGCCAAGCTTCTGATCATTACTCTTCTCTGCATAAAGGAATCCAGGCTAATTCTGAGGCTATTTTCTGCATCCCTGAGGCAATTCCAACTCCAGAAGTCGCAATCTCAGTTGATGAATGTAGTTCCTTAGTGGCTGATCTTCACAAAATTATCAAGGCTATTCATCCCTCTGCAGACACTTCTGAGTCTTCTCTGGTAAAGAAATCTGACATGGCTGACTTCCAGAAGGCCATGCTTGAACGCATTAATTCTCTTTCCTCCAAGTATGTCTCCAAAACAACTGCATGCACTTCAAATGTGGATTTAAAGCTATCATCTATGGAAACCTCTCTGTCTCAGCTTACGGGTCTGGTAAGTTCTCTTTCTGATTCTTTTAATGAAAATAAAAAAGCCAAGGAGGAGCGTGCCTGCAGAAAAGCAGAACTTAAACGCAAAAGGTCTGAGGATCAGGACCCTGATTCTCAGAAGGGGGAGAAAGCTCCAGCATCCAAGAAAGTCAAACCCAATACCAATACTGAAAGCTCAAATCCAATGCCATCTCCATCTACTTCTGACAAACACCAATCATCCTCCAAGCAGCAAACTCGTGCTCAAACTTCACACACATAAACCCCTCTGACTCCAACTCCATTAGCCACTCACTTTGGTCCTCTTCAAAAAGATCCAGAAATAGCTAAATTCATTCTTGAGGTAGTCGGCAACACAAGACAAACACCATACTCCTCATCAACTCAAGCTGAAGCATCAAAGGCTAAAGTAGAAGCCTTAAATAAAAGAAGAGAAGAAGAGCGAATAGAGGCTGAAATCAGAGCAAAAGCCTTAAATAAAAGAAGAGAAGAAGAGCGAATAGGGGATGAAATCAGAGCAAAAGCTGAAGCAGAAAAAGCCACTGCAGAAGCAGCAGGAGTACAAGAAGAAAGAGAGAAAGAAAATGAAGCCAGAGAAAAGTAAAAACAAGAAAAGGCACAGAGAAGGGTTATTCGTGAAGAAGCAGCTCAGAGAATGGGAAATCTTGATCTTCCAAAGCTCGAGATTATCAGAAACAGCATGTATGCTCCAAATGATCAAAAGATTTATTTCATGCTGCCCAACTTCTCTAATGCCTAGAACGTGAGTGATGCTGTGAAAGACAAGTTTATGGCACACAGACAAGCAAGAAAGGATGTATACACCTATGTACCTATCAAACGTATCTCTGCCATTAAGCACTCACAATTTGAAGATACAGAGATCTGGTACACTATATATGAAGTAGTAAGAGATGATAATCAAACCAGGTACTTCTGTGATAAGATTTATTATTTGTTCATCCTTCTAATCTCCTGTTTCTGGAAAACTTCATTAAAAGCCCAAATGGCCAGAGGTATTGATAGCCAAGACAAAGTTGCCTATTCAAGAATCATTGAATGCATTAAGTCTTTGTTAAGATACAAGAGACAAGTCGACTTTCAGATAGGACTAAACTTCAATGTTGATCATCTTGCCATCTCTGCACCAAATGAGGAATTAGAGAACATAACTTCGTTCAGAGTTGGTAAGTTCTTACTACAGCCAGAAGAAGGGGTCATCTTTAGAAGACCAAACAGAAGAAGTTTTTTCAAAATTAAGGATGCACATCGATATTCCTCAGAAGTTGTATACATTGCAAAATGTTACATATCCACGAGTGCAAATGAACACAATCCAGAAGTACTTGAAAAGACAATCAAACGACTTGACAGCCTATTATCAATCAGAGAGGTTATCAACAAACTTGCAAAGATTGTATCTGAGGTCGCTTCTTTCTGAACAGACTTCACTCTTCTGGTTGCATACTTAGGGGGGGATTGTCACACTTTTGAAAGTATGAACCACAAGATGAAGAATATGACGTGGCACATACATCGAGCATGTCTACCTTTTGCAACTGACTAGTTTGTTACACGCTCCCATCTCTCACACGTGTCAGTTTGTAATAGGTTAAGATTTTGACTTTTACTTTATTCTATTTGTATAAATAGATCCTTTCTCTACTGTAAAAGTTGTCGATTAAATCGTTATATTGAAGAACTTACTGTGCGTCATTCCATGTATCTGTAATCATCATTCAGGTTATAATACATAGTTAATCTGTTCCTCAATCTTTGATCGATTCTTATTACTGTTGATTAATCGATATAAATTGCTTCCGCTTATACTCTGTTTTATGAATCAATCGATTAATCTGTTAAGAAGAGAATCTGGAACCAACAGCCTTACCCTTTCTTCTCTGTCTCTCTGTTTCGTCTACCTGACCCTCGGGATTCAGAGATGAGGGCCAGAGGTCCACCTACACTTGCCTTTTTCTGATTAACCTCTTTCTCATGTGCTTGAAGCGTTCCAAACACATCATGTACTGACCACATCTCCAGATCTTGATTAGCTTGAAGAGACATAGACAACTTTGACCATTTTGGATTCAAGCGTTTTAGAAACAGAACATTGTTGTCTTCCTTTGATCTGATGATATCACATTTCTTGCACAAATTTATGAGTGTGTTAAATTTGTGTCTGTTCTATAGTTTCTTCTGGTAGTGCTTGAAAACTGTTATATTCATTTAGAGCTTGAGCTCTTCTGTTCTTTTTCATTTTAGCACCTCCCTCCAATTGATAAGCAAGTTGATACCATAGTTCCTTTACTGTTTCACAAGAATCAAGAGATTGGAAAATCTCATTGGGAATTGCCATGATAAGTAGACTTTTTGCCTTTTTGGCAATTTCTACTTTGGCCTTATCATCCTCAGTCCAAATTCCCTTATCCTTGGGAACATGACGAGTAGGAATTTCATCAGTGGTGGTAGTAGGAGGTACTCTATGAATGGTAGTGATTGGTACGAAAAGTCCATTTAAAATGGTAGGATATAGATTTGTATCTAATCCTTTGTAGAATTTTTTTATACGAATTTTCCATTGAGGATTTTCGTCTGGAATTAGAGTAGGAGGTTTGGTTAGTGATCCAGAATTGTAAATAACGTTCAAATTTTGATTCGCCATTTTTGCATAAAACAAGAGATTAAAAATTCACAGGAAATACAGTTGAAATTTAGAACAAATAAACTTCAAATAAATCGAAACGAAACGATTTGCTAACTGATCTCAGAATTAAACTGAAATTACCAATAGTTTAGAGAAAATTGTATTAAATCAACAAATTCTCGAAAAACAGAGTAGAATGAAGAACAGTAGTTTGAAAGCTGAAACTAACTGCTAGTTGAGCAGGGATTTCTCCAAACTGGACGAGATCAAATAATCAATACATTGATTATCTAGCTCTAATACCAATTGTTGGAACCCAGATCACTATTTAACTCAATCAATCGATAGATCTAAGTGAAATATAAGAGGGGAAGCAAATTAAATCTATGATTAAAGCAAGAACAATTAATAGAACAGTAATTGAAGATCAAATGAGAATTTGTATTTAATGACCTCAAGAGCCATTACAATACGTTTGAATGATAAACCCTAATTTTTTCTCAATGTTGATCGACACCAAATACAGTGAACACTGACTCTATTCATACGATTACAAAAGATAAAGTGAACAAGACAGCCTATCACTAAGTGAAAGTCACTTGTACGACTAACAGAATTAGTTACACACGGAAAGTATGACATGCCATGTCATATGAAGCGTATATGGAATGGCAGTTGAAATCCAGAGGACTTTGGAGTCTCTGGGCTCTTCTGGATATGGTGAACTTCTGGGTTGCCTTATGAAGTTTGACACTTAGGCAATTCTGATTCATTGATAGAAATATCATAATAGCTTCAAAAGGAACTGGGTTCTTAAAAGAGAAAAAGATCTGAAGAAGTTCTGAAGATACTCTGAAGAGGTACTGAAGACACTTCTGAAGAAGTTCTGAAGGAGTTCAGAACCAATTCTGAACTTGTCTGTTATGACTGTTGCGTCACTTTAGTTTTTCTATTGTATGTATAAATAGATAGTTAGTTAGATTGTTAGAACTAATTTTTTCATATACCTTGTAAAGATATATTATGTATACAGTACATTCAATCAATACAAATTACATTTGGCTACTATCACTCCTGTTATAATCTTTTCATTGATATCTTGATTGTTTTGGGTCCTAACAATTGGTATCAGAGCCAATTCATCTGTTCTTGAAGAAAATTTGTAAAAGAAGTTGTCAGATCTGACAGTTCTTGGTGTTCTTGATCTACAAAATTCAAATTCAATACAGGTGAATTCTCGATCTTCTAACAATCAAAGATGTCTAAAGAAATAGTTTCAATCGGATCCGAAACAAAACCACCAACTCTCTTCTTAGGGGAATATCATCAATGGAGAATTAGAATGATTCAATTCTTGGATAACATAGATGAAGCCTTAATGCAATCTATCACAAATGGCCCACTAGAGGTATTTGTTGAGATTCCAAAGAGTTCCCGAAGAATCGAATCCACCCCTGAAATCCCTGCATCAAGAATCAAGAAGAGTCCTGGAATGTATAATCCAGCTGAAAAGGCTCAAATGAAAGTTGATAGAAGAGCATTAACTTTATTCACCATGGCAATTCCTAATGAGATATCCAATAGGGTTGATAGTTTAACTTCAGCAAAAGCCATGTGGGATGAAGTAGAAGCTCAGATGCAAGGAAGTACAAAGGCTCAAGCACAGAGATTAAATATCAGGTACAAAGAAAATGAATCTATCACTGATACATATCATAGATTCAATAACATTCTGAATGATCTAAGAAGAAATGGTGTTCAGAAATCAAATTCTGAGATAAACAACAAATTTCTGAACAATCTGGGGAAATGAATGGTCAAGTTTTTCAGATAATATGGTAACTAGGAACTTGTCTAGAAAGACAATTCATGATGTCTATGGTATCTTGTTCCAACAAGAGGACAAGATCAAAGTTAGACAAAATGAACAAAAGAAGACACAAGAAACAGTTGCCCTTCTAATCAAAAACTACAATAATTCTTTGACCATTGCTACCAAGAAAGATTGTGAGATCCCAGAGATGACAGTGTGTGATGGGGATGAATCAGATGAAGAGCTTAAAAGGATTTCTGATAATATTGCTTTCATGACAAGGTAATTCAAACAAAGATACAATCAAAAATATCAGAATAAACCTAGATCTGAAATTGGACCAAAGAAGGGTCAAGAGGCTGGTCTATCTGAAACATCTGAACCAGCAAGATGCTTCTACTGTGGCAAGCCTGGACATTATGCTAGACAATGCAAGATGCCAAAAGTCAAAAATTCAGGTTATTATGAGAAGAAGCATCTATTAGCAAAGAAAAAAGAGCTTAATCCTGCTCTAGTAACCAAGTATGAAGAAGACTGGTTAAACTGGAGTGATGGAGATGATGATGAAGAAGTTGCTCACTATGCAACCAATTGCTACATGTGTCAAATGGATCCAGAAAAGGACAAACAAGACACAGAGGTATCTTCTTCATCTTCTGAACAAAATTCTGAACATAATTCTGAAATTAATATTAAAGATTCAGAAATGACAAATCAATTTCAAAATATGTTTTCTGAATTTGAAACACTCAGAAACAGAATTAAAGGTGAAAGAATTTTGGTCAATCAATTCAGAGCTGAAAGTCAAATATATAAAGAAAATTGTCAAGCAGCTGAACAGATTCTTGAAAAAATTTCTGAAGAAAAACTTGTTTTAAAAGAAAAAATGGATAGTTTACAAAAAGAAATAATAAATGAAAAATCTGAAAAGGAAATTCTAAATGTTAAGATGAATTTTCTGAATCAAGAGAGACTTGATCTTTATAAAAAGATTAAGGAATTCGAAGATTTAAATTTTAAAAGAGGACAAACTGAACAAACTCTGAATATTTTAACTAGTCAGGCTCAGAACTCAAAATTTTACAATATAAAAGAAGGCTTAGGATATAATGACAGTCAAATTCTAAAAAAGGCTCCTGCAAACTTGTATGATTATTCTAAAATGAAAATTTTCAATGAATCAAATACTGGCATCATTTTCAAACCTGTAAACCATTCTTTGCCTGAAAGAATTCCTTTTATAAAATCAGAGACTTTGTTTTCAGAAGAAACATCTCTTAAAACTGGTGAACCAGAAAGTATCTCTGAAACAGAAGAAATGAATAAAATTTCAAAAATTTGTAAATCTTCTGAATCAAATATTATTTCTGAAGAAAAATCAGAAGTAATTGTTAAATCTGAAATTGTTTCTGAAGTTACTTCTGAATCCAATTGTGATACTTCTGACAATAAATCAGAACATGAAGAAAAATATGATGAATTCTCAGATATTGAATCCTCAGATGATATTGATGAGAATTCCAATATATTCTTTGATAAATCTGATAATGAGTCTACAACAACAAAAAATTCAAATATTTTTGCAACAAGTATGACTCATAATAAGTTTTCAGATCTAATAAATGCTTCTGATTCAGAAGATGATGATGATCAAATGGTGCAAGTCATTGACAAAAATGGCTATTTGGTTTATAAATCTCAATCTTGTATGACTGAAGGAAAAAAATTAAAATCTGAAATTTCAAAGATACCTTCAGAAGTGTTTGGTTCTGTGTTTTTAAAACCAGAATATCAGAATTCAGATTTTTCTCCTACTAATACAGACATATCATCAAATTCAACACCATGTTCAGTAACATCTTCTGACTTTAACACCAGAGTTAAATTTTTTGAACAAGGCCAATCCTCAAACTCTCTCTCTGAAGTTCAGAAAATTAACACAAAATCTGAAGCTAAACCTGAAGTGAACAAAAGAATTTCCTATACTAATCCTCATTTCTTATCTTTTAAAGAGCTATCCACTTTAGTATGGAGAAAGAAAGATGAAAGACTGTCAAAGATTGACAAATTAGAGAGTTTTTCATTTTTATAGAAGAATGATGTACCTAAAACAAAGAAAGTGAATAAAGGAATTTTTGTTGAAAAATCAAATGTTATTGATTCTTATATGTCTAATACTGTAGTAAATACATTAAAGAATCATATTCACTGCATTAATTGTGGTCATCATAATTTTCTTCTTAACTCCAAAACAAACAAAAGAAATCTGATGAAATCTTTTCAGAAATGTTTGGCTACATTGACAAATTCAAATAAACAAAGAAATAAAAATAAAGATAAATATCAAAGTTCTGAACAAACTTCTGAGTTGAAACATTTGAAGAAAATATTCAGAACTTCAAACTTTAATACTAATCACAAAGGACCCATTCTGAAATGGGTACCTAAAACTCAATAATCTCTTTTGCAGATATGTCATGTGTGGGTCTTAGATTCTGGATGTTCAAGACACATGACACCTTTCAAAGAACTAGTAACTGATTATCATGAAAGATATGGAGGAACAATTAGTTTTGGAAACAATGCAAAGGGATATGTAAGAGGATATGGCACTTTCATTAAAGGAGATGTGAAAGTAATGAAAGTTTTCTATGTTGAGGGACTAAGACATAATCTTTTCAGTATTAGTCAATTCTGTGACAAATACTGGAAGGTTAATTTTGACATAGATTATTGTCATGTTCTGAGTACAACAAACAACAATGAATTAACTGCTTATAGAGATGGAGATATCTACACAGCAACATTCACTGCAACTGGTCAACTACAAGGTGTATGTTATATGTCTACATCAATGAAAATTGATAGTTGGCTTTGGCACAGAAGAATGTTACATCTGAACTTCAAAGCCATTTCTGAACTAGGCAAACATCAATCTGTAAGAGGACTACCAAAGATCAGATTTGAAAAGAACTCTCTTTGTTCTGCTTGTGAACTAGGGAAGATCAAAAGAAGTTCTCATCCTCTGAAAATGCTATCTTCATGCAAGGCTCCACTTGAAATGCTACATTTGGATTTGTGTGGCTCAATGAAAACTTAAAGCATAGGGGGAAAGAAATACATTCTTGTTATAGTAGACGAATATACACGATATACATGGATTGAATTTCTGAGACTCAAATCTTATACTTCTGAAAGACTGATACCCTTTCTCAAGAAAATTCAAGTTCTTCTTCAACTCCCAATTCAAAAGATCAGAAGTGACAATGGAACAGAATTCACTAATTCTACACTTCAGAATTTTTTGGAATTTGTTGGTATATCTCATAATTTTTCCGCTGCAAGAACTCCTCAACAAAATGGGGTAGTTGAAAGAAAGAATAGAACTTTGTTAGAGGCTACAAGAACCATGCTTGCATATTCAGAACTTCCTCTGTCTCTTTGGGTAGAAGCAATTGCTACTGCATGTTTTACTCAGAACAAAACCATTCTTAACAGAAAATTTCTTAAAACTCCTTATGAATTGTTAAAACAAAGAAAACCCTCTATTGATTATTTTAAAATCTTTGGTTGCAGGTGTTTTCTAAAGAATGATACTCCACATCTTGACAAATTTGCACCAAAAGGTGTAGCTGGTATCTTTGTTGGCTACTCTCAAAGATCCAAAGCTTATAGAGTACTCATTAAAGGAACTCAAAGAATCATTGAGACTACAAATGTCAGATTTCATGAGCCAACAATGACTTCTGAACAAAACAGTTCAGAACTCGCACATAAACCAACTTCTGTAAGTTTGGACTCAGAACATAATCACACAAACTCTACTTCTGCATCTCAAACTTTACTTAAATCCAATTTAGATACTTTATGTCAAGACTTATTTGATATTTCTGTAAATGTCTCTGCAGATTACCAAAATCCTTCTCTACTCAGAAATTCAAATGATCAAGACATTTCAGAAATACAGATTTCAAGTATATCAGCACCCCAACTCTCTACCTCAAATTCAGAACTTCCAACTTCTGAAAATGAAATTTCTGAACCAATTCAAGTTGTTTCTGAACCAGTTCAAACTATTTCTGACCATGAACCTCACAGTTCTGAACCAATTCAGATTTTTCCATTTGAGAGGGAGTCTTCAGATTTACATTCAGCCATCAATCATGATACTGAAACTCAAGCAATTACTGATGATTATGATTCTCTGAATAATGTTTCATCTGTTCAACCATTGCCAAATGTGAACAAATTGACATCTAGTCATCCAGTTCATCAAATAATTGGAGATGCATCAAAAGGTGTTCAAACAAGATCTGCAACAGCAAATGAATGTCTGTATGTTAATTTTTTAAGCAGTATGGAACCTAAAAAGCCATATGAGGCACTTCAGGATCCAGACTGGATTTTAGCCATGCAGGATGAGTTAAATCAATTTGAAAGAAACAAAGTCTGGAGATTGATACCAAAGCCAAAAGGTAAATCATCATTGGCACAAAATGGGTGTTCGTAAATAAAAAGGATGAAAATGGAATTGTTGTAAGAAACAAGGCAAGACTTGTAGCTAAGGGGTATTGTCAACAAGAAGGAATTGATTATGATGAAACCTTTGCTCCAGTTGCCAGATTAGAGGCCATACGAATCTTTCTTGCCTATGCTGCTCATAAAACCATGAAGGTGTTTCAAATGGATGCAAAATGTGCATTTCTGAATGGTATTTTACATGAAGAAGTGTATGTTGAACAACCAGAAGGCTTTGTAAGTAAAGAATTCCCAGATCATGTTTACATATTAGACAAAGCCTTATATGGACTTAAACAAGCACCAAGAGCATGGTATGATACTCTTACAACTTTTCTTCTGAATTCCAAATTCAAAAGAGGTACTGTTGATACAACTTTATTTCTGAAAAAGGAGGGTGATGATATGATTTTGATACAAATCTATGTAGATGATATTATATTTGCTCTACTAATCCAAAATTTTGTAGAAATTTTGAGAAAATCATGCAAACAGAATTTGAAATGAGTATGATGGGAGAGTTGACATTTTTCCTTGGTTTTCAAGTTAAACAACTTCCCACTGGCATATTCATTAATCAATCTAAGTATGTCTCTGATTTACTTAAGAAGTTTGACATGACTGATTGTTCAAGTATTCAAACTCCAATAGCCCACAACTAAGCTAGAACCTGATTTAAATGGCAAATCTGTTGATCAGAAAAAATACAAAGGCATAATTGGATCTTTGCTTTACTTAACTGCTAGTAGACCAGATATAATGTTTGTTACATGTATTTGTGCCAGATATCAAGCTAATCCTAAGGAATCCCACCTTCTAGCTGCAAAAAGAATACTTAGATACCTAAAAGGTTCTCCTTCATTGGGACTTTGGTATTCTAAGGATTCTAGTTTTGAACTAACAACATTTACAGATGCAGATCATGGTGGCTGCAAATTAGACAGGAAAAGCACTTCTGGATCATGTCGCTTCGGGTGATAGACTAGTTAGCCGGTCTTCAAAGAAACAAAATTGTGTTTCTACCTCTACGGCGGTTTGAATATGTAGCAAATTTGCAATATGTTGCTCACAAGTGATCTGGATGCAAATTCAACTAAAAGACTATGGTTACACTTTCAAAAAGATTCTTTTATATTGTGATTCAAATAGTGCCATAGCCATCACTGCCAATCCTGTTCAACATTCAAAAACCAAGCACATTGATGTAAGATATCATTTTATCAAAGATCATGTGGAAAAAGGTAATATTGAAATGTTTTGTGTTCAGACAGATTATCCATTAGCTGATTTATTTACCAAAGCACTTAATGAAAAACGATTTAACTTCTTGGTAAGTAAATTGGGTATGATGAACATGTCTATGTAAGTATTATACATCACCTATACTCTAGAAGTTACATTCTGAAGTTTTTTTTTTATCAAATTCTGAATACTTTGCTCTTCAGAATTACTTTGTATATTCTGAAGTTTATCATTCAGATTTTTTCTTCTTTTCAAACTCAGAAGTATATCTCTTCAGTAACTAGGATGATTGTATTTTAATACTTTTCATTTATTTCTCATTTCACTAATATTTGTTTGATTCTTTGACAAAGTTGCAATAATCAAAGGGGGGTATCATAATTGCTAATGATTCAAGGGGGAGTGTTATTAATTTCAATTATTTCTAACTACCCTTTCCTTCATAACAACTCTGCATTGGTGAAATAAAGTCTTGCACTTTATATTTAAGAAGTATGAACAAGCTTCCTTAGATTAAAACAGTTTTATACTTGTTCAAATCTACTTCTGAATTCTCAAACTGTTTTATATTTTTCAGAAGTTTATATTTTTAAATGATTTTTTGTCTTCTAAGATGACTCAAGTTTAGTTCTGAACTTTACTTACAAATTCTGCGGTTCTTCTGAATTCTTTCTTTCAGATTTCTGAACTTTTTCTCAGAAGTTCTGAACAACTTCTGATGTTTTTGAACTTGTTCTCATAACTAAAACTTCCCGTTGATTTTTTCATTTAAGCGTGTGCCACGTGTTTTAATTTCATTGGATTTTTCTTAACCACGACCATTAAACGGTTCATTTCTCTTAATAAATGATGATTACTACTCTAATCACATTTACTTTTTGGCCACGTGTCCTTCAACGTTTATCCGATCGTATAAATCAAGGGATTCTTCATCATCTTCATTCTTTTAGCAATTTTACTCTGAGAAATCTTTCTGTGTTTATTCATCATCTTTCAGTTATCAATCTGTGTTCTTTCTACATCATGTCTACTTCAAAAACCATGATTTCTACTTCCTCGAGTTCCAATGATAACACTGGATCATCCAGTGATGCTTCGTTCAAGATTGTGCCTCAAAAATTAATGGTTGGATCAATGGAAATCCCACTAAGTGATGATCCAATGCTTCATGACACAGCCACTACTGCAACTCATCAAGCCGGACCTTCAAACCCTATCATTAACCCTAACCCTAATCCTACAACTGCTAAAATTGGGGAAACACAGAATACACCCATCGATGTTGTTTCTGAATCAAATGTTGCTGAAAGTGAATCCCAGACTCCTGCTGAAAGTGGTGACCTGTCCAAACTCTATGTACCTGCTGAAAAATTACTTGACATCAAAAGAAACAATTGTGCACTGAACTTCAAATCCAAAGACTTCATTGACGATCAAGTAATGTTGATTAAAATTCTGAAGAAACATCCCCTGCGCACTCTCCTTTCAAGAAAATTCTCTGTTCCTGCTTCTTATCTTCAACAATTCTGGCATTATGCTGAGGTGGATGAAAATGATGATGAAGTTGTATCTTATGTTCATGCCTACAAAGTTTGTATATCTGTAGATGACATTAGAAGTCTTCACTATTTGCCTAAACCAGATGAGGTTCTTGGGAAAACCTGTTATGACTCAATTCCATCCTCATCAGAGATGATCTCAGACTTTATAAGCTTGGGTTACTCTGAAAACCTTAGTGCTCTGAGCTCTTTTAGAAGAAAATGTTTACCTCCAATTTGGTATTGCCTGTTTTCCATTCTGAATACCTGTCTATTTGGGAAGAGCTCAAGTTTAGACCAAGCTTCAGCTAATGGGAGGATTATATTTCATGGTGTTGCCTTCAACAAACACTATGATTATGCTAGTCTCATCTTTGATGATCTCAAATCTGCAATTTTGAAGAAGTCTACATTCAACTATATCCCATTTCAGAGATTTCTTCAAACACTTATCAAAGGAGCAATGAAGGATGTCTCAAACATCCCTGTTCTAGCTCATGAGGTACATGTTCCTATTTTCACTATGGATAGCTTAAGGCCTCCAAATGCAAAACTTGTTTTTCCATATGCAGTTCCACTTCTTTCTCATTTACTTGAACTTGTAAGTACACAAACTAGGATTGGGAGTGAGAATTTAGAATCTATGGGATTACCTCAACCAGTAGTCCCTTCCCCTGATTCAAACCAGAGTGGTGATCATGCAACGGAGTCTAGACTTACTAGAAAGAGGGGGGAGGCTGTTCAAGGGGGAGAACAACCTCAAAGAGTCAAGAGGAAAAATGTGAATGAGAGACAGGGTAGAAGGGTCAGAAAAAGAGTTGATGAGGGGAGACCACAGGTAAAAGAACAACAAACCTGTGAACCACCTGTTACAAGTCGGGCACCCACATCTACTATTATTCCACACTCTTTGGTGGATAATATTGAAACAGCCAGTGAGCCCATGGCAACCTTGGTTAAACCCCCAACCACTCACCCATCTCTCAACAGAAGGGTGTTTCAACAACACATCTGGGGCAAGCAGCTTATAATCCATTAGGACCCCAATTGGAGGTTCCTTTTGTTGAAAATGAAGGATATATGTCCCCCCTTCACAGTTTTGAGCACATTGAGTCTGAGTGTCCACTCAACTTTGAGCCTTCTGAACCACTTAATGTGGCATCCATTCACACAAGCACACATCTTTCAGATGTTCCTAAGCAAAGTGTTTGTCACATTGCATCAACAACTATAGATATTCCTATTTTTGGATATCAAGGATTAGTTGGAAGTCCTGGTGGAGTGAACATCACAAAAGCTCCATTCACAGAATTAAATGTGGTTCATGATGCCTTTGTGGCTCATACAGGCCAACCTTCTTCTGAGGGTCTGAAAACAAGTTCATCTGTTGATCTTGGCAACTTACCCACATCTTCTGAATTCACAGAATTCAAAGATTCAGAAGGACATCAAGGATTTGACGGATTCTACTAAAAAGGTGTTGGAGGTTAGGTTGGATCAACATGGGGAAAATATGATTAATAAGCTGAATGATTTTCATCTCAAATCTTCTAATGATCTTCATTTGTTTAAAGAAGCTCTTTTGTCAGCTTTTTCTGAAGTGGCTTCCTCTGTTTCTTCTTTGAAAGCTTCTCAGCCTTCTTCTTCTTCTGCTTCACAAGCTTATGCCACTAAAGATGATATTTCTCAAATTTTCAATCAACTTTCATCCATTCAGAGTTCTCAATCAGACTTAAGCACAAGATTATCTGCTCTGGAATGCAGATCTCAATCAGATACTCTTAAAAGGAGTCTTGATGATCAGGATCCTGATAATCAAGAGGGGGAGAAAAGACATAGAGTATCTGAACCAGAAACTAATTAAGTTCAAAGTTCTGAGAAGACTTCTGAAGATACTCAGAATGTTGGTGAAAAATCAAATAAAGTCTCAGAAGCCATAGAAGATATTTTATCTGCAGAACATGAGGTACAAGAGATAAATGATCATTCTTCTGAAGATATGATAGAAGAAGGGTATGAAACAGAAATAAATGATCATTCTTTTGATTTTGAAGGTAACTTGGGCTCAGATAACACAGATATAATCCAGATTCTAATGAAGAAATGCTAAGGGAATATCTTGCTTTTGAAGATGTTATTGGAGAACCAAGTGATCTTTCTGATGTGATCATGTTTGAAGAAGATATGATTGATGTAAATATGGGAGAAAGCTCAAATGAAATAAAGGATTTAGTAATTTGGAAGCCTCAACAACTTCTGAGTGAAGAGCTCAGAAGTGCTTCTGAAAGATTATGGGATATTCTGAATCAATTCTGTTGGGTGCATGTCTTTCTGAATTATCCAAGAAGTCTGGAGTGTAGACTTTTGGACAACAGATTTTCTATCTTCAGAAATTTTCTTGAACAACCAGATGAAAAAGTTGAATTAGAATTTGACTTAACTCATTTAGAAGAAGTTGAAATTATTGATGAAATCTTAATTGCTTTCTCAGGAAGATTTGAAGTTAGAACCAGACCTTGCATTATCATTCCTAAGATACATCTTCCAATAATTGAAGAACCTGTATCGGATCAAGTGTTTGAAAAAGAAAATATACTTATTTCTGGAGAAAGCAGTCTGATATTTCCTGAAGACACTTATTGCTTCATGTACAAAAGAAGTATGAAGTTTGCAAAGTTGGAAGACTTTCTGAATGATAAATGGTCGGATGATTATATTGCTCAAGTGAAAAACTTTATTCAGAATCATGGTGTTCAGAACTTTTATGATTCAACTTTAATAAAGAAGGTCAGATGCATATCTAAATCAGTTCAGAATGATTTGACTATATTCAGACTTGGAGCAGAAAGAAGAGATGGTACTCTGTGTGAATTTACTCAGTTTGATGTTTACAAGCTTAGACTACAAGATAAGTTGGCAATCTTATCTTTTTGTGTTAATTCTGGTGAATCTGTGTTAGTCTCAGAGATTAGAAGAATCTTGGGAATATACATAAGAAATCTCATAAAGCATGATTTTCAGTTGGCTTTGGAATACAGACTTAACACAGTAAATCTGTTAGAACCTATATATATTGAAAGATTTGGGTTGAAAAGATTGTTTACTAATCCAGATATTAGATTCATGTATGTTGTTGAAGAAGTCTCTAAGACATTTGTTGTTTCTGACATTCCAAAGTATTCTACATCCTCACTCCCATGGTTTCTGAACTACATGGCAGATTTCTTTGAAGAATCTGACATCAAAGAAGAAATTGTCTATCTAATCAAAGAAAGAATACATTTTAGAGAATTTGTGAGAAAGAGTTATCTTGCTGGTCACAAGAGAGTAAACAAGATAAAAGGAGCAGATTATTTACTAAGTGATGCATATGACTTCAAGATCTACACAAAGAGACAAGATATGGAAGAAATTCAGAACTACATTCTGAATGTTGAAAGTTCAGAAGAAAGACAAAAGGAAAAAGAAAAGGAAAAGGAAGAAGTTCTTGAAAATATTTCTGAAGAGTTGGTTCCTGAAAAACAATTATCTGAAGAGGAACAACTACAAGTACAAAGAATTGAAGAAAGTGCTTATACTATGTTCCTTGAATATTTTCATCCAGAAATGTTAATGGAATATGAGAAAAAATTCAACTATATAGATTGCTGGATTCAAAAGTCTTTTGGTTGGAAACAATGGTACTCAGACATCATCAGAAAGATAAGGATTCCAATCAATGAAGCAAGAAAAGAAAGTCCTGTGATCAAAGTGATTAATGCTGATTTGAAGACAAGACAGAATTACAAATATGCATTCTTTACTGTTGAACGACAAAATGGTGAGATCTCTACCTTTTCTGAAGCTGACTTTCAGATTGTTCATCTTAGAGATCTTCTCAGAGTATATAGAAGTCTTTATCCTTTCCATGACTCAATTACCAAGTTCAGAAAATCTTTTCCAGTGCTTAGAGATGGATTATATAGAGAATTTATATGGGCTACGAAGACTGATTTCTAGGTTGCTTATGTTCTAAACAAGAAGCAAGTACACTTAAGCAAACCAAATTTAAGTCTACCAGATATTCAGAATTTGAAGAAGAGCACTTTAGTACTTCATCCTCCTGGCTTTGTTTGTAAATGCTTTCATGAACTATTATTTGTGAGATTTGAAGAACTCCACAAATGTTGCAATGGAACTCTCATGGCAATCAGAGATCGTTTGGTAAAAAGACAGAATAGAAGACCAAAGAATCTGAGCAATGAAGATTGGGAGAAGCACAAGATACTTGCAAAAGAAATGATTAGAGTTGCTGAAACCTTACTAGAATACAGAAGACTAATTCTGAAGGATGTAAGAGAAATTCTGAATTTCTGGAAGTATGATTTGAACTTTTGAAGCTAAGGGGGAGATTGATAGAAATATCATAATAGCTTCAAAAGGAACTGGGTTCTTAAAAAAGAAAAAGATCTGAAGAAGTTCTGAAGATACTTCTGAAGAGGTTCTGAAGACACTTCTGAAGAAGTTCTGAAGGAGTTCAGAACCAATTCTGAACTTGTCTGTTATGACTGTTGTGTCACTTTAGTTTTTCTATTGTATGTATAAATAGATAGTTAGTTAGATTGTTAGAACTAATGTTTTCATATACCTTGTAAAGATATATTCTGTATACAGTACATTCAATCAATACAAATTACATTTGGCTACTATCACTCCTGTTATAATCTTTTCATTGATATCTTGATTGTTTTGGGTCCTAACATTCATACTTCATAAAATACATTCTAACAAATCCCACTTGGCTGTTTGAAAAAATCTTTAGATATCTAAAGGGAACACCCTCTTTGGGCTTTTGTTATCCTAAGAACTATAACTTCGATTTACTTGCATATACTGACTCTGATCATGCAGGTTGTAAGTTAGACAGAAAGAGTACCTCTGGTAGCTGTCAATTTCTAGGAAATCGAATAATAATTTGGACATCAATGAAGCAAAACTGTGTGTCAACCTCTATAGCAGAAGTAGAAAATGTTGTTGCTGCTAGTTGTTGTTCACAAGTAATATGGATGAAAACCCAACTCAGAGATTATGGTCTTGTATATGACAAGATTCCCATCCTCTGTGATTCAGAAAGTGCAATAGCTATCACAGAAAATCTGGTGCAACACCCAAAGACAAATCACATGAATGTAAGGTATCATTTCATAAAGGATCATGTGGAAAAAGGTACAATTGATATGTTATTAGATCCCAAATATCAAGAAATAGAAAGGAAATAGAATAAGGAACAAGAATTAGAGCAAGGAAGTCGGATGTAGTATTGATCTTCTAAGAGTTACACATATATGTCTTTACAGTACAAGAGGTATATGAACGTTAGTTCTAACCAACTAACTAACCTTCTATTTATATACAATATGAAAATGCTAAAGTAACAATACATTCATTGTTAGACATACAGAAGTAAGTTCAGAAATTATTCTGACCTTCTTCAGAACTACTCTTCAAAACCAGGGCTTCTTTTGAAGCTATCTTATAAACTCTATCAATCTCCCCTTAGCTTCAAAAATTCAAATTATAACCCTAGTAGATCAGCATTTCTTTGACTTTAGCCAGTATCAACATTCTGTATTCAAGAAGCAATTCTATCCTCTTGTGCATGTTCTTGGCTAGCTTAAAGTACTCATTCCATTCATTGTCATTCATATTTCTTGGCCTGTGCTTCTGTCCTTTTACAAGTCTTTCACCTATTGCAAGTAAAGTACCATTGCTGCACTTGTGAATTTCTTCATATCTGACAAATAATTTTTCTTTATTGAACTTGCACACAAACCCAAGAGGATAAACTATCAGAGTACCCTTGTTGATTGAATTGATTCCTTGAAGCTCAAAGTTTAGCCTGCTTAGATTTACCTTTTCTCTGCCACGTACAAATGCCACTTGAAAGTCAGTCTTAGCTGCCAAGATGAATTCTCTATAAATCCCACCTTTGATAACTGGAAACACTTTTCAGAATCTGGTAATATAGTCATGGAATGGATTAATGCTTTTGTAAATCTTGACCAAGTCTCTTAAATGGACATTCTGAAAGTCAGCTTCAGAAAAAGTGCATACTTTACCATCACCTTCACAATAGGACTTTCTTTTCATGACTCTGTGAGTGGTAGCTTTAACTTCTGGACAATTCTGCTGTACCATTTCTTCCAACCAAAGGATTTTTCTAACCAACAATCAATATAAGCAAATGGTTGCACATTTTCCATGAAAATCTCAGGATGAAGATATTCAAGAAATAGAGTAAGTGCATGTTTAACAATTTTGTTAATTAGCAATTGTTCAACTTCAGATACTTGAATAACTGGCACTTTTCTTCAATAACTTCTGTACTTTTTCCTTTATCCTTTTCTGAACTCAAACTAACATGTTCAGAAATCTGAGGTTGACTCTCTTTTAACACTTCAAATTCAACTGTTTGATCTTTAGCATGTATAAGAAAATCATACACATTGCTTAGCAAGTAAACTGAGTCTCTTCTTGTATTTTTCGGTTGGTGACCTGCAGACATGCTTCTTCTTACCAATCCTCTGAAGATTATCCTTTCATTTATCAAGGACTTTATCTCATCTTCTATTTTTTTTGACATCCCAACAGAAGAAATATAGTCACACAACCACTTCAAAGTTGATGAAGAGTATTTTGGAATATCAGAAATAAGAAAAGTTCTCTTGTTTAAGCCTGCTACTTCATAGTGAAAACCCAGTTCTGGAATGATGAAGACATTTGACATTCCTTCAAAGCATACAAATTTTGGTTCCAACAAATTTACTTTTACTAATTTATGCTCCAAAGCAAGTTGAAGATCATGCTTAATAAAGTTCCTCAGATACACACCAATTATTCTTCTTAATTTTTGTACCATCTTTGTGTCTTCTCTTTTTACAAGGAAATTCAGAAGTGAAAGCCTGCCTTGCAATCTCAGTTTATAGAAATCAGACTAAGTGAATTCCAACAGAGTCCCATTTCTTCTTTCAGTACCAAATCTAACAATATCTAAATCTTCTTCAATTGATCTCTTAACACTTCTGAAGTTTCTGATGGGACTTGGATTGATTATATCTTGAAAGCCATGTCTCTATTGAAAAGATTTGACTTCTGAAAAAAAAAGTTTTCATTCCATTTATCACTTATATAGCTTTCCAGAGTTGCAAACTTCAGACTTTGTTTATACATATAACAGTATGTGTCTTCAGGAAAGACGGTAATGGTATGCTCAAGTTCATCAAAGGGTGCTTCTTTAGTGAAAACTTTATCAACTAAAGGTTCTTCAAGAAGAGGTAATCTGAATTTTGGAATAAAAATGCTTTCTCTGTATTTCACTTCAAACCATCCTTCATAATCCATTATCACTTTTTCAGGAAAACCAACTTCACTCATGTGACTTATATCACCTTCCACATATGCATACTGAACTTGTTGATTGACAAAATCTCTGAAGATAGATAATCTTTCATCCAAGAATCTATGCTTCAGATTCCTTGGTGAATTCAAAAAACAAACTTCATGACCGTCTAATAAAATAGATACCACATTGCATTCAGAAGCTCTTTAGTGGCCAAGGAAGATAAATCTGGTTGTGAAGATGTAGATGGTACAGTAGTTTGAAGACTTGCCACCGAAGAAACACCTTCAGAAAATGACTTGAGAATAACAACTTGAAAAGCTTTGAGATCATTTGATGAAACTGACATAGACTTCAACTCATTTAGTCTATCCTCCAACTTTTTCTCCTGGCTTGCCACCCTATTCTCCAACTTGTTTGTTGATTTTTCTGGCAGTGCTTTTATGTCTATCTGAATCTTTTCAAATTCAGAAAGTCAAAAAGCTTTAAACTCAGAGAGTTCAGAAGTATGGGAAATAGAACCAAGACCAACAAATGATCCTGTTTGCAGTCCTACAGAAGTAGGTTGTCCTGTTGATGTCACCACATCATGAATCATTACTTATTCAGTTAATGGGGCTTTGGTGATGTTCACCCCACCAGGACTTCCTTCAAATCCTTGATATCCTAGATTAGGTATATTTATTGAAGTTGTTGCAATGTGACACACACTTTGCTGTTGGATATCTGAAAGATATGTGCTAGTGTGAAGAAAACCCATGTCTTGTGGGTCATTTGGTTCAACATTGAGTGGACACTCAGACTCTATGTGCTCAAAAGTATGAAGGGGGGACATATATCCTTCTGTTTCAACAATGGGCTCCTCCAAGTGGGGACCCATTGGTAGATGTGCTGCTTGCCCCATGTGTGTTATTGAAACACCCTTCTGTTGAGAGATGGGTGAGTGGCTGGGGGTTAACAAGAGTTGCCATGGGCTCACTGGCTAATTCAATATTACCCACCAAATATTGTGCAGTAATAGATTGTGTGGCTGCCCGGCTTGTATCAGCTAGTGCACAGATTTCTTTTTCTTTTATCTGTGATATCCCCTCATCAATTCTTTGTCTCACATTTCTACCCTGTCTCTCATATACATTTTTCCTCTTAGCACTTTGAGGTTGTTCCCACCATGAACTTCCTCCCCTCTCTCACTAGGAAGTGTAGACCCCTCACTTTGCTCACCACTTTGGGTTGAATCAGGGGAAGAGACTACAGGTTTAGGTAGTCCCATTGATTCACAATACTCATTCAAATACCTATTTTCACAACTTACATAAGCAAGAAGCTCTGCTGGTAGTGTAATGCATTAGGAAATCGAAGTTTAGCACTTGGTGGTCTTAAACTATCCGTAGAGAAAAGTGGAACAAATACCTCATGATCCAATGTGGGAATAGCCTAAACAAACTTCATAGCTCCGTTGATGAAGATCTGAAAGAACCTTTGAAAAGGAATGTAAGTATAGTTAGACTTCTTCATAACAGCTGTCTTCAATTCTTCAAATTTAAGAGAAGCATAATCATAGTGCTTGTTGTGAGCAACACCATGAAAAATTATCCTACCATTTGTAGAAGTTTGATCCAAACTTGAGCTTTTACCATAGCGACAAGTGTTGAGGATAGTGAAAAGACAATACCAGATGGGAGGTAAGCACTTCCTTCTAAATGAACTCAGAGCAGTGAGAGTTTCTGAGTAGCTTAACTTCATGAAATCTGAAATGAATTTAGACTATGATGGAACTGCCTCAAAAGTACTATTGCCTACTACTGCATTTGATTTAGGCAAATCAAAGATGTTCCTAATATCATCAACTGTAACATAGAACCTGTAACCATGAACAAATGAAGAAATGTCACCTGTTTCTTCATTAATTTCAGCATGATACCACCATTGTTAAAGATAAGAAGCAAGGACTAAAATTTTCTAGATAATAATGCTCGAATAGGATGCTTTCTTAGTATTTCAAGCAAAATCATTTGTTCATCAGAAAAATCAGTTGATCTGAAGTTTAGAGCACAGTTATTCCTTTTGATGTCCATACGCTTGTTGTCTGGAATATATATTTTTGTAAGATCAGGACCGTAACTTTTTTCTGGATTAGAATCGGCTATCGATTGAGAATCACCCACACCACCAATAGATTCAGAAGCCACTTCTATTGGTTCAATTTGAGTATCCCCAATTTTGGTACTACGAGGGTTAGGGTTAGGGTTTGAAGGACGAGCTTCATTAGTTCCTTTAGTAGCAGTATCTTCTAGCATTTGATCAGCATCCAGATTGACTTCCATTGATCCAATCATGATATTCTTAGGTACAATTCTGAAAGAGCCTTTGTTTGAAGATGAATCACTGTTGCTAAAGCACGATTGTGCAGTTTGGATGGGCATATCAACATTTGAAGTCGACATTGTAGACACAAAGTGAGAATCTGGATTTGGATGAAGTTCAAGGTAAGCAGAAATTAAGTTTCGGAGGGAAAAATTGCTAAAAAATGATGAAGATGACGAAGCCATGGATTATATGAGTTGGATGTTCGTGGAGGGACACGTGGCCGAAAAAGTAATGACGATTAGAAAAAGTAATCATCATTAATTTTGATTAATGAACCGTTTTGCGACGTGATTAGAGTTGCTCCAATGAAATTAAAACACATGGCACACGCGTTTATGAGATCAGATTTTATAACGGGAAGTTTAAAACTTCTGAGAATAAGTTCAGAAGTTATATGAAATGATTCAGAAAGAGTTCAGAACTTTTGAATGACGTTCAGAAATTGAGTGTAATGACTTAATTTGCATGAAAATCATTTAAAACTACGTACTTCTGAATATATAACAGTTTGATATGTTACAAGTAGGTTTGAACAATAGAAAAACATATTTTATCTTCAGAAGTTTGTCCATACTTCTAAGATTTGTATTTCTGAGAACCAGTGTCCACCATTTTTAGAATTTAAGGAACAATCAAGTATTAATATTTGAATATCACTCCCCCTTGAATTATGAGTAATTAAATTTCTCCCTCTTGAAAAGTGCTAATCATAGAAATAGTCAGATAAAGAGAAAAGAGTGAAAGAAAGATAAGTATTATGATACAACAACATCTGAAAGAAGGAATTAGAGCTTCTGAGAAATAAAAGATATACTTCTGAAAGGTTAACTTCAAAATTTCTGAAGTTAAGATTTTCAGAATTCTGCATGAATAATGCTCATAATTTAACTCTTATTTCTTTGTTGATGTAAAATACTTAAGTAGATAGATTCATCATGCCTAATTTGCTTACCAAAAAGTTAAATCGTTTTTCATCAAGTGCTTTGGTAAACAAATCTGCTAACTGATAATCAGTCTGAACAAAAAACATTTCAATATTTCCTTTTTCAACATGAACTTTGATAAAATGATACCTCACATCAATATATTTGGTCTTTGAATGTTGAACAGGATTAGCTGTGATAGCTATGGCAATTTTTGAATCACAATATAGAGGAATCTTTCTGAATGTGTATCCATAGTCTTTGAGTTTAATTTGCATCCAGATTACTTTAGAACAACATATTGCAGCAGCTACATATTCAACTTCTGCAGTAGAGGTTGAAACACAATTTTGCTTCTTTAAAGACCAACTCACAAGCCTGTCACCTAGAAATTGACATGATCCAGATGTACTTTTCCTGTCCAACTTACAACCACCATGATCTGCATCTGTGAAAGCAGTTAGTTCAAATCCAGAATCCTTTGGATACCAAAGCCCTAAAGAAGGAGAGCCTTTGAGATATCTAAGGATTCTTTTAGCAGCAAGAAGATGAGATTCCTTAGGATTAGCTTGATATCTAGCACAGATACATGTAGCAAACATTATATCAGGTCTACTAGCTGTTAAGTAAAGCAAAGATCCAATAACGCGCTGTATTTCTTTTGATCAACAGATTTACCAGATAAATCTGGTTCAAGTTTAGTTGCAGTGGCTATTGGAGTTTGAATACTAGAACAGTCAAACATGTCAAAACTTCTTAAGTAAGTCAGAAACATACTAAGATTGATTTATGAATATGCCAATGGTAAGTTTTTTTACTTGAAGACCAAGAAAGAAAGTTAACTCTCCCATCATACTCATTTCAAATTCAGTTTGCATGATTTCTGAAAAAATTTACAAAATTTTGAATTAGTAAAAGCAAATATAATATCAACTACATATATTTGTATTAAAATCATATCATCACCTTCCTTTTTCAGAAATAAAGTTGTATCAACTATACCTCTTTTGAATTTAGAGTTCAGAAGAAAAGTTGTGAGAGTGTCATACCATGCTCTTGGTGCTTGTTTAAGTCCATATAAAGCTTTGTCTAAGATATAAACATGGTCTGAAGAATTCCATTCAGAAATGCACATTTGACATCCATTTGAAAAACTTTCATGTTTTTATAAGCTACATAGGCTAGAAAGATTCTAATGGCTTCTAGTCTGGCTACAGGAGCAAATGTTTCATCATAATCAATGCCTTCTTGTTGACAATATCCCTTTGCCACAAACCTTGCTTTATTTTTCACAACAACTCCACGTTCATCTTTCTTATTTCTGAAAACCCATTTTGTGCCAATAATTGATTTCCCCTTAGGTTTTGGAATTAGTCTCCAAACTTTATTTCTCTCAAATTGATTTAACTCATCTTGTATAGCTAATATCCAATCTGGATCCTGAAGAGCTTCAAATGGCTTTTTGGGTTCAATACTGCTTAAAAAATTCACATACAGAAATTCATTTGTTGTGGCAGATCTAGTTTGTACACCTTTTGAGGCATCACCTATGATCTGATGAATGGGATATGATAGATATCAGAAGTAGTTTTAAAAGAAGACTAGGTTCTGAAAAGAAAGATTCAGAAGTCTGAAGACAAATGAAGAAAAGCCTAAGGCATAACTTCTAAAGTGGCTACTTCAGAAGTTCTGAAGAGGATTTTGAAGACACTTCTGAAGAAGTTCTAAAGTAGTTCTGAACATGTCTGTTATTTTTGTACTGTAACGTTAGCTTTTCCATTTGTTATAAATAGATAGTTTGATAGTTTGTTATAACTAACGTTGATAGATAGAGCTTGTAAAGATACACATATTGTAATACAGTTCAGTGATCAATACTACATAGAACTTCAGTGATCTAATTCTTGTTCTTATTCTTTAATCTTTCCACATTCTTGATTGTTTTGGATCTAACAATTGGTATCAGAGCTAATTCATCTGTTCTTGACATTCAGAAAAGAACTTGTCAGATCTGACAGTTCTTGATTTTCTTGATAGATAAAATCAAGATTCAATTTCAGGTGAATTCTCGATCTATTTCAAATCAAAGATGTCGAAAGAGATCGTCTCCATTGGATCAGAAACTAAACCACCAACTCTGTTTTTGGGTGAATATCATCAATGGCGAATCAGGATGATTCAATTCTTGGATAATATTGATGAAGCGTTAATACAATCGATCATAAATGGCCCTCTAAACGTCTATGTGGAAATACCATCAGTACCAAGAACTGAGTCAACTCCTGAGATACCTGCTTCAAGAATCAAGAAAAGCCCAGGTATGTTGAGAAAGCTCAAGCTAAAATTGATAAAAGGGCATTAACTCTTCTTACAATGGCCATTCCAAATGAAATATCAATATGGTAGATAGTTTAACATCTGCAAAAGCCATGTGGGGTGAGGTTGAAGCACAAATGCAAGGTAGTATAAAGGCCCAAGCACAAAGATTGAATATTTGTGTGGGTACTTATGAAAACTTCAGGTATAAAGAAAATGAATCTATTACAGAGACTTATCATAGATTCACCAATATCCTGAATGATCTATAAGAAGAAATGGTGTTCAGAAATCAACCTCTGAGATAAACAATAAATTTCTGAACAATTTGGGGAATGAATGGTCAAGTTTTTATGACAACATGGTTACCAGAAACCTTTCTAGAAAATCTATTCATGATGTCTATGGCATTCTGTTTCATCAAGAAGACAAAATCAAGACTAGACAGAATGAACAAAAGAAGGCAAATGAAAAGTAGCCTTGTTGAGCAAAAAGTATAATAATTCTATGACCATTTCTGCTAAGAGCAAAATCTGTGAAATCCCAGAAACAAACTTGTGTGATGGGGATAAACCAGATGAAGAACTTAAGAGACTTTCATATAATATTGCTTTTATGACAAGGCAATTTACTCAAAGATATAATCAAAAATATCGTAATAAACCAAAATCTGAAGTTGGTCTCAGAAAAGTCAAGACGCTAGTCAAACTGAATCATCTGAACCAACAAGATGCTTTAATTGTGGTAAGCCCGGTCATTATGCAAGACAGTGCAAAATGGCCAAAGTAAAAAACTCAGGCTACTATGAGAAAAAGCATCTATTTGCTAAAAAGAAGGAGCTTAATCCAACTTTGGTTACCAAATATGAAGAGGATTGGTTAAACTGGAGTGATGGTGAATATGATGAAGAAGTAGCTCATTATGCATCAAACTGCTGTATGTGCCAAATGGATCCAGAAGATAAACATGCACATGATTCTGAGCTAATTTCTTCATCTTCTGAACTAAATACTGAAATAGATTACTCTTCTGAACCAAATTCTGAATCAAATTCTGAATCAAATTCTGAACAACTTTCTGGAAATTCTGAAATGCAAAATCAAGTTCAGAATATGTATTCTGAATTTGAAAGTCTCAGAAACAGAATTAAAGGTGAAATAATATTGGTAAATCAATTCAGAGCTGAAAGTCAAATCTATAAACAAAATTGCCAAGAAGCTGAACAATCCATTGAAAAAAAAATTGAAGAAAAATTATTGTTAAAAGAAAAGATGAAAAGTTTACAAAAAGATATCAGAAATGAAAAATCTGAAAAAGAAATTCTAAATGTTAAAATGAACTTTCTGAATCAAGAAACACTTGATTTTTACAAAAAGACTAAGGAATTGGAAGTTCTGAACTTTAAAAGATAACAAACAGAACAGACTCTGAATATTTTAACAAACCAGGCTCAGAATTCAAAATTTTATAACATCAAGGCAGGATTGGGATATAATGAAAGTCAAATTCTGAAAAAGGCACCTGCAAATCTTTATGACTATTCAAAAATGAATTTTTTTAATGAAACTAATACATGTGTCATATCCAAACCTGTTAATCTCTCTTTGCCTGAAAGAACTCCTTTTGTAAAATCAGAGACTCTATTTTCTGATGAAAAATCTTTTAATTATGGTAAAACATAGACAATTTCTGAAACAGAAGTAATGCATAAAAATATTATAAACATTTCTGGGTTACTTCTGAATCAGAAACTATTTCTGAAGAAAAATCTGAATGATCTATTAAAACTGAGAAAATTTCTGAATTATCTTCTGAACCTACTTCTGAAAGTTTATCTGAAGTTCTAAAAGAAGATAATTCTGATAATAAATCAGAACATGAAGAAAAATATGATGAATTCTTAGATGTTGAATCTTCACAAGATAATAATGAGAATTCAGAAATTATTTTTGATAATTCTGATGATGAGTCTGAAAATATTTTAATTCAAAAATCTGTTGCATCTAGCATGATTCAAGATAAGTTCTCAGATTTAATGAATGTATCAGATTCAGAAGATGATGATGATCCTATGATTCAAGTTTTTGATAAAGATGAATATTTGGTATATAAATTACAATCAAATATGACTGAAGGATAAATTTTAAAATCAGAAGCACCAAAAGTTCCTTCTAACAAGTTTAATACTGTATTTCTGAAACCTGAATTTCTAAAAACTGCAACTTTTTCTACTTCATCAAATGATACTCCTATTTCCACAAAAACATCTGTATCTTCAATACCATCATCTGATTTTGTAACCAGAATTAAAAAGTTTGAAAAAGGACAATCTTCAAATTGAACTTCTAAAGTTCATACTTCAAATCCTAAATCTGAAGTTACATCTAAAGTAAGTAAAAGAATTTCTTATATTAATCCTCATTTCTTATCTTTTACAGAGCTATCCACTTTAGTTTGGAGAAAGAAAGGAGAAAGACTATCATAGTCTGACAAATTAGATAGTATTTCAAATTCAAAGAAAATTGATTTACCAAGAGTTAATAAAGTGAATAAAAGAACTAATGTTGACAAATCAAACAATGTTGATTCTTGTTCATATATTGCTTTATTAAATATTTTGAAAAATCATATCCACTGCATTAACTGTGGTCATCATAATTTTCATCTGAACTCCAAAACAAATAAGACACATCTTGAGAAATCAATTCAAAAAATTTCAGCTACATTGGTAAACAAATACAAAAATAAAAAGAAACTTCAAAGTAATACTAAAAATGACAAATTAAAAAATTCTGAACTAACTTCTGACATTCAGAAGATTAAGTCAAAATTCAGAGATTCAAAGTTTTTGACTAATCTTACAATACCCATTCTTAAATGGGTACCTAAATCTCAATAATCATTTTTGTAGATATGTCATGTGTGGGTCTTGGATTCTGGATGTTCAAGACATATGACACCTTTCAAAGAACTTTTAACTGATTATCATGAAAGATATGGAGGAACAGTTAGCTTTAGAAATAATGCAAACGGTTATGTGAGGGGATATGGAACTTTTTCCAATGGAGATGTTAAAGTGATGAAGGTTTTCTATGTGGAAGGTCTTAAACATAATCTCTTCAGTATAATTCAATTCTGTGACAACTATTGGAAGGTAAATTTTGATATAGACTACTGTCATGTTCTGAGTTCATCAAACAAAATTGAGTTAACTGCTTATAGAGATGAAGATATCTACACTGCAACTTTCAATGCAAATGGTCAATTACAAGGAGTGTGTTACATTTCCACAAATATGAGAAATGATAGTTGGCTTTGACATAGAAGAATGTCACATCTGAACTTCAAAGCCATTTCTGAACTGGAAAGACACAACTCTATAAGAGGACTACCAAATATCATATTTGAAAAGAATTCTTTATGCTCTGCATGTGAACTAGGGAAGATCAAAAGAAGCTCTCATCCTCTGAAAATGCTATCTTCATGTAAAGCTCCACTTGAAATGCTACATATGGATTTATGTGGACCAATGAAGACTAAAAGCATGGGTTGAAAGAAGTATATTCTTGTGATTGTAGATGAATATTCAAGATATACTTGGGTTGAATTCTTAAGACTCAAATCTGATACTTCTGAAAGACTCATTCCTTTTCTGAAGAAAATTCAAGTTTTCTTCAACTACCAGTTCAAAAGATCAGAAGTGATAATGGCACAGAATTTACAAATTCTAAAGTTCAGAATTTTTTGGAATCTGTTGGTATTTCACATGATTTTTCTGCTACCAGAACTCCCCAACAGAATGGTGTTGTTGAAAGGAAAAACAGAACTTTGGTAGAAGCTGCAAGGACCATGCTAGCATATTCTGAACTTCCTTTATCTCTGTGGGCAGAAGCAATTGCCACTGCATGTTTTACTCATAACAGGACAATTCTGAATAGAAAACTACTTAAAACTCCTTATGAAATTATTAAGCATAGAAAACCCTCTATTGATTATTTTAAAAAATTTGGTTGCAGGTGTTTCCTTCTGAATGATACACAGCATCTAGATAAATTTGCACCTAAGGGTATAGCTGGTATCTTTGTTGGCTATTCTCAAAGATCCAAAGCATAAAGAGTACTAATCAAAGGAACACAAAGAATCATTGAGACTTCAAACATTAGATTTCATGAGCCAACAATGACTTCTGAACAAGACAGTTCAGAACTCAAGCTCAACCAAGTTTCTGAAATTTTGGATTCAGAATGCAACAAGACAAATCTCACTTCTGAATCTAAAACTTTTCTTAAAACAAATCTAGATTCTTTATGTCTAGACTTATTTGATATTTCTGTGAATGTTTCTGCAGATTATCAAAATCGTTCTCTACTCAGAAGAATTCCAGAACAAGAATCTACAGAACCTACAATATCAAATACTTCTGGACCACCAATCTCAACCTCAAATTCATAATTTCCCATTTCTGAACCTGTACAAATTATTTCAGAAACAGTGCAAGTTACTTCTGAACCTGTTGTTCCTGTTTATGAACCTGTGCATATTATTTCTGAACTAGTACAGAATGTTCAATTTGAGGGGGAGACTTCCGATCTACATTCAGCTATAAATCATGATACTAAAACTCAAGCAATCATTGATGATTATGATTCATTTAACAATGTTTCATCTGTTCAACCATTGCCAAATATGAACAAATGGATATCCAGTCATCCAATTCATCAGATTATTGGTGATGCATCAAAGGGTGTACAAACAAGATCAGCCACAACAAATGAATGTCTGTATGTGAATTTTTTAAGCAGTACGGAACCCAAAAATCCATGTGAAGCACTTCAAGATCCAGACTAGATTTTAGCCATGCAAGATGAGCTATCAATTTGAAACAAATAAAGTCTGGAGATTGATTCCTAAACCAAAAGGTAAATCAATCATTGGCACCAAATAGATTTTCAGAAATAAAAAGGATGAACATGGGATTGTTGTAAGAAACAAAGCAAGACTTGTAGCTAAGTGGTATTGTCAATAGGAGGGCATTGATTATGATGAAACTTTTGCTCCTGTTGCAAGGCTAGAAGCTATCAGAATCTTTCTTGCATATGCTTATCACAAAAACATGAAAGTATTTCAAATGGATGTTAAGTGTGCATTTCTGAATGGAAATCATCATGAAGAAGTGTATGTTGAACAACCAGAAGGCTTTGTCAGCAAAGAATTTCCAGATCATGTTTACATTTTGGACAAAACCTTATATGGACTTAAACAAGCACCAAGAGCATGGCATGACACTCTCACAACGTTTCTTCTGAATTCCAAGTTCAAAAGAGGTACTGTTGATACAACTTTATTTCTGAAAAAGGAAGGTGATGATATGATCTTAATAAAAATATATGTAGATGATATTATATGTGCTTCTACAAATCCAAAATTTTGCAGAAATTTTGAGAAAATCATGCAAACTGAATTTGAAATGAGTATGATGGGAGAGTTAACATTTTTTCTTGGTCTCCAAGTAAAACAACTACCCACTGACATATTCATTAATCGATCTAAGTATATCTCTGATTTACTTAAGAAGTTTGACATGACTGACTATTATAGTATTCAAACTCCAATGGCCACTGCAACAAAATTAGAACCTGATTTGAATGGAAAATCTATTGATTAGAAAAAGTACAGAGGCATTATTGGATCTTTGCTTTACTTAACAGCTAGTAGACCTGATATAATGTTTGCTACATGTATTTGTGCTAGATATCAAGTTAATCATAAGGAATCTCATCTTCTTGCTGCTAAAAGAATCCTTAGATATCTCAAAGGTTCTCCTTCATTGGGACTTTGGTATCCAAAGGATTCTGGTTTTGAGCTAACAGCTTTCATAGATGCAGATCATGGTGGTTGCAAACTAGACAAAAAAAGTACATCTGGATCATGTCAATTTTTAGGTGATAGACTTGTGAGTTGGTCTTCAAAGAAGCAGAATTGTGTTTCTACTTCTACTGCAGAGGCTGAATATGTTACTGCTGTAATTTGTTGCTCACAAGTTATTTGGATGCAAACACAATTGAAAGACTATGGCTATACATTTAAAAAGAGTCCTCTTTATTGTGATTCAAAAAGTGCCATAGCAATTACTGCAAATCCAGTACAACAGTCAAAGACTAAGCACATTGATGTCAAATATCATTTTATCAAAGATCATGTTGAAATAGGTAATATTGAAATGTTTTTTGTTCAGACTGATTATCAATTAGCTGATTTATTTACCAAAGCACTTGATGAAAAACGTTTTAATTTTTTGGTAAGTAAATTAGGCATGATGAATATGTATGTGTAAGTATTAAGCATCAATTCAAATTTCAAAAATTTTATGTTCTGAGTTTATTTCCTCAAACTTCTGAGAAATCTTACCTTCAGAGTTTCTGTAGTTATGTTTTCAGAACTTTATTTTTTTTCTAACTCAGAGGCATAATTTTTCAAACAAATTGATTGTTTTCTAATTCTTGCAATCTTTTTTCATTTTTCTACCTTTTATTTTTAACAATTTTGATCTCTAGCATTGTTTAAAGGGGAGAATCATAATGTTTCTTGATTCAAAGGGGAGTTAAACTCAAATACAAGTATTTCCCACTTTTCTATAACATTCAAGATCTGAAATGCTGGATAAAACATTCTATTGTATACATCTGAAGAATCTGGATAAACTTCTGAAGATAAACTGTTTTTCATATTGTTCAAATCTACTTCTGAATTATTCAAATGTTTTACATTTTTCAGAAGTTTGTAGTTTTAAATGAGTTTTATGATTTTAAAGGATTCCAAGTCAAGTTCTGAACTTATTTCGAAAGTTCTGAAGCATTTATGAATTATTTCATTCAAACTTCTGAACTTATTTTCAGAAGTTCTGAACTTCTTATAAATTTTTTTGAACTTGTTCTCAGAATTTTTCTTCCCGTTATAAAGACTAATCGTGTGCCACGTGCTTTAATTTCATTGGTTAATCCTTAAGCACGTCGATTAAACGGTTCAATTATCCGAATAAATGATGATTACTACTCTAATCACTCTTACTTTTGGCCACGTGTCCATCCATGATTATTCAGTCATTTATAATCCATGATTTCATCTTCGTCTTCACTTTCTAGCAATCTTTCCCTTCGAAATCTTTCCCTGTTCATTGATTTTCATTCAAAATCAAGTTTCTCTTCATTTTCAACTATGTCGACTTCAAATGTTCAATCCGCAAAAACTCGTTTCAGTGACAGTAATGGATCATCAAGTAATGATTCATTCAAAATAGTTCCCAAGGAAGATAATAGTTGGATCAATGGAGATCAATCTCGATGATGAACAGAATAAGACACTGCTACTACTGTGATTTCTGAAGCTGTTCCTTCAAATCCAAATCCCAAATCAAACCCTAACCCAAACCCGCGAACTGACAAAATTGGGGAAATGAGTGAAATGTTGGTGTTGCTGACTCTCAATCTCGTGCACAAAGCAGTGATGGTCCTGATTTGTCCAAGCTATATGTCCCTGAAGAGAAGCTACTTGAAATCAGAAGAACTAATGCGCCCTAAATCTAAAGTCTACTGATTTCAATGAAGATCAAATGATCCTAATTGAAATTCTGAAGAAACATCCTCTACGAGCATTGCTATCCAGAAAATTTTTGGTCCCTGCTTCTTATCTACAACAACGGTGGTTTCACGCAGAAGTTGATGAAGAAGCAGATGATATCTCTTCATATGTTCATAGCTACAGAGTCTGCATTTTTGTTGAAGACATTAGAAGTATACAATTTCTACCTAAGGAGGATGAAGTTGTTGGGAAAACTTCATTTGATCCTATTTCATCATCTTCTGAAATGATTTCAGACTTTATGAAGTTAGGATACTCTGAGCAACTCAATGCATTAAGCTCATTCAGAAGGAAGTGTTTACCCCTTATGTGGTATTGCTTGTTTACAATTCTAAATACTTGCCTTTCTGGTAAAAGCTCAAGTGTGGATCAAGCATCAACAAATGGGAGAATAATTTTTCATGGAGTAGCATTCAACAAGCATTATGCTTATGCTTCTCTTATTTTTGATGAACTCAAGTTTGCAGTTTTGAAGAAGTCTACTTACAACTATATACCCTTTCAAAGATTCTTTCAAACCTTCATCAAAGGGGCATTGAAAGCTGTTCCTGCTATTCCTGTTCTGACTCATGAGGTACATGTTCCCCTTTTCTCAATGGATAATCTCATACCACTATGTTAGGTCTGAAAATATTGTATCCGAGATGACAACTATTGAAGACATGAAGGACCAAAAGCGTAAAGTAAACAAAGTCATAAATATGGAAATGTTTAACAATTAGAGTTAGGGTTGAATTAGAATTGTGTTAAATACGGAAAGGATAATTATCTTGTAATTATGACAATTATATAATGCCTCAAACTCTTATAGTTTCCTTATCTCATTATAACTCTTAACAATATAAATAGAGGGTTAGGGCTACCATTTGAAATAGAACGTTATTTCATATCATTCTAGATAGAGCATATTAGATAATATCATTGTAACCGATATTAAATACAAGTGAGATATCCGACATCGGATCTTCATCAATATTAGAAGTGTTCTTCGTGTTCTTGCTGATTTATACATCGTTACCTGATTTACTGGATCTACAATTGGTATCAGATCAGACTATCAGAGTTCTTTTTCAATTTTCTGAAGTTATTCATGAAACAGAAGGTAAATTTTCGATTTCTGAGTTTTTGAGTTTTTATCGATTCAAACTGTTTTAGCTTTACCCGATAAAAACTCATAATTATTTTTGATATGTTTTTCTCGATCCATACTTCATTAGCTTTACCCGATAAAAAGTCTTATTTTGATAAACTTGATTTTTTGTCGATCCATACTTCATGCGCTTAAATTTTTGTCGATCCATATTGAGTTATTTTTTATTTTAGTCAAAATTATTTAATCTGTTTTAATTAAATTTATTCTAGTTTATTTTAATTACTTTTGATATTCTTTACATAAGAAAACTCAGGAGCTAGTGACTTTTGCATCTTTTCTTACTAAAGAATTCTCTAGTAAAAATCATAAACTCTAGTAATTTTAATTTTTTTTTCTTGACTGAACAAATAAGAAAGTCGAGAAATTAGACATTCTTGTCCATAAAAAGACTTGTTCTTTTTAGTCAAGAACCCTTTGTTCTTGGTTTCTGGTTTATCGGTTAAAGAAAATTTGGATTAAGTATTTTTGAATTTTTATCGAGCCCTTCCTAATCGACAAAATTTATTTTATCGAGTCATCTGAAATCGATATAAATTTTTATCGATTCGATTTTTTTGCGAGTAAAAGATTGTTTTGTCGAATCTTAATCTATCGAGAAACTCTTAGTTATCGAGTCCTTTGTGATCGAAAAAAAAATTTCGATTCAAATTTTTTTTGAATTTTTATCGAGTCCCCTTTACCCGAGAAAATACCTTCTCATCGAGCCCATACCACTCGACAAATTTTTTTTTGTCGATCATTCGTCACCCGAGAAAAATTCTTCTCGGCCCTTCATCACCCGAGAAAACCTTCATCTATCAAGAACACCTTCTGTTTTCCAAAGAAAACTCAGAAAATTTCAAAAACTCACCGATCGAGATCAATTCGTCAGGTAACCGGTGCTTTCACGATGAGTTCTCAAAATCAACTTTTTGAGCTAAATGCACAAATTTCTCAACTTGAAACCAGACACACAAACAACATGCAAGTGTTGAATGAACTTTTAAGAGAACATGTCACTCTCAAATCTAAATTTAATAACTCAGAAAAATCAAGAAAAGTTTTGCAAAATCAAAATGAATTTTTGGAAGCACAACTCACCGAGTATTCTAGAAAGACATATCATACATATGAAGAATTTTTCAAAAAGACAAATCTGATAAAAATAAATTTTGATCTAAAAACCAAAATTTCTGAGTTAGAAAAATTTATAGATCATGAGACGTATAGTGTGGCTCTTAAAAGAAAATTAACTGAATTTCTGGAATGTGAGAAAGAAAGGATTTTAACTTCTGATGAGAAACACAAATTTGAGTCTGAACGAAAAGATTTTGAAAGAAAAATTAACACTTGTTAATTGACTAATCAAAAACTTTCTAAACAAGTGTCTGATTTCGAACAAATTGTGATTTTAGAAAGAAAATCATCTGAAACGAAATGTCTAAAACTATCAATGCAACTTTCTGAACTTTAAAATATTTTAAAAGCTGAAAGAAAAGTGTTTGAAACTGATAAGACGGATTTAATCAAGAAAAGTGTTTTGATCGTTGCTAAAAGCAAAAATTCTGAAAAAGTTTTTGAAAACGAAAGTAAAACTTTTGAAGAGAAAATCAGTAAACTTTCAAACAAATTATCTGTTTTAGAAACAACTCTTGTGAATGAATGGAAAATGAGATCCGAATCTCAAACAAATTTTGATGTGATTTTGGAAGGAAGAGATCATCTATTGTGCAAAATTAGGAAACTTGAAAGTTCTACAACTGCTTCAAGTTCAATTTTTCAGTTGAATTATCTTTCTACAATAAATGTCTGTAAGAATAACTCGTCTTCAAGTGTCAAATCAAACAGTTATTCTAACAGCTCCAAATCATATAATTCTCCAACTTCCCGGACTCATAATTCTACTTTATCTCACAATTATTTTGTTGCTAATTCCGGTAATTCTAAGAAGTTTAAAATGGTTTGGAGGAAGAAATCAACTACAGATGATAGTATTGGAAACATGTCACATACATCTCCTGTAGTTGATACAAGATCATTTGTTTCCAAGAATAATTTGCCTTATTTTGTCAAATCTATCAATCTGCTAATTAGTCTAAGTGCTACAAAGATTTGTTGTTCTACATGTGGAACAAATGATTTTGTCAATCAAAATTTCAATCATAAATGGTATGGTACTTACAGTATCCCCACTTCCCCACTTATTGCATCTAAAGCTAACCTCCGACGACCCAACAAAACTTGGGTACCAAAATCTTTTTAATCTGTTTTGTAGGTATGTCATGCGTGTTCTAAATTCCGAATATTCACATCACATGACAATCTTTCAAAAGGTTATGCTACATTTGAGGGGGAGTACAACATATTTTTTTCCATTTATTTTAGCTTCATAGTATCTCAACTATGAACCTGTTCTTTAATGTTTAGCTTCATAGTATCTCGACTATGAACCTGCTCTTAACATTATGACTTCTGAATACATCAGTTCAGAACTCGGACTTCAATATTTCAAACTCTTTGTGCGTTAGGAATAGAAGTTTCAATGGTCAATCCAGAGCCGGAAGGACTCGCCCATGAAACAAATCCCTAGGTTAGAAATTTTGAAAGGATATATTGAGTGCTTGTGAGATAAAAGAAAATTGAGGATGTGACAGGACTTAAAAGAAAATTGGTCCTCACCAAACCTAAACAGTTGTCCGGGTAGCCACATAATCTATTCATTCTCGATTCTTTGGAGATGAATATTGAACTAGACATGGACCCAATGTTGATAACTTGTGTCACCCCACCCAACTACTCAAGTATCTCACAAAAGATATTTGTTTCATATATCACGGAGAATGCACATATATGCTATCTTATCTTCACTCGGAAGATTAAGATATTGAAAAAGGAAGACACACCTCCGGTCTCCGAACTTCACATTCAATGCACATTGAATCTGTGAAATATATTTTCACATTTTGACCCTTAAAATTAGCTTTAATGCATAAATATTTTTCTACACATTGCACGAGTCTTTGTGATTCACATTGCATATCTCTGTGTTTATGCCGGAACAGTTTGAGAAGTTAGTTTTATAACTTACTTCTGTGATAACTGGAAGTCCTATCAGTGCCAACCCGCTGCCAACACTGAATATAGGCCATTTAATTAAATTTATTTTTGATTAAGTGATAACAGTTGCTACATGTGCTTCTGTCTGTTAGCCCATTACCCGATATTCCATATTTACATTTGATCATATTCGCACTTATTGTCTTTGGTTGTTCATAATGATTCAGATTCTCCTTATAATTCTGAGGGGGAGAAAAGTTATATCAAAGATGCATACTATTATGAGGGGGAGAAATAAAGTTAGAAAAGATTCAAATGGTTGAAAATGAAGACTTGTCGACTCTCCCTTTGAACCGCCAACATATTTTTTTATCGCATCCAAAGAGCCGACCTGTTCAACAAGTTCAGATCGTCATACGACAAGCTCAAAGTTATCGCATCTGCCTAACCTGACAACCTCAATGCTAACCCAAGAACATAAAGATATCACAACCATCTTTTGCCTCTTTCATCAAACGACAAAGTTCTACTCAAAGAAAGATACCCTACGACATCACAGCTCCTTCAACTTTCTTTTCGTGAACTTTATGCTAATGTTATGGGGGAGCTACGGAACTTATAAGTGATCATATTCGTAGGGGGAGCAAAAGATTCAAAAGAAAGATTTGTTGACAAAAGTTTCATGAACTTCAAAAGAAGGGTTCTGATTTGATAAATTCTAATCTCGAATACAAAGGGGGAGATTGTTAGGTCTGAAAGTATTGTATCTGAGATGACAACTATTGATGACATGAAGGACCAAAAGTGTAAAGTCAACAAAGTCATAAATATGGAAATGTTTAACAATTAGAGTTAGCGTTGAATTAGAATTGTGTTAAATAAGGAAAGGATAATTATCTTGTAATTATGGCAATTATATAATGCCTCAAACTCTTATAGTTTCCTTATCTCATTATAACTCTTAACAATATAAATAGAGGGTTAGGGCTAGCATTAGAAACAAAACGTTAATTCATATCATTCTAGAGAGAGCATATAGATAATATCATTGTAACCGATATTCAATACAAGTGAGATATCCGACATCGGATCTTCATCAATATTAGAAGTGTTCTTCGTGTTCTTGCTGATTTATACATCGTAACCTGATTTACTGGGATCTACACACCAAATGCTAAACTGCAATTCCCAAATGCTTTACCATTACCAACTCATTTACATGCACTTGTAAAATCATCAAATAGGTTTTTGAGTGAGTACTATTAATCAATTGGACTAGCTAAACCAGTAGTCTCTTCTTTTGATTCTAACAAGAGTGGTGAGCATTGTAAGGTGTCTAGAATCCCTAGGCAGAGTGGGGAGGTTGTTCATGGGGGAGAACAACCTCATGGTGTGAAGAGGGAAAATGAAAATGAGAGGGTGGGTAGAAGAGTGAGAAAAAGAACTGAAGAGGGGAGGCCACAAGTAAACAATAAAGAAACTTGTAAACTAACTGTTCTAAGCCGGGCACCCACATCATCTATTAAGCCCTCCAGCCACTCACCCATCTCTCAACAGAAGGGTGTTTCATTAACACACATGGGGCAAGCAGCTAATCTACCAATAGGTTCCCACTTGGAAGAACCTATTGTTGAAAAAGGACATATGTCCCCCGTTCACAGTTTTGAGCACTTTGAGTCTGAGAGTCCACTCAACTTTGGGCCTTCTGAACCACTTAATGTGGATTTTATTTATACAAGCACACATCTTTCAGATGTCCACAAGCAAAGTGTTAGTCACCTTGCCACAACCATAGATATACCTCTTATAGGGTATCAAGGATTGGTTGGAAGACCTGGTGGAGTGAACATCACCAAAGCTCCATTAACAGAATCACAAGTGATTCATGATGCTGTGGCATCTACAGGCCAGCCTTCTTCTGAAGGACTGCAAACAAGACCATTTGTTGGTCTTGGACATTTTCCCTCATCTTCTGAATTTTCTGAATTCAAAGATTTCTATACTTCTGAATTTGCAAAGATTCAGAAGGACATTAAGGTATTAACGGACAAAAATTGTAAGGTGATGGAGGATAGGTTGGATGGACAGGAGAAGAAAGTGGTGGATAAATTGCATGAATTCCAACTTGCAACTGTTTTTGATCTCAACAACATTCAAAAGGCTATTCTGGATTCTTTCTCTGAAGTTATTTCAACAGTTTAATCCTTGAAGACCTCTATGCCATCTTCTTCTACTCAGACAGCAGCCTCTGAATTTGCAACAAAAGATGACATCTCTCAGATTCTGAATCAATTAACCACTATTCAGAATTCTCAAGTCTCCTTGAACAATCGTATTTCGGCATTGGAATGTGGTTCACAAGCAAAGACTTTAAAGCGTAGTCTTGATGATTAGGATTGATAGAGATATCATAATAGCTTCAAAAGACACTGGGTTCTTAAATAGAAAAAGATCTGAAGAAGTTCTGAAGACACTTCTGAAGAGGTTCTGAAGAAGTTCTGAAGACACTTCTGAAGAAGATCTGAAGGAGTTCAGAACCTATTCTGAACTTGTCTGTTATGAATGCTATGTTACTTTAGTCTTTCTATTGTATGTATAAATAGATAGTTAGTTAGATTGTTAGAAAAAACGTTTTCATAAGCCTTGTAATTACATTTATGTAATACTGTACATTGAATCAATACATATTACATTTGACTTTTATCATTCCTGATGTGGATTTCAGCCTCTTTTAAGTGAAAACTTTGAGAAGAATTGAAGAACTTTGAGATAAAGATCAGATCTTGATGTTTTCTTGCACCTTAAGCTTCAAAACGAACCGATATTTCAACCCTACACGATCAATACAGAAACGTGTACTTTGAATCCCAAACACTTAGATCAATCCAGAAGCTAAGGTGTTTGACGACTCTAAACTTCAAAACAATCCAGTAATTGAAGTAAAGAAAAGAAGAATAAAACTTATGCTTGATGCACAAGAAATATCTAATAAAACGAAATTTTCATTGAATATTGATATTACATGATTGATCCTATTTACAATGGATAATAAAGAAATAGAAAATAAGGAAACCTAGTAAATAAGGAAACAATGCGAAAATAAGGAAACCTAAGAGATATCTATAAATATGGAAACAATGTAAACTAGGAAAGAAATAAACTTAATAAAATATCCTAAAGCATTGCTTGTTCTCCAAGAAATCTAGTCTTAGGCTTCTTCACCATGCTCATTGCTTGTTCTCCAAGTCAGATTCGTTACCCATGTATTTCTTTTGTCCAAATCGAATCCCATTGAGTTAAGCAACAATGTGATAGGCTCTTCATATGCATTTCCTTTTGAATTCATATCATTCTCCCCCTCTTTAGAAGAATTTTCCCTCAAATTCACGTCATCCAAATAAGGAGAGAGATCACCTACATTGAAAGTAGCACTAACATTTCCAAAATCACTTGGCAAGTCTATCTTATAAGCATTATCTCCATATGTTTCAAGTACCTCAAAAGGACCATCGGCCCTTGGCATAAGCTTATTTTTCCTTTTACTTGGAAATCTCTCTTTCCTCAAATGAACCCAAACAAGATCTCCAGGCTTAAAAACAGGTTGTCTACGATTCATGTTTGCTCGTGCCTTATAAACCGCATTCATTTTCTCAATCTTTTCTTTCACTTGCTCGCAAGTCTTTTTAAACACCTCCAAACGTTTTTGTGCATCAACATCGATATCATCTTTGTGTAAAGGAAGCAAATCAATTGGAAAGAAAGGATTGACACCATAGACCACCTCGAATAGAGAACGAGAAGTAGTGGATGAATGAGATCGATTGTAAGCAAATTCGGCATGACACAACTTAACATCCCAATCCTTTTGAGTTTTACTTACCAATCCACGAAGCAACGTACCCAATGTCCTATTAGTGACTTCTGTTTGACCATCCGTTTGTGGATGATGAGACGTGCTAAACATTAACTTCGTCCCCAACAAACGCCACATACACTTCCAAAAGTGACTCAAGAACTTGGAATCTCGATCAGACACAATATTTCTTGGCACACCATGCAAACGAACGATTTCTCGAAAATAGAGATCTGCAACATGTTGTTCGTCATCCGTCTTATTCATCGGAACGAAATGGGCCATCTTGGAAAAACGATCAACCACAACCATGATAGAGTCCTTTCCCCTTTGTGTTCTTGGTAGCCCAATAATGAAGTCCATACTCACACTATCCCATGGGGAACTAGCAATTGGCAAAGGAGTGTACAAACCTTTTGAAAAAGTACTTTTTGCCTTTTGACATGTGGCACATCTAGAAATCACCGATTGGACATCTTGTAACATTTTAGGCCAAAAGAAATTTTCAGTTAGTATATCCATAGTTTTGTGAATGCCAAAGTGACCAGCAATTGCACCACTATGCACTTCACGAACAAGTAGTTCTCGAACACCACATTTAGGGATACAAAGCTTATTTCCCTTGAATAGAAAACCATCTTGTATTGTGAAATTACGAGTAGGGGACTTGAATTCTTCTGCAAAATCTTTATCAGATGCATACAAACCTTGAATATGTTCACAACCAAGAACTCTAGTATCCACCATAGCCAACAAATATGCCCTCCTTGAAAGAGCATCCGCCACCACGTTCGATTTTCCTTCCTTGTATTTTGAAGAAAAAGTGAAGGATTGAAGGAATTCCACCCATTTAGCATGACGATAATTCGACTTTTGTTGCCCGTGTATAAACTTCAATGCTTCATGATCAGAATGTAGCACAAATGGTTTAGGACGCAAATAATGAGACCAATGATCCAATGATCTTACAATGGCATAAAACTCACGATCATAGTTAGAATAATTCAATTTCGCACCACTTAGCTTCTCACTAAAAAATGAAACGGGCTTCTTTTCTTGTAGCAAAACAGCACCAATACCAACTCCACTTCCATCACATTCTACCTCAAACAACTTATTGAAATCGGGCAAAACTAGAACAGGTGCGTTGCAAAGCTTCTCCTTCATCTCCTCAAACGCCCTTTGAGCTGATTTAGACCATTCAAAGTCACATGTGGTTTTGGATTTCAGCAATTCCGTGATAGGCGCCATAATAGAAGAGAAATTTTTTATAAATCTTCGATAAAACGAAGCCAATCGATGAAAACTTCGTACCTCATGTATGTTATTAGGAGTTAACCAAGAGGAAATTGCATGGACTTTTTCTGGGTCAACTTTAACTCCATGGTCAGAAACTATGTATCCAAGGAAAGAAATACTAGGCACCATAAATGAACATTTCTCTAGCTTACCAAAAAGCTTTTGTTCACGCAATCTTTCAAATAATCTTCGAAGGTGAAATGTATGTTCGGTTCTATCTCTACTATAAACCAGGATGTCATCAAGATAAACTACGATAAACTTGTTTAAGAAGGGACGAAGTACCTCATTCATGAGTCGCATAAACGAGCTAGGGGCGTTACATAACCCAAAAGGCATCACCATCCACTCATACAAGCCTTGTTTGGTTTTGAAAGCAGTTTTCCACTCATCACCTTCACGAATCCGCATTTGATGATATCCACTCCGAAGATCAATTTTGGAAAAAATTATGGCACCATGTAATTCATCCAACATATCCTCCAATCTAGGCATGGGAAAACGATATTTGATAGTGATATTGTTCACCGCCCTAGAATCGAGACACATCCTCCATGTCCCGTCTTTCTTTGGAACTAATAAAGCAGGAACCGCACAAGGGCTTATACTCTCTCTAACATAACCCTTTTCCATCAAATCTTCAATCTGCCTCTGGAGTTCTTTTGAAGCCTCGGGATCACATCTATAAGCAGGTTTATTGGGTAATGGAGCACCAGGTATAAGATCAATGGCATGCTCAATTCCTCTTAAAGGAGGCAATCCTATAGGTAGTTCATCCGGAAACACGTCGCTAAATTCACCCAACAAATCGTTAAGGAGTGGATCATGTTGAGGCTGATTTGGAGTCACCTGTTTCACTACCAACGCGTAAGCCATACCACCACTTTTTTCTATCTCTTTCTCGAAATCCTTAGCTGACAAAAACAAACTAGTCGTTTTCTTTGATTTGCGAACATTAGCATAGTACTCATTGGGAGATAATGGTTGAAGCTTAATGCGTTAATTACCAACCTTAACAGAATAAATATTTTGTCACCTTCATGAATCACCTTCCGATCAAACTGCCATGGTCTCCCAAGTAAGAGATGACATGCACTCATAGGAATCACATCGCACCATAATTCTTCCGTGTAGTTTCCAATCAAGAAATTTACCAAAGCTTGCTTCTTCACATTTAAACCTTTTGAATCATCAAGCCAATTCAGCTTGTAAGGTTTAACATGATCACGTGTAGGTAGCTGAAGTTTATTCACCATATCAACTGATGCAACATTAGTACAAGAACCGCTATCAATTATCATGTTGCAAGTATTGTTTCCAACTTTGCATCGAGTATGAAACAAGTTCTCCCTTTGAATGTAATACTCTACGAACAACAATGAGATTTGCATCATTCTCCGCATAGGCATCCTCTTCTTGTTCTTCTTCTTCTTCTTCATCTTCTCGAACTAGCTCATATTCGGGCAGAAATTCTATGTGCTTATCTTCTACTTCCCATTCCATGTATTGTTTCATTGTAAGAGTTCTTCGAGAAGGACATTCACTAGCCATGTGTCCCTTCCCTTGACACTTGAAGCACTTTCTCCGATTTTCAAACTCCTCTTTTGAAATAAACACCTTTTCTCTTTCCACGCGTTTATCCTTGAACGATGAATCATCTTTCTTTTGCGGAAACTTTGATGATTGATATTTATAAGACGTTTGTGGAGAGTTTTCAAAAGCATTGGGTCTGAATGAACCAAATCCTTTAGAATTCCCCGAACCGGAGCCTTGAAAACTAGATTTTGATTTTTCTTCATTCATATGAGACTCAATCTTTGCAGCGAGTTTGCACACATCATTAAATGTGCTATATGGACTGAGTTCAACCTTTTTAGCAATAGGTCGATTTAACCCACGAATGAACCGTGCAATCTTCATAGTTTCCTTTTCTGTTAAATCACAAACTAAGCATAAATTATCAAATTCAGCCACATATTCAGCTACACTCATGGCTTCTTGATTCAAAGTTGTGAGTTTCAAATATTGTGTTGTGTTCATAGTCATCCGGGAGGTATTTGCTGCGGAGCTTCTTTTTCAAAACCGTCCAAGTTTTGATCTTCTCCTTTTGAGTTCTAGCCCTACTATCTTTAAGATTCTCAAACCATAAACCAGCATTCTTTGTCAAACGAATATATGCAATCTTAAATTGTTGTTTGTCATTAAGACCCTTATAGTCACCAATCTTTTCTACTTGGCGTTCCCATTCAAGATAAACATCAGGACTTCCTAAGCCTGTAAAATCATCCAACTTTATGCCTCGATCATCAATTTTGTCTTTGTGCTTCTTTGTTTTAGTTGGGGTTGATTTAATAGAGGAATCTTCATCACTTGAATTTTCGTCTTCAGATTTATTAAGAACAAAGTGGGTAGAATTCGATCAAGCTTTTTTTGGAATTCATCATATATAGCATTCATACGCAAATCTTGCCTACCCATAGAAGATTCTAGTAACTCGAGTTTTTCCAACTTTTTCTCTTGCAGCTTCATACGTTCAAGAACTTCAACCAACAACTCGTCTGTGGTAGGCATGATAGCTAGGTTGCTTGCAGCCCAAGAAACACAAGAAACCACAATAACAAAGACTATTACGTAAATTTCTTGATAAATTAATCAAGAAAATTAAGAAAATCAAGAACGTAACTAACCTTGGAAACGTGCTTTAATAGAATAACCAAGAAAACAGCTAACCTGGCTCTGATACCAAATTGATGTGGATTTCAGCCTCTTTAAAGTGAAAACTTTGAGAAGAATTGAAGAACTTTGAGATAAAGATCAGATCTTGATGTTTTCTTGCACCTTAAGCTTCAAAACGAACCGATATTTCAACCCTACACGATCAATCCAGAAACGTGTACTTTGAATCCCAAACACTTAGATCAATCCAGAAACTAAGGAGTTTGACAACTCTAAACTTCAAAGCAATCCAGTAATTGAAGTAAAGAAAAAAAGAATAAAACTTATGCTTGATGCACAAGAAATATCTAATAAAACGAAATTTTCATTGAATATTGATATTACATGATTGATCCTATTTATAATGGATAATAAGGAAATAGAAAATAAGGAAACCTAGTAAATAAGGAAACAATGCGAAAATAAGGAAACCTAAGAGATATCTATAAATATGGAAACAATGTAAACTAGGAAAAAATAAACTTAATAAAACATCCTAAAGCATTGCTTGTTCTCCAAGAAATCTAGTCTTAGGCTTCTTCACCATGCTCATTGCTTGTTCTCCAAGTCAGATTCGTCACCCATGTATTTCTTTTGTCCAAATCGAATCCCATTGAGTTAAGCAACAATGTGATAGGCTCTTCATATGCATTTCCTTTTGAATTCACATCAATTCCTGTCAAAATCTTTTCATATATTGATATCTTGATTGTTTGGGTCCTAACAATTGGTATCAGAGCCAATTCATCTGTTTTTGAAGATTTGGGAAAGAACTTGTCAAATCTGACAGTTCTTGGTGTTCTTGATCTACAAAATTCAAATTCAACTCAGGTGAATTCTCGATCTTCTAACAATCAAAGATGTCTAAAGAAATAGTCTCAATCGGATCTGAAACGAAACCACCAACTCTCTTCTTGGGAGAATATCATCAATGGAGAATTAGAATGATTCAATTCGTGGATAACATAGATGAAGCCTTAATGCAATCTATGACAAATGGCCTACTAGAGGTATTTGTTGAGATTCCAGCAGTTCCCAAAACTGAATCCACCCCTGAAATCCCTGCATCAAGAATCAAGAAGAGTCCTGGAATGTATAATCCAACTGAAAAGGCTCAAATGAAAGTTGATAGAAGAGCATTAACTTTACTCACCATGGCAATTCCCAATGAGATATTCAATAGGGTTGATAGTTTAACTTCAGCAAAACCCATGTGGGATGAAGTAGAAGCTCAGATGCAAGGAAGTACAAAGGCTCAAGCACAGAGATTAAATATCTGTGTAGGAACATATGAAAATTTCAGATACAAAGAAAATGAATCAATCACTGATACATATCATAGATTCAATAACATTCTGAATGATCTAAGAAGAAATGGTGTTCAGAAATCAAATTCTGAGATAAATAACAAATTTCTGAACAATCTGGGAAATGAATGGTCAAGTTTTTCAGATAATATGGTAATTAGGAACTTGTCTAGAAAGACAATTCATGATGTCTATGGCATCTTGTTCCAACAAGAGGACAAAATCAAAGTTAGACAATATGAACAAAAGAAGACACAAGAAACAGTTGCCCTTCTGAGCAAAAACTACAATAATTCTTTGACCATTGCTGCCAAGAAAGTTTGTGAGATCCTAGAGATAACAGTTTGTGATGGGGATGAATCAAATGAGGAGCTTAAAAGGATTTTTGATAATATTGCTTTCATGACAAGGCAATTCAAACAAAGATACAATCAAAAATATCAGAATAAACCTAGATCTGAAGTTGGACCTAAGAAAGGTCAAGAGGCTGGTCAATCTGAAACATCTGAACCAGCAAGATGCTTCAACTGTGGAAAGCCTGGACATTATGCAAGACAATGCAAGATGCCAAAAGTCAAGAATTCAGGTTATTATGAGAAGAAGCATCTATTAGCAAAGAAAAAGGAGCTTAATCATGCGCTAGTGACCAAGTATGAATAAGACTGGTTAAATTGGAGTGATGGAGATGATGATGAAGAAGTTGCTCAATATGCAACAAATTGCTACATGTGTCAAATGGATCCAGAAAAGGACAAACAAGACACTGAGGTATTTTCTTCATCTTCTGAACAAAATTCTGAACATAATTCTGAAATTAATACTAAAGATTCAGAAATGACAAATCAATTTCAAAATATGTATTCTGAATTTGAAACACTCAAAAATAGAATTAAAGGTGAAAGAATTTTGGTCAATCAATTCAGAGCTGAAAGTCAAATATATAAAAAAAACTGTCAAGCAGCTGAACAGATTTTTGAAAAAGTTTTCTGAAGAAAAACTTGTTTTAAAAGAAAAAATGGATAGTTTACAAAAAGAAGTTATATATGAAAAATCTGAAAAGGAAATTCTAAATGTTAAGATGAATTTTCTGAATCAAGAGAGACTTGATATTTATAAAAAGATTAAGGAATTGGAAGATTTAAATTTTAAAAGAGGACAAACTGAACAAACTCTGAATATTTTAACTAGTTAGGCTCAGAACTCAAAATTTTACAATATAAAAGCAGGTTTAGGATATAATGACAGTCAAATTTTAAAAAAGTCACCTGCAAACTTGTATGATTATTCTAAAATGAAAATTTTCAATGAATCAAATACTGGTATCATTTCCAAACCTGTAAACTATTCTTTGCCTGAAAGAATTCCTTTTATAAAATCAGAGACTTTGTTCTCAGAAGAAACACCTATTAAAACTGGTGAACCAGAAATAATCTCTGAAACAGAAGAAATGAATATAATTTCAAATATTTGTAAATCTTCTGAATCAAATATTATTTCTGAAGAAAAATCAGAAGTAATTGTTAAGTCTGAAATTGTTTCTAAAGTTACTTCTGTAATAACTTCTGAATCCAATTCTGAAAACATTTCAAAAGATACTTCTGATAATTCTCAGTTATTGAATCTTTAAAAGATATTGATGAGAATCCCAATATATTTTTTGATAATTCTGATAATCAGTCTACAACAACAAAAAATTTAAATATTTTTGCAACAAGTATGACTCAAAATAAATTTTCAGATCTAATAAAATGCTTCTGATTCAGAAGATGATGATGATCAAATGGTGCAAGTCATTGACAAAAATGGCTATTTGGTTTATAAATCTCAATCATGTATGACTGAAGGAGAAAAATTAAAATATGAAGTTTCAAAGATACCTTCAGAATTGTTTGATCATGTGTTTTTAAAACCAGAATATCAGAATTCAGATTTTTCTCCTACTAATACAAACATTTCATCAAATTCAACACCGTGTTCAGTGACATCTTCTGACGTCAACACCAGAGTTAAAAATTTTGAACAAGGACAATCCTCAAATTCTCTCTCTTAAGTTCAGAAAATTAACTCAAAATCTGAAGATAAACCTAAAGTGAACAAAAGAATTTCTTATACTAATCCTCATTTCTTATCTTTTTACAGAGCTATCCACTTTAGTATGAAGAAAGAAAGATGACACACTGTCAAAGAATGACAAATTAGAGAGTTTTTCATTTTTAAAGAAGAATGATGTACCTAAATCAAAGAAAGTGAATAAAAGAATTTTTGTTGAAAAATCAAATGTTATTGATTCTTATATGTCTAATACTGTTGTAAATACATTAAAGAATCATATTCACTGTATTAATTGTGGTCATCATAATTTTCATCTTAACTCCAAAACAAACAAGAGAAATTTGATGAAATCTATTCTGAAATGTTCAGCTATATTGACAAATTCAGTTAAACGAAAAAATAGAAATAAAGATAAAACTAAGAAAGATAAATCTCAAAGTTCTGAACAAACTTCTGAGTTGAAACATCTGAAGAAAAAGTTCAGAACTTCAAATTTTATTACTAATCACAAAGGACCCATTCTGAAATGGGTACCTAAAACTCAATAATCTCTTTTGCAGATATGTCATGTGTGGGTCTTAGATTCTGGATGTTCAAGACACATGACACCTTTCAAAGAACTACTAACTGATTATCATGAAAGATATGGAGGAACAGTTAGTTTTGGAAACAATGCAAAGGGATATGTAAGAGGATATGGCACTTTCATTAAAGGAGATGTGAAAGTAATGAAAGTTTTCTATGTCGAGGGACTAAGACATATTCTTTTCAGTATTAGTCAATTCTGTGACAAATACTGGAAGGTTAATTTTGACATAGATAACTGTCATGTTCTGAGTACAACAAACAAAAATGAATTAACTGCTTATAGAGATGGAGATATCTACACAACAACATTCACTGCAACTGGTCAACTACAAGGTGTATGTTATATGTCTACATCAATGAAAAATGATAGTTGGCTTTGGCACAGAAGAATGTCATATCTGAACTTCAAAGCCATTTCTGAACTAGGCAAACATCAATCTGTAAGAGGACTACCAAAGATTAGATTTGAAAAGAACTCTCTTTGTTCTGCATGTGAACTAGGGAAGATCAAAAGAAGTTCTCATCCTCTGAAAATGCTATCTTCATGCAAAGCTCCACTTATGGATTTATGTGGCCCAATGAAAACTCAAAGCATGGGGGGAAAGAAATACATTCTTGTCATAGTAGATGAATATACAAGATATACATGGATTGAATTTCTGAGTCTCAAGTCTGATACTTCTGAAAGACTGATACCCTTTCTGAAGGAAATTCAAGTTCTTCTTCAACTCCCAATTCAAAAGATCAGAAATGACAATGGAACAGAATTTACTAATTCTACACTGCAGTATTTTTTGGAATCTGTTGGTATTTCACATAATTTTTCCGCTGCAAGAACTCCTCAACAAAATGGGGTAGTTGAAAGAAAGAATAGAACTTTGGTAGAGGCTGCAAGAACCATGCTTGCATATTCAGAACTTCCTCTCTCTCTTTGGGCAGAAGCAATTGCTAGTGCACATTTTACTCGCAACGTAACCATTCTAAACAGAAAATTTCTTAAAACTCCTTATGAATTGTTAAAACAAAGAAAACCCTCTATTGATTATTTTAAAATCTTTGGTTGCAGGTGTTTTCTAAAGAATGATACTCCACATCTTGACAAATTTGCACCAAAAGGTGTAGTTGGTATCTTTGTTGGCTATTCTCAAAGATCCAAAGCTTATAGAGTACTCATTAAAGGAACTCAAAAAATCATTGAGACTACAAATGTCAGATTTAATGAGCCAACAATGACTTCTGAACAAAACAGTTCAGAACTCGCACATAAACCAACTTCTGAAAGTTTGGACTCAGAACATAATCAGACAAACTCTACTTCTGCATCTCAAACTTTACTTAAATCCAATTTAGACAATTTATGTCAAGAGTTATTTGATATTTCTGTAAATGTTTCTGCAGATTATCAAAATCCTTCTCTTCTCAGAAACACAAACGATCAAGACATTTCAGAAATACAAATTTCAAATATATGAGCACCACAAGTCTCTACCTCAAATTTAGAACTTCCAATCTCTGAAAATGCAACTTCTGAACCAATTCAAGTTGTTTCTGAAACGGTTCAAAATATTTCTGACCATGAACCTCACAGTTCTGAACCAATTCAGATTTCTCCATTTGAGGGGCAGTCTTCATATTTACATTCAGCTATCAATCATGATATTGAAACTCAAGCAATTATTGATGATTATGATTCTATGAATAATGTTTCATCTGTTCAACCATTGCCAAATGTGAACAAATGGACATCTAATCATCCAGTTCATCAAATAATTGGAGATGCATCAAAAGGTGTTCAAACAAGATCTGCAACATCAAATGAATGTCTGTATGTAAATTTCTTAAGTAGCATGGAACCCAAAAAGCCATATGAAGCACTTCAAGATCCAGACTGGATTTTAGCCATGCAGGATGAGTTAAATCAATTTGAAAGAAACAAAGTCTGGAGATTGATACCAAAGCCAAACGGTAAATCTGTCATTGGCACAAAATGGGTGTTCAGAATTAAAAAGGATGAAAATAGAATTGTTGTGAGATATAAGGCAAGACTTGTAGCTAAGGGGTATTGTCAACAAGAAGGAATTGATTATGATGAAACCTTTGCTCCTGTTGCTAGATTAGAGGCCATTAGAATTTTTCTTGCCTATGCTGCTCATAAAAACATGAAGGTATTTCAAATGGATGTGAAATGTGCATTTCTGAATGGTATTTTACATGAAGAAGTGTATGTTGAACAACCATAAGGCTTTGTAACGAAGTAATTCCCAGATCATGTTTACATATTAGACAAAGCCTTATATGGACTTAAACAAGCACCAAGAGCATGGTATGATACTCTTACAACTTTTCTTCTGAATTCTAAATTCAAAAGAGGTACTGTTGATACAACTTTATTTCTGAAAAAGGAGGGTGATGATATGATTTTGATACAAATCTATGTAGATGATATTATATTTGCTTCTACTAATCCAAAATTTTGTAGAAATTTTGAGAAAATTATGCAAACAGAATTTGAAATAAGTATGATGGGAGAGTTGACATTTTTCCTTGGTCTTCAAGTTAAACAACTTCCCACTGGCATATTCATTAATCAATCTAAGTATGTCTCAGACTTACTTAAGAAGTTTGACATGACTGATTGTTCAAGTATTCAAACTCCAATGGCCACTGCAACTAAGTTAGAACCTGATCTAAATGGAAAATACGGTGATCGAGAAAAAGTACGGAAGGCATAATTGGATCTTTGCTTTACTTAACTGCTAGTAGACCAGATATAATGTTTGCTACATGTATTTGTGCCAGATATCAAGCTAATCCTAAGGAATCACACCTTCAAGCTGCAAAAAGAATACTTAGATACCTAAAAGGTTCTCCTTCATTGGGACTTTGGTATTCTAAGGATTCTAGTTTTGAACTAACAGCATTTACAGATGCAATTCATGGTGGTTGCAAATTAGACAGGAAAAGCACTTCTGGATCATGTCAGTTTCTGGGTGATAGACTAGTTAGCTGGTCTTCAAAGAAACAAAATTGTGTTTCTACCTCTACAGCAGAAGCTGAGTATGTAGCAGCTGCAATATGTTGCTCACAAGTGATCTGGATGCAAATTCAACTAAAAGACTATGGTTACACTTTCAAAAAGATTCCTTTGTATTGTGATTCAAAGAGTGCCATAGCCATCAATGCCAATCCTGTTCAACATTCAAAAACCAAGCACATTGATGTAAGATATCATTTTATCAAAGATCATGTGGAAAAAGGTAATATTGAGATGTTTTTTGTTCAGACAGATTATCAATTAGCTGATTTATTTACCAAAGCACTTGATGAAAAACGATTTAACTTCTTGGTAAGTAAATTGGGCATGATGAACATGTCTATGTAAGTATTACACATCACCTATACTCTAGCAGTTACATTCTGAGGCTTTTATATCAAATTCTGAATACTTTGCTCTTCAGAATTACTTTGCATATTCTGTAGTTCAACATTCAGATCTTTGCTTCTTTTCAAACTCAGAAGTATATTTCTTCTGTATCTAGGTTGATTGTACTTTAATACTTTTCATATTTTTTTCTCTTTTCTCTAATATTTGATTGTTTCTTTGATAAAGTTGCAATGATTAAGGGGGAGAATCATAATTGCTAGTGATTCAAGGGGAAGTGGTATTAATTTCAAATTTCTCCACTACTCTTTCCTACATAACAACTCTGCATTGGTGAAATAAAGTCTTGCACTTTATATCTAAGAAGTATGAACAAGCTTCCTTAGATAAAATCAGTTTCTATTTGTTCAAATCTACTTCTGAATTCTCAAAATGTTTTAAATTTTTCAGAAGTTTATATTTATAAAGGGTTTTTGGTCTGGATGATCCAAGTTTAGTTCTGAACTCCACTTAAAAATTCTGTGGTTCTTCTGAATTCTTTCTTTCAGACTTCTGAACTTTTTCTCAGAAGTTCTGAACAAATTTTGAAGTTTTTGAACTTGTTCTCAGAACTAAACTTCCCGTTGATTTTTCACTTAAGCGTGTGCCACGTGTTTTAATTTCATTGGATCTCTCTTAAACACGACCATTAAACGGTTCATTTCTCCTAATAAATGATGATTACTACTCTAATCACATTTACTTTTTGGCCACGTGTCCTTCAGCGCATATCCAGTCATATAAATCAATGGATTCCTCATCATCTTCATTTTTTTGCAACTTTTCTCTGAGAAATCTTTCTGTGTTTATTGATCCTCTTTCTATTACCAATCCGTGTTCTTCCAACATCATGTCTACTTCAAATGCCATGATTTCTTCTTCGTCGAGTTTCAATGATAACAATGGATCATCAAGTGATGGTTCGTTCAAGATTGTGCCTCAAAAATTGATGGTTGGATCACTGAAATCCCACTAAATGATGATCAAATGCTTCAAGACACAGCCACTACTGCAACTCATCAAGCCGGACCTTCAAACCCTATCATTAACCCTATCATTGGGGAAACACAAGGTACACCCATTGATGCTGTTTCTGAATCAAATGTTGCTGAAAGTGAATCCCAGACTCATGATGAAAGTGGTGACCTGTCCAAACTCTATGTACCTGCTGAAAAATTACTTGACATCAAAAGAAATAACTGTGCTCTGAACTTCCAATCCAAAGACTTTATTGATGATCAAGGAATGTTGATTAAAATTATGAAGAAACATCCCCTGCGCACTCTACTTTCAAGGAAATTCTCTGTTCCTGCTTCTTATCTTCAACAATTATGGTATTATGCTGAGGTAGATGAAACTGATGATGAAATTGTCTCCTATGTTCATGCATACAAGGTATTCATATCTGTAGATGACATTAGGAGCCTTCACTATTTGCCAAAACCAGATGAGGTTCTTGGGAAAACCTGTTATGATTCAATTCCATCTTCATCAGAAATGATCTCAGATTTTATGAGCTTGGGTTACTCTGAAAACCTTCGTGCTTTGAGCTCTTTTAGAAGAAAATGTTTACCTCCAATTTGGTATTGCTTATTTTCCATTCTGAATACCTACTTATCTGGGAAGAGCTCAAGTTTAGATCAAGCTTCAGCAAATGGGAGGATTATCTTTCATGGAGTTGCCTTCAACAAACACTATGATTATGCTTGTCTCATTTTTGAAGAACTCAAATCTGCAATTTTGAAGAAGTCCACATTCAACTACATACCATTTCAGAGATTTTTTCAAACACTCATCAAAGGAGCAATGAAGGCTGTCTCAAAAATTCCTGTTCTAGCTCATGAGGTACATGTTCCTATCTTCACTATGGACAGTTTAAGACCACCAAATGCAAAACTTCAATTTCCAAATGCACTTCCACTACCTTCTCATTTAATTAATCTTGTAAGTACATCATCTAGGATTGAGAGTGAGCATTTAGAATCTATGGGATTACCTCAACCAATAATCCCTTCCCCTGATTCAAACCAGAGTGGTGATCATGCAAGAAAGTCTAGATTTACTAGAAAGAGAGGGGAGGCTGTTCATGGGGGAGAACAACCTCAACAAGTGAAGAGGAAAATTGAAACTGAGAGACTGGGTAGAAGGGTAAGACAAAAAATTGATGAGGGGAGAACACAGGTAAAAGAAAAACAAACCTGTGAACCACCTGTTACAAGTCGGGCACCCACATCTACTATTATTCCACATTCTTTGGTGGATAATATTGAAACAGCCAGTGAGCCCATGGCAACCTTGGTTAACCCCCCCAGCCACTCACCCATCTCTCAACAGAAGGGTGTTTCAACAACACAAATGGGGCAAGCAGCTTATAATCCAGTAGGACCCCAATTAGAGGTTCCTTTTGTTGAAAATGAAGGATATATGTCCCCGCTTCATAGTTTTGAGCACATTGAGTCTGAGTGTCCACTCAACTTTGAGCCTTCTGAACCACTTAATGTGGCATCCATTCACACAAGCACACATCTTTCAGATGTTCCTAAGCAAAGTGTTTGTCACATTGCATCAACAACTATAGATATTCCTATCTCTGGATATCAAGGATTAGTTGGAAGTCCTGGTGGGGTGAACATCACAAAAACTCCATTCACAGAATCACATGTGGTTCATGATGCCTTTGTGGCTCATACACGCCAACCTTCTTCTGAAGGTCTGAAAACAAGTTCATCTGTTGATATTGGCAACTTACCTACATCTTCTAAATTCACCAGAATTCAAAGATTTATGTACTTCTGAATTCGCAGAGATTCAGAAGGACATCAAGGAATTGACGGACTCTACCAAAAAGGTGTTGGAGGTTAGGTTGGATCAACATGGGGAAAGTATGGTGAACAGGCTGAATGATTTTCATCTCCAATCTTCCAATGATCTTAATATGTTTAAACAAGCATTTCTGTCAGCCTTTTCTGAAGTGGCTTCCTCAGTTTCTTCTTTGAAAGCTTCTCAGCCTTCTTCTTCTTCTGCTCCACCAGTTTATGCAACTAAAGATGATATTTCTCAGATTCTCAATCAACTTTCATCCATTCAAAGTTCTCAGACAGAGTTCAACACAAGATTAGCTGCTCTAGAATGCAAATCTCAATCAGATACTTTTAAAAGAAGTCTTGATGATCAGGATCCTGATAATCAAGAGGGGGAGAAAAGACAGAGAGTATCTGAAACAGAGGATGTTGAAAATGTTCAGAAACAAAGCTTGGAGAAAACTTCTGAAGATGCTCAGAATATTGGTGAAACATCTAATAGAGTTTCTGAAGCAATAGAAGATATTTTGTTTGCAGAACATGAAAGTCAAGAGGCAATTGTTCACTCTTCTGAAGATACAGTAGAGGAAGGGTATGAAACAGAAAAGATATTTTTTGATTCTGAAGGAAACCTAAGCTCAGATAACACAGATATAATTCCAGACTCTAATGAAGAAATGCTAAGGGAATACCTTGCTTTTGAAGATGTCATTGGAGAACCAAGTGATCTTTCGGATGTGATCATGTTTGAATAAGATGTTATTGATGTAAATTTGGGAGAAAGCTCAGAAGAAACAAAAGCTTTAGTAATTTGGAAGCCTCAACAACTTCTGAGTGAAGAATTCAGAAGTGCTTCTGAAAGATTATGGAAAATTCTGAATCAGTTGTGTTCGGTACATATATTTTTTAATAAACCAAGAAGTCTGGAGTGTAGACTTTTGGATAACAGATTTTGTATATTCAGAGATTTTCTTGATCAACCAGATGAAGTTGTTGAACTTGAAGTTGATCTAGAACATATGGATAGAACTGAGCTTGCAGATGAAATTTTAATGATCTACTCTGGAAGATTTGAAGTAAGAGTCAGACCTTGCATTTTGATTCCAAAGATTGATATTCCTCTTCTTGATAAGCCCATTTTAGATCAAGTTTATGAAAAAGAAGATATATTTGGTTTTGGAGAAACAAGTTTGGAATTTCCTGAAGAAACTTATCTCTACATGAACAGAAAAAGTATGAAGTTTGCAACTCTGGAAGACTTTGTTAATGATGAATGGTCTGAAGATAAAATACTTCAAGTCAGAAATTTTATTCAGAAGTATGGAGTTCAGAATCTAAATGATTCAACTCTCATAAAGAAGATCAGATGTTTTTCTAAATCTGTTGTAGATGATTTGTTAATATATAGATTTGGAGCTGAAAGAAGAAATGGATCCTTATGTGAGTTTACTCAATATGACATATACAAGTTAAGACTGCAGGACAAATTGACAGTTCTTTCTTTCTGTGTTGCAAAGAATGAAGCAGAACTTGTTTATGAAGTCAGAAGAGTTCTGGGAATCTATATAAGAAACATTATAAAGCTTGATTTTCAACTAGCTCTGGAATTTGGTTTATCAAAGGTAAATTTGTTGGAACCTGTAAATCTTGAAAATTCAGCAATAGCTAGAGTGTTTACATGTCCAGACATTGGATTCAGATATACAGTGAATGGAAATAAAACCTTTCTGGCCTCAGATATTCCAAAATACTCCAACTCAACTCTGAATTGGTTTCTTGAATATTCAAATGATTATGTTGGAGAATCAGACATTAAAGAAGAAATTGCTTATCTGATAAAAGAAAGAATTCACTTCAGAGAGAATGTAAAAAGAAGTTATCTTGCTGGTCATAAAAGAGAAAACAAGATCAGAGGAGCTGATTATCTACTAAGTGATGCTTATGATTTTCAAATTCACTCAAAGAAGCAAGACATGGAGGAAATTCTGAAGTTTTCTCTGAATATGGAATCTTCTGAACTCAGTCAAAAAGAAAAAGAGAAAGGTAAATAAATTATTTCTTAAGCTATATCTGAAGAGCTGGTTCCTGCGAAACAAGTATCTGAAGAGGAACATCTTCAAGAACAAAGGATTGAAGAAAATGCCTTAACCATGTTCCTTGAATATTTTCATCCAGAAATATTTATGGAGTATGAACAAAAATTCGACTATATTGATTGCTGGATTCATAAATCTTTTGGTTGGAAACAATGGTATTCAGATATCATCAAAAAGTTAAGAATTCCAATCAATGAAGCCAGAAAGGAGAGCCCAGTGATCAAAGTAATTAATGCTGACTTGAAAACAAGGCAAAATTACAAGTATGCATTCTTTACTGTTGAAAGACAAAATGGTGAAGTTTCTACCTTCTCTGAAGCTGATTTTCAAAATATATATCTCAGAGATCTAATCAGAGTTTACAGAAGTCTTTATCCCTTCCATGACTCAATCACCAAGTTCAGAAAATCTTTTCCAGTGCTTAGAGATGGATTATATAGAGAATTTATATGGGCTGCAAAGACTGATTTCCAAGTTTCTTATGTTCTAAACAAGAAACAAGTACACTTGAGCAAACCAAATCTGAGTCTACTAGATATTCAGAATTTGAAGAAAAGCACTTTAGTAATTCATCCTCCTGGTTCGTTTGTAAATGCTTTCAGGAACTATTATTTGTGAGATTTGAAGAACTCCACAAATGTTGCAATGGAACTCTCATGGCAATCAGAGATCGTTTGGTAAAAGACAGAATAGAAGACCAAAGAATTTGAGCAATGAAGATTGGGAGAAGCACAAGAAACTTGCAAAAGAAATGGTTAGAGTTGCTGAATCCTTACTTGAATACAGAAGACTAATTCCGAAGGATGTAAGAGAAATTCTGAATTTCTGGAAGTATGATCTGAACTTTTGAAGCTAAGGGGGAGATTGATAGAGATATCATAATAGCTTCAAAAGACACTGGGTTCTTAAATAGAAAAAGATCTGAAGAAGTTCTGAAGACACTTCTGAAGAGGTTCTAAAGAAGTTCTGAAGACACTTTTGAAGAAGATCTGAAGGAGTTCAGAACCTATTCTGAACTTGTCTGTTATGAATGCTATGTTACTTTAGTCTTTCTATTGTATGTATAAATAGATAGTTAGTTAGATTGTTAGAAAAAACGTTTTCATAAGCCTTGTAATTACATTTCTGTAATACTGTACATTCAATCAATACATATTACATTTGGCTTTTATCATTCCTGTCAAAATCTTTTCATATATTTATCTTGATTGTTTGGGTCCTAACAAGGATGATCCTGAAAATCAAGAGGGGGAGAAGAGACAGAAAGTCTTTGAAGATGTTGATATCCACAAGGTCAAAATTCTGAAAAATCTTCTGAAGAAGCTCAAGTTCAAACTTCTGAACGATCTTCTGAGAAAACTTCTGAAGATGTTCAGAACGTTGAGAACATGAAACTAATAGAACTTCTGAAGCAATAGAATATATTTTACATGCGGAAGATGAAGGTCTAGAAGTTGAGAAAGTCAATTATGAAGAAACTATGGAAGAAGGGTATGAGACTGAGAAAGTATCTCTGGATTCTGAAAATAAATTAAGTTCTGAAGACACAGATGTCATTCCTGACTCAAATGAAGAAATGTAGAATGAGTATCTTGCTTTTGAAGACATTATTGGAGAACCAAGTGATTTATCTGATGAAATTTTTTTTGATGAAGAGATGGAAGTGAATGAAGGAATGGTTGAGATAAATGAGAACAGAGATCTGATTATATGGGAACCTCAAAGTCTAAGAATAGTTGAAAGTAATGAAATTTCTGATAACTTGTGACAACTGTCAAAATTCGAGCTTCCGGGTTAGTTTATATTAAGTTTATTAGTGTTAATATAGATTAATTTTAAGAATAGGAGTTAGTTGGCTTAGAATGGCGGAAACATTTCTAGAGTTTCCGGTAGCTGCTTAGAAAGTCCGGTTCCGACCCGTAACTGGCCGAAAGGTCCTATATAGTGCCGAATGCTCTAATTTATACCCGATTTATATAAAATATATATTTTTAGTATTTAAAATATAAAACTTCTATTTTGTATAATTTAAACACTCTTGGGCTCATATTTGAAGGAAAAATGACAAAATTGACTTTTAATTTCATTATTTGGGCTTAATGTAAAAATAAAAAAACAATTGTTGGGTTGGGTGGGGCCTATACCCATGGCTGGCCACCCCCCAAATCCCCATATAAAAACAATTTTTTCTCCTCATTTCTTCATTTTCTAAATTCAAATTTCTCATCTCTCTATCTAGAACTTAAAAGACACATTCTTCATCAAATCTCCATCAAAATAACAAGATTATTGAAGATTTTGTATCCCTTTCACCATCAAAACAAGGTAACAACATCATCTTCATATTTTCTTATCATTTCTGAGTGAAAAACTCACTTTTCTTGCATTTTAAGCATTCTTCTTCTAAACCTTTGAATTTTCTGAGTTTATGGAGAGATTACACACCAAAAACATGTAAAAATGTTCATAGAATGGTGGTAATATATGACCCAAACAATAAAACTCAAGAAAATGAGTAAAAATCATGATTTTATGTGTTTTTGAACAACAATGGAGATTTTTGGTGCTGACAGATTTATTACATATGCAAAAATCGTCCATTTCATGAAATTAATATGTTCAACTATCATGAATCTTCTTTCTACAAGATTATTTAGTGAGTTGGCGTTCTAATCCAAGTGGTCTCACTCAAAAACATTGAGTTTTGACCCCCCAAATGCTCATAATAAGATGCATGTGCATCTGGAGTTCAACAGTAGGCAAACCCTACTTTGAACGACCATAACTCTCTGAATACTCATCCAAATTACTTGATTCTTCTTCTGGAATTCTATTTAATGAGTTATATTTCAAATGCCACTGATTTCATTAAAAAATATAGTGATTTGAGGTTACAACTAATTAAAACAAAATGAGTGTGCAAACTGTCAACCAATGACAGATTTGTGCATGCATGTTCAAATGACCATATCTCTTTCAAAACTCAATGAAAAAGGATTATTTTTCCTTTGAGATTTAGTTTTATGGGTTATCTTCAGTTTTAAAGTGGAATCACTTAAAAATATGGAGTTTTGACCCTCTAAACACCTAAAATATTTTAGGTATGCAATCTGTGAAACCACCAGTAGGTAAATCCTACTTTGCATGCTAATATCTCGTTGAATATTTGTCCATAATGCATAGTTATACTTCTGGAGTTTTCTTTTATGAGTTAGGGTTCATTTGAATCCGACTTCATTCAAAAATATGAAGTTTTGAGGCATTAATGAATTTATTAAAGTTAAGTGTGCAATCTGTCAACTTATGGCAGATGTGTGCATGCAACTTTGTGATGCCATATCTTCCTCATAACTCATTTAAAATGAGTGATTCTTATCTTAAAAGTTTTCTTTATGTGTTATGTTTATAATCCAACTAGAAGTTCTGAAAAATAATAAGTAGAACTCCTCAAATGATTGTTTTACTAACAATGTGTAATCTGCCATGCTTGCTGTAAAATTTGGTCACAATGACCTTAACTCAGTAATGCATCACGTATAAAATGATGGAAAATTTTATCATTTTGGATGTTACATTAATTTGATCATTTTTAAGACTTATAGTTTCTGTCAGAAAGTTAAATTCTGAAACTGGTTGATTTCATAAATTTTAATCACTTGAAAGACTATAATATTACATTTTCGGTATAAATTATTTCTTTAAAGAGCATATGTGCATTATGTATAACGGGACAATAGTAGACCAAGTTGGATATATAAGGATTGATAAGCACTCTCATAGTAATCGTTAGACGCATAAGTGACCGTTTTGGGTATTTTACTTTGATAGGGAAGCATTAGGTCGGCTAGCGGACGAATCGTTCTTTAAACGGAGCTTTTGCAAAAGGTGAGTATTCACAACCCCATTTTTAAAGTATTTTATATGTTTTGGGGTGAAAAGCATGATTAAATGAAATATTTGAGCTATTTGCATTAACGAATGTGAATATTATGAAAATTGTTGTTTTTGGGCATTAAGGCATGTACACTAATAGATTGTATTGAGTAAAATGTTCCATAAAAGTTTGTACACTACTATTAACTCAAGTGAGGAGCCGAGGGTATATGTGGATAGCGCTATGGGACGGACAATCCCACCTAAAAACCGATAAGTAGGGGTGTGGATAGCAATCCCACCTGGACTTTAGGTCCACCGCTGAGTTAGAACTAAAAATATTTTTGTGGTCGAAGGTTTAGTGATGGCTCATTACTTACTATTAATTAGGGTACAAAAATGCCTTGAACGTTTTAAGATGTAAAGATTTATCAAGTGCCATAAAAGTTATTTTGCTCAATATTCATTTATACAAAAGATGTGTATAATATTGAAAACCTGTGAACTCACCAACTCTTTGTAGTTGACCTTGTTTTATTCATGCTTTTCAGGGGTAAGAAAAGGTAACTAAAAATGCTTGTTTTATGGGCACGACGACATCAATCACGTTTTAAATTTGAAATCATGATGTTTGTACACTTTGTTTCTTTTATTTTGTTAAAACTTTGGACTTGTATGATGTAATTTGGGTGTTAAGTTGTTATGTATTGAATGGATGATTGGTGTTGTTCTTGTCCTATCGCTATGAAATCATGAACTATCACTCTCCGTGTTTCCGCTTTAGCGGGGTGTGACAGACTTGATATCAGAGCCATAGGTTATAGAGAACACCGGTTTTTCTATAAAACCAAATACTATAACCAAAAGTTTTCGAAAACTATTTTTCTAAACTAACTGTAATTTTAAAAGCTTGCTACTGGTATAATTGGAATAAGTGTCGTCTTAGCATATTATAATTAGGCAAAGCCTGATCACCTATGTCTAATTTAATATGTATAAGGGAGACATGGAACAATTATATTGGGAACTTCTTGCCCAAATGAAAAGCATGGTCATAAGTGTGAGTTTGCATAAACATTTTATAAATTGTTATATACTAAAGTACATTTTGTACTTAAGTTTGTTACTATCGCAGTTCACTATGTCTCACTCATCCACTCCTACTAAGTACTCTACTGACTCCTCACGCTATGCGACTAGTCAACCTAGGAGAGAACTTTTTGACTACTTTGTTGGTTAAACTAGGAAACTTATTTTGGTGGCATGTAGCTTACTATTTAGAACTCTAAGACACTTGGTGTCTTTTGGGAATTATTTTTCCTGGATATTGAAGTTATGTTATTCTAAACCTATGATTTGATGAATCGAGTGTTTTATATGCATAACTTAGTTAAGTAGACTTAGCGCAAAAATAGTAATAGTAATATGACCCAACCTCAATATGAACCTATGCCTAAAGGCAATGCCTTCGAGGAGAGAAAACTCCAAGATCGCGTGACTTGTGCCTGAGCAACTCCTCGCGGCACTTCCGAACAATGTTAGTCAAGTGGCAGCGGGTCTAAATGCTAATTCGGGAAACAACTGCGGATCTGGAGCATGTGGAGATAGGGAATGCATATACAAAGCTTTTAGGACCTGCAACCCGAAAGAATTCCATGGAACTGAAGGAGCTGTTGGATTACTGACATGGATTGAGAATTTGGAGTCCGTTCTCCACATCAGCAAGTGCACTAAAGGAAATAAAAGTGCAGTTTGCTGCCTGTCTGCTACAAGGACGAACATTGACTTGGTGGAACACCCAAGTGCAAATCTGAGGCCAAGAAGCAGCTAACAGTCTTACTTGGGAGGAATTCAAAATGATGTTCAAACAGGAATACTACCGAGGAACAAAATACAGAAGTTGGAAGCTGTCACACCCCGCTAAAGCGGAAACACGAGGCGTGATAGGGCAGGATTTCATAACAATAGGATAAAAACAACACCAACCATCCATTCAAATACATAACAGTTTAAGTTTAAAATTTAACATCGCATCAACTAAAAGTTCTAACAAAATAAAGTAAACCAAGTGTTTCAACTAAACAGTTTCAAATAAACAAGATGATTGATGTCGATGCGCCCACATAATAGAAAGATTCGGTTAATCTTTTCTTACCCCTGAAAAGCATCATAAAACAAGGTCAACTACAAAGAGTTGGTGAGTTCACAGGTTTTCAGTATTTCAAACATCCATTTGTGTAAGTGAATATGAGCAAAATAAATTTTTGGCACTTATTAATATCTTAAAACGTCAAGTCATTATCTACTCTAATTTTTAGTATATAAAGATGTCACATCCCGCTAAAGCGGAAACACGAGGCGTGATAGCACAAGATTTCATAACAATAGGATAAAAACAACACCAACCATCCATTCAAATACATAACAGTCTAAGTTTAAAATTTTACATCGCATCAACTAAAAGTTCTAACAAAATAAAGTAAACCAAGTGTTTCAACTAAACAGTTTCAAATAAACAAGATGATTGATGTCGATGCGCCCACATAATGGAAAGATTCGGTTAATCTTTTCTTACCCCTGAAAAGCGTGATAAAAACAAGGTCAACTACAAAGAGTTGGTGAGTTCACAGGTTTTCAATATTTCAAACATCCATTTGTGTAAGTGAATATGAGCAAAATAAATCTTTGGCACTTATTAGTATCTTAAAACGTCAAGGCATTACGTACTCTAATTTTTAGTATATAAAGAGCCACCACTAAACCTTTCGACCACAAAATAAAATTTATTGTTAATTCTACCTTAGCGGTGGGACTAATATCCCACATATGTAGAACCTTCGTTTCTCCCTTTTTTAAGTACAGTGCACCCCTACTTGTAGTTTTTAGGTGGGATTGTCCGTCCATATAGCGCTATCCACAAATACCCTCGGCTCCTCACTTTAGTTAATAGTAGTGTACAAACTTTTATGTTACATTTTACTCAATATAACTATCAGTGTACATGCCTTAGTGCCCACAACATCAAATTTAACAAAATTTCATAATCATAATGAAAATAGCTCATATAACATATTCAATCATGCTTTTCACCCCAAATCGTAGAAAATACTTTGAAAGAGGGGCTGTGAATACTCACCTTATAGCAAAGCTCCGCGACACAAATAAACACAATCCGATCCCCACACGACGACCTAACGCTTCCCTATCAAAGAGTAATACTCAAAACCGTCACTTATAGGTCTAATACTAATTATAGAGGTGAATAAATCTTAAGCCCATATGTGTCTATATATGTCCAATTATACAAAATGCCCATATGCTCGTTAATATCGTAATTTATACCGAAAGTAATCTTATTATCCATCACATGATCAACATTTATAAAAATCAATAAAGTCCAGAATTTCTCTCCTGGACAGAAACTAATTGTCCTAAAAATGATCAGTTTTCAAGGGCTTCCAATATGACCTAGTTTTCTATCTTTTTATATAAGATAAAGTACTGAGTTATGGTTTTTGTGACCAAATTTCATGCCTTTTGGACATGTACAAGTGGTTCAAATAATTCATGCAAAACATTATGTCACAACCAGTAAAACAGATTACACCATGTTAGTAAATCACTCACTTGAGGAGTTATACTCAGTGTTTTCTAGAATTTCCATTGGATTGGAATCATAACTCATAAAGGAAAGTTTTGAGATAAGAATCACTGATTTTGAATAAGTTATGAAGGCGATATGACACTACAAAGTTGCATGCACAATTCTGTCATTAGCAGACAGATTGCACACTTAACTTTAATAAATTGGTTAGTGCCTCAAAACTTCATATTTTTGTATGAAAATGGATTCATATGAATCCTAACTCATACAATAAAGGTTTAGAAGAAGAATCATGCATTAAAGACAAATAACAAAAGAGATACTAACACACAAAGTAGAGTTTAGCTGTTGGTGGTTTCACAGATTGCACACCTAAAGTATTTTAGGTGTTTGGAGGGTCAAAACTCCATATTTTTAAGTGATTCCACTTGCAAACTGAATATAACTCATAAAACTAACTCTCAAAAGAAACATCATTCTTTTTCATTGAGTTTTGAAAGAAATATGGTCATTTGAACATGCATGCACAAATCTGTCATTGGTTGACAGTTTGCACACTCATTTTGTTTCAATTAGTTGGAACCTCAAATCACCATATTTTTGAATGAAATCAGTGGCATATGAAAGGTAACACATTAAATTAACTTACAGAAGAAGAATCAAGTGATTTGTAAGAATATTCAAAGAGTTATGGTCGTTCAACGTAGGGTTTACCTACTGTTGAACTTCCAGATGCACATGCATCTTGTTATGAGCATTTGGGGGGTCAAAACTCAATGTTTTTGAGTGAGACCACTTGGATTAGAACCCCAACTCACTAAATAAACTTGTAGAAAGAATATGCATGATATTTGAACATAAAAATTGTAAGAAATTGACGATTTACACACATGCATGAATCTGCCAGAACCAAAATCACCATTTTTGTTCAAGAACACCTAAAATCATGATTTTTCCTCTATTTTCTTGAGTTTTATTTGTGTAGAACATAGATTATCACCATTTTATAAACATTTTACATGTTTTGGTGTAAAATCTCTCCACAAACTCAGAATTTTTGGATATTAGAAGAAAGTAACTTAGAAATGCAAGAAAAGTGGGTTTTTCACCCAAAATTTGCAAGAAAATGAAGAACATGAAGTTTTGTACTTACTTGTATGATTGTGTGTTGAATATCTTCAATGTTCTTGCACTAAGATAAGTTTTTGATGAAAGAAATGGCTGGAGTTTTTGGAGAGAAAGAGAGGAAGAAGAGAGAAGTGTTTATGGCTCTTTAGTTCTAGAGAGAGAGAGAGATTTGAATTTTGAATGATGCAAATGAGGGAAAATACAAAAAAAATAAGTTTTATATGTGGATTAGGGGGGGGGGGTGGCCATGGTGATGGGCCCCACCCAAAACCCAAAAATTTTCCTTTAAAACTCTATTTTAAGCCCAAAAATGTGAGATTTGAAGTCCAATTTCTCAATTTTGGCCTTTTTCTCAACTTTGTTAACCCATTTTGGTTAGTTTCTAATAAAAATACTAAAACTATATATTTTATGTAAATTGGGTATAAATTAGAGCATTTGGCACTGTATTGGACATTTCAGACAGTTACGGGTCGGAGCCGGACATTTTAAGCGACTACCGGAAATGCTAGGGATTTTTCGGCCATTCTAAACCAACTAAATCCTATTCTTATAATTAAACTATATAAACACTAATAAACTTAATAGAAGCTAACCTGAAAGTTCGAAATTTGACAGTTGTCACAGCCTTCCCCCGTTAAAGAGGTTTCGTCCCGAAATTTAAGAAGTGGCTTTCTCCGGGGTGTTCGTGAATAAGCTGGGATACTTTTGCTTCATCAAATCTTCACGTTCCCAGGTATACTCTAGACCATGTTTCGCATTCCAACGGACTTTAATAGTAAGGATTTTACTGCGCCTTAACCGTTTAACTTCTCGGTCCAAAACCTCAACTGGTTCTTCAACGAAGTTTAACCGATCGTTAATCTGAACGTCGTCCATGGGTAACATCAACGTTTCCTCTACTAGGCATTTCTTTAGATTTGACACATGAAATGTGTCGTGGATGGCGCTTAGATTCGGTGGTAACTTCAACTTGTACGCCATTGGTCCGATTCTTTCATGTATTTCGAATGGACCAATGTATCTTGGACCCAGCTTGCCTCTCTTCCTGAAGCGTACCAGTCCCTTCCATGGGGACACTTTTAATAGCACTTTATCTCCAACTTGAAACTCCAACGGCTTTCTCCGATTATCCGCATAACTCTTCTGACGATCTCTTGCTGTCTTGAGTCTTTCTTTGATTATCGAGATCTTATTAGTGGTTTCCTGAATAATATCGGGAGTTGTCAACTGTCTATCTCCGATTTCTACCCAGCTAAGCGGTGATCTGCACTTACGTCCGTATAGAGCTTCGTATGGTGCACATTGTATGCTGGTATGATAGCTGTTGTTATAGGAGAATTCCACAAGTGGCAGGTGGGTATCCCAACTTCCACCGAAATCTATTGCGCAAGCCCGTAACATATCCTCTAGCGTTTGAATAGTTCTTTCCGATTGTCCATCCGTTTGAGGATGATAGGCAGTGCTATAACCCAAACGTGTACCCAATGCCTTTTGAAGTGATTGCCAAAAACGCGATGTAAATCGTGTATCTCTGTCCGAAATAATGGAAATAGGCACACCATGACGTGTAACTATTTCATTAATATAGATTTGCGCACGCCTTTCCATACTGAAATCTTCGCGAATGTGGATGAAATGAGCCGATTTGGTAAGTCGGTCTACTATAACCCATATAGTATCGTGCCCCTTTCCAGTTCTGGGTAATTTAGTTACAAAATCCATTGTTATTTGCTCCCATTTCCACTGTGGTATTTCAGGTTGTTGGAGTAAACCAGATGGTTTCTGATGTTCAGCCTTTACCTTAGCACAAGTCAGGCACTTGCTTACGAACAAAGCTATATCTTTCTTCATTCCTGGCCACCAATAATACTCTTTCAAATCCTTATACATTTTATCTGCTCCTGGATGAATTGAATATCTTGATCGATGGGCTTCGTCCAAAATGGTTGATCGTAGATCACCAACTTTCGGTACCCATACCTTATTCTTAAAGTAATGTACCCCATCTGTCTGCATTTCAAATTCCTTCTCTAGGTGCTGCAAGGTTTCATTCTTCAAATTCTCTTCTTTCAAAGCCTCTCCTTGTGCTTCCCGTATTTGAGTTTTTAAACTCGTCTGGACCATCATTCCCATAGCACGTGCTCTTGTTGGTTTTACTCTTTCCTTTCGGCTTAACGCGTCAGCTACCACATTAGCTTTGCCTGGATGGTACTTTATTTCGCAGTCGTAGTCACTAAGTAGTTCAACCCATCTTCTTTGGCTCATGTTTAACATTTTCTGACCAAGAATATGTTGAAGGCTCTTGTGATCTGTGTATACAGTACACTTAGTACCGTAGAGATAATGTCTCCAGATCTTGAGTGCGAACACCACCGCTCCTAGCTCCAAATCCTGAGTAGTATAATTCTTCTCGTGAATCTTCAGCTGTCTTGATGCGTATGCAATAACCTTGTCTTTTTGCATTAACACACAGCCCATTCCCTGATGGGAAGCATCACAGTAGACTACGAAGTTATCTACTCCTTCGGGTAGAGCTAGAATCGGTGCGTTGCATAACTTGTGTTTGAGTGTCTGGAAGGCTTCTTCTTGTTTCTCTCCCCAAATAAACATTTTATCTTTTTGTGTTAGAGTTGTTAGTGGTTGCGCGATCTTAGAGAATTTCTCGATAAATCGCCGGTAATAACCTGCCAATCCCAGAAATTGGCGGATTTCTGTTGGTGTCTTAGGGGCTTCCCATTTCTTAATGGCTTCAATCGTAGCTGGATCAACTTGAATTCCTTTTTCATTCACCACGTGGCCAAGAAAGTGTACCTCACGAATCCAGAATTCACATTTAGAGAATTTCGGGTACAACCTTTCGTTTCTAAGCAATTCCAATATCAACTTCAAATGTTGCTCATGCTCCTTTTTGTCTCGAGAATAAATGAGTATATCATCTATAAACACAATCACAAACTTGTCGAGATACGGTCGACATACTCTATTCATCAAATCCATGAAAACTACTGGTGCGTTTGTTAGACCAAATGGCATGACTAGGAACTCGTAGTGACCGTATCGAGTCCTAAAGGCCGTCTTGAGGATATTTTCTTCTCGCGCTCTCATTTGATGATATCCAGATCTAGGATCGATCTTCGAGAAGTACGTTGCACCTTGAAGTTGGTCAAACAGATCATCAATCCGGGGAAGGGGTATCGGTTCTTAATTGTCAACTTGTTGAGTTCCCTATAATCGATACACATTAGAAAAGATCCATCTTTCTTCTTAACAAATAAAATTGGGGCTCCCCAAGGTGAAGAGCTAGGTCTGATAAATCCTTTGTCGAGTAATTCCTGAAGTTGTTCCGACAGCTCTTGCATCTCTGATGGTGCTAATCGATATGGTGCTTTCGCGACTGGCGCGGCTCCAGGAATTAATTCTATGTGAAACTCCACTTGTCTTGGTGGGGGTACTCCAGGCAATTCGTCCGGGAATACCTCAGGAAAATTTCGAACTATAGGAATATCTTGAATACGTTTTTCTTCAGCCTTCTTATCCTTGATGTGAGCTAGAAAAGCAATGCAATCCTTTCTCAAATACTTTTGCATCTTCATACATGTCACTACTTTAATACCCCTCCTGGGTTTCTCTCCGTGTACTTCGAGTTTTCCCCCTTCGGGTATCGGAATTCGTACGATCTTTTCGGAGCAACAGATTTCGGCTTGGTTTTTGGATAACCAGTCCATGCCCACAACCACGTCAAAACATCCTAGTTTAATCGGGATTAAATCTATACAGAAATCCCTACTAGCCAAATTTATAGTGCAGTTCATTATTACATCATTGACCCTACACTCTTGACCGTTGGCATATTCAATTACGTATGATTCTTTCAACTTTTGAGGCCTTAGATTTATCTTTGGTCTAAAATCTAATGACACAAAACTCCTATCTGCTCCAGAATCAAATAGTATAGATGCATCATGATTATTCAGGAGAAACGTACCTGTAACAACATCTGGATTCTGTCTTGCTTCCTCGGCTCCAATTTCAAACACTCGGCCTATTGCTGGACCTCCTTGATTTCCTTGGTTGGCCGGTCGTGCTTGATTAGTGTTCGGTCTTTGATTCCATCGTGGACATGTATTCCGAAAGTGATCCGGGCTTCCACACTCAAAACATGCCCGCCTTCCTGTGCTCCTGTAATCTTTGGCATAGTGACCTCCTTTGTTGCATTTTTGACAGATAATACATCGTCCTATATGCTGTCTATTGCACTTGTCACATTTGGGATGAGGTCTTTTCTCTTTCTCCGCCGGTTGAGTTTGAATTCCGTAGTTACCTGAAGTTCTTTGTTACTTACTTGTCCTTTTTCCAAACTGTTTTCTTATTGGTTTATCCATCTTTCTCTTCCCTTGTGCCTTATCCCTTACAAACAATCCCGAGCGAGTAGCATTGTTTGTGAGTCTGGTTGCCGAACTTACTGCCTCTTGTAGAGTCTTTGGGTTTGCTGAGGTAACATCCCCGCGTATCTCCGGAGATAATCCCCAAACATACCTATCATCACGGTTCTCTTCAGGCGTTACCAGATGCGGAACCATTTTTGCCAATTCATGAAATCGGGCTGTATAGGAGTCGATATCATTCCCTTTCATCTCGTGATTCCACAACTCTTCTTCCAGTTTCTGAATCTCGCTCCTAGGGCAGTATTCTTCCTTCAACATTCTTTTGAAATCTTCCCATATAAGACTGTTGGCGGCTTCCCGACCTCGGGTTTGTACTTGGGTGTTCCACCAAGTTAATGCTCGCCCTTGTAATAGACAGGCAGCAAACTCCACCTTCTTTCCCTCAGCACACTTGCTAATGTGGAGGACAAACTCCATGCTTTCCAACCAGGTCAATAAACCGACGGCTCCTTCAGTTCCGAAAAATTCTTTAGGATTACAACTCCTAAAGGATTTATACGTACATTCCTTATCTCCAGAACCCTGATTGTTATTTTGATTAGCGTTTAAACCAGCTGCTACTTGGCTCACAATACCTGGTAGTGCTGCCATGAGCTGTTCAGATACTAGTCGTGCAACATCGGAATTTACTCTTCTCGGAGGCATTGTTCTAAAAAAAACACAATTTTAAATTGAGTTTCGATCAGATTTCTATTACTAATTCCGATCTAATTCTACTTACTAAGCTCAAGCTTATAATGTAATGTACGTCTAATATCAATCAACTAGACATAAAATCAAGAAATATACAATGAAACATGGATATCTTTCATAAGCATAACACATAACATTCATCACAAGTTTCAAAATACAAATCCCAAAAGATAGCAAATTGTTTACAACTTAAAATAAACAAGACCGAAATAAAAGTGTTTTTAATCCAAAAGCTTTGCCTAAACAGGTTTACTATAATGCATCACCAACCAAAACAATATTCCTAATAGGATCACCAAAGCTCCTATCACCCACTCTAGGTAAGCGCGCATCCTCCGAACCGCCAACCTAGCCTCAAGGGCAACCTCCATGACTCTATTCGTAAACTCGTCATGTGTGTGCAAGATTGTTGTGATGTCGTCTAAGGATTGCCGATAATGGTCCAACATCAGCCGATGAGTATGTACCTCGTTGGCCATACCCGTGACCCAGTAGTTTTCTGCTGCGGTCATTCCTTGTGGTCGGGGCACCGGTACGCCAACTGCGGGTGGAGGAGGAGTCACACTTCGCGACCTAGATCGCGACTGAGATGGTTCTCCCGATGGCACGGAAGGAATCGTGAAAGTCACTCTCTGAAGAGGGAGAACGCGCTTGCGGGCAGTCCTTATCGTCCTTGGCCCACGAGATGTCCCCTCACCGGTAGGTATGGGTACGGGCATGGGAACAGAAGATCGAGCAGAAGAGTCGGCAGAATCCTCTTCATGACTATGCTCGGATGGGTCATAGTCATCATAGTTTGTGTCGGCTCTCCTAACCCAGCTGGTAACATAACCGGATTCATCCGGGGAGTGGTCGGATGTGGACATAGTGCTGAGATAAATAAAAAAAAAATTTATAAATATCAGAAACATTTTACAATAATCATGTGAACTCACATAAAATCATATTTCTCATTTTGAAGTGAAAGATTTCCCGATCGATTCCTATTTTTAGAATAATTTAATGCAAGTCCTTTCTTATTCATACCATATTTAGACATAGGTGATCAGGCTTTGCCTAATTATGATATGTTAGATCGTTGCTTAGTCTAATTATACTAGTAGTAAGCTTTTTAAATTTATCTACAAAGATAGTTTTTCAAAAAATAAAAAAAAATTGGTTATAGTATTTGGTTTCAATAGAAAACCGGTGTTCTCTATAACCTATGGCTCTGATACCAAGTCTGTCACACCCCGCTAAAGCGGAAACACGAGGCGTGATAGCGCAAGATTTCATAACAATAGGATAAAAACAACACCAACCATCCATTCAAATACATAACAGTTTAAGTTTAAAATTTTACATCGCATCAACTAAAAGTTCTAACAAAATAAAGTAAACCAAGTATTTCAACTAAACAGTTTCAAATAAACAAGATGATTAATGTCGATGCGCCCACATAATAGAAAGATTCGGTTAATCTTTTCTTACCCCTGAAAAGCATGATAAAAACAAGGTCAACTACAAATAGTTGGTGAGTTCACAGGTTCTCAACATTTCAAACATCCATTTGTGTAAGTGAATATGAGCAAAATAATTTTTTGGCACTTATTAATATCTTAAAATGTCAAGGCATTATGTACTCTAATTTTTAGTATATAAAGAGCCACCACTAAACCTTTCGACCACAAAAAAAAATTATTGTTAATTCTACCTTAGTGGTGGGACTAATATCCCACATATGTAGAACCTTCGTTTTTTTTTTTAAGTACAGTGCACCCATACCTGTAGTTTTTAAGTGGGATTGTCCGTCCAAATAGCGCTATCCACAAATACCCTAGGCTCCTCACTTGAGTTAATAGTAGTGTACAAACTTTTATGTTACATTTTACTCGATATCACTATTAGTGTACATGCCTTAGTATCCACAACATCAAATTTAACAAAATTTCATAATCATAATGAAAATAGCTCGTATAACATATTCAATCATGCTTTTCACCCCAAATCGTATAAAATACTTTGAAAGAGGGGTTGTGAATACTCACCTTATAGCAAAGCTCCGCGACACAAGACAACACAATCCGATCACCACACGACGACCTAACGCTTCCCTATCAAAGAGTAATACTCAAAACCGTCACTTATAGGTCTAATACTACTTATAGAGGTGAATAAATCTTAAGCCCATAAGTGTCTATATATGTCCAATTACACAAAATGCCCACATGCTCGTTAATATCGTAATTTATACCGAAAGTAATCTTATTATCCATCACATGATCAACATTTATAGAAATCAATTAAGTCCAGAATTTCTATTCTGGACAGAAACCAATTGTCCTAAATATGATCAGTTATGGTCATTGTGACCAAATTTCATGCCTTTTGGACATGCAAAAGTGGTTCAAATAATTCATGCAAAACATTATGTCACAACCGGTAAAACAGATTACACCATGTTAGTAAATCGCTCATTTAAGGAGTTCTACTAAGTGTTTTCTAGAATTTCCAGTTGGATTGGAAAGATAACTCATAGAGGAAACTTTTGAGATAAAAATCACTCATTTTGAAGAAATTATGAAGAATATATAGCACCTCAAAGTGGTATGTGCCATTCTGTCATTTCTTGACAGATTGCACACCTACTTTGAACAATTTGGTTAATGCCTCATATCTTCATATTTTTGAGTGAAATTGGGTTCATAAGAACCCTAACTCAATAAAGAAAGTTGTAGAAGAAGATTCATGCAATAAAGACAAATAACAAAAGAGGTAATAACACACAAAGTAGAGTTTAGCTGCTGGTGGTTTCACAGATTGCACACCTAAAGTATTTTAAGTGTTTGGAGGGGCAAAACTCCATATTTTTAAGTGATTCCACTTGAAAACTGAATATAACTCATAAAACTAACTCTAAAAAAAAAATCATCCTTTTTCATTGAGTTTTGCAAGAGATATGGCCAATTTATCATGCATGCACAAACCTGTCATTGGTTGACAGTTTGCACACTCATTTTGTTTCAATTAGTTGGGACCTCAAATCACCATATTTTTTAATGAAATCAGTGGCATTTGAAAGACGACTCATTAAATTAACTTCCAGCAGAAAAATCAAGTAATTTGGTTAGTTGACTACGCCCGAAATTATTCAAGAAACCACTAACAAAATCTCAACCATCAAAGAAAGACTTAAGACAGCAAGAGTTCGTCAGAAGAATTATGCAGATAATCGGAGAAAGCCGTTGGAGTTTCAAGTGGGAGATAAAGTACTTCTGAAAGTGTCGCCATGAAAAGGACTGGTACGTTTCAGGAAGAGAGGTAAGCTGGGTCCTAGATACATTGGTCCATTCGAAATACTCGAAAGAATCGGACCAGTGGCATACAAATTGAAGTTACCACAACATTTAAGCGCCATCCACGACACGTTCCATGTGTCGAATCTGAAGAAATACCTAACGGATGAAACAATAGTTCTACCCATGGAAGACGTTCAGATTAATGATCGGTTACATTTCATTGAAGAACCATTCGAGAATACTTGATCGATAAATTAAACGGTTGAGGCACAGTAAGATCCCTATTATCAAAGTCCGTTGGAATGCGAAACATGGTCCAGAGTATACATTGGAACACGATGATTTGATGAAGCATAAGTATCCCAGCTTATTCGCGAACACCCTAGAGAAGGCTAGCTATTAAATTTCGGGACGAAATTTCTTTAACAGGGGGAGACTGTGACAACTGTCAAAATTCGTGCTTCCGGGTTAGTTCCTATTAAATTTATTAGTGTTAATATAGATTAATTTTAAGAATAGGAGCTAGTTGGCTTAGAATGGCGGAAAATTTCTAGAGTTTCCGGTAGCTGCTTAGAAAGTCCGATTCCGACCCGTAGCTGGCCGAAACGTCCAATATAGTGCCGAATGCTATAATTTATACCCAATTTATATAAAATATATATTTTTAGTATTTAAAATATAAAACTTCTATTTTTATATAATTTAAACACTCTTGGGCTCATATTTGAAGGAAAAAGAACAAAAATTGAGAAAATAGACTTTTAATTTCATTATTTTGGGCTTAATGTAAAAAAAAATTATTGGGTTGGGTGGGGCCCATACCCATGGCTGGCCACCCCCCCAAATCCCCATATAAAAACCAGTTTTTCTCCTCATTTCTTCATTTTCAAAATTCAAATTTCTCTCATCACTCTCTCTAGAACTTAAGAGACATATTACCTCTCTCTTTTCCCTCTCTTTCTCTTCTTCTCCATCATGTTTCCAGCCACATTCTTCATCAAATCTCCATCAAAATAACAAGATTATTGAAGACTTTGCATCCCTTTCACCATCAAAACAAGGTAACAACATCATCTTCATATTTTCTTATCATTTTTGAGTGAAAAACTCACTTTTCTTGCATTCTAACCATTCTTCTTCTAAAACTTTGATGTTTTTTTGATTTTATGGAGAGATTATGCACAAAAAACATGTAAAAATGTTCATATAATGGTGGTAATCTGTAACACCCCGCCTTACCACGACACAATATTGTCCGCTTTAGCCTAAGCCGCACGGATTTGTTTCTGGCGACCTGGCGAGGACTTCCCAGGGGGTCACCCATCCTCGTACTACTCCCACCCAAGCACGCTTAACCACAGAGTTCCAAGAACCTGCCTTGCATGTGGCCCCAAACGTGTTGTGTTTAGGAAGGCGAAAGTTTACTTATGAACCCAACATCACTCCTGTCCACGGCCGATATGGGATATGCCTAAGGTGTTACAAACACCCCCCCTTAGGGACTCATCGTCCTCGATGAGGTTTGCCCCACATCCCGAACGGCACATGAGTGACTCTGATACCAAGTCTGTCACACCCCGCTAAAGCGGAAACACGAGGCGTGGTAGCTCAAGATTTCATAACAATAGGATAAAAACAACACCAACCATCCATTCAAATACATAACAGTTTAAGTTTAAAATTTACAGCGTATCAACTCAAAAGTTTTAACAAAATAAGATAAACCAAGTGTTTCAACTAAACAGTTTCAAATATAATCATGATTGATGTTGACGCGCCCACATAACAAACGTTTCGGTTAATCTTTTCTTACCCCTGAAAAGCATGATAAAAACAAGGTCAACTACAAAGAGTTGGTGAGTTCATAGGTTTTCAATATTTCAAACATCCCTTTGTGTAAGTGAATATGAGCAAAATAAATCTTTGGCACTTATTAATAGCTTAAAACGTCAAGGCATTACGTACTCTAATTTTTAGTATGTAAAGAGCCACCACTAAACCTTTCGACCACAAAATAAAATTTATTGTTAATTCTACCTTAGCGGTGGGACTAATATCCCACATATGTAGAACCTTCGTTTCCCCCTTTTTAAGTACAGTGCACCCCTACTTGTAGTTTTTAGGTGGGATTGTCCATCCAAATAGCGCTATCCACAAATACCCTCGGCTCCTCACTTGAGTTAATAGTAGTGTACAAACTTTTATGTTACATTTTACTCAATATAACTATTAGTGTACATGCCTTAGTGCTCATATCAACAATTTCACATTCTTTTACGTAAATAAATCAAGATTCAACATTAAACATGCTTTTCACCCCAAAACATATATAACATTAAAAGAGGGGCTGTGAATACTCACCTTATAGCAAAGCTCCGCGACACAAGACAACACAAAAATATCTTTTTATAATTCTCAAAAAAAACGTAAACTTTTTCCCAAAATTCCCTCCTGAAAAAAATGTGCTCTTTCAGCCATTTCTTTGTATGTTTAATGTGATCATATTAATTCATCTGTGAATTGCTTCAATTTCTAATAGTTGTATAAACGTTTACAGCGGAAGTCTAAACATCATTTCAAAACAAATCTTAAAAGATAACTCGTCCGATACCGGGTCACTAAAATTCAAACGAAAGAAACATCGAAATAAATTAAATCGTATGCTGATTAAAATAAGAGAACTTAAAAATCCTTAACTGTGTCCTTTGGCCTTGTCGTTTACTGAACCTCCTGATCTTGAGATGTATCCTATAGTCAGCTGAAAAACTTAGTGAGTTCACGGTTTACGTGGGACCATTTAACACACATTCAATCACTTATAGATATCAAATACATATGATATGCAATTTCACAAATATATGCACCCCAATGAGATCTTTTACTCCTCCTCGTTAGGTACGGACCTGACATGACACAGGGATTCCCTGGGCGTGTGAGTCCACAAAGAACTACTGTCCATTTCGGGTCGTGCCTCCCTAAAGTGTAACACATCAAGCTGATATCCCATACCTTGGGTTGTACACCATATATGCATGTTAACCTACACCTAAAAACCTTTACGCGCAATGTATAAAATAGTCTAACATAAATAGCATGATTGCACCATAAATTAAACCATATGCATGTAAATCACTAATTAATGATAACATGCAATATAACACCTCATCAAGTAAACATGTAAGTGTACATACCATATTTGTAAACATAATTTAAACATATGTATACATCCCAGTGAAATCTCGTGAAAGACTCACCTGAAAGTGTAGGTTTTCTAAAATTCCGCTCCAAGTGGTAACCTACAATTTTATTCAAAATAAATCACTATAAATGTCTAATTTTTCCTAAAAAGTCAACATAGAGTCAACTACCGACCAAGCTCGGTTAATTAGCGCTTTAAATAATACGATTAATTAGCGCTTTAATTATTAATAAATTCAACACCTTGAAGTTCTTAATATAATACATTTGGAAACTCATAAATAATTAGATTTTATCTCGCAGATCCAATTAAATAATATTTTAGAAGAAATTAATATATTTAGTTTAATATATTAATTTTACCAAAACTAAATTAAGAAACCCAATTAATTAAATTTTATCTTACTAGTTGTGTACCCGCGCAATGTGGCGGGAGTTGTAAATTTCAATGATCTTCAAATTTTCATCATAGTTGTAAATTTAAATGATCTTCAAATTTTCAAACGATGGTCGCTCAAAGCAGTGGGATGTAAATATTAGAAAACAAATGTATTTTTTTTGTCATTTTTTTCAAAATTTATGATTTTTTAAGCATATAATTATTTATATACGACAAATGTAATAAATAAACTATTACACTCTCCTCACATTTAGTGAGATTTGAACACTCTAACCTCTTAAAAGACTAAAGACTCACATACCGTTAGGCGAAAGTCTCTTTGGTCAAAATTTGTGTTTGAATAAAATAAAATGTAAAAGTGTTTATTAACTTATGTAGTGTCAAATCAAAATTTTATAAAAAGTGTTTAGATAAGCTTACGATGGTATCAAAACGAAACAAGTTTGAGATTGTTTATACATGCAAAATAACCAAAAAACAGATAAATTGTTTCAAATAAATTGATAATTAAGAAGATTGTTACTTCTCAGAAACTCCTTAATACCGATTTGACACCTGTGTAAACATTTTTTCCCCATCCAAAACACTTCTTATTACAAGTACCCACACAGGAATAAGTCAACAAACAGTTTTAAAAAGCAATCCCAAACACCCCTTAAAATTGTTTAATCCCAAACACCCATTAAAAAAGCAATCACATATATACAACTTAACAAGAAAATCAACATTCCTACAAAAGAAGTGCTTATTTCGATAATTGAACAACACAATAGTATTCATTGGCAACAACTAACTATAAAGCAACATCATGCTATTTGTACTTAAGATACCCTTCTTTTAGAATTGAAGCTCGGAAAAACTGTACTGGAAGATTAAATTGGCATACAAGAGAAGATCTACCTAAAAAATGTAAAAGAAGAACCATAAAAAAGTCCTATTAAAAAAACCAAACTACATCACTAAGAACCCTAGAATTACAAAATCCCAACGACCAACATTTTCCATATCAGGGACGATCAAACCAAGATCCAAAATCAAACTCGATCGATCAAGAAGCCAAAACCCCTGTTAAGATCGGTAAAATTCGAATAACATGAAAATAGTAAGTCCAACGTGTAGCAAAGAGACAATAGTCGCCAGACAAAATCCAAGGGAAGATCAAAATATCAAAAACTTAACATCTTGCAACTTAAATGACGAAATGAAGTAAGCAAAGAAGTGATAATATACAAATTAAAGAAACAATTAATCAAAGATATATGGAATTGAATTGATAAAAACAAAGAACATAAGATGAACTCATCGTTGTATCCAAAATTGGACAGAGGTTGACTTACTCAACACAAACAATTGCCAATAGTAAATAAGTTAAACTTCAAAGTTATCTCCTTGATTTTGTCTGGCACACATGGAATGTCATAATTTTAGATGGAAAGAGATTAGACAGGATATGATAGGATAAATAGCAAAGGCTAATTGATTTGATGATTTCAGCATGTGGGACAATTCAAATGATTAGATTAAAATACTACCACATCTAACAAAAAAGTGGTTGAGTTCCAGTAAGAAGGGAAGTTATGGTGAGAAGTATAATAAGAGACCGGGTGAACTACGACCCAATACAAAGTCAATCCCACGATAAATCACCACACGACCACAGTGAGATCAGACAATTATAAAAGAGCTAAACAAACATTATGCAAAGCAGAAAACAGTAAATTACCACACGACCACAGTCAGCCGTTGTATATCAGCTATACACTCGACTACCAACAACTACCCCTGTTAGGACCCAAACAATCAAGATATCAATATATGGAAAGATTTTAGCAGGAATGTGATAGCCAAATGTAATATGTATTGATTAAATGTACAGTATTACAGAATATATCTTTATAATGCTTATGGAAAACGTTAGTTCTAACTATCTAACAAACTATCTATTTATACATGAAATAGAAAGACTAAAGTAACAGTACATTCATAACAGACAAGTTCAACAGACAAGTTCAGAACAGGTTCTGAACTCCTTCAGATCTTCTTCAGAAGTGTCTTCAGAACTTCTTCAGAACCTCTTCAGAATGTCTTCAGAACTTCTGAAGTTGGCACTTCAGAAGTTATGCCTTAGGCTTTTCTTTAGATCTTTATATCTTCAGAACCCAGTCCCTTTTGAAGCTATTTCGATATCTCTATCAATCTCCCCCTTAGCTTCAAAAGTTCAAATCATACTTCCAAAAATTCAGAATTTCTCTAACATCTTTCAGAATCAAACTTCTGTATTCTAGCACGTATTCAACATTTCTGATCATTTCTTTAGCAAGTTTCTTGTGCTTCTCCCAATCTTCATTGCTCAGATTCTTTGGTCTTTTATTCTGTATTTTTACCAAACGATCTCTAATAGCCATGAGAGTTCCATTGCAACACTTATGAAATTCTTCAAATCTCACAAATAAAAGTTTTTGAAAGCATTTGCAAACAAAGCCTGGAGGTTGAATTACTAAAGTAGTTTTCTTCAGATTCTGAATATCTGGCAAGCTTAGATTTGGTTTGCTCAAGTGTATTTGTTTCTTGTTCAGAACATAAGCAACATGAAAATCATTCTTTGCAGCCCATATAAACTCTCTGTACAAGCCATCTCTGAGAATTGGAAATGATTTTCTAAACTTGGTGATTGAATCATGAAAAGGATAAAGGCTTCTGTAAACTGAGATAAACATTTTGAAAATCAGCTTCAGAAAAGGTAGAATCTCACCATTTTGCCTTTCAACAGTAAAGAATGCATATTTGTAATTTTGTCTGGTCTTCAAGTCAGCATTAATTACTTTGACCACAGGACTATCCTTCCTTGCTTCATTGATTGGAATTCTGTGACAACTGTCAAAATTCGACCTTTCAGGTTAGCTTCTATTAAGTTTATTAGTGTTTATATAGTTTAATTATAAGAATAAGAGTTAGTTGGTTTAGAATGGCCGAAAAATCCCTAGCATTTCTGGTAGTCGCTTAAAATGTCCGGTTCCGACCCGTAACTGTCAAAAACGTCCAATATAGTGCCAAATGCTCTAAATTATACCTAATTTATATAAAATATATAGTTTTAGTATTTTAAATACAAAATTTTGTATTTTTGTTAGAAATTATCCAAAATGGGCTTACAATTTGGAAAAAAATGTCACAATTGAGAAAAATGACATTTTAAACACATTGGGCCTTATATACATATTAAATAAATAAAATTTTTAATTTTGTTTTCATTGGGATGGGCCAAGAGGCCGGCCCCCTCTCTCCTCTTCATATATAATGTTTTTTTTTTCTTCTAAAAACTTCATTTCAAACACAAAAAAATTCAAACTTCTCTCTCTCTCTAAAACTCAAGGGTTTCTTCAAGAACCCTCCCCTTTCCCTCATTCTCTCCAGCTGATTTCATCAAAAATCCATCAAACTAGCAAGATTGTTGAAGATATTGAATACATTTCATCACACAAGTAAGTACTAGCTTTACCTTCATCTTTTTCTTGCAAATTTTGGGTGAAAACCCATTTTTCTTGCAATTTCATCACTTCTCTTGTAACTTCTGGAAATTTTTAGTTATAAGGGTAGATTATACACCAAAAATGTGTGAAATATCACTATAATGGTGATAATCCATGACCCAAGCAAATGGAACTCAAGAAATCAAAGCAAAAACCTATTGCATGTGGGTTAGATTCATGAAAATGGTAATTTTGGAAGCTGACAGATTGTATGCATGTGTTTATATCGTCTATTTCTTACAAATTATTTGTTCAAACGACATGATTTTTTTTTAAATGTTTATTCAATGAGTTCGGGTCCTAATCCAAGTGGTCTCACTCAAAAACAAAGAGTTTTGACCCCCCAAACACTCATACCAAGTCAAGTGTGCATCTGGAAGTTTTCAGTACGTAAACCCTACTTTGAATGACCACATCTTGAAAAATAATGCTTCAAATCATTTGATTTTTCTTCTGAAAGTTTGTTTAATGAGTTACCTTTCAAATGCAATTAATTTCATTCAAAAATATGGTGATTTAAGGTTTCATTTACTCAAAACAAAATGAGTATGCAATCTGTCCAAAATGGACAGATTTGTACATGCATGTTCTAATGGTCATATCTCTTTCAAAACTCAATGAAAAAGGATGATTCTTCCTTTGAGAGTTAAATACATGATTTATCTTCTGTATGCAAGTGGAATCACATGAAAATATGGAGTTTTGACCTCCAAACACCTAAAACACTTTTGGTGTGCAATCTGTGAAACCATCAGCAGCTAAACTCAACTTTGTGTGTTGATATCTCTTTGATTATTTAACCAAAATGCATGATTCTTCTTCTATAGTTTTCTTTTATAAGTTAGGATTCATATGAATCTGGTTTCATTCAAAAATATGAAGTTTTGAGGCATTAACCAACTTATTTAAGTTGGATGTGCAATCTGTCAATCAATGACAGATGTGTGCATGCAACTTTGACGTGTCCTATCTCCTTCATAACTCATCCAAATTGAGTGATTCGTATCTCAAAAGTTTCCTCTATGAGTTATCTTTCAAATCCAACTGGAATGTCTCAAAAACATTTTGTAGAACTCCTCAAATGGTTATTTTACTAACAGGGTATTTGTGGATAGCGCTATTTGGATGGACAATCCCACCTAAAAACTACAAGTAGGGGTGCACTGTACTTAAAAAGGGGGAAACGAAGGTTCTACATATGTGGGATATTAGTCCCACCGCTAAGGTAGAATTAACAATAAATTTTATTTTGTGGTCGAAAGGTTTAGTGGTGGCTCTTTATATACTAAAAATTAGAGTACGTAATGCCTTGACGTTTTAAGCTACTAATAAGTGCCAAAGATTTATTTTGCTCATATTCACTTACACAAAGGGATGTTTGAAATATTGAAAACCTATGAACTCAACAACTCTTTGTAGTTGACCTTGTTTTTATCATGCTTTTCAGGGTTAAGAAAAGATTAACCGAAACGTTTGTTATATGGGCGCGTCAACATCAATCATGATTATATTTGATACTGTTTAGTTGAAACACTTGGTTTATTTTATTTTGTTAAAACTTTTGAGTTGATACGATGTAAATTTTAAACTTAAACTGTTATGTATTTGAATGGATGGTTGGTGTTGTTTTTATCCTATTGTTATGAAATCTTGAGTTATTACGCCTCGTGTTTCCGCTTTAGCAGGGTGTGACAAATTCTTATCTTTCTAATGATATCTGAGTACTATTGTTTCCCACCAAAAGACTTTTGAATCCAACCATCAATATAGTTGAACTTTTGTTCATATTCCATGAACATTTCTGGATGGAAATATTCAAGAAACATGGTGAAAGCACTTTCTTCTATTCTTTGCACTTGTAGTTGTTCCTCTTCAGATATTTGCTCTTCAGGAACCAACTTTTCAGATACATTTTCAAAACATTCCTCCTTTTCTTTTTCCTTTTCTTTTTGACTTACTTCTGAACTTTCAAGATTCAGAGTGTACTTCTGAATTTCTTCCATGTCTTGCCTCTTTGTATGGATCTTGAAGTCATAAGCATCACTTAGTAAATAATCTGCTCCTCTTATCTTATTTACTTTCTTGTGACCAGCCAGATAACTCTTTCTTACAAATTCTCTAAAATTTATTCTTTCTTTGATCAGATAGATAATTTCTTCTTTGATATCAGATTCTTCAACGAAATCTGTCATGTAGTTCAGAAACCATTTGAGAGGGGATGTAGAATACTTTGGAATATCAGATGCAACAAATGTCTTAGTGATTCCTTCCACAAGATACATGAAACCAATATCTGGATTAGTGAATAATCGTTTCAGCCCAAATCTTTCAATAAATACAGGTTCCAATAGATTCACTGTATTAAGTCTGTATTCCAAAGCCAATTGAAAATCATGCTTAATGAGATTCCTTATATATATTCCCAAGATTCTTCTAATCTCCGAGACTAACTCCGATTCACCTGTGTTAACACAAAAGAAAAAACTGCCAACTTATCTTGTAGTCTTAGCTTGTAAACATCAAACTGAGTGAACTCACATAAGGTACCATCTCTTCTTTCTGCTCCAAATCTGAATATAGTTAAATCATTCTGAATTGAATTTGATATGCATCTGATCTTCTTTATTAAAGTTGAATCATGAAAATTCTGAACACCATGATTTTGAATAAAGTTTCTCACTTGAACAATATGATCTTCAGACCATTCATCATTCAGAAAACCTTCCAACTTTGCAAACTTCATACTTCTTTTGTACATGAAGAAATAAATGTCTTCATGAAATATCAAGCTGCTTTCTCCAGGAATAAACACATTTTCTTTTTCAAAAACTTGATCCATTGCAGGTTCTTCAAGTACTGGAAGATCTATTTCAGGAATGATAATACAAGGTCTGAACCTAACTTCAAATTTTCTTGAGAAAACAATTAAAATTTCATCTACAATTTCAACTCCTTCCATATGACTTAGATCAAATTCCAGTTTGACTCTTTCATCTGGTTGATCAAGAAAATTTCTGAACACAGAAAACCTGTTGTCCAAAAGTCTACACTCCAGACTTCTTGAATAGTTCAGAAAGACATTCACCCAACAGAATAGGCTTAGTATTTTCCATAGCTCTTCAGAAGCTCTCCTGTATTCATCATTCAGGGAGTGTTGGGGCTTCCAAATCACCAAATCCTTTATTTCATTTACTTCAGAACTTTCTCCCATATTAACTCCAGACATATCTTCTTCTAACATAATGACATCAGAAAGATCACTAGGCTCACTAATAATATCTTCAAAAGCAAGATATTCCCTTAGCATCTCTTCATTTGAATCGGGAATAATGTTTGTATAACTTAAGTTACCTTCAGAATCAAAGGATAACTTCTCTGTTTCATACCCTTCCTCTACTAAATCTTCAGAAGAATCAATATTTGTCTCTTGTCCTTCATGTTCTGCAAATAAGATATCATCTATTGCTTCAAAGACTCTGTTAGACGCTTCACCAACATTCTGAGCATCTTCAGAAGTTTTCTCAGAACTTTGCTCATATACCTTTTCAACATTTTCTGGTTCAGACACTCACTGCCTTTTCTCTCCCTCTTGATTATCAGGATCCTGATCATCAAGACCTCTCTTAGAAGTGTCTGACTGAGGACTGCATTCTAGAGAAGATAATCTTGTGCCTAAATCTGTCTGAGAACTCTGAATAGAAGACAGTTGACTTAAAATCTGAGCAATATCAGCCTTGGTTGCAAAAATGGAAGAATCTTGTTGTGCAGAAGAAGAAGAAGTCTGAGAAGCTTTCAGAGAAGAAATAGAAGAAGTCATTTCAGAAAAAGCAGTCAGAAGTGCTTGTTTGAAAGAGTTCAGATCATTAGATGACTGAAGTTGAAAATTATTCAACTTATTTACCATACTCTCTCCATGTTTATCCAACCTATCCTCCAAAACACCTTTTTGGTTGTATCCGTCAATTCCTTAATATCCTTCTGAATCTTTGCAAATTCAGAAGTACAGAAATCTTTGAATTTTGTGAACTCAGAAGATGTGGGTAAGGTTCCAAGACCAACAGATGGTCTTGTTTGCAGACCTTCAAAAGAAGGTTGGCCTGTATGTGCCACAGAGACATCATGAACCACATTTGATTCTGTGAATGGGGCTTTCGTGATGTTCACCCCACCAGGTCTTCCAACTAATCCTTGATATTCAAAAATTGGAATATCTATAGTTGTTGATGCAATGTGACAAACACTTTGCTTAGTGACATCTGGAAGATGTGTGCTAGTGTGAATGGATTCCACATGAAGTGGTTCAGTAGGCTCAAAGTTAAGAGGATTCTCAGACTCAATGTGCTCAGAATGGTGAAGGGGGGACATATATTCTTCATTTTCAACAAAAGGAACCTCCAATTGGGGTCCTAATGGATTATAAGCTGCTTGCCCCATATGTGTTGATAAAACACCCTTCTGTTGAGAGATGGGTGAGTGGCTGGGGGGGATAACCAAATTTTCCATGGGCTCACTGGCTTTTTCAATATCATCCACCAAAGAATGTGGAATGATAGAAGATGTGGGTGCCCGGCTAGTAACATGTGGTTCATAGGTTTGTTTTTCTTTTACCTGTGTTCTCCCCTCTTCAGTTCTTTTTCTAACTCTTCTACCCATTCTCTCATTTTCATTTTTCCTCTTTACTCTTTGAGGTTGTTCTCCCCCTTGAACAACCTCCCCTCTCTTTCTAGTAATTCTAGACTCCCTTGCATGATCACCACTCTGGTTTGAATCAGGGGAAGGGACTACTGGTTGAGGTAATACCATAGATTCTAAATGCTCACTTCCAATCCTAGTTGGTGTACTTACAAGATCAAGTAAATGAGAAGGAAGTGGAACTGCATTTGGAAAAGTAAGTTTTGCATTTGGAGGTCTTAAGCTGTCCATAGTAAAGATAGGAACATGTATCTCATGTGTTAGAACAGGGATTGCAGATACTGCTTTCATTGCTCCTTTGATGAGTGTTTAAAAGAATCTCTGAAACTGAATGTAGTTGAATGTGGACTTCTTAAAAATTGCAGATTTAAGCTCATTCAAAATAAGACTAGCATAATCATAGTGTTTGTTGAAGGCAACTCCATGAAAGATAATCCTCCCATTTGCTGAAGCTTGATCCAAACTTGAGCTTTTTCCAGATAAGCAAGTGTTTAGAATTTAGGATAAACAGTACCATATTGGAGGTAAACATTTCCTTCTAAAGGAACTTAAAGTGTTTAAATTTTCAGAATATCCTAAACTCATGAAATCTGAGATCATTTCTGTTGAAGAAGGAATTGGATCATAAGAGGTTTTCCCAAGAACCTCATCTGAATTTGGCAAGAAGTGAAGACATCTAATATCATCCACAGAGATACACACCTTGTAAGCATGAACATAGGAGACAATTTCATCTTCAGATTCATCAACCTCAGCATAGTACCAGAATTGTTGTAGATAAGAAGCAGGAACAAAAAATTTCCTAGAAAGTAGAGTACGGAGTGGATGTTTCTTCAGAATGTCAATCAAAATTATTTGATCATCAATGAAGTCCTTCGATTTAAAGTTCAGAGCACAGTTATTTTTATTGATGTCTAGGAGTTTTTCAGCAGGGACATAGAGTTTCGACATATCACTGCTTTCAACACGAGTCTGAGATTCACTATCACCAACATTTGATTCAGAAATAACTTCAATAGGTTCGATTTGTGTTTCCCCAATTTTATCAGTTCTCGGGCTAGGGTTAGGGTTAGGGTTGGAAGGTCTAGCTTGATGAATAGCAGTTGTGGCTGTGTCTTGAAGCATTTGATCTTCAGGAAGTGGAACTTCCAATGTTCCCACAACTAGTTTCTAAGGTACAATCTTGAATGAACCATCACTCGATGATCCATTGCTGTCATTTTGACTAGAAGAAGTAGAAACCATAACTTTTGAAGTAGACATGATAGTTGAAAAACAAGGATTCGAAACAAAATGAAGATCAATGAAAACAGATAGATTTTGCAGAAGAAAATCGCTAAAAAAATGAAGATGATGAAGAATCCATTGATTTATAAGACTGGATAAGCGTTTGTGGACACGTGGCCAAAAAGCAAATGTGATTAGAGTAGTAATCATCATTTATTTGGATAAATGAACCGGTTAAAAGACGTGATTAAGAAATATCCAATGAAATTAAAACACGTGGCACATGCTTAAGTGAAAATATCAACGGGAAGTTAAGTTCTGAGAACAAGTTCAAAAACTTCAGAAATTGTTCAGAACTTCTGAGAATAAGTTCAGAAGTCTGAAAGAAGGAATTCAGAAGAACCACAGAATGTGGAAGTGTAGTTCATAACTAAACTTGGATCATCTTAGAAGACCAAAAATCATTTAAAAATACAAACTTCTGAAAAATATAAAACATTTTGATAATTCAGAAGTAGGTTTGAACAAACAGAAAACTGATTTTATCTAAGGAAGCTTGTTCATACTTCTTAGATATAAAGTGCAAGACTTTATTTCAGCAATGCAGAGTTGTTTTGTAGGAAAGAGTAGTGTAGAATTTTGAAATTAATACCACTCTCCCTTGAATCATTAGCACTTATGATTCTCCCCCTTAATCATTGCAATGTTATCAAAGAAACAAGAAAATATTAGAGAAATGAGAAGAAAAAAAAAGTGAAAAGTATTAAAAGACAATCAACTTAGATACAAAAGAAATATACTTCTGAGTTTTAAAAGAAGCAAAGATCTGAATGTTGAATTTCAGAATATGCAGAATATTTCTGAAGAGCAAACTATGCAGAATTTGAGATTAAAACCTCATAATATAACTTCTAGAGTATAGTTGATGTGTAATACTTACATAGACATATTCATCATGCCCATTTTACTTACCAAGAAGTTAAATCGTTTTTCATCAAGTGCTTTGGTAAATAAATCAGCTAACTGATAATATGTCTGAACAAAAAACATTTCAATATTACCTTTTTCCACATGATCTTTGATAAAATGATATCTTACATCAATGTGCTTGGTCTTTGAATGCTGAACAGGATTGGCAGTGATGGCTATGGCACTCTTTGAAAATCACAATACAGAGGAATCTTTTTGAAAGTATAACCATAGTCTTTAAGTTGAACATGCATCCAGATCACTTGTGAGCAATATATTGCAGTTGCCACATACTCAGCCTATGCTGTAGAAGTAGAAACACAATTTTGTTTCTTTGAAGACAAACTTACCAGTCTATCACCCAGAAATTGACATGATCCAGAAGTGCTTTTCCTGTCTAATTTGCATCCACCATGATCTGCATCATGCTCTTGGTGCTTGTTTAAGTCCATATAAGGCTTTGTCTAAAATGTAGACATGATCTGGAAATTCTTTGTTTACAAAGCCTTCTGGTTGTTCAACATACACTTCTTCATGTAAAATACCATTCAGAAATGCACATTTCACATCCATTTGAAATACCTTCATATTTTTATGAGCAGCATATGCATGAAAGATTCTAATGGCCTCTACTCTAGCAACAGGAGCAAATGTTTCATCATAATCAATCCCTTCTTGTGGACAATAACCCTTAGCTACAAGCCTTGCCTTGTTTCTTACAACAATACCATTTTCATTCTTTTTATTTCTGAATACCCATTTTGTGCCAATGATGGATTTACCTTTTGGTTTTGGTATCAATCTCCAGACCTTGTTTTTTTCAAACTGATTTAACTCATCCTGGACGGCTAAAATCCAGTCTGGATCTTGAAGAGCTTCATATGGCTTTTTGGGTTCCATGCTACTTAAGAAATTTACATACAGACATTCATTTGCTGTTGCAGACCTTGTTTGAACACCTTTCGATGTATCTCCAATAATTTGATGCACAGGATGACTGGATGTCCATTTGTTCACATTTGGCAATGGTTGAACAGATGAAACATTGTTTAGAGAATCATAATCATCAACAATTGCTTGAGTTTCAGTATCATGATTGATAACTGAATGTAAATCTGAAGTATCCCCCTCAAATGAAACATTTTGAATTTGTTCAGAACTTTGATGTACATGCTCAGAAGTATCTGGAACTGGTTCAGAAACAACTTTAACTGGTTCAGAAATAGTTTGAACTAGTTCAGAAACAACTTGAACTGGTTCAGAAGTAGTTTGAACTGCTTCAGAAACAACTTGAACTGGTTCAGAAATAACTTGAACCGGTTCAGAAATAGCTTGAACTGATTCAGAAATTGGATGTACATATGTAGAACTTGAAATTTGTATTTCTGAAATGTCTTGATTTTTTAAGCTTCTGATGAGAGAAGGATTTTGATAATCTGCAGAAACATTTACAGAAATATCAAATAAGTCTTGACATAGAGTGTCTAAATTTGTTTTAAGTAAAGTTTGAGATTCAGAAGAAAAGTTTGTCTGATTATGTTCCGAGTCTAAACTTTTAGAAATTGGGTTATGTGCGACTTCTGAACTGTCTTGTTCAGAAGTCAATGTTGGCTCATGAAATCTGACATTTGTTGTCTCAATGATTATTTGAGTTCCTTTAATGAGTACTCTATAAGCTTTGGATCTTTGAGAATAGCCAACAAAGATACCAGCTACACCTTTTGGTGCAAATTTGTCAAGATGCTGAGTATCATTCTTTAGAAAACACCTGCAACCAAAGATTTTAAAATAATCAATAGAGGGTTTTCTTTGTTTTAACATTTCATAAGGAGTTTTAAGAAATTTTCTGTTTAGAATTGTCCTGTTCTGAGTAAAACATGCAGTAGCAATTGCTTCTGCCCAAAGAGAGAGAGGAAGTTCTGAATATGCAAGCATGGTTCTTGCAGCCTCTACCAAAGTTCTATTCTTTCTTTCAACTACCCCATTTTGTTGGGGAGTTCTTGCAGCGGAAAAATTCTGTGAAATACCAACAGATTCCAAAAAATGCTGAAGTGTAGAACTGGTAAATTCTGTTCCATTGTTACTTCTGATCTTTTGAATTGGGAGTTGAAGAAGAACTTGAATGTTCTTCAGAAAGGGTTTCAGTCTTTCAGAAGTATCAGACTTGAGTCTCAGAAATTCAATCCATGTATATCTTGTGTATTCATCTACTATGACAAGAATGTATTTCTTTCCCCCCATGCTTTGAGTTTTCATTGGTCCACATAAATCCATATGTAGCATTTCAAGTGGAGCTTTGCATGAAGATAGCATTTTCAGAGGATGAGAATTTCTTTTGATCTTCCCTAGTTCACATGCAAAATAAAGAGAGTTCTTTTCAAATCTGATCTTACAGATTGATGTTTGCCTAATTCAGAAATGGCTTTTGAAGTTCAGATGTGATATTCTTCTGTGCCAAAGCCAACTATCATTTCTCATTGTTGTAGACACATAACATACACCTTGTAATTGACCTGTTGCAGTGAATGTTGCTGTGTAGATATCTCCATCTCTATAAGCAGTTATATCTTTTTTGTTTGTGTACTCAGAACATGACAATGATCTATGTCAAAATTACCTTTCCAATATTTGTCATAGAATTGACTAATACTGAAAAGATTATGTCTTAGTCCCTCAACATAGAAAACTTTAATTACTGTTACATCCCCTTTAATGAAAGTTCCATATCCTTTGACATATCCCTTTGCATTGTTTCCAAAGCTAACTGTTCCTCCATATCTTTCATGATAATCAGTTAGTAGTTCTTTGAAAGGTGTAATGTGTCTTGAACATCCACAATCTAAGACCCACACATGACATATCTGCAAAAGAGATTATTGAGTTTTAGGTACCCATTTCAGAATGGGTCCTTTGAGATTAGTAAGAATATTTGAAGTTCTGAGCTTTTTCTTCAGATTTTTCAATTTAGAAGTTTGTTCAGAATTTTGAGATTTATCTTTCTTAGTTTTATTTTTATTTTTATTGTTTTGTTTAATTGAATTTGTCAATATAGCTGAATATTTCTAATAGATTTCATCAAATTTTTCTTGTTTGTATTGGAGTTAAGATGAAAATTATGATGACCATAATTAATACAGTGAATGTGATTCTTTAATGTATTTACCACATCAATAGATATATAAGAATCAATAATATTTGATTTTTCAACAAAAGTTCTTTTATTCACTTTCTTTGATTTAGGTACAAAATTCTTCTTTAAAAATGAAAAACTATCTAATTTGTCATTCTTTGACAGTCTTTCATTTTTCTTTCTCCATACTAAAGTGGATAGCTCTGTAAAAGATAAGAAATGAGGATTAGTATAAGAAATTCTTTTGTTCACTTTAAGTTTATTTTCAGAATTTTAATTAATTTGCTGAACTTTAGAGAGAGAATTTGAGGATTGTCCTTTTTCAAAAATTTTAATTCTGGTGTTGAAGTCAGAAGATATTATCGAACATGGTGTTAAAGTCAATGAAATGTTTGTAGTAGTAGGAGAAAAATCTGAATTCTGATATTCTGGTTTTAAAAACACAGGACCAAACATTTCTGAAGGTATCTTTGAAGTTTTTTATTTTTAGTATTTCTCCTTCAGTCATACATGATTTTGATTTGTAAACCAAATAGCCATTTTTATCAATGACTTGCACCATATGATCATCATCATCTTCTGAATCAGAAGCATTTATTAGTTCTGAAAATTTATTGTGAGTCATACTCTTTGCAAAAATATTTGAATTTGTTGTTGTAGTAGACTCATCATCAGAATGATCAAAAATTATATTGGGATTCTCATCAACATCTTCAAAAGATTCAATTTCTGAGAATTCATCATATTTTTCTTCATGTTCTGATTTATTATTAGAAGTATCTTCTGAAATGCCTTCAGAATTATATTCAGAAATTATCTCAGAAGTAACTTCAGAAATTATTTCAGTTTTAACAATTACTTCAGATTTTTCTTCTGAAATAATATTTGATTCAGAAGATTTACAAATGTTTGAACTTGTATTTATTTCTTCTGTTTTAGAAATTATTTCTGGTTCACCAGATTTAAGATGTGTTTCTTCTGAAAACAAAGTCTCTGATTTTACAAACGGTATTCTTTCAGGCAAAGAATAATTCACAGGTTTAGAAATGACATCTGTATTTGATTCATTGAAAATTTTCATTTTAGAATAATCATACAGATTTGCAGGTGCCTTTTTCAGTATATGACTGTCATTATATCCTAAACCTGCTTTTATGTTATAAAATTTTGAATTTTGAGCCTAACTAGTTAAAATATTTAGAGTTTGTTCAGTTTGTCCTCTTTTAAAATTTAAATCTTCTAATTTTTTAATCTTTTTATAAAGATCAAGTCTCTCTTGATTCGAAAATTCATTTTAATATTCAGAATTTCTTTTTCAGACTTCTCATTTATAATTTCCTTTTGTAAGTTGTCCATTTTTTCTTTTAAAACAAGTTTTTCTTCAGAAACATTTTTAAGAATCTGTTCGGATTCTTGACAATTTTCTTTATATATTTGACTTTCAGCTCTGAATTGATTGACCAAAAATCTTTCACCTTTGATTCTGTTTCTGAGAGTTTCAAATTCAGAAAACATGTTTTGAAATTGATTTTTCATTTCAGAATCTTCAGTGTTATGTTCAGATTTATGTTCAGAATTTTGTTCAGAAGAGTAGTTTATTTCAGAATTTAATTCAGAAGATGAAGAAGATACCTCAGTGTCTTGTTTGTCTTTTTCTGGATCCATTTGACACATATAGCAGTTTGTTGCATAGTGAGCAACATCCTCATCATCATCTCCATCACTCCAGTTTAACCAGTCCTCTTCATACTTGGTTACTAAAGGATTAAGTTCTTTTTTCTTGGCTAATAGATGCTTCTTCTCCTAGTAGCCTGAACTCTTCACTTTTGGCATCTTGCATTGTCTTGCATAATGTCCAGGCTTTCCACAGTTAAAGCATCTTGTTGGTTCAGATGTTTCAGATTGACCAGCTTCTTGACCTTTCTTAGGTCCATTTTCAGATCTAAGTTTATTCTGATATTTTTGATTATATCTTTGTTTAAATTGCCTTGTCATAAAAGCAATATTATCAGAAATCCTTTTTAGCTCCTCATCTGATTCATCCCCATCACAAACTGTTGTCTCTAGGATCTCACACACCTTCTTGGCAGAAATAGTTAGAGAATTATTATACTTCTTGCTTAACAAGGCTACAGTTTCATTTACCTTCTTTTGTTCATTTTGTCTAGTTTTGATTTTGTCTTCTTGTTGAAACAGAATACCATAGACATCATGAATGGATTTTCTTGATAAATTTCTAGTAACCATGTTATCAGAGAAGCTTGACCATTCATTACCCAAGTTGTTCAGAAATTTGTTGTTTATCTCAGAATTTGATTTCTTAACACCATTTCTTCTCAAATCAATCAGAATATTGTTGAATATATGATAAGTCTCTGTAATAGATTCATTCTCTTTATATCTGAAGTTTTCATAAGTACCCACACAGATATTTAGTCTTTGTGCTTGGGCTTTTGTACTGCCCTGCATTTGAGCTTCAACTTCATCCCACATGGCTTTAGCAGATGTTAAGCTATCTACTCTATTGAATATCTCATTAGGAATAGCCATTGTAAGAAGAGTTAATGCTCTTTTGTTAACTTTAGCTTGGGCTTTTTCAGTGGTGCTATACATACCTGGGCTTTTCTTGATTCTTGACGCTGGTATTTCAGGAGTTGATTCAGTTCTAGGAACTGCTGGAATATCAATAAAGACCTCTAGTGGACCATTTGTTATTGATTGCATTAATGCTTCATCTATGTTGTCCAGGAATTGAATCATTCTGATTCTCCATTGATGGTATTCTCCAAAGAAAAGAGTTGGTGGTTTCATTTCAGATCCGATTGAGACAATTTCTTTAGACATCTTTGATTGTTAGAAGATCGAGAATTCACCTGATTTGAATTTGAGATTTATCGATCAAGAACACCAAGAACTATCAGATCTGACAATTCTTTCGCAAATCTTCAAGAACAGATGAATTGGCTCTGATACCAATTGTTAGGACCCAAACAATCAAGATATCAATATATGGAAAGATTTTAACAAGAATGTGATAGCCAAATGTAAAATGTATTGATTAAATGTACAATATTACAGAATATATCTTTACAATGCTTATGGAAAACGTTAGTTCTAACTATCTAACAAACTATCTATGTATAAATGAAATAGAAAGACTAAAGTAACAGTACATTCATAACAGACAAGTTCAGAACAGGTTCTGAACTCCTTCAGATCTTCTTCAGAAGTGTCTTCAGAACTTCTTCAGAACCTCTTCAGAATGTCTTCAGAACTTCTGAAGTTGGCACTTCAGAAGTTATACCTTAGGCTTTTCTTTAGATCTTTATATCTTCAGAACCCAGTCCCTTTTGAAGCTATTTCGATATCTCTATCAGCCCCCCACGAAAAAGTAGCTTGTCCTCCCCTGCTCTTCTTTGATCTCTTCAAAAACTCCGGTGATGTAGAACCATTCAGCTTCTACAAACAGCTTAATGGATACAGCTTAATGCATATAGCTTGATGCAGACAGCAGCTTAATATAGCAGCTTAAAGCTTGATGCAGACCTGATTTGGTGCATGAGGTGCACCAATTGCACCGGATCAATTCCCTTCTATAATAAAATTCATTGATGGGCATGATATTTGAAGTGATCAAGGGTACATTCTTACATTTCTCACCTTAACTCTTCTTCTCAGTCGATCCTATGCCATCAAAAGGAGGTGCAAAATCTATAAATTAATTACTACACAAGTAGGAGACTCCAAATATTGATATGCATGTCAAAACATACCCTTATACTAATAATAAGAACTGTAGGTAGCCATTAAAAGCATTTGACTGTGCTCCAGTTAGTATACTTTTTTAGTTTCTTATATATAAAGAAATCATTTATCTGCAAAAAAGGTGAAAAGAAATTATTTATATGCAAGTAAGGTACCTTGATCACTTCATTGTTTACCTCCACAATTGTAGATATTTCGTTCAATGACATTGTCAACAGACTCCAGTATAGGTGAAAAGATAGTTTCTATGGTTGAGAAACTCGCTTGAGTGTGATCCTACAATTAATCGAAACTACAATAAGTAAATGTGGAGAAACAAGACTGTTCCAAATAGGATTGTCGTAAATGAAAACGGTGTCGTATGAAATAATTTTACACCGTAAGTGCTTACCCAGGTAGATGTCGTCACCCTCACTTACCAAGGTTAGACCATATCCTAACCGTGGCTCTTAGTACTCGGTAAGCATTTATTGGCTAAGCATTTAGTAAACAACCTCTTAGTCTTTTCCAGCAAACTTCAAGATTTTGAAAATTTTAAACCACTTCATACAAATGAATACAAATTGTTGTCTTGCAGTAGCACGACTAGTTAATTACCGAGAGAACATTGCTGGTGGGATTGGTGATTGATGAAATATTTATTTAGATGTGAACTTTACTTACATCTCTGTTTAAAAGCTTTGCCAGGTGAAGCAACACTGAAAGTTTATTAGGTTAAAACAATGCAAGTAAGAGATTAGAAATTCAATTTCTAGTTGATGTTTAAGGATCACACTAAGTTTATTAAGTCCAATGGTGACAAACCACCCAAGCCTACAGCCAGACACTGTCCATCTTTTTGAGAATAAACCAAGAGTAAGAATAGGAACCATAGACCCAAAAACACTAATGGGCACAAATAGGTTTTCTCTTATAACTAAATGCATATAACGAAGACAAAGCAACGGAAAGAAAAATGTTAACAAATACCTATAAAATTCATTGTCTACTTTGCATATTGATGCAGTAGTAGAATAAAAACTTGAAAAGACAAAGCAACGGAAAGAAATCGATAAAATGGTAACTTACCGGAATCGATCAACCAAAGGGAAACTAAAAGTAATCGAGAGAGTATGAACTGTAGCACGTCTGTGATAATCAATAAATTAGAACCAATGAGAATCGAAAAAATTAGAACACGTGAGAATCTATAAAATTAGAACCCGTGAAAGTATACTAAAATGCTTCAAACAGAAGCTTTGATGGTGTTCCAAACCAAAAGAAAAACACACATTAAAGGGTTTCATCTGGACATACTTGATTTGTAGTTATCAAATCAGAACAATAACTTATTTTAGTCGAGGGAGTATCAACCGTAAGTCTCCTGTAAAAATCGATAAAATTAGAGCAATAACTAAAATGCCTCAAAAATATAATTAAATGCTTCAAACATAAGCTTTGATGGTGGTTCCAAACAAAAAAAATGAAAACACATTCCAGTTTGTAAAGGGTTTCATTTTAACATACTCGATTTGTAGTTGTCCAACCAGAACAGTAACTTACCAGAATCGAGAAAGTATGAATCGCATGTTGCCTGTGAGAAACGATAAATTGAAAAAGAAAAAATTAGAACCTGTGAGAATCGTTAAAATTGTACCTGAATTGGTAGTATGAATCATGAAAGTATGAATTTAGAGAGTATAAACCCTAGCATCGAGAGTACGAATGGTCATCTTGAGGCCTCAATCGCCGCCCTGGAAAAACCCAACCTGCAATTGAGTGTGATAAATCGAGAAGAGCCATAAACCCTAGGATTGAGAGCACGAATGGTCACCTTGGAAAACCCGACCATCAATTGAGCGTGAACGTGGGTTCTCAAACAAAGCAGAAACGAGCTCTGTATTGTGAATCTGACGTTGGGATATGATAAGGTTTTAAGACTTTAAGACTTTATGCATAATAAGGTAGTACTTTATGCATAAGAAGTTGTATTTAAGACTTTTGTTAAATTTGGTTTATAAAGTAGTATAGATAATAATGACCCAAGAATTATTTGATGGGCTTTAAATGCAATAACCCAATTTTTCAATCCTGATGAGCTTCAGATCAGGCCCTTGCTTAAAGTCAGCCAATCCCTTTTAGCCCAATCTCCCCTTGGTCGGAATGTTCGCCTGAGGACTTCGCCAGCGACGGCGAACAACGTTTTTCCGACGATTGCACAAATTTTCCGGCCAAACTTTGTTTTGACTCGTTTGGCCTAGTTTCTTGTCCGTTTTCAACGAATTTTTGCCTAAATTTAAATTATTTAATTTTCAAACTAATAGGAAAAAAAATCACTCAAAATACTTGACATTTGAATTAGATATCCATGATTAAAGTTCCGATTTTTAATGAAAGCGATTTTTCTGGCTTTTCGATCGACTTGATAGTCTTCCGACTACCCATTCGACTCCAAAACTGGTAGCAGCACGTTTTCTGCCAATCCTAACGTCCCGATACATTTAGATTCGAGTTTATAAGGGAGTACATACCTAAACTCGACGAACCGATGCCGAAATCTGACCGAAATCTTAACCGCCTTGCTACGTTTCTCTTTTGCACCGTTTCTCCGGGATTCGAAACCTCAAAAGGTTGGTTCACCTTCTTTAAATAGGTCGTTCTCTCCTGTTGAAACCCAGATCCCCATTGATACTGAATAGATGTTGATTATGAAGATAAAATAAGCATTAAGCGGATGCAATTACAATCAACAATCAAACAAGAATAAAACAGTGATGGCACTCTCTATCTATACTATTACAATAGAAAAGTCAATCTACTAGCCTATCACGTATTGACACGTAAGCAAGCCTTCTAACAGATTATGTTATGCACGGAAGGCATGACTAGCCACATCATTTAATTACGTGTAGTTCATAAAGTAATATCCAGAAGATGCTCAATCTTCTGGATAGTCATTTTAGCATCTGAACTATAACTTATAAAGTGATTGTATTATGAAGAGACATGTGGAGATTTTAACTTTGTTCTTCAAAGGTGTGTTCTGATCCATACTTTTACATGCAAATAAGATCTAACAATCTCCCCCTAAGTATGAATACAAAACAAATGAAGAAACAAAATAGAAAGAACAAAAGGAAAGTGACAGATTGAATTCTGTAGCACTTAAAAACTATTTTCAAAAGGAAAGGGAATATCTACACGTTGAACAACAAAATAAAGAGCTCTTGATTAAAAGTTATCTTGATGCTCAGAAAGTGCATGATAAAATTAATATACAAGTAGGGAAAACCGGACTTAGGGTTGGAGGATCTGGATCGCTACACATGTAAAAAGAGGTATACTCTTGACTCTGTGTTATGTATAGGAAAAGAACAAAAACTTGTTGTTCCTATATTATATGAGCAACCAGTCTTCCAAAAAATCAAAATATGAACATGGTCATCGTGTGAGGAAATTAAAATATAAAAATATCAAATACTTTTATGAAAAGGTCACTCATGTTACTTTAAAGAAGGGTGGTATTTTCAATTTTGGATCTCTTACTCATATGTCCTTAAATCCAGAAGCTGACGAATTCATACCTGCTTAGGCAGAAGAAGAGATAAGATTCAATTTTGAAAAAGACTTATCAACAACTTTGGATGCTTGTTTTAAATCTGAACAACCAATCTTATCTAACAAAAGTTCAGCAGATCATCCAGAGATTATTCCCTGTTCTTTTGTAGATTTAAACTCCGAAGTCAAAGACAGTGATGAGTTTGTTACATATCCCTGGGAAAATAATAATCAAAATGATGATGAATTTTTTGAAATCACGGATAAATCTCTATTCAAATATGAAAACAGTTTGCCTTCTACTTATAAAAAGGTTCCAGAGATTATAAAGAAATCATGTCTAGAACTTGAAAAGGAGAAAGATCTTAAAAAGAAATTAAATACATATTTCCAATCTCCAAAATCTCCAAAATCCAAGTTGCAGAAGTCTACTTACATTGAAAAAGGAAAATGGAAAGCTAACTTCTCGACCGTTGTTTCAGTAAAATCTAAAGTTCAATAGAAGTCTCCTCAGAAGCAGCTGTCTAAGAAGAATTCAAATGTTCCAAAACAAAATTCTAGACTAGATAAGAAGTTCAATCGAACAACTGATGCTACAATAGACAGAAATAAGAACAATTGTAATTATCATTCTCATAATGAAAATTCAATGAATTCTTTTATCTTTCAAAATTCTGAATGCTTCTCTTTATTCTTGAAACTTAAACAATTTTTCTCACGGCCTTCTGGTTATTTCTCTAATAATAAGAAACACTCAAGGCAGCACAATAGAAAAACAAATTCCATAGGAAAACCAGCAATCTATGGAAATCCTACAATGAATTCAGCTCAAAAGAAATTCACAAATCAAAAACCTAAACCTTACATTAAAGGACCCATTATGAAATGGGTACCTAAATCTCTCTGATTTTGATTGCAGAAGCAGTGTGTGCATATCTGGTATCTAGACTCGGGATTCTCGAGGCACATGATTGGAACCAAAAACTTACTCTCCAAATTTAAAGATAAATAAGGTGGAGCAGTGACTTTTGGTGATAATGGTAAGGGTCAAATAAAAGGTTACGGTACTCTACAAGATGGTAACATTACCTTATCCAAAGTATCACATGTTTCAGGATTGAAACATAATCTTCTGAGTGTAAGTCAACTATGTGATTTTAAAATGTTAGTTGTATTTGATGATAAACACTGTTACTTACTCTCTCGAGTAGGTAAACTATTGTTGAAAGCTGACATAAACGGAAATTTCTACTTAATGAACTTCACTTCAGAAAATGGGACAGAATCTCTCTATCTCATTTCAAAGAAAAGTGAAGTAGCTTGGCTTTGGCACCACAAACTCTCGCTTTTAAATTTTCCTAATCTTGAACTACTTGTAAAATGTAAGTTAGTTACAGGTCTCCCAGAGGTAACTTTTCAAAAGGATCACCTCTGCCCATCATGCGAAATGGGTAAAATTAAAAGAGCTTCACATAAGCCAAAAGTGACCATTCATGCAATCGACCTCTGCAAATGCTTCATGTTAACCTCTGTGGTCCTATTGCTATTCAAAGCCTACCTGGGAAAAAGTTTATTCTCAAATTGATGAATTTTCCAGGTACACATGGCTTGCATTTGTTAGACAAAAGTCTGATGTTCCAATAGTTTTGAGGAACATGATAACAAGGATCCAAGTACTTCTGCATCAAAAGATCCAGCAATTAAGAAGTGACAATGGGACATAATTCAAGAATGCCAAACTTGATGAATATCTTGTTCAAGAAGGCATCACCCAAAACTTCTCTGCTGTACGCACACCTCAACAAAATGGTGTTGTAGAAAGAAGAAACAGAACTTTGGTTGACGCTGCACGAACAATGCTCGCAGCCTCTAGTTTAGCAACCCACTTCTAGGCAGAAGCTGTCGCAACTGCTTGCTTCACACAGAATCTGTCTATAATTGTTAAAAGACATCTCAAAACTTCATATGAGTTAATTAACAACAGAATACCTTCAGTCAAATTTTTTCACATCTTTGGTTGCAGGTGTTTAATTTTAAATGATCGAGAAAAGCTTGGCAAGTTTGATCCAAAGTCTGATGAAGCCAAATTCTTAGGATATTCATTAAATGCAAAAGCATTTAGAGTTTTTAACTTAAGAACTAAAATTGTAATGGAAAGCATAAATATTGATTTTGATGATCAAACTCAATTGACTTCTGATTATTCTGATTCAGAACTCAAACTTAACACGGTTACCTCTGACTATCTTTCAGGAACCAGAGAATCCGAAATTAATGCCTTATTCGATGATTTTCTGGGTGAAGAGATTCCTTTAGAGAGAATAACCACATCCCCTACCTTGAACATTTTAAATATTCTTCAAGCATCAGGAATAACTCTCTAAAGAATTCATACGCGGCCACCAGCTTTCCTAAAATAAGGGGGGATCTGCTGCTTACTGCTCACGGAAACATCCGACCTATACTAGTCCTTCTACTTCAAGCTCACCAATTGTTAGTTCAGAAGTAACCTCTGAGCCTTCGTTTGACGGGAACACTTTAGGTGCTTCAGAACCAGATCTAGAATCCATTCCAGAAGCTCAAACAAAAGATACAGAAGCTTCTCCAGAACCAGAACTAGAGCCTATTTCAGAAGATACAGAAGTTCAAGCCCAGGAAATACCTCAAACAAGGATGAAAAGATGGACAGAGTCTCATACACCAGATCTAATAATTGGTGATCCATCTAAAGGGGTAAATACCAGATATACAACTGCTAATGAAGCCTTCTTTGTAAACGTTCTGAGCATGATAGAACCAAAGAAGGTTCACGAAGCTTTACAGGAACCAAGCTGGGTGGAAGCTATGCAAGAGGAACTTCTTCAATTCGACAGATACAAGGTGTGGAAATTAGTACCTCTACCAAAAAAATAAGCTAGCCATCGGTACTAAATGGGTTTTCAGAAATAAAAAGGATGAAGATGGAATAGTGGTTAGAAATAAGGCAAGATTGGTAGCTAAAGGCTACAGTCAAGAAGAAGGGATAGAATACGATGAAACGTTTGCTCCTATCGCAAGACTTGAAGCAATAAGACTTTTTTTGGCTTTCTCGTCATACAAAGACTTTAAAGTATATCAGATGGATGTTAAATGTGCATTTCTGAATGGAAATATCAAAGAAGAAGTGTATGTTGACAACCTCCTGAATTTGAAGATGCTAGACATGCAGATTATGTCTATCTTCTAGATAAAGCTCTATACGGATTAAATAAGCACCAAGAGCCTTGTACGAACGTTTATCTAAATATCTGATCAGTCACTCATATGAGAAAGGTAAGATCGAGACCACGTTATTCATCAAAAGAGGCAAAGGTACGCTTACTGTTGTTCAAATATATGTGGACGACATCATATTTGGTTCTACTGATCAAGCAGAAGTTGATCTGTTTTCAAAACTAATGGAAAAAGAATTTGAAATGAGCATGATGGGAGAATTAACATTCTTCTTAGTGCTACAAGTCAAACAAACAACTTCTGGCATTTTCATAAATCAAGCCAGGTATGTTTCTGACATGTTAAAGAAATTCAAACCTCAAAATTCCACTACTATGGAAACTCCTATCTCTCCCAGCACGAAACTTGATCCTGATCTCTAAGGGAAATCATTTGATGTTACCAGCTATAGAGATATGATCGGATCACTTCTGTATTTGACTATTAGTAGACCAGATATCATGTTTGCCACTTGTCTCTGTGCGAGATTTCATGCAAATCCAAAACAATCTCATTTGACTGCTGTAAAAAGAATTTTTAGATACCTAAAAGGAACTCCATCACTGGTCTCTGGTATCCTAAGAATTCTGGATTTGATTTATTGTGTATACTGACTCTGATCATGAAGGATGTAAGTTAGACAGAAAAAGTACCTCTGGTAGCTGTCAACATCTGGGAAACAGGCTAATCAGTTGGACATCCAAGAAGAAAAACTGTGTTTCAACATCTACAGCAGAAGCCGAATATGTTGCTGCTGCTAGTTGTTGCTCTCAAGTTATCTGGATGAAAAATTATTAGACCCCAAACTAGCAACACTTGAGAAAACTCCATAAAATGTAGAGAAGAGATAGAGAATTAAAGAACATTAATCACAAAATTATCAACTCATATTCATGTATTCATCGTTATGGAGGGATTTGTGAAGAACACAACATATTAGAATGAATCGACTCTCATTATTCTGTATGTGTGCTAATTGTATTCTCTCCTAAGTCTCTCTTATAAATGAAGCGAAGACACCATATTTATAGGTGCCCATTACATGTGTTAAGCCCAAGCCCATAAAACACCAAAATGCCCAAAATACAATTCTTTATAAAACTTTCTATCTAATTGGGGCAAATTAGATCTAACAATCTCCCCCTAAAGTTTTATAAAGAAAGCATCATCAAATAAACTCCCCCTTTCTTTATTTAGAAGCTTTTATGTGTTATTCATCAAGTCTTCAAAGCATTACAAGCTCCCCCTCAAATGTAGGCTCATATTCTTGAAAAACCGAGACATATTCCACTTTCTTTCCAGCTTTCATGACTCAACTTTATCGCTGTTTTTGACCATTAAGGAGACTTATTTAGAGAAAACATAAAACATGGACATTGAACTTCCACCTCTTAGCTTATCAACAAGTATTGATTCAACCAATTTGGATGAAAATTGAGTGAGTTGTGCAAGTTTTCCCTCAGCTGCGCAAAACAGTCAACAAAACAAAGAATTTGACGCTTTAGATCTCGTTGAGTTGAATTCAGCTCCGAGCTTTAGAATGAAAAACAGAGGAGATTGTGACAATAAATATGTCACACATGTAACTTGAATCCATGAAGAACGGACATGCGAACATCCATCGGAAGTCAGGAGGAATATGAGTGAAAATCATTGCTCTCGTTCCAGCATTAGACAGCAGATTTTGACAGTGAATAAGACATGTCAGCTCACTGAATTTGAGAAAATTCAAAACTTCCAAGTCGTTCATTTGTGTGTTATCGATCCAACGCAACTGGATTCATTTAGATTGGAGCTTTGAGTGAAACGATGTGCGCGTGTTTCTGAAACAGCGTAATGCCATCGGTACTAAATGTGAGTTTTGATCGTACCGGACACCTTGAAAAGCATCATTCAGAGCTTTTGGATTGCATCTCTGAACAGCTTCTGGATAGCTTTATCTTCTGGACAATGACATCTTATGATTCACCCCTATAGCTTATGTATAAGTATAGCTTCTGGATTGGAGATTTCTGAAAACAATTGATCTTCGTATTAAGCTCACACTAAGCTCTGTTAAGTTTTTTTTTTGGTTTGCATATAGAGCTGTCTGATTTGCAATCACACAAGTTCAAGCTGCTAGTTCGAAATTAATAAATAAAGCAAAACTTTCTGTTGCATCTTGAGCTGACAACAACTCTGGATTTAATCAAATATGCTAATCATTGAAACAATTCAAATCTGTATGACTTCAAGAATGCTTTTGAGCAACTTCTGATCGCAATTTCTGGACAGCAGAGGCTCTGCACATTCTCTGATGTGCATATTTTGCATGAGCTTCTGCAATGCACAGAGGCTTCTGATCGCTTCTGGATTAAGCTCTACAGATTCTGATCATGACTTCTGGATCGAAAGTGCTTCTGATTGAACCAACCTTCTGAACAACACCTTCTAGACATATTCTTCTAAAATCCTTGCTTCTGATTAAACTCTTCAGCTTCTGATTAAGGTTTGAACTTGCAATTTTGCCCAAGTCAGTAGCCATATTTGCTTCCTCGTGAATATCACTTATGCTCACCCTCTGAATTAATATTTTTGATTAAGCTTCTGATGAAGCTTCTGATCTTCTGGACAGCTTCTGAACAGCTGCTAACCGCAACCTCTGGACAGCCTTCAGAAGCACTGCATTTCTGATCTTTTTCCGAAGCATACCTTCTGGTTTATGATTAAACTTCGTCCCATTAAGCTTCTAGTTAAGTTTCTCTGATATGCATAGCTTGTTGATCGAAAAAGAAGCAGTTGCACTAAAGGGCTTAGAACTATACGGTGTTCTGATCCATATATCACCACCAAAAGGTGCAACTAAGGTGACACTTCTAACTTTTGTAGCTTAATGACATCAACTCTGCACTTCTGATTACGCTTGTGTGATCTGAATGTGTGATCCGTCTGTTGCAGCAGCTGCCAGAATCTTCCTATTGTGGTTCCACAAGGCTGCATTTTAGGTCCAAAACACTTGAAAAGGCATCGAGATCACAAGCAACTTTCTTTGCATCAACGTTCCATGCTTTTATACCTCTATCAGTAGTGCCAACGGGTCAGATTTGCAATCCCATTCGAGTGACATGATCTTGGAACTGATCTATTGGTGATCTGACTGAACAAGACGTCACCAGAGGTTACTATTTTCCTCTAAAGCCAATAACATTGTGAATTCTGGGAATTACAGAACATCATTTTCCATATCATATATGGACACGGCTTAACAGACAATGCAATATCTTTCTGCACGGCAGTCCACAAAGGTTCTGTAGACGAGTGGCAGGAACCAGCAAGAAACAACTGTGAGTGATTATCAAAAATCACATGATAGGTGGTGCGGCCACACCCTAGAGGATAATATAGAAAGTTGGTTTGCTCCTCAAGTGGTTTGAACAGATGCATTTTATACCTCTGATGATGATAATAATGGTAACAGGATATAATCATATGTTGAACGACAAGATCAGGATCAATTTCTGAGCATGTACCCTGTTTTCATGACGAGACTACCATCATATTTCCCATACGTATCAGCTTCACTTGGTTTTGTTAATCCTCGATCAACTGCTGAATTAGATACAAAAACCAATATGATCCAGATTCCAGATTAATCTGAATTCAAAATTCCAGAATAATACAATAAGAGCACAATCCAAGATGATCAAAAATGAAAGAATCGATATGAACATCTCCCTTATCCCTCCAATTTCAAACAAAATCAGAGTTATTGATTCGTTGTAAAATAAACCCAAATGAAATAAAAGAGTCCAATCTCGGATTAAAATAAGGCCAGATCAAAGAACAACAGCCCTACTACCGAGATGCTTAGAAGCAATGAACCCAATCACACAACAAGATGAGATCTAATATCAATCACCTACTTAGTGCTTAAAATATCAGACCAATGAATATGGATGAAGACTCAGCAGAGAGATTATGGTTTGGTGTACGACAAAATTCCAATCCTCTGTGACTCAGAAAGTGCTATCGCCATCACAGAAAATCCAGTACAACACTCATAGACAAAGCACATAGATGTTAGGTATCATTTCATAAAGGATCATGTGGAGAAAGGGACTATTGAATGTATTTTGTCTCCACTGATTACCAACTTGCTAACATTTTTACGAAAACTGTGGATGAGAAACGCTTCAATTTCCTTCTAAGCAAGTTGGGTATGTTAAACATGTAACTGACAAAGATTTAACAATCTAATTAGCTACTTACTTAACATATCAATAAGCCATAGTCATCTATAAGTGTATGGACATCTCTATTTAATGGAAAATGACTCAGAAGTACTCAGTAGTCTCTGAATGCCTCTGTTCACAAAAACTCTTATGTTTTTGAGATCCAAGCACAGGAAAAGACAACGCACACATGCAAAATTCAAGGGGGGAGCTAAATATGCAATATTCAAGGGGGAGCATTTAGCTCTAGATCGTACAGAAGCAGAAATTTATTTTAAGTCTAACTCTTGTTAGCTGTCTTCTGGATACATTTTTCCCTTGATATTTTCTTAAATGAGTCTATCCTGAATTATCTCTTGCCGCCAAGGATAATTTAGAATTTTCACATTTCATCAAATTTCTTATGAAACATTATTCATTAGACACAACTTTCTTTTGATCTTCAAAATGATTTATTATGACCAATTGAATGATTTTAATTTGATTTTAAAATAAAAATCTTTTTCTTAAAACTTTCAATTAATTCAATGTTTATTGATTAATTGATTGATTTTATTTTTGGAGGGAATATTCAAAATAATGGAGTCAGAACCGGTTATCATCGAAAACCGTCCAAAAACCCTTTAGTGCCTCATAAAACTCCTACACGCGTCCGTACTCCTTAATATACGCTAAAAGATTCCTCCATGTGTCATTAATCGACCATCTACATGAGTGCACGCCTGCTTGCTTACGTCAGTATCTATAAACTGTTTGCTTTTCTCCAAATCAAAAACCCCTCGATAACCAAAATTACTCGAGTTCAATCTTTCTCTCTCATTATATAAACTCAAAAGTAGAAATTCACTATTCTACTATTAATCATCTTCCTCCTCTTGATATTATTCCCATTTGCAAACCTGCAATTTCAGATTTTTAATATCCCCAAAATCAGAAATGGCAAACCTAACAGAAAATCTAAATATGCATGAAGACGAAGGGCGACTAATCGATTCGACAACTGATATCACCCCAATCGTGAAGCTACCACTAAAACCCAACAATGTGCAGGTTCTCCTCGATCCAAACACGTATCTGGATGACTATCGAGTGATGATTTAGTTCCTGCAATATCACCCACTTAACCGAGCCCTAACCCTAACCAACCAAAACGTGCCAGAAATTTATGTCCAAGAAGTATGGCAAACACTGTTTGTCGCGGATGAAGAAACCCTATTAGGAAATTTCGGATATCTAACAGATTCTGAGAACGATGTAGAGATCCCAATTACAAAGAAGAATATTGCCAAACTCTTCCACTTACCACTACTTATGATTGAAGTGGAAGGTCAAAAGGTGCCAAATCCAGATCTTAAACAGGGTCCTACAGCAGAAGCGTTATTGGCATTCATTAATTTGTTGGGATATAATGAACCTCTCATTAGGCTGTCAGAGTTCAAGAGGAAGTAGTTGCCTCCCGTGTGGAATGTGTTACTCTCCATTCTCAACAAAAGTCTCACTTGTAAAATAGGTTTCCTAGATCAAGTAAGCCAGAACATTCTTACCATAATGTATGGAATGTACTTCAACCGGCCCCTGGACTATGCAAGTTTGACCTTTCAAGAAGTAAACGCTGCTGTGCACACCAAATTCACACATCAGAGCAATGGCAAAGCTCTTTCTACACTGATGTTCCCTAGTTTCATCTCCCTTTTCACTTACCCAGCAATCAATGCTCCGAAACCTCCTTTCATTCAACCGTTCTGAAAGATTGCAACAATGAGCTCTCACAAACCAACGATCGACCGAAATGGCTATTCTTCTCAGAGATAACTGTCCAGGTATATGCTTAATCTTATTTCTCAAACCTCTCTAAATCTTATCTCATATAGACGCTCTTTGGTATTCTCAGAAAGGAGAATACCTACCCTAGAGCACTTAGAGCCTATAGTAGCAAGTGAGGTGTCGAGTGAGGATGAGGCTGAAAACAATGCGAGTGAACAATCGAGTGATTCTGCCCATCCTGATAGATTAATCAGAGAAGCTACAGAAGATTTCCATAGAGACACATACGTGCAAACCTCAGCGAGTCCATCCAGGGTAACCACAACTGCTGAGGTAGATGCCAACACATCTACCCTCATTGAAACAGGACACCACAGTCCAAACCTCCCTGAAACCAGCCGGGTAGAGGGTCTTTTTGCCTCTGACTCAAGCACAGTTGGGGAAGCCACATCATCTCATCATTCTCTCAAAAGGATAATGATGAAAATATAAGAGTTCCCTCGCCCCAGAACTCGCCACCTCCTACACGTGTTGTTGTCTCTTTGACCAACACAAACTTAGGAAATACAGAAGGCACGTCCATGCCTTCTGCTAGTGTAGATGCCTATGAAATCCTATGAGAGGGGTTAAGGCCAGAGGTTGCACCACTTACCGGAGTCTTCTGACTTTTTCAAGGTAAGCATACATTAATTGACTCTCCATCCTCTATTTTTTGGAAAGAAAGTTAATAATTTCAAAACATTCGAAGAGGTGCCTATTTCTAATAGCCCTCGAAAACAGGATGGATGTCCCTCCACGCTCAACGTAAAAACAGGCGTGACTAAGGGCCTCTCTGAACACGAGAGACAAGGGGCCCCATGTGTTGGGGATGCATCGGTTACAACACCTGACTTTGTCACAAATGCAGTGTTCAATGCATTTGTTGATCAAATGAAGTGATCTATCGTGGATCTAAAACAACCTGTTCAAAATTCAGAGGCAAGCCTAAAGTCAGAGATCGAGATTCTGAATTTATCCATAAACTCAGTTCATACAACTCAGAGAGAACAAACTTAAGCTCTGGAAGATCTCAGAAAATTCTATTCTGACAGTGCTGAATCACAGATGAACTCTGCCTCTGATCACTTCAACACGCTGGATGCTGGAATAAAAGCCAATTCATACGCCATCTTCAACATTCCAACAACTATCCCCTCTCCAGAAGTTACCATTTCAGCTTCTGAATATGTTGCCTTTGTTGTTGGCATTCAGAAGCTCATCAATGCTGTTGTACCTTCTAAGGCCTCTACATCAACAGGTTCTACTCTTCTTCACCAATCAGACTTGGTATCTTTCTAAAATGCCATTGTGGAGAAATTCAACACTGTCAATGCCATGTTTGTATCCAAGATCAACAATCATAGCTCTAATGAGTTAGCACAGAAGGTATCTAACTTAGATGCTTCTGTCTCACAGCTAACTTCATTAGTCAGCTCTATTTCTAAAGAATTTAACGCTAAGAAAGCAGCCAAGGAAGCCAGAGCGTGTAAAAAGGAAGAGAAGAAGAGGAAATGATCTGAGTATCAGGACCCTGATTCTCAGAAGGGGGAGAATATGGAGAAGAATGCCAAAACTGATGGTGTTGCAACTACAATTCAAAGTGAAGGTAAAGCCTCTACTTCTACACCTTCTGAACCACCAATATCATCCAAACAAACCTCTCTTACACCAATATCATCCAGAAGACCATTCAGCGACAGTCTAAGACCAAATCTGAAGAAAGAGATAATCAGCTAAGTGACCTGAAGGGGTTCAGCGATAGCAACGATTATCTACTCAAAGTGTGAAATCTTGTGAAGCCTCAGCAACACTGAAGTTCATCCTTGAACATTCAGTGTCAGCGATCAAATGAAGCTTCCTCTGCAAGATTAAAGATTGATCTTATCCTCGATGCACAAAAGTCAAACCTAGAACCATGTCAGAAAAGGATGTACGACTTGTCTCTTATGTCCCCATCATATCTGATACGGTACTGTTCATATTCGGCCAAAAGCATGGTTGTCTTATTTACAAGGACAAGCTTCCTATCCAAGCTTGACACGTGGCATGTACCTTTTTTCTTGCATTAAATGCAAGCGGGTATAAATAGATGGAGATATCTTCTTCATCTATATGCATGCTTCCTTCTAGCCTATACCTTCTGTATTCTTTCTTTCATATTCTTGTGCATCAAACTGTTTGTTTCTTTAGTTACAATAGAATAGGTTTTCAACTTGTTCTAATTCCGCTTGTAAATGTAAATTTGTTTATTTTCAATAAACTTATTTAAAAACTAAAATCTGTCAGTTTGTATTCAAACCCCCCCCCCCCTTCTACAAACTGTTTACTTAATATTTAACTCTTGTAGACCCTTATTGGGACCAACAAGTGGTATCAGAGCAGCGTTATTATCTTTCTCTTTAAAATATTTTTCTTTAGATCATATTTTAAAATGACAAACCCTAATACAAACTACAACGATAACGGATCTTTAGCTAAACTTCCAAGGTTCAGCCATGATAATTTCCCTTTATGGAAAGAAAGAATGTCACTTTTTATAGAGGAATCTGATCCTAAGATCCCATACTATGTAGAAAATGGACATTTCATTCCTACAACCATAGTAGCAGCTGTACCTGCCATTGCTACTACCCTAGCCGTCGCTGAAAGGAGTATTGTAAAAACTCCAGATCGATGGACTGAGGAAGACAAGAAAGAAGTTGATATTGATGCGAAAGCACGATCTATAATAGCAATGTCTTTGCCTGATAAAGTATATCATTCTGTAATGAAAATGAGAACTTCAAAAGCCATGTGGGATACTCTATGTATTCAATATGAAGGAACTTCTGAGGTTAAAGTAACTAGATGCATAAACCTTGTAAGAAAATACGAAAGATTTATGTATCAAAAGGGTGAATCTCTCTCTCAAATTCACCAGAGATTTAACTGTCTGCTGATTGGTCTTAAATCAGTCGATAGGGTATATTCAAACGCTGAAATTCTGACAAAATTCATGGAGGCATTGCCCGATCAACGGGCAGTGAAAACTACATGCATAAAACTCTCAAGGAATCTTGAAACCTTGTCATTAAGTGCATTATATGGTATGCTCTTAAATGAGGAACAATCCCAGCTTCTAAGGAAAAACCTTCTTAACGAACTCAAAGGTGCTAAAAGTACTTCTTTAGCACTTATGACTTCTGAAGGAACTTCTTCTAAAAATGGTTCTTCTTCTACTATCACCTCCATCACTGAATTAGGTCAAACTGATTCAGAAGATCAACTCACTGATGCTGACATCTCTGAGTTTGATAACTCTCTAGCTCTTTTAACCAACAACTTTAAAATATTTGTTAGAAAGAGCAATTTTCGAAAATCTTCTAACCTCTCTGACTCTGAAAAACAGAAAACGTTGCCTGCTGAAAAAGCCTCAGCGATCTGTTTCAATTGTCAGAGAAAGGGCTATTTTGCAAGTGAATGCAGGTCGAAGAAAGTTGCTGCTCCCACTACCTCCCATACCTCTGATTAACAAGAGAAGTATTTGAAAATGAAAAACAAATTCAGAGATATGAAGAAAAACCAGCAAAAAGGCAAAGGCCTTGTCGCTGAAGAAGTTGACTGGGATGGTGAAGATGACTGGGCCAAGACCTCTGAAGAGTCTGGTTCAGATGAAGAAGATCTTACCTTTCTCTGTCTAATGGCAAGAATAGAGGATGCTGAAGAAGTCTTTGAAACTTCTTCCTCTGAGTCTCCGTCTACTCAGGTAAACATTCCCTCTGACTCCTCACTCTCTGAAAAAAGATAACTTGTCGGCTCTCGATGCCATGACTGTTGATTTTTACAATGCTTTGAATGGAAAGATAAAAGCTCAGAAAATTAACTCTGCCTTATCTAAACAATTAAAAAATTGCCACATAAGAATCAAAGAACTTTCCAAACTTGAGGATTCTCTCAAAGACCAAGTTTTTGCAAATCAAACAATAAGCATTGAGAAACAACAAGCTATCGCTGATAGGGAAAAGGCTATTGCTGATCTCAAGTCTGAAAAAGCAACCATCAAAGGATGGTGTAAGGCTTCTGATAAAGTCAATGAGATCATCAATGCCCAAATACCTATGAAAGTGAGAAGTGGGTTAGGCTATAACCTGAAAAGGAAGAATCAGAGAATGATCGTTCCATGCTCAAGTTTGGAATGTTTATCTCTTCTATCCCTGATCCTTCTTCTTCAACCTTTTCTTCCACTTCCTCTAAAGAGAAGCTTCCTGTGGATTATTCTAAGAAGGTGATCAAAAACAAGTTTCTTGACCATGTTCCTAAGAATAAGAAAACTCTAGATAAGAACAAGAAGTCCTCTGAGAAGATTTCTAAATATGGGAAAAAGCTCCCTGATTATTCTCAGAGACCAACTCCCAAGATTAAAATCGATCTCACTCCTACCCCTGAAAAGGTTGTAATACCTCCAAGGACCATGGATAAAGGAATTCTTGGACCTATCCCTAAGAAACTTCCTGTTCCTTCTCTTATCTCCAAACCTTTTAAGTATAGGAAATGCTTTCACTGTGGTGAAACAACCCACATTGCAAGCAAGTGTCCAAATACTACTAGAGCTGATAAACTAGCTCATGGAAAGAATGTAGCTCAAGCTGATAAATCAGCGAGAGTGAAATCCACCAAAGTTGCTAAACCAACTAAGGTGAAGATATCCACTGAAGAGAGTTCTTCAGCTAGTAGTACATCCGCCAATCCTGTATCTAACCAAGCAGGACCCATAGTAATATGGGTACCTTTAAACAATTAATCTTTTGTTGTATGAAGAGTGCCAAAGGTATCTGGTATCTTGATAGCGGATGCTCGAGGCATATGACTGGCAGAAAATCTCTGCTCTCTGACTACAAAGAAGAAGCTGGTCCATCAGTGACCTTTGGTGGAAATGGCAAAGGATACACTAATGGTTATGGAATTTTGTCCAACGGAGCCACATCTTTTTCTCATGTTGCTTACGTTGAGGGACTAAAGCACAATCTCTTGAGCGTTAGTCAGTTATGTGACAAAGACTTCAAAGTTCTATTCCTAAAGAATAGATGTGCTGTCACTGACGGAAATGATAAGCTTGCCCTCTCTGGCAAAAGAGTTGAAAACGTATATGTCATAAACATGAATAGTTCTCACTCTGAGAACATGTGCTTTATCTCTAAAGCATCCACTGACATAAACTGGTTATGGCATAAAAGACTTTCCCATCTCAACTTTAAGACAATAAATGAGTTGTCTCAAAAAGACTTAGTCAGAGACCTCCCAAATGACACCTTTACAAAGGAATCTCTTTGTTCAGCGTGTGAAAAGGGAAAGCTGACAAAAGCCTCCTTCAGATCAAAGCAAGTTTTTGCAGTGACCACTCCTCTTCAGCTACTCCACATGGATCTATTCGGACCTGTCAATGTCCAATCAATCTCTGGAAAGAAATACACTTTAGTGATTGTTGATGAATACTCCAGATATACATGGGCGTTCTTCCTTCGATCCAAAAGTGATACCCCTGAAATGATAATCTCTTTTATCAAAAGAATGGAAGTGCTAAACAACTTACTTGTTCGCTCCATAAGAAGTGATCATGGTACTGAATTCAAAAATAGTACTTTGGTTAGTTTCTTTGAAGAAAAAGGCATCTCTCACAACTTCTCATCAGTGAGAACTCCTTAGCAAAATGGTGTTGCTGAAAGAAGAAATCGAACTATAATCAAAGCAGCTCGCTCAATGCTCAGCGAATCACGTCTTCCAACTCAATTCTGGGCTGAAGCTGTCAATACAGCGTGCTTTACTCAGAATCGATCCCTGATTGTTAAGCGATTCAAGAAGACTTCCTATGAATTATTTCATGGAAGAAGACCCACTCTGAAATATCTTCACATTTTTGGATGTACGTGTTACATGCTGAATGACAGAGATCATTTGGGTAAATTTGATCCAAAACTGATGATGGTATATTTTTTGGATACTCCTCTGTATCTAAGTCTTTCAGAGTATTCAACAAAAGAATACAACACGTTGAAGAATCTATGCATGTCAACTTTGATGAATCTCGTCCCATTCATCCTTCTCATAATCTTGATGATGATGAAGAATTGAATGCTTGGATGGAATCTCATTATGGGGAACCTGAAACATACTTCAGCAATCAAACTCCAGCTGATGCATGTGATGATGAAATCCCTGTAAACTCAACAAGTAACAATCATCCATCTTCAGGGATAAATGTTACTCCTTTAAATCAGATTCCTGTTGCTGATTCATCTCTTGGAAATTCCTCTGTGAATAACCAAACCTCTTCTGAAAATCAATCCCCTGAATTGATTCTAAATGAAGTACCTGTTGCTGAAACAAGTCCTATTCCAGAATCTGAAGAACAGGTCGCTGAATCTGCTGTTGATCTCTCTCCTCAACCACCAGCTCAGCGATGGACTGCAAACCATCCAATAAATCAGATTATTGGTGATCCCACTGCAGGTATCAAAACACGTAGAGGCACAGGTAATATCTGTCTTTATGTTAACTTCATTTCTCTCTCTGAACCTAAGAAGATAGATCAAGCTATCTCTGACCCTAGCTGGGTTTCAGCTATGCAAGAAGAACTGACTGAATTTCGTAGAAATAAAGTTTGGAATCTTGTTCCTAGACCCTCTGATAAAACCGTCATAGGAACCAAATAGGTTTTCAGAAATAAGCTAGATGAAAACGGGACTATAATTCACAAAAAGGCTAGACTTGTTGCTCAAGGTTATAGACAGGAAGAAGGAATTGATTATGAAACCTTTGCCCCTGTAGCTCGTTTAGAAGCAATAAGACTCTTTTTAGCTTATGCTGCCCATAAAGACTTCAAAGTTTTTCAAATGGATGTTAAAAGTGCTTTTCTAAATGGAAAACTCAGCGAGGAAGTTTATGTTGAACAACCCCCTGGTTTCTCACACCCTAACCACCCTGGTTATGTTTTTAAACTTGAAAAAGCTCTTTACCGGTTAAAACAAGCTCCTAGAGCTTGGTATGATACCCTCTCTAAATTTCTTCTTAAAGAAAAATTGGTTCGTGGAAAAATTGACCAAACTCTGTTTTTAAGAAAATATAAAGGTCATACGATTCTCGCTCAGATATATGTTGATGACCAAACTATGCACTCGTTTCGCTGCAAGAATGCAAAAACAATATAAAATGAGTATGATGGGTGAACTAACATATTTTCAAGGTTTGCAGATTAAGCAATCTGACAAAGGAATTTTTATTTGTCAAAGCAAATATGTTAAAGACATGCTGAATAAATTTGATATGAATCAATGCTCAGCGATGAAGACTCCTATGGCGCCTCCTCTGACATTAAACAAGGATCCCAATGGGCAACCAGTCAATGTCACTGCCTATCGAGGAATGATTGGGTCTCTGCTGTATCTTACAGCGAGTAGACCAGACATCATGTACGCCACCTGTCTCTGTGCTCGGTATCAAGCTGAACCGAAGGAATCCCATCTAATCGCTGTAAAGCGAATCTTCGGATACCTGAAAGGAACTCCAAATCTTGGTCTCTGGTATCCCAAAGGCTCATGATTTGATCTTATTGGTTACTCTGATAGTGACTTTACAGGTTGTAAGATTGATAGGAAAAGCACCACTGGTGGGTGTCAGCTGCTAGGTGGAAAATTAATAAGTTGGACAAGTAAAAAGCAAAACTCAATGTCCACTTCCACCGCTGAAGCTGAATATGTAGCAGCTGGTAGTTGTTGTGCTCAAATCCTTTGGATGAGAAATCAACTCAGAGACTACGATTTAAAGCTCTCTAAAATTCCTATATACTGTGATAGCACAAGTGCTATAGCAATTGCTAACAACCCTGTACTTCACTCCAAAACCAAGCACATTGAGATCCGATATCACTTTATCAGAGATCATGTGATGAATGGTGAAGTTGAGCTCCATTTTGTTCCTACTGAATATCATCTCGCTGATCTTTTCACCAAGCCTCTTGATAAACTAGATTCAATCTACTCATCAGCGAACTTGGTATGTTGAACGCTGAATAATTTAGAGTAAACTACATACTTGGTCCCTAAGGTTTATTGGTTTTAACAGTCTAGGTCCCTAAAATGAAATATCTATGGCTTGCATCCTCGTGGTTTCCATTTTATAACGTATTGGGTCCCTAATACTAACTTTGTTAGACTTTTTCTGTTAAGTATGTTAAGTAAGAAGGACATTTTGGTCATTTTAAGTTTAGGACCAAACATGTAATAAAAACCATAGGGACCAAACATGTAACTTACTCTCTATATATTTTATATATACTTAATACTTAATAATTAATAATTAATAACATATATATTGTATATAATTTATCACCATAATTTTCACAATTTTTTATAACATTGTTTTTTTTATTACAACAATATATTTTTAATTCTGTATTTTTATTATGGCATGATAGTTACATTTTTCTTTATTATAGCAAAATATATTCAAATTATTATTTTTATTATGACATTATAGTTACATTTTTGTTTATTATAGCTATATATTTTTAAATTATTTTTTAATTATGGTATTATAGTTATATTTTTCTTAACTATAGCAATATGTATTCAAACTATTTTTTTATTATGTCATTATAGTTACATATTTTTCTTTATTATATCAATATACTTTCAAATTGTTTTGTATTTAGCCATTGTACTTTTAATTTTTTTATTAAATTGTATGAAAGTTACATATTTTAATGAAACATATATTTTAAACATATACAATTGTTTTTTTTTCTTAAAAAACATATATATATTTTTAAATAAATTACGTGGCATAGATAAAATGAACCATCAATTTTTTAGATAGTTTCCTCGCTTTACCTTCCGATAATTCATACATTTTTAAAGGAATTCTTAAAAAATAGATGAAAAACATAATATAGGTGGTATATAAATAATCGGGAGAGAAAGCGATGAAGTTATTCAAAAAATGTAAAACACGTTTTAAATAACTTCATCGCTTTCTCTCCCGATTATTCATATACCACCTATATTATGTTTTTCATCTATTTTTTAAGAATTCCTTTAAAAATGTATGAATAATCGGAAGATAAAGTGAGGAAACTATCTAAAAAATTGATGGTCCATTTTATCTATGCCACGTAATTTATTTAAAAAAATATATGTTTTAAAAGAAAAAAAACAATCATATATGTTTAAAAAATATGTTACATTAAAATATATAATTTTCTTACAATTTAATTAAAAAAATTAAAAGTACAATGGCTAAATACAAAACAATTTGAAAGTATATTGGTATAATAAAGAAAAATATGTAACTATAACGACATAATAAAAAAAATAGTTTGAATACATATTTCTATAATTAAGAAAAATGTAACTATAATACTATAATAAAAAAATAATTTAAAAATATATTGTTATAATAAAGAAAAATGTAACTATAATGCCATAATAAAAAAATAATTTGAATATACGTTGCTATAATAAAGAAAAATATAACTATCATGCCATAATAAAAATACAAAATTAAAAATATATTGTTGTAATAAAAAAAACAATGTTATAAAAAAAATTGTGAAAATTATGGTGATAAATTATATATAATATATAAATATATATATTATTAATTAATAATTATATATATATATATATATATAATATATAGAGTAAGTTACATGTTTGGTCCCTGTGGTTTTTATTACATGTTTGGTCCCTAAACTTAAAATGACTAAAATGACCCTCTTACTTAACCTACTTAACAGAAAAAGTCTAACAAAGTTAGTTTTAGGGACCCAATACGTTATGAAATGGAAACCACAAGGATGCAAGTCATAGATATTTCATTTTAGGGACCCGGACTGTTAAAACCAATAAAACCTAGGGACCAAGTATGTAGTTTACTCAATAATTTATTAATCATTGACCAACAAAGGATTACAAATAAAGCCTTCAAACTTTCCATTCTCTGAACTCTGATTCAGCGATATCTAGGCCATCTCCTCAGGTATTATCTTCTAATCTCTTAACACTCTTTGATATCCTTTCTCATCAAAGAATGTCTCTCTTATTTAAAACTCCTCACTGACAATCCTTTATTATTAGTGATGGAAATTTTTATAAAATTATTAATGATAAACATTCCTTATGGATAACCATCATTATAATCATTTAAAAATAAAAGAAAAGGACATGTCAGACATTTTTCTGACACACGACGGACCACGACGTTTCCATTCCAACTCCTTTCTTGGAACGTGCGCCAGGTCATCATTTCTTTTTCAAAAAGCTAAAACCGTCGTTTAGCTATCCTTTCTTTCTCTCTCCTCTTGCTATTTAAGCATTCCTTTTGCCTCACTTTATTCCTTCCGCTTTCATAACTTCTCTAATGGCAAAGGAAACCTTCAATTCTTCAAGCTTTCTCCAAGAACACCAAGAACACGCACTTGTGCGTTTTTCTTCTTCACACGTTTAAGGTTTGATCTAAACCATATATCAAGAACTGGAAACAACTTGTTTCACCTTTCTATTCTATTTCTTTCTTAAAATCAATAAAATCTTGTTTTTAAAGTGAAAAGCTTTTTCACTTTCAAAACCCTGTTCTTAGAACATAATTTTTTTTTACGTTTTATCATTTTTTAATTTACCATTAAATTTTTTTATTGCCAACAAGCATTTTGATATTGTTCACCAAAATACTTGTTTCTTTGCTCTTACATTTGGTACTTTTTATACCAAACCTCTGGTTTATACATTCATGTATTAAAACCATGATTTATCTCTTCGGTGTTGCCATTTTTCCTATAGAAATGGCCTCTGCTTCCAACGTCGCTGAAACTGCTGCTGCTAACCAGTTGGTCGCCGCACCAACCTGTCAATTTGAGCTGGAAAAGTCAACTTTCTAACCATGCAATTACATTGCATTGGTGGACATTCCCTCTGAACGCCCTCAGTTCAAGGACGCTGCAACCTTCCTTAAGGCGTGCCCTCTGATGTGTGCCTTCGTCCACAACCCAGTGGCATTGCCTCTCATCTTCAGGCTCTCTGGTACACGGCACAATGTACCACGCTGAAAATAGACAAAGGCACTGTCCTTCCTACTATCTCCTTCACAATCCCTGAACTTGGCTTCTTCGCATTCTCAGCGGGGTTTGTACGAAAGGCCCTAAGACTCCCTCAGCGCAAGAAAAATGAGCAATGGGGTGCTGAACCAACAAAGCAGCAGATTGACACTTTCTTGGAATCCATTGGGTACAAATGGGAGAACCCCTTAGTGAAGACGGTGGGTTCAAAGATGGAAACGAAGCGACTCCCTGCTCGCTGGCACTATGTTTTCACCCAGGTCATTCAGTGCCTAGGGTCAAAGGTTGGCTCCCACGATCAGACGAGCAAACATTTTCAAGACCTTGCCTTTTCTCTCTGCACGGGTCATCCTCTGAACTACGCTGATTACATCTTCAGCGATATGTGCAGCCGCCTCAACGCCTCCACCAGACATCACGTTATCCCTTACCCACGTTTCTTCTCCACAATCCTTGAAGAAGCTTTCGGGGAGAGCTGCCCGAAAGTTGGTGACTTCGCCTTCTCTATGGTAGGGAAGAAGTCCCTGGACCTGGAAGAACGTCCAGGTGATGCTCCTCTCACTCCCTATATGCTACAAATTATAGGAGCACCTCTTTTAGTGACCTCCTCGCTGCCCATCCCCTCAGTGAGTAGCCAAGGCACTACTGCTGCAAAGAGGAAAACCCCACTGATGGTCATAAGAAGATCATCGCCTCAAAGAAACATAAGAAGGTGGTCTCTCAACAGACCATCCTCTCTGATTTTGGTGTACTTCAATCACCACCCTCATCCACAGCCACTCCAACGGTTTCTGCTTCCGTTGAAACTTCATCAGCACTACCACCACCATCAGTGACTAAGGTCTCTGAAGGTATTATAGCCAGCTCTGCTGAAGCTGGATCAGGTATTACTTTCAGTGCCCTCTCTACCTCTTCCATCTCTACTTCTTTGGTCCTCACATCAGCAAGTGACTCAGTGATAGTTGTCCCTATCTATGATAATGCTGAAATGCACGCAGTCCAAACCTCAAAATTGTTTAGGCAATCTGAGTTTTGGAAAGCCAATTTAAAAGGACCTCAGAGTATCTCTTTCAGATACCCTAAGACACTGGTCAGTGATCCTCAGGACACTACCTCTGCAAAAGTAGTCCCTGAGAGTGATCCTCATGATATTCTCAAGGAAAATAATGCTATTTTTCATCCATCATCTGATCCGGATTCTTTTCTCGCCTCTTTGTCAATGTCATCAGCTGCTGCCACTGCTCCTGTCTACTCAGCAGCAGCGACCACCACCACCACCACCACTTCGAAGACGGTGATGAAGTCTCCTCAGCGCCCTCCCAGTGCCAAAAAGGTCAGGGATGTCAAGATGGAGAACCTTGCCCCCAAGCTTCCTTCCAGGGTCACTGACTTGCCGCCTGTCTCTATACCTGCTCCCACATTCCCTGCCATTGATCATCTGGTCATTGAGTGTGCTCTAACCAGAGCCAGGCTGGACACTCTGCAAACTTCAGCAGAGTTGATTTTCAGGCAGGTCGCTGGCACTCCAGGAATGAAGATCAATGTCAGCAACTTGGTGTCTGACGTTCAGTTTCTGAAGGACGAGCACAAAGACCTTCGCCAATCCCTCACCAACATTGAGCAAAAGGTTGATGCTCAGGCCGCTGTCCTCGAGTCTATTCTAAAGACTCAGTCCGAAATGATGCAGGCTCTCTTAAAGATCGGTGAGATTGCTCCCTCATTTGCTTCTGCTGATTGGACCATGCTGGAGGACGTGCACACGAATGTGCGCACTCTGATGATCCATGTTCTGCCCCATGATAACATTGAGGGGGAGAAGGTGGCCAAAGAGTTCGCTGACCAACTTATCGGCGAGCACAATCGACGGTTTCCAGATGAAAGGATCTCTCCCTACATCCAACGACCAGAACCTTCCTCCACTGCAAGATTTGATGATGATGATGAGGAAGAAGATGATGAAGAAGAAGAGGAACGCATCCCTCACTATGAGGTTGATGATGATGATGATGACTTGGGTTTTGCAATGGAGCACTTCAGATTATCCAGACCAAGCACATCTCAGCTAGAGCCCTTGGGGGACGGAGCTGGACCTTCAGCCAGAGTGGTCGATCTTGAGGCCACCATCCCTACATCAGAGGGGGAGACCGGTGAGAAGGTATCACTTCAGCTTATCCCTTATATTACTCCTCTCCCTGAATCTCCCATACACTCCTCTTCACCCACTAAAAATCCCTCTGAAAATACTATTTCCTCCTCTCCTTCCCTCAGTGATCCCCGTCCCCCAAAGGACTCATCCACAAGGAAGGAACCTTCTCCCAAAGAGCAGTTTATGTACATAGAGGAAACTGACTCTGAGGAAGAAGAAGGCCTCATCCCTCGGCGTCGCGTTCAGAAGCAGATCATAAGCGAGCCTGAAGAGGAAGAAAGGCGAATAAAATTCCTAAAGGAATTCGAAGCCAAGAGAATAAGGGTGCCCCAAGAAGACCCAATAAACGCTGTACCAATCAGGATAGTAGATAAATTCTACTTCTTATCCAAAGAAGAGAGAGAACAAGCTCTGATAGCTCAGAGGATCAGAGATGAAGAAATAAAGCAAACTGAGAATGATCTTGCTTTAGCAAGGAAGATTCTCAGGGAAGACTCAGCAAGAGATAAAGCAGCCAAAGAGCAATTAGAAAAGAGTGAACGGCTCGCTGCAGCTCTGGCTCAGAAAGAACTTGTACAGGAAAACCTGAACGTAGATCCCATTCTTGCTCAACAGAAGATTCCCATTACACTAACCACTGAAGCCACAACTCAGAAAGACAATGAACTGGATTGGTACACAGAGATGCTGAACTTTCGAAGATCTGATGAGAAAATCATTCACGCAACTATCCAAGGGCGACACTCCAACAGAGGTGGTCCAAAGGTATATGTAAGAATGACAAGGCCATCCAGAACAGAGAGAGAAGAAGCAAAATTCTTAAGGTTATATGGATACACTGAATGGCTCAAAATCAGAGATGCCATTCGGGGTTCCAAATCCATGTTCAAGAATGTGGTAGAAGATGAGTTGAATCAGTTGCTGCAAAGAATGTCACAACATGTGCAAGTTCCCCCTCTCCCTGAACCAACAAAGAAGAAAAGATCAGTTGCTGAAGGTGGCTCAAGTTCGAAGAATGAGCATGAAACTAAGTTTGATTATCAAAGCATTCTTGGTCATCTTGAGCTCCCTGATATATCAATGCTTCGTACCTCTCTTCCTCAAGACCAAAGATATCAAGAAGACGAAATCATCTTACTGCCTGAACCTGGTATGGTATTCTTGTATAATGAAGGGTTCTTAGGACTCTTCAGAAACCAAGAAATTCACAGGGCCCCTTCCTCTCTCATAAAGATCATGCTTTGGCGCTACTGGTCAGATACCCCTCTGATGAACAGACAGAAGACTCTTTATGAGAATGAGCTACAAAGAAGAAACGAGAATATATCTGACTAGTCATAGTTTTCTACTTCCTTTGTAATATTTCTTCAGTGTACAAGTACTTTACCTTTATCATTGTAATTTCATTTCACTGTAATTCTTCAGATTATAAGTAATGAAATTCAAAGTACTTTACTCCATCCTAGTACTGAAAAGATCCCTGAAAATAGTAAAAGGGACAATGAACATAAGACTTCTATTTTCGTTACACTATCTTTTACTCACTGATCTTTCACTCTGAAACTTCAATCAGTGAATGTACTTTAAGCTCTTCTACTTGTAAAAATTGTGATTTCATATCCTTATAATGAAACTCAATTCAGATAATAGTTTAGCTGAAAAAGATTTTATAGATTAGTACTTGGAAAATTTATTTTAAATATTATAACTCCCTGCTAATATTTTAAAATCAATTTTCCTATGTTGCTTAATCATAATCAAATAGAGGGGGATTGTTGATCATAACTCCTCTCAGTGATTTGAATATGATTCCTTTACTATACTTAGTGAAATTCCTTAGATAAGCTTCTATTCAAATTCAGCGATAGCATACCCTGATTGCTATCAACGATCGCTGAAAATCAAGGATCAACAAGCTTGTCTCTAATGATCTGAAGATCAGCTATCACACCAGAAGACCATTCAGCGACAATCTAAGACCAAATCTGAAGAAAGAGATAATCAGCTAAGTGACCTGAAGCGGTTCAGCGGTAGCAGCGATTATCTACTTAAAGTGTGAAATCTTGTGAAGCCTCAGCAACACTAAAGTTCATCCTTGAACATTCAGTGTCAGCGATCAAATGAAGCTTCCTCTGCAAGATTAAAGATTGATCTTATCCTCGATGCACAAAAGTCAAACCTAGAACCATGTCAGAAAAGGATGTACGAATTATCTCTTATGTCCCCATCATATCTGATATACTGTTCATATTCGGCCAAAAGCATGGTTGTCTTATTTACAAGGACAAGCTTCCTATCCAAGTTTGACACGTGGCATGTACCTTTTGTCTTGCATTAAATGAAAGCGGGTATAAATAGATGGAGATATCTTCTTCATATATATGCATGCTTCCTTCTAGCCTATACCTTCTGTATTCTTTCTTTCATCTTCTTGTGCATCAAACTGTGTGTTTCTTTAGTTACAATAGAATAGGTTTTCAACTTGTTCTAATTCCGCTTGTAACTGTAAATTTGTTTATTTTCAATAAACTTATTTAAAAACTAAAATCTGTCAGTTTGTATTCAACCCCCCCCCCCTTCTACAAACTGTTTACTTAATATTTAACTCTTGTAGACCCTTATTGGGACCAACATTCTCTATAATGAATAAACAACAACTTGAATGATGTTTATAACCTCTACCCATCTTTTATAACTTCTGGTTATAAAGATTTCTTGTTGATGTTAACTGTTTTATAACTTCATACCATTCTAAATACCTGTTCTAAGCTTTCTTTTAGAACAGAAGACATTTTGGGTTTTTTTAAACTAGAATTTCTACCATTTTTCACTCAGAACTGTTTATGATATTTCTCATTATCATAACCAGTTACTTTGTTTAAAAATCTTTTCTAAAAACATCAAGTATTTTGACCTTGTTCATCAAAACACTTGTTTTTCTTAAGTTTATTTTTGGTATTCTTTGTCCCAAGAACCTTTGGTTTCTACACTTTTGTATTCAGCCATGATTTTTCTCTTTGGTGTTCCTATCTTTGAAACAACAATGGCCTCATCAAGAAAGAACGTTCAGTCTGAAGAAGAAGTTGTACCAGTCACTCATTTTGAGGGTGCTCCTGCCTGTAGTTTCACCCGTAAACAGGCGGTCATTAAGCTAAGTAACTTCCTTGCTCTGGTGGATTTTCCGGTTGATAAGCCATACTTTAATGATGGTGCAAAGTTCATCAAGGCATGCCCTCTTATGTATGCGTTCACTTACAACCCCACTGTTCAACCTTCACCACTGACAAAGGAGCACAGCTCGCTGCCATCGAATTCACCATCCCTCTTGGTGCTTTCTCGTTCACGACTGGAATCTTCAGGAATGCTCTTCGCCTCTCTACAAGGGGAAAGAAACAGCAATGGACCCCTTCACCTTCAAGGGAAGAAATCGTCAATTTCCTTGACGCTATTGGTTACAAATGGGAAAACCCTGCTGAGAAGGCCATCACCAAGATGGAAAAGAAGCTGTTGCTAGCTAGGTGCAATACATCTTCACGCAGATTATTTAGTGCTTTGGCACTAAGACTAGCTCACAAGATCAAGCAAGTAGGCATTTCATGGACATGGGCTATGCTCTCTTCACCGGCCACAAGCTAACCGACATGTAAAACAGGGTGAATGCTCAGAAAAGGGAGAAGACTACCCCTTACCCCCGATTTATCGCAACAATCTTGGAGTATGTGTTTGACGGATACCCCAATGTTGCAAATCAAAGCTTCTCTCAAGTAGGGAAGAAATCGCTAGAAGTAAATGAACAACCAGGGGATGCTCCTTACTTCCCTTACATGTTGGATCTCATCAGGGATCCCTCCTCTACCATTCAGGTACCTGAGGTGTCTGTATCTCTGCCAATCCCTACAGTGATTATCCCCGACACCACCTCCTCCCCTGTTAAAAGAAAACAGTCGACCGATGGTTATAAAAATACCGTCGCTCACTAGCCCCTCACGAAGAAGCTAAGGAAGATGATCTCTCAAAAGACCATCTCTCTGATAAAGGCGTACTACCAATGCCTCCTTCAACCTCTACCACGATAACGGTTTCTGCATCCGTTGCCGCTTCATCAGCACTACCCCCATTCTCAGTGACCACGGTCACTGAAAATGTTATAGCCAGGCAAGCTGAGGCTGGATCAGGTATTACTTGCATAACCTTCTCTTCTTCTTCTACCTCATATTCTTTGGTCCACACATCAACTCATGATTCAGAGATAGTGGTCCCTATCTTTGACGAGGTTGAACAACGTGCTATTCATGAATCAGTTTCATTTCGATAATCTGATAATTGAAAAGCCACGTGCACAGGACCTGAAAATGTTTCTCTTAAACATTTTTAGACACAGGTCAGTGATCCTTAGGACACTACCGTAGCATGCACCATCCCTTAGTGTAATCCATTGGATACTCTCAAGGCACCCATGGTTATACATACTACCTACCCACATCTTTCTTCTAACCCAGAGCTCTTTCTGACTGCTCTTTCTTTATTGTCATCTGGTGTTGCCGCTCCTCGATTCTCTTCCACAACAACCACCATCACGACGAAAGTCGCTGACAATCCAGTCAGCGAGCCCTCCTCCTCTCTCAAATACCCATAGGTCTCCAAAGCTGCGGAGTTCAAATGAATAAAGAAGGAGAAGTTCCCACAACAGCTTCCATCCGTGGTTGCTGATATTCCCCAAATCACCCTTCCTCCTCCTTCGTTCCCTGCCATGGATTTCCTAGTAAATGAGTGTGCCCCGACAAGGCAAAGGGTTAATACTTTGCAGGTGGCTGCTGAGATCATCTTATCAACTGTTGGCGGTGTCCCTGGGATGAAGACCGCCATCAACAACCTCTCCACTGATATCCAACCACTGATAGATGATAATTTGGCGCATGGCCAAGCCATCGACAATCTGACAAAGGTGGTTGAAGTGCAAGGCATGATGCTCGCTGCCATTTAGAAAGCTCAAGTAGATATGATACTTTTCGTCCATAGCCTTGCTGAGAGAGGACCTTCCTTCTCTGAGGCAGATAGGGGCACACTGGGTTAGATCTCTCACACCCAGAATACGCACACTAACAGTCTGAAAAATGTAAACTCTAATGTGTGAACCGTTATTGTGCACTGTCTGCCTGCTGACAACAAAGAAGGGGAGAAGTGTGCCAGAGAGCTCGCTGATGAGCTAATTGGGGAAGTAAACGAGACACTACATGGCGACCCCATTCCTCTCTTCAATCAGCAACAACCTCAACAACCTTCCATCGTCGCTGAAGATGATGGAGAAGAAGAAAATGAGGATGATGATGAGGAAGATGAAGAAGTTGACATCCCTCATCATGGAAATGATGATGATGATGACGATGATGTCCCTCCACAATTTTCTAAATTCTTACAACAACATCGCCTAGGTGGCTCTCTGCCGGGACTAGTTTTCAAAGACCCTTTGGGGGACGGACCACCTCCTACTTAGGAGCAGTCCTATCCCTCAGGGAAAAATAAACAAGTCATGGATCTTGATTCCATTTCTTTAAACTTTGAGGAGGAGAACACTGTTGAGGTATGACTTCCTCTCGTTAATTATTCTAGGCGGAGAGCCACATGGGCGATGTTGTTAATTATTCCATTTCCAATCGCTGAACTTCAAAACCTATCCCTTCTTCTCTCCTCCAAATTTCGGCTCTGACAACCCTCTCTCTGACTCTCGTGTTCTCAGTGATCCTAGTCCCCCAAAGGACTCTCCATTTTTGAGGGAACCTTCATCTGAAGATCAGTTCTTGAATATATCTGAAACTGAATCTGAAGAAGAAGATGTCCTTATACCAACGCATGTAAATAGACAGCCGATTCTTGAACCTAAAGAAGAACAGAGACGAGCTACCTACATAAGAGATCTTGAGCTGGCCTGAGTAAAAATTCCTTCTCGTACCTCTGAGCCAGAAGGTCCAGTCCCAATAAACGTCTTCGACGAATTTTCCTTTTTATCCCCTGAAGAACGAGCACATGCACTTGAAGCTCAGCGACTGAGGGACCTTGAAATAAAGCAAAACTAATAAAGTCTCATGGTCGCTATGCAAATTTCAAGGGAAGAAACTATAAGGATGAAATTTCAGAGACAAGATGAAGAAAAGGGTAAGCGAGTAGCTGCTAAACTCGCTGAGAGGTAGCTGACCAGAGATAATCTTAGAATTAATCCTGTGGTAGCTCAAGAGAAGATTCTACAAGACTTGAACAAAGAGAATGAAGAACCTAAGGATGCGGAACTCGAATGGTGCACTAAAAGGGTCAACTTCCGTGTTCGCTCTGCCACCATATATCGTGCAACTATCCTAGGACGAAATCGAAGAAGAGGTCCGAAGATAACTGTCACTATGTTCAGAGGTGACAGAAGTGAAGAAGAAGAACCTTAATATCTTTTGTTCTATGGTTTCTCTGAATGGCTAGAAATCAGAGATGCCATTCAGGACTGCAAATCTCAATTCAAAGGCGTAGTAGAAAGACATCTTGATCAACTATTGCAAAGGATCTCTCAATATGTCAAAGTTCCCCTTCTCTCTCAGAAGACAAAGAAAAGAAGATCAACGTCTGATGCTGATGAAGGTCCATCTTCCAAAAATGAGCATGAAACCAAATTCAACTATGACAATCTTTTCTCCCACCTCATTCTCCCCGTGCTCCCAATGTTAAACACATCCCCTGCCAGAAGAGAGAAAATATGAAGAGCATGAAATCACTACTCTCCCTAAAGCAGGAATGGCCTTTCTAGGGAATGATGGAAGGACTTTGTTTCTCAGAAATAAATAAATCAATAAGGCTCCATAAAAACTCATTAAGATCATTTACTATAACAGCATATTCACTTATGGACAAAAATGTCTTCAGAAAGTGATCTATGAGAAACAATTACGAGAAGAAAAGTATTATGACTAGTCTCTGTTGTCTTTCTTCCCTTTGTAATTTACTTCAGTGTACTGCACTTTACCCTTACAAATACATTTTCATTTTCAATGTAATTCTTCAGATTATTATAAATGAAATACAACGAAGTACTCTACTCCATCTATGTACTGAAAAAGATCCCTTAAAATAGTATTAGGGACAACGAACATAAGAGTTCTATTTTCTTCAAAATAACCTATAGTCACTGACATTACACTCTGTATTTAATCAGTGAATGTACTTTATAGCTTTTACACTTGTAAAATCGTGATTTCATATCCTTATAAATGAAACTCAATTCAAATAGTAGACTAGCTAAAAAAGATCTCACAGATTAGTACTTACATTTCTTTACCTTAAATTTTTTTTAAATCCTTACTAATCTATTCAAGCAACTTTCCTATATTGCTTAATCATAATCAAATAGGGGAGATTGTTGATCATAACTGCTCTTTATGATTTAATTACGATTCCTTATATACTTAGTGAAACTTGCATTTGTAAGTGATTGTTTATGGCGATAGCATACACTGATTGCACTCAGTGATCGCTGAAAGTCAGGAAGAATAACTTATCTCTGAAGATCTGAAGATCAACACTCACATAAAAGAACCATTCAGCGAAAGTCGAAGAGTGAAGCTGAAGAAAGAGATAATTAGCTAAGTCACCTGAAGCTGTTCAACAATAGCAACAATTATCTACACAATGTGAATCTTGCTTATGCCTCAGCGATACTCAAAATCTTCATCCTTGTATATTCTAGTTCAGCGATCAAGTGGGGTCTACTCAGCAAGATCGATGTTGATCTTATCCTTGATGCACAAAATTCAAAACCCCCATACCTTGTCAGGAAAGGACGTACGGATTGTTCCTTAAGTCTCCATCAAGTCTGATTTGGTTACTGTTCATATTCGGCAAAAGTATGGTTGTCTTTTTTAACAAAGGACATGTTTCCAATAGAAACTTGACACGTGGACTATACCTTTTGCTTTGCACCAATTGCGACGGGTATAAGTAGATGAAGAACCCTTCTTCATCTTCATGCATGCCACCTTCTATTTCTCAATCCTCTGTTGCTTTTCTTTCTCATTCTTGTGCATAAAGTTAGTGAACTTCTTAGTTGTAATAAAATAGGTTTATTACTTGTTCTAATTCTGCCGACAACTGTAAATTTATTTATGCAATATAAACTAATTTAAAAACCTAAAAATTGTGTGATTGTATTCAACCCCCCCCCCCCCACAACCCCTTCTACAAACTGTTTCTATATACTTGAACTGTTGTAGACTCCTTTGGGAACAAAACAAAAGCCAGATTTCCCTGTTAATTATGAACCATCTGTTTTTTAATAAACAAGGTATGGAAACGGAAGCAGAACAAGGAAACTTAATTTTCAAACCGTATTCTATACTTTTGCAAAGAATTCTAGCAAAATCAAACAATTTGATTTGAAAAACATGCACAAGAAGGATGACATGTTTAGTTTTGGCTCATTTAATCATACAGTCCTAAATCTTACGACAGAAGAGTTTATCCCAGATCAGGAAAAGGAGAAGTTGTCAAAAGAGTTTGAAAAAGATCTTACTGAAACTCTGGATTAGATTATGCTTTTTGAACATACATAGCTCATGAGAAATACCATTGAGCAAGATCTGCTTGAAGTACTTGACTAGAGCTCCATATCCCTTAAAAAATGAACTAGAGATCATTCCTTGCACTTTTATAGATTTAAACTCGTGTCTAGAAAAAAGATGAAGATGGTTTTGACATATATCCATGGGAATCTCAAAATTCTGATGATGAAAAAGATTTGTTTAAACAATCAGAGAAACTTCTATGTTCTTTTGAAAGACGAATGCCACAATATAACAATAACTCCTCCCATATCTCAAGTCAAGAATAGGACAGTCTATTCACTAATTCTAAGTTAGATGAAGACTTATATACATAGGAAACTAATATATAATATTGGCCTTAGGACCAGAATTCAATATACTTCCAAATGGAATCTAATGAAATATGGTCCAACCTTGGTACAGAGATCATCAATCCCTTTGTGTCCGGATTCATGGATATGTGCTTAAAAGCTAAATATTGTCTAGAACTAGAGAAGGAAGAAAACGCGAAAAGAATAAAGTATCATGCTTAATTACCAAAATTCTCTAAAACCAATTATCATAAACCTTAGATACTGTGAATGTCTTTCACTCTATTTAAGTTAAAGAAACATTTTTGTAGCCCACACAACATTCTTTCTGGGTCTATGAACAAGAAAAATCCAAAGAACCAAAGGAAACAAAAAGCTAAGACCAATCCTAACAAACCAACAGTGACTCGTAAACCCGAAGTTAAAAGTAAAGACGTGCCTAAATAGAAAAAAGAATCATTTGTTAGGGATTGAAGAGTTGCTTCAAATATTCTAATATGGAAGTATGCAGACTTGTGCTATAAGATCTGAACATGCTGTGAAGAGACTAAGTATGAAAGTTTATAGAGACAATCATAGAAATCTGAAGTGAAGACTTCAAAGTTTGGATTACATGGAGAATACGCTAATGCGTGATGCCTGAAAAGTGGTCTTCCGAGTTTGAAACAGAACTCTGAAGCGACAAGTTTGAAGATGTTTCACACGTGCATAGATGCGATCGGTCTGTCATAGACAAACATGTAACTGCAGCATATTGATACCTGTATAAATATATAGTTAGTTAATTCGTTTACTGTTGAACTTTCCATTACATTTGTAAGTACATACGACTTGTAAACTTGTTCTTGATCAATATACATACAACTTCTTGGATCTCAATATTGTGTTCTCATACTTTTGATATGTATTCTGTTCACGAGAACTTTCAATAGGTATCAAAGCTGATCAACTATTCTTGATTCTGTTTTCTTGATTCTAATCAAATTGTTCTTGATCGATCTATTTTCTTTAAATCTTGATCAATTCTTGTTCGATTGATCATACTTGCATAATCAAATCAATTACTGTTTCTATTCCATCATAATCAATAGAATGTCGAAATAATATGTTTCAGTTGGATCTAAAACTAAGCCACCTACCATCTTCATCGAAGAATACTGTAACACCCCGCCTTACCACGACACAATATTGTCCGTTTTGGCCTAAGCCGCACGGATTTGTTTCTGGCGACCTGGCGAGGACTTCCCAGGGGGTCACCCATCCTGGTACTACTCCCACCCAAGCACGCTTAACCACAGAGTTCCAAAAACCTGCCTTGCGTGTGGCCCCAAAACCGTTGTGTTTAGGAAGGCCAAGGTTTACTTATGAACCCAACATCACTCCTGTCCACGGCCGATATGGGATTTGTCTAAGGTGTTACAAACACCCCCCCCCCCTTAGGGACTCATCATCCTCGATGAGGTTTGCCCCACATCTCGAACGGCACGGGAGCGGTTCTGATACCATAAATGAAACATCCCATACTAACCATACCACATTGTTAGGTTACATAATATTTACAACCCAAAAGTAACTACACAAAAGTGTGGTCGTCTATCCAGTTAGCCTCCAAAATGCACTTCTGGTCACTCAACCCGGATATACCCTAGTCAGTCCTTAAAACCTGCCACGGAATAACAAACGTGGTTGAGCAATAACTCAGTGAACAGATCAACAATATAAATAATAAGCAAAGTTCAATATGAATGATAATCAACGATACATAAACAATGAAAATTATAGAAATCAATTGAAATCAGAAAGATATAACAAGTGGGTTCACATAATCATCCATGCGGCTTAGGCCAAAGAGGACAATATTGTGTCGTGGTAAGGCGGGGTGTTACAAATGGTATCAAAGCCTAGGTTGCGACCTGTAGAATATATCTAAGTTTGACCTGTGAGAAATGGGTAGACTTAGGATGAGAATAGAAATAGTCTTTATGTTATATTAGATTCGGTACTACTTAACAAATTTTATTTTAGATAAATTTACTAATCGTGATGATTTTTGTGGTGTAATTAGAATGCCACCAAGAAGGAATGCTCATAGGAGGCGAATAGAGGAGGTCTATACTGATGATATTCCCACTCCTAATCAGCCGAATCTGGATATTTTTGAGGCAGTTCAACAAGCCTTGAACTCAATGATGTCCGGTCTAATAACTCAGGTTGTTGAAGCTGTTCGTCAAGCTAGTGAGACTGCAACTCCTAATACTGCCGGAGGCACTGGTGTTACAGGTATTGCTACTGCTACAGTTGGGACTCAACTAACCCTACACCAGTGGTTAGAAAAGTTCCATAAACAGAAGCTACAATCTTTCTCATCATTTACGAATCCTATTGAGGCCGAGAATTGGATTAAATACCTTGAGAAGATTTTTGATGTACTAGAATGTCCTGATAACATTCAAGTCAGATTGGTTGCATACAAACTAGAGGGTGATGCCAATCAGTGGTCGCAATCTTGGAAGCAGGCACGAGGAGGTAATACAGTTGTGGAAAATCTTACGTGGGTTGAATTTAGAGATGCATTTCTACAACAGTATTTTACTGAAGCCAATCGTGAATCATTTATTCGAGACTTTGCTACAATAAAACAACACGAGAACGAGTCAATAACAGATTTTGTGGCCTGCTTTCTTCGATTAGTCGCCTTTGTCAGACCACTTGCCGGTACAAAGGCTAATCACATTCAAAAGTTTAAATGGGCCTTACAATACAAATACCGTTTGAAGTTGATGGGGCAAAGATTCACAGAGTTATCTCATATTATTAACACAGCCAGAGACATCGAGCTTGATCGGATTGACTTTTTAGCTACTAAGGGTGATTCTAAGAAAAAGAGCCGACATTCTTCATCCGGAAGTCAGAGTGGACAGGTAGCTACCCGTCAAAAGAATTCTTTTGCAGGTCAACGCAAACAAGGTAGTTCACGACCTTCCTTATCTTCTGGACCGGCAAGAAATTCAGGAAACTTCACTTCCCCAACTCTATGTAAAGACTGTGGTAAATTTCATAGGCCAGCTCCGTGTTTTAAAATGACGGTTGTGTGTTATACTTGTGGACAACAAGGTCATATTTCTAAAGACTGGAAACAAAATCAAGGTGGTGGATCGGGATCGAAAGATAAAGGCAAGCAAACCACTGTAGGCAGGCGAGTCTTCGCGCTATCAGCGGATCAAACTACCGATGGTATGGTTTCTGCTACTGTTCTTATTAATGATAAACATTTGTATGCATTATTCGACACTGGAGCTACTCACTCTATTGTGTCAGAAAGGTTTGTGAAATATCTCAAGCCATATGAACGGCCATTAGATGAAATCTTTACTATTGCAATCCCAACGGGCTACAAGGAATATGTCAACGATGAATATGTTAACTGTCCATTAATGATTGGGGAAAAAGTTTGGATAGCCACTCTACGTCCTATGAGAATGAGAGATTTTGGTCTCATACTCGGTATGAACTGGTTGGCCAAACATCGTGTAACAATTGATTATGAAGCCAAAAAGGTTATATTTGGTGATGTCACCAAGCCTGAACATGTTGTTCATGGCATTCCTCCTCGCAAATCTATTTGTGTCATATCTGCTTTAAAAGCTCATAAATTAATGGATCGTGGGTGTGAAGTGTTTCTAGCTGCGGTCCAGGATGTTTCTAGCTCCTAAATTGGAAGATATTCCAATTGTGAAAGAATTTCCTGAGGTCTTTCCAGATGAACTTCCCGGATACCACCTGAACGGGAAGTTGAATTTTCAATCGATCTTATTCCAGGAGCTGGCCCAGTTTCGAAAGCTCCATATCGTATGGCCCCGTCTGAGATGAAAGAACTGAAGGAACAACTGCAAGATCTATCAAACAAAGGTTACATCCGACCCAGCGTGTCACCGTGGGGCGCACCTGTATTCTTTGTTAAGAAGAAGGATGGTTCCATGAGACTATGTATCGATATTACCGAGAATTGAACCGTCTCACTATTCGGAACAAATACCCTTTACCCAGGATCGATGATTTGTTTGATCAGTTACAGGGTGCCAGATGTTTCTCAAAGATTGATTTAAGATCAGGTTATTATCAACTCAGAATCAAGGATTCAGATATATCAAAGACTGCATTTCGAACTCGATACGGCCACTATGAGTTTATAGTTATGCCATTCGGGTTGACAAATGCTCCAACAATCTTCATGGATATGATGAATAGAGTATTTAAGAATTATTTGGACGATTTTGTTATTGTCTTTATTGATGATATTCTTGTTTATTCAAAGTCAAAGTCTGAACATGAAACACATCTCCGATTATTTTTGGATATACTTTGAAAGAAAAAGTTATATGCCAAACTGTCGAAGTGTGATTTCTGGCTAGATCAAGTGGCGTTCTTGGGCCACGTTATCTCAGCAAATGGCATTCAGGTTGATCCACCTAAGGTTGAAGCCGTTACAAATTGGCCGAAACCAATGAACGTTTCTGAGGTACGTGCATTTCTTGGTTTAGCTGGTTATTATCGACGTTTTGTTGAAAACTTTTCCAGGATCGCACTTCCGTTGACTAAACTCCTCCGAAAAGGAGTAAAGTTTGTATGGGGTGACGAACAAGGCATGAGTTTTGAAGAATTAAAGCGACGACTCGTAACTGCACCGGTACTTAACTTACCATCTGGGTCAGGCGGGTATCAAGTTTACAGTGATGCTTTCAAAACCGGATTGGGTTGTGTATTAATGCAGAATGAACATGTTATAGCTTATGCTTCGCGTCAACTCAAGCCGTATGAAGTTAACTACCCGACACATGATTTGGAACTAGCTGTAGTTATCTTCGCTTTAAAGATTTGGCGGCATTACTTATACGGTGAAACCTGTGACATGTTCACCGATCACAAAAGTCTGAAATACATTTTCACACAAAAAGAACTGAACATGAGACAACGTCGATGGCTTGAATTGTTGAAGGATTATGATGTTCGAATACAATATCACCCTGGAAGAGCGAATCTTGTGGCTGATGCTCTTAGTTGGAAAGGTGTTGGACCTGTATCATGCTTTTATGTTCAACCCCAATTACCGGAAGATTTGGAAAGAATGGGAATTGAACTATGTTGTCGAGTCGAAAACGGGGTGTTTGCTAATCTTGTTGTTGAACCGACTCTCATTTCTAAAATCAAAGAAGCTCAACAATCTGATGGTGAGTTTTGGGCAATACAACAACAGTTCCAAGATGATTTTGAAACCGATTTTCGTGTTGATGATAAAGGCATATTGTGGTTTAGTGACAGATTGTGTGTTCCAAAAGTACAAGAACTGAAGGAAGCAATCTTGGCTGAGGCTGATAATTCTCCATTTTCTATTCACCCAAGTTCCACAAAGATGTATGATGATTTAAAACAACAATTTTGGTGGAATGGGATGAAAAGAGACGTGGCCGAGTTTGTTGCTAAATGCCTAACTTGTCAGAAGGTCAAAATTGAACATCAAAGAGCCGGTGGGTTATTACATTCGTTGGATATTCCCGTCTGGAAATGGGAGAATATCATTATGGATTTCTTAACCGGTTTGCCGAGGACTTCTCGGAAGAATAATGCTATATGGGTTGTTGTCGTTCGACTTACAAAATCGGCACATTTTCTTCCGATTAAGGAGACAAATTCTATCAGTAAACTTGCCGATGTTTTCAATCGTGAAATTGTTAGATTGCATGGTGCTCTTGTTTCAATTGTTTCTGACAGGGATCCAAAATTCACTTCACGATTTTGGACCGGATTTCAAAATGCTTGGGGAACTCAATTGAATATAAGCACCGCATATCACCCACAAATTGACGGTCAATCCGAAAGGACTATTCAAACCTTGGAAGATATGCTACGTGTTTGTACTCTAGAGTGGTATAGAAATTGGGACGAGTATTTGTTTCTAGTTGAATTTTCATACAACAACAGTTATCAATATTCAATCGGAATGGCCCCATTCGAAGCTCTATATGGTCGAAAGTGTAGAGCTCCAGTATGTTGGAATGAAGTGGGTGAAAAGAAGATTGAGGGTCCTGAATTAGTCCAGATCACAACTGAAAAGGTTGAGTTGGCAAAACAGAAAATGCGGGAAGCCCAGTCTAGACAAAAAAGTTATGCCGACAAACACCGACGACTTTTAGAGTTCCATCCAGGTGATCATGTCTTTGTTAAAGTCTCTCCAATCCGTGGCACTCGTAGTTTCGGTATTAAAGGCAAGTTGAGCCCTCGATATGTTGGTCCCTTTGAAATTCTAGAAAGAGTGGGCGAAGTTGCTTATCATCTTGCCTTACCTCCACAGATGTCTCACATTCACAACGTTTTTCATGTTTCTTTGTTACGTGGGTATAATTATCATCCTCTACATGTAATCAATTACCCACTTGAGCAAATCGAGCCTGATCTTTCTTATAAAGAAGAACCTGAACGGATAATCGGGCGAATGTCAAAGAAACTGCGAAACCGATCGATTCCGTACATCAAAGTCCTTTGGAAGAATCAGGACTACCGAGAAGCGACATGGGAACAAGAGGAATCGTTCAAAAATGAGTATCCGGATTTTTACAAATATTGTAAGTCCTCTTACCTTACTTAGATTTCGAGGACGAAATCTTATGTTAAGGGGGGAAGAATATAATAACCGGACTTTTATAACGAACTTTAAGTAAAAAGTTAGCGTTTGGAGTTAGTCCTTGCTTTGTATGTTTGTACATAAAGCATAAAGACTTGAATCCAAACTAACTTTGTCAAACATAACCATGTGAGGGATTAAAGATGTACAAATGAAACTAGAATTAAATCAAAATGTAAAAGAATTCACCAATTATTGTAAGGATGTAATTTAAGAAACTCGAGGGACTAAAAATGAAAAACTGAAAAATATAAAACAATTTATAAATTAATAAAACTCATTTTCAGAATTCTTATCCTTCTCTCTTCTTTTTCATCGACTAAAAACCCTAAAACAAATCCATCATCATCAAATTGAATATCAAACCTTGGCGAAATTGTAAGATTTTGAAGAATTGAGATTGGATAGTGAAGGTAAACCTTTATGTAAACTCCTAATCTTATAAATCTATGTTATTTGATCTAAACACATACTTAGTATGTGTGTAATTGTTGATTAGGGGCTGGAGTTTGGAAGGGATTGAAGAATTCAACACCTTGAAGAAGAGGTTGTATCATCCTTAAATGTAAGAATTTTGTAAGCTTGAACTTGATGTGTGGTAACCTAGTATCTTCAAGTGGTTTTTGGTTTAATTGATGTTTGGGGTTGTTAAATCAAACCCAAATTGTCTAAATCTATCAACTGATGGTTAGAATGACTACCAATCCAAGGGGTTATAATGTGGTAGTGATGGTATCTTCAAATAATGATAATATAGTGCTGTTGGATGAAACAATAGGTGTTGTTGGTTTTAAAAATTTGTATAAAATCAACCATTGATCCATTTAAGGTGTATAATATGTCTTTGGAAATCTTAGAATGTATACTACAACTGTCATGAAGAGTCCGAGAGCTAATTCGGAGTTAAAGTGGGTCAAAACAGTAAATTATAGCAGCTGGTCATAGTGTACTCGGGATTTGCACACTGTTGGCAAAAACTTCGTATTGAATTGGTCATAGCTTCAAATGACATAAATCTTGTTGGGATGAACTCCTAACATGCATGTCTACAACTTTTATTGGTAAAGCATCAATCAATTCAGCTTCTAAGTATAGGATAATTGTCCACAAAATTGATGGACAGAAGTTGAATTGTGCAGGGGATGAAATATCTCTTTTGCAAGTTAATTTTTGTTTAACCCATGTCATACCCTTATTAACACTAGGATTGTAACATAAGCTTACTGGTATGATATTAAGGCTTAATTAATCTTAAAGGGAGGGTACACATAGGGTTAGGATGATTAAACAAACGTAGGTAATTATGGTACAATTTTAAGGATACATTATTTGTGATAGGATATCCGACTAGCAAATGTTGGAACAATTGGCATAAGAGCATCTTGCTTTGATTCTCGACTATATAAGGTACGGATCTCTTATTACTTTGACATGAGAGTGACCTATTGTTAAAGGTCATTCCATTCGAAATTGATTTACCTAATGGTAAACTTGATGTACGAAAGACTTCAATAATCATATATTGTTGGATTTTCATTGTTATTATTCCTTGTTTGATTTCCATTTGGTGTTCCATTAGTTGAGCACAACTTAGGATTTTCCAAGGTTGATTGCTCTTAATAGAGACTATTGGCCCGGTTCTTGAGTTTTACTCCGAATGCTGAGGCGCGAATGGATTGTTACTATAAAAGATTATTGATCAATTCTTGTGATTACGTTACATTGTATTTTCTGTTATTATTTACCCAGACACTTGGTCGGGGGCACCGACCATGTGATGTTTCCATGGTGACTATAATCAATGTGGCGTCCTCGTATATGCGTGGTGACTGCGCTAGCGTTGATCCGGCCATGGGGGCGGATGGATATCCTAGGAACCGAACAGAATTAGGACTACTTTAATAGTAGTCGAGGGCTAGTGGGTGTTGTGCCCACACTGCTAGTTCTCACCTATGCGCATAGGACCGTACATCGTTTTGGGAAAAACGTGTTAGTGTATTCCGGTGATTATGTGAACTTGGATAACACGAAACACGGAATTGGGTGATTATGTGAACCCACTTGTTATATCTTTCTGATTTCAATTGATTTCTATAATTTTCATTGTTTATGTATCGTTGATTATCATTCATATTGAACTTTGCTTATTATTCATATTGTTGATCTGTTCATTGAGTTATTGCTCAGCCACGTTTGTTATTCCGTGGCAGGTGTTAGGACCCAAACAATCAAGATATCAATATATGGAAAGATTAGAACAGAAATATGATAGCTAAATGTCGTATGTATTGATAGGATGAACAGTATTACAAAATATATCTAACAAACTAACTATTTATACATGAAATAGAAAGACTAAAGTAACTGTACATTCATAACAGACAAGTTCAGAACAGGTTCTGAACTCCTTCAGATCTTCTTCAGAATATCTTCAGAACTTCTGAAGTTGACACCTCAGAAGTTTATGCCTTAGGCTTTTCTTCAGATCTTTATATCTTCAGAACCCAGTCTCTTTTGAAGCTATTATGTTATCTCTATCAATCTCCCCCTTAGCTTCAAAAGTTCAAATCATACTTCCAGATATTTAGAATTTCTCTAACATCTTTCAGAATTAAATTTATGTATTCCAACAAGGATTCAGCAATGCTAATCATCTCTTTAGCAAGCTTCTTGTGCTTCTCCCAATCTTCATTGCTCAGATTCTTTGGTCTTCTATTCTGTCTTTTTACCAAACGATCTCTGATAGCCATGAGAGTTCCATTGCAACATTTGTGGAGTTCTTCCAATCTCACAAATAATAGTTCTTGAAAGCATTTGCAAACGAAACCTGGAGGTTGAATTACTAAGGTGCTCTTCTTCAGATTCTGAATATCTGGTTGGCTCAGATTTTGCTTGCTCAAGTGTACTTGTTTCTTGTTCAGAACATAGGCAACCTGAAAATTAGTCTTTGCAACCCATATAAATTCTCTGTACAAGCCATCTCAGAGGATTGGAAATGATTTTCTGAACTTGGTGATTGAATCATGAAAACGATAAAGACTTTTGTAAACTCTGAGTAAATCTCTGAGATACACATTCTGGAAATCAGCTTCAGAAAAGGTAGAAATCTCACCATTTTGTCTTTCAACTGTAAAGAATGCATACTTGTAAATTTGTTGTGTCTTCAAGTCAGCATTAATTACCATGACCACTGGACTTTCCTTTCTTGCTTCATTAATTGGGATCCTTATCTTTCTAATGATATCTGAGTACCATTGTTTCCAACCAAAGGACTTTTGAATCCAGCAATCAATATAGTTGAACTTTTGTTCATATTCCATGAACATTTCTGGATGGAAATATTCAAGAACTATGGTGAAAGCACTTTCTTCTATTCTTTGCACTTGCAGTTGTTCCTCTTTAGATATTTGCTCTACAGGAACCAACTGTTCAGAAATAGCTTCAGAAATGACTTCTTTTCCTTTCTCTTTATCCTTCTGACTTGGTTCAGAACTTTCAATATTCAGATAAATCTTCAGAATTTCCTCCAAGTCTTGTCTCTTTGAATGAATTTGGAAATCATAAGTATCACTAAGTAGATAATCATCTCTTCTGATCTTATTTTCTCTTTTGTGACCAACTAGATAACACTTTTTTACAATTCCTCTGAAATGAATTCTTTCTTTGATCAGGTATATGATTTCTTCTTTGACGTTTGCATCTTCAATATAATCCTTTGCATAACTAAGAAACCAATTCAGAGTTGAGTTAGAGTATTTTGGAATATCTGAAGTCAAAAAGATTTTATTTCCATCTGCTGTATATCTGAACCCAATATCTGGACTAGTGAACACTCTAGTGATTGTATTTTCAAGATTTACAGGTTCCAACAGATTCACTTTAGATAAACCAAATTCCAGAGTTAATTGAAAGTCATGCTTGATGATGTTCCTTATGTAGATTCCCAGAATTCTTCTAACTTCAAAAACAAGTACAACTTCACTTCTAGAAACACAGAACTGAAGAACTGTCAACTTGTCTTGCAATCTTAATTTGTACAGATCATACTGAGTAAATTCACATAAATATCCATTTCTTCTTTCTGCTCCAAATCTGTATATTACCAAATCATCTTCAACAGTCTTTGACAGACAACTAATTTTCTTGATAAGAGTGGAATCATTCAAATTCTAAACACCATGCTTCTGAACAAAGTTTCTAACTTGAGAGATTTGTTCTTCAGACCACTCATCATTTACAAAATCTTCCAGCTTTGCAAACTTCAAACTAGTTTTATACATATGAAAGTGAATAACTTCAGGAAATTCTAAACTGATTTCTCCACAAAGAAACATATCTTCCTTTTCATAGATTTGATCTAGAATAGGTTCTTCAAGAAGAGGAATATCAATTTTGGGAATTGTAATGCAGGATCTGACTCTTACTTCAAATTTTCCAGAGTAGACCATCAAAATTTCATCTGCAATTTTTCAGTTCCTCCTATATGACTTAGATCAAATTCTATTTCAACTCTTTCATCTGGTTGATCAAGAAAATCTCTGAAGACAGAAAACCTGTTGCCCAAAAGTCTACACTCCAGACTTCTTGGATTGTTCAGAAAGATACGCACCCAACAAAATTGACTTAGAATATTCCATAATTCTTCAGAAGCTCTTCTGTATTCATCACTCAGAGATTGTTGAGGCTTCCAAATTACCAAATCCTTTATCTCATTGACTTCAGAACTTTCTCCCATATTAACTCCAGACATATCTTCTTCAAACATAATAACATCAGAAAGATCACTGGGCTCACCAATGACATCTTCAAATGCAAGATATTCCCTTAGCATCTCTTCATTTGAATCAGGAATAATGTCTGTATTGTCTGAGCTTAAGTTATCTTCAGAATCAAAGGATAACTTCTCTGTTTCATACCCTTCCTCTACAATATCTTCAGAAGAATGAATATTTGTTTCTTGCCTTTCATTTTCGGCAAATAAGATATCATCTATTGCTTCAGAAACTCTATTAGATGCTTCACCAACATTCTGAGCATCTTCAGAAGTTTTCTCAGAACTTTGCTCTTGACTATTTTCAACATTTTCTGGTTCAAACACTCTCTGCCTTTTCTCCCCCTCTTGATTATCAGGACACTAATCATCAAGATTTCTTTTAGAAGTGTCTAACTGATGCCTGCACTCTAGAGCAGATAATCTTGTGCTTAAGTATGTTTGAGAACTCTGAATAGAAAAAAGATGATTCAAAATCTGAGTAATATCAGCCTTTGTTGCATAAGAAGAAGAATCTGGTTGAGCAGATGAAGAATAAGGCTGAGAAGCTTTCAGAGAAGAAACAGATGAAGCCACTTCAGAAAAAGCAGTCAGAAGTGCTTGTTTAAAAGAATTCAGATCATTAGAAGATTGGAGTTGAAAATCAGTCAACTTATTTACCATACTCTCCCCTTGTTGATCCAACCTACCCTCCATCACCTTTTTGGTTGTATCCATCAATTCCTTGATGTCCTTCTGAATCTTTGAAAATTCAGAAGTACAGAAATCTTTGAATTCTGTGAATTCAGAAGATGTGGGTAAGGTTCCAAGACCAACATATGGTCTTGTTTGCAGTCCTTCAGAAGAAGACTGGCCTGTATGTGCCATAGAGACATCATGAACCACATTTGATTCTATGAATGGGGCTTTTGTGATGTTCACCCCACCAGGTCTTCCAACTAATCCTTGATATCCAGAAATAAGAATATCTATAGTTGTTGATGCAATGTGACAAACACTTTGCTTAGTGACATATGGAAGATGTGTGCTAGTGTGAATGGATTCCACATTAAGTGGTTTAGTAGGCTCAAAGTTGAGGGAACCCTCAGACTCAATGTGCTCAGAATGGTGAAGGGGGGACATATATCCTTCATTTTCAACAAAAGGAACTTCCAAATGGGGTCCTAATGGATTATAAGCTGCTTGCCCGATATGTGTTGATGAAACACCCTTCTGTTGAGAGATGGGTGAGTGGCTGGGGGGGGGGGGGATAACCAAATTTGCCATCAGCTCACTAGCTTTTTCAATATCATCCGACTAGTAACAGGTAGTTCACAGGTTTGTTTTTCTTTTACCTGTGTTCTCCCCTCTTCAATTCTTTTTCTTACCCTTCTACCCATTCTCTCATTTTCATTTTTCCTCTTTACTCTCTGAGGTTGTTCTCCCCCTTGAACAGCCTCCACTCTTTTTCTAACAAGTCTAGACTCCCTTGCATTATCACCACTCTGGTTTGAATCAGGGTAAGGGACTACTGGTTGAGGTAATCCCATAGATTCTAAATACTCACTCACAATCCTATTTGGTGTACTTACAAGATCAAGTAAGTGAGAAGGAAGTGGAACTGCATTTGGAAATGTAAGTTTTGCATTTGGTGGTCTTAAACTGTCCATAGTAAAAATAGGACCATGTACCTCATGTGCTAGAACAGGGATTGCAGATACTGCTTTCATTGCTCCTTTGATGAGTATTTGGAAGAATCTCTGAAACGGTATGTAGTTAAATGTGGACTTCTTCAAAATAGAAAATTTGAGTTCTTCAAAAATAAGAGAAGCATAATCATAATGCTTGTTGAATGCAACTCCATAAAAAATGATCCTCCCATTTGCTGAAGCTTGATCCAAACTTGAACTTTTCCCAGATAAACAAGTGTTCAGAATTGAGAATAAACAGTACCAAATTGGAGGTAATCACTTTCTTCTGAAAGAACTCAAAGCATTTAAATTTTCAGAGTATCCCAAACTCATGAAATCTGAGATCATTTCTGTGGAAGATGGAATTGGATCATAAGAGGTTTTCCCAAGAACCTCATCTGGTTTTGACAGGTAGTGAAGACTCCTAATATCATCCACAGAGATGCATACCTTGTAAGCATGTACATAAGACACGATTTCATCCTCAGATTCATCAACCTCAGCATAGTACCACCACTGTTGAAGATAAGAAGTAAGAGCAGAGAATTTCCTTGAGAGAAGAGTACGTAATGGATGATTCTTTAGAATTTCGATCAAAATCATTTGATCATCAGCAAAGTCTGTCGATTTGAAGTTCAAAGCACAGTTATTTTTCTTAGTTTCAAGCAGTTTCTCAGCAGGAACATAAAGTTTGGACATATCACTGCTTGCAGCACGAGTCTGGGATTCACTATCACCAGCATTTGATCCAGAAACAAATTCAATAGGTTCAATTTCTGTTTCCCCAATTTTAGCAGTTCTCGCGTTAGGGTTAGGGTTAGGGTTAGAAGGTCCGGCTTGATTAATAGTAGTTATGGCTGTGTCTTGGACCATTTGATCATTATTCAGTGGCATTTCCATTGTTCCAACCACTAATTTTTGAGGCACGATCTTGAATGAACCATCACTCGATGATCCATTGCTGTCATTGAAGCTCGAGGAAGCAGAAACCATGGCATTTGAAGTAGACATTATAGTTGAAGAACAAGGATTCGAAATGGAATGAAGATCAATGAAAACAGATAGATTTCTCAAAGTAAAATCGCTAAAAAATGAAGACGATGAAGAATTCATTGATTTATAAGACTGGATAAGCACTGATGGACACGTGGCCAAAAAGTGAATGTGATTAGGATAGTAATCATCATTAATTTGGATAAATGAACCGTTTAATCGACGTGCTTAAGAAATATCCAATGAAATTAAAACACGTGGCACACGCTTAAGTGATACTTAAGAAATATCAACGGGAAGTTAAGTTCTGAGAACAAGTTCAAAAACTTCAGAAAATTTTCATAACTTCTGAGAATAAGTTCAGAAGTCTGAAAGAAAGAATTCAGAAGAACCTCAGAACTTTTAAGTTTAGTTCAGAACTAAACTTGTATCACTTTAGGAGACCAAAAATTATTTAAAACTTCAAACTTCTGAAAATAAAACATTTTGAGAATTCAGAAGTAGGTTTGAACAAACAGAAAAATTATTTTATCTATAGAAGCTTGTTCATACTCCTTAGATATGAAGTTCAAGACTTGATTTCAGCATTTCAGATCTTTTTTGTAGGAAAAAGTAGTTCATAATTGTGAAATTAATACCACTCCCCCTTGAATCATTAGCAACTATGATTCTCCCCCTTAATCAGTGCAACGTTATCAAAGAAACAAGTAAATATTAGGGAAAAGAAAAAAAATATGAAAAGTATTAAAATACAATCAACCTAGATAAAGAAGGATTATACTTCTGAGTTTTAAAAGAAGAAAATATCTGAATGTTGAACGTCAGAATATTTAGAATATTTCTGAAGAGCAAACTATTCAGAATTTGAGATAAAAACCTCAGAATATAACTTCTAGAGTATAGTTGACATGTAATACTTACATAGACATATTCATCATGCCCAATTTACTTACCAAGAAGTTAAATCGTTTTTCATCAAGTGTTTTGGTAAATAAATCAGCTAACTGATAATCTGTCTGAACAAAAAACATTTCAATATTACCTATTTCCACATGATCTTTGATAAAATGATATCTTACATCAATATACTTTGTCTTTGAGTAATGAACAAGATTTGCAGTGATTGCTATGGCAATTTTTGAGTCACAATATAGGGATATCCTTCTAAATATGTAACCATAGTCTTTTAGTTGTATTTGCATCCAGATCACTTGTGAGCAACATATTGCAGCTGCTACATACTCAGCTTCTGCTGTAGAAGTAGAAACAGAATTTTGTTTCTTTGAAGACCAGCTTACTAATCTATCACCCAGAAACTGACATGATCCAGAACTTCTTTTCCTGTCTAATTTGCATCCACCATGATCTGCATCTGTAAAGGCTGTTAGTTCAAAACTAGAATCCTTAGGATACCAAAGTCCCAATAAAGGAGAACCTTTTAGATATCTAAGGATTCTTTTTGCAGCAAGAAAGTGTGATTCCTTAGGATTTGCTTGATATCTAGCACAAATACATGTCTCAAACATTATATCTGGTCTACTAGCAGTTAAGTAAAGCAAAGATCCAATTATGCCTCTGTACTTTTTCTGATCAACAGATTTACCATTTAGATCAGGTTCTAACTTAATTGCAGTGGCCATTGGAGTTTGAATACTTGAACAATCAGTCATGTCTAACTTCTTAAGTAAGCCTGAGACATACTTTGATTGATTAATGAATATGCCGGTGGGAAGTTGTTTAACTTGAAGGCCAAGAAAAAAAGTCAACTCTCCCATCATACTCATTTCAAATTCAGTTTGCATGATTTTCTCAAAATTTCTACAAAATTTTGGATTTGTAGAGGCAAATATAATATCATCTACATATATTTGTATCAAGATAATATCATCACCTTCCTTTTTCAGAAATAAAGTTGTATCAACAGTACCTCTTTTGAATTTAGAATTCCGAAGAAAAGTTCTAAGAGTATCATACCATGCTCTTGGTGCTTGTTTAAGTCCATATAAGGCTTTGTCTAAAATGTAGAAATGATCTGGAAATTCTTTGTTTACAAGTCCATCTAGTTGTTCAACATACACTTCTTCATGTAAAATACCATTCAGAAATGCACATTTCACATCCATTTGAAACACCTTCATGTTTTTGTGAGCAGCATATGCAATAAATATTCTAATGGCTTCTAATCTAGGAACATGAGCAAAGGTTTCATCATAATCAATTCCTTCTTGTTGACAATACCCATTAGCTACAAGTCTTGCCTTGTTTCTTACAACAATACCATTTTCATCCTTTTTATTCCTAAATACCCATTTTGTGCCAATGATAGATTTACCTTTTGGTTTTGGTATCAATCTCCAGACCTTGTTTCTTTCAAATTGATTTAACTCATCCTGCATGGCTAAAATCCAGTCTGGATCTTGAAGTGCTTCATATGGCTTTTTTGGTTCCATGCTACTTAAGAAATTTACATACATACACTCATTTGCTGTTGTAGATCTTGTTTGAACACCTTTTGATGCATCTCCAATAATTTGATGCACTGGATGACTTGATGTCCATTTGTTCACATTTGGCAATGGTTGAACAGATGAAACATTGTTTAGAGAATCATAATCATCAACAATTGCTTGAGTTTCAGTATCATGATTGATAACTGAATGTAAATCTGAAGTCTCCCCCTCAAATGGAACATTCTGAATTGGTTCTGAACTTTGATGTACATTTTCAAAAGTAACTTGAACTGGTTCAGAAGTAGAAGTGGGGTGTACATTTTCAGAAGTTGGAATTCCTGAATTTGAGGTTGAGATTTGCGATGCTGATGTACTTGAAGTTTTTATTTCTGAAATCTGTTGATCATTTATGCTTCTGATGAGAGAGGGATTTTGATAATCTGCAGAAACATTTACAGAAATATCAAATAAGTCTTGACATAAATTGACTAAATTTGTTTTAAGTAAAGTTTGAGATTCAGATGTAGAGTTTGTCTGATTATGTTCTGAATCCAAACTTTCAGAAGTTGGTTTTTGTGCGAGTTCTGAACTGTCTTGTTCAGAAGTCAATGTTGGCTCATGAAATCTGACATTTGTAGTCTCAATGATCCTTTGAGTTTCTTTAATGAGTACTCTGTAAGCTTTGGATCTTTGAGAATAGCCAAAAAAGATACCAGGTACACCTTTTGGTGCAAATTTTTCGAGATGCTGAGTATCATCCTTCAGAAACACCTGCAACCAAAGATTTTAAGATAATCAATAGAGGGTTTTCTTTGTTTTATCATTTCATAAGGAGTTTTAAGAAATTTTCTGTTTAGAATGGTCTTGTTCTGAGTAAAACAAGCAGTAGCAATAGCTTCTGCCCAAAGAGAAAGAGGAAGTTCTGAATATGCCAGCATGGTTCTTGCAGCCTCTACCAAAGTTCGATTCTTTCTTTCAACCACCCCATTCTGTTGAGGAGTTCTTGCAGCGGAAAAACTATGTAAAATACCAACAGATTCCAAAAAGTTCTGAAGTATAGAATTTGTGAATTCTGTTCCATTGTCACTTCTGATCTTTTGGATTGGGAGTTGAAGAAGAGCTTGAATTTTCTTTAGAAAGGGTATCAATCTTTCAGAAGTGTCAGATTTGAGTCTCAGAAATTCAATCCATGTATATCTTGTGTATTCATCTACTATGACAAGAATGTATTTCTTTCCACCCATGCTTTGAGTCTTCATTGGTCCACACAAATCCATATGTAGCATTTCAAGTGGAGCTTTGCATGAAGATAGCATTTTCAGAGGATGAGAACTTCTTTTGATCTTCCCTAGTTCACATGCAGAACAAAGAGAGTTCTTTTCAAATTTGATCTTTGGTAGTCCTCTTACAGATTGATGTTTGCCTAGTTCAGAAATGGCTTTGAAATTCAAATGTGACATTCTTCTGTGCCAAAGCCAGCTATCATTTCTCATTGTTGTAGACGTATAACATACACCTTGTAGTTAACAAGTTGCAGTGAATGTTGCTGTATAGATATCTCCATCTCTATAAGCAGTTAATTCATTTTTGTTTGCTGTGCTCAGAACATGACAGTGATCTATGTCAAAATTAACCTTCCAGTATTTGTCACAAAATTGACTAATACTGAAAAGATTATGTCTTAATCCCTCAACATAGAAAACTTTCATTACTGTCGCATCTCCTTTAATGAAAGTGCCATATCCTCTTACATATCCCTTTGCATTGTTTCCAAAGCTAACTGTTCCTCCATATCTTTCATGATAATCAGTTAGTAGTTCTCTGAAAGGTGTCATGTATCTTGAACATCCAGAATCTAAGACCCACACATGACATATCTGCAAAAGAGATTATTGAGTTTTAGGTACCCATTTCAGAAGGGTCCTTTGAGATTAGTAATAAAACTTGAAGTTCTGAACTTTGTCTTCAGATTTTTCAATTTAGAAGTTTGTTTAGAACTTTGAAATTTATCTTTCTTGGTTGTATTTTTATTTTTATGTTTTCTTTTAATTGAATTTGTCAATATAACTGAACATTTCTGAATAGATTTCATCAAATTTTTCTTGTTTGTTTTGGAGTTAAGATGAAAATTATGATGACCACAATTAATATAGTTAATATGATTCTTTAAAGTATTTACAATAGCAGTAGACATATAAGAATCAATAACATTTGATTTTTCAACAAAGATTCTTTTATTCACTATCTTTGATTTAGGTACATAATTTTTATTTAAAATTGAAAAACTATCTAATTTGTCATTCTTTGACAGTCTTTCATCTTTCTTTCTTCATACTAAAGTGGATAGCTCTGTAAAAGATAAGAAATGATGATTAGTATAAGAAATTCTTTTGTTCACTTTAGGTTTAACCTCAGAATTTGAGTTAATTTTCTGAACTTCAGAGAGAGAATTTGAGGATTGTCCTTTTTCAAAGTTTTTATCTGTGGTGTTGAAGTCAGAAGATGTTACTGAACATGGTGATGAAGTCAATGAAGTGCTTGTAGTAGTAGGAGAAAAAATTTCAGATATCTGAGATTCTGGTTTTAAAAACACAGGACCAAACATTTCTGAAGGTATCTTTGGAGCTTCAGTTTTTAGAATTTCTCCTTCAGTCATACAACATTGTGATTTGTAAACCAAATAGCCATTTTTATCAATGACTTGCACCATATGATCATCATCATCTTCTGAATCAGAAGAATTTATTAGTTCTGAAAATTGATTTTGAGTCATACTTGTTGCAAAAATATTTGAATTTTTTGTTGTTGTAAACTCATCATAAGAATTATCAAAAAATATATTGGGATTCTCATCAACATCTTCTAAGGAGTCAATTTCCGAGAATTTATCATATTTTTCTTCATGTTCTGATTTATCAACATCTTCTAAGTATCAACATCTTCTAAGTATCTTCTGAAATGACTTCAGAATTAAATTCAGAAGTTATCTCAGAATTAACTTCAGAAATTATTTCAGATTTAACAATTACTTCAGATTTTTCTTCAGAAATAATATTTGATTCAGAAGATTTACAAATGTTTAAACTTATATTTATTTCTTCTGTTTCAGAAATTATTTCTGGTTCACCAGTTTTAAGAAGTGTTTCTTCTGAAAACAAAGTCTCTGATTTTACAAATGGTATTCTTTCAGGCAAAGAATAGTTCACAGGTTTAGAAATAACATCTGTATTTGATTCATTGAAAATTTTCATTTTAGAATAATCATACAGATTTGCAGGTGCCGTTTTTGGTATTTGACTGTCATTCTATCCTAAACCTGCTTTTATGTTGTAAAATTTTGAATTTTGAGCTTGACTAGTTAAAATGTTCAGAGTTTGTTCAGTTTGTCCTCTTTTAAAGTTTAAATCTTCTAATTCCTTAATCTTTTTATAAAGATCAAGTCTCTCTTGATTTAGAAAATTCATTTTAACATTCAGAATTTCTTTTTCAGACTTCTCATTTATAGTTTCCTTTTGTAAGTTGTCCATTTTTTCTTTTAAAACAATTTTTTCTTCAGAAACCTTTTTAAGAATCTGTTCAGCTTCTTGACAATTTTCTTTATATATTTGACTTTCAGCTCTGAATTGATTGACCAAAATTCTTTCACCTTTGATTCTATTTCTAAGAGTTTCAAATTCAGAAACCATGTTTTGAAATAGATTTTTCATTTCAGAATCTACAGTGTTATGTTCAGAATTATGTTCAGAATTTTGTTTAGAAGAGTAGTTTATTTCAGAATTTAATTCAGAAGATGAAGAAGATACCTCACTATCTTTGTAACACCCGGAAATTTTATAAACTTTGGAAAAGACTGATACAAGAATTCTGGTATTTCAGGCCTATTTTCAAGTATTTATATCATATTTGGTTGGGGAATTAAAGAAGGAGTCCAACGATATTTTTCGGAGTCAATTTGGAGCTAAGACGAAGCAAATATGGGTAAAACATCGTCTAAGGCTAGTTTTCATGTGGGTTAGGATGGAAGCTGGTTACGAGGTGAGTTTCAAAGTTGAAACTAGTTTGATAACTAGCCTAGGCACTTTTGCACTCAATTATGCTTAGCGTGAGTTACAAAGCCAGTTAGCAAATCGTAACTAACTTCACAAGTAGCCCTAAGCTCTTTTTACTTGATTTGTGCTTAGCGTGAGTTACAATGCCAGTTACGAAATGTAACTAGGTTCACAACTAGCGTCAGAGTCTGTTTGGTCAAGAGGGAGCCGCGTGAGTTACCAATGCCAGTTACGAACGTAACTGGCGTCCATATCTGGCGTCAGCCTCTGTCAGCGTTTTAAAGACCGAAAATCGGGATCTTTCTCATTTGAACCATATCTCTCTCAATAATGCTCCAATTTGGGTGATTCAAGTTGCTATAGATTCGTCTCCTGAAGCTCTAAAACATGGAAACAAGTATGGCTAGAGGCTATTGATGATTTTAGAGCTCATAGGGTGGAAGGTAAGATCACCTCTCCGAAATCTCAAATCTAGGGTTTGGGTTTTTCACCAACAACTCTCATTCTCTCTTGGGTTTGTTTTGTGTATGTTTTGGAAGTCATGTAGGTGTTCTTGGAAGGATTGAACCATGGATCTAGAGTTATAGCTCAAGGATCTAAAGTCTTCACCGTATGAAACTCGGTATTGGGGTAAAACCTAGATTTAGCCTAAATCTAGCAAGGTGAGTTCAAGATACTTTGTGAAAACTTTGTACATGCCAAAAACGTCCATTTTAAAGTATTAACATGCTTCACTTGTTATTTATCAAATGTGTGAGTATTTGTGTAAGTTTGCATATTTGGTATAAAAGGATTTATAAATCATGAAAGAGGCTTATACTTGGTTTTTAGACATTTTGACAAACAAATTATAAGTGTGGGTTGTTTGGGTGCAATATCTTTAACTGAAAACCATTTGGTTGTATTTGCATCTTTGGAGTTTTTGGAACTTATAAATCGTTGAAAGATTTCAGATTATTGCATTATGGGTCATTTTGTAAATGCATGAGTATGAGTTCAAATCTAAACTTATAAACTCAAATAGTTGTTGTGAATGTAGTATTTTACTGATTCCTAAACTTAATTTCAAGTGGTTGTGTATTTGGGAAAGTTTGGAGGTTTTGGGTCAAAATGAGGATTTTGAGTATTTTGTTGTAAATGATGAGTTGAGCATCATTAATGGTTTAAAATACTTGGAAAGGTTATAAAATGAAATAATCTTTGGTTTTGAAACTCAAAATGATTTGACCTAATTTTTGGTAAAACTTGGACTTGAAAGAAGATGGTTTGTTGAAAAGAGTTTTCAAGGTTGGAAAACTAGTAATACGTCTCGTTGATGTATTCGGTAGTAGGACTAGTATGTAATGGATCCATAGGCATATAGTCGGTTTAAAGGCGGGATTGTTGTCCCTTTATGGTCGCATAGAAGTCATAGGGGGCCTCTTACCGTTGGGTATAATGCCGGATCATTACCGGATGCCATTGACTCTATGCATGCGCAATTTGGGGTCATCAGGGGGCCGTGTACTAAGGTGCATAATCGGTTATAGACCGGTTGCCAGTGACCATTGCGCGGGCTTTCGTAGGAGCCATCAGGGGCCGTGTACTAAGGTGCATAATCGATTGTTGACCGATTGCCATTGACTCCTATGGTTGCTCAACATCGAGTAGTGACCTACTTTTGTATACGTCACCAAAGATGGTATGATTGGGAATCCCCCGTGAACTTTGGATATTTCTATCCCTTTAAAGGTCCGCGTGAGTTAACGTTTTATAAAACATGGTTAAAAGTATGTTTTCTATCTCCACGTTTATAAACTCAATCATAGTCGTGTGAGTATTGGAATTGGTATATCGTTAAAAGAATATTTCTATTTTAAAGTATTCTTTTCTAATGTCATTTTGGTCTAAAGCTTTTATTATGGGACTAGAATTTGGGGAAAGACGTTGCTTTTATAATAAGGTTATTTCCTTTGAGAATTATATTTTATCAAGCACATCTTTTGGTTTCAAATCAATCATAAATATGTTAAAAACTCTTGAGCTCACTAGGCGTTAAGCCTAACCCTTTTTCTTTGTCGGCATGTGCATCAGGTTATCGTGGGGGTTGGTACTAGTGACACGTGTGGACTTGAGTGCTAGGAAGTGGCACGATAAAGACTCTTGGTGACGTTTTCCGCATTCGGAGATAGCGACTCTTATTGGTTTAGTAACACCCAACCGTAAGTTGATCTTGTATAGGACTTGATTTGTTTGTTGTAGAGGCTCATTACTAATTGTGGTTTGAGGAAAGTTATTTATTGATGAAATATTAGAAATTTTAAATTAGTCGCTCTTTCCAGATTTGAGGGTGTTACAGTCTTGTTTGTCTTTCTCCTCTGGATCCATTTGACACATATAGCAATTTGATGTGTAATGAGCAACTTCTTCATCATCATATCCATCACTCCAGTTTAACCAGTACTCTTCATACTTGGTCACTAAAGCAGGATTTAGCTCCTTTTTCTTAGCTAACAGATGCTTCTTCTCATAGTAGCTTGAATTCTTGACTTTTGGCATCTTGCATTGTCTTGCATAATGTCCAGGCTTTCCACAGTTGAAGCATCTTGCTGGTTCAGATGTTTCAGATTGACCAGCTTCTTGACCTTTCTTAGGTCCACTTTCAGATCTAGGTTTATTCTGATATTTTTGATTGTATCTTTGTGTAAATTGCCTTGTCATAAAAGCAATATTATCATAAATCCGTTTCAGCTCCTCATCTGATTCATCCCCATCACAAACTGTTATCTCTGGGATTTCACACACCTTCTTGGCAGAAATAGTCAGAGAATTATTATACTTCTTGCTTAACAAGGCTACTGTTTCATTTACCTTCTTTTGTTCATTTTGTCTAGTTTTGATTTTGTCTTCTTGTTGAAACAGAATACCATAGACATCATGAATGGATTTTCTTGATAAATTTCTAGTAACCATGTTATCAGAAAAGCTTGACCATTCATTACCCAAGTTATTCAGAAATTTGTTGTTTATCTCAGAATTTGATTTATGAACACCATTTCTTCTCAGATCATTCAGAATATTGTTGAATCTATGATAAGTCTCTGTAATAGATTCATTCTCTTTATACCTGAAGTTCTCATAAGTACTCACACAGATATTCAATCTTTGTGCTTGGGCTTTTGTACTACCCTGCATTTGAGCTTCAACTTCATCCCACATGGCTTTAGCAGATGTTAAGCTTTCTACTCTATTGAATATCTCATTAGGAATAACCATTGTAAGAAGAGTTAATGCCCTTTTGTCAACTTTAGCTTGAGCTTTCTCAGTGGTGTTGTACAAACCTGGGCTTTTCTTAATTCTTGACGCCGGTATTTCAGGAGTAGATTCAGTTTTAGGAACTGCTGGAATTTCAATAAAGACCTCTAGTGGGCCATTTGTGATTGATTGCATTAAAGCTTCATCTATGTTGTTCAAAAATTGAATCATCCTGATTCTCCATTGATGGTATTCTCCCAAGAAAAGAGTTGGTGGTTTCGTTTCTGATCCGATTGAGACAATTTCTTTAGACATCTTTGATTGTTAGAAGATCGAGAATTCACCTGATTTGAATTTGAAATTTATCGATTAAGAATACCAAGAACTGTCAGATCTGACCATTCTTTCACAAATCTTCAAGAACAGATGAATTGGCTCTGATACAAATTGTTAGGACCCAAACAATCAAGATAGGATGAACAGTATTACAAAATATGTCTTTACAAGGCTTATGGAAACCTAAGTTCTAACTATCTAACAAACTAACTATTTATACATGAAATAGAAAGACTAAAGTAACAGTACATTCATAACAGCCAAGTTCAGAACAGGTTCTGAACTCCTTCAGATCTTCTTCAGAAGTGTCTTCAGAACTTCTTCAGAACCTCTTCAGAATATCTTCAAAACTTCTGAAGTTGACACTTCAGAAGTTTATGCCTAAGGCTTTTTTTCAGATCTTTATATCTTCAGAACCCAGTCCCTTTTGAAGCTATTATGATATCTCTATCAGCAGGTTTTAAGGACTGACTGGGGTATATCCGGGCTGAGTGACCAGGAGTGCATTTTGGATGCTAACCGGGTAGACGACCATACTTTTGTGTAAGTTACTTTTGGGTTGTAAATATTATGTAACCTAACATATGGTTGTCTATAACCATGAATAGTTTGTTATGTAAATTACCTTAGTTTCTCTATATACTTATAATGTGGTATGGTTAGTATGGGATGTTACAAATACCATCAATGGTGAGTTCGTATGATACAATTTCTTGACAAAATCGATGAAGAACTTATTAAATCATTATTAATGGACCACTGGAAATCTATGTCCAAATCGATGTTGTACCAGCCACTGATGATACTACAGAGATCCCTGCTACAAGAATTAGAAAAAAAAACCATAGATGTAATGCATTGTAGAGAAAGCACACGTCAAAATTGACAAGAGAGATTTAACCCTGTTAACTGTGGCGCTTCCGAATGAAATTTTCAATAGGGTTGAGTCTTAAATCGATAATTGCAATGTGGGATGAAGTTGAAGCTCAGATGCAGGGAAGTACCATAGCACAACAAAACAAATTGGATATTTGTATTGGTACTTATGAGGGATTTAAAGTAAAGGAATCAAGATCTATCTCAAAAACTTACAATCAATCAATGACATATTGAATGATCTGAGGAGGAATGGAGTTCAGAAGTTAAACTCTGAAATTATCAACAAATTTCTGAAGAATCTTGGTCCAACATCGGATACTTTCTCTAACAACTTGGTGACCAACTAGTCAAAGAAAACAATCCATGATGTTTATGGAATACTTAATCTACATGAAGACAATATCAGATCTAGACAATCTGAAAAGAAAAAGTTAGTGACTCTATTGCTCTATTAACAAACAAGGTAAATACCAAGAGAACTCCATCTTCAAAAGCCATAAAGATTCCAAAATTAGAAAACTTCTCTGAAAATGATTCAGATGAAGAGATGAAGAAAATGGCTGAAGAACTTGCATTTCTCGCTAAAACTTTCAGTCAGAGATATGCAAAGAATTTTTTTGATAAAAGCACAAATGCATACTACAAGAAAAGTGGGAATGACAAGTCTGAGCCAAAAGGGGCAGATAAGAAGTATAAGAAAAAGGAAGAAAAGAAGGAAGAAGGGGATGTAACCAGATGCTTCAACTGTGGGTAGCCTGGACATCTAGCCTGAGAAAGTAGAAGCAATAAAGTCAAAAATACTGCTTATCATGAGTACAAAGATGTATTGTCAAGAAAGAAAGATGAAGAGATAGTGCTCTATGTTGAAGAAGAAAACTGGCTGAAAATGCTTACTATGCAACCAACTGCTTAATGTGTAGAGAGCATCTAGAAAATTCTCATACAATTTCAGACTATGACTAGACGTACAACCTTCTTCTGAAAATGATTTGGAAGAACAAATATATAAGATGTCCTCCAAATTTGTTGAATCTAGGAAAAGAATTAAAGAAGAAAGAAATTTGGTTAACAAATTCAGAGAGGAAAGTCAGATTTATAAGATAAATTGCATGAATGCAGAAGAACAATTCAATATTGCTTCTGAAGAAAAATCTGTTTTATCTGAAAAACATAGCACTCTAAAAGGAGATATTGAAGAAGCAAAAGCTGAAAAACAAGTTCTATCTGTCAAACTAGATTTTCTATCTAGAGAAAGACTAGATTTGTATTGAAAAATGAAAGAATTAGAAAATTTAAACTTCAAAAGATGACAGACAGAACAAACATTAAATCTATTGACTAATCTTACAAAATATACCAGATTTTATAATGCTAAAACTGAACTAGGTTACAGTGAAAACAAAGCATTGAAAATGTGTTCCTTCAAAACATTATAATTTATCACAAATGAAAAAATGTGTGTAAAGTCTCAGACTTTATTTTCTAATGAAAATTGTGAAGAATCTCATGAAAAGATTATAAATGAAAATCTTTTAGAAGATATGTTAGAACTTAAAAGTGTAAATCATAACTTGATAAAAAAACAAGTTAAACTCTCCAGAAGCCTACAACTTCAGAAGATCAACACTTCAGATGTGTTAGTCCAGAGGCGACGTCCTTTCAGAAGATTGGGAATCTTCTGGATTTCACGTTATGGACAACACGTGCTTAAATGACGTGACATGTCATGCTTCTTGTGCGTAACTGATTCTATTACTCTTATAGCTGACGTGTCTCAATGTGATAGGCTAGTTTGTTGACTTTTCCTATGTAATAGTATAAATAGAGATAGCCTTCACTGTTGTAGGTGTCGATCGATTGGGAGAGGTTAATAGAGAGTAATTTGTGCACTGTAATCATCGATGTATTGAGTGAAATACAAATTACTGTTGTTCTTCATATTGTTCTTCCTTTATCGTTTACAAATCTATATTAAAGTTGATTAACTTGCTTCCGCTTTCTACTCTTATTATTCATACATTAATCAACTGTATTTGAGTATTTGAGGGATCTGGGTTCCAACAATTGGTATCAGAGCCGTATAATGAATCTATTGCTTACTTGATCTTGTCCAGATTGGAGAAATCCCTACTCAACTAGAATTTCTCGAGTTTTTAAGCTACTGTTCTTAATTCTACCCTGTTTATGAGTTTTCATTATTTTCAAACAATATTTCTCAAATTCAGTGGTAATTTTAGCTTAAATCTGAGTTTTATTGTTCATCGACAAACGTCCTCAAGTTCAGTTACAAAATATCTTTCTTAAATATTTAATTTCTTCTAGAAATAATTGTACTTTAGTTTTCTAAAAAATGGCAAACCCAAATCTGAATGTCATATTCAGCTCTGGTTCACTTAAAAAACCCCCCAACTCTACAAAGGGATGAATATTCCCAATGAAAAATCCGCATGATCAATTTCTTTGAAGGCTTAGATCTTGATCTCTATTCTTTAGTACTAAATGGTCCTTACATTCCCTTCACCACCATTCCCCGTGTATCAGCAACAACCACTACTGAAAAAATTCCAGCAAGGAAGGTCCCTAAAGATAGAAAAACTTGAATGAAGATGACAAAAAGAAGAACGAGATTGATCAAAAGGCGAAAAGGCTTCTCATTATTATGTCACTTCCAAATGAAATCTTTCAATCGCTGGATCAGTGTGCCTCTTCTTAAGATCTTTGGGATCAGTTACCAAATCAACTAGAAGGTGGATCCAAGATGAAGAAGAATAGAAGAGCTCAAGCACTGAATGAGTATAACAATTTTCAGGCCCTTCCAAAAGAAACTCTTGAGTAGACATTTCACAGGTTCAATACATTGATTAATAATGTAAAAGATGTGACATCATTAGATCACAATGTTTTGTTCCTCAAACGTCTGAATCCAGAATGGTCAAATTTGTTCATGTCATTACAAGCTAACCAAGATCTGGAGCAATGGTCTTTACATGATGTGTTTGAACTCTTCAGACTCATGAGAAGGAAGTTGTGTTGAAGAAGGTGACTGTTGGACGTCCCTTAACCCTTATTTTAGAATCAAGAGGGTCAGGGAGGAGAAATAAAGAGGCTGGGAAGAAAGGGAAGAGCAAGGCACTAATCTCAGAAGCTGATACAGAAGTTGGTCTCTCTGAATCAGAAGATGATGAAATTAATTCATTTGCTGACTCCTTGGCTCTTATTACCAGACAATTCACCAGCAAGTTTGGTAATCGTTCACTCCCAAGCAATAGAAGATATGACAACAGAAATGAATGTTCTACTCCAGCCTATGTACCAAGACAGGAAGTTGCCAAGCCTGAGAAGATGGAAGCAGAGAAGAAAGAAGAAGAGAAGAAGAAAAAGAAAGACGCGTGCCATATGTGTGGAAAGTCGGGTCACTACCCAAAAGACTACAAGGGTGCTCTCGTCAAAGATAAATCGTATTACAAAAACAAATACAAATATAATGTTGACGAGAGAGCACACTATGCTTAACAAGAGAACTGACTATCAGACCAGCCAAGTGATGCTGAAGCCATGTTCTGTAGAATGGCTATGACTAGTGATGCAGAGGATCAACCTTCTGAAACTCCGGTTTGCACTACTTCTGAATCCTCTGAATCCTCTGAATCTTCTGAACTGGAGAAAACTGTTTTAAACAAAACTTTTGATTTTGAAACTCCGAAACAGGAACCTCTGAATGAGAAGAAAATAAGAAAAGATCTTGAAAAATCATTTTCTCGGATTGAAAAAGAAAAAAATATTTTCAAACGAGAAATGGAAATTCTTACAGAAGAAAAACAAGAACTTTGTGTAGAAAATCAAAATATTTCTGATCTCAAAACATCCTCTGAAAGTTCTTTAAAAGATAAAATTGATGTGCTAAATAAACTTCTGTTGGTTAAAGATAAAGAGATTAAAGCGAAAGAAAGTTGTTAGGACCCAAACAATCAAGATATCAATATATGAAAAGATTATGACAGGAATGATAATAGCCAAATGTAATATGTATTGATTGAATGTACTGTATTACAGAATATGTCTTTACAAGGTTTATGAAAACGTTAGTTCTAACAATCTAACTAACTATCTATTTATACATACAATAGAAAGACTAAAGTAACATAACATTCATAACAGACAAGTTCAGAATAGGTTCTGAACTCCTTCAGATTTTCTTTAGAAGTGCCTTCAGAACTTCTTCAGAACCTCTTCAGAAGTGTCTTCAAAACTTCTTCAGATTTTTTTCTCTTTAAGAACCCAGTGCCTTTTGAAGCTATTATGATATCTCTATCAATCTCCCCTTAGCTTCAAAAGTTCAGATCATACTTCCAGAAATTCAGAATTTCTCTTACATCCTTCAGAATTAGTCTTCTGTATTCACGTAAGGATTCAGCAACTCTAACCATTTCTTTTGCAAGTTTCTTGTGCTTCTCCCAATCTTCTTTGCTCAGATTCTTTGGTCTTCTATTCTGTCTTTTTACCAAACGATCTCTGATTGCCATGAGAGTTCCATTGCAACATTTGTGGAGTTCTTCAAATCTCACGAATAATAGTTCCTGAAAGCATTTACAAACGAAGCCAGGAGGATGAATTACTAAAGTGCTTTTCTTCAAATTCTGAATATCTGGTAGACTCAGATTTGGTTTGCTCAAGTGTACTTGTTTCTTGTTTAGAACATAAGTAACTTGGAAATCAGTCTTTGCATCCCATATAAATTCTCTGTATAATCCATCTCTAAGCACTGGAAAAGATTTTCTGAACTTGGTGATTGAGTCATGGAAGGGATAAAGACTTCTGTAAACTCTGATTAGATCTCTGAGATATATATTCTGAAAATCAGCTTCAGAGAAGGTAGAAACCATTTTGTCTTTCTACAGTAAAAAATGCATACTTGTAATTTTGCCTTGTTTTCAAGTCAGCATTAATTACTTTGATCACTGGGCTCTCCTTTCTGGCTTCATTGATTGGGATTCTTAACTTTCTGATGATATCTGAATACCATTGTTTCCAACCAAAAGATTTATGAATCCAACAATCAATATAGTTAAATTTTTGTTCATACTCCATAAATATTTCTGGATGAAAATATTCAAGGAACATGGTTAAGGCATTTTCTTCAATCCTTTGTTCTTGAAGATGTTCCTCTTCAGATACTTGTTTTGCAGGAACCAGCTCTTCAGATATAGCTTCAGAAATAATTTCTTTACCTTTCTCTTTTTTCTTTTTGACTGAGTTCAGAAGATTCCATATTCAGAGAAAACTTCAGAATTTCCTCCATGTCTTGCTTCTTTGAGTGAATTTGAAAATCATAAGCATCACTTAGTAGATAATCAGCTCCTCTGATCTTGTTTTCTCTTTTGTGCCCAGCAAGATAACTTCTTTTTACATTCTCTCTGAAGTGAATTCTTTCTTTTACCTTCAGAATTAGTCTTCTTTAATGTCTGATTCTCCAACATAATCATTTGAATATTCAAGAAACCAATTCAGAGTTGAGTTGGAGTATTTTGGAATATCTGAGGCCAGAAAGGTTTTATTTCCATTCACTGTATATCTGAATCCAATGTCTAGACAGGTAAACACTCTAGCTATTGCTGAATTTTCAAGATTTACAGGTTCCAACAAATTCACCTTTGATAAACCAAAGCTTTATAATGTTTCTTATATAGATTCCCAGAACTCTTCTGACTTCATAAACAAGTTCTGCTTCATTCTTTGCAACACAGAAAGAAAGAACTGTCAATTTGTCCTGCAGTCTTAACTTGTATATGTCATATTGAGTAAACTCACATAAGGATCCATTTCTCCTGTCAGCACTAATCTGTATATTAACAAATCATCTACAACAGATTTAGAAAAACATCTGATCTTCTTTATGAGAGTTGAATCATTTAGATTCTGAACTCCATACTTCTGAATAAAATTTCTGACTTGAAGTATTTTATCTTCAGACCATTCATCATTAACAAAGTCTTCCAGAGTTGCAAACTTCATACTTTTTCTGTATATGTAGAGATAAGTTTCTTCAGGAAATTCCAAACTTGTTTCTCCAAAACCAAATATATCTTCTTTTTCATAAACTTGATCTAAAATGGGCTCATCAAGAAGAGGAATATCAATCTTTGGAATCAAAATGCAAGGTCTGACTCTTACTTCAAATCTTCCAGAGTAGATCATTAAAATTTCATCTGCAAGCTCAGTTCCTTCCATATGTTCTAGATCAACTTCAAGTTCAACAACTTCATCTGGTTGATCAAGAAAATCTCTGAATATACAAAATCTGTTATCCAAAAGTCTACACTCCAGACTTCTTGGTTTATTAAAAAATATATGTACCCAATGAGCGATTCAGAATTTTCCATAATCTTTCAGAAGCACTTCTGAATTCTTCACTCAGAAGTTCTTGAGGCTTCCAAATTACTAAAGCTTTTGTTTCTTCTGAGCTTTCTTCCATATTTACATGAATAACATCTTCTTCAAATATGATCACATCAGAAAGATCACTTGCTTCTCCAATGACATCTTCAAAAGCAAGGTATTCCCTTAGCATTTCTTCATTAGAGTCTGGAATTATATCTGTGTTATCTGAGCTTAGGTTTCCTTCAGAATCAAAATATATCTTTTCTGTTTCATACCCTTCCTCTACTGTATCTTCAGAAGAGTGAACAATTGCCTCTTGACCTTCATGTTCTGCAAACAAAATATCTTCTATTGCTTCAGAAACTCTATTAGATGTTTCACCAATATTCTGAGCATCTTCAGAAGTTTTCTCTAAGCTTTGTTTATGAACATTTTCAACATCTTCTGTTTCAGATACTCTCTGTCTTTTCTCCCCCTCTTGATTATCAAGATCCTGATCATCAAGACTTCTGTTAAAAGTATCTGATAGAGATTTGCATTCTAGAGCAGCTAATCTTGTGTTGAACTCTGTCTGAGAACTTTGAATGGATGAAAGTTGATTGAGAATCTGAGAAATATCATCTTTAGTTGCATAAACTGGTGGAGCAGAAGAAGAAGAAGGCCGAGAAGCTTTCAAAGAAGAAACTGAGGAAGCCACTTCAGAAAAAGCTGACAGAAGTGCTTGTTTAAACATATTAAAATCATTGGAAGATTGAAGATGAAAATCATTCAGCCTGTTCACCATACTTTCCCCATGTTGATCCAACCTAACCTCCAACACCTTTTTGGTAGAGTCCGTCAATTCCTTGATGTCCTTCTGAATCTTTGCAAATTCAGAAGTACATAAATCTTTGAATTCTGTGAATTCAGAAGATGTGGGTAAGTTGCCAAGATCAACAGATGAACTTGTTTTCAGACCTTCAGAAGAAGGTTGGCCTGTATGAGCCACAAAGGCATCATGAACCACATGTGATTATGGGAATGGAGCTTTTGTGATGTTCACCCCACCAGGACTTCCAACTAATCCTTGATATCCAGATGTGTGCAATGTGACAAACACTTTGCTTAGGAACATCTGAAAGATGTGTGCTTGTGTGAATGGATGCCACATTAAGTGGTTCAGAAGGCTCAAAGTTGAGTGGACACTCAGACTTAATGTGCTCAAAACTATGAAGGGGGGACATATATCCTTCATTTTCAACAAAAGGAACCTCCAATTGGGGTCCTAATGGATTAATTGCTGCTTGCCCCATTTGTGTTGTTGAAACACCCTTCTGTTGAGAGATGGGTGTGTGGCTGGGGGGGTTAACCAAGGTTGCCATGGGCTCACTGGCTGTTTCAATATTATCCACCAAAGAATGTGGAATAATAGTAGATGTGGGTGCCCGGCTTGTAACAGGTGGTTCACAGGTTTGTTTTTCCTTTAACTGTGTTCTCCCCTCATCAATTTTTTGTCTTATCCTTCTACCCAGTCTCTCAGTTTCATTTTTCCTATTCACTTGTTGAGGTTGTTCTCCCCCATGAACAGCCTCCCCTCTCTTTCTAGAAAATCTAGACTTTCTTGCATGATCACCACTCTGGTTTGAATCAGGGGAAGGAATTACTGGTTGAGGTAATCTCATAGATTCTAAATGCTCACTCCCAATCCTAGATGATGTACTTACAAGATTAATTAAATGAGAAGGTAGTGGAAGTGCATTTGGAAATTGAAGTTTTGCATTTGGTGGTCTTAAATTGTCCATAGTGAAGATAGGAACATGTACCTCATGAGCTAGAACAGGAATTTTTGAGACAGCCTTCATTGCTCCTTTGATGAGTGTTTGAAAAAATCTCTGAAAGGTATGTAGTTGAATGTGGACTTCTTCAAAATTGCAGATTTGAGTTCATCAAAAATGAGACTAGCATAATCATAGTGTTTGTTGAAGGAAACTCCATGAAAGATAATCCTCCCATTTGCTGAAGCTTGATCTAAACTTGAGCTCTTCCCAGATAAGCAGGTATTCAGAATGGAAAATAAGCAATACCAAATTGGAGGTAAACATTTTCTTCTAAAAGAGCTTAAAGAACTATGGTTTTCAGAGTAACCCAAGCTCATAAAATCTGAGATCATTTCTGATGAAGATGGAATTGAATCATAACAGGCTTTCCCAAGAACCTCATCTGGTTTTGGCAAATAGTGAAGGCTCCTAATATCATCTACAGATATGCATACCTTGTAGGCATGAACATAGGAGACAATTTCATCATCAGTTTCATCTACCTCATCATAATACCAGAATTGTTGAAGATAAGAAGCAGGAACAGAGAATTTTCTTGAAAGTAGAGTGCGTAGGGGATGTTTCTTTATAATTTTAATAAACAATTCTTGATCATCAATAAAGTCTTTGGATTTGAAGTTCAGAGCATAATTATTTCTTTTGATGTCAAGTATTTTTTCACCACTTTCATCATGAGTCTGGGATTCACTTTCAGCAACATTTGATTAAGAAACAACATCAATGGGTGTACCTTGTGTTTCCCCAATTTTAGCAGTTGTCGGGTTAGGGTTAGGGTTAATGATAGGGTTTGAAGGTCCGGCTTGATGAGTTGCAGTTGTAGCTATGTCTTGAAGCATTTGATCATCATTTAGTGGGATTTCCAGTGATCCAACCATCAATTTTTGAGGCACAATCTTGAACGAACCATCAATTGATGATCCATTGTTATCATTGAAACTCGAGGAAGTAGAAATCATGGCATTTGAAGTAGACATGATGTTGGAAGAACACGGATTGGTAATAGAAAGAGGATCAATAAACACAGAAAGATTTCTCAGAGAAAAGTTGCTAAAAAATGAAGACGATGAGGAATCCATTGATTTATATGACTGGATAAGCGCTGAAGGACACGTGGCCAAAAAGTAAATGTGATTAGAGTAGTAATCATCATTTATTAGGAGAAATGAACCGTTTAATGGTCGTGTTTAAGAGAGATCCAATTAAATTAAAACACGTGGCACACGCATAAGTGAAAAATCAACGGGAAGTTTAGTTCTGAGAACAAGTTCAAAAACTTTAGAATTTGTTCAGAACTTCTGAGAAGAAGTTCAGAAGGCTGAAAGAAAGAATTCAGAAGAACTGCAGAATTTTTAAGTGGAGTTCAGAACTAAACTTGGATCATCTTAGAAGACCAAAAATCATTTAAAAATATAAACTTCTGAAAAATATAAAACATTTTGAGAATTCAAAAGTAGATTTAAACAAATAGAAAACAGATTTTATCTAAGGAAGCTGGTTCATACTTCTAAGACATAAAGTGCAAGACTTTATTTCACCAATGCAGAGTCGTTATGTAGGAAAGAGTAGTGGAGAAATTTGAAATTAATACCACTCCTCCTTGAATCACTAGCAATTTATGATTCTCCCCCTTAATCATTGCAACTTTATCAAAGAAACAATCAAATATTAGTGAAATGAGAAAGAAATATGAACCAATTCTGAACCTAGATATAGAAGAGATATACTGATAGAAAGATCATAGTAGCTTCAAAAGGAACTGGGTTCTTAAAAGAGAAAAAGATCTGAAGAAGTTCTGAAGATACTTCTGAAGAGGTTCTGAAGACACTTCTGAAGAGGTTCTGAAGGAGTTCAGAACCAAATCTGAACTTGTCTGTTATGACTGTTGTGTCACTTTAGTTTTTCTATTGTATGTATAAATAGATAGTTAGTTAGATTGTTAGAACTAATGTTTTCATATACCTTGTAAAGATATATTCTGTATACAGTACATTCAATCAATACAAATTACATTTGGCTACTATCACTCCTGTTATAATCTTTTCATATATTGATATCTTGATTGTTTTGGGTCCTAACAATTGGTATCAGAGCCAATTCATCTGTTCTTGAAGAAAATTTGTAAAAGAACTTGTCAGATCTGACAGTTCTTGGTGTTCTTGATCTACAAAATTCAAATTCAATACAGGTGAATTCTCGATCTTCTAACAATCAAAGATGTCTAAAGAAATAGTCTCAATCGGATCTGAAACAAAACCACCAACTCTCTTCTTAGGGGAATATCATCAATGGAGAATTAGAATGATTCAATTATTGGATAACATAGATGAAGCCTTAATGCAATCTATCACAAATGGCCCGCTAGAGGTATTTGTTGAGATTCCAGCAGTTCCCAAAACTGAATCCACCCCTGAAATCCCTGCATCAAGAATCAAGAAGAGTACTGGAATGTATAATCCAGCTGAAAAGGCTCAAATGAAAGTTGATAGAAGAGCATTAACTTTACTCACCATGGCAATTCCTAATGAGATATTCAATAGGGTTGATAGTTTAACTTCAGCAAAAGCCATGTGGGATGAAGTAGAAGCTCAGATGCAAGGAAGTACAAAGGCTCAAGCACAGAGATTAAATATCTGTGTTGGAACCTATGAAAATTTCAGGTACAAAGAAAATGAATCTATCACTGATACATATCATAGATTCAATAACATTCTGAATGATCTAAGAAGAAATGGTGTTCAGAAATCAAATTCTGAGATTAACAACAAATTTCTGAACAATCTGGGAAATGAATGGTCAAGTTTTTCAGATAATATGGTAACAAGGAACTTGTCTAGAAAGACAATTCATGATGTCTATGGTATCTTGTTCCAACAAGAGGACAAGATCAAAGTTAGACAAAATGAACAAAAGAAGACACAAGAAACAGTTGCCCTTCTAAGCAAAAACTACAATAATTCTTTGACCATTGCTACCAAGAAAGTTTGTGAGATCCCAGAGATGACAGTGTGTGATGGGGATGAATCAGATGAAGAGCTTAAAAGGATTTCTAACAATATTGCTTTCATGACAAGGCAATTCAAACAAAGATACAATCAAAAATATCAGAATAAACCTAGATCTGAAATTGGACCTAAGAAGGGTCAAGAGGCTGGTCAATCTGAAACATCTGAACCAGCAAGATGCTTCAACTGTGGAAAGCCTGGACATTATGCTAGACAATGCAAGATGCCAAAAGTCAAAAATTCAGGTTATTATGAGAAGAAGCATCTATTAGCAAAGAAAAAAGAGCTTAATCCTGCTCTAGTAACCAAGTATGAAGAAGACTGGTTAAACTGGAGTGATGGAGATGATGATGAAGAAGTTGCTCACTAAGCAACCAATTGCTACATGTGTCAAATGGATCCAGAAAAGGACAAACAAGACACAGAGGTATCTTCTTCATCTTCTAAACAAAATTCTGAACATAATTCTGAAATTAATATTAAAGATTCAGAAATGACAAATCAATTTCAAAATATGTTTTCTGAATTTGAAACACTCAGAAACAGAATTAAAGGTGAAAGAATTTTGGTCAATCAATTCAGAGCTGAAAGTCAAATATATAAAGAAAATTGTCAAGCAGCTGAACAGATTCTTGAAAAAATTTCTGAAGAAAAACTTGTTTTAAAAGAAAAAATGTATAGTTTACAAAAAGAAATAATAAATGAAAAATCTGAAAAGGCAATTCTAAATGTTAAGATGAATTTTCTGAATCAATCGAGACTTGATCTTTATAAAAAGATTAAGGAATTGGAAGATTTAAATTTTAAAAGAGGACAAACTGAATAAACTCTGAATATTTTAACTAGTCAGGCTCAGAACTCAAAATTTTACAATATAAAAGCAGGCTTAGGATATAATGACAGTCAAATTCTAAAAAAAGCTCCTGCAAACTTGTATGATTATTCTAAAATGAAAATTTTCACTGAATCAAATACTGGCATCATTTTCAAACCTGTAAACCATTCTTTGCCTGAAAGAATTCCTTTTATAAAATCAGAGACTTTGTTTTCAGAAGAAACACCTCTTAAAACGGGTGAACCAGAAAGTATCTCTAAAACAGAAGAAATGAATAAAATTTCAAAAATTTGTAAATCTTCTGAATCAAATATTATTTCTGAAGAAAAATCAGAAGTAATTATTAAATCTGAAATTGTTTCTGAAGTTACTTCTGAATCCAATTGTGAAAACATTTCAGAAGATACTTCTGACAATAAATCAGAACATGAAGAAAAATATGATGAATTCTCAGATATTGAATCCTCAGAAAATATTGATGAGAATTCCAATATATTTTTGATAAATCTGATAATGAGTCTACAACAACAAAAAATTCAAATATTTTTGCAACAAGTATGACTCATAATAAGTTTTCAGATCTAATAAATGCTTCTGATTCAGAAGATGATGATGATCAAATGGTGCAAGTCATTGACAAAAATGGCTATTTGGTTTATAAATCTCAACCTTGTATGACTGAAGGAGAAAAATTAAAATATGAAATTTCAAAGATACCTTCAGAAGTGTTTGGTTATGTGTTTTAAAAACCAGAATATCAGAATTCAGATTTTTCTCCTACTAATACAGACATATCATCAAATTCAACACCATGTTCAGTAACATCTTCTGATATTAACACCAGAGTTAAATTTTTTGAACAAGGCCAATCCTCAAACTCTCTCTCTGAAGTTCATAAAATTAACACAAAATCTGAAGCTAAACCTGAAGTGAACAAAAGAGTTTCCTATACTAATCCTCATTTCTTATCTTTTACAGAGCTATCCACTTTAGTATGGAGAAAGAAAGATGAAAGACTGTCAAAGATTGACAAATTAGAGAGTTTTTCATTTTTACAGAAAAATGATGTACCTAAAACAAAGAAAGTGAATAAAAGAATTTTTGTTGAAAAATCAAATGTTATTGATTCTTATATGTCTAATACTGTTGTAAATACATTAAAGAATCATATTCACTGCATTAATTGTGGTCATCATAATTTTCTTCTTAACTTCAAAACAAACAAAAGAAATTTGATGAAATCTTTTCAGAAATGTTTGGCTACATTGACAAATTCAAATAAACAAAGAAATAAAAATAAAGATAAATCTCAAAGTTCTGAACAAACTTCTGAGCTGAAACATTTGAAGAAAAAGTTCAGAACTTCAAATTTTAATACTAATCACAAAGGACCCATTCTGAAATGGGTACCTAAAACTCAATAATCTCTTTTGCAGATATGTCATGTGTGGGTTTTAGATTCTGGATGTTCAAGACACACGACACCTTTCAAAGAACTACTAACTGATTATCATGAAAGATATGGAGGAACAGTTAGTTTTGGAGACAATGCAAAGGGATATGTAAGAGGATATGGCACTTTCATTAAAGGAGATGTGAAAGTAATGAAAGTTTTCTATGTTGAGGGACTAAGACATAATCTTTTTAGTATTAGTCAATTCTGTGACAAATACTGGAAGGTTAATTTTGACATAGATTATTGTCATGTTCTGAGTACAACAAACAACAATGAATTAACTGCTTATAGAGATGGAGATATCTACACAGCAACATTCACTGCAAATGGTCAACTACAAGGTGTATGTTATATGTCTACATCAATGAAAATTGATAGTTGGCTTTGGCACAGAAGAATGTCACATCTGAACTTCAAAGCCATTTCTGAACTAGGCAAACATCAATCTATAAGAGTACTACCAAAGATAAGATTTGAAAAGAACTCTCTTTGTTCTGCTTGTGAACTAGGGAAGATCAAAAGAAGTTCTCATCCTCTGAAAACGCTATCTTCATGCAAGGCTCCACTTGAAATGCTACATATGGATTTGTGTGGCCCAATGAAAACTCAAAGCATGGGGGGAAAGAAATACATTCTTGTTATAGTAGACGAATATACACGATATACATGGATTGAATTTCTGAGACTCAAATCTGATACTTCTGAAAGACTGATACCCTTTCTGAAGAAAATTCAAGTTCTTCTTCAACTCCCAATTCAAAAGATCAGAAGTGACAATGGAACAAAATTCACTAATTCTACACTTCAGAAGTGACAATGGAACAGAATTTTTTCAGAATTCACTATTTCTTAAAACTCCTTATGAATTGTTAAAACAAAGAAAACCCTCTATTGATTATTTTAAAATCTTTGGTTGCAGGTGTTTTCTAAAGAATGATACTCCACATCTTGACAAATTTGCAACAAAAGGTGTAGCTGGTATCTTTGTTGGCTACTCTCAAAGATCCAAAGCTTATAGAGTACTCATTAAAGGAACTCAAAGAATCATTGAGACTACAAATGTCAGATTTCATGAGCCAACAATGACTTCTGAACATAATAGTTCAGAACTCGCACATAAACCAACTTCTGAAAGTTTGGACTCAGAACATAATCACACAAACTCTACTTCTGCATCTCAAACTTTACTTAAATCCAATTTAGATACTTTATGTCAAGACTTATTTGATATTTCTGTAAATGTCTCTGCAGATTACCAAAATCCTTCTCTACATAGAAATTCAAATGATCAAGACATTTCAGAAATACAGATTTCAAATACATCAGCACCCCAACTCTCTACCTCAAATTCAGAACTTCCAACTTCTGAAAATGAAATTTCTGAACCAATTCAAGTTGTTTCTGAACCAGTTCAAACTATTTCTGACCATGAACCTCACAGTTCTGAACCAATTTAGATTTTTCCATTTGAGAGGGAGTTTTCAGATTTACATTCAGCCATCAATCATGATACTGAAACTCAAGCAATTACTGATGATTATGATTCTCTGAATAATGTTTCATCTGTTCAACCATTGCCAAATGTGAACAAATGGACTTGTAGTCATCCAGTTTATCAAATAATTGGAGATGCATCAAAAGGTGTTCAAACAAGATCTGCAACAGCAAATGAATGTATGTATGTTAATTTTTTAAGCAATATGGAACCCAAAAAGCCATATGAGGCACTTCAGGATCCAGACTGGATTTTAGCCATGCAGGATGAGTTAAATCGATTTGAAAGAAACAAAGTCTGGAGATTGATACCAAAGCCAAAAGGTAAATCTGTCATTGGCACAAAATGGGTGTTTAGAAATAAAAAGAATGAAAATGGAATTGTTGTAAGAAACAAGGCAAGACTTGTACCTAAGGGGTATTGTCAACAAGAAGGAATTGATTATGATGAAACCTTTGCTCCAGTTGCCAGATTAGAGGCCATACGAATCTTTCTTGCCTATGCTGCTCATAAAAACATGAAGGTGTTTCAAATGGATGTAAAATGTGCATTTCTGAATGGTATTTTACATGAAGAAGTGTATGTTGAACAACCAGAAGGCTTTGTAAGTAAAGAGGTCCCAGATCATGTTTACATATTAGACAAAGCCTTATATGGACTTAAACAAGCACCAAGAGCATGGTATGATACTCTTACAAATTTTCTTCTAAATTCCAAATTCAAAAGAGGTAGTGTTGATACAACTTTATTTCTGAAAAAGGAGGGTGATGATATGATTTTGATACAAATCTATGTAGATGATATTATATTTGCTTCTACTAATCCAAAATTTTGTAGAAAGTTTGAGAAAATCATGCAAACAGAATTTGAAATGAGTATGATGGGAGAGTTGACATTTTTCCTTGGTCTTCAAGTTAAACGACTTCCCACTGGCATATTCATTAATCAATCTAAGTATGTCTCTGACTTACTTAAGAAGTTTGACATGACTGATTGTTCAAGTATTCAAACTCCAATGGCCACTGCAACTAAGCTAGAACCCGATTTAAATGGCAAATTTGTTGATCAGAAAAAATACAGAGGCATAATTGGATCTTTGCTTTACTTAACTGCTAGTAGACCAGATATAATGTTTGCTACATGTATTTGTGCCAGATATCAAGCCAATCCTAAGGAATCCCACCTTCAAGCTGCAAAAAGAATAGTTAGATACCTAAAAGGTTCTCCTTCGTTGGGACTTTGGTATTCTAAGGATTCTAGTTTTGAACTAACAGCATTTACAGATGCAGATCATGGTGGCTGCAAATTAGACAGGAAAAGCACTTCTGGATCATGTTAGTTTCTGGGTGATAGACTAGTTAGCTGGTCTTCAAAGAAACAAAATTGTGTTTCTACCTCTACAGGAGAAGCTGAATATGTAGCAGCTGCAATATGTTGCTCACAAGTGATCTGGATGCAAATTCAACTAAAAGACTATGGTTACACTTTCAAAAAGATTCCTTTATATTGTGATTCAAAGAGTGCCATAGCCATCACTGCCAATCCTGTTCAGCATTCAAAAACCAAGCACATTGATGTAAGATATCATTTTATCAAAGATCATGTGGAAAAAGGTAATATTGAAATGTTTTTTGTTCAGACAGATTATCAGTTAGCTGAATTATTTACCAAAGCACTTGATGAAAAACGATTTAACTTATTGGTAAGTAAATTGGGTATGATGAACATGTCTATGTAAGTATTATACATCACCTATACTCTAGAAGTTACATTCTGAAGTTTTTTTTTATCAAATTCTGAATACTTTGCTCTTCAGAATTACTTTGTATATTCTGAAGTTTATCATTCAGATTTTTGCTACTTTTCAAACTCAGAAGTATATCTCTTCAATAACAAGGATGATTGTATTTTAATACTTTTCATTTATTTCTCATTTCACTAATATTTGTTTGATTCTTTGACAAAGTTGCAATAATCAAAGGGGAGTATCATAATTGCTAATGATTCAAGGGGGAGTGTTATTAATTTCAATTATTTCTAACTACCCTTTCCTTCATAACAACTCTGCATTGGTGAAATAAAGTCTTGCACTTTATATCTAAGAAGTATGAACAAGCTTCCTTAGATTAAAACAGTTTTATACTTGTTCAAATCTACTACTGAATTCTCAAACTGTTTTTTATTTTTCAGAAGTTTATATTTTTAAACGATTTTTTGTCTTCTAAGATGACTCAAGTTTAGTTCTGAACTTTACTTACAAATTCTGCGGTTCTTCTGAATTTTTTTTTCAGATTTCTGAACTTTTTCTCAGAAGTTCTAAACAACTTCTGAAGTTTTTGAACTTGTTCTCAGAACTAAAACTTCCCGTTGATTTTTTCATTTAAGCGTGTGCCATGTGTTTTAATTTCATTGGCTCTCTCTTAAACACGACCATTAAACGGTTCATTTCTCTTAATAAATGATGATTACTACTATAATCACATTTACTTTTTGGCCACGTGTCCTTCAACGTTTATCCGATCGTATAAATCAATGGATTCTTCATCATCTTCATTCTTTTAGCAATTTTACTCTGAGAAATCTTTCTGTGTTTATTCATCATCTTTCAGTTATCAATCTGTGTTCTTTCTACATCATGTCTACTTTAAAAACCATGATTTCTACTTCCTCGAGTTCCAATGATAACACTGGATCATCCAGTGATGCTTCGTTCAAGATTGTGCCTCAAAAATTAATGGTTGGATCAATGGAAATCCCACTAAGTGATGATCAAATGCTTCATGACACAGCCACTACTGCAACTCATCAAGCCGGACCTTCAAACCCTATCATTAACCCTAACCCTAACCCTACAACTGCTAAAATTGGGGAAACACAGAATACACCCATCGATGTTGTTTCTGAATCAAATGTTCCTGAAAGTGAATCCCAGACTCCTGCTGAAAGTGGTGACCTGTCCAAACTCTATGTACCTGCTGAAAAATTACTTGACATCAAAAGAAACAACTGTGCACTGAACTTCAAATCCAAAGACTTCATTGACGATCAAGTAATGTTGATTAAAATTCTGAAGAAACATCCCCTGCGCACTCTCCTTTCAAGAAAATTCTCTGTTCCTGCTTCTTATCTTCAACAATTCTGGCATTATGCTGAGGTGGGTGAAAATGATGATGAAATTGTATCTTATGTTCATGCCTACAAAGTTTGTATATCTGTAGATGACATTAGAAGTCTTCACTATTTGCCTAAACCAGATGAGGTTCTAGGGAAAACCTGTTATGACTCAATTCCATCCTCATCAGAGATGATCTCAGACTTTATGAGCTTGGGTTACTCTAAAAACCTTAGTGCTCTGAGCTCTTTTAGAAGAAAATGTTTACCTCCAATTTGGTATTGCCTGTTTTCCATTTTGAATACCTGTCTATCTGGGAAGAGCTCAAGTTTAGACCAAGCTTCAGCTAATGGGAGGATTATATTTCATGGTGTTGCCTTCAACAAACACTATGATTATGCTAGTCTCATCTTTGATGATCTCAAATCTGCAATTTTGAAGAAGTCTACATTCAACTATATCCCATTTCAGAGATTTCTTCAAACACTTATCAAAGGAGCAATGAAGGCTGTCTCAAACATCCCTGTTCTAGCTCATGAGGTACATGTTCCTATTTTCACTATGGATAGCTTAAGGCCTCCAAATGCAAAACTTGTTTTTCCAAATGCAGTTCCACTTCCTTCTCATTTACTTGAACTTGTAAGTACACAAACTAGGATTGGGAGTGAGAATTTAGAATCTATGGGATTACCTCAACCAGTAGTCCCTTCCCCTGATTCAAACCAGAGTGGTGATCATGCAAGGGAGTCTAGACTTACTAGAAAGAGGGGGGAGGCTGTTCAAGGGGGGGAACAACCTTAAAGAGTCAAGAGAAAAAATGTGAATGGGAGACAGGGTAGAAGGGTCAGAAAAAGAATTGATGAGGGGAGACCACAGGTAAAAGAACAACAAACCTGTGAACCACCTGTTACAAGCCGGGCACCCACATCTACTATTATTCCACACTCTTTGGTGGATAATATTGAAACAGCCAGTGAGCCCATGGCAACCTTGGTTAACCCCCCCAGCCACTCACCCATCTATCAACAGAAGGGTGTTTCAACAACACATCTGGGGCAAGCAGCTTATAATCCATTAGGACCCCAATTGGAGGTTCCTTTTTTTGAAAATGAAGGATATATGTCCCCCCTTCACAGTTTTGAGCACATTGAGTCTGAGTGTCCACTCAACTTTGAGCCTTCTGAACCACTTAATGTGGCATCCATTCACACAAGCACACATCTTTCAGATGTTCCTAAGCAAAGTGTTTGTCACATTGCATCAACAACTATAGATATTCCTATTTTTGGATATCAAGGATTAGTTGGAAGTCCTGGTGGAGTGAACATCACAAAAGCTCCATTCACAGAATCAAATGTGGTTCATGATGCCTTTGTGGCTCATACAGGCCAACCTTCTTCTGAGGGTCTGAATACAAGTTCATCTGTTGATCTTGGCAACTTACCCACATCTTCTGAATTCACAGAATTCAAAGATCTCTGTACTTCTGAATTTGCAAAGATTCAGAAGGACATCAAGGATTTGACAGATTCTACTAAAAAGGTGTTGGAGGTTAGGTTGGATCAACATGGGGAAAATATGGTTAATAAGCTGAATGATTTTCATCTCAAATCTTCTAATGATCTTCATTTGTTTAAAGAAGCTCTTTTGTCAGCTTTTTCTGAAGTGGCTTCCTCTGTTTCTTCTTTGAAAGCTTCTCAGCCTTCTTCTGCTTCTGCTTCACATGCTTATGCCACTAAAGATGATATTTCTCAAATTCTCAATCAAATTTCATCCATTCAGAGTTCTCAATCAGACTTAAGCACAAGATTATCTGCTCTGGAATGCAGATCTCAATCAGATACTCTTAAAAGGAGTCTTGATGATCAGGATCCTGATAATCAAGAGGGGGAGAAAAGACATAGAGTATCTGAACCAGAAACTAATCAAGTTCAAAGTTCTGAGAAGACTTCCGAAGATACTCAGAATGTTGGTGAAAAATCAAATAAAGTCTCAGAAGCCATAGAAGATATTTTATCTGCAGAACATGAGGTACAAGAGATAAATGATCATTCTTCTGAAGATATGATAGAAGAAGGGTATGAAACAGAAAAGTTATCTTTTGATTCTGAAAGTAACTTGGGCTCAGATAACACAGATATAATTCCAGATTCTAATGAAGAAATGCTAAGGGAATATCTTGCTTTTGAAGATGTTATTGGAGAACCAAGTGATCTTTCTGATGTGATCATGTTTGAAGAAGATATGATTGATGTAAATATGGGAGAAAGCTCAAATGAAATAAAGGATTTAGTAATTTGGAAGCCTCAACAACTTCTGAGTGAAGAGTTCAGAAGTGCTTCTGAAAGATTATGGGATATTCTGAATCAATTTTGTTGGGTGCATGTCTTTCTGAATTATCCAAGAAGTCTGGAGTGTAGAATTTTGGATAACAAATTTTCTATCTTCAGAAATTTTCTTGAACAACCAGATGAAAAAGTTGAATTAGAATTTGACTTAACTCATTTAGAAGGAGTTGAAATTATTGATGAAATCTTAATTGCTTTCTCAGGAAGATTTGAAGTTAGAACCAGACCTTGCATTATCATTCCTAAAATACATCTTCCAATACTTGAAGAACCTGTATTGGATCAAGTGTTTGAAAAAGAAAATATACTTATTTCTGGAGAAAGCAGTCTGATATTTCCTGAAGACACTTATTGCTTCATGTACAAAAGAAGTATGAAGTTTGCAAAGTTGGAAGACTTTCTGAATGATGAATGGTCGGATGATTATATTGCTCAAGTGAAAAACTTTATTCAGAATCATGGTGTTCAGAACTTTTATGATTCAACTTTAATAAAGAAGGTCAGATGCATATCTAAATTAGTTCAGAATGATTTGACTATATTCAGATTTGGAGCAGAAATAAGAGATGGTACTCTGTGTGAATTTACTCAGTTTGATGTTTACAAGCTTAGACTACAAGATAAGTTGGCAATCTTTTCTTTTTGTGTTAATTCTTGTGAATCTGTGTTAGTCTCAGAGATTAGAAGAATCTTGGGAATATACATAAGAAATCTCATAAAGCATGATTTTCAGTTGGCTTTGGAATACAGACTTAACACAGTAAATCTGTTAGAGCCTATATATATTGAAAGATTTGGGTTGAAAAGATTGTTTACTAATCCAGATATTGGTTTCATGTATGTTGTTGAAGAAGTCTCTAAGACATTTTTTGTTTCTGACATTCCAAAGTATTCTACATCCTCACTCCAATGGTTTCTGAACTACATGACAGATTTCTTTGAAGAATCTGACATCAAAGAAGAAATTGTCTATCTAATCAAAGAAAGAATACATTTTAGAGAATTTGTGAGAAAGAGTTATCTTGCTGGTCACAAGAGAGTAAACAAGATAAAAGGAGCAGATTATTTACTAAGTGATGCATATGACTTCAAGATCCACACAAAGAGACAAGATATGGAAGAAATTCAGAAGTACATTCTAAATGTTGATAGTTCAGAAGAAAGACAAAAGGAAAAAGAAAAGGAAAAGGAAGAAGTTCTTGAAAATATTTCTGAAGAGTTGGTTCCTGAAAAGCAAATATCTGAAGAGGAACAACTACAAGTACAAAGAATTGAAGAAAGTGCATATACTATGTTCCTTGAATATTTTCATCCAGAAATGTTCATGGAATATGAGCAAAAATTCAACTATATAGATTGCTGGATTCAAAAGTCTTTTGGTTGGAAACAATGGTACTCAGACATCATCAGAAAGATAAGGATTGGAATCAATGAAGCAAGAAAAGAAAGTCCTGTGATCAAAGTGATTAATGCTGATTTGAAGACAAGACAGAATTACAAATATGCATTGTTTACTGTTGAGCAACAAAATGGTGAGATCTCTACCTTTTCTGAAGCTGACTTTTCAGAATGTTCATCTAAGAGATCTTCTCAGAGTATATAGAAGTCTTTATCCTTTCCATGACTCAATTACCAAGTTCAGAAAATCTTTTCCAGTGCTTAGAGATGGATTATATAAAGAATTTATATAGGCTGCAAAGACTGATTTCCAGGTTGCTTATGTTCTAAACAAGAAGCAAGTACACTTAAGCAAACCAAATTTAAGACTACCAGATATTCAGAATTTGAAGAAGAGCACTTTAGTACTTCATCCTCCTGGCTTTGTTTGTAAATGCTTTCATGAACTATTATTTGTGAGATTTGAAGAACTCCACAAATGTTGCAATGGAACTCTCATGGCAATCAGAGATCGTTTGGTAAAAAGACAGAATAGAAGACCAAAGAATCTGAGCAATGAAGATTGGGAGAAGCACAAGATACTTGCAAAAGAAATGGTTAGAGTTGCTGAATCCTTACTTGAATACAGAAGACTAATTCTGAAGGATGTAAGAGAAATTCTGAATTTCTGGAAGTATGATTTGAACTTTTGAAGCTAAGGGGGAGATTGATAGAAATATCATAATAGCTTCAAAAGGAACTGGGTTCTTAAAAGAGAAAAAGATCTGAAGAAGTTCTGAAGATACTTCTGAAGAGGTTCTGAAGAAGTTCTGAAGACACTTCTGAAGAAGTTCTGAAGGAGTTCAGAACCAATTCTGAACTTGTCTGTTATGACTGTTGTGTCACTTTAGTTTTTCTATTGTATGTATAAATAGATAGTTAGTTAGATTGTTAGAACTAATGTTTTCATATACCTTGTAAAGGTATATTCTGTAATAGTATATTCAATCAATACAAATTACATTTGGCTACTATCACTCCTGTTATAATTTTTTCATATATTGATATCTTGATTGTTTTGGGTCCGAACATATACTTCTGAGTTTGAAAAGAAGCAAAGATCTGAATGTTGAACTTCAGAATATGCAAAGTAATTCTGAAGAACAAAGTATTCAGAATTTGATATAAAAACCTCAGAATGTAACTTCTAGAGTATAGGTGATTTGTAATACTTACATAGACATGTTCATCATGCCCAATTTACTTACTAAGAAGTTAAATCATTTTTCATCAAGTGCTTTGGTAAATAAATCAGCTAACTGATAATCTGTCTGAACAAAAAACATTCCAATATTGCCTTTTTCCTCATGATCTTTGATAAAATGATATCTTACATCAATGTGCTTGGTTTTTGAATGCTGAACATGATTGGCAGTGATGGCTATGGCACTCTTTGAATCACAATACAAAGGAATCTTTTTGAAAGTGTAACCATAGTCTCTTAGTTGAATTTGCATCCAGATCACTTGTGAGCAACATATTGCAGCTGCTACATACTCAGCTTCTACTATAGAGGTAGAAACACAATTTTGTTTCTTTGAAGACCAGCTAACTAGTCTATCACACAGAAACTGACATGATCAAGAAGTGCTTTTCCTGTCTAATTTGCAACCACCATGATCTGCATCTCTAAATGCTGTTAGGTCAAAACTAGAATCCTTAGAATACCAAAGTCCCAATGAAGGAGAACCTTTTAGGTATCTAAGTATTCTTTTTGCAGCTTGAAGGTGTGATTCCTTAGGATTAGCTTGATATCTGGCACAAATACATGAAACAAACATTATATCTGGTCTACTAGCAGTTAAGTAAAGCAAAGATCCAATTATGCCTCTATACTTTTCCTGATCAACAGATTTTCCAATTATATCAGGTTCTAACTTAGTTGCAGTGGCCATTGGAGTTTGAATACTTGAACATCAGTCATGTCAAACTTCTTAAGTAAGTATGAGACATACTTAGATTGATTAATGAATATGCCAGTGGGAAGTTGTTTAACTTGAAGACCAAGGAAAAATGTCAACTCTCCCATCATACTCATTTCAAATTCTGTTTGCATGATTTTCTCAAAATTTCTACAAAATTTTAGATTAGTAGAAGCAAATATAATATCATCTACATAGATTTGTATCAAAATCATATCATCACCCTCCTTTTTCAGAAATAAAGTTGTATCAACAGTACCTCTTTTGAATTTAGAATTCAGAAGAAAAGTTGTAAGAGTATCATACCATGCTCTTGGTGCTTGTTTAAGTCCATATAAGGCTTTGTCTAATATGTAAACATTTTTGATGAACTCAAATCTGCAATTTTGAAGAATTCCACATTCAATTACATACCATATCAGAGATTTTTTCAAACACTCATCAAAGGAGCAATGAAGGCTGTCTCAAAAATTACTGTTCTAGCTCATGAGGTACATGTTCCTATCTTCACTATGGACAATTTAAGACCACCAAATGCAAAACTTCAATTTCCAAATGCACTTCCACTACCTTCTCATTTAATTAATCTTGTAAGTACATCATCTAGGGTTGGGAGTGAGCATTTAGAATCTATGGGATTACCTCAACCAGTAATCCCTTCCCCTGATTCCAACCAGAGTGGTGATCATGCAAGAAAGTCTAGATTTACTAGAAAGAGAGGGGAGGCTGTTCATGGGGGAGAACAACCTCAACAAGTGAAGAGGAAAAATGAAACTGAGAGACTGGGTAGAAGGGTAAGACAAAATATTGATGAGGGGAGAACACAGGTAAAGGAAAAACAAACCTGTGAACCACCTGTTACAAGCCGGGCACCCACATCTACTATTATTCCACATTCTTTGGTGGATAACATTGAAACAGCCAGTGAGCCCATGGAAACCTTGGTTAACCCCCCCAGCCACTCACCCATCTCTCAACAGAAGGATGTTTCAACAACACAAATGGGGCAAGCAGCTAATAATCCATTAGGACCCCAATTGGAGGTTCCTTTTGTTGAAAATGAAGGATATATGTCCCCCCTTCATAGTTTTGAGCACATTGAGTCTGAGTGTCCACTCAACTTTGAGCCTTCTGAACAACTTAATGTGGCATCCATTCACACAAGAACACATCTTTCAGGTGTTCCTAAGCAAAGTATTTGTCACATTGCATCAACAACTATAGATATTCATCTCTCTGGATATCAAGGATTAGTTGGAAGTCCTGGTGGGGTGAACATCACAAAAGCTCCATTCACAGAATCACATGTGGTTTATGATGCCTTTGTGGCTCATACAGGCCAACCTTCTTCTGATGGTCTGAAAACAAGTTCATCTGTTGATCTTGGCAACTTACCCACATCTTCTGAATTCACAGAATTCAAAGATTTATGTACTTCTGAATTTGCCAAGATTCAGAAGGACATCAAGGAATTGACGGACTCTACCAAAAAGGTGTTGGAGGTTATGTTGGATCAACATGGGGAAGGTATGGTGAACAGGCTGAATGATTTTCATCTTCAATCTTCTAATGATTTTAATATGTTTAAACAAGCAATTCTGTCAGCCTTTTCTGAAGTGGCTTCCTCAGTTTCTTCTTTGAAAGCTTCTCAGCCTTCTTCTTCTTCTGCTCCACCTGTTTATGCAACTAAAGATGATATTTCTCAGATTCTCGATCAACTTTCATCCATTCAAAGTTCTCAGACAGAGTTCAACACAAGATTAGCTGCTCTAGAATGCAAATCTCAATCAGATACTTTTAACAGGAGTCTTGATGATCAGGATCCTGATAATCAAGAGTGGGAGAAAAGACAGAGAGTTTCTAAAACAGAAGATGTTGAAAATGTTCATAAACAAAGCTTAGAGAAAACTTCTGAAGATGCTCAGAACATTGGTGAAACACCTAATAGAGTTTCTGAAGCAATAGAAGAAATTTTGTTTGCAGAACATGAAGGTCAAGAGGCAATTGTTCACTCTTCTGAAGATACAGTAGAGGAAGGGTATGAAACAGAAAAGATATATTTTGATTCTGAAGGAAACCTAAGCTCAGATAACACAGATATAATTCCAGTCTCTAATGAAGAAATGCTAAGGGAATACCTTGCTTTTGAAGATGTCATTGGAGAACCAAGTGATCTTTCTGATGTGATCATATTTGAAGAAGATGTTATTGATGTAAATATGGAAGAAAGCTCAGAAGAAACAAAAGCTTTAGTAATTTGGAAGCCTCAACAACTTCTGAGTGAAGAATTCATAAGTGCTTCTGAAAGATTATGGAAAATTCTGAATCAGTTCTGTTGGGTACATATATTTTTTAATAAACCAAGAAGTCTGGAGTGTAGACTTTTGGATAACAGATTTTGTATATTCAGAGATTTTCTTGATCAACCAGATGAAGTTGTTGAACTTGAAGTTGATCTAGAACATATGGAAGGAACTGAGCTTGCAGATGAAATTTTAATGATCTACTCTGGAAGATTTGAAGTAAGAGTCAGACCTTGCATTTTGATTCCAAAGATTGATATTCCTCTTCTTGACGAGCCCATTTTAGATCAAGTTTATGACAAAGAAGATATATTTGGTTTTGGAGAAACAAGTTTGGAATTTCCTGAACAAACTTATCTCTACATATACAGAAAAAGTATGAAGTTTGCAACTCTGGAAGACTTTGTTAATGACGAATGGTCTGAAGATAAAATACTTCAAGTCAGAAATTTTATTCAGAAGTATGGAGTTCAGAATCTAAATGATTCAACTCTCATAAAGAAGATCAGATGTTTTTCTAAATCTGTTGTAGATGATTTGTTAATATATAGATTTGGAGATGACAGGAGAAATGGATCCTTATGTGAGTTTACTCAGTATGACATATACAAGTTAAGACTGCAGGACAAATTGACAGTTCTTTCTTTCTGTGTTGCAAAGAAGGAAGCAGAACTTGTTTATGAACTCCGAAGAGTTCTAGGAATCTATATAAGAAACATTATAAAGCATGATTTTCAACTAGCTCTGGAATTTGGTTTATCAAAGGTGAATTTGTTGGAACCTGTAAATCTTGAAAATTCAGCAATAGCTAGAGTGTTTACCTGTCCAGATATTGGATTCAGATATACAGTGAATGGAAATAAAACCTTTCTTGCCTCAGATATTCCAAAATACTCCAACTCAACTCTGAATTTGTTTCTTGAATATTCAAATGATTATGTTGGAAACAATGGTATTCAGATATCATCAGAAAGTTAAGAATCTCAATCAATGATGCCAGAAAGGAGAGCCCAGTGATCAAAGTAATTAATGCTGACTTGAAAACAAGGCAAAATTACAAGTATGCATTTTTTACTTTAGAAAGACAAAATGGTGAAGTTTCTACCTTCTCTGAAGCTGATTTTCATAATATATATCTCAAAGATCTAATCAGAGTTTACAGAAGTCTTTAACCCTTCCATGACTCAATCACCAAGTTCAGAAAATCTTTTCCAGTGCTTAGAGATGGATTATACAGAGAATTTATATGGGCTACATAGACTGATTTCCAAGTTTCTTATGTTCTAAACAAGTAACAAGTACACTTGAGCAAACCAAATCTGAGTCTACCAGATATTCAAAATTTGAAGAAAAGCACTTTAGTAATTCATCCTCCTGGCTTCGTTTGTAAATGCTTTCAGGAACTATTATTTGTGAGATTTGAAGAACTCCACAAATGTTGCAATGGAACTCTCATGGTAATCAGAGATCGTTTGGTAAAAAGACAGAATAGAAGACCAAAAAATCTGAGCAATGAAGATTGGGAGAAGCACAAGAAACATGCAAAAGAAATGGTTAGAGTTGCTGAATCCTTACTTGAATACAGAAGACTAATTCTGAAGGATGTAAGAGAAATTCTGAATTTCTGGAAGTATGATCTGAACTTTTGAAGCTAAGGGGGAGATTGATAGAGATATCATAATAGCTTCAAAAGGCACTGGGATCTTAAAGAGAAAAAGATCTGAAGAAGTTCTGAAGACACTTCTGAAGAGGTTCTGAAGAAGTTCTAAAGACACTTATGAAGAAAATCTGAAGAAGTTCAGAACCTATTCTGAACTTGTCTGTTATGAATGCTATGTTACTCTAGTCTTTCTATTGTATGTATAAATAGATAGTTAGTTAGATTGTTAGAACTAACGTTTTCATAAACCTTGTAAAGACATATTCTGTAATACAGTACATTCAATCAATACATATTACATTTGGCTATTATCATTCATGTCATAATATTTTCATATATTGATATCTTGATTGTTTGGGTCCTAACAATCATTATATCTTACAAGATTTGGGTTACTATGATTTTATGATTCATACCTTGTAAACTATGAGACAGAAATTTTGTAAACTAATGATATTTCTTCATCTGAAAACCTTAGTGCTTTGAGCTCTTTTAGAAGAAAATGTTTACCTCCAATTTGGTATTGCTTATTTTCAATTCTGAATACCTGCTTATCTGGGAAGAGCTCAAGTTTAGATCAAGCTTCAGCAAATGGGAGGATTATCTTTCATGGAGTTGCCTTCAACAAACACTATGATTAAGCTAGTCTCATTTTTGATGAACTCAAATCTGCAATTTTGAAGAAGTCCACATTCAACTACATACCATTTCAGAGATTTTTTCAAACACTCATCAAAGGAGCAATGAAGGTTGTCTCAAAAATTCTTGTTCTAGCTCATGAGGTACATGTTACTATCTTCACTATGGACAATTTAAGACCACCAAATGCAAAACTTCAATTTCCAAATGCACTTCCACTACCTTCTCATTTAATTAATCTTGTAAGTACATCATCTAGGATTGGGAGTTAGCATTTAGAATCTATGGGATTACCTCAACCAGTAATCCCTTCCCCGATTCCAACCAGAGTGGTGATCATGAAAGAAAGTCTAGATTTACTAGAAAGAGAGGGGAGGCTGTTCATGGGGGAGAACAACCTCAACAAGTGAAGAGGAAAAATGAAACTGAGAGACTGGGTAGAAGGGTAAGACAAAAAATTGATGAGGGGAGAACACAAGTAAAGGAAAAACAAACCTGTGAACCACCTGTTACAAGCCGGGCACCCACATCTACTATTATTCCACATTCTTTGGTGGATAACATTGAAACAACCAGTGAGCCCATGGATACCTTGGTTAACCCCCCCAGCCAATCACCCATCTCTCAACAGAAGGATGTTTCAACAACACAAATGGGGCAAGCAGCTAATAATCCATTAGGACCCCAATTGGAGGTTCCTTTTGTTGAAAATGAAGGATATATGTCCTCCCTTCATAGTTTTGAGCACATTGAGTCTGAGTGTCCACTCAACTTTGAGCCTTCTGAACCACTTAATGTGGCATCCATTCACACAAGCACACATCTTTCTGATGTTCCTAAGCAAAGTGTTTGTCACATTGCATCAACAACTATAGATATTCCTATCTCTGGATATCAAGGATTAGTTGGAAGTCCTGGTGGGGTGAACATCACAAAAGCTCCATTCACAGAATACATGTGGTTAATGATGCCTTTGTGGCTCATACAGGCCAACCTTCTTCTGAAGGTCTGAAAACAAGTTCATCTGTTGATCTTGGCAACTTACCCACATCTTCTAAATTCACAGAATTCAAAGATTTATGTACTTCTGAATTTGCAAAGATTCAGAAGGGCATCAAGAAATTGACGGACTCTACCAAAAAGGTGTTGGAGGTTAGGTTGGATCAACATGGGGAAAATATGGTGAACAGGCTGAATGATTTTCATCTTCAATCTTCCAATGATTTTAATATGTTTAAACAAGCACTTCTGTCAGCCTTTTCTGAAGTGGCTTCCTCAGTTTTTTCTTTGAAAGCTTCTCAGCCTTCTTCTTCTTCTGCTCCACCAGTTTATGCAACTAAAGATGATATTTCTCAGATTCTCAATCAACTTTCATCCATTCAAAGTTCTCAGACAAAGTTCAACACAAGATTAGCTGCTCTAGAATGCAAATCTCAATCAGATACTTTTAGCAGAAGTCTTGATGATCAGGATCCTGATAATCAAGAGGGGGAGAGTATCTGAAACAGAAGATGTCTAAAATGTTCATAAACAAAGCTTTGAGAAAACTTCTGAAGATGCTCATAATATTGGTGAAACTTCTAATAGAGTTTCTAAAGCAATTGAAGATATTTTGTTTGCAGAACATGAAGGTCAAGAGGCAATTGTTCACTCTTCTGAAGATAGAGTAGAGGAAGGGTATGAAACAGAAAAGATATATTTTTGTTCTGAAGGAAACCTAAGCTCAGATAACACAGATATAATTCCAGACTCTAATGAAGAAATGCTAAGGGAATACCTTGCTTTTGAAGATGTCATTGGAGAAGCAAGTGATCTTTCTGATGTGATCATATTTGAAGAAGATGGTGATGATGTAAATATGGAAGAAAGCTCAGAAGAAACAGAAGTTTTAGTAATTTGGAAGCCTCAACAACTTCTGAGTGAAGAATTCAGAAGTGCTTCTGAAAGATTATGGAAAATTCTGTATCAGTTCTGTTGGGTACATATATTTTTTAATAAACCAAGAAGTCTGGAGTGTAGACTTTTGGATAACATATTTTGTATATTCAGAGATTTTCTTGATCAACCAGATGAAGTTGTTGAACTTGAAGTTGATCTAGAACATATGGAAGGAACTGAGCTTGCAGATGAAATTTTAATGATCTACTCTGGAAGAATTGAAGTAAGAGTCAGACCTTGCATTTTGATTCCAAAGATTGATATTCCTCTTCTTGATGAGCCCATTTTAGATCAAGTTTATGAAAAAGAAGATATATTTGGTTTTGGAGATATTGGATTCAGATATACAGTGAATGGAAAATAAAACCTTTCTGGCCTCAGATATTCCAAAATACTCCAACTCAACTCTGAATTGGTTTCTTGAATATTCAAATGATTATGTTGTAGAATCAGACATTAAAGAAGAAATTGCTTATTTGATAAAAGAAAGAATTCACTTCAGAGAGAATGTAAAAAGAAGTTATCTTGCTGGGCATAAAAGAGAAAACAAGATCAGAGGAGCTGATTATCTACTAAGTGATGCTTATGATTTTCGAATTCACTCAAAGAAGCAAGACATGGAGGAAATTCTGAAGTTTTCTCTGAATATGGAATCTTCTGAACTCAGTCAAAAAGAAAAAGATAAAGGTAAATAAATTATTTCTGAAGCTATATCTGAAGAGCTGGTTCCTGCAAAACAAGTATCTAAAGAGGAACATCTTCAAGAACAAAGGATTGAAGAAAATGCCTTAACCATGTTCCTTGAATATTTTCATCCAGAAATATTTATTGAGTATGAACAAAAATTCAACTATATTGATTGTTGGATTCATAAATCTTGTAAACTAATGATATCTCTTCATCAAAAAATTTATGACATGACTGATTGTTCAAGTATTCAAACTCCAATGCCCAATTTACTTACCAAGAAGTTAAATCGTTTTTCATCAAGTGCTTTGGTAAATAAATCAGCTAACTGATAATCTGTCTGAACAAAAAATATTTCAATATTGCCTTTTTCCACATGATCTTTGATAAAATGATATCTTACATCAATGTGCTTGGTTTTTGAATGCTGAACAGGATTGGCAGTGATGGCTATGGCACTCTTTGAATCACAATACAAAGGAATCTTTTTGAAAGTGTAACCATAGTCTTTTAGTTGAATTTGCATCCAGAACACTTGTGAGCAACATATTGCAGCTGCTACATACTCAGCTTTTGCTGTAGAGGTAGAAACACAATTTTGTTTCTTTGAAGACCAGCTAACTGGTCTATCACCTAGAAACTGACATGATCCAGAGGTGCTTTTTCTGTCTAATTTGCAACCACCATGATCTGCATCTGTAAATATTGTTAGTTCAAAACTAGAATCCTTAGAATACCAAAGTCCCAACGAAGGAGAACCTTTTAGGTATCTAACTATTCTTTTTGCAGCTTGAAGGTGTGATTCCTTAGGATTAGCTTGATATCTGGCACAAATACATGTAGCAAACATTATATCTGGTCTACTAGCAGTTAAGTAAAGCAAAGATCCAATTATGCCTCTTTACTTTTTCTGATCAACAGATTTTCCATTTAGATCAGGTTCTAACTTCGTTGCAGTGGCCATTGGAGTTTGAATACTTGAACAATCAGTCATGTCAAATTTCTTAAGTAAGTCTGAGACATACTTAGATTGATTAATGAATATGCCAGTGGGAAGTTGTTTAACTTGAAGACCAAGGAAAAATGTCAACTCTCCCATCATACTCATTTCAAATTCTGTTTGCATGATTTTCTCAAAATTTCTACAAAATTTTGGATTAGTTGAAGCAAATATAATATCATCTACATAGATTTTTATCAAAATCATATCATCACCCTCCTTTTTCAGAAATAAAGTTGTATCAACAGTACCTCTTTTGAATTTAGAATTCAGAAGAAAAATTGTAAGAGTATCATACCATGCTCTTGGTGCTTGTTTAAGTCCATATAAGGCTTTGTCTAATATGTAAACATGATCTAGGAATTCTTTGCTTACAAAGCCTTCTGGTTGTTCAACATACACTTCTTCATGTAAAATACCATTCAGAAATGCACATTTCACATCCATTTGAAATACCTTCATGTTTTTATGAGCAGCATAGTCAAGAAAAATTCTAATGGCCTCTAATCTATCAACAGGAGCAAATGTTTCATCATAATCAATTCCTTCTTGTTGACAATACCCCTTAGCTACAAGTCTTGCCTTGTTCTCACAAAAATTCCATTTTCATCCTTTTTATTTCTGAACACCCATTTTGTGCGAATGACAGATTTACCTTTTGGCTTTGGTATCAATCTCCAAACTTTGTTTCTTTCAAATTGATTTAACTCGTCTTGCATGGCTAAAATCCAGTCTGGATCTTGAAGTGCTTCATATGGCTTTTTGGGTTCCATGCTACTTAAGAAATTTACATACAGACATTCATTTGATGTTGCAGATCTTGTTTGAACACCTTTTGATGCATCTCCAATTATTTGATGAACTGGATGACTAGATGTCCATTTGTTCACAATTGGCAATGGTTGAACAGATGAAACATTATTCAGTGAATCATAATCATCAATAATTGCTTGAGTTTCAGTATCATGATTGATAGCTGAATGTAAATCTGAAGACTCCCCGTCAAATGGAGAAATCTGAATTGGTTCAGAACTGTGAGGTTCATGGTCAGAAATATTTTGAACCGGTTCAGAAACAACTTGAATTGGTTCAAAAGTTGCGGTTTCAGAAGTTGGAAGTTCTAAAGTTGAGGTAGAGAGTTGTGGTGCTGATGTATTTGAAATTTGTATTTCTGAAATGTCTTGATCGTTTGTGTTTTTGAGAAGAGAAGGATTTTGATAATCTGCAGAAACAATTACAGAAATATCAAATAAGTCTTGACATAAATTGTCTAAATTGGATTTAAGTAAAGTTTGAGATGCAGAAGTAGAGTTTGTCTGATTATGTTCTGAGTCCAAACTTTCAGAAGTTGGTTTATGTGCGAGTTCTGAACTGTTTTGTTCAGAAGTCATTGTTGGCTCATGAAATCTGATATTTGTAGTCTCAATGATTCTTTGAGTTCCTTTAATGAGTACTCTATAAGCTTTGGATCTCTGAGAATGGCCAACAAAGATACCAGCTACATCTTTTGGTGCAAATTTGTCAAGATGTGGAGTATCATTCTTTAGAAATCACCGGCAACCAAAGATTTTAAAATAATCAATAGAGGGTTTTCTTTGTTTTAACAGTTCATAAGGAGTTTTAAGATTTTCTGTTTAGAATGGTTTTAAAATTGGTTTTAAAATCTGAATTCTGATATTCTGGTTTTAAACTTCAGATTTTAATTTTTCTCCTTCAGTCATACATGATTGAGATTTATAAACCAAATAGCCATTTTTGTCAATGACTTGCACCATTTGATCATCATCATCTTCTGAATCAGAAACATTTATTAGATTTGAAAATTTATTTTGAGTCATACTTGTTGCAAAAATATTTAAATTTTTTGTTTTTGTAGACTCATTATCAGAATTATCAAAAAATATATTGAGATTCTCATCAATAACTTCTAAAGATTCAATATCTGAGAATTCATCATATTTTTCTTCATGTTCTGATTTATTATCAGAAGTATCTTTTGAAATGTTTTCAGAATTGGATTCAGAAGTTATTTCAGAAGTAACTTCAGAAACAATTTCAGACTTAACAATTACTTCTGATTTTTCTTCAGAAATAATATTTGATTCAGAAGATTTCAAATATTTGAGATTAAATTCGTTTCTTCTGTTTCAGAGATTATTTCTGGTTCACCAGTTTTAAGAGGTGTTTCTTCTGAAAACAAAGTCTCTGATTTTATAAAAGGAATTCTTTCAGGCAAAGAATAGTTTACAGGTTTGGAAATGATACCAGTATTTGATTCATTGAAAATTTTCATTTTAGAATAATCATACAAGTTTGTAGGTGCCTTTTTTAAAAATTGACTGTAATTATATCGTAAACCTGCTTTTATATTGTAAAATTTTGACTTCTGAGGCTGACTAGTTAAAATATTCAAAGTTTGTTCAGTTTGTCCTCTTTTAAAATTTAAATCTTCCAATTCCTTAATCTTTTTATAAAGATCAAGTCTCTCTTGATTCAGAAAGTTCATCTTTATATTTAAAATTTCCTTTTCAGATTTTTCATTTATAACTTCTTTTTGTAAACGATCCATTTTTTCTTTTAAAACAAGTTTTTCTTCAGAAACTTTTTCAAGAATCTGTTTAGCTGCTTGACAATTTTCTTTATATATTTGACTTTCAACTCTGAATTGATTGACCAAAATTCTTTCACCTTTAATTCAGAAAACATATTTTGAAATTGATTTGTCATTTCTGAATCTTTAGTATTAATTTCAGAATTATGTTCAGAATTATGTTCAGAAGATGAAGAAAATACCTCAGTGTCTTGTTTGTCCTTTTTTGGACCCATTTGACACATGTAGCAATTTGTTGCATAGTGAGCAACTTCTTCATCATCATCTCCATCACTCCAGTTTAACCAGTCTTCTTCATACTTGGTCACTAGAGTAGGATTAAGCTCCTTTTTCTTTGCTAATAGATGCTTCTTCTCATAATAACCTGAATTCTTGACTTTTGGCATCTTGCATTGTCTTGCATAATGTCCAGGCTTTCCACAGTTGAAGCATCTTGCTGGTTCAGATGTTTCAGATTGACTAGCCTCTTGACCTTTCTTAGGTCCAACTTTAGATCTAGGTTTATTCTGATATTTTTGATTGTATCTTTGTTTGAATTGCCTTGTCATGAAAGCAATATTATCATAAATCCTTTTAAGCTCTTCATCTTATTCATCCCCATCACAAACTGTTATCTCTGGAATCTCACAAACTTTCTTGGCAGCAATGGTCAAAGAATTATTGTAGTTCTTGCTCAGAAGGGCAACTGTTTCTTGTGTCTTCTTTTGTTCATATTGTCTAACTTTGATCTTGTCCTCTTGTTGGAACAAGATGCCATAGACATCATGAATTGTCTTTCTAGACAAGTTCCTAGTTACCATATTATCTGAAAAACTTGACCATTCATTTCCCAGATTGTTCAGAAATTTGTTATTTATCTCAGAATTTGATTTCTGAACACCATTTCTTCTTAGATCATTAAGAAAACATTGAATTTATGATATGTATCAGTGATAGATTCATTTTCTTTGTATCTAAAATTTTCATATGTTCCTACACAGATATTTAATCTCTGTGCTTGAGCCTTTGTACTTCCTTGCATCTGAGCTTCTACTTCATCCCACATGGCTTTTGCCGAAGTTAAACTATCAACCCTATTGAATATCTCATTGGGAATTGCCATGGTGAGTAAAGTTAATGCTCTTCTATCAACTTTCATTTGAGCCTTTTCAGCTGGATTGTACATTCCAGGACTCTTCTTGATTCTTGATGCAGGGATTTCAGGGGTGGATTCAATTCTGGGAACTGCTGGAATCTCAACAAATACCTCTAGTGGGCCATTTGTGATAGACTGCATTAAGGATTCATCTATGTTATCCAAGAATTGAATCATTCTAATTCTCCATTGATGATATTCTCCCAAGAAGAGAGTTGGTGGTTTCGTTTCGGATCCGATTGAGACTATTTCTTTAGACATCTTTGATTGTTAGAAGATCGAGAATTCACCTGAGTTGAATTTGAATTTCGTAGATTAAGAACACCAAGAACTGTCAGATCTGACAAGTTCTTTCCCAAATCTTCAAAAACAGATGAATTGGCTCTAATACCAATTGTTAGGACCCAAACAATCAAGATATCAATATATGAAAAGATTATGACAGGAATGATAATAGCCAAATGTAATATGTATTGATTGAATGTACTGTATTACAGAATATGTCTTTACAAGGTTTATGAAAACGTTAGTTCTAACTATCTACTTATACATACAATAGAAAGACTAAAGTAACATAGCATTCATAATAGACAAGTTCAGAATAGGTTCTGAACTCCTTCAGATTTTCTTCAGAGGTGTCTTCAGAACTTCTTCAGAACCTCTTCAGAAGTGTCTTCAGAACTTCTTCAGATCTTTTTCTCTTTTAAGAACCCAGTGCCTTTTGAAGCTATTATGATATCTCTATCAATCTCCCCCTTAGCTTCAAAAGTTCAGATCATACTTCCAGAAATTCAGAATTTCTGTTACATCCTTCAGAATTAGTCTTCTGTATTCAAGTAAGGATTCAGCAACTCTAACCATTTCTTTTGCAAGTTTCTTGTGCTTCTCCCAATCTTCATTGCTCAGATTCTTTGGTCTTCTATTATGTCTTTTTACTAAACGATCTCTGATTGCCATGAGAGTTCCATTGCAACATTTGTGGAGTTCTTCAAATCTCACAAATAATAGTTCCTGAAAGCATTTACAAACGAAGCCAGGAGGATGAATTACTAATTTGCTTTTCTTCAAATTCTGAATATCTGGTAGACTCAGATTTGGTTTGCTCAAGTGTAGTTGTTTCTTGTTTAGAACATAAGCAACTTGGAAATCAGTCTTTGCAGCCTATATAAATTCTCTGTATAATCCATCTCTAAGCACTGGAAAAGATTTTCTGAACTTGGTGATTGAGTCATGGAAGGGATAAAGACTTCTGTAAACTCTGATTAGATCTCTGAGATATATATTCTGAAAATCAGCTTCAGAGAAGGTAGAAACTTCACCATTTTGTCTTTCTACAGTAAAAAATGCATACTTGTAATTTTTCCTTGTTTTCAAGTCAGCATTAATTACTTTGATCACTAGGCTCTCCTTTCTGGCTTCATTGATTGGGATTCTTATCTTTCTAATGATATCTCAATACCATTGTTTCCAACCAAAAGATTTATGAATCCAGCAATCAATATAGTTGAATTTTTGTTCATACTCCATAAATATTTCTGGATGAAAATATTCAAGGAACATGGTTAAGGCATTTTCTTCAATCCTTTGTTCTTGAAGATGTTCCTCTTCAGATACTTGTTTTGCAGGAACCAGCTCTTCAGATATAGCTTCAGAAATAATTTCTTTACCTTTATCTTTTTCTTTTTGACTGAGTTCAGAAGATTCCATATTCAGAGAAAACTTCAGAATTTCCTCCATGTCTTGCTTCTTTATTGAATTTGAAAATCATAAGCATCACTTAGTAGATAATCAGCTCCTCTGATCTTGTTTTCTCTTTTATGCCCAGCAAGATAACTTCTTTTTACATTCTCTCTGAAGTGAATTCTTTCTTTTATCAGATAAGCAATTTCTTCTTTAATGTCTGATTCTCCAACATAATCATTTGAATATTCAAGAAACCAATTCAGAGTTGAGTTGGAGTATTTTGGAATATCTGAGGCCAGAAAGGTTTTATTTCCATTCACTGTATATCTGAATCCAATATCTGGACAGGTAAACACTCTAGCTATTGCTGAATTTTCAAAATTTACAGGTTCCAACAAATTCACCTTTGATAAACCAAATTCCAGAGCTAGTTGAAAATCATGCTTTATAATGTTTCTTTTTGACTGAGTAAACTCACATAAGGATCCATTTCTCCTTTCAGCTCCAAATCTATATATTAACAAATCATCTACAACAGATTTAGAAAAACATCCGATCTTCTTTATGAGATTTGAATCATTTAGATTTTGAACTCCATACTTCTGAATAAAATTTCTGACTTGAAGTATTTTATCTTCAGACCATTCATCATTAACAAAGTCCTCTAGAGTTGCAAACTTCATACTTTTTCTGTATATGTAGAGATAAGTTTGTTCAGGAAATTCCAAACTTGTTTCTCCAAAACCAAATATATCTTCTTTTTCATAAACTTGATCTAAAATGGGCTCATCAAGAAGAGGAATATCAATCTTTGGAAACAAAATGCAAGGTCTGACTCTTACTTCAAATCTTCCAGAGTAGATCATTAAAATTTCATCTGCAAGCTCAGTTCCTTCCATATGTTCTAGATCAACTTCAAGTTCAACAACTTCATCTGGTTGATCAAGAAAATCTCTGAATATACAAAATCTGTTATCCAAAAGTCTACACTCCAGACTTCTTGGTTTATTAAAAAATATATGTACCCAACAGAACTGATTCAGAATTTTCCATAATCTTTCAGAAGCACTTCTGAATTTTTCACTCAGAAGTTGTTGAGGCTTCCAAATTACTAAAACTTTTGTTTCTTCTGAGCTTTCTTCCATATTTACATCAATAACATCTTCTTCAAATATGATCACATCAGAAAGATCACTTGGTTCTCCAATGACATCTTCAAAAGCAAGGTATTCCCTTAGCATTTCTTCATTAGAGTCTGGAATTATATCTGTGTTATCTGAGCTTAGGTTTCCTTCAGAATCAAAATATATCTTTTCTGTTTCATACCCTTCCTCTACTAAATTTTCAGAAAAGTGAACAATTGCCTTTTGACCTTCATGTTCTGGAAACAAAAAGATCTTATATTGCTTCAGAAACTCTATTAGATGTTTCACCAATATTCTGAGAATCTTCAGAAGTTTTCTCTAAGCTTTGTTTATGAATATTTTGAACATCTTCTGTTTCAGATACTCTCTCTATTTTCTCCCCCTCTTGATTATCAGGATCCTGATCATCAAGACTTCTGTTAAAAGTATCTGATTGAGATTTGCATTCTAGAGCAGCTAATCTTGTGTTGAACTCTGTCTGAGAACTTTGAATGGATGAAAGTTGATTGAGAATCTGAGAAATATCATCTGTAGTTGCATAAACTAGTGGAGCAGAAGAAGAAGAAGGCTGAGAAGCTTTCAAAGAAGAAACTGAGGAAGCCACTTCAGAAAAGGCTGACAAAAGTGCTTGTTTAAACATATTAAAATCATTGGAAGATTGAAGATGAAAATCATTCAGCCTGTTCACCATACTTTCCCCATGTTGATCCAACTTAACCTCCAACACCTTTTTGGTAGAGTCCGTCAATTCCTCGATGTCCTTCTGAATCTTTGCAAATTCAGAAGTACATAAATCTTTGAATTCTGTTAATTCAGAAGATGTGGGTAAGTTGCCAAGATCAACAGATGAACTTGTTTTCAGACCTTCAGAAGAAGGTTGGCCTGTATGAGCCACAAAGGCATCATGAACCACATGTGATTCTGTGAATGGAGCTTTTGTGATGTTCACCCCATCAGGAATTCCAACTAATCCTTGATATCCAGAGATAGGAATATCTATAGTTGTTGATGCAATGTGACAAACACTTTGCTTAGGAACATCTGAAAGATGTGTGCTTGTGTGAATGGATGCCACATTAAGTGGTTCAGAAGGCTCAAAGTTGAGTGGACACTCAGACTCAATGTGCTCAAAACTATGAAGGGGGACATATATCCTTCATTTTCAACAAAAGGAACCTCCAATTGGGGTCCTAATTGTGTTGTTGAAACACCCTTCTGTTGAGAGATGGGTGAGTGGCTGGGGGGGTTAACCAAGGTTGCCATGGGCTCACTGGCTGTTTCAATATTATCCACCAAAGAATGTGGAATAATAGTAGATGTGGGTGTCCAACTTGTAACAGGTGGTTCACAGGTTTGTTTTTCATTTACCTGTGTTCTCCCCTCATCAATTTTTTGTCTTACCCTTCTACCCAGTCTCTCAGTTTCATTTTTCCTCTTCACTTGTTGAGGTTGTTCTCCCCAATGAACAGCCTCCCCTCTCTTTCTAGTAAATCTAGACTTTATTGCATGATCACCACTCTGGTTTGAATCAGGGGAAGGGATTACTGGTTGAGGTAATCCCATAGATTCTAAATGCTCACTCCCAATCCTAGATGATGTACTTACAAGATTAATTAAATGAGAAGGTAGTGGAAGTGCATTTGGAAATTGAAGTTTTGCATTTGGTGGTCTTAAATTGTCCATAGTGAAGATAGGAACATGTACCTCATGAGCTAGAACAGGAATTTTTGAGACAGCCTTCATTGCTCCTTTGATGAGTGTTTGAAAAAATTTCTGAAATGGTATGTAGTTGAATGTGGACTTCTTCAAAATTGCATATTTGAGTTCATCAAAAATGAGACTAGCATAATCATAGTGTTTGTTGAAGGCAACTCCATGAAAGATAATCGTCCCATTTGCTGAAGCTTGATCTAAACTTGAGCTCTTCCCAGATAAGCAGGTATTCAGAATGGAAAATAAGCAATACCAAATTGGAGGTAAACATTTTCTTCTAAAAGAGCTCAAAGGACTAAGATTTTCAGAGAAACCCAAGCTCATAAAATCTGAGATCATTTCTGATGAAGATGGAATTGAATCATAACAGGTTTTCCCAAGAACCTCATCTGGTTTTGGCAAATAGTGAAGGCTCCTAATATAATCTACAGATATGCATACCTTGTAGGCATGAACATAGGAGACAATTTCATCATCAGTTTCATCTACCTCAGCATAATACCAGAATTGTTGAAGAAAAGAAGCAGGGACAAAGAATTTCCTTGAAAGTAGAGTGCGCAGGGGATGTTTCTTCATAATTTTAATCAACAATTCTTGATCATCAATAAAGTCTTTGGATTTGAAGTTCAGAGCACAGTTATTTCTTTTGATGTCAAGTAATTTTTCAGCAGGTACATAGAGTTTGGACAGGTCACCACTTTCATCATGAGTCTGGGATTTACTTTTAGCAACATTTGATTCAGAAACAACATCAATGGGTTTACATCAGCATAATACCAGAATTCCAATTGGTATCAGAGCCAATTCATCTGGTTTTGAAGATTTGGGAAAGAACTTGTCAGATCTGACAGTTCTTGGTGTTCTTGATCTACAAAATTCAAATTCAACTCAGGTGAATTCTCGATCTTCTAACAATCAAAGATGTCTAAAGAAATAGTCTCAATCGGATCCGAAACGAAACCACCAACTCTCTTCTTGGGAGAATATCATCAATGGAGAATTAGAATGATTCAATTCTTGGATAACATAGATGAAGCCTTAATGCAGTCTATCACAAATGGCACACTAGAGGTATTTGTTGAGATTCCAAATAGCCTCCGTAACCGAATCCACCCCTGAAATCCCTGCATCAAGAATCAAGAAGAGTCCTGGAATGTAAAATCCAGCTGAAAAGGCTTAAATGAAAGTTGATAGAAGAGCATTAACTTTACTCACCATGGCAATTCCCAATGAGATATTCAATAGGGTTGATAGTTTAACTTCAGCAAAAGCCATGTGGGATGAAGTAGAAGCTCAGATGCAAGGAAGTACAAAGGCTCATGCACAGAGATTAAATATCTGTGTAGGAACATATGAAAATTTCAGATACAAAGAAAATGAATCTATCACTGACACGTATCATAGATTCAATAACATTCTGAATGATCTAAGAAGAAATGGTGTTCAGAAATCAAATTCTGAGATAAATAACAAATTTCTGAACAATCTGGGAAATGAATGGTCAAGTTTTTCAGATAATATGGTAACTAGGAACTTGTCTAGAAAGACAATTCATGATGTCTATGGCATCTTGTTCCAACAAGAGGACAAGATCAAAGTTAGACAATATGAACAAAAGAAGACACAAGAAACAGTTTCCCTTATGAGCAAGAACTACAATAATTCTTTGACCATTGCTGCCAAGAAAGTTTGTGAGATTCCAGAGATAACAGTTTGTGATGGGGATGAATCAGATGAAGAGCTTAAAAGGATTTATGATAATATTGCTTTCATGACAAGGAAATTCAAACAAAGATACAATCAAAAATATCAGAATAAACCTAGATCTGAAGTTGGACCTAAGAAAGGTCAAGAGGATGGTCAATCTGAAACATCTGAAGCAGCAAGATGCTTCAACTGTGGAAAGCTTGGACATTATGCAAGACAATGCAAGATGCCAAAAGTCAAGAATTCAGGTTATTATGAGAAGAGGCATCTATTAGCAAAGAAAAAGGAGCTTAATCCTGCTCTAGTGACCAAGTATGAAGAAGACTGGTGAAACTGGAGTGATGGAGATGATGATGAAGAAGTTGCTCACTATGCAACAAATTGCTACATGTGTCAAATGGATCCAGAAAAGGACAAACAAGACACTGAGGTATTTTCTTCATCTTCTGAACAAAATTCTGAAATTAATACTAAAGATTCAGAAATGACAAATCAATTTCAAAATATGTTTTCTGAATTTGAAACACTCAGAAACAGAATTAAAGGTGAAAGAATTTTGGTCAATCAATTTAGAGCTGAAAGTCAAATATATAAAGAAAATTGTCAAGCAGCTGAACAGATTCTTGAAAAAGTTTCTGAAGAAAAACTTCTTTTAAAAGAAAAAATGGATAGTTTACAAAAAGAAGTTATAAATGAAAAATCTGAAAAGGAAATTCTAAATATTAAGATGAATTTTCTGAATCAAGAGAGACTTGATCTGTATAAAAAGATTAAGGAATTGGAAAATTTAAATTTTAAAAGAGGACAAACTGAACAAACTTTGAATATTTTAACTAGTCAGGCTCAGAACTCAAAATTTTACAATATAAAAGCAGGTTTACGATATAATTACAGTCAATTTTTAAAAAAGGCACCTACAAACTTGTATGATTATTCTAAAATGAAAATTTTCAATGAATCAAATACTAGTATCATTTCCAAACCTGTAAACTATTCTTTGCCTGAAAGAATTCCTTTTATAAAATCAGAGACTTTGTTCTCAGAAGAAACACCTCTTAAAACTGGTGAACCAGAAATAATCTCTGAAACAGAAGAAACGAATTTAATCTCAAATATTTGAAATCTTCTGAATCAAATATTATTTCTGAAGAAAAATCAGAAGTAATTGTTAAGTCTGAAATTGTTTCTGAAGTTACTTCTGAAATAACTTCTGAATCCAATTCTGAAAACATTTCAAAAAATACTTCTGATAATAAATCAGAACATGAAGAAAAATATGATGAATTCTCAGATATTGAATCTTTAGAAGTTATTGATGAGAATCTCAATATATTTTTTGATAATTCTGATAATGAGTCTACAAAAACAAAAAATTTAAATATTTTTGCAACAAGTATGACTCAAAATAAATTTTCAAATCTAATAAATGCTTCTGATTCAGAAGATGATGATGATCAAATGGTGCAAGTCATTGACAAAAATGGCTATTTGGTTTATAAATCTCAATCATGTATGACTGAAGGAGAAAAATTAAAATCTGAAGTTTCAAAGATACCTTTAGAATTGTTTGATCATGTGTTTTTAAAACCAGAATATCAGAATTCAGATTTTAAAACCAATTTTAAAACCATTCTAAACAGAAAATCTTAAAACTCCTTATAAACTATTCTTTGTCTGAAAGAATTCTTTTTATAAAATCAGAGACTTTGTTTTCAGAAGAAACACCTCTTAAAACTGGTGAACCAGAAAGTATCTCTGAAACAGAAGAAATTAATATAATTTCAAATATTTGTAAATCTGCTGAATCAAATATTATTTCTGAAGAAAAATCAGAAGTAATTGTTAAGTCTGAAATTGTTTCTGAAGTTACTTTTGACCCTGCTTCACCTTAATTGTTATTTGAACAAGTAAAAGTTCTGTCTTGGTCCGAGTGGGGATATATTATCGAAATGGTTAACCCCGTCGATTCTTTGGGATCCTTCCTTTCTTCAAACGGAAGGAACAGAGATAGAATCAAACCGATTTTGTAATAACTTCTGAATCCAATTGTGAAAACATTTCAAAAGATACTTCTGATAATAAATCAGAACATGAAGAAAAATATGATGAATTCTCAGATATTGAATCTTTAGAAGATATTGATGAGAATCCCAATATATTTTTTGATAATTCTGATAATGAGTCTACAACAACAAAAAATTCAATTTTTTTTGCAACAAGTATGACTCATAATAAATTTTTAGATCTAATAAATACTTCTGATTCAGAAGATGATGATGATCAAATGGTGCAAGTCATTGACAAAAATAGCTATTTGGTTTATAAATCTCAATCATGTATGACTGAAGGAGAAAAATTAAAATCTGAAGTTTCAAAGATACCTTCAGAATTGTTTGATCATGTGTTTTTAAAACCAGAATATCAGAATTCAGATTTTAAAACCAATTTTAAAACCATTCTAAACAGAAAATCTTAAAACTCCTTATAAACTATTCTTTGTCTAAAAGAATTCCTTTTATAAAATCAGAGACTTTGTTTTCAGAAGAAACACCTCTTAAAACTGGTGAACCAGAAAGTATCTCTGAAACAGAAGAAATTAATATAATTTCAAATATTTGTAAATCTGCTGAATCAAATATTATTTCTGAAGAAAAATCAGAAGTAATTGTTAAGTCTGAAATTGTTTCTGAAGTTACTTCTGTAATAACTTCTGAATCCAATTGTGAAAACATTTCAAAAGATACTTCTGATAATAAATCAGAACATGAAAAAAAATATGATGAATTCTCAGATATTGAATCTTTAGAAGATATTGATGAGAATCCCAATATATTTTTTGATAATTCTGATAATGAGTCTACAACAACAAAAAATTCAAATTTTTTTGCAACAAGTATGACTCATAATAAATTTTTAGATCTAATAAATACTTCTGATTCAGAAGATGATGATGATCAAATGGTGCAAGTCATTGACAAAAATGGCTATTTGGTTTATAAATCTCAATCATGTATGACTGAAGGAGAAAAATTAAAATCTGAAGTTTCAAAGATACCTTCAGAATTGTTTGATCATGTGTTTTTAAAACCAGAATATCAGAATTCAGATTTTTCTCCTACTAATACAAACAGATCATCAAATTCAACACCATGTTCAGTAACATCTTCTGACTTTAACACCAGAGTTAAAATTTTTGAACAAGGACAATCCTCAAATTCTCTCTCTGAAGTTCAGAAAATTAACATAAAATCTGAAGATAAACCTAAAGTGAACAAAAGAATTTCTTATACTAATCCTCATTTCTTATCTTTTACAGAGCTATCCACTTTAGTATGGAGAAAGAAAGATGAAAGACTGTCAAAGATTGACAAATTAGAGAGTTTTTCAATTTTACAGAAGAATGATGTACCTAAAACAAAGAAAGTGAATAAAATAATTTTTGTTGAAAAATCAAATGTTATTGATTCTTATATGTCTAATACTGTTGTAAATACATTAAAGAATCATATTCACTGTATTAATTGTGGTCATCATAATTTTCTTCTTAACTCCAAAACAAACAAGAGAAATTTGATGAAATCTATTCAGAAATGTTTAGCTATATTGACAAATTCAATTAAACAAAGAAATAGAAATAAAGATAAATCTCAAAGTTCTGAACAAACTTCTGAGTTGAAACATCTGAAGAAAAAGTTCAGAACTTCCAATTTTATTACTAATCACAAAGGACCCATTCTGAAATGGGTACCTAAAACTCAATAATCTCTTTTGCAGATATGTCATGTGTGGGTCTTAGATTTTGGATGTTCAAGACACACGACACCTTTCAAAGAACTACTAACTGATTATCATGAAAGATATGGAGGAACAGTTAGTTTTGGAAACAATACAAAGGGATATATAAGAGGATATGGCACTTTCATTAAAGGAGATGTGAAAGTAATGAAAGTTTTCTATGTTGAGGGACTAAGACATAATCTTTTCAGTATTAGTCAATTCTGTGACAAATACTGGAAGGTTAATTTTGACATAGATTATTGTCATGTTCTGAGTACAAAAAAAATGAATTAACTGCTTATAGAGATGGAGATATCTACACAGCAACATTCACTGCAACTGGTCAACTACAAGGTGTATGTTATATGTCTACATCAATGAAAAATGATAGTTGGCTTTGGCACAGAAGAATGTCACATCTGAACTTCAAAGCCATTTCTGAACTAGGCAAACATCAATCTGTAAGAGGACTACCAAAGATCAGATTTGAAAAGAACTCTCTTTGTTCTGCATGTGAACTAGGGAAGATCAAAAGAAGTTCTCATCCTCTGAAAAAGCTATCTTCATGCAAAGCTCCACTTGAAATGCTACATATGGATTTGTGTGGCCCAATGAAAACTCAAAGCATGGGGGGAAAGAAATACATTCTTGTTATAGTAGATGAATATACACGATATACATGGATTGAATTTCTGAGACTCAAATCTGATACTTCTGACAGACTGATACCCTTTCTGAAGAAAATTCAAGTTCTTCTTCAATTCCCAATTCAAAAGATCAGAAGTTACAATGGAACAGAATTTACTAATTCTACACTTCAGAATTTTTTGGAATCTGTTCGTATTTCACATAATTTTTCCGCTGCAAGAACTCCTCAACAAAATGGGGTAGTTGAAAGAAAGAATAGAACTTTGGTAGAGGCTGCAAGAACCATGCTTGCATATTAAGAACTTCCTCTCTCTCTTTAGGCAGAAGCAATTGCTACTGCATGTGTTACTCAGAACAGAACCATTCTAAACAGAAAATTTGTTAGAACTCCTTATGAATTGATAAAACAAAGAAAACCCTCTATTGATTATTTTAAAATCTTTGGTTGCAGGTGTTTTCTAAAGAATGATACTCCACATCTTCACAAATTTGCACCAAAAGGTGTAGCTGGTATCTTTGTTGGCTATTCTCAAAGATCCAAAGCTTATAGAGTACTTATTAAAGGAACTCAAAGAATCATTGAGACTACAAATGTCAGATTTCATGAGCCAACAATGACTTCTGAACAAAACAGTTCAGAACTCGCACATAAACCAACTTCTGAAAGTTTGGACTGTCACACCCCGCTAAAGCGGAAACACGAGGCGTGATAGCGCAAGATTTCATAACAATAGGATAAAAACAACACCAACCATCCATTCAAATAAACAACAGTTTAAGTTTAAAATTTTTACATTTTGCATCAAGTACAAGTTCTAACAAAAACAAAATAAACCAAGTGTTTCAACTAAACAGTTTTCAAAATAAACAAGATGGTTGATGTCGATGCGCCCACATAAAAGAAAATCCAGTTAATCTTTTCTTACCCCTGAAAAGCATGATAAAAATAAGGTCAACTACAAAGAGTTGGTGAGTTCACAGGTTTTCAATATTTTAAAAAAATAATCAATTGTATGAGTGAATATGAGCAAAATAAATTTTTGGCACTTATTGATATCTTAAAACGTTAAGGCATTATGTACTCTAATTTTTGTATATAAAGAGCCACCACTAAACCTTTCGACCACAAAACAATATTTTTAATTCTACCTTAGCGGTGGGACTAATACCCCACATATGTAGAACCTTCGTTTTTAAGTATCGTGCACCCCTACCTGTAGTTTCTAGGTGGGATTGCTATCCACACCCCTACTTATCGGTTTTTAGGTGGGATTGTCCGTCCAAATAGCGCTATCCACAAATACCCTCGGCTCCTCACTTGAGTTAATAGTAGTGTACAAACTTTTATGTTACATTTTACTCAATATAACTATTAGTGTACATGCCTTAGTGCCCACAACATCAAATTTAACAAGATTTCATAATCATAATGACAATGGCTCATAAAACACATTCAATCATGCTTTTCACCCCAAAACGTATAAAACACTTTGAAAGAGGGGCTGTGAATACTCACCTTATAGCAACGCTCCGCAACGCAAAACAATACAATCCGAATCTCCGCACAACGACCTAACGCTTCCCTATCAAAGAGTAATACCCAAAACCGTCACTTATAGGTCTAATACTACTTAGAGGTGAATAAATCTTAAGCCCATAAGTGTCGATATATGTCCAATTATACAAAATGCCCATATGCCCATTAATATCGTAATTTATACCGAAAATGATCTTATTATCCATCACATGATCAAAATTTATAAAAATCAATTAAGTCCAGAATTTCTCTTCTGGACAGAAACTAATTGTCCTAAAAATGATCAGTTTTCAAGGGCTTCCAAAATGATCTAGTTTCCTATATTTTTATATAAGATAAATTACTGAGTTATGGTCTTTGTGACCAAATTTCATGCCTTTTGGACATGTACAAGTGGTTCAAATAATTCATGCAAAATATTATATCACAACCGGTAAAACAGATTACACCATGTTAGTGAATCACTCACTTAAGGAGTTATACTCAGTGTTTTCTAGAATTTCCAGTTGGATTGGAATCATAACTCATAAAGAAAACTTTTGAGATAAGATTCACTTATTTTCAAGAAGTTATGAAGGAGGTATGACACTACAAAGTTGCATGCACAATTCTGCCATTAGCTGACAGATTGCACACTTAACTTAAATAAATTGGTTAGTGCCTCAAAACTTCATATTTTTGCATGAAACTGGATCCATATGAATCCTAACTCATAAAATGAAGTTCTAGAAAAAGAATCATGCATTAAAGACAAATAACAAAGGAGATACTAACACACAAAGTAGAGTTTAGCTGCTGGTGGTTTCACAGATTGCACACCTAAAGTATTTTAGGTGTTTGGAGGGTCAAAACTCCATATTTTTAAGTGAAGATAACTCATAAATATAACTCTCAAAGAAAGAATCAACCTTTTTCATTGAGTTTTGAAAGAGATATGGCCATTTGAACATGCATGCACAATTTTGTCATTGTTTGACAGTTTGCACACTCATTTTGTTTTAATCATTTGAAACCTCAAATCACCATATTTTTGAATGAAATCAGATGCATTTGAAAGGTAACTCATTAAGCTAACTTCCAGAAGAAGAATCAAGTGATTTGGAGGAATATTCAAAGAGTTATGGTCGTTCAAAGTAGAGTTTACCTACTGTTGAACTTCCAGATGCACATGCATCTTGTTATGAGCATTTGGGGGGTCAAAACTCAACGTTTTTGAGTGAGACCACTTGGATTAGAACCCCAACTCACTAAATAAACTTGTAGAAAGAAGATTCATGATATTTGAACATAAAAATTGTAAGAAATTGACGATTTATACACATGCATGAATCTGCCAGAACCAAAATAACCATTTTTGTTCAAGAACACATAAAATCATGATTTTTCCCCTATTCTCTTGAGTTTTATTTGTGTAGGTCATAGATTATCACCATTTTATAAACATTTTACATGTTTTGGTGTAAAATCTCTCCACAAACTCAGAATTTTTGGATATTAGAAGAAGTAGCTAAAAAACAATGTAAGAAAAGTGGGGTTTTCACCCAAAAATCATAAGAAAATGAGGGTAAAGTTGTTACCTTGTTTGGATGATGATTAGAGCTTCTAAATCCTTGTATGAACTTGATCTTGATGATGATTTGAAATGAGAAATGGCTGGAGTTTTTGTTTTAGAGAGGGAGAAAATGTCTCTTCACTTCTAGAGAGAGAGAGGTGAGAGCAAATTTTGAATTTTGAACATGCAAAATGAGGAGAAAAATGAAAAAAAAAATGTATTTATATGGGGGTTTAGAGAGGAGGCCGGCCATGGGGGCCCACTCCTCTCAAAATCATATATTTGTTTTATAAATAAAATAAAACTCAAGCCCAATTAAGAATACAATGTCATTTTCTCAATTTTTGGCCCTTTTTCCTCAAAATGTAAGCCCAAAAGTGATAAAATTCTATAAAAAAAGAAGTTTTATATTTGAAACATTAAAACTATATATTTTATATACATTGGGTATAAATTAGAGCATTTGGCACTGTATTGGAAGTTTCGGACAGTTACGGGTCGGAACCGGACATTTTTAAGCGACTACCGGAAATGGTAGGGGTTTTTCGGCTATTCTAAACCAACTAACTCTTAATCCTAAAATTTAAACTATATAATACTAATAAACTTAATAGAAGCTAACCTGAAAGCTCGAATTTTGACAGTTGTCACATGGACTCAGAACATAATCAGACAAACTCTACTTCTGCATCTCAAACTTTACTGAAATCCAATTTAGACAATTTATGTCAAGACTTATTTGATATTTCTGTAAATGTTTCTGCAGATTATCAAAATCCTTCTCTTCTCAGAAACACAACCGATCAAGACATTTCAGAAATACAAATTTCAAATACATCAGCACCACAACTCTCTACCTCAAATTCAGAACTTCCAACTTCTGAAAATGCAACTTCTGAACCAATTCAAGTTGTTTCTGAACCGGTTCAAAATATTTCTGACCATGAACCTCACAGTTCTGAACCAATTCAGATTTTTCCATTTGAGGGGGAGTCTTCGTATTTACATTCAGCTATCAATCATGATACTGAAACTCAAGCAATTATTGATGATTATGATTCTCTGAATAATGTTTCATCTGTTCAACCATTGCCAAATGTGAACAAATGGACATCTAGTCGTCCAGTTAATCAAATAATTGGAGATGCATCAAAAGGTGTTCAAACAAGATCCGCAACATCAAATGAATCTCTGTATGTAAATTTCTTAAGTAGCATGGAACCCAAAAAGCTATATGAAGCACTTCAAGATCCAGACTGGATTTTAGCCATGCAGGATGAGTTAAATCAATTTGAAAGAAACAAAGTCTGGAGATTGATACCAAAGCCAAAAGGTAAATCTGTCATTGGCACAAAATGGGTGTTCAGAAATAAAAAGGATGAAAATGGAATTGTTGTGAGAAACAAGGCAAGACTTGTAGCTAAGGGGTATTGTCAACAAGAAGGAATTGATTATGTTGAAACCTTTGCTCCTGTTGCCAGATTAGAGGCCATTAGAATTTTTCTTGCCTGTGCTGCTCATAAAAACATGAAGGTATTTCAAATGGATGTGAAATGTGCATTTCTGAATGGTATTTTACATGAAGAAGTGTATGTTGAACAACCAGAAGGCTTTGTAAGCAAAGAATTCCCAGATCATGTTTACATATTAGACAAAGCCTTATATGGACTTAAACAAGCACCAAGAGCATGGTATGATACTCTTACATCTTTTCTTCTGAAATTCTAAATTCAAAAGAGGTATTGTTGATACAACTTTATTTCTGAAAAAGGAGGGTGATGATATGGTTTTGATACAAATCTATGTAGATGATATTATATTTGCTTCTACTAATCCAAAATTTTGTAGAAATTTTGAGAAAATCATGCAAACAGAATTTGAAATGAATATGATGGGAGAGTTGAAATTTTTCTTTGGTCTTCAAGTTAAACAACTTCCCACTGGCATATTCATTAATCAATCTAAGTATGTCTCTGACTTACTTAAGAAGTTTGACATGACTGATTGTTCAAGTATTCAAACTCCAATGGCCATTGCCACTAAGTTCGAACCTGATCTAAATGGAAAATCTGTTGATCAGAAAAAGTACAGAGGCATAATTGGATCTTTGCTTTACTTAACTGCTAGTAGACCAGATATAACGTTTGCTACATGTATTTGTGCCAGATATCAAGCTATCCTAAGAAATCACACCTTCTAGCTGCAAAAAGAATACTTAGATACCTAAAAGGTTCTCCTACATTAGGACTTTGGTATTCTAAGGATTCTAGTTTTGAACTAACAGCATTTACAGATGTAGTTCATGGTGGTTGCAAATTAGACAGGAAAAGCACTTCTGGATCATGTCAGTTTCTGGGTGATAGACTGGTTAGCTGGTCTTCAAAGAAACAAAATTGTGTTTCTACTTCTACAGCAGAAGCTGAGTATGTAGCAGCTGCAATATGTTGCTCACAAGTGATCTGGATGCAAATTTAACTAAAAGACTATGGTTACACTTTCAAAAAGATTCCTTTGTATTGTGATTCAAAGAGTGCCATGGCCATTACTGCCAATCCTGTTCAGCATTCAAAAACCAAGCACATTGATGTAAGATATCATTTTATCAAAGATCATGTGGAAAAAGGTAATATTGAAATGTTTTTTGTTCAGACAGATTATCAGTTAGCTGATTTATTTACCAAAGCACTTGATGAAAAACAATTTAACTTCTTGGTAAGTAAATTGGGCATGATGAACATGTCTATGTAAGTGTTATACATCACCTATACTCTAGAAGTTACATTATGAGGTTTTTATATCAAATTCTGAATACTTTGCTCTTCAGAATTACTTTGCATATTCTGAAGTTCAACATTCAGATCTTTGCTTCTTTTCAAACTCAGAATTATATCTCTTTTGTATCTAGGTTGATTGTATTTTAATACTTCTCATATTTTTTTTCTCTAATTTCACTAATATTTGATTATTTCTTTGATAAAGTTGCAATAATTAAGGGGGAGAATCATAATTGCTAGTGATTCAAGGGGTAGTGGTATTAATTTCAAATTTCTCCACTACTCTTTCCTACTTAACAACTCTGCATTGGTGAAATAAAGTCTTGCACTTTATATCTAAGAAGTATGAACAAACTTCCTTAGATAAAATCAGTTTTCTATTTGTTCAAATCTACTTCTGAATTCTCAAAATGTTTTATATTTTTCAGAAGTTTATATTTTTAAATGATTTTTGGTCTTCTAAGATGATCCAAGTTTAGTTCTGAACTCCATTTAACAATTCTGCGGTTCTTCTAAATTCTTTCTTTCAGACTTCTGAATTTTTTCTCAGAAGTTCTGAACAAATTCTGAAGTTTTTGAACTTGTTCTCAGAACTAAACTTCCCGTTGATTTTTCACTTAAGCGTGTGCCACGTGTTTTAAATTCATTGGATCTCTCTTAAACACGACCATTAAACGGTTCATTTCTCCTAATAAATGATGATTACTACTCTAATTACATTTACTTTTTGGCCACGTGTCCTTCAGCGCTTATCCAGTCATATAAATCAATGGATTCCTCATCATCTTCATTTTTAGCAATTTTTCTCTGAGAAATCTTTCTGTGTTTATTGATCCTCTTTTTGTTACCAATCCGTGTTTTTCCAACATCATGTCTACTTCAAATGCCATGATTTCTACTTCCTCGAGTTTCAATGATAACAATGGATCATCAAGTGATGGTTCGTTCAAGATTGTGCCTCAAAAATTGATGGTTGGATCACTGGAACTCCCACTAAATGATGATCAAATGGTTCAAGACACAGCCACAACTGCAACACATCAAGCCGGACCTTCAATCCCTATCATTAACCCTAACCCTAACCCGACAACTGCTAAAATTGGGGAAACACAAAATACACCTATTGATGTTGTTTCTGAATCAAATGTTGCTGAAAGTGAATCCCAGACTCCTGATGAAAGTGGTGACCTGTCCAACTCTATGTACCTGCTGAGAAATTACTTGACATCAAAAGAAATAACTGTGCACTGAATTTCAAATCCAAAGACTTCATTGATGATCAAGTAATGTTGATTAAAATTATGAAGAAACATCCCCTGCGCACTCTACTTTCATGGAAATTCTCTGTTCCTGCTTCTTATCTTCAACAATTCTGGTATTATGATAAGGTAGATGAAACTGATGATGAAATTGTCTCCTATGTTCATGCCTACAAAGTATGCATATCTGTAGATGATATTAGGAGCCTTCACTATTTGCCAAAACCAGATGAGGTTCTTGGGAAAACCTGTTATGATTCAATTCCATCTTCATCAGAAATGATCTCAGATTTAATGAGCTTGGGTTACTCTGAAAACCTTAGTGCTTTGAGCTCTTTTAGAAGAAAATGTTTACCTCCAATTTGGTATTGCTTATTTTCCATTCTGAATACCTGCTTATCTGGCAAGAGCTCAAGTTTAGATCAAGCTACAGCAAATGGGAGGATTATCTTTCATGGAGTTGCCTTCAACAAACACTATGATTATGCTAGTCTCATCTTTGAAGAACTCAAATCTGCAATTTTGAAGAAGTCCACATTTAACTACATACCATTTCAGAGATTTTTTCAAACACTCATCAAAGGAGCAATGAAGGCTGTCTCAAAAATTCCTATTCTAGCTCATGAGGTACATGTTCCTATATTTACTATGGACAATTTAAGACCACCAAATGCAAAACTTCAATTTCCAAATGCACTTCCACTACCTTCTCATTTAATTAATCTTGTAAGTACATCATCTAGGATTGGGAGTGAGCATTTAGAATCTATGGGATTACCTCAACCAGTAATTCCTTCCCCTGATTCAAACCAGAGTGGTGATCATGCAAGAAAGTCTAGATTTACTAGAAAGAGAGGGGAGGCTGTTCATGGGGGAGAACAACCTCAACAAGTGAAGAGGAAAAATGAAACTGAGAGACTGGGTAGAAGGGTAAGACAAAAAATTGATGAGGGGAGAACACAGGTAAAGGAAAAACAAACATGTGAACCACCTGTTACAAGCCGGGCACCCACATCTACTATTATTCCACATTCTTTGGTGGATAATATTGAAACAGCCAGTGAGCCCATGGCAACTTTGGTTAACCCCCCCAGCCACTCATCCATCTCTTAACAGAAGGGTGTTTCAACAAACCAAATGGGGCAAGCAGCTAATAATCCATTAGGACTCCAATTGGAGGTTCCTTTTGTTGAAAATGAAGGATATATGTCCCCCCTTCATAGTTTTGAGCACATTGAGTCTGAGTGTCCACTCAACTTTGAGCCTTCTGAACCACTTAATGTGGCATCCATTCACACAAGCACACATCTTTCAGATGTTCCTAAGCAAAGTGTTTGTCACATTGCATCAACAACTATAGATATTCCTATCTCTGGATATCAAGGATTAGTTGAAAGTCCTGGTGGGGTGAACATCACAAAAGCTCCATTCACAGAATCACATGTGGTTCGTGATGCCTTTGTGGCTCATACAGGCCAACCTTCTTCTGAAGGTCTGAAAACAAGTTCATCTGTTGATCTTGGCAACTTACCCACATCTTCTGAATTCACAGAATTCAAAGATTTATGTACTTCTGAATTTGCAAAGATTCAGAAGGACATCACGGAATTGACGGACTCTACCAAAAAGGTGTTGGAGGTTAGGTTGGATCAACATGGGAAAAATATGGTTAACAGGCTGAATGATTTTCATCTCCAATCTTCCAATGATCTTAATATGTTTAAACAAGCACTTTTGTCAGCTTTTTCTGAAGTGCCTTCCTCAGTTTCTTCTTTGAAAGCTTCTCAGCCTTCTTCTTCTTCCGCTCCACAAGTTTATGCAACTAAAGATGATATTTCTCAGATTCTCAATCAACTTTCATCCATTCAAAGTTCTCAGCCAGAGTTAAGCACAAGATTATCTGCTCTAGAATGCAGATCTCAATCAGATACTTTTAAAAGGAGTCTTGATGATCAGGATCCTGATAATCAAGAGGGGGAGAAAAGACAGAGAGTATCTGAACCAGAAACTAATGTAAATGATCAAGTTCAAAATTCTGAGAAGACCTCTGAAGATACTCAAAATGTTGGTGAAGAATCAAATAAAGTCTCAGAAGCTATAGAAGATATTTTATCTGTAGAACATGAGGCACAAGAGACAAATGATCATTCTTCTGAAGAAATGATAGAAGAAGGGTATGAAACAGAAAAGTTATCTCTTGATTCTGAAGGTAACTTGGGCTCAGATAACACAGATATAATTCCAGACTCTAATGAAGAAATGCTAAGGGAATACCTTGCTTTTGAAGATGTCATTGGAGAACCAAGTGATCTTTCTGATGTGATCATGTTTGAAGAGGATATGATTGGTGTAAATATGGGAGAAAGCTCAGAAGAAATAAAATCTTTAGTAATTTGGAAGCCTCAACAACTTCTGAGTGAAGAGTTCAGAAGTGCTTCTGAAAGATTATGGAATATTCTGAATCAATTCTGTTGGGTGCATGTCTTTCTGAACTATCCAAGAAGTCTGGAGTGTAGACTTTTGGACAACAGATTTTCTATCTTCAGAAATTTTCTTGAACAACCAGATGAAAGAGTTGAATTGGAATTTGATTTAGCTCATATGGAAGGAGTTGAAATTGTTGATGAAATTCTAATTGCTTTCTCAGGAAAATTTGAAGTTAGGATCAGACCTTGTATTATCATTCCTAAAATAGATCTTCCAGTACTTGAAGAACCTGTATTGGATCAAGTGTTTGAAAAGGAAAATGTGTTTATTTCTGGAGAAAGCAGCCTGATATTTCCTGAAGACACTTATTGCTTCATGTACAAAAGAAGTATGAAGTTTGCAAAGTTGGAAGACTTTCTGAATGATGAATGGTCTGAAGATCATATTGTTCAAGTGAAGAACTTTATTCAGAATCATGGTGTTCATAATTTTCATGATTCAACTTTAATAAAGAAGATCAGATGTATATCAAAATCAATTCAGAATGATTTGACTATATTCAGATTTGGAGCAGAAAGAAGAGATGCTACTTTGTGTGAATTCACTCAGTTCGATGTTTACAAACTAAGACTACAAGATAAGTTGGCAATCTTGTCTTTTTGTGTTAACTCAGGTGAATCTGAGTTAGTCTCAGAGATTAGAAGAATCTTGGGAATATATATAAGGAAACTCATAAAGCATGATTTTCAGTTGGCTTTGGAATACAGACTTAACACAGTAAATCTGTTGGAACCTGTATATATTGAAAGGTTTGGGCTGAAAAGATTGTTCACTAATCCAGATATTGGGTTCATGTATCTTGTTGAAGGAATCTCTAAGACATTTGTTGTATCTGATATTCCAAAGTATTCTACCTCCTCCCTCAAATGGCTTCTGAACTACATGACAGATTTTATTGAAGAATTTGACATCAAAGAAGAAATTATCTATCTGATCAAAGAAAGAATACATTTTAGAGAGTTTGTGAGAAATAGTTATCTAGCTGGTCACAAGAAAGTAAACAAGATAAGAGGAGCAGATTATTTACTAAGTGATGCTTATGACTTCAAGATCCATACAAAGAGGCAAGACATGGAAGAAATTCAGAAGTACACTCTGAATCTTGAAAGTTCAGAAGTAAGACAAAAAGAAAAAAAAAGAAAAGGAAGAAGTTTTTGAAAATATTTCTGAAAAGTTGGTTCCTAAAGAGCAAATATCTGAAGAGGAACAACTACAAGTGCAATGAATAGAAGAAAGTACTTTCACCATGTTCCTTGAATATTTCCATCTAGAAATGTTCATGGAATATGAACAAAAATTCAACTATATAGATTGCTGGATTCAAAAGCCTTTTGGTTGGAAACAATGGTACTCAGATATCATCAGAAAGATAAGGATTCCAATCAATGAAGCAAGGAAAGATAGTCCTGTGATCAAAGTGATTAATGCTGATTTAAAGACAAGACAGAATTACAAATATGCATTCTTTACTGTTGAACGACAAAATGGTGAGATTTCTACCTTTTCTGAAGCTGATTTTCAGAATGTTTACCTCAGAGATCTTCTCAGAGTTTACAGAAGTCTTTATCCCTTCCATGACTCGATCACCAAGTTCAGAAAATCTTTTCCAGTGCTTAGAGATGGATTATACAGAGAATTTATATGGGTCGCAAAGATCGATTTCCAAGTTGCTTATGTTCTAAACAAGAAACAAGTACACTTAAGCAAACCAAATACGAGTCTACCGTATATTCAGAATTTGAAGAAAAGCACTTTAGTAATTCATCCTCCTAGCTTCGTTTGTAAATGCTTTCAGGAACTATTATTTGTGAGATTTGAAGAACTCCACAAATGTTGCAATGGAACTCTCATGGCAATCAGAGATCGTATGGTAAAAAGACAGAATAGAAGACCAAAGAATCTGAGCAATGAAGATTGGGAGAAGCACAAGAAACTTGCAAAAGAAATGGTTAGAGTTGTTGAATCCTTACTTGAATACAGAAGACTAATTCTGAAGGATGTAAGAGAAATTCTGAATTTCTGGAAGTATGATCTGAACTTTTGAAGCTAAGGGGGAGATTGATAGAGATATCATAATAGCTTCAAAAGGCACTGGGTTCTTAAAAGAGAAAAGGATCTGAAGAAGTTCTGAAGACACTTCTGAAGAGGTTCTGAAGAAGTTCTGAAGATACATCTGAAGAAGATCTGAAGGAGTTCAGAACCCATTCTGAACTTGTCTGTTATGAATGCTTTGTTACTTTAGTCTTTCTATTGTATGTATAAATAGATAGTTAGTTAGATTGTTAGAACTAATGTTTTCATATACCTTGTAAAGATATATTCTGTAATACAGTACATTCAATCAATACATATTACATTTGGCTATTATCATTCCTGTCATAATCTTTTCATATATTGATATCTTGATTGTTTGGGTCCTAACAGTTCCTACACAGATATTTAATCTCTGTGCTTGAGCCTTTGTACTTCCTTGCATCTGAGCTTCTACTTCATCCCACATGGCTTTTACTGAAGTTAAACTATCAACCCTATTGAATATCTCATTGGGAATTGCCATGGTGAGTAAAGTTAATGTTCTTCTATCAACTTTCATTTGAGCCTTTTCAGCTGGATTGTACATTCCAGGACTCTTCTTGATTCTTGATGCAGGGATTTCAGGGGTGGATTCAGTTCTGGGAACTGCTGGAATCTCAACAAATACCTCTAGTGGGCCATTTGTGATAGACTGCATTAAGGCTTCATCTATGTTATCCAAGAATTGAATCATTCTAATTCTCCATTGATGATATTCTCCCAAGAAGAGAGTTGGTGGTTTCGTTTCGGATCCGATTGAGACTATTTCTTTAGACATCTTTGATTGTTAGAAGATCGAGAATTCACCTGAGTTGAATTTGAATTTTGTAGATCAAGAACACCAAGAACTGTCAGAAGTAACAAGTTCTTTCCCAAATCTTCAGAAACAGATGAATTGGCTCTGGTACCAATTGTTAGGACCCAAACAATCAAGATATCAATATATGAAAAGATTATGACAAGAATGATAATAGCCAAATGTAATATGTATTGATTGAATGTACTGTATTATAGAATATGTCTTTACAAGGTTTATGAAAACGTTAGTTCTAACAATCTAACTAACTATCTATTTATACATACAATAGAAAGACTAAATTAACATAGCATTCATAACAGAGAAGTTCAGAATAGGTTCTGAACTCCTTCAGATTTTCTTCAGAAGTGTCTTCAGAACTTCTTCAGAACCTCTTCAGAAGTGTCTTCAGAACTTCTTCAGATCTTTTTCTCTTTAAGAACCCAGTGCCTTTTGAAGCTATTATGATATCTCTATCAAAAGTGACAGAATAAATTCTGTAGCACCTAAAAACTATTTTCAAAAGGAAAGAAAATTTTTGCACATTGATCTGCAGAAGAAGGAGCTCTTGATAAAAAATTATCAAGATGCTCAGAAGGTGCATGAACAGATTAGTTGGGAAAACAGAACTTGGTTTTGAAGATCTAGACCCCTATACTTGTAAGAAGAGATCTACTTTAGATTCTGTATTATTTATGGGCAAAGAACAAAAACGTATTTTTCCTATTCTATATGAACAATCAGTGTTTTAAAGGTCAAAATATGAGAATGGCCATCAAGTATTCTTCTGAAAAGATGAGACAAGTGAATCCTAATCAAATTCAGAAAAACGATATTTTTCATTTTGGTTCATTCACACATAACTTTAAATCCAGAAGCTGATGATTTCATACCTCTACATACTGAAGAAGAACTAAAACTCAAATATCAAAAAGATCTTCTTCAAACCCTGGATGAGTGTGCTAAAAAGGAACACGAAGAACAATATTTAATCTTTGAAAACCACCCAGAGATCATTCCCTGTTCCTTCACTGATTTTAAGCTCTGTCAAGGTAAAGAACATGACAAATTTGATGTATATCCATGGGAAAATGATAATCAAGTCTATGATGATTTCTTTGACATGTCAGATAAATTATTTATGTTCCAGTAAAATCTTGAAATCTTGTATAAAGGATAGCTTTGCTCCCTTCTGTATAGAAATGAACCACAAGAAGTAAGGACAGCTGGACCAGAAATTGAAAGACTTCCAAATGGAATACCAATTCTCTCTGTTTTCATTCATCCAAATTTTATTGGAATGTGCATTCAAGCTAAGACTTGTCTTAATCTTGAAAGAGAAGCAAAAATCAAAAAGAAAGTTACACCTGAGCAAAAATCTCAAATCTCAAAACCTTAGAAGGATATAAAGTTTCCAGAGATTAGAAAGCTAAATGGAAGTTTAATGATTTTGGTTCTTCTTTTCAGTAAATCAGCAAAGTAGACAAAGAGTGTGGACACCCAAGAAGAAATCAACAGAGAAGAATTCACCAGTTTTGACGCATAAGTCTAGGCTAAATAAGAAGTTCTTTCGAACAACTAATGCTTCTCTCTTTTCCTTAAATTCAAACAATTCTTCTTGAATCCACATTGTTTTACTTAAATATTGTAATTATCATTCTAGTAATTAATATTCAATGACTTTTTTTTATGTCTCAGAACTCTGAATGCTTTTCTCTTTTCCTTAAATTCAAACAATTCTTCTTTGAATCCACGTTGTTTTACTTCTGATTTCAACAAACGTTCAAAATTCAAAAACCATAAGAAAAGGTCGTTTCAAACTAACTCAGGCAACCCAGAAGTCTCTGGAAAACTTGCAAAGTCTTCCGAATTAAAAGAAAAATCAATCAAGAATCACAAATCTAACTACAAAGGACCCATTATGAAATGGGTACCTAAATCTCTCTTATTCTGATTGAAGAAACAGTATGTGCATATCTGGTATCTTGACTCTAGATGCTCGAGGCACATGAGTGAAACAAGAAACTCACTCTCCATGTTCAAAGATAAATCTGGGGGAGCAGTAACTTTTGGAGATAATGATAAGGGTCAAATAAAAGGTTACGGTACTCTACAAGAAGGTAATGTTACCTTATCAAAACTAGCTCATGTTTCCGGATTGAAACATAATCTTCTATTTGTAAGTGAACTCTGCGATGCTAAAATGTTGCTTGTATTTGCTGAAAAGCATTGTTACTTAATGTCCAAGACAGAGGGTTTATGTGCCATCTTTAGAAGTGAAATAAATCATGTATAGGTTACCTTTACTTCTAAAGATGTACAAAAAAGCTAACCTATACATGATGAATTTCACTTCTAAAGATGGTACAGAAACCCTCTGTCTCATTTCCAAGAAAAGTGAAGTAGCTTGGCTATGGCATCACAAACTCTCTTATTTAAACTTTCAAACTCTTGAATTACTTGTCAAACATATCCTATTTGAGGGACTCCTAGAGGTTCACTTCCAGAAGGATCATATATGCCCTGCTTATGAAATGGGAAAAATAAAAAGAGCCTCCCATAAAACAAAGAGTGATCATTCTTGTCTAAGACCTCTGAAAATGCCACATGTCGACCTCTGTGGTCCCATTGCAGTGCAATCTCTTTATGGAAAGAAGTATATTCTTGTGCTAATTGATGTATTTTCCAGGTACACATGGCTTGCTTTTGTTAGACAAAAGTCAGAAGTCCCAGTTGTTTTAATTAACATAATGAACAGGATACAGGTGCTTCAGTAAAGTCAAATCCAACAATTTAGAAGTGACAATGGTACTGAGTTCAAGATTGTCAAACTTGATGAGTATCTAACCAATGAAGGAATCTCTCTAAACTTCTCAGCTGCCCGTACTTCTCAACAAAATGGTGTGGTGGAACGAAGAAATCGCACATTAGTTGAAGCAGCAAGAACCATGCTTACAGCTTCTGGACTACCCACACACTTTTGGGTTGAGGCTGTCTGTACTGATTGTTTTACACGGAACAGATCTATCATTGTCAAGAGACATCTCAGAACTTCCTATGGACTTATCAATAATAGAAAGCCAACAGTTAAATTTCTACATATTTTTGGCTGCCGGTGCATTAGCCTGAATGATCGTGAAAAGCTTCGAAAATTCGACAAAAAATCTGATGAAGCTAAATTTTTAGGATACTCTCTAACCTCAAAAGCTTTCAGAGTATTCAATCTCAGAACCAAGAGAGTCATCAAGAGCATCAATGAAGCTTAATAATGTAACTTCTGACAATCTCTCCAGCCCCAGGGAATCTGAAATAGATGCCATCTTTAATGATTTTCTTTGAGAAGAAACTGCATCTGAAAATATAGTCATAAATCCTCAAGTCAATATATCATAAGTACTTCAAACTTCTAGAATCACCCTCTCAGGTCCCTTTGTCCACGAGTTCAAATGCAAGTCCAGAGGAATCTCCGTCTTGTCCTAACACAGTTTCCTTTGTGCCTTCATTTCAGGGGAAAAATTAGGCTCATCTCCTGATGTGAAACTTCAAATTCCAGAAGATAATCCACATGAAACAGAAGTTGAAATTGAACCCACAAGTCTCCCAAACTCGTATGAAGAGATGGACAAAAGCCTACACAATTGATCAAATAATTGGTGACCCTTCTGAAGGTGTCAAAACTAGGTCTGCTACGACAAATGAAGCTTTCTTTACTTTCCAAGCATGATAGAACCAAAGAGAGTACATGAATCTCTACAAGACCCAAGTTGGATTGATGCTATGCAAGAAGATCATCTGGAATTTGACAGAAATAAAGTATGGAAGCTTGTACCATTACCCAAAGACAAAAAAGCTATTGGTACAAAGTGGGTCTTCAGAAATTAGAAAGATGAAGATAGAATTGTGATCAGAAGCAAAGGAAGGCTAGTAGCTACGGGTTACTGTCAAGAAAAAGGCATTGATTATGATGAAACTTTTGCCCCTGTAGCAAGGTTAGAAGCAATTCGATTATTTCTGGCCTTCTCTACACACAAAGATTTCAATGTATATCCAATGGATGTCAAATGTGCCTTTCGGAATGGTGAACTTAAAGAATAAGTATACGTCCAACACCTCATCCAGAAATTTTTTATCTTCTGGATAAGGGACTGTATGGTCTAAAGCAAGCTCCTATAGCGTGGTATGAACACTTATAAAAGTTTCTAATTGACAATGAGTATGAGAAAGGTAAACTTGATACTACCTTGTTCATCAAAAGGTGCAAAAGTGAGTTAACCTTGGTTCAAATATATGTGGATGACATTATATTTGGTTCTAATATAATCAAGAGGAAGTAGGGTTTTTCTCAAAACTAATGGAAAGTAAATTTGAAATGGGCATGATGGGAGAATTAAACTTCTTCCTAGGACTTCAAGTCAAAGAAACTACCTCTGGAATTTTTATAAACCAAGCCAAGTATGTTTCTGATATTTTAAAGAAATACAAACTTCACAACTCCACTACAATGAAAACACAAATCTCACCTAACACAAAGCTTAACTCTAATCCCTCTGGGAAACAGGTGGATGTTAAGATTTAGAGAGGAATGATTGGATCTCTTCTGTACTTAACAGCTAGTGACCAAATATAATGTTTGCCACCTGTCTGTGTGCTAGGTATCAAGCCAATCCTAAAGAATCTCATTTGGCTGCTGTGAAAAGACTCTTTAGATACCTTAAGGGAACAACCTCATTGGGTCTCCGGTATCCAAAGCGTTCTGGCGTTGATTTAATTGCATATACTGACTCATATCATGCAAGATGTAAGTTAGACAGGAAAAGCACCTCTAGAAGCTGCCAACTTCTGGGGAACAGGCTAATTAGTTGGACATCCAAGAAGTAAAACTGTGTTTCAACTTATACAATAGAAGCAGAATATGTTGTTGTTGCTAGTTGCTGTTCACAAGTCGTATGGATGAAGAATCAACTAAGAGATTATGGCCATGTGTATGACAACATACCCATCCTCTGTGACTCAGAAAGTGCAATAGCCATCACAGAGAATCCAGTGCAACACTCAAACACCAAGCACATTCATGTCAGGTATCATTTTATAAAGGATCATGTGGAAAAATGTACCATTGAAATGTACTTTATTTCCACTGATTACCAACTTGCTGACACTTTCACAAAAGCTCTAGATGAAAACAGATTCAATTTTCTAATCAGCAAGTTGGGCATGCTCAATATGTGATGCAAACCCATAATCTATTTATCAAATAGCTCTTCTGTATTTTTTTTAAAGCATGTATTTACCTTACTTTTATTTCTCATCATTTTCTGAATAAAATTTTCCATCTCAAGCATTACAAAAGCCTCTGGCATACCTATCCATATCTCTGCATCTCAAAGTTGTACATTATTCACAACTTTATGATCAAAGTACAGTTTGAGGGGGAGCAGAAGATCAATGCACACATCAAGGGGGATCAAACTAACATGCAAAATTCAAGGGGGAGAATTTTTCTGTTTCAAGAAGATAGCTACTCAGAACCTCTGTATTTACTCTTGCCGCCAAGGTCAATCAGAAGTCTCTGGCACATATATCATTCCTTCTAGCCTGTCAAAATTTCAAAAACAACTAATACATCCAAGACTTCTACCACCACTCTAATGATTATTGTAATACAGAAGCCTCTAGTATGTAATAGCAGCCTACTGCATGTACTTTTCTGTTTTTGCAACTCATTTTCTTTTGGACTAAATCTTGCCGTCATGGTTATCCAGAAGCTTCTGAGTTAACAAAATTTCCTCTGAAAAGTCATCCAAATAGGTATAAACTTTCTTTTGGTCCCAAAATACTTTTCTTCGACCCATTGAATGATTTTAAAGTTGTTCAAAGATTAAAATTTTGAATTAATGATGAAGGAAAACGATTTTGAAGGTAAAAGTAGTCATTCAGAACTTCTATACTAGCTCTTGCCTCCAAGGTTATACAGAAGCTTCTGGTATGACTACAAAACCTTCTGAAAGGACATTTATGATAAGCACTTAAGCAAAACTAATCTTTAAAATTTCTCTTGCCGTCAAGGTTATTGAAAAGGTTGATTTATTTAATTTCTTTATTTTTAAATCTTCCTTAATAAAACCTTCTACTGGTCATCAAATGAATTTTTCTTAAAACTAGTTAGATTGATTTTGACATAAACTTTCTAAGAAACCCGTTCAAAGGGTTAAAAGAAAACATTTGGGTTTTTAAGTACTCTACACATGTCTATTCCAAACGTCGAATCCCTAAACGAACCAGATGTGAACCGTCATGATACGCATTAAATCCCTATGGTCCGCATGTGTTTTTATCGAATAGCCCACGTTAGCAAAACCGTTTCCTATCCTTTTTACCACTCGAGTACTATATTCACTCTCAATATTTAAACTCGAATTACGGTCATTTCGTACCTTTTACCGTCTATCTGCTCTCGAATCTTCTTGTTCTTTCAAGAATCCCCATTGCTAAAACCTGCAAGTTCAGCAAAACCCACTCCCAAATGGCTGCTTTGAATGAAATCCCTACTAATGTGCAAAATCAAGAAGTCCAAATGATCGATTCCACTTTTGAGAGTACACCGTTTGTGATTCTACCAAGCAAACGCAACAATTTCCAGGTACTACTTGATCCATCTTTCTTCCCTGAAGACTATCGAATAGTGATAGAAGGTCTTGAAAACCATCCACTCAACAGAGCTCTAACCATTCCCAACCCAAACATTCCTGACATATTCATACAAGAACTATGGCAAACCCTCTACTTAAAAGACCAACTCACTCTCATTGGAAGTTTTCGTATGCCGAATGATGAAGAACATGGAGTGCCAATAACCAGGAGAAAGATTGTCAAACTCTTCCAACTTCCTGATTCACACAGTGTACCTGCCCCAAATCCAGACCTAGAACAAAACCCAACTTCTGATGTGCTAGTGGACATTCTGGATTTCTTAAGGTATAATAAACAGCTAAACCGACTCTCAGATTTCAAGAGGCAATTCTTACCTCCAATGTGGAAAGTTCTGGTGTCAATTCTAAACAAAAGTCTCACGTGCAAGATCGGATATACGGGTCAAGCCAGCACGAACATCATCAAGATGATGTATGGAATATTTTTCAATCATCCTCTAGATTACACTGATCTAATTTTTCAAGAAATCTGTAGTGCTGTACACTACAAGGACCTCTTTTTGAAAAGAAACAAACCTCTACCAGCACTAATGTTTCCTCGATTATTGGCGCTATTTATACAAGGAGCTATTACAAGATTTAAAATCCCCTGTGTGCAACCATTTGGCAAAATTCACGTTATGAAGACTCATCACCCAACCATCCACAAGGACTGCTACAGAAAACAGCGTGAACTCTCCAGGTATATGCTTAACCTTGTTCCCACAACCTCCTCTTTACTCCAATCTTATAAGGATACTATGGTGATCTCAGAACAGAGGTCACCTACCCTTGAGTTTTTAGAATCCAAATTAGTAAGTGAGGGGGAAAGTGAGGATGAGCCTGAAGAAAATCAGGTGATAACCAGTGTGATTCTAACCATGCCGAGAGGTTATTAAAAGAGAGCACGGAAGATGTCCATAGATACACAACTGAGCGAATCCAACCGAGTCCACCCAGAGCTAGCACATCTACTAGGGTTGATGGTAACACATCTTCACCTATTGAACAAGGATTTGAGCTCAGTCCAAACCCTAACCAACAACTTAACCGATCAGAGGACATCTCAAATTCCTCTACATCAAGCACTTCTGGGAAACCTCCTCATCATCTTCCTCTCAAAAGGATAATGATGCAAATATAAGAGTTCAGTTCCCCCAGAACTCGCCATTACCCCTCTCACAACATTGATGTCTTTGTGACCGATGATATAGACTTGATGGCATTTGGCACGTCCATCCTAACTACCAATCCAGAAGACAATGAATTCCCATTAGAGGGGTTATGGCAATAGGGCACACAATGTACTTCCATTTTCAATATGTTTAAGGGTATGCACATCATTATTGACTCTCCACCCTCTGATGTTGGAGAAAAGGTCAATATGATCAGAACATCCGAAGAGGTGCCTCTTTAGAGCCCTCAAAGACAGGATGGAAGTCCCTCGACACTCAACGTCCAAACAGGTGTGAATGAGAGCCCCTCTAGACGTGAGGGTCACGAGTGTCCATGTGTTGGAGAAGCATCGGTTACACCCCCACCTGAGTCTGTCACAAATGTTGTGTTCCAAACGTTTGTTGATCAAATGAAGGGATCTATGGCGGATCTAAAGCAAGTCGTTGACAACTGTAAGTCAAATTTCTATGTAGAGCAAACCCATGTAAATTTATCTCTGAATCAGATAAGAGCTACTAAGAAGGAACATTCTCAAACTCTGGATCAAATGAAAAACTTCTTGATTAATGCCCATGACACTAAAAGAAACTTATCCATTGAGCAGTTTCCTTAGTTGGAAAGCAGCCTGAAGTCCAATGCAGAAGCCATTTCTAAGATGCCTTCTGAATTTCCAACACAAGCTACTATTTCTACAGAAGAATTTGGCTTGTTTGCTACAGATATGAAGAAGTTACTTGATGTGGTCATTCCCTCAGAGTCTTCCTCCTCTTTTGGATTCTTCACCAAATCAGATTTGGCAAACTTCCAAACTGCTAGGCTTGACAGATTTAATAATGTCAATGCAAAGTTTGTCTCAAAGATAAACACTGCCCCATCAGCTGAACTAACCCAGAAGGTATCTACCTTAGATACCTCTGTGAACACACTCACAACAGCCATCAACTTAATCTTTGCCCATCATGAGTCAAGGAAAAAAGCTAAAGAGGAAAGAGCTTGCAAGAAAGCTGAACTCAAGAGGAAAAGGTATGAGGATCAGGATCCTGATGCTTCTGATCCTCAGAAGGGGGAGAAAAGGCAAAATGTTGGTCCATGTTTTGGTCCCTCTTCTGAGCCAACCAATGGTCAACCATCTTCTGATCCCGGTCAAAATCCAAACCAACCAACAGAGAAACAAAAAGAGCACGTGCACCCACAAGAACCTAATCCTTCTGCTCCAACTCCCTTGGCAATGCGCCCCGTGCCACAAGATCCAGATGCTACTAACTTCAATACGGCTCTTGAAAGAACCATAATACAAGTTCCCAGAAGATCGAGGAACACTAATACAAGAGCCAGAGTGTGACAACTGTCAAAATTCGAGCTTTCAGTTTAGCTTCTATTAAGTTTAGTAGTGTTTATATAGTTTAATTTTAAGAATAGGAGTTAGTTGGTTTAGAATGGCCGAAAAATCCCTAGCAATTCCGGTAGTCGCTTAAAATGTCCGGTTCCGACCCGTAACTGTCCGAAACGTCCAATACAGTGTCAAATGCTCTAATTTATACCCAATTATTATAAAATATGAACTTTTAAAGTTTCAAAAATAAAACTTTTTATTTTTAATTGAATTTAACCATTTTGGACTCATACTTGAAGGAAAAAGGCCAAAAATTGAGAAATGGACTTTTAATTTTATCATTTTGGGCTTAAGATGAGTTTTTTTTTTTTAAATATTTGGTTTGGGTAGGGCCCACCCCATTATTCAAATCTCTCTCTCTCTCTCTAGAAACAAAGGGACTTATTTACTTCTCTCTTCTCCCTCTCTTTCTTTTCTTTCTCTCAAAAGAGTTCCAACCACATTTTCTATCTAAAATCCACCTAAGAGCAAGTATTTTTGAAGACAATCAACACATATCATCATCCAAGTAAGTACAAACATCATTTCATTCTCTTTCTTACCATTTTTTGGGTGAAAACCCCATTATTTCTTGTATTTTGAACTGTCTTCTTCTAAACCTGCACCATTTCTGAGTTTATGGAGAGATTACACACCAAAAACATGTAAAAATGTTCATATAATGGTGTTAATATATGACCCAAACAATAAAACTCAAGAAAATGGGTAAAAATCATGATTTTATGTGTTTTTGAACAACAATGGAGATTTTTGGTGCTGACAGATTCATTGCATGTACATAAATCGTCCATTTCCTTCAAATAATATGTTCAAATATCATGAATCTCCTTTCTACAAGTTTATTTAATGAGTTGGGGTTCTAATCCAAGTGGTCTCACTCAAAAACATTGAGTTTTGACCCCCAAATGCTCATAACAAGATGCATGTGCATCTGGAAGTTCAACAGTAGCTAAACCCTACTTTGAACGACCATAACTCTTTGAATATCCTTCCAAATCACTTGATTCTTCTTCTGGAAGTTAATTTAATGTGTTACCTTTCATATGCCACTAATTTCATTCAAAAATTATTGAAAAAATATGAGTGTGCAAACTGTCAAACAATGACAGATTTGTGCATGCATGTTCAAATGACCATATTTCTTTCAAAACTCAATGAAAAAGGATGATTTTTCTTTTGAGAGTTAGTTTTATGAGTTATATTCAATTTGCAAGTGGAATCACTTAAAAATATGGAGTGTGACCCTCCAAACACCTAAAATACTTTAGGTGTGCAATCTGTGAAACCACGAGCAGCTAAACTCTACTTTGTGTGTTAGTATCTCCTTTGTTATTTGTCTTTAATGCATGATTCTTCTTTTAAAACTTTATTTTATGAGTTAGGGTTCATATGAATCCAGTTTCAAACAAAATTATGAAGTTTTGAGGCATTAACCAATTTATGAAAGTTAAGTGTGCAATCTGTCAGCTAATGACAGAATTGTGCATGCAACTTTGTGGTGCCATATCGCCTTCATAACTTCTTCAAAATCGGTGATTCTTATCTTAAAAGTTTCCTTTATGAGTCATGATTCCAATCCAACTGGAAATTCTAGAAAACACTAAGTAGAACTCCTCAAATGAGTGATTTACTAACATGGTGTAATCTGCCATGCCAGTTGTGACCCTTTGCATTGCATAAATAATTTGAATCATTTTTACATGTCCAAAATGCATCAAATTAGGTCACAGTCACCATAACCCAGTACTATATCACATATAAAAATATGGGAAGCTATGTCATTTTGGAACTATCTATATTTTGATCATAGTTGTGGATAGCGCTATTTGGTTGACATACCCACCTAACTGGCAAGTAGGGGCGCACTTTATCAATTAAGAATGCTCTACACATGTGGAAATTAGGTCCACCGCTGAGGTAGTTCGTGGGGCGTAGAATGTCGAGTAGGCTTAGTAGTGGCTCAATATTTATATATCATGTGTAATGGTAAATTTGTATTTTTGCTCATGAATTTTTAAAACTTTAAAGTTGATGCGGACTTTTGCTTCGCTATTTCTATACCTTGCATATAAAATGTTTTGTGCATATGAAAAACCTGTGAACTCACCAACTCTTTGTAGTTGACACTTTGTTTTAACATGCTTTACAGGAAGATAAGAAGGTAACCGATCCAGCTTAGTTTATTTTTGTGGAACACCAATCAAGATTTTATATGTATCTTTTTAGTTTGATGTAATTTGTTGTTAAGACAAAGTTGTCGAATTATAAACTTTTAAACTGTAAACGTTGATGTTTTATTTATAAATGTATGGTTGGTGTTTATATTCCTACTACTGTGAACTTGAACTGTCTTACCCCGTGTTTCCGCTTTAGTGGGGTGTGACATAGAGCCTCTAAGCAACCATCGACTTCAACTTCTGATCCAAATGCACAATTCAATCCTTCACAGGTAAATATTCCTAATATCCCAACCTCTAAAATCCCAACTTCTGAAATCCCAACCTCATCGACCATTCAAGAAAACACCTCTATTCCTGAAAATATCTTTTCAGAAGGACTTAATACAGAAGCTCCGAATACTGCAAATCAAGAATCCAATCAACCACCTTTAGAGAAGAATGTAACAGAAGCCCTAGCTGAAAATGAAAATCGCACTGAAACATAAAGAAGATTAACAATAATTGTTGCTAAAAGAAGTATGGGATTAGAACAACTTGAAAGAATTGCTCCATCTCAAACTTCGGCAGTCAGAGAAATTGTTTTTGGTGGTTTATATGCTGAAAGGAAAGAAAGAGCCGCATTAGTCTTGCCCAACTTCGCAGAAAATTCTAGAGCAGATGATGAAACCAAAGCTAGATTCTTAAGACATAGGCAGGAAAGGAAAGATGTCTTCTCTTCTTCACTCATCAAAAAAATCACTGGTGTTAAATATGTGAAGTTTGAAAATTCAGACATTATCTACAACATCTATTAGGTGGAAAGAGCTAATCGACAAACCTGCTACTTTTGTGACAATGACCTGCTTTCCTCTGGGAAGATTCATGAAGTAGAAGAAAGAAGCAAGTTCAGATGACAATTTAAAAGTGGCATACTTTAGAACTCTGACATGTATGGAGGCACTTGTTGAATATAGAAAGAAGCTTGACTTCCAAATTGGTTTTGAAAAAAATATGGACAAATTAAGTCTCACAACACTAAATGAAGACAAGGAAGGCGTTGAACATCTTAAAGATGGGGATATTTTAGTTCTACCAGAAGTAGGAGTGGTATTCAGAAGACCAGAGAGAAGAAAATTCTTCAGAGTAAAGGAGGCGTTTATGTATTCAGTTGTAATACTAGATATTATAAGAGGTTTGGTGGCTGTAAAGAAAGAGGATACGGGTGTTGAAGTGAAGATCAGAATAGCTACAGAGAAAATAGAGAAACATATTGAAGGGGTTAAAAAGTTGAGGGACATCACCAACCAGTTTTTTATAGTGCTCAGCGGACATCCCCAGGCTCCTTTTTAGATCTATTCGTCTGTATCATTTGTAATTTCAAATTCCTTGTAATGAAAAGAATTTTAATCTTGTTTCTTTCTAGTTCGTATACTATGGTTCTGACTTCACACTTAGGGGGAGATTTTTAAAACTAAAGAGTGTAAATCAGAACTTGATCAGAAGAAACAAGTTAAACTCTCCGGAAGCCTACAACTTCACAAGATCAACAATTCAGATGTTTTAGTCCAGAAGATTGGGTAGCTTCTTGATTTTACTTTATGGACAACATGTGCTTAAATGACGTGGCATATCATGTTTCTTGTGCGTAACTGATTCTGTTACTCGTATCGGCTAGCTTGTTGACTTTTCCTACGTAATAGTATAAATAGAGATAGCCTTCACTGTTGTAGGTGTTGATCGATTGGGAGAGATTAGTAGAGAGTAATTTGTGCACTATAATCATCGATGTATTGAGTAAAATACAAATTACTGTTGTTCTTCATATTGTTCTTCCCTTGTCGTATAAAATTCTATATTACTGTTGATTAAATTGCTTCCGCTTTCTACTCTTATTATTCAAAGATTAATCAACTGTATTTGAGTATTTGAGGGATCTGGGTTCCAAGAAGATACTTATAAATCTGAAGAGCATTCTGAATTATTTCTGAAGAAATCTCAGAAGAGAAATCTGATTGTTGGAACCAGATTTCTCTCACACGTCCACTTCACTCCTCCCCTCTCCGGTTCTTCCCCAGATAGGAAGCGGATTGTACTGAATGAATCGATTAGGGTTCCTAATCTGCCTCCCGATTCCCTGAAAGATAAAAGAATCGGAGGTTTACACGGTGGTTCTTTCCCCGATCCAATCGATTTCACTGTTGCTCGCTTTATTTGTTGCTTTATTTTTTTGTTTTTGGTTTGCAAACTATTAAATGTTGAGATCAAGAGCTCATTGTGGACTAATTTTGGCTCGTGGTAGTATCTGTATGCTCTCTCCATCCCACAATTTTGGTCTCAGTCTGCATCTTCTACTCTTCTTTTTTGTCTTAAACACCAACTTACGTATCTGGTTATGAATGCCTCTTAACCATGTTTCTGTTATAGTATTACAAAGTGCTTACGGACGTTGCAGGAGAAATATCGGATGAGACCCCTATGGTGGTTTTTGGAAGAATAAATTGGGTGTTAAAATCCCGGAACTCAAAAGGTCTGGATAAAGGAAGGCCTGTTAGGTACCGTTCCATTCCCTTCTCATCTAATTTTCTTTTTGTTCTTCAATTTTCCTTTACCATTTTTGTTTATGTGTTGTTCTTCATCAGGGATTGAAGTTGTATGGTACATGGATTCATCGTACTTCTCCTTACCTACTACAAATCGATTAACGATCTGGCTAATAATTTCCAGACTTTTCTACATGAATCAACACTCAAAACCAGCGACAAGAAGATGGCATTTAGCTACTTGAATTAGAAACAGTGTCCCTTTCGGTCTCTACTCTTCCTTTAAGATTCAAATTATTTTTCTCAACAATGGTAATTCTCATTTTGTAAATCGGTTTTGAGCTATAAGGTTTCAAAATAATAGGTACTCTTAGGTCTCTCATGTCAGGTATATATATCAGAAACACAAGATTGAATTCAAAACCTTACGAATTGGTATCTTCAATTTTGAGCAGCCGTAGGCAAGCACTCGTCCTTTTTTATATTACTTTCTCTCATTTTTACAGCAACTGTTAGGACCCAAACAATCAAGATATCAATATATGAAAAGATTATAACATGAATGATAGTAGCCAAATGTAATTTGTATTAATTGAACGTACTGTATACAGAATATATCTTTACAAGGTATATGAAAAAATTAGTTGTAACAATCTAACTATCTATCTATTTATACATACAATAGAAAAACTAAAGTAACAAAGCATTCATAACAGACAAGTTCAGAATGGGTTCTGAGCTCCTTCAGAACTTCTTCAGAAGTGTCTTCAGAACTTCTTCAGAATCTCTTCAGAAGTGTCTTCAGAACTTTTTCTCTTTAAGAACCCAGTACCTTTGGAAGCTATTATGATATCTCTATCAATCTCCCTCTTAGCTTCAAAAGTTCAGATCATACTTCCAGAAATTCAGAATTTTTCTTACATCCTTCAGAATTAGTCTTCTGTATTCAAGTAAGTATGCAACAACTCTAATCATTTCTTTTGCATGTACCTTGTGCTTCTCCCAATCTTCATTGCTCAGATTCTTTGGTCTTCTATTCTGTCTTTTTACCAAACAATCTCTGATTGCCATGAGAGTTCCATTGCAACATTTGTGGAGTTCTTCAAATCTCACAAACAATAGTTCATGAAAGCATTTACAAACGAAGCCAGAAGGATGTAGTACTAAAGTGCTCTTCTTTAAATTCTGAATATCTGGTAGACTCAGATTTGGTTTGCTTAAGTGTACTTGCTTCTTGTTTAGAACATAAGCAACCTGGAAATTAGTCTTTGCAGCCCATATAAATTCTCTGTATAATCCATCTCTAAGCACTGGAAAGGATTTTCTGAACTTGGTGATTGAGTCATGGAAGGGATAAAGACTTCTGTACACTCTGAGAAGATCTCTGAGGTGAACATTCTGAAAATCAGCTTCAGAAAAGGAAGAAATCTCACCATTTTGTTGTTCAACAGTGAAGAATGCATATTTGTAATTCTGTCTTGTCTTTAAATCAGCATTAATCACTTTGATCACAGGACTTTCTTTTTCTTGCTTCATTGATTGGAATCCTTATTTTTCTGATGATGTCTGAGTACCATTGTTTCCAACCAAAAGACTTTTGAATCCAACAATCTATATAGTTGAATTTTTGTTCATATTCCATGAACATTTCTGGATGAAAATATTCAAGGAACATAGTGAAAGCACTTTCTTCTATTCTTTGCACTTGTAGTTGTTCCTCTTCAGATATTTGCTCTTCAGGAACCAACCTTTCAGACACATTTTCAAGAACTTCTTCCTTTTCTTTTTCTTTTTCTTTTTCTTTTTGTCTTTCTTCTGAACTTTCAAGATTCAGAGTGTACTTCTGAATTTCTTCCATATCTTGCCTCTTTGTGTGGATCTTGAAGTCATACGCATCACTTAGTAGATAATCTGCTCCTCTTATCTTATTTACCTTTTTGTGACCAGCTAGATAACTTTTTCTCACAAATTCTCTAAAATGTATTCTTTCTTTGATGAGATAGACAATTTCTTCTTTGATGTCAGATTCTTCAATAAAATCTGTCATGTAGTTCAGAAGCCATTTGAGTGAGGATGTAGAATACTTTGGAATATCAGATACAACAAATGTCTTAGAGACTTCTTCAACAAGATACATGAACCCAATATCTGGATTAGTGAACAACCTTTTCAGCCCAAACCTTTCAATATATAAAGGTTCCAACAGATTTACTGTGTTAAGTCTATATTCCAAAGCCAACTGAAAATCATGCTTTATGAGATTCCTTATATATATTCCCAAGATTCTTCTAATCTCTGAGACTAATACAGATTCACCTGAGTTAACACAAAAAGATAAGATTGCCAACTTATCTTGTAGTCTTAGCTTGTAAACATCAAACTGAGTAAATTCACATAGAGTACCATCTCTTCTTTCTGCTCCAAATCTGAATATAGTCAAATCATTCTGAACTGATTTTGATATGCATCTGATCTTCTTTATTAAAGTTGAATCATGAAAATTCTGAACACCATGATTCTGAATAAAGTTCTTTACTTGAACAATATGATCTTCAGACCATTCATCATTCAGAAAGTCTTCCAACTTTGCAAACTTCATACTTCTTTTGTACATGAAACAATAAGTGTCTTCAGGAAATATCAGACTGCTTTCTCCAGAAATAAGTACATTTTCCTTTTCAAAAACTTGATCCAATACAGGTTCTTCAAGTACTGGAAGATCTATCTTAGGAATGATAATGCAAGGTCTGATTCTAACTTCAAATTTTCCTGAGAAAGCAATTAGGATTTCATCAACAATTTCAACTCCTTCTAAATGAGCTAAATCAAATTCCAATTCAACTCTTTCATCTGGTTGTTCAAGAAAATTTTTGAAGATAGAAAATCTGTTGTCCAAAAGTCTACACTCCACACTTCTTGGATAATTCAGAAAGACATGCACCCAACATAATTGATTTAGAATATCCCATAATCTTTCAGAAGCACTTCTGAACTCTTCATTCAGAAGTTGTTGAGGCTTCCAAATTACTAAATCTTTTATTTCATTTGAGCTTTCTCCCATATTTACATCAATCATATCTTCTTCAAACATGATCACATCAGAAAGATCACTTGGTTCTCCAATAACATCTTCAAAAGCAAGATATTCCCTTAGCATTTCTTCATTAGAGTCTGGAATTATATCTGTGTTATCTGAGCCCAAGTTACCTTCAGAATCAAGAGACAACTTTTCTGTTTCATACCCTTCTTCTATCATTTCTTTAGAAGAATGATCATTTGTCTCTTGTACCTCATGTTCTGCAGATAAAATATCTTCTATAGCTTCTGAGACTTTATTTGATTCTTCACCAACATTCTGAGTATCTTCAGAGGTTTTCTCAGTATTTTGAACTTGATCATTTACATTAGATTCTGGTTCAGATACTCTCTGTCTTTTCTCCCCCTCTTGATGATTAGGATCCTGATCATCAAGACTCCTTTTAGAAGTATCTGATTGAGATCTGCATTCCAGAGCAGATAATCTTGTGCTTAATTCTGATTGAGAACTCTGAATGGATGAAAGTTGATTGAGAATTTGAGAAATATCATCTTTAGTGGCATAAGCTTGTGGAGAAGAAGAAGAAGAAGGCTGAGAAGCTTTCAAAGAAGAAACAGAGGAAGCCACTTCAGAAAAAGCTGACAAAAGTGCTTGTTTAAACAAATTAAGATCATTGGAAGATTTGAGATGAAAGTCATTCAGCTTGTTAACCAAATTTTCCCCATGTTGATCCAACCTAACCCCCAACACCTTTTTGGTAGAGTCCGTCAATTCCTTGATGTCCTTCTGAATCTTTGCAAATTCAGAAGTACAAAGATCTTTGAATTCTGTGAATTCAGAAGATGTGGGTAAGTTGCCAGATCAACAGATGAACTTGTTTTCAGACCTTCAGAAGAAGGTTGGCCTGTATGAGCCACAAAGGCATCATGAACCACATTTGATTCTGTGAATGGAGCTTTTGTGATGTTCACCCCACCAGGACTTCCAACTAATCCTTGATGTCCAAGAATTGGAATATCTATAGTTGTTGATGCAATGTGACAAACACTTTGCTTAGGAACATCTGAAAGATGTGTGCTTATGTGAATGGATGGCACATTAAGTGGTTCAGAAGGATCAAAGTTGAGTGGACACATAGACTCAATGTGCTCAAAACTGTGAAGGGGGGACATATATCCTCCATTTTCAACAAAAGGAACCTCCAATTGGGGTCCTAATGGATTATAAGCTGCTTGCCCCATTTGTGTTGTTGAAACACCCTCTGTTGAGAGATGGGTGAGTGGCTGGGGGGGTTAACCAAAGTTGCCATGGGCTCACTGGCTGTTTCAATATTATCCACCAAAGAATGTGAAATAATAGAAGATGTGGGTGCCCGTCTTGTAACAGGTGGTTCACAGGTTTGTTTTTCTTGTAGCTGTGTTCTCCCCTCATCAATTCTTTTTCTTACCCTTCTACCCTGTCTCTCATTTTCATTTTTCCTCGTTACTCTTTGAGGTTGTTCACCCCCTTGAACAGCCTCCCCCATCTTTCTAGTAATTCTAGACTCCCTTGCATGATCACCACTCTGGTTTGAATCAGGGGAAGGGACTACTGGTTGAGGTAATCCTATAGATTCTAAATGCTCACTCCCAATCCTAGTTGGTGTACTTACAAGATTAAGTAAATGAGAAGGAAGTGGAACTGCATTTGGAAAAGTAAGTTTTGCATTTGGAGGTCTTAAGCTATCCATAGTGAAAATAGGAACATGTACCTCATGAGCTAGAATAGGAATTTTTGAGACAGCCTTCATTGCTCCTTTGATAAGTGTTTGAAGAAATATCTGAAATGGTATATAGTTGAATGTAGACTTCTTCAAAATGGCAGATTTGAGTTCATCAAAGATGAGACTAGCATAATCATAGTGTTTGTTGAACGCAACACCATGAAAGATAATCCTCCCATTTGCTGAAGCTTGGTCTAAACTTGAGCTCTTCCCAGATAGGCAGGTATTTAGAATGGAAAACAAGCAATACCAAATTGGAGGTAAACATTTTCTTGTAAAAGAGCTAAGAGCACTAAGGTTTTAAGAGTAACCCAAGCTCATAAAATCTGAGATCATCTCTGATGAGGATGGAATTGAGTCATAACAGGTTTTCGCAAGAACCTCATCTGGTTTTGGCAAATAGTGAAGGCTTCTAATGTCATCTACAGATATACAAACTTTGTAGGCATGAACATAAGAGATAATTTCATCATCAGTTTCATCTACCTCAGCATAATGCCAGAATTGTTGAAGATAAGAAGCAGGAACAGAGAATTTTCATGAAAGGAGAGTGCCCAGGGGATGTTTCTTCAGAATTTTAATCAATGAAGTCTTTGGATTTGAAGTCTTTGGATTTGAAGTTCAGTGCACAGTTATTTCTTTTGATGTCAAGTAATTTCTCAGCAGGTACATAGAGTTTGGACAGGTCACCACTTTCAGCAGGAGTCTGGGATTCACTTTCAGCAATATTTGATTCAGAAACAACATCAATGGGTGTATTATGTGTTTCCCTAATTTTAGCAGTTGTCGGGTTAGGGTTAGGGTTAATGATAGGATTTGAAGGTCCGGCTTGATTAGTTGCAGTTGTAGCTGTGTCATGAAGCATTTGATCATCATTTAGTGGGATTTCCATTGATCCAACCATTAATTTTTGAGGCACAATCTTGAACGAAGCATCACTTGATGATCCATTGTTATCATTGGAACTCGAGGAAGTAGAAATCATGGTATTTGAAGTAGACATGATGTAGAAAAAAACACGGATTAGTAACAGAAAGATGATCAATAAACACAGAAAGATTTCTCAGAGAAAAATTTCTAAAAGAATGAAGCTGATGAGGAATCCATTGATTTATATGATCGAATAAGTGTTGAAGGACACATGGCCAAAAAGTAAATGTGATTAGAGTAGTAATCATCATTTATTAAGAGAAATGAACCGTTTAATGGTCGTGTTTAAGAGAGATCCAATGAAATTAAAACACGTGGCACACGCTTAAGTAAAAAATCAACGGGAAGTTTAGTTCTGAGAACAAGTTCAAAAACTTCAGAAGTTGTTCAGAACTTCTGAGAAAAAATTCAAAAGTGTGAAAGAAAGAATTCAGAAGAACCGCAGAATTTTTAAGTAGAGTTCAGAACTAAACTTGGATCATCTTAGAAGTCCAAAAATCATTTAAAAATATAAACTTCTGAAAAATATAAAACATTCTGAGAATTCAGAAGTAGATTTGAACAAAATAGAAAACTGATTTTATGTCACACCCCGCTAAAGCGGAAACACGAGGCGTGATAGCGCAAGATTTCATAACAATAGGATAAAAAACAACACCAACCATCCATTCAAATAAACAACAGTTTAAGTTTAAAATGTTACATTTTGCATCAATTACAAGTTCTAACAAAAACAAAATAAACCAAGTGTTTCAACTAAACAGTTTTCAAATAAACAAGATGGTTGATGTCGATGCGCCCACATAAAAGAAAGATTCGGTTAATCTTTTCTTACCCCTGAAAAGCATGATAAAAACAACGTCAACTACAAAGAGTTGGTGAGTTCACAGGTTTTCAATATTTCAAAAAAAATAATCAATTGTGTGAGTGAATATGAGCAAAATAAATTTTTGGCACTTATTGATATCTTAAAACGTTAAGGCATTATGTACTCTAATTTTTGTATATAAAGAGCCACCACTAAACCTTTCGACCACAAAACAATATTTTTAATTCTACCTTAGCGGTGGGACTAATACCCCACATATGTAGAACCTTCGTTTTTAAGTATCGTGCACCCCTACCTGTAGTTTCTAGGTGGGATTGCTATCTACACCCCTACTTATCGGTTTTTAGGTGGGATTGTCCGTCCAAATAGCGCTATCCACAAATACCCTCGGCTCCTCACTTGAGTTAATAGTAGTGTACAAACTTTTATGTTACATTTTACTCAATATAACTATTAGTGTACATGCCTTAGTGCCCACAACATCAAATTTAACAAGATTTCATAATCATAATGACAATGGCTCGTAAAACACATTCAATCATGCTTTTCACCCCAAAACGTATAAAACACTTTGAAAGAGGGGCTGTGAATACTCACCTTATAGCAACGCTCCGCAACGCAAAACAATACAATCCGAATCTCCGCACAACGACCTAACGCTTCCCTATCAAAGAGTAATACTCAAAACCGTCACTTATAGGTCTAATAGTACTTAGAGGTGAATAAATCTTAAGCCCATAATTGTCTATATATGTCCAATTATACAAAATGCCCATATGCTCATTAATATCGTAATTTATACCGAAAGTGATCTTATTATCCATCACATGATCAATATTTATAAAAATCAATTAAGTCCAGAATTTCTCTTCTGGACAGAAACTAATTGTCCTAAAAATGATCCGTTTTCAAGGGTTTCCAAAATGATCTAGTTTCCTATATTTTTATATAAGATAAATTACTGAGTTATGGTCTTTGTGATTAAATTTCATGCCTTTTGGACATGTACAAGTGGTTCAAATAATTCATGCAAAATATTATATCACAACCGGTAAAACAGATTACACCATGTTAGTGAATCACTCACTTAAGGAGTTATACTCAGTGTTTTCTAGAATTTTCAGTTGGATTGGAATCATAACTCATAAAGGAAACTTTTGAGATAAGATTCACTGATTTTCAAGAAGTTATGAAGGAGATATGACACTACAAAGTTGCATGCACAATTCTGCCATTAGCTGACAGATTGCACACTTAACTTAAATAAATTGGTTAGTGCCTCAAGACTTCATATTTTTGCATGAAACTGGATCCATATGAATCCTAACTCATAAAATGAAGTTCTAGAAAAAGAATCATGCATTAAAGACAAATAACAAAGGAGATACTAACACACAAAGTAGAGTTTAGCTGCTGGTGGTTTTACAGATTGCACACCTAAAGTATTTTAGGTGTTTGGAGGGTCAAAACTCCATATTTTTAGGTGATTCCACTTGAAAACCGAAGATAACTCATAAATATAACTCTCATAGGAAGAATCAACCTTTTTCATTGAGTTTTGAAAGAGATATGGCCATTTGAACATGCATGCACAATTCTGTCATTGTTTGACAGTTTGCACACTCATTTTGTTTTAATCATTTGAAACCTCAAATCACCATATTTTTGAATGAAATCAGATGCATATGAAAGGTAACTCTTTAAGCTAACTTCCAGAAGAAAAATCAAGTGATTTGGAAAAATATTCAAAGAGTTATGGTTGTTCAAAGTAGGGTTTACCTACTGTTGAACTTCCAGATGCACATGCATCTTGTTATGAGCATTTGGGGGGTCAAAACTCAATGTTTTTGAGTGAGACCACTTGGATTAGAACCCCAACTCACTAAATAAACTTGTAGAAAGAAGATTCATGATATTTGAACATAAAAATTGTAAGAAATTGACGATTTACACACATGCATGAATCTGCCAGAACCAAAATAACCATTTTTGTTCAAGAACACATAAAATCATGATTTTTCCCCTATTCTCTTGAGTTTTATTTGTGTAGGTCATAGATTATCACCATTTTATAAACATTTTACATGTTTTGGTGTAAAATCTCTCCACAAACTCAGAATTTTTGGATATTAGAAGAAGTAGCTAAAAAAAATGTAAGAAAAGTGGGGTTTTCACCCAAAAATGGTAAGAAAATGAGGGTAAAGTTGTTACCTTGTTTGGATGATGATTAGAGCTTCTAAATCCTTGTATGAACTTGATCTTGATGATGATTTGAAATGAGAAATGGCTGGAGTTTTTGTTTTAGAGAGGGAGAAAATGTCTCTTCACTTCTAGAGAGAGAGAGGTGAGAGCAAATTTTGAATTTTGAACATGCAAAATGAGGAGAAAAATGAAAAAAAATGTATTTATATGAGGGCTTAGAGAGGAGGCCAGCCATGGGGGGCCACTCCTCTCAAAATCATATATTTGTTTTATAAATAAAATAAAACTCAAGCCCAATTAAGAATACAATGTCATTTTCTCAATTTTTGGCCCTTTTTCCTCAAAATGTAAGCCCAAAAGTGATAAAATTCTATAAAAATAGAAGTTTTATATTTGAAACATTAAAACTATATATTTTATATACATTGGGTATAAATTAGAGCATTTGGCACTGTATTGCAAGTTTCGGACAGTTACGGGTCGGAACCGGACATTTTTAAGCGACTACCGGAAATGCTAGGGGTTTTTCGGCCATTCTAAACCAACTATTTCTTAATCTTAAGATTTAAACTATATAAACACTAATAAACTTAATAGAAGCTAACCTGAAAGCCCGAATTTTGACAGTTGTCACATTTTATCTAAGGAAGCTTGTTCATACTTCTTAGATATAAAATGCAAGACTTTATTTCACCAATGCAGAGTGGTTATGTAGGAAAGAATAGTAAAGAAATCTGAAATTAAAACCACTCCCCCTTGAATCACTAGCAATTATGATTCTCCCCCTCAAATATTGCAACTTTATCAAAGAATCAATCAAATATTAGTGAAATGATAGAAAAAAAATATGAAAAGTATTAAAATACAATCAACCTAGATACAGAAGAAATATACTTCTGAGTTTGAAAAGAAGCAACAATCTGAATGTTAAACTTCAAAATATGCAGAGTAATTCTGAAGAGCAAAGTATTCAGAATTTGATATAAAAAAAAACTTCAGAATGTAACTTCTAGAGTATAGGTGATGTATAATACTTACATAGACATGTTCATCATGCTCAATTTACTTACCAAGAAGTTAAATCGTTTTTCATCAAGTGCTTTGGTAAATAAATCAGCTAACTGATAATCTGTCTGAACAAAAAACATTTCAATATTACCTTTTTCCACATGATCTTTGATAAAATGATATCTTACATCAATGTGCTTGGTTTTTGAATGCTGAACAGGATTGGCAGTGATGGCTATGGCACTCTTTGAATCACAATGCAAAGGAATCTTTTTGAAAGTGTAACCATAGTCTTTTAGTTGAATTTGCATCCAGATCACTTGTGAGCAACATATTGCAGCTGCTACATATTCAGCTTCTGCTGTAGAAGTAGAAACACAATTTTGTTTCTTTGAAGACCAGCAGACTAGTCTATCACCCAGAAACTGACATGATCCAGAAGTGCTTTTCCTGTCTAATTTGCAACCACCATGATCTGCATCTGTAAATGCTGTTAGTTCAAAACTAGAATCCTTAGAATACCAAAGTCCCAATGAAGGAGAACCTTTTAGGTATCTAAGTATTCTTTTTTCTGCTAGAAGGTGTGATTCCTTAGGATTAGCTTGATATCTGGCACAAATATATGTAGCAAACATTATATCTGGTCTACTAGCAGTTAAGTAAAGCAAAAATCCAATTATGCCTCTGTACTTTTTCTGATCAACAGATTTTCCATTTAGATCAGGTTCTAGCTTAGTGGCAGTGGCCATTGGAGTTTGAATACTTGAACAATCAGTCATGTCAAACTTCTTAAGTAAGTCAGAGACATACTTAGATTGATTAATGAATATGCCAGTGGGAAGTTGTTTAACTTGAAGACCAAGGAAAAATGTCAACTCTCCCATCATACTCATTTCAAATTCTGTTTGCATGATTTTCTCAAAATTTCTACAAAATTTTGGATTAGTAGAAGCAAATATAATATCATCTACATAGATTTGTATCAAAATCATATCATCACCCTCCTTTTTCAGAAATAAAGTTGTATCAACAGTACCTCTTTTGAATTTGGAATTCAGAAGAAAAGTTGTAAGAGTATCATACCATGCTCTTGGTGCCTGTTTAAGTCCATATAAGGCTTTGTCTAATATGTAAACATGATCTGGGAATTCTTTGCTTACAAAGCCTTCTTGTTGTTCAACATACACTTCTTCATGTAAAATACCATTCAGAAATGCACATTTCACATCCATTTGAAATACCTTCATGTTTTTATGAGCAGCATAGGCAAGAAAAATTCTAATGGTCTCTAATCTGGCAACAGGAGCAAAGGTTTCATGATAATCAATTCCTTCTTGTTGACAATACCCCTTAGCTACAAGTCTTGCCTTGTTTCTTACAACAATTCCATTTTCATCCTTTTTATTTCTGAACATCCATTTTGTGCCAATGATAGATTTACCTTTTGGCTTTGGTATCAATCTCCAGACTTTGTTTCTTTCAAATTGATTTAACTCAATCTGCATAGCTAAAATCCAGTCTGGATCTTGAAGTGCTTCATATGGCTTTTTGGGTTCCATACTACTTAAAAAATTAACATACAGACACTCATTTGCTGTTGCAGATCTTGTTTGAACACCTTTTGAGGCATCTCCAATTATTTGATGAACTGGATGATTAGATGTCCATTTGTTCACATTTGGTAATGGTTGAACAGATGAAATATTATTCAGAGAATCATAATTATCAGTAATTACTTGAGTTTCAGTATCATGATTGATAGCTGAATGTAAATCTGAAGACTCCCCCTCAAATGGAAAAATCTGAATTGGTTCAGAACTGTGAGGTGCATTGACAGAAATAGGTTGGACTGTTTCAGATACACCTTGAATTGGTTCAGAAACAACTTGAATTGATTCAGAAGGTGCATTTTCAGAAGTCGGAAGTTCTGAATTTGAGGTAGAGAGTTGTGCTGCTGATGTATTTGAAATTTGTATTTCTGAATTGTCTTGATCATTTGAATTTCTGAGTAGAGAAGGATTTTGATAATGTGCAGAGACATTTACAGAAATATCAAATAAGTCTTGACATAAATTGTCTAAATTGGATTTAAGTAAAGTTTGAGATGCAGAAGAAGAGTTTGTCTGATTCTGTTCTGAGTCCAAACTTTCAGAAGTTGGTTTATGTGCGAGTTCTGAACTGTTTTGTTCAGAAGTCATTGTTGGCTCATGAAATCTGACATTTGTAGTCTCAATGATTCTTTGAGTTCCTTTAATGAGTACTCTATAAGCTTTGGATCTTTGAGAGTAGCCAACAAAGATACCAGCTACACCTTTTGGTGCAAATTTGTCAAGATGTGGAGTTTCATTCTTTAGAAAACACCTGCAACCAAAGATTTTAAAATAATCAATAGAGGGTTTTCTTTGTTTTAACAATTCATAAGGAGTTTTAAGAAATTTTCTGTTAAGAATGGTTCTGTTCTGAGTAAAACATGCAGTAGCAATAGCTTCTGCCCAATGAGAGAGAGGAAGTTCTGAATATGCAAGCATGGTTCTTGCAGCCTCTACCAAAGTTCTATTCTTTCTTTCAACTACCCCATTTTGTTGAGGCGTTCTTGCAGCGGAAAAATTATGTGAAATACCAACAGATTCCAAAAAATTCTGAAGTGTAGAATTAGTAAATTCTGTTCCATTGTCACTTCTGATCTTTTGAATTGGGAGTTGAAGAAGAACTTGAATTTTCTTCAGAAAGGGTATCAGTCTTTCAGAAGTATCAGATTTGAGTCTCAGAAATTCAATCCATGTATATCGTGTATATTCATCTACTATAACAAGAATGTATTTCTTTCCCCCCATGCTTTGAGTTTTCATTGGGCCACACAAATCCATATGTAGCATTTCAAGTGGAGCTTTGCATGAAGATAGCATTTTCAGAGGATGAGAACTTCTTTTGATCTTCCCTAGTTCACATGCAGAACAAAGAGAGTTCTTTTCAAATCTGATCTTTGGTAGTCGTCTTACAGATTGATGTTTGCCTAGTTTAGAAATGGCTTTGAAGTTCAGATGTGACATTCTTCTTTGCCAAAGCCAACTATCATTTTTCATTGATGTAGACATATAACATACGCCTTGTAGTTGACCAGTTGCAGTGAATGTTGCTGTGTAGATATCTCCATCTCTATAAGCAGTTAATTCATTTTTGTTTGTTGTACTCGGAACATGACAATAATCTATGTCAAAATTAACCTTCCAGTATTTGTCACAGAATTGACTAACACTAAAAAGATTATGTTTTAGTCCCTCAACATAGAAAACTTTCATTACTTTCACATCTCCTTTAATGAAAGTGCCATATCCTCTTACATATCCTTTTGCATTGTTTCAAAAACTAACTGTTCCTCCATATCTTTCATGATAATCAGTTAGTAGTTCTTTGAAAGGTGTCATGTGTCTTGAACATCCAGAATCTAAGACCCACACATGACATATCTGTAAAAGAGATTATTGAGTTTTAGGTACCCATTTCAGAATGGGTCCTTTGTGATTAGTAATAAAATTTGAAGTTCTGAACTTTTTCTTCAGATGTTTCAACTCAGAAGTTTGTTCAGAACTTTGAGATTTATCTTTATTTTTATTTCTTTGTTTAATTGAATTTGTCAATGTAGCTAAACATTTCTGAATAGATTTCATCAAATTTTCTTGTTTGTTTTGGAGTTAAGAAGAAAATTATGATGACCACAATTAATACAGTGAATATGATTCTTTAATGTATTTACAACAGTATTAGACATATAAGAATCAATAACATTTGATTTTTCAACAAAAATTCTTTTATTCACTTTCTTTGTTTAAGGTACATCATTCTTCTGAAAAAATGAAAAACTCTCTAATTTGTCAATCTTTGACAGTCTTTCATCTTTCTTTCTCCATACTAAAGTGGATAGCTCTGTAAAAGATAAGAAATGAGGATTAGTATAAGAAATTATTTTGTTCACTTTAGGTTTATCTTCAGATTTTGTGTTAATGTTCTGAACTTCAGAGAGAGAGTTTGAGGATTGTCCTTGTTCAAAAATTTTAACTCTGGTGTTAAAGTCAGAAGATGTTACTGAACATGGTATTGAATTTGATGATATGGTTGTATTAGTAGGAGAAAAATCTGAATTCTGATATTCTGGTTTTAAAAACACAGGATCAAACAATTCTGAAGGTATTTTTGAAACTTCAGATTTTAATTTTTCTCCTTCAGTCATACATGATTGAGATTTATAAACCAAATAGCCATTTTTGTCAATGACTTGCACCATGTGATCATCATCATCTTCTGAATCAGAAGCATTTATTAGATCTGAAAACTTATTATGAGTCATACTACAAACGATCTAGGCCTGTATTCGGAGTTTCCTTGGGGTTATTTAAATTTTTTATTGTTGTAGACTCATTATCAGAATTATCAAAAAATATATTGGGATTCTCATCAATACCTTCTGAGGATTCAATATCTGAGAATTCATCATATTTTTCTTCATGTTCTGATTTATGATCAGAAGTATCTTCTGAAATGTTTTCACAATTGGATTCAGAAGTAACTTCAGAAACAATTTCAGACTTAACAATTACTTCTGATTTTTCTTCAGAAATAATATTTGATTCAGAAGATTTACTAATATTTGGAATTATATTCATTTCTTCTGTTTCAGAGACACTTTCTGGTTTACCAGTTTTAAGAGGTGTTTCTTCTGAAAACAAAGTCTCTGATTTTATAAAACGGATTCTTTCAGGCAAAGAATGGTTTACAGGTTTGGAAATGATGCCAGTATTTGATTCATTGAAAATTTTCATTTTAGAATAATCATACAAGTTTGCAGGTGCCATTTTTAAAATTTGACTGTCATTATATCCTAAGCCTGTTTTTATATTGTAAAATTTTGAGTTCTGAGCCTGACTAGTTAAAATATTCCGAGTTTGTTCAGTTTGTCCTCTTTTAAAATTTAAATCTTCCAATTCCTTAATCTTTTTATAAAGATCAAGTCTCTCTTAATTCAGAAAATTCATCTTAACATTTAGAATTTCCTTTTCAGATTTTTCATTTATAACTTCTTTTTGTAAACTATCCATTTTTTCTTTTAAAACAAGTTTTTCTTCAGAAATGTTTTCAATTTTCTTGACAATTTTTTTTATATATTTGACTTTCAGCTCTGAATTGATTTACCAAAAATTTTTCACCTTTAATTCTGTTTTTGAGTGTTTCAAATTCAAAAAACATATTTTGAAATTGATTTGTCATTTCTGAATCTTTAGTATTAATTTCAGAATTATGTTCAGAAGATGAAGAAGATACCTCAGTGTCTTGTTTGTCCTTTTCTGGATCCATTTGACACATGTAGCAATTGGTTGCATAGTGAGCAACTTCTTCATCATCTTCTCCATCACTTCAGTTTAACCAGTCTTCTTCATACTTGGTTACTAGAGCAGGATTAAGCTCCTTTTTCTTTGCTAATAGATGCTTCTTCTCATAATAACCTGAATTCTTGACTTTTGGCATCTTGCATTGTCTAGCATAATGTCTAGGCTTTCCATAGTTGAAGCATCTTGCTGGTTCAGATGTTTAAGATTGACCAGCCTCTTGACCCTTCTTAGGTCCAATTTCAGATCTAGGTTTATTCTGATATTTTTGATTGTATCTTTGTTTGAATTGCCTTGTCATGAAAGCAATATTATCATAAATCCTTTTAAGCTCTTCATCTGATTCATCCCCATCACACACTGTTATCTCTGGGATCTCACAAACTTTCTTGGTAGCAATGGTCAAAGAATTACTGTAGTTTTTGCTTAGAAGGGCAACTGTTTCTTGTGTCTTCTTTTGTTCATATTGTCTAACTTTGATCTTGTCCTCTTGTTGGAACAAAATGCCATAGACATCATGAATTGTCTTTCTAGACAAGTTCCTAGTTACCATATTATCTGAAAAACTTGACCATTCATTTCCCAGATTGTTCAGAAATTTGTTGTTTATCTCAGAATTTGATTTATGAACACCATTTCTTCTTAGATCATTCAGAATGTTATTGAATCTATGATATGTATCAGTGATAGATTCATTTTCTTTGTATCTAAAATTTTCATATGTTCCTACACAGATATTTAATCTTTGTGCTTGAGCCTTTGTACTTCCTTGCATCTGAGCTTCTACTTCATCCCACATGGCTTTTGCTGAAGTTAAACTATCAATCCTATTGAATATCTCATTGGGAATTGCCATGGTGAGTAAAGTTAATGCTCTTCTATCAACTTTCATTTGAGCCTTTTCAGCTGGATTATACATTCCAGGACTCTTCTTGATTCTTGATGCAGGGATTTCAGGGGTGGATTCAGTTCTGGGAACTGCTGGAATCTCAACAAATACCTCTAGTGAGCCATTTGTGATAGATTGCATTAAAGCTTCATCTATGTTATCCAAGAATTGAATCATTCTAATTCTCCATTGATGATATTCCCCCAAGAAGAGAGTTGGTGGTTTCGTTTCAGATCCGATTGAGACTATTTCTTTAGACATCTTTGATTGTTAGTAGATCGAGAATTCACCTGTGTTGAATTAGAATTTTGTAGATCAAGAACACCAAGAACTGTCAGATCTGACAAGTTCTTTCACAAATCTTCTTCAAGAACAGATGAATTGGCTCTGATACCAATTGTTAGGACCCAAACAATCAAGATATCAATATATGAAAAGATTATAAAAGGAATGATAGTAGCCAAATGTAATTTGTATTAATTGAATGTACTGTATATAGAATATATCTTTACAAGGTATATGAAAACATTAGTTGTAACAATCTAACTAACTATCTATTTATACATACAATAGAAAAACTAAAGTAACAAAGCATTCATAACAGAAAAGTTCAGAATGGGTTCTGAGCTCCTTCAGAACGTCTTGAGAAGTGTCTTCAGAACTTCTTAAGAACCTCTTCAGAAGTGTCTTCAGAACTTCTTCAGAACTTTTTCTCTTTAAGAACCCAGTACATTTTGAAGCTATTATGATATCTCTATCAGCAACAATGATGAATAGTCGTAAGGTTTCTCAGTTGACGCCTCGGGCAGTTGTGAAGAAGGGATTTATTTCATATGCCCGACATGAAATAAAAACTTGTAAAAATCGTTTTAAAGGATGACACTTAAATCGAGTGTAGTCACTGCTGCTAATAGAGAATGTGACCCAGATGTAGACTAACACTAAAAAATCACATTGGTAAGCCTCTCATTCTTAAAGGGGTGGTTTGATGTGTTATCTTTTTGTTTTCTATGCTGAGAACTTCATCTTTTGGATCATCAAGTATATGATAATTTGATGTTTGCTTCCATCTTGTGAAGTACACAGTAACATATGTCTTTAACTTATTCACTCCTCTTGTATCGATTTTGTATTTCTTCTTATATTGGCAAATCTTGGTACAAAACTTATTTTTATATGTTGTTCTTGATTGACTGTATAATTATCATTTATCAATTTAAATTTCCGGTTTTCTAGATTGATTTCATCTCAGATATGTAGGTAAGTTTCTACTCCCCCTTCATTGTGTTATTTACAACTGGATTAATATACTATCGATCAACTTACAAACAAAATTTTAAGCCTCTTATTTAGTGGTTGCATCAAGACCATCAGCTGTGTTATGTTATTATGATCAGAGTTGTGCATATCTACCAGACTACCACCATTGAAATATAGCAAATGCTTGACTATACTTTTTTGGTTATTGTCTAGAAACTCTATAAAGTTTATTTTTCTTAGCAACTGTAAAAATAATTGATAAAGGCCTAACCGGCTGCCATTAAAGTTAAACCCTTCCAATTCAGCTCCTTATCACTCTTTTTTTCAAGACCAAAGCAGTTTAAAAGTTTGCTACTTGTGATTTGGCCTACTTATATAATCATCCACATTCCCTTGTATATAAATAATTAAATATTCACAACCACAAGGCAAGGTCTTGCAATTTGAAACAAAAGTAACAATTTCTTTTTCTGTGTGGCAGTAGCAACAAGAGCCTTGGTTAGAGGATACAAGTAAGTTTTTTTTTATCATGTGCTTCATGTTAGAGTTCTTTTTTGTGTGCTTGAGTTCATCTTAGGGATGTGAAAAGGTCACTTTGATTGACATGTTGAGCTAAGTTATAAACTTTTGAATCTTTGAATAATTTGATGCTTAATTCCGAGAGCTTTTATGTTATGATAGGCTGCCATTGTCATAATTTTTGTTAAGTTATGACTATCCAGTGCTTTTGGTAACAATTCTTAAACCAATAAGTGGAACCAGGTTGCAAGATTTGTTTATTAGAAGATGTCTGTTCCATAAGCTTTCTTTCATTTTTGGGAAGAAGATTGTTTGGTTTGTCTTCCAAATGAATATAGAACTTTCATGAGTTGCCCACATGGTGGAGATATGATATGAATGGAAATATATAGGTTACCAAAGACCATATCTTTCTTCCGAGAGCATGACAAAAAGTTGATTTTCTAATTTTGAGTTGGATAAACAAGTTAAAATGGTGAGTTTCTTATGTTTAGCTGTCATGAGTATACTTCCTCTTATTAATCGATATTCTTTAGGGTGTTATTGAAGTTAGTTCTTTATCTCAGATTTGATCAATCATACAACAAAAAAGTTCAAACACCTGTTGCTATATTATGAATTGAAGAATCAATTCGATGGATGCAATGTCGAGAAAACATTACCATATCTCGGGTTGATTTCATTGATGTTAACCTGGTGATGCAATTGTGGGTCTTATAATGAATTTGGATGGTGTAATTGTGATGTTGGGGGCTTTTTCGAGTATAGAAGCATCATAGAAACACAAAGAATGAGTGATTTCTTGATTGCAATTGCTTATTTCTCCATCCCAATCAAGCTTCTGTACTATGTTAGTTTGTTCAAATGTGCTCTTCAAATGGGTACTCTTTCAACTCATCACCTTCATTTTCTTTGCAGAATGATGCATTTGCTTCGTATAGAACAATGAACCACACCCATTTCAGCTTATGCTTGCACTTACCATTTTCAAGTTTCTTACAGCTTTGGTGCCGTTTGCAACCGCCTTTACTTTGATCACTCTCATTCCTTTGCTTCTAAAATTCAAACTTACAAAATCTATATCTATATATATATATTAAAAGAAAACCCAACAGTATTCCCATTTCTTTTTTCTCAAAAGCCCATTTTTACAGCTTACATAGAGGTTACAGGAATCCATGGTCAAATTGTTGCCTTATCAATTTTCTACCCTGTATGTATGTTGTTACTATCTGAATGGGTAGACTTGGCTAGAACAAGAAATTTTAATAACGTTCCAGTTCCTATTTAGATATTCATTTATGGAAAAAGAAATTGAAGAGATACATTTAATTCAAAGACGGCCCGAGACGTTCTTGGACCTGTACAAATCTGAGATCCATGGAAGAAGGGAGCAAGCATCAACGAGATGCTGCTGGGTCTTACATTCGGTAACTTCAGTGGCGATAGAAAAGAAAAGGACCGGCAGGTTGCAACCATGGGTCTGAAAAGCATTTTTATAGTTTATTAGCCTCGGGTTTTTTCAACTTATATCTGCTACAATTATGGGTTTTTATACTTTGGTGTTCTTTCTTTTTCAGATATAATTTTGAATAGCATGGTCGCCGGAGCAACCTTCATTGAGATGCCTTCATATACATTTTGTTTCAAGTTCTATTGCATCCCATGTGAAGGAGACGAGCGAAGAAAAATGTTATGTTGGTAGCTCTAACGCTTTTAAATAAATCAGACTTTCATACTTCTCTTATGTAAAGCTAATTTCACTTCAATACTAATTTGTTGGTTGTAAGGTTTTTGTTACCTATGTGCTCTTTGTTTTTTTGGGTTTGTTTATATTGTTGTGTTTTGCCATTTTCTATTTTGTATTTACTTAGTTTAGGACAATGAATCATAACTTTGTTTCCAATCCTACTGTTGAAATGAAGCTACCGATTTCTCACTTCAGTTTGGCTCACTAGCACTTTGATTTTGTTTTGTGTAATATCTTTTAGGTGAGATATGTGTGTCAAAGGCATGGAGTTGATACTCCTTAAAGGTATGTGTTGATTTTATGTCTTAAAACACTGAGAAGATCTTATGATATTCATGCGATAAAGTTACGAGTGTTTAAAAAAACCGTTGGACCATTCAAACCAGTCAACCCAAGTCAAACCGGACCGTTTTTGCCGGTTTAAGCGGTCTGGTGGTCTGGTCTCGTCTGCGGTTTGGACATTTATTTGAGCGGTCTGGACCAAACCGACCGCCAAAAAAATGTACTAATTGTATTTATTTTCATATTGTAGGTTTTACTTTTGTGGTACAGTTACACAAGGTTCGTTAAATATGTTATGTTATTTAGTTTTTATTTCTAAATTGGCAAAGTTCCAAAATCCTTGTAAATCAAATTCTAAATGGTAGTTTACCTTACTCGATCAACATATGTCTAAAATTCCAACTATTGTTGGTGAATATGTTTTAACTTTTTTTCATTTTGTAATTTAAGAGAGAGACGTTTTTTTTTATAATTTCGTGTACCATTTTTCTATTAGTGTTAATTTGATGGAAAAATTATTTTAGAAAATGTCAATTTGTTTTAGTTTAAAACCCATAAAAGGCTTAAACTGCCTAAACCGGTCACACCAGGCCACCGGTGGTTTGTTTCCAAACCGCTCGGTTTGAAAATTTTCTAAACCGCTCGGTTTGAAAATTTTCTAAACCGCCGTAACGGTCTGGTTTGTGGTTTGAGGGGTTAAACCGACCACCGTGAACACCCCTAGATAAAGTTGTCAAACTTTTAGATGTTACATGAAAAGTTTTTATTTTTTAAATGATGATTGAGTTAATATGCAATAATGTAGTACAAATTCTTTGTGTTTATGTTTTAGGAGTTCAATTTACATGGTTAGTTTTACATTAGCTGTTATGGGGCTAATACGGTGCAAGAGAGATGGTTGTTTAGGTCATTTGATTTCATTAGAAGTTATTTGAGATAGTTGGGTTGTGTTTTTCCAAGCAGATGAACCACTTTTATATCTTTGTATTGATTGATGGGCTGAAGTTAATTGATTCTACATGGTATTAAGCTTATTGGTTTTGAGATCATGACTTCAATTGCTTCCAATAAAGCAACAAATCATTATATCAAGATCAACATTGTGGACTAAAGGATAGGCCCCCCTTAATCTACAATTTGCAACATTTCATTTTCATTTTGCAAAAGGTTCCAGGTTAAGCTTAAGTATTTTTTCCATCATACATGAACGAGGGAAGTGCCAACCACTCTTTTGATTACATAAAAGTTGGAGTTGAACAATTGAAGAGCTTTACACATCAGTGCATAAAGATTTAATGTTTCCTTTGCATTAGAATGGAACAAAGAAGTGAAAAAACAATTAATAACATTTGTCCTTACTCAAAACTAAATATTGAAGATTTTTTCAATATGGGGATTTTTTTTGTTCTCTTTTCTCCTTTTTTTTGGGGGAATGAGTCTGGAAGTTTTTTAAGTCCTTAAAAAATCTTGATTATTTTAAAATATAGAGATGTTGTGGGAGATGTTTTAATAAAGTAAATCGGAAAGTATTTAGACATTATGAAGCAACTAAAAATATCATTTTAATCGATTTGTTGTTTGAATTTGGTGTTTGGAAATAACCTCAATAAACTGACGTATAATAAGAAAAAGCAAAAGCTTATCGAGAGGTTGAACACTTTAAACGTATATGTTACTGGACGCAATGATTCAAACAACGAAGAAGATGAGGATGAGTGAAGTTGAGAGGTATTTGAATGGTAAAAAAGAAAATATTTTTGCACCTTAAGTTTTGTGTTTTGTTCAAGTTGATAAATCGTCGTTTTGTTCGGGATCTGTTTCGAGCACGTTTAAAATCTGTTTAGAATTTGTACCCGACCAACGGACGGGTATAACACTAGTTCATCCCTGAGTAGAGTAGGAGGTTTTGTCAAGGAAACTGAGATGTACATGGCGTTTATGTTTGGATTTGTCATTTTTGTAGAAAAACAGAGTATGGAAATTTGAGAAGAATTAATTAGATGTGATTGATTTCACTAAACTTGAAACAAAGAACGATGTTTAATCAAATCTAAGATTTAAACTTGAATTACCACTGTATTAGAGAAAATTTGTATAAGAATAACAAAAACTCGTAAAACAAGGTAGAATGAAAAATAGTAGTTTAAAAACTAAGAAAATTTTATCTGATTAGGGATTTCTCCAAAATGGATTTGATCGAATAACCAATAGATTGATTATCTAGCTCTAATACAAATTGCTGGAACCCAGATCCCGTAAACGCTAACATAATGTTGATCACAGATGTATAATAAACGATAAGCGGGAGCAAATAAGATCAACAATCAAACTATAATTTGTAAACTGTAATGGATGAACATATTTATGTCACACCCCGCTAAAGCGGAAACACGAGGCGCGACAGCTCTAACGATGACACAGCCACAGATTTAGATAAACAACCATAGGCATTTAGAATATAATTGGAAGTTTTACATATTGTTCTTTAAGTAAAATTATAACAATCCATAATTAAAAGAAGTCTTTGCAAAAACGTTCAAGTCTTCACGCGGTACACTTTTGCATCCTTACTAAGCTTTAACTACAGAAGCTTACTTATTACCCCTGAAAAGCATGATAAAAACAAGGTCAACTACAAAGAGTTGGTGACTTCACAGGTTTTCATATGCACAAAACAGTTTTTATGCAGTTTTCAATTCTTGTGGAACGAACGTTCACACCAAGTATAAAATAGTGAAATTTATGAGCATTTAATTAATCCTTGTAATGAGAAACGTGTCAAGGCATAATGTACTCTAGTTCATAGCAAGTATAGAGCCACCACTAAACCTTTCGACCACACAAAAATATCTTTTTATAATTCTACCTTAGCGGTGGGACTAAAACCCCACATATGTAGAACCTTCGTTTTTATAGGTATAGTGCACCCCTACCTGTAGTTTCTAGGTGGGATTGCTATCCACACCCATCCTTTGTCGGTTTTTAGGTGGGATTGTCCGTCTAAATAGCGCTATCCACAAATACCCTCGGCTCCTCACTTGAGTTAATAGTAATGTACAAACCTTTATGTTACATTTTACTCAAATACAAACTACTAGTGTACATGCCTTAGTGCTCATATCAACAATTTCACATTCTTTTACATAAATCAATCATTATTCAACTTTAAACATGCTTTTCACCCCAAAACATATAAAACATTAAAAGAGGGGCTGTGAATACTCACCTTTTAGCAAATGCTTCCAATTAAATACAAGAGACGTCCGCTTGACGCCTAACGCTTTCCTATCAAAGCAAAATACCCAAATGACCACTTATATGACTAACGATTACTAAGAGAATGCTTATAAGTCCTTATATGTCCAACTTGATTATCTATAGTCCCGTTATACATAATGCACATATGCTCTTTAATATGATAATTTATACCGAAAATGTAACATTATAGTCCTTCAAAGAAATAAAATTCATAAAATCAAACATTTAAGCATTTTCATTTTCTGACAGAAACTATAGGTCTTAAAAATGGTCAGTTTTGAGTAATATTCAAAATGATAAAATTTCCCATATTTTTATATATGATACCTTACTGAGTTAAGGTCGTTTTGAACAAATTTCATGCTCTAAAAAGATGTAAAAAGGGTTCAAATACTTTACACAAAACTATGTGACACAACAGATATGGCAGATTACACACTGTTAGTAAAACAACCATTTGAGGAGTTCTACTAAATGTTTTTGAGAAATTACAGTTGGAATGTAAACATAACACATAGAGGGAACTTATAAAAGAAGAATCACTCAATTTGGATGAGTTATGAAGGAGATATGACACCTCAAAATTGCATGCACACATCTGTCATTGATTGACAGATTGCACTTTCAACTTAAATAAGTTGGTTAATACCTCAAAACTTCATATTTTGGAATGAGACCAAATGCATTTGAGAGCTAACTCAGTATATTGAATTCCAGAAGAAAAATCAAGTGATTTGGATGATTATTTAGAGAGTTATTGTTGTTTAAAGTAGGGTTTACCTACTGAAAAACTCCCAGATGCACATCCAACTTGTTTTGAGTGTTTGGGGGGTCAAAACTCAATGTTTTTTAGAGAGACCACTTGGATTAAAACCCCAACTCAATAAATAAACTTTTAGAAGAAAAATCATGTCTTTTGAACAAGAAATTTTACAAGAAATGGGCGACATAATCACTGATGTATAATCTGTCAGCACCAAAAATGCATTTTTATGAACCAATCCACCATGCAAATGTGTTTTTGCTTAGATTTATTGTATTCTATGTGTTTGGGTCATAGATTATCACTATCATAGATATGTTTCACATATCTTGGTGTATAATCTCCCCTTAGAATTAACAAATTCGTGGATGGTTGAAAAACAACAAAGAACATAAAAAAAAATAGGGTTTTCAACAAAAATTGTAAGAAATGATGAGGGTAAAGTTGTTACCTTGTTTAATTGATGACTAGAGCTTCAAGGCTTTGATGAATATTGATTTTTGATGATGAAATGAGCTTGAATTTGGCTGGAGTTTGGAAGAAGGAGATGCTCTTGGAGTGTCCCTTGAGTTTTTAGAGAGAGAGAAGGGAATATCTTGATTTTGAAATGTAAAAATGAGGGATTTTAGAAAACAAATTGTATTTATATGTGGGGTATGGGGGGAGGCCGGCCATGGGGGCCCAAAACCATGGTGTTTTATATATTTTTTTATTAAATTAAATAAATGTAAGGCCCAAAATGTTTTAAAATGTCATTTTTCTCAATTTTGACCTTTTTCCTCAAAATGCAAGCCCAAAAGTGGTTAAATTCTATAAAAATAAAAGTTTTATATTTAAAACACTAAAACTATATATTTTAAAACACTAAAACTATATAGGACGTTTCAGATAATTACGGGTCCGAACCGGACTTTCTAAGCAACTACCGGGAACTCTAGAAATTTTTCGGCCAATCAAATCTAACTAACTCCTATTCTTATAACTTATCTAAAATAACACTAACAAGGGCTTAATAAATACTAATGTAGAAGCTTAAATTTGACGGATGTCACAGTCTCCCCCTGTTAGAGGAATTTCGTCCCGAAATTTAATGACTGCTACTTCCAATGGATTTCTTTGCAAACAAATAATGATATTTGTCTTTCATGAAATCCTCTTGCTTCCAGGTAAATTCCAGCCCATACTTTGAGTTCCAAAGAACTTTTTTAATCGGAATCTTATTATGCCTTAATCGTTTGATCTATCGGTCAAGAACTTCAACTAGTTCTTCCATAACGCGCATTTGTTCATTGACTTGAATCTCCTCCAATGGTAATACTAACGATTTGTCAGGTAGGCATTTCTTGAGATTCAATACATGAAATGTATCATGAATGGCACTGAGCTCTTGTGGTAACTTTAACTTGTACGCCACTGGCCCGATTCTTTCAAGTATTACAAATGGGTCAGTGTATTTAGGACCCATCTTGCCTCTCTTCCTGAAGCGTACTAGTCCTTTCCTTGGTGATACTTTCAGAAGCACTTTATCACCTACTTGGAACTCTAACGGCTTTCTCTGACTATCCGCATAATTCTTTTGACGATTTCTTACTGTCTTGAGCCTTTCCTTGATAATTGAGATCTTTTCAGTGGTTTCCTGGATGATATCTGTTAGAAATTAAAGTATGAGTCAAAGAAGAGATGTCTACAAAAGTCAACACACTATTCTTGTTATAACTAATTTCTGTTAGACGCTCCCTTTTAGACACATGGCACTTTGTAATTGGCTAGCATTTTGACTTTCTGTTTTTGTATCTGTATAAATAGCATTGTATTGTGTTTGTAAAAGTTGTCGATCAATACATTTACATTTTGAAGAATACTGTGCGTAATTCATAACTTTCATAATCTTTGTTCTTCATTCTGTTTACTGTTCTATTGATTTAAATTGTTAATTGATCTGCTTCCGCATTTCACTTTGATTCAATACTCTCAATTAACAATCGGTTTAAAGGAATCTGGAACCAACAATTGGTATCAGAGCCTTCTAATCAATCTATTGATTATTAGATCTCTTCCATTGAAGAAATTCCTTTCGATCGAACAGTATTTTCTCAGATTCAAAATTTGTTTATTAATCCACTCTGTTTTACGAGATTTTGTTAAATTGTTAACAATCTTCTCTTAAATTGAGTCATTCATTTTGTAATCTGAAGAAACAGTGATATTATCGACCTGTTCTTCTATCAAATTGAGATTTAATTGTTCTAAATTTATTTCAAATCTTCAAATTTTCTCTTCTATCCTACTCAAATGGCAAATTCGAGCTTGAATGCCGTTTATACGTCTGGGTCCCTGACTAAACCTCCAACTCTTGTACGTGATGAATACCCACAATGGAAGATTCGAATGGTTAACTTCTATGAGGGATTGGATGCCGAGTTATATCCAATTATTCAAAATGGTCCGTTTGTTCCCACCACTACTATTCCCGAAATTCCGGCCACCGCAAATACGGATGAGGTACCGAAGACCGGTTCGAAGTCAAGGAATAAGCTGACCGATGAAGAAAAGGCGAAGGTGGAATTAGCTAAGAAAGCTAAGTCTGCTGTTGATAATGGCCATTCCAAATGAGATTTTTCAATCTCTCGGACTCATGTGACACAAAAGATTTATGGGATCAATCGGAGAATCTCTTAGAAGGTGGTGCGAAAATGAAAAAGAACGAGAAGAGCCCAAGCTCTAAATGAATATAATAGTTTTCAAGCGCTGACTGATGAATCTCTGGAACAAACATTTCATCGATTCAACAATCTGATTAATCTCTGCAAGAGATGTGACATTGTTAGATCAAAGGAAGACAACAATGTTCTATTTCTCAAAAGGTTAAACCCTGAATGGTCAAATCTATCCATGTCACTACAAGCCAATCAGGACCTTGAACAATGGTCGCTGCATGATGTATTCGGTACACCGCAAGCTCATGAAAAGAAGTTGTTCGAAAAGAACAAACATCGGAGGTCCTCTCGGCTTTGATCTCGAAACAAAAGGAATCGGAAGACGAAGTGATGACAGGAAGAAATCGAAGGCCTTCATATCGAGACCGCTCCGGAAGATGACTCGAATCGGATGATGAAATTAAAGCGTTTGCGACTCTGCGGCTTTAATAACCAAGCAATTTACTAATCGTTTTGGAAATAGGTCTTTGAAAGGAAATAAACGATTTGATCGTCCCTATGTTCCTAAAAAAGAAGTACAGAGAGTAGAGAAAACAGAAGAAGAGAAGAAAGAAGAAGAATTAAAAAGGAAGAAAGATGTCTGCTACAGATGTGGCAAGCCCGGACATTACTCGAGAGATTGCAGAGGAGCTCTGGAAAAGGATAAGACTTATTACAAAAACAAATATAAGTATAATGTCACTGAAAGAGCACACTTTGCAGAAAAAGAAAACTGGGTGCTAGATGAATCCAGCGGTGATGAAGCCATGTTCTGTGGAATGGCAAACACAAACGAATCAGAGGATCAACCCTCTGAGTCACCGGTTAGTAATTTCTCTGGATCATCTGAGCTTGAACAAACGATTGTGATGTTATCAAACAATTTTGAGGAACTAAAACTGAAACTCACAATCGAAAAGAAATTACGAAAAAGTACCGAGAAAACTCTTTCTACAATCAAAAGGGAAAGAGATATTTTCAAAAGAGAAATGGATTTACTTACAGAAGAAAAACTCGAATTAAATACTGCAAAGGAAACGATTTCCATGAGTTTAAAACTTTCTGAAGAAAAACTTAGAAAGGAAATTTTGAATCTCAATAAACTTCTGGAAGGAAAAGAGAAAGAAATCAGAGACAAAGAGAGTGATATAGACTCAACTCTGTAGCACTTAAAAACTATTTTCAGAAAGAGAGAGAAATTTTTACACATTGAACTTCAAATGAAAAAGCTACAGATTATAACATATCCGGATGCACGGAAAGGTTCATGACAAAATTAACACACAAGTAGAAAGATCCGGACTTGGTTTCGAGGACCTAGATCCCTACACATGTAAGAAAAGGTCGGATACGAAATCTTTTGTGTTGGACCAATACAGAAGCCAAAGTTTCCAATTTTGTATGAAAAATCTATTTTTAAAAAATCTAGATATGAAAACCATCATAAAAAAAGCAAACTTAAATTCGAAAATATTGAATATTGTTGTAAAACAAATGTTGATCTAAATAAAGTTCAGAAGAAAGATGATATTTTCAATTTTGGTTCAAATAAACATACAATTTTGAATCCAGAGGCGTATATTTTTGTTCCAAGTCGGGCGAGAGGAAGATCTACGACTTATGTTTGAAAACGATATTCTCTCTACTCTGGATAAGTATTTTAGAAATGAAACTCTTTGTGAGAATCATCCAGAGATCTCTCCCTGTTCATTTGAAGATTTACATCTTTCTGAAACTCAAGAAAGCTTGGCTGAGATTACGTATCCATGGGAGAATGACAATAATGATGAAGAATTTTTTGATAACTCTGAAAATTACCTTTCAAATTTAGAAATTAATCCTTTTAAATCATCAAAAGTTATCACAAATAATTCAGAAATTATTGATAAAAAGGATGATTATGTGTATACTGATAAATCTCAAGAAATCAGAGCTTCTGATAGAGATTGTGCAAAACTTTCAAGTGGTATACCTATTCTTCCGGTTTCTGTTCCAGAACCGAGAAAATCAGTATCTATACATCCAGACTTCTTAGATATGTGTCTCAAAGCCAAAACATGTCTTGAACTTGAGAAAGAGGCAGAACTCAAAAACAAAGTGCAAAATCAAAAGATTTTAAACTCTACTCTTCCGAAGTTTACTAATATTCAAAAAGGCAAATGGAAATCCTCTAATTCTTATGTTCCTTTTTCAGTAAATAACAGAGCTTCTGCAAAAGTAGATCAGAGGAAGAACACCGAAAAGAAAAAGCCAGAACTAAAACAAAATCTAGATAGGTTCTCTAGAACAACTGATGCTAGAAAAGACTTTAGAAAGAATAATTGTAATTACCATTCTCGCAATGAAAATTCAATTCAATCTTCTATGTTTCAGTCTTCTGAATGTTTTTCACTGTTCTTAAAGTTAAAACAATTTTTCTCGCAAACCTCTGATCATTCCAATTCACAGTATGTTTGTCACAAAAAGAATAAAACTCAAAAAAACCAAAAACCAAAAATAAAGTCTTTACCTTCTGTTAAATCAAAAAACGAGCATACTCCAAAAGCTAACATAAAAGGACCCATTATGCGATGGGTACCTAAGAAATTCGATTTTTGATTGCGAAACGAGCGTGTGCATATCTGGTATCTTGACTCTGGATGCTCGAGGCACATGACTGGATCCCAAAATTTACTATCCCAATTCAAGGACAAATCAGGTGGAGTAGTAACTTTTGGTGATAATGGTAAGGGTCAAATAAAAGGCTACGGTACTCTACAAGAAGGTAATATCACCTTATCAAAAGTAGCTCATGTTTCTGGCTTGAAACATAACCTCCTTAGTGTAAGTCAACTCTGTGATTCTAAAATACTAGTAGTATTTGATGAAAAACATTGTTATTTATTCTCTAAGGCAGGTGAAGAACTTTGGAGAGCAGACAGGAAAGGTAACTTGTATATGATGAATTTTACCTCTAAGGATGGTAAGGAAACTTTATGTCTCATCTCCAAAAAGAGTGAAGTTGCGTGGCTCTGGCATCATAAAATGTCTCACTTAAATTTTAATAATCTTGAGATGCTTGTTAAAAACAAACTGGTATCTGGACTTCCAGATATTCATTTTCAAAAAGATCACCTCTGCCCTGCATGTGAAATGGGCAAAATTAAACGAGCATCTCATAAAACAAAAAGTGATCATTCTTGTACTAGACCTCTGCAATTATTACATGTGGATCTCTCGTGGTCCAATTGCAATTCGTAGTCTATCCGGTAAAAAGTATATACCGGTACTAATTGATGAATTTTCCGGATATACTTGGCTTGCTTTCGTTCGTCAAAAGTCGAAGTCCCGGTGGTACTACGTAATATGATGACCGAAATTCAAGTTCTTCTACATCGAAGATTCGGCGGCTTCGAAGTGATAATGGTACGGAATTCAAGAACGCCAAGCTTGAATCGTATCTTGTTGAACAAGGAATTACTCAAAACTTCTCTGTTGTTCGCACTCCACAACAAAACGGTGTAGTTGAACGTCGCAACAGAACCTTGGTTGAAGCAGCCAGAACGATGCTCGCAGCCTTCGGTCTCCCAATTCACTTACGGGCCGAAGGCATTTGCTCTTGCTTGTTTCACTCAAAACCGTTCAATTATTGTCAAGAGGCATCTCAAAACCTCTTATGAGCTGATTAATAAAAGAAAACCATCTGTAAAAATTTTTCATATCTTTGGTTGCAGATGTTTTATCTTAAACGACTGAGATAATCTTGGCAAATTTGATCCGAAGTCCGATGAAGCTAAATTTTTAGGCTACTCGTTAAATTCAAGAGCTTTCCGAGTTTTTAACTTACGAACAAAAGCTGTTATGGAAAGCATCAACATTGACTTCGATGATAACACCCAACCGACTTCCGAACACTCTACTTCGAACTCAAGCTTAATACCGTTACTTCGACTATCTTTCGGGTTCCGGAGAATCCGAGATTGATGCTATTTTTCAAGATTTTACGGGCGACGAAGTTGTGTCGAAGCTATGTCACCTCCACATTTGCAGATACCAGATATTCTCCAAGCCTCAGGCATTACTCTCTCTGGTCCTGCTTCTTCTGTTTCATCTGTCACGTCTATTTGTCCAGAAGTTCCCACTACTCCTACATCTGCCAGTCCAGAAGCTACTTCTGTTCCATCATCTGAGGGGGAGACACAAGGACAGGTGACAAAACGGATACCGAAGGACATACGAGAAGAAAATAAAGAAGATTTTGTGTTTCCGGATGAAATCATTTCGTCAAATAATACAACCCAATCAATTTCTCAACCCGGTAATGACGAAATGGACTAAATCTCACACACCGGATCTTATAATTGGTAGTCCTTCTGAGGGGGTCAGAACACGATCTGCTACTGCAAATGAAGCATTCTTTGTTAATTTTCTTAGTATGATCGAACCTAAACGTGTACATGAAGCCTTAGTTGAACCAAGCTGGGTGGATGCTATGCAGGAAGAACTACTTCAATTCGAAAGAAATAAAGTTTGGCGTCTCGTTCCTTTACCAAAAGGCAAAGTTGCTATTGGCACAAAATGGGTATTTAGGAACAAAAAGGATGAAGATGGAATTGTTGTCAGAAATAAAGCTCGTTTGGTGGCTAAAGGTTACTGTCAAGAGGAAGGTATCGATTATGATGAAACCTTTGCTCTGTTGCAAGACTAGAAGCAATAAGATTATTCTTGGCTTTCTCTGCATACAAAAACTTCAAAGTCTACCAAATGGATGTTAAATGTGCATTTCTTAATGGATGTCTAAAAGAAGAAGTGTATGTTGAACAACCTGATGGTTTCAAAGATGCAAGATATCCAGAATATGTTTATCTTCTTGACAAAGCTTTGTATGGTCTAAAGCAAGCCCCAAGAGCCTGGAATGAACGACTATCGAAATTTCTGATCAGCAAAGGATATGAAAAAGGTAAAATCGATACAACTCTGTTCATCAAAAGAGGCAAAGGTATGTTAACTATAGTTCAAATTTACGTGGATGACATAATATTTGGTTCTACTCATCAAACAGAAGTTGATTTGTTTTCTAAGTTGATGGAAACTGAATTTGAAATGAGTATGATGGGAGAATTAACTTTCTTCCTAGGACTTCAAGTTAAACAAATCACCTCTGGTATCTTTATAAATCAGGCAAAATATGTTTCTGACATGCTTAAAAAGTTTCATCTTCAAAACTCATCATCCATGAAAACACCTATCTCTCCTGGTATGAAATTAGGACCTGACTCCTCTGGTAAATACGTTGATATTACCGGCTACGGAGGAATGATTGGTTCTCTTTTATATTTAACGACAAGTAGACTCCGATATTATGTTTGCCACTTGTCTTTGTGCTCGTTATCAAGCCAATCCTAAAGAGTCTCATTTGGCTGCTGTAAAAAGAATTTTTAGGTACTTAAAAGGTTCACCATCGTTGGGCCTTTGGTATCCTAAAAATTCTGGATTTGATTTAATGGCGTATACGTATTCGATCATGCGGGTTGTAAGCTTGACGGAAAAAGTACATCGTGTATTTGTCAACTTCTGGGAAATCGACTTATAAGTTGGACATCCACGAAACAAAACTGCGTATCCACATCTACAGCAGAAGCTGAATATGTTGCTGCTGCTAGTTGTTGTTCACAAGTTATTTGGATGAAGACCCAACTCAGAGATTATGGTCTGATTTACGACAAGATTCCCATCCTCTGTGATTCTGAAAGTGCTATCGCCATTCCAGAAAACCCAGTTCAGCATTCCAAAACAAAGCATATCGATGTCAGGTATCATTTCATCAAGGATCATGTCGAAAAGGGTAAAATCGAAATGTATTTTGTTTCTACTGATTATCAACTTGCTGATATTTTCACAAAAGCTCTTGATGAGAGACGTTTTAACTTCTTAATTAGCAAGTTGGTAATGCTTAATATGTAACAATGATTTCTTCAGAAGAATCCAGAAGCCTCTGAACTATTCTGACGATACTTCAGAAGTCATCAGAAGTCTCTGATGCTTTCTGAACTCTTCAGAACACTTCAGAAGCCTCTGAGTTACTCTGATTTTCTGTTTCATAATAATATTTTTCTTTCAAGAGAAATCATAAAGTGCAGATTGAGAAACGAGGTACAGAAGCTACTACAGGGGGAGTTCACCATTCAAGGGGGAGTTTACCATTCAAGGGGGAGTTTACCATTCAAGGGGAAGTTTCACAATGTAGAAGATATTCGTCTAAGTCTAACTCTGATTAGCTGTCTTCTGATTTACTATTTCACTTAAATTTTATTTGAATCTATCTGCTCTGAGTTTCTCTTGCCGCCAAGGTCTCTTAGACTTTTTTGATTCATTTCAAATTTTTTTTAAAATATAAATCAAGTCGACATGTTTTTCAACTAAATTTTCTATAAATTGATATTTCTTATAATTTCCATTAAATATATAAATTCAATCAACTCTTGCCTCCAAGGTTGTTTAAATCTATATGTTTAATGCAAATTCTTCTTTATTATTCTTTTATAGAAACTAAACTCTCATGTGATTTTTGTTTTCACTTGACTGATTTTTAAACTTAAATAAATAAATTTAAGATTAAAATCTGTGGTTATTCAATTAATTCAAAATTAATTGATTAATTAAACAGATTTTTTTATTACTTTTGTTTATTTCTGCTTTTAAGAAAAACAGCCTCTGCTACTAAATCATCATCATACATGTGTCTCGTCGTACACGTGTCCCCAATCGAAACACTGCATGTGTATATCCGCGTGCTTACATCAGCTCAATTGAACCATTTTTTGTTTCTCCCCAAACTTAATAACCCCTTCCCATTCTACTGTTTCTCTCTCACATAAAACCCCCAATTTCAACCTTCATCTTCTTCCTCGCAAAAATTCCCTAAGTGTTCATTCTCTTTGCAAAGACAAAGTTTTCTACTGTCAAGCATTCGAAATTTCAAAATGGCTTCCAACTGTGCCCGTCCTTCCAACAATGATGAAGAAAGAATCATCGATTCAACTGCTGATAGTACTCCCATTGTGAAACTGCCATTGAAGGCGAACAATGTGCAGGTACTGCTCAACCCTAACACTTATCAACCAGAATTTCGAATCATGATCGAGTTTCTACAACAACACCAGTTGAATCGAGCCCTAACCCTAACCAACCCAAACATCCCTGAAATCTATGTCCAAGAACTGTGGCAAACAATGATCATCGAAACTGATGCAACACTCGCCGGTTCTATCACCCATCCTGAACAAGTGGAAATTGCTGTTCAAATCCCCATCACCAAAAGAAAACTTGCCAAATATTTCCATCTTCCCCTTTCTGTGATCGAAGTGGATGGGCAAACCATTCCCAATCCTGCCCTAGAAGAAAACCCTTCCACAGAAGCCCTCCTAGCCTTCATCAATCTTCTGGGTTACAATGAACCTCTTACAAGGCTGTCCGAATTCAAGAGGAAGAAGTTGCCCCCAATGTGGAATCTACTCGTCTCCATTCTCAACAAGAGCCTAACCTGCAAAATAGGTTCTCTGGATCAGGCTAGCCGAAACATTCTGACTATAATGTATGGGATGTTCTTCAATCGACCCTTGGACTATGCAAGTCTCATCTTCCAAGAGATCAAAGCAGCTGTGCACACTAAGGTGATCCATCAGAGTCAGGGAAAGCAACTACCAGCACTCATGTTCCCAAGATTTCTATCTCTTATCACTCATCCTGCAATTGGGGCAATCGAAGCTCCCCTGATTCAGCCATTCTGCAAAATTGCATCAATGAGCTCCCATAGATCAACCATCGACAGCATCGGCTACTCTGCACCCAGAGAATTATCCATGTACATGTTAAACCTAATCCCATCTAGCTCTTCTAATCTCCAAATCTATAGAAGCTCTATGGTTTTCTCAGAACAGAGAATTCCTACCCCAGAGCACTTAGAGCCAGGTGTAGGTGGTCGGGGGTGCAGTGAGCATGAGCTTGAAAAAAATAGGAGTGAACATCCGAGTGCTTCTACCCATGCCGACCTTCTATTAAATGAAGGTACAGAAGATGTCCTCAGAGACACATATGAGTGTTCCTCTCCTATTCCCCAAAGGGCAACCACAACTTCTGAGGTTGACGTCACCACGTCTCCACTCATTGACTTAGAACAGCCCAGTTCAAACCACCAAGAAACCAGCCGTTCAGAGGATACTTCTTCTTCTGAATCAAATTCATCTGGGGAAAGCACCTCCACTTCATCATCCTCCCAAAAGGATGATGATGATAATATAAGAGTTCATTCGCCCCAGAACTCGCCACTTCCTTCACCACATGTTCATGTCTCCGTGACTGACATACCAATACGCACAGAGGATGAGTCCACATCCTCTCCTAGGATAGATGCTAATGAATTCCCATCAGAGGGGTTACAGCCTAGGAATGCACCTCTTACCGGAGTATTTACACTTCATCAAGGTAAGCATACTGTCTTCGACACCTCATCCTCTCGATGATGAGGATAATGTTGAAACGGTCGGAACAACCGAAGAGGAGCTGTGAATAACGACCCTCAAGGATCCCGGTTGGAAGTCCTTCTACACTCAACGTCAAAACAGTGTAGAAGGCCCCTGCGAACGCGAGGGTAAAGGGGCTCCATGTGTTGGAGATGCACCGGTTACATCTTCGATTTCGTCACAAATGCGGCGTTCTTGGCATTTCTTTGATCAAATTCGTAGATACGTGGAAGATCTAAAATTATCCGTGACCACTAACAATTCTCTTCTTCTGAGCCTTCAATTTAAAATTGAAAGTCAGAACTCTCTCTTAGCAGATCTTCAGCGCCAAATGAGTACCTCTCAAGAAGATCAGAAGGCCTATTTTGCTGAACAATTTTTGCTCTTGAATAATGGTCTTCAAGCAAATGCAGAGGCAATCTCTCAACTTCCAGAATCTCTACGTGCCTCTGTAGACTACAACTCTCTGGTGGCCGATATACAGAAGATTATCAAGACCATCATTCCTTCTGATGATCCCTCTGGGTCTACGCTCGTCAAGAAATCTGATCTCGACTCTTTCCAGAAGATTATTCTTGAGCGAATGTCAACCATAGCTTCAAAGTACTCTTCAAAGACCTCCACATCCTCAACAGACCAGAAACTTGCTGCCATCGACTCTACTCTATCTCAACTCGTGCCTCTGGTTTCTTCTATTGCTGAGGCGTTTAATGCCAAGAAGAAAGCCAAGGAAGAAAGGGCTTGCAAAAAGGCAGAGCTGAAAAGAAAACGTTCTGAGGATCAGGATCCTGATTCTCAGAAGGGGGAGAAAGGTCCTGAGCCTAAGCAAGCCAAACAAACACCATCAGAACCAAACACGACCACTGCTGACTCTTCAACTCCAAAACCATCACAGCAACCTTCTTCTTCAAAACAAGTGCCACTCACTCCAACACCTCTGGCTACGCATTCTGGGCCTCTACCCAGAGATCCAGATCTAGCTAAGTTCATTCTGGATCTTATGGGAAAAAGCAGAATCCCGAGCTCTCCGGCTGAAAGGGCTGAAATAGTCAGAGCTCACGAAGAACGAGAACGAGCTAAAGCTGCAAAGGAAAGAGCTAAAGCTGAAAAAGAAAGGGCCAGAGAGGAGGATGAGGAAGTGTTCAGAGCTGAAAAAGAAAAAGAAGAAGAGATAATACGCCAGAGGCTAATTGTTGAAGAACAAATAGAGATAGAGAGGGCTGAAAGAGAGAATCTGGAAAGAGAGAAGGCTAGACTTGAAGAAGAACTACAGAGACAAAATTTTGAAGCTGAAGAAAGAGCAAGAGTCAGAGCAGAGGCCGCTCAGAAGCAGAAAGAGATCAGAAGAGGAGAACTAGAAGAAAAATTAAACAAAGTTGGAAACATTGAACTTCCAACACTTGAAGTTGAGAAAAGGCACATGTATGCTCCAACAGATCAGAAGATTTATCTCATGATGCCTAACTTCGCAAACCAATACAATGTAAGCAATGAAGTTAAAGATAACTTCATGGCTCATAAACAAGACAGAAAGACGGTTTTCACTACTGCTCCAATTACAAAGATCACAGCCATGAAACATAAGCAGTTTCAAGATACACCCATTTGGTACACAATCTACGAGGTAGTCAGATCAAACAACAAGAGTTATTACATATGTGATAATGATCTGTTGTCCATCCATCCAGCTGATCTCATTTTTCTGGAAGAATTTATGAAGACTCAGCTTTCTAAACGCAAAGATCCACAAGACCATGTTGCCTACACTAGAATTATTCTATGTATGAAATCATACATTAGATACAAAAGGCAGGTCGACTTCCGCATTGGCTTAAATTTCAAAATGGATAATCTAGCTATCTACTCGCACCAAATGAGGAACTTGAAGGGATAAGCAAATTCGAGTGGGTAGACTTCTTGAACCGGAAAGAGGGAATCATCTTCAAAAGACCAAATGGAAAGAGCTTCTTTCGCATCAAAGAAGCTCACAAATACTCTTCTGAGGTAGTCTACATCATCAAGTGCTATGCTGGCTTAGACACGACAAATCCAGATGTTGCAAAAACAGTAGAGAAAAGACTTGATGGACTTCAGAAGAACAGAGAGCTTATCGATAATATTTCAAGTATCATTCTTTGTTGATCCTCTCGAAGAAAGTTTTTTTGACTTCATACTTAGGGGGAGAATGTTAGAAATTAAAGTATGAGTCAAAGAAGAGATGTCTACAAAAGTCAACACACTATTCTTGTTATAACTAATTTCTGTTAGACGCTCCCTTTTAGACACATGGCACTTTGTAATTGGCTAGCATTTTGACTTTCTGTTTTTGTATCTGTATAAATAGCATTGTATTGTGTTTGTAAAAGTTGTCGATCAATACATTTACATTTTGAAGAATACTGTGCGTAATTCATAACTTTCATAATCTTTGTTCTTCATTCTGTTTACTGTTCTATTGATTTAAATTGTTAATTGATCTGCTTCCGCATTTCACTTTGATTCAATACTCTCAATTAACAATCGGTTTAAAGAAATCTGGAACCAACAATATCGGGACCGGTCAATTGCCTGTCACCAATTTCCAACCAACTAAGTGGTGATCCACACTTGCATCCGTATAAGGCTTCGTATGGCGCACACTGAATGTTGGTGTGGTAGCTGTTGTTATAGGAGAATTCAACAAGTGGCAGGTGGGTATCCCAACTCCCACCTAAATCTATTACGCACGCACGCAACATATGCTCTAGCGTTTGAATGGTTCTCTGCGATTGTCCATCTGTTTGAAGATAATATGCAGTGCTCAAATCCAATTGCGAACCCAATGCTTTTTTTGGAGTGATTGCCACAATTGTGACGTAAAACGAGTACTTCTATCCGAGAGAATAGAAATAGGTACCCCATGACGCGAAATGACTTCTTTAATGTAAATTTGTGCACGTTTTTTTTTCCATACTGCAATCTTCACGAATGGGAATGAAATGAGTTGATTTTGTAAGTCGATCTACTATAACCCATATAGAATCATGTCCTTTCCCAATTCTGGGTAGCTTGGTTACGAACTCCATGGTTATTTGCCCCATTTTCATTGGGGAATTTCGAGTTGCTGAAGTAGACCGGCTAGTTTCTGATGTTCGGCCTTGACTTGAGCACAGGTTAAGCACTTGTTTACGCACAAAACAATGTCTTTCTTCATTCCTGGCCACCAATATTATTCCTTTAGGTCTTTGTACATCTTATCCGCTCCTGGGTGAACCGAATATCTCAATGGGCTTCATCCAAAATGGTTGATCGTATATTACTAACCTTTGGTACCTAAACTTTATTTTCAAGGTAATGTACCCCATCGGACTTTGTTTGAAATTTATTTTCCAAGTGATGTAGGGTCTCGTTCTTCAGATTCTCTATTTTTCAACGATTCTTCTTGTGCTTCAAGAATTTGAGCTTTTAAACTCGTCTGAACAAACATTCCCATAGCTCCTACTCTTGACGGTTTTACTCTTTCTTTCCTACTTAATGCATCGGCTACTACGTTAGCCTTGCCCGGATGGTACTTTATTTCACAATCATAGTCACTAAGTAACTCAACCCATCTTCTTTGCCTCATATTGAGCATCTTTTGATCAAGGATGTGTTGAAGGCTTTATGATCGGCGAAAATGATGTATTTAGTGCCGTAAAGATAGTGTCTCCAGATTTTAAGTGCGAACACCACCGCTCCTAACTCCAAGTCACGGGTGGTGTAATTCTTCTCGTGAACCTTCAGTTGTCTTGATGCATATGCAATAACCTTGTTTTTTTTTGCATTAGTACGTATCCCAATCCTTGATGTGAAGCATCGCAGTAAATTATAAAGTTATCCATTCCTTCTGGAAGTGTGAAAATCGATGCATTACATAACTGGTGCTTATGTGTCTTGAATGCTTCCTCTCGTTTTTATCCCCAATTGAATTTCTTGTCCTTTTGGGTTAGTGTCGTCAGTGGTTGCGATCTTGGAGAAATTTGCGATAAATTGCTGGTACTAGCCTACCAATCCAAGAAACTAACGAATCTCTGTTTGTGTCTTCGGGGTTTCCCAGTTCTTAATGGCTTCAATCATAGCCGCATCGACATGAATTCCTTTCTCATTTACTACATGGCCAAGAAAGTGTTCATCACGAATCCAGATTTCGCATTTGTAGAACTTGGCGTACAACTTTTCATTCTTGAGCAATTCTAGTATCAACCTCAGGTGTTGTTTCTGCCCCTTCTTATCGCGAGAGTAAATGAGAATGTCATCTATATATGGTCGACATATTATATTTCAAATCTATGAAGACTGCTGGTGCGTTTGTTAATCCAAAGGGCTTAACTAGGAACTCATAATGGCCGTAGCGAGTCCTAAAAGCCGTTTTGGGAATATCCTCTACACGGACCCTCATTTGATGATACCCCGATCGAAGATCGATCTTCGAGAAGTATGTAGCACCTTGTATTTGATCAAATAAGTGATCTATTCGAGGAAGTGGGTATCGGTTCTTGATAGTCAACTTATTGAGTTCTCTATAGTCGATGAACATTTGGAAAGACCCATCCTTCTTTTTAACAAATAAAACTGAAGCTCCCCAAGGTGAAGAGTTAGGCCTAATGAATACTTTATCGAGCAGCTCTCGAAGTTGTTCTGATAATTCCTTCATTTATGATGGTGCCAAATCATAAGGTGATTTCGCCACAGGCGCAGCTCCTGGAATTGAGTCAATGTGGAATTCAACTTGTCTTGGTGGGGGTAATCCGGCAACTCATCTGGGAATGCCTCAGGAAAATCCCGTACTATCGGAAGATCTTGAATGCAATGCAGTCCTTTCTCAAATATCTTCGCATGTTCATACACGTCACCATTTTTATTAATATTCCTTCTTGGCTTCTCTCCATGCACTTCAAGAATTCCTCCTTCGAGTAGTGGAACTCGAACGATCTTTTCAGAGCAGCAAATTCCAGCTCGGTTGTTGGACAACCAGTCCATACCCACAATTACATCAAAGCTTCCTAACTTGATTGGAGTTAAGTCCATACCAAAGTCCTTTTTGGCCAAATTTAAGGTACCGTTCATAATTACGTCTTTGGCTCTACTTTCCTACCCGATGCCATATTCAATAACGTATACCTCTTTTCAACTTTTGGGATCTTAAATTTACCTTTGGCCTAAATTCTAGTGATACATAACTCCTATCTGCTCCAGAGTCAAATAGTACTGTTGCATACTGTTTGTTTAGGAGAAACGTACCTGTGACCACGTTAGGATTCCGACGTGCCTCTTCTATTCTTATAGAAAATGTCTGTCCTCTAGTCTGTCCTCCTTGGTTCCCTTGGTTAGCTCGTGTTGCCTGATTCCCGATATTGTAATTGACTGTTACTCTACTCAACCTTGGGCACATATTCCGGAAGTGGTCTTGACTTCTGTACTCAAAACACGCTCTTCTTCCTTCCTAGAGTCCTTTGTCCATCCTATAGTTCTTAGTGTAGTGCCCTATCTTCTTACAAACAAGGCAGGCTCGCATGGTGAGTGTAAAACTTGTTACACTTCGATGTGGGTCCACGATGTTGCCTATGTTCCTTAGGTACTTACTCCAAAATTTCTTGCTGGTTTCTAACATGAACTACTACCAACCCTCTTTACTTGCTGAATTCGTTGTGCGGTGAGTTGTGTTTGTTCTTCTTATCCACAACATGAGCCAAAATGCAATGCAGTCCTTTCTCAAATATCTTCGCATGTTCATACACGTCACCATTTTTATTAATATTCCTTCTTGGCTTCTCTCCATGCACTTCAAGAATTCCTCCTTCGAGTAGTGGAACTCGAACGATCTTTTCAGAGCAGCAAATTCCAGCTCGGTTGTTGGACAACCAGTCCATACCCACAATTACATCAAAGCTTCCTAACTTGATTGGAGTTAAGTCCATACCAAAGTCCTTTTTGGCCAAATTTAAGGTACCGTTCATAATTACGTCTTTGGCTCTACTTTCCTACCCGATGCCATATTCAATAACGTATACCTCTTTTCAACTTTTGGGATCTTAAATTTACCTTTGGCCTAAATTCTAGTGATACATAACTCCTATCTGCTCCAGAGTCAAATAGTACTGTTGCATACTGTTTGTTTAGGAGAAACGTACCTGTGACCACGTTAGGATTCCGACGTGCCTCTTCTATTCTTATAGAAAATGTCTGTCCTCTAGTCTGTCCTCCTTGGTTCCCTTGGTTAGCTCGTGTTGCCTGATTCCCGATATTGTAATTGACTGTTACTCTACTCAACCTTGGGCACATATTCCGGAAGTGGTCTTGACTTCTGTACTCAAAACACGCTCTTCTTCCTTCCTAGAGTCCTTTGTCCATCCTATAGTTCTTAGTGTAGTGCCCTATCTTCTTACAAACAAGGCAGGCTCGCATGGTGAGTGTAAAACTTGTTACACTTCGATGTGGGTCCACGATGTTGCCTATGTTCCTTAGGTACTTACTCCAAAATTTCTTGCTGGTTTCTAATTCCTCCATGAACTACTACCAACCCTCTTTACTTGCTGAATTCGTTGTACGGTGAGTTGTGTTATGTTCGGTCTTTAGTGTTAAGAATTCTCTCCCATGTTGCATAAGGATCTCCTTGTAGGCAAGATTTTAGAAACATATTTGGAAGAAAAAAAAATTTGGTTTGATTAAAATTTTGTACGACGTTGATTGTAAAACTGTTTATTAAAAAAATTTTAGTTGTAGAGTTTTGATGTTTCAAAAATTTGAGAATTTAAATTTACAATAAGTGATCATGTCACTTTAAAAGTTTGCATAAGAGAACTTGTTCATCAAAATTCAAATATTACAAAGAACATCACAAACAAAAAAAAATCGATACCACATGATCTTAAAGTGCGAGTAAACATTCACGGAAATCCAAATTACATAATTCATAAATGAAAATGTTTGCAAGGGGATCACGTCAGCAAAAACAAGCAAGGATCAGGACTAGGAATACCAACACTGTCACCATAACACTGGCCATCAAGCACACAACCTCCACTCTTCTTGCAGTCTTCCTGGCTGCATTGACGTTTTACCACGCCCGAGTTGAACACTCGTACACAAGGTCAGCTAGTTCCACTAAACCTGTCAATGACTGTCCCTGCTAATACCCTAGCTCCGCAGTCATGGATATCTAGTGACATGGCATGCATACACCAAGCCTCATCCTGGTTCATGCCGAGCAGGTATCCTATTGGTACTACTTGTACCACCGGGGGTGTCCTAGTGTGGGGTTGCGTTGACGTTAGTGCTACTCTCCTAGGAATTCATATCCATTTTTTTTAGCAGTTTCCCTAGTCCGTACCTAGTTCGTTTCGGGATTTGTTGATGCGAGTTGAGGTAATGCTGAAGCGGGTGATGCTTCAAGTTGGTTGTTACGCCTCCTTTCACTAGTAATTTCCCTCTCGGGATTAGTGTTCTTGTGGGATGGATTCTTTGCGGGGACGTCCGGTAACATATCCCGATTTGTCGGCTGAGTACTCCACGCTAGAAGAAGACGAGGATGATGATGATGACATCGTGATACTGAGATACGAACAATTCTTAGAGTCTACGTACGCAGGTAGTTAATAGTGTACCTAATCTCTAGGCGCATGAATGTAGATGCCTATACTACACTATTGGCTAGTCGTACCACGCGTAATTTTTGTAAATATATATATATATACATATAAATCATTTTGAACATACTCTTACTATAACTATTTCTAGTTTGTATGCAGCGTCCCTTAATCAAACAAAGGTGATCAGACTCTGTTTAATTGAGGTCCAATAATACACCCCAGACTCAGTCATAATAATACTATGTTTATAATCTTTGATTGTTGTTTTTGGCTATAGTTGAGGCTTTCCAAAGGAAAACCAACTTTCTCTATAACCTATGGCTGTGATACCAAATCTGTCACACCCCGCTAAAGCGGAAACACGAGGCGCGACAGCTCTAACGATGACACAGCCACAGATTTAGATAAACAACCATAGGCATTTAGAATATAATGGAAGTTTTACATATTGTTCTTTAAGTAAAATTACAACAATCCATAATTAAAAGAAGTCTTTGCAAAAACGTTCAAGTCTTCACGCGGTACACTTTTGGATCCTTACTAAGCTTTATCTACAGAAGCTTACTTATTATGGATTGTTAGTAAAACTATGTGACACAACAGATATGGCAGATTACACACTGTTAGTAAAACAACTATTTGAGGAGTTCTACTAAATGTTTTTGAGAAATTCCAGTTGGAATGTAAACATAACACATAGAGAGAACTTATAAAAGAAGAATCACTCAATTTGGATGAGTTATGAAGGAGATATGACACCTCAAAGTTGCATGCACACATCTGTCATTGATTGACATATTGTACTTTCAACTTCAATAAGTTGGTTAATACCTCAAAACTTCATATTTTTTAATGAGACCAAATGCATTTGAGAGCTAACTCAGTATATTGAATTCCAGAAGAAAAATCAAGTGATTTGGATGATTATTTAGAGAGTTATTGTTGTTTAAAGTAGGGTTTACCTACTGAAAAACTCCCAGATGCACATCCAACTTGTTTTGAGTGTTTGGGGGGTCAAAACTCAATGTTTTTTAGAGAGACCACTTGATTAAAACACCAACTCAATAAATAAACTTTTAGAAGAAAAATCATGTCTTTTGAACAAGAAATTTTACAAGAAATGGGCGACATAATCACTGATGTATAATCTGTCAGCACCAAAAATGCATTTTTATGAACCAATCCACCATGCAAATGTGTTTTTGCTTAGATTTATTGTATTCTTTGTGTTTGGGTCATAGATTGTCACTATCATAGATATGTTTCACATATCTTGGTGTATAATTTCCCCTTAGAATTAACAAATTCGTGGATGGTTGAAAAACAACAAAGAACATAAAAAAAAAGGGTTTTCAACAAAAATTGTAAGAAATGATGAGGGTAAAGTTGTTACCTTGTTTAATTGATGACTAGAGCTTCAAGGTTTTGATAAATATTGATTTTTGATGATGAAATGAGCTTGAATTTGGCTGGAGTTTGGAAGAAGGAGATGCTCTTGGAGTGTCCCTTGAGTTTTTAGAGAGAGAGAAGGGAAAATCTTGATTTTGAAATGTAAAAATGAGGGATTTTAGAAAAAAGAATTGTATTTATATGTGGGGTATGGGGGGAGGCCGGCCATGGGGGCCCAAAACCATGGTGTTTCATATATTTTTTTATTAAATTAAATAAATGTAAGGCGCAAAATGTTTTAAAATGTCATTTTTCTCAATTTTGACCTTTTTCCTCAAAATGCAAGCCCAAAAGTGGTTAAATTCTATAAAAATAAAAGTTTTATATTTAAAACACTAAAACTATATATTTGATGTAATTTGGATATAAATTAGAGCATTTGGCACTATATAGGACGTTTCAGATAATTACGGGTCCGAACCGGACTTTCTAAACAACTACCTGGAACTCTAGAAATTTTTCGGCCAATCAAATCTAACTAACTCCTATTCTTATAATTTATCTAAAATAACACTAACAAGGGCTTAATAAATACTAATCTAGAAGCTTAAATTTGACGGATGTCACAATTTATTTCGATCAATGATAATTTGTATTTCACTCACAGTGCCGAAACTTATAGTACTGGAAATACAAATCTATCCTTCACAATCTCTCCAAAACCATCGACGTCAAAAATAGGAATAGCTCACTCTATTTATACTATTACAAGATAAAAGTCAATTAGCTAACCTATCACCTATTGGCATGTAGCAAAGTCACTAACAGAATTGGTTACGCAAGAAAAGCGTGACTTGCCACGTCATATGTCATGCGAGAAAGTCCTTGAACTTTATTCAAAAGTTACTTTATCTTCTGGGGTCTTGAATAAACTTCTGGACTTAGCTTCTGAGGAAGCTATCTTCTAGAGAAGCTATTCTCTAGAGAGATTTACTATGTTCTTCAAGGGAAGTTATGATTCATACTTTTTACAAAGACATAAGTTCAAAACACTTTGGATACCAGAGGCCCAAGGAAGGTGTCTCTTTTATGTGTTTAAAGATTCTTTTAAATAGCAGCCAAATGTGATTCTCTGGGATTGGCTTGATATCTTGCACAAAGGCATGTAGCAAACATTATTTCTGGTGTACTTGTAGTTAAGTACATAAGTGAACCAATCATACCTCTATAATTCTTGACATCTACTTATTTCCCAGAAGGGTCAGAGTCAAGTTTTGTATTTTGTGAGATAGGAGTTTTCATGATTGTGGAATTATGAAGCTTGTATTTCTTTAAAATGTCAGAGACATACTTGGCTTGACTTATGAATATGCTAATTGTAGTATGCTTGACTTGGAGCCCTAGAAAGAAGGTTAGTTCTCCCACCATGTTCATTTCAAATTCACTTTCCATCAATTTTGAAAATAAATCAACCTCTGCTTGGTTAGTAGATCCAAATATAATGTCATCCACATAAATTTGAACTAGAGTTAACTCACCATTACAACGCTTGATGAACATGGTTGTATCGATTTTACCTTTCTCATATTCGTTTGTTATCAAAAACTTTGAAAGACGATCATACCTGGCTTGTGGGGCTTGTTTCAATCCATACAGAGCTTTGTCCAAGAAATACACATAATCTGGATGAGATGAACATTCAAAACCAGGTGGTTGTTGGACCTTGAAATTCTTGCATGCAGAGAAAGCCAAGAACAAACGGATTGATTCAAGTCTTGCTACTAGAGCAAAGGTTTCATCGTAATCAATCCTTTCTTCTTGACAGTATCCTTTGGCAACCAATCTGGCCTTGTTTCTGGCCATGATACCATCCTCATCCTTTTTGTTGCTGAAAACCCATTTGGTGCCAATTCCAGTTTTGTCTTTTGGTAAAGGTACTAGTTTCCAGACCTTATTTCTTTCAAACTGAAGGAGTTCTTCCTGCACTGCATTAATCCAACTAGGATCTTGAAGGGCTTCATGGACTCTTTTTGGTACAACCATGCTCAGAATGTTTACAAAGAAAACTTCATTTGCAGTGGCAGATCTAGTCTTGATACCATCAGAAGAATTACCGATTATTTGATAGGTTGGATTATCTTTTGTCCACTTCTGCATTCGAGATTGAGAGACTTGTGAAGGTTCGATTTCAATTTCTGGATGTGATACAACTTCTGGTGTGGTGATTTGTTTTGCTTCTAGTGCTGTGTTCTGAATGGGAGAGGAGCCAAGTTTCTCCCCCTCAAATGAAGGCACAGAGGTATGTAGATCAAGAAAAAAACTCTCTGCATCTGGATGGGGCAGAATTTCCTCTGGAGTTGCATTTGAGTTTGAGGATGCTGGGATGATCACTATAGATGGTTCTTCATCGGAAACCGTTTGTGAGCCAGAGGGACCGGAGATGCAAATTCCAGAACTTCGAGGTTCCTCTAAAGAAATATTTAAAGAATGCATCAAGTTCGGATTCCCTTGTCTTAGAGAGGTAGTAAGAAGTAACATTGTTGTGTCTGAGTTCTGAATCGGAGTAATCTGAAGTAAATTGTGCCTGCTCATTAAAGTCAACGTTTATGCTTTCCTTAACCGTCAACTCTAAAAGCTTTTGATGTTAATGAATATCCCAAGAACTTTGCTTGATCAGATTTCTTGTCAAACTTGCCTAGTTTGTCACGATCATTTAGAATGTAGCACCTGCAGCCAAAAATGTGTAAGAATTTTAAATAAGGTTTTCTTTCATTTATGAGTTCATAAGAAGTTTTCAGCTGTCTTTTGACTATTATTGATCTATTCTGAGTAAAACAAGCAATTGAGACAGCCTCAGCCCAGAAGTCTGTGGGTAGTCCAGAAGCTGCGAGCATTATTCTTGCAGCTGCGACCAGTGTACGTTTTCTTGTTTCCACAACAACATTTTGTTGAGAAGTTCCAGCAGCTGAGAAGTTTTGTGAAATTCCTTCGTTGTTCAGGTACTCTTCAAGTGTGGCATTTTTGAATTCTGTGCCATTATCACTTCTTAGCTTTTGGATTTCGCTATGTTGAAGCACTTGAATCCTTTTCATCATGGTGATTAAGACTACTGGAACTTCTGATTTCTTCATTACAAAGGCAAGCCTAGTATATATAGAAAATTCATCAATTAGTACGAGTATATACTTCTTACCAGACAGACTTTACACAACAATGGGACCATAGAGGTCAACATGTAACATGTGCAAAGGTCTGAGATACGAATGATCACTCTTTGTCTTATGGGAATCTCTTTTTATTTTTCCCATTTCACATGCTGGATAGATATGATCCTTCTGAAAGTGAACCTTTGGGAGGCCCTCAACCAGGTTATGTTTCACAAGAAACTCAAGATTTTGAATAATTAAGTCGAGAAAGCTTATGATGCCAGAGAGTTTCACAAGCTTATTATGCCCTCAACAAGTCTTCTTTGAGATGAGACAGAGACTTTTTGTTCTATCTTTAGAATTGAAGTTCATCATATACATGTTACCTTTTCTGTTGCCTCTTAATAACTCTTTTCCTGAGTCTATTAGTAAGTACCGATGCTTTTTGTTGAAGAGAACTTTCATGTCAACATCGCAAAATTGACTTACACTCAAAAGATTATGCTTTAATCCAGAAACATGAGCCACCTTTGATAAAGTGACATTTCCTTCTTGTAAAGTACCTTAACCCTTTATTTAACCTTTTCATCATCACCAACGTTACTACTCCACTAAATTTATCTTTGAATGTAGAGAGCAAGTTTTTGGTTCCAGTCATGTGCCTCGAGCATCCAGAGTCAAGATATCAGATGTGCACATGCTGTTTCTGCAATACAGAATTAGAGAGATTTAGGTACCCATTACATAATGGGTCCTTTGTTGTTAGACATAGGATTAACGTCTGATTTCTCTTTTATCTTATGCGAATTTCTAGGTTTTCTAGAAGCTTCTAGTTTGCTTGGGTTATTCTGAGGTTTCTATCTCTTCTGACTTCTGAAATTGGTACGTTTCTTGAAGTCAGAAGGAAAATTCTGTGGACTAGAGAAGAATTCTTTTAGTTTAAGTAATAGAGAGAAGCATTCAGAGTTTGAGACGTAAAAGATTTTATTGAATTCCCATTTCTCGAATGATAATTAGAAGATTTCTTATTTTTGTCTATTCTAGCATCAGTTGTTCGATTAAACTTCTTATCTAGACTAGACTTATTCTCCTGAACTTGTGAATTCTTCTCTGAATTCTTCTGTTGAGTAGTCCACTCCCTTTGGACTTTAGGGGATTTCACTGAATCAAACGAGTAATGATGATTATTATGATGCCATTTTTGTTTGTATTCCCTTGTGAACTTAGTTTGCTTTAGAAGGATAGGCTTTGGAGGAAGTTGCACATATTTGGCTTTTTGTATAACTTTTGCCTTCTTCTCTAGATCAAGACACGATTTAGCTTGAATGCACATATCTAGGAACTCTAGATGGATAGAAAACCTTTTCTTATGTTCTTTTGGAAGAACTAAATTCTTTGGTATACCAATCAGAAGTCTTTTGACTTCTGGTCCAGCTGCTCTTACTTCTGGCGTGTCAATTTTTGTCTCTACCTCTATGTTTAAAAAGACAAAAGGAGTATCCTTCACACAGTTGAAATTTTTGACAGGGATGTAAGTAGGAGGCAACTATTCTCAAAATTAGTGAGAAATTTCTCTGAATTATCAAAGAAATCATCACAGTTTTGATCTTCAGTTTCCCATGGATACACATCAAACTCATCATCCTTTTCTAGACAAATATTTAAGTAAACAAAAGAGCAGGGAGTTATCTTTGGATGGTTTTCAAAAGACCTAAAATTTTCCTTTTTAATAGAAATACTTCCAGTTGATCCAAACTCCTTTCAGTGATTTAAATATGATTCCTCTTATACTTAGTGAAAATTTCAATTATAGGATAGTGTTCAAAATCAGGATAGCACACACTGACTATGCTTAGTGGTTGCTGGTGATCTGGAACAATACCCTATCCCTAAAGATCTGTAGAACAACACTCACACCATAAAGTCATTCAGCGATAGTTGAAGACATAGCTGAAGATAGAGATGAATAGCTCGTGATCAGAAGCGGTTCAGTGATAGCAAAGTTCATCTATCTAAAGTGTGAGATCTTGCAAAGCCTTAGTGATACCCGAAGACTTCATCCTTGAAGATTCTGGTTCAGTGATCAAATAGGGCCTACTAAGCAAGATCGCTGTTGAACTTATCCCCGATGCACAAAAGTAAAAACCCCATACCCTGTCAAAAAAAGGACGTACGGATTGTCTCTTATGTCCCCATCAAGATTTGATTTGGTTACTGTTCATATCCGGCCAAAAGCATGGTTGCTTTATGAACAAATGACAAGTCTCTAATAGAAACTTGATACGTGGCATATACCTTTTGCTTCGCATTAAATGCAACAGGTATAAATTGATGAAGAACCCTTCTTCATCTTTATGCATGCTATTATTCTCTCTTAAACCTCTGCTTCTATTCCTTCTTGTTCTTGTGCATCAAATCTTAGTGATTTCTTTAGCTGTAATAAGATAGGTTTAATTACTTTTTCTTGTTCAGGTTCCGCTTGCAACTGTAAATATGTTTATTCAATATAATGTTTCTATATCCATTGAACTCTTGTAGACTCCTTTGGGACTAACAAATGGTATCAGAGCAGTGTTTTATTGCTTTAAGCTTCTGAAATGTTTAAGACGAACTCATTTCTTGTTTTCATTTTAAAATGGCTAATACATACTCAAACTACATAGACAATGGATCATTAGCTAAACCTCCAAGATTTAGTCGTGATAATTTCCTAGTCTGGAAGGAAAGAATGACTCTATATTTCTAGAAAGGTCAGATCCTAAGATCCCTTAATATCTAGAAAATGGAGCCTTCGTTCCAACCATCCTGGTTCAAGTAGTGCCTGCTAGTGCTACAACCCCTGCTATTCCTGAAAAAAGGATTCCCAAAGCTCCACATCAATGGAGTAAGGAAGAAAAGAAAGATCTAGCTGTCGATTCAAAAGCTATATCTATCATTGCCATGTCTCTACCGGATAATGTTTATCATTCAGTGATGAAAATGAGGACATCAAAAGCCATGTGGGACACTCTTTGTGTATAGTATGAAGGAACAGACGAGTTTCAGATTGCTCGCCGTATTAACTTAATGAGACAATATGAAAGTTTCATGTTTCTGAAAAATGAAACACTTTCACAAATCCACTAGAGGTTTAACTGTCTCTTAATAGACATGAAAACTATTGATATAGAGTACTCTAACTCTGAAATTCGGACTAAGTTCATGGAAGCTCTTGCTGAACAACGGGATACATTTACCGCGTGCCTTAAAATGTCAAAGAACAATAAGACTCTATCTATTTGTGCTTTATATGGAATATTCCTCAATCACGAGCAATCCAAAAATTAAAAAGAAACCTCATTAAAGACACTAAAACTGCCAAAAGTACTTCTTTGGCGTTAGTGACTTCAGAGACGGAACCCTCTAAACTTGTATCTTCTTCTATTACCTCTATCACTAAGTTAGATCAATCTAACCCGGAGGATATCGCTGATGCAGATATCTCTGAATTTGATAACTCTCTAGCTCTTCTTACTAACAATTTCAGGAGATTTTCTAGAAAGAGTAACTTCTGAAAGACCAATGCCATCACTGACTCTAATAAGTCAAAGACTGTCCCAGCTGACAAAGCTTCAAGGATCTGCTTCAACTGTCAGCGCAAAAGCTACTTTGCAAGTGAGTGCAGCTTCAAGAAAGCCGCAGCTCCAACCACTTCTTAAACTTCTGATAAAACTAGGAATGAAAAATACTCTAAGTTGAAAGAAAAATATCAGTGTCTTAAGAAGAACCAGCAAAAAGACAAAGGTCTTGTCGCTGATGAAGTCGCCTAGGATCAAGAAGAAGACTGGGCTCAGACCATTGATGAATCTGGATCAGATGAAGAAGACATAACTTTCATATGTTTTATGGCAAGAATAGAGGAAGCTGAAGATGCATTTGACACCTCTTCTTCAGAGTATCCATCGACTCAGGTACCTATTCCTTCTAACTCCTCTAAACCTATACCTGATAGCTTGTCAGCTCTCTATTCTATGAGTGTTGATTTTAAATGCTCTTAATGGAAAAGTAAAAGTTGAACAAATAAACTTAAAAGTTGTCATCTAAAACGCAAAGAACTTACTAAAATCGAAGAGGATTTAAAAGACCAATTCATTGTAAATCAGACAATTAGCATTGAGAAAGAGCAAACTATCTCTGAGCGCAAAAAACCCATAGCTGATCTTAAAGCTGAAAAAGCTACCATTGAAGGATGGTGTAAGGGTTCTGACAAAGTCAATAAGATCACAAATGCTCAGATCCCTAAAAAGGTCAAGGGTGGGTGGTATAGGATATTCCTCTGACCAAGAAGAAATAAACACAGACCGTTCCATTTTAAAATTTGGAATGTTTGTTTCTACTTCTGAGAAAAGACCTTCAAAACCCTTCTTTACCAGGGATTCAGGGAAGGTGATCAAGGACAAGTTCCTTGACCATGTTCCTTGATCAAGAACTTCCAAAAACTAAAGAAGAATCCTTCAGTTCCTTCAGTGAATCGTTCTACGTCTGGAAAAAAGATCCCTGGTTCAGTTCAGAGGTCAACTCCCAGAATTAAGATTGATCTCACTACATCTAAGCCTGAGAAACTTGTAGTTCCTCCTAGGACGATGGAGGAAAGAATTCTTGGTCCTGGTCCTAAAATTGTTTTGACCTCCTCTCTGAATGCTTCAAGCTCAAAACCTTTTCTTAAATATAGGAAGTGTATCACTGTGGTGAGACAACCCACATTGCTAGTAAATGTCCTAATGTTACTGATAGAGATACTAATATAGCTTCAAAAGGTACTGGGTTCTGAAGAGTAAGAAAGATCTAAAGAAAGAAAGACTCAGAACTCAGAAGACAAGCAGATAAAAGCCTAAGGCATAACTTCTGAAGTGGCAACTTCAGAAGTTCTGGAGATTCTGAACACACTTCTGAAGAAGTTCAGAAGTAGTTCTGAAGAAGTTCAGAAGTAGTTCTGAACTTGCTTGTCATTTTTGTACTGTAAAGACATATTTTGTAATACAGTTCATCTGATCAATACAATATACAACATACAAAAGCCTAAGGCATAACTTCTGAAGTGGCAACTTCAGAAGTTCTGAAGATTCTGAAGATACTTCTGAAGAAGTTCAGAAGTAGTTCTGAAGAAGTTCAAAAGTAGTTTTGAACTTGCTTGTCATTTTTGTACTGTAAAGACATATTTTGTAATACAGTTCATCTGATCAATACAATATACAACATTTGGTGATCTACTTCTTGTTATCTTTTTATATCTTGATTGTTTGGGATCTAACAATTGGTATTAGAGCCAATTCATCTATTCTTGAAGGTTAGAGAAGAACTTGTCAAATCTGACAGTTCTTCTTGTGTTCTTGATCGAAAAATTCAAGATTCAAATTCAGGTGAATTCTCGATCTTTTTCAAATCAAAGATGTCGAAAGAAATCGTCTCCATTGGATTAGAAACCAAACCACCAACTTTGTTTTTAGGAGAATATCATCAATGACGAATCAGGATGGTTCGATTCTTGGACAATATCGATGAATCTTTAATGCAATCGATCATAAATGGCCCTCTGAGGTCTATGTGGAAATCCCTGCAGTTCCAAGAACTGAATCCACTCCTGAAATACCTGCATCAAGAATCAAGAAAAGCCCAGGTATGTACAGTACTGCTGAGAAAGCTCAAGCAAAAATTGAGAAAAGGGCATTAACTCTTCTTACTATGGCTATTCCAAATGAAATCTTTAATAGGGTAGATAGTCTAACATCTGCCAAAGATATGTGGAATGAGGTAGAAGCCCAGATGCAAGGTAGTACAAAAGCCCAAGCACAACGATTATATATCTGTGTGGGTACTTATGAGAATTTTAGATATAAAGAAAATGAATCAATTACTGATACATATCATAGATTCACAATATTCTGAACAACTTGGGAAATGAATGGTCAAGCTTTTCTGATAACATGGTTACAAGGAATCTGTCTAGGAAGACTATTCATGATGTATATGGCATCTTGTTTCAACAAGAGGACAAGATCAAACCTAGACAGTATGAGCAGAAAAAGGCAAATGAAACTGTAGCCTTGTTAAGCAAAAAGTACAACAACTCCTTGACCATCTCTACTAAAACCAAAGTTTGTGAAATTCCAGAGACAACTCTGTGTGATGGGGATGAATCAGATGAAGAACCTAAAATAATTTCTGATAATATTGCTTTTATGACAAGACAATTCACTCAAAGTTATAATCAAAAATATCAGAATAAACCAAGGTCTGAAGTTGGACCTAAGAAAAGTCAAGATGCTGGTCAAACTGAGTCATCTGAACTAGCAAGGTGTTTTAATTGTGGTAAGCCTTGTCATTATGCAAGACAGTGCAAAATGCCCAAAGTCAAGAACTCAGACTACTATGAGAAGAAGCATCTTCTTGCAAAGAAAAAGGAACAAAATTCAGCTCTAGTAACCAAGTATGAGGAAGACTGGTTAGACTGGAGTGATGGAGATGATGATGAAGAGGTAGCTCATTATGCTTCAAAATGATACATGTGCCAAATGGATCCAGAAGAAAAACATGCACATGATTCTGAGGTATTTTCTTCATCTTCTGAATTAAATTCTTTTTCTGAACCAAATTCTGAATAAATTTATGAAAATTCTGAAGTGCAAAATCAATTTCAGAATATGTTTTCTGAATTTGAAACTCTCAGAAACAGGATCAAAGGTGAAAGAATTTTGGTAAATCAATTTAGAGCTGAAAGCCAAATCTATAAACAAAACTGCCAAGAAGCTGAACAAATTCTTGAAAAAGTTTCCGAAGAAAAATTACAATTAAAAGAAAAGATGGACAGTTTAAAGAAAGATATTATTAATGGGAAATCTGAAAAAGAAGTTTTGAATGTAAAAATGAACTTTCTGAATCAAGAAAGACTTGATCTTTACAAAAAGATTAAGGAATTAGAATATCTGAACTTTAAAAGAGGTCAAAGTCTAAATATTTTGACAAAGCAGGTTTGGGATATAATGACAGTCAAATTCTGAAAAAGGCACCTGCAAAACTTTATGACTATTCAAATTCTGAAAAAGGCACCAACACAGCTATCATATCCAAACCTGTTAACTACTCTTTGCCTGAAAGAATTCCCTTTGTCAAATCAGAAACTCTATTTTCTGAAAAAACATCTTTTGATTCTGATAAAATTGAGATAATTTCTGAATCAGAAGTAATGAGTTATAATGTTTTAAAACCTTTTGAAATTACTTCTGAATCTAAAATTATTTCTGAAGAAAAATCTGAACCATGTGTTAAATCTGAGAGAACTTCTGAACCGATTTCTGAATCATCTTCTGAACAAATTGCTGAATCAGAAGATAATGTTGATAATAAATCTGAACATGAAGAAAAATATGATGAATTCTCAGATATTGAATCTTTACAAAATAATAATGAGAATTCAGAAATTATCTTTGATAATTCTGATGATGAGTCTGAAAATATTTTAAATCAATTTTTTTTTCTAGCATGACTCAAGATGAGTTCTCAGATTTAATGAATGCATCAGATTCAGAAGATGATGATGACCATATGGTTCAAGTTATAGATAAAGATGGATATTTGGTATACAAATTACAATCATCTATGATGGATGGGGACATTTTATAATCTATAGAACCAAAGTTGTCTTCAGAAATGTTTAACCATGTTTTTCTAAAACAAGAGTTTCTAAAAACTGAAATTTCTTCCACATCATCAAATGATACTTCTATTTCTCCAAATACATTTTTAACTTCTGAAAAATCTTCAACATCATCATCTGACTTTATACATAGAGTCAAATTCTTTGAAAAAGGACAGTCTTCCAATTCAATTTCTGAAGTTCATAATACAGAACATAAACCCAAAGATAAATCTAAAATTGATAAAAAAGACTACTTATACTAATCCTCATTTCTTCTCTTTTACAGAGCTGTCCTCTTTAGTTTGGAGAAAGAAAGGTAAAACACTATCAAAGACTGACAAATTAGATAGTTTTTCATTTTCAAAGAAACATGATGTACCCAAACTTAATAAAGTGAATAAAAGAAATTATGTTGATAAATCCAATAGTGTTGATTCTTGTTCTTCTACCACTTTATTAAATATTCTGAAGAATCATATTCACTGTATTAATTGTGGTAATCATAATTTTCAACTAAACTCCAAATCAAAGAAGAATAATCTTAAGAAATCAATTCAGAACTTTTCAGCTAAATTGACAAATAAAAATAAAAATAAATAGAAAAATAAAAATAAACCTAAGACTAACAAATCTCAAAGTTCTGAACAAACTTCTAAACTGAAAAATCTGAAGTCAAAGTTCAGAACTTCAAAATTTTTACTAATCTCAAAGGACCCATTCTCAAATGGGTACCTAAATCTCAATAATCATTTTTGCAGATATGTCATGTGTGTGTCTTAGATTCTGGATGTTCAAGACACATGACACCATTCAAAGAACTACTAACTGATTATCATGAGAGATATGGAGGAACAGTTAGTTTTGGAAATAATGCAAAAGGTTATGTGAGAGGTTATGATACTTTTATCAAAGGAGATGTTAAAGTAATGAAAGTTTTCTATGTTGAAGGTCTTAAACATAACCTCTTCAGTATCAGTCAATTCTGTGACAAATATTGGAAAGTAAATTTTGATATAGACTACTGTCATGTTCTAAGTTCAGAAAACAAGAAAGAGTTAACTGCTTATAGAGATGGAGATATCTACACTGCTACCTTTACAGCAACTGGTCAATTACAAGGGGTATGTTACATTTCCAACACAATGAGGAATGATAGTTGGCTTTGGCACAGAAGAATGTCACATCTGAACTTCAAATCCATTTCTGAACTGGAAAAACATCACTCTGTAAGAGCACTACCAAAGATCAGATTTGATAAGAATTCCTTATGTTCTGCTTGTGAACTAGGGAAGATCAAGAGAAGCTCCCATCCTCTGAAAATGCTATCTTCATGCAAAGCTCCACTTAAAATGCTTCATATGGATTTGTGTGGACTAATGTATATTCTTGTCATTGTAGATGAATATTCAAGATATACTTGGGTTGAATTTCTTAGACTCAAATATGATACTTCTGAAAGGCTCATACCTTTTCTGAAGAAAATTCAAATTTTTCTTCAACTACCAATCCAAAAGATCAGAAGTGATAATGGCACAGAATTTACAAATTCTACAATTCAGAACTTTTTGGAATCTGTTGATATTTCACATAATTTTTCCGCTGTCAGAACTCCTCAACAGAATGGAGTGGTTGAAAGAAAGAATAGAACTTTGGTAGAAGCTAGAAGGACCATGCTCACATATTCTGAACTTCCTTTGTCTCTTTGGGCAGAAGCTATAGCTACTGCATGTTTCACTCAGAACAGGACAATTCTTAACAGAAAACTACTTAAAACTCCTTATGATATCATTAAACAAAGAAAACCCTCTATTGATTACTTTAAAATTTTGGTTGCAGGTGATTTCTCAGATATAATACACAGCATTTAGATAAATTTGCACCAAAACGTGTAGCTGGTATCTTCGTTGGCTACGCTCAAAGGTCCAAGGCTTACAGAGTATTAATCAAAGGAACTCAAAGGATCACTGAGACTACTAATATTCGATTTCATGAGCCAACTTTGACTTCTGAACAAGACAGTTCAGAACTCACACTTAACCCTATTTCTGAAAGCTTGGATTCAGAACATCGCAAGACAATCAAACTTCTGAATCTCAAACTTTACTTAAATCAAACTTAGATATCTTATGTCAAGACTTATTTGATATTTCTGTTAATGTTTCTGCAGATTATCAGAATCCATCTCTTCTCAGAAGCACAACAGTACATGATATTTCAGAAATTCCAATATCAAATAATTCAGCCACATTAATCTCAACCTCAAATTCAGAAATTCCAGTTTCTAAATCTGTACACATGACTTCTGAAATAGTTCAAAATATTCCAGTTTTTGAGCCAGTGCCTACAACTTCTGAACTAGTACAGAATATTCCATTTGAGGAAGAGAATTCAGATCTACATTCAGTTATCAACCATGATACCGAAACTCAAGCAATTATTGATGATTATGATTCTTTCAACAATGTTTCATTTGTTCAACCATTACCAAATGTGAACAAATGGACATGCAATCATCCTATTCATCATCAAATCATTGGTGATGCATCAAAAGGTGTTCAAACAAGATCAGCAATAGCCAATGAGTGTTTGTATGTGAATTTCTTAAGCAGCATGGAACCCAAGAAGCCAGTTGAAGCCCTCAAGATCCAGACTGGATTCTAGCTATGCAAGATGAGCTAAATCAATTTGAAAGAAACAAAGTTTGGAGATTGGTAAATCAATAAATGGCACAAAATGGGTATTCAAAAATAGAAAGGATGAAAATGGAATTGTTGTGAGAAACAAAGCAAGGCTTGTTGCTAAGGGGTGTTGTCAACAAGAAGGAATTGATTATAATGAAACTTTTTCCCCTGTTGCAAGACTTGAAGCTATCAGAATGTTTCTTGCATATGCTGCTCATAAAAATATGAAGGTGCTCCAAATGGATGTCAAGTGTGCATTTCTGAATGGTATTCTACATTAAGAAGTGTATGTTGAACAACCAGAAGGCTTTGTTAGCAAAGAATTTCTAGATTATGTATATATTTTGGACAAAGCCTTATATGGACATAAACAAGCACCAAGAGCATGGTATGACACTCTTACAACTTTTCTTCTGAACTCCAAATTCAAAAGAGGTACTGTTGATACCACTTTATTTCTGAAAAAGGAAGGTGATGATATGATACTAATACAAATATATGTAGATGTAACACCCCGCCTTACCATGACACAATATTGTTCGCTTTGGCCTAAGTCGCACGGATTTGTTTCTGGCGACCTGGCGATGACTTCCCAGGCGGTCACCCATCCTGGTACTAATCCCACCCAAGCACGCTTAACCACAGAGTTCCAAGAACAGGCCTTGCGTGTGGCCCCAAAACGCGTTGTGTTTAGGAAGGCCAAGGTTTACTTATGAACCCAGCATCACTCCTGTCCACGGCCGATATGGGGTCTGCCTAAGGTGTTAAAAACACCCCCCCTTAGGGACTCATCGTCCTCGATGAGGTTTGCCCCACATCTCGAACGGCACAGGAGCGGCTCTGATACCATTTGTAACACCCCGCCTTACCACGACACAATATTGTCCGCTTTGGCCTAAGCCGCACGGATTTGTTTCTGGCGACCTGGCGAGGACTTCCCAGGGGGTCACCCATCCTGGTACTACTCCCACCCAAGCACGCTTAACCACAGAGTTCCAAGAACCTGCCTTGCGTGTGGCCCCAAAACGCGTTGTGTTTAGGAAGGCCAAGGTTTACTTATGAACCCAGCATCACTCCTGTCCACGGCCGATATGGGGTCTGCCTAAGGTGTTACAAATCCTAAAGTTCTGAGTTTGTGAAGAGATTATACACCAAAACATTTAAAAATGTTCATACAATGGTGATAATCTATGATTCACACAATAAAACTCAAGAAACTAGGTGAAAATCATGATTTTATGTGTTTTAGAACAACAATGGAGATTTTTGGTGCTGACAGATTTATTGCATGTGCAAAAATCGTCCATTTCTTGCAATAAACATGTTCAAATGTCATGAATCATCTTTCTAAAAGTTTATTTAGTGAATTGGGGTTCTAATCCAAGTGGTCTCACTCAAAAACATTGAGTTTTGACCCCCCAAATGCTCATATGAAGATGCATTTGCATCTGGAAGTTCAACAATAGGTAAACCCTACTTTGAATGACCATAACTCTTTGAATATTCTTCCAAATCACTTGTTTTTTCTTCTGGAAGTTAATTTAATGAGTTACCTTTCAAATGCCACTGATTTCATTAAAAAATACGGTGATTTGAGGTTCCAATTAATTGAAACAAAATGAGTGTGCAAACTGTCAACCAATGACAGATTTGTGCATGCATGTTCAAATGGCCATATCTCTTGCAAAACTCAATGAAAAAGGATAATTTTTCTTTTGAAAGTTAGTTTTATGAGTTATATTCAGTTTTCAAGTAGAATCACTTAAAAATATGGAGTTTTGACCCTCCAAACACTTAAAATACTTTAGGTTTGCAATCTGTGAAACCACCAGCAGCTAAACTCTACTTTGTGTGTTAATACCTCTTTTGTTATTTGTCTTTAATGCATGAATCTTCTTCTACAACTTTATTTATTGAGTTAGGGTTCTTATGAACCCAATTTCACTCAAAAATATGAAGATATGAGGCATTAACCAAATTATTCAAAGTAGGTGTGCAATCTGTCAAGAAATGACAGAATGGTACATACCACTTTTAGGTGCTATATATTCTTCATAATTTCTTCAAAATGAGTGATTTTTATCTCAAACGTTTCCTCTATGAGTTATCTTTCCAATACAACTGGAAATTCTAGAAAACACTGAGTATAACTCCTTAAATGAGTGATTTACTAACATGGTGTAATCTGTTTTACCGGTTGTGACATAATGTTTTGCATGAATTATTTGAACCACTTTTACATGTCCAAAAGACATGAAATTTGGTCACAATGACCATAACCCAGTACTTTATCTTGTATAAAAAGATAGGAAACTAGGTAATTTTGGAAGCACTTGAAAACTGATCATATTTAGGACAATTGGTTTTTGTCCAGAAGAGAAATTCTGGACTTAATTGATTTCTATAAATGTTGATCATGTGATGGATAATAAGATTACTTTCGGTATAAATTACGATATTAACGAGCAAGTGGGCATTTTGTGTAATTGGACATATATAGACACTTATGGGCATAAGATTTATTCACCTTTATAAGTAGTATTAGACCTATAAGTGATGGTTTTGAGCATTTCTCTTTGTTAGGGAATCGTTAGGCCTTTGGGTGGGGATCGGATCGTGCTTTTAAGTAGCGGAGCTTGCAAAGGTGAGTATTCACAGCCCCATTTTTAAAGTATTTTATATGTTTTGGGGTGGAAAGCATGATTAAATGAAATATTTAGGCTATTTGTATTACCGAATGTGAAACATTATGAAATTGTTGGTTTTGGGCACTAAGGCATGTACACTAATAGATTGTATTGAGTAAAATGTTCCATAAAAGTTTGTACACTACTATTAACTCAAGTGAGGAGCCGAGGGTATATATGGATAGCGCTATTGGACGGACAATCCCACCTAAAAACCGAAAAGTAAGGTGTGGATGGTAATCCCACTGGGAAACTACAGGTATGGGTGCACTATACTTAAAAGGGAAGGTTCTACACATGTGGACTTTAGGTCCACCGCTGAGGTAGAATTAAAAAGAAGGTTCTACACATGTGGACTTTAGGTCCACCGCTGAGGTAGAATTAAAAAGAAGGTTCTACACATGTGGACTTTAGGTCCACCGCTGAGGTAGAACTAAAAAGAAGGTTCTACACATGTGGACTTTAGGTCCACCGCTGAGGTAGAACTAAAAATATTTTTGTGGTCGAAGGTTTAGTGGTGGCAGATTACTTATAATTAGGGTACAAAAATGACTTGAACGTTTTATGATGTAAAGATTATTTAAGTGCCATAAAAGTTATTTTGCTCAATATTCATTTACGCAAAAGATGTCTATAATATTGAAAACCTGTGAACTCACCAACTCTTTGTAGTTGACCTTGTTTTATTCATGCTTTTCAGGGGTAAGAAAGGGTAAGTGAAAATGCTTGTGTTTGGGGCGCATCAACATCAACCACGTTTAAATTTGAAATCATTTTGTAGAACATCTTATTTCTTTGATTTTGTTAAAACTTGAACTTGTATGATGTAATGTTCAGTTTTATTTTGTTATGTATTTGATTGGACAATTGGTGTTGTTATCGCTCTATCGCTATGAAATCTTGAACTATCACTCCCTGTGTTTCCGCTTTAGCGGGGTGTAACAGTAGATGATATTATATTTGCTTCAACTAATCCAAAATTTTGTAGAAATTTTGAGAAAATTATGCAAACTGAATTTGAAATGAGTATGATGGGAGAGTTAACATTTTTTCTTGGTCTTCAAGTTAAACAACTACCCACTGGCATATTCATTAATCAATCTAAGTATATCTCTGATTTACTTAAGAAGTTTGACATGACTGACTGTTCTAGTATTCAAACTCCAATGGCCACTGCAACAAAATTAGAACCTGATTTGAATGGAAAATCTGTTGATCAGAAAAAGTACAGAGGCATTATTGGATCTTTGCTTTACTTAACAGCTAGTAGACCAGATATAATGTTTGCTACATGTATTTGTGCTAGATATCAAGCTAATCCTAAGGAATCTCATCTTCTAGCTGCTAAAAGAATACTTAGATATCTCAAAGGTTCTCCTTCATTGGGACTTTGGTATCCTAAGGATTCTTGTTTTGAGCTAACATCTATCACAGATGCAGACCATGGTGGTTGCAAATTGGACAGGAAAAGCACATCTTGATCATGTCAATTTTTGGGTGACAGACTGGTAAACTGGTCTTCAAAGAAACAAAACTGTGTTTCAGTATGTTGCAGCTGCAATCTGTTGTTCACAAGTGATCTGGATGCAAATACAGCTCAAGGACTATGGTTACACTTTCAAAAAGATTCTTTTGTATTGTGATTCAAAGAGTGCCATAGCTATCGCTGCTAATCCTGTTCAACATTGAAAAACAAAGCATATTGATGTCATATATTAATTTATCAAAGATCATGTGGAAAAAGGTAATATTGAAATGTTTTTTGTTCAGACAGATTACCAATTGGCTGATTTATTTACCAAAGCACTTGATGAGAAACGATTTAATTTAAAGGTAAGTAAATTGGGCATGATGAATATGTCTATGTAAGTATTTAGAAATTATATTCTGGGTTTAATTTTTCTAAGTTCTGAATAATTTGAACTTCAGATCACCTAAAGTTCTATTTTCAGAAAAAAAAAATTCTTTCTAAACTCAGAAGTTCTAATTTCTTTTTCAAAGTTGATTATCTTTCAAATACTTTCATTTTTTTCCCATTTCTCTAACATTTTCATTTCTCGGATAAATAGCATTTTTTAAGGAAGAGAATCATAATTGTTCATGATTCATGGGGGAGTGATGCTAAATTTCAAAATCATGATTACTCCTTTCTATCAAACATATCTGAGGTGCTGGTTACAAGTCTTGAATTTCAAATCTAAGTAGTATGGACAAACTACTATAGATAAAATATCTTTGTTATTGTCCAAACCTACTTCTGAACAGTTAAAACGATTTATATGTTTCAGAAGTATGTAATTTTAAATGATTTTTGTCATTTTGGAGGAATATACGTTTAGGTTCTGAACTTTCCTTGCAAGTTCTGAAGTGTTTCTGAATGTCTTCATTTTGACTTCTGAACTTTTTCTCAGAAGTTCTGAATTTCTTCTGAAGTTTTTGAACTTGTTCTCAGAACTTTACTTCCCGTTATTATTTTTAAGCTTGTGCCACGTGTTTTAATTTCATTGGAAAACTCTTAATCCACGTCGATTAAACGGTTCATTAATCAAAATAAATGATGATTACTCCTTTAATCTCGTTTCATTTCTGGCCACGTGTCCATCTACGCTTATTCAGTCATATAAATTAGATGGAATCATCGTCTTCTTCATTTTCTAGTGATTTTTCCCTCCAAAACCTCTCTGTGCTTATTCATTTGCAATCTAGTGCGTATCCTTATTCATTTCCAGTGATGTCGACTTCGAATGTGATGGTTTCTTCTTCTTCAAGTTTCAGCAACAACAATGACTCATCCAGTGATGCATCATTCAAAATTGTGCCTAAGAAAATAGTGATTGGATCAATGGAAATCCCTTTGAATGATGATCAAGTAGTACAAGACACAGCCACAACTGTTATTGGTGAAGCCGGACCATCAAATCCAATTCCTAACCCTAAACCTAACCCTAACCCTAGTTCTGCTATAATTGGGGAAACTCAAATCAAGCCTATTGAGGTGGTTTCTGAATCAAATGCTGGTGAAAGTGAGTCTCAATCTCGTGCTGAGAGTAGTGATGGACCTGATCTGTCCAAATTGTATGTTCCTGAAGAAAAACTGCTTGATATCAAAAGGATTAATTGTTCTCTAAACTTCAAATCGACAGATTTTGCTGATGATCAAATGATTTTGATAGAAATTCTAAAGAAACATCCACTTCGTATTTTGCTCTCAAGGAAATTTTCAGTCCCTGCTTCTTACTTACAGCAATGGTGGTATTACGCTGAGGTCGATGAAGCTGTAGATGATATTTCCTCATACATTGATGGCTACAGGGTATGTGTTTCTGTGGAAGATGTCAGAAATATACATTTCCTTCCAAAAGAAGATGAAGTTCTTGGGAAAACTTCATATGAACCAATTCCATCATCTTCTGAGATGATTTCAGATTTTATGAGCTTGGGATATTCTAAACAACAAAATGCCTTAAGTTCATTAAGAAGGAAGTGTCTACCCCCAATCTAGTATTGTCTATTCTCTATCTTAAACACCTGCCTCTCTGGAAAAAGTTCTAGTTTAGACCAAGCATCTACAAATGGAAGGATTATATTTCATGGAGTGGTATTCAACAAACACTATGACTATGCTTCACTAATCTTTGAAGACCTGAAGACTGCTGTTCTGAGGAAATCCACATACAACTACATTCCCTTCCAACGATTCTTTCAGACATTTATCAAAGGTGCAATGAAAGTTGTTCATGTTATTCCTGATCTTGCACATGAGGTACATATTCCTGTCTTTACCATGGATAGTCTTCGTCCACCAAATGCAAAGTTAAAATTTCCAAATGCCATTCCATTACCTGCTTACTTACTTCAACTTGTAAATTCAAAAAATAGGATTGTGAGTGAGTATTATGAATCAATGGGACCACCAAAACCAGTAGTCTCTTCCCCTGATTCCCACAAGAGTGGTGAGCATGCTAAGGAGTCTAGACTATCTAGGAAGAGTGGGGAGGCTATTCATGGGGGAGAACAACCTCAAAGTCTGAAGAGGAAAAATGTAAATGAGAGTTTGGGTAGAAGGGTGAGAAAAAGAACTGATGAGGGGAGAACACAAGTAAAAAATAAAGAAACTTGTGAACTAGATGTTACTAGCCGAGCACCCACATCATCTATTACTCCACATTCTTTGGTGGGTAATATTGAAAAGGCCAGTGAGCCCATGGCAACACTTGTTAACCACCCCAGCCACTTACTCATCTCTCAGCAGAAGGGTGTTTCATTAACACAATTGGGGCAAGCAGCTCATATACCATTAGGACCCTATTTGGAGGATCCTTTTGTTGAAAAAGGACATATGTCCCCCCTTCATTGTTTTGAGCACATAGAGTCTTAGAGCCCACTCAACCTTGAGCCTCAAGAACCACTTAATGTGGAATTCCTTCACACCAGCACACATCTTTCAGATGTAAATAAGCAAAGTGTGTTTCACATTGCCTCAACAACTAGAGATATTCCTAATATTGGGTATCAAGGATTAGTTGGAAGCCCTGGTGGAGTGAACATCACTAAAGCTCCATTCACAAAGTCTTTTATGATTCATGATGCTGTGGCATCTACAGGCCAATCTTCTTCTGTAGGACTGCAAACAAGACCATCTGTTGGTCTTGGCAATTTACCCACATCTTCTGAATTCTTAGAATTCAAGGATTTTTGTACTTCTGAATTTGAAAAGATTCAGAAGGAATTAAAGGAATTGACGAACAAATCAAACAAGGTGATGGAGGATAGGTTGGAAAAACAGGAGGTAACAATGGTGAACAAATTGAATGGTTTTCAAGTTTATTCTTCAAATGATCTCAACTCCTTTAAAGATGCACTTCTGAATGCTTTCTCTGAAGTGATTTCTTCTGTATCTTCTCTTAAGGCATTGCAACCTTCTTCTTTAAGTTCTCAGCCCCATACTTCTGAATTTGCTACTAAGGATGATATTAATCAAATCTTGAATCAATTATCTTCTATTCAGACTTCTCAGACAGTATTGAATAACAGATTATCTACGTTGGAGTGTAGACCTCAGGCGGATACTTATAAAAGGAATCTTGATGATCAGGGTCCTGATAATCAAGAGGGGGAGAAAATACAGAAAGTATCTGAAGCTGAAAATGTTGAAAATTCTCAAGGTCAATCTTCTAAGAAAGCTTCTAAAGAAACTCAGAATATAGGTGAAGGTTCAAACAGAGTTTCAGAAGCCATAGAAGATATTCTTGCAGAACATGAAGGCCAAGAGGTTGATGTTGCCTGTTCTGAAGAATTTATTGATGAAGGTTATGAAACAGAAAAACTGTCTTTTGATTCTGAAGGAAACTTGAGTTCAGATAAAACAGATGTGATTCTAGATTCTAATGAAGAAATGCTAAGAGAATATCTTGCATTTGAAGATGTAATTGGTGAACCAAGTGATCTTTCAGATGTGATCATGTTTGAAGAAGAATCTGAAGTTAATATGGAAGAAATCTCAGAAGTTAATGAATTCAGAGATTTAGTAATCTGGAAGCCATAACAAATTCTGAATGAGGTTCATTTATTTCTGAACAATCCAAGAAATCTGGAGTGTAGATTTTTGGATAACAAATTGTCAATTTTTGAAGACTTTCTGAATCAAACAGATGAGAGATTTGAAATAGAGTTTGATCTAAATCATATGGGAGGAATTAAAATTGCAGATGAAATTCTTATTGTCTTTTCAGAAAAATTTGAAGTAAGGTTCAGACCTTGTATTGTTATTCCTGCAATAGATCTTCCAGTACTTGAAGAACCTGTTTTGGATCAAGTTTTTGAAAAGGACACTGTGTTCATTCCTGGAGAAAGTAGTTTGGAATTTCCTGAAGACACTTATTGTTTTATGTACAGAAGAAGTATGAAATCTGCAACATTGGAAGATTTTCTGAATGATGAATGGTCTGAAAATCATATTTCTAAAGTGAGAAACTATATTCAGAATCATGGTGTTCAGAACTTTCATGATTCAACTTTAATAAAGAAGATCAGATGCTAATCAAAGTCAATCAAAGATGACTTGTTTATAGTCAGGTTTAGAGCAGAAAGAAGGGATGGCACTTTATCTTAATTTACTCAATTTGATCTGTACAAATTAAGACGGCAAGATAAGCTGGTAACTTTAGCTTTTTGTGTCAACCAAGAAGAATCTGAACTTGTTTCAGAGATTAGACGAATTTTGGGTATCTACATTAGAAATCTGATTATGCATGATTTTCAACTAGCCTTGGAATTCAGATTATCCAAAGTGAATTTTCTAGAGCCTGTTTATATTGAAAGATCAGGGCTAAAAAGATTATTCACTAATCTAGACATCGGCTTTATGTATTTTGTGGAAGGAGTCACCAAGATATTTATTGCATGTGATATTCCAAAGTATTCAACATCCACTCTCAAATGGTTTCTGAACTAAATGACAGATTTTATTGAAGAATCTGATATCAAAGAAGAGATAATCTATTTGATCAAAGAAAGAATAAGTTTCAGAGAATTTATTAGAAAGAGTTATCTTGCTGGTCATAAGAGGGTAAACAAAAGCAGAGAAGCTGACTATTTGCTGAGTGATGCTTATGATTTCAAGATTTATACAAAGAAACAAGATATGGAAGAAATTTAGAAGTTCATTCTGAATCTTGAAAGTTCAGAAGTAAGCACAAGAGAAAAGAATAAAGAAAAGGAGAAAATTTCTAAGGTTGTTTCTGAAGAGTTGGTTCCTAGAAAGCAAGTTTCTGAAGAGGAACAACTACAAGAACAAAGGATTGAGGAAAGTGCATTTACCATGTTCCTTGAATATTTTCATCCAGAAGTGTTCATGGAATATGAACAGAAGTTCAATTATATTGATTGTTGGATCAACAAATCCTTTAGGTGGAGGCAATGGTATTCTGAGATAATAAGAAAGTTGAGAATTCCTGTGAGTGAAGTCAAAAAGGAAAGTCCAATTGCTAAGGTGATTACTGCTGATTTAAAGACAATGAAAAATTACAAGTATGCATTTTTCACTGTAGATAGGAAAGATGGTGAAATATCTACTTTTTCAGAAGCTGACTATCAGAATGTTCACCTAAGAGATATGCTCAGAGTATACAGGAGTCTTTATCCTTTTCATGATTCGATTACAAAGTTCAGAAAATCATTTCTAGTTCTCAGAGATGGTTTGTATAGAGAATTTATCTGGGCTACAAAGACTGATTTCCAAGTTGCGTATGTACTGAATAAGAAACAAGTTCATCTGAGTAAACCAAACTTAAGCTTACCTAATATCCAGAATTTGAAGAAAAGCAGTTTGGTGATTCAACCTCCAAGATTTGTATGCAAGTGCTTTCAAGAATTACTTTTTGTAAGATTTGAAGAACTTCACAAATGTTGCAATGGAACTTTAATGGCTATCAGAGATCGTTTGATTAAAAGACAAAAAAGAAGAATAAAGAATCTGAATGATGAAGATTGGGATAAGTATAAGAAACTTGCAAAGGAGATGATCAGAATCGCAGAATCTCTGTTGGAATATAGAAGTCTAATTTTGAAGGATGTTAAACAAATCTTGAATTTTTGGAATTATGATCTGAACTTTTGAAGCTAAGGGGGAGATTGATAGAGATACTAATATAGCTTCAAAAGGTACTGGTTCTGAAGAGTAAGAAAGATCTGAAGAAAGAAAGACTCAGAACTCAGAAGACAAGCAGATAAAAGCCTAAGGCATAACTTCTGAAGTGGCAACTTCAGAAGTTCTGGAAATTTTGAAGATACTTCTGAAGAAGTTCAGAAGTAGTTCAGAACTTGCTTGTCATTTTTGTACTGTTACTTTAGCATTTATATTTCATGTATAAATAGATAGTTTGTTAGATAGTTAGAACTAACGTTTTCAAAAGCTTGTAAAGACATATTTTGTAATACAGTTCATCTGATCAATACAATATACAACATTTGGTGATCTACTTCTTGTTATCTTTCTATATCTTGATTGTTTGGGATCTAACAGTTACTAACGCTGAAAGATTGGCTCATCGTAAGAAAGTAGCTCAAGTAAAAAAATCAGCTAAAGTGAAATCCACTAAGGTTAGTAAAGCATCCAAGGTGAAGATAACCACTGAAGAAAATTCATCAGCGAGTACCATATCCGCCAAACCTGTTGTTTCCACTAACAATGCAGGACCCATAGTTCTATGGGTACCAATGAAACATTATTTTTCTTATCTTATGTAGAGTGCTAAAGGTATCTGATATCTCGATAGCTGTTAGACTCTATTTTGTAAAAGAATGAATAAAAAATATGTAAGTCCAAAGCATCAGAAGATGACTCAGAAGTTCATCTTCTAATCTCTCTAAACTCAGAAGCGCCCAGAGACTTGAATATTCTCTGGATTTCAACTGCCCATTTTCACACGCTTCATATGACGTGGCATGTCACACTTATCGTGCATAACTAATTCTGTTAGAAGTACAAGTGACATGTCATTTAGTGATAGGCTAGCTCGTTGACTTTCTTATTTGTAATAGTATAAATAGAGGTAGTTATCACTGTAAAGGGTCAATCATCTTGGAGAGAATTAGGGCTTTTCATTCAAACGTATTGTAATCCGATCTTCAGGTTATTGAATACGATTTCCCAATTAATCTTCATATTATTGTTCATTTACTGTTCTGGTTATAATCATAGATTCGTATTGCTTCCGCTTATCAACTGTTTGTCGAATCTATTGATTAATTAAGTTTAACGGGATGCGGGTTCCAACAATTTGTATCAGAGCTTGATAATCCGTCTATTGGTTATTCGATCTTGTCCAGTTTGGAGAAATCCCCACTCAAGTAGCAGTAAGTTTCAATTTTAGACTACTGTTCTTCATTCTACCCTGTTTTTTGAGATTTTCTCAATTTTATACAACTTTCTCTAAATCAGTGGTTATCCTAGTTTAAATTCTGAAATCAGTAATATAATCATTTCGTTTCGTTTCATTTTGAAGTTTAATTGTTCTAAATTTCATAAGCGTTTTTATAAATTCCTAAAATCTACTTTCTGAAAATATGGCAAATCAAAGTATGAACGCTATATACACATCTGGATCTTTGACCAAACCTCCCACTCTATTCCGAGATGAATATCCACAATGGAAAATTGGTATGATAAATTTCTACGAAGAATTAGATACTGAACTATATCTTATTGTTCAAAATGGCCCATTCGTACCTATGACTGTTATTCCAAGGGTTCCTCGTACTTCTACGATCGAAGAAATTCCTGCAAGGCATGTTCCTAAGGAAAGGAAAGACTAGGATGATGAGGAACGAGCTAAAGTTGAAACGGCCAAAAAGGCAAAAAGTCTTCTGATCATGGCAATTCCTAATGAGATTTTTCAATCTCTGGATTCATGTGAAACCGTAAAGGAGTTGTCGGATCAGCTTGAAAATCTTCTAGAAGGAGGAGTTAAGATGAAGAAAAATAGAAGAGCTCAAGCTCTAAACGAATATAATTGCTTTCAAGCTATTCCGGAAGAAACTCTGGAGCAAAATTATCTTGGGTTCAATACTCTGATAAATTTGTGCAAGATATGCGATATAATCAGATCCAAGGAAGACAACAATGTCTTGTTTCTCAAACGCCTAAATCCAGAGTGGTCAAATATGTCTATGTCTCTTCAAGCTAACCTAGTTCTAGAGATGTGGTCCCTACATGATGTGTTTGGAACTCTTAAGCACATGAAAAACAGGTACAACAGAAGAAATCAAGTGTTGGTGGACCTTTGGCCCTCATTTCTGAATCAAGAGGGTAAGTCAGAAGAAGCAAAGACATAGAGAAGAAAGGAAAGAACAAGGCACTTATATCTAAGAATGTTATAGATAATCTCTCTGACTCTGATGATGAAGACATCAATGCATTTGTTGAGTCCTTGGCTCTTATTACCAAACAGTTCACAAAGAAGTTTGGTAATCATTCGTTTCAAAGAAGAAGGTTTGATAACAGAAATGAACGCCCTACTCCGACTTATGTTCAAAGGTAAGAAGTACAAAAGGTGGAAAAGTCAGAAGCTGAGAAGAAAGAGGAGTTAAAGAAAAAGAAAGATGTCTGTTATAGATTTGCGAAGCCGGGCCATTATTCAAAACACTGCAGAGGTACTCTTGTAAAAGACAAATCATATTACAAAAACAAATATAGGTATAATGTAGATGAAAGAGCACACTATGCTGAAAGAGAAAACTGGCTTGATGATCAATCAAGAGAAGATGAAGCCATGTTCTGTGGAATGGCGATGACAAACGACTCAGAAGATCAACCTTCTGAAACTCCGGTATGTACTAACTCTAATTCTTCTGAACTCGATCAAACTATCTTAAATCTAACTCTAGAATTTGAAAATCTATAACTGAAGCTTTTTGTTGAAAAGAAAATTAAGAAAAATATTGAACTATATGTTTCTACAATCCAAAATGAAAGAGATATCTTCAAAAGAAAACGGAGATTTTAACTGATGAGAAACTTGAACTATCTGTTGAGAACGAAAAGATCTCAAAACGTTTAAAATCAACAGAAGTCAAACTAAGAGAAGAGAATCAAAACTTTTGTAAACTTTTGTAAACTTTTGGAATCTAAGGATAAGAAGATAAGTGCTAAAGAAAGTGACAGATTAAACTCCTTAGCACTTAAAAATTATTTTCAAAAGGAAAGATAATTTCTGCAAATTGAGCTTCAAAACAAAGAGCTACAGATCAAAAAATATCTGGATGCTCAGTAGGGAAAACAAGCCTTAGTTTCGAGGATCTGGATCCTTATACGTGTAAAAAGAGATCTACTCTTGACTCCGTGTTCTGCATGGGTAAAGAACATAAACCTATTTTTCCCATTCTATATGAACAATCTGTTTTTAAAAAACCAAAATATGAGAATGGACATCAAGTAAGAAAACTAAAATACAAAAACATTAAATATTCATCAGAAAAAACAATTGAAGTTAATTTTAAGCTTATTCAGAAGAAGAAGGGTGTTTATAATTTTGGTTCATTCACTCATATAACTTTAAATCCAAAAGCGGATGAGTTCATACCCATACAAGCAGAAGACGAGCTTAGACTCAAGTTTCAAAATGACATTCTCACAACTCTGGATGAATGTTTCAAATCAGAAAAAACAAATCTCAAGCAACAAATCTCTGAAAACCATCCTTTGTAGATTTAAATCCTTGTGGAGTTGAAGATAAAGATGAGTTTGTTACTTATCCCTGGGAAAATGCTAATCAAACTGATGATGAATTTTTTGAATGTTCTGAAAAAATTATTTTTCAAATATTGAGGATCCATTGCCTCTTATTTTTTCAAAAGTTCCAGAGGTTATCAATAATGCAAATGCTCCATTTTTATATATCAATAAACCTATGAAAATTAGAGCAGGTGACGCAAAGGTTGCTAAACTGTCAAACGGAATACCACTAATCTCTGTTCCTCCAAAAGAACGAAGAAAAGAGGTTCCCATTCATCCAGAATTCCTAGGAATGTGTTTACAAGCTAAAACTTTTCTTGAATTAGAAAAGGAGGCAAATTTCAAAAAGAAAGCAAATCTTAAGCACCAACCTCTAAAATCTCGATCACAGAAGTTTACTTGCTTTGAAAAAGAAAAATAGAAAGCTAACTCTTACACTTCTGTTTCAGTAAAACCAAAAGTTCTAGAGAAGTCTCCACAAAAAAAGCTCCCACAGAAGAATTCAAATCTTCCAAAGCATAAGTCTAGACTAGATAAGAAGTTCAATCGAACAACTAATGCTAGAATAGACAGAAATAAGAACAATTGTAATTGTAAATCTTGTAATGAAAATTCATTGAATTCTTTTATGTTTCAGAACTCTGAATGCTTCTCTTTTTTATTAAAACTTAAACAATTTTTCTCAAAGCCTTCTGGTTACTTCTACGACACTCGCAAACACTCAAAAAATCAAAACCAGAGAATTAACTCAAACAAAACAGGGAAACCATTAGTCTCTGGTAAATCTGGAAAACCTGTACATCCTTCTGTTCTAAAGGAAAAGATAAATCAAAAACCTAAACCTAACAACAAAGGACCCATTATGAAATGGATACCTAAATCTCTCTGAATTTGATTGCAGAAGCAGCGTGAGCATATCTGGTATCTTGACTCTAGATGCTCGAGGCACATGACTTGAACAAAAAACTTATTCTCCAAATTCAAAGATAAAATAGGTGGAACAGTAACGTTTGGTGATGATGGTAAAGGTCAAATAAAAGGCTACAGTACTCTTCAAGAAGGTAACATTACCTTATCAAAAGTAGCTCATGTTTCTGGGTTGAAACATTACTTGTTAAGTGTAAGTCAACTATATGATTCTAAAATGCTAGTTGTATTTGATGAAAAACACTGCTACTTATTCTCTAAGGCAGGTGACTAATTATAGAGAGCTGACAGAAAAGGTAATCTATATATGATGAGCTTTACATCCAAAGATGGTAAGGAAACTCTCTGTCTTATCTCCAAAAAGAGTGAGGTTGCATGGCTATGTCATCATAAACTTTCACACTTGAAATTGAAAATCTTGGGCTTCTTGTAAAACATAATATGTTCAAGGGCCTTCCTGAGGTACACTTCCAGAAGGATCACCTCTTGCCTGCCTGTGAGATGGGAAAAATAAAAAGAGCATCTCACAAAACCAAAAGTGATCATTCGTGCACAAGGCCTCTGCAAAATGTTACATGTTGACGTTTGTGGTCCAATTGCAATTTAAAGCCTATCTGGCAAAAAGTATATCTTGGTACTAATCAATGAATTCTCCAGGTATACATGGCTTGCTTTTGTACGACAAAAATCATAAGTTCCAGTAGTGTTGAAAAAGATGATGACAAGAATCCAAGTGCTTCTGCAACGGAAAATACAGCAACTCTGAAGTGATAATGGTACTGAATTGAAGAATGTCAAGCTAGAAGAATATCTTGTTGAGAATGGCATTACTCAAAACTTCTCAGCTGTACGCACTCCACTGCCAAATGGTGTTGTAGAAAGAAGAACCAGATATTTAGTTGAAGCAACAAGAACAATGCTTGCAGCTTCTGGACTACCCACCAACGTCTGGGCAGAAGCTGTAGTCACGCCCCACTAAAGCGGAAACACGATATGTCACGGCTCATAGTAGCAAGGCACAATGTATAGATTAAACAACCACCATAGCATATCTAGAATTAAACATAAATACAAGTTTGGTACAACATTTGTCCATTGTTACGATTACAATACTTAAAAATGAAAATTTAATTAAAACGTCGCGGGGTCTTGTAATTAGATATGCAAAATGACGGCACACGCATGCATCCCCTTACTATCTTACTCGCGTTCACCTGAAAAGCATGGACTTTAAAAGGTCAACTATCATCATAGTTGGTGAGATCACAACTTTATGTAATAACAATTCAATAGCGGTGGAATAAAACGGAAAGACGAAGCTTTCAAAATATAAGCGGATTTATAAAAATAAATCTCGATTCACAATAATGCTAATGGTATTTGTTTTGCAATACTTAATAAATAGAGGAATGAGCCACTACTAGAGCCTTACGACTTTCCAGCCTCACAAAGTCATGCCTTATCGCGAGCAATGACAACAACAAACAAAATGAGTAATTATGCACCCGTGAGTTGAACCGGTAGTGTACACAAATACGAGGACTTTAAATACGATAATACAAAAACCCATTCAATCCAAATTAAGCATGCATATCATAGCCACAAAAGCATTTCATATTAAATTACACGGATAATTGTTTCAAAAATAGGTTAACCGGTAAATGTTTATAAAAACATAATAATCATGCTTTCCACCCCAAAAAATAAAAGCGTAAAAAAGGGTTGTGACAAACTCACCTAGTTCGAACGTTCGAACGTTCAAGGGTTCGAACGTTCAAGGGTTCCTCAAGTGATATGATAGCTCCTAGTCCGGGCCTATAAATATAATGCCACTAGTAAGTCCTTTGTCCACCTTATATTATTTGAGAAAGTTTGCTCATTGAGAATTTGAACTCGTTTGTTTCGGATTTTCGGTAGGATAACGAAATTGGTATGTCAAGTATGTATGCAATAATTATTAGGTCATTATTCATTATGCATGGTTAACCATTTAACTTTATTCAGGTATTTTATGAGAAATGAATTATGGGAAAATTTAATGTTTAAATAAAATAAGTAAAAGGTGATTATTGGACTGCACATGCAAATCGGGCAGCTTCCTAGGTCTGACTTTGGTTCAACTTTTGGTTAACTTATTTAACTCCAAATGTTACAAAATTTTAATAGGTTTTTTTCCACTAAGTTTTGTGTTTTCCGACCAAATTACATAATTTTTAAAGATGTTTAGTTCCCCCAAACAGTGAGCTTATTAAAGTCGCGACAGATTGTTGTGCTGTTTGCGCAACTTTTTGTACAGACTGTTTGACGGTCCAAAACTTGGAATTTTTGAATGAGGTCAGTGGGGTTTTAAATATAACTCTATGAATTTAATTTTAAAAAAATAATTACTTTATTTGAATAAAAGATCAGATAGATATGGCCTCATAAAGTCAGATCATCAAATCTGTCAGCATGCATGGCCGAATTTTGGGTTACTTTTGTGTCCAAATCCTTTTTACACTCATTGGTAAGATTTTGTCCCCATTATGTTTTATTCTTTTTGTTTTATTTTGTTTTTACTGAGTTGTAAGAGTAATAATAATACATTTCAAGTGACCATTTATTGCCAACATAATTTACATACCAAATAGTTACATAAAATGATGATTTTTGGTCATTTCGAGTCTCCTCTTGGTTTTGAGAAGGAAACCAAGCTTAGGATCGATTTTTGGCACATGCAATGGGTTTTGAAACCCACATGCATGAAGAATTGAACGATGTTAACGAAGGAATATGAATATGTAGATATATATACATATGTATATATATAGCAATGTTGGTATATAACCATACGTCTTGCTTAGTATTTATATATATTTATTAAAAACGAAATGCAAGAATATATCAACATCATCATGCAATGAAGTTTTCTAACCGTATCATAGATGCTTGATGATGGACCAAAAATAAAAGAGATAGAAAATTAGAATACAAGTTTCAAATATAATTTCTTAGATCTTTGAACTTTTTGGTTGGTCATTGATGTTCACCATTTTATAACAAATATGTGTGTGGTGTTTTTCATCTCCCAACATTTAAAGATCAAGAAGGTGTTTTTGAAGTTTAAGAACAAGAAAGAAGAAGAAGAAAGAGTTGGAGTAATACCTTGGAGGTGGTCTCTTCCTTCAGAGAAAATGAGAGTGTGTAGAGTTTTAGAGAGAGAGAGAGTGAATTGTGTAAAATGAAAATAATAGAGGTAGGCTCCTATTTATACTTGGAAAAATTGAAGGGAGAGAGTAGGGAGAGAGAGAGATGGCTGGTTTTGGGAGAGAGAAAGTGAGAGAGATGGTGGTGTGATTTAAAGTGTAGAGTGTGTAAGTGTATAAAGGGGTAGTATTGTGTGGTTTTTATTTTATTTTATTTTTATAATTAAATTAAATTGGGTTTCTATAAGGAGATCAATAATGATCTGATTTTATAATAAAGAAAATTATAAAATATTTTAATGTTATATAATTTGGACATTAAAGAGGTTAAATATCAGTATTCGGTACCGAAAACGAGCACTTTCTCAATTTTGTTGGAAATTGGCGAAATTTACCAATTTTCTTAAGGAACTCACATTAAATTAATACTTTTATGTTTTTTCCAATATTAAATTCATAACTGATAAAATCAGTAATTTCTGGACTGCCAAAAATAGAGCTGCCGGCTCCGGAATGCTAAAAACGGAAACTTGGCTAAAATTGCCAAAATTATGGTAAAGGTCCGTTATTTCATATTATTTACTTCTCTAAGGCTTCCTAACCTTAATTAATTACGCTAGAGCCCGCTTGCGCTTAACTGAAAGCCTGAAATCAGTTCTAACCTGAAGTGAAAATTTGACGGTTGTCACTGTCTCCTCCGGTTAAAAGAATTTCGTCCCGAAATTCATTTGTTCCTACCAGGAAAAAACATAGGAATATTTTTTCCTCATAAAATCCTCGTGTTCCCAAGTATACTCTGGTCCAAGTCTGGACTTCCAGTGGACCTTGACGATTAGAATTTTACTCCTTCTAAGATGTTTCACTTCTCTATCAAGGATTTCAATTGGCTCTTCTACAAAACATAGATTTTTATCTACTTGGATCTCTTCCAATGGCACCATTAGTGTTTCATCTGCTAAACACTTTTTGAGGTTTGACACGTGGAGTGTGTCATGAATATCCTTCAGTTCCACGAGTAATTTGAGCTTGTACGCGACTATATCCAATCCTTTCAATCATCTCAAATGGTCCAACATACCTTGGGCTTAACTTACCCTTCTTACCAAAACGCCTCAAACTTTCCACTGGGATACTTTTAAAAGTACCCTATCGCCCACTTGAAACTCCAATGGTTTCCTACGGTTATCAGCATAACTTTTCTGACGATCCCTGGCCGCCTTAATCCTACCTCTAATCATAACGATCTTGTCGGTTGTCTCCTGAATTATATCGGGTCCTGTCAATTGGATATCTCCAATTTCTACCCAACTAAGTGGGGATCGACATTTTCGACCGTATAAGGCTTCGTAGGGGGCACATTGAATACTAGACTGATAACTGTTATTTTAGGAAAACTCAACTAAGGGTAAATGATTATCCCAATTTCCCTTGAAATCTAGTGTGCATGCACGCAACATATCTTCCAAGGTCTGAATGGTTCTTTCACTTTGATCATCGGTCTGTGGGTGATATGTTGTGCTCAAATACAAACGAGATCCTAAAGCTCTTTGTAGTGATCGCCAAAATTACGACGTGAAATGACTTCCTCTATCATAAATGATAGAAATTGGTACTCCTTGTCGATAAACTATCTCGTTGACGTAGATTTGTGCAAGTTTCTCTGTCATGTAGTCTTCTCGAATAGGAAGGAAATGTGTTGATTTCGTCAATCGATCTACTATTACCCAAATTGCGTCGTATCTGCGAGACGTTTTCAGCAATTTGGTGACTAAGTCCATGGAAATTTGCTCCCGTTTTCATTGAGGAATCTCCGGTTGTTGAAGTAAACCGGATGGTTTCTGATATTCTGCCTTCACTTTTGAACAAGTCAAGCACTTTCCGACGTACAAAGCAATGTATTTCTTCATTCCAGGCCACCAATAATACTCCTTTAGATCCTTATACATCTTATCCATCCCTAGGTGAATGGAATATCGTGACTTATTGGCCACGCACAAAATTAGCTCCCGTAGGTCGGTATCTTTTGGTACCGAAACTCTTTCCTCAAAATAACATACACCATCGGTTTTAAGGTCAAACCTTTCTTCAAGGTTATGAAGAGACTCAGGCTTCAAATTTTCTGAGCTTCACGTATTTGGTTCTTCAAACTTGTTTGAACAAGTATTCTAATTGCTCATACTCTAGATGGCTTAGCCTTTTCTTTTAGGCTCAGCGCATCGGCCACGTTGTTGGCCGCCTAGGTGGTATCGAATTTCACAGTCATAATCATTAAGTAATTCTACCAGTCTTCGCTGCCTCATGTTGAGCATTTTCTAGTAAAAGATATGTTGAAGGCTCTTATGGTCAGTATACACTGTACACTTTGTACCGTATAGGTAATGCCTCCAAATCTTTAGTGCAAACACTACCGCACCTAATTCTAATCATGGGTTGTATAATTCTGCTCATGAACCTTAAGCTGCCTTGATGCATAGGCAATAGCTTTATCCCTTTGCATCAATACACATCCTAAACCTTGACGGGATGCAGCACAGTACACGAGAAAGTCCTCAGTTCCTTCCGGTAAAGCTAAGATCAGTGCATTGCATAGCTTATGCTTCAACAACTGAAAAGCATCCTCTTGACGTTGTTCCCAATTGAACTTCTTGTCTTTTTGAGTCAGTGTTGTCAATGGTTGTGCGATTTTCGAGAATCCTTCAATGAATCGCCTATAATATCCTGCCAGTCCAAACAATTGACGGATCTCCGTTGGGATCTTCGGTGTTTCCCATTTCTTAATGGCCTCAATCTTGGCTGGATCAACATGGATTCCTTTCTCACCAATCACATGTCCAAGAAATTGTAGCTCTCGAATCCAAAATTCATACTTAGGAAACTTGTCGTACAATTTCTGGTCCTTAAGTATCTCTAGTATCGCTTCTAAATGCTTCTCATGCTCCTCCTTACTTCGGAAATAGATTAGTATGTCATCGATAAAAATGATCACAAACTTGTCTAAATACGGTCTACATACTCTATTCATCAGATCCATAAACACGGCTGGAGCATTAGTGAGTCCAAAAGGAATAACTAAAAACTCGTAATGTCCGTATCAGGTCCTAAATGCCGTTTTAGGAATGTCTGCTTGATGAACTTCAAGTTGATGGTAACCTGATCGAAGATAAATCTTAGAAAAGAAACTAGCACCTTGAAGCTGATCAAATAGATCGTCTATCCTAGGGAGAGGGTAATAATTTTTAATTGTCAACTTATTCAGCTCCCTATAGCTATGCACATTCTGAGTCATCCATCTTTCTTTTAACAAACAATACAGGTGCTCCCCAAGGTGAAGAACTTGGCTGAATAAATCCTTTATCCAGCAAGTCCTGTATCTGATTTGCTAATTCCTTCATTTCTGCCGGTGCTAGTCGGTACGGTGCCTTGGCTACCGGGGCTGCTCCAAGAACTAAGTTAATTCGGAACTCGACTTTTGTTGGAGGAGGTAGTCTGGGTATTTCATCCGGAAATACCTCAGGATAATTCCGTACTATAGGAATGTCCTGAATTTGGTTCTCCTCAGTTTTCTTCTCCGCTACCTGAACTAAGAACGTAAGATACTTCTTCCTCATACATCTATAAGCTTCCATACATGAGATTATATTAATACACCTTCTAGATTTCTCTCCTTGAACTACAAGCGTTTTACCAACAATTGGGATTCTTACAATCTCCTCGTAACAACAAGTTTCAGCTCTATTTCGCGATAACCAATCCATCCCTACTACTATATCAAAGCTTCCACATTCAAAGCACCTCCTACTGCTTTGGGTCTCTCCTTCCTTCTTGCAATACTAAACAGAATGACCCAATTGATTGCACCTTGAACACTGAAAACATGTCTCAGAGTGATGTCGATTACATATGTTGCACTTTGAGGAAAAACCCGCATGTTGCCCTAGCTCCTGGGTTATCATTCCATAGTTCTTTATGGATCGCAAACTTCGGTTTGGATCGCTACTAGTCCTTCTTCCTGACTGATTCCCTAATTTCCTTTTTCCACTTCCACTACTCTTTGCTGTTGTTCCTTCCCTGACTGCATCATTGGTCAAACGACTAGCGAACACTACCGCGCTTTGGATAGTTGTTGGGTTTGCTGAGGTGACCATTCCCCTAATCTCGGGTGCTAAAACCTAGATGTACCGATCAACTCGTTTTTTTTCGGGGGTAACCATGTGTGGTAGAAGTTTGGCAAGTTCGTAGAAACGAGCTGCGTATTTGTCCACATCCTTCCCGATCATGGTATGGTTCCAGAATTCAGCCTCCAGCTTCTGAATTTCACCCTTTGAACAGTACTCTTCCACAAGCAGTTTCTTGAGATCCTCCCAAAATAGCCTGTATGCAGCTTCACGGCCTCGGGTTTGCACTTGGATATTCGACCAAGCTAAAACCCTACCTGGCAGTTCGCATGTCGCATATTCCACCTTGCGGTCCTCTGAGCACTTACTAATATGCAGTATCGACTCCATGCTGTCAAACCATGACAGTAATCCTATGGCACCCTCCTTGCCGTTGAACTCCTTAGGTTTACGAGACATAAAGGTCTTATAGGTGCATCCTTGGTTGCTACTATTGCTTCCGTATCCATCATTTCTTCGGTTTGTGTTGATGCCGGCAGTGACTTAGGTGACGATATTAGGTATGTTGAGCCATAAGTTGAGCAATGTTAGGAGTTTGATTTTCAGGGGTAGCTCCCGTGTTACGAGTGTTTCTCGTCGTCATGTTTCTAAAATTCTAGAAATAGAATTTATTAAAAGGAAGTTTAACTTGTAAAAAGGTAAAAGCATCTATTGTTTGAAATAAGTTATTCGTGTAGTCCATAAAATAATTTTGTATATCCAAAAATATTACGTATAATAGGAAAGATTCACGGATTTTCACAATACTCAAAATTTGAGGCTAATGCATCGTTACAATAGTTCTTCAAGTTACCGGAATTTAAAGTACATAACATAAATTTTTTATAGCCAAAACAAATGAGAATCATGATTGCCAAGATGGACAATGCCACAAGTATTGCCACAACTTTGTAGTACAACTTCATCCTTCTTGCCGCCCTTGTAGCAGCCACAACCTTTTCCGCCGCCTTAGTAGTGCATTCTTCCATGAGATGAGCCAACTCGAACAGCTTGAGTATGGCATTATCGTGCCTAGCTACCCTATGCTGATAGGCCCTAAATTCTCTTTCTAAAGTTTGCACCCTCATCGTCTCTTCGGGTGTCATGCCTACAACTCGTGCAGCTGGCACTCCCATGAGTGTAAGAGAAGGTTCCGCGGTGATGGGTCGCAATATCGTTATTCCACTCCGAATTGGTAGGGCAACCCTCCTTCGGGTCATCTGCATAGTATGTGGTCCACGATTGGTTGGTTCGGACACAGGATTAGTTGGTGGTGGTTGCGACAGAACAGTCATAGGAGTGATTGTATAAGAGTCGCTAGATGTGTCGTCGCTAGAGACTTCTAAATCGGAATCCAGGTATTCAGACGGATCCTATTCTAATGACCATAGTGTCGAATTCTCCTTAGTGACTGAAGTATCAATATAATTCATTAACGCAATACTTAAATAAGAGTGGCACCCTATTTACTAACGCAAGGGTAAATTATAGGGGCGCAAAAATATTATGGTTCTTTATAACCTATGGATGCATCGTGGTCACACAAAATGCCGTGCATGAAAATTTTGAAAATTTTTATACTCTTTCGTAACCGTCCTTAACGTCGCATTAATCGTCCAAATAAAACAAAGGTGGCCAGTCTTTATTTAATGAATATCAGATTACACAACTCTCGGATCAATTACTCTAGAGGTTTTTTGTAAAATATGTTTTTGAGAAGAAATTTTGGTTTTCCCCCGTTTTGTTTTTGACTATAGTGTTTGGCTTTCTTAAAAGAAAATCGTTGCTCTCTATAATCGTAGCTCTGATACCAAATCTGCACACACCGCTAAAGCGGAAACACGAGATGTCACAACTCATAGTAGCAAGGCACAATGTATAGATTAAACAACCACCATAACATATCTAGAATTAAACAAAAATACAAGCTTGGTACAACATTTGTCCATCGTTACGATTACAATACTTAAAAATGAAAATTTAATTAAAACGTTGCGGGGTCTTGAAATTAGATATGCAAAATGATGGCACACGCATGCATCCCCTTACTATCTTACTTGCGTTCACCTGAAAAGTATGGAGTTTAAAAGGTCAACTATCGTCATAGTTGGTGAGATCACAGGTTTCAGTAATAACAGTTCAATATCGGTTAAATAAAACGGAAAGACGAAGCTTTCACAATATAAGCGGATTTATAAAAATAAATCTCGATTCACAATAATGCTAATGGTATTTGTTTTGCATTACTTAATAAATAGAGGAATGAGCCACTACTAGAGCCTTAGGACGTTCCAGCCTCGCAAAGTCATGCCTTATCGCGAGCAATGACAACAACAAACAAAATAAGTAATTATGCACCCGAACGCCGACGTAGAGCAGAATCGACTGGGATGTCACCCTAGAACGCTATCCATAATATACCCCGACTCACAAACCCGTGAGTTGAACCAGTAGTGTACACAAATACGAGGACTTTTAATGCGATAATACAAAAACCCATTCAATCCAAATTAAGCATTCATACCACAGCCACAAAAGCATTTCATATCAAATTAACCAAACGGATAATTATTTCAAAAATAGTTTAACCGGTAAATATTTATAAAAACATAATAATCATTCTTTCCAACCCAAAACAATAAAAGCGTAAAAAGGGGATGTGATAAACTCACCTAGTTCGAAGTTTCAAACGTTCAAGGGTTCCTCAAGTGATATGATAGCTCCTAGTCCGGGACGATTAATATAATGCCACTAGTAAGTCCTTTGTCCACCTTATATTATCTGAAAAAGTGTGCTCATTGAGAATTTGTACTCATTTGTTTCGGATTTTCGGTAGGATAACGAAATTGTTACCGGTTTCAAAATAATAGAGAAGGTTGGTATGTCAAGTATGTACGCAATAATTATTAGGTCACTATTCTTTATGCAAGGTTAACCATTTAAGTTTATTGAGGTGTTTTATGCGAAATGAATTACGGAAAAATTTAATGTTTAAATAAAATAAGTAAAAGGTGATTATTGGACTGCACATGCAAATCTGGTAGCTTCCTGGGTCTGACTTTGGTTCCACTTTTGGTTACCTTATTTAACTCCAAATGTTACATAATTTTAATATGTTTTTGTCCACTGATTTATGTGTTTTCTGACCAAATTTCATAATTTTTGAAGATGTTTCGATCCCCCAAACAGTGAGCTTATTAAAGTCGCGACAGATTGTTGTGCTGATTGCGCAATCTTTTTGTACAGACTGTTTGATGGCCAAAACTTGGAATTTTTGAATGAGGTAAGTGGGGTTTAAAATATAACTCAATGAATTTAATTTTAAAAAAATAATTACTTTATTTGAATAAAAGATGAGTGAGATATGGCCTCTTAAAGTCAGATCATCAAATATGTCAGCATGCATGGCCGAATTTTGGGTTAGTTTTGTGTCCAAATCCTTTTTACACTCATTTGTAAGATTTTGTCCTCATTATGTTTTATTCTTTTGGTTTTATTATGTTTTTACTTAGTTGTAAGAGTAATTATAATGCATTTTAAGTGACCATTTGTTGCCTACATAATTTACATACCAAATAGTTACATAAAATGATGATTTTTGGCCATTTCGAGTCTCCTCTTGGTTTTGAGTAGGAAACCAAGCTTAGGCTCGATTTTTGGCACATGCAATGGGTCTTGAAACCCACATGCATGAAGAATTGAACGATGTTAACAAAGGAATATGAATATGTTTATATATATACACATATATATATAGCAATGTTGGTATATAACCATACGTCTTGCTTAGTATTTATATATATTTATAAGAAACGAAATGCAAGAATATATCAACATCATCATGCAATGAAGGTTTCTAAACGTATCATAGATCCTTGTTGAGGGACCAAAAATGATAGTGACAGATAATTAGAATACAAGTTTCAAATATAATTTCTTAGATTTTTAAACATTTTGGTTGGTCATTGATGTTCACAATTTATAACACATATGTGTGTGGTGTTTTTCATCTCCCAACTTTTAAAAATCAAGAAGATGTTCTTGAAGTTTAAGAACATGCAAGAAGAAGAAGAAAGAGTTGGAGTAATACCTTGGAGGTGGTCTCTTCCTTGAGAGAAAATGAGAGAGTATAGAGTTTTTGAGAGAGAGAGAGAGAGTGAATTGTGTAAAATGCAAATGAGAGAGGTAGGCTCCTATTTATACATGGAAAAATTGATAGGAGAGATAAGGGAGAGAGAGATGGCTGGTTTTGGGAGAGAGAGAGGGAGAGAGATGGTGGTGTGATTTAAAGTGTAGAGTGTGTAAGTGTATAAAGGGGTAGTGATCTGATTGGGTTTCTAGAAGGAGATCAATAGTGATCTGATTTTATAATAAAAAATTATAGAATACTTTTATTTTATATAATTTGGACATTAAAGAGGCTAAATATCAGTATTCGGTACCGAAAACGAGCACTTTCTCAATTTTGGTGAAAATTGGTGAAATTTACCAATTTTCTTAAGGAACTCACGTTAATTTAATACCTTTATGTTTTTGGCTTTATTAAATTCATAATTGATAAAATCAGTAATTTTTGAACTGCCAAAAATAGAGCTTCCGGCTCCGGACTGCTAAAAATGAAAAGTTGGCTAAAATTGCGAGAATTACAATAAAGGTCCGTTATTTTATATTATTTACTTCTCTAAGGCTTCCTAACCTTAAATAATTACGCTAGAGTCGGCTTGGGCTTAACTGAAACCCTGAAATCAGTTCTAACCTGAAGTGAAAATTTGACGGTTGTCACATGTAGCCACAGCTTGTTTCCATATTTTTGGTTGCAGATGTTTTATTCTGAATGATCGAGACAAACTTGGCAAGTTTGACAAGAAATCTGATGAAGCCAAATTGTTGGGATACTCGTTAAATTCAAAAGCTTTTAGGGTTTTTAATTTACGAACTAAGACTGTAATGGAGAGCATAAACATCGATTTTGATGATCAAACTCAATTGACTTCTGAATATTCTGATTCAGAACTCAAACTTAATTCTGTCACCTCTGATTATCTTTCAAGTACCAGAGAATCTGAGATTGATGATCTATTTGATGATTTTCTGGGAGAAGAAATACCTTCAAAAAGAATACCCAACAACTCACCATTGAATATTCCTGAATTACTTCAAGCCTCTGGGATAACTCTTTCTGGTCCTTCTAGTTCAACAAATGACACTCCAAATGTAACCTCTGTGCCTTCATTTGAGGGGGAGACACTAGGCGCTCATCCAGAACCAGAGCCAATCCTAGTCCAAGAAGATGTTATCCAACCAATGGATACAGAAGTCCAAGCCCAACAAATACCTCAAATAGGGATCCATAGATGGAAAAAGTCTCATAATCCAGATTTGGTAATTGGAGATCCATCTGAAGGAACCAAAACCAGATCTGAAATTGCAACTGAAGCTTTCTTTGTAAACTTTCTAAGCATGATTGAACCAAAAAAGGTTCACGAAGCTTTACAAAAACCAAGCTGGGTGGAAGCTATGCAAGAACAACTACTTCAATTTGACAGGAACAATGTGTGGAAATTAGTACCTCTGCCTAAAGATAAGATCGCCATTGGTACTAAATGGGTATTCAGAAACAAAAAGGATGAAGATAGAATAGTGATCAGAAACAAGGCAAGATTGGTGGCCAAGGGATACTGTCAAGAAGAAGGGATTGACTACGATGAAACTTTTGCTCCAGTTGCAAGACTTGAATCAATAAGACTTTTTCTAGCCTTCTCAGCATACAAAGACTTTAAGGTGTATCAAATGGATGTTAAGTGTGCATTTTTTGAATGGAGATCTCAAAGAAGAAGTGTATGTTCTACGACCTCCTGGTTTTGAAAATTCAAGACATCCAGATCACGTCTATCTTCTGGACAAAGCTCTGTATGGCTTAAAGCAAGCTCCCAAAGCTTGGTATGAACGTTTGTCAAAATATTTGATTAAGCACTCATACGAAAAAGGTAAGATCAATACTACCCTGTTCATCAAAAGAGGAAAAGGTACGTTAACTGTGGTTCAAATTTATGTGGATGACATCATATTTGGCTCTAATGATCAAGCAGAAGTTGATTTCTTTTCAATGTTAATGGAAAGTGAATATGAAATAAGTTTAATGGGTGAACTAACTTTCTTCTTAGGACTTCAAGTCAAACAGACTACCTCTGGCATTTTTATAAATCAAGCCAAGTATGTCTCTGACATGTTAAAGAAATTCAAACTTCAAAATTCCACTCCTATGAAAACACCTACCTCTCCTAGTACGAAACTTGATCCTGATCTCTCTGGAAAATCAGTTGATGTTACGAACTATAGAGGTATGATTGGATCCCTTCTATACTTGACTGCAAGTAGACCAGATATAATGTTTAACACGTGTCTCTGTGCGAGATTTTAAGCCAATCAAAAAGAATCTCATTTGGCTGCTATAAAAAGAATTTTTAGATACCTTAAAGGATCCTTACTAGGCCTTTGGTATCCTAAAAATTCTGAATTTGATTTAATTGCATACACTGACTCTGATCATGTAGGATGTAAGTTAGACAGAAAAAGCACTCCTGGTAGCTGTCAACTTCTGGGGAATAGGCTGATCCACAGCAGAGGTAGAATATGTTGCTGCTGCTAGTTGTTGTTCACAAGTTATTAGGATGAAAACCCAACTCAGAGATTATGATCTGTATATGATAAAATTCCCATCCTCTGTGACTCGGAAAGTGCAATTGCCATCATAGAAAATCCAGTACAACATTCAAAGACAAAGCATATTGATGTCAGGTATCATTTTATAAAGGATCATGTGGAGAAATGGACAATTGACATGTATTTTTTCTCCACTGATTACGAACTTGCTGATATATTTACAAAGGCTCTGGATGAGAAAAGGTTCAATTTTCTGATAAGCAAGTTGGGCATGCTAAACATGTAATCTATACAGAATTTATCTACATATTATAGTTTTTGTATAATTATTTATTCAGCATGTCTTTTCTTTCACTTATCTTCATTATCCCAAAGCAGGTCAGAAGTCTCTGGATACCTCTGACGCATATTTCAGAAGACATCAGAGGTCTCTGGATGCCTCTGTCATTTTTAATGATGCATTGTTTGACATTTCATTCAAAGCACAGGTCAAGGGAGAGCATTAAATGCAAATATCAAGGGTGAGCACAGACTCGTGCATCATTCAAGGGGAGAATTTTATGTTCTTCCAATCAAGACTAACAAATGTTAGTTGTCTTCTGAACATATTTTTCCTTAGAAATTTTGCGAATTAGTTACTTCTGAACTAACTCTTGCCTTCAAGGTTATTAAGAAATCTCGAATTCAATTAAAATTCTTCTGGAAAGGTTTTCACTTGACATAAAACTTTCCTTTGGTCCCAAAATGTTTTATATGACCAAATGACTGATTTTATTTTTTTCTCTTTCCCAAAATGCTTTTTTTTTAAATCTAACTTCTGTTAGCTGTCTTCTGAATACTATTTTCTTTCGAAATTTCTTTAAATTAGCTACTTCTGAGTTAAATCTTGCCGTCATGGTTAATTCAGAGTTTTCTAACATAACCAAATTCCTTCTGAAAAATTTTCTTTAGATATAAAACTTTTTTTGGATCCTTAAAATATTTTTATCATGATCAATTGAATGTTTTAATTTTATTTAAAAACAAAACCTTCTATTAATTCAATTTGTATTGATTAATTGATTGATTTTCTTTTGCAGGGAATATTTAAAATATCAAAAAGAAAAACAATTTCTCGTCCAAGACCAACGAGAAACGTTTATGTGCCCTGTGCTGACAAAACATGCGTCCATCATCCCTCTATACACGCGCGATTCAACCTCCACGTGTCATAAATCAACGGTTTTGCATGTTTGCACGCCTTTTAAGCATGCGTCAGCAGTCAGAAACCGTTTCCAATCCTCAATTCCCAATTAAAATCTTCTCATTCTAATCCCTTTCCCAAATCTCAATTAAACCCTTGATCTTAAAAAATACTCGAGTGCATTTTCAAATCTTACTATATAAACGCGAGTAAATCCCCAATTTCACTTTTCACCGTCTTCAACCTCCAGCTTTTACTGTGCTCATACGAATATTCACCCTCGATTGCAAACCTGCAATTTCCGATTCTCAAATTTCCTAAATCTCACAAATGGCAAACCCAAGTGCAAACATGAATGTTCACGACGAAGAAGACAGACTCATCGATTCAACCGCAAACAGTGCTCCAGTCATTCAATTGCCCATCAAAACCAACAACGTTCAAGTTCTTTTGGATCACAACATGTATCTGTCAGATTATCGAGTAATGATAGAGTTTTTGCAACACCATCAGTTGAACCAAGCCCTAACTCTTACAAATCCAAATGTTCCGGAGGTATATGTTCAAGAAGTATGGCAGACTTTATATATCAAGAACGATGAAACTTTATCTGGAAGTTTTAGTCATCCTGAAAACACTGAGAATGCTGTCGAAATACCCATAACCAAGAAGAAGATTTCCAGATATTTTCATTTGCCCCAACCTCTCATTGACGTCAAGGCCAGATGGTACCCAATCCTAATCTTGAACGAAGTCCATCCACAGAAGATTTGTTTGCATTTATCAGTTTTCTGGGCTACAATGAAAATCTCACGAAGCTTTCTGAATTAAACAGGAAAAAGTTACCTTCAATGTGGAATGTATTAGTTTCAATACTCAACAAAAGCCTCACTTGCAAAATAGGGTGTCTGGATCAGGCGAGCAGAAACATTCTCACCGTCATGTATGGCATGCACTTCAACCGCCCCTTGGATTTCACAAGTCTTATATTCCAAGAAATGAGTGCAGCAGTTCACTTAAAAATTCTGAATCAAACAAATGGTAAGGCTCTCCCAACACTCATGTTTCCTAGGTTTTTTGCCCTATTCTCACCTCGAGTCATCGCTGTACTTAATGCCCCGATCATTCAACCATTGTACAAAATTTCAACCATGAACTCCCACAAACCAACCATCTACCTAGCCGGCTACATTATACAACGCGAACTATCCAGGTACATTCTCGATCTTATACCTTAAACCGCTTCTTATCTCCTTTCTTATAGGAGCTCTCTAGTATTCTCATAACAGAGGATACCTTCCCCATAGCACTTAGAGCCTAGAGTAGATAATGAGGGGTCGAATGAGCTTGAGATTGAAAATAATACGAGTGAACATCTGAGTGCCTCTACCCATGCTGAGAGACTATTAAAAGAGAGTCAAGAAGATGTCCTAAGAGACACATATGAGAGAATCCATCCAAGTCCATCTAGAGCAACCACATTTGTTGAGGTAGATGCTAACACATCTACACTCATTGAAACAGGACAGCTTAGTCCACACCACCCTGAAACTAACCGAGCATAGGGTAATTTTGCCTCTGACTCAAGCACCAGAGGGGAAACCACATCATCTTCATCATCTTCTGAAAAGGATGATGGTGAAAATATAAGAGTTCGTTCGCCTCCTACACATGATGTCACCGTGACCAACTTAGATAGGCCAGAAGGTTCATCTAAACCTTCTGATATAGATGCTGAAGAAATCCCATCAGAGGGGTCACAGCCACAGGATGGATCACTTATCAGAGTTTTCCAACTCCACCAAGATAAGCACATTGTCTTCAACACCTCATTCTCTGATGATGAGGAATCTGTTGAAACAATCAGAACATCCGAAGAGGTGCATGTTAATAACAGCCCTCGAGGACTGGATGGAAGTCCCTCCACACTCAACGTACAAGCAGGCGTGAATGAGGGACTCTCTGAACACGAGAGAAAAGGGGCTCCATGTGTTGGAGATACACCGCCGGTTACCACTCCTGATTTTGTCACAAGTGCGGTGTTCAATACATTTGCTGAACAAATGAAGGGATCTATAGTGGATCTAAAACACACTATTCAACAATCGGAGTCAAATCTCAAATCAGAGATAAATGCCCAGAACACCATCCTTGAAAAGATTGAAACCACTCAGAGTGATCACACCAGAGCTCTGGAAGAATTGAAATCTCTAATCTCATCAACTGTTGACAATCAAAAATATTTATCTACTGAGCACTTCCACCATCTGGATAGTGTAATCAAAGCTAGCGCAGAAGCCATCTTTCATATTCCTGATGATATTCCTTCTCCAGAGGTTACTATCTCTGCCAATGAGTATGGTTCTTTCGTTGCTGATATCAAGAAACTCATTGATGCAGTGGTTCCCTCAGAAGCCTCATCTTCCAATACCTTTGCCCTTATCAAACAATCGGACTTAGCATCATTCCAGAAGGCAATACTGGAGAAATTTAATGCCATCAATGCTAAGTTCATATCCAGAACAAAACACAACTCCAGCCTCTAACTTAGTCCAGAAGGTATCCACCCTCGACTCTTCTGTTTCAAAGCATCATTCTAGAAGGCAATACTGGAGAAATTTAATGCCATCAATGCTAAGTTCATATCCAGAATAATCACAACTCCAGCCTCTGACTTAGTTCAGAAGGTATCCACCCTCGACTCTTTTGTTTCGAAGTTAACATCTCTGGTAAGCTCCATATCTGTAGAGTTTGAAACCAGAAGGAAGGTCAAAGAGGAAAGGGCATGCAAGAAAGAAAAGCTCAAAAGAAAGAGGTATGAGGATCAGGATCCTGATTCTCAGAACGGGGAAAATTCGGCTAAGAAGACTAAAACCGAAGCCGGAACCACCAGTAAACAAGCACCTCTCACACCGAAACCTCTGGCTGTTAACTCTGTCCGCTTCCACAAGATCCAGATACGTCGAAATTTCTTTTTGATCTTCTAGGTAACAAAAGAAAGCCAGATGTTCAGACCCAGAGGAGAAAACCTCAAGCTCCAATTCCCAAAGCTCAGAAGCCAACATCTCAGCCATTTGAAAAAACACCCTCTGTCAATATCTCCAAGCCTTCAATTCCAAATCCTCAAGCTCAACCAAGCAAACCTACATATCAAACTAACGAACCCATACCTTCCGAACCCATACCTTCCAGTGCACGAACAAGGACTTATTCTGCAACATCTGCATCCATCCCCCAGATTCCTATCACAAAGCCATCTGTTCCGGAATCCAGCTCAAATTCCCCTATCTCTGAACAATCTGAACTTAAAGCTCAAGCAGAGAGAATGAGGAGAGAAATAGCAGATAGAAGAAAGGCCAGTATAAAAGAGGAAATAGAAAAAAACAATGGTTTTCTACGATCTACTTCTTTAGAGACTGATCACAGGTGCGTGTATGTTGTAAATGATCAAAGGTCTATATGGTGCTTCCAAACTTTGCAAATGACTACAACGTGAGTGATGATATCAAGACAAGATTCATGAGTCATAGGCAAATGAGGAAAGAATCCTATACAACTTCCCCAATCACACATATAAATGGGATCAAACACGTAAAGTTTGAAAACACTGAGTTGCTTTATACAATATATGAAGTAAAAAGGGAAGATGAAAAGAAGCATTACTTCTGTGACAATGATCTTCTGTCAATCAATCCCTCTGATTTAATACCACTCGGATGGTATATGAAGAACAAGATGAATCAACGGATAGATGCCCAAGACAAAGTGGCCTTCTTCAGAATAATAAGATGCATGGAAGCCTTTATCAGATTCAGGAAGCCGATAGACTTTCAAACAGGAATTGAACATAAAGTGACCATCTTGAGTATCTCTACACCAAATGAAGACAAAGAAGGCCTTGATCATCTTACATTTGGGCAATTATTGACAGAACCAGAAGATGGCATTGTATTCAAGAGACAAGAGAAAAAGCTTCTTCAGAATAAGTGAAGCCCACAAGTATTCTACTGAAGTAATAGATATAGTTAAAAGCTATGCTAATCTCCAAAGGGAAGACAAAAGTAAAGAGGCACGTGACCGGATCATAGCAACAAGGATGGATAAGAAACTTGGAATGATATTGAAGATCAGACAAATCACCGACCAATTCCAAAAGATTGTTACATTCCATCCTGTTGCTCCTTTTTAATTTTTGTATTCTAGATAGATCCTGTATCTCTTATGTATTTCAAAATTTTTGGTTATGAACAAAGAAATGAACTTCATTTTTTTTATATTGTAATACACATCTCTTACTTCATACTTAGGGGGAGTGTTAGATCCGAAACTATCAAGAATGTAAAAAGATTAAAGAACAGGAACAAGAATTATGTCACTGAAGTTGTATATCGTATTGATTACTGAAAAGTATTACAAAGTATGTATCTTTACAAGCTCTATGAACGTTAGATCTAACTGTCAAACAAACTATCTATATATATACAAACAGAAATGCTAAAGTTACAGTACGAAAATGACACACACGTTCGGAACTACTTCTGAACTTCTTCAGAACTTCTTCAGAAGTATCTTCAAACCCATCTTCAGAACTCTTGAAGTAGCCACTTCAGAAGTTATGCCTTAGGCTATGCTTTACTCATCTTCTGAGTTCTGAACCATTGTCTCTTCAAAACTAGTTCAGAATCTCTGAGCTATGTTGTCTTCAGAACCCAATCTTCTTTTGAAGCTATCTTCTGATATCTATCAATCTCCCCATTAGCTTCAAAAGTTCAAATCATAACTCCATAAATTTAAGATTTTTCTAACATCTTTAAGAATAGGATTTCTATATTCCAACACAGATCCAATGATTCTAAGCATTTCTTTGGCAAGCCTTTTGTGCTTTTCCCATTCTTCATCACTTAGATTCTTTTGTCTTTTATTCTGTCTCTTCTCCAATCTATCTCTTATAGCCATTAGAGTTGCATTACAACATTTATGTAATTCTTCAAACCTTATGAACAACATCTCTTCAAAACATTTACATACAAATCCTAGAGGCTGAACAACAAGAGTGCTTCTTTATAGATTCTCAATGTTAGGCAGACTAAAATTTGGACTACTCAAATGAACCTTTTCTTTGTTCAGAACATAGGCAACCTGAAAATCTGTTTTAGCAGCCAAAATGAATTCTCTGTAAAGACCATCTCTAAGAACTGGAAAAGATTTTTTGAACTTGGCAATAGAATCATGAAAAGGATAGAGACTCCTGTAGACTCTGAGTAAATCTCTAAGGTGAACATTCTCAAAGTCTGCTTCTGAGAATGTAGAGATCTCAACATCTTTTCTTTCAACAGTGAAGTAAGCTTACTTATAATTTTTTCTTGACTTTATATCTGCAGTAATAACCTTCACTATTGGACTTTCTTTTCTTGCTTCACTTATAGGGATTCTGATTTTTCTGATTATATCTGAATACCATTGTTTCCATCCAAAAAGATTTCTTGATCCAACAATCAATGTAATTAAACTTTTGTTCCTATTCCATTAACATTTCTGGATGAAAGTATTCAAGAAACATTGTGAGAGCATGTTCTTCAATTCTTTGCTCTTGCAAATGTTCAGATTCAGAGATTTGAGTAACATGAACATTTTATTTAGACTTGTTTTCAGAATCTTTTCCTTCCCTTTTTCTTCTTCTTTTAAGTTGGCTTCTGAACTTCCTATCTTCTGAAGCTTCAGAATTTCTTCAATATCTTGTTTCTTAGTATGAATCTGAAAATCATATGTATTGCTCAGAATATAATCAGCTCCTCAGAGTTTGTTTATTCTTGTACGTCCAGTAAGATAACTCTTTCTAATGCAATCTCTAAAACTGATCCTTTCCTTGATCAGATAGATTATCTCTTCTTTTACATCAGATGCAGCAATGAAGCATTCAGTACAATTCAAAAGCCATTTCAGTGCGGAAGTTGAATACTTTGGTATGTCAGACACAATGAAGGTCTTCTTAATAACTCCATCTATTTCATACATGAAACCAATATCTGGATTTGTAAACACCTTTGTTATATCATGTCTTTCTATATATACTAGTTCTAAAAGGTTTACTTTAGATAATCTGAATTCCAAAGCTAGTTGAAAATCATGCTTGATAAGATTTCTGATATAGATTCCTAAGATCCTTCTAACTTCATAAACAAGTTCATATTCTCCTTTCTCCACACAAAATGCTAGAACAACAAGTTTATCCTGTAGCCTTAGCTTGTATATATCAAATAGAGAGAACTCTATTAGAGTGCCATCTCTTCTTTCAGCTCCAAATCTTACAATGAGCAGATCATCTTCAATGGTTTTAGTTAAGCACCTCATCTTTTTAACTAGAGTAGAATCATGTAATTCCTGAATTCCATGCTCTTGTACATACATTCTCACCTTTGAAATTTGATCTTTAGACCATTCATCATTTAAGAAATCTTCAAGAGTTGCATACTTCAGATTCCTTCTATACATGTCATTATAAGAATCTTTGGAAAGATAAGTTGACTATCTTCAGAACTATCAAACAATATCTCTTTTTCATATACTTGATCAATAATAGGTTCTTCAAGAATAGGAATATTGATTGAAGAAATAGTAATGCATGCTCTGAATCTGACTTCTAATTTTTCTGAAAAGACCATCATAATTTCATCTGAAATATCAACATCTTGCATATGACATAAGTCTATCTCTATGTTAAAATATTCAGCTGATTGGTTCAGAAAATCCTTGAAAATAACCAATCTTTCATCCAAGAATCTACACTCCAAATTCCTTGAATTATTCAGAATTATGTGCACCCAACAGAATTTACTTATTAACCTCCATAAGTTTTCAGATATTTCATCATTATGTACACTGGTCAGAACTTGTGGTCTCTAAATCACCACTTCTCTATGTTCATTTTCTTCTACTTCAACATTCTCCTCCATCTCCATCTCCACATCATCATCATCAAATACAATAACATCTAAGAGATCACCAAGTTCTCCAAGTGCTTCTTCAAAGGCTAAATATTCATTCAGCATTTCCTAATTAGAATCTGGAATAATATCTATATCTTCTGAACTTTGATTTCTTTCAGATTCATGAGACACTTTTTCAGTCTCATATCCTTCTTCATCATTTGCTTCAGAAATAACATTTTCAGCCTCTTGTCTTTCTGTTTCAGCATATAAGATATCATCTATAGCTTCAGAAACCCTGTTAGTATCTTCCCCAACTACCTTCTGAACGTCTTCATCTTCAGAAGAGTTATCAGAAGTCTGAACAACATCTTCAGATACTTTTTGTCTCTTCTCCCCCTCTTGATTATCAGGATCCTGATTAACAAGATTTCTCTTTAAAGTATCTGCTTGAAGTCTGCACTCCAAGATAGAGAGTCTTTCATTGAGAGATGTCTGAGAATTCTGAATTGTAGACAACTGAGTCAGAATATGAGAAATATCCTCCTTTGTAGCAAATTGGGTAGAAGCTGGCTGAGTAGACGAAGAAGAAGACATTGAAGTCTTCAAAGATGCCACTGTAGAAACCACTTCAGAAAAAGCATTCAGAATAGCTTGTTTAAAGGATTGAAGATCATTGGAAGTTGACACCTGGAAATCATTCATCTTATTTACCACTTTTGTTTCCTGCTTATCCAACCTATCCTCCATCACCTTGAAAGATTTATCCGTCAATTCCTTAATGTCCTTCTGAATCTTTGCAAATTCAGAAGTACAGAAATCCTTGAATTCTGAGAACTCAGAAGATGAGGATCCAAGACCAACAAATTGTGTAGAAGCTGGCTGAGTAGAGGAAGAAGAAGACATTGAAGTCTTCAAAGATGCCACTGTAGAAACCACTTCAGAAAAAGCATTCAGAATAGCTTGTTTAAAGGATTGAAGATCATTGGAAGTTCACACCTGGAAATCATTCATCTTATTTACCACTTTTGTTTCCTACTTATCCAACCTATCCTCCATCACCTTGAAAGATTTATCATGTCAATTCCTTAATGTCCTTCTGAATCTTTGCAAATTCAGAAGTACAGAAATCCTTGAATTCTGAGAATTCAGAAGATGAGGATCCAAGACCAACTGATGATCTTGTTTGCAGTCTTTTAGAAGAAGGCTGGCCTGTAGATGTCACAGCATCATGAACCACAAAAGATTCGGTAAATGGGGCTTTAGATATGTTCACCCCACCAGGATTTCCAACCAATCTTTGATCCTGTATTAAGAATATCTATAGTTGTTGTGGTAATGTGACAAACAATTTGCATTGGTACATCTGAAGGATGTATTCTTGTGTGAAAGAAATCAACATTTAGTAGTTCATTAGGCTCAAGATTGAGTGGACTCTCAGACTCAATGTGTTCAAAACTGTGAGGGGGGACATATGTCCTTCTTTTTCAACAATAGGTTCCACCAAATGGGGACCTATTGGTAAATGAGCTGTTTGCCCCATAAGTGTTTCTGAAAAATCCCTCTTTTAAGAGATGGGTGAGTGGCTGGGGGGGTTAACAAGAGTTGCCATGGGCTCACTGGCTATTTCAGTATTATCCACCAAAGAGTGCGGAGTAATAGATGATGTGGCTGCACGGCTTGTAACATTTGGTTCACAAGTTTGTTAATCTCTTACTTGTGTTCTCCCCTCTTCAATTCTTTTTCTCACTCTTCTACCCAAGCTCTCATTTACATTTTTCCTCTTCACACCATGAGGTTGTTCTCCCCCATGAACAGCCTCCCCACTTTTCCTAGGAATTCTAGACTGCTCACAATGCTCACCACTCTGGTGGGAATCTGGGAAGAGACTATTGGTTTTGGTAGTCCCATTGATTCATAATACTCATTCAGAATCCTATTTTTGGGAAACTGTAATTTTGCATTGGGAAACTGTAATTTTGCACTTGGTGGTCTTAGATTATCCATAGAAAATAGAGGAACATGTACCTCATGGGCTAAATCCGGAATGGCTGAAACTGCTTTCATGGCACCTTTGATGAAAGTTTGAAAAAATCTCTGAAAGGATATATAGTTGTAGGTAGATTTCTTCATAACAGCAGACTTGAGTTCTTCAAAGATAAGGGATGCATAATCATAATGTTTATTAAAAGCAACACCATGAAAAATGATCCTCCCATTTGTAGAAGCTTGATCCAGACTTGAACTTTTCCCAGAAAGACAAGTGTTCAGAATTATGAATAGACAATACCAGATTGGAGGTAAACACTTCCTTCTGAAGGAGCATAAAGCATGTAATTGTTTAGAATACCCCAGCTTCATAAAGTCAGAAATCATTTCTGAGAATGATGGAATAGGGACATATGAGGTTTTTCCAATAACTACATCTTCTTTAGGAAGAAAATGAATATTTCGAACATTTTCAATAGAAACACAAACCCTGTAGCCATGGATATATGAAGAAATGTCATCTGCTTCTTCATCAACTTCAGCATGAAACCACCATTGTTGTAGATATGAGGCAGGAACTAGGAATTTTCTTGATAAGAGAGCACGAAGGGGATGTTTCTTAAAAATTTCAATCAATATCATTTGATCGTCATTGAAATCAGTTGATTTGAAATTCAGAGCACAATTGTTCTTCTTGATATCCAATAGTATTTCTTCAGGAACATACAGTTTGGGCAAATCAGGGCCATCACTGCTTTCAGCACGAGAATGAGAATCACCAACACCAACATTTGATTCATAAGCCACATCAATAAGTTCAATTGTGTTTCCCCAATTTTTTCAGTACACGGGTTAGAGATAGGGCTAGGATTAACATTCGAGGGTCCGACTTCTGTATTACCAGTTGTAGTAGTGTCTTTTAACATTTGATCATCTTCCAGAGTTATCTCCATTGATCCAACAATTATCTTCTTAGGAACAATTTTGAATGAATCATCACTGGATGATTCATTACTGTCACTGAAGCACGATTTGGCAGATTGAACATTTGAGGTCGACATTGTAGGAAATGAGTAAGAATTTGAAGTTGATTGAAGATCAATAAGCATAGAGAGATTTCGGAGGGAAAAATTACTAAAAAGTGAAGACAATGATAAAGCCATGGATTGTATATGACTGGATAATCGTGGATAGACACGTGGCCAAAAGTAATGGTGATTAGAGTAGTAATCATCATTTATTTAGATAAATGAACCATTTAAGAGATGTGTTTAAGAGATATCCAATGAAATTAAAACAAGTGGCACACGCTTAAATGAAGGTTAACGGGAAGTAAGTTTCTGAGAACAAGTTCAAAAACTCCAGAAAAAAATTCATAACTTCTGAGAGCAAGTTCAGAAATTTGAATGAAAGGATTTAGAAATACTTCAGAACTGTCGAATTTAGTTCAAAACTTAACTGTTATTGCCTCATATCCACGAAAATCATTTAAAACTACAAACTTCTGAAAAATATAAAACATTTGGATATTTCAGAAGTAGGTTTAAACAATATGAGAAACAAAATTTTATCTTCAGAAGTTTGTCCATACTTCTTAGATTTGTAATTTTTGAACTTTGATTCATCATCTCAGATCTTGAAAACATAGAAGTGTACCAAAGATTTAGATTTTAGTATCACTCCCCCTTGAATCATGAACAACTGTGATTCTCCCCCTTAATCAGTGCAAATCGTCAAATTTGTTAGAAAGAAGAGAAATAGAGAAATGAGTTAAAGAAAACACAATGAAAGTATTAAGAGACAACCAACTTGGGAATTAAAAAATTAATACTTCTAAGAAATGAAATATTAACTTCTGAAAAAGTGAACTTTAGAAATTCTGAAGTGAATTTTTTTTCAGAATTTTGATAGAATGTAATTCAGAACATAACTTTTAATTCTTAGTTGATGTCTAATACTTACATAGACATATTCATCATAACCAATTTATTTACCAAAAAGTTAAAACGTTTTGAATTTGTCTTTCTTAGTATCGTTTTGAATTTTATTTTTATTTTTATTTGCCAATTTTGCTGAAAAGTTCTGAATTGATTTGTGAAGATTTATCGTGTTAGTTTTATTGTTGAGATGAAAAATATGATGACCACAATCAACAGCATTTGATTTTTCAACAGAAATCTTTCTTTTATTCACATTATTAATATGTGGTACATCTGTTTTCTTAGAAATTGAAAAACTATCTAATTTGGCAGTCTTTGATAGTCTTTCACCTTTCTTTCTCCGAACTAAAGTGGATAGCTCTGTAAAAGATAAGAAATGAGGATTAGTATAAGAAGTTCTTTTACTAACTTTAGATTTAAGTTCTGAATCTTGAACTTTGGAATTTGAATTAGAAGATTGTCCTTTTTCAAACAATTTAACTCTTATTACCAAGTCAGATGATGATATTGAAGATTTTTCTAAAATCAAAGATGTATTTTTAGAGATACGAGTTTTGAATATATCTGAAGCTTTAGTATTTAGAAATTCTGCTTTCAGAAATACAGGATTGAACATTTCTAAATATAATTTAGGAGCTTTAGATTTTAAAATTTCTCCTTCAGTCATATTAGATTTTGATTTGTATACAAGATAACCCTCTTTATCAATGACTTCAACATTAGGATCATCATCATCTTCTGATTCTGAAGCATTCATTAAATCTGAGAACTTGTTATGAGTCATGCTTGATGCAAAAAAAATTAGATTTGAAATTTTCTCAGTCTCATCATCAGAATTATCAAAAAATATTTCTGAATTCTCCTCAATATCTTTTAAAGATTCAATATCTGAGAATTCATCATATTTTTCTTCATGTTCTGAGTTATTATCAGAATTATCTTTTGGAAAAACATTAGAATATAACTCAGAAGTATGTTCAGAAGATAATTCAGAAGTATGTACAGAAGTAATCTCAGTTTTTAATAATTGGTTCATATTTTTCTTCGGAAACATTTTTTGATTCAGAAATATTTTTTGAAGTACTTGAAACATCTTTATCTGTTACTTCTATTTCAGAAATTTTCTCTGTTTCACCAGAACTAAGAGGTTTTTCTTCTTAAAATAAAGTCTCTGATTTTACAAATGGAATTGTTTCAGGTAAAGAGTACTTAACAGGTTTGGATATGACACATATGTGTTAGCTTCAGTAAAAATCTTCATTCAGAAAGTTCATTTTAACATTCAGAACTTCTTTTTCAGACTTTTCATTTATAATATCTTTTTGTAAACTATTCATCTTTTCTTTTAATAATAATTTCTCTTTAGAAACTTTTTCAAGAATTTGTTCAGCCTCATGGCAATTTTGTTTATAAATTTGGCTTTCAGCTCTGAATTGATTTACCAAAACTCTTTCCCCTTTGATTCTGTTTCTAAGTATTTCAAATTCAGAATACATGTTCTGAATTTGATTTTGTATTTCAGGTTCTCCAGAATTTTGTTCAGAAGAGGAACTTATCTCATAATTAAATGCAGAAGATGAAGAAAGTACCTCAGAGTCATGTGCATGTTTATCTTATCCAGCTGGCACATGTAACAATGTGAGGCATAGTGAGCCACTTCTTCATCATACTCTCCATCACTCCAGTTTAACCAGTCCTCTTCATACTTGGTTACCAGAGCTGGATTAAGTTCCTTCTTTTTAGCAAGAAGATGCTTCTTCTCATAATAGCCAGAATTTTTCACTTTGGGCATTTTGCACTGTCTTGCATAATGTCCAGGCTTACCACAGTTGAAGCATCTTGCTGGTTCTTGTGCGTCATTTTGACCAGCATTTTGCACCCTCGACTCTTTTGTTTCAAAGTTAACATCTCTGGTAAGCTCCATATCTGTAGAGTTTGAAACCAGAAGGAAGGTCAAAGAGGCAAGGGCATGCAAGAAAGAAGAGCTCAAAAGAAAGAGATATGAGGATCAGTAGAGTTTGAAACCACCCTCGACTCTGTTTCACCAGAACTAAGAGGTTTTTCCTCTTAAAATAATGTCTCTGATTTTACAAATGGAATTGTTTCAGGTAAAGAGTACTTAACTGGTTTGGATATGACACATATGTGTTAGCTTCAGTAAAAATCTTCATTCAGAAAGTTCATTTTAACATTCAGAACTTCTTTTTCAGACTTTTCATTTATAATATCTTTTTGTAAACTATCCATCTTTTCTTTTAATAATAATTTCTCTTTAGAAACTTTTTCACGAATTTGTTCAGCCTCTTGGCAATTTTGTTTATAAATTTGGCTTTCAGCTCTGAATTGATTTACCAAAATTCTTTCCCCTTTGATTCTGTTTCTAAGTGTTTCAAATTCAGAATACATGGTCTGAATTTGATTTTGTATTTCAGGTTCTCCAGAATTTTGTTCAGAAGAGGAACTTATCTAATAATTAAATGCAGAAGATGAAGAAAGTACCTCAGGGTCATGTGCATGTTTATCTTATCCAGCTGGCACTAGTAACAATGTGAGGCATAGTGAGCCACTTCTTCATCATACTCTCCATCACTCCAGTTTAACCAGTCCTCTTCATTCTTGGTTACCAGAGCTGGATTAAGTTCCTTCTTTTTAGCAAGAAGATGCTTCTTCTCATAATAGCCAGAATTTTTCACTTTGGGCATTTTGCACTGTCTTGCATAATGTCCAGGCTTACCACGGTTGAAGCATCTTGCTGGTTCTTGTGTGTCATTTTGACCAATATTTTGCACCCTCGACTCTTTTGTTTCAAAGTTAACATCTCTGGTAAGCTCCATATCTGTAGAGTTTGAAACCAGAAGGAAGGTCAAATAGGCAAGGGCATGCAAGAAAGAAGAGCTCAAAAGAAAGAGGTATGAGGATCAGTAGAGTTTGAAACCACCCTCGACTCTGTTTCACCAGAACTAAGAGGTTTTTCCTCTTAAAATAAAGTCTCTGATATTACAAATGGAATTGTTTCAGGTAAAGAGTACTTAACAGGTTTGGAAATGACACATATGTGTTAGCTTCAGTAAAAATCTTCATTCAGAAAGTTCATTTTAACATTCAGAACTTCTTTTTCAGACTTTTCATTTATAATATCTTTTTGTAAACTATCCATCTTTTCTTTTAATAATAATTTCTCTTTAGAAACTTTTTCAAGAATTTGTTCAGCCTCTTGGCAATTTTGTTTATAAATTTGGCTTTCAGCTCTTAATTGATTTACCAAAATTCTTTCCCCTTTGATTATGTTTCTAAGTGTTTCAAATTCAGAATACATGTTCTGAATTTGATTTTGTATTTCAGGTTCTCCAGAATTTTGTTCAGAAGAGGAACTTATCTCATAATTAAATGCAGAAGATGAAGAAAGTACCTCAGAGTCATGTGCATGTTTATCTTATCCAACTGGCACTAGTAACAATGTGAGGCATAGTGAGCCACTTCTTCATCATACTCTCCATCACTCCAGTTTAACCAGTCCTCTTCATTCTTGGTTACCAGAGCTGGATTAAGTTCCTTCTTTTTAGCAAGAAGATGCTTCTTCTCATAATAGCCAGAATTTTTCACTTTGGGCATTTTGCACTGTTTTGCATAATGTCCAGGCTTACCACAGTTGAAGCATCTTGCTGGTTCTTGTGTGTCATTTTGACCAGCATTTTGCACCCTCGACTCTTTTGTTTCAAAGTTAACATCTCTGGTAAGCTCCATATCTGTAGAGTTTGAAACCAGAAGGAAGGTCAAAGAGGCAAGGGCATGCAAGAAAGAAGAGCTCAAAAGAAAGAGGTATGAGGATCAGTAGAGTTTGAAACCACCCTCGACTCTGTTTCACCAGAACTAAGAGGTTTTTCCTCTTAAAATAAAGTCTCTGATAATACAAATGGAATTGTTTCAGGTAAAGAGTACTTAACAGGTTTGGATATGACACATATGTGTTAGCTTCAGTAAAAATCTTCATTCAGAAAGTTCATTTTAACATTCAGAACTTCTTTTTCAGACTTTTCATTTATAATATCTTTTTGTAAACTATCCATCTTTTCTTTTAATAATAATTTCTCTTTAGACACTTTTTCAAGAATTTGTTCAGCCTCTTGGCAATTTTGTTTATAAATTTGGCTTTCAGCTCTGAATTGATTTACCAAACTCTTTCCCCTTTGATTATGTTTCTAAGTGTTTCAAATTCAGAATACATGTTCTGAATTTGATTTTGTATTTCAGGTTCTCCAGAATTTTGTTCAGAAGAGGAACTTATCTCATAATTAAATGCAGAAGATGAAGAAAGTACATGTTTATCTCATAATTTTGTATTTCAGGGTCATGTGCATGTTTATCTTATCCAACTGGCACTAGTAACAATGTGAGGCATAGTGAGCCACTTCTTCATCATACTCTCCATCACTCCAGTTTAACCAGTCCTCTTCATACTTGGTTACCAGAGCTGGATTAAGTTCCTTCTTTTTAGCAAGAAGATGCTTCTTCTCATAATAGCCAGAATTTTTCACTTTGGGCATTTTGCACTGTCTTGCATAATGTCCAGGCTTACCACAGTTGAAGCATCTTGCTGGTTCTTGTGCGTCATTTTGACCAGCATTTTGCACCCTCGACTCTTTTGTTTCAAAGTTAACATCTCTGGTAAGCTCCATATCTGTAGAGTTTGAAACCAGAAGGAAGGTCAAAGAGGCAAGGGCATGCAAGAAAGAAGAGCTCAAAAGAAAGAGATATGAGGATCAGTAGAGTTTGAAACCACCCTCGACTCTGTTTCACCAGAACTAAGAGGTTTTTCCTCTTAAAATAATGTCTCTGATTTTACAAATGGAATTGTTTCAGGTAAAGAGTACTTAACTGGTTTGGATATGACACATATGTGTTAGCTTCAGTAAAAATCTTCATTCAGAAAGTTCATTTTAACATTCAGAACTTCTTTTTCAGACTTTTCATTTATAATATCTTTTTGTAAACTATCCATCTTTTCTTTTAATAATAATTTCTCTTTAGAAACTTTTTCAAGAATTTGTTCAGCCTCTTGGCAATTTTGTTTATAAATTTGGCTTTCAGCTCTGAATTGATTTACCAAAATTCTTTCCCCTTTGATTCTGTTTCTAAGTGTTTCAAATTCAGAATACATGGTCTGAATTTGATTTTGTATTTCAGGTTCTCCAGAATTTTGTTCAGAAGAGGAACTTATCTAATAATTAAATGCAGAAGATGAAGAAAGTACCTCAGGGTCATGTGCATGTTTATCTTATCCAGCTGGCACTAGTAACAATGTGAGGCATAGTGAGCCACTTCTTCATCATACTCTCCATCACTCCAGTTTAACCAGTCCTCTTCATTCTTGGTTACCAGAGCTGGATTAAGTTCCTTCTTTTTAGCAAGAAGATGCTTCTTCTCATAATAGCCAGAATTTTTCACTTTGGGCATTTTGCACTGTCTTGCATAATGTCCAGGCTTACCACGGTTGAAGCATCTTGCTGGTTCTTGTGTGTCATTTTGACCAATATTTTGCACCCTCGACTCTTTTGTTTCAAAGTTAACATCTCTGGTAAGCTCCATATCTGTAGAGTTTGAAACCAGAAGGAAGGTCAAATAGGCAAGGGCATGCAAGAAAGAAGAGCTCAAAAGAAAGAGGTATGAGGATCAGTAGAGTTTGAAACCACCCTCGACTCTGTTTCACCAGAACTAAGAGGTTTTTCCTCTTAAAATAAAGTCTCTGATATTAGAAATGGAATTGTTTCAGGTAAAGAGTACTTAACAGGTTTGGAAATGACACATATGTGTTAGCTTCAGTAAAAATCTTCATTCAGAAAGTTCATTTTAACATTCAGAACTTCTTTTTCAGACTTTTCATTTATAATATCTTTTTGTAAACTATCCATCTTTTCTTTTAATAATAATTTCTCTTTAGAAACTTTTTCAAGAATTTGTTCAGCCTCTTGGCAATTTTGTTTATAAATTTGGCTTTCAGCTCTTAATTGATTTACCAAAATTCTTTCCCCTTTGATTATGTTTCTAAGTGTTTCAAATTCAGAATACATGTTCTGAATTTGATTTTGTATTTCAGGTTCTCCAGAATTTTGTTCAGAAGAGGAACTTATCTCATAATTAAATGCAGAAGATGAAGAAAGTACCTCAGAGTCATGTGCATGTTTATCTTATCCAACTGGCACTAGTAACAATGTGAGGCATAGTGAGCCACTTCTTCATCATACTCTCCATCACTCCAGTTTAACCAGTCCTCTTCATTCTTGGTTACCAGAGCTGGATTAAGTTCCTTCTTTTTAGCAAGAAGATGCTTCTTCTCATAATAGCCAGAATTTTTCACTTTGGGCATTTTGCACTGTTTTGCATAATGTCCAGGCTTACCACAGTTGAAGCATCTTGCTGGTTCTTGTGTGTCATTTTGACCAGCATTTTGCACCCTCGACTCTTTTGTTTCAAAGTTAACATCTCTGGTAAGCTCCATATCTGTAGAGTTTGAAACCAGAAGGAAGGTCAAAGAGGCAAGGGCATGCAAGAAAGAAGAGCTCAAAAGAAAGAGGTATGAGGATCAGTAGAGTTTGAAACCACCCTCGACTCTGTTTCACCAGAACTAAGAGGTTTTTCCTCTTAAAATAAAGTCTCTGATAATACAAATGGAATTGTTTCAGGTAAAGAGTACTTAACAGGTTTGGATATGACACATATGTGTTAGCTTCAGTAAAAATCTTCATTCAGAAAGTTCATTTTAACATTCAGAACTTCTTTTTCAGACTTTTCATTTATAATATCTTTTTGTAAACTATCCATCTTTTCTTTTAATAATAATTTCTCTTTAGACACTTTTTCAAGAATTTGTTCAGCCTCTTGGCAATTTTGTTTATAAATTTGGCTTTCAGCTCTGAATTGATTTACCAAACTCTTTCCCCTTTGATTATGTTTCTAAGTGTTTCAAATTCAGAATACATGTTCTGAATTTGATTTTGTATTTCAGGTTCTCCAGAATTTTGTTCAGAAGAGGAACTTATCTCATAATTAAATGCAGAAGATGAAGAAAGTACCTCAGAGTCATGTGCATGTTTATCTTATCCAACTGGCACTAGTAACAATGTGAGGCATAGTGAGCCACTTCTTCATCATACTCTCCATCACTCCAGTTTAACCAAATCCTCTTCATTCTTGGTTACCGTAGCTGGATTAAGTTCCTTCTTTTTAGCAAGAAGATGCTTCTTCTCATAATAGCCAGAATTTTTCACTTTGGGCATTTTGCACTGTTTTGCATAATGTCCAGGCTTACCACAGTTGAAGCATCTTGCTGGTTCTTGTGTGTCATTTTGACCAGCATTTTGCACCCTCGACTCTTTTGTTTCAAAGTTAACATCTCTGGTAAGCTCCATATCTGTAGAGTTTGAAACCAGAAGGAAGGTCAAAGAGGCAAGGGCATGCAAGAAAGAAGAGCTCAAAAGAAAGAGGTATGAGGATCAGTAGAGTTTGAAACCACCCTTGACTCTGTTTCACCAGAACTAAGAGGTTTTTCCTCTTAAAATAAAGTCTCTGATAATACAAATGGAATTGTTTCAGGTAAAGAGTACTTAACAGGTTTGGATATGACACATATGTGTTAGCTTCAGTAAAAATCTTCATTCAGAAAGTTCATTTTAACATTCAGAACTTCTTTTTCAGACTTTTCATTTATAATATCTTTTTGTAAACTATCCATCTTTTCTTTTAATAATAATTTCTCTTTAGACACTTTTTCAAGAATTTGTTCAGCCTCTTGGCAATTTTGTTTATAAATTTGGCTTTCAGCTCTGAATTGATTTACCAAACTCTTTCCCCTTTGATTCTGTTTCTAAGTGTTTCAAATTCAGAATACATGTTCTGAATTTGATTTTGTATTTCAGGTTCTCCAGAATTTTGTTCAGAAGAGGAACTTATCTCATAATTAAATGCATAAGATGAAGAAAGTACCTCAGAGTCATGTGCATGTTTATCTTATCCAGCTGGCACATGTAACAATGTGAGGCATAGTGAGCCACTTCTTCATCATACTCTCCATCACTCCAGTTTAACCAGTCCTCTTCATACTTGGTTACCAGAGCTGGATTAAGTTCCTTCTTTTTAGCAAGAAGATGCTTCTTCTCATAATAGCCAGAATTTTTCACTTTGGGCATTTTGCACTGTCTTGCATAATGTCCAGGCTTACCACAGTTGAAGCATCTTGCTGGTTCTTGTGTGTCATTTTGACCAGCATTTTGCCCCCTCGACTCTTTTGTTTCAAAGTTAACATCTCTGGTAAGGTCCATATCTGTAGAGTTTGAAACCAGAAGGAAGGTCAAAGAGGCAAGGGCATGCAAGAAAGAAGAGCTCAAAAGAAAGAGGTATGAGGATCAGTAGAATTTGAAACCACCCTCGACTCTGTTTCACCAGAACTAAGAGGTTTTTCCTCTTAAAATATTGTCTCTGATTTTACAAATGGAATTGTTTCAGGTAAAGAGTACTTAACAGGTTTGGATATGACACATATGTGTTAGCTTCAGTAAAAATCTTCATTCTTAAAAAGTTCATTTTAACATTCAGAACTTCTTTTTCAGACTTTTCATTTATAACATCTTTTTGTAAACTATCCATCTTTTCTTTTAATAATAATTTCTCTTTAGAAACTTTTTCAAGAATTTATTCAGCCTCTTGGCAATTTTGTTTATAAATTTGGCTTTCAGCTCTGAATTGATTTACCAAAATTCTTTCCCCTTTGATTCTGTTTCTAAGTGTTTCAAATTCAGAATACATGTTCTGAATTTGATTTTGTATCTCAGGTTCTCCAGAATTTTTTCAGAAGAGGAACTTATCTCATAATTAAATGCAGAAGATGAAGAAAGTACCTCAGAGTCATGTGCATGTTTATCTTATCCAGCTGGCACTAGTAACAATGTGAGGCATAGTGAGCCACTTCTTCATCATACTCTCCATCACTCCAGTTTAACCAGTCCTCTTCATTCTTGGTTATCAGAGCTGGATTAAGTTCCTTCTTTTTAGCAAGAAGATGCTTCTTCTCATAATAGCCAGAATTTTTCACTTTGGGCATTTTGCACTGTCTTGCATAATGTCCAGGCTTACCACAGTTGAAGCATCTTGCTGGTTCTTGTGTGTCATTTTGACCAGCATTTTGCACCCTCGACTCTTTTGTTTCACAGTTAACATCTCTGGTAAGCTCCATATCTGTAGAGTTTGAAACCAGAAGGAAGGTCAAAGAGGCAAGGGCATGCAAGAAAGAAGAGCTCAAAAGAAAGAGGTATGAGGATCAGTAGAGTTTTAAACCACCCTCGACTCTGTTTCACCAGAACTAAGAGGTTTTTCCTCTTAAAATAAAGTCTCTGATATTACAAATGGAATTGTTTCAGGTAAAGAGTACTTAACAGGTTTGGATATGACACATATGTGTTAGCTTTAGTAAAAATCTTCATTCAGAAAGTTCATTTTAACATTCAGAACTTCTTTTTCAGAGTTTTCATTTATAATATCTTTTTGTTAACTATCCATCTTTTCTTTTAATAATAATTTCTCTTTAGAAACTTTTTCAAGAATTTGTTCAGCCTCTTGGCAATTTTGTTTATAAATTTAGCTTTCAGCTCTGAATTGATTTACCAAAATTCTTTCCCCTTTGATTCTGTTTCTAAGTGTTTCAAATTCAGAATACATGTTCTGAATTTGATTTTGTATTTCAGGTTCTCCAGAATTTTGTTCAGAAGAGGAACTTACCTCATAATTAAATGCAGAAGATGAAGAAAGTACCTCAGAGTCATGTGCATGTTTATCTTATCCAGCTGGCACATGTAACAATGTGAGGCATAGTGAGCCACTTCTTCATCATACTCTCCATCACTCCAGTTTAACCAGTCCTCTTCATACTTGGTTACCAGAGCTGGATTAAGTTCCTTCTTTTTAGCAAGAAGATGCTTCTTCTCATAATAGCCAGAATTTTTCACTTTGGGCATTTTGCACTGTCTTGCATAATGTCCAGGCTTACCACAGTTGAAGCATCTTGTTGGTTCTTGTGTGTCATTTTGACCAGCATTTTGCACTTCAGATTTAGACTTTTTCTTATATTTCTGATTATATCTTTGAGTGAATTGTCTTGTCATGAAAGCAATATTATCAAAAATTCTTTTTAGCTCTTCATCTGATTCATCACCATCACACAGAGTTGTCCCTGGTATTTCACAAACCTTGCTATTAGCAGAAATGGTCATGGAATTATTATAATTCTTGCTCAATAAGGCTACTGTTTCATTTGCCTTCTTTTGCTCATTTTGTCTAGTCTTGATTTTATCCTCTTGTTGAAACAAGATGCCATAAACATCATGAATTGATTTTCTAGACAGATTTCTAGTAACCATATTGTCAGAAAAGCTTGACCACTCATTACCCAGATTGTTCAGAAATTTATTATTTATTTATAAGTTGGATTTCTGAACACCATTTCTTCTTAAATCATTCAGTATATTGTTGAATCTATGACAAGTCTCTATGATAGATTCATTTTCTTTATATCTAAAATTTTCTTAAGTACCAACATAGATGTTCAACCTTTGGGCTTGGGCTTTTGTGCTTCCCTGCATCTGAGCCTCTACCTCATCCCACATGGCCTTAGCAAAGGTTAAACTGTCAACCCTATTGAATATTTCTCAGTAGCACTATACATACCTGGGCTTTTCTTGATTCGTGATGTAGGAATTTCAGGAGTAGATTCAGTTCTTGGAACTGCAAGAATTTCCACATAGGGCCATTACGATATTGTCCAAGAATTGAATCATTCTGATTCGCCATTCATGGTACTCGCCCAGAAACAAGGTTGGTGGTTTTGTTTCTGACCCAATGGAGACAATTTCTTTTGACATCTTGACAAAAATAGATCGTGAATTCAAATGGGTTTCAATCCCTTGGAACGGCAGAAAGGAAGTACTGGTTCAACCAGAGTCACGGAACCGGTGTTGATCAAAGACGTGCGCCGAGTGCCAGGAATGACAAATTGGTCTTGAATGTATCGATCAAGAATTTAATGAACTGTCAGATCTGACATGTTCTTCACAAAATTGATCAAACAGTTAAGTTAGCTCTGATACCAATTGTTAGATCCTAAACTATCAAGAAGGTAAAAAGATTAAAGAACAAGAACAAGAATTATGTCACTGAAGTTGTATATCGTATTGATTACTGAAAAGTATTACAAAGTATGTATCTTTACAAGCTCTATGAACGTTAGATCTAACTGTCAAACCAGCTATCTATATATATATATACAAACATAAATGCTAAAGTTACAGTACAAAAATGACAGACACGTTCAGAACAACTTCTGAACTTCTTCAGAAGTATCTTCTGAACCATCTTCAGAACTTCTTCAGAAGTTCTGAAGTTGCCACTTCAGAAGTTATGCCTTAGGCTTTCTGAGTTCTGAACCTTTTTCTCTTCAGAACTTGTTCAGAATGTCTGATATCTATCAGGGAGATTGTTAGGCCTTGTTTGTTTTTTTCATTTTAAGTTCTTAATCACCACTTATATCTGATTCGTTTAGACGTTTCATATCTATTTCATAACTGAAATCAGAATTCAGATTCAGCACCTCTTTAAAAACAAACGCCCCCTTAGACTCAATTTTGTAAAAGTATGAATCAGAAATATCTAAGTCCAAAGCATCAAAAGATAACTCAGAAGATCATCTTCGGATCTCTCTAAACTCAGAAGCGCTAGAGACTTGAAGATCATCTGGATTTCAACTGCCTATTTTTACGCGCTTCAGATGACGTGGCATTTCACACTTCTCGTGCACAACTAATGCTGTTAGAAGTACAAGTGATGTGGCATTCAGTGATAGGCTAGCTCGTTGACTTTCTTATTTGTAATGGTATAAATAGAGGTAGTTATCACTGTAAAAGGGTCACTCATCTTGGAGAAAATTAAGGCTTTTCATTCAAACGTATTGTAATCCGATCTTCAGGTTATTGAATACGATTTCCCAATTAGTCTTCATATTATTGTTCATTTACTGTTGTAGTTATTTATCATAGATTCTATTTATTAATTGAGTTTAACGGGATCCGGGTTCCAACAATAGTGGATGCTCAAGGCACATAACAGGCAGAAAATCTCTGCTCTCTGAATATAAGGAAGAAATTGGTCCCTCAGTGACCTTTTGGTGGAAATGGCAAAGGATACACCAAGGGTTATGGTGTTCTATCCAATGGAGCAACATCATTTAGTCGTGTTGCTTATGTTGAAGAACTAAAGCATAATCTCTTAAACATTAGTCAACTCTGTGATAAAGACTTTAAGATCCTATTCACAAAGACCAGATGTGCGGTCACTGATAAAATCGATAAATTTGCCCTAAAAGGCAAAAGATTAGAGAACGTATATGTCATCAATATGGATAGTACTCATTCAGAGGATTTTTGCTTTCTTTCAAGGGTCTCCTTTGATATTAACTGCCTCTGGCACAAGAGACTCTCTCATCTGAACTTTAAGATGATCAATGATCTATCTCAAAAAGAACCTGTCAGAGATCTCCCAAAACACACGTTTACAAAGGAATCTATTTGTTCAGCGTGTGAAAAAGGAAAGTTGACAAAAGCTTCTTTCAGATAAAAGCAAGTTTTCTCAGTGAGCACTCCTCTTCACTTACTTCATATGGATCTATTTGGACCAGTCAACGTCCAATCCACATCTAGAAAGAAATACACTCTTGTGATAGTTGATGAATATTCCAAATACACTTGGGTATTTTTTTTCTTAAATCTAAGAGTGATACACCTGATTAAATTATCTCCTTTATCAAGAGAATGGAAGTCTTGAACAATCTAACTGTTCGCTCCATGAGAAGTGATCATGGCACTGAATTCAAAAACAGTACTCTGATTACCTTCTTTGAAGAAAAAAGAATCACTCATAATTTCTCATTAGTGAGAACCCGTCAGCAAAACGGTGTTGCTAAAAGAAGAAACCGAACGATCATTGAGGCAGCTGGCTCGATGCTCAACGAATCTCATTTACCTACTCAATTCTAGGCTAAAGCAGTTAACACTGCATGCTTTACTCAGAATAGATCCATGATAGTAAAGAGATTCAAGAAGACATCCTATGAATTATTTCATGGAAGAAGACCCTCTCTGAAATATCTACATATTTTCGGATGTAAAGCTGATGATGGAATATTTCTTGGACACTCCTCTGTATCTAAAGCGTTCAGAGTCTTCAGCAAAACAAGACAACACGTAGAAGAAACCATGCATGTTAAATTTGATGAATCTCGCTCAAAAAATTCTATTCATGTCCCTGAAAACGACGAGGAACTGAATAGCTGGATGAAGTCTGACTATGGGGAACCTGAATGTTACTTCAGTACACCTCCTGTTGCTGAAAATAATGATGATGAAGGTCCTGATTTCATTCCCATTTCAAGTAACACCCCATTCTCTTCAAGGATAGATGTTACTCCTCTCAATCAGATTTCACCCTCAGATTCCTCCAACAGTGATCATCAGTGAACAACCAAGTCCCTCTTTCAACTTAAGAGAATCTGACTCCCTCAGAGTCTCCTCCACGGATGATAACAAATGCTGAAGAACCTATAGCTGATGCTTCTTCTACTCTCCCTGAACAAGTCGCTGAATCTATTGTTGATCACTCTCTTCAACCTCCGGCTCAGCAATGGACTGTAAATCACCCCATTGATCAGATCATTGGTGATCCCTATATAGGTGTCAGAACCCGTCGTGGTCTAGGTAACATCTGTCTCTTTGTAAATTTCATTTCTATAACCGAACCTTAAAAGATCGATGACTCTATCACTGATCCTAGTTGGGTCAGTGCTATGCAAGAAGAACTAACTGAGTTTGGCAGGAACAAAGTTTGGAACCTTGTACCTCGTCCATCAGGTAAAACGTTTTTCTAAAATCTGCCAAATAACAAGTATTTTGACTTTGTTCATCAAAACACTTGTTTTTCTTATCCTTTTGGTATTCTTTGTACCAAAATATCTTGATTATACTCTTTTGTTTAAGCCGTGATTTTTCTATTTGGTGTTCCTTTCTTAGAAACGACAGTGGCATCTTCAAGCATGAACGTCAACAAGTATGCTGGAGGTGAAGTCTTCCTGTTACATCTTTCGTTGGGGCTTCTGAATCCACCTTCACCCCTGAACATGCCGTTGTGAAACCAAGAAACAACATCGCTCTGGTGGATATTCCTTCTTACCAACCTCACTTCACTGACGGTGCAAGATTTAGCAAGGTGGCAATACATATTCACTCAGGTGATTCAGTGCTTAGGCACTAAGACTGGCTCCCAGGATCAAGCCAGTAGGTAATTTTTGGAGATGACATTCACTCTATGTCATGGTCGTAAGCTGAACTTCGCTGACTACATCTTCAGCGAATTATACAATAGAGTACAGGCACCAAAAAGGAAAAAGACCATCCCTTATCCAAGATTCATGGCAACAATCTTAGAATTCGTTTATGAGGGACACCCCAAGGTTGGAAATCAAGGCTTCTCTTACATAGGGAAGAAATCTTTTGAACTCGATGAACAACCAGGAGACGCCCCCTAGCTCCGCTACATGATGAACCTTATCAGGGACGCCGACCCTGCTGGTACCTCAGCTCCAACTCCTACCACTCAAATAGAAACTATGTCTAAATCACCGCCAATCCCTTCAGTGATTAACCTCGACACTTCCTCCTCCCCTACAAGAGGAAAACAAACGACTGATGGTCACAAAAAAACTGTCCCTCACAAGCCCCCTTCTAAGAAACAAAAGAAGAGTGTCTCTCAAAAGACCACTGTCTCTGATTTTGGCATACTACCAATGCCTCCTCTCTCCACAGCTACGACAATGGTTTTTGTCTCCGTTGCCGCTTCATCAGCACTACCCCCATTCTCAACGACCTCAGTCCCTGAAAATGTGATAGGCAGCTCTGCTAAAGCTGGATCAGGTAATAATTACACTGCCTTCTCTTCTTCTTCCACCTTATATTCTTTGGTCCACACATCAACTTCTGATTCAGATATGGTTGTCCCCATACTTGATGACGTTGAGAAACATGTCGTTCAAGAATCATCTTTGTTTCTCTTAAACATTCTCAGACACAGGTTAGTGATCCTCAAGACACTATCGTCGCATGTACCATCCCTGAGAGTAATCCTTTAAATACTCTCAAGGCACCTTGGTTATACATACTACCTCCCAATATCTTTCTACTAACCTGAGCTCTTTTTGGCTCATCTTTCTTTTTTATCAACAGGTGTCGCTGCCCCTATTTTCTCGTAAGCAACCACAACTACTACCACTACTGCTGCTTCTTTCAGCGAGCCTACTCTTCAAAATCTTCGGAGATTAACAAAGCTGAGGATCTTAAGAAGGTGAAGCGAGAGAAGTTAGGTCCCAAGCTACCCTCCATTCCCATGGACGTACCCAAGGTGTCTCTGCCCCTTCCCTCATTCCCTGCCATGGACTATCTGGTGAACGAATGCACCATGATAAGGCAACGAGCAGACACCTTACAACTTACTTTAGAGATAGTCTTTAAATATGTCGTTGGGGGCCACTATCTCCAACATCTTCACTGATATTCAAACAGTGAAAGATGATAATGCTACAAATGATAGGGATATCACTCGCCTCGCTGAACGAGCTGATCAACAGAAGAAGACACTTGCTGAGATGCAGAAGACTCAGGCTGAAATTCCGCGCCTTGTTCAAGGCATCTCTGACAAAGCCCCTTCATTCACAAAAGCGTACAGAGGAAACTTGAGCTTGGTGGCTCAAACTCAGACATCGCAAGTTGAGCGTCTCTCTACCATCCCAAACTCGTTCCTCTGGATAAATTTAATTATTTTACACAATTCATCTAGTGCGGGGTGTTTTTCCTCTGTTCGGAACAACTAAACTCTGTGCATACTGTCTTGGTGCACACTCTACATGTTGGGAAGAAAGAGGGAGAGAAATTTGCACAAGAGCTCGTTGATGAGCTAATCAGCAAAGCAAATGCTATTCTCCCTAAAGAAACCCAATCGCAACCCCCAACAAGATCCCATCATCGTTGAAGCTGAGGATGATGAAGAAGAAGAAGACGATGATGAAGATGATGATGAACAAGACATCCCTCATCAAGCATTTGGTGGAAATGATGATGATGATGATGATGATGATGATGATGACGACGACGATGATATTCCCTACAATCTGTCCAACTTCTTCAAAGCCAACCGTCCATCTACTAGAGTGGTTTTCAGAGATCCTTTGGGGGATAGTCCACCTCCTAATCAGGAGTAGTCTGATCCCTCCGGGAAGGATAAAAAAGTGATGGATTTTGATCCCACTTCAATAAATTCAGAGGGGGAGCTCTTCACTAGGGTATGCCTTCCTTTTGTCTCTTACATTCCTCCCTCTGAAACTCAAGCACCCACTACCTCACCTCCACCTACTCTTTGTCTCTGATGAACCGCTCTCCTCCTCTCCTATTCCCAGTGATCCCTGTTCCCCAAAGGATTATCCATTCCTGAGAGAACCTTCCGTTGAAGCTCAGTTCTTGTATATATCAGAATCTGAATCTGAAAATGAAGAAGTCCTTTTCCAAAGGCGTGTACATAGAAAATCAATCCCTGAACCAGAAAAAGAAGAGAGAAGGGAAAACTTCATAAGAGATCTAGAGATGGCTAAAGTAAAAATTCCTTTTCGTACCTCTAAGCTAGAATCCCTTGTACCAATAAGTGTCTATGACGAATTCTCCTTCTTATCCCCTGAAGAACGAGTTTAAGCCTTAGAAGCTCAGCGACACAGAAATGAAGAAATAAAACATGGTCAGGAAACCCTCATAGTTGCTCAAAAGATGTCTCGAGAACACACAATAAGAGCTAAACATCAGAAACAAGTTGAAAAACAAAGTGAGCTAGTCGTTGAAAGACTAGCTTAGAAGGAACTAAGAAGAGACAACCTGAAGGTCCATCGAATCCTTGCTCAAGAGATAATTCTACAGTCCCTAAATAAAAAAAATGAAGAACATAAGGACGTTGAATTGGAGTGGTGCACTAAAAAAGCAAACTTTTGCATTCGCTGTGCAACCATTACTCGTGCAACTATCGGTGGATGCAATACTAGAAGAGATCTAAGGATAATAGTAAAAATGTTCAGACACACAAGAAGCAAAGAAGGAGGACCCCAATTTCTAAAGTTCTATGGTTATTCTGAATGGATGGAAACTAGAGATGCCATTCAGAAATCAAGATCTCAATTCAAGGATGTTGTAGAAAGGTACCTTGATCAACTTTTGCAAAGGATATCACAACATGTCTCTGTTCCTCCTCTCCCTGAAAAATCCAAAAAGATAAGATCTAAGTCTGATGCTAAAGAAGGTCCATCGTTCAGAAATAAACATGAGACTAAATTTAACTTTGACAGTATCTTTGCCCACTTCATCCTCCCTGATCTATCAATGCTTAATACATCCCTGCCTGAACCGAGAAGATTTTTAGAGCATGAAATAATCACTCTCGTTGAAGCAGGAATGGCATTTCTAGGGAACGATGTGTCACACCCCGCTAAAGCGGAAACACGAGGCGTGATAGCGCAAGATTTCATAACGATAGGATAAAAACAACACCAACCATCCATTCAAATACACAACAGTTTAAGTTTAAAAAAAAAATTTACATCGCATCAAATACAAGTTCTAACAAAACAAGGTAAACCAAGTGTTTAAACTAAACAGTTTCAAAATAAACAAGATGGTTGATGTCGATGCGCCCACATAAAAGAAAATCCAGTTAATCTTTTCTTACCCCTGAAAAGCATGATAAAAACAAGGTCAACTACAAAGAGTTGGTGAGTTCACAGGTTTTCAATATTTAAAAAATAATCAATTGTATGAGTGAATATGAGCAAAATAAATTTTTGGCACTTATTGATATCTTAAAACGTTAAGGCATTATGTACTCTAATTTTTGTATATAAAGAGCCACCACTAAACCTTTCGACCACAAAACAATATTTTTAATTCTACCTTAGCGGTGGGACTAATACCCCACATATGTAGAACCTTCGTTTTTAAGTATCGTGCACCCCTACCTGTAGTTTCTAGGTGGGATTGCTATCCACACCCCTACTTATCGGTTTTTAGGTGGGATTGTCCGTCCAAATAGCGCTATCCACAAATACCCTCGGCTCCTCACTTGAGTTAATAGTCGTGTACAAACTTTTATGTTACATTTTACTCAATATAACTGTTAGTGTACATGCCTTAGTGCCCACAACATCAAATTTAACAAGATTTCATAATCATAATGACAATGGCTCATAAAACACATTCAATCATGCTTTTCACCCCAAAACGTATAAAACACTTTGAAAGAGGGGCTGCGAATACTCACCTTATAGCAACGCTCCGCAACGCAAAACAATACAATCCGAATCTCCGCACAACGACCTAACGCTTCCCTATCAAAGAGTAATACTCAAAACCGTCACTTATAGGTCTAATACTACTTAGAGGTGAATAAATCTTAAGCCCATAGGTGTCTATATATGTCCAATTATACAAAATGCCCATATGCTCATTAATATCGTAATTTATACCGAAAGTGATCTTATTATCCATCACATGATCAATATTTATAAAAATCAATTAAGTCCAGAATTTCTCTTCTGGACAGAAACTAATTGTCCTAAAAATGATCAGTTTTCAAAGGCTTTCAAAATGATCTAGTTTCCTATATTTATATATAAGATAAATTACTGAGTTATGGCCTTTTGGACATGTACAAGAGGTTCAAATAATTCATGCAAAATATTATATCACAACCGGTAAAACAGATTACACCATGTTAGTGAATCACTCACTTAAGGAGTTATACTCAGTGTTTTCTAGAATTTCCAGTTGGATTGGAACCATAACTCATAAAGGAAACTTTTGAGATAAGATTCACTGATTTTCAAGAAGTTATGAAGGAGGTATGACACTACAAAGTTGCATGCACAATTCTGTCATCAGCTGACAGATTGCACACTTAACTTTAATAAATTGATTAGTGCCTCAAAACATCATATTTTTGCATGAAACTGGATCCATATGAATACTAACTCATAAAATGAAGTTCTAGAAAAGTAATCATGCATTAAAGACAAATAACAAAGGAGATACTAACACACAAAGTACAGTTTAGCTGCTGGTGGTTTCACAGATTGCACACCTAAAGTATTTTAGGTGTTTGGAGGGTCAAAACTCCATATTTTTAAGTGATTCCACTTGCAAACTGAAGATAACTCATAAATATAACTCTCAAAGGAAGAATCAACCTTTTTCATTGAGTTTTGAAAGAGATATGGCCATTTGAACATGCATGCACAATTCTGTCATTGTTTGACAGTTTGCACACTCATTTTGTTTTAATCGTTTGAAACCTCAAATCACCATATTTTTGAATGAAATCAGATGCATATGAAAGGTAACTCATTAAGCTAACTTCCAGAAGAAAAATCAAGTGATTTGGAAGAGTATTCAAAGAGTTATGGTCGTTCAAAGTAGGGTTTACCTACTGTTGAACTCCCAGATGCACATGCATCTTGCAAAGAGCATTTGGGGGAACAAAACTCAATGTTTTTGAGTGAAACCACTTGGATTAGAACCCCAACACATAAAACATAAACACCATCTAAAATAAATACGAATTTGAACTTGAAATTTACTCTAAGTGGTCGTCCAAACACAGACCATTTTCTGGACAGCAAGTTAAAAGTACAAAATAGGGTTTTTAAGCATGAAATTCCATCAGAATGGTGGTTCATTTGCAAAGAGGCTATCCCCAGCATAAAATATTGTGTTTAACACAAAGAAATACTCAAAATATGTATTAGTTTATGCATGCAAAATGTCCCAAAACTCAGATTCATAAACATGATGCAAGAACACAAGAAAATGGCACAAAGTGTGCACAAAATGATGCAAAAACGTAAACATGAGTTCATACCTTGATTGGATGATGTTTTAAATCTCTAAATCTTCAAATAAAACTCCACTTTGATGAATTTTGGAACTAAAAATGGCTGGAAATGATGATGAAGATGAGTGTTCTTAAAGGTGCCCCTTTGAATTCTTGAGAGAGAGAGAGAGAGGTTTTTCAAAAATTTTGGTGTTGAAATGAGGAAAAATGAAAAAAAAATATATTTATATGGGGAAAGGAGGGAGGGGCCGGCCATGGCTTGTGGGCCCCACCCCAAGCCCAAATTGTTTTTTTTTTTAAAGAATACACAAGCCCAAAATGATAAAATGCAATTTTTCTCAAATTTTTGACCTTTTTCTCAAAATGAATGTCCAAAATGGTTAATTTCAATTAAAATAAAAAGTTTTATTTTTGAAACTTTAAAATTTCATATTTTATAATAATTGGGTATAAATTAGGGCATTTGGCACTATATTGGACGTTTCAGACAGTCACGGGTCGGAACCGGAGATTTTAAGCAACTACCGGGAATGCTAGGGGTTTTTCGGCTATTCTAAACCAACTAACTCTTAATCCTAAAATTTAAACTATAATACTAATAAACTTATTAGAAACTAACCTGAAAGCTCGAATTTTGACAGTTGTCACACGATGGGCTAATAAAATTTCTCAGGAATAAAGAAAACAGAAAGGCTCCTTCCAAGCTTCTCAAGATCTCGTACTGTAGTATTTGGGAACACAACGACCTGCTCCTCATCCAAAAGAAGATCTATGAATATGAATTACGAAGAAGAAAAGTGAAGCTCTCTGACTAGTCTCTGATTTTTTTTTACCTTTGTAATTTTTCTGCAATGTACCTTACTCAAATTGTAATTCATCAAATTATATTTTTAATGAAATACAATGAAGTACTCTACTCCATATAAAAGGGACAATGAACATATGAGTTCTACTTTCTTTAAAATCTTCATAATCACTAACATTACACTTTGTAATCAATCAATGAATGTACTTTATAGCTTTTACACTTGTAAAAATTGTGGTTTCATATCCCTATAAATGAAACTCAATTCAAATAGGTTATTAGCTGAAAAAGATCTCACATATTAGTAATTAGAAATCTTTACTTTAAAATTTCTAAGTCCTTACTAATTTCCTCAAGCAATTTTTCCTATGTTGCTTAGTCATAATCAAATAGGGGGAGATTGTTGATCCAAACTACTTTCAGTGATTTGAATATGATACCTCTTATACTTCAAGAAAATTCCATTTATAGGATAGTGTTCAAAATCAGCGATAGCACACACTGATTGTGCTCAGTGATCGCTGATGATCAGGAACAATACCCTATCCCTGAAGATCTGAAAACAACACTCACACCATAAAATCATTCAGCGACAGTCGAAGGCATAGCTGAAGATAGAGATTAATAGCTCGTGATCTGAAGCGGTTCAGTGATAGCAAAGTTCATCTATCCAAAGTGTGAGATCTTACAAAGCCTCAGTGATGCCCGAAGACTTCATCCTTGAAGATTCTGGTTTAGTGATCAAATGGGGCCTACTCAGCAAGATCGATGTTGATATTATCTACGATGCATTAAATTCAAACCCCATACCTTGTCAGAAAAGGACGTACGGATTGTCTCTTATGTCCCCATCAAGATCTTATTTGGTTACTGTTCATATCCGGACAAAAGCATGGTTGCTTTATGAACAAAGGACAAGTCTCTAATAAAAACTTGGCACGTGGCATATACCTTTTGTTTTGCATTAAATGCGACGGCTATAAATAGATGAAGAACCCCTCTTTATCTTTATGCATGCTATTTTTATCTCCTCAAACCTCTGCTTCTATTCCTTCTTGTTCTTGTGCATCAACTCTTAGTAATTTCTTTAGTTGTAATAGAGTAATTACTTGTTCTTGTTCCGCTTGCAACTGTAAATCAGTTTATTCAATATAAACTTATTTAAAAACCCAAAAAAAAGTTTTGTTTGTATTCAACCCCCCCGCCTTCTACAAACTGTGTCTATATCCATTTAACACTTGTAGATTCCTTTGGGACCAACACTTCAAAGTTTTGTAGTATCTTGAGTAGCACACTCATCCAGAGCCTTAAGAAGATCTTTTTCAAATTGGTGTCTAAGTTCTTCTTCTATATTTATTGGGATGAACTCATCTGCTTCTGGATTTAAAGTGAGTAAATGAACCAAAGTGGAAAACTTCACTCTTCTTCTGAATTTTTTATTTTTAAGATATATTGGTTTTCTACAGAGAGTTCTTGTTTTTCTTTTGTCAGAATCTCCATCTCTCTTTTGAAAATATCTCTTTCTTTCTCAATTAGAACGAAAGATTTTTCGAGATCCTTTCTTATTTTCTTTTCATTTTGGAGCTTCTGTTTCAGTGTTTCCAAATCTAGAGTAATATTTAAGATAGTTTGTTCAAGTCCAAAAGATTCATGAATAGTACGTATCGAACATTCAAAGATTCTATTCTCTGTATCATTTTCCATAGCCATACCGAAGAACCTGGCTTCTGCATCACTTGATTGATCGGAAAGCCAATTCTATAACTCGGGATATTGTGCTCTTTCGACTTTCTTGTACTTGTACTTGTACTTGTTCTTGTAGTACATATCATCATTAACCAGAGCCCCTTTACATTCTTTTTAAAAAATCACTTGCTTTGCCACATCGGTAACAAACATCTTTCTTCTTCTTCTCTTCCTCCTTCTTCTCTGCTTCTGTATTCTCTACTAGAGAACCTTCTTGTCTTGGCACATAGACTTGATTTGGTTGTGCACTTCTGTTGTCCATTCTTCCTCTGTTCTGAAATGAACGGTTTCCAAACTTCCTTCTGAGTTGTTTGGTAATGAGAGCCAAAGATTCAGCAAAGGCAATGATCTCATCATCTTCTGAACCCGAAAGTCCAACTTCTGTATCAGCTTCTGAAATTAGAATCTTGCTTTTTTCCTTTCTTCTTTGTTTCTCTTGTCCTCCTGCTTGACCCTCTGGATTCAGAGATTAGCTCCAAAAGACCACCAACGTTCACTTTCTTCTGTTGCACTTCTTTCTCATGGGCCTGTATAGTTCCAAAAACATCATGTGACCACTACTCCGAATCCTAATTTGCTTGAAAGGACATTGACAAATTCGACCATTCCGCATTTAGCCGCTTTAGAAATAAGACATTATTGTCTTCTCGTGACCTTATGATATCACATCTTTTGCATTGATTTATCAATGTATTGAACCTGTTATAGGTCTTTCTAAAGTCTCTTCTGGTAATGCTTGAAAGCTGTTATATGCATTTAGAGCCTGTGCTCTCCTGTTCTTTTTCATCTTCGGTCCACCTTCTAGCTGATTTTTCAGTTGATCCCACATTTCTTTTGCAGAATCGCATTGATCCAGAGATTGTAAAATATCATTTGGAATAGCCATGAGGAGGAGCCATTTGGCTTTTTGATCGACTTTGTTTTTCTTCTTGTCTTCTACATTCCAGTCTTTTCTATTCTTTAGGACTTGCCTTGCTGGAATTTCTTCAGTAGTAGTTGTAGCATGTACCTGTGGTCATTCGAACATAGGGACATAGGGACCATTGAGCACGGAGGAATATAGATCGAGACCTTGTCCTTTATAGAAATTGACCATTCGTTTTTTCCAATAGGGATATTCATCCCTGAGTAGAGTAGGAGGCTTTGTAAAGGAACCTGAGCTATACATGGCGTTTAAGTTTGGATTTGTCATTTTTGCAGAAAGACAAAGTATCGAAATTTGAGAAAAAATATGAGAATCTGATGTGATTGATTTCACTGAACTTGAAACAATGAACGATGATTAACAATTCTCATATTTAAAATTGGATTACCACTGAAGTAGAGTAAATTTGTATTAGAATAACAGAAACTCATAAAATAGGGTAGAATGAAGAACGGTAGTTTAAAAACTGAGAAATTTCTAGTTGAGTGGGGATTTCTCTAAACTGGATTATATCGAATAATCAATAGATTAATTATAAGGCTTTGATACCAATTGCTGGAACCCAGATCCCACAAACACTCATAGATTGATTATACAGATGATGTATAAACAGTAAGCGGAAGAAATTAAGATCAACAACCAAACTAGAAACGTAAACTGAAATGGATGAACATATTCATATCGATCAAGGATAATTTGTATTTCACTCAGTAGTGGTCGCTTTATTGTTGAAATTTGCAGTGAAGTCAGACACCTTCTAGAGTAATTTATCTCACAGAGCTACCATCTCTGAACGTTGTATGTAGTCATCTGGTACAGAGGGACCATGAATCATCGAGCTCTTGATCACCACCTTCATCTCTACTTTATAAATGATGAACTCGACAACTAGTACAAATGGCTTGATTGGTTATTTTATATGGTCACAGATAAGCTTCTCGACCCTCAGAATGGCTAGTTAAGAAGAGCTTTTCCTTTTCTCCATGGCTTCCAGAGATTTTGAAAGTTTTTTCATCAAAGTCGTAGAGTTATCGAGTTTGCAAGCATTTGAAAAGTTCTCATCTGTGATTGCAGTGATGATATCTCGAATTTCTCTCATCACTGAAGAAGAAGTTGATGTCTCTGCACCAGACATTGCAATTTTTAACTATTGGAAGGAGTTCTATACAGAGGTGACAAGAGTTTGGAACTCGTCTATTGTGACTTGTGCAGATGGGGTGACTTTTGTCTCAACACATGGGATAGTGTGAAAAGTTGTTCCTTAACCGCTTTCTTTCGACCTTGTTTTTATGATGGGCTCAGGACGACTTCAGTGTAATCCTTTTAACTCTGGCTCAGGGTCAGACTATACTACAAATCTTCTGTTGGAATTATATTCTCCCTCAGGTCCAGAGTCATGAAGGTGAGAAATGCCAAGGGAACCCTGTGGGCTATCCAGACCCATGGACTTATGTGCCCTAAGATATTGCCCAAGCTCGAAACTATGAGACTACGTGTACTAAGATTGTCACCTATATTTATCATGGAAGTATCAATTTTCAACCAAACTCTTCAAATAGCTTGAAGTTAAATCTTTTACTCTTTTGCTCAACATCACATTTAAAATCTTTGAATCTAACGGCTTTCAACCTTAGAATCAACAAATTTAGATTTAAACCATATACACGAATGAATATTGTGTTAATATCTGTCAGCTCTATTTGCCCCCCTCAACATCAGCATTAATTCGTTGAATATTTTTTCGTATGTGGCTTCGTGTGTTTGCATGTGTCTATGATATATTATATCTCCCCCTCATGATGATTAGGAGAATCCTGAACATCATGAACGATCAAAGAAACTCACGTTAGCCTTATCTTTCGAGCAATTTGCTCCCCCTCAGAAAAATATCTCCTTTTGAACAATTTGCTCCCCTTTAAAAATATATCTCTTCTGAACAAACTACTTCGGTAGAACAAATGGGTAATCGTCTAACATAGAAGTACATTTAACAACTACTATCACTTACAATTGAAATAAATTCAATTGTGTGGCTTATTTTTAGAGTTGGCAGTTACGAATCTCTGATAGAACTTCCATTTATCACTGAAGTAGAGTTATAAAACTAACTTCTCAAAATGTTACGGAAATAGCACAGATATATGCATTGGAATCACAAAGACTCGTGCAAGTGTCAAATAAATAATCAAGTAGATTCGGCTCAAATAGACTTAACGTGGATTGAATCTGAAGTTCGGAGACCGGAGGTCTGTCTTCCTTTTTCAATATCATAATCTTCCAAGTGAAGAAAAGATAGTATATATGCTCATTCTTCAGCATTTATGAAACAAATATCTTTTGTGAGATACTTGAGTAGCTAGGTGGGGTGACACGAGTCGTCGATACTAGGTCCATGTTTTTTCAATATTCATCTCCAAAGAATGAGAATGAATAGATTGTGTGGCAACCCATTTTATAGACTCGGTTTGGTGATGATCTATTTATACTTTTGATCTTGTCTCACACTCATAATATTTTTTAACTCACTAACACTCATCTCGCAAAAAAAAATTATCAACTAAAACTCCCTGATTTCAATCTCGTATTCAATCACATTTGATAATGATTGTAAATATGGAAGGAAGCTCTACCACTTCAAATTCCCTCTCATTTCCATTTTATCTCAGCACACCCCTTTTCAAGATCATCCCAACGATCAAGAAACTCAACTAGCATCTAGACCCCTTTCCAATGATTAGCCTTGGGTATGTTTCTTGGGTAGGTCCTTCCGGTTCTAGATTGACCATAGAAACTCTAAAATTCTATCACACATGAAAATATTATTCTATGCTGAAGTGTTGATGTTGTCAGGAGAAGAAACATTTAACTCTGAGTTTCAAACTGAATTGTTTAGAAGTCAAACATATGTAGCACAGGTTCTAAATTGAATTGTTTAGAAGGTAAACAAATAAAGTACGGGTTCTAAACTGAATTGTTTAGAAGCTTAACAAATAAAGTACATTTTCTAAATTGAATTGTTTAGAAGCTAAAAAAATAAAGTACATGTTCAAACTTAATTGTTTAGAAGCTTAACAAATAAAGTACAGGTTCTAAACATAATTATTTAGTAGCAAAACACATGAATATTTATGTTTATGAATGTCAATGAACAAATATGAATGCTAAAGACATTGACTAGTAAGCACGGTGTTTAATGAAATAAATGTTCAATGATTATGGAGATTAATTGTGAAGAACAAGTCATAATTATTATTTTGATAAGAATAGGATCACTGAAATGAAATAAAGACAAAAATGAAAACAATTAAAGTGTATTCAAACAAGTGTATTCCCCCGAATATGCAACAAAGTAGGAGACGTGGAAATAACTTTTTCAAAAAAATATTACACTTGGTAATCCAAGAATAGATTTTCGATCGGAAAGAAACGAACACAAGTAAGTTTCTTGGATTGAACTACCACGGTTTTGTGATATACAAATTTTTAAACATTAGAATATGGTATAAAGGATTTTTCCCTTAAATATTGAAAATACTTACTCCCCCTTAAACCACTCATAAGTTTCATGAGAACCTGCAAAACACATGATAACCTGCAAAACAGATTAAGTGTATTTTGGTACTGATACTTTCATGGGTCCTTGCATGTTAGTGTTAGTTTGAGGTATATTGTAAGATCCGACGAACCATCTATTTCGACTAGATGTTCTAACGGTAGATCTTATCACTAGGGAATCAGGAATAGAATACGTACCATACCATCCATTCACATACTTCTTATTCACAAAGTCATCTGTTCCCCATGTTGAACAACAAATCTTGTTGTTAGAATATTTCTTTATGTAAAAGTATGTAATCAGAAATCTTAATTGTTTTTGTAAAAGCTTATCCAGAAGATGCCAGAGCCGTGAATTTCTCTAAGTGTTAAGAACACAGATGCTCCCAGAGGCTTGGACAACCTCTGTGGACCTCTGTGAATCAGCGGTTATTTCCAGCTCACGCGCTTGCTGACGTGGACAGTCATGCGACTTATGCTCAACAGAATTTGTTACAATATTCCCTGACGTGTCTCTTCCTCATTAGCTGTTGCATTGACTTTCTCTCTCACTGTAATATAAATAAATTTCATTTCTTGTATTGTAAGAAGGTGGGTTTTGAGAGAAGATAGGTGAGAATTCCTATATTGAGAGAGAAATTGTTCTTCAGTATTGTAATCATCAGCTTATTGAATACATTGGATCTTCAACATCTTTCTTCATTGAATTGAATTGTTTAAATGTTTATCGTTGTTGATTACCTTATTGTTGAATACAGTAGATTGTTCTTCCGCTTACTCTGTTAATTTTCGTAATTAAATCTACTGAATATAGAGTAATTGGGGATCTGGGTTCCAACAATTGGTATCAGAGCCTTCTAATCAAGCTTTTGATTAGTCGATCTCATCTGATTTTGGAGAATTCCTACTCTATTTTGTTTGTTTCTCGCGATTTAGATTACTGGTTTTCACTCTACCCTATTTTTCGAGATTTTGTGAAATTCAGTACAAAATTCTCAAATCTGTGGTTATCTTAGATCTAAATCATCTCATAAATCTCTCTAGTTTTTTTTTAACGTTTTCGATTTCAATTTAAACTCCTTCATCCAAATTTCTGCTGAAAATGGCTAATCAAGGTATGACCTCCATGTTCTCCGCTGGTTCATTAACCATGCCCCCAACGTTGATCAGGGAAGAATACCCTCAATGGAAAGTGAGGATGGTGAATTTTTTGGAACAGATGGACACTGATCTATATGACACCATTTTAAACGGTCCTTATGTACCCATGGTCAAACTCCCAAGGATCCCAGCAACCACTGAAAGTGATGAAGTTTATGAAAAAATGGTTCCCAAAGAAAGGGTAAAGTGGAACGATGACGACAAGGAGAAAATCGAGATTGCTAACAAAGCAAAAAGGTTACTGATCATGGCTCTTCCAAATGACATCTTCATATCCCTTGATTCCTGCGAGACGGCTAATGAATTATGGGATCAACTAGCAAATCAATTCGAAGGAAGCTCAAAGATGAAAAAGAACAGACGAGCACAAGCTCTAAACGAGTATAACGCATTTCAAGCACTACCTGACGAAACTCTTGAGCAAACCTATCATAGGTTTAATACCCTGATTAACATGTGCAAGAGATGTGAAATTGCTCGCTCAAATGAAGAGAACAATGTTCTGTTTCTAAAAAGGCTCAATCCAGAATGGTCAAATCTAACCATGTCTCTTCAAGCCAATCAAGATCTTGAGGAATGATCACTGCATGATGTGTATGGTACTCTGCAAGCCCATGAGAAGGAGGTTCTACTGAAGAAAACAACTGTTGGAGGTCCTCTGGCCCTGATGTCAGAAGCCAAAAGATCTGGGAAGAAAAACAAAGATAATGCAAAGAAAGGAAAGAAGGCATTTGTCTCAGAGGTCAACTCAGAACCATCTGACTCAGAAGATTAAGATATAAGTGCCTTCGCTAAATCTTTGGCACTTATAACCAGACAGTTTAACAGAAGATTTGGAAGCAAGTCATTTCTAGGGAACAGAGGCAACAACAGGACATACACCCTATATGCGCCAAGGACTGAGAACACCCAGAGGCAGGATGCTCAGAAGGCAGAGAAGGTAGAAGGAGAGAAGGAAGAGGAAGGAAAGAAGAACGTGTGTTACAGATGTGGAAAACCGGGGCATTTTGCAAAGGAATGCAAGGGCACAATAGTAAAAGATAAGGCTTATTAGAAAAATAAGTACAAATACAATCGCACAGTGGAGAAGAAGACATCCTCTGTGGAATGGCTATGACAGACTCAGAAGATCAGCCCTCTGAGACTCCGGTTTGCATCACTTCTACTTCCTCTGAACTTGAAAACACAGTTTTAAACTTAACTTTTGGATTTGAAAAACTAAAACAGAAGCTTGTAGATGAATAGAGAATTCGAAAAGAGCTTGAAATATCTCTTTCCAAAACAGAAAGGGCAAGAGATATTTACCAGAAAGAAATGAACATAGCAATAAAAGAAAAACAAGAACTCTCTGTGGCTATTGAAAACATTTTACAAAAACACAAATCCACAGAGACCCTGTTCAAAGAAGAGATTGCAAATTTTAAAAAACTTCTGAAGGAAAAGGACAGAGAAATTAAAGATAAAGAAAGTGATAGATTAAACTCTGTCGCTATTTCTAATTACTGGGTAAAATAAAGGGAGGTCATGCACATAGAACATGAGAAAAGAATCTTCAAATTAAAAATTATTTACAAGCTCAAAAAGTGCATGATAAGATCAATACACAAGTAGGGATGAAGAACACAAGGAAAGCAGGAGCTCGGGTATTGAGATATTCCATCAAGAGAAAGGAGGCAGACTGGTACAAGATATGATCTATCTGAATCTAAAGTATGTACAAATGTAAAATGACCGCCCGTAAAACTGGCCTTGGTTTTGAGGATCTGGATCCCTACACGTGTAAAAAGAGATCCACATTAACTTCTGTATTTTGCATGGGTAAGGAACAAAAATCTGATTTTCCCATCATATACCAAAAATCAGCTTTTAAACGCTCCAAGTATGAGAATGGACATAGTCCCAGAAGGTTAAAATTCAAAAACATAAGATACTCCTCTAGACCAAAAGCTCAAGTCAATCTAAAGCATATCCAGAAGAAGAACAATAAATTTATGTTTGGATCCTTCTCTCAGTTAACTTTAAACCCAGAAGCTGATGCATTTATACCCAGGCATGCAGAAGAGAGTTTAAGATCTATGTTTGAAAAAGACATCATTGAAACTCTGGAAAATAGCATGTTATCAGAATTTGCATCAATCTTTGAACAAGATATTCTTCAAACAAAGAATGAATGCTTCCTCAATGAAAATTCAAAAACTGATACTATCCTTTCAAAACCTCCAGAGATAACTTGTTTCTTCATTGACCTAAATCTTTCAGAAAGTCAAGACAAGGATAAACACGAATTCTATCCCTGGGAAAACAATGACCAGGACTCTGATTTCCTTGAATCTTCTAAAGCTCTCTTGCTGAAATTTGTAAATCAAGAGATCAATACTTCAGAAAAAGAATTCACGATTCAAAATGATTCTTTATCAAAACCATGTGAATTCACAGAAGTCAGAGCTGCGGGCCCAGAAGCTTCTAAACTTTCTAATGGGATACCAAATTCTTCTGTACCCCCAAGGATACAAAGAAAAAAGTTTCCTATTCATCCAGATTTCCTTGGGATGTGTATTCAACCTAAAACAAGTCTTGAGCTTGAAAAAGAAAAGGCAAAAAGAGCACCCGTTTTCAAGCAAAACTCCAACTTCAAGTTCTCTGGTCAAACTTCTCAGAAGCCAAAGTTCTCAACCGAACAAAAAGCTAAATGGAATTCTAATTCATCTGCTTCTCATGTTTCAGTGAATCATTCGAAAGCCAAGTTAAAGAGAATCAGAGAAAGCCAACGGAGATACATTCAAGACTTCAGAGAAATAAATCTAGACTAGATAAGGAATTTAAAAATTTCGATGCTAGAATAGATTCAAATAAGAACTATTGTAATTATCATTCCAAAAATGAAAATTCCATGAATTCTTTTTTGTCTCAGAACTCTGAATGCTTTTATTTGTTCTTAAAGTTAAAACAATTCTTCTCTAAATCATATGGCTATTTCACTAATAAGCCCAAGAAAAGTTGCTATAATAACCAGAAGCAAAGATTTCAAAAACCAGAAACCTCTGAAACAAAACCCAGAGGATCTGAACATTTTAGAAAACCATCGTTTCCACAGAGAAACTCTGCAATGAATCCAATAGCTAACATTAAGGTACCCATTATGAAATGGGTTCCTAAATCTCTCTGATTCTATGTGCAGGCCCAGCGTGTGCACATCTGGTATCTTGACTCTAGATGCTCGAGGCGCATGACTGAAACCCGAAACTTACTCTCCAAATTCAAAGACAAATCTGGTGGAGCTGTAACTTTTGGATATGATGGTAAGGGTCAAATTAAGGGCTATGGAACACTACAGGAAGGTAATGTTACTTTATCAAGAGTAGCCCATATCTCTGGTCTTAAGCATAATTTACTAAGTGTAAGTCAACTCTGTGATGCAATAATGTTAGTTCTGTTTGATGAAAAACATTGCTACTTGTTATCCAAGGCAGGTGAAGAACTGTGGAGAGCAGACAGGAAAGGTACTTATACATGATGAACTTTACCTCCAAGGATGGAACAGAAACTCTATGTCTCATTTCCAAAAAGAGTGAAGTTGCTTGGTTTGTGGCATCATAAATTGTCTCATCTAAATTTTCAGAACCTTGAACTTCTTGTCAAACATGGTCTAGTTGAATGGCTCCCAAACATTCGCTTTCAAAAAGATCATCTCTGTCCTGGTTGTGAAATGGGAAAAATCAAAAGAGTTTCCCACAAAACAAAGAGTGATCACTCTTGCATAAGACCCTTACAACTACTCCATGTGGGTCTCTGTGGTCCAATTTCTGTACTATCTCTATCTGGGAAAAAGTATATCCTTGTGCTAATTGATGAATTTTCCAGGTATACTTGGCTCGCTTTCATTCGGTTAAAATCTGATGTGCCAATTATCCTAATTAACATGATGAAAAGACTTCAAGTTAGACTTGATTGCAAAATTCAGAACCTCAGAAGTGACAATGGCACAGAATTCAAAAATGCTAAACTAGAAGAGTTCATGATACACCAAGGAATCTCCCAAAACTTCTCTACAGTTAGAACTCCTCAACAAAATGGAGTTGTAGAGAGAAGAAATCGCACCTTGGTGGAGGCAGCCAGAACAATGCTGGCAGCATCAGAAATGCCCACTCACTTCTGGGTAGAAGCAGTAGCTACAACATGTTTCACCCAAAACAGATCTATCATAGTAAAGAGGCATATGAAAACATCATATGAATTGATTAACAACAGAAAACCAACAATAGATTTTTTGCATGTTTTTGGATGTAAATGCTTTCTTCTAAATGACCGTGATAAACTTGGCAAGTTTGATAAGAAATCTGATGAAGCTAAATTTTTAGGATATTCTTTAAATTCAAGAGCTTTCAGAGTTTTCAACTTAAGAACAAAAATGGTCATGGAAAGCATAAATGTTGATTTTGATGATCAACTGACTTCTGATTTCTCCAACTCAGAACTCAATCTTAACAATGTTACCTTTGACTATCTTTCAAGTAGCAGAGAAACAAAGATCAATACAATTTTCAACGATTTCCTCGGAGAAGAATTCAAATCTGAATCTCTTCCCAGAAGAACAACATTGAATATTCCAGAAGTCCTTCAAACCTCTAGGGTAATTAATTCTGGTCAAGCCACTCCTGAATCTTAAGACATAGAAGAAGTATCATCTGCACCAACCTCTGATTTTCAAGAGGAACCAATCCACGATTCTGTGCAAATAGATGAACCCGAACAGATCCCAGAAACTGAACCTTACACAGAACCATCAACCTCATGTTCAACAGAAATACCAAGTTCAATTCCAGAGGAAGCTCAACCAGAAACTGAGATTCAAGCCACTCAAATTCCACAGACAAGAATGACGAAGTGGACAAGTGATCATCCTCCATCACAAATCATTGGTGATCCCTCTGGAGGAGTAAAAACAAGATCTGCAACGGAAAATGAATCTTTTTATGTAAACTTTCTAACCATGATAGAACCCAAGAAGGTTGATGAAGCATTAGGAGATCCAAGCTGGATTGATGAAATGCAAGAGGAGTTGCTCCAGTTTGAGAAAAATAAAGTTTGGAAACTCGTGCCATTACCAGAGAATGTGACAACAATTGGCACAAAGTGGGTTTTCAGAAACAAAAGAGATGAAGACGGGATAGTAATCAGAAATAAAGAAAGATTGGTGGCAAAAGGATACTGCCAAGAAGAAGAAATTGATTATGATGAGACATTTGCTCCAGTTGCAAGATTGGAGGCAATTAGGTTATTTTTGGCATTGTCAGCATACAGGGATTTCAATGTATATCAAATGGATGTAAAGTGTGCATTTCTTAATGGAAATCTCAAAGAAGAGGTGTATGTGCAACAACCTCCAGGCTTTGAAAATGCACGACATCCAGACTACGTTTACCTTCTGGACAAGGCTCTGTATGGTCTGAAACAAGCCCCCAGAGCATGGTATGAACGTCTGCCAAAATTTCTGATCACACACAACTATGAAAAAGGTAAAGTTGACACCACCCTGTTCATCAAAAGAGGCAAAGGTACGATAACTGTTGTACAAATCTATGTGGATGATATAATATTTGGTTCCACTGATCAATCAGAAGTTAAGTTGTTTTCAAAACTAATGGAAAGCGAATTTGAAATGAGCATGATGGGGGAGTTAAACTATTTTCTAGGACTTCAAGTAAAACAGACCCCATCTGGAATTTTCATAAATCAAGCTAAATATGTTTCTGATATGCTCAAAAAGTTTAAAATCCAAAATGTCACTTCCATGAAAACACCAATCTCTCCTAGCACCAAACTAGATTCTGATCTCTCTGGGAAACCAGTACATGTTAAGAGTTATAGAGGAATGATTGGTTCACTTTTGTACTTGACAGCTAGTAGACCAGATATTAAGTTCGCCACTTGTCTCTGTGCTAGGTTTCAGGCCAATCCAAAAGAATCTCACTTGGCTGCAGTAAAAAGAATCTTCAGATACCTCAAAGGATCACCCTTTTTGGGTCATTTGATCTTATTGCATACACTGACTCAGATCATGCAGGATGTAAGTTGGACAGAAAAAGCACCTCTGGTAGCTGTCAACTTCTGGGAAGTCGTCTAATAAGTTGGACTTCCAGAAAGCATAACTGTGCTTCAACCTCTACAGCAGTAGCAGAGTATGTAGCCGCTGCAAGTTGTTGCTCACAGGTGATCTGGATGAAAACCCAACTTAGAGACTATGGCTTGATATATGATAATATTCCCATCCTCTGTGACTCAGAGAGTGCCATAGCAATAACTGAAAACTCAGTGATGCACTCAAAAACCAAGCACATAGATGTCAGATATCACTTTATAAAGGATCATGTGGAGAAAGGGACCATTGAAATGTATTTTGTCTCCACTGATTACCAACTTGCTGATCTGTTTACAAAAGCTCTGGATGAGAGGAGATTTATTTTTCTAATCTGCAAGTTGGGCATGTTAAATATATAACTACTTCAAATCTTCAAGATTTGCATGGTTATATGTTTCACATGTCTTTAATTTTCTATCCTTGTCTTTATTTTCAATAACCCAGAAATACCCAGAGGTCTCTGATAGGCTCTGATTGCACTATCCAGAACCCTACAGAAGCCTCTGTGTGCCTCTGTGCAGACAGAATGCTCGATATTCTTACTTTTTGATCCAAGCATAGTTCTAAAGGGAGCTTATCATTGCAGAATTCAAGGGGGAGCAACAGAATAAACCATCATTCAAGGGGGAGCTCTGATCTATGAGATTCAAATAGTCTCCAAATATCCGGAGCTCAAATACTTTTCAAACTCTGTGATAGGGAGCTATTTCTTAAGTTCTTTTTAACTTAGAAATTTTCTTGACTCAAGAATTTATGAATTAACTCTTGCCTTCAAGGTTCATCATAATATCTTGAATCAGTTAAATTTGTTCTTTAAAAATTACTTATTAAATACAAAACCATCATTTAGTCACCTACACATCTTTTATCCTGACTAAATGATCGATTTTAATTAAAACTTTTAATTGTTTATTTTAATATTTCAATTGATCGATTTTAATTCTTTTTGAAAAACCAATCGACTAACACCAATCGAGAAAACCTTTGAGAAACCTACCTTCCATGCGTCATTTATCCACGTCACATCCCACGCCTAATCCCAATGACGTCAGCTAATTATGCCGTTAATTTGATTTAATCGAGCATAAACCCTTCGCATTCAAAGCCTTCCATAAAACCCCAAAATTTCAAACCGCCAAACCTTTTACTATCATCATCTTCTCAAACTCTCCTGGAAAAATCAAACCTGCAACTTCTTTCCAAAATCCAAACCTCATTAAACGGCCGATCAAATTCTTAGTGCAAACCAAGAAGTCAACGACAATGATCATCAGATTGTCGAATCCACCGCCGAAAATTTCGTTTTCACTCGTCTTCCAATCAAACCAAACAATGCCCAAGTTCTATTGGATCCTGCTACTTATCCAGCCGCTTACAGGGTTATGATCGAGTTCCTGCAACATCATCCCATCAACAAAGCCCTAACTCTAGCAGACTCAAATATCCCCGATGTATACATTCAAGAAATATGGCATACCCTGTGCGTCAACGACGAAACCCAGGAAATGATTGGAAGTTTTGGCCACCCCAACACGAATGACGCCATGGCAATACCTTTTACCAAGCGCAAGTTCGCTCAATATTTTAGCCTTCCTCCTTCAGAGATTAAAATCAACGGCGAAGTTGTTCAAAACCCTAACCTAACTGCTCTTCCCTCAACGGACGCTCTCCTAGCGTTTATCTCATTTTTGGGTTACAATACACCCATTTCAGCCCTGTCCACATTCAAGAGGAAACATATTCCCCCAATGTGGAATGTGCTTGTGTCCATCCTGAACCGAAGCCTCACTTGCAAAACCACCTCTATGGACCAAGCAAACAGGAACATTATCACAATCATGTACGGGTTGTACTTTAACCTCAATATCGACTACGTTTCTCTCCTCTACAATGAGTTCAGAGCCGCAGGGTTAAAGAAGGTACAAGCCCAAGAAGCAGGAAATGATCTCACTCACCTATGCTATCCAAGATTTCTATCAGTTTTTGCACATGCTGCAGTTCTAAAGCTTCAAGAACCAATCGTCCCTCCTCTGTGTAAAATTCACACTATGAATACCCACAAACCAACTGCGGATCCTGCTGGTTACCCACATCATCGCGAACTATCAAGGTACATGCTAGATCTTATTCCTTCTACCCTCCCCAATCTAATCTCTTATAGAAGCTCACTGGTATACTCAGATCCGAGAATACCTACCCCTGAGCAATTAGAGCCAGAAGTAGGAAGTGAGGGGTCTAGTGAGGATGAGCTTGAAAAGAATTCGAGTGACAACCAGAGAGATTCTACCCATCCGGATGCTCTTTTAAGAGCAGCCACAGAAGATGTCCACAGAGACACATTTGTGAGAACCTCTCCGAGTCCAACTAGGGTAACCACAACTGCTGAAGTCGATGCCAACACATCAACATTCATTGAAAAAGGACAACCCAGTCCAAACCGTCCAGAACCTAACCGAGTATAGGGTCTTATAATCGCTGTCTCAAGCACTTCCGGGGAATCCCTTCCATCTTCATCCTCTCAAAAGGATGACGATGAAGTAATAAGAGATCCATTGCCCCAGATCTCGCCCAGAACTACACATGTTGAAGCCTTCGTGGCCAACACAGATATAGGGATCCCAGAGGGTACGTCCATACCCTCTGGCAGTATAGAGGCTCATGAAATCCGATCAGAGGGGTTACAGCCAGAGGATGCACCACTTACCGGCGTTTTCGCCATTGCTCAAGGTAAGCACACTACTTTCGACTCCTCATCCTCTGATGATGAGGAAGAAGCCGAAGTAGTCAGAACACCCGAAGAGAGTTCCTCTAACCAGGGCTCTCGAGGACAGGGTGGAAGTCCTTCCACGCTAAACGTCAAAACAGGCGTGAATGAAGGCCCCTCTGGACGCGAGGGAAACGGGGCTCCATGTGTTGGAGATGCACCGGTTACCACCCAAGACTATGTCACAAATGCTGCGTTCCAAGCATTTGTTGATAATGTCAAGGGATTTGTGGCGGATCTAAAAGAAGCCTTTGTTACTCATGAACAGAAGGTTAACACAGAGCTTAAAGCACAAAGCTCCTTAATCTCATCTCCGCAGGCTACTTTAACGGAGCAAGTCACAATGACCACGAAACTCAGAAATTTGGTCCAAACTCAGAGTGATGATCAAGCTAAAGCTCTGGTTGAAATAAAGAGATTCGTCAAGGAGAACACAGAGGAAAGCTCAAAGAAAACAGAGGAGGAGCTGCAGAAGATAGCACGAACTCTTCAATCCAATACAGAGGCTCTGAGCAACATTCCTACAGAGATTCCTACTCCACAGGTAACCATCTATGCATCTGACTTTACGTCTTTGCAGAAGGATATACAGAAGCTCTGCCAATCCCTCCTCCCAGAATCACAATCTCAAGCTCTGGTTCGACAGTCAGATGTTGCTGCCTTACAACGTTCGTTAATTGAAAAACTAACGTTCGTAAGTGCAAAGTTCGCTGCTAAAACCAACAAGACAAATACTACATTTTCCCAAAAGGTATCAGATCTTGATACCACTGTGTCCAAACTTACCAACGTTGCCGAACAAATCTCCACTGTTCAAGCCTAGAGGAATAAGAGTAAAGAGGAAAGAGCTTGCAAACGGGCCGAGCTTAAGCGAAAAAGGTCTGAGGATCAGGATCCTGATTCTCAGAAGGGGGAGAATACAAAGAAACAGAAGCCAGAAGTCCCTACATCCACCTCTGCCCCACAAGATCCAGTCTCTGAGCCCCCTATGCAAGAAAAAGGGAAGGAATCTGCGAAAGAAGTCCCTCTGAATCCAACACCACTTGCCCAATTCAAAGGACCCTTGCCCAAGGACCTAGATATGGCAAAGTTTTTACTTAACCTGATGAGTAATTCACAGATGCAATCTTCACAACAGCCACAAAAGCCCTCAACAACAAAACCAACTCCCACTCCCACTCCCACTCGCACTCCAAATCCCACTCACACTCCAAATCCAACTCCCACTCCCAAAATACCAACCACTTCAACTCCCATTCCTACCCCAGAACCAGAATCAGCTCCAGAGCCAAAATCAACACCCATTCCCACTATAACAGAACCTAAAGACAAGGCTCCTGCAAAGTGCGCCTCTAAGCAAAGAAAAGAGAATTTGGCTGCAGAAATAGATAAAGTGAGAAGTTTCAAGAGGAAGACAACAATTGAGGTGGAACAGGCTCATCGATATGCACTAATCGATATTAAGGTGTTCTTAATGCTGCCAAACTTTGCAAATGACTATAGAGTTACAGATGAAGTGAAGGATAAGTTCATGGCTCATCGCTTGTTTAAAGAAGAAGCCTACTCAAAGTCCCCAATAAAGAAGATATCTGGAGCAAAGCATGTACAATTTCAAGGGACAGAAATCATGTACACAATCTATGAAGTATTGAGAGAAGATAATGAGAGCCAGTACTTCTGTGACAACGACCTTCTGTCAATAAATCCCAGTGATTTAATACCTCTAGGTAGAAAAATGAAGCTGAACATGAATGAAAGAAAGCATTCACACGATAAAGTAGCTTTCAACAGGATCATCAGGTGCATTGAAAATTTTCTAAGGCACAGAGCACAAACAGATTTTCAAGTGGGTCTGGATATGGAAATTCACAACTTAGCTATTTCTGCACCAAATACTCACAGAGAAGAGGTAGATATGTTTCCTGTTGGAAAAATTCTAACTACACCAGAAGAGGGGGTCGTGTTCAGGAGACAATCACAGAAGTGCTTCTTCAGAGTTAGTGAAGCCCATAAATATTCCGCAGAAGTTGGTGAGCTCATCAGAGGTTATACGTCTTTGTTAAAGGATGAACAGACAGTTGAACAAGGTTAAAGAGTTCTGGCAAGAAAAATCTGTCTCAAACTCGGAATGTTAGAAATTAAAGTATGAGTCAAAGAAGAGATGTCTACAAAAGTCAACACACTCTTCTTGTTATAACTAATTGTTGTTAGACGCTCCCTTTTAGACACATGGCACTTTGTAATTGGCTAGCATTTTGACTTTCTGTTTTTGTATCTGTATAAATAGCATTATATTGTGTTTGTAAAAGTTGTCGATCAATACATTTACATTTTGAAGAATACTGTGCGTAATTCATAACTTTGTCTACTTTGATTCAAAGTTATCATTTCATAATCTTTGTTCTTCATTCTGTTTACTGTTCTATTGATTTAAATTGTTAATTGATCTGCTTCCGCATTTCACTTTGATTCAATACTCTCAATTAACAATCGGTTTAAAGGAATCTGGAACCAACACGGAAGCTTACAGAAGATGAGGAAGCTAATGGATATTTTTCAAAAGATTATAAAGCTTCATCCAAATGCTCCTTTTTTATTTCATTTCTGTAATTTTTTATTGTAATTTCTTTTGTTTTCTGATTCATACTTAGGGGGAGATTGTTAGAATATTTCTTTATGTAAAAGTATGTAATCAAAAATCTTAAGTGTTTCTGTAAAAGCTTATCCAGAAGATGCCAGAGCCGTGAATTTCTCTAAGTGTAAAGAACACAGATGCTCCCAGAGGCTTGGACAACCTCTGTGGATCTCTGTGAATCAGCGGTTATTTCCAGCTAACGCGCTTGCTGACGTGGACAGTCATGCGACTTATGCTCAACATAATTTGTTACAATATTCCCTGACGTGTCTCTTCCTCATTTGCTGTTGCATTGACTTTCTCTCTCACTGTAGTATAAATAAATTTCATTTCTTGTATTGTAAGAATGTGGGTTTTGAGAGAAGATAGGTGAGAATTCCTATATTGAGAGAGAAATTGTTCTTCAGTATTGTAATCATCAGCTTATTGAATACATTGGATCTTCAACATCTTTCTTCATTGAATTGAATTGTTTAAATGTTTATCGTTGTTGATTACCTTATTGTTGAATACAGTAGATTGTTCTTCCGCTTACTCTGTTAATTTTCGTAATTAAATCTACTGAATATAGAGTAATTGGGGATCTGGGTTCCAACACTTGTTTTGGCTCAGACTGATCAGTTCGTTGATTGACCTGACAAAGTAAAGTAGATTAGTCCTAGAAGCAAATGACTTTGCATCAACTGCAGGAGACTGACCTGACTTGTTTCCAGCATGCTATCTTTAGTTAATTTCTTGTTAATCCAAACCATCTTAACTTTGTTATGACGAAGGTTGATGAATGAACCTTTGCATGAATAGAGGTTGAGGCGGTCTAGAATGAACACACATACTTAGATGAATCATCGTATGGTGACCGAGCAATAGTATTGACACTAGCTCTGTCAGATAATTAAACTGTGAAATTTATGCCTTCAAACTCCTTGACCTTAGCAGTTCCACAATAAAATCAAACTTCTTCTGTATTTCAGACTTCGTATTATGCTCTTTCATAATATATGTTTGAAGTCCAAATAACTTGTGTGTAAGATTAGTAATTTTCTTGTCAAACACTTACTTCGCTTTATCAAATTCCTTTTCTCTTTTACCGACTCTTTTTATTCCAACATTATTACTCTTTTCCAATATTGCTTTGTCATGCTCTATCTGCTTTTCTACAGTTGGAAGTGGAATAACAATAAGTAACTAAATCTATTCTATTACAACTTTAGGAAACACTAAGTTTGATGCACAAGGAAATATAAGAAATAGAATCATAGTTTCAAGAAGAGATATGAGCATGCAATTAGATGAAGAAGAGGTCTTCATCAATTTATACATGTGCATTTAATGCAACTCAGAAGGTACATGCCACGTATCAAGTTTCTATTTGAGACTTGTCCTTTGTTCATAAAGCAACCATGATTTTAGTCGAATATGAAGAGTAGCCTAATCAGATATGGTAAGGACATAGAGAACAGTTCGTACGTCCTTTCTGATAAGGCATGGAGGTTTGACATTTGTGCATTGAGGATAAGATCAACTTTGATCTTGCTGAGTTGGCCCCACCTAATCACTGATACTGAATCTTCAAGGATGAAATCTTCAGGTATCATTGAGGATTTATGCTGGATCTCACACATATGTTAGATGGACGTTGTTATCACTGAACCCCTTTAGAGCACGAGTTGTTCATCTTTTTCTTCAGCTAGGTCTTCGACTATCGCTGAATGGTCTTTGGTGTGAGTGTTGTTGTTCAGATCTTTAGAGATTAGGCAGTGTTCCTGATCTTTAGCGATCATTGAGTACAAATTAGTACATACTATCGCTGAGTATGAACAATAACATAATCTTGGAATTTTCACTAAGTGTTTATAAGGAATCATATTCAAATCACTGAAAGGAGTTTGGATCAACAATCTCCTCATATTTGATTATGATTAAGCAACATAGGTAAGTTACTTGAAAGGTTTAGTAGAGCCAAAGAAGATTTAAAGTAAATTTTCTATGTATTAATCTGTGAGATGTTTTTCAGCTAATTCAATATCTGAATTGAGTTTCATTTATAAGGATATGAAATCACAATTATTAAAAGTGTAAACACTATAAAGCTCATTCACTGATAATTATAGAACATAATATCAGTGAGAAATAAGGTTTAAAGAAAAGTTATAAGAACTCATAAGTTCATTGTCCCTTTTACTATTTTTAGGGATCTTTTCAGTACACAGATGGAGTAGAGTACTTCATTGAATTTCATTAAAAAATAATCTGAAGAAATACATTTGAAAATGAAATTACAATGTTTAATGCAAAGTACAATACACTAAAGAAAATGACAAAGGAAATTTTAGGAACTAAGGTTTAGGTTCCTGAGAGCTATTAGAGAACTCTTTTCTTCTTCGTAATTCTCTCTCATAGATGTTCTTCTATATGAGAAGCGGATCATTATACACCTAGCAGCTGTAGTATAGAATTTTGAGAAGCTTAACTGGAGCAATATGAACCTCTTTATTTCTGAGAAATTTCATTGACCTATCATTATCCTAAAATGTCATCTTTTGTTTAGGAGTACTAATTATTTCATTATCTACATATAGTCTCCGAGTTGGCAGTGCTGTGTTGAGGATTGAGAGATCAGGGATAATAAGATGGGTGAAAAGACTTTCTACGTCAAATTTAGTCTCAAGTTCATTTCTAAACGATGGACTTTCGTCAGCTTCGAGGTTTAATCTTCTCTTTTGGGATTTTGAGGGAAGAGGAGGAACTGTCACGTATTGAGATATCCTTTGCAAGAGTTGATCAAGATGCCTTTCTACAACCGCTTTGAATTGAGATTTGGATTTCTGAATCCCATCTTTGATTTCCAACCATTCAAAGAAACCGTAGACCTTCAGGAACTGAGGGACTTCTTCTTGAATTTCGTCAGCTTCGTTCTCTAAACATAGTTACCTTTATCTTTGGACCAGATCTTGAATTTCGTTCTTCGATAATTACATTGGTAATAGTTGCAGGAGAGATACGATAATTTACCTTTTTCTTGCACCATTCTAGTTCTTCATTCTTTGGTTCTTGGTTTTCCTGATTCTCTTTGTTCAAAGTTTGTAGAATCTTCTCTTGACCTCTGATAGGATTTACCTTTTAGTTTTCTTCGGTGAGTTCCTTCTCTGCTAAGGCTTCAGTGGCCATGAGGCTTTGTTCAGCTTCATCTTTAGGTACTTTATCCCTTATCTTGTCTTCTCTGACAATTGCCTCAGCGGCCTTGAGACTTGTCTATGCATCTTTCAAATGTTGGTCTGTTATTCGCTGAGCTTCCAGAGCTTGTGTTCTTTCTTTAGGGGAAAGAAAAAACAATTTGTCATAGACGCTTATTGGAGTGGGATCTTCAGGACCAGAGGTACGAAGAGGAATTTTTACTCTGGTCCTCTCTAGCTTCTTTATGTAAGCAACCCTTCTTTCTTCTTCTTCTGGTTTAGAAATAGGCTTTCTTCCTCTTCAGATTTACACACCTCTGAAGAGGGCCTTCTTCCTCTTCAGATTTCGATTTGGATATGTACAAGAATCGATCTTCAGCAAAAGGTTCATTAAAAAATGGGTTCACCTTCGGAGACAGGGTTCATTGAGATTTGGAGAGGACGGTTCATCATAGTTATTTCATCAATACTTCTTATAAACAAAGTATTGGTAAGGACAACAAAAGGAAGGGATAAAGAAGGTTGGGGTTTAGAGAGTGGGATGTATAGATCTAGAGGAAGACATAACTCAGTGATATTGAGCTCCCCCTCTGTATTTAGGGAAGTGGGATCATCGGAGTCCATCACTTGTTTATTTTTCCTTGAGGGATCAGATGGCTCCTGATTAGGAGGGGGCCTGTCCTCCAAAGGGTTTCTAAACACAATCCCCGATTGTGTTATACCCGGACGAGCGGATTTGAAGAAATTTGAAGTGTCATCATCATCGTGATCATCATCTTCATCTCTGAGAGTGAAGGGGACATCTTCATTATCATCACCTTCTTCTTCCTCGTCTTCCTCTTCTTCATCATTCCCTTTATCGGGGATGAGAGATTTTAGAGTGTCGATGTTTAGCTGGGAAGGTTCAGCGTTTGTAAAAACGACGTCTGTCTCGTTGATGAATTGCTTCTCGAGCTTCTTTAAGACTTTCTCCCCCTCTTTATTACCTGGAGAGAAAACATGCACCAGCAGAGCACTGACATTGTTCTTAATGTTAGCAAGTGTCTCTGATTGGGCCTTCTGAGTAGCAGAGAGCTGACTCAAGTTCTCTCGGTCAGCCGCCGAGAGAGAGGAGGTAGATGTAGATGAAGCTTGGAGAAGGCGTAGTATCTCTGCAAGTGTTCTGAGCAATGGCGTTGCTCAGCTCCATCTTCAGCACGGAGACTTCAGATTGGATGCCTAGAACGGTATTTTTCAAGGTTGGTTTCCCCGATACTTTATTGTAAATGATCTCTGCAGAGAGTTAGAGAGTGCCTGCCCTATGCTTGATCTAGGAAGATTCCTGAACCATATCACTATAGGAATTAGGTTCAAGCTTTCCCCAGCCCCTTCTCATCAATGGACTCCTCGTTGGGTTCGGCTGTCAGTTTCAAATCTTGAACCAGAATTGATCAAGATTCATTTATATCTATATAATATTTCTATCATTTAGATTGATCTAGTGCAGGAAGCTGGATGGAAGCAGATGATAGAGACAGAGAGACAGGAGGATTTTCTTTGATCTAGGAAAAGGTCTTCCCTGAGTTTTCTTCGTCTTTGATTTCTTTATTTGCTCCACAATAAGACTTGGAGTGTTACACATTTGAAAGTATGAACCATAAGATGAAGAATATGACGTGGCACATACATCCTGCATGTCTACCTTTTGCAACTGATTAGTTTGTTACACGCTCCCATCTTACACGTGTTAGTTTGTAATAGGTTAGGTTATTGACTTTTACATTCTGCTATTTGTATAAATAGATTTTTTTTCTAATGTAAAAGTAGTTGATCTAATTAAAAGATTGAAGAACATATTGTGCGTCATTCCAAGTATTTGTAATCGTGATTCAGGTTATATTACAAGTTAATCTGTTCCTCAATCTTTGATTGTTCTTATTACTGTTGATTAATCGATATTAACTGCTTCCGCTTATACTCTGTTATATGAATTTATCAATTGATCTTTGAAGTAGAGAATCTGGAACCAACAATTGGTATCAGAGTTTGATAATCAATCTATTGATTATTAGATCTCCTCAATTTGGAAATTTCTCTCTTCATTCATTCAGTAATTTCTTGTTTTAACTACTGTTCATAATTTCACCCTGTTCTACGAAGATTCATAGCAATTCTGTCTAAAACTGTGGTAATTGTAGTTAAAATTTTGAAGAATTAGTAAAATTCTGTTATTCAATTCAATTGAAATTTACTTGTTCTAGATTTCAACTCAAATTTGTCATTACATTCTTCTCCATTTTTAAAAAAAAATGGCAAATTCAAATTTGAATGCTGTTTACACCTCTGGTTCTCTGACCAAACCTCCTACTCTTATTCGTGGTGAATATCCACAATGGAAGATTCGAATGATAAATTTATATGAAGGATTGGATATTAAACTTTATCCTATTGTCCAAAATGGTCCCTTCGTACAAATGACTACAATTCCAAGAGTTCCTGCCACTACCAATACTGATGAAAGTCCCTGCTCGAAAAGTTCCAAAGCTAAGGGAAAATTGGTCTGATGAGGAAATGGCCAAAGTTGAACTTGCTAAAAAGGAAAAAACTCTTCTCATCATGGCTATTCCGAATGAGATTTTTCAATCTCTGTATTCCTGTGATACTGCTAAGGAATTATGGGATCAATTAGAAAATCTTCTGGAAGGTGGTGCTAAAATGAAGAAAAATCGAAGAGCTCAAGCTCTGAACGAATACAACAGCTTCCAGGCCATTGCGGATGAATCTCTGGAACAGACTTTTCATAGATTTAATAATCTGATAAATCTATGCAAACGATGTGATATTGTTCGATCAAAGGAAGACAATAATGTCTTATTTTTAAAGAGATTAAATCCAGAATGGTCAAATCTTTCCATGTCTTTACAAGCTAATCAAGATCTTGAGCAATGGTCTCTACACGATGTATTTGTAACTCTTCAAGCTCATGAGAAGGAGGTTGTACAAAAGAAAACAACTATAGGTGGACCTCTGGCCTTGATTTCTGAAACAAAGGGAGCTACCAGAAGAAAAAGTGAGGATAGAAGAGTAAAAAGCAAGTCATTCATGTCAGAAACTATTCTAGAAGAAGATTCTGATTCTGATGATGAAATAAAGGCATTTGCTGATTCCTTGGCTCTTATTACCAAACAGTTTACAAACCGTTTTGGAAATACGGCATTTCAAGGAAATAGAAGGTTTGATCGCTCTAACTATACTACTAAGCAAGAGATTCAGAGACCTGAGAAGACTGAAACAGAAAAGAAGGAAGAGGAAATGAAGAAAAAGAAAGATGTATGTTACAGATGTGGCAAGCCGGGTCATTACTCGAAAGATTGCAGAGGGGCTCTGGATAAAGACAAAACATATTACAAAAATAAATACAAGTATAATTTTACTGAAAGAGCCCACTATGCTGAGAAAGAAAACTGGATTGGAGATGAGTCCAGCGGTGATGAGGCCATGTTCTGTGGAATGGCAAATACAAAGGAATCAGAAGAACAGCCTTCTGAATCACCGGTTAGTACTCTTTCTGAATCATCTGAACTTGAGAATACAATTGTGCTTTTATCAAATAATTTTGAGGAACTTAAACAAAAGCTTACAATTGAAAAGAAGTTACGAAAAGACGTTGAGAAAACTCTTTCCACAATACAAAGGGAAAGAGATATTTACAAAAGAGAGATGGATATCTTAACAGAAGAGAAACTGGAACTTGACACGAAAAAAGAAAAGATTTCTAAAACCTTGAAAGACACAGAAGTTTTGTTAAAAAAGGAGCACTTAAGTTGTAAGAAACTTCTGGAAGAAAAGGATAAGGAAATTCAAGTTAAGGAAAGTGAAAGATTAAATTCTGTAGCACTTAAAAACTACTTTAAAAAAGAAAGAGAATTTCTATACATTGAACTTCAAAACAAAACGCACCAGATCAAAACATATCTGGATGCTCAAAAAGTTCATGAGAAAATAAGTACACAAGTAGGAAGATCTGGAATCGGTTTTGAAGATTTAGATCCCTATACGTGTGAAAAGAAGTCTTGTTTAAACTCTGTTTTTTGTATGGGACAACAACAGAAGCCCGTGTTTCCAATTATTTTTGAACAATCATGCTTTAAACTAAATTTGAAAATGGTCATCATCAACGAAAACTCAAGTTTAAAAATATTATATATTCTTCTGAAAAGACTAACATTAATCTAAATAAAATTCATAAGAAGGATTATATTTTTCAAGTTTGGTTCAAGTGTTGTTATAAAATTGAATCCAGAGGCTGATGCTTTTATTCCTATTCAAGCAGAGGAGGAATTAAGACTTAGTTTTGAAAATAATCTTCTCTTGACTCTGGATAATTGTTTTAAACTTGAGAATGACAAACAAAAGTTAGAAAATAATCTATAGATATTTCCTTGTTCATTTATTGATTTAAATCTTTCTGAAGCTCAAAAGGATTTAGAAGAAATCACATATCCCTGGGAAAATGATGATCAAAGTGAGGATTTCTTTGACAATTCAGAAACATATCTCTCTCATCTTGAACATCAATCTTCTATCTACGCTTAAACTCCAGAGATTATCAAAACAAAGACGCCCCATTTCTTTTTACAAATGAATCTCTAGAGATAAGAGCTTCTGGAATGAATGCTAAGAAACATTCAAGTGACATTCCGATTTTCTCTGTTCCTCCTGAACAACGAAAACCTGTTTTTATACATCCAGATTTTATAGGAATGTGTCTGAAAGCTAAATCTTGTCTTGAACATGGAAAGGAAGAAAACCTTAAAAAGAAGATCCCTATCCAAACTCCTAAATCTTATCCTCCAAAACTTTCTTATGTTCAGAAAGATAAATAGAAATCTAATCTTTCTGTTCCTGTTTCAGTAAATACAAAAGCTTCTGAGAAGGTAAATCCGAGGAAATCTCCGCTGAAGAATATATCAGATTCTAAATATATGTCTAGTCTAGATAGGAAGTTCTTTAGAACAACTGATACTAGAAAAGACAGTTTTAAGAATAATTGTAATTATCATTATCGCAATGAAAATTCAATAAAATCTTATGAGGGGGAGACTTTAGGATCAAGAGTTTCAGAATCAATATTTCCGGATGAAGTTATCTCGTATTCTGACACCAAAGTTCAGGCTCAACCAATACCACAAACATGGATGATGCAATGGACTAAATCACATACTCCATATCTCATAATTGGTAATCCTTCTGAGGGTGTCAAAACACGTTCCGCTACAGCAAATGAAGCTTTCTATGTCAACTTTCTAAGTATAATTGAACCCAAGCAAGTTCATGAAGCCTTAGCCGAACCTAGTTGGGTAGAAGCAATGCAGGAGGAGTTACTTCAATTTGAACGTAATAAAGTTTGGAACTAAGTGCCATTACCAAAAGGCAAAGTTGCCATTAGTACCAAGTGGGTTTTCATAAATAAAAAGGATGAGGATGGAATTGTGATCAGAAACAAGGCTCGTCTGGTGGCAAAATGATATTGTCAAGAATAAGGTATTGATTATGATGAAACCTTTGCTCCTGTTGCAAGACTGGAGGCGATAAGACTTTTTCTGGCATTCTCACGTAGAAAAGGGCATAATAGAAATGTATTTTGTCTCTACTGATTACCAACTAGCTGGTATTTTTACAAAAGCTCTGGATGAAAAGCGTTTTAATTTTTTAATCAACAAGTTGGGAATGATAAATATGTAAATCTTATTCTTAGCGTTTATCAGAGACCTCTGGTCGTTTCTGGATTTCATCCAGAAGCATTCAGAGACCTCTGATCGCATCTGGTGTAAGTTTTATTTTGTTTCTTGCGCTCTTTATTCCTTTTCATCCAAGTAATACCAGAAAGGAGCCAATTCCTGAAAAGCAAAAGGGGAGTTTATCATTCAAGGTGGAGTTCACCTCTCAAGGGGTAGTTTATCATTCAAGGGGGAGTATCATACCTGGAAGAGTTCAAAGTCTAACGCTGGTTAGCTGTCTTCTGAATTTTTCATCCACCTAAGTTTCTTCTGAATCTTCTTATTCTGTTTTTCTCTTGCCGTCAAGGTCTCTCAGAATTTTTATGATTCATTTTAAACTTATCTTAGATGTTGATTCAAAGTTGACATGTTTTCCAAAATATTTTTCTATGAATCAAAATATTCTAAAAAATTTTATCGAACATATACATTTTATTAACTCTTGCCGTCAAGGTTATTTAAAATATATATATTCTATTTTAATTTTTCTTATCATTTTCTTTTCATGAAAAATCAAACTTTCATTTGGTTCACAAACATTTTTTTATTTTACCGAATGACTGATTTTAAATGTAAATAAACAGATTTATATATTTCAAATTGTTTTTAATCAACTATTTTTTTGATTACTTAACAATTTGTTTTATATTTTTTTTATTTACTTACGGGATAATCAACCGATTTTTAAGCCGATAACCCTTCAGTTTTTATCTCAAATATCGTGTCTTAAACATCACTAGCTCACCTTCCTACTTTCCACGTGTCATCCATCGTGTGACCGCATGTATCCACGCCTGCGTGCTTACATCATCCCTCCTGTACCGTTTTTTTTTCTCTACTCCCAAAACTTAAACCTCTTCCAATTCCAAATTGGTCTCATATAAAATCCCCAAATTTCAGAAACCCATCTTCTTCCTTACCACTGTTACTGCTAAAACTCTCCTACTCACGAACTTGCTCATCAACTTCACCAACTCTCATCAATGGCTTCTCATCTTGCAAATCCTATTCTTAACGATGACGAAGCTCGTCTCGTCGATTCCACTGCAGATAGTGTTCCGTTTGTCAAACTACCATTGAAAGCAAACAATGTGCAGGTTCTTCTTGATCCTAACACCTACCAGCCCGAGTTCAGAATCATGGTTGAATTTCTCCAAAAGCATCCACTAAACCGAACCCTAACTCTGACAAACCCAAATGTTCCTAACTCTGACAAACCCTCGATCAAGCAAGCAGAAACATTCTGACCATCATGTATGGTATGTATTTTAATCGCCCTTTGGACTATGCAAGCCTCCTTTTCCAAGAAATTAAAGCTACTGTGCACACTAAGGTAACTCATCAAACCCAAGGAAAACCTCTCCCCGCCTTAATGTTTCCACGATTCTTATCCCTGGTTACCTACCCTGCAATTGGTGCACTCAATTGGTGCACTCAAGGCCCCATCAGTTCAACCTTTCTACAAAATTTCTTCAATGAGCTCTCATCGACCAACCATCGACCGCAACGGCTATCCCTCTCCAAGAGAGCTTTCCAGGTACATGCTAAACCTAATTCCATCTAGCTCTTCTTATCTCCAATCTTATAGAAGCTCTATGATTTTCTCAGAACAGAGAATTTCTACCCAGAGCATTTAGAGCCAGTTTTAGGAAGTGAGGGGTCAAGAGAGGCTGAGGCTGAAAATAATATGAGTGACCATCCAAGTGGTTCTACCCATGCCGACCTCTTACTAAAAGAGGGTACTGAAGATGTCCATTGAGATACAATTGAGCGAATCTCTCCTACATCCCAAAGGGTAACTTCATTTGCTGAGGTGGATGTCAACACATCTACTTTCATTGACCAAGGACCACCCAGTCCAAATCACCCAGAAACCATCCGATCAGAGGATAATTCTTCATCCTCTGCATCAAGCACAACCGGGGAAACCTCCTCTTCGTCATTCTCTCAACAGAACGATGATGAAGATATAAGAGTTCATTTGCCCCAGAACTCGCCACCCTCCCCATACAATGTTGTTGTCTCTGTGACCAACAAAGTTCTAGGAGCCTCAGAAGATAAGTCCATATCTTCTGATAGTTTAGAGGCTGAGGAAATCCCATCAAAGGGGTTACAGCCACTGGACGCACCACTTACCAGAGTGTTTACACTTCATCAAGGTAAGCACATTGTCTTCAGCACCTCATCCTCTGATGATGAGGACTCTGTTGAGACAATCAGAACAACTGAAGAGGTGCCTGTTAACCACAGCCCTCGAAGACAGGTTGGAAGTCCCTCCACACTCAACGTCAACACAGGTGTGAATGAGGGCCTCTTTGAACGCGAGAGACAAGGGGCTCCATGTGTTGGAGATACACCGATTACACCTTCTGAGTTTGTCACAAATGCAGCGTTCCAGGAATTTGCTGATAACATTCAGAGATCTATGGAAGATCTAAAATTATCCATCTCCAATAATCACTCTCTTCTTCTGAGCATCAAAGCTAAACATGCAAGTCAAGCTGCTACTCTCCAAGCCCTTCAAACAATTTTCTCTGATAATTCAGAAGCCCGGAAGAAGTATCTTGATGATCAGTTCAAACTTCTAAATGAAAAGATCAACGCCAATGCTGATGCAATCTTCCATATCCCTGACTCTCTTCCACCTTCAGAAGTTACAATTTCTGTGGCCGAATATAGCTCTCTGGTAGCTGATTTAAACAAGTTTATCAAAGCTGTCACTCCTTCTGACGATCCTAATGGCACCACTCTGGTTAAGAAGTCAGACATGGCTACTTTTCAAAAGGCCATGATTGACAGAATAAATAATATATCTTCCAAGTTTGCATCCAAGGCTACGACTTCGAATGTTGATCAGAGGCTCTCTTCCATGGAAACCACTCTTTCTCTTACAACTCTGGTAAGCTCTATCTCTGATACCTTCAATGCCAAGAAAAGTTGAGCTTAAACGACAAAGGTCTGAGGATCAGCGTCCTAATTCTCAGAAGGGGGAGAAAGAACCAGAAGCCAAGAAAGCCAAAACTACCACAAACGCTGAAAGCTCCAATCCAACTACATCTACTCCTTTTGACAAACAACAACCACCTTCTTCCAAGCAAACCTCTTCTGCTCAACCTTCATCAACACAAACTCCTCTTAATCCAACTCCATTAGCTACTCATTCAGGACCTCTTCCAAAAGATCCAGAAATAGCAAACTTTATTCTAGAGGTAGTCGGCAACACAAGAAAAACATCGTACTCTTCATGCACTAAAGCAGAAATAGCCAAAGAAAAGGAAGCTAGAGCTAGAGCTGAGGCATCAAAGGCTAAAGTTGAAGCCTTGAACAAAAGAAGAGAAGAAGAACGAATAGAAGCTGAAATCAGAGCAAAAGCTGAAGCAGAAAAAGCCTCTGCAGAAGCAGCAAGAGCACAAGAAGAAAGAGAGAGAGAAAATGAAGCCAGAGAAAAGTCAAAACAAGAAAAAGCACAGAGAAGGGCTATCCTTGAAGAAGCAGCCCAGAGATTGGGAAATCTTGATCTTCCAAAACTCGAAATTATCATAAACAGCATATATGCTCCAAACCATCAAAAGATTTATTTAATGCTGCCCAACTTCTCTAATGCCTATAACGTGAGTGATGCTGTAAAAGACAAATTAATGGCACACAGACAAGCAAGAAAGGATATTTACACTTCGGTACCTATCAAACGAATCTCTGCCATAAAGCACTCACAATTTGAAGATACAGAGATCTGGTACACGATCTATGAAGTAATAAGAGACGATAATCAAACCAGGTACTTCTGTGATAATGATTTATTATCTGTTCATCCTTCTGGTCTCCTGTTTCTGGAAAGCTTTATGAAAGCCCAAATGGCAGAGGTATTGATAGCCAAGACAAAGTTGCCTATTCAAGAATCATTGAATGCATTAAGTCTTTGTTAAGATACAAGAGGCAAGTCGACTTCCAGATAGGACTAAACTTCAACGTTGATCATCTTGCCATCTCTGCACCAAATGAAGAATTAGAAAACATAAATTCGTTCAGAGTTGGTAAGTTCTTACTGCAACCAGAAGAAGGGGTCATCTTTAGAAGACCAGACAGAAGAAGCTTTTTCAGAATACAGGGCGCACATCGATACTCCTCAAAAGTTGTATACATTGCAAAATGTTACATATCTACTTGTACAAATGAACACGATCCTGAAGTACTTGAAAAGACAATCAAAAGACTTGACAGCCTATTATCAATCAGAGAGGTCATCAACAAACTTGCAAAGATTGTCTCTGAAGTCGCTCCTTTCTAAACAGACTTCACTCTTCTGGTTTCATAATTAGGGGGAGATTGTTACACATTTGAAAGTATGAACCATAAGATGAAGAATGTGACGTGGCACATAAATCCTGCACACTTGTCAGTTTGTAATAGGTTAGGTTATTGACTTTTACATTCTGCTATTTGTATAAATAGATTTTTTCTCTGATGTAAAAGTAGTTGATCTAATTGAAAGATTGAAGAACATACTGTGCGTCATTCCAAGTATTTGTAATCGATATTCAGGTTATATTACAAGTTAATTTGTTCCTCAATCTTTGATTGTTCTTATTACTATTGATTAATCGATATTAACTGCTTCCGCTTATACTCTGTTATATGAATTTATCGATTGATCTTTGAAGTAGAGAATCTGGAACCACCATGGAGACTTGAGGTGTGGACGTTCTTGCTTGAAGACAGTGACTGGAACAGTTTCTTCATCAGAGGAGACATAGGTGTGGCTTCCTTCGCAGCAGTGAAGACAGTGACTGGAACAGTTTCTTCATCAGAGGAGACATAGGTGTGGACGTTCTTGCTTGAAGATGCCAATGCATTGAGTTGAGATTTAAGAAAAGTGCACAAGTGCATGTTCTTGGTGTTCTTGAAGGTTGCTAAGAGAATTCAAATTGCTTTCTTGCTTTAAGAGAAAAGAGCGCGTAAAGAAGGAAATGAAATCCAATTTACCTTTTATAGGTAGATGAGAGAGAAAGAGAAGAGAGAAGGAAACTAAACGACGGTTTTAGCTTTTTTAAAAGGTAATGATGACCTACGCACGTCCCTAGGGTTTGATGGGATAGGACACGTTGTGGTGCATCGTGTGTCAGAAAAAGGTCTGATGTGTCCTCTTTACAAAATAATAAGATTATCATTTATGTTAATAAATGTTAATCATTATCCATTTAAGATCATCATCATTTGAAATAAATGTATGTCTCTTGTGATGGGTTGTCTCTTTTTGAGAACCTTTTTCTAAATTGGAAACTTTTCAGAGAGTAAGGAAAGAAGTTACATACCGTAGCAAGATATTTATCACTGAATTTGATTTCAGGGAATGTGTTAGAATATTTCATAATGTAAAAGTATGTAATCATAAATCTTAAAGTGTTTTTGTAAAAGCTTATCCAGAAGATGCCAGAGCCGTGAATTTCTCTAAGTATTAAGAACACAGATGATCCTAGAATCAGCGGTTATTTCGGCTCACGTGCTTGCTGACGTGGACTGTCATGCGACTTATGCTCAACAGAATTTGTTACAATATTCCATGACTTATCTTTTCCTCATTAGTTGATGCTTTGACTTTCTCTCTCATTGTAGTATAAATAGATTTCATTTTCTTGTGTTGAAATAGGTTGAGAGAGAAGAGAGGTGAGAATTCCTATTTTGAGAGAGAAATTGTTCTTCAATATTGTAATCATCAGTTTATTGAATACATTGGATCTTCAACATCTTTCTACATTGAATTGAATTGTTTAATGTTTATCGTTGTTGATTACCTTATTGTTGAATACAGTAGATTGTTCTTCCGCTTACTCTGTTAATTTTCTTAATTAAATCTACTGAATATAGAGTAATCAGGGATCTAGGTTCCAACAATTGGTATCAGAGCCTTCTAATCAAGCTTTTGATTAGTCGACCTCATCCGATTTTGGAGAATTCCTACTCTAGTTTGTTTGTTTCTCGCGATTTAGATTACTGTTCTTCACTCTACCCTGTTTTTTTGATATTTTGTGAAATTCAATACAAAATTCTCAAATCAGTGGTTATCTTAGAGCTAAATCATCTGATAAATCTCTCCAGTTTTTTTAAAACGTTTTCAATTTCAATTTAAACTCCTCCATCCAAATTTCTGCTGAAAATGGCTAATCAAGGAATGACCTCCATGTTCTCCGCTGGTTCTTTAACCAAGCCCCCAACGTTGATCAGGGAAGAATACCCTCAATGGAAAGTGAGGATGGTGAATTTTTTGGAAGGGATGGACACTGATCTATATGACACCATCTTAAACGGTCCTTATGTACCCATGGTCAAACTCCCAAGTTCCTGAAAAAATGGTTCCCAAGGAAAGGGGAAAGTGGAACGATGACGACAAGGAGAAAATCGAGATTGCTAACAAAGCAAAAAGGCTACTGATCATGGCTCTTCCAAATGACATCTTCATATCCCTTGATTCCTGCGAGATGGCTAAGGAATTATGGGATCAGCTAGCAAATCAATTCGAAGGAGGCTCAAAGATGAAAAAGAACAGACGAGCACAAGCCCTAAACGAGAGATGTGAAATTGCTCGCTCAAATGAAGAGAACAATGTTCTGTTTCTAAAAAGGCTCAATCCAGAATGGTCAAATCTAACCATGTCTCTTCAAGCAAATCAAGATCTTGAGGAATGGTCACTGCATGATGTGTATGGAACTTTGCAAACCCATGAGAAGGAGGTTCTATGAAGAAAACAACTGTTGGAGGTCCTCTGGCCCTGATGTCAGAAGCCAAAGGATCTGGGAAGAAAAACAGAGAAAATGCAAAGAAAGGAAAGAAGGCATTTGTCTCAGAGGTCAACTCAGAACCATCTGACTCAGAAGATGAAGATATAAGTGCTTTTGCTGAATCTTTGGCACTTATAACCAGACAGTTTAACAGAAGATATGGAAGCAAGTCATTTCAAGGGAACAGAGGCAACAACAGAACATACTCTCCATATGTGCCAAGGACTGAGAACAACCAGAGGCAGGAAACTCAGAAGGCAGAGAAGGAAGGAGAGAAGGAAGAGGAAGGAAATAAGAACATGTGTTACAGATGTGGAAAACCGGAGCATTTTGCAAAGGAATGCAAGGGCACAATAGTAAAAGATAAAGCTTATTACAAAAATAAGTACAAATACAATCGCACAGAAAGGGTAAAGTTTGCTGACCAAGAGAACTGGATATCTGATAAATCCAGTGGAGAAGAAGACATCCTCTGTGGAATGGCTATGACAGACTCAGAAGATCAGCCCTCTGAGACTCCGGTTTGCATCACTTCTAATTCCTCTGAACTTGAAAACACAGTTTTAAACTTAACTTTTGACTTTGAAAAACTAAAACAGAAGCTTGTAGATGAAAAGAGAGTTCGTAAAGAGCTTGAAATATCTCTTTCCAAAACAAAAAGGGCAAGAGATAATTACCAGAAAGAAATGAACATAGCAATAAAAGAAAAACAAGAACTCTCTGTGGATTTTGAAAACATTTTACAAAGACACAAATCCACAGAGACTCTGTTCAAAGAAGAGATTGCAAGTTTTAAACAACTTCTGAAGGAAAAGGACAGAGAAATTAAAGATAAAGAAAATGATAGATTAAACTCTGTCGCTATTTCTAATTACTGGGTAAAAGAAAGGGAGGTCATGCACATAGAACTTGAGAAAAACAAGCTTCAAATTAAAAATTATTTAGAAGCTCAAAAGGTGCATGATAAGATCAATACACAAGTAGGGAAAACAGGCCTTGGTTTCGAGGATCTGGATCCCTACACGTGTAAAAAGAGATCCACATTAACTTCTGTATTTTGCATGGGTAAGGAACAAAAATCTGATTTTCCCATCATATACCAAAAATCAGCTTTTAAACGCTCCAAGTATGAGAATGGACATAGTCCCAGAAGGTTAAAATTCAAAAACATAAGATACTCCAAGTCAATCTAAAGCATGTCCAGAAGAAGAATGATATCTTTATGTTTGGATCCTTCTCTCAATTAACTTTAAACCCAGAAGCCGATGCATTTATATCCAGGCATGCAGAAGAGAATTTAAGATCTATGTTTGAAAAAGACATCATTGAAACTCTGGAAAATAGCATGTTGTCAGAATTTGCATCAATCTTTGAACAAGACATTCTTCAAACAATGAATGAATGCATTCTCAATGAAAATTCAAAAACTGATGCTATCCTTTCAAAACCTCCAGAGATAACTCCCTGTTTCTTCATTGACCTAAATCTTTCAGAAAGTCAAGACAAGGATAAACTCGAATTCTATCCCTGGGAAAACAATGATCAGGACTCTGATTTCTTTGAATCTTCTGAAGCTCTCTTGCTAAAATTTGTAAAACAAGAGATCAATACTTCTGAAAAAGAATTCACGATTCAAAATGATTCTTTAACAAAACCATGTGAATTCACAGAAGTCCGAGCTGCGGGCCCAGAAGCTTCTAAACTTTCTAATGGGATACCAAATTCTTCTGTACCCCCAAGGATACAAAGAAAAAAATTTCCTATTCATCCAGATTTCTTTGGGATGTGTATTTAAGCTTAAACATCTCTTGAGCTTGAAAAAGAAAAGGCAAAAAGAACACCTGTTTTCAAGCAAAACTCAAACTTCAAGTTCTCTGGTCAAACTTCTCGGAAACCAAAGTTCTCAACCCAACAAAAAGCTAAATGGAATTCTAATTCATCTGCTTCTCATGTTTCAGTGAATCATTAAAGCTCAAGTTAATGAGAATCAGAGAAAGCCAACGGAGATAAATTCAAGAGTTCAGAGAAATAAATCTAGACTAGATAAGGAATTTAAAAATTTCGATGCTAGAATAGATTCAAATAAGAACTATTGTAATTATCATTCCAGAAATGAAAATTCCATGAATTCTTTTTTGTCTCTGAACTCTGAATGCTTTTATTTGTTCTTAAAGTTAAAACAATTATTCTCTAAATCATATGGCTATTTCTCTGATAAGCCCATGAAAAGTTACTATAATAACCAGAAGCAAAGATTTCAAAAACCAGATTCCTCTGAAACAAAACTCAGAGGATCTGAACATTTTAGAAAACCATCGTTTCCGCAGAGAAACTCTGCAATGAATCCAATAGCTAACATTAAGGTACCCATTATGAAATGGGTTCCTAAATCTCTCTGATTCTATGTGCAGACCCAGCGTGTGCACATCTGGTATCTTGACTCTGGATGCTCGAGGCACATGACTGGAACCCGAAACTTACTCTCCAAATTCAAAGACAAATCTGGTGGAGCTGTAACTTTTGGAGATGATGGTAAGGGTCAAATTAAGGGATATGGAACACTACAGGAAGGTAATGTTACTTTATCAAAAGTAGCCCATGTCTCTGGTCTTAAGCATAATTTACTAAGTGTTAGTCAACTCTGTGATGCAAAAATGTTAGTTCTGTTTGATGAAAAACATTGCTACTTGTTATCTAAGGCAGGTGAAGAACTGTGGAGAGCAGACAGGAAGGGTAACTTATACATGATGAACTTTACCTCCAAGGATGGAAAAGAAACTCTATGTCTCATATCCAAAAAGAGTGAAGTTGCTTGGTTATGGCATCATAAATTGTCTCATCTAAATTTTCAGAACCTTGAACTTCTTGTCAAACATGGTCTAGTTGAAGGGCTCCAAAACATTCGCTTTCAAAAAGATCATCTTTGTCCTGCTTGTGAAATGGGAAAAATCAAAAGAGCTTGCCACAAAACAAAGAGTGATCATTCTTGCATAAGACCCTTACAACTACTCCATGTGGATCTCTATGGTCCAATTTCTGTACAATCTCTATCTGGAAAAAAGTATATCCTTGTGCTAATTGATGAATTTTCCAGGTATACTTGGCTCGCTTTCATTCGATTAAAATCTGATGTGCCAATTATTCTAATTAACATGATGAAAAGACTTCAAGTCAGACTTGATTGCAAAATTCAGAACCTCAGAAGTGACAATGGCACAGAATTCAAAAATGCTAAACTGGAAGAGTTCATGATACACCAAGGAATCTCCCAAAACTTCTCTGCAGTTAAAACTCCACAACAAAATGGAGTTGTAGAGAGAAGAAATCGCACCTTGGTGTAGGCAGCCAGAACAATGCTGGCAGCATCAGAAATGCCCACTCACTTCTGGGCAGAAGCAGTATCTACAACATGTTTCACCCAAAACAGATCTATCATCGTAAAGAGGCATATGAAAACATCATATGAGTTGATTAATAACAGAAAACCAACAATAGATTTTTTGCATGTTTTTGGATGTAAATGCTTTCCTCTAAATGACCGTGATAAACTTGGCAAGTTTGATAAGAAATCTGATGAAGCTAAATTTTTAGGATATTCTTTAAATTCAAGAGCTTTCAGAGTTTTCAACTTAAGAACAAAAATGGTCATGGAAAGCATAAATGTTGATTTTGATGATCAACTGACTTCTGATTTCTCCAACTCAGAACTCAATCTTAACAATGTTCCCTCTGACTATCTTTCAGGTAGCAGAGAAACAGAGATTAATACAATTTTCAATGATTTCCTCGGAGAAGAAATCCATTCTGAATCTCTTCCCAGAAGAACAGCATTGAATATTCCAGAAGTCCTTCAAACCTCTGGGGTAATTAATTCAGGTCCAGCCACTCCTGAATCTCAAGACACGAAGAAGTATCATACGCACCAACCTGCGATCTTCAAGAGGAACCAATCCACGATTACGTGCAAATAAATGAACCCGAACGGATCCCGGAGCTGAACCTTACACAGAACCATCAACTTCAAGTTCAAAAGAAATACCAAGTTTAATTCCAGAGGAAGCTCAACCAGAAACTGAGATTCAAGCCACTCAAAATCCACAGATAAGAATGAAAAAGTGGACACGTGATCATCCTCCATCACAAATTATTGGTGATACCTCTGGAGGAGTAAAAACTAGATCTGCAACGGCTAATGAATCTTTTTATGTAAACTCTCTAAGCATGATAGAACCCAAGAAGGTTGATGAAGCTTTAGGAGATCCAAGATGGATTGATGCAATGCAAGAGGAGTTGCTCCAGTTTGAGAAAAATAAAGTTTGGAAAATCGTGCCATTACCAGAGAATGTGACAGCAATTGGCACAAAGTGGGTTTTCAGAAACAAAAGAGATGAAGACGGGATAGTAATTAGAAACAAGGCAAGATTGGTGGCAAAAGGATACTGCCAAGAAGAGGGAATTGATTATGATGAGACATTTGCTCCAATTGCAAGATTGGAGGCAATTAGGTTATTTTTGGCATTCTCAGCATACAGGGATTTCAAAGTATATCAAATGGATGTAAAGTGTGCCTTTCTTAATGGAAATCTCAAAGAAGAGGTGTATGTGCAACAACCTCCAGGCTTTGAAAATGCACGACATCCAGACTACGTTTACCTTCTAGACAAGGCTCTATATGGTCTGAAACAAGCCCCCAGAGCATGGTATGAACGTCTGTCAAAAAATTTTATCACACACAACTATGAAAAAGGTAAAGTTGACACCACCCTGTTCATCAAAAGAGGCAAAGGTACGTTAACTGTTGTACAAATCTATGTGGATGATATCATATTTGGTTTCACTGATCAATCAGAAGTGAAGTTGTTTTCAAAACTAATGTAAAGTGAAATTGAAATGAGCATGATGGGGGAGTTAAACTATTTTCTAGGACTTCAAGTAAAACAGACCCCATCTGGAATTTTAATAAATCAAGCCAAATATGTTTCTGATATGCTCAAAAAGTTTAAATTCCAAAATGTCACTTCCATGAAAACACCAATCTCTCCCAGCACCAAACTAGATTCTGATCTCTCTGGGAAACCAGTAGATGTTAAGAGTTATAGAGGAATGATTGGATCGCTTATGTACTTGACAGCTAGTAGACCAGATATTATGTTTGCCACTTGTCTCTGTGCTAGGTTTCAAGCCAATCCAAAAGAATCTCACTTGGCTGCAGTAAAAAGAATCTTCAGATACCTCAAAGGATCACCCTCTTTGGGTCTCTGGTATCTAAAGACTTCGTCATTTGACCTTATTGCATACACTGACTCAAATCATGCAGGATGTAAGTTGGACAGAAAAAGCACCTCTGGTAGCTGTCAACTTCTGGGAAATCGTCTAATAAGTTGGACTTCCAGAAAGCAGAAATGTGTTTCAACCTCTACAGCAGAGGCAGAGTATGTAGCCGCTGCAAGTTGTTGCTCACAGGTGATCTGGATGAAAACCCAACTTAGAGACTATGGCTTGTTATATGATAAGATTCCCATCCTCTGTGACTGAGAGAGTGCCATAGCAATAACTGAAAACTCAGTGATGCACTCAAAAACCAAGCACATAGATGTCAGGTATCATTTTATAAAGGATCATGTAGAGAAAGGGACGATTGAAATGTATTTTGTCTCCACTGATTACCAACTTGCTGATCTGTTTACAAAAGCTCTCGATGAGAAGAGATTTAATTTTCTAATCAGCAAGTTGGGCATGTTAAATATATAACTACTTCAAATCTTCAAGATTTGCATGGTTATATGTTTCACATGTCTTTTTCTTTTCTATCCTTTCTTTATTTTCATTAACCCAGAATCACCTAGAGGTCTCTGACAGGCTTTGATTGCACCATCCAGAACCCCACAGAAGCCTCTGTGTGCCTCTATGCAGAAAGAATGCTCTATATTCTTACTTTTTGATCCAAGCATAGTTCTAGGGGGAGCTTATCATTACAGAACTTAAGGGGGAGCAACAGAATAAACCATCTTTCAAGGGGGAGCTCTAATCTATGAGATTCAAAGTCTCCAAATATCCAGAGCTCAAATACTTTTCAAACTCTATGATAGGGAGCTATTTCTTAAGTTTTTTTTAACTTCGAAATTTTCTTGACTCAAGAATTTATGAATTAACTCTTGCCTTCAAGGTTCATCATAATATCTTGAATCACTTAAATTTGTTCTTTAAAAATTACTTATTAAATACAAAACCTTCCATAAAACCCCAAAATTTCAAACCGCCAAACCTTTTACTCTCATCATCTTCTCAAACTCTCCTGGCAAAATCAAACCTGCAACTTCTTTCCAAAATCCAAACCCCATCAATGGCCGATCAAACTCTTATTGCAAACCAAGAAGCCAACGACAATGATCATCAGAATGTCGAATCCACCGTCGAAAACTTCGTTTTCACTCGTCTTCCAATCAAACCAAACAATGCCCATGTTCTATTGGATCCTGCTACTTATCCAGCTGCTTACAGGGTTATGATCGAGTTCCTGCAACATCATCCCATCAACAAAGCCCTAACTCTAGCAGACTCAAATATCCCCGAGGTATACATTCAAGAAATATGGCATACCCTGTGCTTCAACGACGAAACCCAGGAAATGATTGGAAGTTTTGGCCACCCCTTTAACACGGATGACGCAGTAGCAATACCTTTTACCAAGCGCAAGTTCGCTCAATTTTTTAGCCTTCCTCCTCCAGAGATTAAAATCAACGGCGAAGTGGTTCCAAACCCTAACCTAACTGCTCTTCCGTCAACGGACGCTCTCCTAGCATTTATCTCATTTTTGGGTTACATTACACCCATTACAGCCCTGTCCACATTCAAGAGAAAACATATTCCCCCAATGTGGAATGTGCTTGTGTCCATCCTGAACCGAAGCCTCACTTGCAAAACCACCTCGATGGACCAAGCAAACAGAAACATTCTCACAATCATGTACGGGTTGTACTTTAACCTCAATATCGACTACGTTTCTCTCCTCTACAATGAGTTCAGAGCCGCAGTGTTAAAGAAGGTACAAGCCCAAGAAGTAGGAAATGATCTCACTCACCTATGCTATCCAAGATTTCTATCAGTTTTTGCACATGCTGCAGTTCTAAAGCTTCAAGCACCAATCGTCCCTCCTCTGTGCAAAATTCACACTATGAATACCCACAAACCAACTGTGGATCCTGCTGGTTACCCACATCATCGCAAACTATCAAGGTACATGCTAGACCTTATTCCTTCTACCCTCCCCAATCTAATCTCTTATAGAAGCTCACTGGTATACTCAGAACCGAGAATACCTACCCCTGAGCATTTAGAGCCAGAAGTAGGAAGTGAGGGGTCTGGTGAGGATGAGCTTGAAAAGAATTCGAGTGACAACCAGAGAGATTCCACCCATCCGGATGCTCTTTTAAGAGCAGCCACAGAAGATGTCCACAGAGACACATTTGTGAGAACCTATCCGAGTCCAACCAGGGTAACCACATCTGCTGAAGTCGAAGCCAACACATCGACATTCATTGAAAAAGGACAACCCAGTCCAAACCGCCCAGAACCTAACCGAGTAGAGGGTCTTATAATCTCTGTCTCAAGCACTTCCGGGGAATCCCTTCCATCTTCATTGTTAGGACCCAAACAATCAAGATATCAATATATGAAAAGATTATGACAGGAATGATAATAGCCAAATGTAATATGTATTGATTGAATGTACTGTATTACAGAATATATCTTTACAAGGTATATGAAAACATTAGTTCTAACAATCTAACTAACTATCTATTTATACATACAATAGAAAGACTAAAGTAACAAAGCATTCATAACAGAAAAGTTCAAAATGGGTTCTGAACTCCTTTAGAACTTCTTCAGAAGTGCCTTTAGAACTTCTTCAGAAGTGCCTTTAGAACTTCTTCAGAAGTGTCTTCAGAACTTCTTCAGATCTTTTTCTCTTTAAGAACCTAGTACCTTTTGAAGCTATTATGATATCTCTATCAATCTCCCCCTTAGCTTCAAAAGTTCAAATCATACTCTAGAAGTTCAGAATTTCTCTTACATCCTTCAGAATTAGTCTTCTGTATTCAAGTAAGGATTCAGCAACTCTAACCATCTCTTTTGCAAGTTTCTTGTGCTTCTCCCAATCTTCATTGCTCAGATTCTTTGGTCTTCTATTCTGTCTTTTTACCAAACGATCTTTGATTGCCATGAGAGTTCCATTGCAACATTTTTGGAGTTCTTCAAATCTCACAAACAATAGTTCCATTTTGTCGTTCAACAGTAAAGAATGCATATTTGTAATTCTGTCTTGTCTTTAAATCAGCATTAATCACTTTGATCACAGGACTATCTTTCCTTGCTTCATTGATTGGAATCCTTATCTTTCTGATGATATCTGAGTACCATTGTTTCCAACCAAAAGACTTTTGAATCCAGCAGTCTATATAGTTGAATTTTTGTTCATATTCCATGAACATTTCTGGATGGAAATATTCTAAGGAACATGGTGAAAGCACTTTCTTCTATTCTTTGCACTTGTAGTTGTTCCTCTTCAGATATTTGCTCTTCAGGAACCAACTTTTCAGAAACTTCTTCCTTTTCCTTTTCTTTTTCCTTTTGACTTACTTCTGAACTTTCAAGATTCAGAGTGTACCTCTGAATTTCTTCCATGTCTTGCCTCTTTGTATGGATCTTGAAGTCATAAGCATCACTTAGTAAATAATCTGCTCCTCTTATCTTGTTTACTTTCTTGTGACCAGCTAGATAACTCTTTCTCAGAAATTCTCTAAAACGTATTCTTTCTTTGATCAGATAGATAATTTCTTCTTTGATGTCAGATTCTTCAATAAAATCTGTCATGTAGTTTAGAAGCCATTTGAGGGAGGATGTAGAATACTTTGGAATATCAGATACAACAAATGTCTTAGAGATTCCTTCAACAAGATACATGAACCCAATATCTGGATTAGTGAACAATCTTTTCAGCCCAAACCTTTCAATATATACAGGTTCCAACAAATTTACTGTGTTAAGTCTGTATTCCAAAGCCAACTGAAAATCATGCTTTATGAGATTCCTTATATATATTCCCAAGATTCTTCTAATCTATGAGACTAACTCAGATTCACCTGAGTTAACACAAAAAGACAAGGTTGCCAACTTATCTTGTAGTCTTAGCTTGTAAACATCAAACTGAGTGAATTCACACAAAGTACCATCTCTTCTTTCTTCTCCAAATCTGAATATAGTCAAATAATTCTGAATTGATTTTGATATGCATCTGATCTTCTTTATTAAAGTTGAATCAAGAAAATTCTGAACACCATGATTCTGAATAAAGTTCTTCACTGGAACAATATGATCTTCAGACCATTCATCATTCAGAAAGTTTTCCAACTTTGCAAACTTCATACTTCTTTTGTACATGAAGCAATAAGTGTCTTTAGGAAATATCAGGCTGCTTTCTCCAGAAATAAACACATTTTCCTTTTCAAACACTTGATCCAAAACAGGTTCTTCAAGTACTAGAAGATCTATTTTAGGAATGATAATACAAGGTCTGAACCTAACTTCAAATTTTCCTGAGAAAGCAATTAGAATTTCATCAACAATTTCAACTCCTTCCATATAAGCTAAATCAAATTCCAATTCAACTCTTTCATCTGGTTGTTCAAAAAAATTTCTGAAGATAGAAAATCTGTTGTCCAAAATTCTACACTCTAGACTTCTTGGATAGTTCAGAAAGACATGCACCCAACAGAATTGATTCAGAATATTCCATAATCTTTCAGAAGCACTTCTGAACTCTTCACTCAGAAGTTGTTGAGGTTTCCAAATTACTAAAGCTTTTATTTTTTCTGAACTTTCTCCCATATTTACACCAATCATATCCTCTTCAAACAAGATCACATCAGAAAGATCACTTGGTTCTCCAATGACATCTTCAAAAGCAAGGTATTCCCTTAGCATTTCTTCATTAGAGTCTAGAATTATATCTGTGTTATCTGAGCCGAAGTTACCTTCAGAATCAAGAGATAACTTTTATGTTTCATTCCCTTCTTCTATCATTTCTTCAGAAGAATGATCATCTGTCTCTTGTGCCTCATGTTCTGCAGATAAAATATCTTCTATAGCTTCTGAGACTTTATTTGATTCTTCACCAACATTCTGAATATCTCCAGAGGACTTCTCAGAATTTTGAACTTGATCATTTACATTAGTTTCTGGTTCAGATACTCTCTGTCTTTTCTCCCCTTCTTGATTATCAGGATCCTGATCCTCAAGACTCCTTTTAAAAGTATCTGATTGAGATCTGCATTCTAGAGCAGATAATCTTGTGCTTAATTCTGACTGAGAACTCTGAATGGACGATAGCTGATGTAGAATCTAAGAAATATCATCTTTTGTTGCATAAACTTGTGGAGCAGAAGAAGAAGAAGGCTGAGAAACTTTCAAAGAAGACACTGAGGAAGTCACTTCAGAAAAAGCTGACAAAAGTGCTTGTTTAAACATATTAAGATCATTGGAAGTTTGAAGATGAAAATCATTCAGCCTGTTAACCATATTTTTCCCATGTTGATCCAACCTAACCTCCAACACCTTTTTGGTAGAGTCCGTCAATTCCTTGATGTCCTTCTGAATCTTTGCAAATTCAGAAGTACATAAATCTTTGAATTCTATGAATTCAGAAGATGTGGGTAAGTTGCCAAGATCAACAGATGAACATGTTTTCAGACCTTCAGAAGAAGGTTGGCCTGTATGAGCCACAAAGGCATCATTAACCACATGTGATTCTGTGAATGGAGCTTTTGTGATGTTCACCCCACCAGGACTTCCAACTAATCCTTGATATCCAGAGATAGGAATATCTATACTTGTTGATGCAATGTGACAAACACTTTGCTTAGGAACATCTGAAAGATGTGTGCTTGTGTGAATGGATGCCACATTAAGTGGTTCATAAGGCTCAAAGTTTAGTGGACACTCAGTCTCAATGTGCTCAAAACTGTGAAAGGGGGACATATATCCTTCATTTTCAACAAAAGGAACCTCCAATTGGGGTCCTAATGGATTATAAGCTGCTTGCCCCATTTGTGTTGTTGAAACACCCTTCTGTTGAGAGATGGGTGAGTGGCTGGGGGGTTAACCAATGTTGCCATGGGCTCACTGGCTGTTTCAATATTATCCACCAAAGAATGTGGACTAATAGTAGATGTGGGTGCCCGGCTTGTAACAGGTGGTTCACAGGTTTGTTTTTCTTTTACCTGTGTTCTCCCCTCATCAATTTTTTTGTCTTACCCTTCTACCCAGTCTCTCAGTTTCATTTTTCCTCTTCACTTGTTGAGGTTGTTCTCCCCCATGAACAGCCTCCCCACTCTTTCTAGTAAATCTAGACTTGCTTGCATGATCACCACTTTGGTTTGAATCAGGGGAAGGGATTACTGGTTGAGGTAATCCCATAGATTCTAAATGCTCACTCCCAATCCTAGATGATGTACTTACAAGATTAATTAAATGAGAAGGTAGTGGAAGTGCATTTGGAAATTGAAGTTTTGCATTTGGTGGCCTTAAACTGTCCATAGTGAAGATAGGAACATGTACCTCATGAGCTAGAACAGGAATTTTTGAGACAGCCTTCATTGCTCCTTTGATGAGTGTTTGAAAAAATCTCTGAAATGGTATGTAGTTGAATGTGGACTTCTTCAAAATTGCAGATTTGAGTTTTCATCAAAAATGAGACTAGCATAATCATAGTGTTTGTTGAAGGCAACTCCATGAAAGATAATCCTCCCATTTGCTGAAGCTTGATCTAAACTTGAGCTCTTCCCAGATAAACAGGTATTCAAAATGGAAAATAAGCAATACCAAATTGGAGGTAAACATTTTCTTCTAAAAGAACTCAAAGCACTAAGGTTTTCAGAGTAACCCAAGCTCATAAAATATGAGATCATTTCTGATGAAGATGGAATTGAATCATAACAGGTTCTCCCAAGAACCTCATCTGGTTTTGGCAAACAGTAAAGGCTCCTAATATCATCTACAGATATACATACTTTGTAGGCATGAACATATGAGACAATTTCATCATCAGTTTCATCTACCTCAGCATAATGCCAGAATTGTTGAAGATAGGAAGCAGGAACAGAGAATTTCCGTGAAAGGAGAGTGCGCAGGGGATGTTTCTTCAGAATTTGAATCAACATTACTTGATCATCAATGAAGTCTTTGGATTTGAAGTTCAGTGCACAATTATTTCTTTTGATGTCAAGTAATTTCTCAGCAGGTACATAGAGTTTGGACAAGTCACCACTTTCAGAAGGAGTCTGGGATTCACTTTCAGCAACATTTGATTCAGAAACAACATCAATGGGTGTATTTTGTGTTTCCCCAATTTTAGCAGTTGTCGGGTTAGGGTTAGGGTTAATGATAGGGTTTGAAGGTCCGGCTTGATGAGTTGCAGTTGTGGCTGTGTCTTGAAGCATTTGATTATCATTTAGTGGGATTTCCAGTGATCCAACCATCAATTTTTGAGGTACAATCTTGAACGAACCATCACTTGATGATCCATTGTTATCATTGAAACTCGAAGAAGTAGAAATCATGGCATTTGAAGTAGACATGATGTTGGAAAAACACGGATTGGTAACAGAAAGAGGATCAAAAAACACAGAAAGATTTCTCAGAGGAAAGTTGCTAAAAATGAAGATGATGAGGAATCCATTGATTTATATGACTGGATAAGCGTTGAAGGACACGTGGCCAAAAAGTAAATGTGATTAGAGTAGTAATCATCATTTATTAGGAGAAATGAACCGTTTAATGGTCGTGTTTAAGAGAGAACCAATGAAATTAAAACACGTGGCACACTCTTAAGTGAAACAATCAACGGGAAGTTTAGTTCTGAGAACAAGTTCAAAAACTTCAGAATTTGTTCAGAACTTCTGAGAAAAAGTTCAGAAGTTTGAAAGAAAGAATTCAGAAGAACCGCAGAATTTTTAAATGGAGTTCAGAACTAAACTTGGATCATCTTAGAAGACCAAAAATCATTTAAAAATATAAACTTCTGAAAAATATAAAACATTTTGAAAATTCAGAAGTAGATTTGAACAAATATAAAACTGATTTTATCTAAGGAAGCTTGTTCATACTTCTTAGATATAAAGTGCAAGACTTTATTTCACCAATGCAGAGTTGTTATGTAGGAAAGAGTAGTAGAGAAATTTGAAATTAATACCACTCCCCCTTGAATCACTAGCAATTATGATTCTCCCCCTTAATTATTGTATCTTTGTCAATGAATCAATCAAATATTAGTGAAATGAGAAAAAAAAAATGAAAAGTATTAAAATACAATCAACCTAGATACAGAAGAGATATACTTCTGAGTTTGAAAAGTAATTCTGAATGTTAAACTTCAGAATATGAAAAGTAATTCTGAAGAGCAAAGTATTCAGAATTTGATATAAAAAACCTCAGAATGTAACTTCTAGAGTATAGGTGATGTATAATACTTACATAGACATGTTCATCATGCCCAATTTACTTACCAAGAAGTTAAATCGTTTTTCATCAAGGGCTTTGGTAAATAAATTAGCTAACTGATTATCTGTCTGAACAAAACACATTTCAATATTACCTTTTTCCACATGATCTTTGATAAAATGATATCTTACATCAATGTGCTTGGTTTTTGAATGTTGAACAGGATTGGCAGTGTAACCATAGTCTTTTAGTTGAATTTGCATCCAGATCACTTATGAGCAACATATTGCAGCTGCTACATACTCAGCTTCTGCTGTAGAAGTAGAAACACAATTTTGTTTCTTTGAAGACCAGCTGACTAGTCTATCACCCGTAGAACCGACATGATCCAGAAGTGCTTTTCCTGTCTAATTTGCAACCACCATGATCTGCATCTGTAAATGCTGTTAGTTCAAAACTAGAATCCTTAGAATACCAAAGTCCCAATGAAGGAGAACCTTTTAGGTATCTAAGTATTCTTTTTGCAGCTAGAAGGTGTGATTCCTTAGGATTAGCTTGATATCTGGCACAAATACATGTAGCAAACATTATATCTGGTCTACTAGCAGTTAAGTAAAGCAAAGATCCAATTATGCCTCTGTACTTTTTCTGATCAACAGATTTTCCATTTAGATCAGGTTCTAACTTAGTGGCAGTGGCCATTGGAGTTTGAATACTTGAACAATCAGTCATGTCAAACTTCTTAAGTAAGTCAGAGACATACTTAGATTGATTAATGAATATGCCAGTGGGAAGTTGTTTAACTTGAAGACCAAGGAAAAATGTCAACTCTCCCATCATACTCATTTCAAATTCTGTTTGCATGATTTTCTCAAAATTTCTACAAAATTTTGGATTAGTAGAAGCAAATATAATATCATCTACATAGATTTGTACCAAAATCAAATCATCATCCTCCTTTTTCAGAAATAAAGTTGTATCAACAGTACCTCTTTTGAATTTAGAATTCAGAAGAAAAGTTGTAAGAGTATCATACCATGCTCTTGGTGCTTGTTTAAGTCCATATAAGGCTTTGTCTAATATGTAAACATGATCTGGGAATTCTTTGCTTACAAAGCCTTCTGGTTGTTCAACATACACTTCTTCATGTAAAATACCATTTAGAAATACACATTTCACATCCATTTGAAATACCTTCATGTTTTTATGAGCAGCATAGGCAAGAAAAATTCTAATGGCCTCTAATCTGTCAACAGGGGCAAAGGTTTCATCATAATCAATTCCTTCTTGTTGACAATACCCCTTAGCTACAAGTCTTGCCTTGTTTCTCACAACAATTCCATTTTCATCCTTTTTATTTCTGAACACCCATTTTGTGCCAATGACAGATTTACTTTTTGGCTTTGGTATTAATCTCCAGACTTTGTTTCTTTCAAATTGATTTAACTCATCCTGCAAGGCTAAAATACAGTCTGGATCTTGAAGTGCTTCATATGGCTTTTTGGGTTCCATGCTACTTAAGAAATTTACATACAGACATTCATTTGATGTTGCAGATCTTGTTTGAACACCTTTTGATGCATCTCCAATTATTTGATGAACTGGATGACTAGATGTCCATTTGTTCACATTTGGCAATGGTTGAACGGATGAAACATTATTCAGAGAATCATAATCATCAATAATTGCTTGAGTTTCAGTATCATGATTGATAGCTGAATGTAAATCTGAAGACTCCCCCTCAAACGGAAAAATCTGAATTGGTTCAGAACTGTGAGATTCATGGTCAGAAATATTTTGAACTGGTTCAGAAACAACTTGAATTGGTTCAGAAACAACTTGAATTGGTTCAGAAGTTGCATTTTCAGAAGTTGGAAGTTCTGAATTTGAGGTAGAGAGTTGTGGTGCTGATGTATTTGAAATTTGTATTTCTGAAATGTCTTGATCTTTTGTGTTTCTGAGAAGAGAAGGATTTTGATAATGTTGGGTCACCGATGATTTGGTGATGAACCACCTTCCTTTATATGAATGAATTTTACAGGTTCTTTTGAAGGTCTGAAATATGCTTCAAGTATTGAAGAGTCAAAGACTATTCAATCAAGGGGTTGTACATCAAAAAGTGGAATTTTGGATGTATCAACCAACTTCAATATTCAGATCATTTTGCCAAGTCAAGACCAATATAGTGGGTCACCGATGGTACACTCAAAAGTCATCAAAAGTACTAAGGACATCAAACAAGATGAGGTCATCAAGTTGATGTCATGGTCACCGACACTATAATCTTGGTCGCCGAAATTGCAGGTATATTTTCTAAGGCTGTGATATCAACTCACAAGGGTATACACTTTTGTCACTTAGTGAAAGAAGAAGTTATCAAGCAAAGTGTATACTTATCAACTCCAGCCTTATAAGGTATCCACCGATGTGATACATAGTGAGATGTATCACTTAGCAATTTCAAAGAGATAAGTTCTTGACTCACATCAATTGCAAGACACGTGAGCCAGCATGAACTTGGGCACCAAGCCTTAAATAAAGACATTCTCTTTTATTCTTATAAAAGGAATATTTGTCTTTTAGCTAAAAGGCTGGATGGGACTTCACAGAGCATGAAGAAAAGAAGATAAAGTTATCTGACATTACGTGCTACAAGGAATGGTTCATCCATTATTCTAGTACAAAGGAAGTGGTCTCTTCCTTTGTCCATCAGATAATCTTCCAGCTAATGAAACCTTGACAGCTGTCCACTTGCATCCCATGCATGGACACTATAAAAGGAGATGAAGTCCTTCCCAGAAATCTCACGCTTTCAACAAATCTTCAGAGTGATTATTTGTTTGACTGTGGCAAAGCTGTGTGCTATAACAGTATTGTTTTAACTTGCTTAGTGTAATAGTTAATTACTGTTATCTGTGTGTTTAGTTTGATAGAATAGTCTGCCTGTTCTTTTCCGCATCAAACTATCTGTGTGTAAATTTTTAATATTTATATTAAAAAATTTAAAAAAAGTATATTCTGTGTGTTTTATATTCAACCCCCCCTTCTACAAAACCCTCTCTTAGTTAGCCATCTCTCTTTGGGGACTAACAGATAATCTGCAGAAACATTTACAGAAATATCAAATAAGTCTTGACATAAATTGTCTAAATTGGATTTAGGATGTTATTATTCTTGGAATGGGGACTAACAATTGGTATCAGAGCAGTTGGTTTAATCTCATAAACCAGATCTGTGATGGCTACTACCTCAAATGTTGATGGTACCTTGCAGACCTCCTCCAGTAATACATATGATTTAGGATCTTTGGCTAAACCCCTAAGATTCAACCCAAACAACTTTGGGTTATGGAAAAATCGCATGTTATTATTCTTGGAAGGGATCGATTGCAGGTATCCCAACATTCTCAGTGAGGGACCTATTGTTCCTAAAATATGGGTTCGCTTTGGCCCTCAAAAGGACGCTGAAGGAAAGGACATAGAGTCAGATGACGAAAGAAGTGAAAAAACTGGTAGATATATCATCAAACCTTCTAACAAATTTAGTGAAGATGATAAACGCCTAGTCGCTTTAGATACTAAAGTCAAATCTGCTCTTGCTGTTTCCCTTCCTGATGATGTGTATCATTCTCTTCTTAACCTTCCCACTGCTAAAGAAATGTGGGATACTTTGAGTGTCTTATATGAAGGCACCAAAGAAGTAAAGAAATCTAACAGGATCTGTCTTGTTAGAAAGTATGAACTCTTCTCCCATGAAAAGGGAGAATCTCTTTCTACCTACTTTAATCGTTTTAACTGTCTTCTCAACGATCTCAAAGTTCTTGGCCGAGTTTATGATAATGAAGAAGTTCTCTGCAAGTTCATGGATTGTCTTCCAGATTTCTGGGAAACTATCTGTACTTGCATCAAGCAAACCAAGGACTTAGAAATAATGCCTTTAACTGCTCTCTATGGAACTCTTCTTCACTATGAACAAACTAAGAACCAGAGAAAGTCTCTTATAAAGGATATCAAATCCTCTTCTATTGCTTTGATAGGTGATTCAAAATCTTCTTCTTGTGTTCCTAGAATCACCTATCCTTCTTCTGATTCTGAAAAAGATATTAAGGAAGACTCTTCTCATCTGTCAGATGCATACTATAGTCTTTCTTTGATGATGAAGGAGAAGAATCGACCATTGACATACTTTACGATAGTATGGCAATGCTTCTTCGGAAACCTTAAGAATAAAAGATTTTCTTCAAACCGCTCCAAATTTAATAGAAAACCTTTTTCTCAAAAATCCTCTTCTGATAAAGCAAATGAAGAATGCTTCAATTGTGGAAAGAAAGGTCATTTTGCTTCTGAATGCAGATCAAAAGCTTCTTCCTCTAAACCTTCTTCTTCTTATGGCCATGACTTCTCAAAATCAGCTTCTAGGAAGCATGAAGAGAGAAATAGCCAATCCTCTAAAGAAAATTCTGAATCAAAAGAAACCTCCAGGTACAAGAAATACAAAGCCAAATACAAGAGAGAAAAGGAGAGAAACCAAGGTAAAAATAAAACCTTGGTTGCTGAGGCTCATTGCTGGGAAGATGAGCAAACCTCTGAGAGTGAAAGTGAGTATGTCACTAAGTGTCTCATGGCCAAAATCGATGAGATAGAAGACATGGAGAAGTCACTCTACACCACTCTTGTATCTGCTGAGGGATGCACTTCAGGGACAAAACCTCAGGTACATCCTTTTACCTTTCTCTCTGATGATCAAAAGGCTGATGCCTTTGATTCTTTAACTGTTGACTTCTGTGACTTAAAGATTCAAAAGAAAAAGGCTGATATGCACATAAAATGTCTAAATGATCAACTCCTCTCTTGTTTTTCAAAACTAAAAGATTTTGACAAAATGAAAGTCGTATCCGGAAAACCTTCGGTACTTAAACGACAGTCTTTCTGAGGAAAAATCAAAGATCTCTTCCACTCTTGAAAAGGAACAAGAGGTTCTGTCTAAATGGACTAAATCCTCTAAGAATCTTGAAAGGATCCTTCAAGATCAAATAACCAGCAAGGATAAGTCTGGCCTTGGTTATGGAAAAGATGTTCCTCAACCTTTTGATCTTCCACTCCATTCTTCTGAGTGTCAAGGTTTTCCTGCTGGTTTCCTTTCCGATGACGATGATGATCTCTTCGGTTACTCATCTGAGGATTCTACCTCCGTTCACTCTATAGATCTACTTGACATGCTCAAAGTAGAATCTGGTTCTAAAAAGTTTGGAGTCTTTGTTAAAGCTAAAGAAATCTCTTCTGAGTCTTCAATGGTTTCAACTCTTCCAAGCTCTTCTTCTTCTCCCAAACCTATCCAAAGACTTTTAAATTCCTTAAGTCTGCATGAGTCAAGGTACTCCCAGGAGCAGCCTTCTGAAGTTGCTGAGTATCCTTCTTCAAAAATATTTTCTCCTCAAAAGAAAAATTTTTCTAAATCAAATTTTTCATCTAAAAGGAAATCTCAAATAGCTACTGACTTTATTCCTCGGTCAGTAAACTTGAAGAAATCAAGAAATCCTGGTAAAGGTATTCTTGGACCAAGACCAGGTGTTGGACACCCCTCTTCTTCTCATTCCTCAACCTCTGTCCAAAGTTTTGATGATAGGGATTTTAAAAAGGCCTTTCCTTTAAAGAAGTGCTATAACTGTGGCAACACTCTTCATCTTGCTAAAAATTGCCCAAAAGACTTGGTTCCTTGCAAAACTAAAATGCCTTCTAATCCCAAAGGACCCACCTCAAAATGGGTACCAAAAGTCTAAATTTGTTTCTGGGTGCAGGTACCAAATAAAGATCACATATGGTACATGGATAGTGGGTGTTCAAGACACATGACCGGAAACAAACTTCTTCTCTCTAACTTCTCAAAAGAAAAGGGACCCACTGTTTCCTTTGGAGGAAATGGAAAAGGGGTCACCAAAGGATATGGTACCATTTCAAATGGAACCATCACTTTCTCCAGAGTTGCTCATGTTGAAGGGCTAATGTACAATCTTCTAAGCATCAGCTAAATATGTGATTTGGGCTATAAGGTCATGTTCCAGCTGTGTGTGTGCTTGGTCTTTGATGTACAGAACAAGATTGTACTAGCAGGAACCCGACTGAATGATGTGTACATAATCAACATGAAGGAAAGTGCAATAGGAGAAGCTGTGTGTCTCCTTTCTCAAGAACTAGCCAAACAGAGTTGGCTGTGGCATAAAAGGTTCTCTCATCTAAACTTTAAAACCTTGAACAAACTCTCCAACAAGGAGCTGGTTGTTGGAATGCCAAAAATAGCTTTTGAAAAAGAAAAGCTGTGTGGGGCATGTGAAAAAGGAAAACTCACCAGAACTTCCTTTAAAACAAAACAATGCTCTTCTATCTCTCAACCTCTTCAAATGCTTCACATGGATCTATGCGGTCCAGTCAGTACAACCAGTCTGGGTGGTAAAAAGTATATGCTAGTAATCGTCAATGAATTCTCTAGATATACTTGGGTGTTCTTTCTGAAACACAAGAGTGATGCTGCTGAAGAAATCATCAGGTTTACAAGAAAAATTGAAAATTTGAATGGTAAACTGGTGAAGTCCTTCAGAAGTGATAATGGCACAGAATTCAAGAATGCTGTTCTGGAAGATTTCTTTGACCTAAAAGGAATTTCTCAGAACTTCTCTGCCGTACACACTCCTCAGCAAAATGGTGTTGTTGAAAGAAAGAATAGAACACTATGTGAAGCTGCAAGGTCTATGCTGAGTGAATCCAAGTTGCCAACCTATTTTTGGGCAGAAGCAGTTAACACTGCATGCTTTACTCAAAATAGGTCTATCATAGTCAAAAGGCATGACAAGACTCCGTATGAAGTTTTCCATGGTAGAAAACCTACAGTTGACTTCTTCCATGTGTTTGGCTGTGCATGTCACATGCTAAATGACAGGGAACAACTTGGAAAGTTTGATCCGAAGTCAGATGATGGAATTTTCATGGGCTACTCTCTCTCCTCAAGAGCCTTCAGAATTTTCAACCTAAGAAGACAATGCATAGATGAATCCATGCATGTGAAGTTTGATGAGTTTGAAACTTCTTCATTATCTTGTGATGAAGAAGAATTAAACCTATGGATAAATTCATGTGTTGGTGAAATTCCATCCTCCTCTCAAACCAATCCTCCAGATAGCAACTCTCTCAGCCTCCCATAAACACCACCTTACCTTCAGAACCTTCTCTTTCTTCTCCACCTCCTGAAACTAACTCTTCAGAAGACCTTACCCACCAAAACACCATATCTCCCTTAAACCCTTCTTCACCATCCCAAATTCCTACCTCATCCTCTTCTCTACCTCCCTCCTTACCTCCTGCACTAAAGTGGACCATGGATCATCCAATAGATCAAATCATAGGTGATCCACAAGTTGGTGTAAAAACCAGAAGAGGCATAAGCAATCTGTGCTTATATGTCAACTTTGTTTCCATTGTTGAGCCTAAGCTGATAAATGAAGCCCTAGCTGATCCTAGCTGGGTAATTGCCATGCAAGAAGAGCTCTCACAATTTGAGAGAAACAAAGTCTGGAAGTTAGTTCCTCGTCCATCCAACAAAACAATTATTGGAACAAAATGGGTGTTTCGAAACAAGATGGACGAAGAAGGAACTGTCATAAGGAACAAGGCAAGGTTGGTTGCTCAAGGATATCGGCAAGAGGAAGGAATTGATTATGATGAAACCTTTGCTCCTGTTGCCAGATTGGAGCTATCCGAATATTTCTTGCCCATGCACCTTACAAGAATTTTCGGGTACTCCAAATGGATGTCAAAAGTGCCTTCCTGAATGGTGAATTAGCTGAAGAAGTGTATGTGAAGCAACCTCCTGGGTTTGAAGATCCAGTCCATCCATATCATGTATATAGGCTGGATAAAGCTCTATATGGACTGAAGCAAGCTCCACGTGCCTGGTATGACACTCTCTCAGAATATCTACTTAGAAATAAGTACATACGAGGCAAGGTTGACAATACTCTCTTCTTCAAGAAATCACAAGGTAATATCATTCTTGTTCAAATCTATGTAGATGATATTATTTTTGGAGCCACCGATGAATCCTTGTGTGATGAGTTTAGCTCCCTCATGCAAAAAGAATATGAAATGAGCATGATGGGGGAGTTAACTTTCTTTCTTGGTTTGCAAGTAAAACAATCTTCAGAAGGTATTTTCATAAATCAAAGTAAATACATTAAAGATCTTCTGAAAAAGTTTCAATTTGATACTTGCTCTACCATGAAAACTCCTATGGCTCCTCCTCTTAAACTCTTTTCTGATCCTGATGGTATTTCTGTAAAGCCATGATAGGATCCCTTCTTTATCTGACTGCAAGTAGACCTGACATTATGTTTGCTACTTGTCTGTGTGCCCGATATCAAGCAAATCCTAAAGAATCACATCTGGCTGCTGTGAAAAGAATTTTTAGGTATCTGAAAGGTACCATAAATCTGGGTCTTTGGTATCCCAAAGACTCAGGTTTCGATCTCATAGGGTACTACGATTCGATTTTGCGGGTTCAAAAATAGACAGAAAGAGTACAACTGGAAGTTGTCAGTTACTTGGTGGAAAGCTTGTGAGCTGGTCAAGTAAGAAACAACATTCGGTGTCTACATCTACTGCTGAAGCAGAGTATGTGGCTGCTGGAAGTTGTTGTGCACAGATATTGTGGATGAAAAATCAGTCGTGTGATTATAATCAAATTTTCTCAAAAATCCCAATAATGTGTGACAACTCAAGTGCAATAGCCATTGCCAACAACCCTGTGCTTCATTCAAGATCAAAGCACATTGATATCAGGTATCACTTTATAAGAGATCATGTCTCTAAAGGTGATGTGGAACTTCATTTCATTCCCCCCGATTATCAATTGGCTGATCTGTTCACAAAGCCCCTTGATGAAGCAAGGTTCAAATTCCTCATTGGTGAGTTAGGTATGGTAAACATAGACTAATATATTTTATATTTATATATAATGTATGTTTTATATATATATATATATATTCCATATATATATATATACTATATACATTTATATATTTATAACTTATATATGTTATATGTTTTATATATATATATATCTTATATATATATATTATATATACTTTATATATATATATCTTATATATATATATATATTATATATACTTTATATATATATATCTTATATATATATATATATTATATATACTTTATATATATTATATATATTTATAAATTATATATTATATTTATATATTTATAATATAAAAAGAAAAAGAAAAAGGAAAATAAAATATATATATATATACCTAAATGTCGGTGACAAGGTCACCGACGGTATCTATCTCTCTCTCTCTCCTCTCTTTTCCCTAACCCTAAAACCACACCACCACAAAACCATATCATCCACCACCGAAACCACCCACCGACGGCGTCCCACCTTCGCCGACCCACCGACGGTCGCCGCTGTTAACCACAGTGACACCACCTCACTAACCACCGAGAGCCACCACCAAAATCATACCCACCATCGGCGCCCAAGCCGCCGACGGTCCCCTGGTTTCCGACGTGTCCCATTCCGACGTTGTACCTCGATCCCAAGCCACCGACGTTACCCTCTTTCCGACGTCTCTCTCTCACGTCACTCTCATCCACCAACGTCACCTGTTCTCAAGCCACCGACGTTGCACCTCGGTTTGAGCCACCGACGTTGCACCTTGGTTCGAGCCACCGACGTTGACCTTTGATCTAAGCCACCGACGTTGTCCCTCTCTGCGAGCCACCGACGTCTCTTTCTCTCTCTCATACAAGCCACCGACGTTGTCCACTCACCGAGGTAACCGTTACAAACCTCTCACCTTCTTAACCCCTTAAAGATAACTCTTGACTTACCACTCTTGATAAGCAAGATTATTTGTTCTTATCCCTAATGACATCATCAATGTCAGACCATGCGCCGAATTCAACCCTAAAACCCTTAGAATTCTGACCTTTCAATCACCAAAAGTAATCATTACTTTTGAAAATTGAAATTTCCCTCTCATATATAACCTCTTCCCCCACTACTTCACCACCTTTCTCGCACCCACTCTCCTTCTCCTTCAATAGCAAGAACTTCAAACCTGCAACTCCCATCTTCTTCAATGGCTTCTCCTTCAAAGACCTCTTCTGAAGAACAGACCATGACTTTTGGATCCCTATCCTTTCCTGCATGCAATTATTTTGGAAGAATAGGAGTTGACAATGCTCATCCAGAATACAATGATGTTTGCTGGTTTCTTCAGAGATGTCCTCTTCAATATGCAATCACAGCAAAACCCAAAATGAGTAAGTTTCTTCTTGGAAACTTTTGGTTGACTTGCACATTTGATGCCTCTTCGGATCAAATTCTTGCATCTGTTCTAAGTAATGATGAACATGATGTGATCTTCAATGTGGAAGATGTTAGAAGCATTCTCAAGCTTCCTGTTTATGATTCCTATGAACCATTCCCTCTTGGTAATGAACATCAAATGGTGGTTGATGTGTTGAACTACTTGGAAGAGAAGAAGGGATCAAAGTCAAAGGGTCCAGGTACTTTCTTTGCGCAAAAACATGGGAAACATATGGAACTTCCTTTTTACTCATCTGATTCTGTGCCTGAGCAAGAAGACAGGTGGCCCGGATCAGTCACCTTCCCAAGTGACAGAATTGGCACATGCTCTAATATTTCAAAGGAGAATAGACTTTGCAAGCTATTTCTTCAATGAAATGATCTCCTCATTTTCTACCATCAGACGTCCTCAGGTACCCTTCCAACGACTTTTCTCTCTTATTATTAATGCAAAGTTGGCAGAGAAACTTAAGAAAAGGGATGACATCATATATGATCTCCCCCTCCACCAAGTAGGGAACCAGATCATGAAAAAAGGCTGTCTTAGCATCAGACAACCCTCTCCGACCTTCCATGATTGAGTTTGCAAGGAATGCAACTCTTACTTGGGGAGAGAATGAACCGCGTCTTCAGAGAACTTCAGGTATGTCTTCTACCCCCTCTGTACCTAGAGTCACTGGTGTGCCCAAATCTCTTAAGAGATCCAAAGCGCCGGGCACATCTACCTCCGCACCCACCGATGCTACGAAGCCAAAAGAGCCTTTGGCTTCCACCCAAGCATCTAAATCCCATAAGCGGAGAAACTCTAAAAGCCCCCCAAAGACTTCCTCAAAGAAGTCTAAGGGAACCCAAAGGGTTAAAACGCATGATCCATCTACTGGCTCCCAAAAGCCAGTAGATGTTGAAAAGATCCTCACAAAACCCAAGGAACACTCATCCATACCTAGCTCCTCCAGGCCCTCTCAAAAGGACTTGGTTGTAAATAGGGACACCCTTACAATTCCTTCATCAACTTTCTCACTAGTTGATGAAGATGACTTGGAGTATCCCATCCAAGGTACCTCTTCTCCACCCCCTGAGCTCTCACAGCTCCTTTTCCACACTCCACGTGAAAGTGCATCACAACCAGGTGCATTTGATGGAGCAACCCACTTTACTGATTTTCTGATGTCCGACACTACCCCTTGGACAGGTACGTCTCCCGTACATGACAAGGGTGTGGAGGAACCCATTACTGAGGAATCCCCTCAAAGACACTCTCCTAAGAGTGTCTCCCCCTCATCTCCTAAATCCCCCCCAAGAAAATCTACAGGTTTGGTGGATTATTCTTCCAGTGATGATGATGATGCGATCAACCACCAAAGCCTCATCCCTCTGCTCCCATGTCTTCAAAGCAAGGGAATGACCTTCTACAGGCTTTCACCACCTTTACCAGTGATACTATCAAAAGGGTGGAGGCCTTAGAAGACCATGCATCAAAGGAAATGGAAAGAATGGCTTCACTTTCCTCTTCTCTCAGATCTAACATAGAGGAGTTGTCGGTGAGTCACCCAACCCTAATGACATGTTTAGATCTCCTACATATGGACGTCCTTGATCTTCAGCAAGGATTCTCTTCAAGCCAAGCTTCTGTGCTTTCATCCATTCAGGATCTTCGAAGCACCTCTTCTCAGGAAGCCACCGATATCTCTACTCTTATTGCAAATCAACAGGCAATAATGGAGTCTCTCTCAAGTCTACACACCAAAATTGATAAAGTTCCAACCTCTTCTCCAACGGTTGAACTTGATATTGGTGATTCTTTCTTCCAGGATACTGACAGGTTTGTCCTTCAAAGGGTAGAGAAGAAACTTGGGGGTCTCTGCTCTGATATGGGAAGAGTGAAGGAGTTTCTCTCTTCAGTGGGTTTCAAGGGTTCAACCACTGAGGGGGAGAAAAATGAGAAGACCACTCAACCAGCTACCAAAGCCGCCGACGCCGACACTGCCAAAACAGCCGCCGACGCCAGCCAGCCAGCCACCGATGTGGCCTCTCAAACTCATCCAGCCATCGACGTGGCAGCCACCAAAGTGGCTCTTACAGCCATCGATGGTGGTGTGGTCACAGAGGTGGTCCCTGTTCCTTTGGTACCCGAAGCAGCTGTTGAGGGGGAGAGTGTCAGTGCTCAACCCCTTGAAACTGAAGAAGAAAGAAGAAGAAAAGAAAAAGCCAAAGGAAATAAGCCTCTTTCCTTTGAAGAACAGAAGGAAGAAAAGAAGAGAAAGAAGAAGATGAGAGATCCTCATGCAGACACTCTCAGACTTGACACCTTTACACTGACCGATCCTATTGGGGTGATTCTTACTGAGGCTGAAAAAGAAGAGGCTATAAGGGCTCAGCTTGAGTATGATCAGACAAATGTACTCAAGCTAGCTCATGATGAAGCCGTTCATGCTCAAGTATCAGATGCTCTTCAAGCTCAAAAAGATGAGCTTGAAAATATAAAGAAAAAATCTGAAGCCGCAAAATTGGTTGATGAGGCTAAGAAGGCAAAGGAAGTAGAGTGGTTTAAAAGAAGATTGAAGAACAGGAAGGATGATTCCAAGATTATCAATGCTACCATCCAACCTCCAACCAAGAATTCTCCCAAGTTACTTATCACCCTTAAGAGAGCTGATACTTTATCAAAAGTATATGAAGCTGAATGGTTGGAAGTTCTTGGGATGACTGAGTGGATGGAAGTTGGTAAATGCATCTCCAAGAGCAAAAGCAAGTACAAGGAGCTGGTACTTAATATTCTCAGAAAACTCTTCATCAAGATGCTCAACATCCAAAAGGAGAATAATATTCTTGTGACATACCTTGAAGCACAACAAATGTACTTCATTCAACAGGGTCTTAAAGGAGAGGTCATCACTGCTCCTAAAAACAAGAAGAAGGGACATTTTGTTATGCTTCATGAAAGGGGCATCCAGATAAATGCTTCGGGTATAGATCTTTCCATTCCTACTTCTATTGCTTACCCGGAGCAAACCATGCTGACTACTCCAGAGCTTGGGGTTTTCTTTGAAGACATCTTTGGAAACATCGGTTTCTTCAGAGCATCTGACATCCCAAGGGCTCACAGCTCCTTCCTCTCTGCTATTCTAGGAGTACCTCCTGTTGAAGACCATGGAATGACCAGAAAGATCTTGGATGAACTTAAACGAAGAGAACCCTCAGATCCATTATCTTGCAGACGTATAGTACAGTATGAACTTTATTAATCATGTACTCTGATCAATCCTATGTGTTGATTAATAAAAGTTCATACTTTTCTTCCATCCCATCTCTTGTTAATATTTTTACAAGCTTTGCACATATTTAAACTTATACTTATTCTTTCATTTATTTTATACTCTATACTGTACATACTCAGTTAAAAAAAATCAAAAAAAAAAAAAATCTGAGTCAAAAGAACCCAAAAGAAAAATAGAAAGGGTCAAAAAGAATTATTTTCTAACCTACAGGTATCATCATCAAATAGGGGGAGATTGTTGGGTCACCGATGATTTGGTGATGAACCACCTTCCTTTATATGAATGAATTTTTACAGGTTCTTTTGAAGGTCTGAAATATGATTCAAGTATTGAAGAGTCAAAGACTATTCAATCAAGGGGTTGTACATCAAAAAGTGGAATTTTGGATGTATCAACCAACTTCAATATTCAGATCATTTTGCCAAGTCAAGACCAATATAGTGGGTCACCGATGGTACACTCAAAAGTCATCAAAAGTACTAAGGACATCAAACAAGATGAGGTCATCAAGTTGATGTCATGGTCACCGACACTATAATCTTGGTCGCCGAAATTGCAGGTATATTTTCTAAGGCTGTGATATCAACTCACAAGGGTATACACTTTTGTCACTTAGTGAAAGAAGAAGTTATCAAGCAAAGTGTATACTTATCAACTCCAGCCTTATAAGGTATCCACCGATGTGATACATAGTGAGATGTATCACTTAGCAATTTCAAAGAGATAAGTTCTTGACTCACATCAATTGCAAGACACGTGAGCCAGCAAGAACTTGGGCACCAAGCCTTAAATAAAGACATTCTCTTTTATTCTTATAAAAGGAATATTTGTCTTTTAGCTAAAAGGCTTGATGGGACTTCACAGAGCATGAAGAAAAGAAGATAAAGTTATCTGACATTACGTGCTACAAGGAATGGTTCATCCATTATTCTAGTACAAAGGAAGTGGTCTCTTCCTTTGTCCATCAGATAATCTTCCAGCTAATGAAACCTTGACAGCTGTCCACTTGCATCCCATGCATGGACACTATAAAAGGAGATGAAGTCCTTCCCAGAAATCTCACGCTTTCAACAAATCTTCAGAGTGATTATTTGTTTGACTGTGGCAAAGCTGTGTGCTATAACAGTATTGTTTTAACTTGCTTAGTGTAATAGTTAATTACTGTTATCTGTGTGTTTAGTTTGATAGAATAGTCTGCCTGTTCTTTTCCGCATCAAACTATCTGTGTGTAAATTTTTAATATTTATATTAAAAAATTTAAAAAGAGTATATTCTGTGTGTTTTATATTCAACCCCCCCTTCTACAAAACCCTCTCTTAGTTAGCCATCTCTCTTTGGGGACTAACAGATAATCTGCAGAAACATTTACAGAAATATCAAATAAGTCTTGACATAAATTGTCTAAATTGGATTTAAGTAAAGTTTGAGATGCAGAAGTAGAGTTTGTCTGATTATGTTCTGAGTCCAAAGTTTCAGAAGTTTGTTGATGTGCGAGTTCTGAACTGTTTTGTTCAGAAGTCATTGTTGGCTCATGAAATCTGACCTTTGTAGTCTCAATGATTCTTTGAGTTCCTTTAATGAGTACTCTATAAGCTTTGGATCTTTGAGAATAGCCAACAAAGATACCAGCTACACCTTTTGGTGCAAATTTGTCAAGATGTGGAGTATCATTCTTTAGAGAACACCTGCAACCAAAAATTTTAAAATAATCAATAGAGGGTTTTGTTTGTTTTAACAATTCATAAGGAGTTCTAAGAAATTTTCTGTTTAGAATGGTTCTGTTCTGAGTAAAACATGCAGTAGCAATTGCTTCTGCCCAAAGAGAGATAGGAAGTTCTGAATATGCAAGCATGGTTCTTGCAGCCTCTACCAAAGTTTTATTCTTTCTTTCAACTACCCCATTTTGTTGAGGAGTTCTTGCAGCGGAAAAATTATGTGAAATACCAACAGATTCCAAAAAATTCTGAAGTGTAGAATTAGTAAATTCTGTTCCATTGTCACTTCTGATCTTTTGAATTGGGAGTTGAAGAAGAACTTGAATTTTCTTCAGAAAGGGTATCAGTCTTTCAGAAGTATCAGATTTGAGTCTCAGAAATTCAATCCATGTATATCGTGTATATTCATCTACTATAACAAGAATGTATTTCTTTCCCCCCATGCTTTGAGTTTTCATTGGGCCACACAAATCCATATGTAGCATTTCAAGTGGAACTTTGCATGAAGATAGCATTTTCAGAGGATGAGAACTTCTTTTAATCTTCCCTAGTTCACATGCAGAACAAAGAGAGTTCTTTTCAAATCTGTTCTTTGGTAGTCCTCTTACAGATTGATGTTTGCCTAGTTCAGAAATGGCTTTGAAGTTCAGATGTGACATTCTTCTGTGCCAAAGCCAACTATCATTTTTCATTGATGTAGACATATAACATACACCTTGTAGTTGACCAGTTGCAGTGAATGTTGCTGTGTAGATATCTCCATCTCTATAAGCAGTTAATTCATTTTTGTTTGTTTAACTAAGAACATGACAATAATCTATGTCAAAATTAACCTTCCAGTATTTGTCACAGAATTGACTAATACTGAAAAGATTATGTCTTAGTCCCTCAACATAGAAAACTTTCATTACTTTCACATCTCCTTTAATGAAAGTGCCATATCCACTTACATATCCCTTTGCATTGTTTCCAAAACTAACTGTTTCTCCATATCTTTCATGATAATCAGTTAGTAGTTCTTTGAAAGGTGTCATGTGTCTTGAACATCCAGAATCTAAGACCCACACATGACATATCTGCAAAAGAGATTATTGAGTTTTAGGTACCCATTTCAGAATGGGTCCTTTGTGATTAGTAATAAAATTTGAAGTTCTGAACTTTTTCTTCAGATGTTTCAACTCAGAAGTTTGTTCAGAACTTTGAGATTTATCTTTCTTAGTTTTATCTTTATTTCTGTTTCTTTGTTTAATTGAATTTGTCAATGTAGTTAAACATTTCTGAATAGATTTCATCAAATTTCTCTTGTTTGTTTTGGAGTTAAGAAGAAAATTATGATGACCACAATTAATACAGTGAATATGATTCTTTAATGTATTTACAACAGTATTAGACATATAAGAATCAATAACATTTGATTTTTCAACAAAAATTCTTTTATTCACTTTCTTTGTTTTAGGTACATCAATATTCTGTAAAAATGAAAAACTTTCTAATTTGTCAATCTTTGACAGTCTTTCATCTTTCTTTCTCCATACTAAAGTGGATAGCTCTGTAAAAGATAAGAAATGAGGATTAATATAAGAAATTCTTTTGTTCACTTTAGGTTTATCTTCAGATTTTGTGTTAATTTTCTGAACTTCAGAGAGAGAATTTGAGGATTGTCCTTGTTCAAAATTTTTAACTCTGGTGTTAAAGTCAGAAGATGTTACTGAACATGGTGTTGAATTTGATGATATGTTTGTATTAGTAGGAGAAAAATCTGAATTCTGATATTCTGGTTTTAAAAACACATGATCAAACAATTCTGAAGGTATATTTGAAACTTCAGATTTTAATTTTTCTCCTTCAGTCATACATGATTGAGATTTATAAACCAAATAGCCATTTTTGTCAATGACTTGCACCATTTGATCATCATCATCTTCTGAATCAGAAGCATTTATTAGATCTGAAAATTTATTATGAGTCATACTTGTTGCAAAAATATTTGAATTTTTTGTTGTTGTAGACTCATTATCAGAATTATCAGAAAATATATTGGGATTCTCATCAATATCTTCTAAAGATTCAATATCTGAGAGTTCATCATATTTTTCTTCATGTTCTGATTTATTATCAGAAGTATCTTCTGAAATGTTTTCATAATTGGATTCAGAAGTTATTACATAAGTAACTTCAGAAACAATTTCAGACTTAAGAATTACTTATGATTTTTCTTCAGAAATAATATTTGATTCAGAAGATTTACAAATATTTGAAATTATATTCATTTCTTCTGTTGCAGAGATACTTTCTGGTTCACCAGTTTTAAGAGGTGTTTCTTCTGAAAACAAAGTCTCTGATTTTATAAAAGGAATTTTTTCAGGCAAAGAATAGTTTACAGGTTTGGAAATGATGCCAGTATTTGATTCATTGAAAATTTTTATTTTAGAATAATCATACAAGTTTGCAGGTGCCTTTTTTAAAATTTGACTGTCATTATATCCTAAACCTGCTTTTATATTGTAAAAGTTTGAGTTCTGAGCCTGACTAGTTAAAATATTCAGAGTTTGTTCAGTTTGTCCTCTTTTAAAATTTAAATCTTCCAATTCCTTAATCTTTTTATAAAGATCAAGTCTCTCTTAATTCAGAAAATTCATCTTAACATTTAGAATTTCCTTTTCAGATTTTTCATTTATAACTTCTTTTTGTAAACTATCCATTTTTTCTTTTAAAACAAGTTTTTCTTCAGAAACTTTTTCAAGAATCTGTTCAGCTGCTTGACAATTTTCTTTATATATTTGACTTTCAGCTCTGAATTGATTGACCAAAATTCTTTCACCTTTAATTCTGTTTCTGAGTGTTAAAAATTCAGAAAACATATTTTGAAATTGATTTGTCATTTCTGAATCTTTAGTATTAATTTCAGAATTTTGTTCAGAATTTTGTTCAGAAGATGAAGAAAATACCTCAGTGTCTTGTTTGTCCTTTTCTGGATCCATTTGACACATGTAGCAATTTGTTGCATAGTGAGCAACTTCTTCATCATCATCTCCATCACTCCATTTTAACCAGTCTTGTTCATACTTGGTCGCTAGAGCAGGATTAAGCTCCTTTTTCTTTGCTAATAAATGCTTCTTCTCATAATAACCTGAATTTTTGACTTTTGGCATCTTGCATTGTCTTGCATAATGTACAGGCTTTCCACAGTTGAAGCATCTTGCTGGTTCAGATGTTTCAGATTGACCAGCCTCTTGACCTTTCTTAGGTCCAATTTCAGATCTAGGTTTATTCTGATATTTTTTATTGCATCTTTGTTTGAATTGCATTGTCATGAAAGCAAGATTATCAGAAATCCTTTTAAGCTCTTCATCTGATTCATCCCCATCACACACTGTTATCTCTGGGATCTCACAAACTTTCTTGGTAGCTATGTTCAAAGAATTATTGTAGTTCTTGCTCAGAAGGGCAACTGTTTCTTGTGTCTTCTTTTGTTCATATTGTCTAACTTTGATCTTGTCCTCTTGTTGGAACAAGATGCCATAGACATCATGAATTGTCGTTCTAGACAAGTTCCTAGTTACCATATTATCTGAAAAACTTGACCATTCATTTCCCAGATTGTTCAGAAATTTGTTGTTTATCTCAGAATTTGATTTCTGAACACTATTTCTTCTTAGATCATTCAGAATGTTATTGAATCTATGATATGTATCAGTGATAGATTCATTTCCTTTGTATCTGAAATTTTCATATGTTCCTACACAGATATTTAATCTCTGAGCTTGAGCCTTTGTACTTCCTTGCATCTGAGCTTCTACTTCATCCCACATGGCTTTTGCTGAAGTTAAACTATCAACCCTATAGAATATCTCATTGGGAATTGCCATGGTGAGTAAAGTTAATGCTCTTCTATCAACTTTCATTTGAGCCTTTTCAGCTGGATTATACATTCCAGGACTCTTCTTGATTCTTGATGCAGGAATTTCAGGGGTGGATTCGATTGAGGAATTCTTTGGAATCTCACCAAATACCTCTAGTGGGCCATTTGTGATAGATTGCATTAAGGCTTCATCTATGTTATCCAAGAATTGAATCATTCTAATTCTCCATTGATGATATTCCCCTAAGAAGAGAGTTGGTGGTTTCGTTTCAGATCCGATTGAGACTATTTCTTTAGACATCTTTGATTGTTAGAAGATCGAGAATTCACCTGTGTTGAATTTGAATTTTGTAGATCAAGAACACCAAGAAGCTGTCGGATACGACAAGTTCTTTCACAAATCTTCTTCAAGAACAGATGAATTGGCTCTGATACCAATTGTTAGGACCCAAACAATCAAGATATCAATATATGAAAAGATTATGACAGGAATGATAATAGCCAAATGTAATATTTATTGATTGAATGTACTGTATTACAGAATATATCTTTACAAGGTATATGAAAAAATTAGTTCTAACAATCTAACTAACTATCTATTTATACATACAATAGAAATACTAAAGTAACAAAGCATTCATAGCAGACAAGTTCAGAATGGTTCTGAACTCCTTCAGAACTTCTTCAGAAGTGTCTTCAGAACTTCTTCAGAACCTCTTCAGAAGTGTCTTCAGAACTTCTTCAGATCTTTTTCTCTTTAAGAACCCAGTACCTTTTGAAGCTATTATGATATCTCTATCATTCATCCTCTCAAAAGGATAATGATGAAGCAATAAGAGATCCTTCGCCCCAGATCTCGACCAGAACTACACATGTTGAAGCCTTTGTGGCCAACACAGAAATAGGGATCCTAGAGGGTACGTCCATACCCTCTGGTAGTATAGAGGCTCATGAAATCCCTTCAGAGGGGTTACAGCCAGAGGATGCACCACTTACCGGCGTTTTCGCCATTGCTCAAGGTAAGCACACTACTTTCGACTCCTCATCCTCTGATGATGAGGACGAAGCTGAAGTAGTCAGAACACCTGAAGAGAGTTCCTCTAACCAGGGCCCTCGAGGACAGGGTGGAAGTCCTTCCACGCTAAACGTCAAAACAGGCGTGAATGAAGGCCCCTCTGGACGCGAGGGAAACGGGGCTCCATGTGTTGGAGATGCACCGGTTACCACCCAAGACTATGTCACAAATGCTGTGTTCCAAGCATTTGTTGATAATGTCAAGGGATCTGTGGCGGATCTAAAAGAAGCCCTTGTTACTCATGAACAGCAGGTTAACACAGAGCTTACAGCCCAAAGCTCCTTAATCTCATCTCTGCAGGCTACTTTAATGGAGCAAGTCACAATCACCACGAAACTCAGAAATTTAGTCCAAACTCAGAGTGATGATCAAGCTAAAGCTCTGGTTGAAATAAAGAGTTTTTTCAAGGAGAACACAGAGGAAAGCTCAAAGAAAATAGACGCGGAGCTGCAGAAGATGGCACGAACTCTTCAATCCAATACAGAGGCTCTAAGCAACATTCCTACAGGGATTCCTACTCCAGAGGTAACCATCTCTGCATCTGATTTTACGTCTTTGCAGAAGGATATACAGAAGCTCTGCCAATCCCTCCTCCCAGAATCACAATCTCAAGCTCTGGTTGGTTCGACAGTCAGACGTTGCTGCCTTACAACGTTCGTTAATTGAAAAACTAACGTTCGTAAGTGCAAAGTTCGCTGCTAAAACCAACAAGACAAATACTACATTCTCCCAGAAGGTATCAGATCTTGATACCTCTGTGTCCAAACTTACCAACGTTGCAGAACAAATCTCAACTGTTCAAGCCCAGAGGAATAAGAGTAAAGAGGCAAGAGCTTTCAAACGGGCTGAGCTTAAGAGAAAAAGGTCTAAAGATCAGGATCCTGATTCTCAGAAGGGGGAGAATTCAATGAAACAGAAGCCAGAAGTCCCTACATCCACCTCTGCTCCACAAGATCTAGTCTCTAAGCCCCCAATGCAAGACAAAGGGAAGGAAAAGGAATCTGAGAAAGAAGTCCCTCTGAATCTAACACCACTTGCCCAATTCAAAGGAACCTTGCCCAAGGACCCAGATATGGCAAAGTTTATACTTAACCTGATGAGTAATACACAGAAGCACTCCTCACAGATGCCACAGAAGCCATCAACTCGCAATCCAACTCCCACTCCAAAAATACCATCTCCCACTTCAACTCCCATTCCTACCCCATAACCAGAATTAGCTCCAGAGCCAAAATCAACACCCGTTCCCACTAGAACAGAACCTAAAGACAAGGCTCCTGCAGAGTGCGCCTCTGAGCAAAGAAAGGAAAATTTGGCTGCGGAAATAGATAAAGTGAGGAATTTCAAGAGGAAGACAACGATTGAGGTGGAACAGGCTCATCGATATGCACTCATCGATACTAAGGTGTTCTTAATGCAGCCAAACTTTGCAAATGACTATAGAGTTACAGATGAAGTGAAGGATAAGTTCATGGCTCATCGCTTGTTTAAAGAAGAAGCCTACTCAAAGTCCCCAATAAAAAGGATATCTGGAGCAAAGCATGTACAATTTCTAGGGACAGAAATCATGTACACAATCTATGAAGTATTGAGAGAAGATAATCAGAGCCAGTACTTCTGTGACAACGACCTTCTGTCAATAAATCCCAGTGATTTAATACCTCTGGGTAGAAAAATGAAGCTGAACATGAATGAAAGAAAGCATTCACACGATAAAGTAGCTTTCAACAGGATCATCAGGTGCATTGAAAATTTTCTAAGGCACAGAGCACAAATAGATTTTCAAGTGGGTCTGGATATGGAAATTCACAACTTAGCTATTTCTGCACCAAATACTCACAGAGAAGAGGTAGATTTGTTTCCTGTTGGAAAAATTCTAACTACACCAGAAGAGGGGGTCTTGTTCAGGAGACAATCACAGAAGTGCTTCTTCAGAGTTAGTGAAGCCCATAAATATTCCGCAGAAGTTGTTGAGCTCATCAGAGGTTATACGTCATTGTTAAAGGATGAACAGACAGTTGAACAAGGTGAAAGAGTTCTGGCAAGAAAAATTTGTCTCAAACTCGAAAGCTTGCAGAAGATGAGGAAGCTAATGGATATTTTTCAAAAGATTATAAAGCTTCATCCAGATGCTCCTTTTTGATTTCATTTCTGTAATTTTATTGTAATTTCTTTTGTTTTTCTGATTCATACTTAGGGGGAGATTGTTAGAATATTTCATAATGTAAAAGTATGTAATCAGAAATCTTAAAGTGGTTTTGTAAAAGCTTATCCAGAAGATACCAGAGCCGTGAATTTCTCTAAGTATTAAGAAAACAGATGATCCCAGAGGCTTGGACAACCTCTGTGGACCTCTGTGAATCAGCGGTTATTTCGGCTCACGTGCTTGCTGACGTGGACTGTCATGCGACTTATGCTCAACAGAATTTTTTACAATATTCCATGACGTGTCTTTTCCTCATTAGCTGATGCTTTGACTTTCTCTCTCATTGTAGTATAAATAGATTTCATTTTCTTGTGTTGAAATAGGTTGAGAGAGAAGAGAGGTGAGAATTCCTATTTTGAGAGCGAAATTGTTCTTCAATATTGTAATCAATAGTTTATTGAATACATTGGATCTTCAACATCTTCTACATTGAATTGAATTGTTTAATGTTTATCGTTATTGATTACCTTATTGTTGAATACAGTAGATTGTTCTTCCGCTTACTCTGTTAATTTTCTTAATTAAATCTACTGAATATAGAGTAATCAGGGATCTGGGTTCCAACATAATGACTGATAAATTTGAAAAACATTTTGGTACTCACTGAATGAAGTTTATCACTAAGAAATTTCATTCTTCAGCGTTTAATATACCAAGTTCAAGTTCGCTGATTAATGGATTGAATCAAGTCTCATCAAGAGGCTTAGTAAAAAGGTTAGCGAGTTGATATTTAATCGGCACAAAGTGAAGCTCAATTTCATCATTCATAACGTGATCTCCGATAAAGTGATATCTGATCTCAATATGTTTAGTTTTTTAGTGAAAGACAGGGTTATTAGCGATAACAATAGCACTTGTGCTATCACAGTAAATAGGAATCTTTGAAAGCTTAAAATCATAGTCACTTAGTTGGTTCCTCATCCAAAGGATTTGGGCACAACAACTTCCAGCAGCTACATATTCAGCTTCAATGGTTGATGTGGACAGAAAGTTTTGCTTTTTACCTATCCAACTTACCAACTTTCCACCAAGAAGTTGACAACCTCCAGTGGTGCTTTTCCTATCTATCTTGCATCCTGCAAAATCACTATCAGAGTAACCGGTTTGATAGAACCTTGAGCCTTTGGGGTATCAAAGACCAAGATTAGGAGTTCTCTTTAGATATCTGAAAATTCGCTTTACAGCGATCTGATGGGATTCCTTGGGTTCGGCTTGATATCTAGCACAAAGACATGTAGAGTACATAACAGCGATCAGATGGGAATCCTTGGATTCGGCTTGATATCATTCCTTTATAGGCATCGACATTTACTGGTTTCCCATCAGGGTCCTTATTCAGTGTCAGAGGAGGTGTCATGGGAGTTTTCATTGGAGAACTTTGAGTCAAATCAAATTTATTAAGCATACCTTTAACATAGTTACTTTGACATATGAATATGCATTTCTCAGATTGCTTTATCTGAAGACTAGGAAAATATGTTAGTTCACCCATCATACTCATCTACTATTCCTTTTTCATACGTCTAGCAAAGTGAGTACATAATTTGATTCTTGTGGAACCAAAGATAATGTCAACGTATACCTGAGCAAGAATAGTATGACCTTTATGTTGGAACCTAAATCTCTATTTTACTAAATTAATAAATAGATCTAATAGAAATGTAGGAGCGAAAGCAATATAAATCTATGATTAACACTACAACAGTAATTAAACCAGTAAGAACACTATATGAAGATCAAATGAGAATTCCTATTAATAATCTGAAGAATGATTACAATACACGGAATGAAATACTCTTTATCTCTCAACAATGATCGACACCATTTACAGTGATAACTAACTCTATATATACTAGTACAAAGAGAAAACTCATTGAGCTAGCCTATCACTGAATGACACGTCAATTGTACGACTAACAAAAGTTGTTACGTACGGAAAAAGTGACTGCCACGTTATCACATGCGCGTGTGAAATAACCGTTGAAATCCAGAGGGTCTTCAAGTCTCTGGGCGCCTCTGTGATGAGAAAGATCAGAAGATGAACCTCTGATATTGTCTTCTGATGTTTGAAGTTCTAGCAATCACCCCCTAAGTACAAATTCCAGAACTAAGAATTACATGATAAAATAGAAGTTCATTTCATTTCTTTCAAACTAGTAAAACAAAGATATTTACAAGATAAAGATCAAAAAGCAGCGTCTGGATGGAATGTAGTGATCTTGTGAAATGGATCAGTGATATGTCTTAGCTTCACAATCAAGTTCAGTTGTTGATACATCCTTTCAGCAACAATTCTAATGTGAGCTCCTTTTCCTGTATCATCCATCCTTTCAGCGGCAATTCTAAAGAAGTTTTTTTTCTTTTTGGTCTCTTGAATACAATTCCATCCTCTGGGTTCTGTCAAAATTTTCCCAGCAGGGATATGCTCGATCCCTTCTCTTTCTTCATTAGATGCAGATATACTTAAGATAGTCGTTCTGAGATCAAGCCCTGTTTGACAGTCTACCTGCTTCCTGTATGTAACAATAGCTTCCATACACCTTATGATTCTGAAGAAGGCAACATTGTCTTGAGCGTCTTTGCTTTGGTTCATCTTGTTCTTCATGAACCTTCTTAAAGGTATTAAGTCAGAGGGATTGATCGAGAGAAGATCATTATCACAGAAATAATACTTCTCTTTATCTTCCCTTTCCACCTCATAAATAGTATACATCAGCTCTGTATTTTCAAACTTTATGTTTTTGACCCCTGATATGCGTCTGACTTGGGAAGTTGTGTAAGCTTCTTTCCTCATCTGCCTGTGGCTCATAAATCTTGTTTTTACTTCATCGCTCACATTGTAGTCGTTGGCAAAGTTTGGAAGCAGCAGAAATACCTTGTGATCAGTTGCTGACATTCGAGCCTTCTTTTCATGCTTTTCCCCGAGGTCTGGAGATATTCAATACCCCTACGAAAAATTGATCACATCCGAGCGTTTCCGCGACCGCAATCAGTTTTGCTACAACACCCGCTGCTCTAGCTAAATGCCACCCTTTCCATCAATTTAGGATCCAATTCGTCAGGCTTTCGCCCATTGCGGAAAATTCCAATAAGATTTCCCTAATCCTCCCTTAGGAAGAGCGTGAAATTCTTTCGGTTTTTGGCAAGTCTCATGATCATCCTATGGGGTCACTTCTGTAACTGGATAACCAGCACCGAAAACCGTGTGAATTCTTCTGTAGGGGCTTCTTCTGTGGAGACTTCTCTGGAACTTTTGGTTTTACTGAAACAGAAGTATAAGAGTTACTTTCCATTTTCCTTTTTCAAAGCAAGTAAACTTCTGTAATTGAGATTTCCGAGATTGATGCTTAAGATTTGCTTTCTCTTTGTGATTTACCTCCTTTTCTAATTCAAGACAAGTTTTAGCTTGTAAACACATCCCAAAGAAATCTGGATGAATAAGAACCGCTTTTCTTCGCTTTTGGAGGAACAGAGATTAGTGGTATTCCATTTGAGAGTTATCAACATTTGAGATAGCAACTCTAATTTCTATAGGTTCATTGGTATACAAAAATGGAGCATTTGCATCCTTGATAACCTTTGGAACCCTTGTAAAATTAAGAGGCAATAGATCTTCAAGATTTGAAAAATGGTTGTCAGAACATTCAAAAAATTCATCATCAGTTGATTATCATTTTCCCAGGGATAAGAAACAAACTCATACTTATCTTCAACTCCGCAAGGATTTAAAATCTACAAAGGAACAAGGAAAAATCTCTAGATGGTTTTCATAGATTTGTTGTTTGAGATTTGTTTGTTGTGATTTAAGACACTCATCCAGAGTTGTAAGAATGTATTTCTGAAACATGAGTCTAAGCTCTTCTTCTGCTTGTATGGGTATGAACCCATCAGCTTCTAGATTTAAAGTTATATGGGTGAATGAACCGAAATTAAAAACACCCTTCTTGTTCTGAATATGCTTAAGATCAACTTGACTTGCTTTTTCTAAGGAATATTTAATGTTTTTGTATTTTAGTTTTCTAACTTGATGTCCATTCTCATATTTTGATTTTTAAAAAATAGATTGTTCATATAGAATGGGAAAACTAGGTTTTTGTTCTTTTTACACGTGTAAGGATCCAGATCCTCAAAACTAAGGCATGTTTTCCCTACTTGTGTATATATCTTTTCATGCACCTTACGAGCATCCATATATTTTTTGATCTGTAGCTCTTTGTTTTGAAGCTCAATGTGCAGAAATTCTCTTTTCTTTTGAAAATAATTTTTAAGTGCTACAGAGTTTAGTCTGTCACTCTCTTTAGCACTTATCTCCTTATCTTTAATTTTCAGAAGTTTACCAAAGTTTTGGTTTTCTTCTCTGAGTTTGACTTCTGTTGATTTTAGAAGTTTTGAAATCTTCTCATTCTCAACAGTCAGTTCAAGTTTCTCATTAGTTAAAATCTCCATTTCTCTTTTGAAAATATCTTTTCCTTTTGGATGGTAGAAACAGACAGTTCAATGTTTTTCCTTAATTTCTTTTCAACAAAAGAGCTTCTATTTTAGATTATCAAAATCAACAGTTAGATTTAAAGTTGTTTGCTCAAGTTCAGAAAAATTAGAGATTGTACAAACTGGAGTCTCAGAAGGTTGATCTTTTGAATCATCTGCCATTGCCATTCCACAGAACATGGCTTCATCTTCACTTGATTAATCATCTAGCCAGTTCTCTTTTTCAGCATAGTCTGCTCTTTCAACTTTGTTGTATTTGTATTTTTTCTTGTAGTATTGTTTATTTTTGATAAGAACACTTTTACAGTCCTTTGAATAATGACCCGGCTTCCCACATCTGTAACAAACATCTTTCTTTTTGTTCAAATCTTCTTCTTTCTTTTCAGCTTCTGACTTTTCCACCTTCTGTACTTCCTGCCTCAGAACATAAGGCAGAGTAGGACGTTCATTTCTGTTGTCAAACCTTCAGCCCTGAAATGAACGATTACCAAACTTCTTTGTGAACTGTTTGGTAATTAGAGCCAAGGATTCAGCAAAAGAACTGATTTCATCATTTTCTGTATCAGAGAATTCTTCTATACCAGTCTTTGATATAAAGGCCTTGCTCTTCCCTTTCTTCTCTATCTCTTTACTTCTTCTACCAGATCCTCTGGATTCAGAGATGAGGGCCAGAGGTCAACCAACACTTATCTTCTTCTGAATAACCACTTTCTCATGTTCTTGCAAGGTACCAAACACATCATGCAAAGACCACATTTCCAGATCTTGATTGGCTTGAAGAGAAATGGAGAGATTTGACCATTCTGGATTCAAGCGTTTGAGGAATAAAACATTATTATCCTCCTTTGATTTGATGATGTCACACTTCTTGCATAGATTTATCAGAGTGTTGAATCCGTGATAAGTCTGTTCCAGAGTTTCTTCTGGGAGTGCTTGAAAACTGTTGTATTCATTCAAGGCTTGAGCCCTTCTGTTTTTTTCATTATTTTAGCACCTCCTTCCAATTGATATGCAAGTTGATCCCAAAGTTCCTTGGCCGTCTCGCAGGAGTCGGGAGGTTGAAAAATCTCATTGGAATTGCCTTGATAAGTAGTGAAAGAGCACAGAAAATAGCTTCAAAATACTTAGCTTAAAGGAAAAAGACTTCGGAAGTATGTACTTCAGAAGTTCTGAAGATTTGACTAAAGTTCTAAAGAAGTTCTGAAGGAGCTCAGAAGAACTTCTGAAGCCTGTTTCTAAAGTTCTGAACTGTGTATGTCATGTTATTACTGTTACTTTAGTCTTTCTGTTTTGTGTATAAATAGAAGTTAGTTAAACCTTTGTATAGTTAGTTGTTCAAGATAAAAACTTGTACTGTAATTGATATATCTGTAATCTTTGACTGTCAATACAATATCCAACTTAAGTGCTCCAAATTCTGTGTTCCTTATTCAATTCATTGTTCATCTTTGATATAAAGGTTCTAACAATTGGTATCAGAGCCAATTCATCTTACAAATTGGTAATCGATCTTGTTACGAAATTGTCAGATATGATAGTTTCTTGAATTGTTGAAATCTTGAATTAATCTTGAATTTCAAACAATGCCAAAGGTGAATTAGCGATCAATTATATCAAGAATGAACAAAGAAATCGTTTCCATCGGTTTTGAAACAAAACCTCCTATCCTGTTCTTGGACGAATACCATCAATGGCGGATTCGCATGATTCAATTCTTAGACAACATTGATGAAGCTTTGATGCAGTCCATAGTGAACGAACCACTTGAAGTATATGTGGAAATCCCTGCTGATCCTCGCACTGACACAACTCCAGAAATTCCAGCAATAAGAATCAGAAAGAATTTTGGAATGTACAACAATACAGAGAAGGAACAAGCAAAGATAGATAAAAGAGCTCTTACTCTTCTGACTATGGAAATTCCAAACGAAATATTCAACAGGATTGATAGTTTAACATCTGCAAAAGCCATGTGGGATGAAGTGGAAGCTCAGATGCAGGGAAGTACAAAAGCACAAGCACAGAGGTTAAACATATGTGTTGGGACATATGAAAACATCAAATACAAGGAGGGAGAGGCTATTACTGATACTTATCACAGATTTAACAATATTCTGAATGATCTAAGAAGGAATGGAGTTCAGAAATCTAATTCTGAAATTAATAACAAGTTTCTGAATAATCTTGGTAGTGAATGGTCAAGTTTTTCTGATACGATGGTTACAAGGAATCTATCCAAGAAATCCATTCATGATGTGTATGGTATTTTGTTTCACCAAGGGACAAAATAAACATCAGATAGAATGAGCTAAAGAAGACCAATGAAAATACTGTGGCATTTATTAGTAAGAAATTTAATAATACATTAAAAATCTATGATATTCCAGAAGCCAGTATTTGTGATGGAAATGAGTCAGATGAAGAACTCAAGAGAATTTATGAAGGGATAGCCTTCATGACAAAGCAGTTTCAACAGAGATATAAGCAGAAGTATAAAAACAAGCCTAAATTTGATGAAGGACCAAGGAAAGTATTTTGTCAAGAAACTGTTCAAAAAGATACTTCTGAACCAGCCAGATACTTCAATTGTGGAAAACCAGGGCACTTTGCTAGACAGTGCAAAATGCGTAAAGTCAAGAATACTGGTTACTATGAAAAGAAACACATGCTTTCTAAGAAGATGGATGCAAATCCTGCTTTAGTAACCAAGTATGAAGAGGATTGGCTAAACTGGACTGATGATGAGGGTGATGAAGAGGTTGCTCACTATGCAACAAACTGTTTCATGTGTCAGATGACTCCAGAGGACACACATACTCATGATACAGAGATAAATTCTTCTTCTGAACCTACTTCAAAAACTATCTCATCAAATTTTGAAACTGCTGAAAATTCTCAAATAAACTTACAAGATCAAATTCTGAATATGTCTTCAGAATTTGAAATTTTAAGAAACATAATAAAAGGAGAAAGGTTATTAGTTAACCAATTCAGACTAGAGAGTCAGGTATATAAAGTAAATTGTCAAAATGCTGAAGAAAATCTTGAAAAGATTTCTAAGGAAAAATCTGGATTAAAAGAAAAAATGGACAATATGCAAAAGGAAATTATAAATGCTAAATCTGAAACAGAAGTTCTGAATGTTAAAATGAATTTTTTGAATCAAAGAGACTTGACTTATACAGGAAGGTTAAGGAATTAGAAGATATGAATTTCAAAAGGGGTCAAACTTAGCAAGCTTTGAATATTTTGACAAGTCAGGCTAAGAATTCAAAATTTTACAATATAAAAACAAGTTTAGGATACATTGAAAGTCCAGTTCTCAAAAAAGCTCCATCAAATTTATATGACATTTCAAACATGAACATTTTTAATGAAAAAAGTAAGGGACTAGTAAGTAAATATGTAGATTATTCTTTGCCTGAGAGAATTTCTTTTGTAAAAGCATAAGTTTTGTTTACTGATCTAAAACACATTCTGAACAAATTAAATCTACTTCTGAACCTAGTTCTGAAATCATTTCTGAAACACTTTCTGAATCTATTTCTGAAGAAAATTTTGAAAATTCAAACATTTCTAACGTAACTTCTGAAAATACTTCAGAAATTTATCAGAATTCTTCATACTTAAAGAAAGAAGACATTTCTGAATAAACGTATAAAGAATTTTCAGATAATGAATCCTTACATGATAAGGATGAATCCTCAAAGATATTTTTTGATGACTCTGAAAGTGATTCTGAAGAAAAATTTAAACCATTATCAGATTCAGAAAGCAAAATTAAGATTTCAAAACTAAACAATTTTGCTTCAGAAATGACTCCAAATATATTCTCCGATTTAATGAATGCTTCAGATTCTGAAAATGATGTTTCTCCAAAAGATCTGAATTCCTCTTTAAAAGGAAAATCATCTATGTCAACTTCAGATTTCATCACTAGAGTAAACTTTTTTGAAAAAGGACAGACTTCAATTCCTACATCTAAATTTGTTAAATAAGAAGTTAATCAAAACAAAAATAAAAGATTTTATCCTAATATTCATTCTTGATCTATTTCAGGGTTATCCTTACTAAGATAGAAGAAAAAGGGAGACAACATATCTGCCAAAGACAAAACAGATAGGTTTCCTGTTTTTCATAAACATGTTGTAATCAAAAACAAAAATATAGATAAGATACATCATTCAGTCTCAAATACCAAATTTGATCATTCTTCTTTTAATTCTACACAAAATGGTCATATTTCTGAGCCAAATGTGAAACATCAAAGAAAGAAATTTAACAGGAATTCTTCAGCATATGGCAAACCTAAAAAGACTACTAATCTGAATTAGATCAAACAAACAAACATAAATTATAAACAAGTTTCTATCTTTTTATCTAAAATGCCAAAAGATAAACTTTTTTCAGTATTAGCTAATCTGAAAGGATCCATTTTTAAATGAGTACCTAAAACAAAATAACTTCTTTTGCAGTTGTGTCATGTGTGGGTGTTTGATGATCATAACTCCTCTTAGTGATTTGAATATGATTCCTTTTTACACTTAGTGAAATTCCTTGTTTAATTTTAAGTTCAAATTCAGCGATAAGCATACGCTGACTGCCATCAGCGATCGCTGAAGATCAAGGAACCTTAGGGGGCGTTTGGTCCGCAGAATGGAATTGAATGGAATGGAATCTGTCAAAGGAATTTGACTTTGAAGGAATTGAAATTGAATGTTGTCAGGTTTGACCAGCTGTTTGGTTGGCAGAATTGGAATGGAATCTGTTGAAAGAATTGAAATCTGTCTGTTTGGTTCACAAAATGTAGCTTTGGAATTGGAATGAAATTCCAGTAAATGACTAAAATACATTTTTTATTAAATTTAATTTTTTAAAACTAAAATTAATAAAATAAAATAATTATTAATTACTTCAATTTTTTTAACACTAGAAATAATGAGTTTTTTTACAACTAAAAACTGCATAAAACAGCTAAAATCATAACTTTTTTATAGCAAAACGGCTAAAAACAACAAAAAACTGCAGAAAAACTGCAAAACAACATTTTTAGGGCAAGACATATTTAGTTGTTGCAAAAGACGATGGAGAACCTAACTGCTAGGGGTGGACAAAAACCGAAACAAAACCGAAAAAACCGAGAAACCGAAACAGAAAACTGAAAAAAACCCCGAAAAAACCGAACCGAAATCGAAAAACCGAAAACTGAAAAAAAAACTCCGAAAAAACCGAATCGAAAATCCAAACAGTTCGGTTTTGGTATTGTTGGGTAATGTGGCAAGGGTATTTGAGAAATTAAAAAATGAGCAAATTCAATTCCCATGAAATCCCAAGGGTAACCCAAGGAATCTCAAATTGCCCTATTTTGGAATTCTTTGGAATTTGCCAAATTCCAATTCTTGAAAACTATGAACCAAACAAGAGAATTGGAATCTGGTCAATGGAATTCAGATTCCAATTCCACCAGATTCCATTCAATTCCGGCGAACCAAACGCTCCCTTAAGCTTATCTCTGAAGATCTGAAGATCAGCGATCACACCAAATGACAATTCAGCAAAAGTCGAAGACCAAGCTGAAGAAAGAGATAATCAGCTACGTGACCAAAGACTATCTATCCAAGTGTGAAGTCTTGCGAAGCCTCAGCGATACTGAAAGTTCATCACTGAAGATTCAGTCTCAGCGATCAAATGAAGCTTCTTATACAAGATTAACGTTGACCTTATCCTCGATGCACAAAAGACAAACCCTATACTGTGTCAGAAAAGGACGTACGAATTGTCTCTTATGTCCCCATCATATCTAATATGGTCCTGTTCAAATGTGGCAAAAAACATGGCTGTATTCTGAGCAAAGGACAAGTCTCCTATGGATGCTTGCCACGTAGCATATACCTTTTGTCTTGCATTAAATGCAAATGGGTATAAATGAGATGAAGATGTCTTGCATTTCATGCTGCTTTCTTTCTTCAACCTTCTGTATTCCATCTTACTTCTTTCTTGTGCATCAATTGTTAGGATCCAAAGAATCATATGAATTTGGATCCTATGTTTGGAATGTTTTGTAAAGTTATTATTCAGATATTCTGAAGTTCAAAATAGAAGTTCTGAAGTTCTGAAGATAACTTCTGAAGACAGAAAAGTTCTGAAAGACAAATTCTGAAGAAGTTTTGAAGAATTCAGAAGTTTTTTTATACACATTCAGAGGTTCTGAAGAACTTCTGAATAGAGTTTTTGATGACGTGTCTTAATGTCATTGGGCAGTGATTTAAATACATATAACTGTAGCTTTACCTTTGTAGTATATATAGAGAGTCTGTTAGATAGTTAGGAAGTTGAACAAAAATAGAACACCACACATGAGAGTCGCTTAAAGGTGTAAGTGTGTGTTTCTCTGTAAAGCTTTCTACAGTTCTAATAAAATAAGGATTCATTGAGCATTATATATCGGATCTGTTGTAATATGGTACTAACAATTGGTATCAGAGCACAGTTATTTTTCTTGATGTCAAGGATTTTTTCAGCAGGGACATAGAGTTTCGACATATCACTACTTTCAACACGAGTCTGAGATTCACTATCACCAGCATTTGATTCAGAAATAACTTCAATAGGTTCGATTTGTGTTTCCCCAATTTTATCAGTTCTCGGGCTAGGGTTAGGGTTAGGGTTGGAAGGTTCAGCTTGATGAATAGCAGTTGTGGCTGTGTCTTGAAGCATTTGATCTTCAGGAAGTGGAACTTCCAATGTTCCCACAACCAGTTTCTGAGGTACAATCTTGAATGAACCATCACCCGATGATCCATTGCTGTCATTTTGACTCGAAGAAGTAGAAACCATAGCTTTTGAAGTAAACATGATAGTTGAAAAACAAGGATACGAAACAGAATGAAAATCAATGAAAATAGATAGTTTTTGCAGAAGAAAATCGCTAAAAAAATGAAGATGATGAAGAATCCATTGATTTATAATACTGGATAAGCGTTGATGGACACATGGCCAAAAAGTAAATGTGATTAGAGTAGTAATCATCATTTATTTGGATAAATGAACCGTTTAAACGACGTGATTAAAAAATATCCAATGAAATTAAAACACGTGGCACACTCTTAAGTGAAAATATCAACGGGAAGTTAAGTTCTGAGAACAAGTTCAAAAACTTCAGAAATTGTTCAGAAACAAAGCTCTGAGAAAACTTCTGAAGATGCTCAGAATATTGGTGAAGCATCTAATAGAGTTTCTGAAGCAATAGAAGACATTTGATTTGCAGAAGATGAAGGTCAAGAGGCAACTGTTCATTCTTCTGAAGATATAAGAGAGGAAGGGTATGAAACAGAGAAGATATCCTTTGATTCTGAAGGTAACCTAAGCTCAGATAATACAGATATTATTCCTGATTCAAATGAAGAAATGCTAAGGGAATATCTTGCATTTGAAGATGTTATTGGTGAGCCTAGTGATCTTTCTGATGTCATTATGTTTGAAGAATATATATCTAAAGTCAATATGGGAGAAAGTTCTGAAGTAAATGAAATAAAGGATCTGGTGATTTGGAAGCCCCAACAATCTCTAAGTGAAGAATATAGAAGACCTTCTAAAGAGCTGTGGAAAATATTAAGTCAATTCTGTTGGGTGCATGTCTTTCTGAACAATCCAAGAAGTCTGGAGTGTAGACTTTTGGACAACAAATTTTCTATCTTCAGAAATTTTATTGAACAGCCAGATGAAAGAGTTGAATTGGAATTTGATTTAGGTCATATGGAAGGAGTTGAAATTGTTGATGAAATTCTAATTGTTTTCTCAAGAAAACTTGAAGTTAGGATCAGACCTTGTATTATCATTCCTAAAATAGATCTTCCAGTACTTGAAGAACCTGTAATGGATCAAGTTTTTGAAAAGGAAAATGTGTTTATTCCTGGAGAAAGCAGGCTGATATTTCCTGAAGACACTTACTGCTTCATGTACAAAAGAAGTATGAAGTTTGCAAAGTTGGAAGACTTTCTGAATGATGAATGGTCTGAAGATCATATTCTTCAAGTGAAGAACTTTATTCAGAATCATGGTGTTCAGAATTTTCATGATTCAACTTTAATAAAGAAGATCAGACGCATATCAAAATCAATTCAAAATGAGTTAACTATATTCAAATCTGGAGTAGAAAGAAGAGATGGTACTTTGTGTTAATTCACTCAGTTTGATGTATACAAGTTAAGATTACAAGACAAGTTGGCAATTTTGTCTTTTTGTGTTAACTCACGTGAATCTGAGTTAGTCTCAGAGATTAGAAGAATATTGGGAATATATATAAGGAATCTCATTAAGCATGATTTTCAATTGGCTTTGTAATACAGAGTTAACAAAGTGAATCTGTTGGAACCTGTATATATTGAAAGATTTGGTCTGAAAAGATTATTCACTAATCCAGATATTGGTTTCATCTATCTGATCAAAGAAAGAATACGTTTTAGAGAAAAAGTTATCTGGCTGGTCACAAGAAAGTAAACAAGATAAGAGGAGCAGATTATTTACTAAGTGATGCTTATGACTTCAAGATCCATACAAAAAGGCAAGACATGGAAGAAATTCAGAAGTACACTCTGAATCTTGAAAGTTCAGAAGTCGGTCAAAAAAAAAAAGATGTGAAGATTAAAGACTATGATTCCTTTACAAAACATAGGGGGAGATTGTTAGGATCCAAAGAATCCTATGAATTTGGATCCTATGTTTGGAATGTTTTGTAAAGTTATTATTCAGATATTCTCAAGTTTAGAATAGAAGTTCTGAAGTTCAGAATAAGAGTTCTAAAGTTCTAAAGATAACTTCTGAAGATAGAAAAGTTCTGAAAGACAAATTCTAAAGAAGTTCTGAAGAATTCAGAAGTGGTTCTGAAGAACTTCTGAATAGAGTTTTTGATGACGTGTCTTGATGTGATTGGGCAGTGATTTAAATACATGTAACTGTAGCTTTATCGTTGAACAAAAATAGAACACCACACATGAGAGTCGTTTAAAGGTGTAAGGGTGTGTTTCTCTGTAAAGCTTTCTACAGTTCTAATAAAATAAGGATTCATTGAGCATTCTATATCAGATCTGTTGTAATATGGGACTAACATAAATCTTAGTGATTTCTTAGTTACAATAGAATAGGTTAAAACTTGTTCTAATTCCGCTTGTAACTGTAAATTTGTTTATGTAATATAAACTCATTTAAAAAACAAAAATATGTGTGTTTGTATTCAACCCCCCCCCCCCTTCTACAAACTGTTTCTATATCCGAGAACTCTTATAGACTCTTTAGGGACCAACAAGTGGTATCAGAGCAGTGTGTTTTCTATCTTTAAAATATTTTCCTTCTAAGCTATTTTAAAAATGTCAAATCCTAATACAAACTATAATGACAATGGATCTTTAGCTAAACCTCCAAGATTTAGCCATGATAATTTCCCATTTTAGAAGGAAATAATGTCTCTGTTTCTAGAAGGATCAGACCCAAAGATCCCTTACTATATAGAAAACGGACCATTTGTTCCAACAACTATAGTAGCTGGTGTTCCTGCCACCACTACTACTTCAGCCATCCCTGAAAGGAGTATCATTAAAACTCCTATTCCATGGACTGAAGAACATAAAAAAGAAGTTGCTATTGACTCAAAAGCCAGATCCATAATAGCAATGTCCCTCCCTGATGAAGTCTATCACTCAGTAATGAAAATGAAAGGAGTATCATTAAAACTCCTTTATGTATTCAATATGAAGGAACCTCTGAAGTACAAATCACTAGAAGTATTAATCTAGTAAGACAGTATGAAAGCTTAATGCATCATAAAGGTGAAACTCTTTCCCAACTTCACCAACATTTTAACTGCCTATTGATTGATCTAAAAACAGTCAATATAAACTATTCAAATGCTGAAATTCTGACAAAGTTGATGGAGGCACTACCCGAACAATAGGAAGTGTTATACTACATGTTTGAAATTGTCAAAGAATCTTGAAACTCTTTCTTTAAGTGCTTTGTATGGAAGTCTCTTAAATGAAGAGCAATCCCAAGTTTTAAGGAAAAACCTCATCAATGAACTCAAGGGTGCCAAAAGTACTTCTATGGCACTCGTGCCTTCAAAGGTAAATCCTTTAAAAAATACTTCCTCTTCTACTATTACTTCTATCACTGAATTAGGTCAAACTGATTCAGAAGATCAACTCACTGATGCTGACATCTTTGAGTTTGATAACTCTCTGGCTCTGTTAACTAATAATTTTAAAAGATTTGCCAGAAAGAGCAACTTTCGAAGAACACCGACTCTCGCTGACTTTGATTAATTAAAGACTATGCCCGCTGAGAAAGCCTCAGCCATATGCTACAATTGTCAGCGAAAGGGTCACTTCGCTAGTAAATGTAGATCCAAGAAAGTTGCAGCCCCCACTACCTCGCAAACCTCTGATAAGAAAAAGAACTATTTGAAATTAAAAAACAATTACAAAGATCTGAAGAAAAACTAGCCAAAAGGCAAAGGTCTAGTCGCTGAAGAAGTTGATTGGGATGATTAAGGTGACTGGGCCAAGACCTCTGATGAGTCAGGCACAGATGAAGAAGATATTGCCTTCTTATGTCTTATGGCAAGAATAGAAGACGCTGAAGAAGTATCTGAAACTTCTTCCTCTGAGTCTCCTTCTACGCAGGTATCCATCCCTTCTATCTCCTTAATATCTGAAAATGATAACTTATCTGCGCTCGATGCTATGACTGTTGATTTTTACAATGCTCTAAATGGAAAAATCAAAGCTGAGATAATTAACACTGATTTATCTGAACAATTAAAAAATTGTCATTTAAAAATCAAAGAACTTTCAAAGATTGAGGAAACCTTAAAGGACCAAGTCTTTATAAACCAAAGGATTAGCATTGAGAAACAACAAGCTATCGCTGAAAGAGAGAAGGTCATCGTTGATCTTAAATCTGAGAAGGCTACCATCGAAGGATGGTGCAAAGCCTCTGATAAGGTAAATGAGATCATCAATGCCCAGATCCCTATGAAAGTAAGAAGTGGGTTAGGCTTTAACCTTGACAAAGGAAGAATCATAGAAAGACCGTTCCATGCTCAAATTTGGGATGTTTGTCTGCTCTATCCCTGATCCTTCCTCTTCTTCTCATAGACCTCACTCTAATAAGAAGACTCTTGTGTTAAAATCTTTTGATTCTAAGAAAGTGGTCGAAAACAAGGTTCTTGACCAGGTTTCTAGAAAGAAAAACGTTCAGAAGAAAAACAAGAATTCCTCTACTTCCTTAGAGAGCAATCCTAAACCTGGGAGAAAAATCTCTGAACTGTTTCAGAGGTCAACCCCCAGAATTAAGGTCGACCTCACTTCTGTCCCTGAATAGGTAGTCATACCTCCAAGAACAATGGATAAAGGAATTCTTGGTCCTATCCCTGACAAAGTCCCATCTATCTCTCTGAAATCTTTGAATTCCAAACCTTATAAATATATGAAGTGCTATCACTATGGTGAAACTACCCACATTGCAAGTAAGTGTCCTAATGCTACTAAAGCTGATAAACTAGCTCATGGAAAGAAAATAGCTCAAGCTGATAAATCAGCGAGAGTGAAATCCACCAAGGTTGCAAAACCAACAAAGGTGAAGATATCCACTGAAGAAAGTACTTCAACAAGTAGCTCCTTTGCCACTCCTTTCACTAACAAAGCAGGACCCATAGTAATATGGGTACCTTCAAACAATTGATCTCTTTGTTGTATGCAGAGTGCTAAAGGTATCTGGTATCTCGATAGCGGATGCTAAATACACATGACTGGCAGAAAATCTCTGCTCTCTGACTACAAAGAAGAAGCTGGTCCATCAGTGACCTTTGGTGGAAATGGCAAAGGATATACTAAAGGATATGAAATCTTGTCCAACAGAGCCACCTCATTTAGTCGAGTTGCCTACGTTAAAGGACTAAAGCACAATCTCTTAAGCGTTAGTCAGCTATGTGACAAAGATTTCAAAGTTCTATTCGTAAGAAATAGATGTGATGTCACTGACTGCAATGATAAGCTTGCCTTAACAGGAAAAAGAGTTGAAAATATATACGTAATCAATATAAATAGTTCTCACTCTGAGAATATGTTCTTTATCTCTAAAGCATCCTCTGATGTTAATTGGTTATGGCATAAAAGACTCTCTCATCTCAACTTTAAGACAATTAATGAACTATCTCAAAAGGAACTTGTCAGAGACCTCCAAAATCATAGCTTTGCAATGGAACCTCTTTGCTCAGCGTGTGAAAAGGGAAAGCTAACAAAAGCATCTTTCAGATCTAAACAAGTTTCTTCAGTAACCTCACCTCTTCAGCTACTCCATATGGATCTCTTTGGACTTGTCAATGTCCAATCTATATCTAGAAAGAAATACACTCTTGTGATTGTTGATGAATATTCCAGATACACATGGGTATTCTTTCTTCGATCCAAAAGTGACACCCCTGATATGATAATCTCTTTTATCAAAAGGATGGAAGTTCTGAACAATCTAACTGTTCATTCCATGAGAAGTGATCATGGTACTGAATTCAAGAACAATACTCTAATAAATTTCTTTGACGAAAAAGGTATCTCTCACAACTTCTCTTCAGTAAGAACTCCTCAGCAAAACGGTGTTGCTGAAAGAAGAAACCGAACTATCATTGAAGCAGCTCGCTCAATGCTCAGCGAATCACATCTTCCAACTCAATTTTGGGCCGAAGCAGTCAATACAGCATGCTTTACTCAGAATCGATCCCTGATTGTTAAACGATTCAAGAAAACCCCTTATGAATTACTTCATGGAAGAAGACCTACTCTGAAGTATCTTCACATCTTTGGATGCAAATGCTACATTCTGAATAACAGAGATCATTTGGGAATGTTCGATCCAAAAGCTGATGAAAGAATATTTCTTGGATACTCCTCTGTATCTAAGTCTTCCAGAATCCTCAACAAACGAAGACAACACGTTGAAGAATCCATGCACATCAGTCTTGATTAATCCCGTACTACCCTTACTTCTCCTATCCCTGAAGAAGATGAAGAATTAAATGCATGGATGAAGTCTCATTATGGGGAACCTGAAACTTATTTCAACAATCAGTCTCATGCTGAATTAAGTGATGATGGAATCCCTGAAATACCCACTAGCAATGATCCATCTTTAGGGATCAGTGTTACTCCTCTCAATCAGATTCCTCCTTCTGATGTTTCTCTTGGAAATTCCTCAGTGAATAATCAAGGTTCATCCTCTGCAAATCAATCCCCTGAGTCTCCTCAATTGATTTTAAATGATGAAGTACCTGTTGCTGAAACAACAATTATTATCCCTGAAGAAGAAGAGCAAGTCGCTGAATCTGCGGTTGATCTCTCTCCTCAACCACCAGCTCAGTGATGGACTGCAAATCACCCTATAAATCAAATTATTGGTGATCCAAATGCAGGTATCAAAACACGTAGAGGTACAGGTAATATATGTCTCTATGTTAACTTCATCTCTCTCTCTCTGAACCTAAAAAGATAGATCAAGCTATCTCTGATCCTAGCTGGATTTCAGCGATGCAAAAAGAACTAACTGAGTTTCGTAGAAACAAAGTTTGGAATCTTGTTCCTAGACCCTCTGGTAAAACAGTGATTGGAACCAAATGGGTGTTTAGAAATAAGCTAGATGAAAACGGGACTGTTATTCGCAATAAGGCTAGACTTGTCGCTCGATGATACAGACAGGAAGAAGGTATTGACTACGATGAAACCTTTGCACCTGTAGCTCGTTTAGAAGCTATAAGACTTTTCTTAGCTTATGCTGCCCATAAAGACTTCAAAGTTTTTCAAATGGATGTTAAAAGTGCTTTTCTAAATGGGAAACTCAGCGAGAAAGTTTATGTTGAACAACCCCCTGGTTTCTCAGACCCTAACCATCCTGGTTATGTTTTCAAACTTGAAAAAGCTCTTTACGGATTAAAGCAAGCTCCTAGAGCTTGGTATAATACTCTTTCTAAATTTCTTTTTAAAGAAAAATTCATTCGTGGAAAAATTGACCAAACTCTCTTCTTAAGAAAATATAAAGGTCATACTATACTCGCTCAAATATATGTCGATGACATCATCTTTGGTTCCGCAAGACCCAAATTATGCACTCGTTTCGCTGCAAGAATGCAAAAACAATATAAAATGAGTATGATGGTTGAACTAACGTATTTTCTAGGTTTGCAGATAAAACAATCTGACAAAGGAATCTTTATTTGTCAAAGTAAATACGTTAATGATATGCTGAACAAGTTTGATATGGCACCACCTCTGACTCTGAATAAGGACCTTACAGGGAAACCTGTAAAGGACCTTATAGGGAAGACTCCTATGGCACCACCTCTGACTCTGAATAAGGACCTTATAGGGAAACCTGTAAATGTCACCGCCTATCGAGGGATGATTGGGTCTCTACAATATCTTACAACGAGTAGACCTGATATCATGTATTCTACATGTCTCTGTGCTCGGTATCAAGCTGAACCGAAGGAATCTCATCTCGTCGCTGTAAAGGAAATCTTCAGATACCTAAAAGGAACTCCTAATCTGGGTCTTTGGTATCCCAAAGGCTTAGGATTCGATCTAATTGGTTATTCTGATAGTGATTTTGAAGGTTGTAAGATAGATAGAAAGAGCACCACTGGTGGGTGTCAGCTACTAGGTGGTAAATTAATTTGTTGGACATGTAAAAAGCAAAATTCTGTGTCCACCTCCACCGCTGAAGCTGAATACGTAGCCGCTGGAAGTTGTTGTGCTCAAATCCTTTGGATGAGAAATCAACTCAGAGACTATGATCTCATGCTCTCCAAGATCCCTATTTATTGTGATAGCACTAGTGCTATTGCAATTGCCTACAATCCTGTACTTCTCTCTAAAACCAAGCACATTGAGATTCGATATCACTATATCAAAGATCATGTGATGAATGGTGAAATTGACCTTCATTTTGTACCCACTGAATATCAGCTCGCTGATCTTTTCGCTAAGCCTCTTGATGAAACTAGATTCAATCTACTCATCAGCGAACTTGGTATGTTGAACGCTGAATAATCTTTATTCAGCTAACAACAAATAGTGATACAAATAAAGTCTTCTATTACCATTCCCTGAACTATAATTCAGCAATATCTATACTTTCTCACTCAGGTATTATCTTCTAAACTTTATAGCTCCCTGATTTTTCCTTAATCAGGGAATGAATCTGAAAAGATAAAACTCATCGCTAATGATACTTTATTGTTTTTGATGAAGATTTTTAAAAGATAATGATTAATCTTTCCTAATGGATAATTGTCATTATATTTTTTTAAATAATAAAAGGACACGTGTCACACCCCGCTAAAGCGGAAACACTGGGTAAGACAGTTCAAGTTCACAGCAGTAGGAATATAAACACCAACCACACATTTATAAATAAAACATCAACGTTTACAGTTTAAAAGTTTATAATTCGATAACTTTGTCTTAACAACAAATTACATCAAACTAAAAAGATACATATAAAATCTTGATTGGTGTTCCACAAAAATAAACTAAGCTGGATCGGTTACCTTCTTATCTTCCTGTAAAGCATGTTAAAACAAAGTGTCAACTACAAAGAGTTGGTGAGTTCACAGGTTTTTCATATGTACAAAACATTTTATATGCAAGGTATAGAAATAGCGAAGCAAAAGTCCGCATCAACTTTAAAGTTTTAAAAATTCATGAGCAAAGTTACAAATTTACCATTACACATGATATATAAATATTGAGCCACTACTAAGCCTACTCGACATTCTACGCCCCATGAACTACCTCAGCGGTGGACCTAAAGTCCACATGTGTAGAGCATTCTTAATTGATAAAGTGCACCCCTACTTGCCAGTTAGGTGGGTTTGTCAACCAAATAGCGCTATCCACAAATATCACCGGATCATTTAGAGTTACATAGTAGTGTACCACGGGGACTTTACATAGCTCAACATATCATTTTGTGTAATAAAAAGTTGCTCATCACAATGATTTATATACTTTTCATTAAATCAATATAAATCAATTCAATTTCCATTAAAACAACATGCTTTACACCCCAAACGTATAAACATCTAAAAAGAGGAGCCGTGAATACTCACCTTTGTGCAAAGCTCCGCTACTCCGAAACGCGATCCGATCCCACCCACAGGCCTAACGATTCCCTAACAAAGAGAAAATGCTCAAAACCATCACTTATGGGTCTAAAACTACTTATGGAGGTGAGTAAGTCTTAAGCTTATAAATGTCCACATGCATCCAACTTGATTGTCTATAGCCCAATTATACATAATGCACCTATGCTCGTTAATATAGTAATTTATACCGTAAATTGTGTTATAAACCATCAAATGAACAATAATTGTTAAAATCAAGAAATTCCAGAATTTCACTTCTGGACAGAAACTTATAGTACTCAAAATGATCAAAATATGGATAGTTCCAAAATGAGATAGCTTCCCGTATTTTTATATGTGATATAGTACTGTGTTATGGTGATTGTGACCAAATTTGATGCATTTTGGACATGTAAAAATGATTCATATAATTTATGCAATGCAAAGGGTCACAACTGGCATGACAGATTATACCATGTTAGTAAATCACTAATTTGAGGAGTTCTACTTAGTATTTTCTAGAATTTCCAGTTGGATTGGAATAAAGACTCATAAAGGAAACGTTTGAGATAAGAATCACTGATTTTGAAGAAGTTATGAAGGAGATATGGCACCACAAAGTTGCATGCACAATTCTGTCATTAGCTGACAGATTGCACACTTAAATTTAATAAATTGGTTAATGCCTCAAAACTTCATATTTTTGTATGAAACTGGATTCATATCAATACTAACTCATAAAATAAAGTTTTAGAAGAAGAATCATGCATTAAAGACAAATAACAAAGGAGATACTAACATACAAAGTAGAGTTTAGCTGCTGGTGGTTTCACAGATTGCACACCTAAAATATTTTAGGTATTTGGAGGGTCAAAACTCCATATTTTTAAGTGATTCCACTTGAAAACTGAATATAACTCATAAAACTAACTCTCAAAAGAAAAATCATCCTTTTTCATTGAGTTTTGAAAGAAATAACCCATTTGAACATGCATGCACAAATCTGTCATTGGTTGACAGTTTGCACAGTCATTTTGTTTCAATTAGTTGGAACCTCAAATCACCATATTTTTGAATGAAGTCAGTGGCATATGAAAGGAAACACATTAAATTAACTTCGAGAAGAAAAATCAAGTGATTTGGAAGAATATTCAAAGAGTTATGGTCGTTCAAAGTAGGGTTTACCTACTGCTGAACTTCCAGATGCACATGCATCTTGTTATGAGCATTTGGGGGGTCAAAACTCAATGTTTTTGAGTGAGACCACTTGGATTAGAACCCCAACTCATTAAATAAACTTGTAGAAAGACGATTCATGATATTTGAACATATTATTTGAAGGAAATGGACGATTTATGTACATGCAATGAATCTGTCAGCACCAAAAATCTCCATTGTTGTTCAAAAACACATAAAATCATGATTTTTACCCATTTTCTTGAGTTTTATTGTTTGGGTCATAGATTAACACCATTATATGAACATTTTTACATGTTTTTGGTGTGTAATCTCTCCATAAACTCAGAAATGGTGGAGGTTTAGAAGAAGAAAGCTCAAAGTACAAGAAATAATGGGGTTTTCACCCAAAAAATGGTAAGAAAAAGAATGAAATGATGTTTGTACTTACTTGGATGATGATATGTGTTGATTGTCTTCAAAAATACTTGCCATGGGGTGGGCCCTACCCAAACTAAAAAAAAAACATAAAAAAAAACTCATCTTAAGCCCAAAATGATAAAATTAAAAGTCAATTTCTCAATTTTTGGCCTTTTTCCTTCAAGTATGAGTCCAAAATGGTTAAATTCAATTAAAAATAAAAAGTTTTATTTTTGAAACTTTGAAAGTTCATATTTTATAATAATTGGGTATAAATTAGAGCATTTTGCACTGTATTGGACGTTTCAGACAGTTACGGGTCGGAAACGGACACTTTAAGCGACTACCGGAATTGCTAGGGATTTTTCGGCCATTCTAAACCAACTAACTCCTATTCTTAAAATTAAACTATATAAACACTACTAAACTTAATAGAAGCTAACTTGAAAGCTCAAATTTTGACAGTTGTCACAACACATCAGACCTTTTTTGACACAAGACGGACCACGACGTTTCCTTTCCAACTTCTTTCTAGGGACGTGCGCCAGGTCATCATTTCTTTTTCAAAAAGCTAAAATCGTCGTTTAGCTATCCTTTTCTCTCTCCTCATGATATTTAAGCAAATCTTTGCCTCATTTCCTTCTTTACGCTCTCATAACTTCCAAAAGGCAAGGATTCTCTCTTGATTCTCAAAGCTTTCTCAAGAACACCAAAAACACGCACTTGTGCGTTTTTTTCTTCTCGAACTTCACCAAGGTTTGATCTAACCTTACACATTAATCTGGAAACATCTTGTTTCACTTCTCCTTACTTTTCTTATAATCAAAACAACAAATCTAGGGTAAATAAAATAAAAATCTGGATTAAATTTCAAAAACCATCAAAACCCTGTTCTAAGTTTTTCCTTAAGAATAGAAGACATTTTCTTTGTTTAATCAATCTTTTATATTCTATACCTAAATTTTTTATATACCAAACTTTTTAAAAAATCATTTGGTATTTTATTTGTTTTTCTACCACAAGTATTTTGATCTTGTTCATCGAAACACTTGTTTTTTTCTCCTTAAATTTGGTATTCTTTATACCAAACTCTGGTTTATACATTTTGTATTAAACCATGATTTTTCTATTTGGTGTTCCCATCTATGCAACAGAAATGGCCTCATCAAGCAATGTTGCTGAATCTACCCACGTCGCTGATACTCCAGTGGCTGCTGCGGTTTGCCATTTTCCACTGGAACAAGCAACATTCAAGCCCTGTAATTATCTTGCCCTGGTGGACATCCCTGCTGAACGTCCACAATTCGCTGAGGTTGCAACATTCATCAAGGCTTGCTCCTTGATGTGTGCCTTTGTTCACAACCCTATTTGCATCTCCTCTCACCTACAAGGCCTATGGTACACGGCTCACTATACCACCTACACCATTGATAAGGGCAAAGAACTCCCTGCAATTGGTTTTTCCATCCCCACTCTTGGCCACTTTGCCTTTACCTCTGGATTCTTGAGGTAGGCTCTTCGCCTCCCTGCTCGTGGCAAGAATGAAAAGTGGGCAGCTGAACCTTCAAAGCTGCAGATCGACTCCTTCTTAGACTCCATTGGCTACGCATGGGAAAACAACTCTCTGAAGACCGTCGGTTCCAAGCTGGAAAAGAATCGCTTACCTGCTCGCTGGCAATATATCTTCACTCAGGTCATTCAGTGCCTAGGATCCCAAACTGGCTCGCATGATCAGGCCAGCACGCACTTTCAAGATATGGGCTTTGCTCTCTGCACGGGCTACAAGTTGAACTTTTCTGATTATATCTTCAGTGATATGTACAACAAGGTGAAAGCTGCAAATAGGCACTCTATCTTCCCCTACCCAAGATTCTTCGCAACTGTCATGGAGCATGCCTTCGGGGATGAGTATCCCAAGACAGCCAACCACTCTTTCTCAATGGTGGGAAAGAAATCCCTGGACATTGAGGAACGTCCAGGTGATGCTCCCTTTACCCCATACATGCTGAAGATCATTGGAGCTCCTGCTTCTGTGTCTACCTCACTAAGAAACCCATCAGTGAGTATCCCTGACACTTCTGCCCCTGAAAGAAAACAACCAACCGATGGTCATAAAAAGACCATCTCAACCAAACCTAAGAAGCCAAGGATGGTGGTCTCTCAAAAGACTACCCTCTCATATTTTGGTGTACAACCAACACCATCAGCTGCCCCAGCTACTTCAACGGTTTTCTCCTCCATTGTTGCTTCTTCAGCGCTACCACCACATTTAGCGACTACGGTCACTGAAATTGTATTAGTCAGCTCCGCTGAAGCTGTATCAGGTAATACTTTCACAGCCTTCTACTCTTCTTCTATCCCCTCTTCTTTGGTCCTCACATCAACAAATGATTCAGAGATAGTTGTCCCTATCTCTGATGATGGTGACACTCTGAGTTTTGGTAGGCCAGTATCACAGGACCTCAGCATGTCTCTCACAGGCATTCTAAGATACTGGCTAGTGATCCTCATGACACTACCTCTACACAAGTGGTCCTTGAGAGTAATCCTCATGATGCTCTCAAGGGTTATAATATGCCAACTCATCCGTCGTCTAACCTAGAGCTCTTTTTGGCTGCTCTGTCTCTGTTGTCACCAGGTGCCCCTCCTCTCTTCACTACAGCGACAACAACAACTACCACCAAGGCTGCTGCTACCCCTCTCAACAAGGACAAAGGAAAATCTCCTCAGCAACCACGAACTTCTGCCAAGCTCATGGAAGTCAAAACAGAGAAGGGTGCTCCCAAATTCCCTCCCTGCCCTGCTGAGCTTCCCCCCATTGTTCTTCCTAGTCCTACATTCCCTGCCATTGACTTTCTAGTCAAGGAATGTGCTCTCACCAGGGCTAAGGTAGAGCATCTACAGAAGTCTGCTGAATTCATCTTCCGAACCATGGTTGGGACTCCAGGGATCAAGACCTCTGTCAGCACTATCCTCACTGCCATCGAGTCCCTGAAGGAAGACAATCGAACACATGGTTAGTCCATTGCTCTTCTGGAGAAGAAGGTGGATGATCAGAATCTTGTGCTTGAGTCTATTCAGAAGACTCAATCCGACATGATGCAGATGCTGACAAAACTCTCTAAGTCTGGCTCTTCTTTCTCCACTGCTGATCAGACATCCCTGGATTCGGTCCTTCAGCACCAAGAACGCCATGAAACCAAGCTGAAGGACATTCAGGCGAATGTACGCATGCTGATGTTGGATTGTCTCCCTGCTGACAACATCGAGGGGGAGAGATGTGCCAAAGAGTTCACTGACGACATCATTGCGGAACATAATGCCACCTTTCCTACTAATAAAATTTCTCCATACACCAAGCATGTAGAGCCTTCCCTCACCGAAGGTTTACTGGAAGAAGAAGAAGAAGAAGAAGAAGAAGAAGAAGAAGAAGAAGAAGAAGAAGAAGAAGAAGAAGAAGAAGAAGATGATGATGATGATGATGATGATGAAGATGATGACATCCCTCACTATGGGGGAGCTAATGATGATGACGATGACGATGATATTGGAAGTGCTTTAGAGCACTTCAAAATGTCAAGGCCAGACGTCCTCATCATGAGCCTTTGGGGGACGGACAACCTCCCTCTCAGGTCCGGTCCCTCAGGCAAAGGAAATGATGTGGCAGAACTTGATGCCACTATCCCTATATCTGAGGGGGAGACCACTGTCGAGGTATCTCTTCCTCTCATTCTCCTCTCTACTTCAATCTCTGAACCACCCACATATCCCTCTTTTTCTCCACCAAACTTTGGCTCTGACAAATCTCCTTCTTCCTCTCCTTCTCTCAGTGAGCCCAGTCCCCCAAAGGACTCCACGTTTTGGAAGGAACCTTCATCTGAAGAGCAGTTTGTGTACATATCTGACTCTGACTCTGAAGATGAAGAAGGCCTCATTCCTAGACGCCGCGCTCAGCGACCCCTAATAAGCGAGCCTGAGGAGGAAGAAAGGCGAATAAACTTCTTAAATGAACTCGAAGCCAAAAGAATAAAGTTGCCCTCTGCTGAAAAAGAATGTCCAACTCCTATCAGCATGGTGGATGACTTCTATTTTCTATCGAAGGAGGAGAGAGCACAAGCACTTGAAGCTCATAGAATAATGGATGAAAAGATGAAGCAAACAGAGAGTGATCTAGAGCTTGCAAGAAGAATACTCAGGGAGGATGCTGCTAAAGACAAGGCGAATAAGGCGCAAAAGCCAAAGTGAATCCCATGCTCGCTTAAGAGAAGATCCTGAATGCTCTAACCAATGAAGAACCAAGCCACAGAGAAAAAGAACTGCGTTGGTGCACTGAAAGATTCAATTATCGGAGGTCTGATTCAAAAATCATTTGAGCAACGATCGAAGGACGTCCTTCCAAAAGGTATGGACTGAAGGTATTTGTTCGAATGTACAGACATGAGAATGCTGAAAAAGAAGAAGCCAAGTTCTTAAAGTTCTATGGATACTCTAAATGCTTAGAAATCAGAGATGCCATTCAGGGTTCCAAATCAAAGTTTAAAGATGTGGTGGAAAGAGCGTTGGATCAGCTTTTTTAGAGGATGTCACAACATGTACAAGTTCCGCCTCTCCCTGAGGCTACAAGAAAGAGAAGATCTAATGCTGAAGGAGGTTCATCTTCCAAAAGTGATCATGAAACCAAATTCAACTACGAAAGCATTCTCGGTCATCTGGAAATTCCTAACATCTCAATGTTGAAAGTCTCTCTCCCTCGAGACAGAAAATATGAAGAAAATGAAATCATCACCTTCCCTGAACCTGGCATGATTTTCTTGGATAATGATGGTTTCCTAGGGCTCTTCAGAAACAGCGAGGTCAGCAAAGCTCCATCAGCCTTCATCAAGATCATGCATCACTATTGCTGGTCAGATGATCCGCTGATGAATCGACAGAAGAGGCTCTATGAAAATGAAATACGAAGAAGACATGAAAATATCTAATTAATATATAGTTGTCTTTTCTTTGTATTACTCTTCAGTGTATTGTACTTCCCTCTACTTACAAATTTGTAATTTCATTGTTCATGTAATATCTTCAGATTATTAATGAAATTTCAAATGAAGTACTCTACTCCAACTATGTACTGAAAAGATCCCAGAAAACAGTAAATGGGACAATGAACATAAGAGTTCTAACTTCTTTACATACCTCCTTGCTCACTGATATTTCTCTCTAAAAGTTAAATCAGTGAATGTACTTAAGGCATCTACTTGTAAAAATGGTGTTTTCATATCCTTATAAATGAAACTCAATGGCTATAATAGATTAGCTGAAAAAGATCTCACAGATTAGTACTTAAAATTTTTTCTTAATTATTTCTTAAGTCCTTACTAATCCCTTCAAATAATTTTCTCATATAACTTAATCATAATCATATAGGGGGAGATTGTTGATCATAACTCCTCTCAGTGATTTGAATATGATTCCTTTTTATACTTAGTGAAATTCCTTGTTTAAGTTTAAGTTCAAATTCAGCGATAAGCATACGCTGACTGCCATCAGCGATCGCTGTAGATCAAGGAACCTTAAGCTTTTCTCTGAAGATCTGAAGATCAACGATCACACCAAATGACCATTCAGCAAAAGTAGAAGACCAAGCTGAAGAGAGAGATAATCAGCTACGTGACCTGAAGCGGTTCAACGATAGCAAAGATTATCTATCCAAGTGTGAAGTCTCATGAAGCCTCAGCGATACTGAAAGTTCATCCTTGAAGATTCAGTCTCAGCGATCAAATGAAGCTTCTTATACAAGATTAACGTTGACCTTATCCTCGATGCACAAAAGACAAACCCTATACTGTGTCAGAAAAGGACGTATGGATTGTCTCTTATGTCCCCAAAAACATGGCTGTATTCTTAGCAAAGGACAAGTCTCCTATGGATGCTTGCTACGTAGCATATACCTTTTTTCTTGCATTAAATGCAAACGAGTATAAATAAGATGAAGATGTCTTTTTCGTCTGTGTGCATGCTGCTTTCTTTCTTCAACCTTCTGTATTCCATCTTACTTCTTTCTTGTGCATCAATCTTAGTGATTTCTTAGTTACAATAGAATAGGTTAAAACTTGTTCTAATTCCGCTTGTAACTGTAATTTGTTTATGCAATATAAACTCATTTAAAAACCAAAAATCTGTGTGTTTGTATTCAACCCTCCCCTCCTTCTACAAACTATTTCTATATTTGAGAACTCTTGTAGACTCCTTAGGGACCAACAGTGCTAGATTCTGGATGTTTAAGACACATGACACCATACAAGTCATTACTAACTGATTATCATGAAAGATATGGAGGAATAGTTAGTTTTGGAAATAATGCAAAAGGTTATGTAAGAGGCTATGAAACTTTTGTCAAATGAGATGTTCAAGTTAAGAAAGTTTTCTATGTGGAAGGATTAAGACATAATCTGTTTAGTATAACTCAGTTCTGTGACAAATACTGCACTGTACACTTCAATATTAATGCTTGTGAAGTTCTGGGTGCTACAAAAGAGAAACAACTAACTGCCTATAGAGATGGTGATATCAATACTATCACTTTCACAGAAGATGGTGAACTCACAAAGGTTATATGTCTACTCAAATGAAGGAAGTAAGCTGGTTATGGCACAGAAGAATGTCTCATCTGAATTTCAGCTCAATTTTTGAATTAGATAGATATAAATCAGTCAGAAGTTTACCCAAAATAAAATTTGATAAGACTTCTCAATGTTCAACATGTGAAATTGGAAAAATTAAGAGAAGCTCTCATCCTCTGAAGATGCTTTCTTCATGTCAAGCTCCACTTGAAATGCTTCACATGAATTTGTGTGGTCCAATGAAGACTCAAAGCTTGGAGGAAAGAAGTATATCCTTGTTATTGTTGATGAGTACTCTAGATATACTTGGGTTGAATTTCTTAGACTTAAATCTGACACTTTTGAAATACTAATTCCAATTCTGAAAAGAATACAGGTTCTTTTTCAACTTCCTGTTCAAAAGATCAGAAGTGACAATGGCACAGAATTTACCAATTCTACACTTCAGAACTTCTTGGATTCTGTTGGAATTTCTCACAGTTTTCCGCTGCCAGAAATCTCCAACAGAATGGTGTTGTTGAAAGGAAGAATAGAACCCTTGTTGAAGCTGCTAGGACCATGCTTGCTTATCTAGAACTTCCTCTATCTCTTTGGGCAGAATCTGTTGCTACTGCTTGTTTTACTCAAAACAAAACAATTTTAGATAGAAAATTTCTGAAAAATCCATATGAGATCATTAAAAAGAGAAAACCATCAATTGATTTTTTCAAAAAATTTGGAAGCAGATGTTTTCTTCTGAATGATATTCAACACCTTGACAAATTTGCTCCTAAAGAATTAACAGGTATATTTGTTGCATATTCACAATGATCAAAGGCATACAGATTTCTGATTAAAAGTTCAAAGAGAATCAGTGAAACTTCCAACATCAGATTTCATGAACCTACAATGACTTCTGAACAAGACAGTCCAGAACTCAAGCATAATTCAATTGTTGAACAATTGTACACAGACTCCAATAGTTCTGAAAAATCATCTAAGTCTAATTCTTCACAAAAAGCTAATTTAGATTTACTTTGTCAAGATTTATATGATATTTTTGTTAATGTCTCTACAGATTATCAAAATCCATCGCTTCTAAGAGCAACTCCAGAGTTAGTTCCACCTGCCATATCAGTGTCAAATCTTTCTGATCCTTTAATCTCAACCTCAACAACGGATCACGTTACTTTTGAAAATGTGCAAGTAACTTCTGAACTTCCCCAAGTAACTTCTGAACCAGCAGTTCATTCTTCTGAACAAATTCAGAATGTTTCTGTTGAAAGGGAATCTTCAGAATTACACTCAGCTTTCAATCCAGATTCTGAAGCTGCAATTACTAATGATTATGAATCACTTAACAATGTTTCATCTATCAATACATTGCCAAGTGTTACAAAATGGGCTTCATGTCATCCAATACATCAAGTCATAGGTGATGTCTCAAAGGGTGTACAAACAAGATCAGCTACTGCAAATGAATGTTTGTATGTTAATTTCTTAAGCACAATAGAACCCAAAAAGCCTAATGAAGCTCTTCAGGATCCAGACTGGGTTTTAGCAATGCAAGATGAATTCAATCAATTTGAGAGAAACAAAGTCTGGAGACTAATTCCAAAACCACAGGGCAAATTAATTATTGGCACCAAATGGGTTCTCAGAAATAAGAAAGATGAACACGGAATAGTTTTGAGAAACAAGGCTAGACTTGTTGCTAAAGGCTATTGTCAACAGGAGGGCATAGATTATGATGAAACGTTTTCTCCAGTTGCCAGACTAAAAGCTATAAGATTCTTCCTAGCCTATGCTGCTCATAAGAACATGATGGTTTTTCAGATGGATGTGAAATGTGCATTTCTGAATGGTGTTCTTCATGAAGAAGTATATGTTGAACAACCAGAAGGTTTTGTAAGCAAAGAATTTCCATATCATGTTTACATATTGGATAAAGCATTGTATGGACTTAAACAAGCACCAAGAGCATGGTATGACACACTCACAACTTTTCTTCTGAATTCCATGTTCAAAAGAGGTACAAATGATACTTCCTTATTTCTAAAAAAGGAAGGTGAGGATATGATTCTTATTCAAATATATGTAGATGACATTATATTTGCTTCTACTAATCCAAAATTTTGTAAAATTTTTTAAAAGATCATGCAAACTGAATTTGAAATAAGTATGATGGGAGAGTTAACTTTTTTTCTTGGTCTTCAAGTAAAACAACTTCCCACTGGAATATACCCTTAAGTCAAATTAAGTATGTTTCTGACTTCCTTAAAAAGTTTGACATGTCTGATTGTTCTAGTATTCAAACTCCAATGGCCACTGCCACTAAACTTGAACCAGATTTATCTGGTAACTCTGTTGATCAAAAGAAATATAGAGGCATCATTGGATCTTAGCTTTACTTAACAGCTAGTAGACCAGATATAATGTTTGCTACATGTATTTGTGCTAGATATCAAGCTAATTCTAAAGAATCTCATCTTCTAGCTGCTAAAATGATCCTTAGATATCTAAAAGGTTCTCCTTCATTGGGACTTTGGTATCCAAAGGATTCCGGTTTTGAGCTAACAGCATTTACAGATGCAGATTATGGTGGGTGCAAATTGGATAGGAAGAGTACATCAGGCTCATGTCAATTTCTGGGTGATAGGCTTGTGAGTTGGTCTTCAAAGAAGCAAAATTGTGTTTCAACCTCTACTGCAGAAGCTGAATATGTAGCTGCTGCAATATGTTGCTCACAAGTCATATGGATACAAATTCAGCTTAAAGATTATGGCTACACTTTCAAGAAGATTCCTTTGTATTGTGACTCTAAAAGTGCTATAGCCATAACAGCCAATCATGTCCAACATTCTAAGACTAAACATATTGATGTGAGGTATCATTTTATAAAGGATCATGTTGAAAAGGGCAACATAGAAATGTTTTTTGTTCAAACTGATTACCAGTTACCTGATTTATTTACCAAACCTCTTGATGAGAAAAGATTTACAGTTTTGGTAAGCAAACTTGGTATGTCGAACTTAACTTCTTGAGTATATTTCTTACACCTAAGTAATAAGAATTCACTTCTGAACCTATTTTTTTCCACTTCAGAAATTTATACTTCAGAATTTCTGAAGAAATTTGTTTTTCCAGAAGTTTCTATCCTTTTATTCAGAAGTCCAAATTTCTTATTACTAAATTGTTTGAAATACCTTTTAAATACATTTCTCTCTAGCCATTTTCAAGGGGGAGCTTAAAGGTTTATGTTTCTTTGCTCTTATTTCAAGGGGGAGTTTCTAACAGGTGATTACATTCTCTGGATTGTAATTCTGAAAGCTTGGATAAAATCAAAATTGTGCATACTTTTTTTCGCTACAACTACTTTTGAATTACTTAAAGTTATTTCTCTTCAGAAGTATGCATCTAAAGTTTTTTTTTATCTTCAGATATATGCTTCTTCTTTGAAATATTTCTGAAGATATAATCATTAAAAGCATGGACAAACTTTTTTGGATACTCACTTTCACTTGTTCAAACTATTTTATAATCTTCAAAATGTTTTCAGATTTCAGAAATATTTAGTTTTAAATAATTTTCATTCATATTCCAAGGATATTTCTGAACTTCAGTACTTCATTTCATTAGTTCTGAATTGTTTCTCAGAACTTCTGAACTTAACTTCTGAATTTTTTCTCAGAAGTTCTGAACTCTCAATTTAGAAGGCCTTTTAGACTTCGCGCGTAACACACGTGTTATTTTCTCATTGGCTACTTAGTAAACGGTTCATTAATCCAGATTACATGTCTAATGGTCATTATTTTTAGCCTACTTTTTTGACACGTGTCTTACATCTATATGCCACGTCCTAATCACTCGTATTAACTGCATGACTTCATCGTCTTCATCTCTTTTCTCAGATTTTTCCCTCCGAAACTTCCTTTCTACAATTTTTTAAAATCCACAAATCTCAGAAGCTGATATTTTGTCCCTCATGTCTCAATCCAACACTGATCAACCCATAGTTTCTACTAAATCTTCATTTAGCAACTCTGCTGATTCATCTAGCACACAATCGTTCAAAGTTGTGCATCACACTATGACTGTTGGATCGATTGAAGTCCCCTTAAACACAACTTCAGTGATAGAAGACACTGCCACAACTACGATTGATGCCGTTGGACCTTCAAACCCTAACCCTAGTCCAGCTATTAGGGGAAATCAAATGGAGCCTATTGAACTTAATTCTGACTCTTCTTCTCGAACGGAAAGTCCGAATGCTGTTGCTGCTGCTTCTGATTTTGCTGATTATCGTCCTAATCTTTCCAAACAATCCATTCCTATTAATGCTCGTAAGGCGATTCAAAAGAACAATGTTGCTCTGAACTTGAGGTCTAAAGAGTTCACCAATGATCAACAAATACTCATAGAGTTATTTAAAAAGATTCCTTTTAAAACAACCATGACTAGGCATTTTCAAGTTCCAGAAGAGTATCTACAGCAATGGTGGTTTTATGCTGCACTTGATACATAATCCAACAGCATCACTTCTTTTGTGCAAGGATATTGCTTCAATATAGTGGCTGTTGATCTAAGAAATATTTTGAATCTTCCAAAACCAATTGTGGTTAATGGGCAAGACACGTTTGATGATATTTCATCAAATTTTGACTTATGTGCTGATTTCTTGAAGCTGGGTTATTCTCAACATTTGACTACCTTAAGTTCCTTCAGAAGAAAGTCGTTACCTCCAATTTGGTATGCTTTATTCACATTTCTCAATACTTGTGTCTCTGGAAACCATTCTAGTTTGGATCAAGCTTCTGCAAATATGAGGATCATTTTTCATGGTATAGCTTTCAATAAACGATATGACTATGCAACTTTAATTTTTGAAGACATTCAGGCTGCTATTTCAAAGAAGAGCAAATACCCTTACATCCCATATTAGAGGTTCTTTAAAATTTTCATCAAAGGAGCTACGAGGTCAGTTGAATCCATTCCCAGACTAGGAAATGATTTATTTGTACCATTGCTCACCATGGATAGCTTGAGGCCATCTCTTGCTAAGGAACCGTTTCCGAATGCAGTTCCTCTGTTTCAAGAGTTATTAGCATATATTCATCCTAGGAACCAATGGTTGAGTGAGTACTGTGAATCAATGGGATTACCTAAACCAGTAATCTCTTCCCTTGATTCTAATAAAAGAGTTGGGCAAAGTGAGGGGTCTAGATCAGTTCGAGAGAGGGGAGGAATTTCAGGGTGGGGAACAACCTCAAAGTGAAGGGAGGCAAAGGTTAAATGAGAGCTTGGTTAGTTATGTCAGTAAAAGAAATAAAGAGAGGAGAACACAGGTAAAAGAAAAGCAAACCTGTGAACCACCTGTTACTAGTCAGGCAACTACACAGTCTATTGCCTCACACTCTTTGGTGGGCAATATTGAAAAAGCCAGTGAGCCCATGGCAACTCTTGTTAACCCCCCTGACCATCACTCATCTCTCAACAGATTGGTGTTTCATCAACACATATGGGCAAGAAACTTATCTACCAATGGGTCCCCACTTGGAGGACCCCGTTGTTGAAAAAGAAGGATCTATCTCCCCTTTTCACAGTCATGTGCACATTGAGTCTGAGAGTCCACTCAACTTTGAGCCAAATGAACCACTAGATGTGGAATTCTTTCACACCAGCGCACATCTTTCAGATGTCCAAATACAAAGTGTTTGCCACATTACAACAACTATAGATATCCCTATTTTAGGTTGTCAAGGATTAGTTGGAAGTCCTGGTGGGGTGAACATCTCAAAATCCCCATTCAATGAATCATTTGTGAATCATGATGTGGTGACATCTAAAGGCCAGCCTACTTTTGTAGAACTGCAAACAGGACCATCTGTTGGTTCTGGTATTTTACCTTGGACTTCTGAATTTTCAGAGTTTAAGACTTTTTGTAGTTCTGAATTTGAAAAGATTCAGAAGCATTTAAAGGACTTCTCTAAATCTTCCAATAAGGAGATGAAGGATAGGATGGAAAAATAGTTGGAGGAAAAATTGGCTGCTCTTAAACAATCCACTTCAAATGACTTCAAAAGTTTTCAGACTACAATCAAAGAATCCTTTTCAGAAGATATTTCTTCTATTTCTGAAATAAGCAAATCTATGGTTTCACCTCAACCAGATCTCTCTAATCTGGCCACTAAAGATGACATTCAGCAGCTCATGCAGAAGTTGACAGATATTCAGACTGTTCAAACTCATTTAGATCAAAGGATCATTGCTTTGGAATCAAGACCATAGGCAGATACTTTAAAATGAAAACATGATGATCAGGGTTCTGATCCTCATGAGGGAGAGAAAAGGAGGAAAGTATCTGAGTCACAAAATGAACCTCTGATGATGCTAAAAGACTCTACTTCTAAACCTCAAGAAGCCTTGGAAGTTACTTAGAAAGATGATACTTCTGAAGTTGTTAAAGAATTGGTGATCAAGGTGTCTCTGAAGATATTTCTGAAAATGTAGAAATTTCTGAAGATGAAGGTTATAAAACAGATAAGCTTTCTCTGAATTCTGAAGAGAATTGTACAGCCAATACAGATGTATTGCCAGACTCAAATAAAGAAATGCTGAATGAATATCTGGCTATAGAAGAAGTCCTTGGTGAACCTGGTGATCTTTCAGATGTAATTATGTTTGAAGAGGAAGAAGAAGTTAATGAAATTAGAGATTTAGTGGTCTGGAATCCTCAAATTATGGATAAAGTGAATGATGATGAAATAATTGAAGTTTTATGGAGCTTGATAAGTAAGTTTTGTTGGGTGCACATATTTTTTAATAGTCCAAGGAATTTGGAGTGTAGAATCTTGGATGGAAGATTGCTTATTTTTAAAGATTTTCTGAATCAAAAGGATGAATATTTCTATATAGAAATAGATATGTGTCATATGCATAGTGTTGAAATTTCAAATGAAGTTCTGATGACTTGTTCAGAACAGATAGAAGTCAGATTCAGAGTGTGCATTTCTATTCCTGCAATTAATCTTCCAGCTCTTGAAGAACCAGTTGTTGACCAAGTATATGAAGCATAAACTTTATTTGATAGTTCTGGAGAAAGTCAACTCTTTTTTCCAGAAGATGCTTATAATGGGATTTATAGAAAAAGTTTGAAGTTTGCAACTTTAGAAGACTTTGTAAATGATGAATGGTCTGAAGATCATATCCCAAAGGTAAGATTGTTTGTGCAAGAACATGGAATTCAAGAAATGCATGATTCCACGTTGATTAAAAAGGTCAGGTGCATGACTAAAACAATTGAGAATGATATGTTGATTGTAAGATTTGGAGCTGAAAGAAGAGATGGTACTCTAACAGAGTTCACTCAATTTGATCTTTACAAGTTAAGTCTACAAGATAAACTTGCTATTCTGGGTTATTGTGTAAAGAAGGGAGAATCAGAACTTGTTTCAGAAGTTAAAAGAATTTTGGGTATATATATATATCAGAAATCTCATCAAGCATGATTTTCAACTTGCTTTGGAATACAGACTACCTAAAGTAAATCTCTTGGAACCAGTGATCATTGAAAGACATGGGCTAACAAAAGTGTTTACAAATCCAAAAATTGGTTTCTTGTATAACACAGAGGGTTTAAATAAAAGAACTTTCATTGTGTCTGACATACCAAAGTATTCCACTTCTACTACTTGAATTGGTTCATGGAGTATGTTGAATGGTTCATTGTTTCTTCTGATATAAAAGAAGAAATAATATATTTGATCAAAGAAAGGATTAACTTCAGAGACTGCAAAAAAAAGAGTTATCTAGCTGGGCATACAAGAGTAAATACTATAAGAGGAACTGATTATATTATGAGTAATGTGTATGATTTTCACATTCATACTAAGAAGCAAGACATTGAAGAAATCTTAAAGCTTTCTCGGAAGACAAGAAGTTTAGAAGCAAGTTTAACTGAAACAGAAAAGGGAAAAGAGAAAATTTATGAGAATGATCAAGAAGAACAGTTGCAAGATCAAAGAATTGAAGATAATGCTTTTACTCTATTCCTTGAATATTTTCATCCAGAAATGTTCATGTAATATGAACAAAGATTCAATTACATTGATTGTTGGATTAAAAAGTCTCATGGTTGGAAGCAATGGTATTCAGACATAATCAGAAAGATCAAGATCCCTGTAAGTGAAGCAAGAAGAGAAAGTCCAAGTATAAAAGTTGTCACAGCTGATATAAAGACAAGAAACAATTACAGATATCCCTACTTCACAGTAGAAAGAAAGAATGGTGAGATCTCTACTTTTTCAGAAGCTGACTTTCAAAATGTTTATCTTAGAGATCTGTTAATAGTTTATAAGAGTTTGTATCCATTTCATGAAACAATTGTAAAAATCAGAAATTCTTTTCCAATTCTCAGATATGGCTAATACAGAGAATTCATATGGGCTGCCAAAACAGATTTTCAAGTTGCTTATGTGCTTGATAAAGGAAAGGTGCATTTCAGCAGTCTAAACTTCAGCTTACCAAATATTGAGAATCTAAAGTATAGCACTCTTGTAGTAAAGCCTCCAGGTTTTGTGTGCAAATGCTTTGAGCAGCTGTTGTTCATCATATTTGAAGATATGCACAAGTGTTGCAATGGAACTCTAATGCCATAAGAGATAGATTGGAAAAGAGGAAGAATAAAAGGCAAAGAAGCTTAAGTGATGAAGAACGGGAAACATACAGAAAGCTTGCCAAAGATATGCTCCGAAGGATTGAGTCATTATTAGAATATAGAAGTCTTATTCTGAATGATGTCAGAAAGATCTTGAACTTCTGGAGTTATGATTTAAATTTTTGAAGCTAAGGGGGATATTGAAAGAGCATAGAAAATACCTTCAAAATACGTAGCTTGAAGGAAAAAGACTTCTAAAGTATGTACTTCTGCAGTTTTGAAGATTTGACTAAAGTTCTAAAGAAGTTCTGAAGGAGTTCAAAAAAACTTCTAAAGCCTGTTTCTGAAGACAGTTCAGAACCATTTCTGAACTGTGTCTGTCATGTTATTACTGTTACTTTAGTCTTTATGTTTTGTGTATAAATAGAAGTTAGTTAAACCTCTGTATAGTTAGTTGTTCAAGATAAAAACTTGTACTGTAATTGATATATTTGTAATCTTTGAATGTCAATACAACATCCAGCTTAAGTGCTCCAAATTCTGTGTTCTTTATTCAATTCATTGTTCATCTTTGATATCTGGGTTCTAACAATTAGACTTTTTGCCATTTTGGCAATTTCCACTTTGGCCCTATCATCATCAGTCCAATCTCCCTTATCTTTGGGATCTTAGCGAGCAGGAATTTCTTTAGTTGTAGTTGTGGGTGGAACTCTTGGAATGGTAGTCATGGGTAAAAAGGGGCCATTTAAAATGGTGGGATATAGATTTTCATCTAGTCCTTCGTAAAAATTTATCATACGAATCTTCCATTGAGGATATTCATCACGAATTAGAGTGGGAGGGTTTGTCAAGGATCCAGAAGTGTATATGGCGTTTAGATTTTGATTCGCTATTTTTGCAGAAAACAGAGATTCAAAATTTGCAGAAAACACTATTGAAATTTAGAACAGATAAACTTCAAATGAATCGAAACAAAACGTTTTACTTACTTATTTCAGAATCCAAGATTACTACTGATTTTGAGAAAATTGTATGAAATGAACAAAATCTCGAGAAACAGGGTAGAATGAATAATAGTAGTTTAAATCTTGAAACTAACTGCTAGTTGAGTGGGGATGTCTCCAAACTAGACGAGATTGAATAATTAATAGATTGATTATCCAGCTCTGGTACCAATTGTTGGAACCCAGATCCCTATTTTACTCAATCAATCAATAAATCTATTAGAAATATAGGAGCGGAAGCAATATAAATCTATGATTAACACTAGAATAGTAATTAAGTCAGTAAGAACAGTATATGAAGATCAAATGAGAATTTGTGACAACTGTCAAAATTCAAGCTTCCGGGTTAGTTCCTATTAAGTTTATTAGTGTTAATATAGATTAATTTTAAGAATAGGAGTTAGTTGGCTTAGAATGGCGGAAAAAATTTCTAGAGTTTCCGGTAGCTGCTTAGAAAGTCCGGTTCCGACCCATAACTCGCCGAAATGTCCTATATAGTGCCAAATGCTCTAATTTATACCCAATTTATATAAAATATATAGTTTTAGTATGTAATATATAATTTAAGCACTCTTGGGCTCATATTTGAAGAAAAAAGGACAAAATTGAGAAAATGGACTTTTAATTTCATTATTTTGGCCTTAATGTAAAATAAAAATAAAAAACATAAAAAAAAAATTGTTGGTATGGGTGGGGCCCATACCCATGGCTGGCCCCCCCCCCCCCCCCCAAATCCCCATATAAAAACCATTTTTCTCCTCATTTCTTCATTTTCAAAATTCAAATTTCTCTCATCTCTCTCTCTCTAGAACTTAAGGAACATATTCCCTACTCTTCTTTCCCACTCTTTTCTCTCCAAAATCTCCAGCCACTTTCCATCAAATTAACAAGATTTTTGAAGAATCATTGAACCACAATCATCACTCAAGTAAGTAACAACACTATCTTCACCTTGTTCTTGCAAATTTTGGGTGAAAAACCCACATTTCTTACATTTTTTAGCTACTTTCTTCTAATGTCCAAAATTTCTAAGTTTGTGGAGAGATTATACACCAAAACATGTAAAAATGTCTAAACAATGGTGGTAATCTATTATCCACACAATAAAACTCAAGAAAATAGGCGAAAACATGATTTTATGTGATTTAGAACAACAATGGTGATTTTTGGTGCTGACAGATTTCATGCATGTGCATAAATCGTCCATTTCTTGCAAATAATATGTTCAAATATCATAAATCTTCTTCTAAAAGTTTATTTAGTGAGTTGGGGTTCTAATCCAAGTGATTTCACTCAAAAACATTGAGTTTTGACCCCCAAATGCTCATAATAAGATGCATTTGCATCTGGAAGTTCAACAGTAGGAAAACCCTACTTTGAACGACCGTAACTCTTTGAATATTCATCCAAATTACTTAATTCTTCTTCTGGAGTTTTATTTAATGAGTTATCTTGCAAATGCCACTGTTTTCATTCAAAAATATGGTGATTTGAGGTTCCAACTAATTAAGACAAAATGAGTATGCAAACTGTCAACCAATGATAGATTTGTGCATGCATGTTCAAATGACCATATCTCTTTCAAAACTCAAATGAAAAAGGATTATTTTTCCTTTGAGAGTTAGTTTTATGGGTTAGCTTCAGTTTGAAAGTGGAATAACTTAAAAATATGGAGTTAAAATGCATGAAATTTGAACCCTTTTTATATGTCTAAAATGCATGAAATTTGGTCACAATGACCTCAACTCAGTAATACATCACATATAAAAAGATGGAAATTTTTTATCATTTTGGATGTTATTTTAATTTGATCATTTTTAGGACTTAAAGTTTCTGTCAGAAAGTGAAATTCTGAAATTGTTTGATTTCATAAATTTTGATCACTTGAAAGACTATAATGTTACATTTCCGGTATAAAATTATTTCTTTAAAGAGCATATGTGCATTATGTATAACGGGACAATAGTAGACCAAGTTGGACATATGAGGACTTATAAGCACTCTCATAGTAATTGTTAGACATATAAGTGACATTTGGGGTATTTCTCTTTGATAGGGAAACGTTAGGCCGACGACTGGGTGTGGATCGTGTTTTGTTTATTGGAGCTTTTGCTATAAGGTGAGTATTCACAACCCCATTTTTAAAGTATTTTATATGTTTTGGGGTGAAAAGCATGATTAAATGAAATATTTGAGCTATTTGCATTAACGAATGTGAATATTATGAAAATTGTTGTAAAATGTTCACATGTACACTAATAGATTGTATTGAGTAAAATGTTCCATAAAAGTTTGTACACTACTATTAACTCAAGTGAGGAGTCGAGGGTATATGCGGATAGCGCTATTGGACGGACAATCCCACCTAAAAACCGAAAAGTAGGGTGTGGATAGCAATCCCACCGGGAAACTACAGGTAGGGGTGCACTATACTTAAAAAAGAAGGTTCTACATATGTGGACTTTAGGTCCACCGCTGAGGTAGAACTAAAAAGAAGGTTCTACACATGTGGACTTTAGGTCCATCGCTGAGGTAGAACTAAAAAGAAGGTGCTTCACATGTGGACTTTAGGTCCACCGCTGAGATAGAACTAAAAAGAAGGTTCTACACATGTGGACTTTAGGTCCACCGCTGAGGTAGAACTAAAAGGAAGGTTCTACACATGTGGACTTTAGGTCCACCGCTGAGGTAGAACTAAAAATATTTTTATGGTCGAAGGTTTAGTGCTGGCTCATTACTTACTATTAATTAGGGTATAAAAATGCCTTGAACATTTTATGATGTAAAGATTTATTAAGTGTCATAAAAGTATTTTGCTCAATATTCATTTATGCAAAAGATGTTTATAATATTTAAAACCTGTGAACTCACCAACTCTTTGTAGTTGACCTTGTTTTATTAATGCTTTTCAGGAGTAAGAAAGATGAACTGAAATGCTTATTAATTGGGCACCTCAACATCAATCATGTTTAAAATTCAAATCGTTTTGTTTGAACACTTGTTTCCTTAAATTTTGTTTTAAACTATGGACTTGTATGATGTAAATTTCGGGTTTAAGTAGTTATGTCTTTGAATGGATGATTGGTGTTATTTTTTCCCTATTGCTATGAAATCTTGAACTATCATGCCTCGTGTTTCCGCTTTAGCGGGGTGTGACAGAATTCGTATTAATAATCTAAAGAACGATTACAATACACGGAATGAAATACCCTTTCTCTCTCAACAATGATCGACACCATTTACAGTGATAACTAACTCTATATATACTAGTACAAAAAGAAAAGTCAATAAGCTAGCCTATCACTGAATGACACGTCACTTGTATGACTAACAGAATTTGTTACGTACGGAAAAAGTGCCTGCCACATTATCACAGGCACATGTGAAATAACCGTTGAAATCCAGAGGGTCTTCAAGTCTCTGGACGCCTCTGGGATGAGAAAGATCAGAAGATGAACCTCTGATATTGTCTTCTGATGTTTGAGACTTACTACTTCTGGTTCATACTTTCATAAGTTCTAACACTTTATATTTTTTAAGAAAGAGAGTTTGGTCAATTTTTCCACGTTCAAAATTTTCTTTTAAAAGGTATTTAGAAAGGGAATCAAACAAGCTCGGGGAGCTTGTTTTAATTCGTAGAGAGCTTCTTCAATTTTGAAAACATAACCAAGGTGTTTAGGATCAAAAAAACCAAGAGGTTGTTCAACATAAACTTCCTCATTCAGTTTACCATTTAGAAAAAGAACTTTTAACATCCATTTGAAAAACTCTAAAGTCTTTATGGGCAGCATAGGTTAGGAAAAGTCTAATGGATTCTACTCTAACAACAGAAGCAAAAGTTTCATCATAATCAATACCTTCTTCCTGTTTGTATCCCTGAGCAACAAGTTGAGCTTTGTTACGAATTGCAGTGAAGTTTTCATCTAGTTTATTACGAAAAATCCATTTGGTTCCTATAACACTCTTACAAGATGAAAGAGGTACAAGATTCCAAACTTTGTTTCTCTGAAACTTAATTAGTTCTTCTTGCATAACACTGACCCAACTTCGATTAGTGATAGCTACATCGATCTTTTTAGGTTTGGTTAAAGAAATAAAGTTCCTTTAACTTGGATTAGTGGAACTTGATTATTAACTAATGAATCACCGATTGAAGAATCAGAGGCAGGAATCTGATTTAGAGGGGTAACATCTATCCCTTAAGAGGTAGGGACGTTAGTATTATTAGAGGTGGGGATGAGGTTAGGACCTTCATCATCATTATTTCTGTGATAGGAGGTGTACTAAAATAAGATTCAGGTTCCCTATAGAGAGAATTCATCCAATTGTTCAGTTCCTCGTCATCTTCAGGGACATGAATAGAATTTATCGACCGAGATTCATCAAATTTAACATGCATGGTTTCTTCTACGTGTTGTCTTCTTTTGTTGAAGACTCTGAATGCCTTAGACATTGAGGAGTACCCAAGAAAGATACCATCATCCGCCTTTAGATTTTGATTCGCCATTTTTGCAGAAAACAGAGATTCAAAATTTGCAGAAAACACTCTTGAAATTTAGAACAGATAAAATTCAAATGAATCGAAACAAAATGTTTTACTTACTTATTTCAGAATCAAAGATTACCACTGATTTTGAGAAAATTGTATGAAATGAACAAAATCTCGAGAAACAGGGTAGAATGAATAATAGTAGTTTAAATCTTGAAACTAACTGCTAGTTGAGTGGGGATTTCTCCAAACTAGACGATATTGAATAATTAATAGATTGATTATCCAGCTCTGGTACCAATTATTGGAACCCAGATCCCTATTTTACTCAATTAATCAATAGATCTATTAGAAATATAGGAGTGGAAACAATATAAATCTATGATTAACACTAGAATAGTAATAGAGTCAGTAAGAACAGTATATGAAGATCAAATGAGAATTCGGATTAATAATCTGAAGAACGATTACAATACACGGAATGAAATACCCTTTCTCTCTCAACAATGATCGACACCATTTACAGTGATAACTAACTCTATATATACTAGTACAAAGAGAAAAGTCAATAAGCTAGCCTATCACTGAATGACACGTCACTTATACGACTAACAGAATTTGTTACGTACGGAAAAAGTGACTGCCACGTTATCACAGGCACATGTGAAATAACCGTTGAAATCCAGAAGGTCTTCAAGTCTCTTGACGCCTCTGTGATGAGAAAGATCAGAAGATGAACCTCTGATATTGTCTTCTGATGTTTGAGACTTACTACTTCTGGTTCATACTTTCATAAGTAATAACACTTTATATTTTTTAAGAAAGAGAGTTTGGTCAATTTTTCCACGTTCAAAATTTTCTTTTAAAAGGTATTTAGAAAGGGAATCAAACCAAGCTCGGGGAGCTTGTTTTAATTCGTAGAGAGCTTTTTCAATTTTGAAAACATAACCAAGGTGTTTAGGATCAAAAAAACCAAGAGGTTGTTCAACATAAACTTCCTCATTCAGTTTACCATTTAGAAAAGAACTTTTAACATCCATTTGAAAAACTCTAAAGTCTTTATGGGCAACATAGGTTAGGAAAAGTCTAATGAATTCTACTCTAACAATAGAAGCAAAAGTTTCATCATAACCAATACCTTCTTCCTGTCTGTATCCCTGAGCAATAAGTTGAGCTTTGTTACGAATTGCAGTGAAGTTTTCATCTAGTTTATTACGAAAAATACATTTGGTTCCTATAACACTCTTACCAGATGAACGAGGTACAAGATTCCAAACATTGTTTCTGTGAAACTTAATTAGTTCTTCTTGCATAACACTGACCCAACTTCGATTAGTGATAGCTTCATCGATCATTTTAGGTTTGGTTAAAGAAATAAAGTTCAGTTAACCTGGATTAGTGGAACTTGATTATTCAATAATGAATCACCGATGGAAGAATCAGAGGCAGGAATCTGATTTAGAGGGGTAACATATATCCCTTAAAAGGGAGGGTCGTTAGTATTGTTAGAGGTGGGGATGAGGTTAGGACCTTCATCATCATTATTTCAGTGATAGAAGGTGTACTAAAATAAGATTCAGGTTCCCTATAGAGAGAATTCATCCAATTGTTCAGTTCCTCGTCATCTTCAGGGACATGAATAGAATTTATCGACCGAGATTAATCAAATTTAACATGCATGGTTTCTTCTACGTGTTGTCTTCTTTTTTGAAGACTCTGAATGCCTTAGACATTGAGGAGTACCCAAGAAAGATACCATCATCCGCCTTTGGATCGAATTTTCCTCAATGCTCTCTAGCATTCAGGATATAGCATTTACATCCGAAGATATGTAAGTAGCTCAGTGAGGGTTTTCTTCCATGAAAGAGTTCATAGGATGTCTTCTTAAATCTCTTGACTATCAGGGATCGATTTTGAGTGAAACATGCAATGTTAACTGCTACAGCCCAAAATTGAGTTGGTAGATGAGATTTGCTAAGCATTGAGCGAGCGGCTTCAATATCGTTCAATTTCTTCTATCAGCAACACCATTTTGCTGAGGAGTCCTCACTAATGAGAAATTATGAGAAATTCCTTTTTCATCAAAGAAGTTAACTAAGGTATTGTTTTTGAATTCAGTGCCATGGTCACTTCTCATGGAGCGAACAGAGAGATTGTTCAGAACTTCCATTTTCTTGATAAAGGAAATAATTTCATCAGGTGTACCACTCTTGGAATGAAGAAAGAATAACCAAGTGTACCTGGAATATTCATCAACAATCACCAGAGTGTATTTCTTTCTAGATATGGATTAGACGTTGGCCGGTCCAAAAAGATCTATAAGGAGTAAGTAAAGAGGAGTGGTCACTGAGGAGACTTGCTTCGATCTGAAAGTTACTCTGTTAATTTTCTTTTTTCACACACTGAGCAAAGAGATTCATTTGCAAAAGAGTGTTTAGGGAGACCATTGACAAGTTCTTTTCGAGATAGATCATTGATCATCTTGAAACTCAGATGAGAGAGTCTTTTATGCCAAAGCCAATTTATGTAAGAGGAGGCCTTGGATATAAAGCAGACATTCTATGAATGAGTATTGTGGATATTAATCACATATACGTTCTCTGATCTTTTGACTTTTAAAGCAAGTTTGTCATTTTTATCAGTGATAGCACATCTTGTCTTTGTGAACAAATCTTTCAAGTCTTTGTCACAGAGTTGACTAATGATTAAAAGATTATTCTTTAGCCCTTCAACATAAGCAACATGGTTGAAAGAAGTTGCTCCGTTGGTTAGAACACCATAACCTCTGGTGTATCCTTTGACATTTCAACCAAAATTCACTGAAGGACCTATTTCTTCCTTATATTCACAGAGCAGAGATTTTCTGCCAATCATGTGCCTAGAGCATCCACTATCGAGATACCAGATACCTTTAGCACTCTGCATAAGATAAGGAAATTAATTTTTCATAGGTACCCATAAAAATATGGATCCTGCAGTGTTAGTGGAAATAACAGGATTAACATAATTGTTACTTCCAGAAGAAGTATCTTTAGCGGTTTTCTTCACCTTAGTTGTTTTATGAACCTTGGTGGATTTGGCCTTCGCTAATTTCTCAGCTTGAGCTACTTTCTTACCATGAGATAGTTTTTCAGCTTTAGTAGCATTAGGACTTTTACTAGCAATGTGGGTAGTCTCAACACAGTGATTGCATCTCCTATATTTGAAAACAGGTTTTGAACAAGAAGCATGCTGCGAGGAAGTCAAAATAGTTTCAGGACCAGGGCCAAGAATTCCTTTCTACATACACTAGGAGGAACCATGGGTTTTTCAAGTTTAGATGGAGTCAGATCAATCTTGATTCGAGGAGTTAATCTCTGAGTATATGCGGGGATCTTCTTCTTAGATATCAGAGGATGACTCATTGAAGGAGGTGAAGGATTCTTCTTCAGCTTAGGAACATTCTTGGTCTTAGGAGAATGATTAAGGAACTGGTCTTTAATCACCTTCCCTGAATCCTTGGTAAGAGGTTTAGTAGGTCTTGACTCAGATGTAGAGGAACACTAAGTAGAGGGGTTAGGGATAGAAGAAACAAACATTCCAAATTTAAGCATGGAACCATCACTATTATTTTTTTCTTGGTCAGAGGAATATCCTCGATTGCTCTTGACCTTTTTGTGTATCTGAGAATTTATGATCTCACTAACTTTATTAGAGGCTTTGCAACACCCTTCAGTGGTGGCCTTCTCAGCCTTGAGATCAGCGATGACCTTTTCGCGGTCAGTGATAGCTTGTTGTCTCTCAATGATAATAGCATGATTTACAAAGACTTAAATCTTTAAAATCTTCTTTGACTTTTGTAAGTTCTTTGATTTTAAGGTGGCAAATTTTAAGTTGTTCAGTTAGATCTGAGTTTATTTGTTCTGCCTTAGATTTACCATTTAGAGCATTGTAGAGATCAACAGTCATAGTGTCAAGAGCCGACAAGCTGTCAAATTCAAAAATAGAGGAGTTTTCTAGAATTGGTACCTGAACAGATGGAGATTCTGATGAAGAGGTGTCAGAAGCCTCTCCTTCTTCTTTAATTCTAGCCATAAGACATATGAAAGCTATGTCTTCTTCATCTGACTCAGATTCTTCAGTGGTTTGAGACTAGCCAACTTCTTGATCCTAGTCAACTTCTTCAGCGACAAGGCCTTTGACTTATGGCTGGGTTTTCTTTAGATTATGATATTTTTCTTTTAACTTAGAATATTTTTCATGCTTAGATTTATCAGGGATCTGGGAGGTGGTTGGAATAGTGACCTTCTTGGATCTGCATTCACTAGCAAAGTGACCTTGGCGTTGACAGTTAAAGCAGATCGTTGATGCTTTATAAGCAGGAGGTATCTTTGACTTGGCAAAGTCAGTGATGGCAGGAAGTCTTTTGAAATTGCTCTTTTTGGCAAATCTTCTGAAATTATTAGTAAGAAGAGTGAAAGAATTATCAAAGTCAGAAATATCAACATTAGTGATATCTTCTAAGTTATTTTGATCTAACTCAGTGATAGTTCTAATAGAAGAAGATACAGTTTTAGAAGGTTCCATCTCTGAAGTTACTAAAGCCAAGGAAATACTTTTGGTTGATTTAGTTTCTTTCAAAATATTTCTTTTTAAGGTTTGAGATTGCTCATGATTGAGCAATATTCCGTACAAAGCACATATAGATAAAGTTTTAGTGTTCTTTAACAATTTGAGATAGGTAGTAAATGTGTCTCTTTGTTCAGGAAGAGATTCCATGAACTTTGTAATTACTTCAGAGTTAGAGTACTCTCGACCAACTGTTTTTAGATCAATGATTAGACAGTTGAATCTCTATTGGATCTGAGAAAGTGTCTCATTTTTTAGAAACATGAAGCTTTCATATTGTCTCACCAAGTGGATTCAACGAGTAATCTGAACCTCACTGGTTTTTTCATATTGAACACAAAGAGTGTCCCACATGGACTTAGAGGTCCTCATTTTCAAGACTGAATGGTATACATCATCTGGCAGAGACATATCAATAATAGATCTAGCTTTTGAATCAACAGTTAGCTCTTTCTTGTCTTCCTCAATCCGTCAATTTGGAGTTTTGGGAATACGTCTGTCGGGAATTGCAGGAGTAGTAGTAGTTGCAGAAACTGCAGGAACTAGAACTGTTGGAACGAATGGTCCATTCTATACATAGTAGGAGATCTTTGGATCTGACCCTTCTAGGAATAGAGTCATTCTTTCCTTCCAGACTAGGAAATTATTCTTGCTAAATCTAGGGGATTTAGCTAAAGATCCATTGTCTATATAGTTAGTATTTGTATTAGCCATTTTAAAATAACAAGAAATAAGTTCTTTGTAAAGATTTAAAGCAATGAACACTGCTCTGATACCACTTGTTGGTCCCAAAGGAGTCTACAAGAGTTCATAAGTATGGAAATAGTTTGTAGAAGGGGGGGTTGAATACAAACACAACTTTTTAGGGTTTTTAAATATGTTTATATCAATAAACAAATTACACTTGCAAGCGGATACGAATAAGTAATTAAACCTATTCTATTACAACTTGAGGAAACACTAAGTTTGATGCACAAGGAAAGATAAGAAATATAATCAGAGGTTCAAGAAGAGATATAAGCATGCAGTTAGATGAAAAAGAGTTCTTCATCTATTTATACCCGTTGCATTTAACGCAAATCAGAAGGTACATGCCACGTGTCAAGTTTCTATTTGAGACTTGTCCTTTGTTCATAAAGCAACCATGCTTTTAGTCGAATATGAACAGTAGCCTAATCAGAGTTGGTAAGGACATTGGGAACAGTCCGTACGTCCTTTTTGACAAGGCATGGAGGTTTGACATTTGTGCATCGAGGATAAGATCAACTTTGATCTTGCTGAGTAGGCCCCACTTGATCACTGATACTGAATCTTCAAGGATGAAATTTTTAGTTATCACTAAGGCTTTATGCAAGATCTCACACTTCTGTTAGATAGACGCTGCTATCACTGAACCGTTTCAAATCACAAGCTGTTCATCTCTTTCTTCATATTGGTCTTCGACTATCGCTGAATGGTCTTTGGTGTGAGTGTTGTTCTTCAGATCTTCATAGATTAGGCAGTGTTCCTCATCTTCAGCGATCACTAAGTAAAATCAGTGTGTGCTATCGCGGATATGAACAATAATATAATCTTGGAATTTCCACTAAGTGTTTAAAGGAATCATATTCATATCACGGAAAAGAGGTTGGATCAACAAAAGTAGCGACCTTTGCTTCAAGAATTTCTCATTCGGATTCAAAACTACTTTTCTCATTCCCAAAATTGATTTCTAACCACTTAATTTTCTCAGAAGAGTCTTTGACCAAAGCATCATTTTTCTTATCCATCAACCTTATTTTAGTTGCAAAATTCTTCTGTTGTTTTTCTAATATTTGCTGAAGATCATAAATCTGCTTGTAAGCTCCTCAAACTTAATTCTTTACAAAACGACAACATGATCAAAATCAGATATTTGTTTTGACAGTTTAGTAATTTTCAACTCAAAAGACTTGAGTGTTTTCTCACCACCTTATTTTCACTCTCCAATCTGCTTTTCTCTTCAGTAAGTATCTTTCTTTCTTTCTCAAAATCAGATTTCTTTCCTTCTTTGGCTTCAACTCCATACTCATAAATCTATTTCTGATGGTCAAGATCCGTAACCTTGTTTTGAAGATCAAGATTTTTCTTTATCATTGCAATATTTCTCCCTTTAATATCCTTTTTAAACCCTCTATTGAAATAATATTGTTAATGCTCGTTGAGTTGTGCTTGCAGTGATTTCTTGTCAGCGCAATCTTTTCCCAGAGAAGCAATCAACTCTTCATTTGCAAGAAAATCAACTATTAAGAAACAAAATTCTTTCTTTTGAGTATCAACAACTGACTTCAGAGAGGATATGAGACAAATCAAATCGGATGTAGACATCGTTACAAGATAATTTGAACAACTTTGTGATATTTCCTGTATATAAGAATATCAATTAAACTATTAAGAACACAAGAGTTAGGGTAAAGAAGTCGGTTGTTGTATTGATTTATGCACAATGATTACAAGGTTTTCAAGTATAGAAAGTACAAGTATGTCGTTCAAGTTCAACAATTAATTGTCTAACTGACTCTTTATTTATACAATTATAGAAATGCAAAACTAACAGGTATTTACATCACAGACAAAAAGCATTAATACACGTGTTAAACGTACTTCAGAGTCTTCTTCAGAACTTCTCTTCATAGTTCCTTCAGAAGTCTAAAATCTCCTTTTTAGAACTGCTGAAGTCACCATCTCAGAAGTTGTGACTTAGGCATTTCTTTGATCTTCTTTCTTCTCAAGTCTCATACTTAGACTTTTGAGACTTCTTCTGAAGATGACTTGGTTTTATCTTTTCTGCACCAGAACTTCTGAACTCTTCATTTTCAGAATTGCTATCTTTTTTTGAAGGAATCTTTCAGAACTTAACAATCTCCCCCTTTGCTTCAAAAGGACAGATCATACTTCCACTCCATCATAATAGGAAGAAAATCTGCAATAATAATTTCTCTGTAAGCAAGGCCATTCTTCTGGAGTAACTATCGAAGGTCTTCTCTTCATCCTCTTCACTAATCTGTCTCTTAAAGATCTGATAGTTCCATAAGAACATTTGTGTAATTATTCATATCTGAAGAAACGATTTTGATAACCAGATTTGTAAACATAACCAGGAGGATTTACAAGAATAGTTCATGTTTGTATATCATCAATTCCATCCAGATGTGTATTTGGAGTAGTCAAGAATACTCTGTCTCTTCCCAATACATAAGCTATCTAAAAGTCTGTTAGAGCTGCCCAAACCAAATCCTTGTACAACCCATCTTATACACAAGAAAATGCTATTCTGAACCTTCCAATTTTTTCATGGAAAGGATATATCATTTTGTATATAGCAATAAGGTCTTTCAGGTTTACATGTTGAAAATCTGCTTATGTGAATATACAAACCTCTCCATCTTTTCTTTCAACCTTGTAGAAAGAATATGTATAATTTCTCCACTTTCTTTGATCAGCATCAATTAATTTATTCATTGGATTATCAAATCTAACAGCTATTCTTGACTTTCCAACACTTCTCACAAACTTCGTATATTTTTTCTTGAGTTTAGAATCCTTTCCAATCCAAGTATCAACAAAATAAACCTTCTGATAGGTCTCCTCAATCATGAACATTTCTAGATGAAAGAATTGAAGAAATAATAGATATGCATGCTCATCAATTAAATCTTATTTTGGCGTATCTTTCTTAACAACCTCTTCTTTCTTTTCAGAATTCCCTGCTTCTTTTTCTTCTAAAAACTCAGCTTATTCATTCAGAATTTCCTTTTCTTCAGAAGCCTCTTTCTAAACAAATTCAACTTCCTCTTCTTCTGTAGGCATTATCTTTCTTGGATGAACTTCAAAATCATCAGGATAACTTAGAAGTTTATCCGCTCCCCTCTTAGTGTTTCTTTCATTAATTCCAAGTGGAAAGCATATTCTAATAAGATCTCTAAGCTTGATCCTTTCATCAATTTGGAATAGGATTTCCTCCTTTATTCTTGAGTGAGCAATAGAGAAATTATCATCTTTAAGTCTTTCAGCAAACCATAGCAAAGTTGAAGTTGAATACTTTGTAATGTCTGAAATCAAGAATGTATACAAACTCATGCTATCTAGTTTTAAATAGTAGAAACCCAACTCAGGTTTAGAAAAGAATTCACTCTTTTTCTGATCAACTGAAGTATCTATCAATCTTGCAGGCCTCAATAAATTCACATGCTGCAACCTCCTTTCAAGTGCAATCTAAAAGTCATGAAGTGCCAAATTTCTGAGGTAAACCCCCATAATTCTTTTCATTTCTAATTCACAGGTATCATCATCCATTTTATCAGCAAATTTAAGCATAAAGAGTTTGTCTTGAACCCTGAGACTATACAAGTGTACAATAGTGAAGCCAATTAAAGTTCTATCCTCTCTTGCCACAACAAAATCCAAGAAACTGAAGTATCCCATAGTCTTGCTATCGAACCTGTTTACTTTGCTGATCACTGAATCATCATGCATATTCTAAATTTATATTTCTAATGAAAATCTCTGAAGGCAATAGCATATCCTCTTGTCCAACTTCCATCATAGAAATGCTCTAGATAACAACTATTGAGATATCGTCTGTACATGCTCTAATAATTTTCTTCAGGAAATATTGTCTTATCTTCCAATTCTTCATGAAGGAATATTTCCTTTACAAAGACCTTATCCAGAATTGGTTCTTCAGTAATTGGTAAATCAACTCTTGTAATTACAATGTGATCTCTAAAGAAAATAGTCATCCAACCAAATTTATCATCTATAATATCACCATTAAACAATAAATCTGTCACATGCGTTAATGACATAGACATCTCTACTTGTTGTACTTGTTGATGGTAAAATCTTCTAAGAACAGATAAGTCACCATACATGAATCTGACATCCATATTCCATGTTCTGTTTAGAAAATCAGCATTCGAAATCACCAAGTCTTTTAGCCATTCAAGTATACTCAGAAGATCTTCCTATCCTCTTCTATCACCTATCATAACCGCTGGTCTCCATAAAACTAAGTCTCTCACCTCGTTTACTTCTTCTACATCATCACATATTATCACCTCTTTGAGATCTTCTGGCAATCCTTCTTCATTAGCCTGATATTCATTCACCATCTCTTCATTTGAATCAAGAAGAATTTATTTATCATCTATTAGCTTTGAATCATCTGAGTCATCAGATCTATTTTCTCTGTTTCAACCCTTCATCTTCTTCAGAATTTCTTTCAACTATATCACAGTCAACGTTCTCCTTAGTCTTTTCACCTTCAGAAGTCTTCTGAAGAGCTTCAGAAGTTCTTTCAGAAATTTGAGGAGTTGCCATTTCTGATATTTGCCGTATTAAGAATGTATGAAACTAAGTAAAGATCACAAGAAAGATTGCAAAGCCGTCGGTTGTTGTATTGAAATTCACAAGATTACAAACCGTATAAATGTGGAAAGTACAAGTACATGTCTATAAAAACGTATCTAGCAAACTAACAGACTTTGTATTTATACTAGTATAGAGTGTCTAAAGTAACAGGTATGTACATCACAGACCAATGACATCTATACACGTGTAAGTGATTCTTCAGAAGCAGTCTTCCGAACTTCTTCAGAACTGTCTTAGAACTTGTTCAGAACTTCTGAGGTTGCCACTTCAGAAGTTATGCCTTAGGATTTTCTTATTTGTTATTTCATCTGAAGTCTTCACTTTAGACTTCTGATCTCTTTCACTTCTGAAGATGCCTTAGCTTTATCTTTTACAATTCAGTTCAGAAGATCTAAACTCTGCACTTCAGAAGACTATCCCTTTTAAAGCAATTATCCAGAACTTAACAATCTCTCCTTTGCCTCAAAAGTTCAAGTTATAGCCCAAAACATCATGATTGGAAGAACTTCACCAATCATTAGTTTTTTGTACTCCAAGGCTCCTTCAATAGTTTTGAACATACTTTTTGCTATATCTTTATAAGCCAACCAATCTTCATCTGACATAGTCTTTGGCCTTTTTGTTTGTTTCTTCACTAATCTGTCTTTGATTGCTTTAAGTTTTCCATTACTGCACTTGTGAATTTCTTCAAATCTGATAAACAACTTGTGCTCACCAGTTCTGCATACATAGCCAGGAGTATTGTGTGACAACTGTCAAATTTGAACCTCCAGGTTAGGTCTAATTAAGTTTATTAGTGTTAATATAGATTAACTATAAGAATAGAAGTCAGTTGGCTTAGAATGGCCGAAAAATTTCAAGAGCTTCCGGTAGCTGTTTACAAAGTCCGGTACCGACCCGTAACTGGCCGAAATGGCCTATATAGTGCCAAATGCTCTAATCTATACCAAATTTATATAAAATATATATATTTTTAGTATGTTAAATAAATAAAAAAAACTTTTATTTTTTTAAGAATTTAATCAAAACGGGCTTACAAAATTGGAGAAAAATGTCAAAAATTGAGAAAAATAGAATTTTAACAATTTTGAGTCTTACCATTTTATTAAAAATAAATAAATAAATAAAATTCTGGGCTTGGGCCCCCTCATGGCTGCCCCCCCCCCCCCCCTCTTTCATTTTACATATAAATAGTATTTTGTTTTCATTTTCCTCTCATTTTGCAATTCAAAATTTGAATCAAGCTCTCTCTCTCTCTCTAAAACCAAGAATTATATTCAAGAAACTCTCCTTCAAGTTCCATTTTCCAGCCAATTTCAAGGCAAAACCACCATCAAAATTCAAGATCTTTCAAGAAATAGAAGTTCTACACATCACTCAAGTAGGTACAAACATCATCTTACCTTTTTCTTGTCAATTTTGAGTGAAAAACTCATTTTTCTTGCATTTTAAGCATTCTTCTTCTAAACCTCTGAATTTTTCGAGTTTGATGGAAATATTACACACCAAAAACATATAAAAATGTTTACATAATGGTGGTAATCAATGACCCAAACAATAAAACTCAAGAAAATAGGTGAAAATCATGATTTTATGTGATTTTGAACAACAATGGTGATTTTTGGTCCTGACAGATTCTATGCATGTGCATAAATCGTCCATTTCTTACAAATAATATGTTCAAATATCATGAATCTTCTTTCTACAAGTTTATTTAGTGCGTTGGGGTTCTAATCCAAGTGGTCTCACTCAAAATTATTGAGTTTTGACCCCCCAAATGCTCATAACAAGATGCATGTGCATCTGGAAGTTCAACAGTAGGTAAACCCTACTTTGAACGACCATAACTCTTTGAATATTCTTTCAAATTACTTGATTCTTCTTCTGGAATTTTATTTAATGAGTTATATTTCAAATGCCACTGATTTCATTAAAAAATATCGTGATTTGAGGTTCCAACTAATTAAAACAAAATGAGTGTGCAAACTGTCAACCAATGACAGATTTGTGCATGCATGTTCAAATGACCATATCTCTTTCAAAACTTAATGAAAAAGGATGATTTTTCCTTTGAGAGTTAGTTGCATTAGTTATCTTCAGTTTTCAAGTGGAATCACTTAAAAATATAGAGTTTTGCTCTCCAAACACCTAAAATATTTTAGGTGTGCAATCTGTGAAACCACCAGTAGGTAAACCCTACTTTGCATGGTAATATCTCTTTGAATATTTGTCCATAATGCATAATTCTTCTTCTGGAGGTTTCTTTTATGAGTTAGGGTTCATTCGAATCCGGATTCATTAAAAAATATGAAGTTTTGAGGCATTAACCAATTTATTAAAGTTAACTGTGCAATCTGTCAACTAATGACAGATGTGTGCATGCAACTTTGTGATGCCATATCTTCCTCATAACTTATTTAAAATGAGTGATTCTTATCTTAAATGTTTCCTTTATGTGTTATGCTTATAATCCAACTGGAAGTTCTGAAAAATAATAAGTACAACTCCTCAAATGATTGTTTTACACACTGTTTGATATAAATTATTTGAACCCTTTTTATATGTCTAAAATGCATGAAATTTGGTCACAATGACCTTAAGTCAGTAATGCATCACATTTAAAAAGATGGAAAATTTTATCATTTTGGATGTTACATTAATTTGATCATTTTTAAGACTTATAGTTTCTGTCAGAAAGTTAAATTCTGAAACTGGTTGATTTCATAAATTTTAATCAGTTGAAAGACTATAATGTTACATTTTGGGTATAAATTATTTCTTTAAAGAACATATGTGCATTATGTATAACGGGACAATAGTAGACCAAGTTGGTGTGACAACTGTCAAAATTCGAGCTTTCAGGTTAGCTTCTATTAAGTTTATTAGTGTTTATATAGTTTAATTATTAGAATAGGAGTTAGTTGGTTTAGAATGGCTGAAAAATCCCTAGCATTTCCGGTAATCGCTTAAAATGTCCGGTTCCGACCCGTAACTGTCTGAAACGTCCAAAACAGTGCCAAATGCTCTAATTTATACCCAATTTATATAAAATATATATATATTTTAGTATTTTTAATATAAACTTTTATTTTTTAATAGGAAAGAACCAAAATGGGCTAACAAAGTGAGAAAAAGGCCTAAATTGAGAAATTGGACTTCAAATCTCACATTTTGGGCTTAATTTATACAAATAAAAAAAAAACAAATTGGTTTGGGTAGGGCCCACCCCATGGACGCCCCCCCCCCCTTTCCTACCTATAAAAATGTATTTTTTTCTCATTCGCATCATTTTACACTTTCAAAATTCAAAATTCACTCTCTCTCTCTCGAATCAAAGGGACACAAACATTTCACCCTATTCTCTCTAAAAAGTCAGCCACTTCCCTTCATCAAAATCATACTGGGAGCAAGAAATATTGAAGAAAAAGGATTCTATAACCATCCAAGTAAGTACAAAACTTCATGTTCTTCATTTTCTTGCAAATTTTGGGGTGAAAAACCCACTTTTCTTGCATTTCTAAGTTACTTTCTTCTAATATCCAAAAATTCTGAGTTTGTGGAGAGATTTTACACCAAAACATGTAAAATGTTTATAAAATGGTGATAATCTATGTACACAAATAAAACTCAAGAAAATAGAGGAAAAATCATGATTTTAGGTGTTCTTGAACAAAAATGGTGATTTTGGTTCTGGCAGATTCATGCATGTGTGTAAATCGTCAATTTCTTACAATTTTTATGTTCAAATATCATGAATCTTCTTTCTACAAGTTTATTTAGTGAGTTGGCGTTCTAATCCAAGTGGTCTCACTCAAAAACATTGAGTTTTGACCCCCCCAAATGCTCATAACAAGATGCATGTGCATCTGGAAGTTCAACAGTAGGTAAACCCTACTTTGAATGACCATAACTCTTTGAATATTCTTCCAAATCACTTGATTCTTCTTCTGGAAGTTAATTCAATGTGTTACCTTTCATATGCCCACTGATTTCATTCAAAACTATGGTGATTTGAGGTTCCAACTAATTGAAACAAAATGAGTGTGCAAACTATCAACCAATGACAGATTTGTGCATGCATGTTCAAATGACCATATTTCTTTCAAAACTCAATGAAAAAGGATTATTTTTCTTTTGAGAGTTAATTTTATGAGTTATATTCAGTTTACAAGTGGAATCACTTAAAAATATGGAGTTTTGACCCTCCAAACACCTAAAATACTTTAGGTGTGCAATCTCTGAAACCACCAGCAGCTAAACTCTATTTTGTGTGTTAGTATCTCCTTTGTTATTTGTCTTTAATGCATCATTCTTCTTCTAAAACTTTATTTTATGAGTTAGGATTCATATGAATCCAGTTTCATACAAAAATATGAAGTTTTGAGGCACTAACCAATTTATTAAAGTTGAGTGTGCAATTTGTCAGCTAATGACAGAATTGTGCATGCAATATTGTAGTGTCATATCTCCTTCATAACTTCTTCAAAATCAGTGATTCTTATCTCAAAAGTTTCCTTTATGAGTTACAATTCCAATCCAACTGGAAATTTTTGAAAACACTGAGTATAACTCCTCAAGTGAGTGATTTACTAACAAGGTGTAATCTGTTTTACCGGTTGTGACATAATGTTTTGCATGAATTATTTGAACGACTTGTACATGTCCAAAAGGCATGAAATTTGGTCACAAAGACCATAACTCAGTATTTTATCTTATATAAAAAGATAGGAAAGTAGGTCATTTTGGAAGCCCTTGAAAACTGATTATTTTTAGGACAATTAGTTTCTGTCCAGGAGAGAAATTCTGGACTTAATTGATTTTTATAAATGTTGATCATGTGATGGATAATAAGATTACTTTCGGTATAAATTACGATATTAACAAGCATATGGGAATTTTGTATAATTGGACATATATAGACACATATGGGCTTAAGATTTATTCACCTCTATAAGTAGTATTAGACCTATAAGTGACGGTTTTGAGTATTACTCTTTGATAGGGAAGCGTTAGGTCGTCGTGTGGAGATCGGATTGTGTTGACTTGTGTCGCGGAGCTTTGCTATAAGGTGAGTATTCACAGCCCCTCTTTCAAAGTATTTTCTACGATTTGGGGTGAAAAGCATGATTGAATATGTTATATGAGCTATTTTCATTATGATTATGAAATTTTGTTAAATTTGACGTTGTGGGCACTAAGGCATGTACACTAATAGTTATATTGAGTAAAATGTAACATAAAAGTTTGTACACTACTATTAACTCAAGTGAGGAGCCGAGGGTATTTGTGGATAGCGCTATTTGGACGGACAATCCCACCTAAAAACTACAAATAGGGGTGCACTGTACTTAAAAAAAAGGAGAAACGAAGGTTCTACATATGTGGGATATTAGTCCCACCGCTAAGGTAGAATTAACAATAATTTTTTTTTGTGGTCGAAAGGTTTAGTGGTGGCTCTTTATATACTAAAAATTAGAGTACGTAATGCCTTGACGTTTTAAGATATTAATAAGTGCAAAAGATTTATTTTGCTCATATTCACTTACACAAATGGATGTTTGAAATATTGAAAACCGGTGAACTCACCAACTCTTTGTAGTTGACCTTGTTTTTATCATGCTTTTCAGGGGTAAGAAAAGATTAACCGAATCTTTCTATTATGTGGGCGCATCGACATCAATCATCTTGTTTATTTGAAACTGTTTAGTTGAAACACTTGGTTTACTTTATTTTGTTAGAACTTTTAGTTGATGCGATGTAAAATTTTAAACTTAAACTGTTATGTATTTGATTGGACAATTGGTGTTGTTATCGCTCTATTGCTATAAAATCTTGAACTATCACTCCTCGTGTTTCCGCTTTAGCGGGGTGTGACAGACTTGGTATCAGAGCCATAGGTTATAGAGAACACCGGTTTTCAATAAAACCAAATACTATAACCAAAAGTTTTCAAAAACTATTTTTCTAAACTAACTGTAATTTTAAAAGCATACTACTGGTATAATTTGAATAAGTGTCAACTTAACATATTATAATTAGGAAAAGCCTGATCACCTATGTCTAATTTAATATGTATAAGGGAGACATGGAACAATTATATTGGGAACTTTTTGCCCAAATGAAAAGCGTGGTCATAAGTGCGAGTTTGCATAAGCATTTTATAAATTGTTATTTACTAAAGTACATTTAGTAATTAAGTTTGTTACTATCGCAGTTCACTTTGTCTCACTCATCCACTCCTACTAAGTACTCTACTGACTTCTCAGGCTATGTGACTAGTCAACCTAGGAGAGAACTTTTTGACTACTTTGTTGGTTAAACTTGGAACTTATTTTGGTGGCATGTATCCCACTATTTAGAACTCTAAGATACTTGTTGTGTTTTGGAAATTATTTTTGCTGGATATTTAAGTTATGTGATTCTAAACCTATGATTTGATGAATCGAGTGTGTTATATGCATAACTTAGTTAAGTAGACTTAACGCAAAATAGTAATATGACCCAGCCTCACTATGAACCTATGCCTAAAGACAATGCCTTCTAGGAAAGAAGACCGCGAGATCGCGCGACTTGTGTCTGAGCCACTCATCGCGCCACTTCCGAACATCGTTACTCAAGTAGCAGCGAGTTTGAATGCTAATCCGGGAAACAACCGAGGATCTGGGGCAAGTGGAGACAAGGAATGCATATACAAAGCTTTTAGGACCTACCCGAAGGAATTCCATGGAACTGAAGGAGCTGTTGGATTACTGTCATGGATTGAGAATATGGAGTCCGTTCTCCACATCAGCAAGTGCACTGAAGAAAATAAAGTGCAGTTTGCCGCCTGTCTGCTATAAGAACGAGCATTGACCTGGTGGAACACTCAAGTGTAGACGCGAGGAAGGGAAGCAGCAAACAGTCTTACTTAGGAGGAATTCAAAGAAAAAGATGCAAAAAGAAGAATATTGTCCAAGGGCGAGATTCAGAAGCTGGAAGCAGAGCTATGGAGTCATTAGATGAAAGGGAATGATATAGACTCTTACACTGCCCGTTTTCATGAGCTGGCAAAAATGGTACCACATCTGGTAGTACCTGAAGAAAACCGAGTTGATAGATATGTTTGGGGCTTATCTCCTAAAATACGCAGAGATGTTACTTCGGCAAACCCGAAAACCCTACAAGGAGCAGTGAGTTCGGCAAGCAAGACTCACCAATAATGCTAATCTTTCGGGAATGTTTGCTAAAGACAAAGCTCAAGGTAAGAGAAAGATGGAGGAACCCACAAGAAGGCAATCTAGAGGAAGAATGTGTAAAAATATGAAGATGACAGGGAACTATGGGATTCAGACTCAACCAGCAGAGAAATAGAAAAGAGCATACCCTAAGTGCAATAAATGCAACAAACAGCATGTTGGAAGATGCATGTCAGAAATGCAATAGAGCAGGTCATTTTTCCAAGGATTTTAAGAGTGTAGAAAGACGGACATGTTTTGAGTGTGGAAGTCCAAATCACTTCCGGAACGCCTGTCCAAGATGGAATCAAACACCGAACACTAATCAAGTACAACCAGCCAATCAAGGAAATCAACAAGGTCAGGCAAGAGGTCGATTTTTCGAGATTGGAGCTGAAGAAACAAGGCAAAATCCGGATGTAGTCACGGGTATGTTTCTTCTAAATGATCATTATGCATCAGTACTGTTTGATTCTGGAGGAGATAGGAGTTATGTATCGCTAGAATTTAGGGCAAAGATAAATCTAATACCTCAAAAGTTGAAAGAAATATACGTCATTGAATATGCCAACGGTCAAGAATGTAGGGCCAACGATGTAATAATGAACTGCACTTTAAACTTGTCTAGTAGGGAGTTCCGTATAGATTTAATCCCGATCAAACTATGAAGTTTTGACATAGTTGTGGGCATGGATTGGTTATCCAAGAACCGAGCCAAAATTTGTTGCTCCGAAAAGATCATTCGAATTCTTTTACCCGAAAGGGGAATACTCGAAGTATACGGAGAGAAACCCAGAAGGGGTATTAAAATAGTGACGTGTATGATGATGCGAAAGTATATGAGAAAGGACTGTATTGCCATAGATAAGGAGGCTGAAGAAAAACGCATTCAAGATATTCCTATAGTTCGGGATTTTCCCGAAGTATTCCCAAACGAATTGCCTGGAATACCCACACCAAGACAAGTTGAGTTTGGCATATAGTTAGTTCCAGGAGCCGCGTCTGTAGCAAAATCACCATACTAGTTAGCACCATCGGAAATGCAAGAACTGTTAGAACAACTTCAAGAGCTACTCGATAAGGGATTCATCAGACCCAGTTCTTCACCTTGGGGAACTCCAGTTTTATTTGTTAAAAAGAAGGATGGATCCTTCTGTATGTGTATTGATTATAAGGAACTCAACAAGTTGGCAATCAAGAACAGATACCCTCTCCCTCGAATTGATGACTTATTGATCAACTTCAAGGTTCTACGTATTTCTCAAAAATCAATCTTCGATCGGGATATCATCAAATGAGAGTTCGTGAAGAAGACATTCCTAAGACAACGTTTAGAAATCGTTATGGTCATTAGGAGTTCCTAGTTATGCCTTTCGGGCTAACAAACGCACCGACAGTCTTTATGGATTTAATGAATAAGAGTATGTCGACCGTACCTAGACAAGTTCGTGACCGTGTTTATAGATGATATACTTATTTATTCTCAAGACAAGAAGGAGCATGAGCAACATTTAAAGCTAATACTAAAATTGCTCAGAAACGAAAAGTTGTACGCCAAATTCTCTAAATGCGAATTTTGGATTCGTGAAGTGCACTTTCTTGGCCACATGGTGAATGAAAAGGGAATCCATGTTGATCCAGCTAGGATTGAAGCCATTAAGAAATGGGAAGCCCCAAAGACACCAACTGAGATCCGCCAATTTCTGGGATTGGCAGGTTATTATCGGCAATTCATCGAGAATTTCTCTAACATCACGCAACCACTAACAACTCTAACCGAAAAAGTTAAAAAGTTTATTTGGGAGAGAAACAAGAGGAAGCATTCTGGCTCTACCCGAAGGAGTGGATAACTTCTTAGTCTACTGTGGTTCTTCACATCAAGGAATGGGATGCGTGCTAATGCAAAAAGACAAAGTTATTGCATACGCATCAAGACAACTGAAAATTCACGACAAGAATTACACTACTCATGATTTGGAACTAGGAGCGGTGGTGTTCGCACTCAAGATCTGAAGACATTATCTCTACGATACTAAGTGTTCTATCTTCACGGATCACAAGAGCCTTCAATATATTCTTGACCAGAAAATGCTCAATATGAGGCAAAGAAGATGGGTTAAGCTACTTAGTGATTCCGACTGTGAAATAAAGTACCATCCAGGCAAGGCCAACGTAGTAGCCGATGCATTAAGCCGAAAGGAAAGAGTAAAACCGACGAGAGCATGTGCTATGGGAATGATGATTCAGACGAGTCTAAAGACTCAAATTCTAGAAGCACAAGGAGAAGCTTTGAAAGAAGAGAACTTGAAGAATGAAACCTTGCAGCACTTAGAAAAAGAATTTGAAATGAAAGCAGATGGGGTGCATTACTTTAAGAATAAAGTATGGGTACCGAAGGTTGGTAATCTACGATCAACCATTTTGAACGAAACCCATCGATCCAGATATTGGATGCACCAGGAGCAGATAAAATATATAAGGATTTGAAGGAGTATTATTGGTGGCCAGGAATGAAGAAAGACATTCTTTATATGTAGGTAAGTGTTTAACCTGTGCTCAAGTCAAGGCTGATCATCAGAAATCATTCGGTCTACTTCAACAACCCGAAATTCCCCAATGGAAACGAAAGCAAATAACCATGAATTTCGTAACCAAGCTACAAAAACTAGGAAATGACACAATTCTATATGGGTTATAGTTGATCGACTTACAAAAATCAGCTCATTTCATTCCCATTCGTGAAGATTTTTGTATGGAAAGACGTGCACAAATTTACATCAATGAAATAGTTACACGTCACGGTGTGCCTATTTCCATTATTTCGGATAGAGACACACGTTTTACGTCACGATTTTTGCAGTCTCTTCAAAAGGCATTGGGTACACGTTTGGATTATAGCACTGCATATCAGCCTCAAAAAAGATGGACAGTTAGAAAGAACCATTCAGACACTAGAGGGTATGTTGCGTGCATGCGCGATAGATTTTGATGGGAGTTGGGATACCCATCTACCACTTGTTGAATTCTCTTATAACAACAGCTATCACACCAGCATACAGTGTGCGCCGTATGAAGCTTTATATGGATGTAAATGTAGATCGCCGCTTAACTGGTAAGAAATCGGAGATAGAAAGTTCACTACGCCCGATATCATTCAAGAAACCACTGACAAAATCTCAACCATCAAAGAAAGACTTAAGACAGCAAGAGACCGTCAAAAGAATTATGCGGTTAATCGAAGAAAGCCGTTGGAGTTCCAAGTAGGTGATAAAGTTCTTTTGAAGGTATCACCATGGAAGGGACTAGTACGTTTCTGGAAGAGAGGCAAGCTGGGTCAGAGATACATTGTTCCATTCGAAATACTCGAAATAATTGGACCGGTGGCGTACAAATTGAAGTTACCACAAAATTTAAGCGTCATCCACGACACGTTCGATGTGTCGAATCTGAAGAAATGCTTAATGGATGAAACATTGGTTTTACCCCAGGACGACGTTCAGATTAACGATCAGTTAGACTTCCTCGAAGAACCAATCGAAATACTAGACCGAGAAGTTAAACGGTTGAGGCACAATAAAATCCCTATTATCAAAGTTCACTAGAACGCGAAGCATGGCCTAGAGTATACTTGGGAAAGAGAAGAATTTCATGAAAGGCAAATATCCGCTTTTGTTTGCAAAGAAGTCCACTGACAGTAGCAGTCATTAAATTTCGGGACGAAATTTCTTTAACTAGGGGAGACTGTGACAACTGTCAAATTTGAACCTCCAGATTATGGAAAGATTACACACCAAAAACATATAAAAATGTTTACATAATGGTGGTAATCAATGACCCAAACAATAAAAATCAAGAAAATAGGTGAAAATCATGATTTTTTATGATTTTGAACAACAATGGTGATTTTTGGTGCTGACAGATTCTATGCATGTGCATAAATCGTCTATTTCTTGCAAATAATATGTTCAAATATCATAAATCTTCTTTCTACAAGTTTATTTAGTGAGTTGGGGTTCTAAACCAAGTGGTCTCACTCAAAAACATTGAGTTTTGACCCCCCAAATGCTCATAACAAGATGCATGTGCATCTGGAAGTTCAACAGTAGGTAAACCCTATTTTGAAAAACCATAACTCTTTGAATATTCTTCCAAATTACTTGATTCTTCTTCTGGAATTTTATTTAATGAGTTATATTTCAAATGCCACTGATTTCATTCAAAAATATGGTGATTTGAGGTTCCAACTAATTAAAACAAAATGAGTGTGCAAACTGTCAACCAATGACATATTTGTGCATGCATGTTCAAATGACCATATCTCTTTCAACACTCAATGAAAAAGGATGATGTTTCCTTTGAGAGTTAGTTTTCTGAGTTATCTTCAGTTTTCAAGTGGAATCACTTAAAAATATAGAGTTTTGACCCTACAAACACCTAAAATATTTTAGGTGTGCAATCTGTGAAACCACCAGTAGGTAAACCCTACTTTGCATGCTAATATCTCTTTGAATATTTGTCCATAATGCATAATTCTTCTTCTGAAGGTTTATTTTATGAGTTAGGGTTCATTTGAATCTGGCTTCATTCAAAAATATGAAGTTTTGTGGCATTAACCAATTTATTAAAGTTAAGTATGCAATCTGTCAACTAATGCCAGATGTGTGCATACAACTTTGTGATGCCATATCTTCCTCATAACTCATTTAAAATGAGTGATTCTTATCTTAAAAGTTTCCTTTATGTGTTATGTTTATAATCCCACTGGAAGTTCTGAAAAATAATAAGTAGAACTCCTCAAATGATTGTTTTACTAACAGTGTGTAATCTATCATGCTTGCTGTGACACACTGTTTGATATAAATTAGTTGAACCTTAACTCAGTAATGCATCACATATAAAAAGATGGAAAATTTTATCATTTTGGATGTTACATTAATTTGATCATTTTTAAGACTTATAATTTCTGTCAAAAAGTTAAATTCTGAAACTGGTTGATTTCATAAATTTTAATCACTTGAAAGACTATAATGTTACATTTTGGGTATAAATTATTTCTTTAAAGAGCATATGTGCATTATGTATAACGGGACAATAGTAGACCAACTTGGACATATAAGGACTTATAAGCAGTCTCATAGTAATCGTTAGACGCATAAGTGACCGTTTTGGGTATTTTACTTTGATAGGGAAGCGTTAGGTCTGCTAGCGGACGAATTGTCACACCCCGCTAAAGCGGAAACACGAGGCATGATAGTTCAAGATTTCATAGCAATAGGGAAAAAATAACACCAATCATCCATTCAAATACATAACAACTTAAACCCGAAATTTACATCATACAAGTCCATAGTTTAAAACAAAATTTAAGGAAACAATTCTTCAAACAAAACGATTTGAATTGTAAAACATGATTGATGTTGACATGCCCAATTAATAAGCATTTCAGTTCATCTTTCTTACCCCTGAAAAGCATGAATAAAACAAGGTCAACTACAAAGTGTTGGTGAGTTCACAGGTTTTAAATATTATAAACATCTTTTGCATAAATGAATATTGAGCAAAATTTATGGCACTTAATAGATCTTTACATCATAAAACGTTCAAGGCATTTTTGTACCCTAATTAATAGTAAGTAATGAGCCACCACTAAACCTTCGACCACAAAAATATTTTTAGTTCTACCTCAGCGGTGGACCTAAAGTCCACGTGTGTAGAACCTTCCTTTTAGTTCTACCTCAGTGGTGGACCTAAAGTCCACATGTGTAGAACCTTCTTTTTAGTTCTGCCTCAGCGGTGGACCTAAAGTCCACATGTGTAGCACCTTCTTTTTAGTTCTGCCTCAGCGGTGGACCTAAAGTCCACATGTGTAGCACCTTCTTTTTAGTTCTACCTCAGCGGTGGACCTAAAGTCCACATGTGTAGCACCTTCTTTTTAGTTCAACCTCAGCGGTGGACCTAAAGTCCACATGTGTAGAACCTTCTTTTTAGTTCTACCTTAGTTGTGGACCTAAAGTCCACATGTGTAGAACCTTCTTTTAAGTATAGTGCACCCGTACCTGTAGTTTCCCGGTGGGATTGCTATCCACACCCTACTTTTCGGTTTTTAGGTGGGATTGTCCGTCCAATAACGCTATCCATATATACCCTCGACTCCTCACTTGAGTTAATAGGAGTGTATAAACTTTTATGGAACATTTTACTCAATACAATCTATTAGTGTACATGTGAACATTTTACAACGATTTTCATAATATTCACGTTCGTTAATGCAAATAGCTCAAATATTTCATTTAATCATGCTTTTCACCCCAAAACATATAAAATACTTTAACAATGGGGCTTAGAATACTCACCATATAGCAAAAGCTCCAATTTACAAAACACGATCCACACCCACTCGTCGGCCTAACGTTTCCTTGAGTGATGATTGTGGTTCAATGATTCTTCAAAAATCTTGTTAATTTGATGGATTTGAGATGGAAAGTGGCTGGAGATTTTGGAGAGAAAAGAGTGGGAAAGAAGAGTAGGGAATATGTCCCTTAAGTTCTAGAGAGAGAGATGAGAGAAATTTGAACTTTGAAAATGAAGAAATGAGGAGAAAAATGGTTTTTATATGGGGATTGGGGGGGGGGGGTGGCCAGCCATGGGTATGGGCCCCACCCAACCCAACAATTTTTTTTATGTTTTTTTTTATTTTACATTAAGCCCAAAATAATGAAATTAAAAGTCCATTTTCTCATTTTTGTCCTTTTTCCTTCAAATATGAGCCCAAGAGTGTTTAAATTATAAATAACATACTAAAACTATATATTTTATATAAATTGGGTATAAATTAGAGCATTTGACACTATATAGGACATTTTGGCCAGTTACGGGTCGGAACCGGACTTTCTAAGCAGCTACCGGAAACTCTAGAAATTTTTTCTGCCATTCTAAGCCAATTAACTCCTATTCTTAAAATTAATCTATATTAACACTAATAAACTTAATAGGAACTAACCCGGAAGCTCGAATTTTGACAGTTGTCACACGAATAGTGCTTTAAACGGAGCTTTTGCAAAAGGTGAGTATTCACAGCCCCATTTTTAAAGTATTTTATACGTTTTGGGGTGAAAAGCATGATTAAATGTAATATTTGAGCTATTTGCATTACCGAATATGAAACAGTATGAAATTATTGTTTTGGGCACTAAGGCATGTACGCTAATAGATTGTATTGAGTAAAATGTTCCATAAAAGTTTGTACACTACTATTAACTCAAGTGAGAAGCCGAAGGTATATGTAGATAGCGCTATTAGACGGACAATCCCACCTAAAACTGTCAAGTAGGGGTGCAGATAGCAATCCCACCCAAGAACTATAAGTAGGGAGAGTTCGCGAGACTCTGCTTGGTAAACGGGTCGATTATCCAGGGAGACACATTTGGTTGTGAATTCAAATGTGGCAGCTCCTGGGTGGGGAACGACCCCTTTGATGGGTGTCGCAATGGCTTTATTTGCTGCACTATACTTAAAAGGAAGGTTCTACACTTATGGACTTTAGGTCCACCGCTGAGGTAGAACTAAAAAAAGGAAGGTTCTACACATGTGGACTTTAGGTCCACCGCTGAGGTAGAACTAAAAATATTTTTTTTTGGTGGTCGAAGGTTTAGGGTGGCTAATTACTACTATTAATTAGGATACAAAAATTCCTTGAACGTTTTAAGATGTAAAGATTTACCTAGTGCCATAAAAGTTATTTTACTCAATATTCATTTATGCAAAAGATGTTTATAAAAATGCTTTTCAGGGGTAAGAAACGGTAACTGAAAATGCTTGTGTTTGGGGCGAATCAACATCAACCACGTTTAAATTTGAAATCGTTTTGTAGAATATCTTATTTCTTTTATTTTATTAAAACATGAACCTGTATGATGTAATGTTCAGTTTTATTTTGTTATGTATTTGATTGGACAATTGGTGTTGTTATCGCTCTATTGCTATGAAATCTTGAACTATCATTCCTCGTGTTTCCGCTTTACCGGGGTATGACAGATTGCCAACAAGAGTTCCCATATGCAACTTTACAATTCCTTCTAAATCAAAATTTGGTATAGTGAGATAGACCTTATCTTTACCAATTACATAAGCCCCTTGAAAATCGGTTCTTGCAGCCCAAATGAATTCTTTATATATACCATCTTTCAAACATTCAAAAGCTCTTCTGAATTTAGTAATTTTGTCATGAACATGATTCATCTTTTTGTAAACACTAACTATATCTTTCAGATGAACATATTGAAAATTTTCTTCTGTGAAAGTACATATTTTACCATTTTCTATTTCCACTTTGTAAAAGGAATAAGAATATCCATTCTTTATTCTCTGATTAGTATCTAGAAGCTTCTTTACAGGACAATTAATTCTGACATATGCTTTAGACTTTCCTGTACTTCTAATAAAACTGAGATACCACCTCTTGAATTTGGCATCTTTATTGATCCAGCAATCAATAAAATCAAATCTTTGTTCTTCTTCCATGAACATCTGATGCGGGCCTATGCGTGGAGGGTCGTGCCTTGATATTCTTGGAGGCTTATGATCGGGCTACCAAACAGGGTCGCACTTAAACCACCATAACTTTTGATCCGGGTGTCCGTTTCGGGCCGTCGACCAGGCGAATCGAAGCTACTTCCGAGGAGCATGCCGTGGTTAGGCGAATCTGTTTAAGTGAACTTTTTGGATGTTTTAGTGTTTTTTTTTTCTTATTTGGGCTTCGTTTGTTGGGCTCTTTTGTTTGGCCCATTAAATTTTTCAGGCCCGTTTTATTTTGTCCTTCATATTTAAGCTTTTCTAATGTAATCTGGATGGTCACTTCATGATTTGATAAACTTTTGATTTTTCTCCCAGACTTGTGAGTTCATAAGAATTCGTTATCTGAAGCCTATGAATGGTATTCGTTGAATCAACGATTCCTAGAAGAGATTATTCACGGGCGTTCGCAGAATCAACATGATAATCTTAGTTTTCGTTTTATACGCTGCATCAATTTGGTATCAGAGCCGAATTCTTGGTTCTAATGCCTCCTAGGAGACCCCCACCCGTTCAGAGACTCGATGAGGCTTATGAACGAGAATTGGAACAACGTTTTATGTCAAGGATGTAGATAGGACTGGATCAAGTGGTTGAACAATTAACCGACCGGGTGGCAGATATGATGAACCGTCGAGGTCGACCCCCCCACATACCGATGATGAAAATTTTGAAAACTTGTTTTTGATGATTCGTCTTCTGAAGGGAATCCGAAAAGGCGGGGCAGACGAGTCCGAGAAATTGATAATAGGCGTCCGGAGACGGGGATTAGAATCGATATCCCAGAATTTGATGGGGAAAGTTTGAATCCGGAAGGGTTCATAAACTGGTTGGCTACTGTGGAAGAAGTTTTTGAATTCAAAGAGATTCCTCAAGATAAGCGGGTAGTTTTGGTTGCTAGTAGGCTTCGTGGGAGAGCATCTGCTTGGTGGCAACAATTAAAGCAAACCCGAAGGAGGCTTGGAAAGTCAAAGATTGTAACGTGGGAAAAGATGAAAAAACAATTATGATCCAACTTTTTGCCCAATAATTTTCAACGTCTAATGTACCAACGGTTGCAGAACTTGAAACAGGGGGCTAAATCAGTTGATGATTACACAACTGAGTTTTACATTTTGGTAGCCCGTAATGATATCCAAGAGATGGAGGAGCAACTTGTTTCTCGATATGTTGGAGGTTTGAGGGTTCAGATAATGGATTCTGTGAATCTGTTTGATCCGGTAACCGTGTCTGAGGTGCATCAAAGGGCTTGGATTTTGAGAAACAGAACCTTCGGTGGGTTTTTACACATCTGCCAATACTGGGGGAAGTTCTGGACCAAACAATCTTACACCACGTGGTGGCCCTAATCAGAGGAATCCTGGAAGTAGCAGCACAGGGCCAAATCCAAAGGGTGCAAGTAGCAGTGGGCTTAAGTGTTTCAATTGCGAGGAGACGGGCCATAGACAATCATAATGTAAGAAGGCGGGGAGGGGGAATTTGTTTGCAGAGGATGAAGATTGGCATGATAGTGATGGTGATGAGGATTATCAAGACAATCCTTTATATGACAAAGAGCCTGAATACGAAGAAGAATTCGTGGATGGAGATGTAGGGGTTAATTTGGTGGTGAGGCGCTCTTGTTTTACACCAAAGGTCACTAATGATGATTGGCTTAAGCACAACATTTTTTAGTCTACGTGCACAGTGTTGGGTAAGGTTTGTACTTTCGTTACTGATTCAAGTAGTTGTGATAACTTGATCTCTGAGGAGGCCGTTCGAAAGCTAGCATTGAAGACAGAGAATCATCCCAAGCCTTACAAACTCCAGTGGCTTAAGAAGGGCGGTGAGGTAACAGTCTCTAAACGAGCTCTCGTTTCTTTCTCTGTTGGAACTAAGTATAAGGATGATGTATGGTGTGATGTAGTTTCTATGGATGCTTGTCACTTGTTGTTGGGTAGGCCTTGGAAGTATGATCGCAACATAGATCATAACGGGCGGACCAATACTTATAGTTTCTAATTTGATGGTGTTAAGATAACTCTTGTGCCTAGCAAACCAAAAGAGTTAGTTGTCAAGCCTTCGGGTACTCTTTTGACCCTTGCTCAATTTGATGAAGAGCTTGGGATACAGAAAACGTCTTTGTATTGATCGGAAAGGAAGCGGCTGAGGAGGTTGACATTCCAGATTCTATAGTTCCTCTACTTGAGGAATTTGTTGATGTTTTCCCAAAAGAATTGCCAGATGGTTTGCCTGCTTTACGTGACAACCAGCACCATATTGTTTTGGAGCCTGGTGCCCAGTTGCCTAATAGGCCACACTACAGAATGAGTCCAAAGGAGCATGAGGAATTGCGTCGACAGGTGGAGGACTGGGTTTCTAAGGGGCATGTCCGGGAGAGCATGAGTCCATGTGCCGTTCCTGCTCTGTTGACTCCAAAGGGACATAACGGATTTTGATCCCCAAAATATCTGTTTAAGTGGACTTTTAGGATGTTTTAGTGTTTTTTTTTCTTATTTGGGATTCTTTTGTTGGGCTTTTCTGTTTGGCCCATTATGTTAGGTCTAAAATTATTGTATTCGAGATGACAACTATTGAAGATATGAATGACCAAAAGTGCAAAGTCAACAAAGTTATTAATTAGGAAGGTTTAATATATCGAAAGGATAATTGTCTTGTAAATGGAAATTGTATAATGCCTAAAACACTTACCTTCCTTATATAGATTAATGGTTTAATATAAATAGGAGCCTTAGGCTATTCATTAACGTGTGTGTGAGATTAGAATTCGTTAGAGAGCTTATTGTTAGATCATACAGAGAGCTTAATAGATAATATTAAGTGAGATATTCGACATAGTGAAATCATTCGATGTATATTCAACGTGTTCTTCGTGTTACTGCATACATACATACGGTTACCTGATCATATACTAGGATCCACAATTGGTATCAGAGCCTGCGATCTGAGTTTTGGCTATTTTCTGAAGCGTTCTTCACAAACAGAAGGTAAAATCTCGATTTCCTTTTCTTTGATTTTTTTCTCGATCCATTCTTCATACGCTTTACCCGATAAAAGTTCTTATTTTGATAAACTTGTAGTTTTGTCGATTCATACTTCTGTCGCTTAAATTTTTATCGATGCATACTTTTGTCGCTTAATTTTTTGTCGATCCATATTAAGTTAAACTTGATTTTCATTCAAATTATTTAATCGGTTTTGATTAAAATTAGTCTAGTTTATCTTGATTACTTTTGAAACTCTTTACATAAGAAAACTCAGGAACTAGTGACTCTTGCAGCTTTTCATACTAAAGAATTCCTAAGTAAAAATCATAAACTCTAGTAATTTTTGACTTTTATTCTTGACTGAACAAATAAAAAACTCGAGAACTTACATATTCTTGTCCATAAAAAGACTTGTTCTTTTTTGTCAAGAACCCTTTGTTCTTGTTTTCTGGTTTATCGGTTAAGAAAATTCAGATTAGGTATCCTTGAATTTTTATCGAGTCCTTCCAAATCGACAAAATTTTATTATCGAGTCAACAGTGATCAATATAAAACATCTTATCGATCCCGTTTTTATCCGGAAGAATTTTTTTTCCGAGTATTTAACAATCGAGAAACTTTTGTTATCGAGTCTTTTCTGATCGATAACTTCTGCTTATCGACTCAATTTATTCATAGAAAGTTTTTATCGAGTCCCCTTCACCCGACAAATTTTTTTCGAGTCATATACATCCGAGAAATCTTCTTATCAAGCCCATACCACTCGACAAATTATTTTGTCGACCCTTTGTCACCCGAGAAAACTTCTTCTCGGCCCTTCATCACCTGAGAAAACCTTCATCTATCAAGAACACCTTCTGTTTTTGAAATTAATCTCAAAAAATTACCAAAACTCATCGATCGAGATCACTTTTATCAGGTAACAAGTACTTTATTTTTTTTCCTTCAAGATGAGTTCTCAAAACCAATTTTCTGATCTCAATGCTGAAATTGAAAGACTTGAAGCAAGACACACGAATTAAATGAAAGTGATTAATGAACTCTTAAGAGAAAATGTGTATCTAAATGATTTCAAACACACAAGGAAAGAATTGAAAAACAAAAATGAGTTTTTGGAAGAGCAACTCACCGAGCATACTAGGAAAACATATCATGTATTTTATGAAGACGTTTGCAAAAAGAAAAATCTGGAGTTGATAAAAATAAATTTTGATCTAAAAAACAAGATTTCTGAGCTAGAGAAAAGGAAAGATTCTGCAACGACTCGTGGACAACTTGAAAAGTTTTTAGATTCCGAAAGAACAGACTTTGAGGATAAAAGAAAGATTTTTGCAAATTAGAAACGCAAGTTTGAAATTGAGAGAAAAGCCTTTGAAAGCAAAATGAGAACTTGTGATCTAACCATTCAAAAACTTTCTACACAAGTGTCTGATTTTGAACAAGTTGTGATTTTAGAACGAAAATCTTCCGAAACAAAAGGTGTTGAGCTATCAAAACAAATTTCTGAACTTCAAGAACTTTTGGAAAATGAAAGAAATGCGTTTAAAACTGAGAAAACAAATTTAATCAATAAATGTAGTTTGATCATTGCTAAAAGAAAAAATCTGGAAAACGATTTTGACAAAGAACAGCAAGTCTTTGAAAATAAACTTGACAAACTTTCAAACAAATTATCTGTTTTAGAAACAACTCTTGTAATTGAAAAAAATTTGAGATCTGAATTTAAAAATAAATATGATTTGGTCACAGAAGAAAGAGATGATTTATCCTGCAAGATCAAAGAACTTGAAAACGAGCTTTCAAAACAAAAACAAAAGAATTCAGAATCATTCAAACAACTCACTCCCGAACATTTAAATGCGGAGTTAGATGATCTTGAAAATTTGATTTTTCCTCATGATTCTGATTCTACTTCAAGTTCAAAGAAAATTCCTCTTTCTCCTATCTGTAAGAATAGCTGTTCTTCAAGTGTTAAATCAAATAGTTATTCTAACAGCTCCAAATCATATAGTTTTTCAAATTCTCAAACTCATAGTTCTAATCAGTTTCAAAATGATTTTGTTGCTAAATCCGGTAATTTCAAGAAATTTAAAATGGTTTGGAAGAAGAAATCAACTATAGATGACAGTGTTGAAAACATGCCACATATATCTCCTGTAGTCGATATAAGATCATTTGTTTCCAAGATTAATTTTCCTTATCTTGTAAGATCTATCGATCAGCTAATTAGTCTAAGTGCCACAAAGATTTGTTGTTCTACTTGTGGAACAAATGATTTTGTTGATCAAAGGTTCACACATAAATGGTATGGTACTTACAGTATCCCCACTTCCCCATTTATTGCATCTAAAGCTAACCTCCGAGGACCCAACAAAACTTGGGTACCAAAATCTTTTTAATTTGTTTTGTAGGTACGTCATGTATGTTCTAAATTCCGAATATTCACATCACATGACAATCTTCCAAAAGGTTATGCTACATTTGAGGGGAGTACCACATTTTTCCCCATTTATTTAGCTTCATTGTATCTCAGCTATGAACCTACTCTTAACATTATGACTTCTGAATCCACCAGTTCAGAACTCGGACTTCCATGTTTCGACTCTTTGTGTGTGATAGGATTTAGACGTTTCAATGGTCAATCTAGAGCCGGAAGGACCTACCCATGAAACACATCTCTAGGTTAGATGTATTTTGAAAGGGTGTGATTGAGATAATATTGAGTACACATGTGTTAAATAAAAATGTGAGAGTGTGACAACACTTAAAAGAAAATATTTGGTCTTCACCAAACCTAAACAGTTATCCGGGTAGCCACTTAATCTATTCATTCTCAATTCTTTGGAGATGAATATTGAAATAGACATGGACCCAATGTCGATAACTTGTGTCACCCCACCCAGCTACTCAAGTATCTTACAAAAAGATATTTGTTTCATATATCACGAAGAATGAGCATATCTGCTATCTTTTCTTCACTCGGAAGATTAAGATATTGAAAAAGGAAGACACACCTCCAGTCTCCGAACTTCACATTCAATGCACATTGAGTCTGTGAAATGAATTTTCACATTTCGAGCCTTTTAAATAGCATTCAATGCTTTATTATTTCTACACATTGCAAGAGTCTTTGTGATTCCAAAAAGCATATCTTTGTGTGTATGGCGGAACAGTTTGAGAAATTAGTTTTATAACTTACTTTTATGATAACTGGAAGTCCTATCAATGCCAACCCGCTGCCAACACTGAATATAGGCCACTTAATTAAATTTATTTTTGATTAAGTGATAACAGTTGCTACATGTGCTTCTGTCTGTTAGCCCATTACCCGATATTCTACATTTACATTTGATCATATTTGCGCTTATTGTCTTTGATTATTCATAATGATTCGGATTCTCCTTATCATTCTGAGGGGGAGAAAAGTTATATCAAAGACACATACTATTATGAGGGGGAGAAATAAAGTTAGAAAATATTCAAATGTTTGAAGATGAAGACTTGTCGACTCCCTTTGAAACGACATAAATTTTCTTGTGCTTGAGACCCGACATTCGCGGCTCCTTCGATTTTATTTTCATGCTAATGTTAAGGGGGAGCTACGGAGCTTACAAGAGATCATTTTCGTAGGGGGAGCAAAAGAATCAAGAAGAAAGATTTGTTGACAAAAGTTTCACCTTTTTCAAAAGAGTGCTAATCTGCTGATTTGTAATCTCGAATACAAAGGGGGAGATTGTTTAGTCTAAAATTATTGTATCCGAGATGACAACTATTGAAGACATGAAGGACCAAAAGTGCAAAGTCAACAAAGTTATTAATTAGGAGGGTTTAATATAAGGAAAGGATAATTATCTTGTAAATGGAAATTATATAATGCCTAAAACACTTACCTTCCTTATATAGATTAATGGTTTAATATAAATAGGAGTCTTAGGCTATTCATTAACGTGTGTTTGAGATTAGAATTCGTTAGAGAGATTATTGTTAGAACATAGAGAGAGCTTAATAGATAATATTCATTGTAATTTGTTTAAGTGAGATATTCGACATAGTGAAATCATTCGACGTATATTCAACGTGTTCTTCGTGTTATTGCATACATACATGCGGTTACCTGATCATATACTGGGATCCACACATTAATTTTTTCAAGCCCGTTTTATTTTGGCCTTCATATTTAAGCTTTTCTAATGTAATTTGGATGGTCACTTGATGATTTGATAAACTTTTGATTTTTCTCCCAGACTTTTGAGTTCTTAAGAATTCGTTATCTGAAGCCTAGGAACGGTATTCGTTGAATCAACGATTTCTAGAAGAGATTATTCATGAGCATTCGCAGAATCAACGTGATAATCTTAGTTTTCGTTTTATACGCTGCATCAACATCTCAGGGTGAAAATATTCAAGAAATAATAAGTCTACATGTTCTACAATTACCCTTTCTTGAGGTTGTTCTTCTTCAACAACTTCTTTTCCTTTGTCAGAACTTTCAACAATCTTTTCAGAAAATTTTCTTTACTTGAACTTGTTTTGTATAGTCATTCTGTACACCTTCAGCTACGAGTTTTTAAAAAATATCCAACTTCCTTGGATGAATGACAAAATCATATGGGTAGTTCAGAAGTTGATCTGCGCCTCTTAGAGAGTTTCTTTATGTCAAACCAAGAGAAAAACTTCTTCTGATTAACTCTCTAAATTGAACTCTCTCATTCATTTGAAACAATATCTCATCTTTTATTCTCAGATCCCCACCGAAGATATCATCCTTTACCATTTCTGAAAACCACATCAATGTTGAAGATGAGTACTTGGAAATATCAGAAATATAATGATATAGGGAGATTTCGAGAATTAACGAAGCTTTTATTTGATATTTGGAGAAGAAGAAAACGGGCGCGAAAGAAGCTCGTAAATCTGCATCAGAAACTGAAAAATAGTTTCTTGCGCAACATGGGTCGCGTGTCGGGTCGTGGATGCGTTCTCACGGGTCTCGAACGAATTGCTTTTATTTGTTTAGTTAATTATTTTATTACTTAATAAGTTTAGGATAATTGTTTTTTATAAGCCTTATTAGTTTCCTTATTTCTTTAGTTTCCTTTTCTCTTAATGTTTCCTAGTTTAACTTAGTTTCCTAGTTTAACATAGTTTCCTTATTATAGGTTTCCCTATTATTAGGTTTCTTAGTCCTATTTAAAGGATCCTAGCCTAGCCTTAGTTTTCACGTTTTTGATTAATAATATTTCTTCTCTTTCAGAGTATTTTGAGTTTTATATCATTATTATTTAGTTCTTACGCTCGTAAGTTCTAACCTTTTTGGATTTAGATGTTTGTCGATCCTTCCGCGTTTTCCTATTGTGTCAGTTGGTATCAGAGCAAGGAATCGCTGTCTCTTTTTCAACCTAGCGATGGGAGATAATCAACCTCTCACCCGGGCAGATCTTGAAGGTATCACCACCGCTTTCAATACTGCTCTCACCACCCTCACCACCACCTTCACCAATCAGATCGGCGCGTTAGTCGACGATCAACGGAGAAGAGACAAGCACCCAGGTCAGCATGTGACGGCCGACTAAATCCAACCGTCATTTCTAGTGCCAAATCTGAAGCCGAGGAGGAAGCCGATCCACCCCGAAGAGACCCGGATCACCGAATGAAGGCCGATATTCCATACTTCTAAGGAACCATGGCATAGAAGAATTCTTAGACTGTCAAATCGAGGTGGATCGATTTTTTGATATCGTAGAGATACCAAAAGACAAGCATGTAAAGATGGTTATTTGTCGGTTAAAGAGCGTCACTTCCATATGGTGGGACAAGCTAGTAGCCCAATGACAAAGAAAACAAAAGGGACCAGTACGTTCTTGGAAGAAGATGAAGCAACTAATGACGAAACGATTCCTACCGCTTGAGATCCCACGCGTTAACGATCGTAACCTAATCATCAGTTCAGGTTATTTTCAAATCAAGCAACCACCTTTACATGAAAAACCCCTAGAAAAAGAAAAAGACTTGGTCGAAAAAGTTGAAGACGAAGTCATTTTCGCTGCAACAGAATTACAACAAGAAATCTGTAACAAGCCAAAAAAAGTCAACAACGGATTTTGAGCCAACAATCAAAGCAACTGAAATCGAAGAACCTGAAATAGAAGAGCCCTAAATCAAAAAGCCTAAATTAAAGCACCCGGAGGCAAATCTGTTGAGAACATTTCCGAGCCAATGAAACCGTTATCACAAGAACTCACAAAGGAAGAACTCAAAGACTATGTTTCTATTATTTCAACAATCGAGACTCCGGAACAAATGGAGACAATTCCTGGTAAATTTTTGTACCCTTTTATCCTTTCGAGTTTGATAAATCTCGCTCGTATGGAGGCAATCACGACAACAAGCTTTGGAACTTGAAACCTTTTCAAGTTTTGAAATTCGTGTTCTGAATCCAAAGGTTATGAAGAAAAGAATATTTCACGAATCGGGTAAAAGTATTTTTCAAGCGAACTCGAGGTCGAGTTCTTTTCAATTGAGGGTGATTGATACAGGGAGATTTCGAGAATTAACGAAGCTTTTATTTGATATTTGGAGAAGAAGAAAACGGGCGCGAAAGAAGCTCGTAAATCTGCATCAGAAACTGAAAAATAGTTTCTAGCGCAACATGGGTCGCGTGTCGGGTCTTGGACGCGTTCTGATTCCGCTCCCTGCCCCCCTTTTCACAGAAAATGGAGAGATGAATTGATGTATTTTTTGAATCCGGCGTCGGGACTGACGGGGCTCGAACCCGCAACTTCCTCCTTGACAGGGCGGTGCTCTGACCATTGATGGATTGTTTCATCGAGATTCATTCCAAATCACGATGTCATTTTCTTGGGGTCCCGAACGAATTGCTTTTATTTGTTTAGTTAATTGTTTTATTACTTAATTAGTTTAGGATAATTATTTTTTATAAGTCTTATTAGTTTCCTTATTTTCAACCTTCCTTATTTCTTTAGTTTCCTTTTCTCTTAATTTTTCCAAGTTTAACTTAGTTTCTTTATTATAGGTTTCCCTATTATTAGGTTTCTTAGTCCTATTTAAAGGATCCTAGCCTACCCTTAGTTTTCACGTTTTTGATTAATAATATTTCTTTTCTTTCAGAGTATTTTGAGTTTTATCTCATTATTATTTAGTTCTTATGCTCGTAAGTTCTAACCCTTTTGGATTTAGACGTTTGTCGATCCTTCTGCGTTTTCCTAGTGCGTCATATAAAATACAAACAGACAAAGGTTGTCTGGTTTGTAGTAGTAAAATCCCAATTTTGGAGCACTGAAAAACTCCTTAGATATTGCTTGATTTTCTAAAACTCTGCTTGGCTTTATCATATTTACCATCCATACTCTTCTTTCAAAGGCAATTTGAAAGTGATATTGTTCTAGGTTTCTTAGATAGATACCTAGAACTCTCTTGAGTTCTATTTCAAGCTCCTTGATTAACTAAACTTATAAAATGATTCAACAAGAATAATTTGTCTTAAACTATACATATCAAAAGATGTGAAACCAAGTAAAGTACCATCTTCTCTTTCTACAGCAATATTTACAATATCCAACATTTCAGCCACTCTTCTATTCGCGTGATCAACCCTTTTGATCAGAGTTTCAACATTCATATTTCTCATTCTGTACATTTGATGAAATTCCCTAACTTGTCTTGCATAATCAGAAGACCAATTTCCATCAAAGAAATGTTCCAAATAACACTTATTAAGCCTATCTCAGTACATGGCTTCATATGTATCTTTAGGAAAAACTATTCTATTGTGAATTTTCCCATGAAAGAACTCCTCCTTCTCAAATATTTTATCCACAACTGGTTCTTCAAACCTTGGAAATTCAATTTTGGGATTTTCTATTAACTTACATAACAGTGAATGAGCCAAATCTTTCTTCTAGTAATTCATGATTAAAGAATACCTCTGGTAGATGATCAAAATCAACTTCAATCTCTTGTTCATACACAGGTTGATGGTAATAATTTCTAAGCACAATTAAATCTCCATACATAAATCTAACATCAAGATTCCATGTAGAGCTTAGAAAACCAGAGTTTAGAATGACCAGATTCATCAACCAGTTAAATAAATTTAGAATATCTTCCTCTCCTCTTTTGTTGTTATCTTGAACCACTTCTGATCTCCAAAGGACAGTATCTCTTATATCATTGATCTCTTCTTCATCATCAAACCTTATAACATCAGAAAGATCACCAAGTTCTCCAAATTCTTCTTCATGAGCCAAGTATTCATTTATCATTTCTTCATTTGAATCAGGCAAGATCTTTGCATCATCTAAAAGTTTAGAATCATCTGAATCAGTTAAAACAACTTTTTCGGTGTCTGGAGTATCTTCAGTTGCTGGAACAACAGGGATTTCCACATATTCTTCCAGTGGCCCATTTGTAATTGATTTCATAAGCTCTTCATAGATGTTGTTTAGAAATTGGATCATTCTTATCCTCCATTAGTGGTATTCTCTTATGAACATAGTAGGAGGTTTAGTCTCGGAACCGATTGATACATATTGTTTCGACATTCTTATGATTTAATCGACAATTCAACTATAAGTGGTGAAAGAATTAGATCTGAGCAATCAAGAAGTGATTGATCGAAAAAATTCTAGAAACTTGTCAAATCTGACAAGATTTAAGAAATCGGATCAAGAGAAGTTACGGCTCTGATTTTCTATTCTTTCTTTGAACCAAAAGAGAAAGGGAAAACACTGGCCAATTTCACACTTTCTGAATGTGCCATAGGCCCGGCCCCAGGACCCCTATCCCTTATGTTTAGGAGCGGGATCCGCCCAAGACTTTCTTCACCGGTAATTCAGTAAAGCTCACTTCGCTTGACAAATATATAATTTATCTTTCGACTAAGAAGTGATCCAAGTTGGCACCGATATCCTTTTTCAAATGGGATGGCTTCAACGCTTGACTCCGGACAAACCAATTGATATTTACCGTATTTAGAATGTATGAAACTAAGTAAAGATCACAAGATAGATTGCAAAACAGTCGGCTGTTGTATTGATATTCACAAGATTACAAACTGTATAAATGTGGAAAGTACAAGTATATGTCTCTAAAAACGTATCTAACAAACTAACAGACTTTGTATTTATCCTAGTATTGAGTGCTAAAGTAACAGGTATGTACATCACAGACCAATAACATCTATACACGCGTAAGTGATTCTTCAGAACTTCTTCAGAAGCAGTCTTCAGAACATCTTTAGAATTGTCTTTCGAACTTTTTTAGACTTGTTCAGAACTTCTGAAGTTGCCACTTCAGAAGTTATGCCTTAGGCTTTTCTTCTTTGTTATTTCACTTCAGACTTCTGATCTCTTTCACTTCTGAAGATACCTTAGCTTTATCTTTACAATCCAGTTCAGAAGATCTTAACTCTACACATCAGAAGACTATCCCTTTTGAAGAAATTATCCATAACCTAACAATTTTTCTCTCGTCATGATCATCAGGATCCTGATCATCATGCTTTCTTTTAAGAGTTTCTGCCTGAGACTTGCATTCCAATGAGGTAATCCTCTTATCAAGAGCAAATTGTATAGTTTGTACATCTGTTAACTTGTTAAAGATCCTTAGTTGCTAACTGATAAAGATCCTGTTGACTGGATGTGGATGGAAAGAAGTCTTCACACTGATACAGAAAGAGCTACTTTTGAAAGATTCTTCAGAATGGACTCTTTGGAAGAAGTAAGATCATTACTGGTGATAGAATTATGTTCAAGATTATTGAATCTCCTTATCATCATCTCCTTCTCCTGATTCTCCACCTATCCTCCACTCCTTTAATGGATTTGGCCGTCAATTCTTTGATGTTCTTTTGAATCTTTTCAAAATCAGAAGTACAAAAATCCTAGAATTCTGAGAATTCAGAGGATGTGGGTAAAGAACCTGGAAAACAGATGTTCCAGTTTGCATTCTTGATAAATCAGGAAGCCCTGTTGATGTCATCACATCATGAACCACGGAGGCATCATGGAATGAGGTTTTATTTATGTTCACCTTACCAGGGCTTCCATCAAATCCTCGAACATTCAACAATGGAATGTCTATTGATGTTGTGACAATCTGACAAACAAACTATGTAGTGAAGTCCATAGGACTTGTGCTAGTGTTTGAAAGAAGAACTGTCTTAGTTCTGTTAGGCTCTAGTTGAGATGGACTCTCAGACTCCATGTGCTTAGAAACTCTGTGAAGGGGGGACATATATCCTTCTTTTTCAACATTAAGATCCTCCAAATGGGGACTTAATGGATCATGAGCTGCTTACCTTGAGAGTGTTGTTGGGACATCCTTGTTTTAAGAGATAGATGAGTGGACAGGTGGGGTTATAACAAGAGTTCTCATGGGCTCACTGGCTATTTCAATGTTATCCACCAAAGAGTGTGGAATAACAGTAGATGTAGGTTCCCCGCTAGTAACGGCTAGGACATGGTTTTCTTGTTCTTTTAACCATGAACTCCTTTCTTCAATTCTTTTTCTCACCTTTCTACCCAGTCTCTCAGTTTCATTTTTCCTCTTAGCACTCTGAGGATATTCACCGCCCCCCTGAACATTCTCCCCACTCTCCCTAATAGTTCTAGACACCTTACCTTGCACACCTCTCGGGTTTATGTCTTGGGTAGGGGCTACAATGCTCTCGCGGTCCCATAGACTTACAATACTCAATCCATATGTCATTGTCATACTTTACATATGATCTTAGTTCATCAAGTAGAGGTAGAGCTTTTGGAAAACTTGAAAGTGGAGTGGTTGGTGGTCTGAAATCGGACCAGGTGCTCTTGAAAACTCAGCAATTTGCTTGAAATCGGACCAGGAACCACCATTTTGCTTGAAATCAATCCGCAGGAACCATCATTTTGCTTGAAATCGTACCAGGTAATTTTGAAAACTCAGCAGTTTGTGTTGGATTGTGTGATCGACCATCCCCAATATCTCCCTATGACTCTTGAGGATCAGCCGCCCCCAATTTCAGTATCTTGGTTAGGGTTAGGGTTAGGGTTTTTCAGAGGCTGGATTTGTCAGAGTGTTCGTCGTATCTTCCAAATTAGGATCGTTCATCAATGGTGAAGATCTTATGTGCCCACGTCATATGAAAACACTGCTGACGTCAGATGAACCAAGAGGGCCACACGCATAAGAGTGTGTAGATCACAAATTAACCAAGTTGGTTATAACCCGGTACAGTTACAAGTTGTGAAGTGTAGAATTATAATTCTAGTAGAATAATAATTAAAGTGTGGGAAATATAATTAAGTTAATTATATAATTTAATTATTAAGTTAATTACATAATTTAATTGTTAAGTTAATAATTAAATTAGAATAATTATTATGTTAATAATTATAATTAAAAGTCCATCGAGTTCAAAATAATGTTTTATTTAAAAGCCCAAAGGGTTAAGTAAGTTTACTTAAGCCCAAAAGCCCAATGGTTAATTATTTATTAAGTTAATAATTAATTAATTAATTAAGATATGGAAAGTTTAATTATGTCAACAAAGCCTAGCAACCGTTCGTGATTGGTATCACATTCGTGTGGATACCTCCAGAGGGGGTCTGCTTTGATCTCCATAACGCCTGTTCGTGATCAACCAATGCAAACTATTGAGGTATAATTCTAAACCCCCAATGGTTGTGTTTGATACTTAAAGTCGTTAGTAATGGATCCGGGCTATTAGGGTTTTACCGAGTTGTTTTTTTTTTCTCCCGTTGCATATTTATTTTAATCTGGCCTGTAATACCCTACAGTGGTATCAGAGCCCCGTTACAATGACTTTAGGGTTAGAATCAATAGAAAATTGATTAAACACGTGAATACGGAAAAACCACCCCAATCGCCGCCGCCACCGCCGCCGCCGCCGCCACCGCCGCGGGTCGTGCCGCTATGCGCCGCTGCCGTGTACCGTCGCGCCGCGGGTCGTGCTGCTATGCGCCGCTGCCGTGTATCGTCGTGCCGCCGGAGCGGTGCCCCTCCACCGTCGACGGCCACCTTCGAGTGGAGCATTTTCGGTTTGTTTGGTGGTTGCTCTTTTTGTTAATTGGGCTTTTAGAGTTTTACGGTCTAGGCCCATTTTAGCCTAATACGGTTTTAACCTATTTTGATTGATTAGTTGGGCTTGTTAACTATGTTCAATTCGACCCAAGCCCATTTGGTTGATCTGGTTGTTTGCCATGATGGATTCAATTTAGGTCTATGACCCGTGGTTTGTGTTAATTTTCATGTTGGTTAAATTAAAATGTATTTAATTTCATGGGTTGTATTTTTGTGCGATCTGCGTGTCGTTTCCGATTTCAATGTAATGTAATAGTTAGGTTATGTTAACCTAGATTAGTTTTTATAAATCGGAAGACCGAATGAATCGAAGACGGCATCCTGGAGTCCACCATGATTGGCGGAGCTGCTGGGAGTCAACTTGCGGTGTCCTTAGGGTTTGGACCGGGGTTTTCATGTGGGCTCATGAAAACCTCATAGTTGGGCCTAATCGAATCCATGTTGTGTGTTTGCATGTTTGCAGTTGTTTATTTTTCGTATTTATTGCGTTTAATTATATGTGATAATTATTGCAATGGATTTTAAAATTGGAAAATTATTTTACAACCACTAATATCGGTAAATTGTAATTGTTTTTACAAATTAATTTGAAAAGCTATCAAATTAATACCAATTGGATAAATTGTAAATATTTTTACAAATAAATTTGATAAGTTATCAAATAATGAATTTTAAATAAATTGGTATTTTAAAATTAGTTAATTTGTAAAATTGGAATGAGATCGGTAAAACCCTTTACAATTAAAATGTGAGTTTTTCACCACCCATTTAAATCGGTTATCGAGCACATAACTAGTCGATTTCAGGTGAGCATTGGCGAATCCGGGTCGGAAAAGTATGTGGTGAGATAAAGTGCCGACTCACGAGATCATTGCACGTTGTGTATTGACCGCCTGTAATGATAGTCGTGACCCGGACGACCAATTTTTTAGTTGTTACTCAAAATTGAAATTGTGATGTTTTAGTATGGTTAAGCTCACTTGAGATATTTGTACATTCTGTATTCCTCGTCTACAAATGATCTCAAGGGGAATAAGTGAGATTAAACATGTCTTCAGTTTTAAAAAAATCTCAAGAAAGATCTAAGAGTTGTGATGATCACAATTGGAAGTTGCCTAAATAATTAGTTTTCACCATTTGCGTATTGCCCAATCGTGACAATTAATGAAATATGGATCTTAGCTAAAATGTTTGAATTTTAAGGGTTGTTCAAAATTTTAAACTAATACTAAAATCGAACTTTAATTTCTGTAGATGTCTGCTAATCAAGAAAACACAAACTCGAACCTATCTCAGTTCACTTTCTGGTCCATTTTGGACAAAGAAAAACTAAACGGACAGAACTTCCTGGAATGGTTCCGCTTACTAAGGGTTGTCCTTTGGAATGAAGAGAAGTTCTATGTTCTCGAGAATCCCCCTCCAAACCTCCCAGCTATGAATGCTCCGGAGAGTGTCTAGGCTGCTTATGATAAGCACCTAAGAGACTCTCTAAGCGTGTCTTGTCTGATGCTAGCCTTAAAGACTCCTGAACTCTTAAATGACCATAAGGAGATGACAGCCTGGGAAATGATCACTGCGCTGAAGACCATGTTTGGTCAACAGTCGACACAAGAGAGGTTTGATACTGTGCGATCACTACATGCTTGTATGATGCAAGAGGGGATATCGGTCAGTGCAAAAGTCTTGAGGATGAAGGGGCACATTGACCGGTTGGCTCGATTAGGTTACCCACTTGGTCAAGAGTTAGGGGTCGATTTGGTCCTCAACCCACTGACCAAATCATATGATAGCTTTGTGTTCTACTATAACATGAATGACTTGGATAAAACTCTCACTAAACTGCATGGCATGCTCAAAACTGCTGAGAGAGGGATTAACTCCAAGCTGGAGAAAACCAAGCCTGTCTTGATGATCAAGGCAAAAGGAGGGGCAACCAAGAGGAAAGTGGTGACTCGTAAAGGAAAGGCAAAAGCTGGAAGTTTCAGAAAAGGCAAGAAGATTGAAGGGAAGATCCCTGCTGATGGAGTTTGCTTTGAGTGATCAGAAAAGGGGCACTAGAAGAGAAACTGTCCAGTTCTGATTGTAAAGGCAAAGAAGGAGAAAGCTATGATAGTTAAACCTTCAGGTATGTTTACTATCGATTTATTCACTTCTAATTAATTCCTGGGTATTGGATACCGGCTGTGGAACTCACATATGTGCTTCTCCACAGGGATCAAGAAGTGAAAGCAACTGCGACCAGGCCAGTTGGAGCTCAAGATGGGCAATGGGCAAGAGTTGATGATGTGTCCCAAGGGAAATATGATATGACCATTCCAAATGGTCTAGTATTGAAACTAAATGATTATCTTTACGTTCCTAGTATCATTAGAAACATTGTTTCAGTTGCACGTTTGAGACAAGATGGATTTATGTTTAAATTCAATGACGATGGATCCATTTCTGCATGTTTGCATGGTATATTATATTTTATTGCCAGGCCAGTTAATGGCATTTATGAAATAGATATTCATGGTGATCTCAACGCTAAATCGATATATAATGTGAATGCGAAAAGACTTAAGCAAGACTTAAGTCAAACATATTTGTGGCATTGTCGTCTTGGCCATATAAACAAGAAGCGCATTGCCAAGATCCAAGTGGATGGGATCTTGTAATCAACTGATGATTCTTTTGATAAATACCAAGCTTGTTTATTAGGGAAGATGACTAAGGCACCTTTTAAAGGAAAGCCTGAAAGAGCGAATGAGTTGTTGGGAATGATACATACTGATGTGTGTGGACCCTTTAACCCAGCCACAAAAGATGGTTGCTAATACTTCATTACGTTTACTAATGATTTGATATGGATATGTTTACTTAATGAAGCACAAGTATGAAAGCTTTGAGGCTTTCAAAGAGTTTCAGAACGAGGTAGAGAACCAACTAGGCAAGAAAATAAAATCCCTTCGGTCGGACCGAGGTGGTGAATATCTGAGCCATGAATTCACTGAGCATCTTAGCAAGTGTGGGATAGTATTTCAACTTACTCCACCAAGAACACCACAGCATAGTGGTGTGTCTGAAAGGAGGAACCGTACCTTGTTAAATATGGTTAGATCTATGATGAGTTATACCAAGTTGCCTAAAAGTTTTTGGGGATATGCTTTGCAAGTAGCCGCCAAAATACTAAACAATGTACCAACCAAGAAGGTCGACAAGACTGCATATGAGATATGGACTGGAAAGATCCAAAATCTATCTTACGTGAGAGTCTGGGGTTGCGATGCTTATGTTAAGCAAGATGCTTCTAGGAAGCTAGAACCCAGATATGATAAGTGCATCTTTGTAGGATATCCCAAGGAGACGATTGGGTATTATTTCTACAACCACGGTGAGAACAAGGTGTTCATTTCACGCAAGGTCGAGTTCCTAGAAAAAGATTTTCTAACTAAGACAAGCGATGGGGATAGGGTAGAACTTGAGCAAGTTCAGGAAACACCTGATGCGCAAGTTGACACTAGCGCTCAACAAGTTGTTGAACCGCAGCAAGATGCTGAGGGTACCAATGAGAGACAAACGATCCGATGGTCGGGGAGGTTTCGTCAAGGGCCAGATAGATACTTGGGGTTTCTGATTGGCTGTAACGATACGGTTGATGATGAACCCTTAAACTACTAACATGCTATGTTAGGTGCAGAATGTGACTAGTGGCATGATGCTATGAAACCCGAGCTTCAATCCATGGCTGCTAACCAGGTCTGGGATCTGGTGGATGCACCCAATGGCTGCAAAGTTGTAGGGAGAAAATGGGACATCGATGGGATCGTGCACACATATAAGGCTAGGTTGGTAGCAAAGGGTTTCACACAAACTCACGGTGTAGACTATGATGAAACCTTTTCTCCGATAGCCATGATTAAATCCATTAGGATTTGGCTTGCTATAGCTGCATATCACGATTATGAGATGATAGATATTAGAAGTAGCTTCAAAAGAAGACTGGGTTCTGAAGAGAAAGATTCAGAAGTCTGAAGTCAAGTGAAGTAAAGCCTAAGACATAACTTCTGAAGTGGCTACTTCTGAAGTTCTGAAGATTCTGAAGAAGTTTTGAAGATGATTCTGAAGACACTTTTGAAGAAGTTATGAAGAAGTTCAGAAGCAGTTTTGACCATGTCTGTTGTTTTTGTACTGTATCTTTAGCATTTTCTTTTGTATATAAATAGATAGTTTGTTATATTGTTAGAACTAACGTTGATAGATAGAGCTTGTAAAGTTACACATATTATAATACAATTCAGTAATCAATACAACATACAACTTCAGTGATCCAATTCTTGTTCTTGTTCTTTAATCTCTCTACATTCTTGAATGTTTGGGATCTAACAATTGGTATCAGAGCCAATTCATCTGTTCTTGACATTCAGAGAAGAACTTGTCAGATCTGACAGTTCTTGGTTTTCTTGATTGATAAATTCAAGATTAAAATTCAGGTGAATTCTCGATCTATTTCAAATCAAAGATGTCGAAAGAAATCGTCTCCATCGAATCAGAAACTAGACCACCAACTCTGTGTTTGGGTGAATATCATCAGTGGCGAATCAGGATGATTCAATTCTTGGATAATATCGATGAATCTCTAATGCAATCGATCGTAAATGGCCCTCTGGAGGTCTATGTGGAAATACCATCAGTACCAAGAACTGAGTCAACTCTTGAGATACCGGCATCGAGAATTAACTAAAGCCCAGGTATGTACAGTACTGCTGAGAAAGCTCAAGCTAAAGTTGACAGAAGAGCATTAACTCTTCTTACAATGGCCATTCCTAATGAGATATTCAATAGGGTAGATAGCTTAACATCTGCCAAAGCCATGTAGGATGAGGTTGAAGCTCAAATGCAGGGTAGTACAAAGGCCCAAGCACAAAGATTGAATATCTGTGTGGGTACGTATGAAAGCTTCAGGTATAAAGAAAATGAATCTATTATAGAGACTTATCACAGATTCAACAATATCCTGAATGATCTGAGAAGAAATGGTGTTCAGAAATCAAATTCTGAGATAAACAATAAATTTCTGAACAACTTGGGTAATGAATGGTCAAGCTTCTCTGACAACATGGTTACTAGAAATCTATCAAGAAAATCTATTCATGATGTCTATGGCATTCTGTTCCAACAAGAAGACAAAATCATAACTAGACAGAACGAACAAAAGAAGGCAAATGAAACAGTAGCCATGTTGAGCAAGAAGTGTAATAATTCCATGACCATTTCTACTAAGAGCAAAATCTGTGATATCCCAGAAACAAATTTCTGTGATGGGGATGAATCAGATGAAGAACTTAAGAGAATTTCTAATAATATTTCTTTTATGACAAGGCAATTCACTCAAAGATATAATCAAAAATATCATAATAAACCAAGTAGATAATTTTATGAATTATCTTCTGAACTCACTTCTGAGAGTTCATCTGAAGTGCTACAAGTAGATAATTTTGATAATAAATTAGAACATGAAGAAAAATATGATGAATTCTCAGATGTTGAATCTTTACAAGATAATAATGAGAATTCAAAAATTATTTTTGATAATTCAGATGATGAGTCTGAAAATATTTTAAATCAGAAGTCTTTTGCATCTAGCATGACTCAGGATAAGTTCTCAGATTTAATAAATGCTTCAGATTCAGATGATGATGATGATCCTATGGTTCAAGTTATTGATAAAGCTGGTTATTTGGTATATAAATTACAATCAAATATGACTGAAGGAGAAATTTTAAAATCTGAAGCACCAAAAGTACCTTCTGACAAGTTTAATACTGTTTTTCTGAAACCAGAATTTCTAAAAACTGAAATTTCTTCTACTTCATCAAATGATACTCCAATACTCACAAAAACATCTTTATATTCAATATCATCATCTGATTTTATAACCAGAGTTAAAATGTTTGAAAAGGGACAATCGTCAAATTCAATTTCTAAAGTTCAAAATTCCAACCCTAAATCTGAAGTTAAACCTAAAGTAAGTAAAAGAATTTCTTATACTAATCCTCATATTTTATCTTTTTTACAGAGCTATCCACTTTAGTTTGGAGAAAGAAAGGTGAAAGACTATCAAAGACTGACAAATTAGATAGTTTTTCAAATTCAAAGAAAATTGATGTACCAAAGATTAATAAAGTGAATAAAAGAATTTATGTTGACAAATCAAATAGTGTTGATTCTTGTTCATCTACTGCTTTATTAAATATTCTGAATAATCATATTCACAGCATCAATTGTGGTCATCATAATTTTCATCTGAACTCCAAAACAAATAAAACAAAACTTGAGAAATCAATTCAGAACTTCTCAGTAACTGTGGCAAGTAAATATAAAAAGGAAAAGAAAAATAAAAATTATACTAAAAATGATAAATTCAAAAGTTCTGAACAAACTTCTGACTTTCAAAAGATTAAGTCAAAGTTCAGAAAAAATTCAAAGTTTTTGACTAATCTCACAAGACCCACTCTTAAATGGGTACCAAAATCTCAATAATCATTTTTGCAGATATGTCATATGTGGGTCTTAGATTCTGGATGTTCCAGACACATGACACCTTTTAAAGAACTTCGAACTGATTATTATGAAAGGTATGGAGGAACAGTTAGCTTTGGAAACAATGCAAAAGGTTATGTGAGAGGATATGGAACTTTTTCCAAAGGAGATGTCAAAGTGATGAAGGTTTTCTATGTGGAAGGTCTTAAACATAATCTTTTCAATATAAGTCAATTCTGTGACAAGTATTGGAAGGTAAATTTTGATATAGACTACTGTCATGTTATGAGTTCAACAAACAAAAATGAGTTAACTGCTTATAGAGATGGAGATATCTACACTGCAACTTTCACTGCAAATGGTCAATTACAAGGAGTTTGTTACATTTCCACAACTATGAGAAATGATAGTTGGCTTTGGCATAGAAGAATGTCCCATCTGAACTTTAAAGCCATTTCTGAACTGGAAAGACACAACTCTGTAAGAGGACTACCAAAGATCAGATTTGAAAAGAATTCTTTATGATGTGCATGTGAACTAGGGAAGATCAAAAGAAGCTCCCATCCTCTGAAAATGTTATCTTCATGTAAAGCTCCACTTGAAATGCTGCATATGAATTTGTGTGGACCAATGAAGACTCAAAGCATGGATGGAAAGAAGCATATTCTTGTGATTGTAGATGAATATTCAAGATATATTTGGGTTGAATTTTTATGACTCAAATCTGATACTTCTGAAAGACTCATTCCTTTTTGGAAGAAAATACAAGTTCTTCTTCAACTACCAGTTCAAAAGATCAGAAGTGATAATGGCACAGAATTTACAAACTCTACACTTCAGAATTTTTTAGAATCCGTTGGTATATCACATAATTTTTCCGCTGCCAGAACTCCCCAACAGAATGGTGTTGTTGAAAGGAAAAACAGAACTTTGGTAGAAGCTGCAAGGACCATGCTGGCATATTCTGAACTTCCTTTATCTATGTGGGCAGAAGCAATTGCAACTGCATGTTTTACTCAGAACAGGACAATTCTGAATAGAAAACTATTTAAAACTCCTTATGAGATTATTAAGCAAAGAAAACCCTCTATTGATTATTTTAAAATCTTTGGTTGCAGGTGTTTTCTTCTGAATGATACACAACATTTGGATAAATTTGCACCTAAGGATACAACTGGTATCTTTGTTGGCTATTCTCAAAGACCCAAAGCATACAGAGTACTTATCAAAGGAACACAAAGAATCATTGAGACTTCAAATATTAGATTTCATGAGCGAACAATTACTTCTGAACAAGATAGTTCAGAACTCAAGCTTAACCAAGTTTATGAGATTTTGGATTCAGAAAAAAGCAAGACAAATCACACTTCTGAATCTCAAACTTTACTTAAATCAAATTTAGATACCTTATGTCAAGACTTATTTGATATTTATGTGAATGTTTCTGCAGATTATCAAAATCCTTCTTTACTCAGAAATATTCCAGCACAAGAATCTACAGAATCTATGTGTCACACCCCGCTAAAGCGGAATCACGAGGCGTGATAGCTCACGATTTCATAGAAATAAGACATAAACAACACCAATCATCCATTCAAATACATAAAATATTAACTTCGGAATTACATCTTACAATCCCAAAATTTTAACAAATAAAGTAAACATAGTGTTTAAACGAAACAGTTTCAAATAAAAACTTGATTAATGTTGACGCGTTCACATAACTAAACATTTCGGTTTACCTCCCTTACTCCTGAAAAGCATGATAAAACAAGGTCAACTACAAAGAGTTGGTGAGTTCAAAGGTTTTAAATATTATAATATCTTTTACATAAATGAATATTGAGCAAAATACTTTTATGTCACTTTATAAATCTTTACATCATAAAACGTTCAAAGCATTTTTGTACCCTAATTATTAGTAAATAATGAGCCACCACTAAACCTTCGACCACAAAAATACTTTTAGTTCTACCTCAACAGTGGACCTAAAGTCCACATGTGTAGAACCTTCCTTCTAAGTATAGTGCACCCCTACCTGTAGTTTCCCGGTGGGATTGCTATCCACACCCCTACTTTTTGGCTTTTAGGTGGGATTGTCCGTCTAATAGCGTTATCCACAAATACCCTCGGCTCCTCACTTGATTAGTAGAGTACAAACCTTTATGGAACGTTTTACTCAATACAATCTATTAGTGCACATGCCTTAGTGCCCAAAAACAACAATTTCATATTGTTTCACATTCGGTAATGCAAATAGCTCAAATATTTCATTTAATCATGCTTTCCACCCCAAAACGTATAAAATACTTTAAAAGTGGGGCTGTGAATACTCACCTTATAGCAAAAAGCTCCAATCAACAAAGCACGATCCGCACCTACCCGTCGACCTAACGTTTCCCTATCAAAGAGAAATACCCAACATGGTCACTTATATGATTAATGATTACTATGAGTGCGCTTATAAGTCCTTTGTTGATCATAACTCCTCTCAATGATTTGAATATGATTCCGTATGTATACTTAGTGAAATTCCAGCATATAAGCTTCTGTTAATATTCAGCAATAGCATACGCTGATTGCTATCAGTGTTCGCTGAAGATCAAGGAACAAAGCTTATCTCTGAAGTCTTGAAGATCAGCTATCACACCAGAAGACCATTCAGCGAAAGTCGAAGAGCTTAGCTGAAGAGAGAGATAATCAGCTAAGTGAACAGAAGCGGTTCAGCGATAGCAGCGATTATCTAATCAAAGTGTGAAGTCTTGTGAAGCCTCAGCGATACTGAAGATTCCTCCTTGAAGATTCAGAATCAGCGATCAAATGACACTTCCCTTACAAGATTAAAGATTGTTCTTATCCTCGATGCAAAAAAGTCAAACCTAATACCTTGTTAGAAAAGGACGTACGAATTGTCTCTTATGTCCCCATCATATCTGATACGGTACTCTTCATATTCGGCCAAAAGCATGGTTGTCTTATTTGCAAGGACAAGCTTCCTATCTAAGCTTCACACGTGGCATGTACCTTTTATCTTGCATTAAATGCAAACGGGTATAAATAAGATGAAGATATCTTCTTCATCTTAATGCATGCTTCCTTCTAGCCTAAACCCTCTTGATTTCTTTCTTCCTTCTTCTTGTGCATCAAACTTAGTGTTTCTTAGTTACAATAGAATAGGTTTTAAACTTCTTTTTATTCCGCTTGTAACTGTAAATTTGTTTATGTTATATAAACTCATTTAAAAACCAAAATCTGTGTGTTTGTATTCAACCCCCCCCCCCTCTACAAACTGTTTACTATTTATTGAACTCTTGTAGACCCTTATTGGGACCAACAAGTGGTATCAGAGCAGTGTTTGCTTCTTTAATCTTTAAAATATTTTTTCTTAAAACTATTTTGAAATGTCAAACCCTAATACGAACTACAAAGACAATGGATCTTTAGCTAAACCTCCAAGATTTGGCCATGATAATTTTCCATTATGGAAGGAAAGAATGTCTCTATTTCTAGAAGGATCTGACAGAAAGATCCCTTACTATCTAGAAAATGGACCATTTGTTCCTATAACTATTGTAGCTGGTGTTCCTGCCACCACTACTACTCCAGCCATCCCTGAAAGGAGTATTGTTAAAACTCCTAACCGATGGACTGAGGAAGACAAGAAAGAAATTGCTATTGACTCTAAAGCTAGATCTATAATAGCAATGTCTTTACCTGATGAAGTCTATCATTCTGTTATGAAAATGAGGACTTCTAAAGCCATGTGGGATACTCCATGTATCCAATATGAAGGAACTTCTGAAGTACAAGTCACTAGGTGCATAAACCTTGTAAGACAATACGAGAGTTTTATGCATCATAAAGGTGAATCTCTTACTCAAATTCACCAGCGGTTCAACTGTTTGCTGATTGATCTCAAATTAGTGAACAGAGTGTACTCAAACGCTGAAATTCTGACCAAATTCATGGAGGCACTACCCGATCAATGGGCAGTGTACACTAGATGTCTGAAGCTGTCAAAGAATCTTGAAACCTTGTCTTTAAGTGCTTTATATGGAATGCTCTTTAATGAGGAACAATCTCAACTTCTGAGGAAGAACCTCATAAATGAACTCAAAGGTGCCAAAAGTACTTCTTTGGCACTTGTGACTTCAGAGGCAACTCCTCCTAAAAATGTCTCTTCTTCCACTATCACCTCCATCACAGAATTAGGTCAAACTGATTCAGAAGATCAACTCACTGATGCTGACATCTCTGAGTTTGATAACTCTCTAGCTCTCTTAATTAATAATTTTAAAAGATTCGCTAGAAAGAGCAACTTTCAAAAAACTTCTAACCTCTCTGACTCTGAAAAGCAAAAAACATTGCCCGCTGAGAAAGCCTCAGCAATATGCTTCAACTGTCAGCGAAAAGGTCACTTTGCTAGTGAATGCCGGTCAAAGAAAGTTGCAGCTCCCACCTCCTCCCAGACCTCTGATAAAAAGGAGAAGTACTTGAAATTGAAAAACAAATACAAGGATCTGAATAAACACCAGCAAAAAGGCAAAGGCCTTATCGCTGAAGAAGTTGATTGGGACGCTGAAGATGACTGGGCCAAGACCTCTGAAGAGTCTGGTTCAGATGAAGAATATCTTCCGTTCCTCTGTCTAATGGCAAGAATAGAGGACGCTGAAAAAGCAACTGAAACTTCTTCCTCTGAGTACCCTTCTACTCAGGTAACAACTTTTTCTATCTCTTTACCTTCTGAAAGTGACAACTTGTCACCTCTCGATGCTATGACTGTTGAATTTTATAATGCTTTAAATGGAAAGATTAAGGCCGAGAAAATTAACACTGATCTTTCTGAGCAATTGAAAAATTGCCACATAAGAATCAAAGAACTTTCTAAAATAGAGGAAACTCTTAAGGACCAAGTCTTTGCAAATCAAACCATAAGCATTGAGAAGCAACAAGCTATCGCTGATAGGGAAAAGGCTATCGCTGATCTCAAGTTTGAAAAAGCAACCATCGAAGGATGGGGTAAGGCTTCTGATAAAGTAAATGAGATCATCAATGCCCAAATACCTATGAAAACTAGAAGTGGGTTAGGCTATAACCCTGAAAAGGAAGAATCAGAGAATGATCGTTCCATGCTCAAATTTGGAATGTTTGTCTCTTCTATTCCTAATCCTTCTTCTTCAACGTCTTCCTCTTCTTCTAAAGAAAAGTTACCTGTGATAAATTCTAAGAAGGTGATCAAGAACGAGTTTCTTGACCAAGTTCCTAAGAATAAGATCACTCAGAACAGGAACAAGAAATCCTTAGAAAAAAAATCCTAAATCTGGGAAGAAGGTCTCTAACTTTTCTTAGAGACCAACCCCCAGAATTAAGGTCGATCTCACTCCTACCCCTGAAAAGGTTGTCATACCTCCAAGGACTATGGATAAAGGAATTCTTGGTCCTGTCCCTAAAAAGGTTCCTATTCTCTCTCTGAATTCCAAATCCTTTAAATATAGGAAGTGCTATCACTGTGGTAAAACTACCCATATTGCAAGCAAATGTCCTAACACTACTAGAGCTAATAAACTAGCTCATGGAAAGAAAGTAGCTCAAGATGACAGTCAGCGAGATTGAAACCCACCAAGGTTGCAAAACTACCAAAGGTGAAGATATCTACTGAAGAGAGTTCTCCATCTAGTAGCTCCTCCGCCAATCGTCTATCTAATCAAGCAGGACCCATAGTAGTATGGGTACCTTTAAACAATTAATCTTTTATTGTATGCAGAGTGCCAAAGGAATCTGGTATCTTGATAGCGGATGCTCAAGGCATATGACTGGCAGAAAATCTCTGCTCTCTGATTACAAAGAAGAAGTTGGTCCATCAGTGACCTTTGGTGGAAATGGCAAAGGATACACTAAAGGTTATGGAATTCTATCCAACGGAGCCACATCGTTTTCTCGTGTTGCCTATGTTAAGGGACTAAAGCACAATCTCTTGAGCGTTAGTCAGTTATGTGACAAAGACTTCAAAGTTCTATTCTTAAAGAATAGATGTGCTGTCACTGACGGAAATGATAAGCTTGCCTTAACATGCAAAAGAGTGGAAAATGTGTATGTCTTAAATATGAATAGTTCTCACTCTGAGAACAAGTGCTTTATCTCTTAAAAATCCACTTACATAAACTGGTTATGGCATAAAAGACTCTCTCATCTCAACTTTAAGACAATAAATGAATTCTCTCAAAAAGATCTAGTCAGGGACCTCCCAAATCATACCTTTACAAAGGAATCTCTTTGTTCAGCGTGTGAAAAGGGAAAGCTGACAAAAGCCTCCTTCAGGTCGAAGCAAATTTCTTCAGTGACCGCTCCTCTTCAGCTACTCCATATGGATCTATTTGGACCTGTCAATGTCCAATCTATTTCTGGAAAGAAATATACTTTAGTGATTGTTGATGAATATTCCCGATACACATGGGTGTTCTTCCTTCGATCCAAAAGTGATACCCCTGAAATGATAATTTCTTTTATCAAAAGGATGGAAGTTTTGAACAATCTAATTGTTCGATCCATAAGAAGTGATCATGGTACTGAATTCAAAAACAGTACTCTGGTATATTTCTTTGAAGAAAAAGGTATTTCTCACAACTTTTCCTCAATAAGAACTCCTCAGCAAAACGGTGTTGCTGAAAGAAGAAATCAAACTATCATTGAAGCGGCTCGCTCAATGCTCAGCGAATCGCATCTACCGACTCAGTTTTGGGCTGAAGCAGTCAACACAGCATGCTTCACTCAAAATCGATCCCTGATAGTTAAGTGATTTAAGAAGACCCCTATGAATTGTTTCATGGAAGAAGACCTACTCTGAAATATTTCCATATTTTTGGATGTAGATGTTACATTCTGACTGACAGAGATCATTTGGGTAAATTTGATCCAAAAGCTGACGATGGTATATTCCTTGGATACTCCTCTGTATCTAAGTCCTTCAGAGTCTTCAACAAAAGAAGACAACAAGTTGAAGAATCCATGCACGTTAACTTTGATGAATCTCGTCCCATTCATACTTCTAATACTCATGATGATGATGAAGAATTGAATGCCTGGATGAGATCTCATTATGGGGAACCTGAAACATATTTCAACAATCAATCTGCTGCTGAAAAATGTGATGATGAAATCCCTGTAATCCTAAAGTGACAGTCATCCATCTTCAGGGATGAATGTTACTCCTCTAAATCAGATTCCTGTTGCTGACTCCTCTCTTGGAAATTCCTCAGTAAACAACCAAACTACATCTGAAAATCAATCCCCTGAATTGATTCTAAATGAAGTACCTGTTGATCTCTCTCCTCAACCTCTAGCTCATCGATGGACTGCAAATCACCCAATAAATCAATTTTTGGTGATCCAATGCAGGTATCAAAACACGTAGAGGAATAGGTAATATCTTTCTTTATGTTAACTTCATTTCTCTCTCTAAACCTAAAAAGATAGATCAAGCTATCTCTGATCCTAGCTGGGTTTCAGCTATGCAAGAAGAACTAACTGAATTTCGTAGAAATAAAGTTTGGAATCTTGTTCCTGGACCCTCTGATAAAACTGTCATAGGAACCAAATAGGTTTTCAGAAATACGCTAGATGAAAACGGGACTATAATTCGCAATAAGGCTAGACTTGTTGCTCAAGGTTATAGACAGGAAGAAGGGATTGACTATGATGAAACCTTTGCACCTGTTGCTCGTTTAGAAGCCATAAGACTCTTTTTAGCTTATGTTGCCCATAAAGACTACAAAGTTTTTCAAATGGATGTTAAAAGTGCTTTTCTAAATGGAAAACTCGGCGAGGAAGTTTATGTTGAACAACCCCCTGGTTTCTCAGACCCTAACCATCCTGTTTATGTTTTTAAACTTAAAAAAGCTCTTTACAGGTTGAAACAAGCTCCTATAGCTTGATATGATACCCTTTCTAAATTTCTCCTTTAAGAAAAATTTGTTCGTGGAAAAATTGACCAAACCCTGTTTTTAAGAAAATATAAAGGTCATATTATACTCGCTCAGATATATGTTGATGACATTATCTTTGGTTCCACAAGACCCAAACTATGTACTCGTTTCGCTGCAAGAGTACAAAAACAATATAAAATGAGTATGATGGTTGAACTAACATATTTTCTAGGTTTGCAGATTAAGTAATCTGACAAAGGAATCTTTATTTGTCAAAGCAAATATGTTAAGGACATGCTGAATAAACTCGACATGAATCAATGCTCAGCGATGAAGACTCCTATGGCGCCTCCTCTGACTTTGAACAAGGATCCCAATGGAAACCAGTCAATGTCACTGCCTATCGAGGGATGATAGGATTTCTGCTATATCTTACAGCGAGTAGACCAGACATAATGTATTCTACATGTCTCTGTGCTGGGTATCAAGCTGAACCGAAGGAATCCCATCTAATCGTTGTAGAGCAACTCTTCAGATATCTGAATGGAATCCAAATCTAGGTCTTTGGTATCCCAAAGGCTCTGGATTTGATCTAATTGGTTATTCTGACAGTGATTTTGCAGGCTGTAAGATAGATAGAAAGAGCACCACTGGTGGGTGTCAGCTGCTAGGTGGAAAATTAATTAGTTGGACAAGTAAAAAGCAAAACTCAATGTCCACCTCCACCGCTGAAGCTGAATATGTAGCCGCTGGAAGTTGTTGTGCTCAAATCCTTTGGATACATGAATCAATGCTCAGCGATGAAGACTCTTATGGCGCCTCCTCTAACTTTGAACAAGGATCCCAATGGAAACCAGTCAATGTCACTGCCTATCGAGGGATGATCGGATCTCTGCTATATCTTACAGCGAGTAGACCAGACATAATGTATTCTACATGTCTCTGTGCTCGGTATCAAGCTGAACCGAAGGAATCCCATCTAATCTTTGTAGAGCAAATCTTCAGATATCTGAAAGGAATCCAAATCTAGGTCTTTGGTATCCCAAAGGCTCTGGATTTGATCTAATTGGTTATTCTGACAGTGATTTTGCAGGCTGCAAGATAGAATGAAAGAGCACCACTGGTGGGTGTCAGCTGCTAGGTGGAAAATTAATTAGTTGGACAAGTAAAAAGCAAAACTCAGTGTCCACCTCCACCGTTGAAGCTGAATATGTAGCCGCTGGAAGTTGTTGTGCTCAAATCTTTTGGATGAGAAATCAACTCAGAGACTATGATCTCAAGCTCTCTAAAATTCCTATCTATTGTGATAGTACTAGTGATATTGCCTTTGCTAACAACTCTGTACTTCACTCCAAAACCAAGCACATTGAGATCCTATATCACTTTATCAGAGATCATGTGATGAATGGTGATGTTGAACTTCATTTTGTACCCACTGAATATCAGCTCGCTGATCTTTTCACCAAGCCTCTTGATGAAACTAGATTCAATCTACTTATCAGCGAACTTGGTATGTTGAACGCTGAATAATTTCTTATTCAATGATTAACAACAAGGGATACAAATAAAGCCTTCAAACTCTCCATTCACTGAACTCTGATTAAGCGATATCTGTGTCATCTCCTCAGGTATTATCTTCAAATCTTTATCACTCTTTGATATCTTTTCTCATCAAAGAATGAATCTCTTAAAACTAAAAAACCGTTCACTGACAATCCTTTATTATCAGTGATGAAGATTTTTTAAAATTAGTAATGATAAACCTTCCTAATGGATAATTATCATTATGATCTTTTTAAAATTAGAAAATGACACGTCAGACCTTTTTCTGACACATGACGGACCGCGACCTTTCCATTCCAACTCCTTTCTTGGAACGTGCGCCAGGTCATCATTTCTTTTTCAAACAGCTAAAACCGTCGTTTAGCACTCCTTCTTTCTCTCTCCTCTTGCTATTTAAGCAATTCATTTGCCTTACTTGATTCCTTCCGCTTTCATATCTCTCCAAAAAGGCAAAAGTACCTTCGAACCTTCAAGTATTCTCAAGAACACCAAGAACACGCATTTGTGTGTTTTTCCTTCTCGAAATCAACTAAGGTTTGATCTAAACCTTTACTTAAGACTGGAAACATCTTGTTTCACATCTTCTTCTCTTTAAATCCTCTAAAATGATATAAAAACTATTTTGGAAAGAAAATAAAACTAATATGGATTAAACTTAAAAAGTTTTCTATTATCAAAACCCTGTTCTAAGTTCTTTCCTTAGAACAGAAGACTTTATTCTTAAAGTTTTATCCAATTTTTTATTTATTTATCTTCTCATTTTTTTTATATAATATTCTATTTTATTGTTTTTATAACAAGCATTTTGATCTTGTTCATCAAAATACTTGTTTCCTTGAATCTTACATTTGGTACTCTTTATACCAAACTCTGGTTTATACATTCATGTATAAAACCATGATTTATCTCTTTGGTGTTCCCATTTTTCCTACAGAAATGGCCTCTGCAAGTAAGACCGCTGCAACCTCTGCTGCTGACGACAACACTCTGGTCGCTGCACCAACCTTCCACTTTCCCTTGGAGAAAGTTGTGTTCAAGTCTTGCAATTACATTACATTAGTATACATTCCAGCTGATCGTCCTCAATTCGCTGAAGGAGCTACCTTCATCAAAGCATGCCCGCTGATGTACGCTTTCGTCCACAACCCAGTGGGCATCTCCTCTCATCTCCAAGCTCTCTGGTACACGGCTCACTGTCACGCTCACAACAGATAAGGGCAATGTGCTCTCTGCTATAGGCTTCAAGCTCCCAGATCTTGCCTATTTCTCCTTCACTGCTGGGTTCGTGAGAAAAGCCCTTCGTCTCCCTGTCCGCGGCAAGAATGAACAATGGGGAGCTGAGCCAACCAAGCTGCAGATAGACACCTTCTTGGACTCGATTGGTTATGCCTGGGAGAATCCATCCCTAAAGACGGTGGGTTCCAAGGTTGAAAAGAAGAGATTGCCTGCTCGCTGGCAATTTATCTTTACCCAGGTAATCCAATGCCTTGGGTCAAAGATTGGCTCACATGATCAGGCAAGCAAGCACTTTTAGGATCTTGCCTACTCTCTCTGCACTGGCCACAAACTCAACTACGCTAACTATATCTTCAGCGATATGGTTAGCCGCATCAACGCTGCCACCAGACACCCTGTCATCCCCTACCCTCGTTTCTTCGCAACAATCTTGGAAGTTGCCTTCGAGGAGGAATACCCGAAGGTCGGCGATCACTCCTTCTCCGTCGTGGGGAAGAAGTCCCTTGACATTGAGGAACGTCCAGGTGATGCTCCTTTCACGCCCTAGATGCTTAAAGTGATTGGAGCCCCCTCTCTCAGTGTCTACCTCGCTGCCCAGCCCAACAGTGAGCATCCCGGACACTGCTACTGCTGCCCCACTGCCAAGACAAAACAACCTTCTGATGGTCATAAAAAGACCATCGCATCCAAGAAGCCAAAGAAGTTGGTCTCTCAAAAGACCACCCTTTGTGATTTCGGTGTACTACCAACACCAACTGCAGCCACAACCACTTCAAAGGTCTTTACATCCGTTGTTGCTTCATCAGCACTACCTCCATCTTCAGGGACTCCGGTCACTGAGGATGTTATAGCCAGCTCTGCTGAAGCTGGATCAGGTACTACGTTCACAGCCATCTTATCTTCTTCTATCTCCTCTTCTTTGGTCCTCACCTCATCACATGACTCAGCGATAGTTGTCCCTATCCCTGACAATGCTGAAATGCACGCAGTCCAAACTCAATATTGTTTAGGCAATCTGAGTTTTGGAAGGCCAATTTAAAAGGACCTCAGAGTGTCTCTCTCAGATACTCTAAGACACTGGTCAGTGATCCTTAAGACACTACCTCTGCAAACGTAGTCCCAGAGAGTAATCCTCATGATACTCTTAAGGAGAAAAATAAATTTTTTTCATCCATCATCTAATCCATATGTGTTTTTGGCTACTTTGTCTATGTCATCATCAGGTATCGCTACTCTCTTCTCCTCAGCAACAGCGACAACCACCACCACCAGTGCTCCTCCCATCAGCAAGGACATGGGAAAGTCTCCTCAGGGCCATCCCAGTGCTGCAAAGCTCAGAAAGGTCAAGACAGAGATGGCGGCTCCCAAGCTTCCAACTCCCATCACTGATCTTCCTCCAATTGTCCTTCCCAACCCTACATTCCCTGCTGTTAACTATTTGGTCAAGGAATGTGCTCTCACTAGGGCTAGGGTGGACAACTTTCAGACGTCCGCTGAACTCATCTTCAAATGCATAGTTGGGACACCAGCGATCATGACCAACGTTAGCAACCTCATCACTGACGTTTTCTCTCTGAAGGAAGACAACAGGGCCCTTCATCAAACCCTGTCCAGCTTGGAGCAGAAGGTTACTGCTCAGGCGAACGTCCTTGAGTCTATTCAAAAGACTCAATCCGACATGATGTAGATGCTCACCAAGCTCTCTGAGGCTAGTTCCTCCTTCACTGCTGCTGCTCGGACTACGCTTCAGGACAATGAAACGAAGCTCAAGGACGTTCAGACCAATGTTCGCACTCTGATGGTGCATTGTATACCTCCTGATAACATCGAGGGGGTGAGATGTGCCAAAGAGTTTGCAGATGAACTCATCTCGGAGCATAACCAGAGGTTCCCAGGAGAGAAGATTTCTCCCTACATCCAGTAGACGGGATCATCCAGCCCTGAAGGGAAAGAAGAAGAAGAAGAAGAAGAAGAAGAAGAAGAATCTTTTTCATAAGCCTTGTAAAGACATATTCTGTAATACTGTACATTCAATCAATACATATTACATTTGGCTATCATCATTTCTGTCAAAATCTTTTCATATATTGATATCTTGATTGTTTGGGTCCTAACAATTGGTATCAGAGCCAATTCATCTGTTCTTGAAGATTTGGGAAAGAACTTGTCAGATCTGACAGTTCTTGGTGTTCTTGATCTACAAAATTCAAATTCAACTCAGATGAATTCTCGATCCTCTAACAATCAAAGATGTCTAAAGAAATAGTCTCAATCGAATCTGAAACGAAACCACCAACTCTCTTCTTGGGAGAATATCATTAATGGAGAATCAGAATGATTCAATTCTTGGATAACATTGATGAAGCCTTAATGCAATCTATCACAAATGGCCCACTAGAGGTATTTGTTGAGATTCCAGCAGTTCCTAGAACTGAATCCACCCCTGAAATCCCTGCACCAAGAATCAAGAAGAGTCCTGGAATGTACAATCCAGCTGAAAAGGCTCAAATGAAAGTTGATAGAAGAGCATTGACTTTACTCACCATGGCAATTCCTAATGAGATATTCAATAGGGTTGATAGTTTAACTTCAGCAAAAGCCATGTGGGATGAAGTAGAAGCTCAGATGCAAGGAAGTACAAAGGCTCAAGCACAGAGATTAAATATTTGTGTAGGAACATATGAAAATTTCAGATACAAAGAAAATGAATCTATCACTGATACATATCATAGATTCAATAACATTCTGAATGATCTAAGAAGAAATGATGTTCAGGAATCAAATTCTGAGATAAATAACAAATTTCTGAACAATTTGGGAAATGAATGGTCAAGTTTTTTCAGATAATATGGTAACAAGGAACTTATCCAGAAAAACTGTTCATGATGTTTATGGTATCTTATTCCAACAAGAAGACAAAATCAAAGTTAGGCAACATGAACAAAAGAAGACACAAGAAACAGTTGCCCTTCTGAGCAAGAACTACAATAATTCTTTGACCATTACTGCCAAGAAAGTTTGTGAGATCCCAGAGACAACAGTTTGTGATGGAGATGAATCAGATGAGGAGCTTAAAAGGATTTCTGATAATATTGCTTTCATGACAAGGCAATTCAAACAAAGATACAATCAAAAATATCAGAATAAACCTAGATCTGAAGTTGGACCTAAGAAAGGTCAAGAAGCTGGTCAATCTGAAACATCTGAACCAGCAAGATGCTTCAACTGTGGGAAGCCTGGACATTGTGCAAGACAATGCAAGATGCCAAAAGTCAAGAATTCAGGCTATTATGAGAAGAAGCATCTATTAGCAAAGAAAAAGGAGCTTAATCCTGCTCTAATGACCAAGTATGAAGAGGACTGGTTAAAGTGGAGTGATGGAGATGATGATGAAGAAGTTGCTCACTATGCAACCAATTGCTACATGTGTCAAATGGATCCAGAAAAGGACAAACAAGACACTGAGGTATCTTCTTCATCTTCTGAACAAAATTCTGAACATAATTCTGAAATTAATACTAAAGATTCAGAAATGACAAATCAATTTCAAAACATGTTTTTGGAATTTGAAACACTCAGAAACAGAATTAAAGGTGAAAGAATTTTGGTCAATCAATTCAGAGCTGAAAATCAAATATTTAAAGAAAATTGTCAAGCAGCTGAACAGATTCTTGAAAAAGTTTCTAAAGAAAAACTTGTTTTAAAAGAAAAAATGGATAGTTTACAAAAAGAAGTTATAAATGAAAAATCTGAAAAGGAAATTCTAAATGTTAAGATGAATTTTCTGAATCAAGAGAGACTTGATCTTTATAAAAAGATTAAGGAATTAGAAGATTTAAATTTTAAAAGAGGACAAACTGAACAAACTCTGAATATTTTAACTAGTCAGGCTCAGAACTCAAAATTTTACAATATAAAAGCAGGTTTAGGATATAATGACAGTCGAATTTTAAAAAAGGCACCTGCAAACTTGTATGATTATTCTAAAATGAAAATTTTCAATGAATCAAATACTGGTATCATTTCCAAACCTGTAAACTATTCTTTTCCTGAAAGAATTCCTTTTGTAAAATTAGAGACTTTGTTTTCAGAAAAAAACACCTCTTAAAACTGGTGAACCAGAAATAATCTCTGAAACAGAAGAAATGAATATAATTTCAAATATTTGTAAATCTTCTGAATCAAATATTATTTCTGAAGAAAAATCAGAAGTAATTATTAAGTCTGAAAGTGTTTCTGAAGTTACTTCTGTAATAACTTCTGAATTCAATTCTGAAGTCATTTCAAAAGATACTTCTGATAATAAATCAGAACATGAAGAAAAATATGATGAATTCTCAGATATTGAATCTTTAGAAGATGTTGATGAGAATCCCAATATATTTTTTGATAATTCTGATAATGAGTCTACAACAACAAAAAATTCAAATATTTTTGCAACAAGTATGACTCAAAATAAATTTTCAGATCTAATAAATGCTTCTGATTCAGAAGATGATGATGATCATATGGTGCAAGTCATTGATAAAAATGGCTATTTGGTTTATAAATCTCAATCATGTATGACTGAAGGAGAAAAATTAAAATCTGAAGTTTCAAAGATACCTTCAAAATTGTTTGATCCTGTGTTTTTAAAACCAGAATATCAGAATTCAGATTTTTCTCCTACTAATACAAACATTTCATTAAATTCAACACCATGTTCAGTAACATCTTCTGATTTCAACACCAGAGTTAAAAATTTTGAACAAGGACAATCCTCAAATTCTCTCTCTGAAGTTCAGAAAATTAACTCAAATTCTGAAGATAAATCTAAAGTGAACAAAAGAATTTCTTATACTAATCCTCATTTCTTATCTTTTACAGAGCTATCCATTTTAGTATGGAGAAAGAAAGATGAAACCCTGTCAAAGAATGACAAATTAGAGAGTTTTTCATTTTTAAAGAGGAATGATGTACCTAAATCAAAGAAAGTGAATAAAAGAATTTTTGTTGAAAAATCAAATGTTGTTGATTCTTATATGTCTAATACTGTTGCAAATACATTAAAGAATCATACTCACTGTATTAATTGTGGTCATCATAATTTTCATCTTAACTCCAAAACAAACAAGAAAAATTTGAGGAAATCTATTCAGAAATGTTCAGCTATATTGACAAATTCAATTAAACGAAAAAATAAAAATAAAAATAAAACTAAGAAAGATAAATATCAAAGTTTTGAACAAACTTCTGAATTGAAACATCTGAAGAAAAAGTTCAGAACTTCAAATTTTACTACTAATCACAAAGGACCCATTCTGAAATGGGTACCTAAAACTCAATAATCTCTTTTGCAGATATGTCATGTGTGGGTCTTAGATTCTGGATGTTCAAGACACGTGACACCTTTCAAAGAACTACTAACTGATTATCATGAAAGATATGGAGGAACAGTTAGCTTTGGAAACAATGCAAAGGGATATGTAAGAGGATATGACACTTTCATTAAAGGAGAGATGTGAAAGTAATGAAAGTTTTCTATGTTGAGGGACTAAGACATAATCTTTTCAGTATTAGTCAATTCTATGACAAATACTGGAAGGTTAATTTTGACATAGATTACTGTTATGTTCTGAGTACAACAAACAAAAATGAATGAACTGCTTATAGAGATGGAGATATCTACACAACAACATTCACTGCAACTGGTCAACTACAAGGTGTATGTTATATGTCTACATCAATGAAAAATGATAGTTGGCTTTGGCACAGAAGAATGTCACATCTGAACTTCAAAGCCATTTCTGAACTAGGCAAACATCAATCTGTAAGAGGACTACCAAAGATCAGATTTGAAAAGAACTCTCTGTGTTCTGCATGTGAACTAGGGAAGATCAAAAGAAGTTCTCATCCTCTGAAAATGCTATCTTCATGCAAAGCTCCACTTGAAATGCTACATATGGATTTATGTGGCCCAATGAAAACTCAAAGCATGGGGGGAAAAATACATTCTTGTCATAGTAGATGAATATACACGATATACATGGATTGAATTTCTAAGACTCAAGTCTGATACTTCTGAAAGACCGATACCCTTTCTGAAGAAAATTCAAGTTCTTCTTCAACTCCCAATTCAAAAGATCAGAAGTGACAATGGAATAGAATTTACCAATTCTACACTTCAGAATTTTTTGGAATCTGTTGGTATTTCACATAATTTTTCCGTTGCAAGAACTCCTCTACAAAATGGGGTAGTTGAAAGAAAGAATAGAACTTTGGTAGAGGCTGCAAGAACCATGCTTGCATATTCAGAACTTCCTCTCTCTCTCTCTCTTTGGGCAGAAGCTATTGCTGCTGCATGTTTTACTCAGAACAGAACCATTCTAAACAGAAAATTTCTTAAAACTCCTTATGAAATGTTAAAACAAAGAAAACCCTCTATTGATTATTTTAAAATATTTGGTTGCAGGTGTTTTCTAAATAATGATACTCAACATCTTGACAAATTTGCACCAAAAGGTGGAGCTGGTATCTTTGTTGGCTATTCTCAAATATCCAAAGCTTATAGAGTACTCATTAAAGGAACTCAAAGACTCGTTGAGACTACAAATGTCAGATTTCAAGAGCCAACATTGACTTCTGAACAAAACAGTTCATAACTTGTACATAAACTAACTTCTGAAAGTTTGGACTCAGAACATAATCAGACAAACTCTACTTCTGAATCTCAAACTTTACTTAAATCAAATATAGACAATTTATGTCACGACTTATTTGATATTTCTGTAAATGTTTCTGCAGATTATCAAAATCCTTCTCTTCTCAGAAACACAAATGATCAAAAGATTTCAGAAATACAAATTTCAAATACATCAGCACGACAAATCTCTACCTCAAATTCAGAACTTCCAACTTCTGAAAATGCAACTTCTGAACCAATTCAAGTTGTTTCTGAACCAGTTCAAAATATATCTGAACGTGTACATCAAAGTTCTGAACCAATTCAGAATTTTCCATTTGAGGGGCAGTCTTCAGATTTACATTCAGCTATCAATCATGATACTGAAACTCAAGCAATTATTGAAGATTATGATTCTCTGAATAATGTTTCATCTGTTCAACCATTGCCAAATGTGAACAAATGGACATCCAGTCATCCAGTACATCAAATAATTGGAGATGCATCAAAAGGTGTTCAAACAAGATCTGCAACATCAAATGAATGTCTGTATGTAAATTTCTTAAGTAGCATGGAACCCAAAAAGCCATATGAAGCACTTCAAGATCCAGACTGGATTTTAGCCATGCAGGATGAGTTAAATCAATTTGAAAGAAACAAAGTCTGGAGATTGATACCAAAGCCAAAAGGTAAATCTGTCATTGGCACAAAAAGGGTGTTTAGAAATAAAAAGGATGAAAATGGAATTGTTGTAAGAAACAAGGCAAGACTTGTAGCTAAGGGGTATTGTCAACAAGAAGGAAATTGATTATGATGAAACCTTTGCCCCTGTTGCTAGATTAGAGGCCATTAGAACTTTTCTTGCATATGTTGCTCATAAAAACATGAAGGTATTTCAAATGAATGTGAAATGTGCATTTCTGAATGGTATTTTACATGAAGAAGTGTATATTGAACAACCAGAAGGCTTTGTAAGCAAAGAATTCCCAGATCATGTCTACATTTTAGACAAACCCTTATATGGACTTAAACAAGCACCAAGAGCATGGTATGATACTCTTACAACTTTTCTTCTGAATTCTAATTTAAAAGAGGTACTGTTGATATAACTTTATTTCTGAAAACGGAGGGTGATGATATGATTTTGATACAAATCTATGTAGATGATATTATATTTGCTTCTACTAATCCAAAATTTTGTAGAAATTTTGAGAAAATCATGCTAACAGAATTTGAAATTAGTATGATGGGAGAGTTGACATTTTTCCTTGGTCTTCAAGTTAAACAACTTCCCACTGGCATATTCATTAATCAATCTAAGTATGTCTCAGACTTACTTAAGAAGTTTGACATGACTGATTGTTCAAGTATTCAAACTCCCATGACCACTGCAACTAAGTTAGAACCTGATCTGAATGGAAAATTTGTTGATCAGAAAAAGTACAGAGGCATAATTGGATCTTTGCTTTACTTAACAGCTAGTAGACCAGATATAATGTTTGCTACATGTATTTGTGCCAGATATCAAGCTAATCCTAAGGAATCACACCTTCTAGCTGCAAAAAGAATACTTAGATATCTAAAAGGTTCTCATTCATTGGGACTTTGGTATCCTAAGGATTCTAGTTTTAAACTAACAGCATTTACAGATGCAGATCATGGTGGTTGCAAATTAGACAGGAAAAGCACTTCTGGATCATGTCAGTTTCTGGGTGATAGACTGGTTAGCTGGTCTTCAAAAAAACAAAATTGTGTTTCTACCTCTACGGTTTAGTATGTAGCAGCTGCAATATGTTGCTCACAAGTGATCTGGATGCAAATTCAACTAAAAGACTATGGTTACACTTTCAAAAAGGTTCCTTTGTATTGTGATTCAAAGAGTGCCATAGCCATCACTGCGAATCCTGTTCAGCATTCAAAGACCAAGCATATTGATGTAAGATATCATTTTATCAAAGATCATGTGGAAAAAGGTAATATTGAAATGTTTTTTGTTCAGACAGATTATCAATTAGCTGATTTATTTACCAAAGCACTTGATGAAAAACGATTTAACTTCTTGGTAAGTAAATTGGGCATGATGAACATGTCTATGTAAGTATTATACATCACCTATACTCTAGAAGTTACATTCTGAGGTTTTTATATCAAATTCTGAATAGTTTGCTCTTCAGAAATATTCTGCAAATTCTGAAGATCAGCATTCAGATCTTTGCTTCTTTTCAAACTCAGAAGTATATTCCTTCTGTATCTAGGTTGATTGTATTTTCATAATTTTCATTATTTTTTACTCATTTTCCTAATATTTTTTTTGTTGTTTCTTTGATAACATTGCAATGATTAGGGGGGAGAATCACAAATGCTAATGATTCAAGGGGGAGTGGTTTTAATTTCAAAATTCTACGCTACTCTTTCCTAGATATCAACTCTGCATTGCTGAAATAAAGTCTTGCACTTTATATCTAAGAAAAGTTTGTAATTTTCAATGATTTTTTGTCTTACAAGATATTCCAAGTTTAGTTCTGAACTACACTTCCACATTCTGCAGTTCTTCTGAATTCCTTTTTTTCAGACTTCTGAACTTATTCTCAGAAGTTCTAAACAAATTCTGAAGTTTTTGAACTTGTTTTCAGAACTTAACTTCCCGTTGATTTTTCACTTAAGCGTGTGCCACGTGTTTTAATTTTATTGGATCTCTCTTAAACACGACCATTAAACGGTTCATTTATCCTAATAAATGATGATTACTACTCTAATCACATTTATTTTTTGGCCACGTGTCCTTCAGCTATTATCCAGTCATATAAATCAATGGATTCTTCATCATCTTCATTTTTTAGCAACTTTTCTCTGAGAAATCTTTCTGTGTTTATTGATCTTCTTTCTATTACTAATCGGTGTTCTTCCAACATCATGTCTACTTCAAATGCCATGGTTTCTGCTTACTCGAGTTTCAATGATAACAATGGATCATCAAGTGATGGTTCATTCAAGATCATGCCTCAAAAATTAATGGTTGGATCACTGGAAATCCCACTGAATGATGACCAAATGCTTCAAAATACAGCCACAACTGCAACTAATCAAGCCGGACCTTCAAACCCTAACCCTAACCCGACAACTGCTAAAATTGGGGAAACACAAGTTACACCAATTGATGTTGTTTCTGAATCAAATGTTGCTGAAAGTGAATCCCAGACTCGTGATGAAAGTAGTGATATGTCCAAACTCTATGTACCTGCTGAGAAATTACTAGACATCAAAAGAAATAACTATGCTCTAAACTTCAAATCCAAAGACTTCATTGATGATCAAGAAATGTTGATTAATATTCTGAAGAAACATCCCCTGCGCACTCGAAATTCTCTGTTCCTGCTTCTTATCTTCAACAATTCAAGTATTATGCTGAGGTTGATGAAACTGAAGATGAAATTGTCTCCTATGTCCATGCTTACAAGGTATGCATCTATGTAGATGATATTAGGAGCCTTCACTATTTGCCAAAACCAGATGAGGTTCTTGGGAAAACCTGTTATGACTCAATTCCATCTTCATCAGAAATGATCTCAGATTTCATGAGCTTGGGATACTCTGAAAATCTTAATGCTTTGAGCTCTTTTAGAAGAAAATGTTTACCTCCAATTTGGTATTGCTTATTTTCCATTCTGAATACCTGCTTATCTGGAAAAAGCTTAAGTTTGGATCAAGCTTCAGCAAATGGGAGGATTATCTTTCATGGAGTTGCCTTCAACAAACACTATGATTATGCTAGTCTCGTTTTTGATGAACTCAAATCTGCTATTTTAAAGAAGTCCACATTCAACTACATACCTTTTCAGAGATTTTTTCAAACTCTCATCAAAGGGGCAATGAAGGCTGTCTCAAAAATTCCTGTTCTAGCTCATGAGGTACATGTTCCTATCTTCACTATGGACAGTTTAAGACCACAAAATGCAAAACTTCAATTTCCAAATGCACTTCCACTACCTTCTCATTTAATTGATCTTGTAAGTACATCATCTAGGATTGGGAGTGAGCATTTAGAATCTATGGGATTACCTCAACCAGTAATCCCTCCCCCTGATTCAAACAAGAGTGGTGATCATGCAAGAAAGTCTAGAATTACTAGAAAGAGAGGGGAGGCTGTTCATGGGGGAGAACAACCTCAACAAGTGAAGAGGAAAAATGAAACTGAGAGACTGGGTAGAAGGGTAAGACAAAGAATTGATGAGGGGAGAACACAGTTAAAGAAAAACAAACCTGTGAACCACCTGTTACCAGCCGGGCACCCACATCTGCTATTATTCCACATTCTTTGGTGGATAATATTGAAACAGCCAGTGAGCCCATGACAACCTTGGTTAACCCCCCCCCCCTAGCCACTCACCCATCTCTCAACAGAAGGGTGTTTCATCAACACAAATGGGGCAAGCAGCTTATAATCCATTAGGACCCCAATTGGAGGTTCCTTTTGTTGAAAATGAAGGATATATGTCCCCCCTTCATAGTTTTGAGCACATTGAGTCTGAGTGTCCACTCAACTTTGAGCCTTCTGAACCACTTAATGTGGCATCCATTCACACTAGCACACATCTTTCAGATGTTCCTAAGCAAAGTGTTTGTCACATTGCATCAACAACTATAGATATTCCTATCTCTGGATATCAAGGATTAGTTGGAAGCCCTGGTGGGGTGAACATCACAAAAGCTCCATTCACAGAATCACATGTGGTTCATGATGCCTTTGTGGCTCATACAGGCCAACCTTCTTCTGAAGGTCTGAAAACAAGTTCATCTGTTGATCTTGGCAATTTACCAACATCTTCTGAATTCACAGAATTCAAAGATTTATGTACTTCCGAATTTGCAAAGATTCAGAAGGATATCAAGGAATTGACGGATACTACCAAAAAGGTGTTGGAGGATAGGTTGGATCAACATGGGGAAAGTATGGTGAACAGGCTGAATGATTTTTATCTTCAATCTTCTAATGATCTGAATATTTTTAAACAAGCACTTCTGTCAGCTTTTTCTGAAGTGGCTTCATCAGTTTCTTCTCTGAAAGCTTCTCAGCCTTCTTCTTCTTCTGCTCAACCAGTTTATGCAACAAAAGATGATATTTCTCAGATTCTCAATCAACTATCATCCATTCAAAGTTCTCAGACAGAGTTAAACACAAGATTAGCTGCTCTAGAATGCAGATCTCAATCAGGTACTTTTAAAAGAAGTCTTGATGATCAGGATCCTGATAATCAAGAGGGGGAGAAAAGACAGAGAGTATCTGAAACAGAGAATGTTGAAAATGTTCAGAAACAAATCTTGGAGAAAACTTCTAAAGATGCTCAGAATATTGGTGAAGCATCTAATAGAGTGTCTGAGGCAATAGAAGACATTTTATTTGCAGAACATGAAGGTCAAGAAGCAATTGTTCATTCTTCTGAAGATACAGTAGAGGAAGGGTATGAAACAGAGAAGATATATTTTGATTCTGAAGGAAACCTAAGCTCAGATAACACAGATATAATTCCAGACTCTAATGAAGAAATGCTATGGGAATACCTTGCTTTTGAAGATGTCATTGGAGAACCAATTGATCTTTCTGATGTGATCAGGTATGAAGAAGATATGATTGGTGCAAACATGGGAGAAAGCTCAGAAGAAACAAAAGCTTTAGTAATTTGGAAGCCTCAACAACTTCTGAAGAGTTCAGAAGTACTTCTGAAAGATTATGGAATATTCTGAATCAGTTCTGTTGGGTACATATATTTTTTAATAAACCAAGAAGTCTGGAGTATAGACTTTTGGATAACAGATTTTGTATCTTCAGAGATTTTCTTGATCAACCAGATGAAGTTGTTGAACTTGAAGTTGATCTAGACCATATGGAAGGAATTGAGCTTGCAGATTAAATTTTAATGATCTACTCTAGAAGATTTAAAGTAAGAGTCAGACCCTGCATTTCGATTCCAAAGACTGATATTCCTCTTCTTGATGAGCCCATCTTAGATCAAGTATATGAAAAAGAAGATATATTCTGTTTTGGAGAAACAAGTTTGGAATTTCCTGAAGAAACTTATTTCTACATGTACAGAAAAAGTATGAAGTTTGCAACTCTGGAAGACTTTGTTAATGATGAATGGTCTGAAGATAAAATACTTCAAGTCAGAAATTTTATTCAGAAGTATGGAGTTCAGAATCTAAATGATTCAACTCTCATAAAGAAGATCAGATGCTTTTCTAAATCTGTTGTAGATGATTTGTTAATATATAGATTTGGAGCTGAAAGGAGAAATAGATCCTTATGTGAGTTTACTCAATATGACATATACAAGTTAAGACTGCAAGATAAATTGACAGTTCTTTCTTTCTGTGTTGGAAAGAATGAAGCTGAACTTGTTTATGAAGTCAGGAGAGTTCTGAGAATCTATATAAGAAACATTATAAAGCATGACTTTCAACTAGCTCTGGAATTTGGTTTACCAAAGGTGAATTTGTTGGAACCTGTAAACCTTGAAAATTCAGCAATAGCTAGAGTGTTCACTTGTCCAGACATTGGATTCAGATATACAGTGAATGGAAATAAAACCTTTCTGGCCTCAGATATTCCAAAATACTCCAATTCAACTCTGAATTGGTTTCTTGAATATTCAAATGATTATGTTGGAGAATCAGACATTAAAGAAGAAATCGTTTATCTGATAAAAGAAAGAATTCACTTCAGAGATAATGTAAATAGAAGTTATCTTGCTGGTCATAAAAGAGAAAACAAGATCAGAGGAGCTGATTATCTACTAAGTGATGCCTACGATTTTCAAATTCCCTCAAAGAAGCAAGACATGGAGGAAATTCTGAAGTTTTCTCTGAATATGGAATCTTCTGAACTCAGTCAAAAAGTAAAAGAGAAAGGTAAAGAAATTATTTCTGAAGTTATATCTGAAGAGCTGGTTCCTACAAAACAAGTATCTGAAGAGAAACATCTTCAAGAACAAAGGATTGAAGAAAATGCCTTAACCATGTTCCTTGAATATTTTCATCCAGAAATATTTATGGAGTATGAACAAAAATTCAACTATATTGATTGCTGGATTCATAAATCTTTTGGTTGGAAACAATGGTACTCAGATATCATCAGAAAGATAAGGATTCCAATCAATGAAGCCAGAAAGGAGAGCCCAGTGATCAAAGTAATTGATGCTGACTTGAAAACAAGGAAAAATTACAAGTATGCATTCTTTACTGTTGAAAGACAAAATGGTGAAGTTTCTACCTTCTCTGAAGCCGATTTTCAGAATATATATCTCAGAGATCTAATCAGAGTTTAGAGAAGTCTTTATCCCTTCCATGACTCAATCACCAAGTTTAGAAAATCATTTCCAGTGCTTAGAGATGGATTATACAGAGAATTTATATGGGCTGCAAAGACTGATTTCCAAGTTGCTTATGTTCTAAACAAGAAACAAGTACACTTGAGCAAACCAAATCTAAGTCTACCAGATATTCAGAATTTGAAGAAAAGCACTTTAGTAATTCATCCTCCTGGCTTCGTTTGCAAATGCTTTCAGCAACTATTATTTGTGAGATTTGAAGAACTCCACAAATGTTGCAATGGAACTCTCATGGCAATCAGAGATCGTTTGGTAAAAAGACAGAATAGAAGACCAAAGAATCTGAGCAATAAAGATTGGGAGAAACACAAGAAACTAGCAAAAGAAATGATTAGAGTTGTTGAATCCTTACTTGAATACAGAAGACTAATTCTGAAGGATGTAAGAGAAATTCTGAATTTCTGGAAGTAGGATCTGAACTTTTGAAGCTAAGGGAGAGATTGATAGAGATATCATAATAGCTTCAAAAGACACTGGGTTCTGAAGAGATAAAGATCTGAAGAAGTTCTGAAAACACTTCTGAAGAGGTTCTGAAGAAGTTCTGAAGACACTTCTGAAGAAGATCTGAAGGAGTTCAGAACCTGTTCTGAACTTGTTTGTTATGAATGCTCTGTTACTTTAGTCTTTCTATTGTATGTATAAATAGATAGTTAGTTAGATTGTTAGAAAAAACGTTTTTCATAAGCCTTGTAAAGACATATTCTGTAATACTGTACATTCAATCAATACATATTACATTTGGCTATCATCATTTCTGTCAAAATCTTTTCATATATTGATATCTTGATTGTTTGGGTCCTAAAAATGACATTGGAAGAGCCTTAGAGCACTTCAGAATGTCTAGGCCTGGAGTCGCTCATCAAGAGCCCTTGGGGGACGGACAACATCCCTCTTAGGGACAGTCCGGTTCCTCAGGCAAAGGAAAAGAAGTGGTAGATCTGGATGCCACTATCCCAATATCCGAGGGGGAGACCACTCATGAGGTATCTCTTCCTCTTATCCCTTATATAACACCTCTCTCTGAAACCCCCACACCTCCTTCACCTACAAAAACTCTCTCTGACAATTCGTTTTCCTCATCTCCTTCCCTTAGTGATCCCCGTCCCCCAAAGGACTCTACTTCATGGAAGGAACCTTCCTTTGAAGAGCAGTTTATGTACATAATAGAAACTGACTCTGAAAAAGAAGAGGGCCTTATTCCCAGGGGTCGCGTTCAAAAGCCAATCATAAGCGAGCCTAAAAAAGAAGAAAGGCGAATAAATTCCTTAGGGAATTCGAAGCAAGAAGAATAAGGGTGCCTCAAGTTGAACCCATTGACGCTGTACCAATAAGGATGGTAGATGAATTCTACTTTCTGTCAAGAGAAGAGAGAGAACAGGCATTGGAAGCACAACGAATCAGGGATAAGGAAATAAAGCAAACTGAGAATGATCTTGCATTAGCAAGGAAATTACGCAGGGAAGACTCTGCGAAAGACAAGGCGGCCAAGGAACAATTGAAAAAGAGTGAAAGGGTCGTTGAAGCTCTTGTACAGAGAGAACTTGCAAAAGAAAATTTGAATGTAGATCCAATCCTTGCTCAACAAAAGATTCTAAGTGCACTGTCCTTTGAAGCCACAATGCAGAAAGACAAAGAGCTTGACTGGTGCACTGACAGACTGAAATTTCGAAGATCTGAAGCCAAAATCATTCATGCAACTATCCAAGGGCGACACTGCAACAGAGGTGGTCTAAAGGTATATGTAAGAATGACAAGGACGAACATAACAGAGAGAGAAGAAGCCAAGTTTATAAGGATTTATGGATACACAGAATGGTTAGAAATCAGAGACTCATTCAGGGTTCCAAATCCAAATTCAAGGATGTGGTGGAAAGAGTACTGGATCAGTTGCTGCAAAGGATGTCACAACATGTGCAAGTTCCCCCTCTCCCTGAATCATCTAAGAAGAAAAGATCAACTGCTGAAGGTAGTTCAAGTTCTAAGAATGAGAATGAAACTAAATTTGATTATCAAGGCATTCTTGGTCATCTTGAGCTCCCTGATATATCAATGCTTTGTACCTCTCTCCCTCAAGACTGAAGATATGAAGAAGATGAAATCATCTCACTGCCTGAACCTGGTATGGAATTCTTGGATAATGAAGGGTTCTTAGGACTCTTCAGAAACCAAGAGATTTGCAAGGCCCCATCCTCTCTCATAAAGATCATGCTTTGGCGCTACTGGTCAGATACTCCTCTGATGAATCAACAGAAGACGCTTTATGAGAATGAGTTACAAAGACGAAACGAGAATATCTCTGACTAGTTATAGATTTCTATTTCCTTTGAAATATTCCTTCAGTGTACAAGTACTTTATTTTTATTATTGTAATTTCATTTCCCTCTAATTTCTTCAGATTATATTTAATGAAATTCAATCAGAGTACTTTACTCCATACTAGTACTGAAAAGATCCCTGGAAAAACAGTAAAAGGGACAATGAACATAAGAGTTCTATTTTCTTTAAACTATCTTTACTCACTGATTCTTCACTTTGAAGAATTCATCAGTGAACGTACTTTAAGCTTATTCACTTATAAAAATTGGGCTTTCATATCCTTATAAATGAAACTCAAATTCAGATAGTAGACTAGCTGAGAAAGACTGTACAGATTAGTACTTGGAAATTTTATTCTAAACGTTTCCTAAGTCCTTACTAGTCTCTTAAAGAAATTTTCCTATGTTGCTTAATCATAATCAAATAGGGGGAGATTGTTGATCATAACTCCTCTCAATGATTTGAATATGATTCCGTATGTATACTTAGTGAAATTCAAGTATATAAGCTTTTGTTAATATTCAGCAATAGCTTACGCTGATTGCTATCAGCGATCGCTGAAGATCAAGGAACAAAGCTTATCTCTGAAGTCATGAAGATCAGCTATCACACCAGAAGACCATTCAGCGCAAGTCGAAGACCTTAGCTGAAGAGAGAGATAATTAGCTAAGTGAACTGAAGCGGTTCAGCGATAGCAGCGATTATCTAATCAAAGTGTGAAGTCTTGTGAAACCTCAGCGATACTGAAGATTCCTCCTTGATGATTCAGAATCGACGATCAAATGACGCTTCCCTTACAAGATTAAAGATTGATCTTATCCTCGATGCACAAAAGTCAAACCTAATACCTTGTCAGAAAAGGACGTACGAATTGTCTCTTATTGTCCCCATCATATCTGATATGGTACTGTTCATATTAGGCCAAAAGCATGGCTGTCTTATTTGCAAGGACAAGCTTCCTATCCAAGCTTGATACGTGGCATGTACCTTTTGTCTTGCATTAAATGCAAACGGGTATAAATAAGATGAAGATATCTTCTTCATCTTAATGCATGTTTCCTTCTAGCCTAAACCCTCTTGATTTCTTTCTTCCTTCTTCTTGTGCATCAAACTTAGTGTTTCTTAGTTACATTATAATAGGTTTTAAACTTGTTCTTATTCCGCTTGTAACTGTAAATTTGTTTATGTTATATAAACTCATTTAAAAACCAAAATCTGTGTGTTTGTATTCAACCCCCCCCCCCCTCTTCTACAAACTGTTTACTATTTATTGAACTCTTGTAGACCCCTATTGGGACCAACATCCTTATATGTCTAACTTGGTCTACTATTGTCCCGTTATACATAATGCACATATGCTCTTTAAGGAAATAATTTATACCGAAAATATAATGTATATTCTTTTAGGTGATCCTAATTTATGAATTCAAATAGTTTCAGAATTTCATTTCCTGACAGAAACTATAAGTCCCAAAAATGATCAATTTAACGTAACATCCAAAATAATAAAATTTCCCATCTTTTTATATGTGATGCATTATTGAGTTAAGGTCCTTGTGACCACATTTCATGCATTTTAGACATATAAAAAGGGTTCAAATAATTTGTATCAAACAGTGTGTCACAGCAAGCATAGCAGATTACACACTGTTAGTAAAACAATCATTTGAGGAGTTCTACTTAATATTTTTCCGAAGTTCCAGTTGGATTATAAGCATAACACATAAAGAAAACTTTTGAAATAAGAATCACTCAATTTGGATGAGTTATGAAGGAGATATGACACCACAAAGTTGCATGCACAATTCTGTCATTAGTTGACAGATTGCACACCTAACTTTAATAAATTGGTTAATGCCTCAAAACTTTATATTTTTGAATGAAACTGGATTCATATGAACCTAACTCGTAAAAGAAAACTCCAGAAGAAGAATTATGTATTATGGATAAATATTCAAAGAGGTATTAACATGCAAAGTAGGGTTTACCTACTGGTGGTTTCACAGTTTGCACAACTAAATTGTTTTAGGTGTTTGGAGGGTCAAAACTCCTTATTTTCATGTGATTCCACTTGAAAACAGAAGATAACTCATAACTAACTCTCAAAAGAAAAATCATTCTTTTTCATTGAGTTTTGAAAGAGATATGGCCATTTGAACATGCATGCACAAATATGTCAGCTTTGCACAGAAGGCACCCTCATTTTGTTTTGATTAATTGAAACCTCAAATAACCATATGTTTGAATGAAACCAGTGACATTAGAAAGCTAACTCATTAAATTAAATTCCAGAAGAAAAAATCAAGTGATTTGGATGAATATTCAAAGAGTTATGGTCGTTCAAAGTTAGGTTTACTTACTGTTGAACTTCCAGATGCACATTCATCTTGCTATGAGCATTTGAAAGGTCAAAACACATTGTTTTTTAGTGAAACCACTTGGAATAAACTTTTGGAAGAAAAATTATGACATTTGAACATATTATTTGCAAGAAATGGACGATTTATGCACATGCATGAAATCTGTCAGCACCAAAAATCACCATTGTTGTTCATAATCACATAAAATCATGGTTTTCACCTATTTTCTTGAGTTTAATTGTGTGGATCATAAATTACCACCATTGTATGAACATTTTTACATGTTTTGGTGTATATTCTCTCCACAAACTCAAAATTTCAGATTATAGAAGAAAGTAGCTAAACAATGTAAGAAAAGTGGGTTTTTCACCCAAAATTTGCAACAAAAGATGAGTAGAGTTGTTACCTTGTTTTGGATGATGATAATAGCTTAAAATATTTGTATGAACTTGATTTTTGATGAAGAAATGGATGGATTTTGGGTGGAGTTTGATGAAGATGATGAAAGTGTTCTTAAAATGGCTCTTGGGTTCTAGAGAGAGAGCGATAGTTTTTGAAATTTGAAAGGAAACTTGAGAAATGAGGGAAAATGAAAAAAAAATATTTTTATATGTGGATTAGAGGGGGGGCGGCCATGGTGATGGGCCTCACCCAAAACTGAAAAAAATTTCTTTAAAACATTATTTTAAGCCCAAAATGCTAAACTGGACATTTTAAACGACTACCGGAAATGCTATGGATTTTTCGGCCATTCTAAACCAACTAACTCTTATTCTTAAAATTATTCTATACTAACACTAATAAACTTAATAGAAGCTAACCTGAAAGCTCGAATTTTGACAGTTGTCATAGTCTCCCCCCGTTAGAGAAATTTCGTTCCGAAATTTAAGAACTAGACTTCTCCGGGGAGTTCGTGAATAAGCTGGGATACTTATGCTTCATCAAATATTCACGTTCCCATGTATACTCTGGACCATCTTTCGCATTCCAGCGGACCTTAGTAATAGGGATTTTACTGCGCCTCAACCGTTTAACTTCTCGGTCCAGTATCTCGATGGGTTCTTTGACGAAGTGTAACCGATCGTTAATCTGACCGTCATCCAGGGGTAACACCACTGTTTCATCCATTAAGCATTTCTTCAGATTCGACACATGGAACGTGTCGTGGATGGCGCTTATATTATGTGGTAACTTCAATTTGTACGCCACCGGTCCAATTCTTTCGAGTATTTCGAATGGACCAATGTATCTAGGACCCAGCTTGCCTCACTTCCGGAAGCGAATTAGTCCCCTCCATGGCGACACCTCAGAAGCACTTTATCCCCCACTTGGAACTCCAATGGCTTTCTTCGATTATCCGCATAACTCTTCTGAGGTCTCTTGCTGTCTTGAGTCTTTCTTTGATGGTTGAGATTGTCAGTGGTCTATTGAATAATATCGGGCGTAGTCAGCTGTCTATCTCCGATTTCTAACTAGCTAAGCGGCGATCTACATTTACGTCCATATAAAGCTTCATACGGCGCACACTGTATGCTGGTGTGATAGCTGTTGTTATAAGAGAATTCAACAAGTGGTAGGTGGGTATCCCAACTCCCACCAAAATATATCGCGCATGCACGCAGCATATCCTCTAGCGTTTGAATAGTTCTTTCCGATTGTCCATCCGTTTGAGGATGATAGGTAGTGCTATAATCCAACCGCGTACCCAATGCCTTTTGAAGAGACTGCCAAAATCGTGATGTAAAACGTGTGTCTCTATCTGAAATAATGGAAATAGGCACACCGTGACGTGTAACTATTTCATCGATGTAAATTTACGCACGTTTATCCATACTGAAATCTTCATGAATGGGAATGAAATGAGCTGATTTTGTAAGTCGATCCACTATAACTCATATAGAATCATGTCCTTTCCCAGTTCTGGGTAGCTTGGTTATGAAATCCATAGTTATTTGCTCCCATTTCCATTGGGGAATTTCAGGTTGTTGAAGTAAACCGGATGGTTTCTGATGTTCGGCCTTGACTTGAGCACAAGTTAAGCACTTGCTTACATACTCAGCAATATCTTTCTTCATTCCTGGCCACCAATAGTATTGCTTCAGATCCTTATACATCTTATCCGCTCCTGGGTGAACCGAATATCTGGATCCATGAGCTTCATCAAAGATATTTGATCGTAAATTTCCAACCATTGGTACCCATACTTTATTTTTAAAATAATGCACTCCATCTGATTGTAACTCAAATTCTTTCCCTAAGTGTTGCAAGGTCTCATTCTTCAAATTTTCTTCTTTTAAAGCTTCTCTTTGCGCTTCCAAAATTTGAGCCTTAAAACTCGTTTGAACCATCATTCCCATAGCACGTACTCTCGTTGGTTTTACTCTTTCCTTTCGGCTTAATGCGTCGGCTACTACGTTAGCCTTGCCTGGATGGTACTTTATTTCACAGTCGTAATCACTAAGTAGCTCAACCCATCTTCTTTGCCTCATATTGAGCATTTTCTGGTCAAGAATATGCTGAAAGCTCTTGTGATCCGTGAAGATAGTACACTTAGTACCGTAGAGATAGTGTCTCCAGATTTTGAGTGCGAACACCACCGCCCCTAACTCCAAGTCATGGGTGGTGTAATTTTTCTCATGAATCTTTAATCGCCTCGATGCGTATGCGATAACTTTGTCTTTTTGCATCAGTATGCATCCCATCCCTTGATGTGAAGCGTCACAATAGACTACAAATTTATCCACTCCCTCTGGTAAAGCCAAAATCAGTGCGTTGCATAACTTGTATTTGAGAGTCTGAAATGCATCCTCTTGTTTCTCTCCCAAATAAACTTCTTATCTTTTTGAGTCAGTGTCGTTAGTGGTTGTGCGATCTTGGAGACATTTTCGATAAATCGTCGATAGTAGCCTACCAACCTAAGAAATTGACGGATCGCAGTTGGTGTCTTCGGGCTTCCCATTTCTTAATGGCCTCGATCTTAGCTGGATCAACATGTATTCCCTTTTCATTTACTACATGGCCAAGAAAATGTACTTCGCGAATCCAGAATTCCCATTTGGAGAATTTGGCGTACAACTTTTCGTTTCTGAGCAATTCTAGTATCAGCTTTAAATGTTGCTCATGCTCCTTCTTGTCTTGAGAATAAATGAGTATATCATCTATAAAGACGATAACGAACTTGTCTAGGTACGGTCGACATACTCTATTCATTAAATCCATGAAAACTGCTGGTGCGTTTGTTAGCCCGAAAGGCATAATTAGGAACTCGTAATGACCATAACGAGTTCTAAACGATGTCTTAGGAATGTCTTCTTCACGACTCTCATTTGATGATATCCCGATCGAAGATCGATTTTTGAGAAATACGTAGCCCCTTGAAGTTGATCGAATAAGTCATCGATTCGAGGGAGAGGGTATCTATTCTTGATTGTCAACTTGTTGAGTTCACTGTAATCGATACACATACAGAAAGATCCATCCTTCTTTTTAACAAAAAGGACTAGAGCTCCCCAAGGTGAAGAGCTAGGCCTGATGAATCCTTTATCGAGCAGCTCCTGGAGTTGCTATGATAATTCCTGCATTTCCGACGGTGCCAGTCGATAAGGTGATTTCGCCACGGGCGCAACTCCCGAAACTAAATCAATGTGGAATTCAACTTGTCTTGGTAGGGGAAGTCAGCGTAACTTATCTGGGAATACTTAGAGAAAATACCAAACTATAGGAAGATCCTGAATGCATTTCTCTTCGATCTCCTTATTCACAACGTGTGCCAAAAACGCAATGCTGTCCTTCCTCAAGTATTTTCGCATCTTCATGCACGTCACTATTTTAACATTCCTTCTGGGTTTCTTTCCATGTACATCGAGAACTTCTCCTTCGGGTAGTGGAACTCGGATGATCTTTTCGTAGCAGCAAATTTCAGCTCGGTTTTTAGACAACCAATCCATACCCACAATTATATCAAAGCTTCCTAACATGATTGGGATTATGTCTATCCTAAAGTTCCTCCATCTTTCTCTTATCTTGAGCTTTGTCTCTTGCAAATATCCCCGAACGATTAGTATTGTTGGTGAGCCTGGTTGCCAAATTCACAGCATCTTGAAGGGTTTTTGGGTTTGCCGAAGTAACGTCCCCACTTATTTTAGGACACAAACCCCAGATATACATTTCGACTCGATTTTCCTGAGGCGTCACCAAATGTGGTACCATCTTTGCCAGTTCATGGAAACGAGCAGAGTAAGAATCTATGTCATTTCCCTTCATCTCATGATCCCATAGCTCTGCTTCCAACTTCTGGATTTCACTCCTCGGCAGTATTCCTCTTTAAGCATCTTTTTTGAATTCCTCCCAAGTAAGACTGTTGGCTGCTTCTCGGCCTCGGGTTTGAACTTGGGTGTTCCACCAGGTCAATGCTCGTCCTTGTAGCCGACAGGCGGCAAACACTTTATTTCCTTCAGTGCACTTGCTGATGTGGAGAATGGACTCCATATTCTCAATCCATGTCAGTAATCCAGCAGCTCCTTCAGTTCCATGGAATTCCTCCGGGTTGCAGGTCCTAAAATCTTTGTATCTGCATTCCTTATCTCCACTTGCCCAGATCCTCGGTTGTTTCCCGGATTAGCATTCAGACCCGCTGCCACTTGACTAACGATGTTCGGAAGTGCCGCGATGAGTTGCTCAGACACAAGTCGCGCGATCTCGGGGTCTTCTTTCCTTGAAGGCATTGTCTTTAGGCATAGGTTCATAGTGAGGTTGGGTCATATTACTATTTTGCGCTAAGTCTACTTAACTAAGTTATGCATATAAAACACTCGATTCATCAAATCATAGGTTTAGAATCACATAACTTCAATATCCAGCAAAAATAATTCCCAAAAGACATCAAGTATCTTAGAGTTCTAAATAGTGGATTACATGCCACCAAAATAAGTTTCCATGTTTAACTAACAAAGCAGTCAAAAAGTTCTCTCCTAGGTTGACTAGTCACATATCCTGAGGAGTCAGCAGAGTACTTAGTAGGAGTGGATGAGTCAGACATAGTGAACTGCGATAGTAACAAACTTAATTACTAAATGTACTTTAGTAAATAACAATTTATAAAATGCTTATGCAAACTCACACTTATGACCATGCTTTTCATTTGGGCAAGAAGTTCCCAATATAATTGTTCCATGTCTCCCTTATACATATCAAATTAGACACAGGTGATCAGGCTTTGCCTAATTTCAATATTCTAAGTCGACACTTATTCCAATTATACTAGTACTAAGCTTTTTAAAAATTAAAGTTAGTTTAAGAAATTAGTTCTCTAAAACTTTTGGTTATAGTATTTGGTTTTTATAGAAAAACCGGTGTTTTCTATAACCTATGGCTCTGATACAAAGTCTGTCACACCCCGCTAAAGCGGAAACACGAGGCGTGATAGCTCACGAATTCATAGCAATAGGACATAAACAACACCAATCATCCATTCAAGTACATAAAATATTAAATTCGGAATTACATCTTACAATCCCAAAATTTTAACAAAATAAAGTAAACATAGTGTTTAAACGAAACAATTTCAAATAAAAACTTGATTGATGTTTACGCGTCCACATAACTAAACATTTCGGTTTACCTCCATTACTCCTGAAAAGCATGATAAAACAAGGTCAACTACAAAGAGTTGGTGAGTTCACAGGTTTTAAATATTATAACATCTTCTGCATAAATGAATATTGAGCAAATTACTTTTATGGCACTTAATAAATCTTTACATCATAAACGTTCAGGCATTTTTGTACCCTAATTATTGGTAAGTAATAAGCCACCAATAAACCTTCGACCGCAAAAATATTTTTAGTTCTACCTTAGCGGTGGACCTAAAGTCCACATGTCTAGAACCTTCCTTTTAAGTATAGTGCACCCCTACCTGTAGTTTTCCGGTAAGATTGCTAACCACACCCCTACTTTTTGGCTTTTAGGTGGGATTATCCCTCCAATAGCGCTATCCACAAATACCCTCGGCTCCTCACTTGACTTAATAGTAGAGTACCAACTTTTATGGAACATTTTACTCAATACAATCTATTAGTGTACATGCCTTAGTGCCCAAAAACAACAATTTCATATTGTTTCACATTCGGTAATGCAAATAGCTCAAATATTTCATTTAATCATGCTTTCCACCCCAAAACGTATACAATACTTTAAAAGTCGGGCTGTGAATACTCACCATATACCAAAAAGCTCCAATCAACAGAGCACGATCCGCACCTACCCGTCGTCCTAACGTTTCCCTATCAAAGAGAAATACCCAACATGGTCACTTATATGTCTAATGATTACTATGAATGCGCTTATAAGTCCTTATATGTCCAACTTGGTCTACTGTTAGTAGAACAATCATTTGAGGAGTTCTACTTAATCTTTTTCAGAAATTCCAGTTGGATTATAAGCATAACACATAAAGAAAACTTTTGAAATAAGAATCACTCATTTTGGATGAGTTATGAAGGAGATATGACACCACAAAGTTGCATGCACAATTCTGTCATTAGTTGACAGATTGAAAACTTAACTTTAATAAATTGGTTAATGCCTCAAAACTTTATATTTTTGAATGAAACTGGATTCATATGAACCCTAACTCATAAAAGAAAACTCCAGAAGAAGAATTATGCATTATGGACATATATTCAAAGAGGTATTAACATGCAAAGTAGGGTTTACCTACTGGTGGTTTCACAGTTTGCACACCTAAATTGTTTTAGGTGTTTGGAGGGTCAAAACTCCATATTTTCATGTGATTCCACTTGCAAACAGAAGATAACTCATAAAACTAACTCTCAAAAGAAAATTCATTCTTTTTCATTGAGTTTTGAAAGAGATATAGCCATTTGAACATGCATGAACAAATATGTCAGCTTTGGACATAATGCACCCTCATTTGTTTTGATTAATTGAAACCTCAAATCACCATATGTTTGAATGAAAACAGTGGCATTTGAATACTGACTCATTAAATTAAATTCCAGAAGAAAAATCAAGTGATTTGGATGAATATTCAAAGAGTTATGGTCGTTCAAAGTAAGGTTTACTTACTGTTGAACTTCCAGGTGCACATTCATCTTGCTATGAGCATTTGGGGGGTCAAAACTCATTATTTTTTGAGTGAAACCACTTGGATTGGAACTCCAACTCACTAAATAAACTTTTGGAAGAACAATTATGACATTTGAACATAGTATTTGAAAGAAATGGACGATTTATGCACATGCATGAAATCTGTCAGCACCAAAAATCACCATTGTTGTTCATAATCACATAAAATCATGTTTTTCACCTATTTTCTTGAGTTTTATTGTGTGGATCATAGATTACCACCATTGTATGAACATTTTCACATGTTTTGGTGTATAATCTCTCCACAAACTCAGAAATTTCAGATTATAGAAGAAAGTAGCTAGACAATGTAAGAATAGTGGGTTTTTCACCCAAAAGTTGCAAGAAAAGATGAGTAGAGTTGTTACCTTGCTTTGGATGATGATTATAGCTTCCAAATCTTTGTATGAATTTGATTTTTGATGAAGAAATGGTGAAAGTGTTCTTAAAATGGCTCTTGGGTTCTAGAGAGAGAAAGAGAGTTTTTGAAATTTGAAAGGAAACTTGAGAAATGAGGGAAAATGAAAAAAATCATTTTTATATGTGGATTAGAGGGGGGCGGCCATGGTGATGGGCCCCTCCCAAAACCCAAAATATTTTCTTTAAAATTTTTATTTTAAGCCCAAAATGCTAAATTGGAAGTCCATTTTCTCAATTTTTGGTCTTTTTCTCAAAATGTAGGCCTTAAAATGGTTAATTTCTAATCCAAAAATAAAAAGTTTATAATTAAAATACTAAAACTATATATTATATATAAATTGGGTATAAGTTAGAGCATTTGGCACTGTATTCGACGTTTTGGACAGTTACAGGTCGGAACCGGACATTTTAAGCGACTACCGGAAATGCTAGGGATTTTTCGGCCATTCTAAACCAGCTAACTCTTATTCTTAAAATTAATCTATACTAACACTAATAAACTTAATAGAAGCTAACCTGAAAACTCGAATTTTGACAGTTGTCACACTATGATATCAAATATTTTTGGACCACCAATCTCAACCTCAAATTCAGAATTTCCTACTTCTAAACCTGTACAAGTTATTTCAGAAACAGTGCAAGTCATTTATGAACCTGTTGTACCTGTTTCTGAACCTATGCCTATTATTTCTAAACTAGTACAGAATATTCAATTTGAGGGGGAGACTTCAGATCTACATTCAGCTACAATCATGAAACTGAAACTCAAGCAATCATTGATGATTATGATTCGTTTAACAATGTTTCATCTGTTCAACCATTGCCAAATGTGAACAAATGGACATCAAGTCATCCAATTCATCAGATTATTGGTGATGCATCAAAAGGTGTACAAACAATATCAGCCACAGCAAATGAATGTTTATATGTGAAGTTTTTAAGCAGTATAGAACCCAAAAAGCCATATGAAAACCTTCAAGATCCAGACTGGGTTTTAGCCATGCAAGATGAGTTAAATCAATTTGAAAGAAATAAAGTCTGGAGATTGATTCCAAAATCAAAAGGTAAATCAATCATTGGCACCAAATGGGTTTTCAGAAATAAAAAGGATGAACATGGGATTATTGTGAGAAACAAAGCAAGAGTTGTAGCTAAGGGTATTGTCAACAAGAGGGCATTGATTATGATGAAACTTTTAGTCCTGTTGCAAGGCTAGAAGCTATCAGAATCTTTCTTGCATATGTTCCTCGCAAAAACATTAAAGTGTTTCAAATGGATGTTAAGTGTGCATTTCTGAATGGAATTCTTCATGAAGAAATGTATGTTGAACAACCAGAAGGCTTTGTAAGCAAAGAATTTCCAGATCATGTTTACATTTTGGACAAAGCCTTATATGGGCTTAAGCAACCACCAAGAGCATGGTATGACACTCTCACAACTTTTCTTCTGAATTCCAAGTTCAAAAGAGGTACTGTTGATACAACTTTATTTCTGAAAAAGGAAGGTGATAATATGATCTTAATACAAATATATGTAGATGATATTATATTTGCTTCGACAAATCCAAAATTTTGCAGAAATTTTGAGAAAATCATGCAAACTGAATTTGAAATGAGTATGATAGGAGAGTTAACTTTTTTTCTTAGTCTTCAAGTAAAAAAACTTCCAACTGCATATTCATTAATCAATCTAAGTATATTTCAGATTTACTTAAGAAGTTTGACATGACTGACTGTTCTAGTATTCAAACTCCAATGGCCACTGCAACAAAATTAGAACCTGATTTGAATGGAAAATCTGTTGATCAGAAAAAGTATAGAGGCATTATTGGATCTTTGCTTTAAATAACAGCTAGTAGACCTGATATAATGTTTGCTACATGTATTTGTGCTAGATATCAAGCTAATCCTAAGGAATCTCATCTTCTTGCTGCTAAAAGAATCCTTAGATATTTTAAAGGTTCTCTTTCATTGGGACTTTGGTATCCAAAGGATTCTGGTTTTGAGCTAACAGCTTTCACAGATGCAGATCATGGTGGTTGCAAACTAGACAGAAAAAGTACATCTGGATCATGTCAATTTTTAGGTGATAGACTTGTGAGTTGGTCTTCAAAGAAGCAGAATTGTGTTTCAACTTCTACTGCAGAAGCTGAATATGTTGTTGCTGCAATTTGTTGCTCACAAGTTATTTGGATGCAAACACAACTAAAAGACTATGCCTACACATTCAAAAAGATTCCTCTATATTGTGATTCAAAAAGTGCCATAGCAATTACTGCAAATCCAGTTCAACATTCAAAGACTAAGCACATTGATGTAAGATATCATTTTATCAAAGATCATGTTGAAAAAGGTAATATTGAAATGTTTTTTGTTCAGACTGATTATCAATTAGCTGATTTATTTACCAAAGCACTTGATGAAAAACGTTTTAATTTTTTGGAAAGTAAATTAGGTATAATGAATATGTCTATGTAAGTATTGAGCATCAATTCAAAACTTACAAAATTTATATTCTGAGTTTCTTTCATCAAATTTCTGAGAAATCTTACCTTCAGAATTTCTGTAGGTAAGTTTTTAGAACTTTATCTTTCATAACTCAGAGGTATAATTTTCAAAAATTGATTGTCTTACAATACTTGAATTTTTTTTCTCATTTCTCTACCTTCTATTTCTAACAACTTTGATGTCTAGCATTGTTCAAGGGGGAGAACCATAATGTTTCTTGATTCAAGGGGGAGTTAAACTCAAATTTAAGTCTTTAGCACTTCTCTATAACATTCAATATCTGAAATGGTGGATAACACATTCAATTGTACACATCTGAAGAATCTGGACAAACTTCTGAAGATAAACTGTTTTTCATATTGTTCAAACCTACTTCGGAATTATTCAAATGTTTTACATTTTTCAGAAGTTTGTAGTTTTAAATGATTTTTGTGATTTTGAAGTATTCCAAGTCAAGTTCTGAACTTATTTCGAAAGTTCTGAAGTATTTCTGAATCATTTCATTCAAACTTCTGAACTTATTCTCAGAAGTTTTGAACTTCTTCTGAAATGTTTTGAACTTGTTCTAATAATCTTTTTCTTCCCGTTATAAAGACTAATCATGTGCCACGTGTTTTAATTTCATTGGCTAATCCTTAAGCACGTCGATTAAACGGTTCATTTATCCGAATAAATGATGATTACTACTCTAATCACTCTTACTTTTGGCCACGTGTCCATCCACGATTATTCAGTCATTTATAATCCATGATTTCATCTTCGTCTTCACTTTCTAGCAATCTTTCCCTCCGAAATCTTTCCCTGTTCATTGATCTTCATTCAAACTCAAATTTTTCCTCATTTTCAACTATGTCGACTTCCAATGTTCAATCCGCAAAGTCTCGTTTCAGTGACAGTAATGGATCATCCAGCAATGATTCATTCAAAATAGTTCCTAAGAAGATAATGGTTAGATCGATGGAGATCAATCTAGATGATGAACAGATTCTAAAAGATACTGCTACTACTGTGATTTCTGAAGCTGGTCGTTCAAATCCAAATCCCAAATCAAACCCTAACCCTAACCCGGGAACTGACAAAATTGGGGAAACTCAAATTGAACCTATTGAAGTGGCTTTTGAGTCAAATGTTGGTGTTGCTGACTCTCAGTCTCGTGCACAAAGCAGTGATGGTCCTGATTTGTCCAAACTATATGTACCTGAAGAGAAACTACTTGAAATCAAGAAGAACAACTGCGCACTAAATCTAAAGTCTACTGAGTTCAATGAAGATCAATTGATTCTAATTGAAATTCTGAAGAAACATCCACTTCGAGCCTTGCTATCCAGGAAATTTTTGGTCCCTGCTTCTTATCTGCAACAATGGTGGTTTCACGCAGAAATTGATGAAGAATCAGATGATATCTCTTCATATGTTCATGGCTACAGAGTCTGCATTTTTGTTGAAGACATTAGAAGTATCCATTTTCTTCCAAAGGAGGATGAAGTTGTTGGGAAAACTTCATTTGATCCTATTCCATCATCTTCTCAGTTGATCTCATACTTTATGCAGTTAGGGTACTCTGAACAACTAAATGCTTTAAGCTCATTCAGAAGGAAGTGTTTACCTACTATCTGGTATTACTTATTCACAATTCTGAACACTTGTCTATCGGGTAAAAGCTCAAGTCTGGATCAAGCATCAACAAATGGGAGAAAATTTTTATATGGAGTAGCATTCAACAAGCATTATGATTATGCTTCTCTTATTTTTGATGAACTCAAGTCTGCAGTTTTGAAGAAGTCTACTTACAACTATATACCCTTTCAAAGATTTTTTCAAACCTTCATCAAAGGGGCTATGAAAGCTGTTCCTACAATTCCTGTTCTGACTCATGAGGTACATGTTCCTCTTTTCTCAATGGATAATCTCAGACCACCAAATGCTAAACTACAATTCCCAAATGCTTTACCATTACCAAGTTACTTACTTGCATTTGTAAAATCATCAAATAGGTTCTTGACTGAGTACTGTGAATCTATGGGACTACCTAAACCAGTAGTCTCTTCCCCTAATTCTACCAAGAGTGGTGAGCATCGTGAGGTGTCTAGAATCCCTAGGCAGAGTGGGGAGGTTGTTCATAGGGGAGAACAACCTCATGGTGTGAAGAGGAAAAATGAAAATGAGAGGATGGGTAGAAGGGTAAGAAAAAGAACTGAAGAGGGGAGACCACAAGTAAAAAATAAAGAAACTTGTGAACCAACTGATCTAAGCCGGGCACCCACACCATCTATTACTCCACATTCTTTGGTGGGTAATATTGAAAAAGCAAGTGAGCCCATGGCAAAACTTGTTAACCCCTCCAGCCACTCACCCATCTCTCAACAGAAGGGTGTTTCAATAACACATATGGGCCAAGCAGCTAATCTACCAATAGGTTCCCATTTGGAAGAACCTATTGTTGAAAAAGAAGGATATATGTCCCCCCTTCACAATTTCGAGTACTTTGAGTCTGAGAGTCCACTCAACATTGGGCCTTCTGAACCACTAAATGTGGATTTTATTCACACAAGCACACATCTTTCAGATGTCAACAAGCAAAGTGTTAGTCACATCGCCACAACAACCATAGATATACCTATTACAGGGTATCAAGGATTGGTTGGAAGACCTGGTGGAGTGAACATCACCAAAGCTCCATTTACAGAATCACAAGTGATTCATGATGTGGTGACATCTATAGGCCAGCCTTCTTCTGAAGGACTACAAACAACCCCATTTGTTGGTCTTGGATCCTTACCCTCATCTTCTGAATTCTTTGAATTCAAAGATTTCTGTACTTCTGAATTTGCAAAGATTCAGAAGGACATTAAGGAACTGACGGATAAAAATTGTAAGGTGATGGAGGATAGGTTGGATGGACAGGAGAAGAAAGTGGTGGATAAATTGCATGAATTTCAACAGGCAACTGTTTCTGATCTCAAGAATTTTCAAAAGACTATTCTGGACTCTTTTTCTGAAGTCATTTCCATAGTTCAATCCTTAAAGACTTCCATGCCATCTTCTTCTACTCAGACAGCATCTTCTGAATTTGCAACAAAGGATGACATATCTCAGATTCTGAATCAATTAACTGCTATTCAGAATTCTCAGGTCTCCTTGAATAATCGTATTTCTGCATTAGAGTGTGGCTCTCAAGCAAAGACTTTCAAGAGAAGTCTTGATGATCAGGATGATCCTGAAAATCAAGAGGGGGAGAAAAGATAGAAAGTCTTTGAACATGTTTAAATACCACAAGCTCAAAGTTCTGAAAATCCTCTGAAGAAGCCCAAGTTCAAACTTCTGAAAAATCTTCTTAGAAAACTTCTGAAGGCGTTAAGAACATTGAAAATGATGAAATTAATAGAACTTCTGAAGCAATAGATGATATTCTACATGCAGAAGATGAAGGTTTAGAAGCTGAAAAAGTCATTTCTGAAGACAATGTGGAAGAAGGATATCAGACTGAGAAAGTGTCTCTGGATTACGAACACACAAATGTTATTCCTGACTCAAATGAAGAAATGTTGGATGAGTATCTTGCTTTTGAAGACATTATTGGAGAGCCAAGTGATTTATCTGATGTAATTCTATTTGATGAAGAAATGGAAGTGAATGAAGGAATGGCTGCAATAAATGAGAACAGAGATCTGATTGTATGGAGACCTCAAATTCTAAGAGTAGTTGAAAGTGATGAAGTTTCTGAAAACTTGTTTATACTGGTTAGTCAATATTGTTGGAGATATATCATCTTTAATCATCCAAGGAATCTGGAGCATAGATTCTTGGATGAAAGACTAATGATCTTCAAGGAATTCATTAATCAACCAACTGAATGGTTTGAAATTGAGGTTGATTTAAATCATATGGAGGCATATGATTTTACAGATGAAATCTTAATAATTGCTGCAGATAAACCACATGTCAGATTCAGAAGCTGCATAAACATTCCTCTTATTGATTTTCCTGTTCTTGAAGAACCCGTAGTTGATCAGATCTATGAAAGTGATATGATATTTGAAAGTTCTGAAGAAAGTCAGCTCATCTTTCCTGAAGACAATTATTATGGCATGTATAGAAGAAATCTCAGGTATGCTTCCTTAGAAGACTATGTGAATGATGAATGGTCTAAGGATTATATTTCAAAGGTTAGGTCTTATGTACAAAGACATGGATTACAAGAATTGAATGACTCAACCTTGATCAAAAAGATCAGATGTATATCTAAAGGTGTTGAGGATGATTTGTATATAGTAAAGTTTGGAGCTGAAAGGAGAGATGGTTCATTGACAGAATTCTCTTTATTTGATCTGTACAAGTTGAGGTTGCAGGATAAGCTTACTGTTCTGAATTTTTGTGTCAAAAGAGCAGATTCTGAAGTTGTTTCTGAAATAAGAAGAATTCTAGGGATCTATGTCAGAAATCTAATTAAACATGACTTTCAGCTGGCATTAGAATTCAGATTAGATAATGTCAATCTCTTGGAGCCTGAAAGTATTGAAAGACAGGGAATTACAAAGGTCTTCACTAATCCAGATTTGGGATTCACTTATAGAACAAGAGCAGATCATTCAAAGACATTCATTGTTTCAGACATACCAAAGTACTCAACTTCTACTCTGCAATGGTTAATAGAGTATGCAGAACAATATCTTCCTTCATCTGATGTTGTAGAAGAAATAATTTACTTGATCAAGGAAAGAATATTCTTCAGATATTATGTAAGAAAGAGCTCTATGGTTGGGCATACAAGGGTAAATCAAATCAAATGAGCTGATTATCTTCTGAGCAATGTCTATGATTTTCAGATTCACACAAAGAAACAAGACATTGAAGAAATTCAGAAACTTTCTCAGAAGATAGAAAGTTCAGAAGTTAAAGAAATTGAAAAAGGAAAAGAAAAGGTCTCTGAAAATTCTCTAGAAGAAATTGCTCCTATTCCTCAGAAGTCTGAATCTGAACACTTACAAGAGCAAAGGATTGAAGAACATGCTTTCACAATGTTTTTTGAATTCTTTCATCCAGAAATGTTTATGGAATATGAACAAAAGTTCAATTATATTGATTGCTGGATTCAGAAGTCATTTGGAAGGAAACAATGGTATTCTGATATCATTAGAAAAATAAGACTCCCTGTAAGTGAAGTACGAAAAGAGAGTCCAATAGTGATAGTAATCACTGCTGATCTGAAGCAGAAAAACAATTACAAGCATGCTTACTTCATTGTTGAAAGAAAATATGGTGAAATTTCCACTTTACAGAAGCTGATTTACAAAATGTCTACCTCAGAGATCTCCTAGGAGTATATAGAAGCTTATATCCCTTTCATGACTCCATTGCCAAGTTCAGAAAAGCTTTTCCGGTTCTCAGAGATGGCATGTACAAAGAGTTTATTTGGGCAGCTAAGACAGATTTTCAAGTGGCATATGTTATGAACAAAGAAAAGATTCATATGAGTGCTCCAAACTTAAGCTTACCAGATATTGAAAACCTCAAAAGTAGCACTTTGATCATTCAGCCTCCAGGCTTTGTGTGCAAATGCTTTGACAGATTGTTATTTGTAAGATTTGAAGAACTATACAAGTGCTGTAATGGAACTCTTATGATTATTAGAGATAAACTAGAGATACAGAAAAATAAAAGACAAAAGAAGCTTAGTGATGGAGGAATGGGAAAAATACAGAAAGCTGGCAAAGGAAATGATAAGAATAATTGAATCTATATTGGAGTACAGAAATCTCATTCTAAAAGATGTAAGAGAAATTTTGAACTTTTGGAAGTACGACTTGAACTTTTGAAGCTAAGGGGGGGATTGATAGATATCAGAAGTAGCTTCAAAAGAAGATTGGGTTCTGAAGAGAAAGATTCAGAAGTCTGAAGTCAAGTAAAGTAAAGCCTAAGGCATAACTTCTTAAATGGCTACTTCAGAAGTTCTGAAGATGATTCTGAAGACACTTCTAAAGAAGTTCTAAAGAAGTTTAGAAGCAGTTCTGAACATGTCTGTTATTTTTGTACTGTATCTTTAGCATTTCCTTTTGTATATAAATAGATAGTTTGTTATATTGTTAGAACTAACGTTGATAGATAGAGCTTGTAAAGATACACATATTATAATATGGTTCAGTAATCAATACAACATACAACATACAACTTCAGTGATCCAATTCTTGTTCTTGTTCTTAATCTCTCTACATTCTTGATTGTTTGGGATCTAACATGAGATATGGCAGATGGATGTCAAAACCTCGTTTCTTAATGGAACGGTAAGCGAGGACGTGTACATGGTACAACCAGAAGGTTTTGAAGATCCCAAGCATCCTAATAGAGTGTGCAAGTTGCTTAGATCCATTTATGGACTGAAGCAAGCGTCTAGAAGTTGGAATCTTCGTTTTGACGAGAAGATCAAAGAATTTGGTTTTTCAAAAACGAAGATGAACCTTGTGTATACACGAAAGCTAGTGGGAGCATTGTTGTCTTCCTAGTCCTGTATGTGGATGACATACTGATAATTGGAAACGACATTCCGACGCTAAAAGGTGTGAAAGCCTGGCTAGGGAAGTGTTTCTCAATGAAGGACTTAGGAGAAGCTGCCTTTATCATTGGAATTAAGATCTATCAGGATAGATCGAGGCGCTTAATTGGATTAAGCCAGAGTACATATATTGACATGGTCTTAAAACGCTTCAAGATGGAGAGTTCTAAGAGGGGGAACATGCCAATGGTACATGGAGCACAACTGATCAAGTCTCAATGTCCTTCGGTGAAGGAAGATATAGATCGCATAAAGGGTGTTCCCTATGCTTCCGCTATTGAATCTATAATGTACGCCATGATATGTACTCGACCTGACGTATCTTATGCTTTAAGCATGGCTAGTAGATACTAGTCGAACCCTGGTGATGCTCACTAGGTACAGTAATAAATATCCTCAAGTACTTGAGAAGAACTAAGGATATGATCCTGCAATACGGTGGTGAAGAAGGAGATCTGGTGTCCGAGGAAACTCAGATGCTCGCTTCCAAACCGACAGTGACGACTTTAGGTCACAATCGGGTTTTGTGTTTACACTCAATGGTGGTGTTGTGAGTTGGAAGAGCTTCAAGCAAAGAACTATAGCAGACTCGACTACAGAGTTAGAATACCTAGCAGCTTCAGATGCTAGGAAGGAAGTCGTGTGTATGAAGAAATTCATAACGAACCTAGGATTACTTCCTAGCGTGGATGGACCCATCGAGATCTATTGCGATAACGAGGGTGTCATAGCACAAGCAAAGGAACCTAGGTCACACCAACGGTCTAAGCATATTCTAAGGAAATTTCACATTATCCGAGAGATGATCAATCGGGATGATGTGAAAATTTACAAAGTTTGTTCGGAAGATAATCCGGCAGATCCATTCACTAAACCTATGAGTCAAAGTAGGCATGATTGCCACACTAGCTCGATAGGTTTGATGTTTTTAAGTGTTTGAAATGATTTGTAAATTTAGTATGACCTTTGGAACATTAAGCAATGAAATTCTATTTGTTTTGGCATACTGGGTATGAGCGATTATATTAATTTCGTTGTGTTCTATATTAACAAGTTTAAATCCAAAGCTATATGATATGGTTTGAATTTGTCCATGGTCGGTTGTCACTGGGGGACTGGTGATGAACTAAGATCATAGTGAAGTTTGGTCACGGTCAAGTTGGGCCAGCAAGTTACGACCAAAGTCACTTTCACTTGTAGGTTCAAGTGTTGGAAAACCCACTTTCAAGATCACCTCATACATCGGCGTCATAAAGTGAGTCTTGAAGATGATAAGTTATTTATTTATCCTTTGACCTGAGATGTATATTGGGACCTCAAGCTTATGGAGTGTTGTACTTTGATATGTGTCTAACGTCACCTTTGACCGAGTGATTATAAGGGCTATGTTGGGCACAATACGATCTATGTAAGAGTCACATACATGCAATATGGAATTTGCTCCTCTCAAGTTGAGAGAGAAATCTCTGGGGCCCTCGATGATATTAAAGTGAGAAATGTATAGCCGTACACAAGTGGATTGATTGAATTAGTAGTACTTGTTCTCTCACTCAATGTCGGGATCGAGAAATATAATAATTGAACAAATACGGATGAGCCAGATCTATGCCTTGAGTTCAATAGAGATATCACGAAGCAAAGGGATAAATGATACTCTGATCATCACATTGACTGTTGTCATTAGAACCTGAAGCTAAAGAGCGTTCTTTCATTTGAATTTGGTGGCAATGGCGCGTTGCTAGACACATAACCATTGTCTGTGTTTTATGTGGCGTGTGCTAGTGGGAGACTGAAAGATCTTATGAGCCCACGTCATATGAAAACACTGCTGATGTCAGATGAACCTAGAGGGTCACACGCATAAGAGTGTGTAGATCACGAATTAACCAAGTTGGTTATAACCCAGTACAGTTACAAGTTGTAAAGTGTGGAATTATTATTCTAGTAGAATAATAAATTAAAGTGTGTGAAATATAATTAAGTTAATTATATAATTTAATTATTAAGTTAATAATTAAATTGGAATAATTATTATGTTAATAATTATACTTAAAAGTCATCGGGTTTAAAATAATGTTTTATGTAAAAGCCCAAAGGGTTAAATAAGTTTACTTAATCCCAAAAGCCCAATTGGTTAATTATTTATTAAGTTAATAATTAATTAAAATATGGAAAGGTTAATTTAAGTCAAGAAATCCTTGCAGGCTTTATTGAGCCCGGTCCGAGATTAGAGGGAAAACTATATAAAGGCATGTTGCCTTATTGAAATAGAACACAATTGAGCAACCTGAAAATTTCTCTCCTCCTCTCCTCTCTCTTGAAACCGGCGATCACACACAACCACAAGGAGAAATCGATTTCTCCTTGTGTTCTTCGGGTTTGGGCTAGCAACCATTCATGATTGGTATCACATTTACGTGGATACTGCTAGAGGGGATCTGCTTTGATCCCTATAACGCTTGTTCGTGATCAACCAATTCAAACCATTGAGGTACAATTCTAAACCCCTTATGGTTATGTTTGATCCTTAAAGTTGTTAGTAACGGATCCGGGCTATTAGGGTTTTACCGGATTTTTTTTTTCCGTTGCATATTTATTTTAATCCGGCCTGTAAAACCCTACAAATGGAACTTCAATGTCACCCACCATTACAGACTTAGCCATAAGTTTGTATGAACCTCCAGAGGTGGAATCAATATCACTACTTCCAAAGCATGATTTACCAGTCTCCAATGGTTTCTGAGCTTGAGAGTGAGTTTGAGACATGATAGATTCATAAAGTTTGAGAGGAAATTTCCAAAAACAATAAGTTCAGATGATGTTTGCTTGGAGGGAAAGTTGAAATCGCAGATGAGTTTGAAAAATTAATCGAAATGAAAGATATATCAATTTGGAAATGAACGGGTTTATGTTCGTGGGACACGTGTCAGAAAAAATAACAATAAGTAATCATGATCAGGCGTAATTAAGCAAGTCCAAACAGGCAAATTACCACTGAAATGTTTTTAAGGCGTGGTAATAACAAACCGATAAAAATAGAACATGTGGCACGGACACTAAGTGTTGACTTAGTCAGACGATAAAAACTCTCAGAAGTGCTTACGTGGCTTCTGAAGAAAGACTTCAGAACTTTTCTCAGATTCTGAGAATTTCCTTTCGAATTCTGAATTCAAACTTCTGAATTTCCAAAAATCATTTAAAATCTAACTTCTGAAATTTTGAAATATCATGTAATTTTTTCAGAAGTAGTTTGAACAATTTAAAAAACTCGCCTTAAAAGTTTGTCCATACTTCTACGTGAATTAAGCTCAGAGGTAATATGATCAGGAAGGAATGATTAAGCTCCCCCTTAAATCACAGACACACATACATACATACACACACATACACACACACACACACACACACACATATATATATATATATGCTCCCCCTTGAAAAATGAAATATAGAAATGTAAAGAGTATAAAATCTGAACTAGTACTTCCGAGTTAGATAAATCTTGATAAAATATATTCAGAAGTTAAATGAATAATTCTGAATAGTATTTAATTAGGATAGTTATCAAGTTCTGAGGATAAAGTTTCAGAGTTCTGAGAAAGAAAATTCAGATTTCTAAACTTTGTTCTTCAGAAGTTTGATACTTAACTCTTTTTCTAAGAATCAGATTTATACAGTTAGATTCAACATACAACTTACTCACTAAGAAACTAAATCATCTCTCATCAAGGGCTTTAGTGAATAAGTCGGCTAGTTAATAATCAGTTTGAACAAAGAACATTTCTATGTTTCCTTTTTTCAACATGATCTGTAATAAAGTGATACCTGATATCTATGTGTTTGGTCTTGGAGTGTTGAACATGATTGGTAGTTATGGCTATGGCACTTTTTGAGTCACAGTATAATGGAACTTTGTTGAATGTATAGCCATAATCCCTGAGTTGTGTTTGCATCCAGATCACTTGAGAACAGCAACTAGCTGCAGCTACATACTCTACTTCTCCAGTAGATGTGGATACACAATTTTTTTTTACAAGTCCAACTCACAAGCCTTACTGATAAAAATTGACATGATCCAGAAGTGCTCTTCTTGTCCATTTTACAACCACCCTGGTCTGCATGTGTAAAAGCAGTTAGCTCAAACCCATAATTCTTTGGATACCAAAGGCCCAATCTTGGTGAACCTTTAAGATATCTAAGAATTCTTTTAACAGCAATGAGATTCTTTTGGATTAGCTTTATATCTTGCACAAACACATGTAGCAAACATAATATCTGGTCTACTAGATGTTAAATATATAGATTTACCACTAAAATCTGCATCCAGTTTAGATTTACCACTTAAATATATAGATTTACCTCTGTAGTTCTTCTAATCTATAGATTTACCACTTAAATCTGCATCCAGTTTAGTTCATGTGCATGTCTTTATTTGTGCACAATCAGACACGTTATATTTTTTTTAAGTAAATCTTAAAAATACTTAGCTTGATTTATGAATATTCCTGTGGGTAGTTATTTTACTTGAAGACCAAGAAAGAAAGTCAACTCTCTCATCATACTCATTTCAAACTCAGTTTGCATAATAGACTCAAAGTGTTTACAAAATTTTGGATTAGTAGAACCAAATATTATATCATCTACATATATTTGTATCAAAATTAAATCATCAACTTGATTCTTTAGAAATAATCTGGTATCTAGTGTACCTCTTTTGAATCCATATTTGAGTAGAAATTTAGTAAGAGTGTCATACCATGCTCTAGGAACTTGTTTTAAGCCATACAAAGCCTTATCTAGTATATAGAGATGATTAGGGAACTCTTTGCTCTCAAAACCTTCAGGTTGTTCAACATATACTTCTTCATGAAGTGTGCCATTCAGAAATGCACAATTTACATCCATCTGAAATACCTTCAGGTTTTTGTGTGCGGCATATGCCAAGAATATCCTTATAGCTTCCAATCTTACAACAGGAGCAAATGTCTCTTTATAGTCTATACCTTCTTGTTGACAGTAACCTTTAGCCACTAATCTTGCCTTGTTTCTTATTACAATTCTAGATTCATCCTTTTTATTTCTAAAAACCCACTTAGTTCTAATGATGGATTTGCCTTTGGGTCTTGTAATGAGCCTAAAGACTTTGTTCCTTTCAAATTGATTAAGGTCATCTTGCATAGCAAGAACCTAGTCTAGATCTTGTAATGCTTCATTTGGTTTCTAAGGTTCAATACTGCTAAAAAAATTCACATAAAGACACTCATTAGCATTAGTTGACCGTGCTTGTACTCCACTTGAGGTATCACCAATGATTTGATGTAGAGGATGAGCTTTTCTCCATTTGTTCACATTTGGCAGTGGTTGATTAGATGTAAGATTATTTTCATCGTCATTTTCATCAATAATTGCTTGAATCTCAGTCTCTGAATTAAAATCGGAGTGCTCCCCCTCAATTTGTGAAATTAATTATGAGGCTTGATCTTCAGATTTACATTTAGGCTCAAAAATAGGAATTTCTAAAGATGAGGGTGAAGCAGTTGGTCCAAAAATAGTTGATGTCGATGTAGAAATTGGAAATGGATTATCTCTGAGTAATGAGGATTCTGAAAATCTGTAGAGATAAGAATAGAAACATCAAATAAATCTTGACATAACACATCTAGTTTATCTTTAATAGTTTGTTGTTCAGAGCCAAGAGATAAATAATTAGTTGATCCTGGTTCTGAATCTAGTAATTCATAATTCTGATTTAGCCTGAGTTCTGAACTATCTTGTTCAGAAGTAAATGGTAGTTCATCAAAGTTAACATTAACATTTTCTATAACAGTTCTAGTATTTTTGTTGTAGACCCTGAAAGCTTAAGCCCTTGTAGAATATCGAATAAAGATTCCAGTAGTAGCTTTCTTATCAAATTTGACCAGATTTTCTCTATCATTCAATAGAAAGCACCAGCAACCAAAAACATGAAAGAATTTAACAGTAGGCTTTCTTTTAAAAATCAATTCGTAAACAGTTTTAATAAATCTCCTGTTAAGTAGAATTATGTTATGAGTAAAACATGCAGTGGCAATGGCTTTTACCCATAAAAACATGGTAACCCTGAGTAAGCTAGCATTGTTCTTGCAACTTCAACTAGAGTCTTGTTCTTTCTTTCAACAGCTCCATTCTGTTGAGGAGTTCTGGCAGCGGAAAAATTATGTGAAATACCAACAGAATTAAGAAAAGATTCTATCTTAGCATTTTTGAACTTTGTGCCATTATCACTTCTAAGTTTTTGAACTGGAAGTTGGAGAAGAACTTGAACTCTCTTCAGAAATGTGATGATAACTTGTGGAGCTTCATATTTCTGACTGAGAAATTCCACCCATTATATCTTGAATATCCATCAACTATAACCAAGATATATTTCTTGCCACCTAAACTCTGAGTTCTCATAGGACCACAGAGATCCATATGAACCATTTCAAGAGGTGAATTACATGAAGAGTTCATTTTTAGCTTGTGTGAACTTTTCTTCATTTTTCCCATTTCACAGGAGGAACACAGTGAATTTTTTTGAAACCTAATCTTGGGTAGTCCAATAATAGAGTCATTTTTGACTAAATCATCCATAGATTTGAAGCTCAGATGAGACCTTCTTCTGTGCCATAGCCAACCTTCCTCAATAATAGTTTTGGATATGTAGCACACTCCTTTAAGTTGACCATCTTCTGTGAATGTGGTTGTGTAAATGTCACCAACCCTATAAGCAGTTAAAGCCTCTTTCTTCTTGAAGTTCAAAATATGACAGAACTTTAAGTCAAAGTGAACAATACACATTTTGTCACAAAACTGGCTTATGCTGAAGAGATTATGTCTCAAGCCTTCAACATATAGAACTCTTTCCACAGTAAAATCTCCTTTGATGAATGTCCCATACCCTTTGATATAACCTTTTGCATTGTTTCTAAAGCTGACTATTATTCCATTTCTCTCTTTATAATCAGTCAGTTGATCCTTAAATGGTGTCATGTGTCTTCAGCATCCAGAATCTAAGACCCATACATGACGGATTTGTAGAAACAATTACTTGGATTTAGGTATCCATTTTAAAATGGATCCTTTCAGATTAGTAATAAAATAAGGAAGTCTGGATTTTGATTTTCTGACTTTCTTAATCTTCTGAGGTTTATCTTCAGATTTAATCCCAGATTTATCTTTCATTACCCATCATCACAGATTAATCTTTAATATGTGATTTTATGACTTTGGATTTATAAGATGATTGAGCAGCTTGATATTTTTCTTCAGAAATTTCTGCTTATTAGTTGAATTTTGTTTTAAGGATGTCCACAATTTGAACAGTGAATATTATTCTCAATCAATTTAATCAGTTTATTACATAAACAAGAATGAACAGAATGAGAATTAGTAACAAAAGATTTTTTTATTCACTGTTGACAAATTATTTACATCAAGCTTAGAAACAAAACTATCTAATTTGTATTCTGCAAACTAAAGTGGACTGCTCTGAAAAAGATAAGAAGTTTATAACCGAATTAGCTTTCTTTTTCTTGACTTGTGATTAAATGATCTGGTTAAGAATGCTATTCCCTCGGCCATTTTCTTCATCTCCTCATCAGATTCATGTCCAAAAAATTCTTCTAGTTTTGGAATCTCAATGGCTTTAGAAGCTAGAATTGTCCTTTGAGTGTTGATTTTATTGGTCAGGAGAACCTTCTTTCTCTCACTTTGCCTTGATTTTATTTTGTCCTCTTGCTGATTTAGCACTTCATATATATCATGAATAGTGCTTTTGGACAAATTCTTAGTGACCATATTGTTAGTAAATGAGTCCCACTATGGACCAAGATTCTTCATAAACTTGTTGTTTATTTCTGAATTCAGCTTCTACACAACATTTCTTCTTAGATCATTAAGAATATTTTTGAATTTGTTGTAAGTATCGAATAGCGACTCATTTTCTTTAGCCTTGAACGTTTCATATGTACCTATACATATATTCAGCTTGTTCTCTTGAGCCTTTTTACTCCCCAACATCTGGGATTCTACTTCATCCAACATGACCTTGACTGACTGTAGATTGTCAACCCTATTGAATATTTCATTAGGTAAGGCCATAGTACGAAGAGTTAGGGCACGTCTATCAATCTTCACTTGAGCTTTCTCAGCAGCTTTATACATGGACTTACTCTTCTTAATCCTTGTAGCAGGTATTTCTAGAGTATGCTCAATGGATGGAACAACATCTATTTCGACGTAAACCTCCAAAGGTCCATTGGTAATTGATATCATCGATTCCTCATCAATGTTATCCAAGAACTGGATCATCCGAATCCTCGATTGATGGTATTCTCCGATGAACAAAGCACCGGGTTTTGTTTCCGAACCAATAGACACATATTCTTTCAACATTCTGATTACATGATCGTAAATTCAACTGTAATTGGCTCGAATTATCAGATATGATCAATCGAACAAAGATTAATCAAAAAAATTCAAGAATTGACAGATCAAGAACAATTTGATCAAGATCGAAATCACATTTCTTTGTTCTTCTTTCTTCTGAAGTCTATCGAAATCACATTTCTTTGTTCTTCTTTCTTCTGAAGTCTCATACTCAGAAATTTGGATGGGAAAAACAGAAATTTCAAGCCTTTTTTTTAATCTTGATTGAAGGCTTTGTGTTTGAAACTCCCAAATTCTCAGATAAGCTTGATGTGAAGATAGCTCGTGTGAGAATTTGCATGACTTTTTGGGAGGCTCGCTTAATATGGTGCGAAAGCTTGCGAGGTTCGGATGACTTCGCACAAGTTTTGTGTGAAGGTTACTATTCACTCATACACTTAAGGCTTAAGAATGCCTTTGATGTGCGAGGGTGATGAATGTTCATCTTGCGAGGCCTATGAATGTGAACAGTAACCTCGAACAAAAACCCCGAAAATCTTCGAATTTTACCCTGAAACTTATCCAAATGAATTAAAAAATTGGCATGTAGGTTCGCAACACTAGCGGAAAGACTTTTAATTCTTGGACTTCTACCAAAGTCGACCTAAATCTAGGATTTTAGAACCAAAACAGTAGATTTTTCAACCAAACTCGAAAAACACAAAAATCGATCTTAATCTTAACCAACCCCGTTCTAAGTTCAAAATTGATTAATTCACATTGATCCTTTATCAAAACCGAATCCTATGAACCTAATCTTGAACAAATTCAACAATTAAATCTTCCAAAATAAAAAATTTATTGAAAACTTCAAAAACTTAGGGTGAGTTTAGTTAGCGAAAACTATTTTCATTTTCCAATAAAACGTTTTCAGAAAATGGAGTTGTGTTTTTACTCAGTTTTCTATGAAAAATTTTCAAAACGTGTTTAGTTGAAATGTTGGAGTTTTCATTTTTCATTTTCAGATTTTTAGAAAATGCGTTTAGTTGTGCATTTTCTACCAGTTTTCATTTTCCATTTTCCATTTTTTTTCAAATTAGAAAGTGTGTATACACACACTTTTGTGCACACACAAACACACTCACTTTCACACAGACACACACACACTTTCACATACACGCACACACACACACACACTCACTTTCATAGACACGCACACACACACTTTCACATACACGCACGCGCACGCGCACACACACACACACACTCTCATAGACACGCACACACACACACTTTTTCATATACATACACACATACATACACACACTTTCACATACATACACGCACACGCACACACACACATTTTCACAGACACGCACACACACACACTTTCACATACACGCACGCGCACATGCACACACACACACTTTCATAGACACGCACACACACACACTTTCACATACACGCACACACACACATTTTCACAGACACGCACACACACACACACTTTCACATACATAAACACAGGTTCACACACACACACACTTTCACTTTCACACAGACATACACACACTTTCACTTTCACACACACACACACATACTTTCACTTTCACGCAGACATACACACGTACACACGCACTTTCACTTTCACACATATATACACACATTCACGCACACACACACACATTCACACACACACACACACACATACTTTCGCACACACACTTTCACTTTCTCATATACACACACATTCACTCACACACGCTTTCACTTTCACACGACATACACACACACATTTTCGCGCACACACACATACACACTTTCACTTTCACATAAACACACACACACACACAATTTCACTTTCACGCAAAACATACACATACACACACACTTTCACTTTCACACACACACACATACTTTTACACGCACACATTCACACACATACATAGTTTTACACGCACACATTCACACACACATGTGGATGGCCTGTGTGTGTGAATGTGTGTGTGTGTGTGTGAAAGTATATGTGTGTGTGAAAGTAAGTGTGTGTGTGTGTGTGTGTGTGAAAGTGTGTGTGTGTGTGTGTGTGAAAGTGTATGTGTGTGTGTGTGTGTGTGTGTGAAAATGTGAAAGTGAAAGTCTGTGTGTGTGTGTGTGAAAGTGTGAAAGTGAAAGTTTGTGTGTGTGTGTGTGTGAAAGTGTATGTGTGTGAAAATGTGTGTGTGTGTGTGTGTGAAAGTGTGTGTTTGTGTGTGTATGTGTGTGTGTGTGTGTGAAAGAGTGTGCTTGTGTGTGTGTGTGTGAAAGTGTATGTGTGTAAAAGTGAAAGTGTGTGTGTGGAAGTGTGAAAGTGAAAATGTGTGTGTGTGCGTGCGTGAAAGTGTGTGAAATTGTGTATGAGTGTGAAAGTGAAAGTGTGTGTGTGTGTGTGTGAAAGTGAGTGTGTGAAAAAGTGTGTGTGTGTGTGTGTGTGTGTGAAAGTGAGTGTGAAAGTGAAAGTGTGTCAAAGTGAGTGTGAAAGTGAAAGTGTGTGTCTATGTGTGTGAAAGTGAAAGTGTGTGTGTGGAAGTGTGAAAGTGAAAATGTGTGCATGTGTGTGAGCGCGAAAGTGTGTGAAATTGTATATGAGTGTGAAAGTGTGTGTGTGTGTGTGTGTGAAAGTGTATATATGTGTGTGTGTATGTGTGCGAAAGTGTTTGTATGTGTGTGTGTGTGAAAGTGTGTGTGTGTGTGTGTGAAAGTGAGTGTGTGTGTGAGAGAGAGAAAGTGAAAGTGTGTGTGTGGAAGTGTGAAAGTGAAAATGTGGGTATGTGTGCGCGAGCGAAAGTGTGTATGAGTGTGAAAGTGAAAGTGTGTGTGTGTGTGTGTGTGAAAGTGTATATATATATATATATATATATCTGTGTGTGTGTGTGTGTGTGCGCGTGTGTGTGAATGTGTGTGTGTGTGTGTGTGAAAGTGAGTGTGTGTATGTGTGTGTGAAAGTGTGTGAAATTGTGTAGGAGTGTGAAAGTGAAAATGTGTGTGAAAGTGTATGTGTGTGTGTGAAAGTGAAAGTGTGTGTATGTGTGAAATCGTGTATGTGTATGTGTGTGAAAGTGAAAGTGTGTGTGTTTGAAAGTGTATGTGTATGTGTGTGAAACTGTGTGTGTGTGAAAGTGAGTGTGTGTGTGTGCATGAAAGTGTGTGAAATTGTGTACGAGTGTGAAAGTGAAAGTGTGTGTTTGTGTGTGAAAGTGTATATGTGTGTGTGTGTGTGTGTGTGAAATTGTGTATGTGTATGTGTGTGAAAGTGAAAGTGTGTGTGTGTGAGAAAAGTGTGTATGTGCACGCGTGTAAAAGTGTATGTGTGTGTGCATGTAGAAAATTATTTTGAAAATGAAAATTCTGAAAACTCAAAAAAGTTGTTTTCTAAATCTAATATAAATTTAGAAAATGAAAATGAAATTTCTTTTGAATTTTTTTTGAAAACTGAACGAATTAAACGCGTTTTCTAAATTTTTATTTTCTCTGGAAAATTTTTCTAGTATGCAGAAAAATTTTCACGAAATAAATGCAATCTTAAAATTTCTTCTCGAAACTTCTTCAAATCGTTGATTCCCGCTCTGATACTAATTGTGAGTCCAATCTAGATCAGATAACGATGAATCTAACAACAATTTAACTAGAACACATCAATAGATTTTCAAATGTCATATGTTATTGAAAGTGTTTCTGTCTCTACAAACTCTCTCTCTCTCTCTAATACAAGATTCTCAATTGTAAGTTCTAACAATTATAATTATAAAGTACAAAGCACGGTTATTTATACCCTTGACTATTACAATGAGTAAAGTAAAAAGTAAGCTCTATGTTTACTTTGTTGACCTCAAGCTTTGACTTACTCATCTTTAATATTGGAATTTCGAATACAATATATTTAGACCTTTGATTATTGCATTTTCTTGGGCTCAACCTTGGCAGACGAGTTCCAAGAAAAAAAATATTATGGCACGAGTTAGTACTTAGGGAGAGTATCAAGCATTAGACCATGTTGCTGTTGAGATTCATTGGAATATACATCTTTGATCCAAGAGTTGGGTTTTGATCTTGTTTATCTACCAATTTTTTAGGGTGACAAAATTGGGGATAATTATCTCATGGAGAATCCGTTTTTTCACCAACAGAGGTATCATATTGAGATTGATTTGCATTTTATCTTAGACATGGTTTTACCCAAATATTTGCATGCTCGCATGTTTTATACGCCCCTACCTTGCAATTTTAACTCAAGTGTTAACCATTTCCCATTTTGCTAGTTTGCGATCCAAGCTTTAAGTTGCACCAAATGTTTTGCATGGGGTTAATGTTAGTGACTAATAATATACACATGGCAAATTATGATTGGGGCTTGTAGGTTGAGGCTGTTAATTGGAGGTTACGTGGGTCAAATAAATACCAAAGTATACATTTAGCAATTAATTCATTTTTAATATAATAAAATCCCTCACACTCTTTCTTTTCCTCTGCCTCTATGCTTTTCTTTATCTTTCTATATTATCTTTTGATTTTATTAGTATTATGTTGAACCTCAAAGTCTTATATAATGAGTAACTAAAAGGGTAAAAGTACGCGACTGTTACTTATATATTTTTGTGAGATATAATGAAGGTGTATACAGAATATGGTGAGTGTATATGGATATATTGTACGTATGTCTAAATAAGGACCTATAAGACTAGTATACAATGTTATTTATATCTCATGTGTTACAACTATATTCAAAATTATTATTAATTTATGTCTAATTACGTTTTTGTACCTATGGTTGGTAACAAAATTATATTTTGTTCCTATAATTTTAAGATTGCGATTTTCATTCCTATGGTTTATAATTTATTACCGTTTTCATCTTTACAATTAAAACTCATTGTTTTTTTTCATCCATCTGATTTACAAATCATACTACAACAAAATTGAGTTTATAAAACGCCCTGAATTTCAAAGCATCCTAATAGACTGTTTTATAAGACTCAATTTATAGAACAAAAAATAAAAGGTTCTATCTAACAGCGTTGTTGAAAAAATATCCTATAAACTCATCTTTTTATAGGACACTTGTTTTTACAATAGATATTAGAATTGGAGGTTGTAGTGGAATATCCCATCCGCCCAAGGTTCGAATCCAGGCGTAAACAATAATTATGACCACTGAGTTTATCAGAGTTGATGTCTTACAGTTATAATTTGTCTAGATTAGTCTATGCATAACCTGGGACACACTTCCAAAAACAAAATATCTAATAGGATATTTTATATTAAAAGTGTCCTAAAAAATTTGTTATGAAGCCTAAAAAATTCCTTATAAACTTATTACAATATCTGTAGATAAGACCATTCAATTTTTGGTCCTATAAATTGAGTTCTATAAAACAGTTTATTAGGATGCTTTGAAATTACCGGGTCATATAAACTCAATTCTAATGTAGTGACACTTTTATTTTAGTTACTTCTACTTAAACGTAGTGTTTAGTCTCACAAACGAAAATAAAAATGAATTACAAATCATGAGGGTAAAAACATCAATTTCAAAACCACAAAGATAAAATCTACAATTTTTAACAAACCACATGGATGATAAACGTAATTTACTCTTAATTTATTACATTTGAGACAAATATCTTGAAAGAGTCCTAATATTTTTATCCTTTTATTTTCGGTTCATTGTCTTCTTAGGGAGGATCCAAGATTTTTACCAAAAATATACACTTTTAAGATCGATTAAAGAATTGTAAAGACGCTCCATATTTTAAGAAAATTGGTTGAGTCGAGGGAGTCGTTTTTTTCTTTTATTTTTGGGTTGATTTTATGACACTTTTTTTCCAGCTTTTTTTTTTGAGGTTTTTTATATTTTCTAATAACGTTTAGCATCTCCCAAATTTTACTATGTGCATCTTTTATCCCAAAAACAATTCTACATACCAAAATAAGTTACACCGGGCTTCATAGGGCCGCCGGTCGTCTTCTTGATTATTATAATATGTCGGCCATTTTGGAATGCTAAGACAAAACATCAACAAACTTATAAATGAAGCCGACAGTATTCAAAAGACATCATACCCATTGTTATCATCAATTAGAGGTTTTGATGATGTAATCATTTGCATATAATATTTGGTTTTTGCATCGTCCTACTCTTCGACTACAATGATGTGGGGTTTTTCTTGTAACAAAAACAAACATTTTGTAAAATTATATGTATCACGATAATTAAATGAAAATCATAAAAATGTTACAAATCTTGAAATCCATAAAATCTAATATAAAAATATTTATTTATGTGATTTTTTTTCATCAAAACTCATAATTTAAGATATTGTTTTACATATTTTGTGTTCACCTTGTTAAAAAATTACATGTGAAAAGAAAATTTATTCACCTAGTAAAATGAAAAATATATATAATTTTTTTATGTGGTGAAACAATATCCTAAATCCTAAGCATATGATGAAAAAATATTATGCAAAAAAATATTTTTGTATCGTTTATAAGCACTGCTTTGTAATATATTTGTGGTTCTCATTCGATTTAACGCCTATACATACATCATATATTGTTGATTGATAAATAAGTTGAACCCTTAAATCCATTGGTAATCTGACGAATTCAGATTGTAACGTTGTTGGACCTATCGAAGAAAGACAGTTAAGTTGGACAAGGAGCTACTTTTTGTTTTCAAATTTTAATCATAAACTTCAAAACGACTGATCATTTTCAAATGGCAACATCAACTGTTTTTTTCGATATCACCAATGTAACTAACTCTTCACTATTATACAAATAAAAAGCTAGCAAGGCTTTCGGATTTCTCATAGTTTGATTTTACTTGCAAAGCAGATGAAATCCCAGCATATTGGATCGGTTGTAAGGCCTTGTTCAACTTCTTCACAACATCCATTGGTGCTAACTGCAGTTGCTTCTCGTAAGAGCTCTTCATTCCATCTAACTTCCTTTATATTGTTTACTGACATATGATAAAATTTGAATGATACCACTACAACAATACGATAACACTACATCAATGAATTAGCGTCTTAATACACAAATTTATACAACACAAATTATATAACCAAAAATTAAAGTGTCCTATTTAAAAGCGTTGCAATAATTTTATAGAAGACTTGTGGGCGTCATTACAAGTTTATTAGAACACTTTAAAAAAAACGTCTTATAGAACAATTTGAAAAAGTGTCCTACAAACACAACTGTCCTATAAAAAGCTGGGTTTATATGACACTTTCTCAAAAGTCTTCTATAAACTAGCTAATGCAGCGTTTTTTATTTAAAGTGTCCTAATAAACTTGTTACGACGCCCAAAAGCGTCATATAAACTTATACAACGCTTTTAGATAGGACGTCTTATTTTTTGGTCATGTAATTTGTGTCCTATAAAGTGGTATATTAGGACGCTTATTTATGGATCACATCCTATAAATCCGTGGTAATTTACTGAGAAGATTAGTATGACTCCAATGCAAGCATGGATGCCATGCGCAAATGGAGAAATGATCCAAAAAAATCATTTAGTGAAATACATAGAATATGCCAATTTCTGGGCATCAAGAGTATCACCAAGTTAGGTCGATAAGAAAATAAAATTTTGTAGAATTTACTAGTAGCTAGCTTTCTAAATGGTGTGAGACGTGGCGTGGCATGGGGACAAGGTCAAGCCTCAAGCCTTATGAGTCACGGTGAGGTCGCGGTCTTTTTCGAGGCGTAACTTATTGTCGCAAATCGTTATATCATATAAATTACTATACATAAAATTAAATATAAATGTTCCACAATTATTTAATGAGTCAATAATATTAAATAATTGAAATTAGGTTATACATTAGAAAGTAACAAATAAAACATGAAAAAGTAAGAAAAATCAAATATTGTGTTACAAAAAATGCACATTAAGTCATGATGTGCCACAAGTTTAACGTGACGTGAGACACAAGCCTTAAGCCACTGCATATCACGAGCTTTTTTGAATACCTACTTGATCATTTCTAAATTCTTGTAGGTCATGGAGAAGTAGAAGTTTCACCGGTTCGTCAGTGGAAAACCATTAGAACGGGGAATTCTAACATCAAATTTGGTAGAGCGAATCATCTACAAAGTGGCAAACTGAGTGGTGCTGAAAACGTTAACAAGTATCTTACAGAATTTCATGAACATCAAAGAAAAAAGACAAGATTTCAAGCAAACGCTGCGTCTGAATTTTCACATGACGCACAAGATTCTGGAGCCAATCCTCCCCAAATCAATGTCAAATCTCTCTTGGCTACATTGGGCGTTATTTATAGATATTCGAGAGCTTACACGGTTAATGGAACAGTATGCATTCTACTTCTATGTACAATCAATCAACCAACATAATATTATATCAGTTTTAAGTTCGACATAAGCAACATATATAAGAAATTTGCACCATAAACAAATGTCACAAACAATACAACATTAGTGGTGGTGGTGGTGGTGGTGGATACTTTCAGATTAACAGATGAACGGTTACTACTAGAGTGTTCCTCGGTTTTTATTTTTTTTACGGTTTTCCCTTTAATTTAACTTCTTCAGTCAACATATATATGTGTATATATATTATAAGCTAATAAGAATGGCATTTTCTTGAGCAGGCTTTGTCCATCGTTTCAATTTCTTTGCTCGCCATCCAGAAGCTTTCAGATTTTACTCCATCATTTTTCCTTGGAGTTTTTCAGGTTAATTTGTTTTTTGACATCATTCCAATAATCTTGTGAAAGATTCAAATAAATCCTCTTTTTCTGTTTTATAACTTAATAGTACTTCATAATTCATCATGAACTTTCAGGCAACCATTGGTGGCTGTTTGGCCAATCTATACGTTGTTGGAATAAATCAACTTTCAGATATCCAGATCGACAAGGTTAATAAGCCATATTTGCCATTGGCATCCGGTGAACTTTCCGTTAAAACCGGAATTCTACTCACCTCGTTGTATGCTATTTTGGTACGATTAGTTAGTAACTAGAGAAATTATATATGATCAGAATCAATATCACATGCAAAAAACTATAAACTAACATTTTCTATTGCCTATAGGGTTTTTGCCTTGGATGGGTTGTTAACTCTTGGCCGTTAAAGTTGGGCCTCTTCTTATGGTTTGCTTTTGGAACTGCATACTCGGTCCATGTAAGTGGAATAACCAATGTATTTTGAAGATATGTCTATACTTATATTAAAAACACTTAAAAACCCTTAAAAACCATAATGGTTTATCGATTGCATATTATTTTAATTTTTAAATTACAAGTTAATTATGTATAACTACATGATAAAGCTACAGGTTTAAATTGTATAACTAATTACAGATAAACATAGTCAAATACCGAATAAACATATAATTTTAAATATGAATTTTTTTAAATATAATTAAAATAATCATTATGTTCTAAAAGAATATTTAATTACTATCTTTATAAAAAATTACATTATTAAATCAAAAACATATTATTTCTTTATTAAATCTAAATTGAAATTTTAAATTGTTAATTTGGTATTAATATCGATACATGACTTCAAATTTTATGATATCTTCAAGTTTATATTTATTCAAATATAAAAGCATTATCGTTTTCTCAAAACCAAATAAAACAGTATTACAGCATCGAAAATGACAGAATAAAACGAAACATTATAATCGAGATGTATCTCGCTGCATTGCGCGTGTACCCTTCTACTATTTTAAAATTAAATTTATGGCTTCATAATTTTTATAGTCGTTAAACCCAATTTAAACTTAAGTTGTATAAACTAATTAAACAAGTCATGTAAAACACTCTCTTAGGCGTCCAAAACCCAATTTTATTATAGTGATTACTTTTTTTATATGTACATGTATATCAGATACCTTTACTACGATGGAAGAGGAACCCAACCCTTGCTGCATTGTGTATTTGGTCGGTTCAAGGAGCGATCATTCCCATATTGTTCTACCTTCATTCTCAGGTTCGTTATTTACTTAATTTCGTTGAACATTAAATATCGAGCTATACAAATATTTTATTGGACCATAGTACGACAAAATTAAGTTAAACATGGATTATTGACAAACGGGTTATATAGCTAAGATGAACATTACAGAGTTATGCAAATGTAAAGCCACTCTTCCTTTCGAAGCATGCAATTTTCGTATCTGGATTCATGAGCGTCTACGCGATCGTTATTGCCCTATTTAAGGTAAACACTCCTTATTTACAGTAGAAGTAAATAAAAAGTTAATGCCTATTTTTCTGATGTTGATCTTTGCGAGTTTTAGGATGTTCCTGATGTCGAAGGAGATAAGATAAACGGAATTAACTCGTTTGCTTCGCAAGTTGGTCAGAAACAGGTGAGCTCAAAACCATATATATATATATATATATATATATATGTGTGTGTGTGTGTGTGTATATATATATAGACAGAGAGAGAGGTTGATACAAATAGAAACTAGTTGAAAAGTACAAACTATACAAACGGGTTCAAATCAATATAAAAATAATTTTTTTCATCAAATGCTATGATTTAAGATATTATTGCACATTTGTTTCACCTTGTGAAACTTTTATATTATAAAAAAAATATATGTGAAACTTATTCATAAAAAATATATGAAAAACTTTCAACTTATGAAAACAAATACATGTGAAACTTTTACATTATGAAACAAACATATGTGTAATAATATCTTAAATCATAGCATTTGATGAAAAAAATCATGAAAAAAATTGTTTTTATATTGATTTGAACCAATTTGTATACTTTGTACCCTTCAATTGGTTTGTATTTGAACTTCCCTCGATATATATATATATATATATATATAGAGAGAGAGAGAGAGAGAGAGAGAGGAAAGTTCAAATGTGAACTCATTTTTGGTTGTGAACGTGAGGACGAATCTCAGCCACTTATCCGGTCAATAAAGGCGGCTTTGAATGTTCCTCCTTTAATAATCTCCACCCTCCCATGAATCGCGTCAATCCTCCGTGATCGTGTCCACCATAACCGAAGATGTGTGACTGAGATTCGTCCTCACGTTCACAGCCAAAATTGAGTTCACATTTGAACCTAACCTTATATATATATATAGAGGGATGATCAAATACAAACTCATATTTATGTACAAACTACGCAAACCGGTTCAAATCAGTATAAAAATAAATCTTTTTTCATATTTTTTTTCATCAAATGCTATGGTTTAAGATATTATTGCACATATGATTGTTTCACCTTGTGAAAAAATTACAAGTGAAAGTTTTACATTATGAAACAAAAACATGTGAAACTTTTTCATACAAAAATATATGAGAAACTTTCAACTTATGAAAACAAATACATGTGAAAATTTTACATTATGAAACAAACATATGTGTAATAATATCTTAAATCATAGCATTTGGTGAAAAAAAATTATTTTTATATTGATTTGAATCAGTTTGTATAGTTTGTATGTAAATATTAGTTTGTATTTGAACTTCCCTCTATATATATATATATATGGTTGATTTCCGTTACAAACCACGTCAATTTGTACAAACCGCATGCAACCAATATTTTTTTTATTAATGATGAAAAGAATTATATGAAACAAATTCATCATATTAAACACTTTCATGAAAAAAAATTATCCAAAAAAAGAATGAAACACGCGGTTTGTAAAGTTTGTACGACTTGACGTGGTTTGTATTTGAAATCTCCCCTATATATATATATATATAGGAAATGACATTTGTGGATCACATATGATGTGGGTCCCACGTAATATTAAATCATTTATGATTTAACATTAAATTATATTAAATAATAAATGCTTTAATATTATATGGGACCCACATCATATGTGGTCCACAATTTGTTCCTTTGTTCCTTTAAGGATGGGTGGTTCTCATTTGATCTCTCCCCTATATATATATATATTGGGGAGGGTTCATATGAGAACACCCTTCCTTTAAAGAAAACAAAAGGTTGTCCTTCTAGCCACATATTTTGTAAAAACAAATGATATTATATTAGATAACATTATAGTTTTTAATGTATGCTGATATATGATTTCTACAAAGAGTTATTTCTTTTAGGGTAAAAATGGTATAATCAAATATTTTCAAATTATATCAAAAATTATATTATATTATAACATATCAAAAATAACATAATTGGCATTGTAATCATATGTGAATAACATTTGTACAAAATCATATATGATTTTACAATTACTTTTGTATAAAATCACATATGATTCTACATTAACATTTGTACAAAATCATATATGATAATGAAATCATATGTGATTTTGTTGACATACTTGGCATTGTAATCATGTGTGAATATCATTTGTACAAAATCATATATGATTTTACATTTACATTTATACAAAATCACATATGATTTTAATTAACATTTTTACAAAATCATATATGATAGTGAAATCATATGTGATTTCATTGACATAATTGGCATTATAATCATGTGTTGTTCTTACACGATCATATAGAAACCAATCGAACTATTCTGAGTTTAGTGGGAGTTTAAGCAATGGAGCTCTATTTTAATTCATGAAAATTAGCAGGAGTTTGAATTTTGTAAAGATATTTGTAAGATCTTGATCTTATTTTTGTTAAATATATTTAATATTTAAAAGAGTAAACTACAATTTTGGTCCTTGTGGTTTACCACTCTCTTTGAAACGAGTCCCTATGGTTCACTAACTACAATGGTCCTCCCTATTGTTTCAAATTTGCTTTGAAAGCGGTCCATGCTCGTTAACTCCATTAAAAAATTCAGTTAACTGAAGGGTACTTTCGTCTTTTTGCTTTTTTTTGTCCTTTTACTTTCTACATTGTACAATTTGATCATATATAGTAATTTTCCAAAAGTAATAGTTTAACAATAATACCTTTCCCCTAATTATATTAATATTATTTAACTTTTTGATTTATTAAATTATATATATAGTGGGAGGTTCAAATGAAAAAAAAATCTGTTTAAAGAAACAAATGAACAATTTCCTAGTCAGGTATATATTTTAATGAATTAAAAAATTAACTAATAATAATCTAATTACTTTAAGAGTATTATGGTCCAAATATTACTTTATAATTGTTACCATTCATTATTTTCATCAGATTGTACAATGTACAATGTGCAATCTTGATTAATTTTTAACAATTTAAATATTAAATATATTTATATAAATATAATATCAAGATAAATATGAAATATTTTTAAATAAATATAAGTTCAATAGAAATATAAGAAACCAAACTCAATATCATATATGATTGGAGAAAATATGATTTTATACAAATGTTAATGTAAAATCATATATGATGTCACATATTATTTCAGTATCATATATGATTTTATACAAATGTTAATATAAAACTATATGTGATTTTGTACAAATGTAAATGTAAAATCATATATTATTTTGTACAAATGATATTCACACATGATTACAATGTCAAATATGTCAACAAAATCACATATGATATTAGTATCATATATAATTTTGTACAAATTTAATGTAAATTCATATGTGATTTGGTACAAAGGTATATGTAAAATTATATAACATTTTAATATATCATCAGTTGATTTTACAAAATTCATATATTTATAATATGTTATAAAGTAATAATATATTATAATAATATATTATTATTATTGAGCGCTACCAATTTTACCCTTAAAAAAGTTACCTTTGGTGGATAATATATTTCAGCATCTACTAATTACTTGAATGTCATTCAATATAATATCAATTGATTTTACAAAATGTATGGATTAGAAACCATTCATTTGTTTCTTTAAACATAAGTTGTTCTCGTATATATCATCTTCTATATATATATATATATATATAGAGGGAGGTTCAAATGAAAATTTTGTAAATTAAAATGAATAAAGAAACACCTTGTGGACCACATATGATGTGGGTCTCATATAATATTAAATCATATCTGATTCAATGGTGGGACCCACATCATATGTGGTCCACAAATTGTCCCTTTGTTCCTTTAAAAATGAGTGGTTCCCGTATGATCCCTCCCCTATATAATACATATATGTATATATATAGGGTTGATTTACGTTACAAACCATGTCAATTCGTACAAACCGCATGCAACCAATATTTTTTTAAATTTTTTTTCACTTTTTATTAATTATTAGGGTTGATTAGTCAATAATATATGAAAAAATTTCATCAAGAATACATGAAGGTTGGTGAATCAAGAATACGTGAAACAAGATTCATCAAATTGAGAGTTTCATGAATCAATTCAATTTCATGTAGAAAGAAAAATAATTTCATGAAGAAAAGAATTATATGAAACAAATTCATCATATTAAACATTTTCATGAAAAAAAATCATTCAAAAAAACAATGAAACACGCGGTTTGTACGGTTTGTACGAATTGACGTGGTTTGTATTTGAAATCTCCCCTATATATATATATTATATTTATATATATAATACACGATATACTTTTTGTATCAATTCGAAAGAAATCATCAAATGTTATATATTGAGATTAAATTTTTTGAATACTTTATAGGTGTTTTGGATTTGTGTATGGCTTCTAGAAATGGCATACGGCATGGCTACGTTAATCGGATTATCATCAACTCGTTTTTGGACCCGGTTGATAATGGTAATGTATAACCGATAAATTTATCATTCCATTTATAAGTCATCCTTTTAATTACGTTTTGTTATTATACTGCAAGTTTGATAATTATGTCATCATCTACTCTATGTTTGACAAACTTATTGATATGCTAGTTGTTGGTAATAAACTAGTTGATAGCTATTAATTAATTATGTTTGCTAAACAATACTTGATATGGTGGATAATAACATTTAAAAGAACCTTAAAAGTATATTGTTGGATCGAAAGTAAGATTGCAAGATTGAATCAACCAAAGTGTATAATCGAGAAAATATACACTGAATTCGTTTACATCGATACATATTTATAGATAATGAAGAGGTACGATCGAACCATCACAATGGTTCGCTCTAAGGTGGTTACGGTGGTGTTGGTTCGTGAACCATCACCTCTCTTCAGAAAATAACTTCCTATATACATCTATAAATACTATTTATAGATAAATATTGAGATTAATCTAACATTCACCCCCTTAATCTCAATAATTCTGAAGTAGATCTTTAACTCCAAGTAGTTGTCTCATGGTGAAAAATCGTATCCTTGGTAGTGCTTTTGTCAATATGTCAGCTCGTTGTAGTCCTCCACTTATGTGTTCAACTGCTAAGTCTTCTTTCTCGACACATTCGCGTATAAAGTGATACTTTGTATCAATGTGTTTACTTCTTCCATGAAACACTGGATTCTTCATTAGTGCAATTGCAGATTTATTGTCCACATAAATTGTAACCTTTTCTTTCTTTGTATCAGTAATTTTACTGAGTAGTCTTTTTAACCAGAGTGCCTGAGTTGCTGCTGCTGTTGCCGCAATAAACTCTGATTCGCACGAGGATAATGCTCCTGTTCCTTGCTTTTGAGTGCTCCAACTAATAGGTGACTTTCCGAAGTAGAAAATTATACCTGTTGTGCCTCTTCCTCTTTGCGTGTTAACGCCGTAACTGCTGTCACTGTAGCCTTGTATCCTGTTTCCTCCTTCATGCCCATAAGTTATACCATAGTCTTTTGTTCCTTTGATATAACGTAGTACTTGCTTGATGGCTTTCATATGCTGTTCTTGTGGGTTTTGCATGAAACGACTAAGTAATCCAACTGAAAAACTTAGATCAGGTCTTGTGTGTAGTAAGTATCGTAAGCATCCAATTAGGCTTCGATACTTAGTGGCGTCTACTGATTTTTCTTCAGTTACCTTTGTAAGCTTGAGACCTGGTTCCATAGGTATTTTTGCATCGTTACAGTCTAACATCCCTGTGTCTTTGAGTATCTTGTTTGCGTATCCAGTTTGCTTTATTGAGATTTCACCCCCGTTCTGGGTATCCTCAATACCGAGATAATAAGCAAGTAATCTAAGATCACTCATTTCAAACTTCTTTTTCATCTGGTCCTTGAAAGCTTGAATCTCTCTCTTCGTAGTTCCAGTAACTATCAAGTCATCAACGTATACTCCAATCAATAGTGTTGATTCCTTGTTTGTTCTTGTGTAGACTGCTTGCTCTAAGGCACATTTCTTGAAGCCAAGTATTTTCAATGTGTTGTCTAACTTGGTGTACCATGCTCGTGGAGCTTGTCTTAGCCCGTAAAGAGCTTTCATGAGTCTGTAAACTTTTCCTTTGTCTCCTTCTTTTATAAAACCTTCAGGTTGTGAGACATAAACTTCTTCCTTTAATTCGCCTTGTAGAAATGCTGACTTTACATCCAGGTGATGTACTTCTCATTTGTTGTATGCTGCTAGAGCCAATATTAATCGTATTGTCTCGATTTGTGCTACTGGTGCGAAGACTTCATCAAAGTCTATGCCATGTTCTTGAACATATCCTTTGGCTACTAGTCGTGCCTTGTGCTTTAATATCTTTCCTTCAGCATCCCTTTTTGTCTTAAACACCCACTTTAAACCAATTGCTTTGTGATCCTTTGGTAAATTGGCCAGTTTCCATGTCTTGTTTTTGTTGATAGAATCAATCTCTGCTTTCATTGCCTCAATCCACTTGTCATCTTTAACTACTTCATTGAAGTTCCTTGGTTCATCTTCTATTAGTAATAATTCATCCGTCCTGCTGTATATTTCACTTAAGGACCTGTAACCTCTTACAGGGGTATGATCAATTCTTGAATCTGTTGTAGAAGATGTATCAGCTTCTGAATCTGGTGAGCGGATGGTGGATTGTTGTGGGCTGTATTCATTAGTGTTTGATTGAGGTGTAGTAGGTACTTCTTCATCTGAGTTATTGTTACCATGTGTAACATTATTTCCAAAATCTTCATTTTCATTTGAGACATACTGAGTACCAGGTGTTTCATTATTCCCTATAATGAAATCAATCCATTCGGGTCTGTCTAGATCGAAATCTTTGGTAAATTCCTTCCAATTCCATGTCTCATCTTCCTTGAATTTTACGTCCCGACTGACGCAAATTCTATTCTTTATTGGATCAAATAGACGATATGCCTTTGATCCTGGCTCACAGCCTAAGTATACCATTCGTATACTTCTATCATCTAATTTTGTCAAGTGTTGTGAGGGTACCTTTGCATATGCGATGCAGCCAAAAATCCTTAGATGATGTAGGTTTGGCTTTGTTCCCTTTAATGCTTCGTAAGGAGTAATGTTTTCAAGTGACTTTGTTGGTGTGCAATTCAATATCAGTATTGCATGTCTAACAGCTTCTGCCCAAAAGTTTTATGGCAGGTTTGTTGCCTTCATCATGCATCTTGTTGTTGAGAGAATTGTCCTATTCTTTCGTTCAACAACTCCGTTTTGTTGAGGTGAGTACGGTGCTGTTAATTGCCTTGAGATGCCATTATCCTTGCAGTATTGGAGGAATTCATTTGATGTGAATTCACCTCCTCTATCTGTTCTGAACATCTTCAACTTGATTCCAAGTTTGTTTTCCACCTTTTGCTTAAATTCTTTGAAGATCCCAAAAGCTTGATCTTTTGAGTCTAGAAAGTATTCCGACATATATCTTGAATAGTTATCTATTAGTAGGAATATGTACCTTTTGCCGGTTGATGTAGGCGGTGATATTGGACCACATAGATCTCCGAAAACTAGATCCAATGGTGCCTTTGACCTTGAATTTGCTTGTTGTGGGAATTGGGATCTGCTATGCTTTCCAATTAAGCATATGTCACAAATATTTGCCGTATGCTTGGTGGGAGGTATTCCATGAACCAACTTCTTTGAAACTATTTTCTTCATTGAGCCAAAGTTCAAATGACCCAGCCTTGCATGCCATAACCAGGCTTTGTCATGTAGGTTGGCTAATAAGCAAACGGGTTTGCCTATTTCTAGATTTGCCTTATACAATCGATTCCTTGATCGTGTAACCCTTAGTAAGATATTGTTACTTGAATCATATAGTAGTAGTAGATCATCTTCCATGACTACTTTGCAACCGCTTTCAGTTAACTGGCCTAGGCTTAATATATTGCTTCTTAGATTTGGAATGTAGTATACCTGTGAAATGATCCGTTGTTGTTTGTTTTTGCATTCCCACAATAAAGATCCTTTTCCTTTGATCTCTACTTTTGATCCATCCCCGAATCTTACGTTTCCGGTGATGTTCTCGTTAATTTCCTTGAAATGGTTTTTGACTCCCGTCATGTGATTACTTGCACCACTGTCTAAATACCACAGATTATCATCATTTGTAGTTAACCTGCTTGGTTTGAGATTCTTCTCGTTTAAGAAAACCTTCTGGTGCTCTTCAACAGTGGCTTTAAGTAGAGTTGGTTCTAAATCTTCTTCAATGAGATTTGACTGGTCTCTTTCTTGATCCTTATCTGGACATCTATTTGCATAGTGTCCATTCTTCTTACAAATGAAGCATTGTACTTTACTCTTATCAGGAGTAAACTTCTTTGTATTACTAGTAGTTTCTTTCTTGAAACTATTTTGTGAGGGTTCCTAGTTCTTCCTTTCTGATCTGAATATGTTATTCCCTCGGCCTCGTGGTTGGTTAAATCTACCACGACCACGTCCTCTAAAAGGTTGGCTTCTATTTTCATGTCGTGTGAACATCAATCCTTCTTGAGTGTCCACGACTCTTTCCTTTTTATACTTGAGTCTTTCTTCAAAAGTCTTCAGTCTCCCGATTGCTTCGTCTAGAGACATAGTATCTAAGTCCGAGTATTGTTCAATGGATGCAACAATTTGAAGAAATCTGTCAGGTACGACATTTAATAATTTCCGCACGAGAGTAGAATCTTCATATGTTAATCCTAAGCTTGCCGCTTTGTTAATAATACTCGTCAGTCTTGCAGTAAATGAATCGATTGATTCATTTTCTTTCATTTGTAACATCTCAAATTCCGTCTTGAGTGTTTGTAATCTTGCCTTTTGGACACTGTTTACTCCAATGTGTCTTGTCTTCAAGGCAATCCAAACTGCCTTTGCAGTTTTGTATTTTGAAATGAGAAGTAGTTGATCTTCCGGTAGTGATTGATAAAGGTAGGCAATTGCGGTTTTATCCTTCTTTACATCAGTTTGTGTTGTTGGTTGTGGGTCAATCATTTCCCAAAGACCATTTGCTTCCAGTATTATTTGCATTCGAATTGCCCAAGTGGTGTAATTTGTTGATTTCAACATTGGGCACTGAAAATGAGTAGTAGAACCCATTTCTTTGCAAATTTTGGAACTATCTCCTTGTTCCTTATTTTCTTTCCCAGTCATGGTTTTAATGTAAAACTTATATTAAGAAATTTGTTTTTCTTAAAAATATTTATAATTTTATTGATAAAAATAAATAATAAAGAAAAATTTATTATTGTTAATAAAATAAATATAAGTTTTTTTCAAAATGTATTTGCAATTAAAAAAATATATTTGAAAAGAAATTTTTTATTTCTTAAATAAAAAGGAAATAGGGTTTTGATATAAAAGGAAGAGAGCATACAGAGTGTATACGCCGCTTCCTGTTTATGTGTGTGTGTTTGTTCAAAATCGAGTACCCCTCTGATTTTGATCGGCGGTTCCTTGCCGTGATTTCCGGTGGCCTTTCTGGTTTTCCGGTCGATGCTTACTGCACCTTCCTCTCTTACTTGATCGGTGGCTCACGATCGAAGCGATGGTGTTGCTCGGTTTTCCCTCTTCGAACGGCGGTTACCCCTGCCTTCGATTCGATGGTCTTGCCGACCAATTGGGTTTTCCGGTTGTCTTCTCCGGTTCCGGTTAAAGTAAGTCCCCTTTTTCCCGGTGGGTGCCAGTTGGTGGTAGGCTTCCTTTTTGGACTTCGGCCGCCCTAGGTATCCCCTTGAGATTCTGATTGGCCCCAAATGAACACTGTGATGGTGGTCAATCGTTGATCTCTGGCGGTTCTTGGTGATTTTCTCGGATCCTGTTCTTGTATATGGTAGATGATGAGAGACTTTGGTTTGATTTAAACCCAAAGCTCTGATACCAATTGTTGGATCGAAAGTAAGATTGCAAGATTGAATCAACCAAAGTTTATTTTATATAATCGAGAAAATATACACTGAATTCATTTACATCGATACATATTTATAGATAATGAAGAGGTACGATCGAACCATCACAATGGTTCGCTCTAAGGTGGTTACGGTGGTGTTGGTTCGTGAACCATCACCTCTCTTCCGAAAATAACTTCCTATATACATCTATAAATACTATTTATAGATAAATATTGAGATTAATCTAACAGCTGACAATTTAAAGGTAAAAGTATAAGATATATAATTGCCGAAAATGGGTAAAAGCACTCAAGCTCAACGAAATATTTCCTGAAGTAGCTTTTTCTCCGATTAATTAAACAAGAGTTTTTTTTAATAAATTTAAAATTAAGCCATCTTATAGTTATCGAGAATAATCATATATAATTGATTTGAACTAGCTTTTAAGTCAAACTCGAACAAATTACACAATGCTATAATTATTTTGAACAGGTAACAGGCCATTGCATTCTTGGTTTTATACTTTGGAAAGAAGCAAACTTGATTGATCTAAAAAGCAATGAAGCCATTGAATCATTCTACCTGTTCATTTGGAAGGTAATGATTTGAATTTTTCAAGTACATAATTCAATAAAATAATATTTTCATTTATTTATCAAAATATCTACTCATGTTCCAAAAAATTGTTTTTTCTTTACAGTTATACTACGCGGAGTATTTGTTGGTGCCCATTTTAAGATTTTAGTGTTTATTAATGTTAGTAACTTCATTACTGTATTTCTAATTCGATCTTTCATTTATTTTTCATAAAATAATTTCAACAGCATCGTTGTATGTGTATGGATTTTATTGGATATTTATACTACTTTAATATTCATTTGGACTAAAAGCCTTCATTACTATCTTTAAAGCATTAGGTACTGCTCTTTAATGCATGTATTTTAAAAAAACTCTTAATTACAAGTTGTTATGCACTCGGTACAAGTTTATAAGGCATCATTTTACCTACTCCCAAAGAAGATTGTTCATACCCATCTTTCTTCATACCCAGTTGCTTCAGACCAAATTTCATCATTCAATTCAAAATTCAAATAAGCCAATATGGATTCAAAATTCAGATAATCTGATACGCCTCTCAATCAAATCGGTATGCTTCCTCTCTACCATGAAGCTCTTTTTCCTTTTCAAATCATCTTGCATCAGGTATCAAATTTGAGTGTACATTTTTTATGCTTATTCTCAAATCTTAGGGTTTGGAATGAACCAACTTAGATCATCTACATGGATTTGTTCATTTTTATTAGGGTTTCTTATATACTATTTGGATTTGAATTTGTTCATTGTTTTTAGCGTTTCTTCTATACTATTTGTGCCATCAAGATCAGTTAACATTTCATATTTGATTTAATTGATTGATTCTTTGAGTTTTTTTAAAGATTGCCTAGGTTTTCACTATGATCCATTTGAGTGAGTTTCTTCCTTTTATTTTGTTGACAGTAGCCCTAAAAGTTCAAAGGTTTTTCTAACTTATTAACGATTTACTTTTTCCAAAGTTACCTGTTGTATCAACTCTGTTTCAAGTGGACTAGTGCCAAGCTGACTTATGCTTTTTGATGCTCCACCCTTGTAAAATAATGTAAGTGATCTTTATCATCTTCCGTGTCTTGTCTTTTGAATTGTATTTTGGATTCTTAATCTATTTGCATACAATTTGTACCAGATATACCAAACGGAAAAAAAAGGAGAATAAGAACAAAAGAAAGAGAAAAACAAAAGGGGGATCAGATGATTTTTTATACGATTAAGAGGGAAATGTTTCAAATTCAAACATCTTGATTTTTATAAAGATAATAATTTTCCTTTATGTTGGTATTTTATAAAGCTTAGGAGTTACTGTATTTAAGTATTTGTACCATTTCTTTTGGAAAGCTAAGTAAGAAAGCTTATGTCTCATCTTCTTTGTTGTTTTTTAGATATCATCCATCTTGAATCAGGTTATAACACATTAATTTCTGTGAAATAACCTGCTTTCTATTGACAAGGGTGGTCATGAATTTGTGGGTTCTTGATTTTAGGGTTTTTGTATTGGAATGGCGACGAGTCTAGGTGGTGGAAGCCATGAAAGTGGGGAAATGAGCCCGAGGTAATCCAGCGCCCGAGAGCATGACAATATATGAGCCCGAGGTCGTCCACCCACTGCTTCTGCTATGGTTTGCTTATGTTTCCTTCACATCTAAGTTACTTTTCTTTATATCATTAGTTCATTTTATGTTTTAACTTATGTTTCCTTTTTCTTTGCTTCTGATATACTTCGATTCTACAGTATGGTTGGATTTATAGATTTGTTTTTCTTGTATATAGTAAATGCATGGAAACATTATCTCTAACCTTTTGCATCTCTTGATATCTCTAATATTGTGTTGGTCTTTTTTTGTTGTTGTTGGAAACCACTGTTAGAGTTCTTATGCGTGATTCATTTGCAGTTGTTGACACTTTAATTAGCTTATCCAGAGGTTACTCAGTTTGGGTGAGCACATCTCCGATGATATATGCATTATGGGTTTTTAATGATTCTATAGAAAGGTACTTAGATTTTCAAAGTTTTTTGTACTTTTTGGTTTCTCCAGAGACGGACCCAGATTTCTTTAAAGTAACACCATACAGTATATGACTAAAAATAATTCTGAAAAGCATAGTTTTTTTCCGGTGTGTCTTTATGTTTTGCTAACGTTTAATATGCTCGATATGTTTTAGTCTAATTCCACCGTTTCAAGGGAATTTTATAGTTTTCCGTTTGATTTCAATTGATTTTTCAGTTATTTTATCCATTTCGAGGGACTTTTTCGTTTTTTTATTGATTTCAAGAGTTTTATTGTTTTTTGGTTGATTATGAGGTACGGTTGCACCTTCTCGAACTTCTGAATATCATACAGTGGCACCTTCTAAAACGATACAGTTGCACCTTTCATAAACGTAATTTTTTAACCTTTCGACAGAGAAATAATATGGCGGCACGTGCCACCGTGTGCCCATACGTAGGTCCTTCCATGGGTTTCTCCATTATGTGCTCCCACACCTTCACTGCTTATCTAAGGGTTGACTCAGTCAGGGTAAAACCCCTTTCTCCACTAACTGGCTTATTAGTCTTATGCTACATATAACCACCTAAATTGATTGATCGGTGGCTTAGGCTTATTTGAAGACATTAATTTCTCATTACCGATTCTTCTACATACTTGAACAGGTTCGTGCCCCCATTTGGTTCATGATATAAATCTGTTCACCTTGAACCCACATGCCACTAGCTCTAACATATTACCACCTTAAGCCAAATATCATTTAAGATATATATGTTTATTGATACCCCTAGGAGTACGAGATGTGGTTATTGTTGGGTGATCTTGCTTAGTCTACTGCCTGGCGAGGGGATGCTATTTGGTAATGGTAAAAAAGTTGGTTGATTAGGCTTATGGTGTTCTTTGGCGCTTCAAGAATAAGGTTATGGTTTTCTCTAGCAGCAAGTATAGTTCCAGTATGATCGGTCATTATAGTAAAGTAGGATTTTTTTATCTCCATTGCATTTGGGTGTCACACAGTTTGATTTTTAAATAACTTTATTTGTTTAGTCACAACTATACTTTGTCAATGGTTGTATGTATATCAACTTTAGATCATTATTTTACGTATCCTTTCACATAAACATTTTCTTTCCTCTCCAATTCTAATGTCAATATAAATTTTTCAATGTCATTGTCAAAGGAGTCGTTTGTAAGAAAAAATGTGGCTAATCGAGGATTGACTTCAAGGAATAGAAAAACCACATTTCTTAATTCGAGGGGCTGTTGATCCAAACTCCTTTCGGTAATTTGAATATGATTCGTGTATATACTTTGTGAAAATCCAAGTTTAAGTTACTGTTCAGATTCGATGATAGCAAACACTGATCGCACTCAGTGATCACTGAGAGTCAAGGACACTATCTGGACTTAGAAGATCTGAAGAACAACACTCATACCAAAGAACATTCAATGATAGTCGAAGACCTATCTGAAGAAACAGATGGACAGCTCGCGATCTGAAGCGGTTCAATGATAACAACGTTCATTTAGAAGAAGTGGGAGATCTTGCGTATGCCTCATTGATACCTGAAGGATTCATCCTTGAAGCCTCAGTATCAGCGATCAAATGAAGCTTACTCAGCAAGATCAAAGTTGATCTTATCCTCGATGCACAAATGTCAAACTCCCATGCCTTGCCAAAATACGTAGTGCTTAACAACTCTGTTTAGGTCACTGTTCATATTCGGCTAAAAGCTTAGTTGCTTTATGATTTCCTATAGAAACTTGACATGTACCCTCTGACTTGCATTGAATGTATTAGGTATAAATAGATGAAGACCTCCATCTTCATCTTCATGTATGCTTAACTCTTTCCTTTAAACCTCTGATCTTATCTCTCTTATCTTGTGCATCAAAATTACTTAGTGATTAAATTTGTAATAGAATAGGTTTAATATTTGTTCTTATTCCGCTTACAAATTGTAAATTTGTTTATCTCAATAAACTTATTTAAATACCCAAAAGTTTGTCTTTGTATTTACCCCCCCTCTCTACAAATTGTTTCTATACTTATACGTTCTTGTAGACTCCTTTCCGACCGACGAAATTAGTAATATTATTCGTGAACATATTGAGCAATATAATAGAGAAGTAAAGATTGTAAATACCGGTACCGTACTTCAAGTAGGTGATGACATTGCTCGTATTCATGGTCTTGATGAAGTAATGGCGGGTGAATTAGTAGAATTTGAAGAGGGTACAATAGGCATTGCCCTTAATTTGGAATCAACTAATGTTGGTTTGTATTAATGGGTGATGGTTTGCTGATACAAGAAGGGAGTTCTGTAAATGCAATAGGAAGAATTGCTCAGATACCAGTGAGTGAGGCCTATTTGGGTCGTGTTATAAACGCCCTGGCTAAACCTATTAATGGTAGAGGTGAAATTTCATCTTCTGTATACAGGTTAATTGAATTGGCGGCTCCGGGGATTATTTCTCGACGTTCTGTATATGAGCCTCTTCAAACAGGGCTTATTACTATTGATTCAATGATTCTGATAGGACGTGGTCAGCGATAATTAATTATTGTGGACACACAGACCGGTAAAACAACAGTAGTAACAGATACAATTCTAAATCAACAAGGCCAAAATGTAGTATGCGTTTATGTAGCTATCGGTCAAAAAGCATCTTCTGTGGCTCAGGTAGTGACAAATTTCCAGGAAAGGGGCGCGATGGAATAAGTGTTATCAGAACAATGCTTATTGCTTATACTCTTTAAAACTAATATCTTATTGTTTTAAAACGGCAAATAGTAATACAAACTACATTGACAACGGATCTCTTGCTAAACCTCCTAGATTTAGTAAAGAAACTTTCTTATTTGGAAGAAAAGAATGACTTTATTTCTAGAAGGACCAGATCCTAAGATCCCCTACTATGTAGAAAATGGACCATTCATTCCTACACTTCTAGTCTCTGCAATTCCTGCGACTACTCCAGATGTCCCTGAAAGCTGAATTTCCAAAGCTCCACATCAATGGAGTGAGGAAGATAAGAAAGAACTAGCTATTGATTCAAAAGCTATGTCTATTATTGCAATATATTTACCAAATGGTGTGTATCACTCAGTCATGAAACTCAGAAGTTCTAAATTCATGTGGGATACTCTCTGTATTCATATGAAGGAACTAGTGAAGTTCAGATAACTCGAAAAATCCATCTGGTGAGACAGTATGAAAATTTCATGTTCATTAAAAATGAAACACTTTCTCAAATTCACCAAAGATTCAACTGTCTGATCATAGATCTGAAAACAATTGGTCGAGAATATTCTAACTCAGAATTACTAACAAAGTTCATGGAATCTCTTCCTGAACAGTGGGACACATTTACTACCTGTCTTAAACTTTCAAAGAACACCAAAACTCTTCCTTTAAGTGCTCTTTATGGAATATTGCTCAATCATGAGCATTCTCAATCTTTAAAGAAAAATCTTTTAATGGACACTAAATATGCCAAAAACTCTTCCTTGGCTTTAGTGACTTCAGAGACTGATCCCTCAAGAACAGTTTCCTCCTCTGTTACCTCAATCACTGAGTTAGACAACTCTAAATCTAAGGACATCACTGACGCTCATATTTCAGATTTTGATGATTATCTAGCCCTTCTAACTAATAATTTTAGAAAGTTTGCCAGAAAGAGAAACTTCAGAAGAAACCTTTCTATCACTAACTCTGACAAGTCAAAGATATTTTTTGTTGATAAAGCTTCTGTCATATGTTATAATTGTCAGTGCAAATGTCACTTTGCCAGTGAGCGCAAATCTAAGAAAGTTGTTGTTCCAACTACCTCTCAGATACCTTTTAAATCCAGAGACAAAAATTATCCCAAACTACGACAAGTATCTGAAGATAAAGAAAACCCAACGAAAAGGCAAAGTCCTTGTTGCCGAAGAAGTTGATTGGGCTGACACCAGTGAAGAAGACATAGCTTTTATTTGTCTTACGGCAAGAATCGAAGAAGCTGAAGAGGCCACTGAAACCTCATCACCTACAACTCCTTCACCCTTACCTTCTCATGTATTAAATCTAGAAAACTCTTCTATTCCTGAAATTGATAGCTTGTCGGCTCTCGACACCTTAACTATTGATCTTTATAATGCATTAAATGATAAAACTAAAGCTGAACAAATCAACTCGGACTTAACAGAACAACTTAAAAATTGCCATATGAAAATCAAAGAACTAACTAAAATCGAAGAAGATTTTAAAAACCAAATCTTTGTAAATCAAACAATAAGCATTGAGAAACAACAGGCTATCACTGAGCGCGAAAATGTCATCGCTGATCTCAAAGCTGAAAAAGCCACCATTGAAGGATGGTGCAAAGTCTCTCTAAAGGCTAATGAGATCATTAATGCTTAGATCCCTATAAAGGTTAAAAGTGGTCTGGGATACTCTTCTGATCAGGAAGAAACTCCTAAGGATCGTTCCATGCTTAAATTTGGAACCTTTGCATCCTCTATCCCTGATACTTCCACTCGTTGTACCTCTACAATTGAGTCAAAACCTTCCGAACCTTTTTCCAAGGACTCAGGGAAGGTGATTAAGGACATGTTTCTTAATCATGTCCCTAAGGTCAAGAAATCTCCTAAACTGAAGAAGAATCTTTCTACTCCTTCAGTGAGTCATCCTTCGACTTATGGGAAGAAGATCCCTGGATATGTTCAGAGACCAACTCCTCGAATAAAGATATATCTCATTCCCTCTAAACCTGAGAAACCAATGGTTCCTCCTAAGTCTATGAAGAATAAAATTCTTGGACCTGGTCCTAAAAATGTTAAGCCCTCTACGCTGCATGCTTCTAGTTCTAAACCTTCTTTTCAGATATAGGAAGTTTTATCACTGTGGGGAAACTACTCACATTGCCATCAAGTGCCCTAATGCCTCCAAGGCCGAGAAGATATCTCACGGAAAGAAAGTAGCTCAATCTGATAAATCAGTGAAAGCGAAATCCACCAAAGTTGGTAAAACAACTAATGTGAAAAACTTCACTGAAAAAAAAAATCTTCAGAGAATGAGAAAACTGTCACCTCTAACATTTCCACTAACAACTCAGGACCCATAGTTCTATGGGTACCTGTGAAGAATTAATTTCCTTATCTTATACAGGATGCTAAAGGTGTATGGTATCTCGATAGCGAATGTTCCAGGTATATGACTGGAACAAAAACCCTGCTCGCTGAATATAAGGAAGAGAAAGGTCCCTCAGTGACCTTTGGTGGAAATTGCAAAGGATACACCAAAGGTTATGGTGTTCTGACCAACGGAGCAACTTCTTTCAATCGGTTGCTTATGTTGAAGGGCTAAAGCACAATCTTTTAAGCATAAGTCAACTCTATGATAAAGATTTCAAAGTTTTGTTCACAAAGACAAAATGTGCTGTCACTGATAAAAATGACAAACTTTCCCTCAAAGGAAAGATATCTGAAAACGTCTATGTCATAAATATGGATAGTACTCATTGAGAAGAATGTTTGCTTTCTATCTAAAGTCTCTCCTGATGTCAACTGGCTTTGGCATAAAGGACTCTCCCATCTTAACTTCAAAATGATAAATGATTTAACTAGGAAAGAACTTATCAATGGACTCCCTAAACATTCTTTTACAAAGGAATCTCTTTGCTCAACATGTGAAAATGGAAAATCGACAAGGGCAATATCCAATCCATATCTGGAAAGTAGTACACTCTTGTCATTGTTGATGAGTATTCCAGGTATTCTTTCTCCGATTCAAGAGTGACACCCCTGAAGAAATTATTTCCTTCATCAAGAAGATCGGAGTCCTGAACAATCTCACTGTTCGCTCCATGAGAAGTGATCATGGCCCTGAATTCAAAAACAATACCCTAGTCAGTTTCTTTGAAGTAAAGGAATATCTCATAACTTCTCCTCAGTAAGGACTCCTCAACAAAATGGTGTTGCTGAAAGAAGAAATCGAACCATCATTGAAGTCCCTCGCTCAATGCTTAGTGAATATCATTTACCAACTCAATCTGGGTTGAAGCAGTTAACAATGCATGTTTCACTCAGAATCGATCCCTGATAGTCAAAAGATTCAAGAATACAGCCTATGAAGTCTTTCATGAAGAAAACCATCTCTGAGTTTTCTACACATCTTCGGATGTAAATGTTACATTCTGAATGACAGAGATCATCTTGGAAAATTCGATCCAAAGGTTGATGATGGTATATTTCTTGGGTACTCCTCAGTATCCAAGGCATTTAGAGTCTTCAACAAAAGAAGACAACATGTAGAAGAAACCATCAACGTAAACTTTGATGAATCACGCTCAACAAACTCTATTCCTGTCCTTGAAGACGATGAGGAACTGAACAGTTGGATGAAGTTTCATTACGGGGAACCTGAATCTTATTTCAGTACACCTCCTGTCACTAAAACGAATGATGATGATGGACCTCATCTCACCCCCACTTCAATTAATAGTAACAATTCTTCTGTTAGATATTAGAAGTAGCTTCAAAAGAAGACTAGGTTCTGAAAAGAAAGATTCAGAAGTCTGAAGTTAAAAGGAGGAAAGCCTAAGGCATAACTTCTGAAGTGGCTACTTCAGAAGTTCTGAAGATTTTGAAGAAGTTCTGAAGAGGTTTCTGAAGACACTTCTGAAGAAGTTCTGAAGATGTTCAGAAGTAGTTCTGAACATGTCTGTTATTTTTGTACTGTAACTTTAGTCTTTCCAATTGTATATAAATAGATAGTTTGATAGTTTGTTATAACTAATGTTGATAGATAGAGCTTTTAAAGATACACACATTGTAATACAGTTGAGTAATCAATACAACGTACAACTTCAGTGATCCAATTCTTGTTCTTGTTCTTTAATCTTTCTACATTCTTGATTGTTTGGATCTATTAATTGGAATCAGAGCCAATTCATCTGTTCTTGACATTCAGAGAAGAACTTGTCAAATCTGACAGTTCTTGATATTCTTGATTGACAATTTCAGGTGAATTGTCGATCTATTTCAAAATCAAAGATGTCGAAATAAATCGTCTCCATCAGATCAGAAACTAAACCACCAACTCTGTTTTTGGGCGAATATCATCAATGGCGAATTAGGATGATTCAATTCTTGGATAATATTGATGAAGCTTTAATGCAATCAATCGTAAATGGCCCTCTGGAGGTCTATGTGGAAATTCCATCAGTACCAAGAACTGAATCTACTCCTGAGATACCTGCATCAAGAATCAAGAAAAGCCCAGGTATGTACAGTACTGCTGAGAAAGATCAAGCTAAAGTTGACAAAAGGGCATTAACTCTTCTTACAATAGCTATTCCTAATGAGATATTCAATAGGGTAGATAGCTTAACATCTGCTAAAGCCATGTAGGATGAGGTTGAAGCTCAAATGCAGGGTAGTACAAAAGCCCAAGCACAAAGATTGAATATCTGTGTGGGTACTTATGAGAACTTCAGGTATAAAGAAAATGAATCTATTACAGAGACTTATCATAGATTCAACAAAATCCTGAATGATTTGAGAAGAAATGGTGTTCAGAAATCAAATTATGAGATAAACAACAAATTTCTAGACAACTTGGGTAATGAATGGTCAAGCTTCTCTGATAACATGGTTACTAGAAATTTATCTAGAAAATCCATTCATGATGTCTATGGTATTCTGTTTCAACAAGAAGAGAAAATCAAAACTAGACAGAATGAACAAAAGAAGGCAAATGAAACAGTAGCCTTGTTAAGCAAGAAGTATAATAATTCCATGACCATTTCTGCTAAGAGAAAAATCTGTGAGATCCTAGAAACAAATTTGTGTGACGGAGATGAATCAGATGAAAAAATATAATAAAAATATCAGAATAAACCAAAGTCTGAAGTTGGTCTAAAAAAAGTCAAGATGCTGGTCAAACTGAGACATCTGAACCAGCAAGATGCTTTAATTGTGGTAAGCCTGGTCATTATACAAGACAGTGCAAAATGCCCAAAGTAAAAAACTCAAACTACTATGAGAAAAAAACATCTTCTTGCTAAGAAGGAGCTTAATCCAGCTTTGGTAACCAAATATGAAGAGGATTGGTTAAACTGGAGTGATGGTGAATATGATGAAGAAGTAGCTCACTATGCCTCAAACTGCTATATGTGCCAAATGGATCCAGAAGACAAACATGCACATGATTCTGAGGTAATTTCTTCATCTTCTGAACTAAATTCGGAAATAAATTACTCTTCTGAACCAAATTCTGAACAACATTCTGGAGATTCTGAAATGCAAAATCAAGTCCAGAATATGTATTCTGAATTTGAAAATCTCAGAAACAGAATTAAAGGTGAAAGAATATTGGTAAATCAATTCAGAGTTGATAGTCAAATCTATAAACAAAATTGCCAAGAAGCTGAACAATCTCTTGAAAAAATTTCTGAAGAAAAATCATTTTTAAAAGAAAAAAATGGAAAGTTTACAAAAAGATATCATAAATGAAAAATCTGAAAAAGAAATTCTGAATGTTAAAATGAACTTTCTGAATCAAGAAAGACTTGATCTTTACAAAAAGATTAAGGAATTGGAAGATCTGAATTTTAAAAGAGGACAAACAGAACAGACTCTGAATATTTTAACAAATCAGGCTCAGAATTCAAAATGTTACAATATCAAGGCAGGATTAGGATATAATGAAAGTCCAATTCTGAAAAGGGCACCTGCAAATCTTTATGACTATTCAAAAATGAAATTTTTTAATGAAACTAATACAGGTGTCATATCCAAACCTGTTAATCTCTCTTTGCCTGAAAGAATTTCTTTTGTAAAATCAGAGACTCTATTTTCTGATGAAAAATCTCACAATTCTGGTAAAACAGAGACAATTTCTGAAGTAGAAGTAATGCATAAAAACATTATAAACATTTCTGAACTTACTTTTGAATCAAAAACTTTTTCTGAAGAAAAATCTGAACCATCTATTAAATCTGAGAAAATTTCTGAATTATCTTCTGAACCTACTTCTGAAAGGTTATCTGAAGTTCTAAAAGAAGATAATTCTGACAATAAATCAGAACATGAAGAAAAATATGATGAATTCTCAGATGTTGAATCTTCACAAGATAATAATGAGAATTCAGAAATTATTTTTGATAATTCTGATGATGAGTCTGAAAATATTTTAAATCAAAAATCTTTTGCATCTAGCATTACTCAAAACAAGTTCTCAGATTTAATGAATGCTTCAGATTCAGAAGATGATGATGATCCTATGGTTCAAGTTATTGATAAAGATGGATATTTGATATATAAATTACAATCAAATATGACTGAAGGAGAAATTTTAAAATCAGAAGCACCAAAAGTTTCTTCTGACAAGTTTAATACTGTTTTTCTGAAACCTGAATTTCTGAAAACCGCAACTTCCTCTACTTCATCAAAGGATACTCCTATATCCACAAAAACACCTATATCTTCAAATTCAACTTCTAAAGTTCAGAATTAAAAGGTTTGAAAAAGGACAATCTTCAAATTCAACTTCTAAAGTTCAGAATTCAAATCCTAAATCTGAAGTTACATCTAAAGAAAGTAAAAGAATTTCTTATACTAATCCTCATTTCTTATCTTTTACAGAGCTATCCACTTTATTTTGGATAAATAAAGGAGAAAGACTATCAAAGAAATACAAATTAAATAGGTTTTCAAATTCAAAGAAAAGTGATGTACCAAGAGTTAATAAAGTGAATAAAAGAAATTCTATTGACAAATCAAACAATGTTGATTCTTGTTCATCTATTGTTTTATTAAATATTTTGAAGAATCATATTCACTGCATTAACTGTGGTCATCATAATTTTCATCTAAACTACAAAACAAATGAGACAAATCTTGAGAAATCAATTCAGAAATTTTCAGCTATATTGGCAAACAAATACAAAAATAAAAAGAAACCTCAAAGTAATACTAAAATTGACAAATTAAAAACGTCTGAACTAATTTCTGAAATTCAGAAGACAAGGTCAAAATTCAGAGATTCAAAATTGTTGACTAATCTCACAGGACCCATTCTTAAATGGGTACCTAAATCTCAATAATCATTTTTGCAGATATGTCATGTGTGGGTCTAAGATTCTGGATGCTCAAGACACATGACACCTTTCAAAGAACTTTTAACTGATTATCATGAAATATATGGAGGAACAGTTAGCTTTGGAAATAATGCAAAAGGTTATGTGAGAGGATATGGAACTTTTTCCAAAAGAGATGTTAAAGTGATGAAAGTTTTCTATGTGGAAGGTCTTAAACATAATCTCTTCAGTATAAGTCAATTCCGTGACAAGTATTGGAAGGTAAATTTTGATATAGACTACTGTCATGTTCTGAGTTCATTAAAAAAAATGAGTTAACTGCTTATAGAGATGGAGATATTTACATTGCAACTTTCACTGCAAATGGTCAATTACAAGGAGTGTGTTACATTTCCACAACTATGAGAAATGATAGTTGGCTTTGGCATAGAAGAATGTCACATCTGAACTTCAAAGCCATTTCTGAAATGGAAAGACACAACTCTGTAAGAGGACTACCAAAGATCAGATTTGAAAAGAATTCTTTATGCTCTACATGTGAACTAGGGAAAATCAAAAGAAGTTCTCATCCTCTGAAAATGCTATCTTCATGTAAAGCTCCACTTGAAATGCTACATATGGATTTATGTGGACCAATGAAGACTCAAAGCATGGGTGGAAAGAAGTATATTCTTGTGATTGTAGATGAATATTCAAGATATACTTGGGTTGAATTCTTAAGACTCAAATCTGATACTTCAGAAAGACTCATTCCTTTTCTGAAAAAAATTCAAGTTCTTCTTTAACTACCAATTCAAAAGATCAGAAGTGATAATGGCACATAATTTACTAATTCTACACTTCAGAATTTTTTGGAATCTGTTGGTATTTCACATAATTTTTCCGCTGCCAGAACTCTCCAACAGAATGGAGTTGTTGAAAGGAAAAACAGAACTTTGGTAGAAGCTGCAAGGATCATGCTAGCATATTCAGAACTTCCTTTCTCTCTCTGGGCAGAAGCAATTGCAACTGCATGTTTTACTCAGAACAGGACATTTCTGAATAGAAAACTATTTAAAACTCCTTATGAAATTATTAAACAAAGAAAACCCTCTATTGATTATTTAAAAAAAAATTGATTGCAGGTGTTTTCTTCTGAATGATACACAACATCTAGATAAATTTGCACCTAAGGGTACAGCTGGTATCTCTGTTGGCTATTCTCAAGGATCCAAAGCATACAGAGTACTAATCAAAGGAACACAAAGAATCATGGAGACTTCAAACATTAGATTTCATGAGCCAACAATGACTTCTGAACAAGACAGTTCAGAACTCAAACGTAAACAAGTTTCTGAAGTTTTGGATTCAGAATGCAACAAGACAAATCTCACTTCTAACTCTAAAACTTTTCTTAAAACAAATTTAGATACCTTAGGTCAAGACTTATTTGATATTTCTGTGAATGATTCTGCAGATTATCAAAATCCTTCTTTACTCAGAAGTATTCCACAACAAGAAACTACATAATCTACAATATCAAATACTTCAGGACCACCACTCTTAACCTCAAATTCAGAATTTCCCATTTCTGAACCTGTACAAATTATTTCAGAAATAGTGCAAGTTATTTCTGAACCTATTATTCCTGTTTCTGAACCTGTGCAGATCATTTCTGAACCAGTACAGAATATTCAATTTGAGTGGGAGACTTCAGATCTACATTCAGCTATTAATCATGATACTGAAACTCAAGCAATCATTGATGATTATGATTCATTCAACAATGTTTCATCTGTTCAACCATTGCCAAATGTGACCAAATGGACATCAAGTCATCCAATTCATCAAATTATTGGTGATGCATCAAAAGGTGTACAAACAAGATCAGCCATGACAAATGAATGTCTGTATGTGAATTTCTTAAGCAGTATGGAATCCAAAAAGCCATGTGAAGCACTTCAAGATCCAGACTGGATTTTATCCATGCAAGATGAGCTAAATCAATTTGAAAGAAATAAAGTCTGGAGATTGATTCCTAAACCAAAAGGTAAATCAATAATTGGCACCAAATGGGTTTTCAGAAATAAAAAGGATGAACATGGGATTGTTGTGAGAAATAAAGCAAGACTTGTTGCTAAGGGGTATTGTCAACAAGAGGGCATTGATTATGATGAAACTTTAGCTCCTGTTGCAAGACTAGAAGCTATCAGAATCTTTCTTGCATATGCTGCTCACAAAAACATGAAAGTTTTTCAAATGGATGTTAAGTGTGCATTTCTGAATGGAATTCTTCATGAAGAAGTGTATGTTGAACAACCAGAAGGCTTTGTAAGCAAAGAATTTCTAGATCATGTTTACAATTTAGACAAATCCTTATATGGAATTAAACAAACACCAAGAGCATGGTATGACACTCTCACAACTTTTCTTCTGAATTCTAAGTTTAAAAGAGGTACCGTTGATACAACTTTATTTCTGAAAAAGGAAGGTGATGATATGATTTTAATACAAATATATGTAGATGATATTATATTTGCTTCTACAAATCCAAAATTTTGCAGAAATTTTGAGAAAATCATGCAAACTGAATTTGAAATGAGTATGATGGGAGAGTTAACATTTTTTCTTGGTTTCCAAGTAAAACAACTACCCACTGGCATATTCATTAATCAATCTAAGTATATCTCTGATTTACTTAAGAAGTTTGACATGACTGACTGTTCTAGTATTCAAACTCCAATGGCCACTGCAACAAAATTAGAACCTAATTTGAATGGAAAATCTGTTGATCAGAAAAAGTACAGATGCATCATTGGATCTTTGCTTTACTTAACAACTAGTAGACCTGATATAATGTTTACTACATGTATTTGTGCTAGATATCAAGCTAATCCTAAGGAATCTCATCTTCTTGCTGCTAAAAGAATTCTTAGATATCTCAAAGGTTCTCCTTCATTGGGACTTTGGTATTCAAAGGATTATGGTTTTGAGCTAACAACTTTCACAGATGCAGATCATGGTGGTTGCAAACTAGACAGAAAAACTACATCTGGATCCTGTCAATTTTTAGGTGATAGACTTGTGAGTTGGTCTTTAAAGAAGCAGAATTGTGTTTCAACTTCTACTGCAGAAGCTGAATATGTTGCTGCTGCAATATGTTGCTCACGAGTTATTTGGATGCAAACACAATTAAAAGACTATGGCTACACATTCAAAAAGATTCCTCTTTATTGTGATTCAAAAAGTGCCATAGCAATCACTGCAAATCCAGTCCAACATTCAAAGACTAAGCACATTGATGTCATATATCATTTTATCAAAGATCATGTTGAAAAAAGTAATATTGAAATGTTTTTTGTTCAGACTGATTATCAACTAGCTGATTTATTTACCAAAGCACTTGATGAAAAAAGTTTTAATTTTTTGGTAAGTAAATTAGGCATGATGAATATGTCTATGTAAGTATTAAGCATCAATTCAAATTTCAAAATTTTATGTTCTGAGTTTATTTCCTTCAAATTCTGAGAAATCTTATTTTCAGAGTTTCTGTAGTTAAGCTTTCAGAACTTTATTTTTTTAACTCAGAGGCATAATTTTTCATAAACAAATTGATTTCTTTCTAATACTTCCAATTTTTTTTTCATTTCTCTATCTTTTATTTCTAACAATTTTTGATGTCTAGCATTGTTTAAGGGGGAGAATCATAATGTTTCTTGATTCAAGGGGGAGTTAAACTCTATTTCAAGTCTTTTTCACTTCTCTATCATATTTAAGATCTGAAATGGTGGCCAACACATTATGTTGTATATATCTGAAGAATCTGGACAAAATTCTGAAGATAAACTGTTCTTGTTCAAACCTACTTCTGAATTATTCAAATGTTTTACATTTTACAGAAGTTTGTAGTTTTAAATGAGCTTTATGGTTTTGAAGGATTCCAAGTCAAGTTCTGAACTTTTTTCGAAAGTTCTGAAGTATTTCTGAATTATCTCCTTCAAACTTCTGAACTTATTCTCAGAAGTTCTGAACTTCTTCTGAAATTTTTTGAACTTGTTCTCAGAATTTTTCTTCCCGTTATAAAGACTAATCGTGTGCCACGTGTTTTATTTTCATTGGCTAATCCTTAAGCACGTCGATTAAACGGTTCATTTATCCGAATAAATGATGATTACTACTCTAATCACTCTTACTTTTGGCCACGTGTCCATCCACGATTATTCAGTCATTTATAATCCATGTTTTCATCTCCTTCTTCACTTTCTAGCAATCTTTCCCTCCGAAATGTTTCCTTGTTCATTGATCTACATTCAAACTCAAGCTTTTCTTCATTTTCAACTATGTCGACTTCCAATGTTCAATCTGCCAAATCTCATTTCAGTGACAGTAATGGATCATCAAACAATGATTCATTCAAAATAGTTCCTAAAAAGATAATGGTTGGATCAATGGAGATCAATCTCGATGATGAACAGATTTTAAAAGACACTGCTACTACTGTGATTTCTGAAGTTGGACCTTCAAATCCCAAATCAAACCCTAACCCTAACCCGCGAACTGACAAAATTGGGGAAACTCAAATCGAACCTATAGATGTGGCTTCTGAATCAAATGTTGGTGTTGCTGACTCTCAATCTCGTGCATAAAGCAGTGATGGTCCTGATTTGTCCAAACTATATGTCCCTGAAGAGAAGATACTTGAAATCAAGAAGAACAACTATGCCCTGAATCTCAAGTCTACTGATTTCAATGAAGATCAAATGATCCTGATTGAAATTCTGAAAAAACATCCTTTACGAGCTTTGTTATCCAGGAAATTTTTGGTCCCTGCCTCTTATCTACAGCAATGGTGGTTTCACGCAGAGGTTAATGAAGAAGTAGATGATATTTCTTCCTATGTTCATGGCTACAGAGTCTGCATTTCTGTTGAAGACATCGGAAGTATCCAATTCCTACCTAAGGAAGATGAAGTTGTTGGGAAAACTTCATTTGATTCTATTCCATCATCTTCTAAGATGATTTCAGACTTTATGAAATTAGGATACTCTAAGCAACTCAATGCATTAAGCTCATTCAGAAGGAAGTATTTACCTCCTATTTGGTATTGCTTATTTACATTTCTGAACAGTTGCCTTTCTGGTAAAAGCTCAAGTCTGGATCAAGCATCTACAAATGGAAGAATCATTTTTCATGGAGTAGCATTCAACAAGCGTTATGATTATGCTTCTCTAATTTTTGATGAACTCAAGTCTGCAGTTTTGAAGAAGTCTACTTACAACTATATACCCTTTCAAAGATTTTTTCAAACCTTCATCAAAGGGGCAATGAAAGTTGTTCCTGCCATTCCTGTTCTGACACATGAGGTACATGGTGCCCTTTTCTCAATGGATAATCTCAGACCACCAAATGCTAAATTGCAATTCCCAAATGCTTTACCTTTACCACTTTATTTACTTGCACTTGTAAAAACATCAAATAGGTATTTGAATGAGTACTGTGAATCTATGGGACTACCTAAACAGTAGTCTCTTCCCCTGATTCCAACAAGAGTGGTGAGCATTGTGAGGTGTCTAGAATCCCTAGGCAGAGTGGGGAGGCTGTTCATGGGAGAGAACAACCTCATGGTGTGAAGAGGAAAAAGAAAAGTGAGAGGGTGGGTAGAAGAATGAGGAAAAGAACTAAAGAGGGGAGACCACAAGTAAAAGAGAAAGAAACTTGTGAACTAACTGTTCTAAGCCGGGCACCCACATCATCTATTACTCCACATCCTTTAGTGGGTAGTATTGAAAAAGCCGGTGAGCCCATGGCAAATCTTGTTAACCCCTCCAACCACTCACCCATCTCTCAATATAAGGGTGTTTCATTAACACACATGGGGCACGCAACTAATCTACCAATAGTTTCCCACTTGGAAGAACCTATTGTTGAAAAAGAAGGATATATGTCCCCCCTTCACAGTATTCAGCACTTTGAGTCTGAGAGTCCACTCAACTTTGAGCCTTCTGAACCACTTAATGTAGATTTTATTCACACAAGCACACATCTTTCAGATGTCCACAAGCAAAGTGTTAGTCACCTTGCCACAACAACCATAGATATACCTATTACAGGGTATCAAGGATTGGTTGGAAGACCTGGTGGAGTGAACATCACTAAAGCTCCATTAACAGAATCACAAGTGATTCATGATGTTGTGGCATATACAGGCCAACCTTCTTCTGAAGGACTGCAAACAAGACCATTTGTTGGTCTTGGACCTTTACCCACATCTTCTGAATTCTCAAAATTCAAGGATTTCTGTACATCTAAATTTGCAAAGATTCAGAAGGACATAAAGGAATTGACGGATAAAAACAATAAGGTGATGGAGGATAGGTTGGATGGACTGGAGAAGAAAGTGGTGGATAAGCTAAATGAATTTCAACTTGCAACAACTTTTGATCTCAGCAACTTTCAAAAAGCCATTCTGGATTCTTTCTCTGAAGTTATTTCAACAGTTCAATCATTAAAGACCTCTATGCCATCTTCTTCTACTCAGCCAGCAGTTTCTGAATTTGCAACTAAGGAAGACATCTCTTAGATTCTGAATCAGTTAACCACTATTCAAAATTCTCAGGTATCCTTGAATAATCATCTTTCTGCATTGGAGTGTGGTTCACAAGCAAAGACTTCATAACGTAGTCTTGATGATCAGGATGATCCTGAAAATCAAGAGGGCAAGAAGAGACAGAAAGTCTTTGAAGATGTTGATATTCTACAAGGTCAAAATTCTGAAAAATCTTCTGAAGAAGCACAAGTTCAGACTTCTGAACGATCTTCTGAGAAAACTTCTGAAGAAGTTCAGAACACTGAAAACGATGAAACTAATAGAATTTCTGAAGCAATAGAAGATATTTTACATGCAAAAGATGAAGGTCTAGAAGTTGAAAAAGTTATTTCTGAAGAAACCATGGAAGAAGGGTATGAGACTGAGAAAGTGTCTCTGGATTCTGACATTAAGCTAAGTTCTGAAGACACAGATATCATTCCTGACTCAAATGAAGAAATGTTGAATGAGTATCTTGTTTTTGAAGACATTATTGGAGAGCCAAGTGATTTATCTGATGTAATTATATTTGATGAAGAGATGGAAGTTAATGAAGAAATAGTTGAAATAAATGAGAACAGAGATCTGATTATATGGGAACCTCAAGGTCTGAGAATAGTTGAAAGAAATGAAGTTTCTGAAAAAACTTGTATATATTGATTAGTCAATATTGTTGGAGATACATTATTCTGAATCATCCAAGGAATCTGGAATGTAGATTCTTGGATGAAAGACTAACAATTTTCAAAGAATTCATCAATCAATCAACTGAGTGGTTTGAAATTGAAATTGATTTAAGTCATATGGAAGCTTTTGACTTTACCAATGAAATTTTGATGATTGCAGCAGATAAACCACATGTAAGATTCAGAAACTGCATAAATATCCCTCAGATTGATTTTCCTATTCTTGAAGAACCTGTAGTCGATCAAGTCTATGAAGGTGATATGATTTTTGATATCTCTGGAGAAAGCCAGCTGATATTTTCTGAAGATACTTATCTCAGCATGTATAGAAGAAATCTCAGGTATGCAACCTTAGAAGACTATGTGAATGATGAATGGTCTAAGGATTACATTTCAAAAGTGAGATCTTATGTACAAAGATATGGGGTACAAGAACTGCATGATTCAACTTTAATCAAGAAGATCATGTGTATATCTAAAGCTTTTGAAGGTGATTTGTGTATAATAAAGTTTGGAGCTGAAAGAAGAGATGGCTCTTTAACAGAATTTTCATTATTTGATTGCTAGGACCGATTCAACAAGATCAAAAGAGAAATCATACGGAAATCATTGAGTCGTGTGTTTTATTGATGAAAGCTTCAAGAATACAAACGCGTAAGTAAATTAAACGACTCTCATTAACCAATCCTTTACCCTAGACTCCTTTATATAGTAGGGTCTATTACATGGTAAGCCCAAGCCCATATGGAATTAAACTAAATAAGGAATATTATAATCAATCCTTTCCTTCTTTATAAACTTTCTAAACTTAGGACTTTTGGTCCTATCATTGATTTTTACAAGTTGAGGTTGCAAGATAAACTTACTGTTTTGAATTTCTGTGTCAAGAGGGAAGATTCTGAAGCTGTTTCTGAGATAACGAGAATTCTAGGAATCTATGTCAGAAATCTAATTAAACATGATTTCCAATTGGCATTAGAATTCAGATTAAAAAGTGTCAATCTCATGGAGCCTGAAAGTATAGAAAGACAGAAAATTACAAAGATTTTCACAAATCCAGATTTGGGATTCACTTACAGGATAGGAGCATATCTTTCAAACACTTTTATTGTTTCAGACATACCAAAATACTCAACTTTTACTCTGAAGTGGTTAGTAGAATATGCTGAATAATATCTTCCTTCTTCTGATGTTGTAGAAGAAATAATATACTTGATCAAGGAAAGGATACCTTTCAGAGATTATGTAAGAAAGAGTGCTTTGGCTGGGCACACAAGAATAAACAAAATTAAAGGAGCTGATTATCTTCTGAGCAATGTCTATGATTTTCAGATTCATACTAAGAAACAAGACATTGAAGAAATTCAGAAGCTCTCTCAGAAGTTGGAAATCTCAGAAGCCAAAGAAGCAGAAAAAGGAAACGAAAAAGTTTCTGAAAACACTCTAGATGAAGTTGTTCCTATTCCACAGAAGTCTGAATCTGAACAATTACAAGAGCAAAGAATAGAAGAACATGCTTTGACAATGTTTCTTGAGTACTTTCATCCAGAAATGTTCATGAAATATGAACAAAAGTTAATTATAATGACTGCTGGATTCAGCAATCTTTTGGATGGAAACAATGGTATTCAGACATCATCAGAAAAATCAGACTTCCTGTAAGTGAAGTAAGAAAAGAGAGCCTAATAATGAAGGTAATCACAGCTGATCTGAAGCAGAAAAACAATTACAACCATGCTTTCTTCACTGTTGAGAGAAAATATGGTGAGATCTCAACCTTTACAGAAGCTGATTTTCAAAATGTCTATCTCAGAGATTTGAAAAGAGTTTACAGAAGTTTATATCCTTTTCATGATTCTATTGCCAAGTTCAGAAAAGCTTTCCCAGTCCTTAGAGATGGTTTGTACAAAGAATTTATTTGGGCAGCCAAGACAGATTTTCAAGTGGCTTATGTAATGAGCAAAGAGAAAGTACATATGAGTGCTCCAAATTTACCAAATATTGACAATCTCAAAAGAAGTACTCTAGTCATTTAGCCTCCAGGTTTTGTTTGAAAATGCTTTGGTATATTACTCTTTGTAAGATTTGAAGAATTCCACAAGTGCTGTAATGGAACTCTTATGACTATAAGAGACAAACTGGAGAAGAAGAAAAACAAAAGACAGAAGAAACTTAGTGATGCAGAATGGGAGAAGTACAAAAAGTTGGCAAAAGAAATGATAAGGATCATTGAATCTATTCTAGAGTACAGGAAGCTTATTCTTAAAGATGTTAGAGAAATTCTGAACTTCTGGAAATATGACTTAAATTTTTGAAGCTAAGGGGGAGATTGTTAGATATTAGAAGTAGCTTCAAAAGAATACTAGGTTCTGAAAAGAAAGATTCAGAAGTCTGAAGTTAAAAGGAGGAAAGCCTAAGGCATAACTTCTGAAGTGGCTACTTCAGAAGTTCTGAAGATTCTGAAGAGGTTTCTGAAGACACTTCTGAAGAAGTTCTGAAGATGTTCAGAAGTAGTTCTGAACATGTCTGTTATTTTTGTACTGTAACTTTAGTCTTTCCAATTGTATATAAATAGATAGTTTGATAGTTTGTTATAACTAACGTTGATAGATAGAGCTTGTAAAGATACACACATTGTAATACAGTTGAGTAATCAATACAACATACAACTTCAGTGATCCAATTCTTGTTCTTGTTCTTTAGTCTTTCTACATTCTTGATTGTTTGGGATCTATCACTTCCTCCTCAGGAATAAGTGTTACTCTTAATCATATTCCTCCTTCTGAACCATCCAACAATGATTCATCAGTGAATGATCAAGAATCAAACTCAACTCCAGAGAATTATAACCCCTCCGGATCTCAACCAGGGATGATAAGAAATGTTGAAGAAATCATTGCTGAAGCATCTTCCATAACCCCTAAACAAGTCGATGAATCTTCTATTGATCAAACACCTCAACTACCAGCTCAGCGATGGACTCGAGATCATCTCATCGATCAGATATTAGGTTATTCAGGTACAGGTATTAAAACCCGACGGGGTATGGGTGATATCTATCTCATTTCATTTCTTTAGCAGAACCTTAAAAGATCTATGAAGCTATCACTGATCCAAGTTGGGTGAGTGCTATGCAAGAAGAACTGACTGAGTTTCAGATAAACAAAGTCTGGAATCTTGTTCCTCGTCCATCTGGTAAAACTGGTATTGGCACCAAATGGGTGTTCCGTAATAAGTTAGATGAAAATGGCACTGTAACCCGAAACAAGGTTCGACTTGTTGCTCATGGATATAAACAAGAAGAATGTATTAATTATGATGAAACCTTTGCTCTTGTTTCCAGGCTAGAAGCAATTAGACTATTCCTAGCCTATGTTGCCCACAAAGACTTTAGAATCTTTCAGATATATGTAAAGAGTGCCTTCCTGAATGTCAAGCGGAACGAGGAAATTTATGTTGAAAAACCTCCTGGTTTCTTTGATTCTAAGCATCCAGGTTATGTCTATAAACTAGAAAAGGCTCTCTGTGGGCTAAAAAAAGCTCCCCGAGCTTGGTATGATACCTTATCTGAATATCTCTTAAAAGAGAAATTTGTGCGTCGAAAGATTGATCAAACCCTGTTTCTTAGGAAACACAAGGATCATACTATTGTTGGTCAGGTATATGTCGATGACATCATATTTGGTTCCACTAAACCTAAGCTTTGTACTCGTTTTTCTCAAAGAATGAAAAAGGAATATAAAATGATTATGATGGTTGAACTAACATATTTTCTTGGTCTTCAGATAAAGCAATCTGATATGGGCATCTTCATATGTCAGAGTAAGTATGTTAAAGATATGCTGAATAAATTTCATCTAACTCAAAGTTTTTAAATGAAAACTCCTATGGCACCTCCTCTGACACGGAACAATATCTCTGTTGGAAAACCTGTTATTGTCACTGCCTATAGAAGAACGATTGGCTCACTATTGTATCTTACAGCGAGTCTACCAGATATCATGTTCTCTTGATCCAAACTCCTTTAAGTGATTTGAATATGATTCGTCTCTAGTTACTGAAAATCAAAGTGTAAGTTACTGTCCAGATTCAGCGATAACATACACTGATTGCACTCAATGATCGCTGAAACTCAGGAACACTATCTAGACTTAAAAGATCTGAAGAACAACTCTCACACCAAAGACGAGAGATAGTCGAAGACCTATATGAAGAAAGAGATAAATAGCTCGTGATCTGAAGCGGTTCAGTGATAGCAACGTTCGTCTAGTAGAAGTGTGAGATCTTGCTTATGCCTCTTCAAAAGAACTTTTTGGTCATTTTGATCCAAATTACTCTTTTTATCTTTTCTAAAATCTGTTTATGGTACATTTTTGTACCAAATAAACACTTTGGTATCTTTTTTTTTAACTAAAACCTTTGTTTAAAACGTTTTTGATAAAAATCTGCCAAATAACAAGTATTTTGATCTTGTTCATCAAAACACTTGTGTTTCCCTTATAAATTAGGTATTCTATGTACTAAAATTTATGGGTTTATACACTTTGTATTAAGCCATGTTCTTTCTCTTTAGTTTTCCAATCCCTGTAACATAAATGGCCAACACTAACGAGAACGTCAACACAACTACTGAAGAAATCATCCCAATCACTGAATTTCAAGTTGCAAAGGAGGCCACTTTGGATGTTGAAAAAGCTTTGGTGAAACCCAACAATCATGTAGCTCTTCTGGAAATTCCCCTTGATCGTGCTTATCTTAGAGAAGGTACACTGCTCACTGAACTACCAAGGTAACAAAGAAAGGTACTTCCCTCCCTGCCATTGACTTTACCATTAGCATGGGCTCATTGGACATCACAACTGGAGCCATCAGAATGGCTATCCGATTTCCTGCCTAGCAGAAGGGTCAGCAATGGGATCCTGAACCCACAAAGGAGGAAGTCAAGGAATTCCTCGAACATATTGGCTATGACTGGCCACCTCAAGAGAAGAACCCTCATGAGCTTAACAAGGAGCTCACAAAAATTTGCAAAAATTCGCATGCATGCAAAGTGGCATTATCTCTTTACTCATATTATTCAGTGCCTCGGCACTAAGACTGGGGCTCTGGAACAGGCGATTCAGAATTCCTTGACATGGCGTATGCTCTCTGCCATGGACGCCGCATCAACAATGCGAAGATCATCTTTGAGGATCTTCACAAAAGAGTCGGTGCAAAGAAGAGGGAGAACACTATCCCCTATCCGAGGCTCATATCAATGATTCTGGAGTACGTATTCACAGGCTACCCAAAGAAGGGGAATCAGAAATTATCCCAGATCGGAAAGAAATCCCTAGAGCACGATGAAAAACCAGGTGATGATCCCTATTACCCAGAGATGATGGCAATCATCAGGGGTCCTCCACCCTAGAACACTGATGTTAAAGAACCTACAATTGTGGTAGAGAATGTGTCTGGGTCACTGACAAGCCCATCAGTGATCGACCTTGACACATCTTCCTCCCCCGCTAAGAAAAGAAAGAATCCATCGGATGATGGACGAAAAAAGTCCAGAGCATATAAACCTCTCAGCAAGAAGCCAAAGAAGAATGTCTCTCTACAGACAACTCTTACTTCTTTCGGCGTACTACAAGCGCGTCCTTTAGCCACAACCACGACAACGGCTTCAGAGAATGTTTCTAATAATCATTCTCAGAGACAGGTATGTGATCTACATGACACATCTGGTAAACTAGAGATCCCCAAGATCTCTCTTGAAGCTCCCATTGCCTCCTTTCAGATACCGGCGCTTGATCATCTGGTCGGTGAGGCAGCTGATTTGAAGATGAAAGCCGACAATCTTCAAATATTGGCTGAATACATCCTCAAACAGGTGTCAGGGGTACTGGAAATGAAGACCAGTGTCTCAAACATCCAATCAGATAAATCTGCCTTGAAGACAGAAGTTGAGTCGCTGAAGAACTCTCGTCTCCCTGAATACTTATGCAGTTACTCAACTGGGCACCAAGCTTGATAAACAGGGAGAGACATTATCAGAGAACTTGAAGCTTCTTCAAGCCCCTACTGCTGCTACATCTTCTTTCACCGAGGTTGATCGAGGGAACCTGAATCAACTCGAGTTGAATCAGAAGGCCCAGTCAGAGACTCTTGCTAGAATAAAGAGCAGGATAAACACTCTACTGGTGCATGTTCTCCCTGACGGAAATAAAGAGGGGGAGAAAATAGCCAAAGAGCAAGAAGAACAGATCATCGCCGAGGCTGATGATCTGTTAAATAAAATAAAGCAGCCGATCAGGCAAAGGATGCTGAAACCTTCCTCATCCTTGATGAAGAAGAAGAAGAAGAGGAAGAGGAAGAAAATGATGGAGAAGAAGGTCCTTCATACTCTCTGTGAGATGAAGATGATGATGATCCAAATACCTTCTTCCAATTTGTACGACCAGGGATACAAAACGGGGTCGTATTCAAAATACCTTTGGGGGATAGCCCTCCTCCAAGTATGGAGCAGCCTAATCCCAATGAAAATAACAACTAGGTCATGGAATCAGAGGTCCTGAATAAAGAGGGGGAGCTCAATGATTTAGAGGTAAGTCTTCCTATTGAACTTTACCACCCTCTCTCTGAACCCCAACCTCTCATCTTACTACCACTTTCTGTCCCTACCAGTACTTCATTTATAAAAAGTATTGAAGAAATAACTAACTCTAAACTGTCTTCTCCCACTCTCAGCTCACCCTGTCCCCCTGAGGTGACTACATTCCTGAGTGAACCTTCGATCGCAGATCTGTTCACGTACATATCTGAATCAGATTCTGAAGACGAAGAAGGCCTAGTTCAGAGGCGTATACATAATGAACCTATTCCTGAACCAGAAGAAGAAACTAGGATGGTTCATTAAAGAAAGGAGTTAGAGAGGACCAGAGTAAAAATTCTTTTTCGTACCTTTGGTTCTGAAGACTCCCTACCTGTAAATTCATCCCCTGAAGACGAATAATTCTTCCTCGCCGCTGAAGAAAGAAAGGAAGCACTAGAAGCTCCGTGACTGAGAGAGGAGTAAATAAAAGAGACACAAGAAAGCCTCTAGGTCGCTGAACCCTGGAAAGACAAGAAAGACTCAAAGCTCAGCGACTTAGAGCTGTTCAATTACGAGAAGCTCAAGAAAGCCTCAAAATCGCTAAGGCATTAGCACAAGAGAAGCTAGCCGAATCAAATACAAGAATAAGAAATCCTCTCAGAGCCAAGAAAGGAATCTGCAAGCATCGAACAAAGACCTTCAGAAAGGTAAAGAAAAGAAGAATGAAGAACTCGAGTGGTGCAAGAAGAAAGTCAATTCTCGTGTCCTCCCTAAAACAACTACCAATGTCACTATTGTTGGACGAAATTTGAATTCTGGTCCAAAGATAAAGATAAACCTTTTTAGAGAACGCAACAGTCAAGAAGAAACAACTTAGTTTTTGAAGTTCTATGGTTTCTCTTAATGGCTGGAAATCAGAGATGGTATTCAGCAATCAAAATACCAGTTCAAAGCTGTAGTAGAAGAACATCTGAATGGGGTTTTGCAAACGATCTCTCAGCATATAGCGGTTCCTCATACCCCTAAAAATATCCAAAAAGAAGAATTCCAAATCCGATAGAGAAGAAGGTCCATCGTTCAGAAATGAACATGAGACAAAATTTGATTTGGAAAGTCTCTTCGCAGACTTGGTTCTCCTAGATCTTTCAATGCTTAATACATCCCTGCCTTCTCAGAGAAAATACAAAGAAAATGAAATAGTTGGCAAACCTAAGCTAGGAATGGTCTTCTTAGATAATGATGGGTCAACCAAGTTTCTTATAAATAAGGAGATTTCTCTTGCTCCAATAAAACTTCTCAAGATTTTGTACTACAACTGCTCTGAAGAGAACGATAGCTTCACCTTTCAGAGAAGAAGAATCGAGAGAAAACTACAAAGAAGAAAAGAAGCAACGACTGCTTCTTAGGGCCCTAGTTCCTAATTTTTTTCCTTTGTATTACTTCACTATATAGTACTTTACCTATTATTGTTTTTTTCATTTCCTAATGTAATTCTACAAATTATGAATTAATGAAAATCAACGAAGTACTTTACTCCATCATATACTGAAAAGATCCCTGAAAATAGTAAAAGGGACAATGAACATATGAGTTCTGATAACCTAAAAACCCTATTACTCACTAATATTTTTTCTTATATCTATTAGTGAATATGCTTTCTAGTTTATACTTGTAAAAAATTGTGATTTCATATCCTTATAAATGAAACTCAATTAAGATATCAAACAAACTGAAAAAGATCTCACAAATTAGTCCTTAGGAGTTTTACTTTAAATATTCTTCAGCTACAAGAAAGTTTTCCTATGTTGCTTAATCATAATCACATAGGGGAAGATTGTTGATCCAAACTCCTTTCAGTGATTTGAATATGATTCTTCTTTACTTAGTGAAAATCCAAGTTTAACTTATTGTTCAGATTCAACGATAGCATACACTGATTGCACCTAGTGATCACTGAAACTAAGGAACACTATCTAGACTTAGAAGATCTGAAGAAAAAATGTCACACCAAAGACCATTCAGAGATAGTCGAAGACCCATCTGAAGAAAGAGATGAATAGCTCGTGATCTAAAGCGGTTCAGTGATAGCAACGTTCATCTAGTAGAAGTGTGAGATCTTGCATATGCCTCAGTGATACCTGATGTACTCATCCTTGAAGACTCAGTATCAACGGTCAAAGTGAAGCCTACTCAGCAAAATTAGTGTTGATCATATCCTCGATGCACAAATGTCAACCCTCATACCTTGTCAGAAAGTACGTACAGAGTTACTTGATGGTCTCTCCACGTGCTTACTAACTCTGATTAAATCATTATTCACATTCGGCTAAAAGCTTAGCTACCTTATAAACAAAGGAGAAGTTTCTATAGAAACTTCACACGTGTCATGTACCCTCTGACTTGCATTAAATGCAAAGGGTATAAATAGATGAAGACTTCCATCTTCATCTTCATCCATGTTTATCTTTCCTTCAAACCTTTGATCTTATTTCCTTCTTACCTTGTGCATAAAAAGTACTTAGTGATTCTTAGATTGTAATAAAATAGGTTTTATACTTGTTCTTATTCCGCTTACAATCTATCAATTTGTTTATCTCAATAAACTTATTGAAAAACCCTAAAAGTTGTGTTTGTATTCATGCCCCCCTTCTATAAACTTTACCTATACTTATACACTCTTGTAGACTCCCTTGGAACCAACATGTACTCTACTTGCTTATGTGCTAGATATCAATCTGAACCCAAGGAATCCCATCTGATCGCTATATAGAGAATCTTTAAATATCTAAAAGGAACTCCTAATCTTGGTCTTTGGTATCCCAAAGACTCAGGGTTCGATCTAACTGGTTATTTAGATAGTGACTTTGCAGGATGCAAAATTGATAGGAAAAACACCACTTGAGGTTGTCAGCTTCTAGATGGAAAATTGGTAAGTTGGACAAGTAAAAAACAAAACTCAGCGTCCACATCAACTACTGAAGATGAATACGTAGCTGCTGAGAGTTGCTGTGCCCAAATTCTTTGGATGAAAAATCAACTTAGTGACTATGATGTTCATCTATCTAAAATTCCTCTATATTGTGATAGGCACTAGTGTCATTGCAATAGCCAATAACCTTGTACTTCACTCCTAAACCAAGCATATTGAGATCAGATGTCATTCTATCAGATATCATGTTATGAATGGTGAAATCGAACTTCACTTTGTACCTACTGAATATCAACTCGCGTATTTTTACTAAACCTCTTGATAAAACGAGATTTAATCTTTTAATCAGCGAACTTGGTATGTTGAACTCTAAAGAGTAATTACTCTCAGTGATCAACATCCTTCAGTGATAACAAAATGAAATTTCAAATTCATTAAGTCATTCCCTTAACTTACTTAAATGATAAAAATCTTACTAAGGTATGTATTTCTTTTCTTTACACTCTCTGAATGTCTTCCTATTCAAATAATGGTTCTTAGAAAGAGAAAACCCATCACTGAGAATACATTTATTCCCAATGATAGAGGATTTTAATGGATAATGATTAACATTTATTAAGTTAAATGATAATTTTATTATTTTCAAAAAAAGGACGTGTAAGCCTTTTTCTGACACACGATGACCTTAACATATCCCTATCCACTCAAATCCTAGAGATGTGCAAAGGTCATAATTACCTTTTTCTCAAAAAGTAAAAATCGTCGTTTAGTCTTCTTTCTCTCTCCTTTACCTACAAAAGGTAGTTTCAAATTCATTTCATTCTCTACGCTCTCAAATCTTCCAAAGCAAGAAAAAGAACTTTGAAATCTCTCTGCAACCAGCAAGAACACTAAGAACACGTACTTCTATGTTTTTCTTACTTTCACTCAAAAGGTTGGTTGTAATCGTGTTTTTCTTTTAACAACAACTTAATTGTTGTTAAGAACTTCTACCCATCACATATAACTTATTGTTATAGTGATTTCTTATATGTTTTTGTGTTTTCTATTTTTTATTTTAAACCTCAAAAACCATAAAAACCTGTTCTAAGGTTCCTTCTTAGAACAGAAGAACATTTTGGTCATTTTCATCCAAAATACTCTTAAAATCTTTTCTAAAATCTATTTATGGTATACCTGTATATCTAATAAACGTATTGGTACTTTTAATCTTACACCTTTGTTTAAACGTTTTTTCTAGTTGGTTTTCCAATCCTTGTAACAGAAATGGCCAACACAAGTGACAACGTCATCTCTACTACTGGAGAGACCACTCTTCCATCACTGAGTTCCAAGATGCGAATGTTGCCACATTCAGCGTGGAACAAGCGCTAGCGTAACCCAGCAACCACGTGGCACTATTGGAAATTCACTTGGATCGTGTTTATCTCAGAGACTGAGCCCTCTTCCTGAAGAAGTGTCCTCTTCGATATGCTTTCTGCCACATACCCGTTGCAATTACTGCTCATCTCCAACAATTCTGGTATACTGCTCACTGCACTACCAAGGTAACTGACAAGGGTGTATCCATCCCTGCAATTGGATTTACTATAATCATGGGCTTACTGGGGTCATTACTGGAGATATCATGACTGCTCTCCGATTTCTTTGTAAGGAGAAGGGCCAAAAGTCGGATCCTGAACCCACTAAGATGGAGATTAGGGAATTCCTCGAGCAAATAGGCTATGACTGGCCTCCTCAAAAGAACAACCCTCAGGAACTCAACAAGGAGCTCACAAAGATCGAGAAGAGCCACATGCCTGCTAAGACTGGAGCTCAGGAACAAGCTAGCAGGAAGTTCCTGGATGTGGCGTATACTCTCTTCCATGCTCGCCGAATAAACTATGCGAAGATCTCCACAAGAGTGTTGGCTCGGAAAATAGGGAGAAGACAATCCCTTATCCGAGGTTTATCTCGATGATTTTGGAGTATGTCTTCAGAGACTAACCAAAGATGGGGAATCGGCGATTCTCGCAGGTAGGAAAGAAAGCCCTGGAACACGACGAGAAACCAGGAGATGCTCCCTACCTCCTACAAATGATGGAGGTCATCAGGGTCCTCCACCCCAGAACTCTGAAGTTCCGGGTCCTACCTACGTGGTAGAGAATGTGTCTGGGTCACTGAAAAACCCATTAGTGCTCGACCTTGACACATCTTCCTTCCCCTCCAAGAAAAGGAAGAACCCTAACGTTGATGGATGTAAAAAGTCCACAACATTTAAACCACCAAGCAAGAAGCCCAAAAAGACTGTCTCTCAACAGACAGTTCTCTCTTTCGGCGTACAATAAATGCCTCCTTCAACCACAACAACGACAACGACATCAGAGACCATTGTTGCTTCTTCAACACTACCCCACCTTCAGAGATTTGAGGTTCCTAAAGTGATAGTTACTAGCTATATGGAAGCTGGACCAGGTAATATGATCACTGCCTTCTCTTCTACTTCTACCTACTTTTCTCTGGTGTACACATCAATCCATGACTCAGATGTGGTTGTCCCCATATCCGAAGAGGTTGAGAAGCGTGTTGTTCAATTATCAGTCGTGTCTCGACAATCTGAAAGTTGGAAAGCTACGTGCACATGACCTGAGTATGTTTCTTATAAACATTTTCAGAGATAGGTATGTGATCCTTATGACACATCCGTCACAAGTTACAACCCTGAGAGTATTCCTTCAGGTACTCTCAAGGAACCCTTGAATATACTTACATCCACCCCACTTCTTTCATCTAACACGAGCTCTTTTTACCTCATTTATCTGTGTTGTTTGCAGGTGTTACTGATGCACTTTCCATGAGTATTGCTGCTACAAGTGTCTCTAACACACCTTTCACTAGATCTCCATCAACTCTGAAGATGGAGAAAATAAGGCAGATCAAGATGGAGAAGGTTAATGGAAGATCTATTCCCAAGATGAACCTAGAGATGCCCAAGATCCCTCTAGAAGCTCCCTCCGCCTCCCTTCAGATACCGGCAATTGATCATCTTGTTGGTGGGGCTGCTTAAATAAAAAAAAAGGCCGACAACCTGTAAATCTCGGCTGAATACATCTTCAAGCAGGTGTCCGGGATGCCAAACATGAAGATCATTCTCTCAGGAATCCAATCGGATGTCTCTGCTCTAAAGACGGAGGTCTCATCGCAGAAGAATGTCGTCTCCTTGAACACCTCTTCAATCACTCAGCTGCGCACCAAGCTAGATAAACAGGGGGAGACACTGCCAGAGATGTTGAAGCTTTTACGGGCTCCTGCAATCTCTGCTTCTTCTCTCATCGAGAGTGATCGAGAAAACCTGAATCAACTCGCGTTGATTAAGAAGGCCCAATCAGAGACCCTTGACACCATCAAAAGCAAGGTCAACACTCTATTCGTTCATGTCCTCCCTGCCGACAACAAAGAGGGGGAGAAGATAGCTAAAGAGCTAGAAGAACAGATCATCGCTAAGGCTGATGATTTTCTAAATAAAGCAGCTAAAGCAAAAACCTTGTAACCGATCACAGAAAGGGAAACGATGCTGAAAATTCCCTCATCCAAGTTTAGGATTAGAAAGATGAAGAAGAAGATGAAGGGAAGAGGAACAAGAAGAAGGTCCATCATACTCGCTGAAAGATGTTGATGATGATGAAGATGATGATGGTTATGTATTCTTCTCCTCGGTACGCCCAGGGATACAAACTGGGGTTGTGTTCAAAACACCTCCGGGGGATGGGCCCCCTCCTATTCAGGAGCAGCCTAATCCCTCTAAAAATAATAAACAGGTCATAGACTTAAGGATGCCATCATCCTGAATAAAAGAGGGGCAGTTCAATGGTCTTCAGGTAATTCTTTCGATTGAACTTTACCATCCTTCTCTGAGCCCCAACATCTCACTTCACTACCTCTTGTTATCCCTAATAATAATTCATTTATTAGAAGTACTGAAAAAATAACCAACTCTGAACCTTCTTCTCCCACTCTCAGCTAGAGACGTAAATTGACCGGATTTGAGCCGGATCGGATGGGGCTTTGACCGGATTCGGGCCGAAACACTATTCTGAAATACCGGATTTGCCCAAACTGGATCGGGCTTCGAGTCGATGCCCCGGGGGTAAAACCCCGATCCGATTGAGCTATATTCAAAACCGAATTTAGAAACCGGATTCGGATCGGGCCGAAAACCGGGCCCATATCGGATTTGACGATTTTGATTTTTTTTTTACAAATTTTTAATTTTAAGGATATCTCATTGGGTCATTCAAATACACTTTAAAAACACATTTTATTATATTTATTGTTAGATCCCAAATATCAAGAATGTAGAAAGTTTAAAGAATAAGAACAAGATATGTATCACTGAAGTTGTATGTCGTATTTATTATCAAAACAGTATTACAAAATGTGTATCTTTACAAGCTTTATCTATCAACACTCTTTTTTAACAGTCTACCAAATTATCTATTTATATACAAATGGAAAAGCTAAAGATATAGTACAAAAGCGACAGACAAGTTCAGAACTGCTTCTGAACTTCTTCAGAACCATCTTCAGAACTTCTTCAGAAGTGTCTTCAGAACCATCTTCAGAACTTTTTCAGAACCATCTTCAGAACTTCTTCAGAATCTTCAGAACTTCTGAAGTAGCCACTTCAAAAGTTATGCCTTAGGCTTTACTTCACTTGTCTTCTAAGTTCGGAACCTTCCTCTTCAGAACCCAGTCTTCTTTCGAAGCTACTTATGATATCTATCAATCTCCCCCTTAGCTTCAAAAGTTCAAATCATAACTCCAGAAGTTTAAGATTTGTCTGACATCCTTCAGAATAAGACTTCTGTAGTCAAGCAAGGATTCAATGATTCTAAGCATCTCCTGAGCAAGCTTTCTATATTTCTCCCATTCTTTATCACTTAATTTTTTCTGTCTTTTATTTTGTCTCTTTACCAACCTATCTCTTATGGCCATTAAAGTTCCATTACAACACTTATGAAGTTCTTCAAACCTTATAAACAGCAACTCTTCAAAACATTTGCAAACAAATCCTGGAGGCTAAATAACAAGTGTGCTTCTTTTGAGATTATCTATATTTGGCAACTTGAAGTTTGGCAAGCTTAGTTGAACTTTCTCTTGATTTAAAACATATGCAACTTGGAAATCAATCTTTGGAGCCCAAATAAATTCTCTATAGAGGCCATCTCTAAGAACTGGGAAAGATTTTCTGAATTTAGCAATGGAGTCATGAAAAGGATAAAGACTTCTGTAGACTCTGAGTAAGTCTCTAAAGTGAACATTCTGAAAATCAGCTTCTGAGAATGTGGAGATTTCACCATTCTTTCTTTCCACAGTGAAGAAAGCATACTTGTAATTTGTTCTTGTCTTTAAATCTGTTGTAATCACTTTCACAATTGGACTTTCTTTTCTATCTTCATTTACAGGAATTCTGCTTTTCCTTATAATATCTGAGTACCATTGCTTCCATCCAAAATATTTCTTAACCCAACAATCAATATAATTGAATTTCTGTTCATACTCCGTGCACATTTCTGGATGAAAGTACTCAAGAAACATAGTGAAAGCACTCTCTTCAATTCTTTGTTCTTGCAGATGTTCAGATTCAGAAACTTGTGTAACAGGAGATATTTCTTCAAATATATGTTCAGAAACCTTTTCTTTTCCTTTCTCTTTCTCTTAAAGGCTTTCTTCTGAACTTACAATCTTCTTGTTGGTCCCAAAGGAGTCTACAAGAGTTCTTGGATATAGAAACAGTTTGTAGAAGGGGGGTTGAATACAAACACACAAATTTTTAGTTTTTAAATTAGTTTATATTGCATAAACAAATTTACAGTTACAAGCGGAATTAGGACAAGTTTATACCTATTCTATTGTAACTAAGAAATCACTAAGATTGATGCACAAGAAGGAAGTAAGAAGGAATACAGAAGGTTTAAGACATAAGGTAGCATGCGCACAGATGAAGAAGACATCTTCATCTTATTTATACTCGTTTGCATTTAATGCAAGAAGAAAGGTATGTGCAATGTGGCAAGCATCCATAGGAGACTTGTCATTTGCTCTGAATACAGCTATGTTTTTGGCTGCATATGAACAGTATCATATCAGATATGATGGGGACATAAGAGACAATTCGTACGTCCTTTTCTGACACAGAATGGGGTTTGTCTTTTGTGCATCGAGGATAAGGTCAACGTTAATCTTGTATGAGAAGCTTCACTTGATCGCTGAGACTGAATCTTCAAAGATGAACTTTCAGTCGCTGAGGCTTTACAAGACTTCACACTTTTGATAGATAATCTTTGCTATCGTTGAACCGCTTCAGATCATGTAGCTGATTATCTCTTTCTTCAGCTTGGTCTTTGACTTTTGCTGAATGGTCATTTGGTGTGATAGCTGATCTTCAGAGTTAAACTTAAGGTCCCTTGATCTTCAGCGATCGCTGATGGCAGTCAGCGTATGCTTATCGCTAAATTTGAACTTAAACAAGGAATTTCACTAAGTGTAAAGAGGAATCATATTCAAATCACTGAGAGGAGTTATGATCAACAATCTCCCCCTATTTGATCATGATTAAGTAATATGAGAAAGTTACTTGAAGGGATTAGTAAGGACCTAAGAAATAAATCAGAAAAATTTCTAAATACTAATCTGTGAGATCTTTTTCAGCTAATCTATTATATCTATTGAGTTTCATTTATAAGGATATGAAAACAAAATTTTTACAAGTAGATGCCTAAGTACATTCACTGATTTAAATTTCAGAGAGAAATATCAGTGAGTAAGGAGATAAGTAAAGAAGTCAGAGTACTTAATTTGAAATTTCATTAATAATCTGAAGACATTACATGAACAATGAAATTACAAATTTGTAAGTAAAGGGAAGTACAATACATTAAAGAGAAATACAAAAGGAAAAAAAATATCAGGCAGAGAGCTTTTCGTGTCTTCTTCGCATTTCATTTTCATAGAGTCTCTTATGTCGATTCATCAGCGGTTCATCTGACCAGCAGTAGTGATGCATGATTTTGATGAAGGCTGATGGAGCTTTGTTGATCTCGCTATTTCTGAAGAGCCCTACGAAACCGTCATTATCCAAGAAGACCATGCCGGGTTAAGGAAAGGTGATGATTTCATTTTCTTCATATTTTCTGTCTTGAGGGAGAGAGACTCTGAGCATTGAGATGTTAGGGATTTCTAGATGACCGAGAATGCTTTCATAGTTGAATTTAGTTTCATGATCACTTTTGGAAGATGAACCTTCTTCAACATTTGATCTTTTCTTTCGAGTAGGCTCAGGGAGAGGTGGAACTTGTACATATTGTGACATCCTCTGAAAAAGCTGATCCAGTTCTCTTTCCACCAAATCTTTAAACTTTGATTTGGAACCCTGAATGGCATCTCTGATTTCTAGCCATTCAGAGTATCCATAGAACTTTAAGAACTTGGCTTCTTCTTTTTCAACTTTTATGTGCTTGTACATTCGAATAAATACCTTCAGTCCATACCTTTTGGAAGGACGTCCTTCGATCGTTGCTCGAATGATTTTTGAATCAGACCTTCGAAAGTTGAATCTTTCAGTGCACCAGCCTAGTTCTTTTTCTATGTGGCTTGGTTCTTCATTTGTTTTGGTCAAAGCATTTAGGATCTTCTCTTGAGCGAGGAGGGGATTCACTTGGATATTTTCTTCAACCAGTTCTTTTTGTGCCAAAGCTTCAGCAACTCTTTGGCTTTTCTCAATCAGCGCTTTCTTTGCTTTGTCTTTAGCAACATCCTCCCTGAGAATTCTTCTTCCAAGCTCTAGATCATTCTCTGTTTGTTTCATATTTTCATCCCTTATTCTTTGAGCTTCAAGTTCTTGTGCTCTCTCCTCCTTCGATAGGAAATAGAAGTCATCTACCATGCTGATAGGAGTTGGACACTCTATTTCAGCAAAGGGAAACTTTATTCTCTTGGCTTCGAGTTCATTCAAAAAGTTTATTCGCCTTTCTTCCTCTATAGACTCGCTTATTAGTGGTCTCTAAGCGCGGCGTCTTGCAATGAGGCCTTCTTCATCTTCAGAGTTAGAGTTAGATATGTACATAAACTGCTCTTCAGATGAAGGTTCCTTCCGAAAAGTGGAGTCGTTTGGGGGCCTGGGCTCACTGAGAGAAGGAGAGGTAGAAGAAGTTTTATCAGACCCCAAATTTGGTGGTGAGAAAGAGGGATATGTGGGAGGTTTAGAGATTGGAGCAGAGAAGAGAATGAGAGGAAGAGATACCTCGACAGTGGTCTCCCCCTCGGTTAAAGAGATGGTGGCATCAGCTTTTGCCACGTTATTTCCTTTGCCTGAGGGACCGGACTGTCCCTGAGAGGGATGTTGTCCATCCCCCAAAGGCTCCTGATGAAAGACTTCTGGCGTTGACATATTGAAGTGCTCCAAAGCACTTCCTATATCGTCGTCTTCATCATCATCGTTGCCTCCCCCATAGTGAGGGATGGCTTCTTCATACTCTGCATCATCATCATCATCATCTTCTTCTTCTTACTGTTCTTCTTCCACTACACCTTCAGTGAGGGAAGGTCCTGCTTGCTTGATGTAGGGAGAAATGTTATCATCAGGGTCGCATTGTGATCCGCAATGATGTCGTCAGCAAATTCGTTGGCACATCTCTCTCCCTCGATGTTGTCAGCAGGGAGACAGTGCATCATCAGCAGACGTACATTCCCTTGAATGTCCTTCAGCTTACCTTCATGGCGCTCTTGGTGCTCAAGGACCGAATTCAGGGATGTCCGATCAGCAGTGGAGAAAGAGGAGCCACTCTCAGAGAGTTTTCTCAGCATCTGCATCATGTCGGATTGAGTCTTTTCAATAGACTCGATCACCAGATTCTGGTCATCCGTCTTCTTCTCCAGATGAGCAATGGACTGACCATGTGTCCGATTTTCTTCCTTCAGGGACTCAATGTTAGTGAGGATGTTGCTGACAGAGGTCTTGATCCCTGGAGTTCCAACCACGGTCCGGAAGATTAACTCAGCGGACTTTTGTAAATGCTCAACCTTAGCCCGGGTGTGAGCACATTCCTTGACTAAAAACTCAATTGCAGGGAATGTAGGGCTAGGAAGAACAATGGGGGGAAGTTCAGCTAGGCAGGGAGGAAGCTTGGGAGCAACTTTCTCTGTCTTGACCTCCATGAGCTTGGCAGAGGAGCTTGGTTGCTGAGGAGATTTCCCTTTGTCCTTGCTGAGAGGTGGAGCAGCAGCCTTGGTGGTAGTTGTTGTTGTTGCTAAGGTGAAGAGAGGAGGGGCACTTGTTGAAAACATAGACAGAGCAGCCAAAAAGAGCTATGGGTTAGATGACGGATGAGAAGGCATGTTATAACCCTTGAGAGCATCATGAGGATTACTCTCAGGGACCACTGGTGCAGAGGTAGTGTCATGAGGATCACTAGCCAGTGTCTTAGAATGCCTGTGAGAGACATTCTGAGGTCCTGTGATACCGGCCTTCCAAAACTCAGAGTGCCTAAACAACACTAAGGCTTGGACTGCGTGCGTTTCAGCATCATCAGAGATAGGGACAACTATCTATGAATCATATGTTGATGTAATGACCAAAGAAGAGGGGATAGAAAAAGAGTAGAAGGCTATGAAAGTATTACCTTAGACAGCTTCAGTGGAGCTGACTAATACGCTTTCAGTGACCGTAGTCGCTGAATGCGGTGGTAGTGCTGAAGAAGCAATAACGGAGAGAAAACCGTTGAAGTAGCTGGGGCAGTTGATGGTGTTGGTAGTACACCAGAATGAAAGTGAGTGGTCTGTTGAGAGACCACCACCCTTGGCTTCTTTATCTTGGATGCGATGGTCTTTTTGTGACCATCGGTTGGTAGTTTCCTCTTGGGGGCTGAAGTGTCAGGGATACTCACTGATGGGTTTTTCAGTGAGCTAGACACGAAGCAGGAGCTCCAATGATCGTCAGCATGTATGGTGTAAAGGGAGCATCACCTGGACGTTCCTCAATGTCCAGGGACTTCTTTTCCACCACAGAGAAGGAGTGGTTGGCTGTCTTGGGGTAATCATCCCCGAAAGCATGTTCCATGATTGTTGCGAAGAATCTGGGGTAGGGGATAACAGAGTGCTTGTTTGCAGCTTTCACCCTGTTGTACATATCACTCAACAGGTAATCAGCAAAATTCAGCTTGTAGCTCGTGCAGAGAGCGAAGCCCATGTCTTGAAAATGTTTACTGGCTTAATCATGTGAGCCAGTCTTGGAGCCCAGACAATGAATGACCTGGGTGAAGATATACTGCCAACAAGCAGGTCAACGCTTCTTTTCCAGCTTGGATCCCACGATCTTCAGAGAGGCGTTTTCCCGTGCGTAGCCAATGGAGTCGAGGAAGGAGTCGATCTGCTGCTTTGTAGGTTCAGCGGCCCACTTCTCATTCTTGCCACGAGCAGGGAGGCGAAGAGCCTGCCTCAAGAAACCAGAGGTGAAGGCGAAGTGGCTGAGAGTGGGAATGGTAAAGCCAATAGCAGGGAGTTCTTTGGCCTTGTTAGTTGTGCAGGTGGTACGGTGAGCCGTGTACCATAGGGCTTGAAGATGAGAGATGTCAATTGGATTATGCACGAATGCATACATTAGTGGGCACGCCTTGATAAATTTTGCGCCTTCAGCGAATTGTGGACGTTCAGCAGGGATGTCCACGAGTGCAAGGTAGTTGCAGGACTTGAAAGTTGCTTGTTCCAGAGGGAAGTGGCATACCGCAGCAGCAACCAGCGTGTCAGAGACGATAGTGGTTTCAGCAACCTTGCTTGAAGAGGCCATTGCTGTAGCATAGATAGGAACACCAAATAGAAAAATCATGGTTTAATACAAAATGTATAAACCAAATTTTGGTATAAAGAATACCAAATGTAAGGAAAAGAAACAAGTGTTTCGATGAACAAGATCAAAATACTTGTGCTAAAAAAACAAATAAAAATAAAAATACCAAATGTTTTTTAAAAAGTTTGGTATATTAAAAAAATAGGTATAGAATATAAAAGATGGATTAAACAAAAAAAATCTTTTGTTCTTAAGGAAAAGACTTAGAACAGGGTTTTGAAGGGTTTTGAAGTTTAATCCAAATTTTTATTTTATTTACCCTAGATTTTTATTTTTATTTTAAGAAAAGAAAAGAGAAGTGAAACAAGATGTTTCCAGAATAAGTGTAAGGTTTAGATCAAACCTTAGTGAAGTTCGAGAAGAAAAACGCACAAGTGCTTGTTCTTAAGAAAACTTTAAGAAGTTGAGTGAATTCTTGCCTTTTGGAAATGTTGAGAGCATAAAGAGAGAAATGAGGCAAGGATTTGCTTAAATAGCATGAGGAGAGAGAAACGGATAGCTAAACGACTGTTTTAGCTTTTTGAAAAAGAAATGATGACATGGCGCACGTCCCTAGAAAAGAATTGGAAGGGAAACGTCGTGGTCCGTCTTGTGTCAGAAAATGTCTGACGTGTCGTTTTCTTTTGTAAAAAATTATAATGATAATTATCCATTTGGAAAGATTAATCATTATCTTTGAAAATATTCATCAAAAACAATAAAAGATTGTCAGTGATGAGTTTTATGTTTTTAGACTCATTCCCTAATTAAAGAAACCTCAGGGAGAGGAAAGGTTTTTAGAAGATAATACCTGAGTGAGATAGGACATATATTGTTGAGTCAGAGTTCAGCGAATGGTAATAGATGACTTTATTTGTATCATTGTTTGTTGTTTGCTGAGTAAGATTTATTCAGCGTTCAACATACCAAGTTCGCTGATGAGTAGATTGAATCTAGTTTCATCAAGAGGCTTAGTGAAAAGATCAGCGAGCTGATATTCAGTGGGTACAAAATGAAGTTCAATTTCACCATTCATCACATGATCTCTGATAAAGTGATATCGAATCTCAATGTGCTTGGTTTTCGAGTGAAGTACAGGGTTGTTGGCAATTGCAATAGCACTAGTACTATCACAATAAATAGGAATCTTGGAGAGCACGAGATCATAGTCTCTGAGTTGATTTCTCATCCAAAGGGTTTGAGCACAACAACTACCAGCGGCTACGTATTCAGCTTCAGCGGTGAAGGTGGATACAGAATTTTGCTTTTTACTTGTCCAACTAATTAATTTACCACCTAGTAGCTGACACCCACCAGTGGTGCTCTTTCGATCTATCTTGCAACCTGCAAAATCACTATCAGAGTAACCAATTAGATCGAACCCTGAGCCTTTGGGATACCAAAGACCCAGATTAGGAGTTCCTTTCAGGTATCTGAAGATATGCTTTACAGTGATGAGATGAGATTCCTTCGGTTCAGCTTGATACCGAGCACGGAGACATGTAGAATACATGATATCAGGTCTACTCGCTGTAAGATATAGCAGCGACCCAACCATCCCTCGATAGGCTGTGACATTTACAGGTTTCCCATTAGGGTCCTTATTCAGAGTCAGAGGAGGGGCCATAGGACTCTTCATCGCTGAGCATTGATTCATATCAAACTTTTTTAGCGTATCTTTAACGTATTTACTTTGACAAATAAAGATTTCTTTGTCAGATTGTTTTATCTGCAAACCTAGAAAATACTTTAGTTCACCCATCATACTCATTTTATATGGCTTTTGCATTCTTGCAGCAAAACGAGTGCATAATTTCGGTCTTGTGGAATCAAAGATAATGTCATCGACATATATTTGAGCGAGTATAGTATGACCTTTATATTTTTTTTAAAAGAGGGTTTGGTCAATTTTTCCAAGAATGAATTTTTCTTTAAGAAGAAATTTAGAGAGAGTATCATATCAAGCTCTAGGAGCTTGTTTTAACCCGCAAAGAGCTTTTTCAAGTTTGAAAACATAACCAAGATGGTTGGGGTCTGAGAAACCAGGGGGTTGTTCAACATAAACTTCCTCGCTGAGTTTCCCATTTAGACAAGCACTTTTAACATCTATTTGAAAAACTTTGAAGTCTTTATGGGTAGATTAAGCTAAGAAAAGTCTTATAGCTTCTAATTGAGCTACAGGTGCAAAGGTTTCACCGTAATCAATACCTTCTTTCTGTCTGTATCCTTGAGCGACAAGTCTAGCCTTATTGCGAATAACAGTCCCGTTTTCATCTAGCTTATTTGTAAATACCCATTTGGTTCCAATCACTGTTTTACCAGAGGGTCTAGGAACAAGATTCCAAACTTTGTGTCTATGAAACTCAGTTAGTTCTTCTTGCATAGCTGAAATCCAGTTAGGATCAGAGATAGCTTGATCTATCTTTTTATGTTCAGAGAGAGATATGAAATTAACATAGAGACATATATTACTTATACCTCTATGCGTTTTGATATCTGCATTAGGATCACCAATAATCTGATTTATTGGATGATTTGCAGTCCATCGCTGAGCTGGTGGTTGAGGAGAGAGATCAACCATAGATTCAGCGACTAGTTCTTCTTCTTCAAAGATGCTATATGTTGTTTTAGCAACAGGTACATCATCATTCAAAATCAATTGAGGAGACTCAGAGGATTGATTTGCAGAGGATGAAGCTTGAATATTCACTGAGGAATTTCCAGAAGATGCATCAAAAGGAGGAATCTGATTGAGAGGAGTAACACTGATCCCTGAAGATGGATCACTGTTAGTAGGTATTTCAGGGATTTCATCATCACTTAATTCAGCATGAGGTTGATTGTTGAAATAAATTTTAGGTTCCCCATAGTGAGACTTCATTCAAGCATTCAATTCTTCATTTTCTTCAGGGATAGGAGAAGTGGGGGTAGTACGAGATTCATCAAAATTGACATGCATGGATTCTTCAACATGGATTCTTCATCAGCTTTTGGATCGAACTTTCCCAAATGATCGTCATTCAGAATGTAGCGTTTGCATCCAAAGATGTGAAGATACTTCAGAGTAGGTCTTCTTCCATGAAATAATTCAAAAGGGGTTTTCTTGAATCGCTTCACAATCAGAGATCGATTCTGAGTAAAGCATGCTATATTGACTGCTCGGCCCAGTTGAGTTGGAAGGCGTGATTCGCTGAGCATTGAGCGAGCTGCTTCAATGATAGTTTGGTTTCTTCTTTCAGCAACCCCGTTTTGCTGAGGAGTTCTCACTGAAGAGAAGTTGTGAGAGATACCTTTTTCATCAAAGAAATTTTTCAGAGTACTGTTCTTGAATTCAGTACCATGATCACTTCTCATGGAACGAACAATCAGATTGTTTTGAACTTCCATCCTTTTGATAAAAGAGATTATCATATCAGGGGTGTCACTTTTGGATCGAAGAAAAAATACCCATATGTTTCTGGAATATTCATCAACAATCACAAGAGTGTATTTCTTTCCAGATATAGATTGGACATTGACAGGTCCAAAGAGATCCATATGGAGTTGTTGAAGTGGTGAGGTTACTGATGAAACTTGTTTAGATCTGAAAGATGCTTTTGTCAGCTATGACTTGGGAGATCTCTGACGAGTTCCTTTTGAGACAGTTCATTAATTGTCTTACAGTTGAGATGAGATAGTCTTTTATGCCATAACCAATTTAAATCAGAGGATGCTTTAGAGATTAAGCACACGTTCTCAGAGTGAGAACTATTCATATTGATTACGTATACATTTTCAACTATTTTGCCTGTTAAGGCAAGCTTATCATTGCAGTCAGTGACAGCACATCTATTCTTTAGGAATAGAACTTTGAAATCTTTGTCACATAGCTGACTAACGCTTAAGAGATTGTGCTTTAGTCCTTCAACGTAGACAACTCGACTAAACGAGGTGGCTCAGTTGGACAAGATTCCATAGCCTTTAGTGTATCCTTTGCCATTTCCACCAAAGGTCACCGATGGACCACCTTCTTCTTTGTAGTCAGAGAGCAGAGATTTTCTGCCAGTCATGTGCCTTGAGCATCCGCTATAGAGATACCAGATACCTTTAGCATTCTACATTCAACAAAGAGATTAAATGTTTGAAGGTACCCGTATTACTATGGGTCCTGCTTTGTTAGTGGAAGGAGTGGCGGAGGAGCTACTTGCTGAAGAACTTTCTTTAGTGGATATCTTCACCTTTATGGAACCTGGGGGGATAGCTTTTTTCGATTGTTCCTGGTCCATCGTTGGTTTTGCAACCTTGGTGGATTTCACTTTTGCTGATTTATAGCTTGAGCTACTTTCTTTCCATGAGCTAGTTTAACAGCTTTAGTAGCATTAGGACACTTACTTGCAATGTGGGTAGTTTCACCACAGTGATAGCACTTCCTATATTTGTAAGGTTTGGAATTTAAAGATTTCAGAGAGATAGAAGGGATTTTGTGAGGAATAGGACCAAGAAATCCTTTATCCATTGTTCTTGGAAGTATAACAACCATTTCAGGAACAGGAGTGAGATCAATCTTAATTCTGGGGGTTGATCTCTGAGAGAATTCAGAGATTTTTCTCCCAGCTTTAGGATTGCTCTCTAAGGAGGTAGAGGATTTCATGTTCTTCTTCTGAACATTTTTATTTCTAGGAACCTGGTCAATAATCTTGTTTTTGACCACTTTCTTAGAGTTGAAAGATTTTAACACAGGAGTCTTCTCATTAAATTGAGGTCTCTGAGACGAAGAGGAGGGATCAGGGATAGAGGAGACAAACATTCCAAAATTAAGCATGGAACGGTCTTTCTGTGATTCTTCCTTTTCGAGGTTAAAGCCTAACCCACTTCTTACTTTCATAGGGATCTGGGCATTGATGATCTCAATTACCTTGTTAGAGGCTTTGCACCATCCTTCGATGGTAGCCTTTTCAGATTTGAGATCAGCAATGGCCTTTTCTCTTTCAGCGATAGCTTGCTGCTTCTCGATGCTAATTGTTTGATTTACAAAGACTTGGTCCTTTAGGGTTTCCTCAATCTTTGAAAGTTCTTTGATTTTTAGATGACAATTTTTTAATTGTTCAGATAAATCAGAGGTCAGCGAGGTAGTGGGGCTGCAACTTTTTTGTATCTACATTCACTAGCGAAGTGACCCTTTCGCTGACAATTGTAGCATATGGCTGAGGCTTTCTCAACGGGCATAGTCTTCAATTTATCAGAGTCAGCGAGATGTCAGCATCAGTGAGTTGATCTTCTGAATCCTTTTGACCTAATTCAGTGATGGAAGTAATAGTAGAGGAGGAAGCATTTTTAATGGATTTACCTCTGAAGACACGAGTGCCAAAGAAGTACTTTTGGCACCCTTGAGTTCATTGATGAGGTTTTTCCACAAAACTTGGGATTGCTCTTCATTTAAGAGCATTCCATACAAAGCACTTAAAGAAAGATTTCCAAGATTCTTTGACAATTTCAGACATGTAGTGTACACTACCCATTGTTCGGGTAGTGCCTCCATGAACTTTGTCAGAATTTCCGCATTAGAATAGTGTTTGTTGACTGTTTTTAAATCAATCAACAAGCAGTTAAAACGCTGGTGAAGTTGAGAAAGAGTTTCACCTTTATGATGCTTTAAGCTTTAATACTGTCTTACTAGATTAATACTTCTAGTGATTTGTACCTCAGATGTTCCTTCATATTGAATACATAGAGTATCCCACATGGCTTTAGAAGTCCTCATTTTCATTATTGAGTGATAGACATCATCAGGGAGGGACATTGCTATTATGGATCTGGCTTTTGAGTCAATAGCAATTTCTTTCTTATGTTCTTCAGTCCATCGATTAGGAGTTTTAATGATCCTCCTTTCAAGGATGGCTGGAGTAGTAGTGGTGGCAGGAACACCAGCTACAATAGTTGTAGGAACAAATGGTCCGTTTTCTATATAGTAAGGGATCTTTGGGCCTGATCCTTCTAGAAACAGAGACATTCTTTCCTTCCACATGGGAAATTATCATGGATAAATCTTGGAGGTTTAGCTAAAGATCCATTGTCATTATAGTTGGTATTAGAATTTGACATTTTTTAAAATAGTTTAGAAAGAAAATATTTTAAAGATAGAGAACACACTGCTCTGATACCACTTGTTGGTCCCAAAGGAGTTACAAGAGTTCTTGGATATAGAAAACGTTTGTAGAAAGGGGGGTTGAATACACACACACAGATTTTTAGTTTTTAAATTAGTTTATATTGCATAAACAAATTTATAGTTACAAGCGGAATTAGAACAAGTTTATATCTATTCTATTGTAACTAAGAAATCACTAAGATCGATGCACAAGAAGGAAGTAAGAAGGAATACAGAAGGTTTAAGACAGAAGGTAGCATGCATATAGATGAAGAAGACATCTTCATCTTATTTATACCCGTTTGCATTTAATGCAAGACAAAAGGTATGTGCAACGTGGCAAGCATCCATAGGAGACTTGTCCTTTACTCAGAATACAACTATGGTTTTGGCCGCATATGAACAGTACCATATCAGATATGATGGGGACATAAGAGACAATTCGTACGTCCTTTTCTGACACAGTATGGGGTTTGTCTTTTGTGCATCGAGGATAAGGGCAATGTTAATCTTGTATGAGAAGCTTCACCTGATCGCTGAGACTGAATCTTCAAGGATGAACTTTCAGTATCGCTGAGGCTTTACAAGACTTCATACTTTGGACCAGATAATCTTTGCTATCGCTGAACCGCTTCAGGTCACGTAGCTGATAATCTTTCTTCAGCTTGGTCTTTGACTTTCGCTGAATGGTCATTCGGTGTGATAGCTGATCTTCAGATCTTCAGAGTTAAGCTTAAGGTTCCTTGATCTTCAGCTAACGCTGATGGCAGTCAGCGTATGCTTATCGCTGAATTTGAACTTAAAATTAAACAAGGAATTTCACTAAGTGTAAAGAGGAATCATATTCAAATCACTGAGAGGAGTTATGATCAACACTTCTGAATCTTCAAGATTTCTTCTATATCTTGTTTCTTGGTGTGAATCTGAAAGTCATATACATTGCTCAAAATATAGTCAGCTCCTTTAATTTGATTTACTTTTCTATGCCCAGCATGATAAATTTTTCTGATAAATTCTCTGAAATTTATTCTTTCCTTGATCAGATAGACAATCTCTTCTTTTATATCAGATGAACGGATAAACCATTCAGCATATTTCAGAACCCAATTCAGAGTAGAAGAAGAGTACTTTGGTATATCAGATACAATAAAAGTTTTATAGGTTCCTTCTACTTCATACATGAAACCTATATCTGGTTTTGTAAATATTTTAGTTAGCTCAGTTCTTTCAATACTAACTGGCTCTAAAAGATTTACTTTATGTAATCTGAATTCCAAGGCTAACTGAAAATCATGCTTGATCAGATTTCTGATATAAATTCCCAAGATTCTTCTAATTTCTGAAACAAGTTCAGAATCTTCTCTTTTAACACAGAAAGCCAGAACTGCAAGTTTGTCTTGTAATCTCAAATTATAAAAGTCAAATAGAGAGAACTCAGTTAGAGTACCTTCTTTTCTTTCAGCTCCAAACTTCACAATATAAAGATCATCTATAAATGTTTTTGAAATGCATCTGATCTTCTTAATCAAAGTAGAATCATGTAGATCTTGAATTCCATACTTTTGAACAAACACCTTCACCTTTGAAATATAATCTTCAGACCATTCATCATTAAGAAAATCTTCAAGGGTTGCATGTTTCAAACTTCTTCTGTACAGATTGCTATAAGAGTCTTCTGGAAATATGAATTGGCTGACTTCAGAAAAATCATACAAATTTTCTTTTCATACACTTGATCAATGACAGGTTCTTCAAGTAAGACAAATTGATCAAAGGTATACTAATACAGGGTCTGAATCTTACTTCCAACTTCTCAGAAAATGCCATCAAGATCTCATCTGATACTTCCACATCATGCATACGACATAAGTCTATTTCTATATCAAAATACTCAGATGGTTGATTTATAAATTCTTTGAAAACAACCAATTTGTCATCCAAGAATCTACACTCCAGATTCCTTGGACTGTTCAGAATTAGATATACCCAGCAGAATTGGCATATTAACCTCCAAAGGTTTTCAGAAACTTCATCACTATCCAATCTGTTCAGAATTTATGGTTTCGAAATTACTACTTCTCTATGTACATTTTCTTCTTCATCAACATTCTCCTCCATCTCTTCATCATCTTCAAACATTATCACATCTGAAAGATCACCAGGTTCTCCAAGTGTTTCTTCAAAGGCCAAATATTCATTCAGCATCTCTTCATAGAATCTGGAATAATGTCTGTGTCTTCTGAGCTTATATTCTTTTTCAGAATAATGAGACACCTTTTCAGTCTCATATCCTTCTTCAACCAGTTCTTCAGAAGTAATATGTTCAGCCTCTTGACCTTCTGTTTCAGCATGTAAAATTTCATCAATAGCTTCAGAAACTCTGTTAACATCTTCACCAATAACATTCTGGGTTTCTTCAGAAGATTTTTCAGAAGATTGATTTTGTGGTATCTCAACATCTTCAGATACTTTCAGTCTCTTCTTCCCCTCTTGATTATCAGGATCCTGATCATCAAGACTCCTTTTGGAAGTACTTGCTTGAGGCCTACACTCTAAGACAGAGAGTCTATTATTCAAAGATGATTGAGAATTCTGAATTGAAGACAGTTGATTAGGAATCTGAGAGATATCTTTCTTTGTAGCAAACATGGAAGAGTCTGGCTGAGTAGAAGAAGTAGAAGGCATAAGTTTTCAAAGAAACAACCTCAGAAAAAGCATTAAGAATTGCCTGCTTGAAAGATGGTAGATCATTTGAAGTTATTAGTTGAAAATCATTCAACTTATTTACCACCGTTACCTCCTGCTTATCCAACCTATCCTCCAACACCTTAGAAGAGTTATCCGCCAAATCCTTTATGTTCTTCTAAATCTTTGCAAATTCAGAAGTACAGAAGAAGGCTGGCCTGTAGATGTGGGAAAAGGTCCAAGACCAACAAATGGTCTTGTTTGCACTCCTTCAGAAGAAGGCTGGCCTGTAGATGCCACAGCATCATGAACCACATATGATTCTGTAAATGGAGCTTTAATGGTGTTCACTCCACCAGGACTTCCAACCAATCCTTGATATCCTGCAATAGGTATATCGATGGTTGTTTTGGCAATGTGACTAACACTTTTCTTGTTTATATCTGAAAGATGTGTGCTAGTGTGAAGAAATCCACATTTAGTGGTACAGAAGGCCCAATGTTGAGTGGACTCTCAGACTCAATGTGCTCAAAACTGTGAAGGGGGGACATATATCCTTCTTTTTCAACAATAGGTTCTTCCAAATGGGAACCTATTGGTAAATTAGCTGCTTGCCCCATATGTGTCAGTGAAACACCCTTCTGTTGAGAGATGGTGAGTGGCTGGAGGGGTTAACAAGATTTGCCATGGGCTTACTGGCTTTTTCAATATTACCCACCAAAGAATGTGGAGTAATAGATGATGTGGGTGCCCGACATAGAACAGTTGGTTCACAAGTTTCGTTATCTTTTACTTGTGTTCTTCCCTCTTCAGTTCTTTTTCTTACTCTTCTACCCAACCTCTCATTTACATATTTCCTCTTCACACCATGAGGTTGTTCTCCCCCACGAACAGCCTCCCCACTCTCCCTAGGAATTTTAGACACCTCACGATGCTCACCACTCTTGTTAGAATCAGGGGAAGAGACTACTGCTTTTGGTAGTCCCATTGATTCACAATACTCATTCAAAAACCTATTTGATGTTTGTACATATGCAAGTAAGTAATCTGGTAGTGGTAAAGCATTGGGAAATTGTAATTTACCACTTGGTGGCCTGAGATTATCCATAGCGAAAAGGGGAACATGTACCTCATGAGTTAAAACAGGAATAGCAGGAACAACTTTCATGGCCCCTTTGATTAAGGTTTCAAAAAAATCTCTGAAATGGTTTGTAGTTGTAAGTAGATTTCTTCAAAACTGCAGATTTGAGTTCTTCAAAAATAAGTGAAGCATAATCATAATGTTTGTTGAACGCCACACCGTGCAAAAATGATTATTGAGATTTAGGTATCCATTTAAAAATGGGTCCTGTGAGATTAATCAAAATTTTTGAAATTCTGAACTTTGAGTTAATCAATTGAAAGTCAGAAGTTTGTTCAGAACTTTTGGATTTATCATTCTTAGTATTATTTTTGTTTCTCTTTTTATTTTTATATTTATTTGCCAATGTTGCTGAGAAGTTCTGAATTGATTTCTCCAGATTTTTCTTATTTGTTTTAGAGTTCAGATGAAAATTATGATGACCACAATTAATACAGTGAATATGATTTTTCAGAATATTTAAGAAAGCACTAGATGAACAAGAATCGATACTATTTGATTTGTCAACATAAGTTCTTTTATTCACTTTATTAATCATTGGTACATCAATTTTCTTTGAAATTGAAAAACTATCTAATTTGTCAGTGTTTGATAGTCTTTCACCTTTCTTTCTCCAAACTAAAATGGATAGCTCTGTAAAAGATAAGAAATGAGGATTAGTATAAGAAATTCTTTTACCAACTTTAGATTTAACTTCATATTTAGGTTTTGAATTATGAACTTTAGAAGTGGAACTTGAAGATTGTCCTTTTTCAAATACTTTAATTCTGGTTTCAAAGTCAGATGATGATATTGAAGATTTAATTGAAGTCAAAGATGTTCTTGTAGAAGTAGGAGTATCATTTGATGAAGTAGAAGAAATTTCAGTTTTCGGAAATTCTGGTTTGAGAAAAACAGTATTAAACTTTTCTGAATATAATTTTGGTGCTTCAGATTTTAAAATCTCTCCTTCAGTCATATAAGATTGTAATTTATATACCAGATATCCATTTTTATCAAAATACTTGAACCATATGATCATCATCATCTTCTGAATCTGAAGCATTCATTAAATCTGAAAACTTATCCTTAGTCATGCTAGATGCAATTTTTTTTTTGATTTGAAATGTTTTCAGACTCATCATCAGAATTATCAAAAATAATTTCTGAATTTTCATCATTATCTTGTAAAGATACAATATCTGAGAATTCATCATATTTTTCTTCATGTTCTGATTTTTTATCAAAATTATCTACTGGTAGAACTTCAGAGAATAACTCAGAAGTGAGTTCAGAAGTATGTTCAGAAGTTATCTCAGTTTTAATAGACGGTTCATATTTTTCTTCAGAAACAGTTTTTGATTCAGAAGTAAGTTCAGATATATTTTCAGAAATGTTTGTAACATTTTTGTGTATTACTTCTGTTTCAGAAACTATCTCTGGTTTACCAGAATTAAGAGGTTTTTCTTCATAAATAGTGTCTCTGATTTTACAAAAGGAATTCTTTCAGGCAAAGAGTGGTTAACAGGTTTGGATATGACACCTGTGTTAGTTTCATTAAAAATTTTCATTTTTGAATAATCATAAAGATTTGCAGGTGCCTTTTTCAGAATTTGACTTTCATTATATCCCAAACCTGCCTTTATATTGTAAAATTTGGAATTCTGAGTCTGGTTTGTCAAAATATTCAGAGTCTGTTCAGTTTGACCTCTTTTAAAGTTCAGATTTTCTAGTTCCTTAATCTTTTTGTAAAGATCAAGTCTTTCTTAATTCAGAAAGTTCTTTTTAACATTCAGAACTTCTTTTTCATATTTTTCATTTATGATATCTTTTTGTAAACTATCCATCTTTTCTTTCAATAATAATTTTTCTTTAGAAACTTTTTCAAGAATTTGTTCAGTTTCTTGGCAGTTTGGTTTATAGATTTGGCTTTCAGCTCTGAATTGATTTACCAAAATTCTTTCACCTTTGATTCTGTTTATGAGATTTTCAAATTCAGAATACATATTCTGAAATTGATTTTGCATTTCAGAATCTCCAGAAATTTGTTTAGAATTTAGTTCAGAATTTGGTTTAGAAGAGGAATTTAATTCAGAATTTAGTTCAGAATTTGGTTCAGAAGAGGAATTTAATTCAGAATTTAGTTCAGAAGATGAAGAAATTACCTCATAATCATGCGCATGTTTATCTTCTGGATCCATTTGGCACATATAGCAATTTGAGGTATAGTGAGCTACTTCTTCATCATATTCACCATCACTCCAGTTTAACCAATCCTCTTCATACTTGGTCACCAGAGCTGGATTAAGCTCCTTTTTCTTAGCAAGAAGATGCTTCTTCTCATAGTAGCCTGAGTTTTTAACTTTGGGCATTTTGCACTGTCTTGCATAATGGTTTGGCTTACCACAATTAAAGCAACTTGCTGGTTCAGATGTCTCAGTTTGACCAGCATCTTGACCTTTCTTAGGTCCAACTTCAAATTTTGGTTTATTCTGATATTTTTGATTATATCTTTGAGTGAATTGCCTTGTCATAAAAGCAATATTATCAGAAATTCTCTTAAGCTCTTCATCTGATTCATCCCCAACATACAAAGTTGTCTCTGGGATTTCACAAACTTTGTTTTTAGCAGAAATGGTCATGGATTTGTTGTACTTCTTACTTAATAAGGCTACTGTTTCATTTGCCTTTTTCTGTTTATATTGTCTAGTCTTGATCTTGTCCTCTTGTTGGAACAGAATGCCATATACATCATGAATAGATTTCCTAGATAGGTTTCTAGTAACCATATTATCAGAGAAGCTTGACCATTCATTACATAAGTTATTCAGAAATTTGTAATTAATCTTAGAGTTTGATTTCTGAACACCATTTCTTCTCAGATCATTCAGTATATTGTTGAATCTATGATAGGTATTAGTGATTGATTCATTTTCTTTATATCTGAAATTTTCATAAGTACCCACACAAATATTCAATCTTTGTGCTTGGGCTTTTGTGCTACCTTGCATCTGGGCTTCAACCTCATCCCACATAGCTTTGGCAGATGTTAAACTATCTACCCTATTGAATATTTCATTAGGAATGGCCATTGTGAGTAGAGTTAATGCCCTTTTGTCAACTTTAGCGTGAGCTTTCTCAGCAGTACTGTACATACCTGAGCTTTTCTTGATTCGTGACGCAGGAATCTCAGGAGTAGACTCAGTTCTTGGGACCGCCGGAATTTCCACATAGCCCTCCAGAGGGCCATTTACAATCGATTGTATTAGAGATTCATCGATATTGTCCAATAATTGAATCATTCTGATTCGCCACTGATGATATTCACCCAAAAAAAGTTGATGGTTTAGTTTCTGATCCGATGTAGACGATTTCTTTCGACATCTTTGATTTGAAGTAGATCGAGAATTCACGTGAAATTTAATCTTGAATTTATCGATCAAGAACACCAAGAACTGTCAGATCTGACAAGTTCTTCTCTAAATTGTCAAGAACAAATGAATTGGCTCTGATACCAATTGTTAGATCCCAAATATCAAGAATGTAGAAAGTTTAAAGAATAAGAACAAGATATGTATCACTGAAGTTGTATGTCGTATTGATTATCAAAACAGTATTACAAAATGTGTATCTTTACAAGCTTTATCTATCAACACTTTTTTTAACATTCTGACAAACTATCTATTTAGATACAAATGGAAATGCTAAAGATACAGTACTAAAGTGACAGACAAGTTCAGAACTGCTTCAGAAGTGTCTTCAGAACCATCTTCAGAACTTCTTCGGAAGTATCTTCAGAACCATCTTCAGAATCTTCAGAACTTCTGAAGTAGCCACTTTAGAAGTTATGCTTTAGGCTTTACTTCACTTGTCTTCTGAGTTCTGAACCTTCCTCTTCAGAACCCAGTTTTCTTCTGAAGCTACTTCTGATATCTATCATTTATATTTAGTAACAAATTAACATCTTTGCAATATTACATATAAATTATTAAAGAAAATTAAAAACTCAGGTTTTGACCATGGTCGGTAATAACTTTTAGGATCGTTTCGTTGGATGCATCATGTGAGCAAGCGGCCATCGTGATTCTTGAAAACAATAAGTAAGTAATAATATAAATAAAGAGAGAAAGAGATGAGAACTAGGAGGAGATGTTATAAACCGAAATCGAAAACGTGTCGAAAACACGAATTATAGAGAGATTTGTGATCGTTTTTTGCTTTGTGAATTTGGTGTTTAAACTCATTCAACATATATGGTATTTATAGTGTTTTGAGGGTGAAAAAAGCCAAAAAATAGTAAAAAATGCATCTAACGGATCTATAAAACTACATTTTTTTCAAAATTTCCGGATCGGGGCGAAATCCGGATTCGGATCAGGCCGGGCCGGGAAAAAACGGTAATATCCAAACCGGATCAGGCCCGCGAGCCTAAAATAGGAGACGAATTCTGGTAATATCCCTTTTCGTGTCTCTGGTCTTGAAGACTCCCTACCTATACATACATCTCAAGAAGACGAATTCTCCTTCCTCTCCGCTAAAGAAAGATAGGAAGCACTACAAGCTCAGTGACTAACAGATGAGCAAATAAGAGTAGCCCAAGAAAGACTCAAGGTCGCTGAAGCCCTAGCAAGAAAATAAATAATACAAGCTCAACGACTCATAGATGAATAAATAGGAGAAGCACAAGAAAGCCTCAAAGTCGTTGAAGCATTGGCACAAAAGGAGCTAACTGAATCAAACTCAAACATTAGAAATTCAAGATCTTTAGAAAGCCAAAGCTAAAAAAAGAACTTGAATGGTGCAAGAAGAAAGTTCATTCTCGTGTCCTTCCAGAAACTATTACTAATGTCCCTATTTCTGGAAGAAATTCAAGATCTGGTCCAAAGATAAAGGTAAACATTTTCAGAGGAAACAATAACCAAGAAGAGGCACCTCAGTTCCTGAAGTTCTATGGTTTATCTGAATGGCTGGAATCTAGAGATGGTATTCAGCAATCAAAGTCCCAGTTCAAAGTTGTAGTAGAAGAACAACTTAATCGGCTTCTACAGAGGATATCTCCATATGTAACGGTACCTCCTATCCCTCAAAAATCCAAAAAGAAGAGATCCATATGAATATGATCACTTGATAAGCTCCGTAGCTCTCCCTTAACATTAGCATGTAGTTCACAAAAAGAAAGTCGAAGGAGTCGTGATATTGTAGGGTAAAATCTTCTTTCACATATACACGAGAAGATGCAAGGAGGGTCCTTGGGTCTTTGAAATGCGAGGAAAGGTCATGCCACGTGTCACAACTTCGCGAATGGAAGTGATGCGCAAAAGAGCTTGGGTCTTTGATATCCGAGAACCTGGGTGCTCGGGTCTTAATCAATCGACATACCTGGTTGTCGGGTCCTTGAAGTCCGATAACATACTCGGGTCATAAGGTCCGAGATAATGTCTTTCTTGCTTCTTCCTTTTGATCTCTTTGTGTTGGTCCCAAAGGAGTCTACAAGAGTTCAAGGATATAGAAACAGTTTTTAGAAGAGGGGAGGGGGGGTTGAATACAAACAGTCAGATTTTTGTTTTTAAATTAGTTTATGTTGAATAAACAAATTTACAGTTACAAGCGGAATTAGAACAAGTAAACCTATTCTATTGTAACTTAAGAAATCACACAGATTGATGCACAAGGAAATGAGAGAGAAAAGCGACAGAGGTTTTAGGAATTAGAAAGTAGAAAGTAGCATGCATGAAGATGAAGAAGATATCTTCATCTTATTTATACCCGTTTGCATTTAATGCAAGACAAAAGGTATACGCCACGTGTCCAGCTTTGATAGGAAGCTTGTCCTTTGTTCAAAAGCAACCATGCTTTTGGCCGCATGTGAACAGTACTATATCAGATATGATGGGGACATAAGAGGTAATCCATACGTCCTTCTCTGACATAGTATAAGTTTTGACTTTTGTGCATCGAGGATAAGATCAATCTTAATCTTGTTTGAGAAGCTTCACTTGATCGCTGAACTTGAAACTTCAAGGATGAACTTTCAGAGTATCGCTGAGGCTTTACAAGACTTTACACTTGTGTAGACAATCTTTGCTATCACTGAACCGCTTCAGATCACTAGTTGATTATCTCTTTCTTCAGCTTGGTCTTCGACCTTTGCTGAATGTTCTTTTGGTGTGATAATTGATCTTCAGGTCTTCAGGTGTAGACTTGAGGCTTCTGAATTTCAGCGATCGCTGATAATACTCAGCGTATGCTATCGCTGATTTTAAGCATAAGTTTACAAATGGAATTTCACTAAGTATACAGAGGAATCATATTTAAATCACTGAGAGGAGTTATGATCAACAATCTCCCCCTATTTGATTATGATTAAGTAACATGGGAAAATTACTTGAAGGAGTTAGTAAGGACTTAAGAAATATTTAAATAAAAATTTCTAAGCAGTAATCTGTGAGATCTTGTTCAACTAATATATTATTGCTATTGAGTTTCATTTATAAGGATATGATAGCACAATTTACAAGTAGAGGCCTTAAGTACATTCACTGATTAAATTTCAGAAGAAAATATCAATGAGTGAGGAGGTATGTAAAGAATTTAGAACTCTTATGTTCAGTGTCTCATTTACTATTTTCAGGGATCTTTTCAGTACACAGTTGGAGTAGAGTACTTCATTTGAAATTTCATTAATAATCTGAAGAAATTACATGAACAATGAAATTACATATTTGTAAGTAGAGAAAAGTACAATACACTGAAGATAATACAACGGAAAAAAACAATATTTTAATCAGAGAGTTTTTCGTGTCTTCTTCGTATTTCATTTTCATAGAGCCTCTTCTGTCGATTCATCAGCGAATCATCTGACCAGCAGTAGTGATGCATGGTCTTTATGAAAGCTGATGGAGCCTTGCTGACTTCTTTGTTTCTGAAGAGCCCTAAGAATCCATCGTTGTCCAAGAAAACCATACCAGGTTCAGGGAAGGTAATGATTTCATTTTCTTCATATCTTCTATCTTGAGGGAGAGAGCAGTTCAGCATGGAGATGTTAGAGATTTCCAGATGACCGAGAATGCTTTCGTACTTGAATTTGGTTTCATGTTCATTTTTAGAAGATGAACCTCCTTCAGCATTCGATCTTCTCTTTCTTGTAGGCTCAGGGAGAGGCGGAACTTGCACATGTTGTGACATCCTCTGAAGAAGCTGATCCAATGCTCTTTCCACGACATCTTTAAACTTTGATTTGGATCCGTGAATGGCATCTATGATTTCTAGCCATTCAGAGTATCCATAGAACTTCAAGAACTCGGCTTCTTCTTTTTCAACATTTGTGTGCCTGTACATTCGAACAAATACCTTCAGTCCATACCTTTTGGAAGGACGTCCTTCGATCGTTGCTCGAATGATTTTTGAATCAGACCTCCGAAAGTTGAATCTTTCAGTGCACCAGCGTAGTTATTTTTCTCTGTGCCTTGGTTCTTCATTAGTTAAGGCATTTAGAATCTTCTCTTAAGCGAGGATGGGATTCACCTTTATATTTTCTTCATTCAGTTCTCTTTGTGCCAGAGCTTCATCGACTCTTTGACTTTTCTCGATCAGCTCTTTAGTCGCCTTATCCTTAGCAGCATCCTCCCTGAGTATTCTTCTTGCAAGCTCTAGGTCACTCTCTGTTTCTTTCATCTTTTCATCCCTTATTCTCTGCGCTTCAAGTGCTTGTGCTTTCTCCTCCTTTGATAGAAAATAGAAGTCATCCACCAAGCTGATAGGAATGGGATTTTCTGGTTCAGCAGAGGGCATCTTTATTCTTTTGGCTTCATGTTCTTTTAAAAAGTTTATTCGCCTTTCTTCCTCTCCAGGATCGCTTATTAGGGGTCTTTGTATGCGGCGTCTGGGAATGAGGCCTTCTTCGTCTTTAGAGTCAGAGTCAGATATGTACATAAACTGCTCTTTTGATGAAGGTTCCTTCCAAAAAGTGGAGTCCTTTGGGGGACTAGACTCACTGAGAATGGGAGATGGAGAGAGAGGTTGGTCAGTACCAAAATTTGGAGGAGAGAAAGATGGATAGGTTGGAGGTTCAGAGATAGGAGTAAAAGGGATAAGGGAAAGAGTTACCTCTACAGTGGTCTCCCCCTCAGATAGTGAAATGGTGGCATCAAGATCTACCACTTCATGTCCTTGCCTGATTGGTTGGACGGATCCTGAGAAGGAGGTGGTCCGTCCCCCAAGGGCTCCCTGTAGACTACTTTAGGCATGAAGTTGCCTGGTCTACTATTTTTGAAGTGCTCAAGAGCACCGGGAGGGATGTCATCATCATCTTCATTTCCCCCATAGTGAGGGATGTCATAGATGTCTTCCTCATCGTCTTCTTCCTCCTCGTCATCTTCCTCTGCGACTTCCTTTTCAGCGACAGTGGAAGGAGGGTCTCGCCGAATGTAGGGAGATATCGGAGTTTCAGGGAATCTTTCATTAGCCTCTCCGATAATCTCGTCAGCGATTTCTTTGGCACATCTCCCCCCTCGAAGTTGTTAGCGGGGAGAACATGCACCACCAGAGTACGCACATTGGACCCAATGTCCCTTAGAAAATTTGTGTGCGTTGTCTGGTTCTGAACAACTTGGTTCAGCGAAGTCCGATCAGCAGCAGTGAAAGAAGAGCTAGCTTCTTGCATTTTGGTCAGCACCTGCATCATGTCGGACTGAGTCCTTCGGATAGACTATAGCACTTGGTCTTGTGCTTCTATCTTCTTCTCCAGCCTGGAAAATGCTTGCTCCTAAGCCAGGTTATCAGCTTTGATTGCCGGAATGTCAGTGTAGACATTGTTGATTGTGGCCTTCATCCCTGGAGTACCAGCGACAGTCTGGAAGATGTAATCAGCGGATGTCTGAAGGTTGTCTACCCAAGCCCTTGTGAGAACACATTCATGGACCAAGAAGTCAATTACAGGGAATGTGGGCCTAGGAAGAACAATTTTGGGAATCTCCATAGCAAAAGGAGGAAGCTTTGAGGAAAACTTCTCCTGCTTTACTTTGCGCAATTCAGCATCTGTTTTTGGTTGCTGAGGAGATTTTCCCTTGCTCAGATTAGAGGGAGCAGTAGCAGCAGCAGCTTTGGAGGTAGTGACGGTGGTTGTTGATGTAGAGAGAGGAGGTGCAACACCTGATGACAACATAGACAGAGCAGCCAAGAAGAGCTCTGGGTTAGACGAAGGATGACAAGTCATGTTATTATTTACCTTGAGAGTATCATGAGGATTACTCTTAGGGACAACGTGTAAAATGGTAGTGTCATGAGGATCACTAGCCTGTGTCTTAGTATGTCTTTGAGAGACATGTTGAGGTCCTATTGTACTAGCTTTCCAAAGTTCAGATTGTCGAGACAACACTGAAGTTTGGACAGCATGCGATTCAACATCATCAGAGATAGGGACAACTATCTCTGAAGCATATGTTTGTGTGAGGACCATAGAAGAGATGGTGAAGGAGGAAGAGAAGGCTGTGAATGTAGTACCTGATCCAGCTTCTGCGGAGTTGGCTATAACACGTTCAGTGACCGTAGTCACTGAAGGTGGTGGTAGTTCTGAAGAAGCGGCGATGGATGCAGAGACCATTGTCGTGGCTGTGGCTACAGAAGACGTTGGTATTACGCCTGAATCAGGAAGGGAAGTCTTTTGAGAGACTTCCTTCCTTGGTTTCTTTGTAGCTGGCTTATGAGCGATGGTATATTTATGACCATCGGTTGGTTCCTTTCTTTTGGAGGGAGAGGAGGTGTCAGGGATACTCCCTGATGGGTTGTTCAGTGAGTTGGACACACGTGTTGCTGCTTTGATGAGTTGCAGCATGTAGGGAGTGAAGGGAGCATCATCTGGATGGACATCAATGTCTAGACTTATTTCCTACCATCAAGAAGCTTTGGTTGGCTACCTTTGGATATTCATCCTTGAAGGTAACCTCCAAGATGGTTGCAAAGAACCTAGGCTAAGGAATGCATAGGTTCCTCTTAACAGCTTTGACCTTGTTGTACATATCGTTGAATATGTAGTCCACATAATTCAGCTTGTAGTTCGTACAGAGAGCGAAGCCAAGGTCCTGGAAGTGCTTGCTGGCTTGATCATGAGATGTATTGCCTTCAAGCACTGAATCACTTAGGTGAAGATGTATTGCCAGCGACCTGGAAGACGCTTCTTCTCCATCTTAGATCCCACAGTCTTGACTTCAGGGTTCTCCCAAACAAAGCCAATAGAGTCCAAGTAGGCCTCTATTTGTTTCTTGGTGGGCTCAGGGGCCCAGGACTCATTCTTAGCTCTAGAAGGAAGGCGGAGGGCATTCCTTAGAAAGCCTAAGGTGAAAGCAAAGTCGCCGAGAGAAGGGATAGTGAAGCGGATAGCAAGGAGCTTCCTGCCCTTATCAATGGTGAGGATTGTGTAGTGAGATGTGTACCAGAGAGCTAGAAGGTGCGCAGTGATACCACGGGATTGTGCACAAATGCATACATCAGAGGACAGGCTTTGATGAAGGTAGCACCATCATTGAAATATGATCTTTCAGCAGGGATCTCCACCAGAGCAAGGTAATTGCAGGCCTTAAAAGTTGCTTGTTCCAGGTCGACTGGGGCTTGTTCAGCAGCCTGAGTATTCTTTCTTGAAGATGCCATGTCTATTTCAAAGATGGGAACACCAAATAGGAAAATCATGGTTTAATACAAGGGTAATAAACCATAATAGGTTTTTAGTACAAAGATTACCAAAAAGTGTAGAAGAAAAACAAGTGTTTTGATGAACAAAGATTAAACTACTTGTTAGTACCACAATTTTTAGAAAAAGGAAAAAAAACTTGGTAAAAAAAAATACCTAAAATGGTCTTCTGTTCTAAGAAGGATCCAGAACAGGTTTTGAGAAAAGAAATAGGGTTTTGTCACATTTATTTTTGACTTAAAACTGGATTAGATTTTATAGAGTTATAAAGTTAAAGATGTGATAAACGACATTGGCGTTTTAAGTAAAGAACAGGGTTAGATCATACCTTAAACGTTAAACCAAAGAAAAACGCACAAGTGCGTGTTCTTGGTGTTCTTGAGGAAGGCTTGAAGATTCAAAGAGAATTCTTGCTTTGAGAGTAAGGAGCGCGTAAAGAATCAAATGAAGAAATGAATTGCTTAAATAGCATGAGGAGAGAGAAGGGATAGCTAATCGACGGTTTTAGAATTTTGAAAAAGTAATGATGACCTAGCGCACGTTCCTAGAAAGGAGTAGGAAAGGAAACGTTGTGGTTCGTCGTGTGTCAGATAAAGGTCTGACGTGTCCTTTTCTTATTTGAAAAAATTTGAAAATGATTATCATTTAAAATTGTTAATCATTATCCTTAAATTCTTCATCAATAGACAATAAAGGATTGTCAGTGATGGGTTTTTGGCTTGAAGACATTCCCTGAAAGAAAATATTCAGAGAGTGTAAAGATTTAGAAGTTCATACCTGAGTGAGAATGATCACGTATCGCTGAACCAGAGTTCATAGAATGGAGAATTAGTCAACGTTTAACATACCAAGTTCGCTGATGAGTAGATTGAATCTAGCTTCATCTAGAGGTTTCATGAAAAGATCAGCGAGCTGATATTCAGTTGGAACAAAATGAAGTTCTACTTCTCCATTCATCACATGATCTCTGATAAAGTGATACCGAATCTCAATATGTTTGGTTTTTGAGTGAAGAACAGGATTATTTGCAAATGCAATAGCACTAGTGTTATCACAATAAATAGGGATCTTAGAAAGTTTGAGATCATAATCTCTCAGCTGATTTCTCATCCAAAGGATTTGAACACAACAGCTACCAGCGGCTACGTATTCAGCTTCAGCGGTAAAGGTGGACACAGAGTTCTGCTTTTTACTTGTCCAGCTTATCAACTTACCACCTAATAGCTGACATCCTCCAGTAGTGCTCTTTCTATCAATCTTGCATCCTATAAAATCACTATCAAAGTAACCGATTAGATCGAACCCTGAGCCTTTGAGATACCAAAGACCCAGATTAGGAGTTCCTTTCAGATATCTGAAGATTCTCTTTACAGCGATGAGGTGAGATTTTTTTGGTTCAGCTTGATACCGAGCACATAGACATGTAGAATACATGATATCAGGTTTACTCGCTGTAAGATATAGCAGAGACCCAATCATCCCATGATAGGCAGTGATATTGACAGGTTTCCCATTTGGGTCCTTATTCCATGTTAGAGGAGGTTCCACTAGGGTCTTCATCGCTGAGCATTGATTTATATCAAACGTGTTCAGCAGGTCCTTAACATATTTACTTTGACAAATGAAAATTCCTTTGTCAGATTGCTTAATCTACAAACCTAGAAAATATGTTAGTTCAGCCATCATACTCATTTTCTATTCTTTTTTCATTTTGTTTGCAAAACGAGTGCATAATTTGAGTCTTGTGGAGCCAAAAATAATGTCATCAACATATATTTGAGCAAGAATATTATGACATTTATATTTTCTTAAAAATAGAGTTTGGTCAATCTTTCCACGAACAAATTTTTCTTTAAGAAGGAATTTAGAGAGAGTATCATACCAAGCTCTGGGAGCTTGTTTTAAACCGTAAAGAGCTATTTGAAGTTTGAAAACATAACCAGGATGGTTTGGGTCAGCGAATCCAGTAGGTTGTTCAACAAAAATTTCCTCGTTGAGTTTACCATTACGAAAAGAACTTTTAACATCCATTTGAAGAACTTTAAAATCTTTATGGGCAGCATAAGCTAAAAAGAGTCTTATGGCTTCTACTCTAGCAACAGGAGTAAAGGTCTCATCATAGTCAATACCTTCTTCCTTTCTGAATCCCTGAGCAACAAGTCTAGCCTTATTGCGAATAACAGTGTCATTTTCATCCAGCTTATTTCAAAAAACCCGTTTGGTTCCTATTACAGTTTTATCAGAGGGACGGGGAACAAGATTCCAAACTTTGTTTCTATAAAACTCAGTTAGTTCTTCTTGCCTGGCAGAGACCCAGCTAGGATTAGAGATAACTTGATTTATTTTCTTAGGTTCAGTGAGAGAAATAAAATTAACATAGAGACAGATATTACCTGTAACTCTACGAGTCTTGATACCTGCATTTGGATCACCAATGATTTGATTTATTGGATGAGGAGACTGATCAATAACAGATTCAGCGATTTTCTCTCTTTCAGGGATGTCGTTGATCGTTTCAGCGATAGGAACTTCATTTAAAATCAATTCTGGAGGAGATTCAGAGGATTGATCAGTAAAAGATGAAGCTTGGTTATTCACTAAAGAATTTCCTAAAGAAGTATCAGATGGAGGAATCTGATTGAGAGGAGTAACGTTGATCCCTGATGTTGACGGATCGCTGCTTGTCGCAGGAAGATCAGGGATCCCATCATCATTTGTTTCAGCATTCGGTAGGTTGCTAAAATAAGTTTCAGGTTCCCCATAATGAGATTTCATCTATTCATTCAACTCCTCATCTTCTTCAGGGATAGGAGTAGAATGAGTTGGACGAGATTCATCAAAGTTGACGTGCATAGATTCTTCAACGTGCTGTCTTCCCTTGTTGAAGATTCTGGAAGACTTGGATATAGAAGAGTATCCAGGGAACATCCCATCATCAGCTTTTGGATCAAACTTGCCCAAATGATCTCTGTCATTAAGAATATAACATCTACATCCGAAGATGTGTAGATATTTCAGAGAGGATCTTCTTCCATGAAATAGTTCATAGGAGGTCTTCTTGAATCGCTTCACTATAATAAATCGATTCTGAGTGAAGCATGTTGTGTTGACTGCTTCAGCCCAGAATTGAGTAGGTAGATGCGATTCGCTGAGTATTGATCGAGTTGCTTCAATAATCGTTCGATTTCTTCTTTCAGCAACACCGTTCTGCTGAGGAGTTCTCACTGAAGAGAAGTTGTGAGTGATTCCCTTTTCTTCAAAGAAATTAATCAAGGTACTGTTATTGAACTCAGTGCCATGATCACTTCTCATGGAGCGAACAATAAGATTATTGAGGACTTCCATTCTCTTGATAAAAGCCATAATAACCTCAGGTGCATCACTCTTGGATCGAAGAAAGAATACCCATGTGTATCTGGAATATTCATCAACTATCACAAGAGTATACTTCTTTCCAAAGAGAGATTGGACATTTATAGGTCCAAATAGATCCATATGGAGAAGTTGGAGAGGTGAGGTCACTGAAGAGACTTGTTTAGATCTGAAAGAGGCTTTTGTCAATTTTCCCTTTTCACACGCTGAGCAAAGAGATTCCTTTGCAAATGATTAGGGAGATCCCTAACAAATTCTTTTTGAGACAATTCATTGATTGTCTTAAAGTTTAGGTGAGAGAGTCTTTTGTGCCATAACCAGTTTATGTCAGAGGAGGCTCTGTAAATGAAACACATGTTTTCAGAGTGAGAGCTATTCATATTAATGACGTACCCATTTTCAACTCTTTTGCCTGTTAAGGCAAGTTTGGCATTTGAATCAGTGACATCACATCTATTCTTTAGAAATAGAACTTTGAAGTCTTTGTCACGTAGCTGACTAACGCTCAACAGATTGTGCTTTAGTCCTTCAACGTAAGCGACTCGAGAAAATGAGGTGGCTCCATTGGATAGAATTCCATAACCTTTAGTGTATCCTTTGCTATTTCCACCAAAGGTCACTGAGGGACCAACTTCTTCCTTGTATTCAGAGAGCAGAGATTTTCTGCCAGTCATGTGCCTTGAGCATCCACTATCAAGATACCAGATACCTTTGGCATTCTGCATACAACAAAAGGATTGATTTTTCATAGGTACCCATATTACTATGGGTCCTGCTGAGTTAGTGGAAGGAGTGGCGGAAGAGCTACTAGCTGAAAAATTCTCTTCAGTGGATATCTTCGCCTTGGAAGGTTTCCCAACCGTGGTGGATCTCACTCTCGCTGATTTATCAGTTTGAGCTACTTTCTTTCCATGAGCTAATTTTTCAGCTTTAGTAGCATTAGGACATTTGCTGGCAATGTGGGTATTTTCACCACAGTGATAGCATTTCCTATATTTGTGATTAAGTTTGGAATTGAAAGAATTCAGAGTGCGAGAAGAAACATTTTTAGGAGCAGAGCCTATAATTCCTTTGTCCGATGTCCTTGGGGGTATAACAATCTTTTCAGGGACAGGTGTAAGGTCGATCTTAACTTTGGGAGTTGATCGCTGAATATATCCAGGGATCTTCTTCCCAGCTTTAGGATGACTTACAGAAGGAACAAACGAGTTCTTTTTCTGTTTCTGAAAGTTTTTGATTTTAGAAACGTGGTCAGGAACGTTGTTCTAGATCATTTTCTTAGAATCATTAGATTTAAGAATAGTCAAATTTTCAGATGAAGAGGAATTACGGATAGAAGAGACGAACATTCTGAATTTCAACATGGAACGATCATTCTCTGATTCTTCTTTATCAGAGTTATAACCTAACCCACTTTTGACTTTTAGAGGAATTTGAGCATTGATGATCTCGCTGACTTTATCAGAGGCTTTACACCATCCTTCAATGGTAGCTTTCCCAGCCTTAAGATCAGCGATGGCCTTTTCCTTTTCAGTGATAGCTTGTTGTCTCTCAATACTAATTGTTTGATTTACAAAGACTTGATCTTTTAGGGAATCTTCAATCTTTGTCAGTTCTTTGATTTTTAAATGACAATTTTTCAATTGTTCAGAAAGATCAATATTAATATGTTCAGCTTTAATCTTTCCATTTAGAGCATTGTAAAAATCAACGGTCATAGCATCGAGAGCGGAAAAGTTATTACTTTCAGGTAGAGAAGAGTTTATAGGAATGTTTACCTGAGTTGAAGAAGACTCTGAGCTGGAAGTTTCAGAGACTTCTTCAGCCTCTTCAATTCTTGCCATTAGACAAAGAAAGGCAAGATCTTCTTCACCGGAGCCTGATTCATCAGATGTTTTGGCCCAATCTTCTTCTTTATTCAATCAAACGGGTAATTTTCTCCCCGACTATGATTTAAAACTTATTTTTCGGTAAATCAATTATGAAATCTTTTTCTAGAATGCCTAAAATTTGTTTTACAAGTCAACTTCTTCAACAATTAGACCTTTGCCCTCTTGCTGGTTCTTTTTCAGATCTCGGTATTTATTTTTTAATTTAAAATACTTTTCCTTTTTGTCAGAGTTCTGAGAGGTGGTGGGAGCAGCTACTTTCTTGGATCTACATTCGCTAGCAAAGTGGCCCTTTCGCTGACAGTTATAGCATATGGAAGATGCTTTTTCAACGGGTAAAGATTTTGTCATATCAGAGTCAGTGATAACAGGAGATTTTCGAAAGTTTCTCTTTCTCGCAAATCTTTTAAAATTGTTCGTAAGAAGTGCCAAAGAGTTATCAAACTCAAAGATGTCTGCATCAATGAGTTCTTCTGAATTATTTTGATTTAACTCAGTGATAGAGGTGATGGAGGAAGAAACAAGTTTTGATGGTTCTACCTCTGAAGCCACTAGTGCCAAAGAAGTACTTTTGGCACCCTTGATTTCATTTATGAGGTTTTCTCTTCAAACCTGAGATTGCTCTTCATTTAAGAGCATTCCATATAAGGCACTCAGAGAGAGAGAGTTTCAAGATTCTTTGACAGTTTTAAACATATAGTGTACACTCCCCATTGTTCAGGTAGTGCCTCCATGAACTTTGTTAGTACTTCAACATTAGAGTATTCTCTGTTGACAGTTTTCATGTCAATCAAGAGACAGTTAAATCTTTGGTGAATTTGAGAGAGAGTTTCACCTTTTGTGTGCATAAAGCTTTCATACTGTCTTACCAGATTAATACACCTGGTGATTTGGACTTCATTAGTCCCTTCATATTGAATACACTAGGTATCCCACAGTTTTCATGTTCTCATCTTCATAACAAAGTGATAGACTTCATCCGGTAAAGACATAGCAATTATGGATCTAGCTTTAGCATCTATAGCTACTTCCTTTTTCTCTTCTTTAGTCCATCGATCTGGAGTTTCAATTATTCTCCTTTCAGCGATGGCTGGAGTGGTAGTAGTGGCAGGTACACTAGCTACAAGGGTTGTAGGAACAAATCGTCCATTTTCTAGATAGTAGGGGATCTTAGGATCTGACTATTCTAGGAATAGAGTCATTCTTTCCTTCCATAATGGAAAGTTATCACAGCTAAATCTTGGAGGTTTAGCTAAAGATCCATTATCAATGTAGTTTGTATTTGTATTACTCATTTTAAAGTAGTTTTGTTCAAAGATATTTTAAAGATAAGTGAAAAACACTGCTCTGATACCACTTGTTGGTCCCAAAGGAGTCTACAATAGTTCAAGGATATAGAAACAGTTTTAGAAGGGGGGGGGGGGTTGAATACAAACAGTCATATTTTTGTTTTTAAATTAGTTTATATTGAATAAACAAATTTACAGTTACAAGCAGAATTAGAACAAGTAAACCTATTCTATTGTAACTTTAGAAATCACAGATTGATGCACAAGGAAATGAGAGAGAAAAGAGACAACGGTTTTAGGAATTAGAAAGTAGCATGCATGAAGATGAAGAAGATATCTTCATCTTATTTATACCCATTTGCATTTAATGCAAGACAAAAGGTATATGTCGCGTGTCAAGCTTTCATAGGAAGTTTGTCCTTTGTTCAAAAGCAACCATGCTATTGGCTGCGTGTGAACAGTACCATATCAGATATGATGGGGACATAAGAGGCAATCCGTACGTCCTTCTCTGACATAGTATAAGGTTTGACTTTTTTGCATCGAGGATAAGATCAATCTTAATCTTGTTTGAGAAGCTTCACTTGATCGCTGAACTTGAAACTTCAAGGATGAACGTTCAGAGTATCGATGAGGCTTTACAAGACTTCACACTTGTGTATACAATCTTTGCTATCACTGAACCGCTTCAGATCACTAGCTGATTATCTCTTTCTTCAGCTTGGTCTTCGACTTTCGCTGAATGTTCTATTGGTGTGATAATTGATCTTCAGGTCTTCAGGGGTAGACTTGAGGCTTCTGAATTTCAGCGATCGCTGATAACACTCAGTGTATGCTATCGCTGATTTTAAACATAAGTTTACAAATGGAATTTCACTAAGTGTACAGAGGAATCGTATTCAAATCAATGAGAGGAGTTATGATCAACACTCAGTGTATGCTAACACTCAACATGTGTCTTTGATATATTATTTCTCCTCCTCATAATGATAAGGATGTGTCTTTGATATATTATTTTTCCCCCTCATAATGATAAGGAGAATCCGAAGGATTATGAATTTAATCAAAGACATTGAGTGGAAGTAATGAAGCGCGAATGTGAAAGAGTGGGTAAGAGGCTAACATAAAAGCACGAATAGAAACTATTATCACTCAAATGAAAAATAAATTCAATTAAATGGACAATATTCAGTGTTGGCATTGGGTTGGCACTGATAGGATTTCCAGTTATCATAGAAGTAAGTTATAAAACTAACTTCTCAAACTGTTCCGGCATAAACACAAAGATATGCAATGTGAATCACAAAGACTCGTGCATGTGTCAAAGAAATATATTTGTATATACTGTGGCTCAAAAATAGACTCATTGTGCAGAATATGAAGTTCGAAGACCGGAGGTGTGTCTTCTTGTTTCAATATCTAAATCTTCCTACTGAAGAATAGATAGATGATTAGCTTGATCTCCGTGACATATGAAATAAGCACATGTTGTGAGATACTTGAGTAGTTGGGTGGGGTGACACAAGTTATCGACATTGGGTCCATGTCTATTTCAATATTCATCTCCAAAGAATCGAGAATGAATAGATTGTGTGGCTACCCGAATAACTGTTTAGGTTGGGTAAAGACCAAATATATTCTTTAAGTCTTGTCACACTCTCACTTTTTATTTAACTCACAAGCACTCAATTTTACCTCAATCACACCCTTTCAAAATATATCTATCCTAGGGATATGTTTCATGGGTAGGTCCTTCCGGCTTTGGATTGACCATTGAAACTTCTAATTCCTAACACATAAAAAGTTGAAACATTGAAGTCTGAGTTCTGAACTGATGTTTTCAGAAGTCATAATGCAATGTAAAACGGGTTCTGAATTGAGATATTCAGAAGCCAACATTAAGGGCAGATTCATAGCTGATGTACTATGAAGCTAAACAATAAAAATTAGAAATATGGTACTCCCATTAAAAACAATGTAACCTTTTGAATGATCAAGTCATGTGAAGTAATATTCTATATTAGAATATACAAGACATACCTATAAAACAGATTAAAAAGATTTTGGTACCCAAGCTTTCTTGGGACCTTGGAGTCTAGCTTTAGAAAACAACAAATGGGGAATTGGGGATACTATAAGTACCATACCATTTATGAATGAACCTTTGATTGACAAAATCATCATTTGTTCTGCAAGGAGAACAACAAAGATTTGTGGCGCTTAGACTGATTAGCTGATTGACTGTTTTGATAAAATAAGTTAAATCAGTCTTGGAAACAAATGATTTTGCATCAACTACAGGTGATGCATGTGGCGTGTTTCCAACACTATCATCTGTAGTTGATTTCTTCCTCCAAACCATTTTAAACTGTTTAAAATTACCGGATTTAACAACAAAACTATTGTGAGATAAATTAGAATTATGAGTCCGAGAAGTTGGAGAACTACATGATTTAGAATAACTGTTTGATTTGACACTTGAAGACGAGTTAATCTTACAAACACTTATTCAAGAAAGATGATTCATCTTATGAATTGAACTTGAAGCAGTTGTATAACCTTCAAGTTCTCTAATTTTACACAAGACATGTTTTCTTTCTTCCATAATTACATCATATTTTGTTTGAGATCCGGATCTCATTTTCCGTTCATTCACAAGATTTTTTTCTAAAACAGATATGTTGTTTGAAAGTTTGCCAATTTTCTCTTCAAAAACTTGCTTTTCCTTCTCAAAATCTTTTTCCAAATTTTTGCTTTTAGCAATGATCAAAGTACTTTTCTTGATTAAATTCGTTTTATTAGTCTCAAACACTTTTCTTTCACCTTTCAAAAGTTTCTCAAGTTAAGAAATTTGTTTTGAAAATTCCAAACCTTTTCTTTCGGAAGATTTTCGCTCTAAAACCTCAACTTGCTCAAAATGTAAGACTTATTTTGAAAGTTTTCTAATGGTCAACTCACAAGTTTTAATTTTGCTTTCAAAAGCTTTTCGCTCAATTTCAAACTTGTGTTTGTCATCAGAGATTATTTTTCTTTCTCTATCAAGTTCTATTTCTAAATCGAATATTTTGTTTTTAGAATTAAATATCTACTCCAATTTAGAATTATTTTCTTTCAGATCTTTATTTTCCTTTTCTAAACTTGCATATTTCTCTTTTAAATTATTGAGTTGAATATTTGTCTCTCTCCAACTCATATAGTATTGATATTCAAAGGATTTTGGATCGAATTCTAATGGGTTAGTAGTCATCTTGATTTAATCCTTTAATTCAAACGTACAAAATTGGTTCTTTTAAAAAAAGTAAGCACTGCTTACTTTATGAAGTGATCTCGATCGATGAGTTTTGAAAGGATTCTAAGACACTATTAGAAATCTGGTAATTTTATCTCAGATGAAAAAGACTGAGTTTAACAAGGAGATCGGACTTAGTGGGTACGAGGACACAAGTTCTCGGACTAAAGGGGTACGAGGACACAAGATATCGGAAATAAAGGGTCCAATATAAGAGCTTGTCGGACCAACTGGGCCGAGGAACGAACTTGTCGGGTCTATATGGTCCGAGAAATAAGTTTCTCGGATGAAACTTTAAGAACAGAAAAATAATTTTGTATAGAATCCTTTGGTTCAGGAAGAATTGTCTAATTTGTTAAAAGGAAAGATAAATAGGGATTCTTAACTTAAAAGATCTGCGAGGATCAAAGATCTCAAATCTTTTTATGGACAAAAAAAACCAAGTTTTCAATTTCCCAAGCAAAAAGAGCAATAAGTTAGAACCAAAAGAGTGATTTAAAGCTTGATTTAAACGGAAAGCAAAAACAGAGGATTCTTGACTAAAAAGATCTAGAGTAATAGAGTTCTCTAGTCTTTTTATAGACAAGAAAGTCAGAGTGTTCGAGTTTCCAAGATGGTCAAGTATTAAATTTAAAAATTAATTACTAAAGGTTATAACGATGACTAAAGGATTCTTGACTAGAAAATCTGCAAGGAACAAAGTTCTTGAGTTTTCTATGGACAAGAAAATCAAAAGTACTCAAAATAATCAACAGTAATTCCAAATTTTAAGAAAAATAAGGATGCGATAAAACAAAGTAAAGTTCTCGGATAAGAGAGGTCCGAGAAGTTACTGTTCCTTTTATGTTTGATCTGATAACCATGTTTCTCGTATCTAACGGGTCCAAAAATTGTGATGAAGGGTCCGATATCTATGAATGAGGGTCCGAGATTTATGAATACTTAATTTAGAATTGTTAAAACTAACATAGATTCGTTTGAAAATAGTTCAGATTAGGCATTTGAAAAGACTCAAAAGGTTTTGAATAGAAAAAATTACATAGATATGAATTAAACAAGATATCGGATGAAGCAGAGACAGTAGGGTTCGAGATAAAATCGATAATTTTTACCTTATAACCAAGCCGTTGATTAGAACCGGATCAAAACTCTGATTGATCTGCTCTGATACCAATTGTGGATCCCAGTAAATTAGGTAACGATGTAATTAACACAATAATAACTAACAAGAACACATTGAATAACACTTTATGCATAATCTCACTTGATGGAATACATGATTACAATAATAACTCACTTAAGCTCTCTAGAATAATATGAATTAATGACCTAAACTGTATTTGCAACCCTAAGCCTCTATTTATATGTAGCACCTGTATCGCAATAAGGAAACTAGGAAAGAAGGCATTTACATTTGACTTAAATACAAATAGAATCTTTACTATTTAATTAACCATTCCTAATCTTTAAACCTTTCCTAATACTTAACCTTTTCATATTAATGACTTTGTTGACTATACACTTTGACCCTTCATGTCTTCAATATTTGTGATCTCGGATACAATATTTTCAGATCTAACATAAGAAGATCTCTCTTGCTCCATCTAAACTCCTCAAAATACTCTTTTACAACTGCAATGATGAGAATGATCAATTCAAATTTTAGAGATGAAGAACCGAGAGAGAGATACAAAGAAGAAAGGAGTTGATTTCCTCCATTCAGGGCTCTAGTTCCTGACTTTTTTTTATTCCTTTGTATTACTTAAGTGTATAGTACTTTACTTATTATTGTTTTTCATTTCCAAATGTAATTCTTCAAATTATTAAGTAATGAAATACAATGAAGTGCTGGACTCCATCAATGTACTGAAAAGATCCCTGAAAAGATTAAAAGGGACAAGGAACGTATGAGTTATCATAACCGAATAACCTTATTACTCACTGGTAATTTTTCTTATACTTATTAGTGAATATGCTTTCTAGTTTAAAATCACTTGTAAAAATAGTGTTTTCATATTTTTATAAATGAAACTCAATTCAGATAGTGAATAGACTGAAAAAAGATCTCACAGATTTTTACTTTAAATTTCTCATGGATTTACTAATCTCAATCTCTTTTTAGTGATTTAAATATGATTCCTATATATATATATATATACTTAGTGAAAATCCAAGTCTAAGTTACTGTTCAGATTCGGTTATAGCAAACACTGATTGCACTCAGTGATCACTGAAAGTCAGGAACACTATATGGACTTAGAAGATCTGAAGAACAACACTTACACCAAAGACTATTCAGTGATAGTCGAAGACCTATCAGAAGAAAGAGATGGACAACTCATGATCTAAAGCGGTTCAGTGATAGTTGTTAGGGTTGAATTAATTGTGTCAAAATAAGGAAACTATTCTCTATTGTAAATATGGCAAGTGTATAATGTCATTCTTCTTGTTTCCTTATATCGTTTAATCCCTTTCATATAAATAGGAGTCTAGGGTCATTGTTAATGAGCGTGATTATCATTCATAGAGAGACATCTTAATGCTTAAAGTAATGATATCTTAAAGCTTACGTTGTAATTAAAATATACAAGTGAGATATCTGACTTAATATAATCGTTTTTTATATCGTGTTCTTCATATTCTTGGCATATTCATAATATTATTCTTGTACTTGATGCATAATCTGGGATCAACAATTGGTATCAGAGCCTCACGATCTGAGATTTGATTTGATTCTAGTTGAATTCGGGAATTAAAAGGTACAAATCTCGATTTACTCTTCTGTCCAAAAACTTATCGATCCAAGTTTTCATAGCCTGGATCGACAAGAATTTTTATCGCTTCCTAAATTAGCAATAAGAAGTTTTTATCGCATCATATTATATCGATAAGAATTCTATATCGCACCCTCATATTTTGATAAATTTTTTATCGCATCTTGTTATATTGACAATATCTTATATCGCACCTTTCATATCGACAAGTTTCTGTTCATTCGAAAAAAAAACTTCTTAATTACTTTACTTTAATCTGTAGTACTTTTGCTTCACTTTTATTAGAAAACTCAGGGTCACTGACTTCTGCAGCTTTTCTGGTTTAAAGGTTCTCAAGTACACGCCTTAAACTTTAGTAATTCTTTTTTTTTTTACTTTTTTTGGTATTTTTAAGGACTCGGGAACTTACATCTTCTCTTCCATAAAAAGACTTGTTCTTTTTTGTCGATGAAGGATTCGTTCCTGCTCTTCAATATTTCAAAATAAAGATAAAACGGATTTTCAGTATCTTTTTTTTATCGCGTCCTTTTGACCTGATAAGAATTCTTGTCGCCTCTTTATAACCCGATATAAAATCTTGTTGGCTTCCTAATAGCTGATATAAAAACTTATCGACGTTTTAATACCCGATATAAAATCTTATCGATCATCTTTAACCCGATAAGTTTTCTTGTCGAGTTCCTATAACCCGATATTAATTCTTATCACACACTTTGTTATCGATAAACTTTTTCAAAATCGAGAGATTACTTTATTTTTAAAAGAAACTCCTAGAATTTTTTCAAAACTCGTCGATCAAGATCATTCTTTCAAGTACAATGACCACTCGCGAAGCCATGGCTATTGGTTCCGACACTAAACCACCATTTCTTTTCAAAGGAGAATAATCTCAATGGAAAGACCGTTTCCTCGACTTCATTGATAGACATGACTATGCCAAAGAGACCATGATGTCTATCAATGAAGGTCCTCCTCCAGTTCTCTATCACAAATGTCCAGCCATGCCCAATAACAATCCTCCTATGCCAGCAAGACAAAAAGTAAAGTCGAAGTCTAAGTACACTACTGAAGAAACGAGAAGAGCAAAAGGTGATCAACTTGCTCGATCTTACCTACTAATGGGCATCCCAAATTATATCTATATGAGCATAGATAGTCACTGTCGCACGGCTAAGGGGATGTGGGAGCAAATTGAGAAAGTATGCTTGGAACTAAGATCGGCACATAGTTGAAGATCACAAATTGCATCTCACAGTATGAACAGTTTAAAGCAAAGGAAGGAGAGAGTCTTACGGACACGTATGAGCGGTTTGTCCAACTTCTCAATGAACTTAGCAAGAATGACATCCGCAAGACTAAAATCGATAACAACGTGAAACTAGTTAGCAATCTTCAACAGGAATGGCGTCGGTTTGCTAATCAAATCAAACATAGCAAGTATCTTGCTTAGCTTGATCTACACGAAGTCTATGAAACACTCGAGCAGGACGAAGATGAGGTTCTCGAAGTTATGGAGGCAAACAAAAAGCTGAAAAAGCCTTCCGATCCAATTGCTCTAGTAGCGAAAGACGAAAGTGCTACTTTTTGAAGCATACCTCATGACAAAATTTCTGAAGAAGAAGACGTTGAATTTGATGATCTCGAGATAGCCCTTCTTCAACACCAAATGGTTTTTCTCACACAGTCCTGCCAACGCAAATTCACTCGTCGTCCCAATCCTAAGCAACAACGCTATGCCTCGGGACCAAAGAATTTTGAGCGAACGAATGCCTTTGAACAAAAGCCTAAAAAGGAAGAAACTCGCATACCGATCAAACCGGAAAATAAATTCAAAGGTGAAAAGATCTTGTGCTACAACTGCGTGAAAACCCGGCATTATGCAAGAGAATGTAGGAAGCCGGTTGTCAAAGATGCTAATTACTTCACGTATAAGCTCATGCTAGCTAAACAAGAAGAAGCGGGCAAAGTTCTAATGGCGGAAGATGATCACTTCTTACATCAAGATGATGATGAACCGAATGAGGAGATCCAAGCTCACTTCAGTCTGATGGCATACACTGATCCCTCGAGTGAAGATTCTTCTTCTCACGCTTCCGACTACTCACCCGAGGTTAGTCCATCTGACTATAATACTTCTGATGCTCAGTTATATAATTTGATGATACAACTGAATGCATTACAATCTAAGTTAAAACTGAAAAACAATTAGTTTCTAATTTAGAGGCACGTTTAAAAAATAATCATAATCAATTATTACTTGCCACATCCGAAATTGCCAATCACAAAAGTGACGCTTTGAAATTACAAACGGAAAAGACCACTTTGAAAGATGAGAATTTAATTCAAAAACAACAAATCACCGATCTCACAACACAAGTTAAAAAATTCGAATGTGAGAACGAAGATCTTTTGTCCAAATTTAATTTTGCCACTATTCAAAGGAATGATCTTTTCGAAAAGCTCAAGGATTTAGAACTTAAACTATACAAATTTGGTCAAACTGAACAAACAATACATTTAAATGCACCTAAAGAGTTATGTTCAAAAGTTGGCTTATGTTTTGAAAATCCTACATATCTAGCAAAAGCCTTATACAATACCCCAAATTTATATAAATTTGAATATCTCGACCTTGGTCCTGATTATAAAATTCAATTTATGAAATCTCCTCTCAAAGTCGAGAGGCGGGAAGATTGGAATAGAAAAACAAAAAGTTTCATCAAATTCCGTTTTGCTATCCCACTTATATAGAAAAGGAATCATCAAAAGGATCTCTTCCAAATGACTATTTTCCTTCCTACACCGATGAAGAACTTCACAATGAACCACCCACGTTCAAACCATATATTCCAACCTTATTTTTCGAGAAGAAAATTGTTCAATTAGAAAAGGTCTTGAAATCCGAACGTAATTCATCGGAAAAGGAAAAAGAAGCTTTAATCACTAAAATTCAAACATCAAAAAACAAAGCTTTACAAAATCCCGACAATGACACAACTTCAAATATTTCATCTTGTAAAGCCTCTGTTAGCTCTTCGTTGGATGGGTTGGATGAATTCCAGTTTAAGATAGATCTTAACTATTGTCCTCCTAAGAACAAATATTCCACATCTCCCGATGAGATAGATGACGAGATGGATGATTTTGAAAACATAACTGTCTCACAACATAACTCTAATGGATGTTTAAATGTGTCTGTTGTTGACGTTGATTTCAATCCTACTCATCCAAGTCATGAAACATGTTTAGATAAAGGCAAAAATCCCATAGAATCGGCTTACATTTGAATTGTTGAAAATGAATGTTCAACAAGTTTTTCAAAACTTTCTTCATCTCAACAAAAGAAACAAACCAAATTTTTCGAAACAATTAGATCTCATCAAAATGATGATGATCATTCGTTTCGTATTTCATCTTTACGCCCTCTAAAGCAAGTTTGGATTGAAAAAGGCGCAAATCCCACAAAGTCAACATCCCGCAATAAGAGAGACAATTTTAAATTTTCAAATTTCAAAAACTCCGTTTCTAGCTTTAAATTTCCAGTTTCCATTAATTCTGTTAAACATTTAATTCAGTTTTCAAGAAATAAAATTTGTTACTCAAATTGTGGTGTGAATGACTTTGTCAATTTAAATTATTATTATGATTATGATTATTCTTCTAACATGCACAATTCCTTCAATAATCATCAACTCAATTAACTTTCCAATTATCCTGTTTATAGATGTGTTCCCAAAAGGCCCTTGGCTAATGCATCTAAGTCCTACTTCAAATGGGTACCAAAGGGTGCAAAGCCAACTAACCCCGAAGGACCCATTTACAAATGAGTACCTAAATCTGTCTGATTTCTTTCAAGACGGTCATGTGTGGTACTTAGATTCTGGATGCTCCAAACACATGACTGGTAAAAAGGAGCTTCTCACCAATTACATAGAAAAACATGGCGGCACTTTGCGATTCGGGAACAACCATTTTCCTCCAATACGAAGATTCGGCGACATAGTCAACAAAAACCTCACGATCTCACGAGTATCATATGTTCAAGGCCTTAGTCACAACCTCCTTAGTATTGGTCAATTCTGCGACAAAGAACTCGAGCAGAATTTTCGAACTGAACGGTGTTGTGTTAGAACATACGACGGTGATGAACTTTTGGCTGGATCTCGCAAGACAAATTTATATTTTATTGATCTCTCAAGGGTTGAACCACCATCTAATCTTTTCCTCGTTTCTCAAACTTCAAATGATAAATGCTGGTTGTGGCATCGTCGACTCTCTCACTTAAACTTCAAGAATATTAGTAAACTCGCAAGTGGAGGGTTGGTCACTGGGTTACCAAAGATAAAATTTGAAAAGCCTCATTTATGTAGTGCATGCGATATGGGTAAAATGAAAAAAGTTTTTCACAAGCCCAAAGTGGAACATGGCATGACTCGTCCTCTTCAACTCATCCACATGGACTTGTGCGGCCCCATGAGAACTAAAAGCATTCACGGCAAGAAGTACGTTCTCGTCATGGTGGACGATTATTCTCGCTACACATGGGTTCGATTTCTTAGAGCAAAGGATGAGGCTTCCGAGGTCATTATTACATTTCTGAAGAATATTCAAGTTAAACTAGAACTGTATGTCCAATCAATTCGCACGGATAATGGCACTGAGTTCAAGAACCACACGCTTGACTCTTTTCTTTCTTTTGTTGGTATATCACATACTTTTTCTGCGGTTCGAACTCCTCAACAAAATGGTGTCGTCGAACGACGTAACCATACGTTGGTCGAAGCTGCTCTCATCATGCTTGCTCTCTCAAGATTACCCTATTATCTCTTGGCCGAAGCCATCAACACCGCTTGCCACACGCAAAACCGTTCCATCATCAACAGGCGCTTTACCAAAACACCGTATGAGTTGATCAACAAGTGAGTTCCTTCACTTCATCATCTCCATACGTTTGGTGGTTGTTGCTTCATTCTAAACGACAAAGAGAATTGTGGCAAACTTCATTCCAAATGACGAAGCATATTTTCTCGGTTATTCTCCTAACGCTTCTGTTTATCGTGTTTATGTAAAACATGCTAGGTGCGTAACCGAAAGCGCAAATATCCAATTTGATGTAAAGGCTGAAATGGCGCCCGAACTCAAGAACTCCGCACATCTCAGTTTGGAACCTGTTCAAAACCCGTCTTAACCACTTCAAGCTTCCACTTCCAAATCCGCGAACTCAGAACTGGATGATCTGTTTGAACATTTTTTACACTGATTATTCTGGATCATTCATTCCGACGACTCACACCCCAACTACCTTGGATGTTGTCGAGGCCTCATATTCTTCTAGATCGCCACCATCTACCGAAACCATCTCAACTGCTGCAAATCCAAGTTCATCCCCAACAACGGAAACAACTCAAATTCCTGAAATTCCAAACCAAGTCGCTCCCACACATGCACCCCCTACGGTTCCACGCACTCAAGTTCCCGGACAGTCACCTACTAATCTGGAACCGGCATCCTCTTCCCCACCATCGAATCCCACTCAAACGGATGCTTCAAGTTCCATTCACACTTAAGGTATGACTCCTACCTTGGAATCTATTCAAGATCTTCCTCTCGTAACCTACATGGATAACAATCCCGATCTTGCGGCAATCCAACCACTTCCGCATACACATAAATGGATCCGATCTCGTCCACCTAAACAAATCATTGGAGATCCAACCAATCCAGTAACCACTAGATCTGCATCGACTAATATCATCTTTTCTAAGCAAAATTGTTCCCAAGACAATACATGAAGCCATGTCTGATCCTGATTGGATTGTGGCTATGCAAGAAGAGCTAAATCAGTTTGAAAGCTTGAAAGTATGGCGTCTCGTTCCACAACCAAAGAATAAGACAATCATTGGCACCAAATGGATTTTTAAGAATAAACAAGACGAAGACAGAATCATTGTACGCAACAAAGCCCGACTTGTCGCGAAGGGTTATCGTCAACAAGAAGGTATCGATTATGACGAGACATTCGCACCGGTTGCTCGAATTGAAGCCATTCGCATGTTCTTGGCATACGCGGCTCACAAAAACCTTGTTGTTTTCCAAATGGATGTCAAGACTGCTTTTCTGAATGGTATTTTACGCAAAGAAGTATACGTCTCACAACCGGACGGATTTGTCGACCCCAATAAACTGGGTCATGTCTACATCCTTGATCGAGCACTTTACGGACTGAAACAAGCTCCACGTGCATGGTATGATACTCTATCCAACTATTTGGTCAAAAATGGTTACTCCAAAGGTAAGATCAATCCTACTCTTTTTATCAAAAAGGATGGTAATGATATCATGCTTATTCAAATTTAAGTAGATGACATCATTTTCGGTTCGACTAACCCAAATCAATGTAAAGCATTCTCCGAGCTCATGATTGCCAAGTTCAATATGAGCATGATGGGTGTGATGAATTTTTTCCTCGGTCTTCAAGTGAAACAACTTTCAATGGGAATATTCATCAGCCAATCAAAATACATCTCGGATATGTTACATAAATATAACAAGACGACTTGTACGCCGATTGGAACTCCCATGTCTACGGGCTCAAAACTACACGCTGATCCCTTGGGAAAAGCGGTAGATTCTAAAAACTATCGGGGAATGGTTGGTTCGTTAATGTATTTAACGGCTAGTCGATCGGACATAATGTTCGCTACATGTCTTTGTGCTAAATATCAAGAATCTCCCACACAATCTCACTTTAGTGCCATTAAGCGTATTTTTCGTTATTTAAAAGGTACTACTGATCTTGGCCTATGGTATCCTAAGGATACGGGTTTCGAGTTAATTGCATTTTCAGATTCGGATCACGCCGGATGCATGCTTGATCGAAAAAGCAAACGGGCCACATTCAGTTTTTGGGAGATAAATTAATCAGTTGGTCTTCAAAGAAACAAACATGCGTCTCTACATCGACCGCGGAAGCCGAATACATTGTTGCCGCAAGTTGTTGTTCCCAAGTCCTATGGATGCGCAGGCAACTCAAAGACTATGGCTTTTGGTTTGACAAGTTTCCCATCTACTGTGATTCAAAAAGTGTCATTACCATCTCAAGCAATTCAGTTCAACATACCAAGACAAAACACATCAATGTCCAAATATCATTTTATTAAAGACCATGTCGAAAGAGGTACGACTTAATTATATTTTGTTAATACAGAACTTCAGCTTGTCGATCTGTTCACAAAGGCATTGGATGAAAAACGCTTCCAATTTCTAGTGTCCAAATTGGGCATGCTCAATCCCAAAATCTGATTCACAATCAATGTCATCAAAATACACAAAATGCTCATTCAATTGTCGATGCACATCCACTTTTTGAAGTGAATATTCGTTATTCTTGAATTCTCGTTTTGTGGATTTTGAATTTTCTTAAGTTTCTATATTTTCAATTTATTTTTGTCTCGTACAATTTTCGTCATGTTTGTGTCTTTTAGTGTTTTAACTCTGTCTCGATGTTTGTTTCTTTGTCTAACCTTTCTGCATTCAAGGGGGAGCGATCAGGTAAGTTTTTCTTAACTCGCGGTTCTAGGGGGAGCTAAGTTTTTTTGCTTACTAGTAAGTTCAATTCAAGGGGGAGCACTTCGAATTTTTTCTCAAAACTTACTTTTTTTTTAAAACAGATCAAACTTATCGGCCCTGTAACACCCGACAAGATTTCTTGTCGAGTGCCAAAGGCCCAATAAGCTACTTCTGGTTTGTTTTTCTCAACATTATTTTCCCCGATGAGTTTTTGCCACGTGTCCCTTCCTGAATGTTTCACTATTTAAACCGCGCTCCTTCCCCCTTGCTTCAATTTTTCAAATACACTTTTTCTTTCCTTCTCTATCAAACACTCGACATCCACTGATTGCAAGGATTTTTTCACAAATCTTCGCGTTTTTCGAAACAAAGCACATCACCAGGCTCGTAATCACTACTAGATCAAATTTTCTTGGTATTTTCATTTTTATTCATTGCATGCATGCAGATTTTGTCCTTAACTGTTCGGTTTCCAAACCCTTGGATTCTCGAGTTTTTTGCTTTCTGTGTGTATTAAGCACTATCTGCCCATTGGACAAGTTTTAATAAAGTAAGGCGACACCCATCGACCATAGATCTAGTCTTAAAACCTGTTAAACAATCAATTTTTTGATCTGGTGAAAATTTTGGGCTTATCGGACTTCTTGGACACTTAGATTTTTTTAAGGTTTTCTTGAAGACTTGTCGAGTCCTTAAGACCCGACATCTTTTCTTGTCGGGTGATACAGTCTCAAAAAACTGATCTTCATCTTTATTCAAGTGTTTTCATCGCATCCTCTTGACCCGACAAGTTTTCTTGTCGAGTCACCTTTGGCCGGCAAGGTTATTATTCTACTTAATCAAAGGGGCGCCCGATAAGTCTACTTGTAGATCCTATCAGGTTTGAGTTTTTCATTAATTTTTCCTAAGTCTTTATATCGCCACGTTATGCTCGATATATCTACTTGTCGACACATGCAGCATCGATATCAATCTTTGAAACAGTACAAGTGTTTTTGTCGGCCAGCTACACCCGACACACTTTTTATCGGCTCCAACAGGCCCGACATCCTCACTAGTGCTTTCATTCAAAATATTTCTAAGTGTTTTTAATCTATCCTTCACACACCGACAACACTTTATCTCGCATCTATATGACCCGACATATACACTTAAATTATTTTCTGACGCGTTCTAACTGTTACTCTATGGTTTACTAACACTGATTTCAGTTTCCAATGGCAGCTATTCCTGATCCAAATTTGTCTGCAGACGACAATCCTATGCCATCCAAGAGATCCACAGCCCCTAGCATCAATGCGTCAAACCGAGATGATATCTTATTACCTCCAAGTGCTAAGCGGGAACTTCGACCTAACAACCATCGTCTTAACTTAGACATGAAGCTGGATCACCCACTTCGATTCGCTTTTCTCTCGAACAACGTGTCCCACTCTTCTATCTACAACAGTTCTGGCACACCATGGAGTATCCCGGTCGAAGGTAACCATCATTGCCCTGCTCAAATCGATGAGTTTGTGACCCGACTCACGCCAACAAGACTCCGCCGTATCCTACAACTTCCAGCTGAAAACTCCATACCCGGCATTCCCACATTTGAAGATCCACCCAGCGAGGAGGATATATGTCATGACTTCCGTTCCCTAGGCTATGATGGCGATCTCTACTCCCTTGGCCAGTTTAAGCGAATGTATCTTCCCTAAATATACTTCAACGTGTTTTCGTTGATCAACCGATGTCTTATCGAAAAGCATACGGGAATGGATCGAGCTAGAGTGGCCATCCTACGCATATTCGACGGGATCATCTATAGTCGTCATTACGACTATGCTACTCTCATATGGAACGATCTCGTTGCATTTGCTGCCGATAAAGCCGACGACCGCGACCGTGATTTTATTCCTTTCCAACACTTTCTTCAACTAGCTATCCACCGCACTATGGTTGCACATGAGGAGATTCCAAGACGCGACGGCACACCCCTTGGACCATCATACGTTCAAAAGTACTTAAAGCTCAGCACTCGTCCTTTTCCATTTGTAATGCCTTTAATTGAAGCCCTGCTATCTCTAGCTGATCAGAATGCACCAAGTGTGATAGATTATAGGGAGAGCATCGGCATAATGGCTCCCCAACAACCGGGACAGCTTGCCCAAGAGCCACTCCAAGAGGTACACAATGAGTTGGGCGAGGGTCATAGGATAGATGAGCATGTTCAGGATCTCGGGGATCCTGAACAGGGCGTTGAGAGAATAGATGTTGTGAGGGGACATGACGAGGATGGTGCATCTGATCAGCCTACTATTACCACTTATGCACCTAATATCCCCATTCCACCTCCAACTGGTACATCAACGGCTTCTTCCCATCGATCTACGCAGCGCGAACCCCGAATGAAATTCCTGGTAAGCCGTCGCCACGTTCGTCCTTGACCATCTTCATCCGACTCACATTCGATAATTTTTATTTTGAGCCTTTAACTGAACCACAATCTGACCCATTCTTTGAGCCAACTTTTGGAGATATTCGGAGAGCGGAGGGAGTCTCAGTCGAAAATGAGAATGTGAGCATGAGTGAAGGGGAGCAAAATATACTGAGAGTGAGATACCTGCCACCTCTGCCCGGGTAACCGAGTCTGTTGTTGACACTCATCTTTTGGGTTCCAACATTGGACAAGACGTTGTTAGCCTAACAACGTAAGTGCACGCCCCTTACAGCCTCCCTGTAAGCTCACAACAGACTACGGTTTCTGATATACTTGTGAGTCTAGCTCCTACTCTAGTTCCCCACCTTTCGGGAGGCATAACTATTGAACCAAGAGGTAGTATCTCACCTACTTCGACTTCAATTCTGCGCACATCGAGTCTAGAGCCCTCTAGAGAACACGTGTCTTTACACACTGAGAGCCTTCGTGGCCCAATCGGAACTTCCATAGTGATGTCCATTCCGGACATTCCTCCAGGATTGGAAGGAAATACTACCAGCGCTAAATCATTGCCAATGCTGAACGTAGGTCACACAGTCAATTCTGTCGATACTCAAGCGAAATCCTGTGATGTCAACGGGCAATCTAAGTGATTCCGGTGTTTCCCATTCAGGTACCTTCACAGTCAATCCTGATACTCAAGCTTACATTGATGCATAGTACAAAAGAGCTCAGGATTCTCTAAATGCTCACGAAGTTCGCATGCCTGCTCAGATGAAAGATTTTGTTCAAGAAGTGATTGCAGTTGCTCGCTCCCAACAAACAGATCCAAATCAAGCTAGTTCTTCCGGTCCAAGCTCAAGTCGCTCTTCACCTCCACCACCTCGAGACTCCAATCCGAATCCAGATCCTCATAATCTTCCTCCATCTCCTCAAAGATATTAGTTAACAACGATGAGTTCATTTCTATGTTATATACAAATTTGCTTGCTGAAGCTACCACTCGTGGTCTGCCTGAAGACGAACTAATGGGTCTTCTTTGCCGAAATCTGGTAATTCCCCATGTCACTCGCCATGAGTTTGATCTTTTTAGGAATGATATGGAGATGAAGCTGGTTGAGATGGAGACTAAACAAAAACAATACTCTGAAGACTTTCTAGGTGCCATTATTGCTCTTCGTACTAAAATCCAACAACCGCGTCGACCTAATCAGGACGATCCGACCTCTGGTCCTACTCGCCTGAGGGGGAGACACGCCGCAGGATTACAAGAACACAAACTCAATCTCGACCATCTGCTCCAACAACAACTGGTCCATCTTCTACAACTCCGTCGTCTCGACAACAACAACAACCTGCTTCATCTTCCATGCAACATCAAACTAATCAGCCAACGGTTGAAAAGCCCAAGACATATTTTGAAACTGGAAGTGGATCACATGCTGTTGAACTGGAACCAGAAATTGAAGAAGTGGTTAATGTTCAAAATCTGAGAGACTCTATGAGAAACTGGTTTCGAGATCCGTATGAACCTGTGCTGAAAGAAGAAGACTATGTGAATCTAATGCATGTGGAAAAGAAGTGTCTACCAACGAATATTAATCAAACACCGTTGTTGCCTCACCAAATTCGTTGGGAAAGAATTCTTTCAAACAACAAATGGGTAAATCCACAGGTCAGGACTCCGTATCTAGAAGAAACCATGCAAAGGATCTTTGTGGAAAAGAAGAAAACAGAGGACCTGTCTCGTATACATCTGATCATGGAAATTGATCCCCTACAAGTGACTGAATACGTGAGCATACTGAAGACTAAAGCAAAGGATCCTAAAGAAGTTGTTTCAAGACACAGGATTTTTTGCTATTATGGAGATCGGATGTGATAAAGCCTTTCAAGTAGAATTTCCGACATTTAAAGTAAGAAGATTTGATGGAAAGGTCTACTGTTTCTCTGAGGCAGATTTTGTGAGACTAGATGTGTTGGATATCGAAACACTATACACTGAGCTTAAAGACAAAACAAGAAGATCTAAAGATGAACAAAGAGCGTTAAGAGCAGTTATAAGGCATGTTCAGAAAGAACTCTGATACAGTTACCTTCATGATTTTCAAAGAGCGATTGAAAGTAAATAAAAGAAGGTGTATCTACCAAAACCTAATCAAAATATCCCTGGTCTGCAGAATATGAGGGTTACTCAAGTGTTGACACGACCAGCACACGGAGTTGTTTACATGAAGATTAACGGAAAAATGAGGTTTTTGAGATTTGGTGAAATAGTTTCTTATTCTGTTGGAACATTATTGGGAATTCGAACCAGCCTAGCTGCAGAAGTATGTGTTGATCAGAAAAGAGAAAAGAAGAAGCAATTAAAGGCAAATGAAAGAGAAAGTTTGTTAAATGCAATAGAGTTGATTGACAAACGCATTGTCTATCGCCAGACCCTTAGAAGATTCGAAGGCTTGTTCGAGCTCAAATGTTGAACACTTATTTTGCCCCAAAGGGGGAGATTGTTAGGGTTGAATTAATTGTGTCAAAATAAGGGAACTATTCTCTATTGTAAATATGGCAAGTGTACAATGCCATTCTCCTTGTTTCCTTATATAGTTTAATCCCTTTCATATAAATAGGAGTCTAGGGTCATTGTTAATAAGCGCAATTATCATTCATAGAGAGAGAGAGACGATATCTTAAAGCTTACGTTGTAATCAAAATATACAAGTGAGATATCCGACTTAATATAATCGTTCTTTATATCGTCTTCTTCATATTCTTCGCATATTCATAATATTATTCTGGTACTTGATGCTTAATATGGGATCAACAATAGCAATGTTTATTTAGAAGAAGTGTGAGATATTGCGTATGCCTGAGTGATACCTGAAGGATTCATCCTTGAAGACTCAGTATCAACAATCAAATGAAGCTTACTCAGCAAGATCAAAGTTGATCTTATCCTCGATGCACAAATGTCAAACCCCCATGCCTTATTAAAAAGTATGTACGGAGTAACTTAAGTGACTCCCACGTTCTTACCAACTTTGTTTAGGTCACTGTTTATATTTGGCTAAAAGCTTAGTTGCTTTATGAACAAAGGACAAGTTTCCTATAGAAACTTGACATGTGGCATGTACCCTCTAACTTGCATTAAATGCATTGGGTATAAATAGATGAAGACCTCCATCTTCATTTTCATGCATGCACTCTTTCACTCAAACCTCTGACCTTATCTATCTTTTCTTGTGCATCAAAATTACTTAGTGATTCTAAAGTTGTAATAGAATAGATTTAATACTTGTTTTTATTCCGCTTACAACTTATAAATTTGTTTATCTCAATAAACTTATTAAACCCCAAAAGTTTTGTGTTTGTATTCATCTCCCCCCCCCCCCCCCCCCTCTACAAATTGTTTCTATACTTATACATTCTTGTAGACTCCTTTGAGACCAACAGGGGCTCTTGAGTATCAGCGTGTTTCTAACCACCTGTCAAGTTTTGATAATTTTCCAGCAGGTTACATTTTTTATTCTACTTGCGGCATTTGTACACTTCGACATATTTCATGTTGAATGGTTCCAAGAAGAGCATGGAACTGGGACAAGAAGAGAAGAAGATGGTGAAAGCACCGATATGCTTTAAAGAATGCCCAAACCTATTAGTTTTCAATATAAGTGATTGGCATTTATTAAAGAGAAAACAATACTTGTTTGAGTAGCATATTTCTTACATTGCTTGATCTTCTACTAGATGTCGAAGATATTATGCCTACATGGATTATTTATATCTTGATAGCCGAAAAACTTTCAAATTCTGGCTTGTCGGGGATAATTTGCTTATTAAGGTATGATATTTTAAAATGTTTTACTTATTGGTATTTTCAGATATTACTCCACCTTTTTTTATCCTAATTGGCTCAAATATATACTTTTGGAGTGCTTAGTGGGTTACCTATCATATCTCTGCCTTTAATCTTTTAATTTTCCCTTTATTTTGGTTTGTTGTTTGCTCCTATAACTGGTTGCCCTTTTTCTTGGTTTCAGATCATTTATGTTTGGCTTGTTATTGCATGTCAGATTGATTATGTTTTCTCGCAGCCAGTTCTGTTTTTTCTATCTTGATTTTCCTTGACTTGTATGTTGTGTTGGAGAGTTGGGTTCGTTTGCCAGTTGTTTATGTCTGATCAATTGATGCATATGTTGATTCCTCTTTTATACCAAAGTTTTATTGTGGTCCAATTTGAATTTTAGTTAACTATTGTGGATTCATCTAAACAAAAGTTCTGTTTTTTTGGTGGATTGGCCCCATCAATTATCCTTAATGGTGGTTATGGTTAGTGATAGGACTGTTGGAATTATTTTAGCTTTGGTGAGGAATTGTCTCATTTTTTATAATGGTGTTGGATTTTGGCCTGGCTCCTTTCAGGTTTTATAACTCCTGGTTTCGCAGGCTTGGGCTGATTTTAGTGGTGGAGGGGTCCCAGATAGATACTTATTTGATAAACTCAGATTCGTAAAGGAGGTTATAAAAAAGTGGCGGAAAGTGGAATTTGAGAAAGAAAACAAATTGTTGTTGGACCTCAAAGATCAGGTGAAAAAAATCGAATTCGAAGCTGAAGTTAGGCCTCTTTCTTCAAACGAGATCGCGCTGAGAAAAGATTGTAAGCAAAAAAAATTGGATTTGGAAAAATTGGCAAAATTAGACCTCATCCAAAAATCCAAAATCAAGTGGTTGTGTGACGGTGATGAAAATTCAAAAAAAAATTCATAATTATTTAAAGATTAAAAACAGGAGAAGCGCAATTCAGGGACTCTGGATCAATGGAACTTGGTTAACTGATATGGTCTCCATTAAGAACGAAGCCTGGAGTTTTTTCAGTAACAAATTCCAAGAGGATCGCCCTATTCGGCCGGCTTTCGTTAACCCAAATTTCAAAAAGCTTTCTATAGGTGACAAGGATTTTCTTGAAGCTCCGTTCGGATTAGATGAAATTAAGAACGCTATATGGAGTTGTGGGAACGAGAAGGCGCCCGGTCCTGATGGGTTTTTCTTTAAATTCATCAAGCACTTCTGGTTAATCATGCAGGATGATATTATGCGGGTTATTAAACACTTTGAGGCTTTCGGCTGCTTATCTAGGGGCAGCAATTCCTCCTTCATTTCTCTTCTTCCGAAGAGCAAAGACCCGCTCACCCTTTCAGAATTTCATCCTATTAGTCTTATTGGTTGCGTGTATAAAATTATAGCTAAAGCACTCGCCACGAGGCTCAAGAGGTTTATTGATTCGGTGATCGATGAAGTGCAAACTGTTTTTATACATGGGCGTAGTATTTTGGACGGACCAATGATAATCAACGAAATCTATTCTTTAGCCAAAAAATCAAAGCGCAAAACATTTCTCCTCAAGGTGGATTTCGATAAGGTGTTCGATTCCATAAATTGGAATTATCTTGAATCGGTTATGAAACAAATGAATTTTGGTGATAAATGGGTTCTTGGATTAAAGGTTGTCTTTCTTCGTCTAGAGCTTCGGTATTGGTAAATGGCTCCGCTACCAAAGAATTCCAGATTTCCAAAGGTGTTCGGCAAGGAGACCTGCTTTCTCCATTTTTATTTATTATCGCCATGGAAGGTCTAAATGTTGCGATGAAATCCGCGTGCCAAAATTCTCTTTTTCACGGCATTGTGATTCCGAATAGTGGGCCTCAGATTTCTCACTTGTTCTACGCGGATGATGCTTTATTTGTGGGTTCTTAGACTAGTGAAAAATTTCTAATCTGGCAAGAATTTTTAGATGCTTCCACGTGTCTTCCGGACTCAAGGTGAATTTTTTTAAGTCAAGGGTGTTTGGGATCGGTGTCTTAGATAATGAAATTTCTTCGTGTGCCCGTATCCTCGGTTGTGCGGCTGCTTCTTTCCCATTTACTTACTTAGGGGTACCGGTTGGGGCAAATATGTCTCTAAAGAGGAATTGGTCTTCCATAGTTGATAAAATCCAGCAAAGACTCTCATCATGGAAAGCGAAAACTTTATCCTTCGGAGGCCGTTTGACCCTTGTGAAATCAGTTCTTGGAAGTCTTCCAATTTTTTATTTTTCCTTATTTAAAGCTCCAGTGTCTATTATTGAAAGGATTGAAAAAATGAGAAGGAAATTCCTTTGGGGCGGGTGCGAAGAAAAAAATAAATTCACTTGGTCTCTTGGAAAGTGGCGTTGGGTCCTAAGGACAAGGGAGGGCTAGGTATTGGCTCTCTTACTTCTATGAACCTTTCGCTCGTCTGTAATGGTTATGGAGATTTTATTCAAACAGAGACGCGTTATGGAGACAAGTTATTTGTGGAATACACAATTGTCATAGGAAATCGATGGTTAAATGGGCAAAAAAAAAACTCTCCCCGGGGTTTGGGGTCACATCGTGAAAGGGTCTGATCGTCTCGTTGAATTAGGGATCGACCTTTCAAGCATTTTCCGCTCACTTCCCGGAGACGGATGCAGCACCTTATTTTGGCAAGATGACTATCTTGGAAATGGGTCCTTGGCACTTAAATTTCCCGATCTTTATGAGTTAGACACAAGAAAAGGTTGTTTTCTTTCAAAAAGGATTATCGAGGGTTACTTTCGAGGTGTTTGGAAGTGACAACCCAATACGCCTCAGGAGATTTCGAGTCTGGCTCAATTAAGTGGGATGATCAACATTGTTTTGCGACAAGATGGCGTAGATACATGGAGATCGAGTCGCTATCCGCGGACGGGGTTTTTTATGTTCACGATTTAAGGAAGATTATAGACGAGAAACTCAGGGTCGCGGCGGATAACCCTACGGTCTGGACTAATCTAGTCCCACTAAACTATAACGGCTTTGTGTGGAGGGCTTGTGTGGGTCGAATTCCGTCTGCTACGGCGCTTGCGAGAAGAGGTATTTACTTAAATATGCTTTATTGTTCCTTGTGTTCTAATGGAAGTGAAGACGTCGATCATCTCTTCATGACTTGTTCTTTCGGTCGAAGTGCTCTTAGCTGGATTTTAAAGTGGTGTGTTATTCATGTGCGACATTTCCTCACGGTCTCTGAATTCATGAACTTCGCTGCGTGTTGGGGAAATTGTCCTCGAAAACGGAAAATACTTGTTGCTATTTTTTATGGGTTTCTTTGGAGCATATGGAAGGCGCGAAATGACAAAGTGTTCAACAAGGTGCAGATTTCTTCTCAAAAATTGGCGGACAACGTTTTTGTGATGGTTTTCGGTTGGCTTAAGTTTAGGGGCGACTTCAGGAATTGTAAATGGGCTGAGTGGTCTTGCTTTCCTTTTAACATTTTGTAATTGTTTTGTTTGGCTTTATTCTGCCCTGCTTTGTTCCGTTTAAGCTGGGGCTCTTTTAATAAATCCGCCGTTTCCAAAAAAGAATGGTTTGACGGTTTTTTAAACCCCCTCTTCTTACATACCCTCTAACTCTAGATTTTTTTAAAAGGTCATAATAACATATGTTTACACTTACAGCTCATAAGATTGTTGACTTGTTGAATGATATTTGTCTATTTTCAAGAAAATCAATAGTACTGAAATCAAGCTGACAATTTTTTTTTAAACAAAACTCTTTCTTATATAAATAGGGTAGGACACATGCTGTTAAATACATTTATATTTATTTATTAATTTTTATTTATACATATCAGTATAAAGATTTTTTTTTAATTTTCAATATAGAATTTGATCTGATAGTGAGATAAGAAAATACATATAGTATATACCAAATATAATTATAACATACAAACCAACTTTATTTTGACTTATTTATTAGATGAAGATAACATAAAGGTACATATACTTTGCCTTTATATATTCACTTCAAAACAATTGTCATTTTAATTAGCAATTAACAATTTACCGGCTAGAAATTATACCAATTAATTTACATTGTTGATTATGATTGTCTATGTGCTTTCTTAAATATGTTGTAGTAAATGATATTTTATATATTTAACTATTTATTTATTAGATGAAGAATTGTATAAAAGACACGAAATCATGTGAGAAGTGGAGTTAAGGTGAGAAATATAGAAAGAGATCTTCACTCTTGATCACTTTTAATTTCATGTCCATCCATGGAATGCGTTAGAGAAGAGAATTGATCTGACACATCTCTGAGTATCTCATTAGTGTTGATCTTCAATTAGCTAGGATTCATCTAAGGGTAGGTCCAATCTTACTCTTATCACCAAAACTCTCTTTCTCACCAAAACTCAACTCTCGTACTAGAAAAGGAGTTAAGGTAACCTTTTGATCACTAATTTCGCCCGCAGTTCATGACATGTGTTTCTAACGGAATTGATCTCGTACATCTCGGTGCATCTCATTAATGCTGATTTTCAATTAAGATTGATCCAATGATGAAAATCTTTTTTTACCATTCTCACCGTAACTTTCATTCTCACTGGTTTCCAACCCTACTTTATTAATATGTAGATTAAATTAGGGTTTTAATCTTTTTTCTGAATGTATTTGTTTTATATGTATTTGGTTCATAATATAAAACTTTTAGTGATATTTTATGTTTTATATATACATAAAAAATATTCATATTGTGAAACAAAAATATAGTGAAACAAAGATATGTTAATTGATACACTAAATCTTTAAATCTAAGTCGTAGATTCAAAAAACCATGGAAAATAGCAAATGATGCACCAAATTTTCAAATGAAAGGGCCCCAATTAAATTATATGTTTAATTTATAAACATCTTTGTTTTAATATTACAGATATACATTATCTAATATGCTAATACTAAGATACATATGTCGCAACTGAATGGTGATCTACGAAACCACATTTGCATTCATCTATAGACTATGTTTTCGACTTAATTACAGTATTATCAAAATAATTTATGGTAATTGATTGTATAAGTATTTATTTCGAAAATCTTTTCATTGAAGCAACGACATGAACCAAATCGATGATGCATGTGAAGATGATCACAAGCTTCAGAAGATATCAAAGAAAATGTTAAAGTGGGTCCGTAGCTTTCTACAGTAACTTTTTTTAATATAAAACAAAAAATATTGCTTGAAATTGATCATTATAGTCTATCTTTCAAATTAAGTCACCTTTTAGTTATTTTATTAAACGAATTTTTTATTTTAATCATAGTTTATGTAAATTTCTTAATCATTTTCTTAGAGCTTATTTTCAGATTAAAAGACGTAATTTTTGTCGTATAATAATTTCATATTACAAAACTAAAAATTAATATTATTCAAGGATATTGAGTTGATCAATCCCAATAATTAAATATGAAGTGGCTAGGGTGAGTCATTGATTAAAAAAATGGTAATAGATATTCTTAAATAAATGAAATGTTTGTTCTACAAAATAATAATTTTGAAACAAAATTCTACAAAATATATTAGTCACCCCAAAGTTTATTACATGCAATTTACTTTTAAATTTAAAATCACCACTCTAATTAAAATATAGAGTAAACTATGATTTTCGTTTATGTGGTTTGGCATTTATAACAATTTTTATTCATGTGGTTTAAAACTGTTTTTTTCGTCCTTGTGATTTGTATATCATTGCTTTTTTCGTCCCTTGGACTAACTCTGTTAGTAAAAAGCAAGTTAATGAAGGGCATATTTGTGTTTTTACATGTTTTATTTGTTCTTAAAACTTTTATTAAATAACATACAATATTATACCTAGTATATACAAATATTATATATATATATATATATCAGTGTATATACCTATTATTACCCTCCCAAATCAACCGGCCGAACCTACTTATTCACACCTCTCCTTCACCGGTGCAACCAACTTCGCCGATGCAGCTAACCAGAACCACAACCATAGTCGCTTTATTCAATTTTATTTTTGGTTTTGCACAGCAAAAATCACAGCCCCTCTGATTCCACCCTAAAAAAACTCAGCTTCCCATCAATCCTCTTCATAGTACTGCAATTATGCAAATATGCGATTCCTTCAATCTATATGTACAAATTTGTTTATGGTTTATTGTTATTTTGAGTTTGGTGGTTATTTCTTATTTTTATTAAAAATGTAAAATCACGATGTGATGGAGAACAGGGAGGGGGAAAAGAAGGGTGGGGTTGGAGTGGCTACCCAATGAAGTTTTCATCTTTTGATTGTATGGCTGCTTCCCATCTTATATCAGTGTATAACTCATGAGTCATTGAAATATTTAAAAATAAATAAAATAAAACCCAAAACCTACCCCACTACAACACAAGCACATGACCCTCCCACTTTCTTTCACTTCCTCACCCCCTCCTCTTTTACCTGTAGTCGTCCCCTCCAAAAATCTCTGGCTTTTTTCTGCTCCGGTTAACCCTCTCATTTACTCCCATGCGAGTGATTTCAATCACCTTAAATTAAAACCAATTACCAAAACGAAAACAGAAAACAAAGCGTTTATGCTAGAAACGATAGCGATAGTCTTTTTTTTGTCTTTTTAAATGCATAAAAAAGAAAACCCCCATCTTTTTCATGTTTATACTCAGAAAATTGGTTTTTTTTTTCTATGATTATGAGAATGAGGAGAAAGTTGAATCAAACCCAAAAATCACAAAATCTAATTGAAGTTGTATAATAAATCTGGCCTGAAATTGAATCAAAATCATAAACTTGTGCATCCTTCATCATCAAAACCCATTTGAAGTTAAATCAAATCCAAAATTGAATACCTAGATGCGGCTGTAGATGGTGGTTGTGTTCACCGGAAATGGAGGAGAAAAGGGAGGAGGACTGGAGGAGGATGAAAACTGAAAGACGAGAAAGGACGCTGTTAAAAGGATATAACATTTGACTTTTTCAAAAAAATATAAAAAGATTAAAGTGTCCCTTATTTAACAGACTCTTTTAATAGAGTTAGTCTAATGGACGAAAAAACAATGATATATAAACTACAGGGACGAAAAAGGCAGTTTTTAAACTACAGAAACAAAAATCGTTATATATGCAAAACCATATGGACGAAAATCGTAGTTTACTCTAAAATATATTTGCTCCAACAGTACTTATAATTATGAGTTTAATTCTCAAAAAAAAATGATAAAAACTTAAAAATAATAATAAAAAAATTCTAACACACTATTCAAAATATGCTCATCATTAAACACTCATGTGTTGAATAAAACTTGTTGACAAGTTATGGCTTGGGAATTCCCAATTTATGAAACATGGTAGTCGGTTGATGTTAATTATCAAATCTCACACATTGATTACTATTGGATTTTATATTTATTTAATATCAAAAGAAACAAAATTCCCATTAAATTTGGAAGGAAAAATGATTAAGAACATCTCCAATGCAAGCTTATTATACGTAAAAAGTGCATTAACTTATAAAAATTATCATTGTGGAGAAGTTTTTATAAGAACCTAATAAGCCATAGGTTCTTACCATGATTTTTTGAAAAATGTCATTTTACTTCTTTTTTATTTATTTTTTGACCTATTTAATTATTAAATATAACCTATTTAATCAATGAGATCCATAAAAAGGAGGTTCTTATAAGAACCTCAATTGTGAAATTTTTGATAAGTTACTTATTTGATAAAATGGCATTGAGGTAACAAAAAAATATACAAAAAAAAGAGATTCTTGTAAAAACCTCCATCGGAGATGCTCTAAAGTATCTAGTCATATTATCAGCTTCCTGATAATTTTTAGATCCTCGATGAGATTTAAAAATGGGTCCTCGGCAAATATGATTTTTTTTAATATATTTGTTTTATTATCGAAAATAGCATTAAATTCAGAAAATTCAAAAAATACTAATAATTCATATAATACCATTTTTTCAAGTATTTTCTAAATGTCAAATCAATCATTTACTTATAATTACTATTATCCATCATATCATTTTTATATAACATCGTAAATCTGTTCCAATGACAAACAAATTTTATTATATAGATTGACATCATTTGGGGTCACAATTTTGATTATTCAAAATAACAGTTTATGTAAATCAATATATAAATTAGTTCGGTTTCCATGTTACATAATTTTAGATTTTAGATTCTAGGCAACATAATTTTAGATTTTTATAGTAAATAAAAAAACTTAGACAAACAATAAGCTAAACCATAAAAATAACAATAAATTAGTTTTTTTTTAATTATTTTCTTGTCCAATATAACTAATTAATGCATCTTAGGCCTTTCATATAATAGTAAGTTCTTTTTAGATCATATTAGATACTAAAAGAATTTGTCTGTATTTTTTTTTTTTGAACATACTATACCATATATTATATAGTATATACGGGAAAAAATTTGATCCCCTGTTTTTTTGGAATCCTGGGCATACGTCTGCCTCGCTCTCTCCCAAGAACGGCCCTACATGTTATCATCCAAAATTTGATGATTGTGAGGGATTTGTGCTCCAATAATTATGGTATAAATACATGTTTATGAAAAAAATATCGTATTAATATATTTTATATTTTAATAATATAATTAATTCAAAATTTACTAAAATACAACAGTTGTTTGAGTTGAACTTAGTTTTTATTATAAATTCTGATATTTTATAAAAATTATAGAACAGTAGAGTTTGTGATGAAATGCATGCAAATATGAGCTTTACCTGAATATGTAAAACACAAACCTTTGACCAAAAACTTAATTAAGATCGAAGGGTGTGTACGGTTTACAAGTACTTAGCCTATATATTAAAGGCACTGTTCACAGCAAATACACCTATGGCAGCTCAATTTATTGGCTCACCTCTGACGGTTCTTCCATCACGTAAATTCCCTGTAGTTTCAGGTAATATTCTTTTTCGAAATTTCGTTTTCTTCCTTAACAACTACTTGTAGTTGTTTGCCAATATTTCACTAACAATCGGTCATTGGATCATTTCCGATAGGAACACGATGTTCAATTAGAGCATGTAACGTCTTGAAAAGGTTCACCACCTTCGGATTTCAAGAAAAACGTACACAAGATGTCAACAGACATTTTGTGTTATTACGACTAAGCAACGCGGAGTACATCCAAAATCCAGTTCACGTAGCGAATGAATTTCCATCCGACAGAACACACAACTTGTCGACTTTTGTAGATTCTCCACTGATCAATGCCATGGACATCTTGTTCAGGTTTTCCCGACCTTATGCAGCAATGGCGACGGTTAGATTTTTTTAACTGTTTTTACCTTATAAGCTCAAATCTTGATAAAACCAAATCAAACAAAACAAGTCCAGTATAATCCACATATATATATATATATATATATGGAAGTGGGATCTTAAGGTGGGGTGTACACACAACCTGTCATTTACTCGAAATCCAAAGAGTAGATCCAATGTTTATGTGAAACCCCCTAAGATCAAATCTAAATGGTCTGTTTAAATACCTTTAAAATAACAAATATATATACGGTCTAAGATATTTCGTATTGGTAGATTCTGAGCGTGCTCTCAACGTCTTTTCTCGCTATTGAAAGGATTTCGGATCTATCATGGTTCTTCTTCATCAAAGTATTTCAGGTAGTTGTAATTAACTCAAATATCATGAAATAACTTAACCACTATGATTAAAAGAGATCGATGGAATGAAATCAAATGTAACATTTTCAGGCTATTTTTGGAGGCATTTTTATGCAAATATACGTTTGTGGATTCAATCAGATATGCGACATAGAAATCGACAAGGTACAAAGAATGATTAGTTCCAATTTTGATATTTGTCACCCTCGAATTTATTAAATTATTAGTGAAAATGCATGATATATTTATGCGATTCAAGTTTGATCTTCGTCACCAACGACTGTGTTATGTGTCAGATTAACAAGCCGTATCTTCCGTTGGCTGCCGGAGAATTAACCATGAATTCAGCCATCATAGTGACCTCTTTCTCAGCTATTATGGTAATTAAACTTGGGTGGTTGCAACACCGAAATTCGTCGTAAAAAATGTAGCAAAAGTATCGGTTGAGTTAATAGTGACATACTTCCCATCGCTAATCTCTTATGACAAATTTGCTTTCCCTTCCTTTTAGTGTTCATTTTTCCATTTAAGAGATTTTGTGACGGACCAATGCGTTTCTACTTATGCTGCGACTAACACATTTTAGACCTATGTATATCGTTGTATATTATGTAGAGTTTATTGATCGTGTGGATTTCGGGTTCTTGGCCATTATTTTGCGGTCTAGTGGTCTGGTTTTTTATCGGAACTGCATACTCAGCAAACGTGGTGAGTACGTACATCTTATTTCAAATAAAACCACAAGTATTGCATGAAATATAAATCGGTTTCGTTGTTTGCAGTTGCCATTTTTACGATGGAAACGGTTTAGCTACACCGCAGTTTTATACATGATCAACTCGCGTGCACTAGCCATTCCATTAGGATATTACCTACATGCACAGGTACATATATATATATATATATATATATATATGCGTGTGTGTGTGTGTCTTACTATACAAATTAAGGCATTACAACAAAATTGGTCTTTTAGGTTGCCCAAGTTCCAAACGTCTTAATTTGGGTCTTCTAGAGGGCCAAAAACCGCATATCTTATCTAAACGTGTTAGAATTATAAGTTGTATGGCGAAGTTAGGCAACGTAATAAATACTATGGATGAATCTGGACAACTTAACACTATTGAAAAAGTAAACTATTATATTAACTTTTTTATATGACTTTTTGGAACGTGTCATGTTATTCTTGTCTGTGTTATAGAAATTTATAACAAGTGTAATATAAAAAGCCTAAAAAGGACGAGTTAGATTTTGTGTCTTATTTTGGTTGTCCAATTTCTTACGTAAAACTTGTTAGGGTATGGTCTAACAACTTATGGTAACACATTTAGATAGGAGAATGATTTTGTGTTTTTTTAAACATAAAGTGCCGTGAAGTTTACTCTATCAGGATGCATCTGAAAGACCCATTTTGTTGTAACGAGTCATGATGATCGAGAACTATACTACCCAAAAAGAACATGTGTGTATAATGATATGTTTGGATTATTTATAGAACGCCATTCGTGGAGGAGTTTTCGTCTTTTCAAGGCGTCACCTTTTTTCGATTGCAATGCTTATCGTCTTTTCTGTTGTCTTGATATTATTCAAGGTGAGCGATTAGCATGACTACGTACTACTTGTGATGCAAATTATATTTAACTTCAAATTCATTCTCATTCAGGGGTTAGTTCATGACCCCATTAATTTATAGGAGTCGGATCCAGGAAGAACCATGAAAAAATAAAGATCAAAGAATTCATCTAAACCTTTAAATTGGGATGATCCAACGGATAAGATTAAAAATGTGGTTATAATTAACCACCCCTTTCAAAAAAAAGACAAACATTTCCCCTAATTAAAAAAAGCGAACATCAGCCAAAAAATATCACTTTATTATCTTTAATTTAACAGTTATTTTGATATATATATATATATATATATCCATCCGTATCTTCTTGCTTCCTCGGTTCATTATTTTTTCATGGTTCGCCTGGATCTTTAATTATCATAAATTTAAATTCCGAGTCTCGTTACCAAAATTTTTTGACCAAATATTGCTTCTAGATTGAAACGATTAACGACTCTATATGTTGGATTTGTTCTCTATGCAATAGGACATTCCCGACATCAAGGGAGACGAGATGCATGGAATTAAATCACTTGCTTCTCAGATAGGTCCAGAATGGGTTAGTTAACAATTTCATCATCGTATCATATGCATATTTTTAACACGAGTTTATCTACGAACATATACATAAAAATAAATAAAATCAGTTTGGAATTGGGTAACATTTCAGTATGTGTTCGGAGTAACAATAAGGCGAATTGCTCGATCATCTGCAGATGTTTTGGTGTTGCATTTGGCTTCTTGGAATCACTTATGGTGTTGCTATTTTCGTCGGAGCAACCTCCTCGTCCACCTGGAGCAAATACATGACGGTAAAAAATTCAGAACATCGTCATTAGTTAATCAAATTTGATGGTTTATGAATATTTGACCACCATAAATTACTTATTTCTTTATTTTATAGGAAAAAATAACCATTTGTTAAGCTGCTTTTTTGAAAAACCACCTTAAATAACATAGTGGTTTTTTTTCATATTTTTCTGAAAGTTTCTTATATTTTACGGTAATGTTCCTAACATTTTTATTATAGACCACTTCACATTGAAAATTAGCATATAACAATTAATTTTTATCAAATATAAAACATTAGTCTATCAGAATTACAATTAGTTTATCTACTAATTTTTCAATTTTAACAATCTTAACCTTATCCCCTTCAGTTCAAAGTACCAAACTTATTCTTTTAAGTTCAAAGAAATTGATCAAAATCGTGCATGCTCAAAAGAGAAGTTCAAAGTAACCATGTTAAGGGTAACCTTGTTCTTGAAACTGAAACACCGGAAATATAGAAATTAAAAAACGACCGTCAAAGTAACTAAAAATTGTTTGCATGTTAATTTATGTATGTTAACCTCTTCCGAATTCACACTAGATATTGGGACATTTTGCGACCATTTTGGCACTTTGGGTGCGAGCCAAATCAGTCGATTTGAAGAGTATGGCATCAGTATCAGCGATGTACTTATTTCTTTGGAAGGTAAACAAGGGTTACGATCCTATTTCTTTTGTTGTTCATATACTCGAATACTAAAACCTTTTTCTGGTTTTTCTTGTTGCAGCTTTTCTACGTCGAATACTTGCTTCTTCCACTTGTAAGATGATCATTAAAATGATTATCAATATGAACAAAAGCATCGATTGTGTTTTCTTTTGTAACTCGCCTATTTGGTTTACGTGTATTTTTCTCGATCTCATGAATGAGTACTGAAATGTTTTTGTATAGAAAGGGTTTTTAGCCTTATAGGTATCACGAACTCGATTTCATTTACACCAAAATTTGACTTGCGAACAAGATAGTTACAAGGCCTAAAGTATATGCAAAAAAAGATAACTATATGACAAGAGTTTAAATAATTAGTAAATAAGTGAAGTCTAATTATTTAATATAAAACAAGCCGTAAAAAGATCCAAAAATAGTGGATAAGATGAGTTTGAAAAGAATTTAATTGATAATAGGAACTAAAAAGAATTAGTAGATTACAAATATCTAAAAATGAATTAGTTATATGGGAGTCTGTTACTTGATACTTGATAGTGTTTTCAACACCCAAATTAATGATAATGATTTACATAAATTACATTGCATGGTTAAGAGTAAAGACTAAAGAGTCCAATTGTATGATGAAATCAATCTTTAAGTGAGATGCCATACTCTTCTTACTATTCCTCCAAAATGTAGCGATGATACAGTTAATTATTGTTATGCGATAAAACGGATGAATGTATCTCATATCATGGTATTCAAATATTTGACTTATATGTTTTATGGTAACCACAATATGTCATGTCACGTACGATCGATAATCAAACTGAAGGTTAAACCTATCGATTATGTGAATACCTAGGATTCATCTCTTCTAAAGCTTGTTGATTCAATCGAATTTCAAGCTTTAGTCTCCAATTTGAATTCAGAGAGAACCCAAAATTTGGATGGGAAAATGAATTTTCTATAGTTGAACAAGTGACCATCCATTCAATACCTCTAAAACATAAATGAAATTGTTAGATATAAAATTATGTTGTATCCAAGATCACCGATAATGAAGATAAGATTAAAGAATAAAGAGGTCAAAGCCATAAAGTCAAAGTCAACATAATCCACATATTATGTAAGTCAACATAATATGTTAAGAAAGTCTAAGTCTAAAGTTTAATTGTTGCTTACATTGTAGTTTGACTTTGTAATTAGTCAAGAGTATTAATACTTTTGTTTTAGGAGAGATTAATTAGAGAGCTTATTTGTAATATTTCTAGAGAGGGGGTAGAGGGAGAAAGTGATTGTAGAGAGAAATTCCTAATCAATATATATGATTTGATCTTAATTGTTGTTCTTAATTGTTTAGATTACTTGTTGGTTGATCTTAGTGGGATTATCAACTGGTATCAGAGCATATTTCAGCAACCTACTACTAAATTTCAACATGATTTTGATAAATTTGTGTGATTTTGGAGCTGTTTGATAAATATTTTGGACATTTTTTTGAGTATTTTTGTGTTTTTCACGACTCTGACTTCTATTTGATTACAAATTTGTAATCAGAAACACTGATTTACTAATCCAATTCGAGGTTTTTGGCTTTTCAGAGTTATGGGATTTTTTTTGAACAAAAATGGTTAATTTGATCCATTTTTAGGCCTTTTTGGATTTGATTTGAGATTGAGAAGTGTTCAGATCAACAATTCACAAGGCATATATGCCATTTCATAACTGTGATATGGGTATTTAACATAGGGTAATGAGACCCCCCATACACTATGTTATTAGAAGTCATAATTTGCATATTTTGGCCAAATTGATCAAATCTGTTGGTTTTAGTACGAAAAATTGTTCATTCCGTGTTCTTCAACCATTCACGGAACTTGAAGATGCCTTATCTGTGTTCAACTTGAAGATGCCTTATTTGTGTTCAAAGTTTATTCATAGAACTTGATATTGTCTTATCTGTGTTCAAAGTTTATTCATAGAACTTGATATTGTCTTATTTTTGTTCAATGTTTATTCACTAAACTTGAAGATTGTCCTTCCGTGTTCATAAGTCATTCACGGAGTTTGAAGATTGCCTACATGAAGGAGTAATCCATGAAAGGTGAATTTGTTAGAGGGCAATCCGTGAATAGTTCAATACAGATTAGTTGAATTCGTAAACAAGTTCAATACGGATTAGTTGAATCCGTGAACAAGTTCAATATGGATTAGTTGAATCCGTGAATAGTTCATTATGGATTAGTTCAATACGCGAAAGGAAAATCCGTGAAAGTGTCCAATCCGTGATCACTAGTACAAAAATGTGCATTTGTGACGGTTTTGAAAAAATAGGTTTGTAACGGTTTGATAAAAAACCGTTGCAAGAAGTCACAAAAAAATTTAAACAATTGTTTTAGTAACCACTTTTATATAAAACGTTACTATTACCAAAAACCTCGAAACCTAAAGCAACGGTTTAGATAAGAATGTTTATAAAAGGCCCCTAAGGCAATGGTTTAGGACCATTTTAAAAACTGTTGCTTTATGGTGTGACGGTTTTTAAAAACCGTTGCCATGTAAGACCTTTTAATAACACTTTTTGTTTAAACCATTTCATTATATTGTAATGGTTTTAAAACACCGTCACTAAAACTAAAATATATATATATATATATATAGAGAGAGAGAGAGAGAGAGAGAGAGAGAGAACAACGTTTATTTGAAAACCGTTTCCAAAAGTCACCAAGTTCTTTGGCAACGGTTTTTCAAAATTTGTGTCGCTAAAAGTTAGTCTATGGCAAGGGTTCTTGAAAGATTTGCGTCACCATATGTCATGCTTTGGTACCGATAATAAAACCTTTATATCACCATATCTCAAGCTACAATGATGGGTTTGAATAATTTCCGTCGTCATATGTCATGTTATGGTGACGGTTTTGAGTACATTATTATATGTCATTCTACGGTAACGGTTTTGAGAAGTAAATATCACCATATTTTTTTGTTATAGTGACGGTTCTAAAAAATTACTTGTCACAACAGTGACGATTTTGTATAATAAATGTCATCAAATGTCATGCTTTGTGACTATTCGAATAATAAACGTCCACGTAAGTCATGCTACGATGACAATTTTTTATGATAAACGTAACCATATGTAACGTTATAGTGATGATTTTAAATAATAAACAGCAAGGTACGTCAGGCTACGGTAATGATTTTGAATAATAAACGTCATCGTACGTCATGTTACGATGACGGTTATGAAATATAAACGTCATGCTACGTTGACGATTTTGAAAAATAAATGTCACCTCATGTCATGTAAAGGTGACTTTCGAGGTGTTTGGAAGCGACAACCCAATACACCTCAGGAGATTTCGAGTCTGGATCAATTAAGTGGGATGATCAACATTGTTTTGCGACAAGATGGCGTAGATACGTGGAGATCGAGTCTATCCACGGACGAGGTTTTTTTATGTTCACGATTTAAGGAAGATTATAGATGAGAAACTCACGGTCGCGGCGGATAACCCTACGGTCTGGACTAATCTAGTCCCACTAAACTGTAACGCTTTGTGTGGAGGGCTTGTGTGGGTCGAATTCCGTCAGCTACGGCGCTTGCGAGAAGAGGTATTCACTTAAATACGCTTTATTGTTCCTTGTGTTCTAATGGAAGTGAAGACGTCGATCATCTCTTCATGACTTGTTCTTTCGCTCGAAGTGCTCTTAGCTGGATTTTAAAGTGGTGTGATATTCATGTGCGATATTCATGGGAAATTGTCCTCGAAAACGGAAAATACTTGTTGCTATTTTTTATTGGTTTCTTTGGAGCATATGGAAGGCGGAAAATACTTCTTGCTATTTTTTATGGGTTTCTTTGGAGCATATGGAAGACACGAAATGACAAAGTGTTCAACAAGGTGCAGATTTCTTCTCAAAAATTGGCGGACAACGTTTTTGTGATGGTTTTCGGTTGGCTTAAGTTTAGGGGCGACTTCAGTAATTGTAAATGGGCTGAGTGGTCTTGTTCCCCTTTAAACATTTTGTAATTGTTTTTTTTTGGCTTTCTTCTGCCATGCTTTGTTCCGTTTAAGCTGGGGCTCTTTTAATATATCCGCCGTTTCCAAAAAAGAATGGTTTGATGGTTTTTTTAAACCCCCTCTTCTTACATACCCTCTAACTCTAGATTTTTTTAAAAGGCCATAATAACATATGTTTACACTTACGGCTCATAAGATTGTTGACTTGTTGAATGATATTTGTCTATTTTCAAGAAAATCAATAGTGCTGCAATCAAGCTGACAATTTTTTTTAAACAAAACTCTTTCTTATATAAATAGGGTAGGACACATGCTGTTAAATACATTTATATTTATTTATTAATTTTTATTTATACATATCAGTATAAAGATTCTTTTTTTAATTTTCAATATAGAATTTGATCTGATAGTGAGATAAGAAAATACATATAGTATATACCAAATATAATTATAACATACAAACCAACTTTATTTTGACTTATTTATTAGATGAAGATAACATAAAGGTACATATACTCTGCCTTTATATATTCACTTCAAAACAATTGTCATTTTAATTAGCAATTAACAATTTACCTGCTAGAAATTATACCAATTAATTTACATTGTTGATTATGACTGTCTATGTGCTTTCTTAAATATGTTGTAGTAAATGATATTTTATATATTAAACTATTTATTTATTAGATGAAGAATTGTATAAAAGACACGAAATCATGTGAGAAATGGAGTTAAGGTGAGAAACATAGAAAGAGATCTTCACTCTTGATCACTTTTAATTTCATGTCCATCCATGGAATGCGTTAGAGAAGAGAATTGATCTGACACATCTCGAGTATCTCATTAGTGTTGATCTTCAATTAGCTAGGATTCATCTAAGGGTAGGTCCAATGATGAAAATCTTTTTTTTACCATTCTCACCGTAACTTTCATTCTCACTAGTTTCCAACCCTACTTTATTAATATGTAGATTAAATTAAGGTTTTAATCTTTTTTGTGAATGTGTTTGTTTTATATGTATTTGGTTCATAATATAAAAACTTTTAGTGATATTTTATGTTTTATATATACATAAAAAATATTCATATTGTGAAACAAAAATATAGTGAAACAAAGATATGTTAATTGATACACTAAATCTAAGTCGTAGATTCAAAAAACCATGGAAAATAGCAAATGATGCACCAAATTTTCAAATGAAAGAGCCCCAATTAAATTAGATGTTCAATTTATAAACATCTTTGCTTTAATATTACAGAGATACATTATCTAATATGCTAATACTAAGATACATATGTCGCAACTGAATGGTGATCTACGAAACCACATTTGCATTCATCTATGGACTATGTTTTCGACTTAATTACAGTATTATCAAAATAATCTATGGTAATTGATTGTATAAATATTTATTGCGAAAAAAATTTCGTTGAAGCAACGACATGAACCAAATCGATGATGCATGTGAAGATGATCACAAGCTTCAGAAGATATCAAAGAAAATGTTAAAGTGGGTACGTAGCTTCCTACGATAACTTTTTTTAATATAAAACAAGAAATATTGCTTGAAATTGATCATTATAAACTATCTTTCAAATGAAGTCACTTTTTAGTTATTTTATTAAACGAATTTTTTATTTTAATCATAGTTTATGTAAATTTCTTAATCACTTTCCTAGAGCTTATTTTGAGATTAAAAGACGTAATTTTTGTGTTATAATTATTTCATATTACAAAACTAAAAATTAATATTATTCAAGGATATTGACTTGATCAATCCCAACAATTAAATATGAAGTGGCTAGGGTGAGTCATTGATTAAAAAAATAGTAATAGATATTCTTAAATAAATGAAATGTTTGTTCTATAAAATAATAATTTTGAAACAAAATTCTACAAAATATATGAGTCACCCCAAAGTTATTACATGCAATTTACTTTTAAATTTAAAATCACCACTCTAATTAAAATATAGAGTAAACTATGATTTTCGTCCCTGTGGTTTGGCATTTATAACGATTTTCATTTTTGTGGTTTAAAACGGCTTTTTACGTCCTTGTGATTTATAAATCATTGCTGTTTTCGTTCCTTGGACTAACTCTGTTAGTAAAAAGCAAGTTAATGAAGGGCATATTAGTGTTTTTACATCTTTTGTTTGTTCTTAAAACTTTTATTAAATAACATACTATATTATACCTGGTATATACACATATTATATATATATATATATCAGTGTATATACCTATTATTACCCTCCCAAATAAACCGGCCGAACCTACTTATTCACACCTCTCCTTCACCGGTGCAACCAACTTCGCCGACGCAGCTAACTAGAACCACAACCATAGTCGCTTTATTCAATTTTATTTTTGGTTTTGCACAGCAAAAACCACAGCCCCTCTGATTCCACCCTAAAAAAACTCATCTTCCCATCATTCCTCTTCACAGTACTGCAATTATGCAAATATGCGATTCCTCCAATCTATATGTACAAATTTGTTTATGGTTTATTGTTATTTTGAATTTGGTGGTTATTTCTTATTTTTATTTAAAAGGTAAAACCACGATGTGATGGAGAACAGGGAGGGGGAGAAGAAGGGTGGGGTTGGAGTGCCTACCCAATGAAGTTTTCATCTTTTGATTGTATGGCTGCTTCCCATCTTATATCAGTGTATAACTCATGAGTCACTGAAATATTTAAAAATAAATAAAATAAAACCCAAAACCTACCCCACTACAACACATGACCCTCCCCCTTTCTTCCACTTCCTTACCCCTCCTATTTTACCGGTAGCTGTCCCCTCCAAAATTCTCTGGCTTTTTTTCTACTCCGATTAACTCTCTCATTTACTCCCATGCGAGTGATTTCAATCACCTTAAATTAAAACCAATATCATAAGACGTAAAATCAATTACCAAAACGAAAACAGAAAACAAAGCGTTTATGCTAGAAACGATAGCGATAGCCTTTTTTTGTCTTTTTAAATGCATAAAAAAGAAAACCCCCATCTTTTTCATGTTTATACTCAGAAAATTGGTTTTTTTTTTCTATGATTATGAGAATGAGAATAAAGTTGAATCAAGCCCAAAAATCACAAAATCTAATTGAAGTTGTATAATAAATCTGGCCTGAAATTGAATCAAAATCATAAACTTGTGCATCCTTCATCATCAAAACCCATTTGAAGTTAAATCAAATCCAAAATTGAATACCTAGATGCGGCTGTAGATGGTGGTTGTGTTCACCGGAAATGGAGGAGAAAAGGGAGGAGGACTGGAGGAGGATGAAAACTAAAAGACGAGAAAGGACGCTGTTAAAAGGATATAACTTTTGACTTTTAAAAAGATCAAAGTGTCCCTTATTTAACAGACTCTTTTAATAGAGTTAGTCTAAGGGACGAAAAAAGCAATGATATATAAACTATAGGGACGAAAAAAGAAGTTTTTAAACCACAAAAACGAAAATCGTTATAAATGCAAAACCACGGGGATGAAAATCATAGTTTACTCTAAAATATATTTGCTCCAACCGTACTTATAATTATGAGTTTAATTCTAAAAAAAATGATAAAAACTTGAAAATATTAATAAAAAAATTCTAACACACTATTCAAAATATATTAAACACTCATTTGTTGAATAAAACTTGTTGACAAGTTATGGCTTGGGAATTCCCAATTTATGAAACATGGTAGTCGATTGATGTTAATTATCAAATCTCACACATTGATTACTATTAGATTTTATATTTATTTAATGTCAAAAGAAACAAAATTCCCATTAAATTTGGACGGAAAAATGATTAAAACATTTTCGATGCAAGTTTATTATAAGTAAAAAGTGTATTAACTTATAAAAACTATCATTATGAAGAGATTTTCAAAAGAACTTAATAAGCCATAGGTACTCCAATAAAAAACTTGGTTTTACCATGATTTTTTTGAAAAATGTCATTTCACTTATTTTTTATTTATTTTTTTGACCTATTTAATTATTAAATATAACTTATTTAATCAATGAGATCCATAAAAAGGAGGTTCTTATAAGAACCTTAATTGTGAAATTTTTGATAAGTTACTTATTTGATGGATGGCATTGAGGTGATAAAAAAGTATATAAAAAGAAGGTTCTTGTAAAAACCTACATTGGAGATGCTCTAAAGTATCTAGTCATATTATCAGCTTCCTGATAATTTTTAGATCCTAGATGAGATTTAAAAATGGGTCCTCGGCAAATATGATTTTTTTAATATATTTATTTTATTATCGAAAATAGCATTAAATTCAAAAAATACTAATAACTCATATAATACCATTTTTTCAAGTATTTTCTGAATGCCAAATCAATCATTTACTTATAATTAATATTATCCATCATATCATTTTTATATAACATCATAAATCTGTTCCAATGCCAAACAAATTTTATTATATAGATTGACATAATTTAGGGTCACAATTTTGATTATTCAAAATAACAGTTTATATAAATCAATATATAAATTAGTTCGGTTTCCATGTCACATCTCTTCTTAATGTTTTATCACCATTTTAAAATTTTAATGTTAAAACAAACTTTTTAAAACCTTTAATTTTAGAATCAAAAGTCCATATTGTCTATTCTTTGAGATCTTATTGTTGTTATATTGATAAGAGAGTACTTAAGATTCATGTATTCAATATTAGGTAAAAGTGAGCTTATAATGTATGAAAAAATAGTGGGTTTGAAACCTAAATATAGATATAAGTCATTTTTTAGAAAATGTTTGAGTTTCCTAGTTAATAACAAGAATTCTAATATATTCTAATACGAAAATAGAATTCATGTGGATGAAATAATCATAAGAGTAAGTGAGAGATGAATGATAGAGATTTTATTAATGTTTTCTAATTTCTAAGCAACATAATTTTAGATTTTAATAGAAAATAAAAAACCCTCAGACAAACAATAAACGAAACCATAAAAATAACAACAAATTAGTTTTTTTTAATTATTTTCTTATACAATATAAGTAATTAATGCATCTTAGGCCTTTAATATAAAACTAAGTTATTTTTAGATCATATTAGATACTAAAAGAATTTGTCTATATTTTTTATGAACATACTATACCATATATTATATAGTATATACGGGAAAAAATTTGATCCCCTATTTTTTTTGGGATCCTGGGCATACGCCTGCCTCGCTCTCTCCCAAGAACGGCCCTACATGTTATCATCCAAAATTTGATGATTGTGAGGGATTTGTACTCCAATAATTATGGTATAAATACATGTTTATGAAAAAAAATATCGTATTAATATATTTTATATTTTAATATTATAACTAATTCAAAATTTACTAAACACTACAAGAAATGTTACCTTTAGAGACCAAATGTTTAGAGACCACTCTGTGTGGTCTCTAAAAGTAGACTTTCTGAGACAAATTTTTGTCTCTGTATCCATTTTAAGAAAACTAAATATTTTTTCAACATTTAGGACACAAGTGGTCTCTAATGATTTAGCGGGAAAGTTTCCCCCCCAAATTTATAAGTGGCGCCAATAATCTGAAAACGCAGAGACAACGTGTGGTCTCCGAAGAGTAAAATTTATTCTGATTACCTTTTTTATTTTAACTCATAATTTTTAGAGACGACATGTAGTTTGAAAAAATAAGAATTTTATTCTAGTTATTTAATTATTTTAATTCATAATATTTAGTGACGATATGTGGTCTCCACAAATAAGAATTTTATTCTGGTTATTTAATTATTTTAATTCATAATCTTCAGTGATGACATGTGGTCTCCACAAATAAGAATTTTATTCTGACTATTTAGTTATTTTAATTCATAATTTTTAGAGACGACATATGATCTCTACAAATAAGAATTTTATTCTGATTATTTGTTTATTTTAATTCATAATCTTTAGTGACGACATGTGGTCTCCACAAATAAGAATTTTATTCTGATTATTTATTTATATTAATTCATAAATATTAGAGACGACGGTGTGGTCTCCACAAATAAGAAATTTTATTCTAATTATTCATTTATTTTAATTCATAATTTTTAGTGACGACATGTGGTTTCCACGAATAAGAATTTTATTCTGATTATTTATTTATTTTAATTCATAATTTGTAGTGACGACATGTGGTCTCCACAAATAAGAATTTTATTCTGATTATTTATTTATTTTAATTCATAAATTTTAGAGACGACGGTATGGTCTCCACAAATAAAGAATTTTATTCTAATTATTCATTTATTTTAATTCATAATTTTTAGTGATGACATGTGGTCTCCACAAATAAGAATTTTATTATGGTTATTTATTTATTTTAATTTATAATTGTTAGAGACGGCATGTGGTCTCCATAAACAAGAATTTTATTCTGATTATTTTAATTCGTAGTTTGTAGACACGACATGTGGTCTCCAAAAATTGGGTTTTAACGGTTTTTAGGGGATTTTAATCAATCTATTGGGTTTTAACGGATATTATTGATCTTAGTGGAATTTAATGAATCTTAGTGAGCTTTAGTGAATCTATTAGGCGTTCAATTTGGGCTTTAACGGTTCTTAGGGGGTTTTAATGAATCTATTGGATCTTACTCTGTTCAATTGGGTTTTAACGGATACTATTGATCTTAGTGGAATTTAATGAATCTTAGTGGGTTTTAATAAATCTATTGGGTCTTATTCGGCTCAATTGAGATTTAACAGATACTATTGGGATTTAACAGTTCTTGGTGGGCTTTAATGAAATTATTGGGACTTATTCGGTTCAATTGGACTTTAACGGATACTATTAATCTTAGTGGGTTTAATGAATCTTAGTGGCATTTGATAAATCTATTAGGCCTTATTCGAGTCCAATACATACAATATGCATGTATAATTATATATCCAGTAGATACATGCATGCAAACACGTCGCCGTTATTGGCCCTTAATAAGTCATAATACGTCTTATTGCGCTATAATGGTTTGTAGTGGACTTTAATGATTCTATTGAGCCTTATACGGTTCAATTGGGCTTCAACGAGTACTATTGGCTTAAATCGATCTTAATGTGCTTTAATGAATCTATTGGGCCTTATTCGGTTCAACTGGGCTTTAACTGCTATTATTGGATTCAATCGGTCTTAATGGGCTAAATGAATCTATTGGGCTTTATTCGGTTCTACGGGATTTAATAGCTATTGCAACCCATGACCGTCCAATGTATTTACTTAACAGTCATTAAAGCACACAAAGGCCTTATGATGTCGATTAACAGTCACTAGGTCCAATATGACCCATCAAGGGCCAATACAACTCAGTAAGAGTTGTTAAAGTTTATCAAGACCCAATCAAGCTTCTTAAAGAACAACCAAAACCCACGAAGTTCCAATAGTTCATTAAGAGACATTGAAGCATATGAAGATCCACCGAGGTTAAATACCAGTCATGAAACGAATACAACCAATTGGAGACCAAACATTTTCTGAGACGACTTGTTGTCTCTGTATCGATTTTAAGAAAACCAAAATAGTTGTTAACATTTGAAACCACAAGTGGTCTCTAATGACGTAGCGGGAAAATTTCCGCCAACTATTAGAAAATTCAGAGACAATATATGATCTCTAAAAAGTAAATTTTAATTTGATTATCTTTTTTTTTAACTTCATTATTTATAGAGACGGTCTCTAAAAGTAACAATTTATTCTGATTTTATTTAGTTAATTAATATATTATATATTTAAAAAAACAATTTTATTTATTAAAAAAAACAATTTTATCTAAAGTAATCGGTTCCTAAAACCCCTCCCTCGAAAGCTCGTCGTCCCCAACTGCCTAAAACCCCTTTTCGTCGCCCCCTCCCCTCCCCTCTCCTCTTTCTCCGAGTTCGATTGAAAACCCTAATCGAAGCAGACCTGTTCGAAGTCGCACACCTAATCGGAGTAGACCTGTTCGAAGTCGCACACATAATCGAAGCGGACCTGATCGTTTGAAGCGGACCGTTCATCTTCTGCTCGAACTGCTCTTCTTCTACCCTTCTGATCGTTTGAAGCAGACCTGATAGTTTTCTCCTCTGCACGAATCGGTACCATTTATACTTCTATTTACATCAATGTGTTAGTTTTTGTTTGTCTTTGAAATTAAATTAAGAGTAATGAGTTTGATTTGATTGATGGAAGTAGGAGGTTTTAGTGATGAAGAACATAAAGCAAAACATATATATATATATATATATATATAGGTTTTGATGTGTGTGTGTGTTTTTTTTTCTTTCGGATTTGAATTTTGGCATAATTCTTTATTTGATAGCTGCTGATCATGTACTCAGGGCTTCTTTTTTTAATTTGAAATGTGATGCCTAGTGAGCTCTTTTCAATATATTCTTCTTCTCTTTTACTCTGTATATTATACACATATATGCATATATATTTATATGTGTGTGTATGTATATATACATATATGTATGTATGTAATGTGTTGTGCATGGCTATATATGATATCTTAATATATCCATGGACGTCCGCACACTTAAAAAATATGAATAAACATATGAATTCAATCTCACCTATGTTAGTTTTTTGTGGCTGCTGTCAATTCCTCTATATTTAAAACCGATCATGATTTATACTTTGTTTTATTGATTAAATATAAGTTGCTTATTATTTTATCTAAATATAACCGAATCATGAAATCTGAACAGTAAGAAAAGCATACTGTGAAATCTGAGCAGTAAGAAAAAATATGGAGGAACTCCAACTACTCCTAACATCCACCTCAACCTTAAACCCAAAGTAGATAACCATAAAAATTTATAGAATGATCTGAACTATACTTTATATATCATAATTGTGAGCTTTTAGAAAAAATGATAGATTGTAATTTGACTTTTTTTCAATGTAATTTGGCTTGAATGATTCTATTATTGTTCTAGTAATTTGACTTTTTCTTCAATGTAATTTGCCTTGAATGTAATTTTTTTTATTATTATTGTTTTTGGGCATTGTTGTAATTCTATTGTTGTATGCCCACTATGATTGTTGTGAAGCCATGGCTGATGTAGCTCGCGGATATGGTGGAGATTGTGGTGGTGATCCTCTTGATCGTCGTTTGGGTAGGATACGTGCTTCGTGCGAAATCTGTAAGTTACTTTTTTTGTTTCATATTTCTATATTCTCAATATGCCGTTACATTCTAATGTCTTTGTTAATGTAGCGAAACCAAGAAACAAGCAAGGTCCGTCAATAGGAAAGAATATAGAGGTAGCTTGAAAAGCAAATGGTAACATGCCTTTGCCTGTAATGTTTGATAAATCTGGTTGTGTCTTAATGGCTTATTTGATTGATTTTTCATTAAGGGGCTGTTTAGTTATGTCTTAATGGCTAGTTTGATTGGTTTTTCATTAAGGGGCTGTTTGGTTGTGTTTTAATTGCTTATTTGATTGGTTTTTCATTAAGGGGCTGTTTGGTTGTGGCTTAGGGGTTGTTTGGTTGTGTCTTAATGGCTAGTTTGATTGGTTTTTCATTAAAGGGCTGTTTGGTTGTGTCTTAATGACTTATTTGATTGGTTTTTCATTAAGAGGTTGTTTGGTTGTGGCTTAATGGCTTATTTGATCGTTTTTTCACTAAGGGGCTGTTTGGTTGTGTCTTAATGGCTAGTTTGATTGGTTTTTCATTAAGGGACTGTTTAGTTGTGGCTTAATGGCTAGTTTGATTGGTTTTTCATCAAGGGGCTGTTTGGTTATAGCTTAATGGCTAGTTTAATTGGTTTTCCATTAAGGGGCTGTTTGGTTGTGGCTTAACAAGCTTAATATAATCTTATTTTGACAGCTTTATTTTATGTCTTGCAGTCTTTTTTTGACATCGGTTGCAATACGCCCGATTGGCCTGCCATAGAGAATGACCTTAGCCGATATTGCGCGAATCGATATGCTGGGGCTAAATATCGATTACACGCGCATTTCAAGAAACATGGAGGTCTCGAAGATGTGAATACTGCGAGAAAGAAATCCACCTACAAACGTAAGACCTGAACCATGGAACAAATTAATAGATGATATTTTTCTAAATGAACAGTGGCAAAACCGTGCGAAGAAAAATTCTGAGAATCGGGCAAAACTACCGTATTGTAGTTTTCACGGATCTCGATCTTACGTGAGTACACGATTTAAAAAGGTAAAATTCTTGAACTTTCTTGTATTTTATACGTTGTTAATAGGCAGAACATGGGGAATATCGATGTGCTGGTTTTGTAATAATAATATGTATTTTCTTTTATAATAGATGAATCCCGAGACACAAAAAATTCGAGGATCGATAGATAATTTTCGCGACATGCATTATAAGCCGACGAGTGGATGGGCAAATGAGAAGGGGAAAGATGATTATGTAAGTAATTATTATGTAATAATTGTTTAGTTTTGATAAATTATTGAATTGATGGTTTGTATCGCTAACAATCCTCGTTTGAAATTTTAGGAGAAGTTGGTTGTGGAATTGAAAAGTCAGACTCAAAACGCATCGGCATCATCTAACTCGATAAATGAGCAAGAAATCTTCAAGAAGGTGTTCGGTGAACGCCGTGGTCACAATGTCGGATTGGGGCGAAAGTTAAAACGCCAGTCGGGTTTTCCAGCCTCATCTACCGCTTCAACACCAACTTCAAACGTAGATATGCTACGCGCTTTTCAAGAAGCTTGGAAAAGACATCATGAAGGAGTTGACCGAAAACGGTACCAAGACTTGGCCGAATTCTTCTCAAGTATGATCCCTAATTGTAATATGGCCAACTTACCACCGTTTGTATCAACATCGGCCCCTCCATTTGACTATGATGCCTATAAGCGAAGTCAAGCATCATCATCACAATCTCAGGCTGATGATGAGGAAGATTCCGACGATGATGAGGAAGATTAGACGACGATTATTTAGTTTAACAACGTTGGATTATGATGATTAGTTGGTTTAACAACTTTAAATATTACTGAACTTTGAATATTAGTTTTGTGTTTTATGAAATTATGGTTTTTGTGTTGATTTATCGTTTGTTTTAGTTAATATGTAATATGTCGGGGACTTTTGCCACGACAAAATTGTCTCTAAAAGTAATTATTTATATTTATTAGCAGTTATTTTTTGCCAGGACATGTCATCTCTAAAAGTAAGTCTATAATTTTTTTAGCGTCTCTAAAAGTAAATATGTATTTAAAGTTAAAACTGTTTTAGAGACCAATTGTCGTGACAAAAAGTATTTAATAATTTAAATTAATAATTATTTTTAGAGACCACATATCCTGCCAACAAGAAATTAATAATTACTTTTAGAGATGACATGTCGTGGCAAAAAGTGTTTACTTTTAGAGACGACACAATGTGGTGGCAAAAGAAACTTTTAGCCACGAGGCTTTAGAGACGTGGGCATTGGAGACGACCGTGGTCTCAAAAGACTTTTTGAGACGACTTTTTAGCCTTTTGCCATGACTTTTGTGGTATTTAAAAGTCATTTTTCTTGTAGGGAAAATACAACAGTTGTTTGAGTTGAATTTAGTTTTAATTATAAATTCTGATATTTTATAAAAATTATAGAACAGTAGAGTTGGTGACGAAATGCATGCAAATATGAGGTTTACCTGAATATGTAAAACACAAACCTTTGACCAAAAACTTAATTAAGATCGAAGGGTGTGTACGATTTATAAGTACTTAGCCTGTATATTAAAGGCACTGTTCACAGCAAATACACTTATGGCAGCTCAATTTATTGGCTCACCTCTGACGGTTCTTCCATCACGTAAATTCCCTGTAGTTTCAGGTAATATTCATTTTCGAAATTCCGTTTTCTTCCTTAACAACTACTTGTAGTTGTTTGCCAATATTTCACTAACAATCGGTCATTGGATCATTTCCGATAGGAACACGATGTTCAATTAGAGCATGTAACGTCTTGAAAAGGTTCACCACCTTTGGATTTCAAGAAAAACGTACACAAGATGTCAACAGACATTTTGTGTTGTTACGACTAAGCAACGCGGAGTATATCCAAAATCTGGTTCACGTAGCGAATGAATTTCCATCCGACAGAACACACAACTTGTCGACTTTTGTAGATTCTCCACTGATCAATGCCATGGACATCTTGTTCAGGTTTTCCCGACCTTATGCAGCAATGGCGACGGTTATATTTTTTTTTAACTCTTTTTACCTTATAAGCTCAAATCTTGATAAAACCAAATCAAATAAAACAAGTCCAGTATAATCCATATATATATATATATATATATATATATATATATATATATATATATATATATGGAAGTGGGATCTTAAGGTGGGGTGTACAACAACCTGTCATTTACTCGAAATCCAAAGAGTAGATCCAATGTTTATGTGAGACCCCCTAAGATCAAATCTAAATGGTCTGTTTAACTACCTTTAAAATAACAAATATATATACGGTCTAAGATATTTCGTATTGGTAGATTCTGAGCGTGCTCTCAACGTCTTTTCTCGCTATTGAAAGGATTTCAGATCTATCATTGTTGTTCTTCATCAAAGTATTTCAGCTAGTTGTAATTAACTCAAATATCATGAAATAACTTAACCACTATGATTAAAAAGAGATTGATGGAATAAAATCAAATGTAACATTTTCAGGCTATTTTTGGAGGCATTTTTATGCAAATATACGTTTGTGGATTCAATCAGATATGCGATGTAGAAATCGACAAGGTACAAAGAATGATTAGTTCCAATTTTGATATTTATCACCCTCGAATTTATTAAATTTTTAGTGAAAATGCATGATATATTTATGCGATTCAAGTTTGATCTTCATCATCAACGACTGTGTTATGTGTCAGATTAACAAGCCGTATCTTCCGTTGGCTGCCGGAGAATTAACCATGAATTCAGCCATCATAGTGACCTCTTTCTCAGCTATTATGATAATTAAACTTGGGTGGTTGCAACACCGAATTCGTCGCAAAAAATGTAGCAAAAGTATCGGTTGAGTTAATAGTGACATACTTCCCATCGCTAATCTCTTATGACAAATTTGCTTTCACTTCCTTTTAGTGTTCTTTTTTCCATTTAAGAAATTTTGTGACGGACCAATGCATTTCTACTTATATTGCGAATGACACGTTTTAGACCTATGTATATCGTTGTATATTATGTAGAGTATATTGATCGTGTGGATTTCGGGTTCTTGGCCATTATTTTGCGATCTAGTGGTCTGGTTTTTTATCGGAACTGCATACTCAGCAAACGTGGTGAGTACGTACATCTTATTTCAAATAAAACCACAAGTATTGCATGAAATATAAATCGGTTTCGTTGTTTGCAGTTGCCATTTTTACGATGGAAACGGTTTAGCTACACCGCAGTTTTATACATGATCAACTCGCGGGCACTAGCCATTCCATTAGGATATAACCTACATGCACAGGTACATATATATATATGTGTGTGTGTGAGTGTTACTATACAAATTAAAGCATTACAACAAAATTGGTCTTTTAGGTTGCCCAAGTTCCAAACGTCTTAATTTGGGTCTTCTAGAGGGCCAAAAACCGCATGTATTATCTAAACGTGTTAGAATTATAGGTTGTATGGCTAAGTTAGGCAACGTAATAAATACTATGGATGAATCTGGACAACTTAACACTATTGAAAAAGTAAACTGTTATATTAACTTTTTTATATATATGACTTTTTGGAACGTGTCGTGTTAGTCTTGTCTGTGTTATAAAAATTTATAAAAAGTGTAATATAAAAATCCTAAAAAGGACGATTTAGATTTTGTGTCTTATTTTGGTTGTCCAATTTCTTACGTAAAACTTGTTAGGGTATGGTCTAACAACTTATGGTAACGCATTTAGATAGGAGAATGATTTTGTGTTTTTATAAACATAAAGTGTCGTGAAGTATACTCTATCAGGATGCATCTGAAAGACCCATTTTGTTGTAACGAGTCATGATGATCCAGAACTATACTACCCAAAAAGAACATGTGTGTATAATGATATGTTTGGATTATTTATAGAACGCCATTCATGGAGGAGTTTTCGTCTTTTCAAGGCGTCACCTTTTTTCGATTGCAATGCTTATCGTCTTTTCTGTTGTCTTGATATTATTCAAGGTGAGCGATTAGCATGACTACGTACTACTTGTGATGCAAATTATATTTAATTTCAAATTCATTCTCATTCAGGGGTTAGTTCATAACCCCATTAATTTATAGGAGTCAGATCCAGGAAGAACCATGAAAAAATAAAGATCAAAGAATTCATCTAAACCCTTAAATCGGGATGATTCAACGGATAAGATTAAAAATGTGGTTATAATTAATCACCCCTTTCAAAAAAATACAAACATTTCCACTAATTAGAAAAGGCGAACATCAGCCAAAAAATATCACTTTATTATCTTTAATTTGACAGTTATTTTGATATATATATTTCCATCCGTATCTTCTTGCTTCCTCGGTTCATTATTTTTTCAGGGTTCGCCTGGATCTTCAATTATCCTAAATTTATAAATTTAAATTCCGAGTCTCGTTACCAAAATTTCTGGATCAAATATTGCTTGTAGATTGAAACAGTTAACGACTCTATATGTTGGATTTGTTCTCTATGCAATAGGACATTCCCGACATCAAGGGAGACGAGATGCATGGAATTAAATCACTTGCTTCTCAGATTGGTCCGGAATGGGCTAGTTAACAATTTCATCATCGTATCATCTGCATATTTTTAAAACGAGTTTATCTACGAACATATACATAAAAATAAATAAAATCAGTTTGGAATTGGGTAACATTTCGGTATGTGTTCGGAGTAACAATAAGGCGAATTGCTCGATCATGTGCAGATGTTTTGGTGTTGCATTTGGCTTCTTGGAATCACTTATGGTGTTGCTATTTTCGTCGGAGCAACCTCCTCGTCTACCTGGAGCAAATACTTGACGGTAAAAAATTCAGAACATCGTCATTAGTTAATCAAATTTGATGGTTTATGAATATTTGACCACCATAAATTCCTTATTTCTTTATTTTATAGGAAAAAATAACCATTTGTTAAGCTGCTTTTTGAAAAACCACCTTAAATATCATAGTGGTTTTTTTTTCATATTTTTCTGAAAGTTTCTTATATTTTACGCTAATGTTCCTAACAGTTTTATTGTAGACCACTTTACATTGAAAATTAGCATATAACAATTAATTTTTATCAAATATAAAATATTAGTCTATCAGAAATACAATTAGTTTATCTACTAATTTTTCAATTTTAACAATCTTAACCTTATCCCCTTCAGTTCAAAGTACCAAACTTATTCTTTTTAAGTTCAAAGAAATTGATCAAAATCGTGCATGCTCAAAAGAGAAGTTCAAAGTAACCATGTTAAGGGTAACCTCGGTCTTGAAACTGAAACACCGGAAATATAGAAATTAAAAAACGACCGTCAAAGTAACTAAAAATTGTTTGCATGTTAATTTATGTATGTTAACCTCTTCCGAATTCACACTAGATATTGGGACATTTTGCGACCATTTTGGCACTTTGGGTACGAGCCAAATCAGTCGATTTGAAGAGTATGGCATTAGTATCAGCGATGTACATATTTCTTTGGAAGGTAAATAAGGGTTAAGATCCTATTTCTTTTGTTGTTCACATACTCGAATACTAAAACCTTTTTCTGGTTTTTCTTGTTCCAGCTTTTCTACGTCGAATACTTGCTTCTTCCACTTGTAAGATGATCATCAAAATGATTATCAATATGAACAAAAGCATCGATTGTGTTTTCTTTTGTAACTCGCCTATTTGGTTTACGTGTATTTTTCTCGATCTCATGAATGAGTACTGAAATGTTTTTGTACAGAAAGGGTTTTTGGCCTTATAGGTATCACGAACTCGACTTCATTTACACCAAAATTTGACTTGCGAACAAGATAGTTACAAGGCCTAAAGTATATGCAAAAAAAGATAACTATATAACAAGAGTTTAAATAATTAGTAAATAAGTGAAGTCCAATTATTTAATATAATACAAGCCGTAAAAAGATCCAAAAATAGTGGATAAGATGAGTTTGAAAAGAATTTAATTGATAACAGGAACTAAAAAGAATTAGTAGATTACAAATATCTAAAAATGAATTAGTTATATGGGAGTCTGTTACTTGATACTTGATAGTGTTTTCAACACCCAAATTAATGATAATGATTTACATAAATTACATTGCATGGTTAAGAGTAAAGACTAAAGAGTCCAATTGTATGATGAAATCAATCTTCAAGTGAGATGCCATACTCTTCTTACTATTCCTTCAAAATGTAGCGATGATACAGTTAATGATTGTTATGCGATAAAACGGATGAATGTATCTCATATCCTGGTATTGAAATATTTGACTTATATGTTTTATGGTAACCACAATATGTCATGCCACGTACGATCGATAATCAAACTAAAGGTTAAACCTATCGATTATGTGAATACCTAGGATTCATCTCTTCTAAAGCTTGTTGATTCAATCGAATGCCAAGCTTTAGTCTCCAATTCGAATTCAGGGAGAACCCAAAATTTGGATGGGAAAATGAATTTTCTATAGTTGAACAAGTGACCATCCATTCAATACCTCTAAAACATAAATGAAATTGTTAGATATAAAATTATGTTGTATCCAAGATCACCGATAATGAAGATAAGATTAAAGAATAAAGAGGTCAAAGCCATAAAGTCAAAGTCAACATAATCCACATATTATGTAAGTCAACATAATATGTTAAGAAAGTCAAAGTCTAAAGTTTAATTGTTGCTTACATTGTAGTTTGACTTTGTAATCAGTCACGAGTATTAATACTTTTGTATTAGGAGAGATTAATTAGAGAGCTCATTTGTAATATTTCTAGAGAGGGGGTAGAGGGAGAAAGTGATTGTAGAGAGAAATTCTTAATCAATACATATGATTTGATCTTAATTGTTTAGATTACTTGTTGGTTGATCTTAGTGGGATTATCAACTGGTATCAGAGCATATTTCAGCAATCTACTACTAAATTTCGGCATGATTTTGATAAATTTGTGTGATTTTGGAGCTGTTTGATCGATTTTTTGGACATTTTTTTGAGTATTTTTGTGTTTTTCACGACTCTGACTTCTATTTGATTACAAATTTGTAATCAGAGACATTGATTTACTAATCCACTTCGAGGTTTTTGGCTTTTCAGAGTTATGGGATTTTTTTGAACAAAAATGGTTAATTTGATCCATTTTTAGGCCTTTTTGGATTCGATTTGAGTTTGAGAAGTGTTCAGATCAACAATTCACAAGGCATATATGCCATTTTATAACTGTGATATGGGTATTTAACATAGGGTAATGAGACCCCCCATACACTATGTTATTAGAAGTCATAATTTGCATATCTTTGCCAAATTGATCAAATCTGTTGGTTTTAGTACAAAAAATTGTTCATTCAGTGTTCTTCAGCCATTCGCGGAACTTGAAAATGCCTTACCTGTGTTCAAAGTTTATTCATAGAACTTGAATATTGTATTATCCGTGTTCAATGTTTATTCACGGAACTTGAAGATTGTCCCTCCGTGTTCATAAGTCATTCACGGAGTTTGAAGATTGCCTATGTGAAGGAGTAATCCATGAAAGATGAAGTTGTTAGAGGGCAATCCGTGAATAGTTCAATACAGATTAGTTGAATTCGTAAACAAGTTCAATACGGATTGGTTGAATTCGTGAACAAGTTCAATACAAATTAGTTGAATCCGTGAACAAGTTCAATATGGATTAGTTCAATCCGTGAAAGTGTCCAATCCGTGTGCTACCTGCACAAGCTCCAGGACCACTATTCTTTGAAAATGGTATTGACTTTTGGCCATATTATCCACTAGTTCAGAGTTCTCAAAGGGCATCTCATTAATCCATAAGGAAATTTTAGGATGGTTATCTCTACAATGAATTAGGACATCTTTCCCTCCCTTGATAACAGCCTAATTTCGAAGAACAAATAAGTCCTTATTGTATCAGTTAAATTTTAGGTGGTAAGCCTCTTAAATGTCTTGAATATCTTACATACAAACATTTGGATTAGATATCAGGGTCAACGTTTGATGATAACTCACTCGTATAATCAATTAATCATATATGCAAAAATGTTAATTTTTAGGTTACTTCTTCACATAACCTAAAACACAATCAAGATAATAACATCGCATAAACCTCAAAAAACCTAGAAAAATCCAATAAAGAAGTGTTCAATAAATCAACTTGATAAATAATAGGAAGGACAACACCTAGAGTGGTGAGAATATGAGACTCTGAGAGCAAAACTCACAGAAGCAGAAGTCTTGGCCAGTGGTTGTGAACAATGAAGAGGGCATAAGGCGTCGACGGTGGTCGCATGGCCGGTGGCTGGGAAATGACAAAACCAGTCGTACTTAAGAGGGAGACGAGAGATTTGAGAGTTGAGACGATAGACGTACTCGTTCGATTGGGCAGAAAGCCAGAACTCAGAGAGAAGCGGTATTTTTTTTTGTGAAAGAATCCAAAAGTGAACCTACCCAAAGCTATATATATGTTGGGCTCTGCTGCCCCTTTGGATTTTGCTGCCCTGGGCGATTGCCCATTTTGCCCACTAGTTGGGCCGGGCCTGTCATAAAATGACTGTCTTGAGCATCACTGCACCTAATGAAGAAAGAGAAGGCGTTGAACATCTACCAGTTGGGAAAATATTAACAGAACCAGAAGATGGTATTGTTTTCAAGAGACCAAGGAGAAAGAATTTCTTCAGAATAAGAGAAGCTTACAAGTATTCCGCTGCAATAGTGGTAATAATGAAAGGATATGCATCTCTTGAGAAGGATGACAGAAGCAAAGAGTCTCACATCAGGATTACATCGAATAGAATGGACAAACAGTTGGATTTAACTGTAAAGCTAAGGAAACTTACATATCAATTCTACAAGATTATCAGTGGCCATCCAGAGGCCCTGTTTTAAATCTTTATATTGTAATTTTTGATGTATCTGTTTGTTTATTAATAAATGAACTTCTGTTTCTGTTATGCAATTCATAGTTCTGGAATTCATACTTAGGGGGAGATTGTTAGAACTTATTTTATGAAAGTATGAACCAGAACTGTCTAAGTCCTAAACTTCAGAAGCCAAACCAAAAGTTCATCTTCTGATCTCTCCTATCTCAGAAGCGTCCAGAGACTTGAAGATTCTCTGGATTTCAACTGCCATTCCACACACGCTTTTGATGACGTGGAAAGTCACACCTTCTACGTAACTAATTATGTTAGTAGTACAAGTGACGTGTCACTCAGTGATAGGCTAGCTCGTTGACTTTCAATTTGTAATTGTATAAATAGAGTTAGTTATCACTGTAATAGGCGTCGATCATCTTAGAGAGAAATAATGCATTTCATTCCACGTATTGTAATCGATCTTCAGATTATTCAATACGAATTCTCATTTGATCTTCATATATTGTTTCCGCTCATATACTGTTCTTTAAATCTATTGATTAATTGAGTCTAAAAGGATCTGGGTTCCAACGTAACATGATCTCTATTAAAGTGATATCTGATCTCCATATGCTTGGTTTTGGAGTGAAGTATAGGGTTATTTCCTATTGCAATAGCACTTGTGCTATCACAATAAATAGAAATTTTAGATAGCTGAACGTCATAGCCACTGAGTTGGTTTCTCATCCAAAGGATTTGGACACCACAACTCCCAGCAGCTACATATTCAGCTTCAGCAGTTGATGTGGACACTAAGTTTTGCTTTTTACTTGTCCAACTTACCAACTTTCCAGCAAAAAATTGACAACCTCCAGTGGTGCTATTTCTATCTATTTTGCATCCTGCAAAGTCACTATCTGAGTAACCGGTTAGATCGAACCCTGAGTCTCTGGGGTACCAAAGACCAATATTAGGAGTTCCTTTCAGATATCTGAAAATCGCTTTACAACGATCAGATGGGATTCCTTGGGTTCAGCTTGATATCTAGCACATAAGCAATTGGAGTACATGATATCGGGTCGACTCGTTGTAAGATACAGTACTGAACCAATCATTCCACTGTAGGAAATAACATTAACAGGTTTCCCATCAGGGTCCTTGTTTAGTGTCAGAGGAGGTGTCATAAGACTTTTCATTGAAGAGCTTTGAGTTAAAATCAAACTTCTTCAGCATATCTTTAACATACTTACTCTGACATATGAAGATGCCTTTCTCAGTTTGCTCTATCTAAAGACCAAGAAAATATGTTAGTTCACCCATCATACTCATTTTATATTCCTTTTTCATGCGTTTGGAAAAACGAGTACAAAGCTTGAGTCTTGTAAAACCAAATATAATGTCATCGACATATACCTGAGCAAGAATTGTATGACCCTCGTATTTCCGCAGAAATAAGGTTTGATCAATCTTTCCACACATAAATTTCTCTTTTAAGAGATATTTGGACAGGGTATCATACCAAGCTCGGGGAGCTTGCTTTAATCCACAGAAAGCCTTTTCCAGTTTATAAACATAACGTGTATCCTTAGGATTAGAGAATCCGGGAGGTTGTTCAACATAAACTTCCTCATTCAGCTTGCCATTCAGGAAGGCAGTCTTTAAATCCATCTGAAAGACCCTAAAGTCTTTATGGGCAGCATAGTCTAGGAATAGTCTAATGGCTTCTAGCCTTGCAACAAGAGCAAAGGTTTCATCATAATTGATACCTTCTTCCTGTCTGTATCCATAAGCAACAAGTCGAGCCTTGTTTCGAGTTATTGTGCCGTTCTCAAATAGCTTGTTACAAAACATCCATTTGGTGCCAATAACTGTCTTACCAGATGGACGAGGGGCAAGATTCCAAACATTGTTTCTTTGAAACTTAGTTAGTTCTTCTTGCATAGCACTGACCCAACTGGGATCAACGATAGTTTCATCGATCATTTTATGTTCGATTAAAGAAATGAAATTTACAAAGAGATAAATATTACCCATACCCCATCGGGTTTTAATACCTGTACCTGGATCACCGATAATCCGATCGATTGGATGATCTCGAGTCCATCGCTGAGCTGGTAGTTGAGTTTGATCAACAAAAGATTCAGCGACTTGTTCAGGGATAAAGGAAGATGCTTCAACAATTTGTTCTTCCACATTCCTTATCATCTCTGGAGGAGATTCGGAGGGATTAATATTCTCTTGAGAAGAGAGTGGGACTTGATTATTCACTGGTGAATCGTTGTTGGAAGGTTTAGAATGAGGAATGTGATTAAGAGGAGTAACACTTATTCCTAAGGAGGAAGGAGTATCACTATTGATCAAAGTGGGAATGAGATTAGGACCATCATCATCATTTGTTTTAGTGACAGGAGGTGTACATAAGATTCAGCTTCCCCGTAATGAGACTTCATCCAACTATTCAGTTCCTCGTCATCTTCAGGGATAGGAATAGAATTTATTGAGCGTGATTCATCAAAGTTAACATTGCTGGTTTCTTCAACATGTTGTCTTCTTTTGTTGAAGACTCTGGATGACTTGGATACAAAGGAGTACCCAAGAAATATATCATCTTCAGCGTTTGGATCGAATTTTTCTAAATGATCTCTGCCATTTAGTATATAACACTTACATCCAAAGATGTATAGATAGCTCAGAGATGGTTTTCTTCCATGAAAGAGTTCATAGGATATTTTCTTGAATCTTCTAACTATCAGGGATCGATTTTGAGTGAAAATGTACTGTTAACTACTTCAGCCTAGAATTGAGTTGGTAGATGAGATTCGTTGAGCATTGAGCGAGCGACTTCAATTATCATTCAATTTCTTTTTTCAGCAACACCATTTTGCTAAGGAGTCCTCATTGATGAGAATTTATGAGAGATTCCTTTTACTTCAAAAAAACTAACCAAGATACTGTTTTTGAATTCAGTGCCATGATCACTTCTCATGGAGCGAACAAAGAGATTGTTTAGGACTTCCGTTTTCTTGATAAAGGAGATAATTTCATCAGGGGAGTCACTCTTGGATCGGAGAAAGAATACCCAAATATACCTGAGTACTCATCAACTATGACAAGAGTGTACTTCTTTCAGATATGGGTTGGACATTGACTGGTCCAAAGAGGACCATATGGAGTAGGTGAAGAGGTGTGGTCACTGTAGAGACTTGCTTAGATCTGAAACTTGCTCTTGTCAATTTTCCTTTTTCACATGTTGAGCAAAGAAATTCCTTTGCAAAAGAATGTTTATGAAGACCATTAACAAGTTCTTTCCTTGATAAATCATTTATCATCTTGAAGTTTAGATGAGAGAGTCTTTTATGCCAAAGCCAGTTATCATTAGGAGAGGCCTTAGATAGAAAACAAACATTATCTGAATAAGTGTTATCCATATTTATGACATAAACGTTCTCTGATCTTTTGCCTTTTAAAGCAAGTTTCGTCTTCGTGAATAAAACTTTGAAGTCTTTGTCACAGAGTTGGCTAATTCAAAAGATTGTGTTTTAGCCCTTCAAGCAATACGATTGAAGGAAGTTGCTCCGTTGGTCAGAACACCATAAACTTTGGTGTATCCTTTGCCATTTCCTCCAAAGGTCATAAGGTCAACTTTCTTCATTATATTCAACGAGCGAGGTTTTTGTACCAGTCATATGCCTAGAGCATCCGCTATCGAGATACCAGATACCTTTAGCATTCTTCATAAGGTAAGAGAATTAATTTTTCATAGGTACCTATAGAACTATGGGTCCCACTTAGTGGAAATGTCAGACGTAGCAGATTTATCATTTTCTGAAGATTTTTCTTTAGTGGACTTTTTCACCTTAGTTGTTTTACCAACTTTGGTGGATTTCCCTTTTACTGATTTCTCAGATTGAGCGACTTTCTGTCCATGAGATATTTTCTCAGCCTTAGTGGCATTAGCGCATTTGCTAGCAATGTGAGTAGCCTCACCACAGTTCTAGCACTTCCTATATTTGAAAGAGGGTTTAGAACTAGAAGCATGCAACATAGAGGGCTTAACATTTTCAGGTCCGGGATCAAGAATTCCTTTCTCCTGTTAGCGATAATTTTATTGTTGAAAGTGTAAATACGAAAACCTGTTCTTAAAATATGAAAGATCAGAGATCATTTAGAAGAAGAGATTTCGGAAGTTATGAAGAGAGTCCAGAAGAAGACTTCAAAAGTCTGGAGTAAAGCTTCTAGATCAATTAAGCTTCTGGATTGATAGACAGCTTCTATCCTCTCTGTCTGTTTGCTCTTCTCATCATAGCCCGACAACTCAGCAAGGAACGGTTACATCATTTACACATAGAGCCTTTATATTATAGGATGCTTTAACAGCGACACGTTCCTTCATATGCTAAATCACATGGATAACCATCTAACAAGATTTGTTAGAATTTCCTTGTGACCTGTCATCATGTAATAGGCTAGTCATTTGACTTTGCTTATTTGAGGCTATAAGTAGAAATCTCCTTCCCCATTTGTAATGGTGAATGTGAGTTGTTTCTTTGAAACTCTCCATCTCCAAATACCCTCATCATTCTAAATATGTAAGATATATGACCACGATTAATCATATGTCTACGCTTTGATCCTCATATTATTGTTCATTTTGGTTAATCGTTCTTCTTATTATAAACTGTTTGATATAAAATTGCTTCCGCTTTACATATTTTCTTTAGATCATTGATTCAATATGAGATCTGGGTTCCTACAATTGGTATCAGAGCCTATTGATTTGCTCAAATCAAACGATCCAATCTGTTGATTTTATCTCATTGAATCTAGTTTATTTTATCTCATTTCTAGATTTATAATATTCATCTTTTTATACTTTGTTTTCGAATTGTTCTCGAAAATATCATTCAAATCTGTGTTTGAATTTATATATATTCAAATTCAGTTTTGATTTAATATATATTCAATTTCACAAAGTTATTCTTATTAGATCTGAAATGTGGATGGTTTTTGGGAAGAAAATTCAATGCCAATATCTTAAAAATTGATTATGCACACAAGGTGTTTGATAAAATGTTTATGAGAGATTTGGTTTCTTCAAATGGCATCATGAAGACTCACTTTCGATGTGAAGAACCAAAGTTTTGAAATCAACACCTTGATTGCGATTTGGTTATGCAAATCCATTTTCAATTTTTATGGTGTTGAATAAAATTCAGGATGCTGACAAATTTGCGATGTTGTGCTATATCGATCGTATCTTTCTCATTACACCACCAATTCAAGTGATTCAAACAGCCCTGGCTAGAAAACTGACGGATCAACAAGTTTCATGTTTTGAGTTTTCAGTGATTCGATCTGTAGAAGGCCCAGTAAATCGTTGAAGTTGAAGGTAGTGTGCTGAAGCAAAGTTGTTATGCATCGAGTTAAATCTGCTTCTTGACAAAAGGACCATAGCTTCTGGAATTAAGGACCTGAAGACTCACTCAACAGAAGCTTACACGTTGAACCAGAAGTTGTTGGACAGATCTGCGCGACTGTACGGAAACGATCATATCTCATTCGTCCGAACTCCAAAGAAATTGAATCCAGTTTCTATGGAAATCTAACACACTGCTCTACAATATTCATGTTTTGAGTTTTCACAAACTCCAAATTTTTCATGACCAGAAGCAGCGTAGAAGTCAATGCAATGCTGCTGGATAGAAACTTTTGTTTGCTGATTTTTATCTTATGTGTTGATGAGTGGTATTATGGCTTGTTCTATATCACGTCAAACTTCAGAATTCTATTCGTTGAAGATTAAATTAGCCATGGCTTCAGTTCATCTCAGTTCTGGACCCGCTCTTAACCAAAATGGCTTCTAAACAATAAAGAAAAAGAATTCAAGAAGTACAGTTCAGAACCAGCACATCATCAGAAATTTCTTCTTGCAATCAGAGATAGGTTGTTGAAATCCTGTCAATGATCAAAGAACTACCAAGTCTAATTTTATTTTTGAAACAAATATTTCTGGTTGATATTCGTTCTACGTTCCCCATCTTATGAAGATTATCTGAACAAGTTCTTGTGCTGAATGTCCACTCAACTCCTGATTTACAGACAGATTCTTTGTTATTAGACTGATTATGCACCGCATTGTCACGCAACTTACACTTTATCTATCCACGTTTGGATGAATAAATATGCTATGAGGTTGGCTGAGATTATGAGGCTAATAGTTGTGTTGAGTTTCTACAGGTTAAAGTTGTATTTGGTGCAATCAGTGGTGTTTATCGCACATTGAATCTGATTTTAAAGTTGAAAATGAAGAAAAAGAGCTTAATTCAAGGGGGAGCTTGGAATATGTTGGAATGAGGTTTCTACATCAAGGGGGAGCTACATAATTGTTATATCTAAGGGGGTCTCCAAAGCTTTAAAAGCGTGATGGGAAGACGACTAATGACTTTCAATGGTCTTTCCTTTTATTGTTTTCCTTTTAACACTTAGGGGGAGATTGTTAGCCCTAATTTTAGTGTTGAAAGTGTAAAAATGAAAACCTGTTCTTCAAATATGAAAGATCAGAGATCATTCAGAAGAAGAGACTTCAGAAGTTATGAAGAGAGTCCAGAAGAAGACTTCAGATGTCTGGAGTAAAGCTTCTGGATCAATTAAGCTTCTGGATTGATAGACAGCTTCTATCCTCTCTGTCTATTTGTTCTTCTCATCATAGCCTGACAACTCAACAAGGAACGGTTACATCATTTACACATGAAGCCTTTATAGGATGCTTTACAGTGACACATTCCTTCACATGCTAAATGACGTGGATAACCGTCTAGCAAGATTTGTTAGAATTTCCTTGTGACGTGCCATCATGTAATAGGCTAGTCAATTGACTTTCCTTATTTGAGGCTATAAGTAGAAACCCCCTTCCCCATTTGTAATGGTGAATGTGATTTGTTTCTTTGAAACTCTCCATCTCCAAATACCCTCATATTTCCAAATATGTAAGATATATGACCACGATTAATCATATGTCTACGCTTTGATCTTCATATTATTCTTCATTTTGATTAATCGTTCATAGAATTGCTTTCTCTTTACATATTTTCTTTAGATCATTGATTCGATATGAGATCGGGGTTCCTACATCTCCATAGACCTGGGAGGAACAACTAGTTTCTCAGGTTTAGAGGTAGTGAGATCAACCTTGATTCAAGGAGTTGATCTCTAGATATATCTAGGGATCTTCTTCCTAGAAGTCAGAGGATGACTCATTGAAATAACAAATGAATTCTTCTTCAATTTAGAAAAGTTCTTGATCTTAGGAACAAGATTAAGGAACTTGTCTTTAATCACCTTCCCTCATTCCTTGGTAATAGGTTTAGAAGGTCTTGACTGAGATGTAGAGGAACACTGAGTGGAAGGATCAGGGATATAAGAAACAAATGCTCCGAATTTAAGCATGGAACGATCTTTGATAGTCTCTTCTTGGTCAGAGGAATATCTCAGACCACTTTTGACCTTTTTAGGGATCTGAGCATTGATGATCTCACTATTCTTAACAGAGGCTTTGCACCATCCTTCAATGGTGTCTTCTTCAGCTTTGAGATAAGCGATGGCCTTTTTGCTCTCAGTAATAGCTGTTGTTTCTCAATGCTTATTTTTTGGTTTACAAAGATTTGTTCTATAAAATCTTCTTCGGTTTTTGTAAGTTATTTGATTTTAAGGCGGCAATTCTAAAGTTGTTTAGAGGTGATTTGTTCAGCTTTAGTTTTACCGTTTAAAGCATTGTAAAGAACAACAGTTAAGGTGTCGCGAGCCGACAAGCAATCAGGTTCAGGGATAGAGGAGTTTTCTAGAATTAATTCCTGAGATGGTGAAGGAGTGTTAAGTGATGAGGTTTCAGCGGCCTCTTCAGCTTCTTCAGTTCTAGCCATAAGATATAGGAAAGCTATGTCTTCTTCATCTAACCTTGATTCGTCAGTGGTTTGTGTCCAATCAATTTCTTGATCCCAGTCAACTTCTTTAGTGACAAGACCTTTGCCTTTTTGCTGGATTTTCTTCAGATTCAGATACTTGTCTTTCAGCTTAAAATATTTTTCATTTTTAGTTTTATCAGGTATCTGAAAGGATTTTGGAACAACAACCTTCTTAGATCTGCATTCACTGGCAAAGTGACCTTGGCGTTGACGGTTGTAGTAGATGGAAGAAGCTTTATCAACAGAAGATATCTTTGACTTGTCAGATTCAGTGATGGCAGGAGTTCTCCTAAAGTTGCTCTTTCTGGAAAATCGTCTAAAGTTATTTGTTAGAAGAGCCAAAGGATTATCAAATTTAGAAATGTCAGCATTAGTGATATATTTAGAGTTAGGGTTATCTAGCTCACTAATAGTGGTAATAGAAGAAGAAACTGTTTTTGAGGGATCAGTCTCTGAAGTCAAGGAAGTACTTCTGGCCGTTTTAGTGTCTTTTAAAAGATTTCTTTTTAAGGTTTGAGATTGCTCATGGTTGAGCAATATTCCATAAAGAGTACTTAATGAAAGAGTTTCAGTGTTCTTTGAAAGTTTTAGACAGGTAGTAAATGTGTCCCACCGTTAAAGAAGAGATTCCATGAACTTTGTCAGTACTTCTAAGTTCGAATTTTCTCGGCTAATTGTTAGGCCGTTTTCTTGCAGGAGTGCTAGCGCGCGCCCTTATGTTTTCTTCGCTTGCTCTGCAGTACGAGCCTCATACATTCTTGTTTTAGCTCATGAGGTACATGTTCCCCTTTTCTCTATGGATAATCTCAGGCCACCAAGTGCTAAATTACAATTTCCCAATGCTTTACTACTACCAGATTACTTACTTGCATATGTAAAAACATCAAATAGGATTCTGAATGAGTATTATGAATCAATGGGACTACCAAAACCAGTAGTCTCTTCCCCTGATTCCAACAAGAGTGGTGAGCATCGTGAGGTGTCTATAATTCCTAGGGAGAGTGGGGAGGCTATTCATGGGGGAGAACAACCTCATGGTGTGAAGAGGAAAAATGTAAATGAGAGGTTGGGTAGAAGAGTAAGAAAAAGAACTAAAGAGGGAAGAACACAAGTAAAAGATAAAGAAACTTGTGAACCAACTGTTCTAAGCCGGGCACCCACATCATCTATTACTCTACATTCTTTGGTGGGTAATATTGAAAAAGTCAGTGAGCCCAAGGCAAATCTTGTTAACCCCTCCAGCCACTCACACATCTCTCAACAGAAGGGTGTTTCACTTACACATATGGGGCAAGCAGCTAATTTACTAATAGGTTCCCATTTGGAAGAACCTATTGTTGAAAAAGAAGGAAATATGTCCCCCCTTCACAGTTTTGAGCACATTGAGTCTGAGAGTCCACTCAACATTGGGCCTTCTGAACCACTTAATGTGGAATTTTTTCACACAAGCACACATCTTTCAGATGTACAAAAGCAAAATGTTTGTGATATTGCTACAACAACCAAAGATATACCCATTGCAGGATATCAAGGATTGGTTGGAAGTCCTGGTGGAGTGAACATCACTAAAGCTCCATTTACAGAATCATATGTGGTTCATGATGTTGTGGCATCTACAGGCCAGCCTTCTTCTAAAGGACTGCAAACAAGACCATTTGTTGGTCTTGGACCTTTTCCCACATCTTCTGAATTCTCAGAATTCAAAGATTTTTGTACTTCTGAGTTTGCAAAGATTCAGAAGGACATCAAGGAATTGACGGACAAATCTTAAAAGGTGATGGAGGATAGGTTGGATAAGCAGGAGAAAACAGTGGTGAACAAGTTGCATAATTTTCAATTATCAACTTCAAATGATCTTCAATCTTTCAAACAAGCAATTTTGAATGCTTTCTCTGAAGTTGTTTCTAATGTATCTTCTCTGAAGACTTCTTTGCCTTCTACTTCTTCTATTCAGCCAGAGTCTTCTAATTTTGCTACCAAGGATGACATTTCTCAAATTGTGAATCAACCTTCCTCAATTCAGAATTCTCAATCTTCATTAAGTGATAGACTCTCTGTCTTAGAGTGTAGGCCTCAAGCAGATACTTTCAAAAGAAGTCTTGATGATCAGGATCCTGATAATCAAGAGGGGGAGAAGAGACAGAAAGTATCTGAAGATGTTGAGATACCACAAAATCAGTCTTCTGAAAAATCTTCTAAACAAGTTCCGAATGTTGATGAAAATGTTAACAGAGTTTCTGAAGCCATTGAAGATATATTACATTCTGAAACAGAAGGTCAAGAGGCTGAACATTTTACTTCTGAAGAACAATTTGAAGAAGGATATGAGACTGAAAAGGTGTCTCATAATTCTGAAAAGAATATAAGTTCAGAAGACACATATGTTATTCCTGATTCAAATGAAGAGATGCTAAATGAATATTTAGCTTTTGAAGAAGCTCTTGGAGAACCTGGTGATCTTTCAGATGTGACATAACTTTTGAAGATGATATAGTGATGGATGAGAATGTTGAAGAAGAGGTGAATGAAAACAGAGAAGTGGTAATTTTGAAACCACAACTTCTGAACAGATTGGATAGTGATGAAGTTTCTGAAAACCTTTGGAGGTTAATATGTCAATTTTGCTGGGTATATCTAATTCTGAACAGTCTAAGGAATCTGGAGTGTAGATTCTTGGATGACAAATTGGCTGTTTTCAAAGAATCTATAAATCCACCATCTGAGTATTTTGCCATAGAGATAGACTTATGTCATATGCATCATGTGGAAGTCTAAGATGAGATTTTGATGGCATTTTCTGAGAAGTTGGAAGTAAGATTCAGATCCTGCATTAGTATACCTTTGATCAATTTTCCTTTACTTGAAGAACCTATTATTGATCAAGTGTATGAAAAGGAAAATCTGTTTGATTTTTCTAAAGCCAGCCAACTCATCTTTCCAGAAGATTCCTACAGTAATTTGTACAGAAAAAGTTTGAAGCATGCAACCCTTGAAGATTTTCTTAATGATGAATGGTCTGAAGATTATATTTCAAAGGTGAAAGTGTTTGTTCAAAAGTATGGAATTCAAGACCTACATGATTCTACTTTGATTAAGAAGATCAGATGCTTTTCTAAAACATTTATAGATGATCTTTATATTGTGAAGTTTGGAGCTGAAAGAAGAGATGGTACTCTAACTGAGTTCTCTTTATTTGACTTTTATAAGTTGAGGTTACAAGATAAACTTGCAGTTCTGGCTTTCTGTGTCAAAAGAGAAGATTCTGAACTTGTTTCAGAAGTTAGAAGAATCTTGGGAATTTATATCAGAAATCTGATCAAGCATGATTTTCAGTTAGCCTTGGAATTCAGATTACAAAAAGTGAATCTTTTAGAGCCAGTTAGTATTGAAAGAGCTGGGCTAACTAAAGTATTTACAAATCTAGATATAGGTTTCATGTATGAAGTGGAAGGAACCTATAGAACTTTTATTGTATCTGATATACCAAAGTACTCTACTTCTACTCTGAATTGGCTTCTGAAATATACTGAATGGTTTGTCTCTGCATCTAATATAAAGGAAGAGATTGTCTATCTGATCAAGGAAAGAATAAATTTCAGAGAAACTATCAGAAAAAGTTATCTTGCTGGGCATAGAAAAGTAATTCAAGTTAAAGGAAGCCTTTGAGAAGCCTTTGAAAAGGAATTTCCTCAGTATCAACAGTGGCCGGAATTTTGGGAATACAGTGGTTGGTACATATGGTCCATTTCATTGGGGATATTCATCCCTTAGTAGAGTAGGAGGCATAGTCAATGAACTTGAACTGTACACCGCAATCCAATTTAGGTTCGTCATTTTCAGAAAACATGGATTTTAAAATTCGAGAAGGAAAACGAGATATTGGAAATGAAAACTGGAATTTGAACAATCAGAACTTTACACAAATGAGAACAATACACAATTCTCAGATCTAACAATGAATTACCACTGGATTAAGAGATTTGACAGCGAACAGTCAAATGTTCGTAAAACAAGGTATGAGTGAAAAACAACAGTTAGAAACGAGAAAATCTAGTTTGAGCGAGGATTTATCCATCATGGATTTGATCTACTAATCAATTGATTGATTAAAAGGTTCTGATACCAATTGTTGGAACCCAAATGTAACAACTCGGTTAAGAACCCTGAGTTACCAAATTTAAAATCTCCAATTAAGAACATTGATTAACGTCAAAATACGGGATATAAATTTTCTAGAAACTTCGAAATGTCCGTTATATTTTATTGATTTTTCCAACGAAAACATAAATTCAAACCAAACATAACGGACTTTTACTTAGATCCTGAATTAAGTAACAAAAAGGTCGGGACTTACATATAACCCGAAACAAACTAATTACAAACTACCTTACTACATTAATAAGTAACGGCAATAAACTACTATATACCAAAGGTAAGTTCGTAGTCTTCAAAATCCACCGATGAACCTTTAAGTCACACCACGGGTCCTTTTCCTTTATCCGACTTCTTTTCGTAGAGGGGTTGACACTTAAAACGTAAGCGAACGTTTAGTGAGTTAAATAGTTAAGTATTACATATCAATAATGCATATATATAAACACACATGGTAAATTCTTATAAAAATAAAGTTAAAGACATTAACCGAGTGCAAACCGAGACTTACAAGAAACCGAAAGAACAATTATGTACCGGATGCTAAGATCATAGAATTCCATATTCAAACCATTATGACATACCATAGCAATGATGTTCAATACAATGAGAAAACATGATCAATAATCAAATATAATTTCAGTAACTTTAGATTACCAATACATATCAAGAATCAAATAATTGAATCGATAGACATGAGGAGAACAGTGTATCACCTCATCCTTTTCCTTCCGGGCTCATGCCAAAGTTCGAGTAAAAATCGTACATCATGGGTAACCCTGCACTGCCCGCCTTCCTCTACCGGGTGTGTGCCAAGGTTCCCTACTTATTGCTCTTCCTCCTAACTGAGCAATGAGTATCTATAACCGCGGAAAGTCTCACCCGTCCAACCCGGGATGTTGACTTCGCCATCAACTTCCGACATACTACACAAAGTAATACTCGTACTATGGCGTACAATCTAAGGAACAAAACAACGAGAACGAATCCGAAAAGCAAACTGATGTTACGGGATCATTATGTGATATTGACTCAAGGAACGGAACGAAATTCATATCAAGCCATATGACTCAATTCAAAACCAGGAATGTTCATATATATATATACATACATAGATATATACAAAACAATATGTAACAATTAACTATATAACTCACCGAGTAATTGTACTATGCTTGAAAAGTTCTGAAATGAGCTCACAAAGCAAGTCCAAGATACCATACCTAGAATGCTTTCAACGCCTCCAAAATGTCTTAATTACCCTCTTCAAAGATTCTTGCAATTCTCCTTTGATTTGAGTTAGGATTGAGGATTTGTGTGTGTGAATCGCACCTCCAATGTGTGTAGAAGTTCTGGACTCTAGATGACATAAAAATGGGCTAAATTTTGTGTTTTCAAAGTTAAATCCCGAGTTGGGTCGGGTTGACCCAGTTGGGTACCCGTTTCGACTACTAAAACTTAAAAACTTCATAACGTTTCGCTCGGATCTTCGTTTTCGATGAAGTTTTCCCCTACACGCTCCTAAAGAGATAATCTATAACCTCCAATGAAAATATTCCAGAAAGGATCTTCCGAAAAAAAATCAACTTTACGTATCCGTAACTTAGATGTTATCGAGTTTCTCGTTTTAGTTCCGTTTGACGTGAAATTTTCCAAATCCTCTAATATATATTAAGAAGTACAACTCTGAAATTACAAACCCGAACTCCCACTAAGTCATAGGTTCTCTTATATGACCATTACTAGAACACATTAAAAAATTTCCACTTTGACAATAAACAAATATTTTCCCGTATTTAAACATGTATTATCCTTTTAACATAAACAAATCATGCATACTTAGAAAATAAATTGGACATATATGAAATGGGATGTTACAAATACCTCCTCCTTTTGAGGATTTCGTCCCCGAAATCATTGATGTGGAAACAAAGAATGGTATTTTGCCATCATCTCATCTTTACGCTCCCACATCGAATTTGGTCCCTGATGGTGTGTCCACTTGACACTAGTACAAAAACTCACATTTGCCATGGTTAAAAACCGTGGCGATAGGCCTATGGCCACGGTTTTTTTCTTCAATCAAGTCGTAGCCTATTCTTGCATGACCATTGATACCCTTTTGGCCACGCTTAAAATGTCACCATATCAAATGAAAAACCATAGCCATAGCCTAAAAACTGTTGCTATTTAAGTGTCTAGTTTTTTTTATATTAGAGCAGTTTTACTATAACCATGGCCATAAACTACTTATCATCACACAAACTCACATTAAGTGTGGCTATTAGCTACCTTTTGATCACACAAAATAAAGAAAACCATGACAATAAACTACCTATGGCCATACAATTTGTTTTTAATGTGGCCAATGATTACCCTATAATCACGTATATTTGTTTTAATGTGGCCTTAAACTACTTATAGTCATGTAGTTGATGACATATGGTTACAGTGAACTGTTTGCACCGTGACTATTGATTATATTTTGGTCACATGAAATCACTAAAACTGTGGCAATAAACCAGTTCACACAAATTTCATATTAACCATTATCAATTCATAACATTTGGTTACACTAAATTGTTAGAAATGTGGCAGTTGATTAACTTTTGGTCACATAAATTAACTATAATCGCGACCATAAACTACTTATAGCCACGCAAATTTTACATTAATCGTGGCCATCTCATGACATATTGTTACACTGAATTGTTAAAAAATGTGGCTATAAGTAGCCTTTTAGTTACACAACATAGTTAAAACTGTGACCATATATTATCTATAGCCACACAATTTTATATTAACCGTTGTTATTTAATGACATATAGCAACGTTAACTGTTAAAACCGTGACTATTGGTTATCTTTTGATTACACGAAATAATTAAAATCGTGGCCTTAAACTACTTATAACCACGAAAATTTCATAGTAACCATGGCTAATTCGCGGCATATGGTTACACTGAATTGTTAAAGCCATTGTCATTTGTTAACTTTTTGTCACATGAAATAACCAAAACCATGACAATTAACTAGTTATAGTCACACAAAATTTCACAGTAAGCATGACCAATTCATGATGTATGGTTTCATTGAATCTTAATAAATGTGACTATTTATTGCCTTCTTGTCACACATAATAACTAAAACTATGGCAATAAACTATTTATAGCCACACAAATTTTAAATCAACCGTGGCCAACCATTTATGTATGGTTACGCTAAATTATAGAACCTAGGACTGTTTATTGCCTTTCAGTCACCGAAATAGCTAAATTATGGCCGTAAACTACTTACTGTCAGGATTTAAATTGAATATCATATTGCCATCATAGAAGTTGAACATGACAATAATAACCTTTGATAACAATTTTAATAATTCATGGCAAAATAATAACTAAAATTTAAAAAAAAAGTTTAATATAATAATTATTTGAAAAACATCAACAATTATATCAATAGTCATATAAATAAAATATAAGAATACCAATAACAAACTTATCGATACTAGTTCTCTCATATGAGACTTCAACTTATTAAAGCTACTCCTCGTATGCTTCTGCTTCTGTAACTCGTTGACAGTTGTATAATTCTTCTTTCTCTTCTTAGGATTTTGTTTCTCAACATGTTGATTAGAAATTGGTTCTAATGCCTACAACAAGAATAAAACTACATCTTATTACACTTGTAGAAATTTTATACTAATAGAAATAGTTTGCTAATCTTCTTAGGTGAAGATTTATTGTTATTAAACATAACGCAACCGTGAACAATAAGTCCCAATAATTGATACTAATAAATTGGTACCAATTTAGTTTGTACCCATGTTGACAGAGTGGCATCAAGGTTACAATTAATTATTGCATAGTACAACATTTTTAAACTACTTATTTAAAAAAACCAATAATAAATGATAATTACGTCTATTAGTGCTTATTCTATGAATACCATATGTAATTAATCATTTATTTTTTAGGGAGAATTTCATACACGTTCTTAAAAACTTGCAATATTATATATATTCAATTTAGTTTTAGTTATTTTTATTTTTAAAATGTTTAATAATAATTAAATGAGGAAGAATGATATATACGTGAGTTTTTCATGTTTAGAAAGATATAAACGTAATTGGAAATTTTACAAGGATATATGCGTAATATTATAAGTTTTTAGGGGTGAAATTCTCCCTTTTTTATTAGTGACTTTAGTAAAGATTATACATTTGAAAGTCTACAGAAAAAGAGGGAACGAAAAATTAACTTCCGCCCTTTATTCCCCTCATATCCACGCTACATATCTTTAACTTGTTAAACAGGGACGAAATCTCTCCCTAAAACCCAGCCGTGTAACCGGATTATCCGTCTTTATTGTGTTGCGATCTTCTCCTCTAAGCATCTGCAAGGGTGTCTTCGTCTAACACTTTTTTGTCTCCATTGCTCAAATCTCCCCTCTCGACTCAGGTACCATGACAATCTGCTCATTGTCTCATCTATGGTTTACGTTTCCAGGTTTCTCTAAACTTCTCTAATCTTTTTTTTACTCCTCAAGTGTTATCTATTAGCAATTAAAGAAATTTCATTCTCATGGCATTTAGCAAGTTAAGAAAAAATGAATTTATACTTGCTGACCAACAGAAAGAATAAAGTCTTGTTTGGCGTTTAATTTTATTGTTAGTTGTTCTTACACATTGTATTCATTAATATCAATTATTATTTTCATTTTCTCTCTAGCATCGAGCCTAAACAAACCAATGTTTGGTTCTAGAATCAAAGGTGAATTTCTTTATTTGGTTGTTAACCGGTTACAGTGCAGATGGAAAAGTTGTTAATTAAAACCCAAATCATAGCTTTTTGAGTTTCGATTCTTTGTAAGGATTGTTGATGGGTGATGTTTGTTAATGTTTTGTTATACATATACAGGGAAAAATAGAGGACATAGTCTTCACGTCTTCAAGGTGTGAATGACAAACTGACAATGATGAACAAACTCCTGATAGAAGAGAAAGACCAATTGCATATACAAGTGAAACATCTGGTGTATGAAAATGGCTATATTCAACAGCATACCCAGAATGTGAGCATTATTCTAAGTTTGATACTTATTTACATACCATTAAGTTTGGTGAAATTGATGTTTTAAACTTTTTGGTATTGCAGATGACACTACAAAAAAATTGAGTTGTGAGTCGTGGTACCAAGTCCTTTGACTTTTTGGTATTGCAGAGCACTTGGCCACTCTTTTCGCCATTTTCCAGGTTTCTCAGCCAAAATGTGATGGATTTTTTTATTGACAGGGGTTTCAATGAGTCTCTCAACGGGTTTTGTGATAATTGTTGGTCGTTGATGGATGATGTTACTATATTCTTGTGAACTCTTCTCCTGAAAAGCTTATGGGATTGAATCTTTCATTTGTGAATAGAGACACACCTGTTAGAATGTTGTATTATGTGCAAAAGCATCAATGCTTCTTCAGGTTAGCCACTGACAGTTCTTTTGGTGCCGTATGATACTGATTTTGTGTATTTCTTTATTCTTGCGATGGTTTCTTAGGGGCCGTTTACCTAATCCTACTCGGGTAAGTGCTTACTGGCAAAATTCAACTCTATCGCTTACTTACCGGGCAAGATTTTAGTCCACAAAAACGGCATCGTATGCACAATTTACCGGTAAGTGCTTACCACGGTAAGAGTCGTTTCCATCTCTTACCCGGGTAAGACTCTTGGTCATTGTTTTCCTTGTCTTCGCTCTTACCGGGTAAGATTTTTAGTACTTGTTATAGTCCTCCATTATGGTAATATTACTTGGTAAGACTTACCCGGATAAACGTTTGGTAAACGGCCCCATAATGTGAAACTTGGATGGTGTAGAATGTTCCCCTGGCCCTTCTCCAGAGGTTCTTAAGGGAGCATCGGTCAGAGTGGGCAGATAACAATATCAATGCTCACTCAGCTACAGCGGTGAAACTTGGGCCATGTAGGCATTGGTAATTTTGGTGGTCAAGTTATCCTCCCACTTTCTCATGCAATCGAGCATGAAGAGGCAAGTTAATTTGATCATATATGATTTAAATTCGATCAAATCGTAGTTTGCTTAGAGAATTATATCTGATATTTGAAGTTTATATTTTTATCATCATTGGAGGGTGTGAACATTGTCCTGAAGATGCATTGACGCTGAGAGACATGCTTCTTCTGCAAGTATGTGTTTCTTGATGTTATTGATTGTTTTTAGCCTTAAACATCACCATGTTATTATGGATCGATTTATTACATATGCAGTGACATAGATGACAATGCCGTAGGCATGTGCCGGAACTTATATTGGCTCCCATTGATTCTTCTTTTGCTGATGATGCACCATGTTTGCTTCTGGCTTTCACATCATTCCCCTTGATACTACCATGGTTAGCGTATGTATGACATACTACAATGAAATCGAATGTCTCTAAAAATTTAAATATCCTAATGAATTGCTTTATAGGACGTAGATTTATATGAGTAAACAATTGTGTTCTATGTGCCGATGTTAAGTTCATAGGACGGTTTTGGGTGTCCTAACAAGTTTTATAGAACACTTTTGAAGTAAAATATCCTATTAGCATTTTTTCAATGTCTTATTTAACTTTCTTAACGAACACTTTTGAAAAGTATCACATCTTTTTATAGGACAATTGTTTTTATAAGGCGGTTTTTGAAATTATATCATAAGAATACTAGTAAGATGTTTTATTTCAAAAGTGTCCTGAAAATTTGTTTGGACACCCAAAAACATTCTATTAACACTTATTGTTTGGTCGTATTTTATATCTTGTAAAGTTGATTTTGTTATAGTGATTTTTTTTTGTCTTTATTAGTTATTTATTCAGTTTTAGCTCCAACATTTGTTATATGATCTGGTTATAACATAATATATGATCTATTTTATTTTAAAAACAGATATTTTAGGGTCGTATGTCCTAAAGAATGTCTTGAACTAATCCATGATGTTTGCACGTGTGTTAAGAAGGAAAGAAAGAAGAGTGCAGAAAAACAAGAGGTGGTTGACAAGTTGTATTATATTCTTTACCATTTTGTACTTGTCCATACCATTCAAATCCTCCCGACAAACGATTAACTTTAGCTTTAACAGCAGGTGGGAAGTAATAAGACACCCATTTCGGGACCTATGCGTACAAAACCACTTTAGCTTTAACGGCACATGATACAATAAGAATGCATTTTATTTATGAACAAGCAATAAGTTTGTTAGAGTGTTGTATTGGCTAGACTTAAACCAATTCTAATCTATATATATTGGAACCTCTCTTCTCTCCTCAAGGTTTCTTTTGGAAAGTAAATATGAGGTTCCACATATATTCACAAGTTTCAGCAACGGGTCTCTTGCAAATAAGCTTTTACGTGTTGTGGTAGATGCATCATTAACATCTTCAGAGTTGGCAATAACATTTTTCAAATAATTAGAACCAACCGATTGAAACTAACATAGTGTTTTAAATCGGTAGATACTAAAATTATTACCAAAGGCCAAATATAGGGGGATATTGTTGATGAACATTTGAATTCATTTTCTCTATGGCTCTGTTGATAAACAAGTGAATGAGGTTGGGTGTATCTTGTCTGTTTTCTTTGATGAATGAAATCGACCTACCAAAGTCCAAACCAATAAGGATAATAAGACCTCAATGTCAAAATTGTAGCATTTAGAATTTTGATGATGGAGTTGATGCATAGGCCTAACATTGTAGCATTTAGAATGTTTTTGGTCAACTGCTATGTGAATGTTTAAGATATCGTTTGTTTGAATCTTAATCTTGAATAATGTTTATGTCACTTTGTTTTTTGATTTTTGATTTTATTGTGTTTCTCATGTGATTCTTGTCGATTTCTTGGTACCAAAAAAGATGCAGTATAGTTGGTTGGTCAGAAAGATGCAAAGAATGGTTAAAAATAGATGCTTGAATTGATAATGCTTTAACGATGCCAACAATCAAAATCTAATTCGATAAATGATCATCATAATCATCATGGAATAAGAATTGCATCTTCAAAAATAAAATGAATGATATATTGATATCTTTATTATTAAATGTAAAATATTTAAATTATAATAAATGTTTGAGTTCAACCAAATAATATCAAAAAATAATAATTTTACACAGACATGATGTATATTTATATCATGTTTTCAAATTAATAAGACTCCTTCGACCACAACTAATCATTTTTATTTTGTTCAACCATAAATTTTATTTCTGTATGAAAAATTGCATTATTCTTTATTTTCAGTTTCCAATAAAATCTTACATCCCGTTTGGATCGCATCGGTACACAAGGAGTTTGGTAATATATGTATAACCAACTTTTGGTTTTTCTCCTAAATTGAAATTGTGCCTTCCTAACTTGTTAGCCCAAGTGACTACCATTATCGTACTGATGCATCAGTTACAATTTGTACCGGTTAGCCCAAGTGACTACCATTATCGTATTGATGCATCAGTTACAATTTGTACTGGCTAGCCAAGGTGACTACCATTATCGTATTGATGCATCAGTTACAATTTGTACTGGTTAGTCCAATTCACTACCATTATCGTATTGGTGCATTAGTTACAATCTGTCCTCATATTTTGAAGCAATAACAGGGACTGGGGACTATCTTAACCGACTATTGGTACCAGTGACCATAACAAGCGAGTCGTAACCGGTTATAGGCCCGAGCAACCTATCTTTTTACCCATCTCTATTGCTAACTAGGTGACTCGGTACAAATTACCTTATATATATATATGTATGTATGTATATATATAGTTAAGATCGCCCTATCTTTTTACCCATCTCTATTGCTAACTAGGTGACTCGGTACGAATTACCTTATATATATAGTTACAATAAATTCGTAGGACCATGACTATCGTTTTTAAAACCGTTGCCATAAACTACTTGCAACCACACAATATTTTTAAACATGACCATTGATTACCCTAAAGCCACGTGAATTTATTTTTAATCGTGACCTTAACTGTATTTATTGACTTGCAAATTTGATATTTACCGTGGCCGAATCATGACATAAATATGCTTAATTTTGACAACCATGGCCAATTTATGACGTATGGTTACACTTCAATTTTAAAACCGTGACAACCCGTTAATTTTTGATCACACACAATAATAATAATTTTGGCCATAAACTACTAATTACTCACATGAACTACATTGTTAGAAGTGTGACTACTGATTACCTTTTAAACACATATTTATATTAATCGTGACCTTAGCTATATTTTTAGCCACACAATTTTCATATTATATGTGACCAAATCATAACACATGGTTCCACTTAATTTTTAGAATTGTAGCTAGTAGTTACGTTTTGGCCACAAAAAATAATAAAAACCATGGCCAATACAAGACATATAGGTTGCCATTCATGACTTATAGTTACAATAATTCGTAAAATCGTGGCTATTGATTATCTTTCGGTGACACAAAATAACTAAAACCATAGCCATTAACACCTTGTCTTGTGGCCATGTTTAACAAGTTTTCGTGACAATATATATATATATATATATATATATATTCCTTTTAGCCAAATAAAATTGGTTTCATGTGACCGTATGTCTGTCGATGGTCACAAACAATAACCGTTACAAATTAAAGTCGTGATTTAGATAAAATACTGTGACTATATGTTGTATATGGCCATAGTTTATGATTATTATTGGCCACAGTAAAAAAAACGTCACCATTACTAACCATTTAGTCATAATTTTATTAAAACCGTGGTTGTAAGTTTGGAAGTGTTTGATAATGGTCACAATTATTGAGTTAAATCGTGGCTACAACAACATACTGATTTTATTTATGACTTTTCGCAACAATTTTTAACCTAAACGTGGCTAACTGTATACTCAAAACCGTGGGAAAGCTCATTTTTGTACTAGTGTGACCAACACCAAGTCCACCTCCTTATTATGTAGGTTCACTTTTTTGTCGTTCAGAATTGATTCTGGTTCCTCAATGTATCTTAATTTCTCATCTACTTTGACTTCGGATAAGCGGACCGTCTCTTCATGTTTACCCAAGCATTTACGTAAATACCCGACATGAAACACATCGTGTATCCCCGTAAGCTCCTCCGGTAACTCTAGTCGATAAGCTCCAATACTTTGAACGGGCCAATAAATCGTGGATTTAACTTACCTTGTTTCGGAAATCGAAGCACGCCTCGCCAAGGAGAAACTTTCAACATTACCATATCGCCTATCGAGAACTTGATTGGCCTTTTACAACGATCATCATAACACTTTTGACGATCCTGTGCAGCTTTCATTCTCTCGCAAATAATTGGTATCTTTTCATGAGTGATCTGAATGAGCTCAGGACCAGCTAAAACTTTATCTCACGTCTCTCGCCAACACAATGGTGTACGACACTTACACCCATATAAAGCCTCATAAGGAGCCATTCTAATCGTCCAGTGGTACCTATTGTTGTTAGAAAACTCAACCATGGGTAGGTGAGTATCCCAACTACCACCGAATTCTAAGACACATGCACGCAACATATCTTCGAGGGTCTGAATGGTTCGTTCTGATTGACCATCAGTCTGAGGATGATAGGCCGTGCTAAATGCATGACGTGTTCCCAACTCTCGTTGAAATCCAGCCTAGAAATTAGAAGTGAATCGAGAGTCACGATCAGAGATAATCTTCACCGATACACCATGTCTCGAGACAATGTCATCAATGTACAACTGCGCCCATCGATTCATAGAATAAGACTCTCGGACCGGTAAGAACAGTGCAGATTTGGTCAACCGGTCAACTACAACCCAAATACTATTGTGTTGTCGTTAGGTCTTCGGTAGTTTAGTGACCAAATCCATGGTTAATTCCTCCCACTTCCACATTGGTACCTCGAGAGGCTGTAAACTACCATATGGTTTCTGGTGTTCAACTTTTACTTGTAGGCATGTGGTACACTTCTCAACATAGTGTCCGATATCGGTCTTTATTCCGTGCCACCAATAATCTAAACGGAGATCTTGATACATTTTGGTACTCCCTAGGTGCATCGATAATCGTGACTTATGTGCTTCTGCTAAAACAACATCATGCATACCGCCAAGTCTAGGGACCCAGATTCGTGTCATAGACCCTCAGGCCACGTCCGTCTTCAGAAAGAGAATCAACGTATCCCACCATTCGTTCTGTTTTGACGTTCTTAGGCTTCAAACCCTCAATCTGCCACTTCAGAATATCAAACTTAACCGACTTGTGAGTGATAGCGTAACATAGAAGTCCAGCATACATCTTCCTACTTAGAGCATCCACCACTACATTGACTTTACCCGGATGATATAGTATCTCACAGTCGTAATCTTTGATAAGTTCCATTACACGTTGTTGGCTCCTATTCAAGTCCTGTTGATCAAATAGACACTTTAAACTCTTGTGGTCGGTATAGGGTAGACATTTCGTACCATAGAGATAGTTTCATCAAAGTTTCAAAGCTAATACCACTGCTGTTAACTCAAGATCATGAGTAGGGTAGTTCCTCTCATAACCTTTCTATTGGCGAGAAGCAAATGCAATCACCTTACCTCGCTGCATCAAGATACATACCAAGTCGAGATGCGTCGCTATACACGATAAAGTCTTCATTACCCTCGGGTAGAGCAAGTATTGGCGCCTGTGTAAGACACTCCTTCAAAGTTTGAAATGCACAATCCTAGGCCTCATTGCACTCAAGTTTTGCATATGTACGAGTCAAAGAGGTTAATGGTATTTCGATCTTAGAGAAATCCTTGATAAATCGTCGATATTATCTCGCTAGGCCCAGAAAACTCCGAACTTCTGAAGCGTTCTTTGGTTTCCCTCACTCTTGAATTGCATTGATCTTGGCTGGGTCTACAGAAATGCCATCTCTAGATACGGTATGCCCCAAGTCGCATTTCGAGAATTTCCCATAAAGTCGTTCTTTTCTCAACAATTCTAGCATTTGACGTAAGTGTATAGCATGTTCATTTTCAGACTTTGAGTAAACCAAAATATCATCGATGAATACGATCACAGACTTGTCGATCATTGGACGACATACTCGATTCATTAAGTTCATAAACGCTGCAGGTGCATTCGTATGTCTGAATAGCATCATGAGGAATTCGTAATGCCCATAATCAGTTCAGAAGGCAGTCTTGGGTACGTCTTCCTCTCGCATGTTGAGTTGGTGATAGCCAGACCGTAAGTCAATCTTAGAAAAGTAACTCGCTCCCTGTAACTGGTCGAAAAGATCATCAATTCACGGTAATGGATACTTATTCTTTATAGTTACCTTGTTAAGCTCACTGTAACCTATACACATCCGAAAAGTTCCGTCTTTCTTCTTAACAAACAGGACTCGGGCACCCCAAGGATATGTGCTTGGCCGGATAAAACCCTTGTCCGATAATTCCTGTAGATGGTTCATCATTTCCGTCATTTCCGTGGGTGCGAGATGGTACATTGTCTTCGCTATCGGGGCGGCACCCGATATCAATTCTATACGGAATTCTACTTCATAATCGGGCGGCAATCCAGGCAAATCATCCGGGAATACATCCGGATATTCACAAACAATCGGAATGTCCTTCACCATTTTCTTCGATTCCTTTGTCGCATCCAAAACATAGTCTAGAAAAGATGAGTAACGCTTGATTAGATAACGGCGAGCTTTTAACATAGATATTTACCTTTATGTCGATCACATGTCGCTCCAGATAAATGTATAGGTAATCCCCCTCGCCAATCGGTATCCGAATCATCCGTCGTGAACATATGATGTCGGCTCGATTCTTTGCTAACCAATCCATACCAATAACAACATCGAATCCACGTAGAGTAGTTGGAATGAGATCGATAAGAAATTCATAGTCATCTAGAAGTAACGTACAACCTCTAAACACTTTATCAGCAACTAATGGCATTCCACTCGCAGTGTCAACGGTGAAAGGATTTTCAAGCATAATAGGAATAGATTCAAGAAAATGAACATAATCATTTCACGTAAAGGAATTTGTTGCTCCGTATCAAACAAAATGCGAGCGAGGCCTAGAATTAACCGTAAATATACCTCGTAACAACACCGGCATCCTTCATGGCTTCCTCTTCGGTAATTTGAAACGCCCGGCACGAGGCTTCGGTACATCCTCCTTTTTGGACGATGCTCCCGTTGTGTGTATCGGTCATTGTCTTGGTTTCTGTATAGACCCCTTACTTTCCTCCAGTCTATTCTTTGGACATTCTCGCATACGATGACCCACCACACCACAATTATAACATGCCTTTTCCCTTTGAGGGCACTGAGTTCAGATGTGCACAGCTTCACCACAACAAAAACATCGTACATAAGTTTGATCATTACCACATCGTCCCTGATGACTCTTGCCACATTGGTTGTAGTTTCGTGGCATATTCGACTGCATTGTATAAGCCTGTGAGGTAGTACGGGATGTATTATGCGATTGAGCTCGTCTTGGCGTGAAGAATCGAGACGATTTAGATGTCGGGGTCGAGAATGTTCTCTCAACTCCGGGTCGTTTCTCCGGCACATCTAAAGCATCAGGAAGGCTCAGATCATGCTCTCGTTTCCTTGCGTACTCAACTACTTTGCCAAATGAGGGTATGTCGCGATTAATAACGAAATCGCGAATATTCCGTCGAATACCACCGACGAAATGATTAATCTTGTCTTTGTCACTTGGTACAAACCGTTGGGCAAATTGAAGCTTACGATTGAACTTTGTTTCATACTCAATTACAGATATGGACCCCTATTTGAGCTCTTGGAATTCTTTCTCGAGCTTCTGTTTCAGATCATCCGGACAATATTGTTCGTAGAACAACACTTGAAATTCTTCCCACGTCGTTCTAGCCGAGTATTCGGATCCATCGATCGATATGTGGCATTCCACCAAGTGAGTGCACGGTACGTAAGTGTTGTTGTGGCATAACGTACTTTATCCTCAACCTGCACATAAACAATCCGAAATACCTTTTTAGTGTTTTCGACCCATTGCATTGCAAGTACTGGGTCTGTCTATCCCGAGAACTCGCTTGCCCCACTTCTTCTAAATGTTTTAAAAGAAGGTCGGTCTGACTTTGGTTTAGGTACATTATCATTCACCGGCTTCGGTCCTTGGAAAACCGGATTCTGAGCATTAACCGAATTTAGATAACTTTCTTTCAAACTCTATTCTTTGTTCTCAAAGGGCAGCCGATGTTTGATCATTCATTAGTTTCAATAACCTCTCTGTACGAGGTGATAATTGAGTTTCATCGTCATTGCCAAAAGTTTCTTGACCATTTCCTTCAAGATTAAGGTTATCATTCTCAATATTTTGAGTAATCGATCTGTTGCTAGAGGCATCATGTTCAAATATCGTACTAAAATTATAAAACATACGGAAGTCAAATAAAATCCTACCCCTGAACCCCAACCAATCCTAAGTGTCTCATATTGGTCTATATCCCGTATAATCATAATCTAGTTACTATACGATGTCAACGCTCAAGTTTGAGTCCGGATATTATTATTGATATCCAGTTCACTCAAACCACAACTCTGATACCATATTTGTAACACCTCAGTTAAGAACCCTAAGTTACCAATTTTAAAATCTCCAATTAAAAACATTGATTAACCTTAAAATACGGGATATAAATTTTCTAGAAAACTTTGAAATGTCCGTTCTATTTTATTGATTTTTCCAACCAAAACATATATTCAAACCAAACATAACGGACTTTTACTTAGATCCCGGATTAATTAACAAAAAGATCGAGACTTACATATAACCCGAAACAAACTAATTACAAACTACCTTACTGCATTAATAACTAACGGTAATAAACTACTATATAACAAAGGTAAGTTCGTAGTCTTCAAAATGCACCGATGAACCTTCGGTGTCACACCACGGGTCCTTTTCCTTTATCTGACTTCTTTCCTGAGAGGGTTTGACACTTAAAAGGTAAGAAAACGCTTAGTGATTTAAATAGTTAAGTATTACATATCAATAATGCATATATATAAACATATATGGTAAATTCCCATAAAAATAAAGTTAAATACATTAACCGAATGCAAACCGAGACTTAAAAAACAACGAGGACGAATCCCAGGAACAAAACAACAAGGACTTCGCCATCAACTTCCGACATACTACCCGAAGTAGTACTCGTACTATGGCGTACAATCCAAAGCACAAAATGTGACATCCGTCAAATTTAAGCTTCTAGATTAGTATTTATTAAGCCCTTGTTAGTGTTATTTTAGATAAGTTATAAGAATAGGAGTTAGTTAGATTTGATTGGCCGAAAAATTTCTAGAGTTCCCGATAGTTGCTTAGAAAGTCCGGTTCGGACCCGTAATTATCTGAAACGTCCTATATAGTGCCAAATGCTCAAATTTATATCCAAATTACATAAAATATATAGTTTTAGTGTTTTAAATATAAAACTTTTATTTTTATAGAATTTAACCACTTTTGGGCTTGCATTTTGAGGAAAAAGGTCACAATTGAGAAAAATGACATTATAAAACATTTTGGGCCTTACATTTATTTAATTTAATAAAAAAATATATGAAACACCATGGTTTCGGGCCCCCATGGCCGGCCTCCCTCCATACCCCACATATAAATACAATTTTTTTTCTAAAATCCCTCAATTTTACATTTCAAAATCAAGATTTTCCCTTCTCTCTCTCTAAAAACTCAAGGGACACTCCAAGAGCATCTCCTTCTTCCAAACTCCAGCCAAATTCAAGCTCAATTCATCATCAAAAATCAATATTCATCAAAGCCTTGAAGCTCTAGTCATCAATTAAACAAGGTAACAACTTTACCCTCATCATTTCTTACAATTTTTGTTGAAAACCCTATTTTTTTTGGTGTTCTTTGTTGTTTTTCAACCATCCATGAATTTGTTAATTCTAAGGGGAGATTATACACCAAGATATGTGAAAAATATCTATGATAGTGATAATCTATGACCCAAACACATAGAACACAATAAATCTAAGCAAAAACACATTTGCATGGTGGATTGGTTCATAAAAATGCATTTTTGGTGCTGACAGATTATACATCGGTTGATTATGTCGCCCATTTCTTGTAAAATTTCTTGTTCAAAAGACATGATTTTTCTTCTAAAAGTTTATTTATTGAGTTGGGGTTTTAATCCAAGTGGTCTCTCTCAAAAACATTGAGTTTTGACCCCCCAAACACTCAAAACAAGTTGGATGTGCATCTGGGAGTTTTTCAAAGAGGGTAAACCCTACTTTAAACAACCATAACTCTCTAAATAATCATCCAAATCACTTGATTTGTCTTCTGGAATTCAATATACTGAGTTAGCTTTCAAATGCATTTGGTCTCATTCAAAAATATGAAGATTTGACCATTTGAAACCTTGAAACAAATTTGTTGTGCAAAGAATACAATATGGACAGATTGTTGCATGTGTATTAAAAATGCTATAACTCCCTCAAAACTCTATGAAAAAGGATGATTTTTCTTTTTACAAATTTATAAAGCTTTCGTCTCAATTCATACTTAGCCGCGAGCAATCTACGTTTGTGATCTCGTATATTTTGCTTCTCCGACATCTTACTGACTTTCCCCCTCATCTTTTTGAAAAAAGCCGCTCCACGGTGGTAAAGTCTCATCTACCAGTATTTTTGTCTCAAACTAAAAAAAATGTATTATATGGTAAAAATGTGGCAATATTGAGAGTTATTTATGAGTTATCTTTACAACCAAAGTTGTTTCACTAAAAAATATGAAGTTTTGAACCTCCAAACATCCAAAACATTTTGGTTGTGCAACATGCTGAACTCACCAAGAATTGAACCCTACTTTGCATGTTTGTATCTCTTTGATTATTTAGTAAAATTGCATGATTCTTCTTCTAAAGTTTTCTTTTATGAGTTAGGGTTCATATGAATCTGGTTTCATTCAAAAGTATGAAGTTTTGAGGTATTAACCAACTTATTTAAGTTGAAAGTGCAATTTGTCAATCAATGACAGATGTGTGCATGCAACTTTGAGGTGTCATATCTCCTTCATAACTCATCCAAATTGAGTGATTCTTCTTTTATAAGTTCCCTCTATGTGTTATGTTTGCATTCCAACTGGAGTTTCTCAAAAACATTTAGTAGAACTCCTCAAATGGTTGTTTTACTAACAGTGTGTAATCTGCCATATCTGCTGTGTCACATAGTTTTTCAAATAACATTTTTCAAATAACATTTTTCAAATAATTAGAACCAACCGATTGAAACTAACATAGTGTTTTAAATCGGTAGATACTAAAATTATTACCAAAGGCCAAATATAGGGGGATATTGTTGATGAACATTTGAATTCATTTTCTCTATGGCTCTGTTGATAAACAAGTGAATGAGGTTGGGTGTATCTTGTCTGTTTTCTTTGATGAATGAAATCGACCTACCAAAGTCCAAACCAATAAGGATAATAAGACCTCAATGTCAAAATTGTAGCATTTAGAATTTTGATGATGGAGTTGATGCATAGGCCTAACATTGTAGCATTTAGAATGTTTTTGGTCAACTGCTATGTGAATGTTTAAGATATCGTTTGTTTGAATCTTAATCTTGAATAATGTTTATGTCACTTTGTTTTTTGATTTTTGATTTTATTGTGTTTCTCATGTGATTCTTGTCGATTTCTTGGTACCAAAAAAGATGCAGTATAGTTGGTTGGTCGTAAAGATGCAAAGAATGGTTAAAAATAGATGCTTGAATTGATAATGCTTTAACGATGCCAACAATCAAAATCTAATTCGATAAATGATCATCATAATCATCATGGAATAAGAATTGCATCTTCAAAAATAAAATGAATGATATATTGATATCTTTATTATTAAATGTAAAATATTTAAATTATAATAAATGTTTGAGTTCAACCAAATAATATCAAAAAATAATAATTTTACACAGACATGATGTATATTTATATCATGTTTTCAAATTAATAAGACTCCTTCGACCACAACTAATCATTTTTATTTTGTTCAACCATAAATTTTATTTCTGTATGAAAAATTGCATTATTCTTTATTTTCAGTTTCCAATAAAATCTTACATCCCGTTTGGATCGCATCGGTACACAAGGAGTTTGGTAATATATGTATGACCAACTTTTGGTTTTTCTCCTAAATTGAAATTGTGCCTTCCTAACTTGTTAGCCCAAGTGACTACCATTATCGTACTGATGCATCAGTTACAATTTGTACCGGTTAGCCCAAGTGACTACCATTATCGTATTGATGCATCAGTTACAATTTGTACTGGCTAGCCAAGGTGACTACCATTATCGTATTGATGCATCAGTTACAATTTGTACTGGTTAGTCCAATTGACTACCATTATCGTATTGGTGCATTAGTTACAATCTGTCCTCATATTTTGAAGCAATAACAGGGACTGGGGACTATCTTAACCGACTATTGGCACCAGTGACCATAACAAGCGAGTCGTAACCGGTTATAGGCCCGAGCAACCTATCTTTTTACCCATCTCTATTGCTAACTAGGTGACTCGGTACAAATTACCTTATATATATATGTATGTATGTATATATATAGTTAAGATCGCCCTATCTTTTTACCCATCTCTATTGCTAACTAGGTGACTCCTACATTTAATTACCTTATATATATAGTTACAATAAATTCGTAGGACCATGACTATCGTTTTTAAAACCGTTGCCATAAACTACTTGCAACCACACAATATTTTTAAACATGACCATTGATTACCCTAAAGCCACGTGAATTTATTTTTAATCGTGACCTTAACTGTATTTATTGACTTGCAAATTTGATATTTACCGTGGCCGAATCATGACATAAATATGCTTAATTTTGACAACCATGGCCAATTTATGACGTATGGTTACACTTCAATTTTAAAACCGTGACAACCCGTTAATTTTTGATCACACACAATAATAATAATTTTGGCCATAAACTACTAATTACTCACATGAACTACATTGTTAGAAGTGTGACTACTGATTACCTTTTAAACACATATTTATATTAATCGTGACCTTAGCTATATTTTTAGCCACACAATTTTCATATTATATGTGACCAAATCATAACACATGGTTCCACTTAATTTTTAGAATTGTAGCTAGTAGTTACGTTTTGGCCACAAAAAATAATAAAAACCATGGCCAATACAAGACATATAGGTTGCCATTCATGACTTATAGTTACAATAATTCGTAAAATCGTGGCTATTGATTATCTTTCGGTGACACAAAATAACTAAAACCATAGCCATTAACACCTTGTCTTGTGGCCATGTTTAACAAGTTTTCGTGACAATATATATATATATATATATATATATATTCCTTTTAGCCAAATAAAATTGGTTTCATGTGACCGTATGTCTGTCGATGGTCACAAACAATAACCGTTACAAATTAAAGTCGTGATTTAGATAAAATACTGTGACTATATGTTGTATATGGCCATAGTTTATGACTATTATTGGCCACAGTAAAAAAAACGTCACCATTACTAACCATTTAGTCATAATTTTATTAAAACCGTGGTTGTAAGTTTGGAAGTGTTTGATAATGGTCACAATTATTGAGTTAAATCGTGGCTACAACAACATACTGATTTTATTTATGACTTTTCGCAACAATTTTTAACCTAAACGTGGCTAATCGTATACTCAAACCGTGGGAAAGCTCATTTTTGTACTAGTGTGACCAACACCAAGTCCACCTCCTTATTATGTAGGTTCACTTTTTTGTCGTTCAGAATTGATTCTGGTTCCTCAATGTATCTTAATTTCTCATCTACTTTGACTTCGGATAAGCGGACCGTCTCTTCATGTTTACCCAAGCATTTACGTAAATACCCGACATGAAACACATCGTGTATCCCCGTAAGCTCCTCCGGTAACTCTAGTCGATAAGCTCCAATACTTTGAACGGGCCAATAAATCGTGGATTTAACTTACCTTGTTTCGGAAATCGAAGCATGCCTCGCCAAGGAGAAACTTTCAACATTACCATATCGCCTATCGAGAACTTGATTGGCCTTTTACAACGATCATCATAACACTTTTGACGATCCTGTGCAGCTTTCATTCTCTCGCAAATAATTGGTATCTTTTCATGAGTGATCTGAATGAGCTCAGGACCAGCTAAAACTTTATCTCACGTCTCTCGCCAACACAATGGTGTACGACACTTACACCCATATAAAGCCTCATAAGGAGCCATTCTAATCGTCCAGTGGTACCTATTGTTGTTAGAAAACTCAACCATGGGTAGGTGAGTATCCCAACTACCACCGAATTCTAAGACACATGCACGCAACATATCTTCGAGGGTCTGAATGGTTCGTTCTGATTGACCATCAGTCTGAGGATGATAGGCCGTGCTAAATGCATGACGTGTTCCCAACTCTCGTTGAAATCCAGCCTAGAAATTAGAAGTGAATCGAGAGTCACGATCAGAGATAATCTTCACCGATACACCATGTCTCGAGACAATGTCATCAATGTACAACTGCGCCCATCGATTCATAGAATAAGACTCTCGGACCGGTAAGAACAGTGCAGATTTGGTCAACCGGTCAACTACAACCCAAATACTATTGTGTTGTCGTTAGGTCTTCGGTAGTTTAGTGACCAAATCCATGGTTAATTCCTCCCACTTCCACATTGGTACCTCGAGAGGCTGTAAACTACCATATGGTTTCTGGTGTTCAACTTTTACTTGTAGGCATGTGGTACACTTCTCAACATAGTGTCCGATATCGGTCTTTATTCCAGGCCACCAATAATCTAAACGGAGATCTTGATACATTTTGGTACTCCCTAGGTGCATCGATAATCGTGACTTATGTGCTTCTGCTAAAACAACATCATGCATACCGCCAAGTCTAGGGACCCAGATTCGTGTCATAGACCCTCAGGCCACGTCCGTCTTCAGAAAGAGAATCAACGTATCCCACCATTCGTTCTGTTTTGACGTTCTTAGGCTTCAAACCCTCAATCTGCCACTTCAGAATATCAAACTTAACCGACTTGTGAGTGATAGCGTAACATAGAAGTCCAGCATACATCTTCCTACTTAGAGCATCCACCACTACATTGACTTTACCCGGATGATATAGTATCTCACAGTCGTAATCTTTGATAAGTTCCATTACACGTTGTTGGCTCCTATTCAAGTCCTGTTGATCAAATAGACACTTTAAACTCTTGTGGTCGGTATAGGGTAGACATTTCGTACCATAGAGATAGTTTCATCAAAGTTTCAAAGCTAATACCACTGCTGTTAACTAAAGATCATGAGTAGGGTAGTTCCTCTCATAACCTTTCTATTGGCGAGAAGCAAATGCAATCACCTTACCTCGCTGCATCAAGATACATACCAAGTCGAGATGTGTCGCTATACACGATAAAGTCTTCATTACCCTCGGGTAGAGCAAGTATTGGCGCCTGTGTAAGACACTCCTTCAAAGTTTGAAATGCACAATCCTAGGCCTCATTGCACTCAAGTTTTGCATATGTACGAGTCAAAGAGGTTAATGGTATTTCGATCTTAGAGAAATCCTTGATAAATCGTCGATATTATCTCGCTAGGCCCAGAAAACTCCGAACTTCTGAAGCGTTCTTTGGTTTCCCTCACTCTTGAATTGCATTGATCTTGGCTGGGTCTACAGAAATGCCATCTCTAGATACGGTATGCCCCAAGTCGCATTTCGAGAATTTCCCATAAAGTCGTTCTTTTCTCAACAATTCTAGCATTTGACGTAAGTGTATAGCATGTTCATTTTCAGACTTTGAGTAAACCAAAATATCATCGATGAATACGATCACAGACTTGTCGATCATTGGACGACATACTCGATTCATTAAGTTCATAAACGCTGCAGGTGCATTCGTATGTCTGAATAGCATCACGAGGAATTCGTAATGCCCATAATCAGTTCAGAAGGCAGTCTTGGGTACGTCTTCCTCTCGCATGTTGAGTTGGTGATAGCCAGACCGTAAGTCAATCTTAGAAAAGTAACTCGCTCCCTGTAACTGGTCGAAAAGATCATCAATTCACGGTAATGGATACTTATTCTTTATAGTTACCTTGTTAAGCTCACTGTAACCTATACACATCCGAAAAGTTCCGTCTTTCTTCTTAACAAACAGGACTCGAGCACCCCAAGGATATGTGCTTGGCCGGATAAAACCCTTGTCCGATAATTCCTGTAGATGGTTCATCATTTCCGTCATTTCCGTGGGTGCGAGATGGTACATTGTCTTCGCTATCGGGGCGGCACCCGATATCAATTCTATACGGAATTCTACTTCATAATCGGGCGGCAATCCAGGCAAATCATCCGGGAATACATCCGGATATTCACAAACAATCGGAATGTCCTTCACCATTTTCTTCGATTCCTTTGTCGCATCCAAAACATAGTCTAGAAAAGATGAGTAACGCTTGATTAGATAACGGCGAGCTTTTAACATAGATATTACCTTTATGTCGATCACATGTCGCTCCAGATAAATGTATAGGTAATCCCCCTCGCCAATCGGTATCCGAATCATCCGTCGTGAACATATGATGTCGGCTCGATTCTTTGCTAACCAATCCATACCAATAACAACATCGAATCCACGTAGAGTAGTTGGAATGAGATCGATAAGAAATTCATAGTCATCTAGAAGTAACGTACAACCTCTAAACACTTTATCAGCAACTAATGGCATTCCACTCGCAGTGTCAACGGTGAAAGGATTTTCAAGCATAATAGGAATAGATTCAAGAAAATGAACATAATCATTTCACAGAAAGGAATTTGTTGCTCCGGTATCAAACAAAATGCGAGCAGGCCTAGAATTAACCAGAAATATACCTGTAACAACACCGGCATCCTTCATGGCTTCCTCTTCGGTAATTTGAAACGCCCTGGCACGAGGCTTCGGTACATCCTCCTTTTTGGACGATGCTCCCGTTGTGTGTATCGGTCATTGTCTTGGTTTCTGTATAGACCCCTTACTTTCCTCCAGTCTATTCTTTGGACATTCTCGCATACGATGACCCACCACACCACAATTATAACATGCCTTTTCCCTTTGAGGGCACTGAGTTCAGATGTGCACAGCTTCACCACAACAAAAACATCGTACATAAGTTTGATCATTACCACATCGTCCCTGATGACTCTTGCCACATTGGTTGTAGTTTCGTGGCATATTCGACTGCATTGTATAAGCCTGTGAGGTAGTACGGGATGTATTATGCGATTGAGCTCGTCTTGGCGTGAAGAATCGAGACGATTTAGATGTCGGGGTCGAGAATGTTCTCTCAACTCCGGGTCGTTTCTCCGGCACATCTAAAGCATCAGGAAGGCTCAGATCATGCTCTCGTTTCCTTGCGTACTCAACTACTTTGCCAAATGAGGGTATGTCGCGATTAATAACGAAATCGCGAATATTCCGTCGAATACCACCGACGAAATGATTAATCTTGTCTTTGTCACTTGGTACAAACCGTTGGGCAAATTGAAGCTTACGATTGAACTTTGTTTCATACTCAATTACAGATATGGACCCCTATTTGAGCTCTTGGAATTCTTTCTCGAGCTTCTGTTTCAGATCATCCGGACAATATTGTTCGTAGAACAACACTTGAAATTCTTCCCACGTCGTTCTAGCCGAGTATTCGGATCCATCGATCGATATGTGGCATTCCACCAAGTGAGTGCACGGTCTGTAAGTGTTGTTGTGGCATAACGTACTTTATCCTCAACCTGCACATAAACAATCCGAAATACCTTTTTAGTGTTTTCGACCCATTGCATTGCAAGTCTCCGGGTCCTCTGTCTATCCCGAGAACTCGCTTGCCCCACTTCTTCTAAATGTTTTAAAAGAAGGTCGGTCTGACTTTGGTTTAGGTACATTATCATTCACCGGCTTCGGTCCTTGGAAAACCGGATTCTGAGCATTAACCGAATTTAGATAACTTTCTTTCAAACTCTATTCTTTGTTCTCAAAGGGCAGCCGATGTTTGATCATTCATTAGTTTCAATAACCTCTCTGTACGAGGTGATAATTGAGTTTCATCGTCATTGCCAAAAGTTTCTTGACCATTTCCTTCAAGATTAAGGTTATCATTCTCAATATTTTGAGTAATCGATCTGTTGCTAGAGGCATTAAATGTTCAAATATCGTACTAAAATTATAAAACATACGGAAGTCAAATAAAATCCTACCCCTGAACCCCAACCAATCCTAAGTGTCTCATATTGGTCTATATCCCGTATAATCATAATCTAGTTACTATACGATGTCAACGCTCAAGTTTGAGTCCGGATATTATTATTGATATCCAGTTCACTCAAACCACAACTCTGATACCATATTTGTAACACCTCAGTTAAGAACCCTAAGTTACCAATTTTAAAATCTCCAATTAAAAACATTGATTAACCTTAAAATACGGGATATAAATTTTCTAGAAAACTTTGAAATGTCCGTTCTATTTTATTGATTTTTCCAACCAAAACATATATTCAAACCAAACATAACGGACTTTTACTTAGATCCCGGATTAATTAACAAAAAGATCGAGACTTACATATAACCCGAAACAAACTAATTACAAACTACCTTACTGCATTAATAACTAACGGTAATAAACTACTATATAACAAAGGTAAGTTCGTAGTCTTCAAAATGCACCGATGAACCTTCAGGTCACACCACGGGTCCTTTTCCTTTATCTGACTTCTTTCCTGAGAGGGTTTGACACTTAAAAGGTAAGAAAACGCTTAGTGATTTAAATAGTTAAGTATTACATATCAATAATGCATATATATAAACATATATGGTAAATTCCCATAAAAATAAAGTTAAATACATTAACCGAATGCAAACCGAGACTTAAAAAACAACGAGGACGAATCCCAGGAACAAAACAACAAGGACTTCGCCATCAACTTCCGACATACTACCCGAAGTAGTACTCGTACTATGGCGTACAATCCAAAGCACAAAATGTGACATCCGTCAAATTTAAGCTTCTAGATTAGTATTTATTAAGCCCTTGTTAGTGTTATTTTAGATAAGTTATAAGAATAGGAGTTAGTTAGATTTGATTGGCCGAAAAATTTCTAGAGTTCCCGATAGTTGCTTAGAAAGTCCGGTTCGGACCCGTAATTATCTGAAACGTCCTATATAGTGCCAAATGCTCAAATTTATATCCAAATTACATAAAATATATAGTTTTAGTGTTTTAAATATAAAACTTTTATTTTTATAGAATTTAACCACTTTTGGGCTTGCATTTTGAGGAAAAAGGTCACAATTGAGAAAAATGACATTATAAAACATTTTGGGCCTTACATTTATTTAATTTAATAAAAAAATATATGAAACACCATGGTTTCGGGCCCCCATGGCCGGCCTCCCTCCATACCCCACATATAAATACAATTTTTTTTCTAAAATCCCTCAATTTTACATTTCAAAATCAAGATTTTCCCTTCTCTCTCTCTAAAAACTCAAGGGACACTCCAAGAGCATCTCCTTCTTCCAAACTCCAGCCAAATTCAAGCTCAATTCATCATCAAAAATCAATATTCATCAAAGCCTTGAAGCTCTAGTCATCAATTAAACAAGGTAACAACTTTACCCTCATCATTTCTTACAATTTTTGTTGAAAACCCTATTTTTTTTGGTGTTCTTTGTTGTTTTTCAACCATCCATGAATTTGTTAATTCTAAGGGGAGATTATACACCAAGATATGTGAAAAATATCTATGATAGTGATAATCTATGACCCAAACACATAGAACACAATAAATCTAAGCAAAAACACATTTGCATGGTGGATTGGTTCATAAAAATGCATTTTTGGTGCTGACAGATTATACATCAGTGATTATGTCGCCCATTTCTTGTAAAATTTCTTGTTCAAAAGACATGATTTTTCTTCTAAAAGTTTATTTATTGAGTTGGGGTTTTAATCCAAGTGGTCTCTCTCAAAAACATTGAGTTTTGACCCCCCAAACACTCAAAACAAGTTGGATGTGCATCTGGGAGTTTTTCAGTAGGTAAACCCTACTTTAAACAACCATAACTCTCTAAATAATCATCCAAATCACTTGATTTGTCTTCTGGAATTCAATATACTGAGTTAGCTTTCAAATGCATTTGGTCTCATTCAAAAATATGAAGATTTGACCATTTGAAACCTTGAAACAAATTTGTTGTGCAAAGAATACAATATGGACAGATTGTTGCATGTGTATTAAAAATGCTATAACTCCCTCAAAACTCTATGAAAAAGGATGATTTTTCTTTTTACAAATTTATAAAGCTTTCGTCTCAATTCATACTTAGCCGCGAGCAATCTACGTTTGTGATCTCGTATATTTTGCTTCTCCGACATCTTACTGACTTTCCCCCTCATCTTTTTGAAAAAAGCCGCTCCACGGTGGTAAAGTCTCATCTACCAGTATTTTTGTCTCAAACTAAAAAAAATGTATTATATGGTAAAAATGTGGCAATATTGAGAGTTATTTATGAGTTATCTTTACAACCAAAGTTGTTTCACTAAAAAATATGAAGTTTTGAACCTCCAAACATCCAAAACATTTTGGTTGTGCAACAGTGAACTCACCAGTAATTGAACCCTACTTTGCATGTTTGTATCTCTTTGATTATTTAGTAAAATTGCATGATTCTTCTTCTAAAGTTTTCTTTTATGAGTTAGGGTTCATATGAATCTGGTTTGATTCAAAAGTATGAAGTTTTGAGGTATTAACCAACTTATTTAAGTTGAAAGTGCAATTTGTCAATCAATGACAGATGTGTGCATGCAACTTTGAGGTGTCATATCTCCTTCATAACTCATCCAAATTGAGTGATTCTTCTTTTATAAGTTCCCTCTATGTGTTATGTTTGCATTCCAACTGGAGTTTCTCAAAAACATTTAGTAGAACTCCTCAAATGGTTGATTTACTAACAGTGTGTAATCTGCCATATCTGCTGTGTCACATAGTTTTTCAAATAACATTTTTCAAATAACATTTTTCAAATAATTAAAACCAACCGATTGAAACTAACATAGTGTTTTAAATCGGTAGATACTAAAATTATTACCAAAGGCCAAATATAGGGGGATATTGTTGATGAACATTTGAATTCATTTTCTCTATGGCTCTGTTGATAAACAAGTGAATGAGGTTGGGTGTATCTTGTCTGTTTTCTTTGATGAATGAAATCGACCTACCAAAGTCCAAACCAATAAGGATAATAAGACCTCAATGTCAAAATTGTAGCATTTAGAATTTTGATGATGGAGTTGATGCATAGGCCTAACATTGTAGCATTTAGAATGTTTTTGGTCAACTGCTATGTGAATGTTTAAGATATCGTTTGTTTGAATCTTAATCTTGAATAATGTTTATGTCACTTTGTTTTTTGATTTTTGATTTTATTGTGTTTCTCATGTGATTCTTGTCGATTTCTTGGTACCAAAAAAGATGCAGTATAGTTGGTTGGTGCCCCAAGTCGCATTTCGAGAATTTCCCATAAAGTCGTTCTTTTCTCAACAATTCTAGCATTTGACGTAAGTGTATAGCATGTTCATTTTCAGACTTTGAGTAAACCAAAATATCATCGATGAATACGATCACAGACTTGTCGATCATTGGACGACATACTCGATTCATTAAGTTCATAAACGCTGCAGGTGCATTCGTATGTCTGAATAGCATCACGAGGAATTCGTAATGCCCATAATCAGTTCAGAAGGCAGTCTTGGGTACGTCTTCCTCTCGCATGTTGAGTTGGTGATAGCCAGACCGTAAGTCAATCTTAGAAAAGTAACTCGCTCCCTGTAACTGGTCGAAAAGATCATCAATTCACGGTAATGGATACTTATTCTTTATAGTTACCTTGTTAAGCTCACTGTAACCTATACACATCCGAAAAGTTCCGTCTTTCTTCTTAACAAACAGGACTCGAGCACCCCAAGGATATGTGCTTGGCCGGATAAAACCCTTGTCCGATAATTCCTGTAGATGGTTCATCATTTCCGTCATTTCCGTGGGTGCGAGATGGTACATTGTCTTCGCTATCGGGGCGGCACCCGATATCAATTCTATACGGAATTCTACTTCATAATCGGGCGGCAATCCAGGCAAATCATCCGGGAATACATCCGGATATTCACAAACAATCGGAATGTCCTTCACCATTTTCTTCGATTCCTTTGTCGCATCCAAAACATAGTCTAGAAAAGATGAGTAACGCTTGATTAGATAACGGCGAGCTTTTAACATAGATATTACCTTTATGTCGATCACATGTCGCTCCAGATAAATGTATAGGTAATCCCCCTCGCCAATCGGTATCCGAATCATCCGTCGTGAACATATGATGTCGGCTCGATTCTTTGCTAACCAATCCATACCAATAACAACATCGAATCCACGTAGAGTAGTTGGAATGAGATCGATAAGAAATTCATAGTCATCTAGAAGTAACGTACAACCTCTAAACACTTTATCAGCAACTAATGGCATTCCACTCGCAGTGTCAACGGTGAAAGGATTTTCAAGCATAATAGGAATAGATTCAAGAAAATGAACATAATCATTTCACAGAAAGGAATTTGTTGCTCCGGTATCAAACAAAATGCGAGCAGGCCTAGAATTAACCAGAAATATACCTGTAACAACACCGGCATCCTTCATGGCTTCCTCTTCGGTAATTTGAAACGCCCTGGCACGAGGCTTCGGTACATCCTCCTTTTTGGACGATGCTCCCGTTGTGTGTATCGGTCATTGTCTTGGTTTCTGTATAGACCCCTTACTTTCCTCCAGTCTATTCTTTGGACATTCTCGCATACGATGACCCACCACACCACAATTATAACATGCCTTTTCCCTTTGAGGGCACTGAGTTCAGATGTGCACAGCTTCACCACAACAAAAACATCGTACATAAGTTTGATCATTACCACATCGTCCCTGATGACTCTTGCCACATTGGTTGTAGTTTCGTGGCATATTCGACTGCATTGTATAAGCCTGTGAGGTAGTACGGGATGTATTATGCGATTGAGCTCGTCTTGGCGTGAAGAATCGAGACGATTTAGATGTCGGGGTCGAGAATGTTCTCTCAACTCCGGGTCGTTTCTCCGGCACATCTAAAGCATCAGGAAGGCTCAGATCATGCTCTCGTTTCCTTGCGTACTCAACTACTTTGCCAAATGAGGGTATGTCGCGATTAATAACGAAATCGCGAATATTCCGTCGAATACCACCGACGAAATGATTAATCTTGTCTTTGTCACTTGGTACAAACCGTTGGGCAAATTGAAGCTTACGATTGAACTTTGTTTCATACTCAATTACAGATATGGACCCCTATTTGAGCTCTTGGAATTCTTTCTCGAGCTTCTGTTTCAGATCATCCGGACAATATTGTTCGTAGAACAACACTTGAAATTCTTCCCACGTCGTTCTAGCCGAGTATTCGGATCCATCGATCGATATGTGGCATTCCACCAAGTGAGTGCACGGTCTGTAAGTGTTGTTGTGGCATAACGTACTTTATCCTCAACCTGCACATAAACAATCCGAAATACCTTTTTAGTGTTTTCGACCCATTGCATTGCAAGTACTGGGTCTGTCTATCCCGAGAACTCGCTTGCCCCACTTCTTCTAAATGTTTTAAAAGAAGGTCGGTCTGACTTTGGTTTAGGTACATTATCATTCACCGGCTTCGGTCCTTGGAAAACCGGATTCTGAGCATTAACCGAATTTAGATAACTTTCTTTCAAACTCTATTCTTTGTTCTCAAAGGGCAGGCGATGTTTGATCATTCATTAGTTTCAATAACCTCTCTGTACGAGGTGATAATTGAGTTTCATCGTCATTGCCAAAAGTTTCTTGACCATTTCCTTCAAGATTAAGGTTATCATTCTCAATATTTTGAGTAATCGATCTGTTGCTAGAGGCATCATGTTCAAATATCGTACTAAAATTATAAAACATACGGAAGTCAAATAAAATCCTACCCCTGAACCCCAACCAATCCTAAGTGTCTCATATTGGTCTATATCCCGTATAATCATAATCTAGTTACTATACGATGTCAACGCTCAAGTTTGAGTCCGGATATTATTATTGATATCCAGTTCACTCAAACCACAACTCTGATACCATATTTGTAACACCTCAGTTAAGAACCCTAAGTTACCAATTTTAAAATCTCCAATTAAAAACATTGATTAACCTTAAAATACGGGATATAAATTTTCTAGAAAACTTTGAAATGTCCGTTCTATTTTATTGATTTTTCCAACCAAAACATATATTCAAACCAAACATAACGGACTTTTACTTAGATCCCGGATTAATTAACAAAAAGATCGAGACTTACATATAACCCGAAACAAACTAATTACAAACTACCTTACTGCATTAATAACTAACGGTAATAAACTACTATATAACAAAGGTAAGTTCGTAGTCTTCAAAATGCACCGATGAACCTTCAGGTCACACCACGGGTCCTTTTCCTTTATCTGACTTCTTTCCTGAGAGGGTTTGACACTTAAAAGGTAAGAAAACGCTTAGTGATTTAAATAGTTAAGTATTACATATCAATAATGCATATATATAAACATATATGGTAAATTCCCATAAAAATAAAGTTAAATACATTAACCGAATGCAAACCGAGACTTAAAAAACAACGAGGTCGAATCCCAGGAACAAAACAACAAGGACTTCGCCATCAACTTCCGACATACTACCCGAAGTAGTACTCGTACTATGGCGTACAATCCAAAGCACAAAATGTGACATCCGTCAAATTTAAGCTTCTAGATTAGTATTTATTAAGCCCTTGTTAGTGTTATTTTAGATAAGTTATAAGAATAGGAGTTAGTTAGATTTGATTGGCCGAAAAATTTCTAGAGTTCCCGATAGTTGCTTAGAAAGTCCGGTTCGGACCCGTAATTATCTGAAACGTCCTATATAGTGCCAAATGCTCAAATTTATATCCAAATTACATAAAATATATAGTTTTAGTGTTTTAAATATAAAACTTTTATTTTTATAGAATTTAACCACTTTTGGGCTTGCATTTTGAGGAAAAAGGTCACAATTGAGAAAAATGACATTATAAAACATTTTGGGCCTTACATTTATTTAATTTAATAAAAAAATATATGAAACACCATGGTTTCGGGCCCCCATGGCCGGCCTCCCTCCATACCCCACATATAAATACAATTTTTTTTCTAAAATCCCTCAATTTTACATTTCAAAATCAAGATTTTCGGTTCTCTCTCTCTAAAAACTCAAGGGACACTCCAAGAGCATCTCCTTCTTCCAAACTCCAGCCAAATTCAAGCTCAATTCATCATCAAAAATCGATATTCATCAAAGCCTTGAAGCTCTAGTCATCAATTAAACAAGGTAACAACTTTACCCTCATCATTTCTTACAATTTTTGTTGAAAACCCTATTTTTTTTGGTGTTCTTTGTTGTTTTTCAACCATCCATGAATTTGTTAATTCTAAGGGGAGATTATACACCAAGATATGTGAAAAATATCTATGATAGTGATAATCTATGACCCAAACACATAGAACACAATAAATCTAAGCAAAAACACATTTGCATGGTGGATTGGTTCATAAAAATGCATTTTTGGTGCTGACAGATTATACATCAGTGATTATGTCGCCCATTTCTTGTAAAATTTCTTGTTCAAAAGACATGATTTTTCTTTTAAAAGTTTATTTATTGAGTTGGGGTTTTAATCCAAGTGGTCTCTCTCAAAAACATTGAGTTTTGACCCCCCAAACACTCAAAACAAGTTGGATGTGCATCTGGGAGTTTTTCAGTAGGTAAACCCTACTTTAAACAACCATAACTCTCTAAATAATCATCCAAATCACTTGATTTGTCTTCTGGAATTCAATATACTGAGTTAGCTTTCAAATGCATTTGGTCTCATTCAAAAATATGAAGATTTGACCATTTGAAACCTTGAAACAAATTTGTTGTGCAAAGAATACAATATGGACAGATTGTTGCATGTGTATTAAAAATGCTATAACTCCCTCAAAACTCTATGAAAAAGGATGATTTTTCTTTTTACAAATTTATAAAGCTTTCGTCTCAATTCATACTTAGCCGCGAGCAATCTACGTTTGTGATCTCGTATATTTTGCTTCTCCGACATCTTACTGACTTTCCCCCTCATCTTTTTGAAAAAAGCCGCTCCACGGTGGTAAAGTCTCATCTACCAGTATTTTTGTCTCAAACTAAAAAAAATGTATTATATGGTAAAAATGTGGCAATATTGAGAGTTATTTATGAGTTATCTTTACAACCAAAGTTGTTTCACTAAAAAATATGAAGTTTTGAACCTCCAAACATCCAAAACATATTGGTTGTGCAACAGTGAACTCACCAGTAATTGAACCCTACTTTGCATGTTTGTATCTCTTTGATTATTTAGTAAAATTGCATGATTCTTCTTCTAAAGTTTTCTTTTATGAGTTAGGGTTCATATGAATCTGGTTTCATTCAAAAGTATGAAGTTTTGAGGTATTAACCAACTTATTTAAGTTGAAAGTGCAATTTGTCAATCAATGACAGATGTGTGCATGCAACTTTGAGGTGTCATATCTCCTTCATAACTCATCCAAATTGAGTGATTCTTCTTTTATAAGTTCCCTCTATGTGTTATGTTTGCATTCCAACTGGAGTTTCTCAAAAACATTTAGTAGAACTCCTCAAATGGTTGTTTTACTAACAGTGTGTAATCTGCCATATCTGCTGTGTCACATAGTTTTTCAAATAACATTTTTCAAATAACATTTTTCAAATAATTAGAACCAACCGATTGAAACTAACATAGTGTTTTAAATCGGTAGATACTAAAATTATTACCAAAGGCCAAATATAGGGGGATATTGTTGATGAACATTTGAATTCATTTTCTCTATGGCTCTGTTGATAAACAAGTGAATGAGGTTGGGTGTATCTTGTCTGTTTTCTTTGATGAATGAAATCGACCTACCAAAGTCCAAACCAATAAGGATAATAAGACCTCAATGTCAAAATTGTAGCATTTAGAATTTTGATGATGGAGTTGATGCATAGGCCTAACATTGTAGCATTTAGAATGTTTTTGGTCAATCAAGCTATGTGAATGTTTAAGATATCGTTTGTTTGAATCTTAATCTTGAATAATGTTTATGTCACTTTGTTTTTTGATTTTTGATTTTATTGTGTTTCTCATGTGATTCTTGTCGATTTCTTGGTACCAAAAAAGATGCAGTATAGTTGGTTGGTCAGAAAGATGCAAAGAATGGTTAAAAATAGATGCTTGAATTGATAATGCTTTAACGATGCCAACAATCAAAATCTAATTCGATAAATGATCATCATAATCATCATGGAATAAGAATTGCATCTTCAAAAATAAAATGAATGATATATTGATATCTTTATTATTAAATGTAAAATATTTAAATTATAATAAATGTTTGAGTTCAACCAAATAATATCAAAAAATAATAATTTTACACAGACATGATGTATATTTATATCATGTTTTCAAATTAATAAGACTCCTTCGACCACAACTAATCATTTTTATTTTGTTCAACCATAAATTTTATTTCTGTATGAAAAATTGCATTATTCTTTATTTTCAGTTTCCAATAAAATCTTACATCCCGTTTGGATCGCATCGGTACACAAGGAGTTTGGTAATATATGTATGACCAACTTTTGGTTTTTCTCCTAAATTGAAATTGTGCCTTCCTAACTTGTTAGCCCAAGTGACTACCATTATCGTACTGATGCATCAGTTACAATTTGTACCGGTTAGCCCAAGTGACTACCATTATCGTATTGATGCATCAGTTACAATTTGTACTGGCTAGCCAAGGTGACTACCATTATCGTATTGATGCATCAGTTACAATTTGTACTGGTTAGTCCAATTGACTACCATTATCGTATTGGTGCATTAGTTACAATCTGTCCTCATATTTTGAAGCAATAACAGGGACTGGGGACTATCTTAACCGACTATTGGCACCAGTGACCATAACAAGCGAGTCGTAACCGGTTATAGGCCCGAGCAACCTATCTTTTTACCCATCTCTATTGCTAACTAGGTGACTCGGTACAAATTACCTTATATATATATATGTATGTATGTATATATATAGTTAAGATCGCCCTATCTTTTTACCCATCTCTATTGCTAACTAGGTGACTCCTACATTTAATTACCTTATATATATAGTTACAATAAATTCGTAGGACCATGACTATCGTTTTTAAAACCGTTGCCATAAACTACTTGCAACCACACAATATTTTTAAACATGACCATTGATTACCCTAAAGCCACGTGAATTTATTTTTAATCGTGACCTTAACTGTATTTATTGACTTGCAAATTTGATATTTACCGTGGCCGAATCATGACATAAATATGCTTAATTTTGACAACCATGGCCAATTTATGACGTATGGTTACACTTCAATTTTAAAACCGTGACAACCCGTTAATTTTTGATCACACACAATAATAATAATTTTGGCCATAAACTACTAATTACTCACATGAACTACATTGTTAGAAGTGTGACTACTGATTACCTTTTAAACACATATTTATATTAATCGTGACCTTAGCTATATTTTTAGCCACACAATTTTCATATTATATGTGACCAAATCATAACACATGGTTCCACTTAATTTTTAGAATTGTAGCTAGTAGTTACGTTTTGGCCACAAAAAATAATAAAAACCATGGCCAATACAAGACATATAGGTTGCCATTCATGACTTATAGTTACAATAATTCGTAAAATCGTGGCTATTGATTATCTTTCGGTGACACAAAATAACTAAAACCATAGCCATTAACACCTTGTCTTGTGGCCATGTTTAACAAGTTTTCGTGACAATATATATATATATATATATATATATTCCTTTTAGCCAAATAAAATTGGTTTCATGTGACCGTATGTCTGTCGATGGTCACAAACAATAACCGTTACAAATTAAAGTCGTGATTTAGATAAAATACTGTGACTATATGTTGTATATGGCCATAGTTTATGACTATTATTGGCCACAGTAAAAAAAACGTCACCATTACTAACCATTTAGTCATAATTTTATTAAAACCGTGGTTGTAAGTTTGGAAGTGTTTGATAATGGTCACAATTATTGAGTTAAATCGTGGCTACAACAACATACTGATTTTATTTATGACTTTTCGCAACAATTTTTAACCTAAACGTGGCTAACTGTATACTCAAAACCGTTGGAAAGCTCATTTTTGTACTAGTGTGACCAACACCAAGTCCACCTCCTTATTATGTAGGTTCACTTTTTTGTCGTTCAGAATTGATTCTGGTTCCTCAATGTATCTTAATTTCTCATCTACTTTGACTTCGGATAAGCGGACAGTCTCTTCATGTTTACCCAAGCATTTACGTAAATACCCGACATGAAACACATCGTGTATCCCCGTAAGCTCCTCCGGTAACTCTAGTCGATAAGCTCCAATACTTTGAACGGGCCAATAAATCGTGGATTTAACTTACCTTGTTTCGGAAATCGAAGCACGCCTCGCCAAGGAGAAACTTTCAACATTACCATATCGCCTATCGAGAACTTGATTGGCCTTTTACAACGATCATCATAACACTTTTGACGATCCTGTGCAGCTTTCATTCTCTCGCAAATAATTGGTATCTTTTCATGAGTGATCTGAATGAGCTCAGGACCAGCTAAAACTTTATCTCACGTCTCTCGCCAACACAATGGTGTACGACACTTACACCCATATAAAGCCTCATAAGGAGCCATTCTAATCGTCCAGTGGTACCTATTGTTGTTAGAAAACTCAACCATGGGTAGGTGAGTATCCCAACTACCACCGAATTCTAAGACACATGCACGCAACATATCTTCGAGGGTCTGAATTGGAAGCATTTGCTTTGATAGGAAAGCGTTAGGCGTCAAGCGGACGTCTCTTGTATTTAATTGGAAGCATTTGCTAAAAGGTGAGTATTCACAGCCCCTCTTTTAATGTTTTATATGTTTTTGGGTGAAAAACATGTTTAAAGTTGAATAATGATTGATTTATGTAAAAGAATGTGAAATTGTTGATATGAGCACTAAGGCATGTACACTAGTAGTTTGTATTTGAGTAAAATGTAACATAAAAGTTTGTACACTACTATTAACTCAAGTGAGGAGCCGAGGGTATTTGTGGATAGCGCTATTGGACGGACAATCCCACCTAAAAACCGACAAAGTAGGGGTGTGGATAGCAATCCCACCTGGAAACTACAGGTAGGGGTGCATTATACCTATAAAAACGAAGGTTCTACATATGTGGGGTTTTAGTCCCACCGCTAAGGTAGAATTATTAAAAGATATTTTTGTGCGGTCTAAAGGTTTAGTGGTGGCTCTATACTTGCTATGAACTAGAGTACATTATGCCTTGACACGTTTCTCATTACAAGGATTAATTAAATGCTCATAAATTTCACTATTTTATACTTGGTGTGAACGTTCATTCCACAAGAATTGAAAACTGCATAAAAACTGTTTTGTGCATATGAAAACCTGTGAACTCACCAACTCTTTGTAGTTGACCTTGTTTTTATCATACTTTTCAGGGGTAATAAGTAAGCTTCTGTAGATAAAGCTTAGTAAGGATCCAAAAGTGTACCGCGTGAAGACTTGAACGTTTTTGCGAAGACTTCTTTTAATTATGGATTGTTGTAATTTTACTTAAAGAACAATATGTAAAACTTTAATTATATTGTAAATGCCTATGGTTGTTTATCTAAATCTGTGGCTGTGTCATCGTTAGAGCTATCGCGCCTCGTGTTTCCGCTTTAGCGGGGTGTGACAGATTTGGTATCAGAGCCATAGGTTATAGAGAAAGTTGGTTTTCCTTTGGAAAGCCTCAACTATAGCCAAAAACAACAATCAAAGATTATAAACATAGTATTATTATGACTGAGTCTGGGGTGTATTATTGGACCTCAATTAAATAGAGTCTGATCACCTTTATTTGATTAAGGGACGATGCATACAAACTAGAAATAGTTATAGTAAGAGTATGTTCAAAATGATTTATATATATATATATATATATAGTTACAAAAATCACGCGTGGTACGACTAGCCAATAGTGTAGTATAGGCATCTAAACTAATGCGCCTAGAGATTAGATACACTATTAACTATCAGCATACGTAGACTCTAAGAATTGTTCGTATCTCAGTATCACGATGTCGTCATCATCATCTTCGTCTTCTTCTAGCATGGAGTACTCAGCCGACAAATCGGGATATGTTACCGGACGTCCCCGCAGCATTCCATCCCACAGCAAAACTAATCCCGAGAGGGAAATTACTAGTGAAACGAACTGGGTACGGACTAGGGAAACCGCTAAAAAAACGGATATGAATTCCTAGGAGAGTAGCACTAACGTCAACGCAACCCCACACTAGGACACCCCGGTGGTACAAGTAGTACCAATAGGATACCTGCTCGGCATGAACCGGGAAGAGGCTCGGTGTATGCATGCCATGTCACTAGATATCCATGACTGCGGAGCTAGGGTATTAGCAGGGACAGTCATTGACAGGTTTAGTGGAACTGGCTGACCTTGTGTACGAGTGTTCAACTTGAGCGTGGTAAAACGCCAATGCAGCCAGGAAGACTGCAAGAAGAGTGGAGGTTGTGTGCTTGATGGCCAGTGTTATGGTGACAGTGTTGGTATTACTAGTCCTGATCCTTGCTTGTTTTTGCTGACGTGATCCCCTTGCAAACATTTTCATTTATGAATTATGTACTTTGGATTTCCGTGAATGTTTACTCGCACTTTAAGATCATGTGGTATCGATTTTTTTTGTTTGTGATGTTCTTTGTAATATTTGAATTTTGATGAACAAGTTCTCTTATGCAAACTTTTAAAGTGACATGATCACTTATTGTAAATTTAAATTCTCAAATTTTTGAAACATCAAAAATCTACAACTAAATTTAAAAAAAAAAACAGTTTTACAATCAAGGTTGTACAAATTTTTAATCAAACCAATTTTTTTTTCTTCCAAATATGTTTCTAAAATCTTGCCTACAAGGAGATCCTTATGCAACATGGGAGAGAATACTGAACACTAAAGACTGAACATAACACAACTCACCGCACAACGAATTCAGCAAGGAAAGAGGGTTGGTAGTAGTTCATGGAGGAATTAGAAACCAGCAAGAAATTTTGGAGTAAGGACCTCAGGAACATAGGCAGCATCGTGGACCCACATCGAAGTGTAACAAGTTTTACACTCACCATGCGAGCCTGCCTTGTTTGTAAGAAGATAGGGCACTACACTAAGAACTATAGGATGAACAAAGGACTCCAGGAAGGAAGAAGAGCGTGTTTTGAGTACAGAAGTCAAGACCACTTCCGGAATATGTGCCCAAGGTTGAGTAGAGTAACAGTCAATAACAATATCGGGAATCAGGCAACACGAGCTAACCAAGGAAACCAAGGAGGACAGGCTAGAGGACAGACATTTTCTATAAGAATAGAAGAGGCACGTCGGAATCCTAACGTGGTCACAGGTACGTTTCTCCTAAACAAACAGTATGCAACAATACTATTTGACTATGGAGCAGATAGGAGTTATGTATCACTAGAATTTAGGCCAAAGGTAAATTTAAGATCCCAAAAGTTGAAAAGAGGTATACGTTATTGAATATGCCATCGGGCAGGAAAGTAGAGCCAAAGACGTAATTATGAATTGTACCTTAAGTTTGGCCAAAAAGGACTTTGGTATGGACTTAACTCCAATCAAGTTAGGAAGCTTTGATGTAATTATGGGTATGGACTGGTTGTCCAACAACCGAGCTGGAATTTGATGCTCTGAAAAGATCGTTCGAGTTCCACTACTCGACGGAGGAATTCTTGAAGTACATGGAGAGAAGCCCAGAAGGAATATTAATAAAAATGGTGACATGTATGAAGATGCGAAGATATTTGAGAAAGGACTGCATTGCATTTTGGGTCATGTTGTGGATAAGAAGAACAAAGAGATGAGTATTCAAGATCTTCCGATAGGTCGGGATTTTCCTGAGGCATTCCCAGATTAGTTGCCGGATTACCCCCACCAAGACAAGTTGAATTTCACATTGACTCAATTCCAGGAGCTGTGCCTGTGGCGAAATCACCTTATGATTTGGCACCATCATAAATGAAGGAATTATTAGAACAACTTCGAGAGTTGCTCGATAAAGGATTCATTAGGCCTAACTCTTCACCTTGGGGAGCTCCAGTTTTATTTGTTAAAAAGAAGGATGGGTCTTTCCAAATGTTCATCGACTATAGAGAACTCAATAAGTTGACTATCAAGAACCGATACCCACTTCCTCGAATAGATCACTTATTTGATCAACTACAAGGTGCTACATACTTCTCAAAGATCGATCTTCGATCGGGGTATCATCAAATAAGGGTCCATGTAGAGGATATTCCCAAAACGGCTTTTAGGACTCTCTACGGCCATTATGAGTTCCTAGTTATGCCCTTTGGATAAACAAACACACCAACAGTCTTCATAGATTTGAAATAGAGTATGTCCACCATATCTAGACAAGTTCGTGATTGTGTTCATAGATGACATAATCATTTATTCTCGCGATAAGAAGGAGCAGAAACAACACCTGAGGTTGATACTAGAATTGCTCAAGAATGAAAAGTTGTACGCCAAGTGCTACAAATGCGAAATCTGGATTCGTGATGAACACTTTCTTGGCCATGTAGTAAATGAGAAAGGAATTCATGTCGATGCGGCTAAGATTGAAGCCAGTAAGAACTGGGAAGCCCCAAAGACACCAACAGAGATTCGTCAGTTTCTTGGATTGGTAGGCTATTACCAGCAATCTATCGCAAATTTCTCCAAGATCGCAACCACTGACGACACTAACCCAAAAGGACAAGAAATTCAATTGGGGAGAAAAACGAGAGGAAGCATTCAAGACACTTAAGCACCAGTTATGTAATGCATCGATTTTCACAATTCCAGAAGGAATGGATAACTTTATAATGTACTGAGATGCTTCACATCAAGGATTGGGATACGTACTAATGCAAAAAAAAACACAAGGTTATTGCATATGCATCAAGACAACTGAAGGTTCACGAGAAGAATTACACCACCCGTGCCTTGGAGTTAGGAGCGGTGGTGTTCGCACTTAAAATCTGGAGACACTATCTTTACGGCACTAAATACACCATTTTCACCGATCACAAGGCCTTCAACACATCCTTGATCAAAAGATGCTCAATATGAGGCAAAGAAGATGGATTGAGTTACTTAGTGACTATGATTGTGAAATAAAGTACCATCCGGGCAACGCTAACGTAGTCGCCGATGCATTAAGTAGAAAAGAAAGAGTAAAACCGTCAAGAGTAGGAGCTATGGGAATGTTTGTTCAGACGAGTTTAAAAGCTCAAATTCTTGAAGCACAAGAAGAATCGTTGAAAATAGAGAATCTGAAGAACGAGACCCTACATCACTTGGAAAATAAATTTCAAACAAAGTCCGATGGGGTACATTACCTTGAAAATAGAGTTTAGGTACCAAAGGTTAGTAATATACGATCAACCATTTTGGATGAAGCCCATTGAGATATTCGGTTCACCCAGGAGCGGATAAGATGTACAAAGACCTAAAGGAATAATACTGGTGGCCAGGAATGAAGAAAGACATTGTTTTGTGCGTAAACAAGTGCTTAACCTGTGCTCAAGTCAAGGCCGAACATCAGAAACTAGCCGGTCTACTTCAGCAACTCGAAATTCCCCAATGGAAATGCGGCAAATAACCATGGAGTTCGTAACCAAGCTACCCAGAATTGGGAAAGGACATGATTCTATATGGGTTATAGTAGATCGACTTACAAAATCAGCTCATTTCATTCCCATTCGTGAAGATTGCAGTATGGAAAAAAAAAGCGTGCACAAATTTACATTAATGAAGTCATTTCGCGTCATGGGGTACCTATTTCTATTATCTCGGATAGAAGTACTCGTTTTACGTCACAATTGCGGCAATCACTCCAAAAAGCATTGGGTACGCAATTGGATTTGAGCACTGCATATCATCTTCAAACAGATGGACAATCGGAGAGAACCATTCAAACGCTAGAGGATATGTTGCGTGTGTGCGTAATAGATTTAGGTGGGGGGTTGGGATACCCACCTGCCACTTGTTGAATTCTCCTATAACAATAGCTACCACACCAACATTCAGTGTGCGCCATACGAAGCCTTATACGGATGCAAGTGTAGATCACCACTTAGTTGGTTGGAAATTGGTGACAAGCAACTGACCGGTCCCGATATCATCCAGGAAATTACTAACAAGATCTCAATTATCAAGGAAAGGCTCAAGACAGTAAGAAATCGTCAAAAGAATTATGCGGATAGTCGGAGAAAGCCGTTAGAGTTCCAAGTAGGTGATAAAGTGATTCTGAAAGTATCGCCAAGGAAAGGACTAGTACGCTTCAGGAAGAGAGGCAAGATGGGTCCTAAATACACTGGCCCATTTGTAATACTTGAAAGAATCGGGCCAGTGGCGTACAAGTTAAAGTTACCACAAGAGCTCAGTGCCATTCATGATACATTTCATGTATCGAATCTTAAGAAATGCCTATCTGACAAATCGTTAGTATTACCATTGGAGGAGATTCAAGTCAATGAACAAATGCGCGTTATGGAAGAACCAGTTGAAGTTCTTGACCGAGAGATCAAACGATTAAGGCATAATAAGATTCCGATTATAAAAGTTCGTTGGAACTCAAAGTATGGGCTGGAATTTACCTGGAAGCAAGAGGATTTCATGAAAGGCAAATATCATTATTTGTTTGCAAAGAAATCCATTGGAAGTAGCAGTCATTAAATTTCGGGACGAAATTCCTCTAACAGCGGGAGACTGTGACATCCGTCAAATTTAGTGTTATTGGCCGAAAAATTTCTAGAGTTCCCGATAGTTGCTTAGAAAGTCCGGTTCGGACCCGTAATTATCTGAAACGTCCTATATAGTGCCAAATGCTCAAATTTATATCCAAATTACATAAAATATATAGTTTTAGTGTTTTAAATATAAAACTTTTATTTTTATAGAATTTAACCACTTTTGGGCTTGCATTTTGAGGAAAAAGGTCAAAATTGAGAAAAATGACATTTTAAAACATTTTGGGCCTTACATTTATTTAATTTAATAAAAAAATATATGAAACACCATGGTTTTGGGCCCCCATGGCCGGCCTCCCCCCATACCCCACATATAAATACAATTTTTTTTTCTAAAATCCCTCATTTTTACATTTCAAAATCAAGATTTTCCCTTCTCTCTCTCTAAAAACTCAAGGGACACTCCAAGAGCATCTCCTTCTTCCAAACTCCAGCCAAATTCAGCTCAATTTATCATCAAAAATCAATATTCATCAAAGCCCTTGAAGCTCTAGTCATCAATTAAACAAGGTAACAACTTTACCCTCATCATTTCTTACAATTTTTGTTGAAAACCCTATTTTTTTGGTGTTCTTTGTTGTTTTTCAACCATCCATGAATTTGTTAATTCTAAGGGGAGATTATACACCAAGATATGTGAAACATATCTATGATAGTGATAATCTATGACCCAAACACATAGAACACAATAAATCTAAGCAAAAACACATTTGCATGGTGGATTGGTTCATAAAAATGCATTTTTGGTGCTGACAGATTATACATCAGTGATTATGTCTCCCATTTCTTGTAAAGATTCTTGTTCAAAAGACATGACTTTTCTTCTAAAAGTTTATTTATTGAGTTGGGGTTTTAATCCAAGTGGTCTCTCTCAAAAACATTGAGTTTTGACCCCCCAAACACTCAAAACAAGTTGGATGTGCATCTGGGAGTTTTTCAGTAGGTAAACCCTACTTTAAACAACCATAACTCTCTAAATAATCATCCAAATCACTTGATTTGTCTTCTGGAGTTCAATATATTGAGTTAGCTTTCAAATGCATTTGGTCTCATTCAAAAATATGAAGATTTGACCATTTGAAACCTTGAAACAAATTTGTTGTGCAAAGAATACAATCTGGACAGATTGTTGCATGTGTATTAAAAATGCTATAACTCCCTCAAAACTCTATAAAAAAGGATGATTTTTCTTTTGAGAGTTATGTTTATGAGTTATCTTTACAACCAAAGTTGTTTCACTAAAAAATATGAAGTTTTGAACCTCCAAACATCCAAAACATTTTGGTTGTGCAACAGTGAACTCACCAGTAATTGAACCCTACTTTGCATGTTTGTATCTCTTTGATTATTTAGTCAAATTGCATGATTCTTCTTCTAAAGTTTTCTTTTATGAGTTAGGGTTCATATGAATCTGGTTTCATTCAAAAGTATGAAGTTTTGAGGTATTAACCAACTTATTTAAGTTGAAAGTGCAATCTGTCAATCAATGACAGATGTGTGCATGCAACTTTGAGGTGTCATATCTCCTTCATAACTCATCCAAATTGAGTGATTCTTCTTTTATAAGTTCCCTCTATGTGTTATGTTTGTATTCCAACTGGAGTTTCTCAAAAACATTTATTAGAACTCCTCAAATGGTTGTTTTACTAACAGTGTGTAATCTGCCATATCTGCTGTGTCACATAGTTTTGTGTAAAGTATTTGAACCCTTTTTACATCTTTTTAGAGCATGAAATTTGGTCAAAATGACCTTAACTCAGTAAGGTATCATATATAAAAATATGGGAAATTTTATCATTTTGGATATTACTCTAAACTAACCATTTTTAAGACCTATAGTTTCTGTCAGAAAATGAAAATGCTTAAATGTTGGATTTTATGAATTTTATTCATTTGAAGGACTATAATGTTACATTTTCGGTATAAATTATCATATTAAAGAGCATATGTGCATTATGTATAACGGAACTATAGATAATCAAGTTGGACAAATAAGGACTTATAAGCATTCTCTTAGCAATCGTTAGTCATATAAGTGGTCATTTGGGTATTTTGCTTTGATAGGAAAGCGTTAGGCGTCAAGCGGACGTCTCTTGTATTTAATTGGAAGCATTTGCTAAAAGGTGAGTATTCACAGCCCCTCTTTTAATGTTTTATATGTTTTGGGGTGAAAAGCATGTTTAAAGTTGAATAATGATTGATTTATGTAAAAGAATGTGAAATTGTTGATATGAGCACTAAGGCATGTACACTAGTAGTTTGTATTTGAGTAAAATGTAACATAAAAGTTTGTACACTACTATTAACTCAAGTGAGGAGCCGAGGGTATTTGTGGATAGCACTATTTGGACGGACAATCCCACCTAAAAACCGACAAAGTAGGGGTGTGGATAGCAATCCCACCTGGAAACTACAGGTAGGGGTCCATTATACCTATAAAAACGAAGGTTCTACATATGTGGGGTTTTAGTCCCACCGCTAAGGTAGAATTATAAAAAGATATTTTTGTGTGGTCGAAAGGTTTAGTGGTGGCTCTATACTTGCTATGAACTAGAGTACATTATGCCTTGACACGTTTCTCATTACAAGGATTAATTAAATGCTCATAAATTTCACTATTTTATACTTGGTGTGAACGTTCATTCCGCAAGAATTAAAAACTGCATAAAAACTGTTTTGTGCATATGAAAACCTGTGAACTCACCAACTCTTTGTAGTTGACCTTGTTTTGATCATGCTTTTCAGGGGTAATAAGTAAGCTTCTGTAGATAAAGCTTAGTAAGGATCCAAAAGTGTACCGCGTGAAGACTTGAACGTTTTTGCAAAGACTTCTTTTAATTATGGATTGTTGTAATTTTACTTAAAGAACAATATTTAAAACTTCTATTATATTCTAAATGCCTATGGTTGTTTATCTAAATCTGTGGCTGTGTCATCGTTAGAGCTGTCGCGCCTCGTGTTTCTGCTTTAGCGGGGTGTGACACAAAACAACAAGGACGAATCCGGAAAGCAAATCGATGTTATGGGCGTATTATGCGATATTGACTCAAGGAACGGGACAAAATTCATATCAAGACCATATGACTCAATTCAAAACCAGCAACGTTCATATATATATATATATATATACAAAACAATATGTAACAATTAACTATATAACTCACCGAGTAACCGTACTATGCTTGAAAAGTTCCGAAATGTGCTCACAAAGCAAGTCCAAGATACCACACCTAGAATGCTTTCAACGCCTCCAAAATGTCTTCATTATCCCAAACTCGAAGATTCTTGCAATTCTCCTATGCTTTGAGTTAGGATTAAGTACGTGTGTGTGTTAATTGCACCTCCAATGTGTCGGGTTGACACGGTTGGGTACCTGTTTCGACTACTAAAACTTAAAACTTCATAACGTTTCGCTCGGATCTTCGTTTTCGATGAGATTTTCACCTGCACGCTCCTAAAGAGATAATCTATAACCTCCAATGAAAATATTCCAGAAAAGATATTTCAAAAAAAAAATCAACTTTACGTATCCGTAACTTAGATGTTACCGAGTTTCTCGTTTTAGCTCCGTTTGACGTGAAATTTTCCCGGTCCTCTAATATACTATTAAGAAGTACAACTCTAAAATTTCAAACCCAAACTCTCACTAAGTCATAGGTTCTCTTATATGACCACTACTAGAACACATTAAAAAATTTCCACTTTGAGAATAAACACACTTAACATTTTCCCATATTTAACACATGTATTATCCTTTTAACATAAACAAATCGTGCATACTTAGAAAATAAATTGGACATATAAGAAAAGGGATGTTATACCAAATCCTCTACAAACTCAATATTTGGTGAAATAAGTAAATTAAAAAGAGTAGAAAGTGGAAGCACAATTAAATCACCAGAATAACTAGATATAATGAATGTAATAAGTAAATAGAATAAGGAAACAAACTCAGTGACTGATAAGCAATTCATCATGTGTATTGATGAGTAACTTTGAACATTCACAGTGAAAAACACCTAGAACACAAAGTAGTGTGTGAGAAAAGCTCTCAAAGATTACTCTCTCTCTCTCTCTCTTATAACAAATTTGGAAAATATTTTGTTAAAAGCACACCTATTACTTTGAACAACTTCATATTTAAAACTATGAAAAGGAAAGTCAACTCATTATACATTGAGAAGATGCCAAGCTGTTAAGGTAAGTAACCGCTTCTGTACACATGGCATCTTGTAATTGGTCCATCTGAGAGTGTCACTGAAGAACACACTTGGTAAAATCCAAGAAGACTTCAAAGACAGAGGCTATGCATAGTACATACATAGCCTCTGTATGTATAGTGCAGACGCTCTACATCAGGAATTTGAGTTCTGCACTATTCTGACTTGTAACGTCGTGCACTTCGTGTTTCTACTATGAGCTCTGTATCCGAGCTTTGGTCTTCGGTGACTTAGTCTTCTTATCAAAGTACTTAGAATTCTTTTTACTTACACTTTCTAACATAGTTCATTTCTAACAGGCATTTTCCTTTACTTCGTTTGGAGATCAGTTGGAGGAATCATCTTGATCTTTATTCAAAGAGTCGGACCAAATCTTTCATGGCCACAGTTGCCTTGTTGACTTCATAATCAGCTCTGAAGTTAAGGATGACATTGGACTTCTTGATGTCCCAACAGCTTTGGTTGCTTTGTTGTCAAAGTCAGAGGTGAAGTCAGCAACCTTTTGAAGAAATTTATCACCCAAAACCACCATATCGGATCTACGAATGTAGTAATATGGAACAGAAGGACCAGGAAGCATTGTATTCTAGATCATCTTCTTCATCTCATCTTTAAATTGTTCAAGGTATGCAAGAGAAATAGAGGGTTGTGCTGGTCGCGAAAGGTGCTCAGAGATAAGCTTTTCTACCTTTTGAATAACTAGTTTAGAGGAGCTTACTATTTTCTCCAAGGATGCAAAGGATTGCATAATAGTGTCGGTCAAAATCTTGGAGTTATCGAGTTTGCAGGCATTCAAAAAAATGTAGAGGTTGAGGTCTCTGCATTAGACCTTGCAGTTTTAAACTAATGCAAAGAGTCCTTTAAATATGAAGCAAGACTTTGGAACTCATCTCTTGTTACTTATTCAGGAGGGGTAACCTCTAGCTCAACACATGGGCCAGAGTGAAGTGATGTTCCTTCATCACCTTCTTTCGAGCCTGCATTAGGTTGAGCTCGGAAGGACTTCGATCTGATGCTTGTATCTCTGGCTCAGATTCAGAGTATGCTAAAAATCTTCTATTGGCATTGTAAACACCTTCAGGGCCAGAGTCATGAAGATATGACAAGCCAAGTGAACACTGTAGGCTATTGAGACCCACAGAGCTATGTGCCCTAAGACGTCACTCTGGTTGACGTATTGGAATTTTTAGTGCAGAGGAAACAAATTCCTCTGTAGGGATTTCTGGCGTAACATGGGGAGACATGGCACTTATATTTTCAATGGTTGCATTCTATTGAGAGGCTACATCCAGATAATAGGTTTCCCTTTTGTTGTGCGGCTCAGAGGAAGCATTGTCCTTTGAGTGGGTAGGTTGGTTAGGGATTGAGGAGTGCACCTCTGTTTCAATATCCCTTGATGCTCATAGATCGGTAATGATTCCCTTGGACAGGGAGTTCGGGAGGAGAAATTAATAAGTGTGCTTTCGGGGTATCTTTTCGCGCAACCTCACTAGTTACTCCCTCTGGCTCTAGTTCTAAGGCTAATTCTATATTCTCCTCTCTCTCACTATGCTACCTGATTCTTATACCCCCTATAGGTACTATAAGAATTGGTGTACTATTCTCCTTTCTTTTCTCTTTTGGCAATCATTTTGCCCTTCGTCTTCCTGTCTCTCTCTGCTTTTTCTTTCTTGGCTCTCTTTCTTTCTCTTATTTCTTCTCTCGTTGGTCTCACACACTCTTTGTTTTCAACTCTCACTCTTTCTTCTTCTACTCTAGCTCTCCCCTCTTCATCTACCTCCTCTCTATGCAGTCTTCTTTCTCCTCTGCCCTCAAGATTTCCTTAGAAAACAAGAGTCTCCGCTTCTCCTAACCCTCTGGGGGTTACCGTCCCTGGTTCTCGGGCTTAGATCCCATGTCTATATGCGCGTCTTAAGGTCTTAGACCTAATGTAGTCTTGAAGTCTTTGGGATAGTGCTCTGGCCGCTAGGTGCCATTCCTTGGAGATGGTTGGATTGTATGTAGAGAAGGTGTGATAGTGATGCTTTGGTTCTGCAGTGCAAGGTATGCGTTGGTCAATGATGGCTAGCTTCATCAAGAGGGATAAAAACCTGAGAAATAAAAGTGATGGTAGAGGTTTCTACTTGGATTGTTCTATTTCTTTCTTCTGTACTACTCCTCTAAACTCATTGTATAGAATCGGTGAATAGTTCAAAGGAAGATCGAAGTACATCCCATATAGGAATTGAAGAATGTTGGTGAATACAATATTCATGCTTCCAATGTTTCCTGTGATTGACCTGTTGATTAGCGTGAATAGCATATTCCACATTGGGGATAGGTATTGACGTCGGAATTGAGAAGGAAAGGTTATTGGTCTATTGTAACCTAACATTTTGATAAATCCTACTAGTTCTTCCCCATTTGGCAATCTGGATTGGTCCTTCAGATGAGTATCATGTCTAGTTGGTGTTTGAAGTACATAAGATAGGGGGATCTTGAAATGTAAACTTCGGATTTCTTCTTCATTTTGTGAAAATGGAAGTACCCAACTACTCCTCGTTTTTCGATGAACTGGCAAGTTTGCTAAAATTCTTGCACATACCTTTCAAGAATAGTATCGTCAGTGTTGGTGAAGGTGTGGCAGACTGGGTGCTTGGTTAAAAGTCCAATCACTGGATGGAATTCTTCTGCAACGTTTTCAAAATCCAGGCCGAGTTTATGATTGTTTGGCTTGATTAGGAGGAAGACAACATTTGAGCTTGTTCCTTCGGAGATCATTTGAGAGTTTAGTTGTGAGATTCGTTTGATTCGGATTGTTGTGAAATTTTTGTAGGTTTGAACTTAAAAGTCTTTAGTTGCAGGCTTCCTGCTGGAGAGAGATTCGAAGAAGATGAAGAAAGCGTAAACTCGGATTTTAGGGATCAAAGGTATTTATATTTTTAATTTTGGGGGTAATCGAGTGTGAATAGTAGCCTAAACGGTTGAATAGACGTGGAGCATGAAACGGTGTTGGGTGGCTCCTGTTAAAAATGGACATGTGGGCTAACGTGCTCTGCAAAAGAAGCGCTAGACGTACATCACCACCAATGTTTGAAGGGTTTCTAAAAATAATAGGACAGTTACCCTGAATGTCACTCGCACCTTCCATTTGAGTCCAAAAACACACAAGTGTAAATGGTACAGAGAAGCACTCATATAGAGATGAGGCATTGGATCAAAACAAGAGGTAATTTGAAATGCATAGAGATTAGATATCATACCTTATGATCAGAGATATGATACCCCTTGATTTGAGCATATGTTCTCTTGTTCCCCCTCAAACTATACTCATATCAGATAAAAGTAACATTTGACATGCAGGGTTTGAGGTGCAGAGGCTCTGCTACCCTTATTGAATGCACAAGAAATACAAGCTCTGTTTATTTGATACAGAGGCGTTGTTTGACCAAAATATAAGACATATATGCTAAAGTAATCGGTGTAGACTCTTTGTATAGTACATACATAGGATCTGGCTCATTATTGCATGTTTAGCATGCCCAACTTGCTGATTAAGAAAGAGAAACGTTTTTCATCCAGAGCTTTGGTGAAAAAATCAACAAGTTTGAAATCTGTATAGACAAAGTGCATCTCTATTGTGCCTTTTTCTACGTAATCTTTGATAAAATGATACCCATCAATGTGCTTTGTCTTTGAGTGTTGAACAGGGTTTGTAGTGATGGCTGTTGCACTTTCTGAGTCACACCGAATGGGAATCTTGTCATACAGAAGGCCAAAGTCTCTAAGTTGAGTTTTCATCCAAAAAGACAAAGTTATCGCATACGCATCGAGGCAATTAAAGGTTCATGAGAAGTACAAGGATCTGAAGGAATACTATTGGTGGCATGGAATGAAGAAAGATATTGCTTTATACGTAAGTAAGTGTTTAACCTGTGCTCAAGTCAAGGCTGAACATCATAAACCAACCGGTCTACTTCATCAGCCTGAAATTCCTCAATGGAAGTAGGAGCAAATAACGATGGATTTCGTAACCAAGCTATCGAGAACTGGAAAGGGTCACGATTCTATATGGGTTATAGTAGATCGACTTACAAAATCAGCTCATTTCATTCCCATCCGCAAAGATTACAGTATGGGAAGGCGTACACAAATTTACATCAATGAAATAGTAACACGTCAGGGTGTGGATATTTCCATTATTTTAGATAGAGACACTCGTTTTATATCACGATTTTGGCAGTCTCTTGAAAAGGCATTGGGTACACGGTTGCATTATAGCACTGCCTATCATCCTCAAACAGATGGACAATCGGAAATAACTATTCAAAAGCTAGAGGATATGTTGCGTGCCTGCGCAATAGATTTTGGTGGGAGTTGGGATACCCACCTACCACTTGTGGAATTCCCATATAACAACAACTATCACACCAACATTCAGTGTGTGCCGTACAAAGCCCTATACAGACAAAAATGTAGATCACCACTTAGCTGGTTAGAAATCGGAGATAGACAACTGACCACGCCCGACATCATCCAGGAGACCACTGACAAGATCTCAATCATCAAGGAAAGACCCAAGACAGCAAGAGATCGTCCGAAAAGTTAAGATCCATATTATCAAAGTTCGCTGGAATGCGAAGCATGGCCCAGAGTATACTTGGGAACGAGAAGATTCCATGAAATATAAGTATCGTCGCCTGTTCGCGAACGCCTCTGAAAGAGCTAGTTCTTAAATTTCGGGACGAAATGTCATTAACAGGAGGAGACTATGGCAATTGTAAAATTTAAGCTTCCAGGTTACCTCTTATTAAGTTTATTAGTGTTATTATAGATAAGTTATAAGAATAAGAGATAGTTAGATTAGAATGACCGAAAAATTTCTAGAGTTTCCGATAGTTGTTTAGAAAGTCCGGTTCCGACCAATAACTATCTGAAACGTCCTATATAGTGTCAAATGCTCTAATTTATACCCGAATTATATAAAATATGAACTTTTAATGTGTCAAGTATAAGACTTTCTATTATTATAGAATTCAACCACTTCATTTTAGGCTTGAGTTTTATTTCAACCATATTATTATAGAATTCAACCATATTATAAAATATGACATTTTTATTTCATTTTAGGCTTGAGTTTAATTTAAAAAAAAATTGGGGTGGAGTGGGGCCCACTTCATCTTAGTAGAAAAAATTATTGAAGATTTTGATGCACACTTCATCACTCAAGTAAGTATAAACACCATCTCATCTTTTTCTTGTCAATTTTGAGTGAAAAATCACTTTTCTTGCATTTTTTTAACCACAATCTTCTAACCTCCAAATTTTCTAAGTTTTATGGAGAGATTATACACCAGAAACAAATAAATATGTTCACATGATGGTGGTAATCTATGACCCAAACAATAAAACCCTAGAAAATAGGTAAAAATCATGTTGCATGATGATTTTGAACATTGAAAGAAGATTTTTGGATGCTGACAGAATATATGCACATACATATATCGACCATTTGCTGCAAATAACATGTTCAAATGTCATGAATCTTCTTTCTAAAAGTCTATTTATTGAGTTGGGGTTTCAATCCAAGTGGTCTCATTACAAAACATTGAGTTTTGACCCCCAAATGCTCATAACAAGTTGGATGTGCATCTGGAAGTTCAACAGTAGGTAACCCTAATTTGAACAACCATAATTCTCTAAATAATCATCCAAATTACTTGATTTTTCTTCTGGAATTCATTTTATGAATCAGCTTTCAAATGCATTTGGTCTCACTAAAAAATATGAGGATTTGACCGTTTGAAACGTTGAAACAAATTTGGTATGCAAAAGGTACAATCTGGACAGATCGCTGCATGTGTATTAAAAATGCAATAACTCCTTCAAATCTCAATGAAAAGGGATGATTTTTCTTTTGAGAGTTCATTTTATGAATTATCTAGTATTTGCAAGTGGAATCATATGAAAATATGGAGTTTTGACCTTGGAAACACCTAAAACCTTTTGGGTGTGCAAACTGTGAATCCACCGAAATCTGGAGTTTTTGACCCTCGAAACACCTAATATCTCTTTGATTATTTGTCCATAATGCATAATTCTTCATCTATAGTTTTCTTTCATGAGTTAGGGTTCATATGAATCCGGTTTCATTCAAAAATATGAAGTTTTGAGGCATTAACCAATTTATTTAAGTTGTGTGTGCAATCTGTCAACCAATGACAGATGTGTGCATGCAACTTTGTGGTGCCATATCTTCCTCATAACTCATTCAAAATGAGTGATTCTTCTCTTAAACATTTCCTTTATGCGTTATTCTTATAATTCAACTGGAATTTCTGAAAAATATTTAGTAGAACCCCTCAAATGGTTGTTTTACTAACAGGGTGTAATCTGCCATACCTGCTGTGACACACTGTTTTGTATAAATTATTTGAACCCATTTTATATGTCCAAAATGCATGAAATTTGGTCAAAATGACCTTAACTCAATAATGTATGACATATAAAAAGATGGGAATTTTTTTTATTTTGGATGTTACATTAATTTGATCATTTTTAGGACTTATAGTTTCTGTCAGAAAGTGAAATTCTGAAATTGTTCGATTTCATGAATTTTGATCAGTTGAAAGACTATAACATTACATTTTCGGTATAATTTATATCATTAAAGAGCATATGTGCGTTATGTATAAGGGGACAATAGTAGACCAAGTTGGACATATAAGGACTTAAAAGCACTCTCATAGTAATCATTAGACATATAAATGATCATTTGTGTACTTTGCTTTGTTAGGAAAACGTTAGGCCGTCTAGCGGACGTCTCGTGTATCTATTTGGAAGATGTTTTTAAAAGATCCTTGCTAAAAGGTGAGTATTCACGACCCCTCTTTTTAATGTTTTATACATTTGGGGTGTAAAGCTTGTTGTTTTAAAACAAAGTTGAATTGATTTGTACTTTCAAATAAAAAATATATAAATCATTGAGATTAGCAAATTGATATTACACAATTGATATATTGAGTTATGTGAAGTCCCCGTGGTACACTACTATTTAACTCTGTATTTGTTTTGAGTCGATGACATTTGTGGATAGCGCTATTTGGTTGACATGCCCACCTAACTGGCAAGTAGGGGTGCACTTTATCAATTAAGAATGCTCTACACATGTGGGCTTTAGGTCCACCGCTGAGGTAGTTCGTGGGGCGTAGAATGTCGTTTAGGCTTAGTAGTGGCTCAATATTTAAATATCATGTGTAAAGATAATTTGTATATTTGCTTATAAAGGTTAAAATGTTAAAGTTGATGCGAACATCCGATTAGCTATTATTATACCTTGCATATAAAATGATTTGTGCATTTGAAAACGTGTAAACTCACCAACTCTTTGTAGTTGACCCTTCTGTTTTAACATGCTTTAAAGGAAAATAAGAAGGTAACCGATCAGGCTTAGCTTATTTTTGTGGGACACCAATCATGACATTATATATATATCTATTATGATGTAATTTGTTTGTTAAAGTTCAAAGTAGTCGGGTTGTAAACTTATAAACTTTAAACTTTGACGTTTTAATTATATGTATGGTTGGTGTTTATATTCCTTTTGTTGTGAAACCTAGAACTGTCGTACCTCGTGTTTCCGCTTTAGCGGGATGTGACACATTGTTAAAAAATTTGTTTATTGAAAGCATTTTAGGTCCAAATGAAAGCTTTATTTCAAGTGAAAGTCTTTTCAGAAGAACTTTGATTGAATTTGATAATTCTAAATAACCTTGACAACAAGAGTTAGTTCAAAAGTAACAAATTCGCAAACATTTCTAAGAAAAAAAATGATAGCTAACAAGAGTTAGTCTCAAAATTTATTTTCCTTTGATTGAAACAGAAGTTTGTGCTTTTCTTGAGTTTGCATTGGAATACTCCCCCTCGAAATCGTCAAATTTAACTCCCCCTCGAGATTTGCGTATTTGGCTCCCCCTTAACTTCTGCATATTGCTTCCCTTTCTGTCTATACTTGGATCAAAAAGTGAAATCAATTGTTTTTTTGAGAACAGAGGTGTCCAAAGACTTCTGAGTGCTTTTGAGTTGATTATCATAAGTGACCAGAGGCTTCTGGGCGGTTCTAATTTGTTGTTAAACAAAAATTTGACTAAATATGAAAACAAAGATATATTGAACAAGTGATTTGGCTCAATCCTATGAAAGTCATAGAAATTAAGATAATTACATGTTTAGCATACCCAACATGCTAATTAGAAAATTGAATCGCTTCTTATCCAAAGCTTTTGTAAAAATATCAGCAAGCTGGTAATCAGCAGAGACAAAATACATTTCAATAGTCCCTTTCTCCACATGATCCTTTATAAAATGATACCTTACATCAATGTGCTTGATCTTTGAGTGCTGAACGGGATTTCCAGTGATGGCTATAGCACTTTCTGATCACAGAGGATGGGAATTTGTGAATAACTTGTGAATAACAACTGGCAGCAACAACATATTCAGCTTCTGCTGTGGAAGTTGAAACACAATTTTGCTTTTTGGATGTTCAACTGATTAACCTGTTTCCTAGAAGTTGACCAAGTAGACCAGAGGTACTTTTTCTGTTCAACTAACATCCTGCATGATCAGAGTCAGTATATGTAATTAAATCATAGCCAAAATCTTTTGGATACCAAAGGCCTAGCGAAGGTGTTCCTTTTAGGTATCTAAAAATTCTTTTGACAGCAGCCAAATGAGATTCTTTTGGATTGGCTTGAAATCTATCACAGAGGCAAGTGGCAAACATTATATCTGGTCTACTTGCTGTCAAATACAGAAGTGATCCTATCATACCTCTGTAGTTCGTTACATCAATAGATTTACCAGAGAGATCTGGATCTAGTTTTGTAGTCGGAGAGATAGGAGTTTTCATAGTACTAAAATTTGAAGTTTGAATTTCTTTAACATGTCAGAAACATACTTGGCTTGATTTATAAAAATGACAGAGGTAGTCTGTTTGATTTGAAGTCCTAACATGAAAGTTAGTTCTCCCATTAAACTTATTCCAAATTCACTTTCCTTTAACTTTGAAAACAAATCAACTTCTGCTTGATCAGTAGAACCAAATATGATGTCATCCACATAAATTTGAACCACAGTTAAAGTACTTTTTCCTCTTTTGCTGAACAATGTTGTTTCGATCTTACTTTTTTCGTATGAATGGTTAATCAAATATTTTGACAAACGTTCGTACCAAGCTTTGGGAGCTTGCTTTAAGCCATACCGGGTTTTGTCTAGAAGATAGACATGATCCGGATGACTTGAATTTTCAAACCCAGGCGGTTGTTGGACATACACTTCTTCTTTCAAGTCTCCATTCAATAAAGCACACTTAACATCCATTTGGTACACCTTAAAGTCTTTGTATGCAGAGAAGGCCTGAAATAATCTTATTGCTTCAAGTCTTGCAACTGGAGTGTAACACCCGGAATTTTTTTAGATAAATTATAAAATTCTAGAAAATGCGTGTTTTAAAAGGGTTATAGGTTGGTTGATGAAAAAGATCAAAGCTATGCGTCGGAAATCAAGTTTGGAAGTTTCGGGGTAACTTAAATGGCTCGTGCTAGTTGCGGCTGAGCTAACCCACGCCACTAAGTGGCTTTACACTCTGTTTGGCTAGGGCCAGTTACCAATGCCAGTTACGAAATGTAACTAGCTTCACAACTAGCGTCAGAGTATGTTTGGTCAAAATGGAGCCGCGTGAGTTACCAATGCCAATTACGAAATGTAACTAGCTTCACAACTAGCGTCAGAGTCTGTTTGGTCAAGAGGGAGCCGCGTGAGTTACCAATGCCAGTTACGAACGTAACTGGCGTCCATATCTGGCGTCCAGCACTGACCAGTTTTTATAACATCCGTTTTTCTTGACTTTCACACTCATTTTTCACCAAAAACCTTCTCCTCCACGCTAATGGAGATTTTAATGCTTTGAACCACCATTCTAACCAACTTGGGAGCATTTATTGAGCAGCATTTATTGAGCATCTAGCTTGAGGATTTCGGTTTGGAGCTCAAGTGTTCGAGTTCTTCTTCTACTTCATCTTCTCCACCAAGTTCCACCATTTTCATCCATTTTAGGAGATTTTCTAGGGTTTTCCTAACCCTAGCTATGTGAGTTCAAATCTAAACTTATGAACTCAAATACTTGTTGTAAATGTAGTATTTTGCTGATTCTTAAACTTGGTTTCAAGTAGTTGTGTATTTGAGTAAGTTTGGAAGTTTTAGGTCAAAATGAGGGTTTTGAGTATGTTGTTGTAGATGATGAAATGAGCATCATAAATGGTTTAAAATACTTGGAAAGGTTATAAAATGAAATAATCTTTGGTTTTGAAACTCAAAATGATTTGACCTAGTTTTTGGTAAAACTTGGATTTGAAAGGAAATGGTTTATTGAAAGGGTTTTCAAGGTTGGAAAACTAGTAATACGTCTCGTTGATGTATTTGGTCGTAGGGCTAGTATGTATTGGATCCATAGGCATATAGTCGGTTTAAAACGGGATTGTTGTCCCTTTTTGGTAGCATAGAAGTCATCGGGGGCCTCTTACCGTTGGGTATAATGCCGGATCATTACCGGATGCCATTGACTCTATGCATGCGCAATTTGGGGTCATCAGGGGGCCGTGTACTAAGGTGCATAATCGGTCATTGACCGGTTGCCATTGGCTCTTACAGTTAGCTCAAACATCGTGTAGTGACCTACTTCTAGTATCCGTCACTAAGGATGGAACACCGGGTCTCCCCCGGTGGTTTTTAAAAGATCCTTGCTCATCAAGAGTAAGTTATTTCAAGTGAAGTTGAATGGGATAAACGCACTGTATCTTATCTTTTAAATGTTTTAACTGCCTTATCCATTTAACTGTTTGTTCTCACTAGGCGTAAGCCTAACACTTGATTTTAAATGTGGTTTAGCAGGTAAACAAGTTGACGGGGCTCTTTAGAGAAGAGCGGGTTGATGTGTCGAGAGAGAGGACACATTTTTGGAGATATGCTCATAGAGCATATACATAGTTGGAGCAATAGAATATTTTTTTGAGGATATTAGTAACACCGAATTGTAATCTATAGTCTAAATAGCATAGATTATTAAGTTGTTATTTTAATATCCATGTTTAGATGTAAACTTTCATACTCCATCCCCACTTATTGGGTGATTTTATTTATATTCCGCATGTTATTTCGGTTCAATTTTACTCTAAATTTTAGGGTGTTACAAGTTGGTATCAGAGCTCTAGTTTAAGCGAACTAGGTGTGAATTTAAGATGCCTAGACTTAAGCTGAGACTTTAAGTGTGGATCTGTGAGATATGTACCCGCTCGTATTCTTTTCGATTCCGGTGCTACTTTATCTTATGTGTCCACTATTTTCTACCCGAAACTGCTTGTACCTGTTAGTACTTTAGAGGATGCTTATATTGTCGAAATAGCCTTAGAAATTGCACACTAGAGGTCTTGGTTAGAGATGTCCTTAGAAATTGCACACTAGAGGTTGGGGATAAGCGATTCCCGGTGAACCTCATACCTATGGAGATATGGAGTTTTGATGTAGTGATTGGGATGGATTGGTTGGCCAAGAACCAAGCCGAGATCTTGTGTTCCAAGAAATTGAATTGAATTCCGTTATCGGATGGTTGTATGGCGTTGGTCTACGGGGAAAGAAGGAAGGGTGAAGTCGAGTTGTTAACCCTAGCAAAGGCACACAAGTGTTTGGCCAAGGGGTGCCTATCTTATTTAGCCTACGTTGTGGAGGCGAAGTTAGAGAAGAGAAGAATAAGCGATGTTCGAGTTGTTTGTGAATTCCCGGACGTATTCCCCGAGGATTTACCCGGCTTGCCACCCGATAGACAGGTAGAATTTCGAGTAGATCTTATACCGGGGGCCGCTCTGATTGCTAAAGCACCCTACCGGTTGGCACCATCTGAGATGCAAGAAATGATGACGCAACTACAAGATCTCCTTGAGAAGGGTTTCGTGAGACCAAGCTCGTCACCTTGGGGAGCTCCGGTCTTGTTTGTGAAGAAGAAGGATGGCACAATGAGGATGTGTATAGACTATAGAGAGTTGAATAAGGCGACCGTGAAGAACAAGTACCCACTCCCGAGAATTGACGACCTCTTTGATCAGCTACAAGGAGCGGGTTGTTTCTCAAAAATCGACTTACGCTCGGGATATCACCAAGTGAAGGTAAAGGAAGATGATGTAGCAAAAACGGCGTTTAGAACGCGGTACAGGCATTATGAGTTTCTAGTAATGCCATTCGGTTTGACGAACGCGCCGACGGTATTTATGGACTTGATGAACCGCGTGTGATGACATCCTTGTCTACTCTAAGAACGAGTTAGACCACGAGCAACACCTTCGGGAGGTTCTCGAAGTGTTAAGGAAAGAAAAGTTACAAGTTCTCTAAGTGTGACTTTTGGTTGAAGGAAGTACAATTTTTAGGTCATGTGGTCACCCATGAGGGAGTGAAAGTGGATCCATCCAAGATAGAAGCAATGATGAATTGGGAACCGCCTAAGAACCCGTCAGAGATCCGAAGTTTCTTAGGATTAGCGGGATATTATCGAAGGTTTATTCAAGATTTCTCTAAGGTTGCATCTTCTCTGACGGCCTTGACTAAAAAGAACATGGAGTTCATGTGGACCGACAAGCAAGAAGAGGCTTTTCGGACTCTTCAAAAGAAGTTGTGTGAAGCACCGATTCTATCCTTGCCGGAAGGGACGGAAGATTTTGTGGTTAGTGACGCACCGAAAATGGGATTGGGTTGTGTGTTAATGCAAAGGGGCAAGGTGATTGCCTACGCCTCAAGGCAACTAAAGGAGCACGAAAAGAACTACCCAACCCATGATTTAGAGTTAGCGGTGATGGTCTTTGCTTTGAAGTTATGGCGACACTATCTTTATGGAACCAAGTGTACACTCTATATAGACCACAAAAGTTTGAAGTACGTGATTGATCAAAAGGAACTGAATATGAGGCAAAGACGTTGGCTCGAACTACTCAAGGACTATGATTGTGAACTACTTTACCATCCGGGTAAAGCCAACGTGGTAGCAGATGCATTGAGCAGGAAGGAGTACGGTAGCTGGACACGTGCCGTACTTACACGGATTGAGGTGATGTCTAGTTTGATTGACCGAATCAAAGCAGCTCAGGTGAGGGCACTACTTGAGGAAAACTTAAAAGATGAAGTGATAGTGAAACAACATTTGATGTTGACCGAAGATAGTCGTGGCCTGAAGCTATTTCGAGGTCGTGTTTGGGTGCCTAAGATTGGGGGTAACCGAGAACTACTTTTGGAGGATGCCCATAAGTCCAAGTACTCCATACATCCGGGTAGTACCAAGATGTATAGGGATCTAAAGTTAACTTATTGGTGGCCCGTCATGAAGTTGGATGTTGCTAGCTATGTGGAGAGATGTGTGACTTGTTTGCAAGTCCAGGCGGCACACTAACGGCCGTATGGAAGCCTTCAGTCGTTGGAAATTCCGGAATGGAAATGGGAACACCTCACTATGGACTTTGTGACGAAGCTACCAAAGACCTTGAGAGGTCATGATACCATATGGGTAGTGGTGGATAGACTAACGAAGAGTGCTCATTTCTTAGCAATGCGAGAAGCCGGCCCAGTTGACAAACTGGCCAAGTTGTATGTGGATGAGATAGTTGCAAGGCACCGTGTGCCTTTGACTATTGTGTCAGATCGGGATAGCCGGTTCACTTCTAACTTTCGGAATGGATTACAAGAAGGGTTGGGCACCAAGATAAACTTAAGTACAACTTTTCACCCGCAGACAGATGGTCAAAGTGAAAGGACCATTCAGACTCTTGAAGACATGCTTAGCTCATGTGTTATTGACTTTGGTGGGAACTGGGATTCGCATCTATCGTTGGTGGAGTTTGCCTACAACAACAGTTACCACTCTAGTATTGGCATGGCGCCTTTCGAGGCACTTTATGGACGGAAATGTAGGACACCGTTATGTTGGTTAGAAGTTGGAGAGAAGCAATTCTCTGGGCCCGAGATTGTACAAGAGACGACTGACAAGGTGAAACTTATTCGGGAACGACTAAAAGCGGCACAAGAACGCCAAAAGAGTTATGCCGACAAGAAAAGAAGACCAATGGAGTTCCAAGTGGGTGAGCGGGTTATGCTCAAGGTGTCTCCATGGAAGGGTATCATTCGGTTCGGAAAACGCGGGAAGCTTAGCCCTCGTTTCCTCGGACCGTTTAGAATTTTGGAAAGAATGGGACGACAAGCGTATATATTGGAGCTGCCACCCGAGTTGGCCGGCATACATCCTACGTTCCACATATGCTACTTAAGGAAATGTTTGGCTGAAGAAGAGAGTGTGATACCTCTCTCGGAAATTCGTGTCGATAATAGCCGATGTGTGGAAGAGCCGGAAGCGATCTTGGAAAGCAAATCTAAGAAGTTACACCACAAAGAGATCACCATGGTTAAAGTGCAATGGAAGCATCATAGAGGGTCGAATGTGACATGGGAAGCAGAAGAAGATATGAAGAAAAGATACCCGAGCTTGTTTGTGTAGTTTTAGATTTCGAGGACGAAATCAATTTCAAGGGTGGGAGGATTGTAACACCTGGAATTTTTTTAGATAAAATATAAAATTCTAGAAAATGCGTGTTTTAAAAGGGTTATATGTTGGTTGATGAAAAAGATCAAAGCTATGCGTCGGAAATAAAGTTTGGGAGTTTCGGGGTAACTTAAATGGCTCGTGCTAGTTGCGGCTGAGCTAACTGACGCTACTAAGTGGCTTTACACTCTGTTTGGATAGGGCCAGTTACCAATGCCAGTTACGAAATGTAACTAGCTTCACAACTAGCGTCAGAGTATGTTTGGTCAAAATGGAGCCGCGTGAGTTACCAATGCCAGTTACAAAATGTAACTAGCTTCACAACTAGCGTCAGAGTATGTTTGGTCAAAATGGAGCCGCGTGAGTTACCAATGCCAGTTACGAAATGTAACTAGCTTCACAACTAGCGTCAGAGTCTGTTTGGTCAAGAGGGAGCCGCGTGAGTTACCAATGGCAGTTACGAACGTAACTGGCGTCCATATCATGCGTCCAGCACTGATTAGTTTTTATAACATCCATTTTTCTTGACTTTCACACTCATTTTTCACCAAAAACCTTCTTCTCCATGCTAATGGCGATTTTAATGCTTTGAACCACCATTCTAACCAACTTGGGAGCATTTATTGAGCATCTAGCTTGAGGATTTTGGTTTGGAGCTCAAGTGTTCGAGTTCTTCTTCTACTTCATCTTCTCCACCAAGTTCCACCATTTTCATCCATTTTAGGAGATTTTCTAGGGTTTTCCTAACCCTAGCTATGTGAGTTCAAATCTAAACTTATGAACTCAAATACTTGTTGTAAATGTAGTATTTTGCTGATTCTTAAACTTGGTTTCAAGTGGTTGTGTATTTGATTAAGTTTGGAAGTTTTAGGTCAAAATGAGGGTTTTGAGTATGTTGTTGTAGATGATGAAATGAGCATCATAAATGGTTTAAAATACTTGGAAAGGTTATAAAATGAAATAATCTTTGGTTTTGAAACTCAAAATGATTTGACCTAGTTTTTGGTAAAACTTGGATTTGAAAGGAAATGGTTTATTGAAAGGGTTTTCAAGGTTGGAAAACTAGTAATACGTCTCGTTGATGTATTTGGTCGTAGGGCTAGTATGTATTGGATCCATAGGCATATAGTCGGTTTAAAACGGGATTGTTGTCTCTTTTTGGTAGCATAGAAGTCATCGGGGGCCTCTTACCGTTGGGTATAATGCCGGATCATTACCGGATGCCATTAACTCTATGCATGCGCAATTTAGGGTCATAATGGGGCCGTGTACTAAGGTGCATAATCGGTTATAGACCGGTTGCCAGTGACCATTGCGCGGACTTTCGTAAGAAGTCATCGGGGGCCGTGTACTAAGGTGCATAATCGGTCATTGACCGGTTGCCATTGGCTCTTACATTTAGCTCAAACATCGTGTAGTGACCTACTTCTGGTATCCGTCACTAAGGATGGAACACCGGGTCTCCCCCGGTTGTTTTTAAAAGATCCTTGCTCATCAAGAGTAAGTTATTTCAAGTGAAGTTGAATGGGATAAACGCACTGTATCTTATCTTTTAAATGTTTTGTTGGTTCCAGATTCCTTTAAACCGATTGTTAATTGAGAGTATTGAATCAAAGTGAAATGCGGAAGCAGATCAATTAACAATTTAAATCAATAGAACAGTAAACAGAATGAAGAACAAAGATTATGAAAGTTATGAATTACGCACAGTATTCTTCAAAATGTAAATGTATTGATCGACTTCTTTTACAAACACAATACAATGCTATTTATACAGATACAAAAACAGAAAGTCAAAATGCTAGCCAATTACAAAGTGCCATGTGTCTAAAAGGGAGCGTCTAACAACAATTAGTTATAACAAGAATAGTGTGTTGACTTTTGTAGACATCTCTTCTTTGACTCATACTTTAATTTCTAACATTCTCCCCCTAAGTATGAAGTCAAAAAAAAACTTTCTTCAGAGAGGATCAACAGCAGCAATGATACTTGAAATATTATTGATAAGCTCTCCGTTCTTCTGAAGTCCATCAAGTCTTCTCTCTACTTTCTTTGCAACTTCTGGATTTGTCGTGTCTAAGCCAGCATAGCACTTGATGATGTAGACTACCTCAGAAGAGTATTTGTGAGCTTCTTTGATGCGAAAGAAGCTCTTTCCATTTGGTCTTTTGAAGATGATTCCCTCTTCTGGTTCGATGAAGAAGTCTACCCACTCGAATTTGCTTATCCCTTCAAGTTCCTCATTTGGTGCGAGAGATAGCCGGATTATCCATTTTGAAATTTAATCCAATGCGGAAGTCGACACCGCCTTTTGTATCTAATGTATGATTTCATACATAGAATAATTCTAGTGTAGGCAACATGGTCTTGTGGATCTTTGCGTCGTAAAAGCCGAGTCTTCATAAATTCTTCCGGAAAAATGAGATCACGAGTTTGGATGGATGGACAACAGATCATTATCACATATGTAAGAACTCTTGTTGTTTGATCTGACTATCTCGTAGATTGTGTACCAAATGGGTGTATCTTGAAACTGCTTATGTTTCATGGCTGTGATCTTTGTAATTGGAGCGATGAGTGAAAACCGTCTTTCGTCTTGTTTATGAGCCATGAAGTTATCTTTAACTTCATTGCTTACATTGTATTGGTTTGCGAAGTTAGGCATCATGAGATAAATCTTCTGATCTGTTGGAGCATACATGTGCCTTTTCTCAACTTCAAGTGTTGGAAGTTCAATGTTTCCAACTTTATTTAATTTTTCTTCAAATTCTCCTCTTCTGATCTCTTTCTGCTTCTGAGCGGCCTCTGCTCTGACTCTTGCTCTTTCTTCAGCTTCAAAATTCTGTCTCTGTAGTTCTTCTTCAAGTGTAGCCTTCTCTCTTTCCAGATTCTCTCTTTCAGCCCTCTCTATCTCTATTTGTTCTTCAACGATTAGCCTCTGGCGTATTATCTCTTCTTCTTTTCTTTTTCGGCTACGAACACTTCCTCATCCTCCTCTCCGGCCCTTTCTTTTTCGGCTTTAGCTCTTTCCTTTGCGGCTTTAGCTCGTTCTCGTTCTTCGTGAGCTCGATTATTTCGGCCCTTTCGGGAGAGCTCGGGATTCTGCTTTTTCCCATAAGATCCAGAATGAACTTAGCTAGATCTGGATCTCTGGGTAGAGGCCCAGAATGCGTAGCCAGAGGTGTTGGAGTGAGCGGCACTTGTTTGGAAGAAGAAGGTTGTTGTGATGGTTTTGGAGTTGAAGAGTCAGCAGTGGTCGTGTTTGGTTCTGGTGGTGTTTGTTTGGCTTGCTTAGGCTCAGGACCTTTCTCCCCCTTCTGAGAATCAGGATCCTGATCCTCAGAACGTTTTCTTTTCAGCTCTGCCTTTTTGCAAGCCCTTTCTTCCTTGGCTTTCTTCTTGGCATTAAACGCCTCGCCCATAGAAGAAACCAGAGGCACGAGTTGAGATAGAGTAGATTCGAGAGCAGCAAGTTTCTGGTCTGTTGAGGATGTGGAGGGCTTGGAAGAGTACTTTGAAGCGATGGTAGACATTCGCTCAAGAATAATCTTCTGGAAAGAGGCGAGGTCAGATTTCTTGACGAGCGTAGACCCAGAGGGATCATCAGAAGTAATGATGGTCTTGACAATCTTCTGTATATCGGCCACCAGAGAGCTGTAGTCTACAGAGGCACGTAGAGATTCTGGAAGTTGAGAGATTGCCTCTGCATTTGCTTGAAGACCATTATTCAAGAGCAAAAGTTGTTCGAAAGAAAATAGGCCTTCTGATCTTCTTGAGAGGTACTCATTTGGCGCTGAAGATCTGCTAAGAGAGAGTTCTGCCTTTCAATTTGAAATTGAAGGCTCAGAAGAAGAGAATTGTTAGTAGTCACGGATAATTTTAGATCTTCCACAGATCTCTGAATTTGATCAGCAAATGCCAAGAACGCTGCATTTGTGACGAAATCAGAAGATGTAACCGGTGCATCTCCAACACATGGAGCCCCTTTACCCTCGCGTTCAGAGGGGCCTTCTACACCTGTTTTGACGTTGAGTGTAGAAGGACTTCCAACCAGTCCTTGAGGGCTGTTATTCACAGGCTCCTCTTCGGTTGTTCTGACTGTTTCAACATTATCCTCATCATCGTAGGATGAGGTGTCGAAGACGATGCTTACCTTGATGAAGTGTAAACACTCCGGTAAGAGGTGCATTCCTAGGCTGTAACCCCTCTGATGGGAATTCATTAGCATCTAACCTAGGAGAGGATGGGGACTCATCCTCTGTGCGTATTGGTATGTCAGTCACGGAGACATGAACATGTGGTGAAGGAAGTGGCGAGTTCTGGGGTGAATGAACTCTTATATTATCATCATCATCCTTTTGGGAGGATGATGAAGTGGAGGTGCTTTCCCCAGATGATTTAGATTCAGAAGAAGAAGTATCCTCTGAACGGCTGGTTTCTTGGTGGTTTGAACTGGGCTGTTCTAAGTCAATGAGTGGAGATGTGGTGACATCAACCTCAGAAGTTGTGGTTGCCCTTTGGGGAATAGGAGAGGAACACTCATATGTGTCTCTGAGGACATCTTCTGTACCTTCATTTAATAGAAGGTCGGCATGGGTAGAAGCACTCGGATGTTCACTCCTATTCTTTTCAAGCTCATGCTCACCAGACCCCTCACCACCTACACCTGGCTCTAAGCGCTCTGGGGTAGGAATTCTCTGTTCTGAGAAAACCATAGAGCTTCTATAGATTTGGAGATTAGAAGAGCTAGATGGGATTAGGTTTAGCATGTACCTGGATAATTCTCTGGGTGCAGAGTAGCCGATGCTGTCGATGGTTGATCTATGGGAGCTCATTGATGCAATTTTGCAGAATGGCTGAATCAGGGGAGCTTCGATTGCCCCAATTGCAGGATGAGTGATAAGAGATAGAAATCTTGGGAACATGAGTGCTGGTAGTTGCTTTCCCTGACTCTGATGGATCACCTTAGTGTGCACAGATGCTTTGATCTCTTGGAAGATGAGACTTGCATAGTCCAAGGGTCGATTGAAGAACATCCCATACATTATAGTCAGAATGTTTCGGCTAGCCTGATCTTGAGAACCTATTTTGCAGTGTTAGGCTCTTGTTGAGAATGGAGACGAGTAGATTCCACATTGGGGCAACTTCTTCCTCTTGAATTCGGACAACCTTGTAAGAGGTTCATTGTAACCCGTAAGATTGATGAAGGCTAGGAGGGCTTATGTGGAAGGGTTTTCTTCTAGGGCAGGATTGGGAATGGTTTGCCCATCCACTTCGATCACTGAAAGGGGAAGATGGAAATATTTGGCAAGTTTTCTTTTGGTGATGGGGATTTGAACGAATTTCCACTTGTTCAGGATGGGTGATAGAACCGGCGAGTGTTTCATCAGTTTCGATGATCATTGTTTGCCACAGTTCTTGGACATAGATTTCAGGGATGTTTGGGTTGGTTAGGGTTAGGGCGCGATTCAACTGGTGTTGTTGTAGAAACTCGATCATGATGCGAAATTCCGGTTGATAAGTGTTAGGGTTGAGCAGTACCTGCACATTGTTCGCCTTCAATGGCAGTTTCACAATGGGAGTACTATCAGCAGTTGAATCGATGATTCTTTCTTCATCATTGTTGGAAGGACGGGCACAGTTGGAAGCCATTTTGAAATTTTGAATGCTTGACAGTAGAACACTTTGTCTTTGCAAAGAGAATGAACACTGATTTAGGGAATTTTTGCGAGGAAGAAGATGAAGGTTGAAATTGGGGGTTTTATGTGAGAGAGAAACGGTAGAATGGGAAGAGGTTATTAAGTTTGGGGAGAAACAAAAAACGGTTCAATTGAGCTGATGTAAGCACGCGGGTATACACATGCAGTGTTTCGATTGGGGACACGTGTACGACGAGACACATGTATGATGATGATTTAGTAGCGGAGGCTGTTTTTCTTAAAAGCAGAAATAAACAAAGTAATAAAAAAAATCTGTTTAATTAATCAATTAATTTTGAATTAATTGAATAAACACGTATTTTAATCTTAATTTTATTTATTTAAGTTTAAAAATCAGTCAAGTGAAAACAAAAATCACATGAGAGTTTAGTTTCTATAAAAGAATAATAAAGAAGAATTTGCATTAAACATATAGATTTAAACAACCTTGGAGGCAAGAGTTGATTGAATTTATACATTTAATGGAAATTATAAGAAATATCAATTTATAGAAAATTTAGTTGAAAAACATGTCGACTTGATTTATATTTAAAATTTTTTTTGAAATGAATCAAAAGTCTAAGAGACCTTGGCGGCAAGAGAAACTCAGAGCAGATAGATTCAAATAAAATTTAAGTGAAATAGTAAATCGAAGACAACCTAACCGTAGTTAGACTTAGACGAATATCTTCGCATTGTGAAACTCCCCCTTGAATGGTAAACTCTCCCTTGAATGGTGAACTCCCCCTTGAATGGTGAACTCCCCCTGTAGTAGCTCTTTACCCTCGTTTCTCAATCTGCACTTTATGATTCTCTTGAAAGAAAAATATTATTATGAAACAGAAAATCAGAGTAACTCAGAGGCTTCTGAAGTCTTCTGAAGAGTTCAGAAAGCATCAGAGACTTCTGATGACTTCTGAAGTATCGTCAGAATAGTTCAGAGGCTTCTGGATGCTTCTGAAGAAATCATTGTTACATATTAAGCATTCCCAACTTGCTAATTAAGAAGTTAAAACGTCTCTCATCAAGAGCTTTTGTGAAAATATCAGCAAGTTGATAATCAGTAGAAACAAAATACATTTCGATTGTACCCTTTTCGACATGATCCTTGATGAAATGATACCTGACATCGATATGCTTTGTTTTGGAATGCTGAACTGGATTTTCTGTAATGGCGATAGCACTTTTAGAATCACAGAGGATGGGAATCTTATCGTATATCAGACCATAATCTCTGAGTTGGGTCTTCATCCAAATAACTTGTGAACAACAACTAGTAGCAGCAACATATTCAGCTTCTGCTGTAGATGTGGATACGCAGTTTTGTTTCTTGGATGTCCAACTTATAAGTCGATTTCCCGTGTTGACAAACACGATGTACTTTTTCCGTCAAGCTTACAACCCGCATGATCGAATCGTATACGCCATTAAATCAAATCCAGAATTTTTAGGATACCACAGGCCCAACGATGGTGAACCTTTTAAGTACCTAAAACTTCTTTTTACAAGAAACTCAAATGAGACTCTTTAGGATTGACTTGATAACGAGCACAAAGACAAGTGGCAAACATAATATCAGGTCTACTTGCTGTTAAATATAAAAGAGAACCAATCATTCCTCCGTAGCCGGTAATATCAACCGTATTTACCGCAGGAGTCAGTCCTAATTTCATACCGGGAGAGATAGGTGTTTTCATGGATGATGAGTTTTGAAGATGAAACTTTTTAAGCATGTCAGAAACATATTTTGCCTGATTTATAAAGATACCAGAGGTGCTTTGTTTAACTTGAAGTCCTAGGAAGAAAGTTAATTCTCCCATCATACTCATTTCAAATTCAGTTTCCATTAACTTAGAAAACAAATCAACTTCTGTTTGATGAGTAGAACCAAATATTATGTCATCCACGTAAATTTGAACTATAGTTAACATACCTTTGCCTCTTTTGATGAACAGAGTTGTATCGATTTTACCTTTTTCATAGCTTTTGCTGATCAGAAATTTCGATAGTCGTTCATACCAGGCTCTTGGGGCTTGCTTTAGACCATACAAAGCTTTGTCAAGAAGATAAACATATTCTGGATATCTTGCATCTTTGAAACCATCAGGTTGTTCAACATACACTTCTTCTTTTAGACATCCATTAAGAAATGCACATTTAACATCCATTTGGTAGACTTTGAAGTTTTTGTATGCAGAGAAAGCCAAGAATAATCTTATTGCTTCTAGTCTTGCAACAGGAGCAAAGGTTTCATCATAATCGATACCTTCCTCTTGACAGTAGCCTTTAGCCACCAAACGAGCTTTATTCCTGACAACAATTCCATCTTCATCCTTTTTGTTCCTAAATACCCATTTTGTGCCAATAGCAACTTTGCCTTTTCGTAAAGGAACAAGACGCCAAACTTTATTTCTTTCGAATTGAAGTAGTTCTTCCTGCATAGCATCCACCCAAATTTGGTTCAACTAAGGCTTCATGTACACGTTTAGGTTCGATCATACTAAGAAAATTAACAAAGAATGCTTCATTTGCAGTAGCAGATCGTGTTCTGACCCCCTCAGAAGGACTACCAATTATAAGATCTGGTGTGTGAGATTTAGTCCATTTCGTCATTCTGGGTTGAGAAATTGAATGGGTTGTTTCATTTGACGAAATGATTTCATCTGGAAACACAAAATCTTCTTTATTTTCTTCTGTATGTCCTTCTGGTATCTGTTCTGTCACCTGTCCTTGTGTCTCCCCCTCAGATGATGGAACAGAAGTAGCTTCTTTGACTGGCAGATGTAGTAGTGGGAACTTCTGGACAAATAGACGTGACAGATGAAATGTACAGAAGCGGGACCGAGAGAGAGTAATGCCTGAGGCTTGGAGAATATCTGGTATCTGCAAATGTGGAGGTGACATTGCTTCTGACACAACTTCGTCGCCCAGAAAATCTTGAAAAATAGCATCAATCTCGGATTCTCTGGAACCTGAAAGATAGTCAGAAGTATCAGTATTAAGCTTGAGTTCTGAAGTAGAGTGTTCAGAAGTCAGTTGGGTGTTATCATCGAAGTCAATGTTGATGCTTTCCATAACAGTTTTTGTGCGTAAGTTAAAAACTCGGAAAGCTCTTGAATTTAACGAGTAGCCTAAAAATTTAGCTTCATCGGACTTTGGATCAAATTTGCCAAGATTATCTCTGTCGTTTAAGATAAAACATCTGCAACCAAAGATATGAAAATTTTTTACAGATGGTTTTCTTTTATTGATTAGCTCATAAGAGGTTTTGAGATGCCTCTTGACAATAATTGAACGGTTTTGAGTGAAACAAGCAGTAGCAACAGCTTCGGCCCAGAAGTGAATTGGGAGGCCAGAAGCTGCGAGCATCGTTCTGGCTGCTTCAACCAAGGTTCTGTTGCGACGTTCGACTACACCGTTTTGTTGTGGAGTGCGAACAGCAGAGAAGTTTTGAGTAATTCCTTGTTCAACAAGATACGATTCAAGCTTGACGTTCTTGAATTCTGTACCATTATCACTTCGAAGCCGCCGAATCTTCTCGATGTAGAAGAACTTGAATTCGGTCATCATATTCGTAGTACCACCGGGACTTCGACTTTTGACGAACGAAAGCAAGCCAAGTATATCCGGAAAATTCATCAATTAGTACCGTAATATACTTTTTACCGTATAGACTCTTAATTGCAATTGGACCACGAGAGATCCACATGTAATAATTGCGAGAGGTCTAGTACAAGAATGATCACTTTTTGTTTTATGAGATGCTCGTTTAATTTTGCCCATTTCACATGCGGCGGCAGGTGATCTTTTTGAAAATGAATATCTGGAAGTCCAGATACCAGTTTGTTTTTAACAAGCATCTCAAGATTATTAAAATTTAGGTGAGACATTTTATGATGCCAGAGCCACGCAACTTCACTCTTTTTGGAGATGAGACATAAAGTTTCCTTACCATCCTTAGAGGTAAAATTCATCATATACAAGTTACCTTTCCCGTCCGCTTCTCCAAAGGTCTTCACCGCCTTAGAGAATAAATAACAATGTTTTTCATCAAATACTACTAGTATTTTAGAATCACGTAGTTGACTTACACTAAGGAGGTTATGTTTCAAGCCAGAAACATGAGCTACTTTTGATAAGGTGATATTACCTTCTTGTAGAGTACCGTAGCCTTTTATTTGACCCTTACCATTATCACCAAAAGTTACTACTCCACCTGATTTGTCCTTGAATTGGGATAGTAAATTTTGGGATCCAGTTATGTGCCTCGAGCATCCAGAGTCAAGATACCGTATATGCACACGTTGTTTCGCAATCAAAAATCGAATTTCTTAGGTACCCATCGCATAATGGGTCCTTTTATGTTAGCTTTTGGAGTATGCTCGTTTTTTGATTTAACGAGAAGGTAAAGACTTTATTTTTGGTTTTTGGTTTTTTTGAAGTTTTATTCTTTTTGTGACAAACATACCGTGAATTGGAATGATCGTAGGTTTGCGAGAAAAATTGTTTTAACTTTAAGAACAGTGAAAAACATTCGTAAGACTCGAAACATAGAAGATTGAATTGAATTTTCATTGCGAGAATGGTAATTACAATTATTCTTTCTAAAGTCTTTTCTAGTATCAGTTGTTCTAGAGAACCTATCTAGACTAGACTTTTGTTTTAGTTCTGGTTTTTTCTTCTCTGTGTTCTTCCTCTGATCTACTTTTGCAGAAGCTCTGTTATTTACTGAAAAAGGAACATAAGAATTAGAGGATTTCCATTTGCCTTTTTGAATATTAGTAAACTTCGGAAGAGTAGAGTTTAAAATCTTTTGATTTTGCACTTTGTTTTTGAGTTCTGCCTCTTTCTCAAGTTCAAGACATGTTTTGGCTTTGAGACACATATCTAAGAAGTCTGGATGTATAGATATTGATTTTCTCGGTTACGGAACGTAAACAATGAAGAATAGGTATACCACTTGAAAGTTTAGCACAATCTCTATCAGAAGCTCTGATTTCTTGAGATTTATCAGTATACAAATAATCATCCTTTTTATCAATAATTTCTGAATTATTTGTGATAACTTTTGATGATTTAAAAGAATTAATTTCTAAATTTGAAAGGTAATTTTCAGAGTTATCAAAAAATTCTTCATCATTATTGTCATTCTCCCATGGATACGTAATCTCAGCCAAGCTTTCTTGAGTTTCAGAAAGATGTAAATCTTCAAATGAACAGGGAGAGATCTCTGGATGATTCTCACAAAGAGTTTCATTTCTAAAACACTTATCCAGAGTAGAGAGAATATCGTTTTCAAACATAAGTCGTAGATCTTCCTCTGCCTGACTTGGAACAAAAATATCTGCCTCTGGATTCAAAATTGTATGTTTATTTGAACCAAAATTGAAAATATCATCTTTCTTCTGAACTTTATTTAGATCAACATTTGTTTTACAACAATATTCAATATTTTCGAATTTAAGTTTGCTTTTTTTATGATGGTTTTCATATCTAGATTTTTTAAAAATAGATTTTTCATACAAAATTGGAAACTTTGGCTTCTGTATTTGTCCAACACAAAAAATAGATTTCAGATCTGACCTTTTCTTACACGTGTAGGGATCTAGGTCCTCGAAACCAAGTCCAGATCTTCCTACTTGTGTGTTAATTTTGTCATGAACCTTCTGTGCATCCAGATATGTTATAATCTGTACCTTTTTCTGTTGAAGTTCAATGTGTAAAAATTCTCTATCTTTCTGAAAATAGTTTTTAAGTGCTACAGAGTTGAGTCTATCACTCTCTTTGTCTCTGATTTCTTTTTCTTTTCCTTCCAGAAGTTTATTGAGATTCAAAATTTCCTTTTTAAGTTTTTCTTCAGAAAGTTTTAAACTCATGGAAATCGTTTCCTTTGCAGTATTTAATTCGAGTTTTTCTTCTGTAAGTAAATCCATTTCTCTTTTGAAAATATCTCTTTCCCTTTTGATTGTAGAAAGAGTTTTCTCAGTACTTTTTCGTAATTTCTTTTCGATTGTGAGTTTCAGTTTTAGTTCCTCAAAATTGTTTGATAACATCACAATCGTTTGTTCAAGCTCAGATGATCCAGAGAAATTACTAACCGGTGACTCAGAGGGTTGATCCTCTGATTCGTTTGTGTTTGCCATTCCACAGAACATGGCTTCATCACCGCCGGATTCATCTTGCACCCGCTTTTCTTTTACGCAAAGTGTGCTCTTTCAGTGACATTGTACTTATATTTGTTTTTGTAATAAGTCTTATCCTTTTCCAGAGCTCCTCTGCAATCTCTCGAGTAATGTCCGGGCTTGCCACATCTGTAGTAGACATCTTTCTTCCTTTTTAATTCTTCTTCTTTCTTATCTTCTTCTGTTTTCTCTACTCTCTGTACTTCTTGTTTAGGAACATAGGGACGATCAAATCGTTTATTTCCTTTAAAAGACTTATTTCCAAAACGATTAGTAAATTGCTTGGTTATTAAAGCCAGAGAGTCAGCAAACGCTTTAATTTCATCATCCGATTCGTAGTCATCTTCTCGGAGCGCCTCTCGATATGAAGGCCTTCGATTTCTTCCCGTCATCACTTCGTCTTCTCGATTCCTTTTGTTTCTGAATCAAAGCCAGAGGACCTCCGATGTTTGTTCTTTTCTGAACAACTTCTTTTTCATGAGCTTGCAGTGTACCGAATACATCATGCAGCGACCATTGTTCAAGGTCCTGATTGGCTTGTAGTGACATGGATAGATTTGACCATTCAGGGTTTAACCTTTTGAGAAATAGAACATTGTTGTCTTCCTTTGATCTAACAATGTCACATCTCTTGCAGAGATTAATCAGATTGTTGAATCGATGAAATGTTTGTTCCGTAGATTCATCGATCGGCGCTTGAAAACTATTATATTCATTTAGAGCTTGGGCTCTTCTCGTTCTTTTTCATTTTCGCACCACCTTCTAAGAGATTCTCCGCTGATCCCATAAATCTTTTGTCGTGTCACATGAGTCCAGAGATTGAAAAATCTCATTTGGAATGGCCATTATCAACAGAGACTTAGCTTTCTTAGCTAATTCCACCTTAGCCTTTTCTTCATCGGTCCGCTATTCCTTGACTTCGAACCGATCTTGCCGGTACCTCATCCGTATTTGCAGGTGGCCGGAATTACGGGAATAGTAGTGGTGGGAACAAACGGACCGTTTTGAATAATTGGATATAACTCAGCATCCAATCCCTCATAGAAGTTAACCATTCGAATCTTCCATTGTGGGTATTCATCACGTACAAGAGTTGGAGGTTTAGTCGGGGACCCGTACGTATAAACGGCATTCAAGCTCGAATTTGCCATTTGAGTAGGATAGAAGAGAAAATTTGAAGATTTGAAAGAAATTTAGAACAATTAAATCTCAATTTGATAGAAGAACAGTCGATAATATCACCGTTTCTTCGTATTACAAAATGAATGACTCAATTTAAGAGAAGATTGTTAACGATTTAACAGTAATCTCGTAAAACGAGTGGATTAATAAACAAATTTTGAATCTGAGAAAATACTGTTCGATCGAAAGGAATTTTTTCAATGGAAGAGATCTAATAATCAATAGATTGATTAGAAGGCTCTGATACCAATTGTTGGTTCCAGATTCCTTTAAACCGATTGTTAATTGAGAGTATTGAATCAAAGTGAAATGCGGAAGCAGATCAATTAACAATTTAAATCAATAGAACAAGAAATGTAATGAAGAACAAAGATTATGAAAGTTATGAATTACGCACAGTATTCTTCAAAATGTAAATGTATTGATCGACTTCTTTTACAAACACAATACAATGCTATTTATACAGATACAAAAACAGAAAGTCAAAATGCTAGCCAATTACAAAGTGCCATGTGTCTAAAAGGGAGCGTCTAACAACAATTAGTTATAACAAGAATAGTGTGTTGACTTTTGTAGACATCTCTTCTTTGACTCATACTTTAATTTCTAACATGTTTTAACTGCCTTATCCATTTAACTGTATGTTCTCACTAGGCGTAAGCCTAACACTTGATTTTAAATGTGGTTTAGCAGGTAAACAAGTTGACGGGGCTCTTTAGAGAAGAGCGGGTTGATGTGTCGAGAGAGAGGACACATTTTTGGAGATATGCTCATAGAGCATATACATAGTTGGAACAATAGAATATTCTTTTGAGGATATTAGTAACACCCAATTGTAATCTATAGTCTAAATAGCATAAATTATTAGGTTGTTATTTTAATATCCATGTTTAGATGTAAACTTTCATACTCCATCCCCACTTATTGGGTGATTTTATTTATATTCCGCATGTTATTTCGGTTCAATTTTACTCTAAATTTTAGGGTGTTACATGGAGCAAAAGCTTCATCGTAGTCGATTCCTTCTTCTTGACAATATCCCTTGGCCACCAATCTTTCTTTGTTTGTAATCACAATACCATCTTCATCCTTTTTGTTTCTGAATACCCACTTAGTTCAATGGCGATCTTATCTTTAGGCAGAGGTACTAACTTTCACACTTCGTTCCTGTCAAATTGAAGAAACCCTTCTTGCATAGCTTCCACCCTACTTGGTTCTTGTAAAGCTTCATGAACCTTCTTTGGCTCTATCATGCTCAGAAAATTTATAAAGAAGGCTTCATTAGCAGTTGCAGATCTAGTTTTAACCCCTTCGTATGGATCTCCAATAATTAGATGCTGAGTGTGAGACTTTGTCCATCTTTTCATCCTTATTTGAGGTATTTGCTAGGATTGAACTTTTGTATCTTCTTCTATTGGAATGGGTTCTGGTTATGGAATTGGTTCTGGTTTTGGAGACGCACCCAATGTCTCCCCCTCAAATGAAGGCACAGATATTACCTCTGGACTGTCATTTGGTGATACGTGACCAGAAAGAGTTATCCCAGAAGCTTGAAGGACATCAGGAATATCCAATGGTGGGTTATTGGGTATTCTTTCTGAAGGAATCTATTCTCCCAAAAAATCATCAAATAGGGAATCAATCTCGGATTCTCTAGAACCTGAAAGATAATCAGAGGTAATAGTGTTAAGTTTAAGTTATGAATCAGAATTTTCAGAAGTTAATTGAGTTTGATCATCAAAATCAATGTTTATGCTTTCTAACGAGCTTAATTGATAGCTTAAATATGGAAATATGAGCGGAAGCAAAGTAGATCTATGAATTAAAGCAATTACTGATATGAACAGTAAGAACAATATTGAAGAACAATTGGTAATTCGTATTGATAACCTAGAAGACGATTAAAATACGATGAATGAAATGCGCAATTAGCTCTCCAAAATATATTTTAGATCGACAAGTATTTCATTCATTAAAGGAGCTATTTATACTATTACAATGATAGAAGTCCACTGTCTAGCCTATTACAAATTGACATGTAAGCTAAGCTTGTAACAAAATCCGTTACACAACTAGTTACACGGAAAGCTTGCAGTCCACGTCATCAGGAGCGCGTATGTTGCTTCTGTTGAAGTCCAACTGTTCTTCCAAACTCTGGGCGTCTATGTGATGAGTGAGATCAGAAGACAAACTTCTGATCTTCTGTACTTGTACATTTCTGGTTCATACTTCTGTGTGATTGAGGTCTAACAATCTCCCCCTAAGTATGAAATCCAGAATGTTGAAAGATGACTTCGTTTGACTTCAGTTCCGTTTGTTTTCTCAGGCTATAAAGTTGTTTGATCGTTCAGCTCATCTTGTATCAGAAGGGGGCAATCTGTGAGATAATCTTGGAGATCTAATCTGTAATTTCTCTAATTTTCATGACGCTATCAAGTCTCTTTACTATCTTCTCTATTGCTTCTTTGCCATGATCATTAACTTCAACAGAGGCATTACAGTTGACAATGTATACGACCTCTGATGAATATTTGTGTGCCTCTTTTATTCTGAAGAAGCTTCTTCTGTATGTCCTCTTGAACACAACCCTTTCTTCTGGTTGAGTCAGCACCTTTCCAATTCTTAGAGCATTGAGACCCTCCAAATCTTCATTTGGAGCAGAGATGCATAAGTTTTCTACTTTGTAGTTTAGCTCGATTTGAATGTCTACCTGTCTTCTGTATCGGATAAAAGATTTCATGCACTCGATAATCTGGAAGTAAGCAACTTTATCTTGACCATCCCTCCTTTTATTCATTTGAATCTTTATGAAATTCTCCAGAGGTAAGAGATCAGAAGGATTAATGGACAGTAAATAATTATCACAGAAGTAGTAAGTCTGTTTATCTTCTCTGACTACCTCATATATAGTGTACCAAATCTCTAATCGTTCAAATTGACTGTGCTTGTTTGCAGAGATTGTTTTGATTGGTACAATAGAGTAGGCATCCATTCTTGCTTGCCTATGACTCATAAATCTATCTTTGACAGCATCACTAACGTGATAGTCATTGGCAAAATTAGGCAGCATCAAAAATATTTTCTGGTCGCCAGAGCATACATGTGCCTGTTTTTCAATTCCAGAGTAGGTAGCTCAAGTCCTCCCAACTTCTGTTGTATTTCTTCATACGCTACTCCGCACTTTAATGACTTCTCTCGTTTAGCTTTTTCAAGATTTGCACGTGCTCTTTCAGCTTCGGCCTTAGCTTCATCAGCTTAAACTTTAGCTCTGAGTTCAACTTCAGTTCTGGCTTTTTCAGATTCAGCCCTGGCTCTGTTTTCAGCTTTTGCATTTGGTTGAGGGGAAGGGGCAGAAGGTCTGGTTTCTGAAGCTCTTGCACTTGAAAGTTAAGATTGTCTCCTTGTATTACCAAGAATTTCAAGTAAAAACTTGGCTACTTCTGGATCTTTGGGAAGAGGACCAGTGTGTGTAGCTAATGGCATTGGTGTTAAAGGAGTTTGTTTAGAAGAGGGAGGTGGCGTAGAAGGTGAAGAGGCTGGAGCTTTACCTTTGTCTTGTTCCATTTTCTCGACCAATTTTAGATTTTACCTTTTTAAGGTTCTCCGTATTCTCCCCTTCTGAGATCAGGATCCTGATCGTCAGACTTCTTACGCTTATGCTCAGCTTTCTTGCATGCCCTAGCCTCCTTTGCTTTCTTCTTTTCTTCAAAAGCAGAAGAAATGGAGCTGACCATAGATGATAACTTCGAAATAGAGGTTCCTAGAGAGGTGACCTTTTGATCCATGTTGGGAGTGCTAGTATTTGTCTTAGAAACATACTTCAAAGTCAATGCATTAATTCTGTCGATCATGGCTTTACGAAAAACAGCCATGTCAGATTTCTTTACCAAAGAGGAGGAGGAGGCAGAAGCATCGTCAGAAGGAATAACGGCTTTTATATTCTTCTGAATATCGGCAACAAAAGAACCGTATTCAGCAACAGAAATGGTAACCCCTGGAGTTGGAAGCTCGTCAAGAATATAAAATAATGCTTCTGAATTGGCCTTTATGCCAACGTCCAGAGTATTGAAATGTTCAGAAGCAGATGTCCTCTGAGACTCTGCATTATCAGAAATTAGCTTTATGATAGCCTCCAAAGCTTGAGTCTGAGCCAATTGTTCTATATGAATATTATTAAGCATGGATTGCTGAGATTCAAGGGATTGTTTTAGATCGTCCATATATCTCTGAATTTTATCACCAAATGTCATAAACGCTGCATTGGTAACAAAATCAGAAGAGGTAACCGGTGCATCTCCAACACATAGAGCCCCTTGTCCCTCGCGTTCAGAGAGTCCCTCATTCACACCTGTATTGACGTTGAGTGTGGAGGGACTTCCAACCTGTCTTCGAGGGCTGTTATTGACAGACACCTCTTCAGTTGTTCTGATTGTTTCAACTGGTTCCTCATCATCAGAGGATGAGGAGCTGAAAACAATGTTCTTACCTTGGTGAAGGGTAAAGACCCCGGTAAGTGGTGCATCCTGTGGTTATAACCCCTCTGATGGGACTTCGTGAGCATCTATACTATCAAAGGGTATGGACGTACCCTCTGCTTGCCCTAGGACTTCGTTGGTCATGGAGACGTCAACGAGTGGTGTGGGTAGTGGCGAGTTCTGGGGCAATGGAACTCTTATATTTTCATCATCACCCTTTTGAGAGGAAGATGAAGAAGAGGTGGAATTCCCGGTAGTGCTAGATCCAGAGGAAAGAAGAATATCCTCTGATCGGTTGGCTTCTGGGTGGATTGGACTAGGTAGTCCTTGGTCAATGAGAGTAGATGTGTTGGCATCTACCTCAGCAAATGTGGGTACCTTTTGGGAAGAAGGTGAGATTCGCTCATATGTGTCTCTGTGGACATCTTCAGTACCCTCTTTCATTAAGAGGTCAGGAAGGGTAGAAGCACTCGGATGTTCATTCAAATTCTTTTCATGCTCATGCTCACTTGACCCTCACTGCCTAAACTAGGCTAAATGCTCTGGGGTAGGTATTCTCGGTTCTGAGGATACCAGAGAGCTTCTATAAGATATGAGATTAAGAGAGGTTTCAGGGATAAGATTTAGCATGTACCTGGAGAGTGCCCTTGGTGATGAATACCAATTGCTGTCAATAGTAGGCTTATGTGAGCTCATGGAGGCAATTTTGCAGAATGGTTGAAGCAGAGGAGCCTTCAGAGCCCCTATGGTTGGGTAAGTAAATAGAGATAAGAATCGTGGAAACATTATGGAAGGGCTTTTCCTTGGTTCTGATGGGAAACCTTTGTACGCATAGCAGCTTTCATTTCTTGGAAAATCAAACTCGCATAGTCCAGTGGTCTATTGAAATACATACCATACATGATTGTAAGGATGCTTTTGCTTGCCTGGTTTAAGGAGCCGATTTTGCAGGTTAGGCTTTTGTTTAGGATGGAAACCAAGACGTGACACATTGGAGGTAACTTCTTTCTCTTGAACTCGTATAGTTTCGTAAGTGTTTCATTATAACCCAAGAGATTGATGAAGGCAAGTTGAGCTTCAGGAGTAGGGTTTTGTTCAAGTAAGCAGTGATTGGGCATTTTTTTACCTTCAACTTCGATAATGGGTTGGGGCAAATGAAAAGACCTTGCGATTTTCTTCCTTGTAGTGGGTATTTCCACAAAGAAGCTTCGCATTCGATGGGGTGGCTGAAGTTTCCAAGAAGAGTTTCTTCATCTGCTACAAACATGGATTGCCAAACTTCTTGGACATAGATTTCAGGTACATTTGGGTTGGTTAAAGTTAGGGTTCGGTTTAGGGAATGGTGTTGTAAGAACTCTATCATGACCCTGTAATCAGCTAGATAGGTGTTTGGATCGAGAAGAACCTGAACATTGTTAGTCTTCAATGACAATTTGATGACCGGAGCACTGTCGGCCATTGAGTCGATTAACCTTCCTTCTTCGTCTTGGACATTGAGATTTGCAGATTGGGCCACCATTGATGAAAGTTGGGTGTTTGGGAAAATGATGAGAGAAAAGGTATGCACTTGCGAGTAATATCGTGAGGAAAAAGACGATGTACTGTAGTTGTGAGGTTTATATATGAGAGAGAAAGAGTACTCGAGTGTAATTTGGAATGGAAAGGGTTTTAATTTGGGGATGGGCAAAAACGGTTCGTTTATGCTGATGTAAGCGCGCAGGCGTGCAGTCATGCAATAACTAGATCAACGACACGTGGACAATTTGGTCGCGTGTGTATGATTACTGGCACGAGTATATTGATGAGTCACTGAAAGGGTTTTACCGCTTTTAAACCGTTGAGTAATCCCTCCAAAATTAAAAATAAATTAATAAGAAAAATTATTAATTAATCAACAGGTAATCTGTTGAATAAAATTAAACTTTTGAGATTAATAAAGCTTTTTATTTAAATTAAAATCAGAAATTTGATTGAATAGGTTTTGAAACAAATGAAAGTTTCATATTTAATGACACGTGTTTCTTAAGAAATTTTAAGTAACCTTGAAGGCAAGAGTTAAATAAAATGAACTTATTAAAATGAAAATTTCAGTAGAAAAACGAAGTCAGAAAATAGCTCGTCAGAGACAACATTTTGTGACCAATAATGTCAAAATAACATCTTTTCAGAAGAGTTTTAGTTGAATATGAAAATTCTTAGTAACCTTGACAACAAGAGTTATTAAGAAGAAGCAGATTCAAGAAAACTTTTAAGTAAAGAGAGGTTCAGAAGATAGCTAACTTCTGTTAGACGTGATATGCCCCCCCTCGAATTGATCTTTGTGCTCCCCCTCAAAAGTTACATCTTGCTACCCCTTGCTTTGTTTTTAAGTAATGCCCCCTTTCTGACATCACTTGGTTCAGAAAAATAAGATACATTCTTTGAAGAACAGAGGTGTCCAGAGGTTTCTGAGCGACTCTGAATTGAATTATCAGAAGTGACCAGAGGCTTCTGGACAGTTTTGATAAATTCTAATCATAAAGAAAATAAGATAAAACAAAAAATAAGACAACAAAAATATGTACAAAATATGCAATTATTACTTAATCCAATGATGATCATAGAATTAAAGATAATTACGTATTTAGCATTCCCAACTTGCTGACTAAGAAAATTAAAGAGTTTCTCATCCAGAGCTTTTGTGAAAATATCAGCAAGTTGATAATCAGTATAGACAAAATACATTTCTATTGTGCCCTTCTCTACATGATATTTGATAAAATGATACCTGACAACGATATGTTTTGTTTTGGAGTGCTGAACTAGATTTTCAGTGATGGCAATAGCACTTTCTAAGTCACATAGGATGGGGATTTTGTCGTATACAAATCCGTAGTCTCTGAGCTGAGTTTTCATCTATATTACCTGGGAACAACAACTGGCAGCAATAACATATTCAGCTTCTGCTGTAGATGTTGAAACACAGTTCTATTTCTTGGATGTCCAGCTGATAAGCCTGTTCCCCAGAAGTTGACAGCTACCAGAGGTACTTTTTCTGTCCAACTTACATCCTGCATGATTAGAATTTGTATATGCCATTAGATCAAATCTAGAATTTTTAGGATACCAGAGACCCAGTGATGGAGTGCCCTTTAGGTATCTAAAAATTCGTTTAACAGCAGCCAAATGTGATTCTTTAGGTTTGGCATGATAACGAACACAGAGGCAAGTGGCAAACATAATATCTGGCCTACTAGCTGTCAGATAAATAAGAGATCCTATCATACCACTATAACCCGTAACATCCATTGATTTCCAAGAAGGATCAGGGCCAAGTTTCGTGCTAGTAGAGATAAGAATTTTCATAGGTAAGGAATTTTGAAGATGAAATTTCTTAAGCATGTCAGACACATACTTAGCTTGATTTATAAAAATGCCAGAGGCATTTTGTTTGACTTGAAGTCCTAGGAAGAATGTTAGTTCTCCCATCATACTCATTTCAAATTCTTGTTCCATCTATTTTGAAAATAGATCAACTTCTGTCTGATGAGTAGAGCCAAAGATTATGACATCAGTCACACCCTGCTAAAGCGGAAACCCGGGGTAAGACAATTCAAGTTCACAGCAGTAGGAATATAAACACCAACCATACATACATAATTAAAACATCAACGTTTAAAGTTTAAAAGTTTACAATTCGACAACTTTGTCTTAACAAACAAATTACATCGAAATAAATAGATATATATATATATATATAAAGTCTTGATTGGTGTTCCACAAAAATAAACTAAGCTTGATCGGTTACCTTCTTATCTTCCTGTAAAGCATGTTAAAACAAAGTGTCAACTACAAATAGTTGGTGAGTTCACAGGTTTTTCATATGCACAAAACATTTTATTTGCAAGGTATAGATATAGTGAAGAAGAAGTTCGCATCAACTTTAATGTTTTAAAATTTCATGAGCAAAAAAATACAAATTTACCATTACACATGATATATAAATATTGAGCCACTACTAAGCCTACTCGACATTCTACGCCTCACGAACTACCTCAGTGATGGACCTAAAGTCCACATGTGTAGAGCATTCTTAATTGATAAAGTGCACCCCTACTTGCCGCTAGGTGGGTATGTCAACCAAATAGCGCTATCCACAAATATCATCGGCTCATTTAGAGTTAAAAAGTAGTGTACCACGGGGACTTTACATAACTCAACTTATCATTTTGTGTAATAAAAAGTTGCTCATCACAATGATTTATATACTTTTCGTTAAATCAATATAAATCAATTCAATTTCCTTTAAAACAACATGCTTTACACCCCTAACGTATAAACGTTTAAAAAAGAGGGGCCGTGAATACTCACCTTTGCAAGCTCCGCTACTCAAAAGCACGATCCGATCCCCACCCAAAGGCCTAATGATTCCCTAACAAAGAGAAATGCTCAAAACCATCACTTATGGGTCTAAAACTACTTATGGAGGTGAATAAGTCTTAAGCTTATAAATGTCCACATACATCCAACTTGATTGTCTATAGTCCAATTATACGTAATGCACATATGCTCGTTAATATAGTAATTTATACCGTAAGTTGTGTTATAAACCATCAAATGATCACGATTTTAATCTTAATTTTATTTATTTAAGTTTAAAAATCGATCAAGTGAAAACAAAAATCACATGAGAGTTTAGTTTCTATAAAAGAATAATAAAGAAGAATTTGCATTAAACATATAGATTTAAACAACCTTGGAGGCAAGAGTTGATTGAATTTATATATTTAATGGAAATTATAAGAAATATCAATTTATAGAAAATTTAGTTGAAAAACATGTCGACTTGATTTATATTTAAAAAAAATTTGAAATGAATCAAAAGTCTAAGAGACCTTGGCGGCAAAAGAAACTCGGGCGTATAGATTCAAATAAAATTTAAGTGAAATAGTAAATCGAAGACAAACTAACCGTAGTTAGACTTAGACGAATATCTTCTCGCATTGTGAAACTCCCCTTGAATGGTAAACTCCCCTTGAATGGTAAACTCCCCCCGTAGTAGCTTCTTTACCTCGTTTCTCAATCCGCACTTTATGATTTCTCTTGAAAGAAAAATATTATTATGAAACGTAAAATCGAGTAACTCGTAGGCTTCGAAGTGTTCGAAGAGTTCGTAAAGCATCGTAGACTTCGATGACTTCGAAGTATCGTCGAATAGTTCGCAGGCTTCGGATGCTTCGAAGAAATCATTGTTACATATTAAGCATTCCCAACTTGCTAATTAAGAAGTTAAAACGTCTCTCATCAAGAGCTTTTGTGAAAATATCAAAGCAAGTTGATAATCGGTAGAAACAAAATACATTTCGATTGTACCCTTTTCGACATGATCCTTGATGAAATGATACCCGACATCGATATGCTTTGTTTTGGAATGCCGAATCGGATTTTCCGTAATGGCGATAGCACTTTCGTAATCACGAGGATGGGAATCTTATCGTATATCGGACCATAATCTCTCGAGTTGGGTCTTCATCCAAATAACTTGTGAACAACAACTAGCGGCAACATATTCGGCCTTCCGCCGTAGATGTGGATACGCGTTTGTTTCTTGGATGTCCAACTTATAAGTCGATTTCCCGTAAGTTGACAGCTACCTGATGTACTTTTTCTGTCAAGCTTACAACCTGCATGATCAGAATCTGTATACGCCATTAAATCAAATCCAGAATTTTTAGGATACCAAAGGCCCAAGGATGGTGAACCTTTTAAGTACCTAAAAATTCTTTTTACAAACGACCAAATGAGACTCTTTAGGATTGGCTTGATAACGAGCACAAAGACAAGTGGCAAACATAATATCGAGTCTACTTGCCGTTAAATGTAAAAGAGAACCAATCATTCCTTCCGTAGCCGGTAATATCAACATTTACCGGAGGAGTCGAGTCCTAATTTCATACCGGGAGAGATAGGTGTTTTCATGGATGATGAGTTTTGAAGATGAAACTTTTTAAGCATGTCAGAAACATATTTTGCCTGATTTATAAAGATACCAGAGGTGCTTTGTTTAACTTGAAGTCCTAGGAAGAAAGTTAATTCTCCCATCATACTCATTTCAAATTCAGTTTCCATTAACTTAGAAAACAAATCAACTTCTATTTGATGAGTAGAACCAAATATTATGTCATCCACGTAAATTTGAACTATAGTTAACATACCTTTGCCTCTTTTGATGAATAGAGTTGTATCGATTTTACCTTTTTCATAGCTTTTGCTGATCAGAAATTTCGATAGTCGTTCATACCAGGCTCTTGGGGCTTGCTTTAGACCATACAAAGCTTTGTCAAGAAGATAAACATATTCTGGATATCTTGCATCTTTGAAACCATCAGGTTGTTCAACATACACTTCTTCTTTTAGACATCCATTAAGAAATGCACATTTAACATCCATTTGGTAGACTTTGAAGTTTTTGTATGCGAGAGAAAGCCAAGAATAATCTTATTGCTTCTAGTCTTGCAACAGAGCAAAGGTTTCATCATAATCGATACCTTCCTCTTGACAAGAACCTTTAGCCACCAAACGAGCTTTATTTCTGACAACAATTCCATCTTCATCCTTTTTGTTCCTAAATACCCATTTTGTGCCAATAGCAACCTTGCCTTTTGGTAAAGGAACAAGACGCCAAACTTTATTTCTTTCGAATTGAAGTAGTTCTTCCTGCATAGCATCCACCCAGCTTGGTTCAACTAAGGCTTCATGTACACGTTTAGGTTCGATCATACTAAGAAAATTAACAAAGAATGCTTCATTTGCAGTAGCGAGATCGTGTTCGACCCCCTCGGAAGGACTACCAATTATAAGATCCGGTGTGTGAGATTTAGTCCATTTCGTCATTCCGGGTTGAGAAATTGATTGGGTTGTTTTATTTGACGAAATGATTTCATCCGGAAACACAAAATCTTCTTTATTTTCTTCTCGTATGTCCTTCGGTACTCGTTTTGTCACCTCGTCCTTGTGTCTCCCCCTCGGATGATGGAACAAGTAGCTTCTTGACCGCGCATGTAGGAGTAGTGGGAACTTCGGAAAAATAGACGTGACGGATGAAACGAAGAAGCGAGGACCGTAGAGAGTAATGCCCGAGGCTTGGAGAATATCCGGTATCCGCAAATGTGGAGGTGACATAGCTTCGACACAACTTCGTCGCCCGTAAAATCTTGAAAAATAGCATCAATCTCGGATTCTACGGAACCCGAAAGATAGTCGAAGTAACGGTATTAAGCTTGAGTTCGAAGTAGAGTGTTCGGAAGTCGATTGGGTGTTATCATCGAAGTCAATGTTGATGCTTTCCATAACAGCTTTTGTTCGTAAGTTAAAAACTCGGAAAGCTCTTGAATTTAACGAGTAGCCTAAAAATTTAGCTTCATCGGACTTCGGATCAAATTTGCCAAGATTATCTCTCGTCGTTTAAGATAAAACATCCGCAACCAAAGATATGAAAAATTTTTACGGATGGTTTTCTTTTATTAATCGATTTCATAAGAGGTTTTGAGATGCCTCTTGACAATAATTGAACGGTTTTGAGTGAAACAAGCAAGTAGGCAACAGCCTTCGGCCCGAAGTGAATTGGGAGACCGGAAAGCTGCGAGCATCGTTCGTCGCTTCAACCAAGGTTCTGTTGCGACGTTCAACTACACCGTTTTGTTGTGGAGTGCGAACAGACAGAGAAGTTTTGAGTAATTCCTTGTTCAACAAGATACGATTCAAGCTTGGCGTTCTTGAATTCGTACCATTATCACTTCGAAGCCGCCGAATCTTCCGATGTAGAAGAACTTGAATTCCGGTCATCATATTCGTAGTACCACCGGGACTTCGACTTTTGACGAACGAAAGCAAGCCAAGTATATCCGGAAAATTCATCAATTAGTACCGAATATACTTTTTACCGTATAGACTCGAATTGCAATTGGACCACGAGAGATCCACATGTAATAATTGCGAGAGGTCTAGTACAAGAATGATCACTTTTTGTTTTATGAGATGCTCGTTTAATTTTGCCCATTTCACATGCGGGGCAGGTGATCTTTTTGAAAATGAATATCCGGAAGTCCGTATACCGGTTTGTTTTTAACAAGCATCTCAAGATTATTAAAATTTAAGTGAGACATTTTATGATGCCAGAGCCACGCAACTTCACTCTTTTTGGAGATGAGACATAAAGTTTCCTTACCATCCTTAGAGATAAAATTCATCATATACAATTTACCTTTCCCGTTCGCTCTCCAAAGTTCTTCACCTCGCCTTAGAGAATAAATAACAATGTTTTTCATCAAATACTACTAGTATTTTAGAATCACAAAGTTGACTTACACTAAGGAGGTTATGTTTCAAGCCAGAAACATGAGCTACCTTTGATAAGGTGATATTACCTTCTTGTAGAGTACCGTAGCCTTTTATTTGACCCTTACCATTATCACCAAAAGTTACTACTCCACCTGATTTGTCCTTGAATTGGGATAGTAAATTTTGGGATCCAAATATGTGCCTCGAGCATCCGCAGTCAAGATACCGGAATATGCACACGCTGTTTCTGCAATCAAAAATCAGAATTTCTTAGGTACCCATCGCATAATGGGTCCTTTTATGTTAGCTTTTGGAGTATGCTCGTTTTTTGATTTAACAGAAGGTAAAGACTTTATTTTTGGTTATTGGTTTTTTTGAGTTTTATTCTTTTTGTGACAAACATACTGTGAATTGGAATGATCAGAGGTTTGCGAGAAAAATTGTTTTAACTTTAAGAACAGTGAAAAACATTCAGAAGACTGAAACATAGAAGATTGAATTGAATTTTCATTGCGAGAATGGTAATTACAATTATTCTTTCTAAAGTCTTTTCTAGTATCAGTTGTTCTAGAGAACCTATCTAGACTAGACTTTTGTTTTAGTTCTGGTTTTTTCTTCTCTGTGTTCTTCCTCTGATCTACTTTTGCAGAAGCTCTGTTATTTACTGAAAAAGGAACATAAGAATTAGAGGATTTCCATTTGCCTTTTTGAATATTAGTAAACTTCGGAAGAGTAGAGTTTAAAATCTTTTGATTTTGCACTTTGTTTTTGAGTTCTGCCTCTTTCTCAAGTTCAAGACATGTTTTGGCTTTGAGACACATATCTAAGAAGTCTGGATGTATAGATATTGATTTTCTCGATTCTGGAACAGAAACAGGAAGAATAGGTATACCACTTGAAAGTTTAGCACAATCTCTATCAGAAGCTCTGATTTCTTGAGATTTATCAAGATACAAATAATCATCCTTTTTATCAATAATTTCGAATTATTTGTGATAACTTTTGATGATTTAAAAGAATTAATTTCTAAATTTGAAAGGTAATTTTCAGAGTTATCAAAAAATTCTTCATCATTATTGTCATTCTCCCATGGATACGTAATCTCAGCCAAGCTTTCTTGAGTTTCAGAAAGATGTAAATCTTCAAATGAACATGGAGAGATCTCTGGATGATTCTCACAAAGAGTTTCATTTCTAAAACACTTATTCAGAGTAGAGAGAATATCGTTTTCAAACATAAGTCGTAGATCTTCCTCTCGCCCGACTTGGAACAAAAATATCTCGCCTCTGGATTCAAAATTGTATGTTTATTTGAACCAAAATTGAAAATATCATCTTTCTTCGAACTTTATTTAGATCAACATTTGTTTTACAACAATATTCAATATTTTCCAATTTAACTTTGCTTTTTTTATGATGGTTCTCATATCTAGATTTTTTAAAAATAGATTTTTCATACAAAATTGGAAACTTTGGCTTCGTATTTGTCCAACACAAAAAACATTTCGTATCCGACCTTTTCTTACACGTGTAGGGATCTAGGTCCTCGAAACCAAGTCCGTATCTTCCTACTTGTGTGTTAATTTTGTCATGAACCTTGTGCATCCGGATATTTTATAATCGTAGCTTTTTCTCGTTGAAGTTCAATGTGTAAAAATTCTCTCTCTTTACGAAAATAGTTTTTAAGTGCTACGAGTTGAGTCTATCACTCTCTTTGTCTCTCGATTTCTTTCTCTTTTCCTTCCGAAGTTTATTGAGATTCAAAATTTCCTTTTTAAGTTTTTCTTCGTAAAGTTTTAAACTCATGGAAATCGTTTCCTTTGCGATATTTAATTCGAGTTTTTCTTCTCGTAAGTAAATCCATTTCTCTTTTGAAAATATCTCTTTCCCTTTTGATTGTAGAAAGAGTTTTCTCGGTACTTTTTCGTAATTTCTTTTCGATTGTGAGTTTCGCTTTAGTTCCTCAAAATTGTTTGATAACATCACAATCGTTTGTTCAAGCTCGTATGATCCGGAAGAAATTACTAACCGGTGACTCGAGGGTTGATCCTCTCGATTCGTTTGTGTTTGCCATTCCACGAACATGGCTTCATCACCGCCGGATTCATCTTGCACCCGCTTTTCTTTTTCTGCAAAGTGTGCTCTTTCAGTGACATTGTACTTATATTTGTTTTTGTAATAAGTCTTATCCTTTTCCGCAGCTCCTCCGCAATCTCTCGAGTAATGTCCGGCTTGCCACATCTCGTAGCGTACATCTTTCTTCCTTTTTAATTCTTCTTCTTTCTTCTCTTCTTCTGTTTTCTCTACTCTCTGTACTTCTTGTTTAGGAACATAGGGACGATCAAATCGTTTATTTCCTTTCAAAGACCTATTTCCAAAACGATTAGTAAATTGCTTGGTTATTAAAGCCAGAGAGTCAGCAAACGCTTTAATTTCATCATCTGATTCAGAGTCATCTTCTGGAGCAGTCTCTGATATGAAGGCCTTCGATTTCTTCCTGTCATCACTTAGTCTTCTGATTCCTTTTGTTTCTGAGATCAAAGCTAGAGGACCTCCGATGTTTGTTCTTTTCTGAACAACTTCTTTTTCATGAGCTTGCAGTGTACCGAATACATCATGCAGCGACCATTGTTCAAGGTCCTGATTGGCTTGTAGTGACATGGATAGATTTGACCATTCAGGGTTTAACCTTTTGAGAAATAGAACATTGTTGTCTTCCTTTGATCTAACAATGTCACATCTCTTACAGAGATTAATCAGATTGTTGAATCGATGAAATGTTTGTTCCAGAGATTCATCGATCGGCGCTTGAAAACTATTATATTCATTTAGAGCTTGGGCTCTTCTGTTCTTTTTCATTTTCGCACCACCTTCTAAGAGATTCTCCAGTTGATCCCATAAATCTTTTGCTGTGTCACATGAGTCCAGAGATTGAAAAATCTCATTTGGAATGGCCATTATCAACCGAGACTTAGCTTTCTTAGCTAATTCCACCTTAGCCTTTTCTTCATCGGATCAGTTATTCCTTGACTTCGAACCGCCTTCTTTGGTACCTCATCCGTATTTGCGGTGGCCGGAATTCGGGAATAGTAGTGGTGGGAACAAACGGACCGTTTTGAATAATTGGATATAACTCGGCATCCAATCCCTCATAGAAGTTAACCATTCGAATCTTCCATTGTGGGTATTCATCACGTACAAGAGTTGGAGGTTTAGTCGGGGACCCGTACGTATAAACGGCATTCAAGCTCGAATTTGCCATTTGAGTAGGATAGAAGAGAAAATTTGAAGATTTGAAAGAAATTTAGAACAATTAAATCTCAATTTGATAGAAGAACAAAGTCGATAATATCACCGTTTCTTCGCATTACAAAATGAATGACTCAATTTAAGAGAAGATTGTTAACGATTTAACAAAATCTCGTAAAACAGAGTGGATTAATAAACAAATTTTGAATCTGAGAAAATACTGTTCGATCGAAAGGAATTTCTTCAATGGAAGAGATCTAATAATCAATAGATTGATTAGAAAGCTCTGATACCAATTGTTGGTTCCAGATTCCTTTAAACCGATTGTTAATTGAGAGTATTGAATCAAAGTGAAATGCGGAAGCAGATCAATTAACAATTTAAATCAATAGAACGAAAGAAACGTAATGAAGAACAAAGATTATGAAATGATAACTTTGAATCAAAGTAGACAAAGTTATGAATTACGCACAGTATTCTTCAAAATGTAAATGTATTGATCGACAATTTTTACAAACACAATATAATGCTATTTATACGTATACAAAAACAGAAAGTCAAAATGCTAGCCAATTACAAAGTGCCATGTGTCTAAAACGGAGCGTCTAACAACAATTAGTTATAACAAGAAGAGTGTGTTGACTTTTGTAGACATCTCTTCTTTGACTCATACTTTAATTTCTAACAGATAAAATTTCTCATCTTTTTATATATGATGCATTACTGAGTTAAGGTCAATGTGACCAAATTTCATGCATTTTGGACATGTAAAAATCATTCAAATAATTTATGCAATGTAAAGGGTCACAATGGTATGGCAGATTACACCATGTTAGTAAATCACTCATTTGAGGCGTTCTACTCAGTGTTTTCTAGAATTTTCTGTTGGATTAGAATCATAACTCATAAAGGAAACATTTGAAATAAGAATCACTCATTTTGGATGAGTTATGAAGGAGATATGGCACTACAAAGTTGCGTGCACAATTCTGTCATTAGCTGACAGATTGCACACTTAACTTTAATAAATTGGTTAATGCCTCAAAACTTCATATTTTTGAATGAAACTCGATTCATATGAATCCTAACGCATAAAAGAAAACTCCAGAAGAAAAACTATGCATTATGGACAAATATTCAAGAGATATTAGCATGCAAAGTAGGGTTTACCTACTGGTGGTTTCACAGAATGCACACCTAAAATATTTTAAGTGTTTGGAGGGTCAAAACCTCATATTATTAAGTGATTCCACTTGAAAACTGAATATAACTCATAACACTAACTCTCAAAAGAAAATTCATTCTTTTTCAATGAGTTTTGAAATAGATATGGCCATTTGAACATGCATGCACAAATCTGTCATTGGTTGACAGTTTGCACACTCATTTTGTTTCAATTAGATGGAACATCAAATCACCATATTTTTTAATGAAATCAGTGGCATTTGAAATGTAACTCATTAAATTAACTTCCAGAAGCAAAATCAAGTGATTTGGAAGAATATTCAAAGAGTTATGGTCGTTCAAAGTAGGTTTTTCCTACTGTTGAACTTCCAGTTGTACACATGATTTGTCATGAACATTTGGGGGGTCAAAACTCAATGTTTTTGAGTGAGACCACTTGGATTAGAACCCCAACTCACTAAATAAAACTTGTAGAAAGAAGATTTATGATATTTGAACATATTATTTGCAAGAAATGGACGATTTATTCACATGTAATAAATCTGTCAGCACCAAAAATACCATTTTTTTTATGTTTTTGGGTGTAAAATCTTTCCAGAAAACTCAAAATTTACAGAAGTTAGAAGAAAAACACTTAAAATGCATGAAAAAGTGGGTTTTTCCCCACAAATGTTAAGAAAAATGAAGAAGATGAAGTTTGCACTTACTTGGATGATGAAATGTGTTGAGTATCTTCAATAATATTGCACTATGATGAGTTTTTGATGAAGAAAAGGGCTGGAGTTTTTGGAGAGAAAATAGAGGGAGAAGAGTGAAGGGATTATGTCCCTTAGTTTCTAGAGAGAGAGAGGAGAGTTTTTGAAATTTGAATGTTGCAAATGAGAGAAAAATTAAAAAAAACAACATTTATATGTGAAAACAAGGGGGGGGGCATGGGATGGGCCCCACCCAAAACCCAACAATTTTTAAAAAAATAATTCTATGAAGCCCAAAAATGTGAGATTTGAAGTCTATTTTCTGAATTTTGGCTTTTTTCTCAACATTGTTAGCCCATTTTGGTTAATTTCTAATTAAAATAAAAGTTTTATAATTAAAATACTAAAACTATATATTTTATATAAATTGGGTATAAATTAGAGCATTTGGCACTGTATTGGACGTTTTAGACAGTTACGGGTCGGAACCGGACATTTTATGCGACTACCGGAAATGCTAGGGATTTTTCGGTTAATCTAATCTATCTATCTATTATTCTTCAAACTATCTACAATAACTCTAATAAACTTAACAGAAGCTAACCTGAAAGCTCGAATTTCGCAGACCTTTATTATAGGGATTTTACTGCGCCTCAACCGTTTAACTTCTCGGTCCAGTATCTCGATTGGTTCCTCGACGAAGTGTAACCGATCGTTAATCTGAACGTCGTCCAGGGGTAACATCAACGTTTCATCTGCTAGGCATTTCTTTAGGTTCGACACATGAAATGTGTCGTGGATGGCGCTTAGATTCGATGGTAACTTCAACTTGTACGCCACTGGTCCAATTCTTTCGAGTATTTCGAAAGAACCAATGTATCTTGGACCCAGCTTGCCTCTCTTCCTGAAGCGTACCAGTCCCTTCTATGGGGAGACTTTTAATAGCACTTTATCTCCCACTTGAAACTCCAACGGCTTTCTCCGATTATCCGCATAACTCTTCTGACGATCTCTTGCTGTCTTGAGTCTTTCTTTGATGGTCGAGATCTTATCAGTGGTTTCCTGAATAATATCGGGTGTTGTCAACTATCTATCTTCGATTTCTACTCAGCTAAGCGGTGATTTGCACTTACGTCCGTATAGAGCTTCGTATGGTGCACATTGTATGCTGGTGTGATAGCTGTTGTTATAAGAGAATTCAACTAGTGGCAGGTTGGTATCCCAACTCCTACCAAAATCTATTGCACATGCATGCAACATATCCTCTAACGTCTGGATAGTTCTTTCTGACTGTCCATCCGTCTGAGGATGATATGTAGTGCTATAATCCAAACGCGTACCCAGTGCCTTTTGAAGAGATTGCCAAAATCGCAATGTAAGTCGTGTATCTCTGTCCGAAATAATGGAAATAGGCACACCATGACGTGTGACTATTTCATTAATGTAGATTTGTGCACGAGGACTTTACATAACTCAACATATCATCGGCCATTTACAGTTGAATAGTAGTGTACCACGAGGACTTTACATAACTCAACATATCATTTAGAGAAGAGCGGGTTGATGTGTCGAGAGAGAGGACACATTTTTGGAGATATGCTCATAGAGCATATACATAGTTGGAGCAATAGAATATTTTTTTGAGGATATTAGTAACACCGAATTGTAATCTATAGTCTAAATAGCATAGATTATTAAGTTGTTATTTTAATATCCATGTTTAGATGTAAACTTTCATACTCCATCCCCACTTATTGGGTGATTTTATTTATATTCCGCATGTTATTTCGGTTCAATTCTACTCTAAATTTTAGGGTGTTACAAGTTGGTATCAGAGCTCTAGTTTAAGCGAACTAGGTGTGAATTTAAGATGCCTAGACTTAAGCTGAGACTTTAAGTGTGGATCTGTGAGATATGTACCCGCTCGTATTCTTTTCGATTCCGGTGCTACTTTATCTTATGTGTCCACTATTTTCTACCCGAAACTGCTTGTACCTGTTAGTACTTTAGAGGATGCTTATATTGTCGAAATAGCCTTAGAAATTGCACACTAGAGGTCTTGGTTAGAGATGTCCTTAGAAATTGCACACTAGAGGTTGGGGATAAGCGATTCCCGGTGAACCTCATACCTATGGACATATGGAGTTTTGATGTAGTGATTGGGATGGATTGGTTGGCCAAGAACCAAGCCGAGATCTTGTGTTCCAAGAAATTGAATTGAATTCCGTTATCGGATGGTTGTATGGCGTTGGTCTACGGGGAAAGAAGGAAGGGTGAAGTCGAGTTGTTAACCCTAGCAAAGGCACACAAGTGTTTGGCCAAGGGGTTCCTATCTTATTTAGCCTACGTTGTGGAGGCGAAGTTAGAGAAGAGAAGAATAAGCGATGTTCGAGTTGTTTGTGAATTCCCGGACGTATTCCCCGAGGATTTACCCGGCTTGCCACCCGATAGACAGGTAGAATTTCGAGTAGATCTTATACCGGGGGCCGCTCTGATTGCTAAAGCACCCTACCGGTTGGCACCATCTGAGATGCAAGAAATGATGACGCAACTACAAGATCTCCTTGAGAAGGGTTTCGTGAGACCAAGCTCGTCACCTTGGGGAGCTCCGGTCTTGTTTGTGAAGAAGAAGGATGGCACAATGAGGATGTGTATAGACTATAGAGAGTTGAATAAGGCGACCGTGAAGAACAAGTACCCACTCCCGAGAATTGACGACCTCTTTGATCGCCTACAAGGAGCGGGTTGTTTCTCAAAAATCGACTTACGCTCGGGATATCACCAAGTGAAGGTAAAGGAAGATGATGTAGCAAAAACGGCGTTTAGAACGCGGTACAGGCATTATGAGTTTCTAGTAATGCCATTCGGTTTGACGAACGCGCCGACGGTATTTATGGACTTGATGAACCGCGTGTGATGACATCCTTGTCTACTCTAAGAACGAGTTAGACCACGAGCAACACCTTCGGGAGGTTCTCGAAGTGTTAAGGAAAGAAAAGTTACAAGTTCTCTAAGTGTGACTTTTGGTTGAAGGAAGTACAATTTTTAGGTCATGTGGTCACCCATGAGGGAGTGAAAGTGGATCCATCCAAGATAGAAGCAATGATGAATTGGGAACCGCCTAAGAACCCGTCAGAGATCCGAAGTTTCTTAGGATTAGCGGGATATTATCGAAGGTTTATTCAAGATTTCTCTAAGGTTGCATCTTCTCTGACGGCCTTGACTAAAAAGAACATGGAGTTCATGTGGACCGACAAGCAAGAAGAGGCTTTTCGGACTCTTCAAAAGAAGTTGTGTGAAGCACCGATTCTATCCTTGCCGGAAGGGACGGAAGATTTTGTGGTTAGTGACGCACCGAAAATGGGATTGGGTTGTGTGTTAATGCAAAGGGGCAAGGTGATTGCCTACGCCTCAAGGCAACTAAAGGAGCACGAAAAGAACTACCCAACCCATGATTTAGAGTTAGCGGTGATGGTCTTTGCTTTGAAGTTATGGCGACACTATCTTTATGGAACCAAGTGTACACTCTATATAGACCACAAAAGTTTGAAGTACGTGATTGATCAAAAGGAACTGAATATGAGGCAAAGACGTTGGCTCGAACTACTCAAGGACTATGATTGTGAACTACTTTACCATCCGGGTAAAGCCAACGTGGTAGCAGATGCATTGAGCAGGAAGGAGTACGGTAGGCGGACACGTGCCGTACTTACACGGATTGAGGTGATGTCTAGTTTGATTGACCGAATCAAAGCAGCTCAGGTGAGGGCACTACTTGAGGAAAACTTAAAAGATGAAGTGATAGTGAAACAACATTTGATGTTGACCGAAGATAGTCGTGGCCTGAAGCTATTTCGAGGTCGTGTTTGGGTGCCTAAGATTGGGGGTAACCGAGAACTACTTTTGGAGGATGCCCATAAGTCCAAGTACTCCATACATCCGGGTAGTACCAAGATGTATAGGGATCTAAAGTTAACTTATTGGTGGCCCGTCATGAAGTTGGATGTTGCTAGCTATGTGGAGAGATGTGTGACTTGTTTGCAAGTCCAGGCGGCACACCAACGGCCGTATGGAAGCCTTCAGTCGTTGGAAATTCCGGAATGGAAATGGGAACACCTCACTATGGACTTTGTGACGAAGCTACCAAAGACCTTGAGAGGTCATGATACCATATGGGTAGTGGTGGATAGACTAACGAAGAGTGCTCATTTCTTAGCAATGCGAGAAGCCGGCCCAGTTGACAAACTGGCCAAGTTGTATGTGGATGAGATAGTTGCAAGGCACCGTGTGCCTTTGACTATTGTGTCAGATCGGGATAGCCGGTTCACTTCTAACTTTCGGAATGGATTACAAGAAGGGTTGGGCACCAAGATAAACTTAAGTACAACTTTTCACCCGCAGACAGATGGTCAAAGTGAAAGGACCATTCAGACTCTTGAAGACATGCTTAGCTCATGTGTTATTGACTTTGGTGGGAACTGGGATTCGCATCTATCGTTGGTGGAGTTTGCCTACAACAACAGTTACCACTCTAGTATTGGCATGGCGCCTTTCGAGGCACTTTATGGACGGAAATGTAGGACACCGGTATGTTGGTTAGAAGTTGGAGAGAAGCAATTCTCTGGGCCCGAGATTGTACAAGAGACGACTGACAAGGTGAAACTTATTCGGGAACGACTAAAAGCGGCACAAGAACGCCAAAAGAGTTATGCCGACAAGAAGAGAAGACCAATGGAGTTCCAAGTGGGTGAGCGGGTTATGCTCAAGGTGTCTCCATGGAAGGGTATCATTCGGTTCGGAAAACGCGGGAAGCTTAGCCCTCGTTTCCTCGGACCGTTTAGAATTTTGGAAAGAGTGGGACGACAAGCGTATATATTGGAGCTGCCACCCGAGTTGGCCGGCATACATCCTACGTTCCACATATGCTACTTAAGGAAATGTTTGGCTGAAGAAGAGAGTGTGATACCTCTCTCGGAAATTCGTGTCGATAATAGCCGATGTGTGGAAGAGCCGGAAGCGATCTTGGAAAGCAAATCTAAGAAGTTACACCACAAAGAGATCACCATGGTTAAAGTGCAATGGAAGCATCATAGAGGGTCGAATGTGACATGGGAAGCAGAAGAAGATATGAAGAAAAGATACCCGAGCTTGTTTGTGTAGTTTTAGATTTCGAGGACGAAATCAATTTCAAGGGTGGGAGGATTGTAACACCTGGAATTTTTTTTAGATAAAATATAAAATTCTAGAAAATGCGTGTTTTAAAAGGGTTATATGTTGGTTGATGAAAAAGATCAAAGCTATGCGTCGGAAATAAAGTTTGGGAGTTTCGGGGTAACTTAAATGGCTCGTGCTAGTTGCGGCTGAGCTAACTGACGCTACTAAGTGGCTTTACACTCTGTTTGGATAGGGCCAGTTACCAATGCCAGTTACGAAATGTAACTAGCTTCACAACTAGCGTCAGAGTATGTTTGGTCAAAATGGAGCCGCGTGAGTTACCAATGCCAGTTACAAAATGTAACTAGCTTCACAACTAGCGTCAGAGTATGTTTGGTCAAAATGGAGCCGCGTGAGTTACCAATGCCAATTACGAAATGTAACTAGCTTCACAACTAGCGTCAGAGTCTGTTTGGTCAAGAGGGAGCCGCGTGAGTTACCAATGGCAGTTACGAACGTAACTGGCGTCCATATCATGCGTCCAGCACTGATTAGTTTTTATAACATCCATTTTTCTTGACTTTCACACTCATTTTTCACCAAAAACCTTCTTCTCCATGCTAATGGCGATTTTAATGCTTTGAACCACCATTCTAACCAACTTGGGAGCATTTATTGAGCATCTAGCTTGAGGATTTCGGTTTGGAGCTCAAGTGTTCGAGTTCTTCTTCTACTTCATCTTCTCCACCAAGTTCCACCATTTTCATCCATTTTAGGAGATTTTCTAGGGTTTTCCTAACCCTAGCTATGTGAGTTCAAATCTAAACTTATGAACTCAAATACTTGTTGTAAATGTAGTATTTTGCTGATTCTTAAACTTGGTTTCAAGTGGTTGTGTATTTGATTAAGTTTGGAAGTTTTAGGTCAAAATGAGGGTTTTGAGTATGTTGTTGTAGATGATGAAATGAGCATCATAAATGGTTTAAAATACTTGGAAAGGTTATAAAATGAAATAATCTTTGGTTTTGAAACTCAAAATGATTTGACCTAGTTTTTGGTAAAACTTGGATTTGAAAGGAAATGGTTTATTGAAAGGGTTTTCAAGGTTGGAAAACTAGTAATACGTCTCGTTGATGTATTTGGTCGTAGGGCTAGTATGTATTGGATCCATAGGCATATAGTCGGTTTAAAACGGGATTGTTGTCTCTTTTTGGTAGCATAGAAGTCATCGGGGGCCTCTTACCGTTGGGTATAATGCCGGATCATTACCGGATGCCATTAACTCTATGCATGCGCAATTTAGGGTCATAATGGGGCCGTGTACTAAGGTGCATAATCGGTTATAGACCGGTTGCCAGTGACCATTGCGCGGACTTTCGTAAGAAGTCATCGGGGGCCGTGTACTAAGGTGCATAATCGGTCATTGACCGGTTGCCATTGGCTCTTACATTTAGCTCAAACATCGTGTAGTGACCTACTTCTGGTATCCGTCACTAAGGATGGAACACCGGGTCTCCCCCGGTTGTTTTTAAAAGATCCTTGCTCATCAAGAGTAAGTTATTTCAAGTGAAGTTGAATGGGATAAACGCACTGTATCTTATCTTTTAAATGTTTTGTTGGTTCCAGATTCCTTTAAACCGATTGTTAATTGAGAGTATTGAATCAAAGTGAAATGCGGAAGCAGATCAATTAACAATTTAAATCAATAGAACAGTAAACAGAATGAAGAACAAAGATTATGAAAGTTATGAATTACGCACAGTATTCTTCAAAATGTAAATGTATTGATCGACTTCTTTTACAAACACAATACAATGCTATTTATACAGATACAAAAACAGAAAGTCAAAATGCTAGCCAATTACAAAGTGCCATGTGTCTAAAAGGGAGCGTCTAACAACAATTAGTTATAACAAGAATAGTGTGTTGACTTTTGTAGACATCTCTTCTTTGACTCATACTTTAATTTCTAACATTCTCCCCCTAAGTATGAAGTCAAAAAAAACTTTCTTCAGAGAGGATCAACAGCAGCAATGATACTTGAAATATTATTGATAAGCTCTCCGTTCTTCTGAAGTCCATCAAGTCTTCTCTCTACTTTCTTTGCAACTTCTGGATTTGTCGTGTCTAAGCCAGCATAGCACTTGATGATGTAGACTACCTCAGAAGAGTATTTGTGAGCTTCTTTGATGCGAAAGAAGCTCTTTCCATTTGGTCTTTTGAAGATGATTCCCTCTTCGGTTCGAAGAAGTCTACCCACTCGAATTTGCTTATCCCTTCAAGTTCCTCATTTGGTGCAAGAGATAGCCGGATTATCCATTTTGAAATTTAATCCAATCTGAAGTCGACTCCGCCTTTTGTATCTAATGTATGATTTCATACATAGAATAATTCTAGTGTAGGCAACATGGTCTTGTGGATCTTTGCGTTCAGAAAGCTGAGTCTTCATAAATTCTTCCAGAAAAATGAGATCAGCTGGATGGATGGACAACAGATCATTATCACATATGTAAGAACTCTTGTTGTTTGATCTGACTATCTCGTAGATTGTGTACCAAATGGGTGTATCTTGAAACTGCTTATGTTTCATGGCTGTGATCTTTGTAATTGGAGCAGTAGTGAAAACCGTCTTTCTGTCTTGTTTATGAGCCATGAAGTTATCTTTAACTTCATTGCTTACATTGTATTGGTTTGCGAAGTTAGGCATCATGAGATAAATCTTCTGATCTGTTGGAGCATACATGTGCCTTTTCTCAACTTCAAGTGTTGGAAGTTCAATGTTTCCAACTTTATTTAATTTTTCTTCAAATTCTCCTCTTCTGATCTCTTTCTGCTTCTGAGCGGCCTCTGCTCTGACTCTTGCTCTTTCTTCAGCTTCAAAATTCTGTCTCTGTAGTTCTTCTTCAAGTGTAGCCTTCTCTCTTTCCAGATTCTCTCTTTCAGCCCTCTCTATCTCTATTTGTTCTTCAACGATTAGCCTCTGGCGTATTATCTCTTCTTCTTTTTCTTTTTCAGCTCTGAACACTTCCTCATCCTCCTCTCTGGCCCTTTCTTTTTCAGCTTTAGCTCTTTCCTTTGCAGCTTTAGCTCGTTCTCGTTCTTCGTGAGCTCTGACTATTTCAGCCCTTTCAGCCGGAGAGCTCGGGATTCTGCTTTTTCCCATAAGATCCAGAATGAACTTAGCTAGATCTGGATCTCTGGGTAGAGGCCCAGAATGCGTAGCCAGAGGTGTTGGAGTGAGCGGCACTTGTTTGGAAGAAGAAGGTTGTTGTGATGGTTTTGGAGTTGAAGAGTCAGCAGTGGTCGTGTTTGGTTCTGGTGGTGTTTGTTTGGCTTGCTTAGGCTCAGGACCTTTCTCCCCCTTCTGAGAATCAGGATCCTGATCCTCAGAACGTTTTCTTTTCAGCTCTGCCTTTTTGCAAGCCCTTTCTTCCTTGGCTTTCTTCTTGGCATTAAACGCCTCAGCTATAGAAGAAACCAGAGGCACGAGTTGAGATAGAGTAGATTCGAGAGCAGCAAGTTTCTGGTCTGTTGAGGATGTGGAGGGCTTGGAAGAGTACTTTGAAGCGATGGTAGACATTCGCTCAAGAATAATCTTCTGGAAAGAGGCGAGGTCAGATTTCTTGACGAGCGTAGACCCAGAGGGATCATCAGAAGTAATGATGGTCTTGACAATCTTCTGTATATCGGCCACCAGAGAGTTGTAGTCTACAGAGGCACGTAGAGATTCTGGAAGTTGAGAGATTGCCTCTGCATTTGCTTGAAGACCATTATTCAAGAGCAAAAGTTGTTCAGCAAAATAGGCCTTCTGATCTTCTTGAGAGGTACTCATTTGGCGCTGAAGATCTGCTAAGAGAGAGTTCTGCCTTTCAATTTGAAATTGAAGGCTCAGAAGAAGAGAATTGTTAGTAGTCACGGATAATTTTAGATCTTCCACAGATCTCTGAATTTGATCAGCAAATGCCAAGAACGCTGCATTTGTGACGAAATCAGAAGATGTAACCGGTGCATCTCCAACACATGGAGCCCCTTTACCCTCGCGTTCGTAGGGGCCTTCTACACCTGTTTTGACGTTGAGTGTAGAAGGACTTCCAACCAGTCCTTGAGGGCTGTTATTCACAGGCTCCTCTTCGGTTGTTCTGACTGTTTCAACATTATCCTCATCATCAGAGGATGAGGTGCTGAAGACAGTATGCTTACCTTGATGAAGTGTAAACACTCCGGTAAGAGGTGCATTCCTAGGCTGTAACCCCTCTGATGGGAATTCATTAGCATCTAACCTAGGAGAGGATGGGGACTCATCCTCTGTGCGTATTGGTATGTCAGTCACGGAGACATGAACATGTGGTGAAGGAAGTGGCGAGTTCTGGGGCGAATGAACTCTTATATTATCATCATCATCCTTTTGGGAGGATGATGAAGTGGAGGTGCTTTCCCCAGATGATTTAGATTCAGAAGAAGAAGTATCCTCTCGAACGGCCGGTTTCTTGGTGGTTTGAACTTGCCGTTCTAAGTCAATGAGTGGAGATGTGGTGACATCAACCTCGTAAGTTGTGGTTGCCCTTTGGGGAATAGGAGAGGAACACTCATATGTGTCTCTGAGGACATCTTCTGTACCTTCATTTAATAGAAGGTCGGAATGGGTAGAAGCACTCGGATGTTCACTCCTATTCTTTTCAAGCTCATGCTCACTGCACCCCTCACCACCTACACCGGCTCTAAGCGCTCCGGGGTAGGAATTCTCTCGTTTCCGAGAAAACCATAGAGCTTCTATAGATTTGGAGATTAGAAGAGCTAGATGGGATTAGGTTTAGCATGTACCTGGATAATTCTCTGGGTGCAGAGTAGCCGATGCTGTCGATGGTTGATCTATGGGAGCTCATTGATGCAATTTTGCAGAATGGCTGAATCAGGGGAGCTTCGATTGCCCCAATTGCAGGATGAGTGATAAGAGATAGAAATCTTGGGAACATGAGTGCTTTGGTAGTTGCTTTCCCCGACTACGATGGATCACCTTAGTGTGCACAGCTGCTTTGATCTCTTGGAAGATGAGACTTGCATAGTCCAAGGGTCGATTGAAGAACATCCCATACATTATAGTCAGAATGTTTCGGCTAGCTTGATCTTGAGAACCTATTTTGCAGGTTAGGCTCTTGTTGAGAATGGAGACGAGTAGATTCCACATTGGGGCAACTTCTTCCTCTTGAATTCGGACCTTGTAAGAGGTTCATTGTAACCCGTAAGATTGATGAAGGCTAGGAGGGCTTCTGTGGAAGGGTTTTCTTCTAGGGCAGGATTGGGAATGGTTTGCCCATCCACTTCGATCACTGAAAGGGGAAGATGGAAATATTTGGCAAGTTTTCTTTTGGTGATGGGGATTTGAACAGCAATTTCCACTTGTTCAGGATGGGTGATAGAACCGGCGAGTGTTTCATCAGTTTCGATGATCATTGTTTGCCACGTTCTTGGACATAGATTTCGGGGATGTTTGGGTTGGTTAGGGTTAGGGCGCGATTCAACCGGTGTTGTTGTAGAAACTCGATCATGATGCGAAATTCCGGTTGATAAGTGTTAGGGTTGAGCAAGATCGCACATTGTTCGCCTTCAATGGCGGTTTCACAATGGGAGTACTATCGCGGTTGAATCGATGATTCTTTCTTCATCATTGTTGGAAGGACGGGCACAGTTGGAAGCCATTTTGAAATTTTGAATGCTTGACAGTAGAACACTTTGTCTTTGCAAAGAGAATGAACACTGATTTAGGGAATTTTTGCGAGGAAGAAGATGAAGGTTGAAATTGGGGGTTTTATGTGAGAGAGAAACGGTAGAATGGGAAGAGGTTATTAAGTTTGGGGAGAAACAAAAAACGGTTCAATTGGTGATGTAAGCACGCGGGTATACACATGCAGTGTTTCGATTGGGGACACGTGTACGACGAGACACATGTATGATGATGATTTAGTAGCGGAGGCTGTTTTTCTTAAAAGCAGAAATAAACAAAAGTAATAAAAAAAATCTGTTTAATTAATCAATTAATTTTGAATTAATTGAATAAACACAGATTTTAATCTTAATTTTATTTATTTAAGTTTAAAAATCAGTCAAGTGAAAACAAAAATCACATGAGAGTTTAGTTTCTATAAAAGAATAATAAAGAAGAATTTGCATTAAACATATAGATTTAAACAACCTTGGAGGCAAGAGTTGATTGAATTTATATATTTAATGGAAATTATAAGAAATATCAATTTATAGAAAATTTAGTTGAAAAACATGTCGACTTGATTTATATTTAAAATTTTTTTTTGAAATGAATCAAAAGTCTAAGAGACCTTGGCGGCAAGAGAAACTCAGAGCAGATAGATTCAAATAAAATTTAAGTGAAATAGTAAATCGAAGACAACCTAACCGCAGTTAGACTTAGACGAATATCTTACGCATTGTGAAACTCCCCCTTGAATGGTAAACTCCCCTTGAATGGTGAACTCCCCCTTGAATGGTGAACTCCCCCTGTAGTAGCTTCTTTACCTCGTTTCTCAATCTGCACTTTATGATTTCTCTTGAAAGAAAAATATTATTATGAAACAGAAAATCAGAGTAACTCAGAGGCTTCTGAAGTGTTTACGAAGAGTTCAAAGCATCAGAGACTTCTGATGACTTCTGAAGTATCGTCAGAATAGTTCAGAGGCTTCTGGATGCTTCTGAAGAAATCATTGTTACATATTAAGCATTCCCAACTTGCTAATTAAGAAGTTAAAACGTCTCTCATCAAGAGCTTTTGTGAAAATATCAGCAAGTTGATAATCAGTAGAAACAAAATACATTTCGATTGTACCCTTTTCGACATCATCCTTGATGAAATGATACCCGACATCGATATGCTTTGTTTTGGAATGCCGAATCGGATTTTCCGTAATGGCGATAGCACTTTTAGAATCACGAGAGGATGGGAATCTTATCGTATATCGACCATAATCTCCGAGTTGGGTCTTCATCCAAATAACTTGTGAACAACAACTAGTAAGCGGCAACATATTCACCTTTCCGCCGTAGATGTGGATACGCAGCTTTGTTTCTTGGATGTCCAACTTATAAGTCGATTTCCCGAGAAGTTGACAAAATACACGATGTACTTTTTCCGTCAAGCTTACAACCCGCATGATCGAATCTGTATACGCCATTAAATCAAATCCAGAATTTTTAGGATACCAAAGGCCCAACGATGGTGAACCTTTTAAGTACCTAAAAATTCTTTTACAAAGCAGCCCAAATGAGACTCTTTAGGATTGGCTTGATAACGAGCACAAAGACAAGTGGCAAACATAATATCGTGTCTACTTGCCGTTAAATATAAAAGAGAACCAATCATTCTCCGTAGCCGGTAATATCAACCGTATTTACCGGAGGAGTCGTGTCCTAATTTCATACCGGGAGAGATAGGTGTTTTCATGGATGATGAGTTTTGAAGATGAAACTTTTTAAGCATGTCGAAACATATTTTGCCTGATTTATAAAGATACCAGAGGTGCTTTGTTTAACTTGAAGTCCTAGGAAGAAAGTTAATTCTCCCATCATACTCATTTCAAATTCAGTTTCCATTAACTTAGAAAACAAATCAACTTCTGTTTGATGAGTAGAACCAAATATTATGTCATCCACGTAAATTTGAACTATAGTTAACATACCTTTGCCTCTTTTGATGAACGAGTTGTATCGATTTTACCTTTTTCATAGCTTTTGCCGATCGTAAATTTCGATAGTCGTTCATACCAGGCTCTTGGGGCTTGCTTTAGACCATACAAAGCTTTGTCAAGAAGATAAACATATTACGGATATCTTGCATCTTTGAAACCATCGGGTTGTTCAACATACACTTCTTCTTTTAGACATCCATTAAGAAATGCACATTTAACATCCATTTGGTAGACTTTGAAGTTTTTGTATGCGAGAGAAAGCCAAGAATAATCTTATTGCTTCTAGTCTTGCAACAGAGCAAAGGTTTCATCATAATCGATACCTTCCTCTTGACAGTAGCCTTTAGCCACCAAACGAGCTTTATTCCTGACAACAATTCCATCTTCATCCTTTTTGTTCCTAAATACCCATTTTGTGCCAATAGCAACTTTGCCTTTTCGTAAAGGAACAAGACGCCAAACTTTATTTCTTTCGAATTGAAGTAGTTCTTCCTGCATAGCATCCACCCAGCTTGGTTCAACTAAGGCTTCATGTACACGTTTAGGTTCGATCATACTAAGAAAATTAACAAAGAATGCTTCATTTGCAGTAGCAGATCGTGTTCTGACCCCCTCAGAAGGACTACCAATTATAAGATCTGGTGTGTGAGATTTAGTCCATTTCGTCATTCTGGGTTGAGAAATTGAATGGGTTGTTTCATTTGACGAAATGATTTCATCTGGAAACACAAAATCTTCTTTATTTTCTTCTCGTATGTCCTTCCGGTATCCGATTCGTCACACCTGTCCTTGTGTCTCCCCCTCAGATGATGGAACAGAAGTAGCTTCTTGACTGGCAGATGTAGTAGTGGGAACTTCTGGACAAATAGACGTGATAGATGAAACAGAAGAAGCAGGACCAGAGAGAGTAATGCCTGAGGCTTGGAGAATATCTGGTATCTGCAAATGTGGAGGTGACATTGCTTCTGACACAACTTCGTCGCCCAGAAAATCTTGAAAAATAGCATCAATCTCGGATTCTCTGGAACCTGAAAGATAGTCAGAAGTATCAGTATTAAGCTTGAGTTCTGAAGTAGAGTGTTCAGAAGTCAGTTAGGTGTTATCATCGAAGTCAATGTTGATGCTTTCCATAACAGTTTTTGTGCGTAAGTTAAAAACTCGGAAAGCTCTTGAATTTAACGAGTAGCCTAAAAATTTAGCTTCATCGGACTTTGGATCAAATTTGCCAAGATTATCTCTGTCGTTTAAGATAAAACATCTGCAACCAAAGATATGAAAATTTTTTACAGATGGTTTTCTTTTATTGATTAGCTCATAAGAGGTTTTGAGATGCCTCTTGACAATAATTGAACGGTTTTGAGTGAAACAAGCAGTAGCAACAGCTTCGGCCCAGAAGTGAATTGGGAGACCAGAAGCTGCGAGCATCGTTCTGGCTGCTTCAACCAAGGTTCTGTTGCGACGTTCGACTACACCGTTTTGTTGTGGAGTGCGAACAGCAGAGAAGTTTTGAGTAATTCCTTGTTCAACAAGATACGATTCAAGCTTGACGTTCTTGAATTCTGTACCATTATCACTTCGAAGCTGCTGAATCTTCTGATGTAGAAGAACTTGAATTCTGGTCATCATATTCTGTAGTACCACTGGGACTTCTGACTTTTGACGAACGAAAGCAAGCCAAGTATATCTGGAAAATTCATCAATTAGTACCAGAATATACTTTTTACCAGATAGACTCTTAATTGCAATTGGACCACAGAGATCCACATGTAATAATTGCAGAGGTCTAGTACAAGAATGATCACTTTTTGTTTTATGAGATGCTCGTTTAATTTTGCCCATTTCACATGCAGGGCAGAGGTGATCTTTTTGAAAATGAATATCTGGAAGTCCAGATACCAGTTTGTTTTTAACAAGCATCTCAAGATTATTAAAATTTAAGTGAGACATTTTATGATGCCAGAGCCACGCAACTTCACTCTTTTTGGAGATGAGACATAAAGTTTCCTTACCATCCTTAGAGGTAAAATTCATCATATACAAGTTACCTTTCCTGTCTGCTCTCCAAAGGTCTTCACCTGCCTTAGAGAATAAATAACAATGTTTTTCATCAAATACTACTAGTATTTTAGAATCACAGAGTTGACTTACACTAAGGAGGTTATGTTTCAAGCCAGAAACATGAGCTACTTTTGATAAGGTGATATTACCTTCTTGTAGAGTACCGTAGCCTTTTATTTGACCCTTACCATTATCACCAAAAGTTACTACTCCACCTGATTTGTCCTTGAATTGGGATAGTAAATTTTGGGATCCAGTTATGTGCCTCGAGCATCCAGAGTCAAGATACCAGATATGCACACGTTGTTTCTGCAATCAAAAATCAGAATTTCTTAGGTACCCATCGCATAATGGGTCCTTTTATGTTAGCTTTTGGAGTATGCTCGTTTTTTGATTTAACAGAAGGTAAAGACTTTATTTTTGGTTTTTGGTTTTTTTGAGTTTTATTCTTTTTGTGACAAACATACTGTGAATTGGAATGATCAGAGGTTTGCGAGAAAAATTGTTTTAACTTTAAGAACAATGAAAAACATTCAGAAGACTGAAACATAGAAGATTGAATTGAATTTTCATTGCAAGAATGGTAATTACAATTATTCTTTCTAAAGTCTTTTCTAGTATCGGCTTGTTCTAGAGAACCTATCTAGACTAGACTTTTGTTTTAGTTACGGTTTTTTTCTTCTCTGTGTTCTTCCTCTGATCTACTTTTGCAGAAGCTCTGTTATTTACTGAAAAAGGAACATAAGAATTAGAGGATTTCCATTTGCCTTTTTGAATATTAGTAAACTTCGGAAGAGTAGAGTTTAAAATCTTTTGATTTTGCACTTTGTTTTTGAGTTCTGCCTCTTTCTCAAGTTCAAGACATGTTTTGGCTTTGAGACACATATCTAAGAAGTCTGGATGTATAGATACTGATTTTCTCGGTTCTGAAACAGAAACAGGAAGAATAGGTATACCACTTGAAAGTTTAGCACAATCTCTATCAGAAGCTCTGATTTCTTGAGATTTATCAGTATACAAATAATCATCCTTTTTATCAATAATTTCTGAATTATTTGTGATAACTTTTGATGATTTAAAAGAATTAATTTCTAAATTTGAAAGGTAATTTTCAGAGTTATCAAAAAATTCTTCATCATTATTGTCATTCTCCCATGGATACGTAATCTCAGCCAAGCTTTCTTGAGTTTCAGAAAGATGTAAATCTTCAAATGAACAGGGAGAGATCTCTGGATGATTCTCACAAAGAGTTTCATTTCTAAAACACTTATCCAGAGTAGAGAGAATATCGTTTTCAAACATAAGTCGTAGATCTTCCTCTGCCTGACTTGGAACAAAAATATCTGCCTCTGGATTCAAAATTGTATGTTTATTTGAACCAAAATTGAAAATATCATCTTTCTTCTGAACTTTATTTAGATCAACATTTGTTTTACAACAATATTCAATATTTTCGAATTTAAGTTTGCTTTTTTATGATGGTTTTCATATCTAGATTTTTTAAAAATAGATTTTTCATACAAAATTGGAAACTTTGGCTTCTGTATTTGTCCAACACAAAAAATAGATTTCAGATCTGACCTTTTCTTACACGTGTAGGGATCTAGGTCCTCGAAACCAAGTCCAGATCTTCCTACTTGTGTGTTAATTTTGTCATGAACCTTCGTGCATCCGGATATGTTATAATCGTACCTTTTCTCGTTGAAGTTCAATGTGTAAAAATTCTCTATCTTTACGAAAATAGTTTTTAAGTGCTACGAGTTGAGTCTATCACTCTCTTTGTCTCTCGATTTCTTTTTCTTTTCCTTCCGTGTTTATTGAGATTCAAAATTTCCTTTTTAAGTTTTTCTTCGTAAAGTTTTAAACTCATGGAAATCGTTTCCTTTGCGATATTTAATTCGAGTTTTTCTTCCGTAAGTAAATCCATTTCTCTTTTGAAAATATCTCTTTCCCTTTTGATTGTAGAAAGAGTTTTCTCGGTACTTTTTCGTAATTTCTTTTCGATTGTGAGTTTCGCTTTAGTTCCTCAAAATTGTTTGATAACATCACAATCGTTTGTTCAAGCTCAGATGATCCAGAGAAATTACTAACCGGTGACTCAGAGGGTTGATCCTCTGATTCGTTTGTGTTTGCCATTCCACAGAACATGGCTTCATCACCGCTGGATTCATCTTGCACCCGCTTTCTTTTTCTCGCAAAGTGTGCTCTTTCGGTGACATTGTACTTATATTTGTTTTTGTAATAAGTCTTATCCTTTTCCGCAGCTCCTCCGCAATCTCTCGAGTAATGTCCGGCTTGCCACATCTGTAGTAGACATCTTTCTTCCTTTTTAATTCTTCTTCTTTCTTATCTTCTTCTGTTTTCTCTACTCTCTGTACTTCTTGTTTAGGAACATAGGGACGATCAAATCGTTTATTTCCTTTAAAAGACTTATTTCCAAAACGATTAGTAAATTGCTTGGTTATTAAAGCCGAGAGAGTCGGCAAACGCTTTAATTTCATCATCCGATTCGCAGTCATCTTCCGGAGCGATCTACGATATGAAGGCCTTCGATTTCTTCACGTCATCACTTCGTCTTCTCGATTCCTTTTGTTTCTGAGATCAAAGCCAGAGGACCTCCGATGTTTGTTCTTTTCTGAACAACTTCTTTTTCATGAGCTTGCAGTGTACCGAATACATCATGCAGCGACCATTGTTCAAGGTCCTGATTGGCTTGTAGTGACATGGATAGATTTGACCATTCGTGGTTTAACCTTTTGAGAAATAGAACATTGTTGTCTTCCTTTGATCTAACAATGTCACATCTCTTGCAGAGATTAATCGATTGTTGAATCGATGAAATGTTTGTTCCGCAGATTCATCGATCGGCGCTTGAAAACTATTATATTCATTTAGAGCTTGGGCTCTTGTTCTTTTTCATTTTCGCACCACCTTCTAAGAGATTCTCCAGTTGATCCCATAAATCTTTTGTTGTGTCACATGAGTCCAGAGATTGAAAAATCTCATTTGGAATGGCCATTATCAACAGAGACTTAGCTTTCTTAGCTAATTCCACCTTAGCCTTTTCTTCATCAGTCCAGTTATTCCTTGACTTCTGAACCAGTCTTGCTGGTACCTCATCTGTATTTGCAGTGGCTGGAATTCTGGGAATAGTAGTGGTGGGAACAAACGGACCGTTTTGAATAATTGGATATAACTCAGCATCCAATCCCTCATAGAAGTTAACCATTCGAATCTTCCATTGTGGGTATTCATCACGTACAAGAGTTGGAGGTTTAGTCAGGGACCCAGACGTATAAACAGCATTCAAGCTCGAATTTGCCATTTGAGTAGGATAGAAGAGAAAATTTGAAGATTTGAAAGAAATTTAGAACAATTAAATCTCAATTTGATAGAAGAACAGGTCGATAATATCACTGTTTCTTCATATTACAAAATGAATGACTCAATTTAAGAGAAGATTGTTAACGATTTAACAGAATCTCGTAAAACAGAGTGGATTAATAAACAAATTTTGAATCTGAGAAAATACTGTTCGATCGAAAGGAATTTTTTCAATGGAAGAGATCTAATAATCAATAGATTGATTAGAAGGCTCTGATACCAATTGTTGGTTCCAGATTCCTTTAAACCGATTGTTAATTGAGAGTATTGAATCAAAGTGAAATGCGGAAGCAGATCAATTAACAATTTAAATCAATAGAACAGTAAACAGAATGAAGAACAAAGATTATGAAAGTTATGAATTACGCACAGTATTCTTCAAAATGTAAATGTATTGATCGACTTCTTTTACAAACACAATACAATGCTATTTATACAGATACAAAAACAGAAAGTCAAAATGCTAGCCAATTACAAAGTGCCATGTGTCTAAAAGGGAGCGTCTAACAACAATTAGTTATAACAAGAATAGTGTGTTGACTTTTGTAGACATCTCTTCTTTGACTCATACTTTAATTTCTAACATGTTTTAACTGCCTTATCCATTTAACTGTATGTTCTCACTAGGCGTAAGCCTAACACTTGATTTTAAATGTGGTTTAGCAGGTAAACAAGTTGACGGGGCTCTTTAGAGAAGAGCGGGTTGATGTGTCGAGAGAGAGGACACATTTTTGGAGATATGCTCATAGAGCATATACATAGTTGGAACAATAGAATATTCTTTTGAGGATATTAGTAACACCCAATTGTAATCTATAGTCTAAATAGCATAAATTATTAGGTTGTTATTTTAATATCCATGTTTAGATGTAAACTTTCATACTCCATCCCCACTTATTGGGTGATTTTATTTATATTCCGCATGTTATTTCGGTTCAATTTTACTCTAAATTTTAGGGTGTTACATGGAGCAAAAGCTTCATCGTAGTCGATTCCTTCTTCTTGACAATATCCCTTGGCCACCAATCTTTCTTTGTTTGTAATCACAATACCATCTTCATCCTTTTTGTTTCTGAATACCCACTTAGTTCAATGGCGATCTTATCTTTAGGCAGAGGTACTAACTTTCACACTTCGTTCCTGTCAAATTGAAGAAACCCTTCTTGCATAGCTTCCACCCTACTTGGTTCTTGTAAAGCTTCATGAACCTTCTTTGGCTCTATCATGCTCAGAAAATTTATAAAGAAGGCTTCATTAGCAGTTGCAGATCTAGTTTTAACCCCTTCAGATGGATCTCCAATAATTAGATCTGGAGTGTGAGACTTTGTCCATCTTTTCATCCTTATTTGAGGTATTTGCTAGGATTGAACTTTTGTATCTTCTTCTATTGGAATGGGTTCTGGTTATGGAATTGGTTCTGGTTTTGGAGACGCACCCAATGTCTCCCCCTCAAATGAAGGCACAGATATTACCTCTGGACTGTCATTTGGTGATACGTGACCAGAAAGAGTTATCCCAGAAGCTTGAAGGACATCAGGAATATCCAATGGTGGGTTATTGGGTATTCTTTCTGAAGGAATCTCTTCTCCCAAAAAATCATCAAATAGGGAATCAATCTCGGATTCTCTAGAACCTGAAAGATAATCAGAGGTAATAGTGTTAAGTTTAAGTTATGAATCAGAATTTTCAGAAGTTAATTGAGTTTGATCATCAAAATCAATGTTTATGCTTTCTAACAGTTAATTGATAGCTTAAATATGGAAATATGAGCGGAAGCAAAGTAGATCTATGAATTAAAGCAATTACTGATATGAACAGTAAGAACAATATTGAAGAACAATTGGTAATTCGTATTGATAACCTAGAAGACGATTAAAATACGATGAATGAAATGCGCAATTAGCTCTCCAAAATATATTTTAGATCGACAAGTATTTCATTCATTAAAGGAGCTATTTATACTATTACAATGATAGAAGTCCACTGTCTAGCCTATTACAAATTGACATGTAAGCTAAGCTTGTAACAAAATCCGTTACACAACTAGTTACACGGAAAGCTTGCAGTCCACGTCATCAGGAGCGCGTATGTTGCTTCTGTTGAAGTCCAACTGTTCTTCCAAACTCTGGGCGTCTATGTGATGAGTGAGATCAGAAGACAAACTTCTGATCTTCTGTACTTGTACATTTCTGGTTCATACTTCTGTGTGATTGAGGTCTAACAATCTCCCCCTAAGTATGAAATCCAGAATGTTGAAAGATGACTTCGTTTGACTTCAGTTCCGTTTGTTTTCTCAGGCTATAAAGTTGTTTGATCGTTCAGCTCATCTTGTATCAGAAGGGGGCAATCTGTGAGATAATCTTGGAGATCTAATCTGTAATTTCTCTAATTTTCATGACGCTATCAAGTCTCTTTACTATCTTCTCTATTGCTTCTTTGCCATGATCATTAACTTCAACAGAGGCATTACAGTTGACAATGTATACGACCTCTGATGAATATTTGTGTGCCTCTTTTATTCTGAAGAAGCTTCTTCTGTATGTCCTCTTGAACACAACCCTTTCTTCTGGTTGAGTCAGCACCTTTCCAATTCTTAGAGCATTGAGACCCTCCAAATCTTCATTTGGAGCAGAGATGCATAAGTTTTCTACTTTGTAGTTTAGCTCGATTTGAATGTCTACCTGTCTTCTGTATCGGATAAAAGATTTCATGCACTCGATAATCTGGAAGTAAGCAACTTTATCTTGACCATCCCTCCTTTTATTCATTTGAATCTTTATGAAATTCTCCAGAGGTAAGAGATCAGAAGGATTAATGGACAGTAAATAATTATCACAGAAGTAGTAAGTCTGTTTATCTTCTCTGACTACCTCATATATAGTGTACCAAATCTCTAATCGTTCAAATTGACTGTGCTTGTTTGCAGAGATTGTTTTGATTGGTACAATAGAGTAGGCATCCATTCTTGCTTGCCTATGACTCATAAATCTATCTTTGACAGCATCACTAACGTGATAGTCATTGGCAAAATTAGGCAGCATCAAAAATATTTTCTGGTCAGCAGGAGCATACATGTGCCTGTTTTTCAATTCCAGAGTAGGTAGCTCAAGTCCTCCCAACTTCTGTTGTATTTCTTCATACGCTACTCCGCACTTTAATGACTTCTCTCGTTTAGCTTTTTCAAGATTTGCACGTGCTCTTTCAGCTTCGGCCTTAGCTTCATCGCCTTAAACTTTAGCTCGAGTTCAACTTCGCTCGCTTTTTCGCATTCGGCCCTGGCTCTGTTTTCAGCTTTTGCATTTGGTTGAGGGGAAGGGGCAGAAGGTCTGGTTTCTGAAGCTCTTGCACTTGAAAGTTAAGATTGTCTCCTTGTATTACCAAGAATTTCAAGTAAAAACTTGGCTACTTCTGGATCTTTGGGAAGAGGACCAGTGTGTGTAGCTAATGGCATTGGTGTTAAAGGAGTTTGTTTAGAAGAGGGAGGTGGCGTAGAAGGTGAAGAGGCTGGAGCTTTACCTTTGTCTTGTTCCATTTTCTGACCAATTTTAGATTTTACCTTTTTAAGGTTCTCCAGATTCTCCCCCTTCTGAGATCAGGATCCTGATCGTCAGACTTCTTACGCTTATGCTCAGCTTTCTTGCATGCCCTAGCCTCCTTTGCTTTCTTCTTTTCTTCAAAAGCAGAAGAAATGGAGCTGACCATAGATGATAACTTCGAAATAGAGGTTCCTAGAGAGGTGACCTTTTGATCCATGTTGGGAGTGCTAGTATTTGTCTTAGAAACATACTTCAAAGTCAATGCATTAATTCTGTCGATCATGGCTTTCTGAAAAACAGCCATGTCAGATTTCTTTACCAAAGAGGAGGAGGAGGCAGAAGCATCGTCAGAAGGAATAACGGCTTTTATATTCTTCTGAATATCGGCAACAAAAGAACCGTATTCAGCAACAGAAATGGTAACCCCTGGAGTTGGAAGCTCGTCAAGAATATAAAATAATGCTTCTGAATTGGCCTTTATGCCAACGTCCAGAGTATTGAAATGTTCAGAAGCAGATGTCCTCTGAGACTCTGCATTATCAGAAATTAGCTTTATGATAGCCTCCAAAGCTTGAGTCTGAGCCAATTGTTCTATATGAATATTATTAAGCATGGATTGCTGAGATTCAAGGGATTGTTTTAGATCGTCCATATATCTCTGAATTTTATCACCAAATGTCATAAACGCTGCATTGGTAACAAATCAGAAGAGGTAACCGGTGCATCTCCAACACATAGAGCCCCTTGTCCCTCGCGTTCAGAGAGTCCCTCATTCACACCTGTATTGACGTTGAGTGTGGAGGGACTTCCAACCTGTCTTCGAGGGCTGTTATTGACAGACACCTCTTCAGTTGTTCTGATTGTTTCAACTGGTTCCTCATCATCAGAGGATGAGGAGCTGAAAACAATGTTCTTACCTTGGTGAAGGGTAAAGACCCCGGTAAGTGGTGCATCCTGTGGTTATAACCCCTCTGATGGGACTTCGTGAGCATCTATACTATCAAAGGGTATGGACGTACCCTCTGCTTGCCCTAGGACTTCGTTGGTCATGGAGACGTCAACGAGTGGTGTGGGTAGTGGCGAGTTCTGGGGCAATGGAACTCTTATATTTTCATCATCACCCTTTTGAGAGGAAGATGAAGAAGAGGTGGAATTCCCGGTAGTGCTAGATCCAGAGGAAAGAAGAATATCCTCTGATCGGTTGGCTTCTGGGTGGATTGGACTAGGTAGTCCTTGGTCAATGAGAGTAGATGTGTTGGCATCTACCTCAGCAAATGTGGGTACCTTTTGGGAAGAAGGTGAGATTCGCTCATATGTGTCTCTGTGGACATCTTCAGTACCCTCTTTCATTAAGAGGTCAGGAAGGGTAGAAGCACTCGGATGTTCATTCAAATTCTTTTCATGCTCATGCTCACTTGACCCTCACTGCCTAAACTAGGCTAAATGCTCTGGGGTAGGTATTCTCGGTTCTGAGGATACCAGAGAGCTTCTATAAGATATGAGATTAAGAGAGGTTTCAGGGATAAGATTTAGCATGTACCTGGAGAGTGCCCTTGGTGATGAATACCAATTGCTGTCAATAGTAGGCTTATGTGAGCTCATGGAGGCAATTTTGCAGAATGGTTGAAGCAGAGGAGCCTTCAGAGCCCCTATGGTTGGGTAAGTAAATAGAGATAAGAATCGTGGAAACATTATGGAAGGGCTTTTCCTTGGTTCTGATGGGAAACCTTTGTACGCATAGCAGCTTTCATTTCTTGGAAAATCAAACTCGCATAGTCCAGTGGTCTATTGAAATACATACCATACATGATTGTAAGGATGCTTTTGCTTGCCTGGTTTAAGGAGCCGATTTTGCAGGTTAGGCTTTTGTTTAGGATGGAAACCAGCACGTGACACATTGGAGGTAACTTCTTTCTCTTGAACTCAGATAGTTTCGTAAGTGTTTCATTATAACCCAAGAAATTGATGAAGGCAAGTTGAGCTTCAGGAGTAGGGTTTTGTTCAAGGGCAGGATTGGGCATTTTTTTACCTTCAACTTCGATAATGGGTTGGGGCAAATGAAAAGACCTTGCGATTTTCTTCCTTGTAGTGGGTATTTCCACAGCAGTTTCAGATTCGATGGGGTGGCTGAAGTTTCCAAGAAGAGTTTCTTCATCTGCTACAAACATGGATTGCCAAACTTCTTGGACATAGATTTCAGGTACATTTGGGTTGGTTAAAGTTAGGGTTCGGTTTAGGGAATGGTGTTGTAAGAACTCTATCATGACCCTGTAATCAGCTAGATAGGTGTTTGGATCGAGAAGAACCTGAACATTGTTAGTCTTCAATGACAATTTGATGACCGGAGCACTGTCGGCCATTGAGTCGATTAACCTTCCTTCTTCGTCTTGGACATTGAGATTTGCAGATTGGGCCACCATTGATGAAAGTTGGGTGTTTGGGAAAATGATGAGAGAAAAGGTATGCACTTGCGAGTAATATCGTGAGGAAAAAGACGATGTACTGTAGTTGTGAGGTTTATATATGAGAGAGAAAGAGTACTCGAGTGTAATTTGGAATGGAAAGGGTTTTAATTTGGGGATGGGCAAAAACGGTTCGTTTATGCTGATGTAAGCGCGCAGGCGTGCAGTCATGCAATAACTAGATCAACGACACGTGGACAATTTGGTCGCGTGTGTATGATTACTGGCACGAGTATATTGATGAGTCACTGAAAGGGTTTTACCGCTTTTAAACCGTTGAGTAATCCCTCCAAAATTAAAAATAAATTAATAAGAAAAATTATTAATTAATCAACAGGTAATCTGTTGAATAAAATTAAACTTTTGAGATTAATAAAGCTTTTTATTTAAATTAAAATCAGAAATTTGATTGAATAGGTTTTGAAACAAATGAAAGTTTCATATTTAATGACACGTGTTTCTTAAGAAATTTTAAGTAACCTTGAAGGCAAGAGTTAAATAAAATGAACTTATTAAAATGAAAATTTCAGTAGAAAAACGAAGTCAGAAAATAGCTCGTCAGAGACAACATTTTGTGACCAATAATGTCAAAATAACATCTTTTCAGAAGAGTTTTAGTTGAATATGAAAATTCTTAGTAACCTTGACAACAAGAGTTATTAAGAAGAAGCAGATTCAAGAAAACTTTTAAGTAAAGAGAGGTTCAGAAGATAGCTAACTTCTGTTAGACGTGATATGCCCCCCCTCGAATTGATCTTTGTGCTCCCCCTCAAAAGTTACATCTTGCTACCCCTTGCTTTGTTTTTAAGTAATGCCCCCTTTCTGACATCACTTGGTTCAGAAAAATAAGATACATTCTTTGAAGAACAGAGGTGTCCAGAGGTTTCTGAGCGACTCTGAATTGAATTATCAGAAGTGACCAGAGGCTTCTGGACAGTTTTGATAAATTCTAATCATAAAGAAAATAAGATAAAACAAAAAATAAGACAACAAAAATATGTACAAAATATGCAATTATTACTTAATCCAATGATGATCATAGAATTAAAGATAATTACGTATTTAGCATTCCCAACTTGCTGACTAAGAAAATTAAAGAGTTTCTCATCCGAGCTTTTGTGAAAATATCGGCAAGTTGATAATCAGTATAGACAAAATACATTTCTATTGTGCCCTTCTCTACATGATATTTGATAAAATGATACCTGACAACGATATGTTTTGTTTTGGAGTGCTGAACTAGATTTTCAGTGATGGCAATAGCACTTTCTAAGTCACATAGGATGGGGATTTTGTCGTATACAAATCCGTAGTCTCTGAGCTGAGTTTTCATCTATATTACCTGGGAACAACAACTGGCAGCAATAACATATTCAGCTTCTGCTGTAGATGTTGAAACACAGTTCTATTTCTTGGATGTCCAGCTGATAAGCCTGTTCCCCAGAAGTTGACAGCTACCAGAGGTACTTTTTCTGTCCAACTTACATCCTGCATGATTAGAATTTGTATATGCCATTAGATCAAATCTAGAATTTTTAGGATACCAGAGACCCAGTGATGGAGTGCCCTTTAGGTATCTAAAAATTCGTTTAACAGCAGCCAAATGTGATTCTTTAGGTTTGGCATGATAACGAACACAGAGGCAAGTGGCAAACATAATATCTGGCCTACTAGCTGTCAGATAAATAAGAGATCCTATCATACCACTATAACCCGTAACGTCCATTGATTTCCAAGAAGGATCAGGGCCAAGTTTCGTGCTAGTAGAGATAAGAATTTTCATAGGTAAGGAATTTTGAAGATGAAATTTCTTAAGCATGTCAGACACATACTTAGCTTGATTTATAAAAATGCCAGAGGCATTTTGTTTGACTTGAAGTCCTAGGAAGAATGTTAGTTCTCCCATCATACTCATTTCAAATTCTTGTTCCATCTATTTTGAAAATAGATCAACTTAAATACGATGAGTAGAGCCAAAGATTATGACATCAGTCACACCCTGCTAAAGCGGAAACCCGGGGTAAGACAATTCAAGTTCACAGCAGTAGGAATATAAACACCAACCATACATACATAATTAAAACATCAACGTTTAAAGTTTAAAAGTTTACAATTCGACAACTTTGTCTTAACAAACAAATTACATCGAAATAAATAGATATATATATATATATATAAAGTCTTGATTGGTGTTCCACAAAAATAAACTAAGCTTGATCGGTTACCTTCTTATCTTCCTGTAAAGCATGTTAAAACAAAGTGTCAACTACAAATAGTTGGTGAGTTCACAGGTTTTTCATATGCACAAAACATTTTATTTGCAAGGTATAGATATAGTGAAGAAGAAGTTCGCATCAACTTTAATGTTTTAAAATTTCATGAGCAAAAAAATACAAATTTACCATTACACATGATATATAAATATTGAGCCACTACTAAGCCTACTCGACATTCTACGCCTCACGAACTACCTCAGTGATGGACCTAAAGTCCACATGTGTAGAGCATTCTTAATTGATAAAGTGCACCCCTACTTGCCAGTTAGGTGGGTATGTCAACCAAATAGCGCTATCCACAAATATCATCGGCTCATTTAGAGTTAAAAAGTAGTGTACCACGGGGACTTTACATAACTCAACTTATCATTTTGTGTAATAAAAAGTTGCTCATCACAATGATTTATATACTTTTCGTTAAATCAATATAAATCAATTCAATTTCCTTTAAAACAACATGCTTTACACCCCTAACGTATAAACGTTTAAAAAAGAGGGGCCGTGAATACTCACCTTTGCAAGCTCCGCTACTCAAAAGCACGATCCGATCCCCACCCAAAGGCCTAATGATTCCCTAACAAAGAGAAATGCTCAAAACCATCACTTATGGGTCTAAAACTACTTATGGAGGTGAATAAGTCTTAAGCTTATAAATGTCCACATACATCCAACTTGATTGTCTATAGTCCAATTATACGTAATGCACATATGCTCGTTAATATAGTAATTTATACCGTAAGTTGTGTTATAAACCATCAAATGATCACAGATTTTAATCTTAATTTTATTTATTTAAGTTTAAAAATCAGTCAAGTGAAAACAAAAATCACATGAGAGTTTAGTTTCTATAAAAGAATAATAAAGAAGAATTTGCATTAAACATATAGATTTAAACAACCTTGGAGGCAAGAGTTGATTGAATTTATATATTTAATGGAAATTATAAGAAATATCAATTTATAGAAAATTTAGTTGAAAAACATGTCGACTTGATTTATATTTAAAAAAAATTTGAAATGAATCAAAAGTCTAAGAGACCTTGGCGGCAAAAGAAACTCAGAGCAGATAGATTCAAATAAAATTTAAGTGAAATAGTAAATCAGAAGACAGCTAACCAGAGTTAGACTTAGACGAATATCTTCTGCATTGTGAAACTCCCCCTTGAATGGTAAACTCCCCCTTGAATGGTAAACTCCCCCTGTAGTAGCTTCTTTACCTCGTTTCTCAATCTGCACTTTATGATTTCTCTTGAAAGAAAAATATTATTATGAAACAGAAAATCAGAGTAACTCAGAGGCTTCTGAAGTGTTCTGAAGAGTTCAGAAAGCATCAGAGACTTCTGATGACTTCTGAAGTATCGTCAGAATAGTTCAGAGGCTTCTGGATGCTTCTGAAGAAATCATTGTTACATATTAAGCATTCCCAACTTGCTAATTAAGAAGTTAAAACGTCTCTCATCAAGAGCTTTTGTGAAAATATCAGCAAGTTGATAATCAGTAGAAACAAAATACATTTCGATTGTACCCTTTTCGACATGATCCTTGATGAAATGATACCTGACATCGATATGCTTTGTTTTGGAATGCTTTGAACCGGATTTTACGTAATGGCGATAGCACTTTCGTAATCACGAGAGGATGGGAATCTTATCGTATATCGGACCATAATCTACGAGTTGGGTCTTCATCCAAATAACTTGTGAACAACAACTAGCGACGGCAACATATTCGGCCTGCTTTGTAGATGTGGATACGCGCTTTGTTTCTTGGATGTCCAACTTATAAGTCGATTTCCCGTGTTGACAAACTACCCGATGTACTTTTTCCGTCAAGCTTACAACCCGCATGATCGAATCGTATACGCCATTAAATCAAATCCAGAATTTTTAGGATACCAAAGGCCCAAGGATGGTGAACCTTTTAAGTACCTAAAAATTCTTTTTACAGCAGCCAAATGAGACTCTTTAGGATTGGCTTGATAACGAGCACAAAGACAAGTGGCAAACATAATATCAGGTCTACTTGCTGTTAAATGTAAAAGAGAACCAATCATTCCTCTGTAGCTGGTAATATCAACGGTTACCGGAGGAGTCGAGTCCTAATTTCATACCAGGAGAGATAGGTGTTTTCATGGATGATGAGTTTTGAAGATGAAACTTTTTAAGCATGTCAGAAACATATTTTGCCTGATTTATAAAGATACCAGAGGTGCTTTGTTTAACTTGAAGTCCTAGGAAGAAAGTTAATTCTCCCATCATACTCATTTCAAATTCAGTTTCCATTAACTTAGAAAACAAATCAACTTCTATTTGATGAGTAGAACCAAATATTATGTCATCCACGTAAATTTGAACTATAGTTAACATACCTTTGCCTCTTTTGATGAATAGAGTTGTATCGATTTTACCTTTTTCATAGCTTTTGCTGATCAGAAATTTCGATAGTCGTTCATACCAGGCTCTTGGGGCTTGCTTTAGACCATACAAAGCTTTGTCAAGAAGATAAACATATTCTGGATATCTTGCATCTTTGAAACCATCAGGTTGTTCAACATACACTTCTTCTTTTAGACATCCATTAAGAAATGCACATTTAACATCCATTTGGTAGACTTTGAAGTTTTTGTATGCAGAGAAAGCCAAGAATAATCTTATTGCTTCTAGTCTTGCAACAGGAGCAAAGGTTTCATCATAATCGATACCTTCCTCTTGACAGTAACCTTTAGCCACCAAACGAGCTTTATTTCTGACAACAATTCCATCTTCATCCTTTTTGTTCCTAAATACCCATTTTGTGCCAATAGCAACCTTGCCTTTTGGTAAAGGAACAAGACGCCAAACTTTATTTCTTTCGAATTGAAGTAGTTCTTCCTGCATAGCATCCACCCAGCTTGGTTCAACTAAGGCTTCATGTACACGTTTAGGTTCGATCATACTAAGAAAATTAACAAAGAATGCTTCATTTGCGGTAGCGGATCGTGTTCGACCCCCTCGGAAAGGACTACCAATTATAAGATCCTGGTGTGTGAGATTTAGTCCATTTCGTCATTACGGGTTGAGAAATTGATTGGGTTGTTTTATTTGACGAAATGATTTCATGCGGAAACACAAAATCTTCTTTATTTTCTTCTGTATGTCCTTCTGGTACCTGTTTTGTCACCTGTCCTTGTGTCTCCCCCTCAGATGATGGAACAGAAGTAGCTTCTTGACTGGCAGATGTAGGAGTAGTGGGAACTTCTGGAAAAATAGACGTGACAGATGAAACAGAAGAAGCAGGACCAGAGAGAGTAATGCCTGAGGCTTGGAGAATATCTGGTATCTGCAAATGTGGAGGTGACATAGCTTCTGACACAACTTCGTCGCCCAGAAAATCTTGAAAAATAGCATCAATCTCGGATTCTCTGGAACCTGAAAGATAGTCAGAAGTAACAGTATTAAGCTTGAGTTCTGAAGTAGAGTGTTCGGAAGTCAGTTGGGTGTTATCATCGAAGTCAATGTTGATGCTTTCCATAACAGTTTTTGTTCGTAAGTTAAAAACTCGGAAAGCTCTTGAATTTAACGAGTAGCCTAAAAATTTAGCTTCATCGGACTTCGGATCAAATTTGCCAAGATTATCTCTGTCGTTTAAGATAAAACATCTGCAACCAAAGATATGAAAAATTTTTACAGATGGTTTTCTTTTATTAATCAGCTCATAAGAGGTTTTGAGATGCCTCTTGACAATAATTGAACGGTTTTGAGTGAAACAAGCAGTAGCAACAGCTTCGGCCCAGAAGTGAATTGGGAGACCAGAAGCTGCGAGCATCGTTCTGGCTGCTTCAACCAAGGTTCTGTTGCGACGTTCAACTACACCGTTTTGTTGTGGAGTGCGAACAGCAGAGAAGTTTTGAGTAATTCCTTGTTCAACAAGATACGATTCAAGCTTGGCGTTCTTGAATTCTGTACCATTATCACTTCGAAGCTGCTGAATCTTCTGATGTAGAAGAACTTGAATTCGGTCATCATATTCTGTAGTACCACTGGGACTTCTGACTTTTGACGAACGAAAGCAAGCCAAGTATATCTGGAAAATTCATCAATTAGTACCAGAATATACTTTTTACCAGATAGACTCTGAATTGCAATTGGACCACAGAGATCCACATGTAATAATTGCAGAGGTCTAGTACAAGAATGATCACTTTTTGTTTTATGAGATGCTCGTTTAATTTTGCCCATTTCACATGCAGGGCAGAGGTGATCTTTTTGAAAATGAATATCCTGGAAGTCCAGATACCGGTTTGTTTTTAACAAGCATCTCAAGATTATTAAAATTTAAGTGAGACATTTTATGATGCCAGAGCCACGCAACTTCACTCTTTTTGGAGATGAGACATAAAGTTTCCTTACCATCCTTAGAGATAAAATTCATCATATACAAGTTACCTTTCCTGTCTGCTCTCCAAAGTTCTTCACCTGCCTTAGAGAATAAATAACAATGTTTTTCATCAAATACTACTAGTATTTTAGAATCACAAAGTTGACTTACACTAAGGAGGTTATGTTTCAAGCCAGAAACATGAGCTACCTTTGATAAGGTGATATTACCTTCTTGTAGAGTACCGTAGCCTTTTATTTGACCCTTACCATTATCACCAAAAGTTACTACTCCACCTGATTTGTCCTTGAATTGGGATAGTAAATTTTGGGATCCAGTCATGTGCCTCGAGCATCCAGAGTCAAGATACCAGATATGCACACGCTGTTTCTGCAATCAAAAATCAGAATTTCTTAGGTACCCATCGCATAATGGGTCCTTTTATGTTAGCTTTTGGAGTATGCTCGTTTTTTGATTTAACAGAAGGTAAAGACTTTATTTTTGGTTTTTGGTTTTTTTGAGTTTTATTCTTTTTGTGACAAACATACTGTGAATTGGAATGATCAGAGGTTTGCGAGAAAAATTGTTTTAACTTTAAGAACGGTGAAAAACATTCGTAAGACTGAAACATAGAAGATTGAATTGAATTTTCATTGCGAGAATGGTAATTACAATTATTCTTTCTAAAGTCTTTTCTAGTATCAGTTGTTCTAGAGAACCTATCTAGACTAGACTTTTGTTTTAGTTCTGGTTTTTTCTTCTCTGTGTTCTTCCTCTGATCTACTTTTGCAGAAGCTCTGTTATTTACTGAAAAAGGAACATAAGAATTAGAGGATTTCCATTTGCCTTTTTGAATATTAGTAAACTTCGGAAGAGTAGAGTTTAAAATCTTTTGATTTTGCACTTTGTTTTTGAGTTCTGCCTCTTTCTCAAGTTCAAGACATGTTTTGGCTTTGAGACACATATCTAAGAAGTCTGGATGTATAGATATTGATTTTCTCGATTCTGGAACAGAAACAGGAAGAATAGGTATACCACTTGAAAGTTTAGCACAATCTCTATCAGAAGCTCTGATTTCTTGAGATTTATCAGTATACAAATAATCATCCTTTTTATCAATAATTTCTGAATTATTTGTGATAACTTTTGATGATTTAAAAGAATTAATTTCTAAATTTGAAAGGTAATTTTCAGAGTTATCAAAAAATTCTTCATCATTATTGTCATTCTCCCATGGATACGTAATCTCAGCCAAGCTTTCTTGAGTTTCAGAAAGATGTAAATCTTCAAATGAACAGGGAGAGATCTCTGGATGATTCTCACAAAGAGTTTCATTTCTAAAACACTTATCCAGAGTAGAGAGAATATCGTTTTCAAACATAAGTCGTAGATCTTCCTCTGCCTGACTTGGAACAAAAATATCTGCCTCTGGATTCAAAATTGTATGTTTATTTGAACCAAAATTGAAAATATCATCTTTCTTCTGAACTTTATTTAGATCAACATTTGTTTTACAACAATATTCAATATTTTCGAATTTAAGTTTGCTTTTTTTATGATGGTTTTCATATCTAGATTTTTTAAAAATAGATTTTTCATACAAAATTGGAAACTTTGGCTTCTGTATTTGTCCAACACAAAAAACAGATTTCAGATCTGACCTTTTCTTACACGTGTAGGGATCTAGGTCCTCGAAACCAAGTCCAGATCTTCCTACTTGTGTGTTAATTTTGTCATGAACCTTCTGTGCATCCTGATATTTATAATCTGTAGCTTTTTCTGTTGAAGTTCAATGTGTAAAAATTCTCTCTTTCTGAAAATAGTTTTTAAGTGCTACAGAGTTGAGTCTATCACTCTCTTTGTCTCTGATTTCTTTCTCTTTTCCTTCCAGAAGTTTATTGAGATTCAAAATTTCCTTTTTAAGTTTTTCTTCAGAAAGTTTTAAACTCATGGAAATCGTTTCCTTTGCAGTATTTAATTCGAGTTTTTCTTCTGTAAGTAAATCCATTTCTCTTTTGAAAATATCTCTTTCCCTTTTGATTGTAGAAAGAGTTTTCTCAGTACTTTTTCGTAATTTCTTTTCGATTGTGAGTTTCAGTTTTAGTTCCTCAAAATTGTTTGATAACATCACAATCGTTTGTTCAAGCTCAGATGATCCAGAGAAATTACTAACCGGTGACTCAGAGGGTTGATCCTCTGATTCGTTTGTGTTTGCCATTCCACAGAACATGGCTTCATCACCGCTGGATTCATCTTGCACCCAGTTTTCTTTTTCTGCAAAGTGTGCTCTTTCAGTGACATTGTACTTATATTTGTTTTTGTAATAAGTCTTATCCTTTTCCAGAGCTCCTCTGCAATCTCTCGAGTAATGTCCGGGCTTGCCACATCTGTAGCAGACATCTTTCTTCCTTTTTAATTCTTCTTCTTTCTTCTCTTCTTCTGTTTTCTCTACTCTCTGTACTTCTTGTTTAGGAACATAGGGACGATCAAATCGTTTATTTCCTTTCAAAGACCTATTTCCAAAACGATTAGTAAATTGCTTGGTTATTAAAGCCAGAGAGTCAGCAAACGCTTTAATTTCATCATCTGATTCAGAGTCATCTTAGGAGCGATCTACGATATGAAGGCCTTCGATTTCTTCCTGTCATCACTTAGTCTTCTGATTCCTTTTGTTTCTGAGATCAAAGCCAGAGGACCTCCGATGTTTGTTCTTTTCTGAACAACTTCTTTTTCATGAGCTTGCAGTGTACCGAATACATCATGCAGCGACCATTGTTCAAGGTCCTGATTGGCTTGTAGTGACATGGATAGATTTGACCATTCAGGGTTTAACCTTTTGAGAAATAGAACATTGTTGTCTTCCTTTGATCTAACAATGTCACATCTCTTGCAGAGATTAATCAGATTGTTGAATCGATGAAATGTTTGTTCCAGAGATTCATCAGTCAGCGCTTGAAAACTATTATATTCATTTAGAGCTTGGGCTCTTCTGTTCTTTTTCATTTTCGCACCACCTTCTAAGAGATTCTCCAGTTGATCCCATAAATCTTTTGCTTTGTGTCACATGAGTCCGGAGATTGAAAAATCTCATTTGGAATGGCCATTATCAACGGAGACTTAGCTTTCTTAGCTAATTCCACCTTAGCCTTTTCTTCATCGGTCAGTTATTCCTTGACTTCGAACCGATCTTGCCGGTACCTCATCTGTATTTGCGGTCGGAATTACGGGAATAGTAGTGGTGGGAACAAACGGACCGTTTTGAATAATTGGATATAACTCAGCATCCAATCCCTCATAGAAGTTAACCATTCGAATCTTCCATTGTGGGTATTCATCACGTACAAGAGTTGGAGGTTTAGTCAGGGACCCAGACGTATAAACAGCATTCAAGCTCGAATTTGCCATTTGAGTAGGATAGAAGAGAAAATTTGAAGATTTGAAAGAAATTTAGAACAATTAAATCTCAATTTGATAGAAGAACGAATTCGATAATATCACCGTTTCTTCAGATTACAAAATGAATGACTCAATTTAAGAGAAGATTGTTAACGATTTAACAAAATCTCGTAAAACAGAGTGGATTAATAAACAAATTTTGAATCTGAGAAAATACTGTTCGATCGAAAGGAATTTCTTCAATGGAAGAGATCTAATAATCAATAGATTGATTAGAAAGCTCTGATACCAATTGTTGGTTCCAGATTCCTTTAAACCGATTGTTAATTGAGAGTATTGAATCAAAGTGAAATGCGGAAGCAGATCAATTAACAATTTAAATCAATAGAACAGTAAACAGAATGAAGAACAAAGATTATGAAATGATAACTTTGAATCAAAGTAGACAAAGTTATGAATTACGCACAGTATTCTTCAAAATGTAAATGTATTGATCGACAATTTTTACAAACACAATATAATGCTATTTATACAGATACAAAAACAGAAAGTCAAAATGCTAGCCAATTACAAAGTGCCATGTGTCTAAAACGGAGCGTCTAACAACAATTAGTTATAACAAGAAGAGTGTGTTGACTTTTGTAGACATCTCTTCTTTGACTCATACTTTAATTTCTAACAGATAAAATTTCTCATCTTTTTATATATGATGCATTACTGAGTTAAGGTCAATGTGACCAAATTTCATGCATTTTGGACATGTAAAAATCATTCAAATAATTTATGCAATGTAAAGGGTCACAACTGGTATGGCAGATTACACCATGTTAGTAAATCACTCATTTGAGGCGTTCTACTCAGTGTTTTCTAGAATTTTCTGTTGGATTAGAATCATAACTCATAAAGGAAACATTTGAAATAAGAATCACTCATTTTGGATGAGTTATGAAGGAGATATGGCACTACAAAGTTGCGTGCACAATTCTGTCATTAGCTGACAGATTGCACACTTAACTTTAATAAATTGGTTAATGCCTCAAAACTTCATATTTTTGAATGAAACTCGATTCATATGAATCCTAACGCATAAAAGAAAACTCCAGAAGAAAAACTATGCATTATGGACAAATATTCAAGAGATATTAGCATGCAAAGTAGGGTTTACCTACTGGTGGTTTCACAGAATGCACACCTAAAATATTTTAAGTGTTTGGAGGGTCAAAACCTCATATTATTAAGTGATTCCACTTGAAAACTGAATATAACTCATAACACTAACTCTCAAAAGAAAATTCATTCTTTTTCAATGAGTTTTGAAATAGATATGGCCATTTGAACATGCATGCACAAATCTGTCATTGGTTGACAGTTTGCACACTCATTTTGTTTCAATTAGATGGAACATCAAATCACCATATTTTTTAATGAAATCAGTGGCATTTGAAATGTAACTCATTAAATTAACTTCCAGAAGCAAAATCAAGTGATTTGGAAGAATATTCAAAGAGTTATGGTCGTTCAAAGTAGGTTTTTCCTACTGTTGAACTTCCAGTTGCACACATGATTTGTCATGAACATTTGGGGGGTCAAAACTCAATGTTTTTGAGTGAGACCACTTGGATTAGAACCCCAACTCACTAAATAAAACTTGTAGAAAGAAGATTTATGATATTTGAACATATTATTTGCAAGAAATGGACGATTTATTCACATGTAATAAATCTGTCAGCACCAAAAATACCATTTTTTTTTATGTTTTTGGGTGTAAAATCTTTCCAGAAAACTCAAAATTTACAGAAGTTAGAAGAAAAACACTTAAAATGCATGAAAAAGTGGGTTTTTCCCCACAAATGTTAAGAAAAATGAAGAAGATGAAGTTTGCACTTACTTGGATGATGAAATGTGTTGAGTATCTTCAATAATATTGCACTATGATGAGTTTTTGATGAAGAAAAGGGCTGGAGTTTTTGGAGAGAAAATAGAGGGAGAAGAGTGAAGGGATTATGTCCCTTAGTTTCTAGAGAGAGAGAGGAGAGTTTTTGAAATTTGAATGTTGCAAATGAGAGAAAAATTAAAAAAAACAACATTTATATGTGAAAACAAGGGGGGGGGGCATGGGATGGGCCCCACCCAAAACCCAACAATTTTTAAAAAAATAATTCTATGAAGCCCAAAAATGTGAGATTTGAAGTCTATTTTCTCAATTTTGGCTTTTTTCTCAACATTGTTAGCCCATTTTGGTTAATTTCTAATTAAAATAAAAGTTTTATAATTAAAATACTAAAACTATATATTTTATATAAATTGGGTATAAATTAGAGCATTTGGCACTGTATTGGACGTTTTAGACAGTTACGGGTCGGAACCGGACATTTTATGCGACTACCGGAAATGCTAGGGATTTTTCGGTTAATCTAATCTATCTATCTATTATTCTTCTAACTATCTACAATAACTCTAATAAACTTAACAGAAGCTAACCTGAAAGCTCGAATTTCGCAGACCTTTATTATAGGGATTTTACTGCGCCTCAACCGTTTAACTTCTCGGTCCAGTATCTCGATTGGTTCCTCGACGAAGTGTAACCGATCGTTAATCTGAACGTCGTCCAGGGGTAACATCAACGTTTCATCTGCTAGGCATTTCTTTAGGTTCGACACATGAAATGTGTCGTGGATGGCGCTTAGATTCGATGGTAACTTCAACTTGTACGCCACTGGTCCAATTCTTTCGAGTATTTCGAAAGAACCAATGTATCTTGGACCCAGCTTGCCTCTCTTCCTGAAGCGTACCAGTCCCTTCTATGGGGAGACTTTTAATAGCACTTTATCTCCCACTTGAAACTCCAACGGCTTTCTCCGATTATCCGCATAACTCTTCTGACGATCTCTTGCTGTCTTGAGTCTTTCTTTGATGGTCGAGATCTTATCAGTGGTTTCCTGAATAATATCGGGTGTTGTCAACTATCTATCTTCGATTTCTACTCAGCTAAGCGGTGATTTGCACTTACGTCCGTATAGAGCTTCGTATGGTGCACATTGTATGCTGGTGTGATAGCTGTTGTTATAAGAGAATTCAACTAGTGGCAGGTTGGTATCCCAACTCCTACCAAAATCTATTGCACATGCATGCAACATATCCTCTAACGTCTGGATAGTTCTTTCTGACTGTCCATCCGTCTGAGGATGATATGTAGTGCTATAATCCAAACGCGTACCCAGTGCCTTTTGAAGAGATTGCCAAAATCGCAATGTAAGTCGTGTATCTCTGTCCGAAATAATGGAAATAGGCACACCATGACGTGTGACTATTTCATTAATGTAGATTTGTGCACGAGGACTTTACATAACTCAACATATCATCGGCCATTTACAGTTGAATAGTAGTGTACCACGAGGACTTTACATAACTCAACATATCATTTAGAGAAGAGCGGGTTGATGTGTCGAGAGAGAGGACACATTTTTGGAGATATGCTCATAGAGCATATACATAGTTGGAGCAATAGAATATTTTTTTGAGGATATTAGTAACACCGAATTGTAATCTATAGTCTAAATAGCATAGATTATTAAGTTGTTATTTTAATATCCATGTTTAGATGTAAACTTTCATACTCCATCCCCACTTATTGGGTGATTTTATTTATATTCCGCATGTTATTTCGGTTCAATTTTACTCTAAATTTTAGGGTGTTACAAGTTGGTATCAGAGCTCTAGTTTAAGCGAACTAGGTGTGAATTTAAGATGCCTAGACTTAAGCTGAGACTTTAAGTGTGGATCTGTGAGATATGTACCCGCTCGTATTCTTTTCGATTCCGGTGCTACTTTATCTTATGTGTCCACTATTTTCTACCCGAAACTGCTTGTACCTGTTAGTACTTTAGAGGATGCTTATATTGTCGAAATAGCCTTAGAAATTGCACACTAGAGGTCTTGGTTAGAGATGTCCTTAGAAATTGCACACTAGAGGTTGGGGATAAGCGATTCCCGGTGAACCTCATACCTATGGACATATGGAGTTTTGATGTAGTGATTGGGATGGATTGGTTGGCCAAGAACCAAGCCGAGATCTTGTGTTCCAAGAAATTGAATTGAATTCCGTTATCGGATGGTTGTATGGCGTTGGTCTACGGGGAAAGAAGGAAGGGTGAAGTCGAGTTGTTAACCCTAGCAAAGGCACACAAGTGTTTGGCCAAGGGGTTCCTATCTTATTTAGCCTACGTTGTGGAGGCGAAGTTAGAGAAGAGAAGAATAAGCGATGTTCGAGTTGTTTGTGAATTCCCGGACGTATTCCCCGAGGATTTACCCGGCTTGCCACCCGATAGACAGGTAGAATTTCGAGTAGATCTTATACCGGGGGCCGCTCTGATTGCTAAAGCACCCTACCGGTTGGCACCATCTGAGATGCAAGAAATGATGACGCAACTACAAGATCTCCTTGAGAAGGGTTTCGTGAGACCAAGCTCGTCACCTTGGGGAGCTCCGGTCTTGTTTGTGAAGAAGAAGGATGGCACAATGAGGATGTGTATAGACTATAGAGAGTTGAATAAGGCGACCGTGAAGAACAAGTACCCACTCCCGAGAATTGACGACCTCTTTGATCAGCTACAAGGAGCGGGTTGTTTCTCAAAAATCGACTTACGCTCGGGATATCACCAAGTGAAGGTAAAGGAAGATGATGTAGCAAAAACGGCGTTTAGAACGCGGTACAGGCATTATGAGTTTCTAGTAATGCCATTCGGTTTGACGAACGCGCCGACGGTATTTATGGACTTGATGAACCGCGTGTGATGACATCCTTGTCTACTCTAAGAACGAGTTAGACCACGAGCAACACCTTCGGGAGGTTCTCGAAGTGTTAAGGAAAGAAAAGTTACAAGTTCTCTAAGTGTGACTTTTGGTTGAAGGAAGTACAATTTTTAGGTCATGTGGTCACCCATGAGGGAGTGAAAGTGGATCCATCCAAGATAGAAGCAATGATGAATTGGGAACCGCCTAAGAACCCGTCAGAGATCCGAAGTTTCTTAGGATTAGCGGGATATTATCGAAGGTTTATTCAAGATTTCTCTAAGGTTGCATCTTCTCTAACGGCCTTGACTAAAAAGAACATGGAGTTCATGTGGACCGACAAGCAAGAAGAGGCTTTTCGGACTCTTCAAAAGAAGTTGTGTGAAGCACCGATTCTATCCTTGCCGGAAGGGACGGAAGATTTTGTGGTTAGTGACGCACCGAAAATGGGATTGGGTTGTGTGTTAATGCAAAGGGGCAAGGTGATTGCCTACGCCTCAAGGCAACTAAAGGAGCACGAAAAGAACTACCCAACCCATGATTTAGAGTTAGCGGTGATGGTCTTTGCTTTGAAGTTATGGCGACACTATCTTTATGGAACCAAGTGTACACTCTATATAGACCACAAAAGTTTGAAGTACGTGATTGATCAAAAGGAACTGAATATGAGGCAAAGACGTTGGCTCGAACTACTCAAGGACTATGATTGTGAACTACTTTACCATCCGGGTAAAGCCAACGTGGTAGCAGATGCATTGAGCAGGAAGGAGTACGGTAGCTGGACACGTGCCGTACTTACACGGATTGAGGTGATGTCTAGTTTGATTGACCGAATCAAAGCAGCTCAGGTGAGGGCACTACTTGAGGAAAACTTAAAAGATGAAGTGATAGTGAAACAACATTTGATGTTGACCGAAGATAGTCGTGGCCTGAAGCTATTTCGAGGTCGTGTTTGGGTGCCTAAGATTGGGGGTAACCGAGAACTACTTTTGGAGGATGCCCAAAAGTCCAAGTACTCCATACATCCGGGTAGTACCAAGATGTATAGGGATCTAAAGTTAACTTATTGGTGGCCCGTCATGAAGTTGGATGTTGCTAGCTATGTGGAGAGATGTGTGACTTGTTTGCAAGTCCAGGCGGCACACCAACGGCCGTATGGAAGCCTTCAGTCGTTGGAAATTCCGGAATGGAAATGGGAACACCTCACTATGGACTTTGTGACGAAGCTACCAAAGACCTTGAGAGGTCATGATACCATATGGGTAGTGGTGGATAGACTAACGAAGAGTGCTCATTTCTTAGCAATGCGAGAAGCCGGCCCAGTTGACAAACTGGCCAAGTTGTATGTGGATGAGATAGTTGCAAGGCACCGTGTGCCTTTGACTATTGTGTCAGATCGGGATAGCCGGTTCACTTCTAACTTTCGGAATGGATTACAAGAAGGGTTGGGCACCAAGATAAACTTAAGTACAACTTTTCACCCGCAGACAGATGGTCAAAGTGAAAGGACCATTCAGACTCTTGAAGACATGCTTAGCTCATGTGTTATTGACTTTGGTGGGAACTGGGATTCGCATCTATCGTTGGTGGAGTTTGCCTACAACAACGCTACCACTCTAGTATTGGCATGGCGCCTTTCGAGGCACTTTATGGACGGAAATGTAGGACACCGGTATGTTGGTTAGAAGTTGGAGAGAAGCAATTCTACGGGCCCGAGATTGTACAAGAGACGACTGACAAGGTGAAACTTATTCGGGAACGACTAAAAGCGGCACAAGAACGCCAAAAGAGTTATGCCGACATGAAGAGAAGACCAATGGAGTTCCAAGTGGGTGAGCGGGTTATGCTCAAGGTGTCTCCATGGAAGGGTATCATTCGGTTCGGAAAACGCGGGAAGCTTAGCCCTCGTTTCCTCGGACCGTTTAGAATTTTGGAAAGAGTGGGACGACAAGCGTATATATTGGAGCTGCCACCCGAGTTGGCCGGCATACATCCTACGTTCCACATATGCTACTTAAGGAAATGTTTGGCTGAAGAAGAGAGTGTGATACCTCTCTCGGAAATTCGTGTCGATAATAGCCGATGTGTGGAAGAGCCGGAAGCGATCTTGGAAAGCAAATCTAAGAAGTTACACCACAAAGAGATCACCATGGTTAAAGTGCAATGGAAGCATCATAGAGGGTCGAATGTGACATGGGAAGCAGAAGAAGATATGAAGAAAAGATACCCGAGCTTGTTTGTGTAGTTTTAGATTTCGAGGACGAAATCAATTTCAAGGGTGGGAGGATTGTAACACCTGGAATTTTTTTTAGATAAAATATAAAATTCTAGAAAATGCGTGTTTTAAAAGGGTTATATGTTGGTTGATGAAAAAGATCAAAGCTATGCGTCGGAAATAAAGTTTGGGAGTTTCGGGGTAACTTAAATGGCTCGTGCTAGTTGCGGCTGAGCTAACTGACGCTACTAAGTGGCTTTACACTCTGTTTGGATAGGGCCAGTTACCAATGCCAGTTACGAAATGTAACTAGCTTCACAACTAGCGTCAGAGTATGTTTGGTCAAAATGGAGCCGCGTGAGTTACCAATGCCAGTTACAAAATGTAACTAGCTTCACAACTAGCGTCAGAGTATGTTTGGTCAAAATGGAGCCGCGTGAGTTACCAATGCCAATTACGAAATGTAACTAGCTTCACAACTAGCGTCAGAGTCTGTTTGGTCAAGAGGGAGCCGCGTGAGTTACCAATGGCAGTTACGAACGTAACTGGCGTCCATATCATGCGTCCAGCACTGATTAGTTTTTATAACATCCATTTTTCTTGACTTTCACACTCATTTTTCACCAAAAACCTTCTTCTCCATGCTAATGGCGATTTTAATGCTTTGAACCACCATTCTAACCAACTTGGGAGCATTTATTGAGCATCTAGCTTGAGGATTTCGGTTTGGAGCTCAAGTGTTCGAGTTCTTCTTCTACTTCATCTTCTCCACCAAGTTCCACCATTTTCATCCATTTTAGGAGATTTTCTAGGGTTTTCCTAACCCTAGCTATGTGAGTTCAAATCTAAACTTATGAACTCAAATACTTGTTGTAAATGTAGTATTTTGCTGATTCTTAAACTTGGTTTCAAGTGGTTGTGTATTTGATTAAGTTTGGAAGTTTTAGGTCAAAATGAGGGTTTTGAGTATGTTGTTGTAGATGATGAAATGAGCATCATAAATGGTTTAAAATACTTGGAAAGGTTATAAAATGAAATAATCTTTGGTTTTGAAACTCAAAATGATTTGACCTAGTTTTTGGTAAAACTTGGATTTGAAAGGAAATGGTTTATTGAAAGGGTTTCCAAGGTTGGAAAACTAGTAATACGTCTCGTTGATGTATTTGGTCGTAGGGCTAGTATGTATTGGATCCATAGGCATATAGTCGGTTTAAAACGGGATTGTTGTCTCTTTTTGGTAGCATAGAAGTCATCGGGGGCCTCTTACCGTTGGGTATAATGCCGGATCATTACCGGATGCCATTAACTCTATGCATGCGCAATTTAGGGTCATAATGGGGCCGTGTACTAAGGTGCATAATCGGTTATAGACCGGTTGCCAGTGACCATTGCGCGGACTTTCGTAAGAAGTCATCGGGGGCCGTGTACTAAGGTGCATAATCGGTCATTGACCGGTTGCCATTGGCTCTTACATTTAGCTCAAACATCGTGTAGTGACCTACTTCTGGTATCCGTCACTAAGGATGGAACACCGGGTCTCCCCCGGTTGTTTTTAAAAGATCCTTGCTCATCAAGAGTAAGTTATTTCAAGTGAAGTTGAATGGGATAAACGCACTGTATCTTATCTTTTAAATGTTTTGTTGGTTCCAGATTCCTTTAAACCGATTGTTAATTGAGAGTATTGAATCAAAGTGAAATGCGGAAGCAGATCAATTAACAATTTAAATCAATAGAACAGTAAACAGAATGAAGAACAAAGATTATGAAAGTTATGAATTACGCACAGTATTCTTCAAAATGTAAATGTATTGATCGACTTCTTTTACAAACACAATACAATGCTATTTATACAGATACAAAAACAGAAAGTCAAAATGCTAGCCAATTACAAAGTGCCATGTGTCTAAAAGGGAGCGTCTAACAACAATTAGTTATAACAAGAATAGTGTGTTGACTTTTGTAGACATCTCTTCTTTGACTCATACTTTAATTTCTAACATTCTCCCCCTAAGTATGAAGTCAAAAAAAAACTTTCTTCAGAGAGGATCAACAGCAGCAATGATACTTGAAATATTATTGATAAGCTCTCCGTTCTTCTGAAGTCCATCAAGTCTTCTCTCTACTTTCTTTGCAACTTCTGGATTTGTCGTGTCTAAGCCAGCATAGCACTTGATGATGTAGACTACCTCAGAAGAGTATTTGTGAGCTTCTTTGATGCGAAAGAAGCTCTTTCCATTTGGTCTTTTGAAGATGATTCCCTCTTACGGTTCAAAGAAGTCTACCCACTCTGAATTTGCTTATCCCTTCAAGTTCCTCATTTGGTGCAGAGATAGCCAGATTATCCATTTTGAAATTTAATCCAATCTGGAAGTCGACCTGCCTTTTGTATCTAATGTATGATTTCATACATAGAATAATTCTAGTGTAGGCAACATGGTCTTGTGGATCTTTGCGTTCAGAAAGCTGAGTCTTCATAAATTCTTCCAGAAAAATGAGATCAGCTGGATGGATGGACAACAGATCATTATCACATATGTAAGAACTCTTGTTGTTTGATCTGACTATCTCGTAGATTGTGTACCAAATGGGTGTATCTTGAAACTGCTTATGTTTCATGGCTGTGATCTTTGTAATTGGAGCAGTAGTGAAAACCGTCTTTCTGTCTTGTTTATGAGCCATGAAGTTATCTTTAACTTCATTGCTTACATTGTATTGGTTTGCGAAGTTAGGCATCATGAGATAAATCTTCTGATCTGTTGGAGCATACATGTGCCTTTTCTCAACTTCAAGTGTTGGAAGTTCAATGTTTCCAACTTTATTTAATTTTTCTTCAAATTCTCCTCTTCTGATCTCTTTCTGCTTCTGAGCGGCCTCTGCTCTGACTCTTGCTCTTTCTTCAGCTTCAAAATTCTGTCTCTGTAGTTCTTCTTCAAGTCTAGCCTTCTCTCTTTCCAGATTCTCTCTTTCAGCCCTCTCTATCTCTATTTGTTCTTCAACGATTAGCCTCTGGCGTATTATCTCTTCTTCTTTTTCTTTTTCAGCTCTGAACACTTCCTCATCCTCCTCTCTGGCCCTTTCTTTTTCAGCTTTAGCTCTTTCCTTTGCAGCTTTAGCTCGTTCTCGTTCTTCGTGAGCTCTGATTATTTCAGCCCTTTCAGCCGGAGAGCTCGGGATTCTGCTTTTTCCCATAAGATCCAGAATGAACTTAGCTAGATCTGGATCTCTGGGTAGAGGCCCAGAATGCGTAGCCAGAGGTGTTGGAGTGAGCGGCACTTGTTTGGAAGAAGAAGGTTGTTGTGATGGTTTTGGAGTTGAAGAGTCAGCAGTGGTCGTGTTTGGTTCTGGTGGTGTTTGTTTGGCTTGCTTAGGCTCAGGACCTTTCTCCCCCTTCTGAGAATCAGGATCCTGATCCTCAGAACGTTTTCTTTTCAGCTCTGCCTTTTTGCAAGCCCTTTCTTCCTTGGCTTTCTTCTTGGCATTAAACGCCTCAGCTATAGAAGAAACCAGAGGCACGAGTTGAGATAGAGTAGATTCGAGAGCAGCAAGTTTCTGGTCTGTTGAGGATGTGGAGGGCTTGGAAGAGTACTTTGAAGCGATGGTAGACATTCGCTCAAGAATAATCTTCTGGAAAGAGGCGAGGTCAGATTTCTTGACGAGCGTAGACCCAGAGGGATCATCAGAAGTAATGATGGTCTTGACAATCTTCTGTATATCGGCCACCAGAGAGTTGTAGTCTACAGAGGCACGTAGAGATTCTGGAAGTTGAGAGATTGCCTCTGCATTTGCTTGAAGACCATTATTCAAGAGCAAAAGTTGTTCAGCAAAATAGGCCTTCTGATCTTCTTGAGAGGTACTCATTTGGCGCTGAAGATCTGCTAAGAGAGAGTTCTGCCTTTCAATTTGAAATTGAAGGCTCAGAAGAAGAGAATTGTTAGTAGTCACGGATAATTTTAGATCTTCCACAGATCTCTGAATTTGATCAGCAAATGCCAAGAACGCTGCATTTGTGACGAAATCAGAAGATGTAACCGGTGCATCTCCAACACATGGAGCCCCTTTACCCTCGCGTTCAGAGGGGCCTTCTACACCTGTTTTGACGTTGAGTGTAGAAGGACTTCCAACTGATCCTTGAGGGTCGTTATTCACAGTGCTCCTCTTCGGTTGTTCGATCGTTTCAACATTATCCTCATCATCAGAGGATGAGGTGCTGAAGACAGTATGCTTACCTTGATGAAGTGTAAACACTCCGGTAAGAGGTGCATTCCTAGGCTCTAACCCCTCTGATGGGAATTCATTAGCATCTAACCTAGGAGAGGATGGGGACTCATCCTCTGTGCGTATTGGTATGTCAGTCACGGAGACATGAACATGTGGTGAAGGAAGTGGCGAGTTCTGGGGCGAATGAACTCTTATATTATCATCATCATCCTTTTGGGAGGATGATGAAGTGGAGGTGCTTTCCCCAGATGATTTAGATTCAGAAGAAGAAGTATCCTCTGAACGGCTGGTTTCTTGGTGGTTTGAACTGGGCTGTTCTAAGTCAATGAGTGGAGATGTGGTGACATCAACCTCAGAAGTTGTGGTTGCCCTTTGGGGAATAGGAGAGGAACACTCATATGTGTCTCTGAGGACATCTTCTGTACCTTCATTTAATAGAAGGTCGGCATGGGTAGAAGCACTCGGATGTTCACTCCTATTCTTTTCAAGCTCATGCTCACCAGACCCCTCACCACCTACACCTGGCTCTAAGCGCTCTGGGGTAGGAATTCTCTGTTCTGAGAAAACCATAGAGCTTCTATAGATTTGGAGATTAGAAGAGCTAGATGGGATTAGGTTTAGCATGTACCTGGATAATTCTCTGGGTGCAGAGTAGCCGATGCTGTCGATGGTTGATCTATGGGAGCTCATTGATGCAATTTTGCAGAATGGCTGAATCAGGGGAGCTTCGATTGCCCCAATTGCAGGATGAGTGATAAGAGATAGAAATCTTGGGAACATGAGTGCTGGTAGTTGCTTTCCCTGACTCTGATGGATCACCTTAGTGTGCACAGCTGCTTTGATCTCTTGGAAGATGAGACTTGCATAGTCCAAGGGTCGATTGAAGAACATCCCATACATTATAGTCAGAATGTTTCGGCTAGCTTGATCTTGAGAACCTATTTTGCAGGTTAGGCTCTTGTTGAGAATGGAGACGAGTAGATTCCACATTGGGGGCAACTTCTTCCTCTTGAATTCGGACAGCCTTGTAAGAGGTTCATTGTAACCCAGAAGATTGATGAAGGCTAGGAGGGCTTCTGTGGAAGGGTTTTCTTCTAGGGCAGGATTGGGAATGGTTTGCCCATCCACTTCGATCACTGAAAGGGGAAGATGGAAATATTTGGCAAGTTTTCTTTTGGTGATGGGGATTTGAACAGCAATTTCCACTTGTTCAGGATGGGTGATAGAACCGGCGAGTGTTTCATCAGTTTCGATGATCATTGTTTGCCACAGTTCTTGGACATAGATTTCAGGGATGTTTGGGTTGGTTAGGGTTAGGGCGCGATTCAACTGGTGTTGTTGTAGAAACTCGATCATGATGCGAAATTCCGGTTGATAAGTGTTAGGGTTGAGCAGTACCTGCACATTGTTCGCCTTCAATGGCAGTTTCACAATGGGAGTACTATCAGCAGTTGAATCGATGATTCTTTCTTCATCATTGTTGGAAGGACGGGCACAGTTGGAAGCCATTTTGAAATTTTGAATGCTTGACAGTAGAACACTTTGTCTTTGCAAAGAGAATGAACACTGATTTAGGGAATTTTTGCGAGGAAGAAGATGAAGGTTGAAATTGGGAGTTTTATGTGAGAGAGAAACGGTAGAATGGGAAGAGGTTATTAAGTTTGGGGAGAAACAAAAAACGGTTCAATTGAGCTGATGTAAGCACGCGGGTATACACATGCAGTGTTTCGATTGGGGACACGTGTACGACGAGACACATGTATGATGATGATTTAGTAGCGGAGGCTGTTTTTCTTAAAAGCAGAAATAAACAAAAGTAATAAAAAAAATCTGTTTAATTAATCAATTAATTTTGAATTAATTGAATAAACACAGATTTGAATCTTAATTTTATTTATTTAAGTTTAAAAATCAGTCAAGTGAAAACAAAAATCACATGAGAGTTTAGTTTCTATAAAAGAATAATAAAGAAGAATTTGCATTAAACATATAGATTTAAACAACCTTGGAGGCAAGAGTTGATTGAATTTATATATTTAATGGAAATTATAAGAAATATCAATTTATAGAAAATTTAGTTGAAAAACATGTCGACTTGATTTATATTTAAAATTTTTTTTTGAAATGAATCAAAAGTCTAAGAGACCTTGGCGGCAAGAGAAACTCAGAGCAGATAGATTCAAATAAAATTTAAGTGAAATAGTAAATCAGAAGACAGCTAACCAGAGTTAGACTTAGACGAATATCTTCTGCATTGTGAAACTCCCCCTTGAATGGTAAACTCCCCCTTGAATGGTGAACTCCCCCTTGAATGGTGAATTCCCCCTGTAGTAGCTTCTTTACCTCGTTTCTCAATCTGCACTTTATGATTTCTCTTGAAAGAAAAATATTATTATGAAACAGAAAATCAGAGTAACTCAGAGGCTTCTGAAGTGTTCCAAGAGTTCGTAAAGCATCGTAGACTTCGATGACTTCTGAAGTATCGTCAGAATAGTTCAGAGGCTTCTGGATGCTTCTGAAGAAATCATTGTTACATATTAAGCATTCCCAACTTGCTAATTAAGAAGTTAAAACGTCTCTCATCAAGAGCTTTTGTGAAAATATCAGCAAGTTGATAATCAGTAGAAACAAAATACATTTCGATTGTACCCTTTTCGACATGATCCTTGATGAAATGATACCTGACATCGATATGCTTTGTTTTGGAATGCTGAACTGGATTTTCTGTAATGGCGATAGCACTTTTAGAATCACAGAGGATGGGAATCTTATCGTATATCAGACCATAATCTCTGAGTTGGGTCTTCATCCAAATAACTTGTGAACAACAACTAGCAGCAGCAACATATTCAGCTTCTGCTGTAGATGTGGATACGCAGTTTTGTTTCTTGGATGTCCAACTTATAAGTCGATTTCCAGAAGTTGACAGCTACCTGATGTACTTTTTCTGTCAAGCTTACAACCTGCATGATCATAATCTGTATACGCCATTAAATCAAATCCAGAATTTTTAGGATACCAAAGGCCCAACGATGGTGAACCTTTTAAGTACCTAAAAGTTCTTTTTACAGCAGCCAAATGAGACTCTTTAGGATTGGCTTGATAACGAGCACAAAGACAAGTGGCAAACATAATATCAGGTCTACTTGCTGTTAAATATAAAAGAGAACCAATCATTCCTCTGTAGCTGGTAATATCAACAGATTTACCAGAGGAGTCAGGTCCTAATTTCATACCAGGAGAGATAGGTGTTTTCATGGATGATGAGTTTTGAAGATGAAACTTTTTAAGCATGTCAGAAACATATTTTGCCTGATTTATAAAGATACCAGAGGTGCTTTGTTTAACTTGAAGTCCTAGGAAGAAAGTTAATTCTCCCATCATACTCATTTCAAATTCAGTTTCCATTAACTTAGAAAACAAATCAACTTCTGTTTGATGAGTAGAACCAAATATTATGTCATCCACGTAAATTTGAACTATAGTTAACATACCTTTGCCTCTTTTGATGAACAGAGTTGTATCGATTTTACCTTTTTCATAGCTTTTGCTGATCAGAAATTTCGATAGTCGTTCATACCAGGCTCTTGGGGCTTGCTTTAGACCATACAAAGCTTTGTCAAGAAGATAAACATATTCTGGATATCTTGCATCTTTGAAACCATCAGGTTGTTCAACATACACTTCTTCTTTTAGACATCCATTAAGAAATGCACATTTAACATCCATTTGGTAGACTTTGAAGTTTTTGTATGCAGAGAAAGCCAAGAATAATCTTATTGCTTCTAGTCTTGCAACAGGAGCAAAGGTTTCATCATAATCTATACCTTCCTCTTGACAGTAGCCTTTAGCCACCAAACGAGCTTTATTCCTGACAACAATTCCATCTTCATCCTTTTTGTTCCTAAATACCCATTTTGTGCCAATAGCAACTTTGCCTTTTGGTAAAGGAACAAGACGCCAAACTTTATTTCTTTCGAATTGAAGTAGTTCTTCCTGCATAGCATCCACCCAAACTTGGTTCAACTAAGGCTTCATGTACACGTTTAGGTTCGATCATACTAAGAAAATTAACAAAGAATGCTTCATTTGCAGTAGCAGATCGTGTTCTGACCCCCTCAGAAGGACTACCAATTATAAGATCTGGTGTGTGAGATTTAGTCCATTTCGTCATTCTGGGTTGAGAAATTGAATGGGTTGTTTCATTTGACGAAATGATTTCATCTGGAAACACAAAATCTTCTTTATTTTCTTCTGTATGTCCTTCTGGTATCTGTTCTGTCACCTGTCCTTGTGTCTCCCCCTCAGATGATGGAACAGAAGTAGCTTCTTGACTGGCAGATGTAGTAGTGGGAACTTCTGGACAAATAGACGTGACAGATGAAACAGAAGAAGCAGGACCAGAGAGAGTAATGCCTGAGGCTTGGAGAATATCTGGTATCTGCAAATGTGGAGGTGACATTGCTTCTGACACAACTTCGTCGCCCAGAAAATCTTGAAAAATAGCATCAATCTCGGATTCTCTGGAACCTGAAAGATAGTCAGAAGTATCAGTATTAAGCTTGAGTTCTGAAGTAGAGTGTTCAGAAGTCAGTTGGGTGTTATCATCGAAGTCAATGTTGATGCTTTCCATAACAGTTTTTGTGCGTAAGTTAAAAACTCGGAAAGCTCTTGAATTTAACGAGTAGCCTAAAAATTTAGCTTCATCGGACTTTGGATCAAATTTGCCAAGATTATCTCTGTCGTTTAAGATAAAACATCTGCAACCAAAGATATGAAAAAATTTTACAGATGGTTTTCTTTTATTGATTAGCTCATAAGAGGTTTTGAGATGCCTCTTGACAATAATTGAACGGTTTTGAGTGAAACAAGCAGTAGCAACAGCTTCGGCCCAGAAGTGAATTGGGAGACCAGAAGCTGCGAGCATCGTTCCGTCGCTTCAACCAAGGTTCGTTGCGACGTTCAACTACACCGTTTTGTTGTGTAGTGCGAACCGCAGAGAAGTTTTGAGTAATTCCTTGTTCAACAAGATACGATTCAAGCTTGGCGTTCTTGAATTCTGTACCATTATCACTTCGAAGATGCTGAATCTTCTGATGTAGAAGAACTTGAATTCTGGTCATCATATTCTGTAGTACCACTGGGACTTCTGACTTTTGACGAACGAAAGCAAGCCAAGTATATCTGGAAAATTCATCAATTAGTACCAGAATATACTTTTTACCAGATAGACTCTTAATTGCAATTGGACCACAGAGATCCACATGTAATAATTGCAGAGGTCTAGTACAAGAATGATCACTTTTTGTTTTATGAGATGCTCGTTTAATTTTGCCCATTTCACATGCAGGGCAGAGGTGATCTTTTTGAAAATGAATATCTGGAAGTCCAGATACCGGTTGTTTTTAACAAGCATCTCAAGATTATTAAAATTTAAGTGAGACATTTTATGATGCCAGAGCCACGCAACTTCACTCTTTTTGGAGATGAGACATAAAGTTTCCTTACCATCCTTAGAGGTAAAATTCATCATATAAAAGTTACCTTTCCTGTCTGCTCTCCAAAGTTCTTCACCTGCCTTAGAGAATAAATAACAATGTTTTTCATCAAATACTACTAGTATTTTAGAATCACAGAGTTGACTTACACTAAGGAGGTTATGTTTCAAGCCAGAAACATGAGCTACTTTTGATAAGGTGATATTACCTTCTTGTAGAGTACCGTAGCCTTTTATTTGACCCTTACCATTATCACCAAAAGTTACTACTCCACCTGATTTGTCCTTGAATTGGGATAGTAAATTTTGGGATCCAGTCATGTGCCTCGAGCATCCGAGTCAAGATACCGGATATGCACACGCTTGTTTCGCAATCAAAAATCAGAATTTCTTAGGTACCCATCGCATAATGGGTCCTTTTATGTTAGCTTTTGGAGTATGCTCGTTTTTTGATTTAACAGAAGGTAAAGACTTTATTTTTGGTTTTTGGTTTTTTTGAGTTTTATTCTTTTTGTGACAAACATACTGTGAATTGGAATGATCAGAGGTTTGCGAGAAAAATTGTTTTAACTTTAAGAACAATGAAAAACATTCAGAAGACTGAAACATAGAAGATTGAATTGAATTTTCATTGCGAGAATGGTAATTACAATTATTCTTTCTAAAGTCTTTTCTAGTATCAGTTGTTCTAGAGAACCTATCTAGACTAGACTTTTGTTTTAGTTCTGGCTTTTTCTTCTCTGTGTTCTTCCTCTGATCTACTTTTGCAGAAGCTCTGTTATTTACTGAAAAAGGAACATAAGTATTAGAGGATTTCCATTTGCCTTTTTGAATATTAGTAAACTTCGGAAGAGTAGAGTTTAAAATCTTTTGATTTTGCACTTTGTTTTTGAGTTCTGCCTCTTTCTCAAGTTCAAGACATGTTTTGGCTTTGAGACACATATCTAAGAAGTCTGGATGTATAGATACTGATTTTCTCGATTCTGAAACAGAAACAGGAAGAATAGGTATACCACTTGAAAGTTTAGCACAATCTCTATCAGAAGCTCTGATTTCTTGAGATTTATCAGTATACAAATAATCATCCTTTTTATCAATAATTTCTGAATTATTTGTGATAACTTTTGATGATTTAAAAGAATTAATTTCTAAATTTGAAAGGTAATTTTCAGAGTTATCAAAAAATTCTTCATCATTATTGTCATTCTCCCATGGATACGTAATCTCAGCCAAGCTTTCTTGAGTTTCAGAAAGATGTAAATCTTCAAATGAACAGGGAGAGATCTCTGGATGATTCTCACAAAGAGTTTCATTTCTAAAACACTTATCCAGAGTAGAGAGAATATCGTTTTCAAACATAAGTCGTAGATCTTCCTCTGCCCTGACTTGGAACAAAAATATCTGCCTCTGGATTCAAAATTATATGTTTATTTGAACCAAAATTGAAAATATCATCTTTCTTCTGAACTTTATTTAGATCAACATTTGTTTTACAACAATATTCAATATTTTCGAATTGAAGTTTGCTTTTTTTATGATGATTTTCATATCTAGATTTTTTAAAAATAGATTTTTCATACAAAATTGGAAACTTTGGCTTCTGTATTTGTCCAACACAAAAAACAGATTTCAGATCTGACCTTTTCTTACACGTGTAGGGATCTAGGTCCTCGAAACCAAGTCCAGATCTTCCTATTTGTGTGTTAATTTTGTCATGAACCTTCGTGCATCCAGATATGTTATAATCTGTAGCTTTTTCTGTTGAAGTTCAATGTGTAAAAATTCTCTCTCTTTCTGAAAATAGTTTTTAAGTGCTACAGAGTTGAGTCTATCACTCTCTTTGTCTCTGATTTCTTTTTCTTTTCCTTCCAGAAGTTTATTGAGATTCAAAATTTCCTTTTTAAGTTTTTCTTCAGAAAGTTTTAAACTCATGGAAATCGTTTCCTTTGCAGTATTTAATTCGAGTTTTTCTTCTGTAAGTAAATCCATTTCTCTTTTGAAAATATCTCTTTCCCTTTTGATTGTAGAAAGAGTTTTCTCAGTACTTTTTCGTAATTTCTTTTCGATTGTGAGTTTCAGTTTTAGTTCCTCAAAATTGTTTGATAACATCACAATCGTTTGTTCAAGCTCAGATGATCCAGAGAAATTACTAACCGGTGACTCAGAGGGTTGATCCTCTGATTCGTTTGTGTTTGCCATTCCACATAACATGGCTTCATCACCGCCGGATTCATCTTGCACCCGCTTTTCTTTTCTCGCAAAGTGTGCTCTTTCGGTGACATTGTACTTATATTTGTTTTTGTAATAAGTCTTATCCTTTTCCGCAGCTCCTCTGCAATCTCTCGAGTAATGTCCGGGCTTGCCACATCCGTAGCGTACATCTTTCTTCCTTTTTAATTCTTCTTCTTTCTTATCTTCTTCTCGTTTTCTCTACTCTCTGTACTTCTTGTTTAGGAACATAGGGACGATCAAATCGTTTATTTCCTTTAAAAGACTTATTTCCAAAACGATTAGTAAATTGCTTGGTTATTAAAGCCAGAGAGTCAGCAAACGCTTTAATTTCATCATCTGATTCAGAGTCATCTTCTGGAGCAGTCTCTGATATGAAGGCCTTCGATTTCTTCCGTCATCACTTCGTCTTCTCGATTCCTTTTGTTTCGAGATCAAAGCCGAGGACCTCCGATGTTTGTTCTTTTCTGAACAACTTCTTTTTCATGAGCTTGCAGTGTACCGAATACATCATGCAGCGACCATTGTTCAAGGTCCTGATTGGCTTGTAGTGACATGGATAGATTTGACCATTCAGGGTTTAACCTTTTGAGAAATAGAACATTGTTGTCTTCCTTTGATCTAACAATGTCACATCTCTTGCGAGAGATTAATCGGTATTGTTGAATCGATGAAATGTTTGTTCCGCAGATTCATCGGTCGGCGCTTGAAAACTATTATATTCATTTAGAGCTTGGGCTCTTGTTCTTTTTCATTTTCGCACCACCTTCTAAGAGATTCTCCAGATTGATCCCATAAATCTTTTGTCGTGTCACATGAGTCCCGAGATTGAAAAATCTCATTTGGAATGGCCATTATCAACGAGCAGACTTAGCTTTCTTAGCTAATTCCACCTTAGCCTTTTCTTCATCGGTCAGTTATTCCTTGACTTCCGAACCGCCTTTGCCGGTACCTCATCCGTATTTGCGGTGTGGCCGGAATTCCGGGAATAGTAGTGGTGGGAACAAACGGACCGTTTTGAATAATTGGATATAACTCGGCATCCAATCCCTCATAGAAGTTAACCATTCGAATCTTCCATTGTGGTTATTCATCACGTACAAGAGTTGGAGGTTTAGTCGGGGACCCGTACGTATAAACAGCATTCAAGCTCGAATTTGCCATTTGCGTAGGATAGAAGAGAAAATTTGAAGATTTGAAAGAAATTTAGAACAATTAAATCTCAATTTGATTGAAGAACAGGTCGATAATATCACTGTTTCTTCATATTACAAAATGAATGACTCAATTTAAGAGAAGATTGTTAACGATTTAACGAATCTCGTAAAACAGTGGATTAATAAACAAATTTTGAATGCGAGAAAATACCGTTCGATCGAAAGGAATTTTTTTCAATGGAAGAGATCTAATAATCAATAGATTGATTAGAAGGCTCGATACCAATTGTTGGTTCCGCATTCCTTTAAACCGATTGTTAATTGAGAGTATTGAATCAAAGTGAAATGCGGAAGCGAATCAATTAACAATTTAAATCAATAGAACGAAGAAACGTAATGAAGAACAAAGATTATGAAAGTTATGAATTACGCACGATATTCTTCAAAATGTAAATGTATTGATCGACTTCTTTTACAAACACAATACAATGCTATTTATACAGATACAAAAACAGAAAGTCAAAATGCTAGCCAATTACAAAGTGCCATGTGTCTAAAAGGGAGCGTCTAACAACAATTAGTTATAACAAGAATAGTGTGTTGACTTTTGTAGACATCTCTTCTTTGACTCATACTTTAATTTCTAACATGTTTTAACTGCCTTATCCATTTAACTGTATGTTCTCACTAGGCGTAAGCCTAACACTTGATTTTAAATGTGGTTTAGCAGGTAAACAAGTTGACGGGGCTCTTTAGAGAAGAGCGGGTTGATGTGTCGAGAGAGAGGACACATTTTTGGAGATATGCTCATAGAGCATATACATAGTTGGAACAATAGAATATTCTTTTGAGGATATTAGTAACACCCAATTGTAATCTATAGTCTAAATAGCATAAATTATTAGGTTGTTATTTTAATATCCATGTTTAGATGTAAACTTTCATACTCCATCCCCACTTATTGGGTGATTTTATTTATATTCCGCATGTTATTTCGGTTCAATTTTACTCTAAATTTTAGGGTGTTACATGGAGCAAAAGCTTCATCGTAGTCGATTCCTTCTTCTTGACAATATCCCTTGGCCACCAATCTTTCTTTGTTTGTAATCACAATACCATCTTCATCCTTTTTGTTTCTGAATACCCACTTAGTTCAATGGCGATCTTATCTTTAGGCAGAGGTACTAACTTTCACACTTCGTTCCTGTCAAATTGAAGAAACCCTTCTTGCATAGCTTCCACCCTACTTGGTTCTTGTAAAGCTTCATGAACCTTCTTTGGCTCTATCATGCTCAGAAAATTTATAAAGAAGGCTTCATTAGCAGTTGCAGATCTAGTTTTAACCCCTTCAGATGGATCTCCAATAATTAGATCTGGAGTGTGAGACTTTGTCCATCTTTTCATCCTTATTTGAGGTATTTGCTAGGATTGAACTTTTGTATCTTCTTCTATTGGAATGGGTTCTGGTTATGGAATTGGTTCTGGTTTTGGAGACGCACCCAATGTCTCCCCCTCAAATGAAGGCACAGATATTACCTCTGGACTGTCATTTGGTGATACGTGACCAGAAAGAGTTATCCCAGAAGCTTGAAGGACATCAGGAATATCCAATGGTGGGTTATTGGGTATTCTTTCTGAAGGAATCTCTTCTCCCAAAAAATCATCAAATAGGGAATCAATCTCGGATTCTCTAGAACCTGAAAGATAATCAGAGGTAATAGTGTTAAGTTTAAGTTATGAATCAGAATTTTCAGAAGTTAATTGAGTTTGATCATCAAAATCAATGTTTATGCTTTCTAACAGTTAATTGATAGCTTAAATATGGAAATATGAGCGGAAGCAAAGTAGATCTATGAATTAAAGCAATTACTGATATGAACAGTAAGAACAATATTGAAGAACAATTGGTAATTCGTATTGATAACCTAGAAGACGATTAAAATACGATGAATGAAATGCGCAATTAGCTCTCCAAAATATATTTTAGATCGACAAGTATTTCATTCATTAAAGGAGCTATTTATACTATTACAATGATAGAAGTCCACTGTCTAGCCTATTACAAATTGACATGTAAGCTAAGCTTGTAACAAAATCCGTTACACAAGTAGTTACACGGAAAGCTTGCAGTCCACGTCATCAGGAGCGCGTATGTTGCTTCTGTTGAAGTCCAACTGTTCTTCCAAACTCTGGGCGTCTATGTGATGAGTGAGATCAGAAGACAAACTTCTGATCTTCTGTACTTGTACATTTCTGGTTCATACTTCTGTGTGATTGAGGTCTAACAATCTCCCCCTAAGTATGAAATCCAGAATGTTGAAAGATGACTTCGTTTGACTTCAGTTCCGTTTGTTTTCTCAGGCTATAAAGTTGTTTGATCGTTCAGCTCATCTTGTATCAGAAGGGGGCAATCTGTGAGATAATCTTGGAGATCTAATCTGTAATTTCTCTAATTTTCATGACGCTATCAAGTCTCTTTACTATCTTCTCTATTGCTTCTTTGCCAAGATCATTAACTTCAACAGAGGCATTACAGTTGACAATGTATACGACCTCTGATGAATATTTGTGTGCCTCTTTTATTCTGAAGAAGCTTCTTCTGTATGTCCTCTTGAACACAACCCTTTCTTCTGGTTGAGTCAGCACCTTTCCAATTCTTAGAGCATTGAGACCCTCCAAATCTTCATTTGGAGCAGAGATGCATAAGTTTTCTACTTTGTAGTTTAGCTCGATTTGAATGTCTACCTGTCTTCTGTATCGGATAAAAGATTTCATGCACTCGATAATCTGGAAGTAAGCAACTTTATCTTGACCATCCCTCCTTTTATTCATTTGAATCTTTATGAAATTCTCCAGAGGTAAGAGATCAGAAGGATTAATGGACAGTAAATAATTATCACAGAAGTAGTAAGTCTGTTTATCTTCTCTGACTACCTCATATATAGTGTACCAAATCTCTAATCGTTCAAATTGACTGTGCTTGTTTGCAGAGATTGTTTTGATTGGTACAATAGAGTAGGCATCCATTCTTGCTTGCCTATGACTCATAAATCTATCTTTGACAGCATCACTAACGTGATAGTCATTGGCAAAATTAGGCAGCATCAAAAATATTTTCTGGTCAGCAGGAGCATACATGTGCCTGTTTTTCAATTCCAGAGTAGGTAGCTCAAGTCCTCCCAACTTCTGTTGTATTTCTTCATACGCTACTCCGCACTTTAATGACTTCTCTCGTTTAGCTTTTTCAAGATTTGCACGTGCTCTTTCAGCTTCGGCCTTAGCTTCATCAGCTTAAACTTTAGCTCTGAGTTCAACTTCAGTTCTGGCTTTTTCAGATTCAGCCCTGGCTCTGTTTTCAGCTTTTGCATTTGGTTGAGGGGAAGGGGCAGAAGGTCTGGTTTCTGAAGCTCTTGCACTTGAAAGTTAAGATTGTCTCCTTGTATTACCAAGAATTTCAAGTAAAAACTTGGCTACTTCTGGATCTTTGGGAAGAGGACCAGTGTGTGTAGCTAATGGCATTGGTGTTAAAGGAGTTTGTTTAGAAGAGGGAGGTGGCGTAGAAGGTGAAGAGGCTGGAGCTTTACCTTTGTCTTGTTCCATTTTCTGACCAATTTTAGATTTTACCTTTTTAAGGTTCTCCAGATTCTCCCCCTTCTGAGATCAGGATCCTGATCGTCAGACTTCTTACGCTTATGCTCAGCTTTCTTGCATGCCCTAGCCTCCTTTGCTTTCTTCTTTTCTTCAAAAGCAGAAGAAATGGAGCTGACCATAGATGATAACTTCGAAATAGAGGTTCCTAGAGAGGTGACCTTTTGATCCATGTTGGGAGTGCTAGTATTTGTCTTAGAAACATACTTCAAAGTCAATGCATTAATTCTGTCGATCATGGCTTTCTGAAAAACAGCCATGTCAGATTTCTTTACCAAAGAGGAGGAGGAGGCAGAAGCATCGTCAGAAGGAATAACGGCTTTTATATTCTTCTGAATATCGGCAACAAAAGAACCGTATTCAGCAACAGAAATGGTAACCTCTGGAGTTGGAAGCTCGTCAAGAATATAAAATAATGCTTCTGAATTGGCCTTTATGCCAACGTCCAGAGTATTGAAATGTTCAGAAGCAGATGTCCTCTGAGACTCTGCATTATCAGAAATTAGCTTTATGATAGCCTCCAAAGCTTGAGTCTGAGCCAATTGTTCTATATGAATATTATTAAGCATGGATTGCTGAGATTCAAGGGATTGTTTTAGATCGTCCATATATCTCTGAATTTTATCACCAAATGTCATAAACGCTGCATTGGTAACAAAATCAGAAGAGGTAACCGGTGCATCTCCAACACATAGAGCCCCTTGTCCCTCGCGTTCAGAGAGTCCCTCATTCACACCTGTATTGACGTTGAGTGTGGAGGGACTTCCAACCTGTCTTCGAGGGCTGTTATTGACAGACACCTCTTCAGTTGTTCTGATTGTTTCAACTGGTTCCTCATCATCAGAGGATGAGGAGCTGAAAACAATGTTCTTACCTTGGTGAAGGGTAAAGACCCCGGTAAGTGGTGCATCCTGTGGCTATAACCCCTCTGATGGGACTTCGTGAGCATCTATACTATCAAAGGGTATGGACGTACCCTGCGCGCCCTAGGACTTCGTTGGTCATGGAGACGTCAACGAGTGGTGTGGGTAGTGGCGAGTTCTGGGGCAATGGAACTCTTATATTTTCATCATCACCCTTTTGAGAGGAAGATGAAGAAGAGGTGGAATTCCCGGTAGTGCTAGATCCAGAGGAAAGAAGAATATCCTCTGATCGGTTGGCTTCTGGGTGGATTGGACTAGGTAGTCCTTGGTCAATGAGAGTAGATGTGTTGGCATCTACCTCAGCAAATGTCGGTACCTTTTGGGAAGAAGGTGAGATTCGCTCATATGTGTCTCTGTGGACATCTTCAGTACCCTCTTTCATTAAGAGGTCAGGAAGGGTAGAAGCACTCGGATGTTCATTCAAATTCTTTTCATGCTCATGCTCACTTGACCCCTCACTGCCTAAACTAGGCTAAATGCTCTGGGGTAGGTATTCTCGGTTCTGAGGATACCAGAGAGCTTCTATAAGATATGAGATTAAGAGAGGTTTCAGGGATAAGATTTAGCATGTACCTGGAGAGTGCCCTTGGTGATGAATACCAATTGCTGTCAATAGTAGGCTTATGTGAGCTCATGGAGGCAATTTTGCAGAATGGTTGAAGCAGAGGAGCCTTCAGAGCCCCTATGGTTGGGTAAGTAAATAGAGATAAGAATCGTGGAAACATTATGGAAGGGCTTTTCCTTGGTTCTGATGGGAAACCTTTGTACGCATAGCAGCTTTCATTTCTTGGAAAATCAAACTCGCATAGTCCAGTGGTCTATTGAAATACATACCATACATGATTGTAAGGATGCTTTTGCTTGCCTGGTTTAAGGAGCCGATTTTGCAGGTTAGGCTTTTGTTTAGGATGGAAACCAGCACGTTACACATTGGAGGTAACTTCTTTCTCTTGAACTTAGATAGTTTCGTAAGTGTTTCATTATAACCCAAGAAATTGATGAAGGCAAGTTGAGCTTCAGGAGTAGGGTTTTGTTCAAGGGCAGGATTGGGCATTTTTTTACCTTCAACTTCGATAATGGGTTGGGGCAAATGAAAAGACCTTGCGATTTTCTTCCTTGTAGTGGGTATTTCCACAGCAGTTTCAGATTCGATGGGGTGGCTGAAGTTTCCAAGAAGAGTTTCTTCATCTGCTACAAACATGGATTGCCAAACTTCTTGGACATAGATTTCAGGTACATTTGGGTTGGTTAAAGTTAGTGTTCGGTTTAGGGAATGGTGTTGTAAGAACTCTATCATGACCCTGTAATCAGCTAGATAGGTGTTTGGATCGAGAAGAACCTGAACATTGTTAGTCTTCAATGACAATTTGATGACCGGAGCACTGTCGGCCATTGAGTCGATTAACCTTCCTTCTTCGTCTTGGACATTGAGATTTGCAGATTGGGCCACCATTGATGAAAGTTGGGTGTTTGGGAAAATGATGAGAGAAAAGGTATGCACTTGCGAGTAATATCGTGAGGAAAAAGACGATGTACTGTAGTTGTGAGGTTTATATATGAGAGAGAAAGAGTACTCGAGTGTAATTTGGAATGGAAAGGGTTTTAATTTGGGGATGGGCAAAAACGGTTCGTTTATGCTGATGTAAGCGCGCAGGCGTGCAGTCATGCAATAACTAGATCAACGACACGTGGACAATTTGGTCGCGTGTGTATGATTACTGGCACGAGTATATTGATGAATCACTGAAAGGGTTTTACCGCTTTTAAACCGTTGAGTAATCCCTCCAAAATTAAAAATAAATTAATAAGAAAAATTATTAATTAATCAACAGGTAATCTGTTGAATAAAATTAAACTTTTGAGATTAATAAAGCTTTTTATTTAAATTAAAATCAGAAATTTGATTGAATAGGTTTTGAAACAAATGAAAGTTTCATATTTAATGACACGTGTTTCTTAAGAAATTTTAAGTAACCTTGAAGGCAAGAGTTAAATAAAATGAACTTATTAAAATGAAAATTTCAGTAGAAAAACGAAGTCAGAAAATAGCTCGTCAGAGACAACATTTTGTGACCAATAATGTCAAAATAACATCTTTTCAGAAGAGTTTTAGTTGAATATGAAAATTCTTAGTAACCTTGACAACAAGAGTTATTAAGAAGAAGCAGATTCAAAGAAAACTTTTAAGTAAAGAGAGGTTCAGAAGATAGCTAACTTCTGTTAGACGTGATATGCCCCCCCTCGAATTGATCTTTGTGCTCCCCCTCAAAAGTTACATCTTGCTACCCCTTGCTTTGTTTTTAAGTAATGCCCCCTTTCTGACATCACTTGGTTCAGAAAAATAAGATACATTCTTTGAAGAACAGAGGTGTCCAGAGGTTTCTGAGCGACTCTGAATTGAATTATCAGAAGTGACCAGAGGCTTCTGGACAGTTTTGATAAATTCTAATCATAAAGAAAATAAGATAAAACAAAAAATAAGACAACAAAAATATGTACAAAATATGCAATTATTACTTAATCCAATGATGATCATAGAATTAAAGATAATTACGTATTTAGCATTCCCAACTTGCTGACTAAGAAAATTAAAGAGTTTCTCATCCAGAGCTTTTGTGAAAATATCAGCAAGTTGATAATCAGTATAGACAAAATACATTTCTATTGTGCCCTTCTCTACATGATATTTGATAAAATGATACCTGACAACGATATGTTTTGTTTTGGAGTGCTGAACTAGATTTTCAGTGATGGCAATAGCACTTTCTAAGTCACATAGGATGGGGATTTTGTCGTATACAAATCCGTAGTCTCTGAGCTGAGTTTTCATCTATATTACCTGGGAACAACAACTGGCAGCAATAACATATTCAGCTTCTGCTGTAGATGTTGAAACACAGTTCTATTTCTTGGATGTCCAGCTGATAAGCCTGTTCCCCAGAAGTTGACAGCTACCAGAGGTACTTTTTCTGTCCAACTTACATCCTGCATGATTAGAATTTGTATATGCCATTAGATCAAATCTAGAATTTTTAGGATACCAGAGACCCAGTGATGGAGTGCCCTTTAGGTATCTAAAAATTCGTTTAACAGCAGCCAAATGTGATTCTTTAGGTTTGGCATGATAACGAACACAGAGGCAAGTGGCAAACATAATATACGGCCTACTAGGCATCGGATAAATAAGAGATCCTATCATACCACTATAACCCGTAACGTCCATTGATTTCCAAGAAGGATCAGGGCCAAGTTTCGTGCTAGTAGAGATAAGAATTTTCATAGGTAAGGAATTTTGAAGATGAAATTTCTTAAGCATGTCAGACACATACTTAGCTTGATTTATAAAAATGCCAGAGGCATTTTGTTTGACTTGAAGTCCTAGGAAGAATGTTAGTTCTCCCATCATACTCATTTCAAATTCTTGTTCCATCTATTTTGAAAATAGATCAACTTCTGTCTGATGAGTAGAGCCAAAGATTATGACATCAGTCACACCCTGCTAAAGCGGAAACCCGGGGTAAGACAATTCAAGTTCACAGCAGTAGGAATATAAACACCAACCATACATACATAATTAAAACATCAACGTTTAAAGTTTAAAAGTTTACAATTTGACAACTTTGTCTTAACAAACAAATTACATCGAAATAAATAGATATATATATATATATATATAAAGTCTTGATTGGTGTTCCACAAAAATAAACTAAGCTTGATCGGTTACCTTCTTATCTTCCTGTAAAGCATGTTAAAACAAAGTGTCAACTACAAATAGTTGGTGAGTTCACAGGTTTTTCATATGCACAAAACATTTTATTTGCAAGGTATAGATATAGTGAAGAAGAAGTTCGCATCAACTTTAATGTTTTAAAATTTCATGAGCAAAAAAATACAAATTTACCATTACACATGATATATAAATATTGAGCCACTACTAAGCCTACTCGACATTCTACGCCTCACGAACTACCTCAGTGATGGACCTAAAGTCCACATGTGTAGAGCATTCTTAATTGATAAAGTGCACCCCTACTTGCCAGTTAGGTGGGTATGTCAACCAAATAGCGCTATCCACAAATATCATCGGCTCATTTAGAGTTAAAAAGTAGTGTACCACGGGGACTTTACATAACTCAACTTATCATTTTGTGTAATAAAAAGTTGCTCATCACAATGATTTATATACTTTTCGTTAAATCAATATAAATCAATTCAATTTCCTTTAAAACAACATGCTTTACACCCCTAACGTATAAACGTTTAAAAAAGAGGGGCCGTGAATACTCACCTTTGCAAGCTCCGCTACTCAAAAGCACGATCCGATCCCCACCCAAAGGCCTAATGATTCCCTAACAAAGAGAAATGCTCAAAACCATCACTTATGGGTCTAAAACTACTTATGGAGGTGAATAAGTCTTAAGCTTATAAATGTCCACATACATCCAACTTGATTGTCTATAGTCCAATTATACATAATGCACATATGCTCGTTAATATAGTAATTTATACCGTAAGTTGTGTTATAAACCATCAAATGATCAATAATTGTTAAAATCAAGAAATTCCAGAATTTCACTTATGGACAGAAACTTGTAGTACTCAAAATGATCAAAATGTAGAGACTTCAAAAATGATAATGTTGGTTCCAGATTCCTTTAAACCGATTGTTAATTGAGAGTATTGAATCAAAGTGAAATGCAGAAGCAGATCAATTAACAATTTAAATCAATAGAACAGTAAACAGAATGAAGAACAAAGATTATGAAATGATAACTTTGAATCAAAGTAGACAAAGTTATGAATTACGCACAGTATTCTTCAAAATGTAAATGTATTGATCGACAACTTTTACAAACACAATATAATGCTATTTATACAGATACAAAAACAGAAAGTCTAAATGCTAGCCAATTACAAAGTGCCATGTGTCTAAAAGGGAGCGTCTAACAACAATTAGTTATAACAAGAAGAGTGTGTTGACTTTTGTAGACATCTCTTCTTTGACTCATACTTTAATTTCTAACAAATAAAATTTCTCATCTTTTTATATATGATGCATTACTGAGTTAAGGTCAATGTGACCAAATTTCATGCATTTTGGACATGTAAAAATCATTCAAATAATTTATGCAATGTAAAGGGTCACAACTGGTATGGCAGATTACACCATGTTAGTAAATCACTCATTTGAGGCGTTCTACTCAGTGTTTTCTAGAGGATTTCCATTTGCCTTTTTGAATATTAGTAAACTTCGGAAGAGTAGAGTTTAAAATCTTTTGATTTTGCACTTTGTTTTTGAGTTCTGCCTCTTTCTCAAGTTCAAGACATGTTTTGGCTTTGAGACACATATCTAAGAAGTCTGGATGTATAGATATTGATTTTCTCGGTTCTGGAACAGAAACAGGAAGAATAGGTATACCACTTGAAAGTTTAGCACAATCTCTATCAGAAGCTCTGATTTCTTGAGATTTATCAGTATACAAATAATCATCCTTTTTATCAATAATTTCTGAATTATTTGTGATAACTTTTGATGATTTAAAAGAATTAATTTCTAAATTTGAAAGGTAATTTTCAGAGTTATCAAAAAATTCTTCATCATTATTGTCATTCTCCCATGGATACGTAATCTCAGCCAAGCTTTCTTGAGTTTCGTAAAAGATGTAAATCTTCAAATGAACGGGGAGAGATCTCTGGATGATTCTCACAAAGAGTTTCATTTCTAAAACACTTATCCGAGTAGAGAGAATATCGTTTTCAAACATAAGTCGTAGATCTTCCTCTGCCGACTTGGAACAAAAATATCTTGCCTCTGGATTCAAAATTGTATGTTTATTTGAACCAAAATTGAAAATATCATCTTTCTTCGAACTTTATTTAGATCAACATTTGTTTTACAACAATATTCAATATTTTCGAATTTAAGTTTGCTTTTTTTATGATGGTTTTCATATCTAGATTTTTTAAAAATAGATTTTTCATACAAAATTGGAAACTTTGGCTTCTGTATTTGTCCAACACAAAAAAACGATTTCGGATACGACCTTTTCTTACACGTGTAGGGATCTAGGTCCTCGAAACCAAGTCCGGATCTTCCTACTTGTGTGTTAATTTTGTCATGAACCTTCGTGCATCCAGATATTTTATAATCTGTAGCTTTTTCTGTTGAAGTTCAATGTGTAAAAATTCTCTCTCTTTCTGAAAATAGTTTTTAAGTGCTACAGAGTTGAGTCTATCACTCTCTTTGTCTCTGATTTCTTTCTCTTTTCCTTCCAGAAGTTTATTGAGATTCAAAATTTCCTTTTTAAGTTTTTCTTCGTAAAGTTTTAAACTCATGGAAATCGTTTCCTTTGCGGTATTTAATTCGAGTTTTTCTTCGTAAGTAAATCCATTTCTCTTTTGAAAATATCTCTTTCCCTTTTGATTGTAGAAAGAGTTTTCTCGGTACTTTTCGTAATTTCTTTTCGATTGTGAGTTTCGAGTTTTAGTTCCTCAAAATTGTTTGATAACATCACAATCGTTTGTTCAAGCTCGGATGATCCGAGAAATTACTAACCGGTGACTCGGAAGGGTTGATCCTCGATTCGTTTGTGTTTGCCATTCCACGAACATGGCTTCATCACCATTTGGATTCATCTTGCACCCGATTTTCTTTTTACGCAAAGTGTGCTCTTTCGGTGACATTGTACTTATATTTGTTTTTGTAATAAGTCTTATCCTTTTCCGGAAGCTCCTCTGCAATCTCTCGAGTAATGTCCGGGCTTGCCACATACGCGCGGACATCTTTCTTCCTTTTTAATTCTTCTTCTTTCTTCTCTTCTTCTCGTTTTCTCTACTCTCGTACTTCTTGTTTAGGAACATAGGGACGATCAAATCGTTTATTTCCTTTCAAAGACCTATTTCCAAAACGATTAGTAAATTGCTTGGTTATTAAAGCCGGAGAGTCGGCAAACGCTTTAATTTCATCATCGATTCGAGTCATCTTCCGGAGCGAGTCTACGATATGAAGGCCTTCGATTTCTTCCTGTCATCACTTAGTCTTCTCGATTCCTTTTGTTTCGAGATCAAAGCCGGAGGACCTCCGATGTTTGTTCTTTTACGAACAACTTCTTTTTCATGAGCTTGCGATGTACCGAATACATCATGCGGCGACCATTGTTCAAGGTCCCGATTGGCTTGTAGTGACATGGATAGATTTGACCATTCGGGGTTTAACCTTTTGAGAAATAGAACATTGTTGTCTTCCTTTGATCTAACAATGTCACATCTCTTGCGAGAGATTAATCGAGATTGTTGAATCGATGAAATGTTTGTTCCGTAGATTCATCGGTCGGCGCTTGAAAACTATTATATTCATTTAGAGCTTGGGCTCTTCGTTCTTTTTCATTTTCGCACCACCTTCTAAGAGATTCTCCAGTTGTTCCCATAAATCTTTTGCTTTGTGTCACATGAGTCCGAGAGATTGAAAAATCTCATTTGGAATGGCCATTATCAACAAGACTTAGCTTTCTTAGCTAATTCCACCTTAGCCTTTTCTTCATCGGTCCGGTTATTCCTTGACTTCGAACCGGTCTTGCTTTGGTACCTCATCTGTATTTGCAGTGGCTGGAATTCTGGGAATAGTAGTGGTGGGAACAAACGGACCGTTTTGAATAATTGGATATAACTCAGCATCCAATCCCTCATAGAAGTTAACCATTCGAATCTTCCATTGTGGGTATTCATCACGTACAAGAGTTGGAGGTTTAGTCAGGGACCCAGACGTATAAACAGCATTCAAGCTCGAATTTGCCATTTGAGTAGGATAGAAGAGAAAATTTGAAGATTTGAAAGAAATTTAGAACAATTAAATCTCAATTTGATAGAAGAACAGGTCGATAATATCACTGTTTCTTCAGATTACAAAATGAATGACTCAATTTAAGAGAAGATTGTTAACGATTTAACAAAATCTCGTAAAACAGAGTGGATTAATAAACAAATTTTGATTCTGAGAAAATACTGTTCGATCGAAAGGAATTTCTTCAATGGAAGAGATGTAATAATCAATAGATTGATTAGAAAGCTCTGATACCAATTGTTGGTTCCAGATTCCTTTAAACAGCGGTTGTTAATTGAGAGTATTGAATCAAAGTGAAATGCGGAAGCAGATCAATTAACAATTTAAATCAATAGAACAGTAAACAGAATGAAGAACAAAGATTATGAAATGATAACTTTGAATCAAAGTAGACAAAGTTATGAATTACGCACAGTATTCTTCAAAATGTAAATGTATTGATCGACAACTTTTACAAACACAATATAATGCTATTTATACAGATACAAAAACAGAAAGTCAAAATGCTAGCCAATTACAAAGTGCCATGTGTCTAAAAGGGAGCGTCTAACAACAATTAGTTATAACAAGAAGAGTGTGTTGACTTTTGTAGACATCTCTTCTTTGACTCATACTTTAATTTCTAACAAATAAAATTTCTCATCTTTTTATATATGATGCATTACTGAGTTAAGGTCAATGTGACCAAATTTCATGCATTTTGGACATGTAAAAATCATTCAAATAATTTATGCAATGTAAAGGGTCACAACTGGTATGGCAGATTACACCATGTTAGTAAATCACTCATTTGAGGCGTTCTACTCAGTGTTTTCTAGAATTTTCTGTTGGATTAGAATCATAACTCATAAAGGAAACATTTGAAATAAGAATCACTCATTTTGGATGAGTTATGAAGGAGATATGGCACTACAAAGTTGCGTGCACAATTCTGTCATTAGCTGACAGATTGCACACTTAACTTTAATAAATTGGTTAATGCCTCAAAACTTCATATTTTTGAATGAAACTCGATTCATATGAATCCTAACGCATAAAAGAAAACTCCAGAAGAAAAATTATGCATTATGGACAAATATTCAAGAGATATTAGCATGCAAAGTAGGGTTTACCTACTGGTGGTTTCACAGAATGCACACCTAAAATATTTTAAGTGTTTGGAGGGTCAAAACCTCATATTATTAAGTGATTCCACTTGAAAACTGAATATAACTCATAACACTAACTCTCAAAAGAAAATTCATTCTTTTTCATTGAGTTTTGAAATAGATATGGCCATTTGAACATGCATGCACAAATCTGTCATTGGTTGACAGTTTGCACACTCATTTTGTTTCAATTAGATGGAACATCAAATCACCATATTTTTTAATGAAATCAGTGGCATTTGAAATGTAACTCATTAAATTAACTTCCAGAAGCAAAATCAAGTGATTTGGAAGAATATTCAAAGAGTTATGGTCGTTCAAAGTAGGTTTTTCCTACTGTTGAACTTCCAGTTGCACACATGATTTGTCATGAACATTTGGGGGGTCAAAACTCAATGTTTTTTAGTGAGACCACTTGGATTAGAACCCCAACTCACTAAATAAAACTTGTAGAAAGAAGATTTATGATATTTGAACATATTATTTGCAAGAAATGGACGATTTATTCACATGTAATAAATCTGTCAGCACCAAAAATACCATTTTTTTTTTATGTTTTTGGGTGTAAAATCTTTCCAGAAAACTCAAAATTTACAGAAGTTAGAAGAAAAACACTTAAAATGCATGAAAAAGTGGGTTTTTCCCCACAAATGTTAAGAAAAATGAAGAAGATGAAGTTTGCACTTACTTGGATGATGAAATGTGTTGAGTATCTTCAATAATATTGCACTATGATGAGTTTTTGATGAAGAAAAGGGCTGGAGTTTTTGGAGAGAAAATAGAGGGAGAAGAGTGAAGGGATTATGTCCCTTAGTTTCTAGAGAGAGAGAGGAGAGTTTTTGAAATTTGAATGTTGCAAATGAGAGAAAAATTAAAAAAAACAACATTTATATGTGAAAACAAGGGGGGGGCATGGGATGGGCCCCACCCAAAACCCAACAATTTTTAAAAAAATAATTCTATGAAGCCCAAAAATGTGAGATTTGAAGTCTATTTTCTCAATTTTGGCCTTTTTCTCAACATTGTTAGCCCATTTTGGTTAATTTCTAATTAAAATAAAAGTTTTATAATTAAAATACTAAAACTATATATTTTATATAAATTGGGTATAAATTAGAGCATTTGGCACTGTATTGGACGTTTTAGACAGTTACGGGTCGGAACCGGACATTTTATGCGACTACCGGAAATGCTAGGGATTTTTCGGTTAATCTAATCTATCTATCTATTATTCTTCTAACTATCTACAATAACTCTAATAAACTTATAGGGATTTTACTGCGCCTCAACCGTTTAACTTCTCGGTCCAGTATCTCGATTGGTTCCTCGACGAAGTGTAACCGATCGTTAATCTGAACGTCGTCCAGGGGTAACATCAACGTTTCATCTGCTAGGCATTTCTTTAGGTTCGACACATGAAATGTGTCGTGGATGGCGCTTAGATTCGATGGTAACTTCAACTTGTACGCCACTGGTCCAATTCTTTCGAGTATTTCGAAAGAACCAATGTATCTTGGACCCAGCTTGCCTCTCTTCCTGAAGCGTACCAGTCCCTTCTATGGGGACACTTTTAATAGCTCTTTATCTCCCACTTGAAACTCCAACGGCTTTCTCCGATTATCCGCATAACTCTTCTGACGATCTCTTGCTGTCTTGAGTCTTTCTTTGATGGTCGAGATCTTATCAGTGGTTTCCTGAATAATATCGGGTGTTGTCAACTATCTATCTCCGATTTCTACTCAGCTAAGCGGTGATTTGCACTTACGTCCGTATAGAGCTTCGTATGGTGCACATTGTATGCTGGTGTGATAGCTGTTGTTATAAGAGAATTCAACTAGTGGCAGGTTGGTATCCCAACTCCTACCAAAATCTATTGCACATGCATGCAACATATCCTCTAACGTCTGGATAGTTCTTTCTGACTGTCCATCCGTCTGAGGATGATATGTAGTGCTATAATCCAAACGCGTACCCAGTGCCTTTTGAAGAGATTGCCAAAATCGCGATGTAAGTCGTGTATCTCTGTCCGAAATAATGGAAATAGGCACACCATGACGTGTGACTATTTCATTAATGTAGATTTGTGCACGCCTTTCCATGCTGAGATCTTCGCGAATGGGAATGAAATGAGCCGATTTTACTATAACCCTTATAGTATCATGCCCTTTTCCAGTTCTGGGTAGCTTAGTCACGAAATCCATTGTTATTTGTTCCCATTTCCACTGTGGTATTTCAGGTTGTTGAAGTAAACCAGATGGTTTATGATGTTCGGCCTTTACCTTAGCACAAGTCAGGCACTTGCTTACGAACACGGCAATATCTTTCTTCATTCCCGGCCACCAATAATACTCCTTCAAATCCTTATACATTTTATCTACCCCTGGGTGAATCGAATATCTGGATCGATGGGCTTCGTCCAAAATGATTTATCGTAGATCACCAACTTTCGGTACCTATACTTTATTCTTAAATGATGTACCCCATCTGTTTGCATTTCAAATTCCTTCTCTAGGTGCTGCAAGGTTTCATTCTTCAAATTCTCTTCTTTCAAAGCTCCACATTCCAGTATTTGAGTTTTTAAACTCGTCTGGACCATCATTCCCATAACACGTGCTCTTGTTGGTTTTACTCTTTCCTTTCGGCTTAACGCGTCGGCTACCACATTAGCTTTACCTGGATGGTACTTCATTTCACAGTCGTAGTCACTAAGTAGTTCAACGCATCTTCTTTGCCTCATGTTTAACATTTTCTGGTCAAGAATATGTTGAAGGCTCTTGTGATATGTGAATATAGTACACTTAGTACCGTAGAGATAATGTCTCCAGATCTTGAGTGCGAATACCACCGCTCCTAGCTCCAAATCATGAGTGGTGTAATTCTTCTTTGCCTCATGTTTAACATTTTCTGGTCAAGAATATGATGAAGGCTCTTGTGATATGTGAATATAGTACACTTAGTACCGTAGAGATAATGTCTCCAGATCGTGAGTGCGAATACCACCGCTCCTAGCTCCAAATCATGAGTGGTGTGATTCTTCTCGTGAATCTTCAGTTGTCTTGATGCGTATGCAATAACCTTGTCTTTTTGCATTAACACGCAGCCCATTCCCTGATGTGAAGTATCACAGTAGACTACGAAGTTATCTACTCCTTCGGGTAGAGCCAGAATCGGTGCGTTGCATAACTTGTGTTTGAGTGTCTCGAAGGCTTCTTCTTGTTTTTCTCCCCAAATAAACTTTTTATCTTTTTGGGTTAGAGTTGTTAGTGGTTGCGCAATTTTAGAGAAATTCTCGATGAATCGGCTGTAATAACCTGCCAATCCCAGAAATTGGCGGATCTCCGTTGGTGTCTTTGGGGCATCCCATTTCTTAATGGCTTCAATCTTAGCTGGATCAACTTGGATTCCTTTTTCATTCACCACGTGGCCAAGAAAGTGCACTTCACGAATCCAAAATTCGCATTTAGAGAATTTGGCGTACAACTTTTCGTTTTTGAGCAATTCCAGTATCAGCTTCAAATGTTGCTCATGCTCCTTTTTGTCTCGAGAATAAATAAATATATCGTCTATAAACACATTCACGAACTTGTCGAGATACGGTCGACATACTCTATAAATCAAATCCATGAAAACTGCTGGTGCGTTTGTTAGACCAAATGGCATGACTAGGAACTCGTAGTGACCGTATCGAGTCCTAATGGCCGTCTTGGGGATATCTTCTTCTCGCACTCTCATGTGATGATATCCAGACCTGAGATCGATCTTCGAGAAGTATGTAGCACCTTGAAGTTGGTAGAATAAGTCATCGATTCGAGGAAGAGGGTATCGGTTCTTGATTGTCAACTTGTTGAGTTCCCTGTAGTCAATGCACATTCGAAAAGATCCATCCTTCTTTTTGACAAATAAAACTAGAGCTCCCCAAGGTGAAGAACTGGGTCTAATGAATCCCCTATCGAGTAATTCTTTAAGTTGTTCCGATAATTCCTGCATTTCTGACGGCGCTAACAGGTAAGGTGATTTTGCTACAGGTGCGGCTCCGGTAACTAACTCTATGTGAAACTCAACTTGTCTTTGTGGGGGTAACCCGGGTAATTCATCTGGGAATACCTCAAGGAAAATCTCGTACTATCGGAAGATTTTGAATGCTCTTCTCTTTGTTCTTTTTATCTACCACATGAGACAAAAATGCAATGCCGTCCTTTCTCAAATATTTACGCATCTTCATAGACATCACCATTTTAATATTCCTTCTTGGCTTCTCTCCGTGTACTTCTAGCATTCCTCCTTCGGATAGTGGAATTCGAACGATCTTCTTGGAACAACATATTTCAGCTTGGTTTTTGGATAACCAATCCATTCCCACAATTATGTCAAAACTTCCTAACTGAATCGGAATTAGATCTATATGAAAATCTCTATTAGCCAAGTTTAAGGTGCAATTTATTATTACGTCTTTGGTCCTACTTTCTTGACCGTTGGCATATTCAATGACATATTTCCTCAACCTTTGAGGTCTTAGATTTATCTTTGCTTTAAAATCTAATGACACATAACTCTTATCTGCTCTAGAATGAAATCGTACGGATGCATGATGATCGTTTAGAAGAAACGTACCTGTAACTACATCTGGGTTCTGTCTTGCTTCTTCCGCTCCAATTTTAAATACCCGACCTCGTGCTTGATTTCCTTGGTTCCCTTGATTTGCTAGTTGTGGTTGCCTAGTGTCTGGCCTCCAATTCCGTCTTGGGCACCTGTTCCTGAAATGATATGTGCTCCCACATTCATAACATGCTCTCTTCTCACCAACCCTGCAATCCTTCGCAACATGGGCTCTCCTGTTGCACTTGAGACAAGTAATGCATTTCCCTTGATGATGATTATTACATTTATCAAACCTCGGGTACGTCCCTTTTCCTTTATCTGTTGCCGATGCCTGAATTCCATAATTTCCTGACGTTCTTTGCTTCTTGCCCGTCCTCTTTCCAAACTGTCTCCTTGCAGGTTCATCCATCTTCCTTTTTCCTAATGCCTTGTTGGATGCAAACGTCCCGGTACGGTTCACATTGTTGGTGAGTCGGGTTGCTACGTTTACTGCTGCTTGAAGTGTCTTTGGATCAGCTGAAGTAACGTCCCCTCTAATTTCCTGAGACAGACCCCATACATATCGGTCAACTCTATTCTCCTCAGGTGTTACCAAATGTGGTACTAGCTTGGCCAATTCATGGAAACGGGCAGTATAAGTATCAATGCCATTTCCTTTCATTTCATGGTTCCATAATTCTGCTTCTAATTTCTGAATTTCAATTCTCGGACAATATTCTTCCTTCAACATTCTTTTAAAGTCTTCCCATGTAAGATTGTTTGCTGCTTCTCTCCCTCGTGTCTGTACTTGAGTGTTCCACCATGTTAATGCTCGCCCTTGTAAAAAACAAGCAGCATACTCTACCTTCCTTCCTTCTGGACACTTGCTAATGTGGAGAACAGACTCGATGCTCTCTAACCAGGTCAGTAAACCGACGGCTCCTTCAGTTCCGTGGAATTCTTTAGGGTTACAACCCCTGAAAGATTTATACGTACATTCCCTATCTCCCGGTCCACGATTGTTATTTTGATTAGAATTTAGGCCAGCTGCTACTTGTCTAACAATGTTTGGAAGTGCAGCCATGAGTTGTTCAGATACCAGTCGTGCAACTTCTGGGTTCTCACTCCTTGGAGGCATTGTTCTAAAACACCATTTCAAATGGAGTCTTGGTCAGATTCTAATACTAGGGTCACATATAGTCTACATACTAAGTTATGCGTATCTTATAACATTCATTCAACAATAATCAAATAAACTCATACAGGAACAATCATGTGGTAAATATTTATCATGCATAACTCCATAATAAACCATAACAATTTAACATAAAAAAAATTCAAAATACAATTCCAACAAAACAATAAAGTGTTTAAACTTAACGTCTAGGCTACAAGCCTCAAAATAAAATAACTATTGTTATCCAAAAGATTCATCAAGACAGAAGTCTCCTAATGCATCAAAACCCAAATCAAAACTCCTAGCATCACCATCAACGCTCCTAATGCCTAAGCCAAATAAGTGTACAGTAGTTCTCCGCTGCGGTCATTCCTCGAGACTGGGGCACGGGTACTCCAGCTGCGAGTGAAGGAGGAGTCACACTTCGCGATAGAGTTCGCGATTTGGATGGTTCACTCGGAAGTTCAGAGGGAACTGCAATAGTCACCCTCCTAAGAGGGGGAACACGCTTTCGGGCGGTTCTCATTGTCCTAGGTCCTCGCGACGGATCAGCCACATCGACTGGACGTGGCACAGGTACAGAAGTTCAAACAGAAGTCTCTCGGGTTTCCGCGTCACTTTCTTCAGACGGATCGCTCTCATCATGGATAGGTTGGTTCCTCCTAGGGAGGCTAGTAAAATACTCGGATTCGTCGGGGGAGTGCTCGGAAAGTGAGGATGAGTGAGACATTTTTAAACTGCGACAGTAACAAATTTAATTACTAAATGTACTTTAGTAAATAATAATTTATAAAATGCTTATGCAAACTCACGCTATTTTTCGATTTGAAGTAAGAAGTTTTCCCGATCTATGCTAATTTTTAGTATAACTAGTCCACGTCCCTTCTTACTCATACCATATTTAGACATAGGTGATCAGGCTTTGCCCAATTATAATATGCTAGAACGATGCTTATTCTAGTTATACTAGTAGTAAGTTTTTAAATTTTTAAGTTCATCTAAGAAAATAAAATTTTGGTTATAGTGCATGGTTTTTATTAGAAAACCGGTGTTCTCTATAACCTATGGCTCTGATACCAAGTCTGTCACACCCCGCTAAAGTGGAAACACGGGGTAAGACAGTTCAAATTCACCGTAGTAGGAATATAAACATCAACCATACATACATAATTAAAACATCAACGTTTAAAGTTTAAAAGTTTACAATTTGACAACTTTGTCTTAACAAACAAATTACATCGAAATAAATAGATATATATATATATATAAAGTCTTGATTGGTGTTCCACAAAAATAAACTAAGCTTGATCGGTTACCTTCTTATCTTCCTGTAAAGCATGTTAAAACAAAGTGTCAACTACAAAGAGTTGGTGAGTTCATTGGTTTTTCATATGCACAAAACATTTTATATGCAAGGTATAGAAATAGCAAAGAAGAAGTTCGCATCAACTTTAATGTTTTAAAATTTCATGAGCAAAAAAATACAAAGTTACCATCACACATAATATATAAATATTAAGCCACTACTAAGTCTACTCGACATTTTATGCCCCACGAACTACCTCAGCGGTGGACCTAAAGTGCACATGTGTAGAGGATTCTTAATTGATAAAGTGCACCCCTACTTGCCAGTTAGGTGGGTATGTCAACCAAATAGCGCTATCCACAAATATCATCGGCCATTTACAGTTGAATAGTAGTGTACCACGAGGACTTTACATAACTCAACATATCATTTTGTGTAATAAAAAGTTGCTCATCACAATGATTTATATACTTTTCGTTAAATCAATATAAATCAATTCAATTTCCATTAAAACAACATGCTTTACACCCCTAACGTATAAACATTTAATAAAGAGGGGCCGTGAATACTCACCTTTGCAAGATCCGCTACTCAAAAGCACGATCCGATCCCCACCCAAAGGCCTAACGATTCCCTAACAAAGAGAAATGCTTAAAACCATCACTTATGGGTCTAAAACTACGTATGGAGGTGAATAAGTCTTAAGCTTATAAATGGCGACATACATCCAATTTGATTGTCTATAGTCCAATTATACATAATGCACATATGCTCGTTAATATAGTAATTTATATTGTAAGTTGTGTTATAAACCATCAAATGATCAGTAATTGTTAAAATCAAGAAATTTCAGAATTTCACTTCTGGACAAAAACTTGTAGTACTCAAAATGATCAAAATGTAGAGACTTCCAAAATGATAAAATCTACTCAGTGTTTTCTAGAATTTCCAGTTGGATTGGAATCATAACTCATAAAGGAAACTTTTGAAATAAGAATCACTCATTTTGGATGAGTTATGAAGGAGATATGACACTACAAAGTTGCATGCGCAATTCTGTCATTAGTTGACAGATTGCACACTTAACTTTAATAAATTGGTTAATGCTTCAAAACTTCATATTTTTTAATGAACTGGATTCATATGAATCCTAACTCATAAAATAAACTCCAGAAGAAGACATATGCATTACGGACAAATATTCAAGGAGATATTAGTATGCAAAATAGGGTTTACCTACTGGTGGTTTCACAGATTGCACACCTAAAATATTTTAAGTGTTTGGAGGGTCAAAACTCTATCTTTTTAAGTGATTCCACTTGCAAACTGAATATAACTCATAAAACTAACTCTGAAAAGAAAAATCATCATTTTTCATTGAGTTTTGAAAGAGATATGACCATTTGAACATGCATGCACAAATCTGACATTGGTTGACAGTTTGCACATTCATTTTGTTTCAATTAGTTGGAATCTCAAATCACCATATTTTTTAAAGAAATCAGTGGCATTTGAAAGGTAACTCATTAAATTAGCTTCTAAAAGAAAAATCAAGTGATTTGGAAGAATATTCAAATAGTTATGGTCGTTCAAAGTAGGGTTTTCCTACTGTTGAACTTCCAGTTGCACACATGATTTGTCATGAACATTTGGGGGGTCAAAACTCAATGTTTTTGAGTGAGACCACTTGGATTAGAACCCCAACTCACTAAATAAACTTGTAGAAAGAAGATTCATGATATTTGAACATATTATTTGCAAGAAATGGACGATTTATGGCCATGCAATAAATCTGTCAGCACCAAAAATCACCGTTTTTACTCAAAAACACATAAAATCATGACTTTTCACCTATTTCTTGAGTTTTTGGGTGTATAATTTTTCCATAAAACTCAAAATTTACAGAGTTTAGAAGAAAAACACTTAAAATGCATGAAATAGTGGGTTTTTCCCCAAAAATGTTAAGAAAAATGAAGAAGATGAAGTTTGCACTTACTTGGATGATGAAATGTGTTGAGTATCTTCAATAATCTTGCACTATGATGAGTTTTTGATGAAGAAAAGGGCTCAAGTTTTTGGAGAGTAAAGAGAGGGAGAAGAGTGAAGGGATTATGTCCCTTAGTTTCTAGAGAGAGAGAGAAGAGTTTTTGAAATTTGAATGTTGCAAATGAGAAAAAAATAAAAAAACAACATTTATATGTAAAAACAAGGGGGGGGGGGGGCATGGGATGGGCCCCACCCAAAACCCAACAATTTTTTATAAATAAAATTCTATTAAGCCTAAAAATGTGAGATTTGAAGTCCATTTTCTCAATTTTGGCCTTTTTCTCAACATTGTTAGCCCATTTTGGTTAATTTCTAATTAGAATAAAAGTTTTATAATTAAAATACTAAAACTATATATTTTATAAAAATTGGGTATAAATTAGAGCATTTGGCACTGTATTGGACGTTTCAGACAGTTACGGGTCGGAACCGGACATTTTAAGCGACTACCGGAAATGCTAGGTATTTTTCGGATAATCTAATCTATCTATATCTTATTCTTCTAATTATCTACAATAACTCTAATAAACTTAATAGAAGCTAACCTGAAAGCTCGAATTTCGACAGTTGTCGCATCATCCACATAGATTTGGACAACAGTTAACATACCTTTGCCTCTTTTGATGAACAGGGTTGTATCGCTTTGAATGTTGCAAATGAGAGAAAAAAAAAACAACACTTATATGTAAAAACAGGGGGGGGGGGCATGGGATGGGCCCCACCCAAAACCCAACAATTTTTTATAAAAAACAATTCTATTAAGCCCAAAAATGTGAGATTTGAAGTCCATTTTCTCAATTTTGGCCTTTTTCTCAACATTGTTAGCCCATTTTGGTTAATTTCTAATTAAAATAAAAGTTTTATAATTAAAATACTAAAACTATATATTTTATATAAATTGGGTATAAATTAGAGCATTTGGCACTGTATTGGACGTTTCAGACAGTTACGGGTCGGAACCGGACATTTTAAGCGACTACCGGAAATGCTAGGGATTTTTCTGCTAATCTAATCTATCTATCTCTTATTCTTCTAATTATCTACAGAAGCTAACCTGAAAGCTCGAATTTCGACAGTTGTCACATCATCCACATAGATTTGGACAACAGTTAACATACCTTTGCCTCTTTTGATGAAAAGGGTTGTATCGATTTTACCTTTTTCGTAGCCTTTAGTGATCAGAAACGTAGATAATCATTCATACCAGGCTCTTGGTGCTTGCTTAAAACCATATAAAGCTTTGTCGAGAAGATAAGCTTTGTTCAACGTACACTTCTTCTTTGAGATATCCATTTAGAAATGCACATTTAACATCCATTTGATATACCTTAAACTTTTTGTATGCAGAGAAGGCAAGAAATAGTCGTATTGCCTCAAGTCTTGCTACAGGGCAAAGGTCTAATCGTAATCTATTCCTTCTTCTTGTAAATACCCCTTAGCCACCAGGCGAGCCTTGTTTCTGATCACTATTCCGTCTTCGTCTTTCTTGTTTCTGAAGACCCACTTAGTACCAATTGCGAGTTTATCCTTTGGCAAGGGTACTAAGTTCCAAACTTTATTTCGTTTAAACTGAAGCAATTCTTCTTGCATAGCTTCCACCCAACTAGGTTCTTGTAAGGCTTCATGAACGTGCTTTGGTTCGATCATGCTAAGGAAATTAACATAAAAAGCTTCATTTGCAGTAGCAGATCTTGTTTTAACACCTTCAGATGGACTGCCAATAATAAGATCTGGAGTGTGTGATTTAGACCATCTCGTCATCCTAGTTTGAGGTTCTTGTTGAGCTTGAACTTCTGTTTCAGAAGATTGAATAACCTCATCTGTAATTAATTCTGTATCTGGAGCAACATCTAAAGTCGCCCCCTCAAATGAAGACACAGAAGTGGCTTCTGGACAGTCACTTGATGGAATGGGATGGACAGAAGTTGCTGGTGGACATGCATCAGATAATTCAGGACCAGAAAGAGTAATTCCAGAAGCTTGGAGAACTTCAGGAATACTCAAGGACGGAGTCGTTGGTATTTGTTCTAAAAATATTTCTTCGCCCATAAAATCTTGAAAAATTGCATCAGTTTCGGATTTTCTGGAACCTGAAAGATAATCAGAAGTAACTGTATTAAGTTTGAGTTCAGAAGAAGAATACTCAGAAGTCAATTGAGTTTGATCATCAAAATCGATGTTAATGCTTTCCAAAACAGTCTTAGTACATAAATTAAAAACTCTAAAAGCTCTTGAATTTAACGAATATCCTAAGTATTTAGCTTCATCTGATTTCTTATCAAACATTCCAAGTTTTTCTTTGTCATTTAAAATAAAACACCTGCAGCCAAAAATGTGAAAGAATTTGACAGAGGGTTTTCTTTTGTTTATAAGCTCATAAGATGTTTTGAGATACCTCTTGGCGATAATGGAACAATTCTGAGTGAACCAAGCAGTGGCTACAGCTTCTGCCCAAAAATGGATAGGGAGTCCAGAAGCTGCAAGCAACGTTCTGGCTGCTTCTACCAAGGTTCTGTTACGTCGTTCGACTACACCATTTTGTTGAGGAGTGCGTACAGCAGAGAAGTTTTGTGTAATGCCATGTTCAACAAGGTATGCTTCAAGCTTGGCATTCTTGAACTCAGTACCGTTATCACTTCTTAGCTGCTGAATCTTTTGGTGTAGAAGAACTTGGATTCTGGTTATCATATTCTGTAAGACGATAGGCACCTCTGATTTTTGTCTTACAAATGCGAGCCATGTATACCTGGAAAATTCATCCATAATTACCAGTATATACTATTTACCAGATAGACTCTGAATTGCAATGGGACCACAGAGGTCGACATGTAGTACACTAGTACAAAAACTCACATTTGCCACGGTTAAAAACCATGGCGATAGGCCTTTGGCCACGGTTTTTTTCTTCAATCAAGCCGTAGCCTATTCTTGCGTGACCATTGATACCCTTTTGGCCACGCTTAAAATGTGTCACCATATCAAATGAAAAACCATAGCCATAGCCTAAAACCGTGGCTATTTAAGTGTCTAGTTTTTTTTTATATTAGAGCAGTTTTACTATAACCATGGCCATAAACTACTTATCGTCACACAAACTCACATTAAGTGTGGCTATTAGCTACCTTTTGGTCACACAAAATAAAGAAAACCATGACAATAAACTACTTATGGCCATACAATTTGTTTTTAATGTGGCCAATGATTACCCTATAATCACGTATATTTGTTTTAATGTGGCCTTAAACTACTTATAGTCATGTAGTTGATGACATATGGTTACAATGAATTGTTTGCACCATGACTATTGATTATATTTTGGTCACATGAAATCACTAAAATTGTGGCAATAAACTAGTTCACACAAATTTCATATTAACCATTATCAATTCATAATATTTGGTTACACTAAATTGTTAGAAATGTGGCAGTTGATTAACTTTTGGTCGCATAAATTAACTATAATCGCGACCATAAACTACTTATAGCCACGCAAATTATACATTAATCGTGGCCATCTCATGACATATTGTTACACTTTGTTAAAAAATGTGGCTATAAGTAGCCTTTTAGTTACACAACATAGTTAAAACTGTGACCATATATTATCTATAGCCACACAATTTTATATTAACCGTTGTTATTTAATGACATATAGCAACGTTAAGTGTTAAAACCGTGACTATTGGTTATCTTTTGATTACACGAAATAATTAAAATCGTGGCCTTAAACTACTTATAACCACGAAAATTTCATAGTAACCATGGCTAATTCGCGGCATATGGTTACACTGAATTGTTAAAGCCATTGTCATTTGTTAACTTTTTGTCACATGAAATAACCAAAACGATGAAAATTAACTAGTTATAGTCACCCAAAAGTTCACAGTAAGCATGGCCAATTTATGATGTATTGTTACATTGAATCTTAATAATTGTGACTATTTGTTGCCTTCTTGTCACACATAATAACTAAAACTGTGGCAATAAAATATTTATAGCCACACAAATTTTAAATCAACCGTGGCCAACCATTTATGTATGGTTACGCTAAATTATAGAACCTAGGACTGTTTATTGCCTTTCAGTCACCGAAATAGCTAAATTGTGGCCATAAACTACTTATAGTCACGATTTAAATTGAATATCATATTGCCATCATAGAAGTTGAACATGATAATAATAATCTTTGATAACGATTTTAATAATGCATGACAAAATAATAACTAAAATTTAAAAAGAAAACTTTAATATAATAATTATATGAAAAACATCAACAATTATATCACTAGTCATATAAATAAAATATAAGAATACCAATAATAAACTTATCGATACTAGTTCTCTCATATATGAGACTTCAGCTTATTAAAGCTACTCCTCGTATGCTTCGGCTTCTGTAACTCGTTGACAGTTGTATAATTCTTCTTTCTCTTCTTAGGATTTTGTTTCTCAACATGTTGATTAGAAATTGGTTCTAATGCCTGCAACAAGAATAAAACTACATCTTATTACACTTGTAGAAATTTTATACTAATAGAAATAGTCTGCTAATCTTCTCAGGTGAAGATTTATTTTTATTAAACATAATGCAACCGTGAACAATAAGTCCCAATGTAATCCAAGATACAAAATCTTTGAAGCATACCTTGACATTTCCATTCCTCCAACTCCCATGTTCCGTTCCTCTAGCCCAACCATATTTTATGGTTTATAATAGTTTGATCTCATATGAGAACAATAGTTAATGAATAAAGAAAATTAGATAATAGACTAACCTTTAAGTCAGGGATGACAAGGCTTTTTGGCCAAGTCGGAAAACTATAAAATGCATCTCCTACTGTTTTGTGTTCCCTGGCTTGTATTGGTAAAAAAGCAACGACCTTTATTGATTCATCGATAGAGACTCTAAACAATCATCGTTAAGCGTAACTTCATGTATTGTTTATTTCTTTGATGAATAATAAGTTGTACCACTTGCGACAATGTTTCTCACATCCGGTTACGCCTGCAAAATTACAAAGCATATTTACATCATAAAGCTTAACTCTACACTAAAATAAATCTAGATTCTCAACAGTTGTATCATAAAGCATACTATTAAAAGGCATAGATTCTCAATAGTTGTATCTTTCTTATGTTAAATTATACTTATAATCCTTTGAAGGGAATTCCATAACTTCTTAAAAGGTAATGTTCAGCAACTCTGCATAAACTTAAATAAGTAAATAACCTTTGTTATGATTTATATAGGACAATGAACAGCGGGTAACATAAACGAATGCAGGGAAAGAGGACTTTCAGATGAAAGCACAAGCTTATAACAATATACAGAATATTAAACTTTACTTGGTGCAACCAACAAGTATAAGCCCAAGGCATCATCCTTGACCTATTTCATGAACAACACATTAAATATAAAATCAGATATATTCCAAGGCCAAGTAGAATGGTCCACCATGCTATTATTTCAGAAACAATGTTTTCTCCTTTAGTGGTTTTAGTTAGGAGGACTTACATACATAATATCTAAATGAAAAGGGTTTCTTCAATTAGTCAAAAAGAAAGAACCCTTACATATGACACTATAATCTGGGATCCCCAAAAGACAAGGTTTGACCTTAAAAATAAAAAAGAAAGCCTGTTGTGAAATGATAAAAAGTTCATCACCCAAGTAAAATGGCAGGCATGTCTAAGAAAGACAAATGAAATGGAGAACTGTACCTTCAGCTTAGAATTTGGTAACCCCAACAAAGAGGAGACCCGTTGGTCCTCTGGTCGTATCGCAACTTAAATGTCGGCATCCATTGGGGGGAAGAGACATGGTAGTAGCTTGTGTGATTTCCAGCTTGAGAAATTGGAAGAGATGGACCTAAAAATTGAATTAAGCATTTCACCAACAAATTAGAATGCTCTTAGAACAAGAGACCAAAAAATTACATACACAACTTACAATTCAACTGTTTATAAGCAATAAAATTATATGAATCAGAGGCTGTACACGACCGGTGATCATGATCCTAAGAAGAGGCAACTAGTCAAAAATCAAATTGAAGGCATTTTAGAGACAAATTAATGAGGTTGTGAGATACCATGTAATATATTTTTTTATCAAAAAAAATACCAGTAGATCTTTGTGAAAATACGAGAGCCAAACCATGCGAATAGATTGTGTAAGTACGAGATCCATATCCGATTCTATCTAAAATAGTCAGAACATATAACATATCAACATAAATACACAGTTAATATATCAGCTAAACAAGAACTAAATTGAAATGCTTCTCTACAGAACTTAAAATCGTTAAATAATCAAGAACTAAATTAGACTCACCAAGCTATCTGTCTTTCTTGATGAGGGTGAGAACGACTTCGAATTTGCATTTGAGAGATAAATACTTCGAGTTCGAGGGGTAGTCAACGTCGTCTATAGGCATGGAGGAGGTTGAGTGTCTGAGTTTGAGAACTCTGGAGGACGCTCGATGTCTAAGTTTGAGAAGCCATCGGCGATTGAAGAGCTAATCAGCCATGCTAGAGAGACACAGAGAATGTAAATTGGGAGAGCAATCAATCGGACGTGTGAAAGGACTAAAGGGGGGAAATTTTTGAAAACCTAAATTGTGGAAATGGGCTTGAAATTTGAAATTTCACTTTTCGTGGTAATTGAAATTTATGGTTTTCGAGGATTTATTTGTATTCTATTTTTAAGTTTTTATTTTTTCACTTTTAGTAATATTGAAATTTATAAATTCAAAACAGTCCTGTAAAATAATAGTATGTATACATTATACCATTTGAAAGTCAAAACAACAAATGATGGTTATAGCTACAACTTCTTATTACAACTCTTTGAAATTGAAAATTTATAAATATAACTAGTACTTAATAATTATTACTATTATTATGTCTTATAATACAACATAATACTTCATAAAGAATACGTTATTAAAATATAAAAATCACATTTTTACTTCTAAATGTAAAATATTTAAGAGGAAATGTTCAGAAAAACCCGATACACTTTCCATTATAAATGATTAGGTCTTTGAACATTTTTAAAATAAATAAACTATCAAACTTTTAAAAATTGGTTATTTACATTTTTAACTAAAATTAAATGTAACTACCTATAAATGTTTTAAATTAAACAAACATAAATTAGTTTTACCGTTATCAACTCTTACGTCATTCGAACAACTCACACCCAATGCCATTGTTCCTCCTAGATCACTACCCCATGTGTACTATTTGGTTATAGAGGCTAATAACAAGTCTTATTTGTTTCCAATTGGTGAATTGGATTGTAAATAGTCGATTTGAGTTGCAATATGCCATATTAGCCTTATAATGAGCAATGATTGGTCGTATTGGATTCTAATGAGTCGTATTATGGTTGTAATTGTTGATAATCAGTCATGATGAGTTATACTGGGGTTATATGAGTTGTGATGAGCTATAAATAGGTCATATTGGTTCCAACGATCAAAAGTACAAATGGACTAGCGGTCATATATATATATATATATATATATGAAATTCAGTTGCAAATTTGTTCTCCATTATGAAATGGGGGAAAATGAGAGTGTGGCACATGTCTCCATTTATTCTCCTTCATCAGGAATAATGAATGTGGATTTTCTACAACATTAATGATGAATATCTTGTGAATCTGTGAGACGTGTGACACATTTTCCTTTCTCCCATGGTTAATGAATGAAATGAAATTTAAAGTTTAACCTTCCCCCATATTATATATATATATAGAGAGAGAGAGAGAGAGAGACGAGTTTAAACGAGAACATTGACCAAATAAAAGATTCGAGAATGACTAAATCACATATGATATTGAACTAGAATCATGTGTAAAATCATCTATGATTCTCGTGGCCTTGACTATGACCTAAGGTCGTTGGCCAAGTCACCCACTCACCCCCTTTGCTTGACTTTGTTTTCTAATTACATGCGATTTTAATGCAAAATTACATGTGTTTAATTTAAAAGTTTTCGTATTTTTATTTTTTATTTTTACTATGTTTATATATTGACGGGTAATCAAGTACAACATCACATGTGATTTGATCGTTTTCATGTTTTTATTTTGATATGTTCTCGTTTTGACACGTGATTTGGCTGTTTGAGTTTAGGTCATTATGGAGCAGTATTCACAAATTGATCTTAACGATCTCTTCATGCATCGACTACAATAGTCCAACTTATTAATATTAATCACTTATCTTTCATGTTACAATTAGGTGTGGAGTTGGTAAGGTTGCAATTTTTTTTTCTCAATACCAACTATTAACTAATTATAATTGGTATACAAAATCTTGTACCGTACCGACCATTGGTACGGCACCAACTTTTTTCTTTCAGTACATGTTGGCATTGGTTTAGGATATCAATATATAAGAAATTCAAAAACCAATCAATAATTAAATAAGTTGGTACCATGGTACTACCTTGGTATGTTTATTCCAGTACCGTGTACCAACCAAGTTTGCATATTTTGTACGATACTACGAACCGACTATACTTGATACTAATAAATTGGTACCAAATTAGTTTGTACCCATGTTGACAGAGTGGCATCAAGGTTACAATTAATTATTGCATAGTACAACTTTTTTAAACTACTTATTTAAAAAAACCAATAATAAATGATAATTACGTCTATTAGTTCTTATTCTATGAATACCATATGTAATTAATCATTTATTTTTTAGTGAGAATATCATATACGTCCTTAAAAACTTGCAATATTATCTATATATCGTTGTAAAATTTCAAATTACATGTATATCCTTCTAAACATGAAACACTCAAGTATATATCATTTTTCCTAATTTAATTATTATTAAACATTTTAAAAATACAAATAACTAAAACTAAATTGAATATATTTTAAAAATACAACTTTGTGTTGAATCGTCGCCGGCCGTTTTAGTTTTAAAAATACAACTTAGTGTTAAAAATACAAAACATATTCAATTTAGTTTTAGTTATTTGTATTTTTAAAATGTTTAATAATAATTAATGAGGAAGAATGATATATACGTGAGTTTTTCAGGTTTAGAAGGATATAAATGTAATTTGAAATTTTACAAGGATATATGCGTAATATTATAAGTTTGTAAGGATGAAATTCTCCCTTTTTTTATTAGTGAATTTAGTAAAGATTATACATACACTATACATTTGAATGTCTACAGAAAAAGAGGGAACGAAAAATTAACTTCCGCCCTTTATTCCCTTCATATTCATACTACATATTTTCAACCTGTTAAACAGGGACGAAATCTCTCCCTAAAACCCAACTGTGTAACCGAATTATCCATCTTTATTGTGTTGCGATCTTCTCCTCTAAGCATCTGCAAGGGTGTCTTCGTCTAACACCTTTTTGTCTCCATTGCTCAAATCTCCCCTCTCGACTCAGGTACCATGACAATCTGCTCATTGTCTTATCTCATAATATGATAATTCGTTGATCTTATCCGACTTTGTGTCTATTATGAATTCCACTTTATTTCTTACATAATTTCAATGAACTGTTGCTTCATATCTTCTAAATGGTTTTTACTTTGAAATAAACCTTTGTAGTTGTTATAAAATTTATACCTATGAAAGTCCAAGAATCCAATATGTATTATGTCTCCGGTCTATGTTATGTATGGCTTAAAGATAAACCAAAGTACCATGCGAAAGCACACGTTTTTTTTCTATTATTGTTTATGGGCTAATGTTACGTTTTCATTTTTACACGATTGATGGAATTTGAAGGAATGCCTTCTATGTGTTTGATAAAATGTGTCTCTACTATGCTTCTTATATATTGTTGAACCAATAACCATCTTAAGTATTTTTCTCTATGGTTTATGTTTCCAGGTTTCTCTAAATTTCTCTAATCTTTGTTTTACTCCTCAAGTGTTATCTGTTAGCAATTAAATAAATTTCATGCTCATGGCATTTAGCAAGTTAAGAAAAAGTGAATTTATACTTGCTGACCAACAGAAAGAATAAAGTATTGTTTGGCGTTTAATTTTATTGTTAGTTGTTCTTACACATTGTATTCATTAATATCAATTATTATTTTCATTTTCTCTCTAGAATCGAGCCTAACCAAACAAATGTTTGGTTCTAGAATCAAAGGTAAATTTCTTTATTTGGTTGTTAACCGGTTACAGTGCAAATGGAAAAGTTGTTAATTAAAACCCAACATCATAGATTTTTTAGTTTTGATTCTTTGTAAGGATTGTTGATGGGTGATGTTTGTTAATGTTTTGTTATACATATGCAGAGAAAAACAGAGGACAGAGTCTTCACGTCTTCAAGGTGTGAATGACAAACTGACAATAATGAACAAACTCCTGATAGAAGAGAAAGACCAATTGCATATACAAGTGAAACATCTGGTGTATGAAAATAGCTATATTCAACAGCATACCCAGGATGTGAGCATTATTCTTAAGTTTGATACTTATTTACATACTATTAAGTTTGGTGAAATTGATGTTTTAAACTTTTTGGTATTGCCATGACACTACAAAAAATTGAGTTGTGAGTCGTGGTACCATGTCCTTTGACTTTTTGGTATTGCAGAGCACTTGGCCACTCTTTTCGCCATTTTCCAGGTTTCTCAGCCAAAATGTGATGGATTTTTTTATTGACAGGGGTTTCAATTAGTCTCTCAACGGGTTTTGTGATAATTGTTGGTCGTTGATGGATGATGTTACTATATTTTTGTGAACTCTTCTCCTGAAAAGCTTACGGGATTGAATCTTTCATTCGTGAATAGAGACACACTTGTTAGAATGTTCTATTATGTGCAAAAGCATCAATGCTTCTTCAGGTTAGCCACTAACAGTTCTTTTGGTGCCGTATGATACTGATTTTGTGTATTTCTTTGTTCTTGCAAGGGTTTCTTAGGGGCCGTTTACCTAATCTTATTCGGGTAAGTGCTTACCGGCAAAATTCAACACTATCGCTTACTTATCGGGCAAGATTTTAGTCCACGAAAACGGCATCGTATGCAACAATTTACCCGGTAAGTGCTTACCGTGGTAAGAGTCGTTTCCATCTCTTACCCGGGTAAGACTCTTGGTCATTGTTTTCCTTGTCTTCGCTCTTACCGGGTAAGATTTTTGGTACTTGTTATAGTCCTCCAGTATGGTAATATTACTTGGTAAGACTTACCCGGATAAACGTTTGGTAAACGGCCCCATAATGTGAAACTTGGATGGTGTATAATGTTCCCCTAGCCCTTCTCCAGAGGTTCTTAAGGGAGCATCGGTCAGAATGGGCAGATAACAATATCGATGCTCACTCAGCTACAGCGGTGAAACTTGGGCCATGTAGGCATTGGTAATTTTGGTGGTCAAGTTATCCTCCCACTTTCTCACGCAATCGAGCATGAAGAGGCAAGTTAATTTGATCATATATGATTTAAATTCGATCAAATCGTAGTTTGCTTAGAGAATTATATCTGATATTTGAAGTTTATATTTTTATCATCATGGGAGGGTGTCGAACATTGTCCTGAAGATGCATTGACACTGAGAGACATGCTTCTTCTGCGAGTATGTGTTTCTTGATGTTATTGATTGTTTTTAGCCTTCAACATCACCATCTGAACTCGTTATTATGGATCGATTTATTACATATGCAGTGACATAGATGACAATGTCGTAGGCATGTGCCGGAACTTATATTGGCTCCCATTGGTTAATCTTTTGCTGATGATGCACCTTATTTGCCTTCTGGCTTTCACGTCATTCCCCTTGATACTACCATGGTTAGCGTTTGTATGACATACTACAATGAAATCGAATATCTCTAAAAATTTAAATATCATAATGAATTGCTTTATAGGACGTAGATTTATATGAGTAAACAATTGTGTCTTATGTGCCGATGTTAAGTTCATAGGACGGTTTTGGGTGTCCTAACAAGTTTTATAGAACACTTTTGAAGTAAAATATCCTATTAGCATTTTTTCAATGTCTTATTTAGCTTTCTTAACGAACACTTTTGAAAAGTATCACATCTTTTTATAGGACAATTGTTTTTATAAGGCGGTTTTTGAAATTATATCATAAGAATATTAGTAAGATGTTTTATTTCAAAAGTGTCCTGAAAATTTGTTTGGACACCCAAACATTCTATTAGCACTTATTGTTTGGTCGTATTTTATATCTTGTAAAGTTGATTTTGTTATAGTGATTTTTTTTGTCTTTATTAGTTATTTAAGTTTTAGTTTCAACATTTGTTATATGATCTGGTTATAACATAATATATGATCTATTTTATTTTTAAAAACATATATTTTAGGGTCGTATGTCCTAAAGTATGTCTTAAACTAATCCATGATGTTTGCAGGTGTGTTAAGAAGGAAAGAAAGAAGAGTGCAGAAAAACAAGAGGTGGTTGACAAGTTGTATTATATTCTTTACCATTTTGTACTTGTCCATACCATTCACATCCTCCCGACAAACGATTAACTTTAGCTTTAACAGCAGGTGGGAAGTAATAAGTCCACCATTTTGGGACCTATGCGTACAAAACCATTTTAGCTTTAACGGCACATGATACAATAAGAATGCATTCTATTTATGAACAAGCAATAAGTTTGTTAGAGTGTTGTATTGGCTAGACTTAGACCAATTCTAATCTATATATGTTGGAACCTTTCTTCTCTCCTCAAGGTTTCTTTTGGAAAGTAAATATGGGGTTCCACATATATTCACAAGTTTGAGCAACGGGTCTCTTGCAAATAAGCTTTTACCTATTGTGGTAGATGTATCATTAACATCTTCAGAGTTGGCAATAACATTTTTCAAATAATTAGAACCAACCGATTGAAACTAACATAGTGTTTTAAATGGGTAGATACTAAAATATTACCAAAGGCCAAGTATAGGGGGATATTGTTGATAAACATCTGAATTCATTTTCTCTATGGCTCTGTTGATAAACAAGTGAATGAGGTTGGCTGTATCTTGCCTGTTTTCTTTGATGAATGAAATCGACCTACCAAAGTTCAAACCAATGAGGATAATAAGACCTCAATGTCAAAATTGTAGCATTTAGAATTTTGATGATGGAGTCGATGCATAGGCCTAAAATTGTAGCATTTAGAATGTTTTTGGTCAACTGCTATGTGAATGTTTAGGATATCGTTTGTTTGAATCTGAATGTTGAATAATGTTTATGTCACTTTGTTTTTTGTTTTTTGATTTTATTGTGTTTCTCATGTGATTCTTGTCGATTTCTTGGTACCAAATAAGATGCAATATAGTTGGTTGGTCAGAAAGATGCAAAGAATGGTTAAAAATAGATGCTTGAATTGATAATGCTTTAAAGATGCCAACAATCAAAATCTAATTCGATAAATGATCATCATAATCATCATGGAATAAGAATTGCATCTTCAAAAATAAAATGAATGATATATTGATATCTTTATGATTAAATGTAAAATATTTAAATTATAATAAAAGTTTGAATTCAACCAAATAATATCAAAAAATAATAATTTTACACAGACATGATGTATATTTATATCATGTTTTCAAATTAATAAGACTTCTTCGACCACAAGTTATCATTTTTATTGTATTCAACCATAAATTTTATTTCTGTATGAAAAATTGCATTATTCTTTATTTTCAGTTTCCAATAAAATCTTACATCCCGTTTGGATCACATCGGTACACAAGGAGTTTGGTAATATATGTATAACCAACTTTTGGTTTTTCTCCTAAATTGAAATTGTACCTTCCTAATTGGTTAGCCCAAGTGACTACCATTATCGTAGCATCAGTTACAATTTGTATCGGTTAGCCCAAGTGACTACCAGTATCGTATTGATGCATCAGTTCCAATTTGTACTAGCTAGCCAAAGTGACTACCATTATCGTATTGATGCATCAGTTACAATTTGTACTGGTTAGTCCAATTGACTACCATTATCGTATTGGTGCATTAGTTACAATCTGTTCTCATATTTTGAAGCAATAACAGGGACTGGGGACTATCTTAATAGACTATTGGCACCAGTGACCATAACAAGAGAGTCGTAACCGGTTATAGGCCTGACCAACGTATCTTTTTACCCATCTCTATTGCTAACTAGGTGACTCGGTACAAATTACCTTATATATATGTGTATGTATGTATATATATATAGTTAAGATCGACCTATCTTTTTCCCCATCTCTATTGCTAACTAGGTGACTCGGTACGAATTACCTTATATATATAGTTACAATAAATTCGTAGGACCATGACTATCGTTTTTAAAACTGTGGCCATAAACTACGTGCAACCACACAATATTTTTAAACATGACCATTGATTACCCTAAAGCCACATGAATTTATTTTTAATCGTGGCCTTAACTATAATTATTGACTTGCAAATTTAATATTTACCGTGGCCGAATCATGACATAGATATGCTTAATTTTGATAACCATGGCCAATTTATGACGTATGGTTACACTTCAATTTTAAAACCGGGACAACCCGTTAACTTTTGATCACACACAATAATAATAATTTTGGCCATAAACTACTAATTAGTCACATGAACTACATTGTTAGAAGTGTGACTACTGATTACCTTTTAAACACATATTTATATTAATCGTGACCTTAGCTATATTTTTAGCCACACAATTTTCATGTTATATGTGACCAAATCATAACACATGGTTCCACTTAACTTTTAGAATTGTAGCTAGTAGTTACCTTTTGGCCACAAAAAATAATAAAAACCATGGCCAATACAAGACATATAGGTTGCCAATTCATGACTTATAGTTACAATAATTCGTAAAATCGTGGCTATTCGTTATCTTTCGGTGACACAAGATAACTAAAACCATGGCCATTAACACCTTGTCTTATGGCCACGTTTAACAAGTTTTCGTGACAATATATATATATATATATATATATATATATTTCTTTTAGCCAAATAAAATTGGTTTCATGTGACCGTATGTCTGTCGATGGTCATATATATATATATATATATATACTGTGACTACATGTTGTATATGGCCACGGTTTATGACTATTATTGGCCACATTTAAAAAAGCGTCACTATTACTATCCATTTAGTCATAATTTTATTAAAACGGTTGTTGTAAGTTTGGAAGTGTTTGATAATGGTCACAATTATTGAGTTAAATCGTGGCTACAACAACATACTGATTTTATTTATGACTTTTCGCAACAATTTTTAACCTAACCGTGGCTAACTGTATACTCAAAACCGTGGAAAAAGCTCATTTATGTACTAGTGTGACCAACACCAAGTCCACCTCCTTATTACGTAGGTTCACTTTTTTTTCGTTCAGAATTAATTCTGGTTCCTCAATGTATGTTAATTTCTCATCTACTTTGACTTCGGATAAAGGGACCGTCTCTTCATGTTTACCCAAGCATTTACGTAAATACCCAACATGAAACACATCGTGTATCCCCGTAAGTTCCTCCGGTAACTCTAGTCGATAAGCTCCAATACTTTGAACAGGCCAATAAATCGTGGATTTAACTTACCTTGTTTCGGAAATCGAAGCACGCCTCGCCAAGGAGAAACTTTCAACATTACCATATCGCCTATCGAGAACTTAATTGGCCTTTTGCGGCGATCATCATAAGACTTTTGACGATCCTGTGCAGCTTTCATTCTCTCGCAAATAATTTGAATCTTTTCATGAGTGATTTGAATGAGCTCAGGACCAGCTAAAACTTTATCTCACGTCTCTCGCCAACACAATGGTGTACGACACTTACACCCATATAAAGCCTCATAAGGAGCCATTCTAATCGTCGAGTGGTACCTATTGTTGTTAGAAAACTCAACCATGGGTAGGTGCGTATCCCAACTACCACCGAATTCTAAGACACATGCGCGAAACATATCTTCGAGGGTCTGAATGGTTCGTTCTGATTGACCATCAGTCTGAGGATGATAGGTCGTACTAAATGCATGACTTGTTCCCAACTCTCGTTGAAATCCAGCCCAGAAATTAGAAGTGAATCGAGTGTCGCGATCAGAGATAATCTTCACCGATACACCGTGTCTCGAGACAACTTCATCAATGTACAACTGCGCCCATCGATCCATAGAATAAGACTCTCGGACCGGTAAGAACAGTGCAGATTTGGTCAACCGGTCAACTACAACCCAAATACTATCGTGTTGTCGTTGGGTCTTCGGTAGTTTAGTAACCAAATCCATGGTTAATTCCTCCCACTTCCACATTGGTACCTCAAGAGGCTGTAAACTACCATATGGTTTCTGGTGTTCAACTTTTACTTGTAGGCATGTGGTACACTTCTCAACTTAATGTCCGATATCGGTGTTTATTCCAGGCCACTAATAATCTAAATGGAGATCTTGATACATTTTGGTACTCCCTGGGTGTATCGATAATCGTGACTTATGTGCTTCCGCTAAAACAACATCATGCATACCGTCAAGTCTAGGGACCCAGATTCGTGTCTCATAGACCTTCAGGCCACGTCCGTCTTCAGAAAGATAATCAACGTATCCCACCATTCGTTCTGTGTTGACGTCCTTAGGCTTCAAAGCCTCAATATGCCACTTCCGAATATCAAACTTAACCGACTTGTGAGTGATAGCGTAACATAGAAGTCCAACATACATCTTCCTACTCAGAGCATCCACCACTACATTGGCTTTACCCGGATGATATAGTATCTCACAGTCGTAATCTTTGATAAGTTCCATAGCACGTTGTTGGCGCCTATTCAAGTCCTGTTGATCAAATAGATACTTTAAACTCTTGTGGTCGGTATAGAGTAGACATTTCGTACCATAGAGATAGTTTCACCAAAGTTTCAAAGCAAATACCACTCCTGCTAACTCAAGATCATGAGAAGGGTAGTTCCTCTCATAATCTTTCAACTGGCGAGAAGCAAATGCAATCACCTTACCTCGCTGCATCAAGATACATCCAAGACAAAGTCGAGACGCGTCACTATACACGATAAAGTCTTCATTAGCCTCAGGTAGAGCAAGTATTGGCACTTGTGTAAGACACTCCTTCAAAGTTTGAAATGCACAATCCTGGGCCTCATTCCACTCAAATTTGGCATCTTTACGAGTCAAAGAGGTTAATGGTACTTCGATCTTAGAGAAATCCTTGATAAATCGTCAATAGTATCCCGCTAGGCCTAGAAAACTCCGACCTTCTGAAGAGTTCTTTGGTTTCCCCCACTCTTGAATTGCATTGATCTTGGTTGGGTCTACAGAACTGCCATCTCTAGATAAGGTATGCCCCAAGAATTGCACTTGGCGAAGCCAAAACTCGCATTTCGAGAATTTCCCATAAAGTTGTTCTTTTCTCAACAATTCTAGCATTTGACATAAGTGTATAGCATAATCATTTTCAGACTTTGAGTAAACCAAAATATCATTGATGAATACGATCACAGACTCGTCAATCATTGGACGACATACTCGATTCATTAAGTCCATAAATGTCACACCCCGCTAAAGCGGAAACACGAGGTACGACGGTTCTAGGTTTCACAACAATAGGAATATAAACACCAACCACACATATATAATTAAAACGTAGAAGTTTAAAGTTTAAAAGTTTACAACCCGACTGCTTACACTTTTACAACAAATTACATCAATTTGAATACATAAAATATCTTGATTGGTGTTCCACAAAAATAAACTAAGCTTGATCGGTTACCTTCTTATCTTCCTGTAAAGCATGTTAAAACAAAGTATCAACTACAAAGAGTTGGTGAGTTCACAGGTTTTTCATATGCACAAAACATTTTATATGCAAGGTATAAAAATAGCGAAGCAGAAGTTCGCATCAACTTTAATATTTTAACTTTTATGAGCAAAAATACAAATTTACCATTACACATGATATATAAATATTGAGCCACTACTAAGCCTACTCGACATTCTACGCCCCACGAACTACCTCAGCCAGTTAGGTGGGTATGTCAACCAAATAGTGCTATCCACAAATATCATCGACTCATTTAGAGTTAAATAGTAGTGTACCACGGGGACTTTACATAACTCAACATATCATTTTGTGTAATATAAAGTTGATCATCACAATGATTTATATACTTTTCGTTAATCAATATAAATCAATTCAATTTCCATTAAAACAACATGCTTTACACCCCAAAACGTATAAACATTTAAAAAGAGGGGCCGTGAATACTCGACTTATAGCAAAGCTTCCAAAAATACCCGAGATGTTCGTTCGATGGCCTAACGCTTACCTAACAAAACAACATACTCAAATTAACACTTATATGTCTAATGGTTACTATGAGAGTGCTTATAAGTCCTTATATGTCCAACTTGGTCTACCATTGTCCAGTTATACATAATGCTCATATGCTCTTTAAAGAAATAACTTATACCGAAAATGTAATGTATAGTCTTTTAAGAGATCCTAATTTATGAAATCAAATAGTTTCCAAAATTTTAATTCCTGACTGAAACTATAAGTCCCAAAGATGATCAATTTAATATAAAATCCAAAATAATAAAATTTCCCATCTTTTTATATGTGATGCATTACTGAGTTAAGGTCATTGTGACCAAGTTTCATGCAGTTTAGACATATGAAAAGGGTTCAAATAATTTATGTTAAATAGTGTGTCACAGAAAGTATGGCAGATTACACACTGTTAGTAAAACAATCATTTGAAGAGTTCTACTTAATATATTTCAGAAATTCCAGTTTGATAATAAGAATAACACATAAAGGAAACTTTTGAAATAAGAATCACTCATTTTGGATGAGTTATGAAGGAGATATGGCACCACAAAGTTGCATGCACAATTCTGTTATTAGTTGACAGATTGCACACTTAACTTTAATAAATTGGTTAATGCCTCAAAACTTCATATTTTTGAATGAAACTGGATTCATAAGAATCCTAACTAATAAAAGAAAACTCCAGAAGAAGAATTATACATTATGGACAAATATTCAAGGAGGTATTAACATGCAAAATAGGGTTTACCTGCTGGTGGTTTCATAGTTTGCACACCTAAATTGTTTTAGGTGTTTGGAGGATCAAAATTCCATATTTTCATGTGATTCCACTTGCAAACAGAAGATAACTCATAAAACTAACTCTGAAAAGAAAAATCATCCTTTTTCGTTGAGTTTTGAAAGAGATATGACCATTTGAACATACATGCACAAATCTGTCAGCTTTGGACAGAATGCACCCTCATTTTGTTTTGATTAATTGAAACCTGAAGTCACATATTTTTGAATGAAACCAGTGGCATTTGAAAGTTAACTCATTAAATTGAATTTTAGAAGAAAAATCAATTGATTTGGATGAATATTCAAAGAGTTATGGTCGTTCAAATTAAGAATTACTTATTGTTGAACTTCCATATGCACATTCATCTTGCTATGAGCATTTGGGGGGTCAATACTCATTGTTTTTTAGTGAATTCATTTGGATTAGAACCCTAACACACTAAATAAACTTTTGGAAGAAGAGTTATGACATTTGAACATATTATTTGCAAGAAATGGACGATTTAAGCACATGCATGAAATCTGTCAGCACCAAAGATCACCATTGTTGTTCATAATCACATAAAATCATGTTTTTCACCTATTTTCTTGAGTTTTATTGTGTGGATCATAGATTACCACCATTGTATGAACATTTTTACATGTTTTGGTGTATAATGTCTCCACAAACTCAGAAATTTCAGATTATAGAAGAAAGTAGCTGAACAATGTAAGAAAAGTGGGTTTTTCACCCAAAATTTGCAAGAAAAGACGAGTAGAGTTGTTACCTTGTTTTGGATGAAGATTATATCTTTCAAATCTTTGTATGAACTTGATTTTTGATGAAGATTTCTAATTAATAAGGCTGGACTTTTGTTTTAGAGAGGAAGAGAAGAGAAAGGTGAAAGTGTCTCTTTGTTTTTAGAGAGAGAGAGGAGGGTTTTGAATTTGAAACTGAGCAAATGAGAGAAATATGAAACAAAATCATTTATATATGTGGGACAACCCTAAACCCTAAACCCAAAAAAAATTTCTTTAAAATTTATTTTAAGCCCAAAAATGCTAAATTGGAAGTCCATTTTCTCAATTTTTGGCCTTTTCTCAAAATGTAGGCCCTAAAATGGTTAATTTCTAACAAAAATAAGAAATTTATAATTAAAATACTAAAACTATTTATTTTATATAAATTGGGTATAAATTAGAGCATTTGGCACTGTATTGGACGTTTCGGACAGTTACGGGTCGGAACCGCACATTTTAAGCGACTACCGGAAATGCTAGGGATTTTTCGGCCATTCTAAACCAACTAACACCTATTCTTAAAATAAATCTATATTAACACTAATAAACGTAATAAAAGCAAACCTGAAAGCTCGAATTTTGACAGTTGTCACAGTCTCCCCCCGTTAGAGAAATTTCGTCCCAAAATTTAAGAACTAGCCTTCTCCGGGGAGTTCGTGAATTTGCTGGGATACTTATGCTTCATCAAATCTTCGCATTCCCGTGTATACTCTGGACCATGTTTCGCATTCCAACGGACTTTAATAATAGGGATTTTACTGCAGCTTAACCGTTTAACTCCTCGGTCCAATACCTCAACTGGTTCTTCAACGAAGTTTAACCGATCGTTAATCTGAACGTCGTCCATGGGTAACATCAACTGATAGAGATACTACGATAGCTTCAAAAGGTACTGGTTCTGAAGAGTATGAAAGATCTGAAGAAAGAAAGACTCAGAACTCAAAAGACAAGCAGATAAAAGCCTAAGGCATAACTTCTGAAGTGGCAACTTTAGAAGTTCTGAAGATTCTGAAGATACTTCTGAAGAAGTTCTGAAGAAGGTTCTAAAGACACTTCTAAAGAAGTTCTGAAGAGGTTCAGAAGTAGTTCTGAACATGCTTGTCATTTTTGTACTATAATTTTAGCATTTCTATTTCATGTATAAATAGATAGTTTGTTAGATAGTTAGAACTAACGTTTTCATAAGCTTGTAAAGACACATTTTGTAATACAGTTCATCTGATCAATACAATATACAACATTCAGTGATTTATTTCTTGTTATCTTTTTATATCTTGATTGTTTGGGATCTAACAATTGGTATCAGAGTCAATTCATCTGTTCTTGAAGGTTAGAGAAGAACTTGTCAGATCTGACAGTTCTTGTTGTGTTCTTGATCGAAAAATTCAAGATTAAAATTCAGGTGAATTCTCGATCTTTTTCAAATCAAAGATGTCGAAAGAAATCGTCTCCATTGGATCAGAAACCAAACCACCAACTTTGTTTTTAGGAGAATATCATCAATGGCGAATCAGGATGGTTCAATTCTTGGACAATAGCGATGAAGCTTTAATGCAATCAATCATAAATGGCCCTCTGGAGGTCTATGTGGCAATCCCTGCAGTTCCAAGAACTGAATCCACTCCTAAAATACCTTTATCAAGAATCAAGAAAAGCCCAGGTATGTATAGTACTGCTGAGAAAGCTCAAGCAAAAATTGACAAAAGGGCATTAACTCTTCTTACTATGGCTATTCCAAATGAAATCTTTAATAGGGTAGATAGTCTAACATCTGCCAAAGCTATGTGGGACGAAGTAGAAGCCCAGATGCAAGGTAGTACAAAAGCCCAAGCACAACGCCTAAATATAAAGAAAATGAATCAATAACTGATACATATCATAGATTCAACAATATTCTGAATGATCTGAGAAGAAATGGTGTTCAGAAATCAAACTCAGAGATAAACAATAAATTTCTGAACAACTTGGGAAATGAATGGTCAAGCTTTTCTGATAACATGGTTACAAGGAATCTGTCTAGGAAGACTATTCATGATGTATATGGCATCTTGTTCCAACAAGAGGACAAGATCAAAACTAGACAGAATGAGCCGAAAAAGGCAAATGAAACTGTAGCCTTGTTAAGCGAAAAGTACAACAACCCCTTGACCATTTCTACTAAAAACAAAGTTTGTGAAATTCCAGAGACAACTCTGTGTGATGGGGATGAATCAGAGGAAGAACTTAAAAGAATTTATGTTAATATTGCTTTTATGACAAGGCAATTCACTCAAAGATATAATAAAAAATATCAGAATAAACCAAGGTCTGAAGTTGGACCTAAGAAAAGTCAAGATGCTGGTCAAAATGAGTCATCTGAACCAGCAAGGTGTTTCAATTGTGGTAAGCCTGGTCATTATGCAAGACAGTGCAAAATGCCTTAAGTCAAGAACTCAGGCTACGATGAGAAGAAGCATCTTCTTGCAAAGAAAAAGGAACAAAATCCTGCTCTAGTAACCAAGTATGAGGAAGACTGGTTAAACTGGAGTGATGGAGATGATGATGAAGAGGTAGCTCATTATGCTTCAAAATGCTACATGTGCCAAATGGATCCAGAAGAAAAACATGCACATGATTCTGAGGTATCTTCTTCATCTTCTGACAGAAATTCTTTTTCTGAACCAAATTCTGAACCAAATTTTGAACAAATTTCTGAAAATTCTGAAGTGCAAAATCAATTTCATTCTGAATTTGAAACTCTCAGAAACAGAATCAAAGGTGAAAGAATTTTGGTAAATTAATTTAGAGCTGAAAGTCAAATCTATAAACAAAACTGCCAAGAAGCTGAACAAATTCTTGAAAAAGTTTATGAAGAAAAGCTTCAATAAAAAAAAACTGGATAGTTTAAAGAAATATATTTATTAATGAGAAATCTGAAAAAGAAGTTTTAAATGTAAAAATGAAATTTTTGAACCAAGAAAGACTTGATCTTTACAAAAATATTAAGGTTATTAGAAGATCTGAACTTTAAAAGAGGTCAAACTGAACAGACTCTGAACATTTTGACAAATCAGGCTCAGAATTCAAAATTTTACAATATTAAAGCAAGTTTGGGATATAATGATAGTCAAATACTGAAAAAGGCACCTGCAAATCTTTATGACTATTCTAAAATGAAATTTTTTATTGAAACCAACACATGTATTATATCTAAACCTGTTAACTACTCTTTGCCTGAAAGAATTCCCTTTGTTAAATCAGAAACTCTGTTTTCTGAAAAAAATCTTTTGATTCTGATAAAACTGAGATAATTTCTGAATCAGAAGTAATAAGTAATAATGTTTTAAAACCTTTTGAAATTACTTCTAAATCTAAAATTATTTTTGAAAAAAATCTGAATCATCTGTTAAATCTGAGAAAACTATTTAACAAATTTCTGAATTATCTTCTAAACAAACTATTGAATCAGAAGATAATGTCGATCTTAAATCAGAACATGAAGAAAAATATGATGAATTCTCAGATATTGAATCTTTACAAAATAATAATGAGAATTCAGAAATTATTTTTGATAATTCTGATGATGAGTCGGAAAATAATTTAAATCAATTTTTTTTTGCTTCTAGCATGACTCAAGATAAGTTCTCAGATTTAATGAATGCATCAGATTCAGATGATGATGATGATCATATGGTTCAGGTTATAGATAAAGATGGATATTTGGTGTACAAATTACAATCATCTATGATTGATGGGGACATCTTAAAATATGAAGCACCAAAGTTGTCTTCAGAAATGTTTAACACTGTTTTTCTGAAAACTGAAATTTCTTCCACATCATCTAATCATACTTCTATTTCTTCAAATACATCTTTAACTCCTGAAAAATCTTCAATATCATCATCTGACTTTATAAATAGAGTCAAATTTTTTGAAAAAGGACAGTCTTCCAATTCAACTTCTGAAGTTCATTATAAAAAATATAAATCCAAAGAATCTAAAATTGATAAAAAGACTACTTATACTAATCCTCATTTCTTATCTTTTACAGAGCTGTCCTCTTTAGTTTGGAGAAAGAAAGGTGAAAGACTATCAAAGACTGACAAATTAGATAGTATTTCATTTTCAAAGAAACATGATGTACCTAAACTTAATAAAGTGAATAAAAGAGATTTGGTTGATAAATCCAGTAGTGTTGATTCTTGTTCTTTTACTGCTTTATTAAACATTCTGAAGAATCATATTCACTGTATTAATTGTGGTAACCATAATTTTCAAATAAACTCCAAATCAAAGAAGAATAATCTTAAGAAATCTATTCAGAACTTTTCAGCTAAATTGGCAAGTAAAAATAAAAATAAAAAGAAAAATAAGAATAAATCTAAGACTGACAAATCTCAAAGTTCTAAACAAATTTCTGAACTGAAAAATCTAAAGTCAAAGTTCAGAACTTCAAATTTTTTTACTAATCTCAAATAACCCATTCTCAAATGGGTACCTAAATCTCAATAATCATTTTTGCAGATATGTCATGTGTGGGTCTTAGATTTTGGATGTTCAAGACACATGACACCATTAAAAGAACTACTAACTGATTATCATGAAAGATATGAAGGAACAGTTAGCTTTGGAAATAATGCAAAAGGTTATGTAAGAGGTTATGGTACTTTTATCAAAGAAGAAATTACAGTAATGAAAGTTTTCTATGTTGAAGGTCTTTAACATAATCTCTTCAGTATCAGTCAATTCTGTGACAAATATTGGAAAGTCAATTTTGATATAGACTACTGTCATGTTTTGAGTTCAGAAAATAAGAAAGAGTTAACTGCCTATAGAGATGGAGACATCTACACTGCTACCTTTACAACAACTGGTCAATTAAAAGGGGTATGTTACATTTCCAACACAATGAGGAATGATAGTTTGCTTTGGCATAGAAGAATGTCATATCTAAATTTCAAAGCTATTTCTGAACTGGAAAAACATCACTCTGTCAGAGGACTACCAAAGATCAGATTTGATAAGAATTCCTTATGTTCTGCTTATGAACTAGGGAAGATCAAGAGAAGCTCCCATCATCTAAAAATGCTATCTTCATGCAAAGCTCCACTTGAAATGCTTCACATGGATTTGTGTGGTCCAATGAAGACTCAAAGTATGGGTGGAAAGAAGTATATTTTTGTCATTGTAGATGAATATTCAAGATATACTTGGGTTGAATTTCTTAGACTCAAATCTGACACTTCTGAAAGGCTCATACCTTTTCTGAAGAAAATTCAAGTTCTTCTTCAACTACCAATCCAAAAGATCAGAAGTGATAATGGCACAGAATTTACAAATTCTACACTTCAGAACTTTTTGGAATATGTTGGTATCTCACATAACTTTTTCCGCTGCAAGAACTCCTTAAGAGAATGGAGTAGTTGAGAGAAAGAATAGAACTTTGGTAGAAGCTGCAAGGACCATGCTTGCTTATTCTGAACTTCCTTTGTCTCTTTAGGTAGAAGCTATAGCTACTGCATGTTTCACTCAGAACAGGACAATTCATAACAGAAAACTACTTAAAACTCTTTATGGGATTATTAAACAAAGAAAACCCTCTATTGATTACTTTAAAAATTTTGGTTGCAGGTGTTTTCTCAGAAATGATACGCAACATTTAGGTAAATTTGCACCAAAAGGTATAGCTGGTATCTTTGTTGGCTACTCTCAAAGGTCCAAGGCATATAGAGTATTAATCAAAGGAACTCAAAGGATCATCGAAACTACTAATATTCGATTTCATGATCCAACATTGACTTCTGAACAAGACAGTTCAGAACTCACACTTAACCCTATTTCTGAAAGCTTGGATTCAGAACATAGCAAAACAAATCAAACTTCTGAATCTCAAACTTTACTTAAATCAAACTTAGATATCTTATGTCAAGACTTATTTGATATTTCTGTTAATGTCTCTGCAGATTATCAGAATCCCTCTCTCCTCAGAAGCATAACAGAACAAGAAATTTCAGAAATTCAAATATCAAACATCACAGCACCACCAGTCTCAACCTCAAATTCAGAAATTCCTATTTCTGAATCTGTACATATGCCTTCTGAATTAGTTCAGAATATTCCTGTTTCTGAAACTGTGCCTACAACTTCTGAACCAGTACAAAATATACCATTTGAGGAGGAGCATTCAAATCTACATTCAGTTATCAACCATGATACTGACACTCAAGCAATTATTGATGATTATGATTCTTTCAACAATGTATCATCTGTTCAACCATTACCAAATGTGAACAAATGGACATCTAATCATCCTATTCATCAAATCATTGGTGATGCATCAAAAGGTGTTCAAACAAGATCATCAACAGCCAATGAGTGTGTGTATGTGAATTTCTTAAGCAGCATGGAACCCAAGAAGCCAGTTGAAGCTCTTCAAGATCCAGATTGGATTTTAGCTATGCAAGATGAGCTAAATCAATTTGAAAGGAAAAACGTCTGGAGATTAATCCCTAAACCAAAAGGTAAATCAATAATTGGCACAAAATGGGTATTCGGAAATAAAAAGGATGAAAGTGGAATTGTTGTGAGAAACAAAGCAAGGCTTGTTGCTAAGGGGTATTGTCAACAAGAAAGAATTGATTATGATGAAACGTTTGCCCCAGTTGCAAGACTTGAAGCTATTAGAATGTTTTTGGCATATGCAACTCATAAATATATGAAGTTGTTTCAAATGGATGTCAAGTGTGCATTTCTGAATGGTATCCTACATGAAGAAGTGTATGTTGAACAACCAAAAGGATTTGTTAGCAAATAATTCCCAGATCATGTCTATATTTTGGACACAGCCTTATATGGACTTAAACAAGCACCAAGAGCATGGTATGACACTCTCACAACTTTTCTTCTGAACTCCAAATTCAAAAGAGGTACTGTTGATACCACTTTATTTTTGAAAAAGGAAGGTGATGATATGATATTAATACAAATATATGTAGATGATATTATATTTGCTTCTACTAATCCAAAATTTTGTAGAAATTTTGAGAAAATTATGCAAACTGAATTTGAAATGAGTATGATGGGAGAGTTAACATTTTTTCTTGGTCTTCAAGTTAAACAACTTCCCACTGGCATATTCATTAATCAATCTAAGTATGTCTTTGACTTACTTAAGAAGTTTGACATGTCTGACTGTTCCAGTATTCAAACTCCAATAGCCACTACAACAAAATTATCTCCTGATCTAAATGGCATATCTGTTGATCAAAACAAATATAGGGGTATCATTGGATCTTAGCGTTACTTAACAGCTAGTAGACCAGATATAATGTTTGCTACATGTATTTGTGCTAGATATCAAGCTAATCCTAAGGAATCTCATCTTCTTGCTGCTATTTCAAAGAATCCTTAGATATTTCAAAGGTTCTCCTTCATTGGGACTTTGGTATCCTAAGGATTCTGGTTTTGAACTAACAGCTTTCACAGATGCAGAACATTGTGGTTGCAAATTGGATAGGAAAAGCACATCTGGATCATGTCAATTTTTGGGTGACAGACTTGTAAGTTGGTCTTCAAAGAAACAAAATTGTGCTTCCACTTCTACTGCAGAAACTGAGTATGTTGCAGCTGCAATCTGTTGTTCACAAGTGATCTGGATGCAAACATAACTCAAGGACTATGGTTACACTTTCAAAAAGATTTCTTTATATTGTGATTCAAAGAGTGTCATAGCTATCACTGCTAATCCTGTTCAACATTAAAAAACAAAACATATTGATGTAAGATTTCATTTTATCCAAGATCATGTAGAAAAAGGTAATATTGAAATGTTTTTTGTTCTGACAGATTATCAATTGGCTGATTTATTTACCAAAGCACTTGATGAGAAACGATTTAATTTTCTGGTAAGTAAATTGGGCATGATGAACATGTCTATGTAAGTATTTAGAAATTATATTCTGAGATTAATTTTTCCAAATTCTGAATATTTTGAACTTTAGATTTTCTAAAGTTCTGTTTTCAGAAATTCCGTCTTTCTAAATTTCAGAAGTTATAATTTCTTTTTCAAAGATGATTATTTCTCAAATACTTTCATTTTTTTTTTCTCATTTCTCTAACATTTTTTTTCTCTGATAAATAGCATTGTTTAAAGGGGAGAATCATAACTATTTATGATTCAAGGGGAAGTGTTGCTAAAAATTCAAAATCTTAAATACTCCTTTCTATCAAACAGATCTGAGGTGCTGGTTACAAGTCTTGAATTTCAAATGTAAGTAGTATGGACAAACTACTATAGATAAAATATCTTTGTTATTGTCCAAACCTACTTCTGAACAGTTAAAACGATTTATATGTTTCAGAAGTATGTATTTTTAAATGATTTTTGTCATTTTGGAGGAATATAAGTTTTGTTCTGAACTTTTCTTGCAAGTTCTGAAGTATTTCTGAAAGTTTTCATTTCGACTTCTGAATTTCTTCTCAGAAGTTCTGAATTTCTTCTGAAGTTTTTGAACTTGTTCTCAGAACTTTACTTCCCGTTATTCATTTTTAAGCGTGTGCCACATGTTTTAATTTCATTGGAAAATCCTTAACCCACGTCGATTAAACGGTTCATTAATCCAAATAAATGATGATTACTCTTTTAATCTCGTTTAATTTTTGGCCATGTGTCCATCTATGCTTATTTAGCCATATAAAACAGATGAAATAACCTTCTTCTTCATTTTCTAATGCTTTTTCCCTCCAAAACCTCTCTGTGCTTATTCATTTTCAATCAAGTGTGTATCCTTGTTCACTTCCAGTGATGTCAACTTCGAATGTGATGGTTTCTGCTTCTTCGAGTTTCAGCAACAACAATGACTCATCTAGTGAAGCATCATTAAAAATTGTGCCTAACAAAATAGTGATTGGATCCATGGAGATCCCTTTGAATGATGATCAAGTAGTACAAGACACAGCCACAACTGCTATTGATGAAGCTGGCCCTTCAAATCCAACTTCTAAACCTAACCCTAACCCTAGTTCTGCTACAATTGGGGACACTCAACTCAAGCCCATTGAGGTTGTATCTGAATCAAATGCTGGTGAAAGTGAGTCTCAATCTCGTGCTAAGAGCAGTGATGGACCTGATTTGTCCAAACTGTATGTTCCTGAAGAAAAATTGCTTGAAATCAAAAGGAATAACTGTGCTCTGAACTTCAAATCGACAGATTTTGCTGATGATCAAATGATTTTGATAGAAATTCTGAAGAAACATCCACTTCGTGTTTTGCTATCAAGGAAATTTTCAGTTCCTGCTTCTAACTTGCAGCAATGGTGGTATTATGCTGAGGTCGATGAAGCTGCAGATAACATTTCCTCATATATTCATGGCCACAGGGTTTGTGTTTCTGTGGAAGATGTCAGAAGTATACATTTCCTTCCAAAGGCAGATGCAGTTCTTGGGAAAACTTCATATGATCCAATTCCATCATCTTCTGAGATGATTTCAGATTTTATGCGCTTGGGATATTCTGAACAACTAAATGCCTTAAGTTCATTCAGAAGGAAGTGTCTACCCCAATCTGGTATTGCCTATTTTCCATTTTAAACACTTGCCTCTCTGGAAAAAGTTCTAGCTTAGACCAAGCATCTACAAATAGAAGGATTATACTTCATGGGGTGGTATTCAACAAACACTATGACTATGCTTCACTAATATTTGAAGACCTGAAGACTGCTGTTCTGAAGAAATCCACATACAACTACATTCCCTTCCAACGATTCTTTCAAACATTTATCAAAGGTGCAATGAAGGTTGTTCCTGTTATTCCTGATCTTGCCCATGAGATACATGTTCCTATCTTTACCATGGATAATCTTCGTCCACTAAATGCAAAATTAAAATTTCCAAATGCCATTCCATTACCTATTTACTTACTTGAACTTGTAAGTTCAGAAAATAGGATTGTGGGTGAGTATTATGAATCAATGGGACTACCAAAACCAGTAGTCTCTTCCCCTGATTCCCACAAGAGTGGTGAGCATGCTAAGGAGTTTTGACTATCTAGGAAGAGTGGGGAGGCTGTTCAAAGGAGAGAACAACCTCAAAGTCTGAAGAGGAAAAATGTAAATGAGAGATTGGGTAGAAGGGTGAGAAAAGGAATTGATGAAGGGAAAACATAAGTAAAAAATAAAGAAACTTGTGAACCAAATGTTACTAGCCGGGCACCCACATCATCTATTACTCCACATTCTTTGGTGGGTTATATTGAAAAGGCCAGTGAGCCCATGGCAACACTTGTTAACCCCCCCAACCACTCATCCATCTCTCAACAGAAGGGTGTTTCAATAACACAATTGGGGCAAGCAGCTCATATACTATAAAGACCCTATTTGGAGGATCCTTTTGTTGAAAAAGAAGCACATATGTCTCCCCTTTACAGTTACGAGCACATAGAGTCTGAGAGTCCACTCAATGTTGAGCCTAAAGAACCACTAAATGTGGAATTCCTTAACACCACTACACATCTTTCAGATGTAAATAAGCAAAGTGTGTGTCACATTGCCTCAACAACTATAGATATTCCTAATATTTGGTATCAAGGATTAGTTGGAAGCCCTGGTGGAGTGAACATTACTAAAGCTCCATTCACAGAGTCATTTATGATTCATGATGCTGTGGCATCTACAGGTCAGCCTTCTTCTGAAGGACTGCAAACAAGACCATCTGTTGGTCTTGGCAATTTACCCACATCTTCTGAATTTTTAGAATTCAAGGATTTTTGTACTTCTGAATTTGAAAAGATTCAGAAGGAACTAAAGGAATTGACGAACAAATCAAACAAGGTGATGGAGGATCGGTTGGAAAAACAAGAGGTAACAGTGGTGAACAAATTGAATGATTTTCAAGTTTCTTCTTCCAATGATCTCAACTCTTTTAAAGATGCACTTCTGAATGCTTTCTCTGAAGTGATTTCTTCTATATCTTCTCTCAAAGCATCTCAGCCTTCTTCTTCAAGCTCTCAATCTCATACTTCTGAATTTGCTACTAAAGATGACATTAATTAAATTCTGAATCAATTATCTGCTATTCAGACTTCTCAAACAGCATTGAATAACAGATTATCTACTGTGGAGTGTAAACCTCAGGCAGACACTTCCAAAAGAAATCTTGATGATCAGGGTCCTGATAATCAAGAGGGGAGAAAAGACAGAAAGTATCTGAAGCTGCAAATGTTGAAAATTCTCAAGGTCAATCTTCTGAAAAAGATTCTGAAGAAGCTCAGAATATAGGAGAAGGTTCAAATAGAGTTTCAGAAGCCATAGAAGACATTCTTGTAGAGCATAAAGGCCAAGAGGTTGATGTTGCCTCTTCTGTAGAATTGATTGATGAAGGGTATGAAACAGAAAAACTGTCTTTTGATTCTGAAGGAAACTTGAGTTCAGATAAAACAGATGTAATTCCAGATTCCAATGAAGAAATGCTAAGAGAATATCTTGCATTTGAAGATGTAATTGGTGAACCAAGTGATATCTCAGATGTGATCATGTTTGAAGAAGAATCTGTAGTTAATATGGAAGAAATCTCAGAAGTTAATGAAGTCAGAGATTTAGTAATCTGGAATCCACAACAAATTTTGAATGAGGTTTATAGTGGTATTTTTGAAGAATTATGGAGTTTGTTGAGAAAATTCTGTTGGGTTCATTTATTTCTAAACAATCCAAGAAATCTGGAGTGTAGATTTTTGGATAACAGATTGTCAATTTTTGAAGACTTTCTGAATCAACCAGATGACAGATTTGAAATAGAGTTTGATCTGAATCACATGGAAGGAGTTGAAATTGTAGATGAAATTCTTATTGTCTTCTCTGAAAAATTTGAAGTAAGGTTCAGACCTTGTATTATAATTCCTGCAATAGATCTTCCAGTTCTTAAAGAACCTGTTTTGGATCAAGTTTTTGAAAAGGAAAATGTGTTCATTCCTGGAGAGAATAGCTTGGTGTTTCCTGAAGACATTTATTGTTTTATGTACAGAAGAAGTATGAAATTTGCAACGTTGTAAGATTTTTTGAATGATGAATGGACTGAATATCATATTGCTCAAGTGAGAAACTATATTCAGAATCATGGTGTTTAGAACTTCCATGATTCAACTTTAATAAAGAAGATCAGATGCTTATCAAAGTCAATTCAAGATGATTTGTTTATAGGAAGATTTGGAGCAGAAAGAAGGGATGGTACTTTATGTGAGTTTACTCAGTTTGATTTGTATAAGCTAAGACTACAAGATTAGCTGGCAAATTTATCTTTTTGTGTTAACAGAGGTGAATCTGAACTAGTCTCAGAGATTAGAAGAATCTTGGGAATTTATATAAGGAATCTCATTAAGCATGACTTTCAGTTGGCTTTAGAATACAGACTAAACAAAGTAAACTTGTTAGAGCCTATTTTTATTGAAAGGTCAGGGCTGAAAAGATTATTCACTAGTCGAGACATTGGTTTTATATACTTTGTGGAAGGAGTCACTAAGACATTCATTGCATCTGATATTCCAAAAGTATTCTACATCTACTCTCAAATGGCTTCTGAACTATATGGTAGATTTTACTGAAGAATTTGATATCAAAGAAGAAATAGTCTATTTGATCAAAGAAAGAATAAATTTCAGAGAATTTGTAAGAAAGAGTTATTTGGCTGGTCACAAGAAAGTAAACAAAATCAGAGGAGCTGACTATTTGCTAAGTGATGCTTATGATTTCAAGATTCATACAAAGAAGCAAGACATGGAAGAAATTCAGAAGTTCACTCTGAATCTTGAAAGTTCAGAAGTAAGTCCAAAGGAAAAGGAAAAAGAAAAGGAGAAAATTTCTGAAATTTTTTCTGAAGAGTTGGTTCCTATAAAACAAATTTCTGAAGAGGAACAACTACAAGAACAAAGAATTGAAGAAAGTGCATTTACCATGTTTCTTGAATATTTTCATCCAGAAATGTTCATGGAACATAAACTGAAGTTTAATTATATTGATTGTTGGATTAACAAATCCTTTGGATGAAAACAATGGTATTCTGATATCATTAGAAAACTAAGGATTCCTGTTAATGAAGCAAGAAAAGAAAGTCCTGTCATCAAAGTGATTAATGCAGAATTAAAGACAAGAAAAAACTATAGTTGTGCATTTTTTACTGTGGAAAGAAGAAATGGTGAGATATATACCTTCTCAGAAGCTGACTTTCAGAATGTTTACTTAAGAGATATGCTCAGAGTATACAGGAGTCTTTATCTGTTTCATGATTCGATTTCAAAGTTCAGAAAATCATTTCCAGTTCTCAGAGATGGTTTGTATAGAGAATTTATCTGGGCTGCAAAGACTGATTTTCAAGTTGCATATGTGCTAAATAAGAAACAAGTTCATCTGAGTAAACCAAACTTAAGTCTACCTGATATTCAAAATCTGAAAAAAAGTACTCTGGTGATTCACCCTCCAGGTTTTGTATGCAAGTGCTTTCAAGAATTACTCTTTGTGAGATTTGAAGAATTCCACAAATGTTGCAATGGAACTTTAATGGCTATCAGAGATCGTTTGGTTAAAAGACAAAATAGAAGACCAAAGAATCTGAATGACGAAGATTGGGAGAAGTATCAGAAGCTTGCAATGGAGATGATCAGAATCGCAGAATCTCTCTTGGAATACAGAAGTCTAATTTTGAAGGATGTTAGACAAATCTTGAATTTTGGAATTATGATTTGAACTTTTGAAACCAAGGGGGAGATTGATAGAGATACTAAGATAGCTTCAAAAGGTACTGGGTTCTGAAGAGTAAGAAAGATCTAAAGAAAGAAAGACTCAGAACTCAGAAGACAAGCAGATAAAAGCCTAAGGCATAACTTCTGAAGTGGCAACTTCAGAAGTTCTGAAGATTCTGAAAATACTTCTAAAGAAGTTCTGAAGAAGGTTCTGAAGACACTTCTGAAGAAGTTCTGAAGAAGTTCAGAAGTAGTTCTGAACATGCTTGTCATTTTTGTACTGTAACTTTAGCATTTCTATTTCATGTATAAATAGATAGTTTGTTAGATAGTTAGAACTAAAGTTTTCATAAGCTTGTAAAGACACATTTCGTAATACAGTTCATCTAATCAATACAATATACAACATTCCGTGATTTATTTCTTGTTATCTTTCTACATCTTGATTGTTTGGGATCTAACATCAACGTTTCATCTGCTAGGCATTTCTTTAGATTCGACACATGAAATGTGTCATGGATGGCGCTTATATTCTGTGGTAACTTCAACTTGTACGCCACTGGTTCGATTCTTTCGAGTATTTCGAATGGACCAATGTATCTGGGACCCAGCTTGCCTCTCTTCCTGAAGCGTACCAGTCCCTTCCATGGCGAAACTTTTAAAAACACTTTATCTCCCACGTGAAACTCCAACGGCTTTCTCCGATTATCCGTATAACTCTTCTGACGATCTCTTGTTGTCTTGAGTCTTTCTTTGATGGTCGAGATCTTGTCAGTGGTTTCCTGAATAATATCGGGCGTTGTCAACTGTCTATCTTCGGATTCTACCCAGCTAAGCGGTGATCTAAATTTACGTCCATATAGAGCTTCATACGACGCACACTGTATGCTGGTGTGATAGCTGTTGTTGTAGGAGAATTCAACGAGTGGCAGGTGGGTATCCCAACTCCCACCGAAATCTATTGCACATGCCCGTAACATATCCTCTAGTGTTTGGATAGTTATTTCTGACTGTCCATCCGTCTGAGGATGATATGCGGTGCTATAATCCAAACGTGTACCCAATGCCTTTTGAAGATATTGCCAAAATCGTGACGTAAATCGTGTATCCCTATCCAAAATAATGGAAGTAGGCACACCATGACGTGTAACTATCTCGTTGATGTAAATTTGGGCACGCTTTTCCATACTAAAATTTTCATGAATAGGAATGAAATGAGCCGATTCGGTGAGTCGGTCCACTATAACCCATATAGTATCGTGCCCCTTTCCGGTTATGGGTAGCTTGGTTACGAAATCCATGGCTATTTGCTCCCATTTCCATTGTGGTATTTCAGGCTGTTGAAGTAAACCAGATGGTTTCTGATGTTCGGCCTTTACCTTAGCACAAGTCAGGCACTTGCTTACGAACACGGCAATATCTTTCTTCATTCCCGGCCACCAATAATACTCCTTCAAATCCTTATACATTTTATCTGCTCCGGAGTGAATCGAATATCTGGATCGATGGGCTTCGTCCAAAATGATTGATCGAAGATCACCAACTTTCGGTACCCATACTTTATTCTTAAAATAATGTACCCCATCTGTTTGCATTTCAAATTCCTTCTCTAGATGCTGCAAGGTTTCATTCTTCAAATTCTCTTCTTTCAAAGCTTCTCCTTGTGCTTCTAGTTTTTTGAGTTTTTAAACTCGTCTGGACCATCATTCCCATAGCCCGTGCTCTTATTGGTTTTACTCTTTCCTTTCGGCTTAACGCGCCGGCTACTACATTAGCTTTGCCTGGATGTTACTTTATTTCACAATCGTAGTCACTAAGTAGCTCGACCCATCTTCTTTGTCTCATATTGAGCGTTATCTGGTCAAGAATATGTTGAAGGCTCTTGTGATCCGTGAAGATAGTACACTTAGTACCGTAGAGATAATGTCTCGGATCTTGAGTGCGAACACAACCGCTCCTAGCTCCAAATCATGAGTAGTGTAATTCTTCTCGTGAATCTTCAATTGTCTTGATGCGTATGCAATAACTTTGTCTCTTTGCATCAACACGCATCCCATTCCCTGATGTGAAGCATCACAGTAGACTACGAAGTTATCCACTCCTTCGGGTAGAGCCAGAATCGGTGCGTTGCATAACTTGTGTTTGAGTGTCTGAAATTCTTCCTCTTGTTTCTCTCCCCAAATAAACTTTTTATCTTTTTGGGTTAGAGTTGTTAGTGGTTGCGCGATCTTAGAGAAATTCTCGATGAATCGCCGATAATAACCTGCCAATCCCAGAAATTGGCGGATCTCGGTCGGTGTCTTCAGGGCTTCCCATTTCTTAATGGCCTCAATCTTAGCTGGATCAACTTGGATTCCCTTCTCATTCACCACATGGCCAAGAAAGTGTACCTCACGAATCCAAAATTCACATTAAGAGAATTTCGCGTACAACCTTCAAATGTTGCTCATGCTCCTTTTTGTCTCGAGAATAAATAATAAATAACTATATCGTCTATAAACACAATCACGAACTTGTCGAGATACGGTCGACATACTCTATCCATCAAACCCATGTGGAATTTAGGTCCACCGCTGAGGTAGTTCGTGGGGTGTAGAATGTCGAGTAGGCTTAGTAGTGGCTCAATATTTAAATATCATGTGTAAAAATAATTTGTATATTTGCTCATAAAGGTTAAAAAGTTAATGTTGATGCGATCATCCGATTCGCTATTTTTATACCTTGCATATAAAATGTTTTGTGCATTTGAAAACCTGTGAACTCACCAACTCTTTGTAGTTGACCCTTCTGTTTTGACATGCTTTACATGGAAATAGGAAGTTAACCGATCAGGCTTAGCTTATTTTTGTGGAACACCAATCAAGACTTTATATATATCTATTTTGATGTAATTTGTTTGTTAAAGTTAAAGTAGTCGGGTTGTAAACTTTTAAAATTTAAACTTTGATGTTTTAAATATATGTATGGTTGGTGTTTATATTCTTTTCGCTGTGAAACCTAGAACTATCGTACCTCGTGTTTCCGCTTTTGCGGGGTGTGACAGACTTGGTATCAGAGCCTTAGGTTATAGAGAACACCGGTTTTCTAACAAAAACCATACACTATAACCATTTTATCGTTTCCTTAGATAAATTTAAAAAAATTAAAAACCTACTACTAGTATAACTAGAATAGACATCTTTCTAACATATCATAATTAGGCGAAGCCTGATCACCTATGTCTAAATATGGAATGAATAAGAAGGGACTTGGACTAGTTATGCTAAAAGTCAGCTTAGATCGGATAACTTCTTAATTCAAATTGGAAAATATGATTTTATATGAGTTCACATAAGTATTACAAAATGTTTTTGACATTTATTAAATGTGTAAATATCGCAGTTCACTATGTATCACTCATCCACTCCTCCTAAGTACTCTGCTGACTCCTCAGGCTATGTGACTAGTCAACCTAGGGGAAAACTTTTTGACTACTTTGTTGGTTAAACTTGGAAACTTATTTTGGTAGCTTGTAGCCCACTATTTAGAACTCTAAGATACTTGATGTCTTTTGGGAATTATTTTTGCTGGATATTGAAGTTATGTGATTCTAAACCTATGATTTGATGAATCGAGTGTTTTATATGCATAACTTAGTTAAGTAGACTTAGCGCAAAAATAGTAATAGTAATATGACCCAACCTCAATATGAACCTATGCCTAAAGAAAATTCCTCCAAGGAGAGAAGATCCCGAAATCGCACGACTTGTATTTGAACAACTCGTGGCAGCACTCCCAAACATCGTTAGTCAGGTGGCGGCGGGTCTGAATGCTAATCAGGGAAACAACCCAGGCTCTGAAGTAGATAGGAACAGAGAGTGCACATACAAGACTTTCAGGAAATGTAATCCTAAGGAATTCCATGGAACTAAAGGAGCTGATGGATTACTGACATTGATTGAGAATTTGGAGTCCGTTCTCCACATCAGCAAGTGCACTGAAGAAAATAAAGTGCAGTTTGCCGCCTGTCTGCTACAAGGACGAGCATTGAGCTGGTGGAACACCCAAGTGCAAACCCGAGGCCGAGAAGCAGCCAACAGTCTTACTTGGGAGGAATTCAAAAAGATGCTCAAAGAGGAATACTACCGAGGAGCGAAATCCAGAAGTTGGAAGCGGAGCTATGGAATCATGAAATGAAGGGAAATGACATAGATTCTAACTCTGCTCGTTTCCATGAACTGGAAAAGATGGTACCACATTTGGTGACGTCTGAGGAAAATCGAGTCGACATGTATGTCTGGGGTTTATCTCCTGAAATACGTGCAGACGTTCCTTCGGCAAACCCAAAAACCCTTCAAGAAGCAGTGAGTTCGGCAACCTGACTCACCAATAATGCTAATCGTTCGAGAATGTTTGCTAAAGACAAAGCTCAAGGTAAGAGAAAGATGGAGGAACCCACAAGAACGCAATCTAGAGGAAGAACGAGTAAAAATCTGAAGATTACAGGGAACTATGGGATTCAGACTCAACCAGCAGAGAAATAGAAAAGAGCATACCCTATGTGCGATAAATGCAACAAATAGCATGTTGGAAGATACATTATTTGTCAGAAATGCAATAGAGGAGGTCATTTCACCAACGATTGTAAGAGTGTAGGAAGACGGACATTTTTGAGTGTGGAAGTCCAGATCACTTCCGAAACGCCTGTCCAAAATGGAATTAAAGACCGAACACTAATCAAGTATGACCAGCCAATCAAGGAAATCAAGGAGGTCAGGCAAGAGGTTGAGTTTTCGAGATTGGAGCTGAAGAGGCAAGGAAAAATCCAGATTTAGTCATGGGTATGTTTCTTCTTAACAACCATCACACATCTGTATTATTTGATTCTGGAGTAGATAGGATTTATGTGTCGTTAGATTTTAGACTAAATATAAATCTAAAACCTCAAAAGTTGAAAGAAGTATATGTCATTGAATATGCCAACGGACAGGAAAATAAGGTCAAGGACGTAATAATGAACTTCACCTTAAACTTGGCTAATAGAGACTTCAGTATAGATCTAATCCCGATTAAGTTAGGAAGTTTTGACATAATCGTGGGTATGGATTGGATGTCTAAAAACCAAGCTGAAATTTGTTGATCTAAGAAAATCATCCGAATACCACTACCCGAAGGAGAAACACTCGAAGTACATGGTGAGAAACTTAGAAGGAATCTTAGAATTGTGTCATCCATGAAGATGCGAAAGTACCTAAGGAAAGACTGCAGTTCATTTTTGGCCTACGTTGTGAATAAGGAGTTCGAAGAGAAGCGCATTCAAGATATTCCTATAGTTCGAGAATTTCCCAAAGTTTTCCCAGATGAGTTACCTGGACTGCCCCCACCCAGACAAGTCGAGTTCCAAATTGATCTAATCTAGGGAGCTGCTCCTGTAGCAAAATGACCTTATCGATTAGCATCGTCGGAAATGCAAGAACTGTCAGAACAACTTCAAGAACTACTCGATAAAGGGTTCATTAGGCCTAGCTCTTCACCCTAGGGAGCTCCAGTTTTATTTGTTAAAAAGAAGGATGGATCTTTCCGAATGTGTATTGATTATAGGGAACTCAATAAGTTGACTGTCAAGAACCGATACCCCCTTCCTCGAATTGATGGCTTATTTGATCAACTTCAAGGTGCTACGTATTTCTCAAAGATCGATCTTCGATCGGGATATCATTAAATGAGAGTTCGTGAAGAAGATATTCCTAAGACAGCGTTTAGAACTTGTTATGGTCATTACGAGTTCCTAGTTATGCCTTTTGGGCTAACAAACGCACCAGCAGTCTTCATGGATTTAATGAATAGAGTATGTCGACCGTACCTGGACAAGTTCGTGATCGTGTTTATATATGATATAATCATTTATTCTCGATACAAGAAGGAGCATGAGCAACATTTAAAGTTGATACTAGAATTGCTCAGAAACAAAAAGTTGTACGCCAAATTCTCCAAATGCGAATTCTGGATTCGCGAAGTGCACTATCTTGACCATGTAGTAAATGAAAAGTGATTCATGTTGATCCAACTACGATTGAGGCCATTAAGAAATGGGAAGCCCCGAAGACACCAACCGAGATCCGTCAACTTCTTGGGTTGACTGGCTATTACCGGTGAATTATCGCGAATTTCTCCAAGATCGCGTAACCACTGACGACTCTAACTCAATAGGACAAAAAGTATATTTGGGGAGAGAAACAAGAGGAAGCATTTCAGACACTCAAACATAAGTTATGCAATGCACCGATTCTGGCTCTACAACAGGGAGTGGATAACTTTGTAGTTTATTGTGATGCTTCGCATCAAGGATTGGGATGCGTACTGATGCAAAAAGCCAAAGTTATCGCATATGCATCAAGGCAAATTAAGGTTCACGAGAAGAATTTCACGACCTATGATTTGGAGTTAGGAGCGGTGGTGTTCGCACTCAAAATCTGGAGACACTATTTTTACGACACTAAGTGCACCATTTTCACCGACCACAAAAGCCTTCAATACATTCTTGATCAGAAAATGCTGAATATGAGGCGAAAAAGATGGGTTGAGTTGCTTAGTGATTATGATTGTGAAATAAAGTACCACCCAGGGAAGGCTAATGTAGTAGCGGATGCATTAAGCAGGAGAGAAAAGATAAAGCCGACAAGAGCACGAGCTATGGGAATGATGGTTCAAACGAGTTTAAAGACTCAAATTCTTGAAGCGCAAAAAGAAGCTTTAAAAGAAGAGAATTTGAAGCAAGAGACCCTGCATCGCTTAGAGAAAGAATTTGATTTTCGATCAGACGGAGTGCATTTCTTTAAGAACAGAGTTTGGGTACCAAAGGTTGGTAATCTACGATCAACCATCTTGGGTGAAGCCCATCGATCAAGGTATTCGATTCATCCAGGAGTAGATAAAATGGATAAGGATTTGAAGGAGTATTATTGGTGGCCAGGAATGAAGAAAGATATTGCTTTGTTTCTAAGCAAGTGTCTGACTTGTGCTAAGGTAAAGGCCGAACATCAAAAACCATCTGGTCTACTTCAACAACCTGAAATACCTCAATGGAAATGGGAGCAAATAACCATGAATTTCGAAACTAAGCTACCTAGAACTTGAAAAGGGCACGATACTATATGGGTTATAGTAGACCGACTTACCAAATCGGCTAATTTCATTCCCATTCGTGAAGATTTCAGTATGGAAAAGCGTGCACAAATCTACATCAATGAGATAGTTACACGTCATGGTGTGCCTATTTCCATTATTTCGGATAGAGATACACGATTTACGTCTCGATTTTGGCAGTCTCTTCAAAAGGCACTGGGTACACGTTTGGATTATAGCACTGCGTATCATCCTTAGACGGATGGACAGTCGGAAAGAACTATCCAGACGCTAGAGGATATGTTACGGGCATGCACAATAGATTTCGGGGGAAGTTGGGATACCCATCTGCCACTTGTTGAATTCTCCTATAACAATAGCTATCACAGTATACAATGTGCACCGTATGAAGCTCTATACGGACGTGAATGTAGATCGCCGCTTAGCTGGGTGGAAATTGGTGATAGACAGCTGACTACGCCCGATATAAGAGAAAGCCATTAGAATTCCAAGAAGGTGATAAAGTGCTTCTGAAAGTATCACCATGGAAGGGACTAGTACGCTTCAAGAAAAGAGGCAAGCTGGGTCCCAGATACATTGGTCCATTTGAAATACTCGAAAGATTTGATGAAGCTTAAGTATCCGCGCCTGTTCGAAAACGCCCCGGATAAAGCTAGTTCTTAAATTTCGGGATGAAATTTCTCTAACGGGAGGAGACTGTGACAACTGTCAAATTTGAGCTTCCAGGTTTGTTTTTATTAAGTTTATTAGTGTTATTAGAGTTAAGTTATAAGAATAAGAGTTAGTTAGATTAGATCAACCGAAAAATTTCTAGAGTTTCCGGTAGCTGCTTAAAAAGTCCGGTTCCGACCCGTAACTGGCCGAAACGTCCTATATAGTGCCAAATGCTCTAATTTATACCCAATTTATATAAAATATATATTTTTAGTATTTAAAATATAAAACTTCTATTTTTATAGAATTTAATCACTTTTGTACTTACATTTTGAGGAAAAATGACATTTTTATTTCATTTTTGGGCTTCAGTTTAATTTTTTTTTAAATAATTTGGTTTGAGTGGGACCCATCTACATGGCTGGCCCTCCATAATCCCCCATATAAATATATTTTTTATTCATTTCCTACTCATTTGCATGATTAAAAATTTGAATTTCTCTCTTCTCTCTCTCTAAAACTCAAGGGTTTTCTTCAAAAAACCTCCTTTCTACTTTAAGTTCCAGCCAACATTCACCAACAAATCCAACATTTTAACAAGATTTTTGAAGATTTAGAGTCTCCTTCATCATCCAATTAAGTAATAACATCATTTTCTTCATTTTCTTACCATTTTTGGGTGAAGAACCCACTTGTTCTTGCATTTTAAGTCTTCTTCTTCTAACCTCTGAAATTTTCTGAGTTTATGGAGAGATTATACACCAAAAACATGTAGAAATGTTCATATATTGGTGGTAATCTATTGATAGAGATATCATAATAGCTTCAAAAGGTACTGGGTTCTTAAAGAGAAAAAGATCTGAAGAAGTTTTGAAGACACTTCTGAAGAGGTTCTGAAGAATTTCTGAAGATACATCTGAAAAAGATCTAAAGGAGTTCAGAACCCATTCTGAACTTGTCTGTTATGAATGCTTTGTTACTTTAGTCTTTCTATTGTATGTATAAATAGATAGTTAGTTAGATTGTTAGAACTAATTTTTTTTATACCTTGCAAAGATATATTCTGTAAGATAGTACATTCAATCAATACATATTATATTTGGCTATTATCATTCCTGTCATAATCTTTTCATATATTGATATCTTAATTGTTTGGGTCCTATCATCTATGACCCAAACAATAAAACTCAAAAAAATAGGTAAAAATCATGATTTTATGTGTTTTTGAACAACAATGGTGATTTTTGGTGCTGACAGATTTATTGCATGTGCATAAATCGTCCATTTCTTGCAAATAATGTGTTCAAATATCATAAATCTTCTTCTAAAAATTTATTTAGTGCATTGGGGTTCTAATACAAGTATTTCACTAAAAAATATTGAGTTTTGACCCCCCAAATGCTCATAGCAAGATGAATGTGCATCTGAAAGTTCAACAGTAGGTAAACCCTGCATTGAACGACCATAACTCTCGAAATAATCATTCAAATTACTTGATTTTTCTTCTGGAATTTATTTTAATGAGTTACCTTTTAAATGCCACTGGTTTCACTCAAAGATATGGTGATTTGGGGTTTCAATAAAATCAAAACAAAATGAGTTTGCAATCTGTCCAAATCTGACAGATTTTTGCATGCATGTTCAAATGGCCATATCTCCTTCAAAACTCAATGAAAAGGGATGGTTTTTTCTTTGAGAGTCAATTTTATGAGTTATCTTCTGTTTGAAAGTGGAATCACATGAAAATATGGAGTTTTGACCCTCCAAACACGTAAAACATTTTAGGTGTGCAAACTGTGAAACCACCAGTAGGTAAACCCTACTTTGCATATTAATATCTCTTTGAATATTTGTCCATAATGCATAATTTTCTTTTGGAGTTTTCTTTTTGGAGTTAGGGTTCATATGAATCCGATTTCATTCAAAAATTTGACGTTTTGAGGCACTAACCAATTTATTAAATTTAAGTGTGCAATCTGTCAACTAATGACAATTGCGTGCATGCAACTTTGTGGTGCCCTATTGATAGGACCCAAACAATCAAGATATCAATATATGAAAAGATTATGACAGGAATGATAGTAGCCAAATGTAATTTGTATTGATTGAATGTACTGTATACAGAATATATCTTTACAAGGTATATGAAAACATTCGTTCTAACAATCTAACTAACTATCTATTTATACATACAATAGAAAGACTAAAGTGACAAGACATTCATAACAGACAAGTTCAGAATTGGTTCTGAACTCCTTCAGAACTTCTTAAGAAGTGTCTTCAGAACTTCTTCAGAACCTCTTCAGAAGTGTCTTCAGAACTTCTTCAGATCTTTTTCACTTTAAGAACCCAGTTCCTTTTGAAGCTATTATGATATTTCTATCAATCTCCCCCTTAGCTTCAAAAGTTCAGATCATACTTCCAGAAATTCAGAATTAGTCTTCTGTATTCTAGTAAGGATTCAGCAACTCTAATCATTTCTTTTGCATGTATCTTGTGCTTCTCCCAATCTTCATTGCTCAGATTCTTTGGTCTTCTATTCTGTCTTTTTACCAAACGATCTCTGATTGCCATGAGAGTTCCATTGCAACATTTGTGGAGTTCTTCAAATCTCACAAATAATAGTTCATGAAAGCATTTACAAACGAAGCCAGGAGGATGAAGTACTAAAGTGCTCTTCTTCAAATTCTGAATATCTGGTAGACTTAGATTTGGTTTGCTTAAGTGTACTTGCTTCTTGTTTAGAACATAAGCAACTCCGGAAATCGATCTTTGCGGCCATATAAATTCTCTGTATAATCCATCTCTAAGCACTGGAAAAGATTTTCTGAACTTGGTAATTGAGTCATGGAAAGGATAAAGACTTCTGTATACTCTGAGAAGATCTCTGAGATGAACATTTTGAAAGTCAGCTTCAGAAAAGGTAGAAATCTCACCATTTTGTCGCTCAATAGTAAAGAATGCATATTTGTAATTCTGTCTTGTCTTCAAATCAGCATTAATCACTTTGATCACAGGACTTTCTTTTCTTGCTTCATTGATTGGAATCCTTATCTTTCTGATGATGTCTGAGTACCATTGTTTCCAACCAAAAGACTTTTGAATCCAGCAAACTATATAGTTGAATTTTTGTTCATATTCCATGAACATTTCTGGATGAAGATATTCAAGGAACATAGTGAAAGCACTTTCTTCAATTCTTTGCACTTGTAGTTGTTCCTCTTCAGATATTTGTTTTTCAGGAACCAACTCTTCAGAAATATTTTCAAGAACTTCTTTTTCTGAACTTTCAACATTCAGAGTGTACTTCTGAATTTCTTCCATATCTTGTCTCTTTGTATGAATCTTGAAGTCATACGCATCACTTAGTAGATAATCTGCTCCTTTTATCTTGTTTACTTTCTTGTGACCAGCTAGATAACTCTTTCTAACAAATTCTCTAAAATGTATTCTTTCTTTGATTAGATAGACAATTTCTTCTTTGATGTCAGATTCTTCAATAAAATCTGTCATGTAGTTCAGAAACCATTTGAGTGAGGATGTAGAATACTTTGGAATATCAGATACAACAAATGTCTTAGAGACTTCTTCAACAAGATACATGAACCCAATATTTGGATTATTAAACAATCTCTTCAGCCCAAACCTTTCAATATATATAGGTTCCAACAGATTTACTGTGTTAAGTCTATATTCCAAAGCCAACTGAAAATCATGCTTTATGAGATTCCTTATATATATTCCCAAGATTCTTCTAATCTCTGAGACTAACACAGATTCACCTGAGTTAACACAAAAAGATAAGATTGCCAACTTATCTTGTAGTCTTAGCTTGTAAACATCAAACTGAGTAAATTCACACAGAGTACCATCTCTTCTTTCTGCTCCAAATCTGAATATAGTCAAATCATTCTGAACTGATTTTGATATGCATCTGATCTTCTTTATTAAAGTTGAATCATGAAAATTCTGAACACCATGATTCTGAATAAAGTTCTTTACTTGAACAATATGATCTTCAGACCATTCATCATTCAGAAAGTCTTCCAACTTTGCAAACTTCATACTTCTTTTGTACATGAAGCAATAAGTGTCTTCAGGAAATATCAGACTGCTTTCTACAGAAATAAGTATATTTTCCTTTTCAAACAGTTGATCCAATACAGGTTCTTCAAGTATTGGAAGATCTATCTCAGGAATGATAATGCAAGGTCTGATTCTAACTTCAAATTTTCCTGAGAAAGCAATTAGGATTTCATCAACAATTTCAACTCCTTCTAAATGAGCTAAATCAAATTCCAATTCAACTCTTTCATCTGGTTGTTCAAGAAAATTTCTGAAGATAGAATATCTGTTGTCCAAAAGTCTACACTCCAGACTTCTTGGATAATTCAGAAAGACATGCACCCAACAGAATTGATTCAGAATATCCCATAATCTTTCAAAAGTACTGCTGAACTCTTCACTCAGAAGTTGTTGAGGCTTCCAAATTACTAAATCTTTTATTTCATTTGAGCTTTCTCCCATATTTACATCAATCATATCTTCTTCAAACATGATCACATCAAAAAGATCACTTGGTTCTCCAATAACATCTTCAAAAACAAGGTATTCCCTTAGCATTTCTTCATTAGAGTCTGGAATTATATCTGTGTTATCTGAGCTCAAGTTACCTTCAGAATCAAGAGAAAACTTTTTTGTTTCATACCCTTCTTCTATCATTTCTTCAGAAGAATGATCATTTATCTCTTGTACCTCATGTTCTGCAGATAAAATATCTTCTATGGCTTCTGAGACTTTATTTGATTCTTCATCAACATTCTGAGTATCTTTAGAGGTCTTCTCGGAACTTTGAACTTGATTAGTTTCTGGTTCAGATACTCTCTGTCTTGTCTCCCCCTCTTGATTATCAGGATCCTGATCATCAAGACTCCTTTTAAAAGTATCTGATTGAGATCTGCATTCCAGAGCAGATAATCTTGTGCTTAATTCTGATTGAGAACTCTGAATGGATGAAAGTTGATTGAGAATTTGAGAAATATCATCTTTAGTGGCATAAGCTTGTGGAGCAGAAGAAGAAGGCTGAGAAGTTTTCAAAGAAGAAACTGAGGAAGCCACTTCAGAAAAGGCTGACAAAAGTGCTTGTTTAAACAAATGAAGATCATTAGAAGATTTGAGATGAAAGTCATTCAGCTTGTTAACCAAATTTTCCCCATGTTGATCCAACCTAACCTCCAACACTTTTTTGGTAGAATCCGTCAAATCCTTGATGTCCTTCTGAATCTTTGCAAATTCAGAAGTACAGAGATCTTTGAATTCTGTGAATTCAGAAGATGTGGGTAAGTTGCCAAGATCAACAGATGAACTTGTTTTCAGACCTTCAGAAGAAGGTTGGCCTGTATGAGCCACAAAGGCATCATGAACCGCATTTGATTCTGTGAATGGAGCTTTTGTGATGTTCACCCCACCAGGATTTCCAACTAATCCTTGATATCCAAAAATTGGAATATCTATAGTTGTTGATGCAATGTGACAAACACTTTGCTTAGGAACATCTGAAAGATGTGTGCTTGTGTGAATGGATGCCACATTAAGTGGTTCAGAAGGCTCAAAGGTGAGTGGACACTCAGACTCAATGTGCTCAAAACTGTGAAGGGGGGACATATATCCTTCATTTTCAACAAAAGGAACCTCCAATTGGGGTCCTAATGGATTATAAGCTGCTTGCCCCATTTGTGTTGTTGAAACACCCTTCTGTTGAGAGATGGGTGAGTGGCTGGGGGGGTTAACCAAGGTTGCCATGGGCTCACTGGCTGTTTCAATATTATCCACCAAAGAATGTGGAATAATAGTAGATGTGGGTGCCCGACTTGTAACATGTGGTTCACAGGTTTGTTTTTCTTGTACCTGTGTTCTCCCCTCATCAATTCTTTTTCTTACCCTTCTACCCTGTCTCTCATTTACATTTTTCCTCTTCACTCTTTGAGGTTGTTCACCCCCTTGAACAGCCTCCCCTCTCTTTCTAATAATTCTAGACTCCCTTGCATGGTCACCACTCTGGTTTGAATCAGGGGAAGGGACTACTGGCTGAGGTAATCCCATAGATTCTAAATGCTCACTCCCAATCCTAGTTGGTGTACTTACAAGTTCAAGTAAATGAGAAGGAAGTGGAACTGCATTTGAAAAGTAAGTTTTGCATTTGGAGGTCTTAAGCTATCCATAGTGAAAATAGGAACATGTACCTCATGAGCTAGAACAGGAATTTTTGAGACAACCTTCATTGCTCCTTTGATAAGTGTTTGAAGAAATCTCTGAAATGGTATATAGTTGAATGTAGACTTCTTCAAAATGGAAGATTTGAGTTCATCAAAGACGAGACTAGCATAATCATAGTGTTTGTTGAAGGCAACACCATGAAACATAATCCTCCCATTTGCTGAAGCTTGGTCTAAACTTGAGCTCTTCCCAGATAGGCAGGTATTCAGAATGGAAAACAAGCAATACCAAATTGGAGGTAAACATTTTCTTCTAAAAGAGCTCAGAGCACTAAGGTTTTCAGAGTAACCTAAGCTCATAAAATCTGAGATCATCTCTGATGAGGATGGAATTGAGTCATAACAGGTTTTCCCAAAAACCTCATCTGGTGTTGGCAAATAATGAAGGCTTCTAATGTCATCTACAAATATACAAACTTTGAAGGCATGAACATAAGAGACAATTTCATCATCAGTTTCATCTACCTCAGAATAATGCCAGAATTGTTGAAGATAAGAAGCAGGAACAGAGAATTTCCTTGAAAGGAGACTGCGCAGGGGATGTTTCTTCAGAATTTTAATCAACATTACTTGATCATCAATGAAGTCTTTGGATTTGAAGTTCAGTGCACAGTTATTTCTTTTGATGTCAAGTAATTTCTCAGCAGGTACATAGAGTTTGGACAGGTCTCCACTTTCAGCTGGAGTCTGGGATTCACTTTCAGCAACATTTGATTCAGAAACAACATCAATGGGTGTATTCTGTGTTTCCCCAATTTTAGCAGTTGCCGGGTTAGGGTTAGGGTTAATGATAGGGTTTGAAGGTCCGGCTTGATGAGTTGCAGTTGTGGCTGTGTCATGAAGCATTTGATCATCACTTAGTGGGATTTCCATTGATCCAACCATTAATTTTTGAGGCACAATCTTGAACGAAGCATCACTTAATGATCCAGTGTTATTATTGGAACTCGAGGAAGTAGAAATCATGGTTTTTGAAGTAGACATGATGTAGAAAGAACACAGATTGGTAACAGAAAGATGATCAATAAACACAAAAACATTTCTCAGAGAAAAAATTGCTAAAAGAATGAAGATGATGAGGAAGCCATTGATTTATATGATCAGATAAGCGTTGAAGGACACGTGGCCAAAAAGTAAATGTGATTAGAGTAGTAATCATCATTTATTAAGAGAAATGAACCGTTTAATGGTCGTGTTTAAGAGAAATCCAATGAAATTAAAACACGTGGCACACGATTAAATGAAAAAAAATCAACGAGAAGTTTTAGTTCTGAGAACAAGTTCAAAAACATCAGAAGTTGTTCAGAACTTTTGAGAAAAAGTTCAGAAGTCTGAAAGAACGAATTCAAAAGAACCGCAGAATTTTTAAGTGAAGTTCAGAACTAAACTTGGGTCATCTTAGAAGACAAAAAAGCATTTAAAAATATAAACTTCTGAAAAAATATAAAACATTTTGAGAATTCAGAAGTAGATTTGAACAAATAGAAAATTGTTTTAATCTAAGGAAGACTTTATTTCACCAATGCAGAGTTGTTATGTAGGAAAGGGTAGTTAGAGAAATTTGAAATTAATAACACTCCCCCTTGAATCACTAGCAATTATGATTCTCCCCCTTGATTATTGCAACTTTATCAAAGAATCAATCAAATATTAGTGAAATGAGAAAAAAAAGGAAAAGTATTAAAATACAATCAACCTAGTTACGGAAGAGATGTACTTCTGAGTTTGAAAAGTAGCAAAAATCTGAATGTTAAACTTCAGAATATACAAAGTAATTCTGAAGAGCAAAGTATTCAGAATTTGATATAAAAAACCTCAGAATGTAACTTCTAGAGTATAGGTGATGTATAATACTTACATAGACATGTTCATCATGCCCAATTTACTTACCAAGAAGTTAAATCGTTTTTCATCAAGTGCTTTGGTAAATAAACCAGCTAACTGATAATCATTCGAACAAAAACATTTCAATATTACCTTTTTCCACATGATCTTTGATAAAATGATATCTGACATCAATGTGCTTGGTTTTTGAATGCTGAACAGGATTGGCAGTGATGGCTATGACACTCTTTGAATCACAATACAAAGGAATCTTTTTGAAAGTGTAACCATAGTCTTTTAGTTGAATTTGCATCCAGATCACTTGTGAGCAACATATTGCAGCTGCTACATACTCAACTTCTGCTTTAGAAGTAGAAACACAATTTTGTTTCTTTGAAGACCAGCTGACTAGTCTATCACCCAGAAACTGACATGATCTAGAAGTGCTTTTCCTGTCTAATTTGCAACCACCATGATCTGCATCTGTAAATGCTGTTAGTTCAAAACTAGAATCCTTAGAATACCAAAGTCCCAATGAAGGAGAACCTTTTAGGTATCTAAGTATTCTTTTTGCAGCTAGAAGGTGTGATTCCTTAGGATTAGCTTGATATCTGGCACAAATGCATGTAGCAAACATTATATCTGGTCTACTAGCAGTTAAGTAAAGCAAAGATCCAATTATGCCTCTGTACTTTTTCTGATCAACAGATTTTCCATTTAGATCAGGTTCTAGCTTAGTGGCAGTGGCCATTGGAGTTTGAATACTTGAACAATCAGTCATGTCAAACTTCTTAAGTAAGTCAGAAACATACTTAGATTGATTAATGAATATGCCAGTGGGAAGTTGTTTAACTTGAAGACCAAGGAAAAATGTCAACTTTCCCATCATACTCATTTCAAATTCTGTTTGCATGATTTTCTCAAAATTTCTACAAAATTTTGGATTAGTAGAAGCAAATATAATATCATCTACATAGATTTGTATCAAAATCATATCATCATCATCCTCCTTTTTCAGAAATAAAGTTGTATCAACAGTACCTCTTTTGAATTTGGAATTCAGAAGAAAAGTTGTAAGAGTATCATACCATGCTCTTGGTGCTTGTTTAAGTCCATATAAGGCTTTGTCTAATATGTAAACATGATCTGGGAATTCTTTGCTTACAAAGCCTTTTGGTTGTTCAACATATACTTCTTCATGTAAAATACCATTCAGAAATGCACATTTTACATCCATTTGAAAAACCTTCATGTTTTTATGAGCAGCATAGGCAAGAAAGATTCGTATGGCCTCTAATCTGGCAACTGGAGCAAAGGTTTCATCATAATCAATTCCTTCTTGTTGACAATACCCCTTAGCTACAAGTCTTGCCTTGTTTCTTACAACAATTCCATTTTCATCCTTTTTATTTTTGAACACCCATTTTGTGCCAATGACAGATTTACCTTTTGGCTTTGGTGTCAATCTCCAGACTTTGTTTCTTTCAAATTGATTTAACTCATCCTGCATGGCTAAAATCCAGTCTGGATCTTGAAGTGCTTCATATGGCTTTTTGGGTTCCATACTGCTTAAAAAATTAACATACAGACACTCATTTGCTGTTGCAGATCTTGTTTGAACACCTTTTGATGCATCTCCAATTATTTGATGAACTGGATGACTAGATGTCCATTTGTTCACATTTGGCAATGGTTGAACAGATGAAACATTATTCAGAGAATCATAATCATCAGTAATTGCTGGAGTTTCAGTATCATGATTGATAGCTGAATGTAAATCTGAAGACTCCCCCTCAAATGGAAAAATCTGAATTGGTTCAAAACTGTGAGGTTCATGGTCAGAAATAGTTTGAACCGGTTCAGAAACAACTTGAATTGGTTCAGAAGCTGCATTTTCAGAAGTTGGAAGTTCTGAATTTGAGGTAGAGAGTTGTGGTGCTGATGTATTTGAAATCTGTATTTCTGAAATGTCTTGATCATTTGAATTTCTGAGTAGAGAAGGATTTTGATAATCTGCAGAGACATTTACAGAAATATCAAATAAGTCTTGACATAAATTGTCTAAATTGGATTTAAGTAAAGTTTGAGATGCAGAAGTAGAGTTTGTGTGATTATATTCTGAGTCCAAACTTTCAGAAGTTGGTTTATGTGCGAGTTCTGAACTGTTTTGTTCAGAAGTCATTGTTGGCTCATGAAATCTGACATTTGTAGTCTCAATGATTCTTTGAGTTCCTTTAATGAGTACTCTATAAACTTTGGATCTTTGAGAATAGCCAACAAAGATACCAGCTACACCTTTTGGTGCAAATTTGACAAGATGTGGAGTATCATTCTTTAGAAAACACCTTCAACCAAAGATTTTAAAATAATCAATAGAGGGTTTTCTTTGTTTTAACATTTCATAAGGAGTTTGAAGAAATTTTCTGTTTAGAATGGTTCTGTTCTGAGTAAAACATGCAGTAGCAATAGCTTCTGCCCAAAGAGAGAGAGAAAGTTCTGAATATGCAAGCATGGTTCTTGCAACCTCTACCAAAGTTCTATTCTTTCTTTCAACTACTCCATTTTGTTGAGGAGTTCTTGCAGCGGAATAAATATGTGAAATACCAACAGATTCCAAAAAATTCTGAAGTGTAGAATTGGTAAATTCTGTTTTATTGTCACTTCTGATATTTTGAATTGGGAGTTGAAGAAGAACTCGAATTTTCTTCAGAAAGGGTATCAGTCTTTCAGAAGTATCAGACTGGAGTCTCAGAAACTCAATCCATGTATATCGTGTATATTCATCTACTATGACAAGAATGTATTTCTTTCCCCCCATGCTTTGAGTTTTCATTGGGCCACATAGATCCATATGTAGCATTTCAAGTGGAGCTTTGCATGAAGATAGCATTTTTAGAGGATGAGAACTTCTTTTGATCTTCCCTAGTTCACATGCAGAACAAAGAGAGTTCTTTTCAAATCTGATCTTTGGTAGTCCTCTTACAGATTGATGTTTGCCTAGTTCAGAAATGGCTTTGAAGTTCAGATGTGACATTCTTCTGTGCCAAAGCCAACTATCATTTTTCATTGATGTAGACATATAACATACACCTTGTAGTTGACCAGTTGCAGTGAATGTTGCTGTGTAGATATCTCCATCTCTATAAGCAGTTAATTCATTTTTGTTTGTTGTACTCAGAACATGACAGTAATCTATGTCAAAATTAACCTTCCAGTATTTGTCACAGAATTGACTAATACTGAAAAGATTATGTCTTAGTCCCTCAACATAGAAAACTTTCATTACTTTCACATCTCCTTTAATGAAAGTGCCATATCCTCTTACATATCCCTTCGCATTGTTTCCAAAACTAACTGTTCCTCCATATCTTTCATGATAATCAGTTAGTAGTTCTTTGAAAGGTGTCATGTGTCTTGAACATCCAGAATCTAAGACCCACACATGCCATATCTGCAAAAGAGATTATTGAGTTTTAGGTACCCATTTCAGAATGGGTCCTTTGTGATTAGTAATAAAATTTGAAGTTCTGAACTTTTTCTTCAGATGTTTCAACTCAGAAGTGTGTTCAGAACTTTGAGGTTTATCTTTATTTCTATTTCTTTGTTTAATTGAATTTGTCAATGTAGCCAAACATTTCTGAAAAGATTTCATCAAATTTCTTTTGTTTGTTTTGGAGTTAAGAAGAAAATTATGATGACCACAATTAATACAGTGAATATGATTCTTTAATGTATTTACAACAGTATTAGACATATAAGAATCAATAACATTTGATTTTTCAACAAAAATTCTTTTATTCACTTTCTTTGTTTTAGGTACATCATTCTTCTGTAAAAATGAAATACTCTCTAATTTGTCAATCTTTGACAGTCTTTCATATTTCTTTCTCCATACTAAAGTGGATAGCTCTGTAAAAGATAAGAAATGAGGATTAGTATAAGAAACTCTTTTGTTCACTTTAGGTTTATCTTCAGATTTTGTGTTAATTTTCTGAACTTCAGAGAGAGAGTTTGAGGATTGTCCTTGTTCAAAAATTTTAACTCTGGTGTTAAAGTCAGAAGATGTTACTGAACATGGTGTTGAATTTGATGATATGTTTGTATTAGTAGGAGAAAAATCTGAATTCTGATATTCTGGTTTTAAAAACACAGAACCAAACAATTCTGAAGGTATCTTTGAAACTTCAGATTTTAATTTTTCTCCTTCAGTCATACATGATTGAGATTTATAAACCAAATAGCCATTTTTGTCAATGACTTGCACCATTTGATCATCATCATCTTCTGAATCAGAAGCATTTATTAGATCTGAAAACTTATTATGAGTCATACTTGTTGCAAAAATATTTGAATTTTTTGTTGTTGTAGACTCATTATCAGAATTATCAAAAAATATATTGGAATTCTCATCAATATCTTCTGAGGATTCAATATCTGAGAATTCATCATATTTTTCTTCATGTTCTGATTTATTATCAGAAGTATCTTCTGAAATGTTTTCACAATTGGATTCAGAAGTAACTTCAGAAACAATTTCAGACTTAACAATTACTTCTGATTTTTCTTCAGAAATAATATTTGATTCAGAAGATTTACAAATATTTGGAATTATATTCATTTCTTCTGTTTCAGAGATACTTTCTGGTTCACCAGTTTTAAGAGGTGTTTCTTCTGAAAACAAAGTCTCTGATTTTATAAAAGGAATTCTTTCAGGCAAAGAATGGTTTACAGGTTTGGAAATGATGCCAGTGTTTGATTCATTGAAAATTTTCATTTTAGAATAATTATACAAGTTTGCAGGTGCCTTTTTTAAAATTTGACTGTCATTATATCCTAAGCCTGCTTTTATATTGTAAAATTTTGAGTTTTGAGCCTGACTAGTTAAAATATTCAGAGTTTGTTCAGTTTGTCCTCTTTTAAAATTTAAATCTTCCAATTCCTTAATCTTTTTATAAAGATCAAGTCTCTCTTGATTCAGAAAATTCATCTTAACATTTAGAATTTCCTTTTCAGATTTTTCATTTATAACTTCTTTTTGTAAACTATCCATTTTTTCTTTTAAAACAAGTTTTTCTTCATAAATTTTTTCAAGAATCTGTTCAGCTGCTTGACAATTTTCTTTATATATTTGACTTTCAGCTCTGAATTGATTGACCAAAATTCTTTCACCTTTAATTCTGTTTCTGAGTGTTTCAAATTCAGAAAACATATTTTGAAATTGATTTGTCATTTCTGAATCTTTAGTATTAATTTCAGAATTATGTTCAGAATTTTGTTCAGAAGATGAAGAAGATACCTCAGTGTCTTGTTTGTCCTTTTCTGGATCCATTTGACACATGTAGCAATTGGTTGCATAGTGAGCAACTTCTTCATCATCATCTCCATCACTCCAGTTTAACCAGTCTTCTTCATACTTGGTTACTAGAGCATGATTAAGCTCCTTTTTCTTTGCTAATAGATGCTTCTTCTCATAATAACCTGAATTCTTGACTTTTGGCATCTTGCATTGTCTAGCATAATGTCCAGGCTTTCCACAGTTGAAGCATCTTGCTGGTTCAGATGTTTCAGATTGACCAGCATCTTGACCCTTCTTAGGTCCAATTTCAGATCTAGGTTTATTTTGATATTTTTGATTGTATCTTTGTTTGAATTGCCTTGTCATGAAAGCAATATTATCAGAAATCCTTTTAAGCTCTTCATCTGATTCATCCCCATCACACACTGTTATCTCTGGGATCTCACAAACTTTCTTGGTAACTATGTTCAAAGAATTATTGTAGTTCTTGCTCAGAAGGGCAACTGTTTCTTGTGTCTTCTTTTGTTCATATTGTCTAACTTTGATCTTGTCCTCCTGTTGGAACAAAATGCCATAGACATCATGAATTGTCTTTCTAGACAAGTTCCTAGTTACCATATTATCTGAAAAACTTGACCATTCATTTCCCAGATTGTTCAGAAATTTGTTGTTTATCTCAGAATTTGATTTCTGAACACCATTTCTTCTTTAGATCATTCAGAATGTTATTGAATCTATGATATGTATCAGTGATAGACTCATTTTCTTTGTATCTGAAATTTTCATATGTTCCTACACAGATATTTAATCTTTGTGCTTGAGCCTTTGTACTTCCTTGCATCTGAGCTTCTACTTCATCCCACATGGCTTTTGCTGAAGTTAAACTATCAACCCTATTGAATATCTCATTGGGAATTGCCATGGTGAGTAAAGTTAATGCTCTTCTATCAACTTTCATTTGAGCCTTTTCAGCTGGATTATACATTCCAGGACTCTTCTTGATTCTTGATGCAGGGATTTTGGGTAGATTCGCTTCGGGAACCGGCTGAATCTCAACAAATACCTCTAGTGGGCCATTTGTGATAGATTGCATTAAGGCTTCATCTATGTTATCCAAGAATTGAATCATTCTGATTCTCCATTGATGATATTCTCCCAAGAAGAGAGTTGGTGGTTTCGTTTCAGATCCGATTGAGACTATTTCTTTAGACATCTTTGATTGTTAGTAGATCGAGAATTCACCTGTGTTGAATTTGAATTTTGTAGATCAAGAACAACAAGAACTGTCAGATCTGACAAGTTCTTTCACAAATCTTCTTCAAGAACAGATGAATTGGCTCTGATACCAATTGATAGGACCCAAACAATCAAGATATCAATATATGAAAAGATTATGACAGGAATGATAGTAGCCAAATGTAATTTGTATTGATTGAATGTACTGCATACAGAATATATCTTTACAAGGTATATGAAAACCTTCGTTCTAACAATCTAACTAACTATCTATTTATACATACAATAGAAAGACTAAAGTGACAAGACATTCATAACAGACAAGTTCAGAATTGGTTCTGAACTCCTTCAGAACTTCTTCAGAAGTGTCTTCAGAACTTCTTCAGAACCTCTTCAGAAGTGTCTTCAGAACTTCTTCAGATCTTTTTCACTTTAAGAACCCAGTTCCTTTTGAAGCTATTATGATATTTCTATCATCTATCTTCCTCATAACTCATTCAAAATGAGTGATTCTTATCTTAAACGTTTCCTTTATGTGTTGTGTTTATAATCCAACTGGATTTTCTGAAAAACATTTAGTAGAACTTCTCAAATGGTTATTTTTCCAACAGGGTGTAATTTTCCCTTCTTGTTGTGATACATTGTTTTGTATAAATTATTTGAACCATTATTACATGTCCAAATTGCATGAAATTGGGTCACAATGACCGTAACTCAGTAATGTATCACATATAAAAAGATGAGAAATTATGTCATTTTGGATGTAACTGTAATTTGATCTTCTTTAGCACTATTAGTTTATGTCTAAAATTGTTGATTTCATGAACTTTGATCACTTAAAGGATTATAACATTACTTTTTGGTATAATTTATATCATTAAAGAGCATATGTGCATTATGTATAACGGGACAAGAGTAGACCAAGTTGGACATATAAGGACTTATAAGCAATCTCATAGTAATCGTTAGGTATATAAATGACCTTTTTGGGTACTTTGCGTTGATAGGAAAGCGGTAGGCCATCAAGCGGACGTTTCGTGAATTTATTTGGAAGATTTTGCTATAAGTTGAGTATTCACGGGCCTTCTTTTTAAATGTTTATACGTTTTGGGGTGTAAAGCATGTTGTTTTAAAGGAAATTGAATTGATTTATATCGATTAATGAAAAGCATATAAATCATTATGATGAGCAAATTTATATTACACAAAATGATATGTTGAGTTATGTAAAGTCCCCGTGGTACACTACTATTTAACTCTAAATGAGCCGATGATATTTGTGGATAGCGTTATTTGGCTGACATACCCACCTAACTGGCAAGTAGGGGTGCACTTTATCAATTAAGAATGCTCCACCCATGTGGACTTTAGGTCCACCGCTGAGGTAGTTCGTGGGGCGTAGAATGTTGAGTAGGCTTAATAGTGGCTCAATATTTAAATATCATGTGTAAAGATAATTTGTATATTTGCTCATAAAGGTTAAAAAGTTAAAGTTGATGCGATCATCCGATTCGCTATTTTTATACCTTGCATATAAAATGTTTTGTGCATTTGAAAACCTGTGAACTCACCAACTCTTTGTAGTTGACCCTTCTGTTTTGACATGCTTTACAGGGAAATAAGAAGTTTACCGATCAGGTTAACTTATTTTTGTGGAACATCAATCAAGACTTTATATATATCTATTTTGATGTAATTTGTTTGTTAAAGTTAAAGTAGTCGGGTTGTAAACTTTTAAAATTTAAACTTTGATGTTTTAAATAAATGTATGGTTGGTGTTTATATTCCTTTTGTTGTGAAACCTAGAACTGTCGTACCTCGTGTTTCCGCTTTAGCGGGGTGTGACAAAATTGCTGGTGCGTTTATTAGACCAAATGGCATAACTAAGAACTCGTAATGACCGTATCGAGTCCTAAAGGCTGTCTTGGGGATATCTGCTTCTCGCACTCTCATTTGATGATATCCAGACCTAAGATTGATCTTCGAGAAGTACGTTGCACCTTGAAGTTGGTCAAACAGATCATCAATCCGGGGAAGGGGGTATCGGTTCTTAATAGTCAACTTGTTGAGTTCCCTGTAATCGATACACATTCGAAAAGATCCGTCTTTCTTCTTAGCAAATAAAATTGGGGCTCCCCAAGGTGAAGAGCTAGGTCTGATGAATCCTTTGTCGAGTAATTCCTGAAGTTGTTCCGACAGTTCTTGCATCTCTGATGCTGCTAACCGATATGGTGCTTTCGCCACTAGCGCGGCTCTAGGAATTAATTCTATGTGGAACTCCACTTGTCTTGGTGGGGGTATTCTAGGCAATTCGTCCGGGAACACTTCAGGAAAATTCCGAACTATAGGAATATCTTGAATGCGTTTTTCTTCAGCCTTCTTATCCATGATGTTAGCTAGAAAAGCAATGCAATCCTTTCTCAAATACTTTCACATCTTCATACACGTCACTATTTTAATACCCCTCCTGGGTTTCTCTCGGTGTACTTGGAGTTTTCCCCCGTCGGGTAACGAAATTCGAACGATCTTTTCGGAGCAACAAATTTCGGCTCGGTTTTTGGATAACCAATCCATGCCCACAACTATGTCAAAGTTTATAGTGCAATTCATTATTACATCATTGAGCCTACATTCTTGACCGTTGGCATATTCAATTACGTATGATTCTTTCAACTTTTGAGGCCTCAGTTTTATCTTTGGTCTAAAATCTAATGACACAAAACTCCTATCTGCTCCAGAATCAAATAGTATAGATGCATTATGATTATTCAGGAGAAACGTACCTGTAACGACATCTGGATTCTGCCTTGCTTCTTCAGCTCCAATCTCGAACACTCGACCTCTCACCGGTCCTCCTTGGTTTCCTTGGTTTCTTGGTTGCGCTTGCCTGGTATCTGGCCTCCAATTCCTTTTTGGACATTTATTCCTGAAGTGATCCGGGCTTCCACATTCATAACACGCCTGCTTCTCACCCATTCGAAAATCCTTTGCAACATGGCCTTTCCTATTACACTTGAGACAAGTAATGCGTCTTCCCTGATGATGATTATTACATTTATCACATTTCGGGTATGACCCTTTTCCTTTCTCCGTTGCCTATGCCTGAATTCCATAATTTGTTGATGTTCTTTGATCCTTACCCGACCTCTTCCCAAACTGTCTTCTTGCAGGTTCATCCACCTTCCTCTTTCCCAATGCCTTGTTGGTTGCAAACGTTCCTGTACGGTCCGCATTGTTGGTGAGTCGTGTTGCTACGTTTACTGCTGCTTGAAGTGTCTTTGGATCAGCTGAAGTAACGTCCCCTCTAATTTCCGGAGACATACCCCATACATATCGGTCAACTCTATTCTCCCCAGGTGTTAACAAATGTGGTACTAGTTTGGCCAATTCATGGAAACGAGCAGTATAAGTATCAATGTCGTTTCCTTTCATTTCATGTTTCCATAATTTTGCATCTAATTTCTGAATTTCACTTCTCGGACAATATTCTTCCTTCAACATTCTTTTAAAGTCTTCCCATGTAAGATTATTTGCTGCTTCCTTCCCTCGTGTCTGTACTTGAGTGTTCCACCAAGTTAATGCTAGCCCTTGTAAAAGACAAGCAACATACTCTACCTTTCTTCCTTCTGTGCACTTGCTAATGTGGAGAACAGACTCCATGATCTCTAACCAGGTCATTAAACTAACGGCTCCTTCAGTTCCGTGGAATTCTTTAGGGTTACAACCCCTGAAAGATTTATACGTACATTCCCTATCTCCCGGTCCACGATTGTTATTTTGATTAGAATTTAGGCCAACTGCTACTTGGGTAACAATGTTTGGAAGTGCAACCATGAGTTGTTCGAATACCAGTCGTGCAACTTCTGGGTTCTCTCTCCTTGGAGGCATTGTTCTAAAACACCATTTCAAATAGAGTCTTGGTCAGATTCTAATACTATGGTCACATATAGTCTACATACTAAGTTATGCGTATCTTATAACATTCATTCAACAATAATCAAATAAACTCATACAGGAACAATCATGTGGTAAATAATTATCATGCATAACTCCATAATAAACCATAACAATTTAACATATAAAAAAAATTCAAAATACAATCCCAACAAGACAATAAAGTGTTTAAACTTTACATCTAGGCTACAAGACTAAAAAAAATAACTGTTGTCATCCAAAAGATTCATAAAAACAGAAGTCTCTTAATGCATCAATACTCAAATCAAGACTCCTAGTATCACCATCAACGCTCCTAATGCCCAAGCCAAACATGTGTACAACCTCCTAATCGCCCTCCTAGCCTCAGAGGTAATCTCCATGATTTTATCAGTAATGTCATCGTGTGAGTATAGGGCTGTAAAAATGCCGTCTATGGACTGCTGGAAATGGTCCAACCTCAGCCGATGAGTATGTACTTCGTCGCCATACCCGAGACGTAGTATTTCTCCACTGCGGTCATTCCTTGAGGTCGGGGCACAGGTACTCCAACTGCAGGTGGAGGAGGAGTCACACTTCGCGACCTGGATCGCGAGTGGGATGGTTCTTCCGAAGGTACGGAAGGAACCGTGAAAGTCACTCTTCTGACAGGGAGAACTCGCTTTCGAGCGGTTCTGATTGTCCTTGGTCCTCGAGATGTACCCTCGCCAGTAGGTGAAGGTACATGTATAGAAGCGAGTGATCAAGCAGAGGAATCAACAGTATCCTCGTCATGACTGTGCTCGGAATGGTCGTATTCTTCATGGGTCAGGTCAGTCCTCCTAACTCGACCAGTGATATAACCAGACTTATCTGGGGAATTTTCGGACAATGACATAATACTGTGGAAGTAAAGAAAGATATAAAAGAAAGATTTTATAAACGTTAGAAACATCTTATAATACTCATGCGAACTCACGCTATTTTTCGATTTGAAATAAGAAATTTTCCGATCTATGTTAATTTATAGTATAACTAGTCCAAGTCCTTTCTTATTCATACCATATTTAGACATAGGTGATCTGACTTTGCCTAATTATAATATGCTAGAACGATGCTTATTGTAGTTATACTAGTAGTAGGTTTTTAAATTTTTAAGTTCATCTAAGAAAATAAAATTTTGGTTATAGTGCATGGTTTTTGTTAGAAAACCGGTGTTCTCTATAACCTAAGGCTCTGATACCAAGTCTGTCACACCCTGCTAAAGCGGAAACACGAGTTACGACAGTTCTAGGATTAACAACAATAGGAATATAAACACCAACCACACATATATAATTAAAACGTAGAATAAAAAAATTTAAAAGTTTACAACCCGACTACTTGCACTTTTATAACAAATTACATCAATTTGAATACATAAAATGTCTTGATTGGTGTTCCAAAAAAATAAACTAAGCTTGATCGGTTACCTTCTTATTTTCCTAGAAAGCATGTTAAAACAAAGTGTCAACTACAAAGAGTTGGTGAGTTCATAGGTTTTTCATATGCACAAAACATTTTATATGCAAGGTATAAAAATAGCGAAGCAGAAGTTCGCATCAACTTTAATATTTTAATTTTTATGAGCAAAAATACAAATTTACCATTACACATGATATATAAATATTGAGCCACTACTAAGCATACTCGACATTCTACGCCCCACGAACTACCTCAGCGGTGGACCTAAAGTCCACATGTGTAAAGCATTCATAATTGATAAAGTGCAACCCTACTTGCCAGTTAGGTGGGTGTGTCAACCAAATAGCGCTATCCACAAATATCATCGGCCATTTATAGTTAAATAGTAGTGTACCACGAGGACTTTACATAACTCAACATATCATTTTGTGTAATATAAATTTGCTCATCACAATGATTTATATACTTTTCGTTAATCAATATAAATCAATTCAATTTCCATTAAAACAACATGCTTTACACCCCAAAACGTATAAACATTTAAAAAGAGGGGCCGTGAATACTCACCTTATAGCAAAGCTTCCAAAAATACCCGAGATATCCGTTCGATGGCCTAAGGCTTACCTAACAAAACAACGTACCCAAATTAACACTTATATGTCTAGTGGTTACTATGAGAGTGCTTATAAGTCCTTATATGTCCAACTTGGTCTACCATTGTCCCGTTATACATAATGCTCATATGCTCTTTAAAGAAATAATTTATACCGAAAATGTAATGTATAGTCTTTTAAGCGATCCTAATTTATGATATCAAATAGTTTCTAAAATTTTATTTCATGACAGAAACTATAAGTCCCAAAGATGATCAATTTAAGGTAACATCCAAAATAACAAAATTTTCCATCTTTTTATATGTGATGCATTACTGAGTTAAGGTCATTGTGACCAAGTTTCATGCATTTTAGACATATGAAAATGGTTCAAATAATTTATATTAAACAGTGTGTCACAACAATCATGGCAGATTACACACTGTTAGTAAAACAATCATTTGAAGAGTTCTACTTAGTATTTTTCAAATATTCCAGTTGGATTATAAGCATAACAAATAAAGAAAACTTTTTAAATAAGAATCACTCATTTTGGATGAGTTATGAAGGAGATATGGCACCACAAAGTTGCATGCACAATTCTGTCATTAGTTGACAGATTGCACACTTAACTTTAATAAATTGGTTAATGCCTCAAAACTTCATATTTTTGAATGAAACTAGATTTATATGAATCCTAACTCATAAAAGAAAACTCCAGAAAAATAATTATGAATTATGGACAAATATTCACGGAGGTATTAACATGCAAAGTAGGGTTTACCTACTGGTGGTTTCACAGTTTGCACACCTAAATTGTTTTAGGTGTTTGGAGGATCAAAACTCCATATTTTCATGTGATTCTCCTTGCAAACAAAAAATAACTCATAAAACTAACTCTCAAAAGAAAAATCATCCTTTCTCATTGAGTTTTGAAAGAGATATGGCCATTTGAACAAACATGCACAAATCTGTCAGCTTTAGACAGAATGAACCCTCATTTTTTTTTGATTAATTGAAACCTCAAGTCACCATTTTTTGAAAGCTAACTCATTAAATTAAATTCCAGAAGAAAAATCAAGTGATTTGGATGAATATTCAAAGAGTTATGGTCGTTCAAAATAAGGTTTACTTATTGTTGAACTTTCAGATGCACATTCATCTTGCTATGAGCATTTGGGGGGTCAAAACTTATTGTTTTTGAGTGAAACCACTTGGATTAGAACCCCAACTCACTAAATAAACTTTTGGAAGAAGAGTTATGACATTTGAACATATTATTTGCAAGAAATGGACGATTTATGCACGTGCATGAAATCTGTCAGCACCAAAAATCACCATTGTTGTTCATAATCACATAAAATCATGTTTTTCACCTATTTTCTTGCGTTTTACTGTGTGGATCATAGATTACCACCATTGTATGAACATTTTTACATGTTTTGGTGTATAATCTCTCCACAAACTCAGAAATTTCAGATTATAGAAGAAAGCAGCTAAACAATGTAAGAAAAGTGGGTTTTTCACCCAAAATTTGCAAGAAAAGATGAGTAGAGTTGTTACCTTGTTTTGGATGAAGATTATAGCTCCCAATTCTTTGTATGAACTTGATTTTTGATGAAGATTTCTAATGAATAAGACTGGAGTTTTGTTTTAGAGAGGAAGAGAAGAGAAAGGTGAAAGTGTCTCTTTGTTTTTAGAGAGAGAGAGAGAGGAAGATTTTGAATTTGAAAGTGAGCAAATGAGAGAAATATGAAAAAAATCATATATATATGTGGGACAAGAAGGGGGGGGGGCATGGTGATGGGCCCCACCCAAAACCCAAAAAAAATTTCTTTAAAATTTATTTTAAGCCTAAAAATGCTAAATTGGAAATCCATTTTCTCAATTTTTGGCCTTTTTCTCAAAATGTAGGCCTAAAATGGTTAATTTCTAAAAAAAATAAAAAAATTATAATTAAAATACTAAAACTATTTATTTTATATAAATTGGGTATAAATTAGAGCATTTGGCACTGTATTGGACGTTTCGGACAGTTACGGGTCGGAACCGGACATTTTAAGCGACTACCGGAAATGCTACGGATTTTTCGGCCATTCTAAACCAACTAATTCCTATTCTTAAAATTAATCTATATTAACACTAATAAACTTAATAGAAGCTAACCTGAAAGCTCGAATTTTGACAGTTGTCACAATAAACGCTGCAGGTGCATTCGTATGTCCGAATGGCATAACGAGGAATTCATAATGCCCATAATAAGTTCAGAAGGCAGTCTTGGCTACGTCTTCCTTTCGCATCTTGAGTTGGTGATAGCCAGACCGTAAGTCAATCTTAGAAAAGTAACTCGCTCCTTGTAACTGGTCGAAAAGATCATCAATTCGCGGTAATGGATACTTATTCTTTATAGTTACCTTGTTATGCTCACCGTAACCTATACACATCCGAAAAGTTCCGTCTTTCTTCTTAACAAACAGGACTCGAGCGCCCCAAGGATATGTGCTTGGCCGGATAAAACCCTTGTCCGATAATTCCTGTAATTGGTTCATCATTTCCTTCATTTCTGCGGGTGCGAGATGGTATGTTGTCTTCGCTATCGGGGCGGCACCCGATATCGATTCTATACGAAATTCTACTTCACAATTGGGCGGAAATCCAGGCAAATCATCCGGGAATACATCATATTCACAAACAATCGGAATGTCCTTCACCGATTTCTTCGATTCCTTCGTCGCATCCAAAACATAGTCTAGAAAAGATGAGTAACGCTTGATTAGATAACGGCGAGCTTTTAACATAGATATTACCTTTATGTCGATCACATGTGATAGTCCCATATTACAATGAATCAATGAATCCTTATTTTATTAGAACTGTAGAAAGCTTTACAGTAAAACACACACTTACACCTTTAAACGACTCTCATGTGTGGTGTTTTATTTTTGTTCTACCTTCTAACTATCTAACAGACTCTCTATACATACTACAAAGGTAAAGCTACAGTTACATGTATTTAAATCACTGCCGAATGACATTAAGACACGTCATCAAAAACTCTATTCAGAAGTTCTTCAGAACTTCTGAATTGTCTTCAGAACCACTTCTGAATTATTCAGAACTTCTTCAGAATTTGTCTTTCAGAACTTTTCTGTCTTCAGAAGTTATCTTCAGAACTTCAGAACTTCTATTATGAACTTCAGAATATCTGAATAATGACTTTACAAAACATTCCAAACATTTGGCGGGACTTCAGAACTTAGCGGGACCCCGTGCTAAGTCGTAGGAGGGGGACACTATTCATCAAAGAGATTTCACGAATCATATATAAATCATTGATTTTCATCACTTGTCTACAATATTATCTTGTTGTCATACTTCTGAATTTTTGAAGATTGAAGGCTTCCACATAAGGCATATGACAACACAGTTCAGTATAGCTTATTGTCAGACAAGAAGTGCTTAATTGTCTATGCTCAAGACATCCTCTTAGTTTGTATAGATATTTTTTATCATGGCCCTACTATTTCATCAAAGCTCAATTTCTTCAAGCTTGTCAGCAAGTGTTCAAAGTTTGACTATACTGGTCAAAGTTTTATGTATGCTTTCTGAAGAGCCAGATTTGAAAAGTTTTCAGAATTTTGGATGATTAATTCAGTTTTTGATTTGAAGATTAGAAGTTTGAGTTTCAACAATCATTTCTCTGAAGATTTATTCTTGAGGCAAGACCGCTGAGTGCTTGCAATCTGTGTTCTGAATTGATCACTTAAACTATAGAGTGCTTGCAATCATTGTTCTGCAAGAAACACTCAAGATACTAGATTGTTGAGTATCTTCAATCATCTTTCTGTTCTGATCAAGCAGAAGTTTGAGTGTTTATAATCAATGTTCTGGTGAATTTATTCTGTGTTAGAGATTTGAGTGCTGATAATCTTTCATCTGGTGTGAAGATTGGATCTGGATTTGGTTATTCATTATTCTGGAAGTATTCTGGAAATCGGCTAATTTTTCTAGTTTGACTTTGTTGATCAATAAGCTATGTTCTTAATGTCATCTTTCTCCCAAAGCTTTATTGTCAAAAGGTGTTTTGATCAACCAAGCTTTATGTTGATTCCCCATTTCTTGAGCTTATCAGAAGAAGTTCTTGAGTTGAATGCTTATTCAACTCATGGTTCAAAGACAATCAGATTCTTTGTTAAAAACTACAGTTGCACAATGGATTGTCATGAAATATCTACGTTTTCAAGCTGAAGTTAGTGCACTCAGTCGGGGTTATTGCACATTGATTGTGAAATTAAAGTTGAAAATAAAGATAAGAGTTATATTCAAGGGGGAGCTTGGATTTATTCAAGGGGGAGTTCTTGAAGACCAGCAACACTACTAATGTTTTTCAAAGAAATCAAGGGGGAGATGATCTGAAGATTAAAGACTATGATTCCTTTACAAAACATAGGGGGAGATTGTTAGGATCCAAATTCATAGGATTCTTTGGATCCTAACAACATGTCGCTCCACGTAAATGTATAGGTAATCCCCCTCCCTAATCGGTATCCGAATCATCCGTCGTGAACATATGATGTCGGCTCGATTCTTTGCTAACCAATCCATACCAATAACAACGTCGAATCCACGTAGAGTAGTTGGAATGAGATCGATAAGAAATTCATAGTCATCTAGAAGTAACGTAAAGCCTCTAAACACTTTATCAGCAACTAATGGCATTCCACTCGTAGTGTCAACGGTGAAAGGGTTTTCAAGCATAATAGGCATAGATTCAAGAAAACGAAAATAATCATTTCACAGAAAGGAATTTGTTGCTCCGGTATCAAATAAAATGCGAGCAGGCCTAGAATTAACCAGAAATATACCTGTAACAACGTCGACATCCTTCATGGCTTCCTCTACGGTAATTTCAAACGTCCTGGCACGAGGTTTCGGTACATCCTCCTTTTTGGTCGATGCTCCCGCTGTGTGTATCGGTCATTGTCTTCGTTTCTGTATAGACCCCTTACTTTCCTCCGGTCTATTCTTTGGACATTCTCGCATACGATGACACACCACAGCACAATTATAACATGCCTTTTCCTTTTGAGGGCACTGGGTTCAGATGTACCCAGCTTCACCACAACAAAAACATCGTACATAAGTTTGATCATTACCACATCGTCCCTGATGACTCTTGCCACATTGGTTGCAGTTTCGTGGCATATTCGACTGCATTGTATAAGCCTGTGAGGTAGTACGGGATGTATTATGCGATTGAGCTCGTCTTGGCGTGAAGAATCGAGACGATTTAGATGTCGGGGTCGAGAATATTCTCTCAACTCTTGGTGGTTTCTCCGGCACATCTAAAGCATCAGGAAGGCTCAGATCATGCTCTTGTTTCCTTGCGTACTCAACTACTTTGGCAAATGAGGGTATGTCGCGATTAATAATGAAATCACGAATATTCCGTCAAATACCACCGACGAAATGATTAATCTTGTCTTTGGCACTTGTTACAAACCGTTGGGCAAATTGAATCTTACGATTGAACTCTGTTTCACACTCATTTACAGACATGGACCCCTGTTTGAGCTCTAGGAATTCTTTCTCGAGCTTCTGTTTCAGATCATCCGGATAATATTGTTCGTAGAACAACACTTGAAATTCTTCCCACGTCGTTCTATCCAGAGTATTCAGATCCATCGATTGATATGTGGCATTCCACCAAGTGAGTGCACGGTCGGTAAGTGTTGCTGTGGCGTAACATACTTTATCCTCAACCTGCACATAAACAATCTCAAATACCTTTTTAGTGTTTTCGACCCATTGCATTGCAAGTACTGGGTCTGTCTATCCCGAGAACTCGCTAGCCCCACTTCTTCTAAATGTTTTAAAAGAAGGTCGGTCTGACATTGGTTTAGGTACGTTATCATTCACCGGCTTTGGTCCTTGGAAAACCGGATTCTGAGCATTAACCGGATTTAGATAATCTTCTCTCAGACTCTATTCTTTGTTCTCAAAGGGCAGCCGGTGTTTGATCATTCATTAGTTTCAATAACCTCTTAGTACGAGGTGATAATTTAGCTTCATCGTCATTGCCAAAAGTTTCTTGACCATTTCCTTCAGGATTAAGGTTATCATTCTCAATATTTTGAGTAACTGATGTGTTGCTAGAGGCATCATGTTTAAATATCGTACTAAAATTATAAAACATACAGAAGTCAAATAAAATCCTACCCCTGAACCCCAACCAATCCTAAGTGTCTCATATTGGTCTATATCCCGTATAATCATAATCTAGTTACTATACGATGTCAACGCTCAAGTTTGAGTCCGGATATTATTATTGATATGCAGTTCACTCAAACCACAACTCTGATACCATATTTGTAACACCTCAGTTAAGAACCCTAAGTAACCAATTTTAAAATCTCCAATTAAAAACATTGATTAACCTTAAAATACGGGATATAAATTTTCTAGAAAACTTCGAAATGACCATTCTATTTTATTGATTTTTCCAACCAAAACATAAATTCAAACCAAACATAACGGACTTTTACTTAGATCCCGGATTAAGTAACAAAAAGAACCGGACTTACATATAACCCAAAACAAACTAATTACAAACTACCTTACTACATTAATAAATAACGGTAATAAACTACTATATAACAAAGGTAAGTTCGTAGTCTTCAAAATGCACCGATGAACCTTCAGGTCACACCAGGGGTCCTTTTCCTTTGTCTGACTTCTTTCCTGAGAGGGTTTGACACTTAAAAGGTAAGAGAACGCTTAGTGAGCTAAATAGTTAAGTATTACATATCAATAATGCATATATATACACATACATGGTAAATTCCTATAAAAATAAAGTTAAATACATTAATCGAATGCAAACCGAGACTTACAAAACAACAAGGACGAATCCCAAGAACAAAACAACAAGGACTTCGCCATAAACTTCCGACAAACTACCCGAAGTAGTACTCGTACTATGGCGTACAATCCAAAGAACAAAACAACAAGGACGAATCCGGAAAGCAAACCGAAGTTACGGGCGCATTATGCGATATTGACTCAAGGAACGAAACAAAATTCATATCAAGACCATATGACTCAATTAAATATATATATATATATATATACAAAACAATATGTAACAATTAACTATATAACTCACCGAGTAACCGTACTATGCTTGAAAAGTTCCGAAATGTGCTCACAAAGCAAGTCCAAGATACCACACCTAGAATGCTTTCAACGCCTCCAAAATGTCTTAATTACCCCAAATTCAAAGATTCTTGCAATTCTCCTTTGATTTGAGTTAGGATTGAGCACTTATGTGTGTGAATCGCACCTCCAATGTGTGCAGGGGTGATCCTTTTGAAAGTGAACTTCTGGAAGACCAGTACCAAATTGTGTTTGACAAACATCTCAAGGTTATCAAAATTTAAGTGAGACATTTTGTGATGCCATAACCACGCAACTTCACTCTTTTTGGAGATAAGATAGAGGGTTTCTTTACCGTCCTTTGATGTGAAGTTCATCATATATAGATTACCTTTTCTGTCTGCTCTCCAGAGTTCTACACCAGCCTTAGAAAACAAGTAACAATGCTTTCATCAAATACAACAAGTATTTTAGAATCACAAAGTTTACTTACACTCATCAGGTTATGTTTTAAACAAGAGACATGATCTACTTTTGATAAGGTAATATTACCTTCTGGTACAGTACCATAGCCTTTTATTTGACCCTTGCCGTTGTCTCAAAACATTGCAGCTCCACCACATTTGTCTTTAAATTGGGAGAGTAAGTTTTTCGTTCCAGTCATGTGCCTCGAGCATCCAGAGTCAAGATACCAGATGTGCACACGTTTCTTCTGCAATCAAGTTCAGAGTGATTTAGTTACCCATTTCATAATGGGTCCTTTAACGTTAGTTTTAGACTTTTCATTCTTTTTTATGTTGCACATGATTTGATTTAGCAGGATTTAAAAGTTTGCTCTTTTTATTTTCTGTATTTTTGTTTTTCTTTGGTTTAGTCCTGAAGGGTAAAAAAATTATCATAAAAATGATTAGAGGGCCTCGAGAAAAATTGCTTTAGTTTTAAGAATAAAGAAAAACATTCAGAATTCTGAGACATAAAAGATTGCATTGAATTTTCATTAGAATAATGATAATTACAATTTATCTTATTTATGTCTATACTAGTATCAGCAGTTCTATTGAACTTCTTAGCTAGGCTAGACTTATGCTTAGAATCATAAGTATTCTTCTGTTGAGGCTTCCTCTGATAAACCTTCTCAGGAGCTTTGGAAATTACTGGAACAGGAGTAGAAAGATTAGATTTCCATTTGCCTTTTTGAGCAGAAGTAAACTTTGGAGGACTTAATTGCAGAGATTTTTGCTGAACATTCAATTTATTTTTAAGACCCTCTTCTTTCTCAAGTTCAAGCCAAGATTTGGCCTTAAGACACATCCCAATGAAGTCTGGATGAATGGAAACCGGTTTTCTCTGTTCTGTTGGAGGAACAGAGAGTATTGGTATTCCACTTGAATGTTTTTCAACATACAGACCACAGGCTCTGATCTCCAGAGGTTCATTTGTATATAAGAAGGGTGCTTCTTCATTCTTAACTACCCTTGGAACCTTTTTGTAAACAAAAGGTAATTGATTTTCTAGATTTGAAAAATATTTCTCTAAGTTATCAAAGAAATCATCACTTTGATCTTCATTCTCCCAGGGATATGTGATTATTTCCAAATTGTCTTGAGTTTCTGCTAGATTTAAGTCGATGAAAGAACAAGGAAATATCTCTGGATGATTTTCTGAAAAATTTTGCTGAACATTTTCATGTTCAAGTTTAAAGCATTTATCCAGAATTTAGAGAATATCATTTTCAAAACCAAGTCTTATCTCTTCTTCTGCTTGTGTAGGAACAAAAGCATCAGCCTCTGGATTCAAAGTTATATGAGCATTTGAGCCAAATTTGATAATGTCACCTTTCTTCTGAATTTTATTCAGATCAACATTTGTTTTTCCCGATGAATATTCAATCTTTTTAAACTTGAGTTTTCTTTGATGATGACCATTTTCATATTTTGATTTTTTAAAAATGGATTGCTCATATAAAATTGGAAACACAGGCTTCTGTTCTTGTCCTAGACAGAAAACAGATTTCAGAGTGGACCTCTTTTCACATGTGTAGGGATCCAAATCCTCGAAACCAAGTCCAGATCTCCCTACTTGTGTATTTATTTTGTCATGAACTTTTTGAGCATCCAGATATGTTTTCATCTGTAGCTTTTTGTTTCGAAGTTCAACATATAAAAATTCTCTCTCCTTTTGAAAGTAATTTTTAAGTGCTACAGAATTCAATCTGACACTTTCTTTTTCTTTGATCTATTTTTCTTTGCCTTCCAAAAGTTTAGTGAAGTTCATTTTTTCTTCCTTGAGCTTAACTTCAGTAATTTTTAAAACTTTGGAAATCTTCTCATTTTCAGCACTTGGCTCCAGTTTTTCTTTTGTTAAAAGTTCCATCTCTCTTTTGTGAATTTCTCTTTCCCTTTAAGTTACTGAAAGAGTTTGGTCAATATGTTTTCGCAATTTCTTTTCAATTGTAAGTTTTTGCTTATGTTCTTCAAAATTATTTGACAAAAGCAGAATGGTACTTTCGAGTTCAGATGATTCAGAGAGAGTACTAACCGGTGATTCAGAAGGCTGATCTTCTGATTCATTAGTTTTAGCCATTCCGCAGAACATGGCTTCATCACCACTAGACTCATCTCCTAGCCAGTTTCCTTTTCTGCATAGTGAGCTCTTTCAGCGACATTGTACTTATATTTATTCTTGTAGTACGTTTTATCTTTGTCCAGAGCTCCCCCGCAATCCTTTGAATAGTGCCCTGTCTTACCACATCTAGAACACACATCCTTCTTTTTCTTTAGTTCATCCTCTTTCTTCTCTGGCTTTGTCTTCTCAGCCCTCTGGATCTCTTATCTAGGAGCATAATTTGGAGTAGGGCGACCAAATCTTTTGCTTCCTTGGAAAGATCTATTACCAAATTTTTTTGTGAATTGGTTGGTAATAAGTGCTAGTGAATCAGCAATAGCTTTGATCTCATCATCAGAGTCAGAATCATCTTCTAGAATAGCATCTGATATGAAGGCCTCACTCTTTCATTTTCTCTCGATTTCATTACTCCTTCTGACCGATCCTTTAGATTCAGAAATTTGAGCCAGAGGTCCACCAATTGTTGTTTTCTTCTGAACGATCTCTTTCTCATGAGCTTAAAGTGTACCAAATACATCATGCAGAGACCATTGTTCGAGATCCTAATTTGCTTGAAGAGACATTAAGAGATTTGACCACTCTGGATTCAATCGTTTGAGAAATAAGACTTTGTTGTCTTCCTTAGATCTGACGATATCACACCTTTGGCATAGATTTATCACAATATTAAATCTATGAAAGGTTTGCTCCAGAGACTCTTCAGGAATAGCTTGGAAGCTATTGTATTCATTCAGAGCTTGAGCTCTTCTGTTTTTCATCATTTTAGCTCCGCCTTCTAGAATTTTTTCCAGCTGATCCCATAGCTCTTTAGCAGTATCACACGAATCCAAAGACTAAAAAATCTCATTTGGAATTGCCATGATTAAGAGACTCTTTGCCTTTTTGGCCAATTATACTTTTGGCTTCTCTTCATCAGACCAACTATTCCCTCAGCTTTGAAACTTGTCTCGCAGGTATTTCATCAGTATTGGCAGTAGCAGCAACCCTTGGAATTGTCATTGGAACAAACGGACAATTTTGAACAATAGGGTAAAGTTCTACATCCAATCCTTCATAAAAATTGATCATACGAATCTTCCATTGCGGATATTCGTCACGAATTAGAGTAGGTGGTTTTGGTCAGAGATTCGGAGGTGTATACAGCATTCAAACTCGAATTTTCCATATTTTCATAAAACAGGGATTTGAGAGAATAACAGGAAGATTTTTGAAATCTAGAACAAATAAATTTCAGATGAATTGAAACAGGACGATATTCTTACTGATTTTCAGATTTAAACCCAAATTACCACTGATTTGGAGAAAATTATTATGAAATTAACAAATTCTCGTAAAACAGGGTAGAATTAGGAACAGTAGCTTAAAACTGAAAATTATTGCAAATAGAAGAAGGATTTCTCCAAATGGAAGAGATCTAATAATCAATAGATTGATTAGATGGCTCTGATACCAATTATTGGAACCCAGATCCTTTTCTAACAGTTAACTGATAGATCAAATATGGAAATATGAGCGGAAGCAAAGTAGATCTATGAATTAAAGCAATTAAGGATATAAACAGTAAGAACAATATTGAAGAAAAATTGGTAATTCGTATTGATAACCTGGAAGACGATTACAATACGATGAATGAAATGCACAATTAGCTCTCCAAAATATATTTTAGATCAACAACTATTTCATTCATAAAAGGAGCTATTTATACTATTACAATGATAGAAGTCAACTGTCTAGCCTATTACAAATTGACAGGTAAGCTAAGCTTGTAACAAATTCTGTTACACAACTAGTTACACGGAAAGCGTGCAATCCACGTCATCAGAAGCGCGTATGATGCTTCTGTTGAAGTCCAGATGTTCTTCCAAACTCTGGGCGTCTCTGTGATGAGTGGGATCAGAAGACAAACTTCTGATCTTCTGCACTTGTACATTTTTGGTTCATACTTCTCTGTGAATGAGGTCTAACAATTACGTCTTGGTTCGTAAATAGAAAACCCTAAAAGCTTTTGAATTCAACGAATATCCCAAGAATTTGGTTTCATCAGATTTCTTGTCAAACTTGCCAAGTTTATCTCGATCATTTAGAATAAAACACCTGCAGCCAACAAAAAGAACCGGACTTACATATAACCCGAAACAAACTAATTACAAACTACCTTACTACATTAATAAATAACGATAATAAACTACTATATAACAAAGGTAAGTTCGTAGTCTTCAAAATGCACCGATGAACCTTCAGGTCACACCAGGGGTCCTTTTCCTTTGTCTGACTTCTTTCCTGAGAGGGTTTGACACTTAAAAGGTAAGAGAACGCTTAGTGAGTTAAATAGTTAAGTATTACATATCAATAATGCATATATATAAACGTACATGGTAAATTCCTATAAAAATAAAGTTAAATACATTAATCGAATGCAAACCGAGACTTACAAAACAACAAGGACGAATCCCAAGAACAAAACAACAAGGACTTCGCCATAAACTTCCGACAAACTACCCGAAGTAGTACTCGTACTATGGCGTACAATCCAAAGAACAAAACAACAAGGACGAATCCGGAAAGCAAACCGAAGTTACGGGCGCATTATGCGATATTGACTCAAGGAACGAAACAAAATTCATATCAAGACCATATGACTCAATTAAATATATATATATATATATACAAAACAATATGTAACAATTAACTATATAACTCACCGAGTAACCGTACTATGCTTGAAAAGTTCCGAAATGTGCTCACAAAGCAAGTCCAAGATACCACACCTAGAATGCTTTCAACGCCTCCAAAATGTCTTAATTACCCCAAATTCAAAGATTCTTGCAATTCTCCTTTGATTTGAGTTAGGATTGAGCACTTGTGTGTGTGAATCGCACCTCCAATGTGTGCAGGGGTGATCCTTTTGAAAGTGAACTTCTGGAAGACCAGTACCAAATTGTGTTTGACAAACATCTCAAGGTTATCAACATTTAAGTGAGACATTTTGTGATGCCATAACCACGCAACTTCACTCTTTTTGGAGATAAGATAGAGGGTTTCTTTACCGTCCTTTGATGTGAAGTTCATCATATATAGATTACCTTTTCTGTCTGCTCTCCAGAGTTCTACACCAGCCTTAGAAAACAAGTAACAATGCTTTCATCAAATACAACAAGTATTTTAGAATCACAAAGTTTACTTACACTCATCAGGTTATGTTTTAAACCAGAGACATGATCTACTTTTGATAAGGTAATATTACCTTCTTGTACAGTACCGTAGCCTTTTATTTGACCCTTGCCGTTGTCTCAAAACATTGCAGCTCCACCACATTTGTCTTTAAATTGGGAGAGTAAGTTTTTCGTTCCAGTCATGTGCCTCGAGCATCCAGAGTCAAGATACCAGATGTGCACACGTTTCTTCTGCAATCAAGATCAGAGTGATTTAGGTACCCATTTCATAATGGGTCCTTTAACGTTAGTTTTAGACTTTTCATTCTTTTTTATGTTGCACATGATTTGATTTAGCAGGATTTAAAAGTTTGCTCTTTTTATTTTCTGTATTTTTGTTTTTCTTTGGTTTAGTCCTGAAGGGTAAAAAAATTATCATAAAAATGATTAGAGGGCCTCGAGAAAAATTGCTTTAGTTTTAAGAATAAAGAAAAACATTCAGAATTCTGAGACATAAAAGATTGCATTGAATTTTCATTAGAATAATGATAATTACAATTTATCTTATTTATGTCTATACTAGTATCAGTAGTTCTATTGAACTTCTTAGCTAGGCTAGACTTATGCTTAGAATCATAAGTATTCTTCTGTTGAGGCTTCCTCTGATAAACCTTCTCAGGAGCTTTGGAAATTACTGGAACAGGAGCAGAAAGATTAGATTTCCATTTGCCTTTTTGAGCAGAAGTAAACTTTGGAGGACTTAATTGTAGAGATTTTTGCTGAACATTCAATTTATTTTTAAGACCCTCTTCTTTCTCAAGTTCAAGCCAAGATTTGGCCTTAAGACACATCCCAATGAAGTCTGGATGAATGGAAACCGGTTTTCTCTGTTCTGTTGGAGGAACAGAGAGTATTGGTATTCCACTTGAATGTTTTTCAACATTCAGACCACAGGCTCTGATCTCCAGAGGTTCATTTGTATATAAGAAGGGTGCTTCTTCATTCTTAACTACCCTTGGAACCTTTTTGTAAACAAAAGGTAATTGATTTTCTAGATTTGAAAAATATTTCTCTAAGTTATCAAAGAAATCATCACTTTGATCTTCATTCTCCCAGGGATATGTGATTATTTCCAAATTGTCTTGAGTTTCTGGAAGATTTAAGTCGATGAAAGAACAAGGAAATATCTCTGGATGATTTTCTGAAAAATTTTGCTGAACATTTTCATGTTCAAGTTTAAAGCATTTATCCAGAATTTAGAGAATATCATTTTCAAAACCAAGTCTTATCTCTTCTTCTGCTTGTGTAGGAACAAAACCATCAGCCTCTGGATTCAAAGTTATATGAGCATTTGAGCCAAATTTGATAATGTCACCTTTCTTCTGAATTTTATTCAGATCAACATTTGTTTTTCCCGATGAATATTCAATCTTTTTAAACTTGAGTTTTCTTTGATGATGACCATTTTCATATTTTGATTTTTTAAAAATGGATTGCTCATATAAAATTGGAAACCCAGGCTTCTGTTCTTATCCTAGACAGAAAACAGATTTCAGAGTGGACCTCTTTTCACATGTGTAGGGATCCAAATCCTTGAAACCAAGTCCAGATCTCCCTACTTGTGTATTTATTTTGTCATGAACTTTTTGAGCATCCAAATATGTTTTCATCTGTAGCTTTTTGTTTCGAAGTTCAACATATAAAAATTCTCTCTCCTTTTGAAAGTAATTTTTAAGTGCTACAGAATTCAATCTGACACTTTCTTTTTCTTTGATCTATTTTTCTTTGCCTTCCAAAAGTTTAGTGAAGTTCATTTTTTCTTCCTTGAGCTTAACTTCAGTAATTTTTAAAACTTTGGAAATCTTCTCATTTTCAGCACTTGGCTCCAGTTTTTCTTTTGTTAAAAGTTTCGTCTCTCTTTTGTGAATTTCTCTTTCCCTTTTAGTTACTGAAAGAGTTTGGTCAATATGTTTTCGCAATTTCTTTTCAATTGTAAGTTTTTGCTTATGTTCTTCAAAATTATTTGACAAAAGCAGAATGGTACTTTCGAGTTCAGATGATTCAGAGAGAGTACTAACCGGTGATTCAGAAGGCTGATCTTCTGATTCATTAGTTTTAGCCATTCCGCAGAACATGGCTTCATCACCACTAGACTCATCTCCTAGCCAGTTTCCTTTTCTGCATAGTGAGCTCTTTCAGCGACATTGTACTTATATTTATTCTTGTAGTACGTTTTATCTTTGTCCAGAGCTCCCCCGCAATCCTTTGAATAGTGCCCTGGCTTACCACATCTAGAACACACATCCTTCTTTTTCTTTAGTTCATCCTCTTTCTTCTCTGGCTCTGTCTTCTCAGCCCTCTGGATCTCTTATCTAAGAGCATAATTTGGAGTAGGGCGACCAAATCTTTTGCTTCCTTGGAAAGATCTATTACCAATTTTTTTTGTGAATTGCTTGGTAATAAGTGCTAGTGAATCAGCAATAGCTTTGATCTCATCATCAGAGTCAGAATCATTTTCTAGAATAGCATCTGATATGAAGGCCTCACTCTTTCATTTTCTCTCGATTTCATTACTCCTTCTGACCGATCCTTTAGATTCAGAAATTTGAGCCAGAGGTCCACCAATTGTTGTTTTCTTCTGAACGATCTCTTTCTCATGAGCTTAAAGTGTACCAAATACATCATGCAGAGACCATTGTTCGAGATCCTAATTTGCTTGAAGAGACATTAAGAGATTTGACCATTCTGAATTCAATCGTTTGAGAAATAAGACTTTGTTGTCTTCCTTAGATCTGACGATATCACACCTTTGGCATAGATTTATCACAATATTAAATCTATGAAAGGTTTGCTCCAGAGACTCTTCAGGAATAGCTTGGAAGCTATTGTATTCATTTAGAGCTTGAGCTCTTCTGTTTTTCATCATTTTAGCTCCGCCTTCTAGAATTTTTTCCAGCTGATCCCATAGCTCTTTAGCAGTATCACACGAATCCAAAGACTAAAAAATCTCATTTGAAATTGCCATGATTAAGAGACTCTTTTCCTTTTTGGCCAATTATACTTTTGGCTTCTCTTCATCAGACCAACTATTCCCTCAGCTTTGAAACTTGTCTCGCAGGTATTTCATCAGTATTGGCAGTAGCAGCAACCCTTGGAATCGTCATTGGAACAAACGGACCATTTTGAACAATAGGGTAAAGTTCTACATCCAATCCTTCATAAAAATTGATCATACGAATCTTCCATTGCGGATATTCGTCACGAATTAGAGTAGGTGGTTTTGGTCAGAGATTCGGAGGTGTATACAGCATTCAAACTCGAATTTTCCATATTTTCATAAAACAGGGATTTGAGAGAATAACAGGAAGATTTTTGAAATCTAGAACAAATAAATTTCAGATGAATTGAAACAGGACGATATTCTTACTGATTTTCAGATTTAAACCCAAATTACCACTGATTTGGAGAAAATTATTATGAAATTAACAAATTCTCGTAAAACAGGGTAGAATTAGGAACAGTAGCTTAAAACTGAAAATTATTGCAAATAGAAGAAGGATTTCTCCAAATGGAAGAGATCTAATAATCAATAGATTGATTAGATGGCTCTGATACCAATTATTGGAACCCAGATCCCTTTCTAACAGTTAACTGATAGATCAAATATGGAAATATGAGCGGAAGCAGAGTAGATCTATGAATTAAAGCAATTAAGGATATGAACAGTAAGAACAATATTGAAGAAAAATTGGTAATTCGTATTGATAACCTGGAAGACGATTACAATACGATGAATGAAATGCGCAATTAGCTCTCCAAAATATATTTTAGATCAACAACTATTTCATTCATAAAAGGAGCTATTTATACTATTACAATGATAGAAGTCAACTGTCTAGCCTATTACAAATTGACAGGTAAGGTAAGCTTGTAACAAATTCTGTTACACAACTAGTTACACGGAAAGCGTGCAATCCACGTCATCAGAAGCGCGAATGATGCTTCTGTTGAAGTCCAGATGTTCTTCCAAACTCTGGGCGTCTCTGTGATGAGTGGGATCAGAAGACAAACTTCTGATCTTCTGCACTTGTACATTTTTGGTTCATACTTCTCTGTGAATGAGGTCTAACAATTACGTCTTGGTTCGTAAATTAAAAACCCTAAAAGCTTTTGAATTCAACGAATATCCCAAGAATTTGGTTTCATCAGATTTCTTGTCAAACTTGCCAAGTTTATCTCGATCATTTAGAATAAAACACCTGCAGCGAAAAATGTGGAAAAATTTAACTGAGGGTATTCTTTTGTTAATAAGCTAATAAGAGGTTTTGAAATTCCTGTTGATTATAATTGATCGATTCTGAGTGAAACATGTTGTGGCTACATCTTCTGCCCAGAAGTTGGTGGGTAGCCCAGAAGCTACAAGCATTGTTCTTGCTGCTTCACCTAATGTTTTGTTTCTTGTTTCTACAACACCATTTTGCTGTGGAGTGCGTACAACAGAGAAGTTTTGAGTAATGCCATTTTCAACAAGGTATTCTTCAAGTATGACATTTTTGAATTCAGTACCATTGTCACTTCTGAGTTGCTGTATTTCCTGTTGCAGAAGAACTTGTATTCTTTTCATCATATTTTACAACACAATTGGAAATTTTGATTTTTGTCGTACAAAGGCAAGCCATGTATACCTGGAAAATTCATCTATTAGTACCAAAATATACTTTTTGCCAGACAGACTCTGAATTGCAATGGGACCATAGAGGTCAACATTTAGCATTTGCAGAGGTCGTGTGCACGAATGATCACTTTTGGTTTTCTAAGATGCCTTTTTTATTTTGCCCATCTCACAAGCAGGGCAGAGGTGATCTTTCTGAAAATGTACCTCTGGGAGACCCTTTACAAGGTTGTGTTTTACAAGAAGTTCAAGGTTTACAAAGTTTAAGTGTGAAAGTTTATGATGCCAAAGCCATGCAACTTCACTCTTTTTAGAGATAAGACAGATAATTTCCTTACCATCCTTGGATGTAAAGTTCATCATATATAGATTACCTTTTCTGTCAGCTCTCCATAATTCTTCACCTGCCTTAGAGAATAAGTAACAATGTTTTTCATCAAACACAACTAGCATCTTAGAATCACAGAATTGACTTACAGTTAACAGGTTATGTTTCAATCCTGAAACATGAGCTACTTTGGATAAGGTAATATTACCTTCTTGAAGAGTACCGTAGCCTTTTATTTGACCCTTACCATCATCACCAAACGTTACCGCTCCACCAATTTTATCTTTGAATTTGGAGAGTAAGTTTTTCGTTCAAGTCATGAGCCTCGAGCATCCAGAGTCAAGATACCAGATATGCACATATTGTTTCTGCAATCAATATCAGAGAGATTTAGATACCCATCTCATAATGGGTCCTTTAATGTTAGGATTTGGTTTCTGATTTATCTTTTCCTTATGAACAGAATTATGCACAGGTTTTCAGAGATAGCTGATTTACCTGTTTTGTTTGAAGTATTTCTTCTGTTTTGATTTTTAAAGTTGTGATTTTGTTCGTCAGAGAAATTGGAGCATTTCTGTCCTTTATAACTTCTAGAACCTTTGTATAATTAAGAGGTAAAAGATTTTCAAGACATGAGATATATTTTCCTGAGTTTTCAAAAAAAGTCATCATCATTTTGATTATCATTTTCCCAGGGATAAGTAACAAACTCATCATTGTCTTCAACTCCACAAAGATTTAAATCCACAAAAGTACAAGGAAAAATTTCTGGATGGTTTTTAGAGGTTTGTTGTTCCAGATTTGATTTAAAACATTTATCCATAATTGTGAGAATGTCTTTTTGAAACTTGAGTTTAAGCTCTTCTTCTGCTTTTATGGGTATGAACTCATCAGCCTCTGGATTTAAAGTTATGTGAGTGAATGAACCAAAATTAAAAACACTTCTCTTCTTCTAGATAAGCTTATGATCAATTTGACTTGTTTTTCTGAAGAATATTTAATATTTTTGTACTTTAGTTTTCTAACTTGATGTCCATTCTCCTATTTTGATTTTTAAAAACAGATTGTTCATATAAAATGGGAAAACTAGGTTTCTGGTCTTTGCCCATACAAAACACAGAATCAAGAGTAGATCTCTTTTTACACGTATAAGGATCCAGATCCTTGAAACCAAGGCCTTTTTTCCTTACTTGTGTATTTATCTTTTCATGGACTTTCTGAGCATCCAGATATTTTTTGATTTGTAGCTCTTTATTTTGAAGCTCAATGTGCAGAAATTCTCTTTCCTTTTGAAAATAATTTTTTAGAGCTAAGGAGTTTAATCTGTCACTTTCTTTAGCACTTGGATTCCAGAAGTTTACAAAAGTTTTGATTCTCTTCTCTTAGTTTGACTTCTGTTGATTTTAAATGTTTTGAGATCTTCTCATTCTCAACAGATAGTTCAAGTTTCTTATCCGTTAAAATCTCCATTTCTCTTTTGAAGATATCTCTTTCCTTTTGGATTGTAGAAACAAATAGTTCAATATTTTTCCTTAATATCTTTTCAACAAAAAGCTTCTGTTTTAGGTTTTCAAAGTCAAGAGTTAGATTTAAGATAGTTTGCTCGAGTTCAGAAGAATTAGAGTTAGTACATACCGGAGTTTCAGAAGGTTGATCTTCTGAGTCGTTTTCCATCGCCATTCCACAGAACAAGGCTTCATCTTCACTTGATTGATCATCAAGACAGTTTTCTCTTTCTGCATAGTATGCTCTTTTATCTACATTATACTTATATTTGTTTTTGTAATATGATTTGTCTTTTACAAGAGCACCTCTGCAGTCTTTTGAATAATGGTCTGGCTTTCTACATCTATAACAGACATCTTTCTTTTTCTTTAACTCCTCCTCTTTCTTCTCAGCTACTGACTTTTCCACCTTCTGTATTTCTTGCCTTTGAACATAAGACGGAGTAGGGCGTTCACTTCTGTTATGAAAGCTTCTGCTTTGAAATGAACGATTACCAAACTTCTTTGTGAATTTCTTGGTAATTAGAGCTAAAGATTCGACAAATGAATTGATCTCATCATCTTCTGAATCAAAATTATCTGGATTGGTCTCCGAAATGAGTGCTTTACTCTTCCCTTTCTTTTCTGTCTCTTTGCTTCTTTTGCCTGACCCTCTGGATTCAAAGATGAGGGCCAGAGGTCCACCTACACTTGCCTTTTTCTGATTAACCTCTTTGTCATGTGCTTGAAGCGTTCCAAACACATCATGCAGTGATCACATCTCCAGATCTTGATTAGCTTGAAGAGACATGGACAAATTTGACCATTCTGGATTCAAGCGTTTTAGAAACAGAACATTGTTGTCTTCTATTGATCTGATGATATCACATTTCTTACACAAGTTTATCATAGTGTTAAATCTGTGGTAAGTCTGTTCGAGAGTTTCTTCTAGGAGTGCTTGAAAACTGTTATATTCATTTAGAGTTTGAGCTCTTTTATTCTTTTTCAACTTAGCACTCCTCCAATTGATTAGCAAGTTGATCCCATAGTTCCTTTGCTGTCTCATAAGAATCAAGAGATTGAAATTGGGAAATGCTATGATAAGTAGACTTTTTGCCTTTTTGGCAATTTCTACTTTGCCTTTTCATCATCAGTCCAATTTTCCCTTTCCTTGGGAACATGACGAACAGGAATTTCATCAGTGGTGGCAGTAGGAGGTACTCTAGGAATGACAGTCATTGGTACGAAAGGACTATCCACAATGGTAGGAATCTTCCATTGGGGGTATTCGTCTCGAATCAGAGTTGGTGGTTTTGTTAAGGATCCAGACGTGTATATGGCATTTAGGTTTTGATTCGCCATATTTGCAGAAAAAACAGGGATTCAAATATTGCAGGAAATACTGTTGAAATTTAGAACAATTAAACTTCAAATAGATCGAATCGAAACAATATCCTTACTGATTTTAGAAATAAACCGGAATTACCGTTGATTTAGAGAAATTTGTATGAAATGACAAAATCTCGTAAAACAGGGTAGAATGATGAATAATAGTTTTAAACTAAAATTTACTTTTGTAGAATAGGGATTTCTCCAAACTGGACGAGATCGAATAATCAATAGATTGATTATTCTGCTCTGATACCAATTGTTGGAACCCAGATCCCTATTTAACTCAATCAATCGATTGATCTAAGTGAAATATAAGAGCGGAAGCAAATTAAGTCTATGATTAAAGCAAGAACAATTAATAGAACAGTAATTGAAGATCAAATGAGAATTTGTATTTAATAACCTCAAGAGCGATTACAATACGTTTGAATGATAAAAACTGATTCTCTCTCAAAGATGATCGACTTCGATTACAGTGATGACTGACTCTATTTATACGATTACAAATGATAAAGTTAACAAGACAGTTGATAAGTGAATAATTTATCACATTCTAACCACTTATTTGTGTCATATTACCTTTATTTTACTTTCCCAATTAGCTTAAGTTGAGTCTTTTATTTTTAATTGATGTTTATTTGTGTCTGGAGCTGAGTTTGAGGAATTGATCTGTTTTTGTGCTTTTTAAGTGGTTTTGTGACGATGTGAGTTGCTGCAGCAGGATATCATAGCAGGCAGGCAACAGCTGCAACTAAGGAAGACTACACTTCATAATCTTTTTGGCATGGAATCGATTCCTCATGGCTGATTATCAACCTAAGACCAGCTGGAATAGCATCCTTTGAAGAATAACCATGATGGTGGAGTCACATGCATGTGTTGGACGACATCTTTTGACTTTTGTGTTAAGGAATGATATTCCTCCCTTTTGTACCTTCCTTAAAAGATGCCCCTTCCTAGTATAAATTGAAGTCATTTGTAACATTTTAAGGACACACCTTGACACTTTGCTACTTGCTACTTGACACTTACGGTGGAGACACCTAAGTCCTTAGTTTCGATTTCCATTTGCTTAGATTTTGGGTTGTTTGATAAGGCAACCACTAAGTAGTTCATCTACCTACTTCGAGACAATTGTCATTTCTTTCTCTTTGTAATCGAAAAGCTTTCGGTTACATTTCTTTTCATTTACGATTTCTTGCAATTTACATTTCTTGCATATTTACATTTCCATCATTTACAATTTCTTGTCATTTACAATTTCTTGTCATTTACACTTTCTAGTCATTTACAATTCATGCAATTTACATTTATGTCTTTTAAAGCGATGATGGGCTAAATGTCCTAGCTTGGGTGTGAGCAAAGGTTTGGGAGATAAAGGCCGATGTGATAGTGGATAATTGCGTTCGCTATTGGCCATCTACCTTGCTATTCACCCATTGTTTCTATGTTTCATCCAAGTCATTCTTGAGGAGGTGACGTACCTTGTTTAGCTTGGATGACTTGGACTTGAATGCAAGCCAACGTAAATAATTATAACTTTGAAGTGTTATAGAAGGTTATTAAGAACCGTAGTAGCTTTCTCGAGTTACAACTATATGGAATGTGATAGCGATACTAATATAGCTTCAAAAGGTACTGGGTTCTGAAGAGTAAGAAAGATCTGAAGAAAGAAAGACTCGAAACTCAGAAGACAAGCAGATAAAAGCCTAAGGCATAACTTCTGTAGTTCCAACTTCAGAAGTTCTGGAGATTCTGAAGATACTTCTGAAGAGGTTCTGAAGAAGGTTCTGAAGACACTTCTGAAGAAGTTCTGAAGAAGTTCAAAAGTAGTTCTGAACTTGCTTGTCATTTTCGTACTGTAACTTTAGCATTTCTATTTCATGTATAAATAGATAGTTTGTTAGATAGTTATAAAAGTAGTTGTTTTCATAAGCTTGTAAAAACATATTTGGAAATACAGTTCATCTGATCAATACAATATACAACACTCGGTGATCTATTTCTTGTTATCTTTCTATATCTTGATTGTTTGGGATCTAACAAATTGCATATGTAAAATTCGTATGAACATAAGTTGGGTCACTCAATTGGGTGCTGCTGGTATTTATCTATTTTAATCCTCATAAGAGGCTGTGCAAACCCATAGTAAGGTAGAGAACTAGTGCTGCAACATCCCTCAAAGTCATGCGGTAGCAAGGTTCCCAACACATTGTTGCTAAACTCCAGCCTGAACTTACACCCTTGCTCTATTTAATTACCGTTTTAAGCACTTTATTTTCATGTCAATGTTAACCAAACCTTCAAAAGCATTCCTTCGAATTCTCTTTTAGAAATCATTTTTTAAGCCTGACTGAGAAATTCTGCTTGTTTTTATTGTCCTTGTGGGAACGTTAATCCGGTACTATGTACCACTTTATTACTTGTTCAAACGATAGTGATTTAACATGTATACTTGCATGGGATTCCATTTGTGATTTTCTGGTTACATAATCTGCCGACCAAGTTTTTGGTGCCGCTGCCGAGGACAGTCAAAAGCAAGTATTTTTCATAGTCATTTTTAAACTCTGATTTTTCTACCACCCTTGTTACTGATAAGTTGCATGCCACGTTTGTCACACGGTGAATTCTTTGATTTAGATCCCGACATTGAAAGAACTTTTCGACAAAGGAGAAGGATTCAAAGGAATTTGTCACCTGTTCTCGAAACTGTTAGCATGGATGCTTTTGGACCACATAATTGGCCAGTGCGCCCTGATATAATTCAAATTGCAAAAAAGATGGGAATATTATGGCCTATGCTATGCCTGCTTTGGATCAATTACAAACAAGTATAGTTTGGCCAGAAATCGAAGCTGCCTATTTTGAACTGAAACCTGTAACTTTTAATATGTTACAATCCAGTGGATAGTTCAGCGGTATGCCAATTGATGATCCCCATCTTCATCTTAAAACTTTCATGGAAATCACTGATTCTTTCCATCTTAATGGAGTAACTGATGAAGCCTTAAGGCTAAAGTTATTTCCTTTTTCACTAAGAGATAGAGCACGATCTTAGTATAACTCTTTGGAACCAGATTCAATAGTAACTTGGAATCAAATGGCTGAAATGTTTTGAAAAAGTATTTTCCACCAACCCGGAATGCTAAGTCCAGGAATGAAATTTGCATGTTTAAACAAATGGACGATGAAGTAGTTCTGGATGCTTGGAAAGGTTTAATGATTTGTTAAGGAAATACCCTCACCATGGCATACCATACTGCATACAGTTGGAAACATTCTACAATGGACTTGATTCCATTGCTAGACAAATGTTATATGCTACAGCAGGAGGTGCCTTCACATCCAATAACAATGGTCATTGCTCAGATCCACGTGCAGTAGTACCTAGAAAAACTGCCGGAGGTATTCATGAAGTAGATCCATATACTGCACTTACTGCACTGCTCACCTCAATGGCTAACATGATTAAAAACATGTCTGTCGCCCCCGTTGTGAATACTGTTGCTGCAACATCTGCTTCTGAATCACTTCATGTAGAATGTGTATTATGTGGCGGACCTCCTACCTATGACCAGTGCAGCCAAAATACTGCATCTGTGAACTATTTGAATAACAGGCCTGGATTTTCAAATAATTACAACTCAAGTTGGAATAGTCCCAGTTTGAACCCACCTGTTGCAAAAGAGCAAAGAACCTCTGGTTTTCAAAACCAACCAAGCAGCTCTCAACACCAACAGTCTCACTTTCAAGAACATCAACCCTTTTTTCAAAGTAAGCCAAGTCAGCATGCTGATTCATCATTGGAAGCAATGATGAAGAGCTTCATGGCTCAAACTAATTCAACAATCAGTCATCAAAACACAAATTTAAGGACTTTGGAAAATCAAATTGGACAGATAGCCCTTGAATTGAGAAACAGACCTGTTGGAACCTTACCTAGTGATACCGAGACTCCTAAAAAGCCAATCAAGGAGCAAGTGAAAGTTGTAACCTTAAGGAGTGGAAAGGACTTATTTGAGAAAACCATGAAAGACCCCAAGATTGTTACAACAACACCATCTGTTGTTACACCATCTTCTAGTACAATCCTTAGACCTATCCCTAATTCTGAATCTGTATCAATGCCAGATAGGTCTAAGTTCCCTCTGTTATTTCCTCATGAGAGTCAGAAAGAAAAGTCACATTCAGGTGATGCTACAACAAGTATACCTCACACAGACACCCTTGTTGCAGCACCAACTGCATCTGACAGACTTGAAAAACCACCAGCAAATGAACAAGTTATTTCTACTGTTCCACCAGCCCCTGTTTTACAGAAGGATGTGATCACACCTGTACCACCCTATGTTCCTTACCCACAGAGGTTGAGGAATCAAAAGGATGAGGTACAATTTATGAAATTCCTAGATGTGTTTAAACAATTGCATATCAACGTTCCTTTGGTTTAAGCACTAGAAAACATGCCTAGTTATGCCAAATTACTTAAAGATATATTGAGTAAGAAAAAGAAATTTAATGAGTATTAGACTATAGCCTTGACAGAAGGTTGTAGTGCCATTGTAACCAACAAAATTCCCCCAAAACAGAAAGATCCAGGAAGTTTCACAATTCTCTGTTCTATAGGAGGAAAGAGGGTTGGAAGAGCTTTGTGTGATTTAGGTGCTAGTATCAACCTTATGCCCTTGTCCATTTTTCAAACACTAGGGATAGGACAGGCTAGACCAACAACTGTTACCTTACAGTTGGCTGACAAATCCATAGCTTACCCCAAGGGGAATATTGAAGATGTTCTAGTTCAAGTAGACAAGTTCATATTTCCTGCAGACTTCATAATTTTAGACTTTGAGGCTGATGAAGACACCCCTATTTTGTTAGGAAGGCCATTTTTAGCCACTGGTAGAACCGTCATTGATTTCCAGAAAGGAGAACTGACCATGAGAGTCAATGACCAAAATGTCACCTTCAATGTCTTTAATTCAATGAATATCTAGATGAAGTAGAGGAGTATTCTGTTTTGAGCTCTATAGAATCTTTGTGTCATGAGGAAGCCTTAGAAAAAAATTCTAAGTGAGGAAATAGAAGATGAACGAGGAGAGGATGAGTTAGATAGGTTATTCACTGAGGATGACTTAAATGTTGATGATTTAGAAGATGAGTTAGAATATAAGTTGGAGGATGATGATTTAAAGGATAGTAGTGATGAGCAATCTGTTGGGATGCTGCAGCAAGTGGCAGCATATGAGTTGTTAGGAAAAAACACTTGAGAAAATCTTTGAGCATCCATTGAAGCACCACCAGAACTGGAATTAAAACCACTTCCTGCCATCTCAAATATGTCTTTCTAGGTGATGATAACAAATTACCTGTGATCATTTCTGCCAGCTTTGAACATAAATAGGAAGAACAGTTGGTAAAATTACTTCAAAACCATACCAAGGCCATAGGTTGGATGATTTCTGATCTCAAAGGCATTAGTCCATCAATCTGCCAGTACAAAATCATTTCAGAGGACAAGGATTTTAGATCTGTAGAACCAGAAAGTAGACTAAACCCTGTAATCTAAGAAGTAGTTAAGAAAGAGATACTCAAGGGGTTAGATGCTGGAATTATTTATCCCATATCTGGAACTTCCTAGGTGAGTCCTGTTCAATGGTGTTCCTAAGAAGGGAGGTGTGAAAGTTGTTGAGAATGAGAAGAATGAGTTGATCCCAACTAGGGTAGTGTCAGGATGGAGAATCTGTATGGACTATAGAAGATTGAATAAGGCAACCCATATATACCATTTTCCATTGCCTTTTATTGACCAAATGTTGGATAGACTAGCTAGGAAAGAATATTATTGTTACCTAGATGGATATTCTGGCTACAACCAAATTGCCATTGCACCTGAGGACCAAGAGACGACCACCTTCACTTATCCTTTTGGTATTTTTTCCTTTAGGAGAATGCCCTTTCGACTATGCAATGCCCCAGCCACATTTCAAAGATGCATGATGTCCATATTCTGTGATATGTTGGAAACCTCTATGGAGATTTTCATGGATGACTTTTCTATCTATGGATCTTCATATGATGGTATTTTGAAAAACTTAGAACAAGGTCTCAAAAGATGTGAAGAGACTGACCTAGTTTTGAATCGGGAGAAATGTCACCTCATGGTCAAAGAAGGCATTGTTTTGGGTCATTTGATTTCAAATAGAGGAATAGAAGTTGACAAAGCAAAGTTGGAAGTTATTGAGAAACTCCCTGAGCCTACTGATGTTAAAAGGCATTAGAAGTTTCTTGGGTCATGCTGGATTTTACAGAAGATTCATAAAAGATTTTTCTAAAGTTTCAAAACCCATCGGTTTATTGCTGCAGCATGACCAACCTTTTGATTTCAACAAAGAATGTAGGCAAGCTTTCAACATTTTGAAAAAAGCTTTGATTTCAGCACCAATTATGATCACACCTGATTGGACAAAACCATTTGAACTCATGTGTGATGCAAGTGATTGGGCACTTGGTGCAGTACTTGGACAAAAGAAGGAAACAATTTTTCATCCCATCTATTATTCTAGTAAAACTCTTAATGAAGCACAAATTAACTATACAACTACTGAAAAGGAACTCTTGGTTGTTGTATTTGCTTTTGAAAAATTCAGATCCTACTTAATGGGGACCAAGGTTACAGTTCACACTGACCATGCAGCCATCAAGTATTTGATTAACAAAAAAATGCAAAGCCTAGATTGATTCGGTGGGTGTTATTGTTACAAGAGTTTGATCTGGAAATACTAGACAGGAAAGGTACTGAGAACCAAGTTGCTGATCACTTGTCCAGATTACAGAAAGGAAAAGGAATTTTTGGAGAAGTAAATGAAAAGTTTCATGATGAACAACTTTTGGTACTGCAGCATCATGCTGTAGCACCATGGTTTGCAGAAATTGCAAACTACTTGACTGTTGGCATCATTCCACCAGACTATAACAGAAACCAAAAGAAAAAGTTATTTTCTTACGCTAAAAATTACCTGTGGGATGATCCATTTTTGTTTAAACAAGGAGCTGACTAGATCTTGAGAAGGTGCATACCTCAAGAGGATGTACAGGAAATACTTCAACACTGCCATGATGCTGCATATGGATTCTTTTGGTGGCCAAAGGACTTCAGCAAAAGTATTGCAATCTGGATTCTTTTGGCCCACTCTTTTTCTTGATGCAGATAAGTTTGTTAAAAGATGTAGTGAGTGTCAAAGGGCTGGATCTATCTCCCAAAAAAATAAGATGCCTCTCAACGACATTTTAAAAGTTGAACTGTTTGATGTTTGGGGAATAGATTTTATGGGACCATTTCCTATTTCTGGAAATTGTCAATACATCTTGGTAGCTGTAGATTATGTCTTTAAATGGGTAAAGGCAGTAGCTTGCCATAGCAATGATGCAAAGACAGTGGTCAAATTCTTTCACAAGAACATATTCACTAGATTTAGCACCCCTAGAGCCATGGTTAGTGTTGGGTCACCGATGATTTGGTGATGAACCACCTTCCTTTGTATGAATGAATTTTTACAGGTTCTTTTGAAGGTCTGAAATATGCTTCAAGTATTGAAGAGTCAAAGACTATTCAATTAAGGGTTGTACATCAAAAAGTGGAATTTTGGATGTATCAACTAACTTCAATATTCAGATCATTTTGCCAAAGTCAAGATTGGGTCACCAATATAGTGGGTCACAGATGGTACACTCAAAAGTCATCAAAAGTACTAAGGACATCAAACAAGATGAGGTCATCAAGTTTGATGTCATAGTCACCGACACTATTATCTTGGTCACCGAAATTGCAGGTATATTTTCTAAGGCTGTGATATCAAGTCACAAGTTCAAGGGTGTACACTTTTAACATTTAGTGAAAGATGAAGTTTATCAAGCAAAGTGTACACTTATCAATTCCAGCCTTACAAGGTATCCACCGATATGATACATAGTGTGATGTATCACTTAGCAATTTCAAAGAGATAAGTTCTTGACTCACATCAATTGCAAGACACGTGAGCCAGCAGGAACTTGGGCGTCAAGCCTTAAATAAAGACATTCTCTTTTATTCTTATAGCTAAAAGGTTTGATGGGACTTCACAGAGCATGAAGAAAAGAAGATAAAGTTATCTGACATTACGTGCTACAAGAAATGGTTCATCCATTATTCTAGTACAAAGGAAGTAGTCTCTTCCTTTGTCCAGCAGATAAACTTCCAGCTAATGAAACCTTGACAGCTGTCCACATGCATCCCATGCATGGGCACTATAAAAGGAGATGAAGTCCTTCCCAGAAATCTCACGCTTTCAACAAATCTTCAGAGAGATTATTTGTGTGACTGTGGCAAAACTGTGTGCTATAACCGTATTGTTTTAACTTCCTTAGGGTATAAGTTAATTACTATTATCTGTGTGTTTAGTTTGATAGAATAGTGTGCCTGTTCTTTTCCGCATCAAACTATCTGCGTGTAAATTTTTAATATTTATATTAAAAAATTTAAAAAGAGTATATTCTGTGTGTTTTATATTCAACCCCCCCCCCCTTCTACAAAACCCTCTCTTAGTTGGCCATCTCTCCTTGTGGACTAACAAGTGGTACCAGAGCAGTTGGTTTAATTCAATAAACCAGATCTGTGATGGCTACTACCTCAAATATTGATGGTACCTTGCAGACCTCTTCCAGTAATACATATGATTTAGGATCTTTGGCTAAACCTCCAAGGTTCAACTCAAATAACTTTGGGTTATGGAAAAATCGCATGTTATTATTCTTGGAAGGGATCGATTGCAGGTATTCCAACATTCTCAGTGAGGGACCTATTGTTCCTAAAATATGGGCTCGCTTTGGCCCTCAAAAGGACGCTGAAGGAAAGGACATAGAGTCAGATGATGAAAGAAGTGAGAAAACTGGTAGATATATCATCAAACCTTCAAACAAATTTAGTGAAGATGATAAACGCCTAGTTGCTTTAGACACTAAAGTCAAATCTGCTCTTGCTGTATCCCTTCCTGATGAAGTGTATCACTATCTTCTTAACCTTCCCACTGCTAAAGAAATGTGGGATACTTTGAGTGTCTTATATGAAGGCACCAAAGAAGTCAAGAAATCTAACAGGATCTGTCTTGTTAGAAAGTATGAACTCTTCTCCCATGAAAAAGAAGAATCTCTTTCTACCTACTTTAATCGTTTCAACTGTCTTCTCAATGATCTCAGAGTTCTTGGACGAGTTTATGATAATGAAGAAGTTCTCTGCAAGTTCATGGATTGTCTCCCAGACTTCTGGGAAACTATCTCGTACTTTCTTGCATCAAGCAAACCAAGGACTTAGAAATAATGCCTTTAACTGCTCTCTATGGAACTCTTCTTCACTATAAACAAACTAAGAACCAGAGAAAATCTCTTATAAAGGATATCAAATCCTCTTCTGTTGCTTTGATAGGTGATTCAAAATCTTCTTCTTGTATTCCTAGAATCACCTATCCTTCTTCTGATTCTGAAAAAGATATTAAGGAAAACTCTTCTCATCTGTCAAATGCATACTATAGTGCTGCTGATGATGAAGGAGAAGAATCAGCCATTGACATACTTTCTGATAGTATGGCAATGCTTGCTGGAAACCTTAAGAATAAAAGATTTTCTTCAAACCGCTCCAAATTTAATAGAAAACCTTCTTCTCAAAAATCCTCTTCTGATAAAGCAAATGAAGAATGCTTCAATTGTGGAAAGAAAGGTCATTTTGCTTCTGAGTGCAGATCAAAAGCTTCCTCTTCTCTCAAACCTTCTTCTTCTTATGGCCATGACTTCTCAAAATCAGCTTCTAGGAAGCATGAAGAAAGAAAAAGCCAATCCTCTAAAGAAAATTCTGAATCAAAAGAAACCTCCAGGTATAAGAAGTATAAAGCCAAATACAAGAGGGAAAAAGAAAGAAACCAAAGTAAAAATAAAACTTTGGTTGCTGAGGCTCATTGCTGGGAGGATGAGCAAACCTCTGAGAGTGAGAGTGAGTATGTCACTAAATGCCTCATGGCCAAAATCGATGAGTTGGAAGACATGGAAAAGTCACTCTACACTACCCTTGTATCTGATGAGGGATCCACTTCAGGAACAAAGCCTCATGTACATCCTTTTACCTTACTCTCTGATGATCAAAAGGCTGATGCCTTTGATTCTTTAACTGTTGACTTCTGTGACTTAAAGATTCAAAAGAAAAAGGCTGATATGCACATAAAATGTCTAAATGTTCAACTTCTCTCTTGCTTTTCAAAACTAAAAGATTTTGATAAAATGAAAGCTGATCTGGAAAACCTACGGTACTTAAACGACAGTCTTTCTGAGGAAAAATCAAAAATCTCTTTCACTCTTGAAAATGAACAAGAGGTTCTGTCTAAATGGACTAAATCCTCTAAGAATCTTGAAAGGATCCTTCAAGATCAAATCACCAGCAAGGATAAGTCTGGCCTTGGTTATGGAAAAGATGTTCCTCAACCTTTTGACCTTCCACTTCCTTCTTCTGAGTGTCAACGTTTTCCTGCTGGTTTCCTTTCCGATGACGATGATGATCACTTCGGTAACTCATCTGAGGATTCTACCTCCGTTCACTCTATAGATCTACTTGACATACTCAAAGTAGAATCTGGTTCTAAGAAGTTTGGAGTCTTTGTTAAAGCTAAAGAAATCTCTTCTGAGTCTTCAAAAGTTTCAACTCTTCCAAGCTCTTCTTCTTCTCCCAAACCTATCCAAAGACTTTTGAACTCCCTAAGTCTGCATGAGTCAAGGTACTCCCAGGAGCAGCCATCTGGTGTTGCTGAGTATCCCTCTCCAAAAAGATTTTCTCCTCAAAAGAAAAATTTTGCTAAATCAAATTTTTCATCTAAAAGGAAATCTCAAATAGTTACTGATTTCATTCCTCGGTCAGTGAACTTGAAGAAATCAAGAAATCCTGGTAAAGGTATCCTTGGACCAAGACCAGGTGTTAGACACCCCTCTTATTCTCAGTCGTCAACCTCTGTCCAAAGTTTTGATGATAGGGATTTTAAAAAGGCCTTTTCTTTAAAGAAGTGCTATAATTGTGGCAACACTCTTCATCTTGCGAAAAATTGCCCAAAAGATTTGGATCTTTGAAAAAATAAAATGCCTTCTAATCCTAAAGGACCCACCTCAAAATGGGTACCAAAAGTCTAAATTTGTTTCTGGGTGCAGGTACCAAATAAAGATCACATATGGTACATGAACAGTGGGTGTTCAAAACACATGACCGGAAACAAACTTCTTCTCTCTAACTTCTCAAATGAAAAGGGACCCACTGTTTCCTTTGGAGGAAATGGAAAAGGGGTCACCAAAGGATATGGTACCATTTCAAATGGAACCATCACTTTCTCCAGAGTAGCTCATGTTGAAGGGCTAATGTATAATCTTCTAAGCATCAGCCAAATATGTGATTTGGGCTATAAGGTCATGTTCCATCTGTGTGTGTGCTTGGTCTTTGATGTACAGAACAAGATTGTACTAGCAGGAACCCGACTGAATGACGTATACATAATCAACATGAAGGAAAGTGCAATAGGAGAAGCTGTGTGTCTCCTCTCTCAAGAACTAGCCAAACAAAGTTGGTTGTGGCATAAAAGGTTCTCTCATCTAAACTTTAAAACCTTGAACAAACTCTCCAACAAAGAGCTGGTTGTTGGAATGCCAAAAATAGTTTTTGAAAAAGAAAAGCTGTGTGGAGCATGTGAAAAAGGAAAACTCACCAGAATTTCCTTTAAAACAAAACAATGCTCATCTATCTCTCAAACTCTTCAAATGTTTCACATGGATCTATGCGGTCCAGTAAGCACACCCAGTCTGGGTGGTAAAAAGTATATGCTAGTAATCGTCGATGAATTCTCTAGATATACTTGGGTGTTCTTTCTGAAACACAAGAGTGATGTTGCTGAAGAAATCATCAGGTTTACAAGAAAAATTGAAAATTTGAATGGTAAACTGGTGAAGTCCTTCAGAAGTGATAATGGCACAGAATTCAAGAATACTGCTCTAGAAGATTTCTTTGACCTAAAAGGAATTTCTCAGAACTTTTCTGTCGTACGCACTCCTCATCAAAATGGTGTTGTTGAAAGAAAGAATAGAACACTGTGTGAAGCTGCAAGGTCAATGCTGAGTGAATCCAAGTTGCCAACCTATTTTTGGGCAGAAGCAGTTAACACTGCATGCTTTACTCAAAATAGGTCTATCATAGTCAAAAGGCATGACAAGACTCCTTATGAAGTTTTCCATGGTAGAAAACCTGCAGTTGACTTCTTCCATGTGTTTGGCTGTGCATGTCACATGCTAAATGACAGGGAACAACTTGGAAAGTTTGATCCGAAGTCTGATGATGGAATTTTCATAGGCTATTCTCTCTCCTCAAGAGCCTTCGGAATTTTCAACCTAAGAAGACAATGCATAGATGAATCTATGCATGTGAAGTTTGATGAGTTTGAAACTTCTTCATTATCTTGTGATGAAGAAGAATTAAACCTATGGATAAATTCATGTGTTGGTGAAATTCCATCCTCATCTCAACCCAATCCTCCAGATAGCAACTCTTCTCAGCCTCCCATAAACACCACCTTACCTTCAGAACCTTATCTTTCTTCTCCACCTCCTGAAACTAACTCTACATAAGACCTTACCCACCAAAACACCATATCTCCCACAAACCTATCTTCACCATCTCAAAATCCTACCTCATCCTCTTCTCTACCTGCTACCTTACCTCCTGCACTAAAGTGGACCATGGATCATCCAATAGATCAAATCATAGGTGATCCACAAGTTGGTGTAAAAACCAGAAGAGGCATAAGCAATCTGTGCTTATATGTCAACTTTGTTTCTATTGTTGAGCCTAAGCTGATAAATGAAGCCCTAGCTGATCCTAGCTGGGTAATTGCCATGCAAGAAGAACTCTCACAATTTGAGAGAAACAAAGTTTGGAAGTTAGTTCCTCGTCCATCCAACAAAACTATTATTGGAACAAAATGGGTGTTTCGAAACAAGATGGACGAAGAAGGAACTGTCATAAGGAACAAAGCAAGGCGGGTTGCTCAAGGATATCGGCAAGAGGAAGGAATTGATTATGATGAAACTTTTGCTCCTGTTGCCAGATTGGAAGCTATCCGAATATTTCTTGCCCATGCAGCTTACAAGAATTTTCGGGTATTCCAAATGGATGTCAAAAGTGCCTTCCTGAATGGTGAATTAGCTGAAGAAGTGTATGTGAAGCAATCTCCTGGGTTTGAAGATCCAGTCCATCCATATCATGTGTATAGGCTGGATAAAGCTCTGTATGGACTGAAGCAAGCTCCTCGTGCCTGGTATGACACTCTCTCAGAATATCTACTTAGAAATAAGTACACACGAGGCAAGGTTGACAACACTCTCTTCTTCAAGAAATCACAAGGTAATATCATTCTTGTTCAAATCTATGTTGATGATATTACTTTTGGAGCCACCGATGAATCCTTGTGTGATGAGTTTAGCTCCCTCATGCAAAAAGAATATGAAATGAGCATGATGGGGGAGTTAACTTTCTTTCTTGGTTTGCAAGTAAAACAGGCTTTAGAAGGTATTTTCATAAATCAAAGTAAATACATTAAGGATCTTCTGAAAAAGTTTCATTTTGATACTTGCTCTACCATGAAAACTCCTATGGCTCCTCCTCTTAGACTCTTTTCTGATCCTGATGGCATTTCTGTTAGTACTACAAATTTTAGAGCCATGATAGGATCCCTTCTTTATCTGACTGCAAGTAGACCTGACATTATGTTTGCTAATTGTCTGTGTGCCCGATACCAAGCAAATCCTAAAGAATCACATCTGGCTGCTGTGAAAGGATTTTTCGGTATCTGAAAGGTACTATAAATCTGGGTCTTTGGTATCCCAAAGACTCAGGTTTTGATCTCATCGGGTACTCTAATTCTGATTTTGCAGGTTCAAAAATAGACAGAAAAAGTACAACTGGAAGTTGTCAGTTACTTGGTGGAAAGCTTGTGAGCTGGTCAAGCAAGAAACAACATTCGGTGTCTACATCTACTGGTGAAGCAGAGTATGTGGCTGCTGGAAGTTGTTGTGCACAAATATTGTGGATGAAAAATCAACTGTGTGATTACAATCAGATTTTCTCAAAGATCCCAATAATGTGTGACAACTCAAGTGCAATAGCCATTGCCAACAACCCTGTGCTTCATTCAAGATCTAAGTACATTGATATCAGATATCACTTTATAAGAGATCATGTCTTTAAAGGTGATGTGGAGCTTCATTTCATTCCCACTGATTATCAATTAGTTGATCTGTTCACAAAGCCCCTTGATGAAGCAAGGTTCAAGTTCCTCATTGGTGAATTAGGTATGGTAAACATAGACTAATTTATTTTATATTTATATATAATGTATGTTTTATATATATATATATTCCATATATATATACTATATACATTTATATATTTATAACTTATATATGTTATTTTTTTGTATATATATATACTTTATATATATTATATATAGTTATAAATTATATATTATATTATATTTATATATATATATATATATATGAAGATAATAAAAAATAAAATATATATATATATATCAAATGTCGGTGACTAAGTCACCGATGGTACCTCCCAGACGTTGCCTCCCAGACACTCCAACCACCGATGCTGTCCGTCTCCTAAGCCACCGATGTCATCAACTGACGTCATTCACTAACGTCGGTTACCCGTGTCTCTCAGGTCACCGACGTTTACCAATCCACCAACTTTCTTCCACTCACCGAGGTAACCGTTACAAACCTTTCACATTCTTAACCCCTTAAAGATAACTCTTGACTTACCACTCTTGATAAGCAAGATTCTTTGTTCTTATCGCTAATGACATCATGAATGTCAGTACATGCGCCGAATTCAACCCTAAAACCCTTAGAATTCTGACCTTTCGATCACCAAAAGTAATCATTATTTTTGAAAATTGAAATTTCCCTCTCATATATAACCTCTTTCCCCACTACTTCACCACCTTTCTCGCACCCACTCTCTTTCACCTTCAAAAGCAAAAACCTGCAACTTTCTTCATCCTCTTCAATGGCTTCTCCCTCAAAGACCTCTGAAGAACAGACCATGACTTTTGGATCCCTATCCTTTCCTGCATGCAATTACTTTGGAAGAATAGGAATTGATAATGCCCATCCAGAGTACAATGATGTTTGTTGGTTTCTTCAGAGATGCCCTCTACAATATGCAATCACAGCTAAACCCAAAATGAGTAAGTTTCTTCTTTGAAACTTTTGGTTAACTTGCACATTTGATGCTTCATCGGATCAAATTCTTGCATCTGTTCTAAGTAATGATGAACATGATGTAATCTTCAATGTGGAAGATGTTAGAAGCATTCTTAAGCTTCCTGCTTATGATACCTATGAAATTTTTCCTCTTGGTAATGAACATCAAATGGTGGTTGATGTGTTGAACTATTTGGAAGAGAAGAAGGGCTCAAAGTCAAAGGGTCCTGGTACTTTACTGCACAAGAATATGGGAAACATATGGAACTTTCTTTTTGCTCATCTTATTCTGTGCCTGAGCAAGAAGACAGGTGGCCCGGATCAGTCACCTTCCCAAGTGACTGAATTAGCACATGCTCTAATATTTCAAACAAGGATAGACTTTGCAAGCTATTTCTTTAATGAAATGATCTCCTCCTTCTCTACCATCCGACGTCCTCAGGGACCATTTTAGCGACTTTTCTCTCTTATATTCATGCAAAGTTGGCAGATAATTTAGAGAAAATAGATGCTATCATATATGATCTCCTTCTTCATCAAGTGGGAAATCAGATTATGAAAAAGGCTGTCTTAGCATCAGGCAACCCTCTCCAACCATCTATGGTTGAGTTTGCAAGGAATGCAACTCTATCTTGGGGAGAAAATGAGCCCCGTTTGCAAAGGACCTCAGGTATGTCTTCTACTCCTTCTGCACCTAGAGTAACTGATGTGCCCAAATCTCGTAAGAGATCCAAAGCGTCGGGCACATCTACCTCCGCACCCACCGATGCTACGAAGCCAAAAGAACCTTTGGCTTCTACCCAAGCATCTAAGTCCCAAAAGCGGAGACACTCCAAAAGCCCCCCAAAGACTTCCTCAAAGAAGTCTAAGGATACCCAAAGGGTCTCACCTCACAAGCCACCTACTAACTCCCAAAAGTTAGTAAGTGTTGAAAAGATTCCTACCCGACCCAAGGACCAGTTAACCCAACCTAGCTCCTCCATGCCCTCCAAAAGGACATGGTTGTAAAAAGGGACATCCCTATTATCCCTTCATCAACTCTCTCTTTAGTTGATGAAGAAGACTTGGACTCTCCCATCCAAGCTGCCTCTTCTCCACCCCGTGAGCTCTCACAGCTCCCTTTCCTTACTCCACATGAGAGTGCATCACAACCAGGTGCATTTGATGGAGCATCCCAATTTACTGATTTTCTATTTTCTGACACTACACCTTGGACACATACGTCTCCCGTACGTACCAAGGTTGTGAAAGAACCCATTACTGAGGAATCCCCTCATAGACACTCTCCTAAACGTGTCTCCCCCACATCTCCTAAATCCCCCCCAAGAAAACCTACAGGTTTGGTGGATTATTCTTCCAGTGATGATGATGCTGATCAACCACCACAGCCTCAATCTTCTGCTCCCATGTCTTCCAAACAAGGAGATGATTTTCTCCAAGCTTTCACCAGCTTTACCCGTGACACTATACGTCGGGTGGAAACTTTGGAAGACCAAGCAGCCAAAGACTTGGAAAGACTGGCTTCTCTTTCTACTTCTCAAGAGAACATTATGGAGTCTCTTGCCACTATTCTCACCAAAATTGACAAGATTCCAATTTCTTCTCCAACTATTGAGCTTGATGTGGATGGATCCTTCTTTCAGGAACAAGACAGATTTGTTCTTCAAAGAATTGAAAGAAAAATAAATTCCATGGCTTCTGATATAGAAAAGATCAAGACTTTTCTCTCTTCAGTGGGTTTCAAGGGTTCAACCACTGAGGGGGAGAAAAATAAGAAGGCCAATGCTACCACCTCCACAGCCGCTGACACTACCAAGCCAGCCGCCGACACTCCCAAGCCAGCCACCGATGTGGCTTCTCCAGCTCATGCAGCCACCGATGTGGCATCTCCTGCCACCGATGGTGGTGTGGCCACGGTCACCGACGTGACCCATCTGGTCACCGAGGTGACTCCTCACGTGGTCACCACTGTCTCTGTTCCTTTGGTCACCGAGTTACCCGAAGCAGCTGTTGAGGGGGAGAGTATCAGTGCTCAACCCCTTGAAACTGAAGAAGAGAAGAAAAGAAAAGAAAAAGCCAAAGGAAAGAAGCCAGTTTCCTTTGAAGATCAACAGGAAGAGAAAAGGAGAAGGAAAAGGATGAGAGATTCTCAAGCAGACACTCTTAGACTTCAGCCTGCTTCATTACCCACCGATCCTCTTGGGGTAATTTTATCTGAAGCTGAAAAAGAAGACGCCATTAGAGCACAACTTGAGTATGATCAGACAAATGTACTCAAGTTGGCTCAAGATGAAGCCACTCATGCAATGGTAAAGGATGCTCTTCAAGCTCAAAAAGATGGGCTTGAAAATATAAAGAAGAAATCTGAAGCTTCAAAGATGCTTGATGAAGCAAAGAAAGCCAAGGAAGTGGAGTGGTTTAAAAGAAGGCTAAAAACAAGAAAAGATGAGTCCAAGATTATCAGTGCCACCATTCAACCTCCAACCAAAAATTCTCCCAAATTACTTGTCACCCTTAAGAGAGCTGACAGTCTCTCAAAGGTCTACGAAGCTGAATGGTTGGAAGTGCTTGGGATATCTGAATGGATGGAAGTTGGCAAATGTATCTCCAAGAGCAAAAGCAAGTACAAGGAGCTGGTACTTAATATTTTCAGAAAACTGTTCATCAAAATGCTCAACATCCAAAAGGAGAATGATATTCTTGTGACATATCTCGAAGCACAACAAATGTACTTCATTCAACAGGGTCTTAAAGGAGAGGTCATCACAGCTCCTAAAAACAAGAAGAGGGGACACTTTGTTATGCTTCATGAAAGAGGCATTCAGATAAATGCTTCGGGTATAGATCTTTCCATTCCTACTCCTATTGCTTACCCGGAGCAAACCATGCTGACTACTCCTGAGCTTGGGGTTTTCTTTGAAGACATCTTTGGAAACATCGGTTTCTTCAGAGCTTCTGACATCCCAAGGGCTCACAGCTCCTTCCTCTCTGTAATTCTAGGAGTACCTCCGGTTGAAGACCATGGGATCACTAGGCTTATCTTGGATGAGCTAAAAAGAAGAGAACCCACTCCTTGAATATTCTTCATATAGTGTGAACTTTATTTTTCAAAGCTGTGTGTTGATTAATAAAAGTTCATACTCTTCTTCCTTAAAAATTCTTGTTAATATTTTTATTTTTTCTTGCACATACTTATACTTACATTTATTCTTATACTTATACTGTACATACTCAACAAAAAAAAAATAAAAAAAATAAAAAAAAAGAAATCTGAGTCAAAAGAACCCAAAAGAAAAATAGAAAGGGTCAAAAAGAATTCTTTTCTAACTTACAGGTATCATCATCAAATAGGGGGAGATTGTTGGGTCACCGATGATTTGGTGATGAACCACCTTCCTTTGTATGAATGAATTTTTACAGGTTCTTTTGAAGGTCTGAAATATGCTTCATGTATTGAAGAGTCAAAGACTATTCAATCAAGGGTTGTACATCAAAAAGTGGAATTTTGGATGTATCAACTAACTTCAATATTCAGATCATTTTGCCAAAGTCAAGATTGGGTCACCAATATAGTGGGTCACCGATGGTACACTCAAAAGTCATCAAAAGTACTAAGGACATCAAACAAGATGAGGTCATCAAGTTTGATGTCATGGTCACCGACACTATAATCTTGGTCACCGAAATTGCAGGTATATTTTCTAAGGCTGTGATATCAAGTCACAAGTTCAAGGGTGTACACTTTTAACATTTAGTGAAAGATGAAGTTTATCAAGCAAAGTGTACACTTATCAATTCCAGCCTTACAAGGTATCCACCGATGTGATACATAGTGTGATGTATCACTTAGCAATTTCAAAGAGATAAGTTCTTGACTCACATCAATTGCAAGACACGTGAGCCGACAAGAACTTGGGCATCAAGCCTTAAATAAAGACATTCTCTTTTATTCTTATAAAAGGAATATTTGTCTTTTAGCTAAAAGGTTTGATGGGACTTCATAGAGCATGAAGAAAAGAAGATAAAGTTATCTGACATTACGTGCTACAAGGAATGGTTCATCCATTATTCTAGTACAAAGGAAGTAGTCTCTTCCTTTGTCCAGCAGATAAACTTCAGCTAATGAAACCTTGACAGCTGTCCACATGCATCCCATGCATGGGCACTATAAAAGGAGATGAAGTCCTTCCCAGAAATCTCACGCTTTCAACAAATCTTCAGAGAGATTATTTGTGTGACTGTGGCAAAGCTGTGTGCTATAACAGTATTGTTTTAACTTCCTTAGTGTATAAGTTAATTACTATTATCTGTGTGTTTAGTTTGATAGAATAGTGTGCCTGTTCTTTTCCGCATCAAACTATCTGTGTGTAAATTTTTAATATTTATATTAAAAAATTTAAAAAGAGTATATTATGTGTGTTTTATATTCAACCTCCCCCCCTTATACAAAACCCTCTCTTAGTTAGCCATCTCTCCTTGGGGACTAACAGTTAGTGATGAAGGTACTCATTTTGTAAACAACATGATGAAAGAAGTACTTGAAAAGTATAATATAACTCACGGAATTGCTACAACCTACCATCTCCAAACCAATGGCTTAGCATAACTTTCTAATAGGGAAAGTAAGAGTATTCTAGAGAAAGTGGTCAAACCTTCAAGAAAGGATTGGTCATTCAAACTAGATGACGCTATTTGGGCTTATAGGACTGCCTATAAATCACCCATTGGAATGTCTCCCTACAAGCTAGTTTTTGGAAAAGCTTGTCACCTGCCATTAGAGTATGAGCATAAAGCTTTTTGGGCTCTAAAAGAATTGAATATGTGTATTAATGCTGCAGGTGAGAGAAGAATGTTACAGATAAATGAACTGGAAGAGTTGAGAGACCAATCCTATGAGAATGCAAAGATTTACACGGATAAAACAAAAAAATTGCATGATAAAAGGATTTTGAGAAAAGATTTTGAAATTGTTCAGAAGGTGTTACTGTTTAATTCCAGGTTAAAACTATTTCCTGGAAAGTTGAGATCTTAATGGAAATGACCTTTTGAAATCAAGCATGTTTATCCTTACGGGCCTGTTGACTTAATTGATCCTGATGGATCCATTTTAAGGTAAATGGACAAAGAGTTAAGCCTTTTCTGGTTGCTGCATCATCCACGGGGACATCCTCTGTAATGCAGCTCCAACCCACTTAATCCCTTGAAATTGAGATGCTCCAAGAATCCAAATTGTACATTTGTAAATATTTTTTTCATTGTAAGAAGAGCAGGTATGTCTAATCTTGGTGATCTTGTGAAGGATAGAAACGGTTGAAGAAATGGCTATTACTGCAGCACAACACCTGCAATAGTGTGGGACCCACTTCTTTGAAAATAGTATTTGTTTTGTTTTCAATGAGGAAAGGTAAATTTTTAAGGAGAATCTTGATAGTACATATACCTGGTTGTATTTATTTAAAGGAGAGTTTGAAAAAGTCTTGGGAAAGGACAAGGCATCTTTGCTTTTGCAAGATGTCTTGTTTCACCTTTCTAGACATCATTATCTATTTTAGGCATGATGACTACTTTTAAAAAAATCTCATTTTCTTTATAATGGAAGAGTTGCTCCTTTAAGCCAAACAATGTGAAATTTGAAAAAGACTTTTCATTTCTCTTCTTTGAACACAACCGGATATATCAAAGTTTTGGACGGTTGAGTCCATTAACCACTCAACCGATCCCCCCATCTTTCTCTCTCATTTTTTCTCTGAAGCAATGAGCGAAGAACAGTCCAAGGAGACCATGGTCTCGGCGAGGCGAACGAAGTACGACGCTCGAAAGACAGTGGCAATGCCGGCGTTAAGTATCCAACCACCGTTTCTGCGGCGGTTGCTCCGGTCAAATAATCCAGTGAAGGAGTCCTTTGTGGAGAAGGGCAAGGAGAAAGGCATAAGTATCCGGCCAACGGCATCCACGCCGAAAGTTACTTTGAAGAGGCAGAAGATTGTCGACGAAGGAAAAGGGAAAGGTAAAATCACTGAACTTACTTCTGAATCATCCACTGATGCACCTTTTCTGATTACCTTGTCCACGACGAGCCTAATGTTCAAAATGAAGGCTCTGTGTTGGGAGACGTTTTATCTATTGAGAGAAAACCCAAACAACCCTTCATCATGGACTTAAATCTTTCGAACCCAAATACCCCTGGAACCTATGTGCCTGATGACCCACTTTTTTAAGATGATCAAGACCCACCCTCTGAATTACCAATAACCACTTCCCCTGTTTCTGTATTGGATACCACCCACTTAAATCAAGCCAGTCCTCAACAACTTAATATGGACATCCCCATGTCACAACAAGATGTTGTGTGGCAGTCACTGTGCCACCCATGCCAAGAAACCAACAATATGAATTCCATGATGACATCCTGGATGATTTGTTAAATCTCTCTGACGATCAAAATGTTGGTTATAGTAGAAGGAGACTTATAGATGAGGAAGATGATGTGGATGTAGAGGAGTTAGAAATAGTAGGGGAAAATATTCAGGGTGATGTTAGGGAAGAACCTGTAGAAAAATCTGTGGAGGAGGTAGTAGAGGTCACTGTTGAGAAGAGTGGTGAGAAGACTGTTGAGAAGACTTGTATAAAGACGAGATTGAAGACCAGGGCTGCTAAGAAACCAGCATCAAGAAGGATCACTAGAGCAACTGTTTCTAGGGTTGTTGAATAGGAGAATGAGGCTGATAAAGAAGTTAAGAGAGAAGGTGATAGAGAGATGGAGCAAGAAGATGACCATAGGAATAATGAGCATTTGGATCTGGGCACTTTTAGTTGCGCAGATTCCAAGGAAAGATATGAACAGTTTAAAGGTAAATATGCACTTCTTGATAAGGGATTTAGTCCTAAAGTTTTGGATGAGTGTTCCTTCATCAGTGAAGTAGTAAAGGAGTTTGGTTGGTGGAGATTGTGTAAAGTTCCAACAAAACATAACATAGACTGGGTAAGGGAGTTCTATGCAGAAGTTGTTGTGACACCAGGAGATGAAGTGATGGTCAGAGGCACTAAGGTATCTTATTCTGCAGAAACAATAAATGCTTTGTTTGGATTAACTCCCCTTGTTGATTCAGTTTATAAGAAGATGACGAGGAGAGCTTTAGCTGCTGATGCTAAGGGGATACTAGAGGTCCTAGGAGGGCAAGGTGCAGATTGGAAGGATGCCAATTCGGCAAGCAGGACCCTGTTGACCATGTGTTTGAAACCCAAAGGTAATGTCTGGTTTCATTTTGTTAGGAATACCATTATGCCTACCTCACATGATACCAATCTAATCTTTGAAAGATGTGTGCTTGTATATTCTATTATGGAGAAGAAACCTTTTGATGCAAGGCAAGTGATGTGCAATAGCATCAAGAGAGCTGTACAGAGAAGCCTAAGGGTGAATTAAGGCATCCTGCCTTGATTCATGCCTTGATGGAGAAGGCTAAGGTACAGAGATTTGATGGAGATGAGTAGGTGAGTAAGAAGACAGTGATGGATAAGCTTGTTCTTTCCAGGATAATGAACAACCAGATCAAACGACAGGGTGACAAAGCTGGGGCACGTACTGCAGAAAACACCAACATGGGAAATCCCTCTACAAGTAATTCAGCACCCCAGCCTAGTTCCCTTGATAGAGATGTTGTTGTGTTGCTGACCAAGATGATGGAAGAAAACATAAAAAAGTTAATGGAGAGATTGGAAGATCAAGCAGCGTCATCGGAAGAGAAGCTACAACCTCAGAAGGATGAGAGAGAGTCTGAGATGAAGAAGAAACTAGATAAGCAAGAGAGGTTGGTAAAAGAGTTGAGGAAAGATGTTGCCCTATACAGGCAGTGGGAGAAGCAAAAGGATGATGTGGTCAGAGGCATTTGGGTAAAACAGCATGAGGAAGCTACAAAAGATCTGCCCATTTACCTAGAAGAGTTGACCAAGAAATAGCAGGAGGTGCTCCAGGAGGCTGCAGCACCTACTCACCCTGAGTAGGACAGGTTCAGTTTTTTTCCTTAGCTCCATAGGTTTTTAATTTTTTCTTTTATAGTTTATTTTAGAGTGTTAGAGTCTGGGAATTTTTTATTTTTAGTTAATAGATCAGTGAACATATCATAGCCCTAATAATTTATTTGTTACATAATCACACACAGTGCCATTGCTAGAACCAAACCAAGAACACCTGGGAAGCAAATTGGCAATAGTTTTGAACCTATAGGAAAGGATAGATGCCCTGTTTCTCATACACACTGCCTAAACACTTTCCCTTTGCACCAATAGAACCTTAAAAGCCTGACATGTCTTCACACAATAAGGACATTGTCTAATTCATGTATGGGGGAGGGATTGCTGTTAAAGAAGAAAAGATAAAATTTGATCTTTTTATTTTCAAGCTAGATTAGTGATATTGGCATCACATGGCACAATCAATTTGTGTGATATTGGCATCACTTGGCTCAATTAGCAACACCTGTGATATTGGCATCACATGGCTCAATCAATTATGATATTGGCATCTCTAGCTCAATCATTGTTCTCCCTTATGATGTTGGTGGAACGACTCAATCAAAACCTACTTAAGCCACTTATTCAAAACATGGCAGTAGGTAGTTTAATGTAACACATAGTGCTGCATTTAAAAAAAAGAAAAAAAAAAGAAGAAGACCAAAGAAATAAAGAGTGTGTGAGAAAGAGTGAAAAGCCCAGAAAATATAAACCCAAAGAGTCCTATTGATCCTAAGTTCTTAACTGATTTATACCTAACAATAGGAACTTGTGTTTTGGCCTATGGACATGGTGTGTGAGTGGTGATTAGACTATGATTTATGAAAGGCTATGCTTATTGTTCATATAGTATGTAATGACCTGTAGTCTAGGTTTTTACCTTTTAAATAGAGTCTTTTTATTTGTCATTTGTGTTGCTTGGGGACAAGCAACAGTTCAAGTGAATAATTTATCACATTCTAACCACTTTTTTGTGTCATACTACCTTTATTTTACTTTCCCAATTAACTTAAGTTGAGTCTTTTATTCTTATTTGATGTTTATTTGCGTCTGGAGCTGAGTTTGAGAAATTGATTTATTTTTGTGCTTTTTAAGTGGTTTTATGCCATTGTGAGTTGCTGCAGCAGGATATCGTAGCAGGTAGCCAGCAGCTGCAAATAAGGAAGACTACAATTCATAATCTTTTTGGCATGAAATCGATTCCTCATGGCTGATTATCAACCTAAGACCAGCTGGAAGAGCATCCTTTGAAGAATAACCATGTTGGTGGAGTCACATGCATGTGTTGGAAGGCATCTTTTAACTTTTGTGTTAAGGAATCATATTCCTCCCTTTTGTACCTTCCTTTAAAGACGCCCCTTCCTAGTATAAATTAAAGTCATTTGTAACATTTTAAGGACACACCTTGACACTTTGTTACTTGCTACTTGATACTTACGGTGGAGACACTTAAGTCCTTGGTTTCGATTTCCAATTGCTTAGATTTTCAGTTGTTTGACAAGGCAACCACTAAGTAGTTCATCTAGCTACTTAGAGACAATTAACATTTCTTTCTCTTTGCAATCTAAAATCTTTCGGTTACATTTCTTGTCATTTACGATTTCTTGCAATTTACATTTCTTGCATATTTACATTTCTAGTCATTTACATTTTCATGCAATTTACATTTATGTCTTTTGAAGCGATGATGGGCTAAACGTCCAAACTTGGATGTGAGCAGAGGTTTGGGGGATAAAGGCTGATGTGATAGTGGATAATTCGTTCGGTATTGGCCATCTACCTTGCTATTCACCCCTTGTTTCTATGTTTCATCCAAGTCCTTCTTGAGGAGGTGACGTACCTTGTTTAGGTTGGATGAGTTGGACTTGAATGCAAGCCAACATAAACAATTAGAACTTTGAAGTGTTATCGAAGGTTATTAAGAACCGTAGTAGCTTTCTCGAGTTACAACTATATGGAATGAATATGTAAAATTCGTATGAACATCAATTGGGTCACTCAATTGGGTGCTGCTGGTATTTATCTATTTTAATGCACATAAGAGGTTGTGCAAACCAGTAGTAAGGTAGAGAACCAGTGTTGCAGCATCCCGCAAGGTCATGCTATAGCAAGGTTCCCAACACATTTTTGCTAAACTCCAGCCTGAACTTACACCCTTGCTCTCTTTAATTACTGTTTTAAGCACTTTATTTTCAAGTCACTGTTTGTGACAACTGTCAAAATTCGAGCTTTCAAAGTTAGCTTCTATTAAGTTTATTAGTGTTTATATAGTTTTATTATAAGAATAGGAGTTAGTTGGTTTAGAATGGCCGAAAAATCCCTAGCATTTCCGGTAATCGCTTAAAATGTCCGGTTCCGACCCGTTACTGTCCGAAACGTCCAATACAGTGCCAAATGCTCTAGTTTATACCCAATTTATATAAAATATATAGTCTTAGTATTTTAATTATAAAACTTTTATTTTATTAAGATTTTAACCAAAATGGGCTAACAATTTTGAGAAAAAGGCCAAAAATTGAGAAATTGGACTTCAAACTTGGTAAATTTGGGCCTAAAATATTTTAAAAAAAAATATTTGTTGGGTTTGGGTGGGGCCCATCCCCATGGCCGGCCACCCCACCCCCCCTTTCCTACCTATAAAAATGTTTTTTTTCTCATTCTCATCATTTTACACTTTCAAAATTCAAAATTCACTCTCTCTATCTAGAATCAAAGGGACACAAACATTTCACCCTATTCTCTCTAAAACCTCAGCCACTTCTCTTCATCAAAATCATAATGGGAGCAAGAAATATTGAAGAAAAAGGATTCTATGACCATCCAAGTAAGTACAAAACTTCATGTTCTTCATTTTTTTGCAAATTTTGGGTGAAAAACCCACTTTTCTTGCATTTCTAAGTTATTTTCTTCTAATAAAAATTCTGAGTTTGTGGAGAGATTTTACACCAAAACATGTAAAATGTTTATAAAATGGTGATAATCTATGATCTACACAAATAAAACTCAAGAAAATAGGGGAAAAATCATGATTTTATGTGTTCTTGAACAAAAATGGTGATTTTGGTTCTGGCAGATTCATGCATGTGTGTAAATCGGCAATTTCTTACAATTTTTTATGTTCAAATATCATGAATCTTCTTTCTACAAGCTTATTTAGTGAGTTGGGGTTCTAATCCAAGTGCTCTCACTCAAAAACATTGAATTATTTGAACCACTTGTACATGTCCAAAAGGCATGAAATTTGGTCACAAAGACCATAACTCAGTACTTTATCTTATATAAAAAGATAGGAAACTAGGTCATTTTGGAAGCCCTTGAAAACTGATCATTTTTAGGACAATTAGTTTCTGTCCAGGAGAGAAATTCTGGACTTAATTGATTTTTATAAATGTTGATCATGTGATGGATAATAAGATTACTCTCGGTATAAATTACGATATTAACGAGCATATGGAAATTTTGTATAATTGGACATATATAGACACATATGGGCTTAAGATTTATTCACCTCTATAAGTAGTATTAAACCTATAAGTGACGGTTTTGAGTATTACTCTTTGATAGGGAAGCGTTAGGTCGTCGTGTGGGGATCGGATTGTGTTGTCTTGCGTCGCGGAGCTTTGCTATAAGGTGAGTATTCACAGCCCCTCTTTCAAAGTATTTTATACGATTTGGGGTGAAAAGCATGATTGAATATGTTATATGAGCTATTTTCATTATGATTATGAAATTTTGTTAAATTTGAGGTTGTGGGCACTAAGGCATGTACACTAATAATTATATTGAGTAAAATGTAACATAAAAGGTTGTACACTACTATTAACTCAAGTGAGAAGCCGAGGGTATTTGTGGATAGCGCTATTTGGACGGACAATCCCACCTAAAAACTACAGGTAGGAGTGCACTGTACTTAAAAAAGGGAGAAACGAAGGTTATACATATGTGGGATATTAGTCCCACCGCTAAGGTAGAATTAACAATAAATCTTTTTTTGTGGTCGAAAGGTTTAGTGGTGGCTCTTTATATACTAAAAATTAGAGTACGTAATGCTTTGACGTTTTAAGATATTAATAAGTGCCAAAGATTTATTTTGCTCATATTCACTTACACAAATGGATGTTTGAAATATTGAAAACCTGTGAACTCACCAACTCTTTGTAGTTGACCTTGTTTTTATCATGCTTTTCAGGGGTAAGAAAAGATTAACCGAATCTTTCTATTATGTGGGCGCATCGACATCAATCATCTTGTTTATTTGAAACTGTTTAGTTAAAACACTTAGTTTACTTTATTTTATTAGAACTTTTAGTTGATGCGATGTAAAATTTTAAATTTAAACTGTTTTGTATTTGAATGGATGGTTGGTGTTGTTTTTATCCTATTGTTATGAAATCTTGCGTTATCACGCCTCGTGTTTCCGTTTTAGCGGGGTGTGACAGACTTGGTATCAGAGCCATAGGTTATAGAGACCACCGGTTTTCTATTGAAACCGAATACTATAACCAAATATTTTTTTTTGAAAAACTATTTTCGTAGATAAATTTAAAAAGCTCACTACTAGTATAATTAGAATAAGCAACGATCTAACATTTCATAATTAGGCAAAGCCTGATCACCTATGTCTAAATATGGTATGAATAAGAAAGGACTTGCATTAAATTATTCTAAAAATAGGAATGGATCGGGAAATCTTTCACTTCAAAATGAGAAATATGATTTTATATGATTTTATGTGAGTTCACATGATTCTGTTCCCATGCCCGTGCCCGTACCCATACCTACCGGTGAGGGGACATCTCGCGGGCCAAGGACGATAAGGACTGCCCGCAAGCGCGTTCTCCCTCTTCAGAGAGTGACTTTCACGATTCCTTCCGTGCCATCAGGAGAACCATCTCAGTCGCGATCTAGGTCGCGAAGTGTGACTCCTCCTCCACCCGCAGTTGGAGTACCGGTGCCCCGGCCACAAGGAATGACCGCAGCAGAAAACTACTGGGTCACGGGTATGTCCAATGAGGTACATACTCATCGGCTGATGTTGGACCATTATCGGCAATCCTTAGACGACATCATAACAATCTTGCACACACATGACGAGTTTACGAATAGAGTCATGGAGGTTGCCCTTGAGGCTAGGTTGGCGGTTCGGAGGATGCACACTTACCTAGAGTGGGTGATAGGAGCTCTGGTGATCCTATTAGGAATATTGTTTTGGTTGGTGATGCATTAGTAAACCTGTTTAGGCAAAGCTTTTGGATTAAAAACACTTTTATTTCGGTCTTGTTTATTTTAAGTTGTAAACAATTTGCTATCTTTTGGGATTTGTATTTTGAAACTTGTGATGAATGTTATGTGTTATGCTTATGAAAGATATCCATGTTTCATTGTATATTTCTTGATTTTATGTCTAGTTGATTGATATTAGACGTACATTACACTATAAGCTTGAGCTTAGTAAGTAGAATTAGATCGGAATTAGTAATAGAAATCTGATCGAAACTCAATTTAAAATTGTGTTTTTAGAACAATGCCTCCGAGAAGAGTAAATTCCGATGTTGCACGACTAGTGTCCGAACAGCTCATGGCAGCACTACCAGGTATTGTGAGCCAAGTAGCAGCGGGTTTAAACGCTAATCAAAATAACAATCAGGGTTCTGGAGATAGGGAATGTACGTATAAATCCTTTAGGAGTTGTAATCCTAAAGAATTTTTCGGAACTGAAGGAGCCGTCGGTTTATTGACCTGGTTGGAAAGCATGGAGTCTGTTCTCCACATTAGCAAGTGTGCTGAGGGAAAGAAGGTGGAGTTTGCTGCCTGTCTATTACAAGGGCGAGCATTAACTTGTTGGAACACCCAAGTACAAACCCGAGGTCGGGAAGCCGCCAACAGTCTTACATGGGAAGATTTCAAAAGAATGTTGAAGGAAGAATACTGCCCTAGGAGCGAGATTCGGAAAAGGAAGCGAGTTGTGGAACCACGAGATGAAAGGGAATGATATCGACTCCTACACAGCCCGATTTCATGAATTGGCAAAAATGGTACCGCATCTGGTAACGCCTGAAGAGAACCGCGTTGATAGGTATGTTTGGGGATTATCTCCGGAGATACGCGGGGATGTTACCTCAGCAAACCCAAAAACTCTACAAGAGGCAGTAAGTTCGGCAACCAGACTTACAAACAATGCTACTCGCTCGGGATTGTTTGTAAGGGATAAGGCACAAGGGAAGAGAAAGATGGATGAACCAATAAGAAAGCAGTTCGGAAAAAGGACAAGTAAGAAACAAAGAACTTCAGGTAACTACGGAATTCAAACTCAACCTGCGGAGAAAAGGAAAAGACCTCATCCCAAATGTGACAAGTGCAATAGACAGCATACCGGACGATGTATTATTTGTCAAAAATGCAACAAAGGAGGTCACTATGCCAAAGATTGCAGGAGCATAGGAAGGCGGGCATGTTTTGAGTGTGGAAGCCCGGATCACTTTCGGAATACATGTCCACGATGGAATCAAAGACAGAACACTAATCAAGCACGACCGGCCAACCAAGGAAATCAAGGAGGTCCGGCAAGAGGCCGAGTGTTTGAAATTGGAGCTGAGGAAGCAAGACAGAATCCAGATGTCGTTACAAATACGTTTCTCGTGAATAATCATGATGCATCTATACTATTTGATTCTGGAGCAGATAGGAGTTTTGTGTCATTAGATTTTAGACCAAAGATAAACCTAAGGCCTCAAAAGTTGAAAGAATCATACGTAATTGAATATGCCAACGGTCAAGAGTGTAGGGTCAATGATGTAATAATGAATTGCACTATAAATTTGGCTAGTAGAGATTTATGTATAGATTTAATCCCGATTAAACTAGGAAGTTTTGACGTGGTTGTGGGCATGGACTGGTTATCCAAAAATCGAGCCGAAATCTGTTGCTCCGAAAAGATCGTACGAATTCCGTTACCCGAAGGGGGAAAACTCGAAGTACACGGAGAGAAACCCAGGAGGGGTATTAAAGTAGTGACATGTATGAAGATGCGAAAGTATTTGAGAAAGGATTGCATTGCTTTTCTAGCTCACATCAAGGATAAGAAGGCTGAAGAAAAACGCATTCAAGATATTCCTATAGTTTGGAATTTTCCTGAGGTATTTCCGGACGAATTGCCTGGAGTACCCCCACCAAGACAAGTGGAGTTTCACATAGAATTGATTCCTGGAGCCGCGCCAGTAGCGAAAGCACCATATCGATTACCACCATCAGAGATGCAAGAGCTGTCGGAACAACTTCAGGAATTACTCGACAAAGGATTTATCAGACCTAGCTCTTCACCTTGGGGAGCCCCAATTTTATTTGTTAAGAAGAAAGATGGATCTTTTCGAATGTGTATCGATTATAGGGAACTCAACAAGTTGACAATTAAGAACCGATACCCCCTTCCCCGGATTGATGATCTGTTTGACCAACTTCAAGGTGCAACATACTTCTCGAAGATCGATCTTAGATCTGGATATCATCAAATGAGAGTGCGAGAAGAAGATATCCCCAAGACGGCCTTTAGGACTCGATACGGTCACTACGAGTTCCTAGTCATGCCATTTGGTCTAACAAAGGCACCAGCAGTTTTCATGGATTTGATGAATAGAGTATGTCGACCGTATCTCGACAAGTTTGTGATTGTGTTTATAGATGATATACTCATTTATTCTCGAGACAAAAAGGAGCATGAGCAACATTTGAAGTTGATATTGGAATTGCTCAGAAACGAAAGGTTGTACGCGAAATTCTCTAAATGTGAATTCTGGATTCGTGAGGTACACTTTCTTGGCCACGTGGTGAATGAAAAAGGAATCCAAGTTGATCCAGCTAAGATTGAAGCCATTAAGAAATGGGAAGCCCCAAAGACACCAACGGAGATCCGCCAATTTCTGGGATTGGCAGGTTATTACCGACGATTTATCGAGAATTTTTCTAAGATCGCGCAACCACTAACAACTCTAACACAAAAAGATAAAAAGTTTATTTGGGGAGAGAAACAAGAAGAAGCCTTCCAGACACTCAAACACAAGTTATGCAACGCACCGATTCTAGCTCTACCCGAAGGAGTAAATAAATTCGTAGTCTACTGTGAGCTTCACATCAGGGAATGGGCTGCGTGTTAATGCAAAAAGACAAGGTTATTGCATACGCATCAAGACAACTGAAGATTCACGAGAAGAATTATACTACTCATGATTTGGAGCTAGGAGCGGTGGTGTTTGCACTCAAGATTTGGAGACATTATCTCTACGGTACTAAGTGTACTAGATCACAAGAGCCTTCAACATATTCTTGACCAGAAAATGTTAAACATGAGGCAAAGAAGATGGGTTGAACTACTTAGTGACTACGACTGTGAAATAAAGTATCATCCAGGCAAAGCTAATGTGGTAGCCGACGCGTTAAGCCGAAAGGAAAGAGTAAAACCAACAAGTACACATGCTATGGGAATGATGGTCCAGACGAGTTTAAAAACTCAAATACGGGAAGCACAAGGAGAAGCTTTGAAAGAAGAGAATTTGAAGAATGAAACCTTGCAGCACCTAAAGAAAGAATTTGAAATGCAGACAGATGGGGTACATTACTTTAAGAATAAGGTATGGGTACCGAAAGTTGGTGATCTACGATCAATCATTTGGGACGAAGCCCATCGATCCAGATATTCAATTCACCCAGGAGCAGGTAAAATGTATAAGAATTTGAAAGAGTATTATTGGTGGCCAGGAATGAAGAAAGATATAGCTTTGTTCGTAAGCAAGTGCCTGACTTGTGCTAAGGTAAAGGCTGAACATCAGAAACCATCTGGTTTACTTCAACAACCTGAAATACCACAGTGGAAATGGGAGCAAATAACAATGGATTTCGTAACTAAATTACCCAGAACTGGAAAGGGGCACGATACTATATGGGTTATAGAAGACCGACTTACCAAATCGGCTCATTTCATCCCCATTCGCGAAGATTTCAGTATGGAAAGGCGTGCGCAAATCTATATTAATGAAATAGTTACACGTCATGGTGTGCCTATTTCATTATTTCGGACAGAGATACACGATTTACATCGCGTTTTTGGCAATCACTTCAAAAGGCATTGGGTACACGTTTGGATTATAGCACTGCCTATCATCCTCAAACGGATGGACAATCGGAAAGAACTATTCAAACACTAGAGAATATGTTACGGGCTTGCGCAATAGATTTCGGTGGAAGTTGGGATACCCACCTACCACTTGTGAAATTCTCCTATAACAACAGCTATCATACCACCATACAATGTGCACCATACGAAGCTCTATACGGACGTAAGTGCAGATCACTACTTAGCTGGGTAGAAATCGGAGATAGACAGTTGATAACGCCCGATATTATTCAGGAAACCACTAATAAGATCTCGACAATCAAAGAGAGACTCAAGACAGCAAGAGATCATCAAAAGAGTTATGCGGATAATCGGAGAAAGCCGTTGGAGTTTCAAGTGGGAGATAAAGTGCTATTAAAAGTGTCCCCATGGAAGGGACTGGTACGCTTTAGGAAGAGAGGCAAGCTGGTTCCAAGATACATTGGCCCATTCGAAATACTTGAAAGAATCGGACCAGTGGCGTACAAGTTGAAGTTACCACCGAATCTAAGCGCCATCCACGACACATTTCATGTGTCGAATCCAAAGAAATGCCTAGCAGATGAAACGTTGATGTTACCCATGGATGACGTTCAGATTAACGATCGGTTAAACTTCGTTGAAGAACCAGTTGAGGTTTTGGACCGAGAAGTTAAACGGTTAAGGCGCAGTAAAATCCCAATTATTAAAGTCCGTTGGAATGCGAAACATGGTCCAGAATATACCTGGGGACGTGAAGATTTGATGAAGCAAGAGTATCCCAGCTTATTCACGAACACCCCGGAGAAAGCCACTTCTTAAATTTCGGGACGAAATTTCTTTAACGGGGGAAGGCTGTGACAACTGTCAAAATTCGAGCTTTCAGGTTAGCTTCTATTATGTTTATTAGTGTTTATATAGTATAATTATAATAATAGAAGTTAGTTGGTTTAGAATGGCCGAAAAATCCCTAGCATTTCCGATAATCGCTTAAAATGTCCGGTTCCGACCCGTAACTGTCTGAAACGTCCAATACAGTGCCAAATGCTCTAGTTTATACCCAATTTATATAAAATATATAGTTTTAATATTTTAATTATAAAACTTTTATTGTATTAAGATTTTAACCAAAATGGGCTAACAATTTTAAGAAAAAGGCCAAAAATTGAGAAATTGGACTTCAAACTTGGTAAATTTGGGCCTAAAATATTTTTTTAAAAAAAGTTTGTTGGGTTTGGGTGGGGCCTATTCCCATGGCCGGCCACCCCCCCCCCCCTTTTCCTACCTATAAAAATGTTTTTTTTTTCTTATTCTCATCATTTTACACTTTCAAAATTCAAAATTCACTCTCTCTCTCTAGAATCAAAGGGACACAAACATTTCACCCTATTCTCTCTAAAAACTCAGCCACTTCTCTTCATCAAAATCATATTGGGAGCAAGAAATATTGAAGAAAAAGGATTCTATAACCATCCAAGTAAGTACAAAACTTCATGTTCTTCATTTTCTTGCAAATTTTGGGTGAAAAACCCACTTTTCTTGCATTTCTAAGTTATTTTCTTCTAATATCCAAAAATTCTGAGTTTGTGGAGAGATTTTACACCATAACATGTAAAATGTTTATAAAATGGTGATAATCTATGATCTACACAAATAAAACTCAAGAAAATAGGGGAAAAATCATGATTTTATGTGTTCTTGAACAAAAATGGTGATTTTGGTTCTGGCAGATTCATGCATGTGTGTAAATCGGAAATTTCTTACACTTTTTTATGTTCAAATATCATGAATCTTCTTTCTACAAGCTTATTTAGTGAGTTGGGGTTCTAATCCAAGTGGTCTCACTCAAAAACATTGAGTTTTGACCCCCCATATGCTCATAACAAGATGCATGTGCATCTGGAAGTTCAACAGTAGGTAATCCCTACTTTGAACGACCATAACTCTTTGAATCTTCTTCCAAATCACTTGCTTCTTCTTCTGGAAGTTAATTTAATGTGTTACCTTTCATATGCCACTGATTTCATTCAAAAATATGATGATTTGAGGTTCCAACTAGTTGAAACAAAATGAGTGTGCAAACTGTCAACCAATGACAGATTTGTGCATGCATGTTCAAATGACCATATTTCTTTCAAAACTCAATGAAAAAGAATGATTTTTCTATTGAGAGTTAGTTTTATGAGTTATATTCAGTTTGCAAGTGGAATCACTTAAACATATGGAGTTTTGACCCTCCAAACACCTAAAATACTTTAGGTGTGCAATCTGTGAAACCACCAGCAGCTAAACTCTACTTTGTGTGTTAGTATCTCCTTTGTTATTTGTCTTTAATGCATGATTCTTCTTCTAAAACTTTATTTTATGAGTTAAGATTCATATGAATCCAGTTTCATACAAAAATATGAAGTTTTGAGGCACTAACCAATTTATTAAAGTTAAGTGTGCAATCTGTCAGCTAATGACAGAATTGTGCATGCAACTTTGTAGTGTCATATTTCCTTCATAACTTCTTCAAAATCAGTGATTCTTATCTCAAACGTTTCCTTTATGAGTTATGATTCCAATCCAACTGGAAATTCTAGCAAACACTGAGTATAACTCCTCAAGTGAGTGATTTACTAACATGGTGTAACCTGTTTACCGGTTGTGACATAAAGTTTTGCATGAATTATTTGAACCACTTGTACATGTCCAAAAGGCATGAAATTTGGTCACAAAGACCATAACTCAGTACTTTATCTAATATAAAAAGACAGGAAACTAGGTCATTTTGGAAGCCCTTGAAAACTGATCATTTTTAGGACAATTAGTTTCTATCCAGGAGAGAAATTCTGGACTTAATTGATTTTTATAAATGTTGATCATGTGATGGATAATAAGATTAATCTCGATATAAATTACGATATTAACGAGCATATGGGCATTTTGTATAATTGAACATATATAGACACATATGGGCTTAAGATTTATTCACCTCTATAAGTAGTATTAGACCTATAAGTGACGGTTTTAAGTATTACTCTTTGATAGGGAAGCGTTAGGTCGTCGTGTGGGGATCGGATTGTGTTGTCTTGTGTCGCGGAGCTTTGCTATAAGGTGAGTATTCACAGCCCCTCTTTCAAAGTATTTTATACGATTTGGGGTGAAAAGCATGATTGAATATGTTATATGAGCTATTTTCATTATGATTATGAAATTTTGTTAAATTTGACGTTGTGGGCACTAAGGCATGTACACTAATAGTTATATTGAGTAAAATGTAACATAAAAGTTTGTACACTACTATTAACTCAAGTGAGGAGCCGAGGGTATTTGTGGATAGCGCTATTTGGACGGACAATCCCACCTAAAAACTACAAGTAGGGGTGCACTGTACTTAAAAAAGGGAGAAACGAAGGTTCTACATATGTGGGATATTAGTCCCACTGCTAAGGTAGAATTAACAATAAATTTTTTTTTTGTGGTCGAAAGGTTTAGTGGTGGCTCTTTATATACTAAAAATTGGAGTACGTAATGCCTTGACGTTTTAAGATATTAATAAGTGACAAAGATTTATTTTGCTCACATTCACTTACACAAATGGATGTTTGAAATATTGAAAACCTGTGAACTCACCAACTCTTTGTAGTTGACCTTGTTTTTATCATGCTTTTCAGGGGTAAGAAAAGATTAACCGATTGTTTAAACTTAAACTGTTATGTATTTGAATGGATGGTTGGTGTTGTTTTTATCCTATTGTTATGAAATCTTGCGCTATCACACCTCGTGTTTCCGCTTTAGCGTGGTGTGACACTGTTAACCAAACCTTCAAAAGCATTCCTTCGAATTCTCTTTTAGAAAACACTTTTTATGCCTGATTAAGAAATACTGCTTGTTTTTATTTTCCTTGTGGGAACGATAATCCGGTACTTTGTACCACTTTATTACTTGTTCAAACGATAGTGGATTAACATGTAGTCTTGCATGGGATTCCATTTGTGATTTTCAGGTTACATAATGTGCCGACCAACAGCCTATCACTAAGTGACACGTCACTTATACGACTAACAGAATTGGTTACGCACGGAAACTGTGACATACCACGTCATCTGAAGCGCATACGGAATGGCTGTTGAAATCCAGAGGACTTTGGAGGCTCTGGGCGCTTCTGGATGAGATGTCATATGGTGAACTTCTGGGTTGTGTTCTGAAGTTTGACACTTAGGCATTTCTGATTCATACTTCATAAAATACATTCTAACACACTTAGCTTCAGATGCGGAGCCAACAATTTTGTCCATTCCTACTTCCTCTAGTTCAAATGCAAGTCCAGAGGAACATATGCATCATCCTGATGCAGACCATTTTGTTCTTGACCCCTTTTCCTCTGTGCCTTCATTTGAGGGGGAGAAACATGGCTCCTTTCCTATTCAGAACCCTACACCAGAAGCTATCACAATAAATGAAACAAAAATTGTATCCCCTCATGTCTCCAAAACGAGAATGAATAGATGGACAAAAGCTCATTCTTCTAACCACATCATTGGTGATCCTTCTGTTGGTGTAAAAACCAGATCTGCCACTTCAAATGAAGCCTTCTTTGTCAACTTTCTGAGCATGGTCGAACCAAAGAAAGTTCATGAAGTCCTGCAAGATCCTAGTTGGATCGCTGCAAGGCAGAAAGAACTCCTTCAATTTGAAAAAACAAGGTATGGAAACTTGTACCTTTACCAAAGGATAAAACTGCAATTGGTACAAAATGGATCTTCAGGAACAAGAAGGATGAAGATAGAATTGTTGTTAGAAACAAAGCTAGACTAGTTGCAAAGGGATATTGTCAAGAAGAAGGCATTGATTATGATGAAACATTTACTCCAGTAGCAAGGCTTGAAGCAATTTGTTTCTGGCTTTCTCTGCATACAAGGATTTCAATGTCTATCAAATGGATGTCAAATGTTCTTTTTTGAATGGCAAACTGAAAGAAGAAGTTTATGTCCAGCAACCCCCTGGTTTTGAAAGTGCAAGTCATCCAAATTACGTCTATTTCTTAAAGAAAGCTCTGTAAGGATTGAAACAAGCACCACGAGAATGGTATGATCGTCTTTCGAAGTATCTAATCAAAAATGGGTATGAGAATGGTAAGATTGATACAACCCTGTTTATCAAGCGTTGCAAAGGTGAGCTAACTTTGGTTCAAATTTATGTGGATGACATTATTCGGTTCTACTGATCAAATAGAAGTTGAGTTGTTTTCAAAATTGATGGAAAGTGAATTTGAAATAGCATGATGGGAGAACTAACCTTCTTTCTAGGGCTTCAAGTCAAACAGACTACCAGTGCATTTTTATAAATCAAGCAAAATATGTCTCGGACATTTTAAAGAAATACAAACTTCACAATTCCACAACTATGAAAAATCCTATCTCACCAAGTAAGAAACTTGACTCTGATCCCTCTGGGAAACAAGTGGATGTTAAAAAATATAGAGGTATGATTGGATCACTTCTATACTTAACTGCAACTAGATCAGATATAATGTTTGCTACATGTCTCTGTGCCAGATATCAATCTAATCCCAAAGAATCACATTTGGCTGTTGTGAAAAGAATCTTTAGATACCTAAAAGGGACACCTTCCTTGGGTCTCTGGTGTCCAAAGCATTATGGCTTTGATTTAATTTCCTATAATGGCTCTGATCATGCAGGATGTAAGTTAGACAGGAAAAACACCTCTGGAAGCTATCAACTTCTTGGCAACAGCCTAATCAGTTGGACATCCAAAAAGCAAAACTATATGTCAACCTCTACTACAGAAGCTGAATATGTTGTTGTTGCTAGTTGTTGTTCACAAGTAATCTGGATGAAAACCCAACTCAGAGATTATGGTCGTTTGGACGATAAATACCAATCCTGTGCGATTCAGAAAGTGCCATAGCCATCACAGAGAAACTAGTGCAACACTCAAAAACCAAGCACATTGATGTCAGGTATCATTTCATAAAGGATCATGTGGAAAAAGGTACAACTGAAATGTACTTTGTTCCCACTTATTACCAACTTGCTGATATTTTTACCAAAGCCTCGGATGAAAACAAATTCAATTTTCTAATCAGCAAGTTGAGCATGCTTAATATGTAATAAAAGATCAAACTCTCTCTCTACAATGCCCTTCTGCAAAATCCTAATAAACATGTCTTTCCTTCTGTCTTTTTATATTAACTTCTATATCCATGAGTGGACCACAAGGATAGTAGAAGTTTCTGCCTACACTAAGAAAACCTTTGTAACTCAAATTCTATCTATTGTTCTTAGGAATTTTTGGTCCAATCATAGTTTGAGGGGGAGCAGCTGATAATGCACGAGTCAAGGTTGAACAAACTTACATGCTCACATCAAGGGGGAGCAATTTCTGGTTTATTGTGAAAAATAAAAGTGTTTTCATCAAATCAACATAAACATCCAGAACCTCTGGATTAACTCTTGCCGCCAAGGTTAAATAGAAGTCTCTGGCATGTCTATCATTCTTTCTATAGTTAAATTTTTTGCACATTCATAAGTCATCAAAAAATTTATGTACTAATTCTTGCCTTCATGGTTTTACATGAACCTCTGCTTGTCTTGCTAACCTGCTGCATAAATATTTCTTTGAAAACTATACATCTCATTTTCTTCTATACTAACTCTTGCTGTCAAGGTCATACAGAAGTCTCTGACATGTCTATATTTTTCTCTGAAATATTTTTGGTTAGAATTAAAACTCTCTTCTGGTCCCTAAACCGTTTTTACACGACTAGTTGATTGATTTTAAATTTTTGGTGACTTCTCCAAAAGAATCATAAATTGAGAAGTCTCAGAAAATCTTTTGAATGTTAAGAAGTCATCTGGAGCTTCTAAATTAACTCTTTCCTCCAAGGTTATATAGAAGTCTCTCGTATGTCTACATAACCTTCTGTCAAGGTGTATTCTATGAAAACGTAAGTAGTCATAACTTTTGTACTAACTCTTGCCGCCAAGTTTATACAAAAGTCTCTGCCTTACTTACTTATTTCTCTGAAATATGATCTTAACAAAATTCTTTTTTGGTCCAAAAACGGTTTTCATATAACCATCTAGACTGATTTTCAAATTGGTTTTTGGATCTAATTTTCGACAAGCTGAATCTTTCTGGGATGGAATGACACTCGAGAAATTTTTTAAGTCCTACATGGGTGAAATTCAAAAGTGACCATCCTGTTAGCACTCACAATCTCTCCAAAGACGGCTTCTTCTCATTGCCACATAGACACGTGTCCAAATACCACTCGTACCAACTCTGAACCGTCGGACATGCATCTACACCCTATGGACCGCATGTTGAAACGTCCCTTAGCCCACGTCATCCACGACAATCCATTTCTTTTACCCACTCGAATACATTTTTCAAATCAGATTATTTAAACTCGTTTTCACCTTCATTATTCTTTTTACCATCCTTAATTTTAGAATTGTTGTGCTTCCAAACATTCCAAAAGCTTAAACCTGCAACTCTGGAAACCCTAACTGATTCCATGGTTGCTCAACACGCAAATATGGGAAGTGATAACGAAGAGGCAAATGTACACCTCTGCCAAACTACTGAAAGTGAGGTAATAGTATACCTTCCAAACAAACCCAACAACTTCCATGTTTCTCTGAATCCAAGTAGTTATGGCTCAGATTAACGCATTCTGATTGAGCTCCTCCAAACTCACTTTCTCAACTGTTTTTTAACAATGACAGATTCTTCTGTTCCTGAAGAATTTTTTCAAGATTTCTGGCATTCCTTAAATGTTTATGAAGATGGCAACGTACTAAAAGGCGACTTCGACATGTCCGACTCTGAATATGCCTGTGAAGTTAAAATAACATGAATCAAGATTGCTCGAGTCTTCTGTTTACATACTATGGAAGATCTCTAGGTTGCACAATACAATCCAATCCCCACCTCTGATGTACTTGTGGATTTTTTGAAGCATCTAGGGTACAATCACGAAATCCACAGAGTATCTGAATTCAAACGCCAATACCTACCCTCAATCTGGAACGTTCTAGTATGCATTATCATCAAAAGTCTCACTTGCAAACTCGGATCCATGGATCAGGCAAGTACCAATATCCTCACGATAATGTATGTAATTTACTTCAACCGTCCATTAGACTATGTTGAACACCTATTTCGCGAAATCAATGGGGCTGTTTACACTAAACTTACTTATTAGAAAGGAGGAAAGCGTCTGCCATCCCTGACGTTTCATCGATTTTTCCCTATGCTGCTAAGAGGTGCAATTATCCACCAGGAAATTCAATGCTCACCTCCCTTCTGCAAATTTCACATCATGAGGACTAATCGCCCAACCATTCTTAATGTTGGTTATCCAGAAGCCAGACCACTCTCGAGGTAGACGCTTGGACTTTTAACTAACCCATCTCCATGTCTCGAACTCTATAGAAACTCTGAGGTGTTCTTAGCACCAAGATCACCAACACCAGAGTACTTAGTATCCAAACTAGTAAGTGAGGGGTCTAGTGAGCATGAGAATGAAAACAATTGGAGTGATAATGAGAGTGTTTCTAACCAGCCTGAGTGAGAAATGAAGATGCCCAAAGAGGCACAAATGAGAGACCCTAGCTGAGTCCATCTCGAGCAACCACATCTCCTAGTACAGATGTTCAAGCATCAGCGTCTATTGAAACAAGACGTACGCTCAGTCTGAACCCTAACCTTAAAGCCAACCGATCAGAAGCTATCTCAAATGCTTCTGGATCAAGCACATCTGGGGACACCAATTCCTCTTCTTCCTCTCAACAGGAAGAAGATTTTGATATAAGAGTTCAATTGCCCCAGAACTCGCCACCATCCTAACACAACATTGAAGTCTCCGTGACCAATGAAGTAGATTGGATGGAGGTTGTCACGTCTATGGCAACTTTTTATCCAAATGCCAATGAAATCTCGTTAGAGTGGTTATGGCAACAGGATGCACAAAGGACCTCTGTACTTCAAATTAATTGAGGTACCCACATCTACATTGACTCTCCAACTTCTGACGTTGAGACCAAGTCAATGTGATCAGAACATCCTAAGAGGAAGCTCCTAAGAGCCCTCAATGTCAGGATGGAAGTCCCTCTATACTCAAGTCCGAAACAGGTACAAATGAGGACCTCTCTGGACGCGAGTGTCAAGCGGCCCCATGTGTTGGGAATATAGCGGTTACCCCCCCCCCCTTCCTGAATTTGTCACGAATGTTGCGTTCCAAGCATTCGCTGATCAAGTAAAGGGATCCTTGGATGACCTAAAACTCACAATTCAAAATTCATAGGCAAACCTAAATAGTGAGCTTACAACAGTAAATTTCTCTCTCTGCAATATCCGAGCTACTTAGAAAGAGCACACAGACAAACTTCCTCAATTCCAAAAGTTTCTTATCTCTGCCCATGATGCTCAGCGAGCCCTAGAGATTGACAACTTTCAGAAGCTAGAGAAAGAACTTCAAGCCAACGAAGAGGCGATCTCAAAACTCCCCTCCTCCATTCCATCAACTTCTGCAACTTCAATCACTACAGAATAATTCCAAGCCTTTGTTGCAGATATGAAGAAAATGTAAGATACGGTTGCACCTCCAGCAGGATCTACCTCCTCTGGACTACTTTCTAAAGCTAACTTTGCTAGCTTTCAGAAAGCTATGATAGAAAAGTTCATTGACATAAATGCCAAGTTTGTTTCCAAATTTGATTTATCTACAAAAGCTCTCACCAATATTATCTACAAACCTCTTCAAGTCACAGATCCAACTCTCACTCAGAAGGTGACTGCTATTAAAGATTCTATCAAAGAAACCAGAGCTTTTGTTTAAATCATCCATAATCTTCAAACAAACAAGTCAAAGGCAAAAAAGGCATGAGCCTGTAGAAAGGCTGAACTTAAAAGAAAGAGATATGAGGACCAGGATCCAGATGCTTCTGATCCTTAGAAGGAGGAGAACAACGAGAAAAGACAGAAGATTGGTCCTACTTTTGAACCATCAACTTCAATCCAACAACCTGGCTCAACCTCTCAACCAAAAGCAACCCAACCAGCACAAGAACAACAAGCCTCTGCCTCTACCACTTCTCAAACTCAAGTTCCCTCTGGGTCACAAACTCAAGCTCCTCAGGTTATAAAACCCATAGCCATGATTACCAGAGTTGGAACATACATGGTTCCTTGAGACATCTCTACAACAATTCCTACAACCTCTACTCCTCTACCTTCTGACCCTACCCTAGAATGGCCAGAATGGTACAAAACCTTATTCAATAGTTGCAAGGAAGTAGTAGACAACCAATTGCCTACAAGACCGCGAACCTTTATAACAAGATCACGAACCCAAGGTCAAGCATCAACTACTACTCCAAACGTCCAAACTACACCTCAAGCTCTAAAAGAAACACATACTCAAGAGGCTACTCATACTCGAGAGGCAAATCTTCCAAAGACCATGCAACTTCCAGTGGAAAACATTCAAGATACTTGAACTAGCATGCGCAATCCTAAAACATCAACAAGACAACAAATTCCTGCTGATGAAAAGATGAATGCCCCAATAGTTGAATCAAATGATCAAGCCATTGTTGAATGAACAAATCAATATGTGGCCAATCCAGGGAGTGCTATGGATCCTGAACAACGAGAAATAATAACCGTAATTCAACCTCCTACACAAAGAGAAGTACATTTCAGGCACTTACATGCAGAAAGAGAGAAAAAGGCAATATTAATGACTCCAGATTTTCCTCCAAATGCAGATGAACAAACTAAGATCAGATTTGCAAGATTCAAACAACCAAGAAGAAATATTTTTTGCGTCATCCCCTATCAGAAGAATAGTTGGGATAAGAACAAAGTATTTTTAAGATACAGACACATGTACACAGCTTATAAAGTTGAAACAGCGAATGGGCAATCCTGCAGCTTCTGTGAAAATGATCTGATGTCCCCAAAATTGATCTGATCTAATACCTTTTGGGAGATATATGAAGTAGAGAAGGAACTTAAGTGTAGATGATAATATCGCATATATAAGGATTCTGAGCTGCATGGAAGCTTTTGTCAATTACCAGCTAAAGTAGACTTCCAAATTTGTTTCGAAAGACGGTGGAACGTTTGTGTATCACTGTTCCAAATGAAGAGTTAGAAGGGATTGAAAAAAAGAAGGTTGGTGACATCATGACAGAACTAGAGCGGGAAATTGTGTTTAGAAGACCTCTGAGAAAAAGATTCTTCAGATTAACAGAGGCATTCAAATACTCCGAACGTATGTTGAATGTCATCAACGGGTTGATAGCTTTAAAGAAGGAGGATGTAAACATAACCATCAGAAGAGAAACTTTTGATATGGATAAGTACATTGAAGGAGTGATCAAACTGAGAGAACTTACAAATCCATTCTATAGGATACTAAGCGGACATCCAGAAGCCCCACTTTAGTCATTACATGTATTTCACTTTTTGTAATTCATTTTCTGTCTGGTAATGAGATTTCAAACTTTGTTCTTGTTGGGTCACCGATGATTTGGTGATGAACCTTCTCTCTATATGGTTGATCTTTTACAGGTTCTTTTGAAGGTCTGAAATATACTTCAAGTATTGAAAAATCAAAGACTATACAATCAAGGGTTGTACATCAAAATGTGAAATTTTTGATGTACCAACTAACATTAATATTCAGACCACTTGCCGAAATCAAGATTGGGTCACCGATGTATATTAGGTCAACGATGAAGGTACATATTGTCACCTATGCATTGGGTCACCGATATATGCTTAGGTAACTGATATAGATGAGGTCACCGATACAGATGAGGTCACCGACATTATACATGGAGGTCACCGATTATGTGTATGTGGTCACCGAAAATTGAAGATGCCAAACTTTAAGGTTGTGATAGCAAGTCATCAATACAAGGATGTACACTTGCCAACACTTATTGAAAAGTGAGGATCACCAATCCAAGCAATGTGTACACTTACCAAATCCAACCTTACAAGGCACTAACTGATGTGATACATGGTTCCATATGTCACTTAGCAATTTTCAGAGATAAGTTCTTGACTCACAATAAATGCAAGATACGTGGGCAGCAAGAACGTGGGCACCAAACCTTAAATACGGGCATTCTCTTTTATTCTTATAAAAGGGATGTTTGTCTTTAGCGAAAAGGTTTGATGGGACTTCACAGAGCATGAAGTAAAAGAGATAAAGTTGTCTAACATTGCGTGCTACAAAGAATGGTTCATCCATTAACCTAGTACAAAGGGAGTGGCCTCTTCCTTTGTCCATCAGATATACTTCCAGCTAATGAATCATTGACAGCTGTCCACATGGGCACTACAAAAGGATATGAAGTCCTTCCCATAAATCACACGCTTTCAACAAATCCTCTGAGTGATCATTTGTTTGATTCCGGCAATCCTATGTGTTCTAACAGTTTTATTTTAAATTCCTTAGTGTACAAGTTAATTACTGCTATCATGTGTTTCATGTGTTTAGTTTGTTAGAATAGTGTGTCTATTTTTTTCCGCAACAAACTTCTGTGTGTACATTTTTAATATTTATTTTAAAAAATTTAAAAGAGTAAAATTTTTTGTGTTTGTATTCAACCCCCCCCCCTCTACAAACCCTCACTTACATAGCCATCTCTAAACAGGGACTAACAAGTGGTATCAGAGCAGTTAGTTTAATTCAATAAACTAGATCTGTGATGGCTACTACTCCTCCATCTATTGAAGGTGCTCTACAAAATCCTTTCGCTGGTACATACGATTTAGGCTCTTTAGCCAAACCCCCAAGGTTTAATCCAAATAACTTTGGGTTATGGAAAAGTCGTATGTTACTATTTTTTGAAGGGATTGATTGTAGGTATCCTAAAGTTCTGTGTGAGGGACCTATCATTCCAAAAGTATTGGCTCGCTTTGGCCCACAAAAGGATACAGAAGGAAAAGATATAGAGTCCGATGACGACAGGAGTGATGCAACCGGCAGATATATCATCAAACAACCAAACAAATATAATGAAGATGAAAAACGTCTGGTTGCATTAGACACCAAAGTAAAATCAGTTCTAGCTTTATCTCTTCCTGATGAAGTATATCATTCTCTTCTAAACCTTTCTACTGCAAAATAAATGTGGGACACTTTGAGTATCTTATATGAAGGTACTAGAGAAGTTAAGAAATCCAACAAGATATGTCATGTTAGAAAGTATGAACTATTCTCCCATGAAAAAGGAGAATCCCTCTGTGTCTATTTTAATCGCTTTAACTGTCTTTTAAATGATCTCAAGGTTTTAGGAAAAGTTTATGATAATGAAGAGGTTCTCTGCAATTTTATGGATTGCCTCCCAGACTTCTAGGAAACCATATGCACTTGCATTAAGCAAACCAAGGATCTTGAAATAATGCCTTTAACTGCTCTTTATGGAACTCTTCTTCATTATGAACAAACCAAGAACCAAAGAAAATCTCTCATAAAAGACATTAAAGTCTTCTTCTGTTGCTTTAATAGGTGATTCTAAATCTTCTTCATGTGTTCCTAGAATCACCGATCCCTCTTCTGAATCAGAAAATTATATTAAGGAAGATTCATCTCATCTATCAGATGCGTACTACAGTGCTGCTGATGATGAGGGAGAAGAATCGGCCATTGACATACTGTCTGATAGTATGTCAATGATCGCTGGAAACCTTAAAAATAAAAGATTTTCTTCCAACCGCTCTAAATTTCAAAGAAAAGCTTTATCTCAAAAACCCTCTTCTGACAAAGCAAATGAAGAATTCTTCAGTTGTGGAAAGAAGCTTTGCCTCTGAGTGCAGATCCAAAGTTTTCTCTAAACTCAAGTCGTTTTCTTCTTCTGGCCATGAATTCTCCAAATTGGCTTCTAGGAAGTCTGAAGAGAGAAATAGCCGTTTTTCTAAAGGAAGTCCTGAATCAAAAGAAACCTCTAGATATAAGAAATACAAAGCTAAGTATAAGAGGGAAAAGGAAAAGAACCAAAGTAAAGGAAAAACTTTGGTTGCTGAGACTCATCATTGGGAAGATGAGCAAACTTCTGAAAGTGAGAGTGAATATGTCACAAAGTGTCTTATGGCCAAAATTGATAAGTTAGAAGATATGGAAAAGTCACTCTACACTGCTCTTGTCTCTATTGAGGGATCAACTTCTGGAACCAAGCCCCAGGTTCATCCCTTTACCATTCTCTCTGATGATCAAAAGGTTGATACCTTTGATTCTTTAACTATTGACTTTTGCAACTTAAAGGATCAAAAGAAAAAGGCTGACATGCATATAAAATGTTTAAATGATCAACTTCTATCTTGCTTTTCTAAACTCAAGGACTTTGACAAAATGAAAGCTGATCTAGAAAACCTAAGGTATTTAAATGACAGTCTTTCTGAAGAGAATACAAAGATCTCAAATACTCTTGAAAAGGAATAGGAGGTTCTCTCTAAATGGACTAAATCTTCTAAAAATCTTGAAAAGATTCTTCTAGATCAAATCTCTTGCAAAGGCAAGTCTGGACTTGGTTATGGAAAAGATGATCCTCAACCTTCTGACCCTTCACTTCCATCATCTGAATGTCAAGGCTTTCCTGTTGGTTTCTTCTCCGATGACGACGATTATGATCTTTTAGATTACTCATCTAAGGATTCCACTTCTGTCCATTCAATAGACTTGTTAGATATGCTAAAAGTAGAGTCTAATGCCAAGAAGTTTGGAGTTTTTGTTAAAGCTAAAAAATCTTCTCCTGAGCCTTCAAAAGTTTCAACTCTTCCAAGTTCTTCTTCTTCTTCTTCTCCCAAACCCATTCAAAGACTTCTAAACTCTCTAAGTCTTCATGAGTCAAGGTACTCTCATGAGTCATCAAAAGTTCCTGAGTACCCTGCTACAAAAAGATTTTCTCCTTTTCAAAAGAGAAATATTTCTAAATTAAAATTTTCATCCAAAATGAAATCTCAAATAGTTACTGATTTTATTCCTCGATCAGTGAACTTGAAAAAATCTAAAAATCTTGGTAAACGAATTCTTGGACCAAGACCCGGTGTCGGTCACCCTTCCTCTTCTCAGTTATCAACTTCTGCTCAAAGTTTTGATAATATGGATTTCAAAAGGGCCTTTACTATAAAAAAAAAATGCTACAAATGTGGCAACACTCTCCATCTTGCGAAAGATTGCCCAAAAGATTTTGACCTCCGTAAAAGCAAAATGGCTTCTAATCCCAAAGGACCCACCTCAAAATGGGTACCAAAAGTCTAAATTTGTTTATAGGTGCAGGTACCAAACAAAGATCATATATGGTACATGGACAGCGACTGTTCAAGGCACATGACCGGAAACAAACTTCTTCTCTCTAACTTCTCAAACGAAAAGGGACCCACTGTTTCCTTTGGAGGAATTGGGAAAATGGAACCATCACTTTCTCTAAAGTAGCTCATGTTGAGGGGCTAATGTACAATTTACTGAGAATCAGCCAAATATGTGATTTGGGATATAAGGTCATGTTTCAACTGTGTGTTTGCTTGGTCTTTGATGTGCAGAATAAAGTTGTACTGGCAGGTACCCGAATGAACGATGTATACATAATCAACATGAAGGAAAATGCCATTGGAGAAGCTATGTGTCTCCTTTCTCAAGAACTAGCCAAACAAAGTTAGCTGTAGCATAAAAGGTTCTCTCATCTAAATTTTAAAACCTTGAATAAACTTTCCAACAAAGATCTGGTTGTTGGAATGCCAAAAATAGTTTTTGAAAAAGAAAAGTTGTATGGAGCATGTGAAAAAGGAAAACTCACCAGAATTTCCTTTAAAACAAAATAATGCTCATCTATCTCTCAACCTCTTCAAATGCTTCACATGGATCTATGTGGTCCAGCAAGCACACGTAGTCTAGGTGATAAAAAGTATATGCTAGTAATTGTTGATGAATTCTCTAGATATATACTTGGGTGTTCTTTCTAAAACACAAAAGTGATGCTGCTGAAGAAATCATCAGGTTTACTAGAAAGATTGAAAACATGAATGGTAAACTGGTGAAGTCTATCAGAAGTGATAATGGCATAGAATTCAAAAATGCTGCTCTACAAGATTTCTTTGACTTAAAAGGAATCTCTCAGAACTTCTCTGTTGTACGCACTCCTTAGCAGAATGGTGTTGTTGAAAGATAGAACTGGACACTGTGTGAAGTTGCAAGATCAATGTTGAGTGAATCCAAGTTGCCAACCTATTTTTGGGCTGAAGTAGTTAACACTGCATGCTTTACTCAAAATAGGTCTATCATTGTCAAAAGGCATGACAAGACTCTTTATAAAGTTTTCCATGGTAGGAAACCTGCAGTCGACTTCTTCCATGTATTTGGTTGTGCTTATCACATGCTAAATGATAGGGAACAACTTGGAAAATTTGATCCAAAGTCTGATGATGGATTTTTCATGGGTTACTCTCTCTCCTCAAGAGCCTTCAGAATCTACAACCTCAGAAGACAATGCATAGATGAATCTATGCATGTGAAGCTTGATGAGTTTGAAACATCTTCATTAGCTTATAATGAAGAAGAACTAAATCTATGGATAAACTCATGTGTTGATGAAATTCCATCTCCCTCTCAACCTAATCCTTCAAATCAACAAGATAACAACGCTTCTCAGCCTCCCATCAACACCACCTTATCTCCAGAACCCACTCCTTCTTCTCCACCTCCTGAAACTGACTCTTCAGGAGATCATACCCATCTAAACACCATGTCTTCTAACCTACCATCACCATCTCAAATTCCTACCTCATTTTCTTCTATACCTCCTCCCTTGCCTCCTGCACTAAAATGGACCATGGATCACCCAATAGATCAAATCATAGGTGATCCTCAAGTTGGTGTAAAAAAAAGAAGAGGCATCAGCAACCTGTGCTTATATGTCAACTTTGTTTCTATTGTGGAGCCTAAGCTGATTAATGATGCCCTAGCTGATCCTAGTTGGGTAATTGCCATGCAAGAAAAACTCTCATAATTTGAGAGAAACAAAGTCTGGAAATTAGTTCCTCGTCCATCTAACAAAACTATTATTGGAACAAAGTGGGTGTTCCGAAACAAGATGGATGAAGAAGGAACTGTCCTAAGAAATAAAGCAAGGTTGGTTGCTCAAGGATATCGACAAACGGAAGGATTTGACTATGATGAAACTTTTGCTCCTGTTACCAGATTGGAAGCTATCCGAATTTTTCTTGCCCATGCAGCTTACAAATTTTTTCGGGTATTCCAAATGGATGTCAAAAGTGCCTTCCTAAATGGTGAGCTAGCTGAAGAAGTGTATGTGAAGCAACCACCTGGGTTTGAAGATCCAGTCCATCCATATCATGTGTATCAGCTAGATAAAGCTCTGTATGGATTGAAACAAGCTCCTCGTGCCTGGTATGATACTCTCTCAGACTATCTTCTTAAAAATGAGTATATACGAGGAAAAGTTGACAACACTCTTTTCTTCAAGAAATCACAAGGTAATATCATTCTTGTGCAAATCTATGTTGATGATATTATTTTTGGAGCCACAGATGAATCTATGTGTGATGAATATAGCTCCCTCATGCAAAAAGAGTATGAAATGAGCATGATGGGGGAGTTAACTTTCTTTCTTGGTTTGCAAGTAAAACAGTCTCCAGAAGGTATTTTCATTAATCAAAGTAAATACATTAAAGACCTTCTGAAAAGGTTTCAACTTGATACTTGCTCTACCATGGAAATCCTATGGCTCCTCCTCTTAGACTTTATTCTGATCCTGATGGTGTGTCTGTTAATATCACAAATTATAGATGCATGATAGGATCTCTTCTTTATCTTACTGCAAGTAGACCTGATATAATGTTTGCTACTTGTCCGTGTGCTCGATATCAAGTAAATCCTAAGGAATCACATCTACCTGCTGTGAAAAGGATTTTCAGGTATCTAAAAGGTACCATAAATCTGGGTCTTTGGTATACCAAAGACTCAAGTTTTGATCTCATCAGGTACTCTTCTTCTGATTTTGCAGGTTCAAAAGTAGACAGAGAAAGTACAACTAGAAGTTGTCAATTGCTTGGTGGAAAGCTTGTGAGCTGGTCAAGTAAAAAACAACATTCGGTGTCTACTTCTAGAGCTGAAGTAGAATATGTGGCTACTGGAAGTTGTTGTGCACAAATATTGTGGATGAAAAATCAGCTGTGTGATTACAATCAAATTTTCTCAAAGATCCAAATATTGTGTGACAACTCAAGTGCAATATCCATTGCCAACAATCCGGTGCTTCATTCAAGATCTAAGCACATTGATATCAGGTATCACTTTATAAGAGATCATGTCTCTAAAAGTGATATGGAACTACACTTTATTCCCACTGATTATCAATTAGCTGATCTGTTCACAAAGCCCCTTGATGAAGTAAGGTTCAAGTTCCTCATCGGTGAATTAGGTATGATTAATATAGAATAATCTATATATATATATATATATATAAAAAAAATATATATATATATATATATAACGTCGGTGACTTACTCACCATCGTCCTGCTCTCTCTCTATAAACCCTAATCTACCCGACATATTCTCTCCACACACTACCCGACGTTGTTCAAAACTAAAACCCTAAACCCAACTCACCGACGGTCTCTCTCTCTTTTCAACCACCGACGCCACCTCTCCTCCCACTTACCGACGACATCACCTCACCCACCGACGTCGCCCATAGCCTCAATCACCGACGGTTTATGTGCCACCCATCACATCCACCGACGTCTCTCTCTCTTCCACACACTCACCCACCGACGCAAACAATCTCGTCCCTACCCACCGACGTCTCTCCAACCGACGTGTGTACCACCCACCGACGTCTCTCTTCTTCGACGATTTTCGACGGTTGCACCCACTAGGGTTTCCGACGTCTATCTCCATCTCCATCAAGTTGGCAAGAAACTCATGCAAAAGGGAGTCTTGGCCACCAATAACCCCTTTAGACCTAACATGATTGAGTTTGCAAGAAATGCAACTCTTGCTTGTGGTGAAAATGAAGTCAGACATCGGGGACCCTCAGTCACCGATTCCAGCCCCTCTGAACCACGAGTCACCGATGTGCCCAAATCTTGAAAGAGATCCAAGGCGTCAAGCACATCTACCTCCGCACTCACTGATGCCACGAAATCCAGGCATCGAAATTTCAAAAGCGGAGACACTCAAAAATCCCTCTGAGGACTTCCACAAAGAAGTCCAAGGGAAACCCAAAGGGTCATAACACAAAAGCCACCCACCGACTCCCAAAAGTCGGTGAGTGTTGAAAATATCCTTACTTGACCCAAGGAACACTCAACCATCCAAGCTCCTCCATGCCCTCTGAAAAGGACACGGTTGTACACAAGGATATCTCAACTAGGCCTTCATCAACTTTATCCTTAGTTGATGAAGATGACTTGGAATCTCCCATCCAAGGCGCCTCTTCACCACCCCTTGAGCTCTCACAGCTCCTCTTCCACACTCCACATGAGAGTGCATCACAACCAGGTGCACTTGATAGAGCATCCCACTTTACTGATTTTTTGTTCTCCGACATTACACCTTGGCCACGTACGTCTCCCGTACATGACAAGGTTGTTGAGAAACCCATTGTTATGGACTCCCCTCATCGACACTCTCCTAAACGTGTCTCCCCCACATCTCCTCACTCTCCGAGGTCCCCCCCAATTAAACCTACATGTCTGGTGGATTACTCCTCTTCTAGTGATGATGATGATCAGCCACCTAAGCCTCAACCAGCTGCTCCCACGACTTCTCAACAGGGAGATGATCTTATCAAGGCTTTCAACAATTTTTCTCGTGATACTATCCGATGGGTGGAAGTTCTGGAAGATCATGCAAATAAGGAGATGGAAAGAATGGCCTCTCTCTCTCTACTACCCTCATATCCAGCATTGAAGAGTTGTTGCTGAGTCACCCAACTCTTATGACATGTTTGGATCTCTTGCACATGGATATCCTTGGTCTTCAGCAAGGGTTAGTTACAAGTCAAGAATCAATGACCTCTTCTATCAAGGACCTTCGAAGTGCCTCTGACAAACAAGCCACCGATATTGCTGCTGCTCTTCTGAATCAAAAGGCAATTTTGGAGTCTCTTGCCTCTATTCATACAAAGATTGAAAAGGTACCAACTTCTCCTCCGACAGTTGAGCTTGACGTAGCTGGCATATTCTTTAAAGATAAAGATCGATTCGTGCTTCAAAGGGTTGAGAAGAGGATGGGTGGTTTGTGCTCTGATGTTGAAAAGATCAAGGCTTTTCTCTCTTCAGTGGGTTTCAAGGGATCAACCACTGAGGGGGAGAAAATAAAGAAAGCAGAAGCCACATCCACCGATACCATGATCACCACCACAGCCACCGATGCCATGACCACAACCACAGCCACCGAGGCCACCGAGGCTATGATCACCGAGACCATGGTCACCGACGAACCACCACCACCACATTCATGCCAATGAACCTCTAGTACCGGGTAACACTGGGCTATCTAGAGATGAGGCTAAAACTGGAGCAACATGTGAGGGGGAGAGTGTCAGTGCTCGTTCCCTTGAAGAGACTGAAGAGGAAAAAAAAGAAAAGACAAGAAAAAGCTAAAGGAAAGAAGCCTTTTTCTCATGAAGAACAACATGAAGAGTGAAAGAAAAAGAAAAGAACTAGAGGTCCAGAAGCTGATTCTCTCCGATTACGACCTGCCCTTTCACCGATCCCCTTGGAGTAATTCTGACTGAAGCTGAAAGAGAGGAAGCAATAAGGGCTAAGAGCATCTCCAACAGCTATTGTAAAATAGAAAAATAAAGGATTTTAGCAATTCAAGTGCTCCAACAGCTATGCTATATCAAATGCTAAAATAGAAAAATGGGAAGAAAGAGAAGAAAAATCTCTAAATTTAGAGAATCTCTAAATGTATATAGAAAAGAGAGAAACATTATTTTAATTATATTCAACCAATCAAAGTAATTGAAGTTAAGTGTGTAGGAGAGAGAAATAATATTTTATTAATATTGTTAATGATAAAGTTGCTAAAATAGAGTAACTGTTGGAGTTGGATGTAAATTATTTTAGAGATTTTTACTTTTGATATGCTATTTTAAAGAAATTTTGCAATAGCTGTTGGAGATGCTCTAACCCTGAGTATGATCAGACGAATGTACTCAAGTTGGCTCAAGATGAGGCTACCCATGCTATGGTCACCGATATAAAGAAAAATTCTGAAGCAGTAAAAACGGTTGCCGAAGCCAAGAAAACCAAGGAGGTTGATTGGTTCAAAAGGAGACTCAAAAATCGAAAGGATGACTCAAAGATCATCGGCACCACTATTCACCCTCTAACCAAAAATTCTCCTAAGTTACTTATCACCATAAAAAGAGCTGACTCTCTCAACAAAACTTATGAGATAGAATGGTTGGAAGTTTTAGGGATCACCGAATGGTTGGAACTCGGCAGTCATGTGTCCAAGAGTAGGAGTAAGTACAAAGACTTTGTACTTGATACTCTCCGAAAATTCTTCATCAAATCGGTAAAAATTCAAAAGGAACATGATATAGCGGTTACAAGCATAGATGGGCAACAGATGTACTTCATTCAGCAAGGCCTTACTGGAGAAGTCTTTCCAGCCCCAAGGAACAAGAAAAAGGGGCATTTTGCCATGCTTCACGAGAGGAACATCAAGATAAATGTTTTGGGTATAAATATCTCCATTCCAACTCCAGTGGCGTACCCGGAGCAAACCATACTGAACCTGAACTTGGGGTGTTCTTTGAAGACATCTTTGGAAACATAGGTTTCTTCAGAGCCTCTGACATTCCAAGAGCTCACTCTACCTTTCTCACTGCTATTGGGTGTACCTCCTCTTGAAGACCATGGAATGACAAGACTTATCTTGGATGAGCTGAAAAGAAGAGAACCCACCGATCCTTAAATATCCTACTCATAGTATGAACTTCATTAATCAAGTACTCTGTGTGATGTACTATCCTGTGTGTTGATTAATAGAAGTGCATACTTTTCTTCATCTTAATACTTGTTCATACCTTAAATTTTTTTTGCACATACTTATACTTATAGTTATACTTTACATACTCAGTTAAAAAAAACATCTGAGTGAAAAGAACCCAAAAGAAAAATAGAAAGGGTCAAAAAGTATTTCTTTCTAACATACAGGTATCATCATCAAATAGGGGGAGATTGTTAGGTCACCGATGATTTGGTGATGAACCTTCTCTCTTATATGGTTGATCTTTTACATGTTCATTTGAAGGTCTGAAATATACTTCAAGTATTGGAAAATCGAAGACTGTCCAATCAAGGGTTGTACATCAAAATGTGGAATTTTTGATGTACCAACGAACATTAATATTCAGACCACTTGCCGAAATCAAGATTGGGTCATCGATGTATATTGGGTCACTGATGAAGGTACATATGGTCACCTATGCATTGGGTCACCGATGCATTGGGACACTGATATATATGCTTAGGTCACCGATACAGATGAGGTCACAGATATTATACGTGGAGGTCACCGATTATGTGTATGTGGTCACCGAAAATTGAAGATGCCATACTTTAAGGTTGTGATAACAAGTCATCAATAGAAGGATGTACACTTGCCAACACTTAGTGAAAAGTGAGGATCACCAATCCAAGCAATGTGTACACTTACCAAATCCAACCTTACAAGGCACTAGCCGATGTGATCATGGTTCCATATGTCACTTAGCAATTTTCAGAGATAAGTTCTTCACTCACAATAAATGCAAGATACGTGGGCAGCAAGAACGTGGGCACCAAACCTTAAATACAGACATTCTCTTTTATTCTTATAAAAGGGATGTTTGTCTTTAGCTAAAAGGTTTGACGGGACTTCACAGAGCATGAAGAAAAAGAGATAAAGTTGTCTGACATTGCGTGCTACAAAGAATGGTTCATCCATTAACCTAGTACAAAGGGAGTGGCCTCTTCCTTTGTCCATCAGATATACTTCCAGCTAATGAATCCTTGACAGCTGTCCACATGCATCCCATGCATGGGCACTATAAAAGGAGATGAAGTCCTTCCCATAAATCTCACGCTTTCAACAAATCCTCTGAGTGATCATTTGTTTGATTCTGCCAATCCTGTGTGTTCTAACAGTTTTATTTTAACTTCCTTAGTGTACAAGTTAATTACTGTTATCATGTGTTTCATGTGTTTAGTTTGTTAGAATAGTGTGTCTATTTTTTTCGGCAACAAACTTCATATCTGTAAATTTTTAATATTTATATTAAAAAATTTAAAAGAGTAAAATTTTGTGTGTTTGTATTCAACCCCCCCCCCCCCTCTACAAACCCTCACTTACATAGCCATCTCTAAACAGGGACTGTCCAAAAGACAGCAAGATACTCTAGAATATGAAGTGTCTTCTGGACATAATACAAGGTTCTATACACGTGCTTTATGAAGTGGCAAGTCATACTTTCCGTGCATAACTAATTCTGTTAGATACTTTGCTTACGTGTTAATTCGTGATAGGCTAGCTCTTTGACTTTTATCTTTTCCTTAGTATTAAAAGAGTGAGCTACCCTTGTATTATGTGTCGATTGATCTAGAGAGAATCTAAGAGAGTAATTTGTATTTTCGTTTTGTAATCTTTGGCACTGTGAGTGCAATACAAATTACCGTTGATATGAATATGTGTTTCCATTTCTGTTTATGTTTTCTAGCTTGATTGTTTATCTAAATTGCTTCCGCTTACTGTTTAATATCTTTCATGATCAACATTCTATGAGTAGTTACGGGATCTGGGTTCCAACAAGAAGTACGTTATTTAAAGAGAGAGGAGGATAAGGAGAACCCAAAGTAGAATTACTATACGCGGTTACTGGGACGTAAGTGCCGTTTCCCACCATAATATGACGAGTGATACAAGAATGGAAAACATTAGAAAGCTTACCCATGTTAGACCCAATATGTGATGTCGCACCCGAATCTATATTCCACTGATTATTCGGGGGTTGAAGTGTCATAGTGTTGAAAGTTGCGCCAATCTCAGTTGGCTTGTAAGAAGAAGGTGTTGAAATTTGATAAGCTTGTTGAGGCCGCACACCAAATTATACCCGCACCTGGATTACTCGGAGCGTGATATGTGGTAGTAGGCCTAGGAGTCCAGCCCACTGTAGGATATGGGCAAGGTGGCGGATACTACTGCACGGCTATGGTTGCCAATTTGGCAACCCACCGGATTGCCATTGTCTGCGTCCACCACGATGAGATCGACCAGCGCGATGGCTAGTCCGACTTTCGCGACCAAATCTGCTGCCTCTGCCTCGATTTGAGTAACCCGGAACATGTGACTTGGAAGTTGAGTCGGAGAGTGGAGATTTAGATGGGTGTGTTGGATTACCATTTGCGACAAGAGTCATGGGGCTCGTCGCATTACTCTCGGCTTGCTTTGTTTTTCTTGCCTCTTCAAGTGATAGCCTCTCTTCCCTCCATATATAATTATATTTTTTCTAAAATATCACATTTTCAAATCCAAATTTCAAACTCTCTCATCTCTCTCTTTAAAAATCAAGCGTCGCCTCTAGAACTCTCTCTTCTTCTCTCTAAATTTTCCAGCCATTTTCTATCATAAATCCATCATATTAGCAAGAGTATTTGAAGATACTGAACCTCTATCATCACACAAGTAAGTAACAATACCATCTTCATCATTTTCTTATCAATTTTGGGTGAAAAACTCACTTTTTCTTGCATTTTAAGCCACTTTCTTCTAACCTCTGAAATTTCTGAGTTTTATGGAGATATTATACACCAAAAACATGTAAAAATGATCATATAATGGTGGTAATCTATGACCCAAGCAATGAAACTCAAGAAAGTAGGTAAAGATTTTCGGTGCTGACAGATTATATACTAGTGATTATGTCGCCCATTTCTTGCAAATTACTTGTTCAAATGACATGAATCTTTTCCTAAAAGGATTTTCAATGATTTGGTGCTCTAATCCAAGTGGTCACACTCAAAAACATTGAATTTTGACCCCCCAAATACTCATATCAGTTGGATGTGCATCTGAGAGTTCAACAGTAGATAAACCCTACTTTGAACAACCATAATTCTCTAGATATTCACCCAAATTGCTTGCTTTTTCTTCTGGAATTTATTTTATCAAGTTAGCTTTCTAATGCATTTGGTCTCACTCAAAAATATGAGGATTTGACCATTTGAAACCTTGAAACAAATTTGATATCCAAAGAGTGAAATCTGGACAGATTGTTACATGTATATTAGAAATACTATAACTCCTTAAAAACTCAATGAAAAAAGGATTATTTTTCTTTTAAGAGTTAATTTTATAAGTTAGCTTCTGTTTGCAAGTGGAATCACAAGAAAATATGGAGTTTGGCCCTCCAAACACCCAAAACATTTTAGGTGTTCAAACAGTGAATCCACCAGTAGGTAAACCCCACTTTGTGTGATAATATATCTTTGATTATTTATCAATAATTCATAATTCTTCTTCTGGAGTATTCTTTTATGAGTTAGGGTTCATATGAATCTGGTTTCACTCACAAATATGAAGTTTTGAGGCATTAAACAATTTATTTAAGTTAAGTGTGCAATCTGTCAACTAATGACAGATGTGTGCATGCAACTTTAAGGTGCCATATCTTCCTTATAACGCATACAAAATGAGTGATATTTTTTTTAAAAGTTTCCTTTATGTGTTAGGTTTCTAATCCAATTGGAATTTCGGAAAAACATTTCGTAGAACTCCTCAAATGGTTGTTTTACTAACAAGGTGTAATCTGCTTTACCAGTTGTGACCCATTACTTTGTAAAAATTATTTGAACCCTTTTCGCATCTCCAAAAAGCATAAAAATTGGTCGTAACTCAGTAATGTATCACATATAAAAATATGGGGAATTTTGTCATTTTGGATATTACTCTAATTTGATCATTTTTAGGACTTAAAATTTCTGCCAGAAAGTGAAATTATGAAATTCTTGATTTCATGAACTTTGATCAATTGAATGCTTATAACGGTACATTTCGGTATAATTTATCACGTTAAAGGGCATATGTGCATTATATACGACGAGACTAATAGTTAACCGAGTTGGACTTATATGGACATTTAAGGACTTATAATATAAGCATCCTCATAAGCAACCCTAAGGCAAATAAGTGACCATTTGGGTGTTTTACTTTTATAGAAAAACGTTAGGCCGACAAGTTAACGTATCGTGTTTTTAAGCGGAGCATTTTGCTATCAGGTGAGTATTCATAGCCCCTCTTTAAAGTGTTTTATACGTTTTGGGGTGAAAAGCATGATTAAATGAAATTATTGAGCTAGTCATTGAATGTGAAATATTATGAAATTGATGTTATGGGCACTAAGGCATGTACAGTAATAGTTTGTATTTGAGTAAAATGTCCTAGAAAAGTTTGTACACTACTATTAAACAAGTAAGGAGCCGAAAATAATTATGGATAGCACTATTTTGACTGACAATCCCACCTAATAACAGACAAGTAGGGGTGCGGATAGCAATCCCACCTAAAACTCACAAGTAGGTGTGCACTTTACTTATAATAGAGGTTGTTCATATGTCGGGTCTTAGTCCCACTGCTAGGTAGAATTCAAAAGAATTTTTGTGGTCGAAAGGTTTAGTGGTGGCTCATAACTTACTTTAAGTTAGGGTACAATATGCCTTGAATGTTTTGAAATATTAAATAATTACTAAGTGCCATAAAAGTTACTTTTGCTCAAAAATTCATTTATACAAAGATGTTTATATTATTGAAAACCTGTGAACTCACCAACTCTTTGTAGTTGACCTTGTTTTTATCATGTTTTTCAGGGGTAAGAAAGATTAATTGAAATAATTGTTATATGGGCACGTCGACATCAATCACGTTTTAAATTTCAAATCGTTTTGTTTGTGCACTTTGTTTCCTTTATTTTGTTAAAACTTTGGACTTGTACGATGTAATTTCGGGTTTAATTTGTTATGTATTTGAATGGATGATTGGTGTTGTTTTTGCCCTATTGCTATGAAATCTTGAACTATCACGCCTCGTGTTTTCCACTTTAGGGGGTGTGACAGACTTGGTATCAGAGCCATAGGTTATAGAGAACACCGGTTTTTCTATAAAACCAAATACTATAACCAAAAGTTTTCGAAAACTATTTTTCTAAACTAACTATATTTTTAAAACTTACTACTGCTATAATTGGAATACGTGTCGACTTAGCATATTATAATTGGGCAAAGCCTGATCATCTATGTCTAATTTAATATGTATAAGGAGGGACATGGAGCAATTATATTGGAGTCGGCTAAAATAAAGGCTTCTAGCCCAAATGAAAAGCATGGTCGTAAGTGTGAGTTTGCATAAGCATTTTTTTTATGAATTGTTATTTACTAAAACACGTGTAGTAATTATATTTATTACTATCGCAGTTCTATATGTCTTACTCACAGACCCTCTCCGAGGATTCAACTGACGAATCTGGATACGTTACTAGCCGCCCTAGAAGAGACCCACCTATCCAAAAGGAGCATGACCCTTCCGAAGAAAGTGATGCAGCCACACGGGAGACTACAGTCCGATCTCCTGTTCCAGTGCCACCTCCAACCGCTGCAGCGTGTCCATCGCGAGGGCCTAGGATGATGAGGACCGCCCGAAAACGCGTTCTCCCTCCTAGGAGGGGTGACTTTCACGGTTCCCTCCGAACCTTCGGACAAGCCATCTAGATCGTGATCCCGGTCGCGAAGCGTGACCCCTCCTCCCCCAGCGATTGGAGTCCCCGTGCCGCAATCTCAGGGCCTGACCGCATTAGAGCGTGCATTGGTCTCGGGTAAGGCGAATGAAGTAGAGCTCCACAGATATAGGTTGGACCATTATCGGCACTCCCTAGATGACATACTGACGACTCTAAACGCGCATGATGTACTTACGGATAGAGTCTTGGAGATTTCCCTTGATGCTAGGAGAGCGACTGGAAGATTGCACGCGTACTTAGCATGGATTGTAGGAGCTCTGGTGGTGGTGATAGGTTTGCTAGTTTGGACGATGATGCACTAATGGACTTATTTAGTGAAGCTTTTGGATGACAACACTTTCTTTTCAGGCTTGTAGCCTACTTGTTAAAAGTTATGAACAATTTTAATATCTTTGGGGAGTTGTATTTTTAAAAAAAAATCATGTTTAGAATGTTTTGTTTATTTATGAAAAATTATGCATGTTAATAGTCTATCGTATGTTGCTTTGGGTATATGTTTTCAAGAATAGTACTAGATGTATGTTATAAGATACGTATAACTTAGTAAGTAGACATAATAAGTCTATAGTAATAGAATTTGACCAAAACTCAATTTGAAATTGTGTTTTAGAACAATGCCTCCGAGGAGAGAAAATTCCGAAGTTGCACGGCTTGTAAATGAGCAACTCATGGCTGCACTTCCAAACAAGTAGCAGCTGGCCTAAACACTAACCAAAACAACAATCAAGCATCTGGAAATAGAGAATGTACATATAAATCCTTTAGGAGTTGTAATCCTAAGGAATTTCATGGAACTGAAGGAGTCGTCGGATTATGGACTCGGATAGAGAGAATGGAGTCTTTTCTCCATATTAGCAAATGTATCGAGGGAAAGAAAGTGGAGATTGCTGCCTGTCGATTACATGGACTAGCCTTGACATGGTGGAACACACAAGCCCAAACCCGAGGCCGAGAAACTGCCAACAGTCTTACGTGGGAGGATTTCAAGAGGATGTTGAAAGAAGAATACTGCCCAAGGAGCGAGATTCAAAAGCTGGAAACAGAGTTATGGAATCATGAGATGAAAGGGAATGATATAGACTCTTATACTGCCCGTTTTCATGAGTTGGCAAAAATGGTACCACATTTGGTGACACCTGAAGAAAACAGAGTTGATAGATATATGTTTGGGGTTTATCACCTGAAATACGCGGAGATGTTACTTCGGCAAACCCGAAAACCCTACAACCAGAGTTACCAATAATGCTACTCATTCAGGATTGTTTGCAAAAGACAAGACTCAAGGTAAGAGAAAGATGGAGGAACCCACAAGAAGGCAATCTGGGGGAAGAATGGGTAAAAATCTGAAAATGACAGGGAACTATGGGGTTCAGACTCAACCAGCAGAAAAAGAGAAAAGAACATACCCTAAGTGCGATAAATGCAACAAACAACATGTTGGAAGATGTATCATTTGTTAGAAATGCAATAAAGGAGGTCATTTTGCCAAGGATTGTAAGAATGGAGGAAGACGGACATATTTTGAGTGCGGAAGTCGAGATCATTTTCAGAACGCATGTCCATGATGGAACCAAAGACCGAACACTAATCAAGTACGACTAGCCAATCAGGGAAATCAAGGAGGACCGGCAAGGGGTCGAGTGTTCGAGATTGGAGCTGAAGAAGCAAGGCCAAATCCGGATGTAGCCACAAGTACGTTTCTCTTGAATAATCATTACGCATCTGTACTATTTGATTCTGGAGCAGATAGGAGTTATGTGTTGACAGATTTTAGGCCAAAGATAAATTTAAGACCTCAAAAGTTGAAAGAAATATATGTCATTGAATATGCCAACGGACAGGAGAGTAGGTACAAAGACGTAATAATGAACTGCACTTTAGTATAGATCTGATTCCAATCAAGTTAGGAAGTTTTAATATAATTGTGGGTATGGATTGGTTATCTAAAAATCAAGCTGAAATTTGCTGCTCTAAAAAGATCATCCGAATTCCACAACCCGAAAAAGAAGCACTCGAAGTACACTGCGAGAAACCCAGAAGGAATATTAATATTGTGACATGCATGAAGATGCAAAAATACCTAAGGAAGGACTGCATTGCGTTTCTAGCTCATGTTATGGATAAGAAGGTTGAAGAGAAACGCATTCAAGATATCCCTATAGTTCGGATTTTTCCCGAAGTATTCCCAGACGAATTGCCAGGAATACCCCCAACAAGACAAGTCGAGTTCCACATTGATTTTATTCCAGGAGCTGCGCCCGTAGCAAAATCACCCTATCGACAAGCACCATCTGAAATGCAGGAACTGTCAGAACAACTTCAGGAGTTACTCAACAAGGGATTCATCAGACCCAGCACTTCACCTTGGGGAGCTCCAGTCTTATTTGTTAAAAAGAAGGATGGATCTTTCCGAATGTGTATTGATTACAGGGAACTCAACAAGTTGAAAATCAAGAACCGATACCCCCTCCCTCGAATCGATGAATTATTTGATCAACTTCAAGGTGCTACATATTTCTCGAAGATCGATCTTAGGTCTGGATATCACCAAATGAGAGTCCATGAAGAGGATATTCCTAAAACAGCGTTTAGGACTCGTTACGGTTATTACGAGTTTCTAGTTATGCCTTAGGGCTAACAAACACCAGCAGTCTTCATGGATTTGATGAATAGAGTATGTCGACCATACCTAGACAAGTTCGTGATCGTGTTTATAGATGATATACTCATTTATTCTCGCGATAAGAAAGAGCATGAACAACATTTGAGGTTGATACTAGAATTGCTCTAGAATGAAAATTTGTACGCCAAGTTCTCCAAATGCAAATTCTGGATCCGAGAAGTACACTTTCTTGACCATGTAGTAAATGAAAGGGGAATTCATGTTGATCCAGCTAAAATCGAGGCCATTAAGAAATGTGAAGCCCCGAATACACCAACCGAGATCCGTCAATTTCTTGGATTGGCAAGCTATTACCGGCAATTTATCGAAAATTTCTCCAAGATCGCGCAACCACTAGCAACACTAACCCAAAAGGATAAGAAGTTTATTTGGGGGGAGAAACAAGAGGAAACATTTCAGAAACTCAAACACAAGTTATGCAACGCACCGATTTTGGCTTTATCAGAGGGAGTAGATAACTTTGTAGTCTACTGTTACGCTTCACATCAAGAGATGGGATGCGTACTGATGCAAAAAAGACAAAGTTATCGTATACGCATCGAGGAAACTAAAGGTTCATGAGAATAATTACACCACCCATGACTTGGAGTTAGGGGCGGTGGTTTTTCGCACTCAAAATATGGAGACACTATCTCTACGACACTAAGTGCACCATTTTCACGGATCACAAAAGCCTTCAACACATTCTTGACCAGAAAATGCTCAATATTAGGCAAAGAAGATGGGTTGAGTTCCATAGTGATTATGGTTGTGAAATAAAGTACCATCCGGGCAAGGCTAACGTAGTAGCCGACACATTAAGCAGAAAGGAAAGAATGAAACCGACAAGAGCACGAGCTATAGGAATGATAGTTCAAACGAGTTTAAAGACTCAAATTCTTGAAGCACAAAAAGAAGCTTTAAAAGAAGAGAAATTGAAGTATGAGACCTTGCATCACTTAGAGAAGGAATTTGAATTACAATTAGATGGAGTGCATTACTTTAGAAATAGAGTATGGGTACCAAAGGTTGGTAATCTACGACCAACCATCTTGGATGAAGCCCATCGATCCAGAAATTCGTTTCACCCAGGAGCGGATAAGATGTACAAGGATCTGAAGGAATACTATTGGTGGCTAGGAATGAAGAAAGATATTGCTTTGTACGTAAGCAAGTGCTTAACCTGTGCTCAAGTCAAGGCTGAACATCAGAAACCATCCAGTCTACTTCAGCAACCCGAAATTCCCCAATGGAAATGGGAGCAAATAACAATGGATTTCGTAGATCGACTTACAAAATCAGCTCATTTCATTCCCATTCGTGAAGCTTACAGTATGGAAAAATGTGCGCAAATTTACATTAATGAAATCGTTTCGCGTCATGGGGTACCTATTTCCATTATCTCAGATAGAGACACTCATTTTACGTCACGATTTTGGCAGTCTCTTCAAAAGGCATTGGGTACGCGGTTGGATAATAGCACTGCCTATCATCCTCAAACGGATGGACAATCGTAAAGAACTATTCAAACGCTAGAGGATAAGTTGTGTGTGTGTGCGATAGATTTCGGTGGGAGTTGGGATACCCACCTACCACTTGTTGAATTTTCCTATAACAATAGCTATCATACCATCATTCAGTGTGCGCCGTACGAAGCCCTATACGGACGTAAATGTAGATCACCACTTAGCTGGTTAGAAATCTGAGATAGACAATTGAGCATGCCCGATATCATCCAGGAAACCACTGACAAGATCTCAACCATCATTGAAAGGCTCAAGAGAACAAGAGATTGTCAGAAGAGTTATGCGGATAGTAGGAGAAAGCCGTTAGAATTCCAAGTGGGTGATAAAGTGCTTTTGAAAGTATCGCCATGGAAAGGACTACTACGCTTCAGGAAAAGAGGCAAGCTGGGTCCTAGATACATTGGTCCATTTGAAATACTTGAAAGAATAGGGCTAGTGGCGTACAAGCTAAAGTTAGCACAAGAGTTAAGCGTCATCCACGACCCGTTCCATGTGTCAAATTTGAAGAAATGCCTAACGGATGAAACATTAGTACTACCCCTAGAAGACGTTTAGATTAACGATCGGTTACACTTCATTGAAGAACCAACCAAAATACTTGACCGAGAAGTCAAACGGCTAACATGCAGTAAAATTCCTATCATGAAATTCGCTGGAATACGAACCATGGCCCAGAGTATACTTAGGAACGAGAAGATTTTGTGAAAGGCAAATATCCTCATTTGTTTGCAAAAGAATCCATTGGAAGTAGCAGTCATTAAATTTGGAGAGGAAATTTCTCTAACAGGGGGAGACTGTAACATCTGTCAAATCTAAGCTTCCAGGTTAGCATTTATTAAGTTTATATTAGTGATATTTTAGATAAAATATTAGAATAATAGCTATTTAGTCTAGATTGGCTGATAGATTTCTAAAAATCCTGATGGTTACTTAGAAAGTTCGGTTCCGACCTATAACTATCTGAAACATCTTATATAATGTCAAATGCTATAATTTATATCCAAATTATTTAAATATAGAATTCTAATGTTTGAAATATAAAAAATTTAGTTTTTTTAGAATTTAACCAAAATGGGCTTGTATTTTATAGAAAAATGTCACAAATTGAGAAGATAACATTTTAAACATTTTGGGCTTTTATTTTAACTTTTTTTTAGTATTTTGGATTGGGAAGGGCCCAAGGCCGCCCCCCCCCCCCTGTTCCCTCCATATATAATTTTCTTTTTCTAAAATATCACATTTTAAAATCCAAATTTCAAACTCTCTCATCTCTCTTTCTAAACCTCAAGAGTCACCTCTAGAACACTCTCTTCTTCTCTCTAAATTTCCAGCCATTTTCTATCAAAATTCCATCATATTAGCAAGATTATTTGAAGATATCGAACCTCTATCATCACACAAGTAAGTAACAACACCATGTTCATCATTTTCTTATCAATTTTGGGTGAAAAACTAACTTTTTCTTGCATTGTAAGCCACTTTCTTCTAACCTCCGAAATTTCTGAGTTTTATGGAGGGATTATACACCAAAAACATGTAAAAATGATCATAAAATGGTGGTAATCTATGAACCAAGCTATAAAACTCAAGAAAGTAGTTAAGATCATGTTGCATGATGATTTTGATCATTGAAAGGAATATTTTGGTGCTGACAGATTATATACTAGTGATTATGTCGCCCATTTCATGCAAATTACTTGTTCAAATGACATGAATCTTTTTTTAAAACGATATTTAATGAGTTGTGGTTCTAATCCAAGTGGTCTCACTTAAAAACATTAAGTTTGGCCCCCCAAATACTCATATCAATTTGGATGTGCATCTGAGAGTTCCACAGTAGGTAAACCCTACTTTGAACAACCATAACTCTCTAGATATTCACCCAAATTGCTTGATTTTTCTTTTGGAATTTATTTATCAAAAGAAGTTAGCTTTCAAATGCATTAGGTCTCACTCAAAAATATGAGGATTTGACCATTTGAAACCTTAAAACAAATTTGATACGCAAAGAGTGAAATCTGGACAGATTGTGACATGTATATTAGAAATACTATAACTCCTTCAAAACTCAATGAAAAAGGATGATTTTTCTTTTAAGAGTTAATTTTATAAGTTAGCTTCTATTTGCAAGTGGAATCCCATGAAATTTTGGAGTTTTGACCCTCCAAACACCCAGAACATTTTAGGTGTGCAAACAGTGAATCCACCAGTAGGTAAACCCTACTTTGTGTGATAATATCTCTTTGATTTTTATCCATAACGCATAATTCTTCTTCTGGAGTGTTTTTTATGAGTTAGGGTTCATATGAATCTGGTTTCACTCAAAAGTATGAAGTTTTGAGGCATTAATCAATTTATTGAAGTTAAGTGTGCAATCTGTCAAATAATGGCAAATGTGTGCATGCAAATTTAAGGTGCCATATCTTCCTCATAACTCATCCAAAATGAGTGATTTTTTTTATAGTTTCCTTTATGTGTTAGGTTTCTAATCCAATTATAATTTTGGAAAAACATTTAGTAGAACTCCTCAAATGGTTGTTTTACTAACAGGGTGTAATCTGCTTTACCAGTTGTGACCCATTACTTTGTAAAAATTATTTGAATCTTTTTCACATCTCAAAAAGGCATGAAAATTGGTCGAAGTGACCTTAACTGAGTAATGTATCACATATAAAAATGCGAGGAATTTTTCCATTTTGGATATTACTCTAATTTGATCATATTTAGGACTTAAAGTTTCTTCCAGAAAGTGAAATTATGAATTCTTGATTTCATGAACTTTGATCAATTGCAGGCTTATAATGGTACATTTCGGTATAATTTATCAAGTTAAAAGGTATATGTGCATTATATACGACGGGTCTAATAGTTAACCGAGTTGAACATATATGCACGATTAAGGACTTATAATATAACCATCCTCATAAGCAACCCTAAGACAAATAAGTGACCATTTGGGTGTTTTACTTTGATAGGAAAACGTTGGGCCGACAAGTGAACGTATCGTGTTTTTAAGCGGAGCTTTTTGCTATCAGGTGAGTATTCACAGCCCCTCTTTAAAGTGTTTTATACGTTTTGGGGTGAAAAGCATGATTAAATGAAATTATTGAGCTAATTACTTCATCGAATGTGAAATATTATGAAATTGATGATATGGGCACTAAGGCATGTACACTAATAGTTTGTATTTGAGTAAAATGTCCTAGAAAAGTTTGTACACTACTATTAAATCAAATGAGGAGCCGAAAGTAATTGTGGATAACACTATTTGGACTGATAATCCCACCTAAAAAACAGACAAGTAGGGGTGCGGATAGCAATCCCACCTAAAACTCACAGGTGGGTGTGCAATTTACTTATAATAGAGGTTGTACATATGTGGGGTCTTAGTCCCACCGCTAAGGTAGAATTAAAAAGAATTTTTATGGTCGAAAGGTTTAGTGGTGGCTCATAACTTACTTTAAATTATGGTACAATATGCCTTGAATGTTTTGAAATATTAAAGAATTACTAAGTGTCATAAATGTTAGTTTTGCTCAAAACTTAAATTATGCAAAGATGCTTATATTATTGAAAACCTGTGAACTCACCAACTCTTTGTAGTTGACCTTGATTTTATCATGTTTTTCAGGGGTAAGAAAGATTAACTGAAATGCTTGTTATATGGGCCCGTCGACAACAATCACGTTTTAAATTTGATATCATTTTGTTTGGACACCTTGTTTCCTTTATTTTGTTAAAACTTTGGATTTGTATGATGTAATTTCGGGTTTAATTTATTATGTATTTGAATGGATGATTGGTGTTGTTTTTTCCCTATTGCTATGAAATCTTGAACCATCACGCCTCGTGTTTTCCGCTTTAGTGGGGTGTGACATATTTGCAGTGTACAAAATACTCAAAGCGAACAGAATCAAGCTCTGGAAGCTCTCAAGAAGCTTATTTCTAACAATGCTGAATCACAGAGGAACTCTGCCTCTGATCACTTCAACAAACTGGATGCTGGAATTAAAGCTAACTCAGAAGCCATATTCAATATTCCAACCGCCATCCCCTCTCCAGAAGTCACCATCTCGGTTTCCGAATATGGATCATTCGTAGCAGACATACATAAGCTGATCAATGCAGTGGTTCCCTTAGAAGGCTTTGCCTTAATTCGTCAATCAGATTTGGAAAAATCCCAGAAGGCAATGATGGACAGATTTAATGCAATAAATGCCAAGTTCGTCTCCAAGAACAATACAAGCTCTAATGACTTGGCTCAAAGGTATCTACCATGGATACCTTTGTTTCAAAGTTAACGTCTTTGGTAAGTTCCATTTCTGCAGACTTTGAAGCGAAGAAGAAACCCAAAGAGACCAGGGCATGTAAAAAGGCATAAATGAAAAGAAAGAGATCTGAGGATCAGGACCCTGATTCTTAGAAGGAGAAGAGCATTTTAAAGAAGGCTAAAACTGATGGTGCTAAAACTACTGAAGCCTAGAGTAAAGATAAAGCCTCTGCCTCTACACCTTCTAATCCACCACCATCATCCAAACAAACCCCTCTTACACCAACACCTCTGGCTGTCAATTCTGGCCCACTTCCTAAAGATCCAGATATGGCTAAGTTCATTCTCGATCTTTTGGGAAACAAAAGGAAGCCAGAAGGTCAAACCCAGAAGTAACCAAGCCAAACAAGCCAACCCCCAAAACCTAAAAACGAAACTGAACCCATCTCTACAAGTGTCAGAACCAGAGGATATCCCACACCTTCTGACTCTACAACCTTAAATCCCAAAGGTCAGAGCTCAAGCTCACAAATTCCCATCTCTAAGCCACCAGTCCTTGAACAACCCCCTATCTGTAAAGCAGCCAAACTCAGAGCTGATGCAGAAAAGGTGAAGAAAGGGATTTCAGACAAAATGAAGGTGCAATTGAAGGAGGATATCAAGAAGTTTGATGCGTATAAAGTACCCACCTCAACAAAAAATGAATACAAGCATATATACGCAACAACTAATCATAAGATATTTCTGATGCTTCCAAACTTTGCCAATGACTACAATGTGAGTGATGAAGTCAAGACAAGATTTATGAGCCACAGGAAAATAAGGAAAGAAGCTTACACAGTTTCCCCAATCAGACGCATAACAGGGGTCAAACATGTAAAGTTTGAAAATACAGAGTTGTTGTATACCATTTATGAGGTGGAAAGGGAAGATAAAGGGAAACATTATTTCTGTGATAATGATCTCCTAGCGATCAATCCCTCCGACTTAATTCATTTAGGAAGATTTATGAAGAACAAATTGAATCAAAGGAAAGATGCTCAAGACAAAGTGGCCTTCTTCAGAATCATAAGGTGTACGGATGCTTTTGTGACATACAAGAAGCAGGTAGACATTCAAACAGGGCTGGATCTCAAAACCACTATCTTAAGTATCTCTGCACCCAATGAAGAAAGAGAAGGGATCGAGCATATCCCTGCTGGGCAAATTTTGATAGATCCAGAGGATGGAATTGTATTCAAAAGACCAAAAAGAAAAAGCTTCTTTAGAATTAAAGAAGCTCACAAATACTCTTCTGGAATTGTATGATATTGTCAAAGGGTTTGCATCTCTTCAGATGGAGGATACATGAAAAGGAGCTCACATCAGAATTGTCACTGAAGGGATGTATCAACAACTGGACTTGATAATAAAGTTAAGACATATCAGTGATCAATTTCACAAGATCACTACATTTCATCCTGATGCTACTCTTTGAATTTTATTTTGTAAATCTCCTTTATACTTGTTTAAATGAAATGAAATGAACTTCTGTTTTGTCATGTAACTCTTAGTTCTGGATTTCATACTTAGGGGGATACTGTAAGAACTTGTTATGAAAGTATGAACCAGAAGTAGATAAGTCTCAAGAATCAAAGATCATACTCAAAGACTTATCCTCTAATCTCTCTCTCATCAGAATCGCCTAGAGACCTCTGAGGACCTCTGGATATTAACTGTTTTACTCACGTGCTCTTGGTGACGTGGCCTGTCATATTTTCCGTGCATAACTAATTCTGTTAGTAGTACGAGTGACGTGTCACTCAGTGATAAGCTAGCCTGTTGACTTTCTCTTTTGTACTACTATATATAAAGTTAGTTATCCTATAAAAAGCGTTGATGATCTTTGAGAGAGAATTAGGGTTTATCATTCAAACGTATTATAATCGCTCTTCAGGTTATTGAATACAAATTCTCAGTTGTTCTTCAAATATTGTTTTTACTGTTCTATTAACTGTTCTAGCTTTAATCATAGATTTAAATTGCTTCCGCTCTTATATCTCTCTTAGATCTATTGATTGATTGAGTTAAATAGAGATTTGGGTTCCAACACCAAACCCTAAACAAACCACATGTGAACCGTCATGACACGCGTTAAATCCCTATGGTCCGCTTGAGTTTCCATCTAATATCCCACGTCAGCAAAACCGTTTCCTATCCTTATTACCACTCGAGTACACTTTTCACTCTCAATATTTAAACTTGAATTACCGTCATTTCGTACGTTTTACCATCTCTCTACTCTTGAATCTTCTTGATCTTTCAAGAATACCTATTGCTAAAACCTGCAAGTTCACCAAAACCCACTCCCAAATGACTGCCTTGAATGGAATCCCTGCTAATGTGCAAAATCAAGAAGACCAAATGATCGATTCCACTGCTGAGAGTGCACCATTCGTGATTCTACCAAGCAAACCCAACAATTTCCGGGCACTACTTGATCCATCTTCCTTCCCTGAAGACTATCGAATAATGATAAAAGTTATTCAAAACCATCCACTGAACAGAGCTCTAACCATTACCAACCCAAATGTTCCTAACATATTCATACAAGAACTATGGCAAACCCTCTACTTAAAAGACGAACTCACTCTCATTGGAAGTTTTTGTATTCCGAATGATTAAGAACGTGGAGTGGAAGTGCCAATAACCAGGAGAAAGATTCCCAAACTCTTCCAACTTCTTGATTCACACGTCTGGGTAAACAATGTACCAACCCCAAATCCAAACCTAGAATAGAACCCAACTTCTAATGTATTAGTGGATTTTCTGGATTTCTTAGTTTATAATAAACAGCTAAACCGACTCTCAGATTTCAAGAGGTAATTCTTACCTCCAATGTGGAATGTTCTGGTGTCAATTCTAAACAAAAGTCTCACGTGCAAGATCGGCTCTATGGATCAAGCCAGCATGAACATCTTCAGGATGATGTATGGAATATTTTTCAATCGCCCTCTAGATTACACTGATCTAATTTTTCAAGAAGTCTGCAGTGTTGTACACAACAAGGACCTCTTTCTGAAAAGAAACAAACCTCTACTAGAACAAATGTTTCCTCTTTCTGCAGTGTTGTACACAACAAGATTTAAAATCTACTGTGTGCAACCCTTTGGCAAAATTCACGTTATGAAGACTCATCTCCCAACCATCCGCTGGGACGGCTACAAAAACCAGCGTGAACTCTTCAAGTATATGTTTAACCTTTTTCCCTCAACTTCTTCTTTACTCCAATCTTATAGGGACTCTATGGTGATCTCAGAATAGAGGTCACCTACCCCTGAGTTTTAGAATCCAAATTACTATGGTGATCTCTGAAAGTGAGGATGAGCCTGAAAAGAATTAGAGTGATTCTAACCATGCCAAGAGATTATTAAAAAAGAGTACATAAGATGTCCATAGAGACACAACTGAGCGAATCCAACTGAGTCCACCCAGAGCTAGCACATCTGCTAGGGTTGATGCCAACACATCTTCACCTATTGAACAAGGACTTGAGCATAGTCCAAACGCAAACCAACAACCTAACCATTAAGAGGAAATCTCAAATTCCTCTATATCAAGCACATCAGGGGAAATCTCCTCATCATATTCCTCTCAAAAGGAAGAGGATGCAAATATAAGAGTTTAGCTGCCCCAGAATTCACCACTACCCTCTCACAAGATCGATATATTTGTGACCGATGATATAGACTGGATGGCAGTTGGCACGTCCATGCTAACTACCAATCCATAAGCCAATGAATTCCCATCAGAGGAGTTATGGCAACAGGGCACACAACGTACTTCCATTTTCAATATGTTTAAGGGTACACACATCATTATTGACTCTCCACCCTCTGATGTTGGAGAAAAAGTCAATATGATCAGAACATCCGAAGAGGTGCCTCTTAGGAGCCCTCGAAGACAGGATGGGAGTCCGTCCACACTCAACGTCCAAACAGTTGTGAATGAGGGCCCCTCTGAACGTGATGGTCACCAGGATCCATGTGTTGGAGAAACATCTGTTACACCCCTACCTGAATTTGCCACAAATGTTGCGTTCCAAACATTTGTTGATCAAATAAAGGGATCTATGGTGGATCTAAAACAAGCCGTTGAAAATTTTGAGTCTAACATTCATGCAAAGCTAAAACAAGTGAAATCCTCACTTGATGAACTTAAATCTAATCAAAAGACTCATTTAGATAAATTGGATCAGATTAAGAACTTCTTAATCACTTCTGATGACACACAAAGAACTCTATCTATCGAGCAATTTCAGAAGCTAGAACATGGTCTAAAGTTGAATGCAGAAGCCATTTCCAAGATTCCTTCAGAAGTTCGAACTCCACAAGCCACTATATCTAAAAAAGAATTCGGTCTATTTGCTGTTGATATGAAGAAGCTTCTTGATGCTGTTACTCCTTCAGAATCCTTTACTTCATCTGGCTTGTATTCTGGCTATGCTTGACAAGTTTAATGATGTCAATGCAAAGTTTGTTTCAAAGATAAACACGGCTCCAGCAGCTAAACTTACCCAGAAGATATCTACCTCGGATACTTCTGTGAATACACTTGTAATAGCTGTATAATTAATCTCTGAACAACACGCATCAAGGAAGAAAGCCAAGGAAGAAAGAGCATCTAAACAGGTTCAACTAAAGAGAAAGAGATCAAGATCCTTCTGATCCTCAGAAGGGGGAGAAAAGGAAAAAAGTTGGTCCATTTTCTGGTCCCTCTTCTGAGCCAACCAACGATCAATCATCTTCTGAACCCGTTCAAAATCCAAACCAACCAACAGAGAAACAAAAAGAGCAAGTGCAACCGCAAGATCCAGATGTTGCTAACTTCATCATGAACACTAATACAAGACCCAGAGCCAGAATACAAGTTCCCAGAAGATCGAGGAACACTAATACAAGACCCAGAGCCTCTAAGCAACCATCGACTTCAACTTCTGAGCCAACTGCGCAATTCAATCCTTGTGGATGCCAAATTCACAATTGTTAGACTTCATTATGTGAAAAATATGAACCAGAATATCACAAGTATCGAAGATCAGAAGTTAAGTCAGAAGCCCATCTTCTAACTTAAGTTATATCATAGGCGCCCAGAGACTTGAAGAATCTCTGGACTCTAACTGCTATCTCACACGCGCTTGTGATGACGTGACGATCACACTTTCCGTGCGTCCCTATATGTAACTGATCTGTTGCTAGTATAGCTGACGTGTCAAATCTTGATAGGCTAGATCGTTGACTTTTACTTTGTAATAGTATAAATAGATTCATTCTTCACTGTAATAGTTGACGATCTTGGAGATAAATTGTGCTATTCATTCATACGTATTGTAGTCGATTTGCAGGTTATTAATACGATTTCTCAATTATTCTTCAAATCTGTTCTTACTGTTTTTATTACTGTTTAGTATTAGTCATAGATCGACATTGCTTCCGCTCATAATTTGTTCATACGATCTATTGATTTGTTAAAAAGAAAGGGATCTGGGTTCCAACAATTGGTATCAGAGCCTGATAATCAATCTATTGATTATTAGATCTCATCCAGTTTGGAGAATTCCCATTTCTACTAGCAGTTAATTTCATTTTTAAACTACCGTTCTCAATTCTACCCTGTTTTTTTAAGATTTTGTTAATTTCATACAGTCCTCTCTAAATCAGTGGTAATTTTAGTTTAAATCTGAAAATTAGTAAGAATATCGTCTCGTTTCAAATCATTTGAAATTTATTTGCTCCAAATTTCAACAGTATTTCCTGCATTTCTCTTAATCTCTGTTTTTTGAAAAAAAAAATGGCAAATCAAAACATGAACACCATATACACCTCCGGATCCTTGACCAAACCTCCAACTCTAATCTGTGATGAATATCCTCAATGGAAGATCCACATGATCAATTTCTATGAAGGATTAGATGTTGAAATTTTTCCTACTATACTGAATGGTCCATTTATACCAATGACCACCATTCCAAGGATTCCTGCTACTGCTAATACTGATGAAATTCTTGCTCGTCAAGTTCCAAAACTTAGAGAAAATTGGTCTGATGAAGAAAGGGATAAAGTGGAAATGGCCAAAAAGGCAAAGAGTCTTCTGATTATGGCTATTCCAAATGAGATTTTCCAATCTCTGGATTCATGTGAAACTGCAAAAAAGAATTGTGGGATCAGCTTGAAAATATTCTCGAAGGAAGAGCAAAGATGAAGAAAAATAGAAGAGCTCAAGCTCTGAATGAATATAATAGTTTTCAAGCCATTCCAGAAGAGACTTTGGAGCAGATCTTTCACAGATTTAACACTCTGATAAATATGTGCACGAGATGTGATATAGTCAGAACCAAGGAAGACAACAATGTTCTATTTCTTAAACGACTAAATCCAGAATGGTCTAATCACTCCATGTCTCTTCAAGCAAACCAAGACTTAGAAATGTAGTCTTTGCACGATGTATTTGGCACTCTTCAGGCTCATGAAAAGGAAGTTGTTCAGAAGAAGAAGTCAATTGGTGGACATCTAGCCCTAATCTCTGAGTCCAGAGGGTCAGGCAAAAGGAGTAGAGAGACTGAGAGGAAAGGATAGAGCAAGGCATTCATTTCAGAAGCAAATCTAGAAGGTGCTTCTGATTATGATGATGATGAGATCAAATCTTTTGCATAATCATTAGCCCTTATTACCAAACAATTCACCAAAAAGTTTGGGAATAGATCTTTTCAAGGGAACAGAAGATTTGATCGCCCCACTCAAACTTATGTTTCAAGGCAAGAGATCTAGAGAGCTGAAAAATCAGAAGCAGAAAAGAAAGAGGAAGAGCTGAAGAATAAAAAGGATGCGTGTTACAGGTGCGGAAAGCCAGGTGACTATTCCAAAGACTGCAGAGGTGCTCTTAAAAAAGATAAGCCACACTACAAGAAGAACTGGCCGAAAAAGAGCTCACTATGCTGGAAAAGAGAACTGGCTGGTTGATGAGTTAAGCGGAGATGAAGCCATGTTCTGTGGAATGGCTAAGGCAGATGAGTCAGAAGATCAGCCTTCTGAAACTCCGGTTTGTACTCTATCTGAATCCTCTGAACTTGAAAACACTATAATGATTTTAACCAATGATTTTGAAAATCTAAAACAAAAGCTTATTATAGAAAGGAAATTGAGGAAAAATCTTGAACAAACTCTTTCTACAATTCAAAGAGAAATGGATATTTTAACTGATCAAAAGCTGGAAATATCTGTTGAAAATGAAAAGATTTCCAAACTTTTGAAAACTACAGAAGTCAAACTCAAGGAAGAGAAACAGAAGTTTATTAAACTTCTGGAAGGCAAAGATAAATAGATTAAGGTTAAAGAAAGTGACAGATTGAATTCTGTAGCACTCAAAAAATATTTTCAAAAGAAAAGAGAATTTTTACACATTGAGCTTCAAAACAAAGAGCTACAAATCAAAAAATATCTAATTGCTCAGTAAGTGCATGATAAAATCAATACACAAGTAGGGAAAACCGGACTTGGTTTCGAGGATTTGGATCCCTACACGTGTAAAAAGCGGTCTACTCTAGAATTTGTGTTTTGTATAGGATAAGAACAAAAGCCTGTTTTTCCTGTCTTATATGAGCAATCAGTTTTCAAAAAGTCAAAGTACGAAAATGGCCAGTATGTGAGAAAACTCAAATACAAAAATATCAAGTACTCTTCTGAAAAAACAACTCACGTTGATCTAAATTTAGTCCAAAAGAAAAGTGATATTTTCAAGTTTGGATCGATTACTCATGTAACTTTGAATGCAGAAGCTGATGAATTTATACCTATAAAAGAAGAAGAGGAGCTAAGACTTATTTTTCAAAACGACATTATCTCAACTCTGGATGAGTGTTTTAAACTTGAAAATATGGATACTCAACAAAACTCTATTGAAAACCATCCAGAGATCTTTCCTTGTTCTTTTGTTGACTTAAATCTTTCCGAAACCCAAGACAATTTGGAGTTTATTACTTATCCCTGGGAAACTGATGATCCAGATGATGATGATTTCTTTGACAATTCAGAGAAATATATTTCAACTTTTGAAAATCTCTTGCCACAAGAATACTCAATGGCTCCAGAGGTAATAAAAAATAAGGATGCACCTTTCCTATATACTAATGAACCTCTTGAAATCAGAGCCTCTTAACCGAAATGTTGAAAACCATTCAAGTGGAATACGAATACTCTATGTGCCTCCAAAACGACAGAGAAAAGCGGTTTCCATTCATCCAGATTTTCTTGGAATGTCTCTTAAAGTTAAAACTTGTCTTGAACTCGAAAAGGAAGAAAGTCTCAAAAAGAAAGTCAATATTCAGCAACAATCTCAGCAATCAAAACCTCAGAAGTTTACTTATGCTCAAAAAGGAAAATGGAAATCTAATTCTTCTACTTATGTTTCAGTAAAACCGAAAGTTCCTGAGAAGTCTCATCAGAGGTAGCCTCCACAGAAGAACACATTTACTTCTAAGCATAAGTCTAGCCTAGATAAGAAGTTCGATAGAACTGCTGATATTAGAATAGACAGAAAATAAGAATAATTGTAATTATCATTCTAGTAATGAAAATTTCAAGCAATCTTTTATGTTTCAGAACTCTGAATGCTTCTCCTTGTTCTTAAAACTCAAGCAATTTTTTTCAAGGCCCTCTTATTACTTCTCTAAAAATCAAAAGTACTCCAACTTCAGGAATAATACCAAAAGGAACAATGTAAACAACAAGGGCAAACCAATAACCTCAGCAAAACCAAATCAAACATATGTTAAAAAGGATCAACAATTCAAACCTAACATTAAAGGACCCATTATGAAATGGGTACCTAAGTCTCTCTGATTCTGATTGCAAAAACAGTGTGTGCATATCTGGTATCTTGACTCTGGATGCTCGAGCCAGATGACTGGCACGAAAAACTTACTCTCCAAATTCAAAGATAAAAGTGGAGGAGCAGTAAAGTTTGGTGATGATGGTAAGGGTCAAATAAAAGGCTATGGTACTCTTCAAGAAGGTAAAATTACCTTATCCAAAGTAGCTCATGTTTCTGGATTGAAACATAACTTGTTAAGTGTAAGTCAACTATGTGATTCTAAAATACTAGTTGTATTTGATGAAAAACATTGTTACTTATTCTCTAAGGCAGGTGAAGAATTACGGAGAGCTGACAGAAAAGGTAATCTATACATGATGAATTTTACGTCCAAGGATGGTAAGGAAACTCTCTGTCTAATCTCCAAGAAGAGTGAAGTTGCTTGGCTATGGTATCATAAAATGTCTCACTTGAACTTTGAAAACCTTGAGATGCTGGTAAAAGTTAATCTGGTAAAATGACTCCCAGAGGCACACTTCAAGAAAGATCACCTCTGTCGTACATGTGAAATGGGTAAAATAAAAAGAGCATCTCACAAAACCAAAAGTGATCATTCATGCACTAGACCTCTGCAAATGCTACATGTTGACCTCTGTGGTCCCATTGCAATTCAGAGCTTGTCTGGTAAAAAGTATATCTTGGTGCTAATAGATGAATTTTCCAGGTATACATGGGTTGCTTTTGTCCGTAAAAAATCAGAAGTGCCAATCGTATTAAAGAATATGATGACTAGAATACAAGTTCTTCTACAACAGAAAATACAGCAGCTGCGAAGTATTAGTGGTACTGAATTCAAGAATGCCAAGCTTGAAGAATACCTCAGCAAAATGGTGTAGTAGAAAGACGCAACAAAACATTAGTGGAAGCAACCAGAACAATGCTTGCAGCTTCTGGTCTCCCTATCACTTTCTGGGCAGAAGCTGTAGCCACAACATGTTTCCCTCAGAATAGATCCATCATAATCAAGAGGCATCTCAAAACCTCTTATGAGCTGATAAATAAAAGCAAGGGGGAGCAACATACTAAAACTTCAAGGGGGAGCACAAAGTGTAGTTTTTGAGGGGGAGCACACAGTGATGGAGCACACACCTTCTTTAAGCATCCTTCTTCAGTTTTTCACTTGGGTTCGTAGACGCTGAACATCTACGAGCTCGTCATTGATGGATTCTAGTCCCACAGCACAAGACGTGCTCCCATAGTCAAAATCGGCAGCGGGCTTTTCAACCATTGGCTGATTTGCTTCTTGTTACGTAGGAGGAGGTTGAACTTGTTGGCAAGTTGGTGGAAGAGACGATGAAGTACCCGGAGCTTGAGATGCTGCTTGAGTTACCTGAGGTTGAGCTCTTGTAACCCGGCGTCGCGTATCCCCCTCAGGGCGATTCGTATCTTTAGGCATTGGTGGCAGGTGGATGTAGTGGCGGTTCCAGTGTGTGGTGGAGGTGGAATGGGAATGGCAGGGGCAACAGTGGTAGGGGTAGGGATATTGTTAGACCTCATTTTCAGAGAAGTATGATTCAGAATTATGCAAGTATATTCACATCTGATGACGTGGCAGACACACCCTCCGTGTGTAACTAAGTTTGTTATTCACTTGCTTACGTGTCAAGTTGTAATAGGCTAGATAGTTGACTTTCATGTTTGTAATCGTATAAATAGCTCTTTCACTGTTTGAAATTGAGTGATTCAAAATATACAGATTTGAGAGCAAAATTGTACGCACTGTTGATTATCATTCAAAGCAATTTAATACGAATTACGTTTGTTCTTCAATTCTGTTCTTACTAATTGTACTGTTTATCATAGATCTGTTTGCTTCGGCTCATAATTACTTATTTTGATCTATCGATTAATTGTTAGAAAGGGATCTGGTTTCCAACAATTGGTATCAGAGCCTGATAATCAATTTATTGATTATTAGATCTCTTCCATTTGGAGAAATCCCTTTTCTATTGACAGTATTTTTCAGTTTTCAGCTCATGTTCTTCATTCTACCCTGTTTTACGAGATTTTGTGAATTTCATTACAATTTTCGCTAAATCTGTGGTAATTTCTGCTTAAATATGAGATTAGTAAGAATATAGTCTTATTTCAATCAATTTGAAATTTGTTTACTCCAAATATCAACAAATATTCAATAAATTTCAAATCTCTGTTTCTGGTAATATGGCGAATTCTAATCTGAATGCTGTATATACTTCTGGTTCTCTGACCAAACCTCCTACTCTAATACGTGATGAATATCCACAATAGAAGATCCGTATGATAAACTTCTATGAAGGATTGGATGTTGAACTGTATCCTATTGTTCAAAATGGTCCGTTCATTCCAATGACAACTTTTCCTAGGGTTCCTGCTATTGCTGTCGCTGATGAGGTCCCTGCAAGGCATGTTCCAAAATCAAGGGATAGTTGGTCTGATGCAGAGAAGGCAAAGGTGGAATTGTCCAGAAAGGCTGAAAGTCTCTTAATCATGGCAATTCCAAATGAGATTTTTCAATCTCTGGATTCTTGTGAAAGTTCCAAAGAACTGTGGGATCAACTGGAAAACGTTCTGGAAGGAGGTGCAAAATGAAGAAAAACAGAAGAGCCCAAGCTATTAATGAATATAACAGTTTCCAGGCCATTCCTGAAGAATATCTGGAACAGACTTTTCATAGATTTAACACTCTAATAAATCTATGTAAAAGATGTGAGATCATCAGATATAAAAAAGACAATAATGTCTTATTTCTCAAACGATTAAATCCTGAATGGTCAAATCTCTCGATGTCTCTGCAAGCCAATCAGGATTTGGAACAATGGTCTCTACATGATGTTTTTGGTACTCTACAAGCTCAAGAGAAAGAGGTTGTTCAGAAGAAAACCACTATCGGTGGACCTCTGGCTCTGATTTCTGAAACCAGAGGATCAGTCAGAAGAAGTAAGGAAGTCAAGAAGAAAGGAAAAAGTAAGGCTCTCGTGTCAGAAGCAACTCCAGAGGATGATTCTGACTCTGATGAGGAAGTCAAAGCTTTTGATGATTCACAGGCACTTATTACCAAACAATTCACAAAGAAGTTTGGTAATAGATCCTTTCAAGGAAGCAAAAAGTTTGATCGCCCTACTCCTAGTTATGCACCTCGTCAAGAAATACAAAGATTTGAGAAGATTGAGGCAGAGAAGAAGGAATAGGAGTTAAAGAAAAAGAAGGATGTGAGCTATAGATGTGGAAAGCCAAGGCACTATTCAAAAGATTGCAGGGGAACTCTGAACAATGACAAAATGTACTACCAGAATAAATACAAGTATAATGTCGATGAAAGAGCTCACTTAAAAGAAAACTGGCTAGGAGATGAGTCAAGTGGTGATGAAGCAATGTTCTGCGGAATGGCCAGAACAAATGAATCAGAGGATCAGCAATCTGGAACACCTGTAAGTACTCTCTCTAACACATCTGAACTTGAGAACACCATTTTGGAAATATCTATTAATTTTGAAGAACTTAAGCAAAAGCTTAAAGTTGAAAAGATACTGCGAAAACAAATTGAAAAAACTCTCTCTGAAACTCAAAGAGAGATAGAAATTTATTAAAGAGAAATGGATCTTCTATCTGAATTGGAACTCAATGCTGAAAATGAGAAGATTTCCAAAAATTTTAAAAATACAGAAGTTAAGTTCAATGAAGAGAAATTGAACTTAAACAAACTTTTGGAAAACAAAGAAAAGGAAATTAGTGCTAAGGAAAGTGACAGATTAAATTCTATTGCACTTAAAAACTATTTCCAAAAGGAAAGATAATTTTTACATATTGAACTTCAAAATACAAAGCTACAGATCCAAACATATCTAGATGCTCAGAAAGTTGATGACAAGATAAATACACAAGTAGGAAGATCCGGACTTGGTTTCGAGGATCTGGATCCCTTACACATTTGAAAAAAGATCAACTCTGATTTTTTTTTTCTGTATAGGACAAGAACAGAAGCCTGTGTTTCCAATTTTATATGAACAGTCTATTTTTAAAAAATCAAAAATACAAAATAGCCGTCATCAACGAAAACTTAAGTTTAAAAACATCGAATATTCGTCTGGAAAAACAAGTGTTGATCTGAATAAAATTCAGAAGAAAGGGGACATTTTCAAATTTGGCTCAAGCGTTCATATGACTTTGAATCCAAAAGCGGACGTATTTATTCCTTCACAAGCAGAAGAAGAGCTAAGTCTAAACATTGAAAAAGATATTCTATTCACTCTAGATAAATGCTTTAAACCTTGTTGATCCCAGATAAACAAGCACAATGACAAGTAAACGTTAATGGCAAAGGTAATACGACAATAAAGATGTTAAAGAACTTACGTAGTCGTATATCTCTTGAATGTATGATCGATTACAATGATATCACAGTTCGGCTCTCTCTTTAATGAATCGACTTGTATGAAAGTAAACCCTAGACTCCTATTTATATTGCTAGGCCTATGCTAATTAAGGAAACAAAGAGTTTAAGGAATTATAAACTTTCTTTTACAATCAAGCATATCTTTTCCTTATTTTGTCACAATTAAATAATAGACCTAACAATCTCCCCCTTTGTGGCAAAATCAGTCTTCACCTTTTCAACTCAAACATGCCTTCAAATCTTCGGAGGGTTTGTCGATAGAGAATTCTTTCATCGATTAGTCTGATAGCTTCTATGAGAGAGTTTCTTCGGTCGTTGCTCATCCTTGTTGTGTTCTTCCTATCCGTAGCCAATTCTGATGCAAGTCTGTTTTGGATTCCCCACAATGTACCATCAGAATATGCAGCCACTTCATGAAATCTAAGAAACAGCTTTTCTCGAGAGGCGTGCATCCAAACAACTCCATGAACATGATAAGTGATGACGGTAGTAACTAGAGTGCTGCTTGGTACAGGTAATGATTGATCAGGCTTAGGAATGTGTATCTTCTTTTGCTCGCTTTATATCCCACGTTGAAGATCGTACAGATAGCTGTACCGTTGCTCTTTCTGAACATGCCTTACCATTGCCCTTAGTGGCCTTTGCTCGTGTTCGTTCCGGTTTCGCTTGTCTCTCAAGTCATTATAGATGGTTTCAAAGTCCATTATATTAAGGTTTGCAAAATCGGCTTCAGAGAAGGAATACGCTTTACCGTCTTCTCTTTGGACTATGAAAACTGGGTATTCGACTTGGTAGATCCTATCAGTGTCAATCTTCAGAGTCCCAATAATCCTGTGCCTCGAGACCACTTCAGCTGGAGGTAAAGCTCTCATCTTCAGGATATGGAGATACTCTCTAACCTGAGCAGGATCCATTTCCATCACAAGATGAATGTGAGCCAAATCATCAAGTTTCGCTTCTTTCCGAAAGATCTTTTCCATTGTTTCCTCAAGATATGGCACACGAATTTGTTGATTTACCCACTACGACTTGATTTCAGTCAGCATCCTTTGCCACCAGATTTGATGAGGCAGCAGTCTAGGTTCGTTTTGTTCCCTCAAAGCATAGTTCCTTGTCGTATGCTTTAAGTTCACATAGTCTTTCTCTTGGAGTACTGGTTCATCCGGATCTCTGAACCAGTTTCTTACTGATGTTCAAAGACCTTGAACGTCGACTCTTTCTACATTATGATCTGGTTCGGCAGGTTCGGCAGTTGTACTCTCAAATTCGATATCCGCATGCTTTTCAACCGTTGGCGTATCGTCTTCTTAAGTTGTAGGTCAGTCTGGTTGTTGGAGCACGTTGTCGATGTTGGGTAGTTTGAGTGAGTGGTCTTGAAGTTGATGCAGCAGCAGCTCTGGGTTTTGATCTTGCAGGCCGGCGTGTCTCCCCCTCACGATGAGTTGGAGCGGAGCCCGGGTCGTCCTGATGAGGTCTGGAAGCAGGCGCAGAAACGGCCGGACGGCAGGACTCTTGTATTTCGGTGCGTAGAACAGTAATAACACCCAGGATGTCATATGTTTGGCGCAGTTGGGCGGTCTTCATATCGGTGAGCTGTTGGTCGATGTGAGCGCGAAAGACGTTAAACTCATGACGAGTGACGGTGATATAGGATAACAATACATACCTATAGGCTAAGGTAGGGATCTGAAGATTTCGGCGAAGAAGATCCTGAAGCGAATCCTCCGGTTAGCCGGTTGCATTAGACACGGAGAGCAGGTTAGCATACAACATTGACATGAGTTCATCGGTGTTGTACTCATATCGATGTGGTGAATGGGGTCGATCTTCGGGGGGTGAAGGTGGCGGAGGAGAGCGGCTAGAGCTTGGACGGCTTGAGCTTGGATGCGAAGGGCCGGCTTGATGGGGAGTCGGATCTTTAAGACGCGCGGCGTCACGAATTTCTCGTACGAAGGCTTCCCTCTCGGCTGTCATTAGAGCAGCATGAGCAGCGATGGAGTCTTTTGCCTTTTGTAAGTGTGCGGTGATGATCGATTCAGACTCGGGGGGGATGGTGAATGTGGGAGCCGCGGTACCTGTAACGGAAACACCGGGATCACTTAGATTACCCGTTGACAATACAGTTGAATCAACTGTATGACCTACGTTCAGCGTTGGCATAGATGTAGCGCTAGTAGCATTTCCTACCAATCCTCGTGGAATGTCCGGAATGAACATCACTATGGGAGTTGCGGCTGGGCCACGGAGGCTCTCAGTGTGTACAGACTCGTGTCCCCTAGCGGGCTCTAGATTCGATGTGCACACAAATGAAGTCGAAGCAGGTGAGCTACTGCCTCTTGTTTCATTAGCTATGCCTCCGGAATGGAGGGGAGCTAGATAAGGTTCTAGACTCACAAGTATATTTGAAACTGTTGGCTGTTGGGAGCCTTCAGAGTGGCTAGGGGGGCGAGCATTTGCGCTGCTAGGTCCACAGCGTCTTGTCTACTAGTCATACCCAACGAATGAGTAAGGCTAGTTGATGCGGTTACCTGGATGGGGGAATCTGGTCTCGCGCTCTCTATTGTTTTTCTCTTCCCATCGCTCACGCTCACGCTTTCTTTTTCAACTAATACTCCTTCCTCTCTCCTTATCTCTCCGGTATAGGGCTCGATGAATATGTCGGACAGTGAGGCAAATGCTTGATCGGTTTCAAAGTCAAAGGGCTCATTTGGCTCATCAGGTTCATCAGTTGTTGCATCTGGTTGGTCGTCGGTGTCCGATGTAGAATCGGATAGGGTTGGTTGTGGACCAATGCAACTTAGAGCTTGTTCTTCGATAGTAGCGGTTCATTGACGGCGAGATAGGGGTTGAGAGTCAGATTCAACTTCATCAGACGATGAATGTCGGGGGCGAACACGGTTAAGGCTAACAAGCATTTTGACACGCAGAGTAGATCTGGAAGTAGAAGCAACTCGTGGGCTAGTAGGTGGTGGTATTGGGATGGATGGGGCAGCAGTTGTTGGGATTGGCTGATCAGGTGCACCGCCCTCGTCGTTTCCCCTCACTATTCGCTCATCACCCTGTTCAGGATCCCCATGATCCTGAACCTGCTCATCTATTCTAGGACCCTCTTCCTACACAAGATGTTCCTCATGGATTGGCTGTTGGGCAGGCACAACCGGAGGTGGTTGAGCCATTAAGCCGAGTCTCTCCCTATAAGCTATCACACTCGGTGCTGTCTGATCAGCATAGGCTAGAAGAGCTTCAGGGATTGGCATGATGAAGTTAAACTGGTGATCGTTGAGCCGGAGAAACTTCAGGGAGTTGGTTGGTCCTAATGGTGATCCGGTGCATCTCGGGATGGCAGGTTTGGAAGACAACATGACATGGATAAATAATTGAAGAAATCGTTGGAATGATACGAAGGCACAATCGTGGTAGTTGGACTTGTCTTCTACTAGCTCCACAAAATCCGTCCAGATGAGCATTGCGTAATCACAATGAGTTTTGAAAGCGATGCCATGAAATATACGTAGGACCGCAGTGCTGGCCTTGTCCATGCCAGTGTGCTTGCTAGTCACACATCGATTGACGATGGTGAATAGCGTAAACCAGATCTGTGGCAGATACATCCGTTTGAACTGGCCGGGGCTTGTGAGTGGTCCGGGGAAGTTGTACCCAAGGGCTAGGATATCGGCACACAGCTGTTGGTCGGTTGCAAAGGCGTCCTACGGGTGTTCGGCTGTGGCAACCGGGGCGAGGATGCGTCGAATCCTAGATGGAGTTAAGCGGGTGACATAGTCATCAATTTGGGCAGTAAAATGGTGGTCACCGTCGTCCGGATGGTATGTCAACGTGTACCAGAATTGCTGCAGATAGAAAAGGGGTACCCGCTGGTCCAATGCAAAGGCATAACGAAGCGGATGGAGTTGAAGGATGTCGATGATTACTTGGTGTTCGATGGTGATGCCAAAATCAAATCTTTAAGACGCGCGGCGTCAAGAATTTCTCGTACGAAGGCTTCCCTCTCGGCTGTCATTAGAGCAGCATGAGCAGCGAGGGAGTCTTTTGCCTTTTGTAAGTGTGCGGTGATGATCGATTCAGACTCGGGGGGGATGGTGAATGTGGGAGTCGCGGTACCTGTAATGGAAACACCGGGATCACTTAGATTACCCGTTGACAATACAGTTGAATCAACTGTATGACCTACGTTCAGCGTTGGCATAGATGTAGCGCTAGTAGGATTTCCTACCAATCCTCGTGGAATTTCGGGAATGGACATCACAATGGGAGTTCCGACTGGGCCATGGAGGCTCTCAGTGTGTACAGACTCGTGTCCCCTGGCGGGCTCTAGACTCGATGTGCACACAAATGAAGTCGAAGCAGGAGAGCTACTGCCTCTTGTTTCAATAGCTATGCCTCCGGAATGGAGGGGAGCTAGATAAGGTGCTAGACTCACAAGTATATTTGAAACTGTTGGCTGTTGGGAGCCTTCAGAGTGGCTAGGGGGCGTGCATTTGCGCTGCTAGGTCCACAGCGTCTTGTCTACTAGTCATATCCAACGAATGAGTAGGGCTAGTTCATGCGGTTACCTGGATGGGGGAATCTGGTCTCGCGCTCTATATTGTTTTTCTCTTCCCATCGCTCACGCTCACGCTTTCTTTTTCAACTAATACTCCCTCCTTTCTCCTTATCTCTCCGGTATAGGGCTCGATGAATATCTCGGACAGTGAGGCAAATGCTTGATCGGTTTCAAAGTCAAAGGGCCCATTTGGCTCATCAGGTTCATCAGTTGTTGCATCTGGTTGGTCGTCGGTGTCCGATGTAGAATCGGATAGGGTTGGTTGTGGACCAATGCAACTTAGAGCTTGTTCTTCGATAGTAGCGGTTCATTGACCGCGAGATAGGGGTTGAGAGTCAGATTCAACTACATCAGACGATGAAGGTCGGGGGCGAACACGGTTAAGGCTAACAAGCATTTTGACATGCAGAGTAGATCTGGAAGTAGAAGCAGCGCGTGGGCTAGTGGGTGGTGGTATTGGGATGGATGGGGCAGCAGTTGTTGGGATTGGCTGATCAGGTGCACCGCCCTTGTCGTTTCCCCTCACTTTACGCTCATCACCCTGTTCAGGATCCCCATGATCCTGAACCTGCTCATCTATTCTAGGACCCTCTTCCTACACAAGATGTTCCTCATGGATTGGCTGTTGGGCAGGCACAACCGGAGGTGGTTGAGCCATTAAGCCGAGTCTCTCCCTATAAGCTATCACACTCGGTGTAGTCTGATCAGCATAGGCTAGAAGAGCTTCAAGGATTGGCATGATGAAGTTAAACTGGTGATCGTTGAGCCGGAGAAACTTCAGGGAGTTGGTTGGTCCTAATGGTGATCCGGTGCATCTCGGGATGGCAGGTTTGGAAGACAACATGACATGGATAAATAATTGAAGAAATCGTTGGAATGATACGAAGGCACGATCGCGGTAGTTGGACTTGTCTTCTACTAGCTCCACAAAATCCGTCCAGATGAGCATCGCGTAGTCATAATGACGGTTGAAAGCGATGCCGTGAAATATACGTAGGACCGCAGTGCTGGCCTTGTCCATGCCAGTGTGCTTGCTAGTCAGACATCGATTGACGATGGTGAATAGCGTAAACCAGATCTGTGGCAGATACATCCGTTTGAACTGGCCGGGGCTTGTGAGTGGTCCGGGGAAGTTGTACCCAAGGGCTAGGATATCGGCACACAGCTGTTGGTCGGTTGCCAAGGCGTCGTATGGGTGTTCGGCTGTGGCAACCGGCAGGCGAGGATGCGTCGAATCCTAGATGGAGTTAAGCGGGTGACATAGTCATCAATTTGGGCAGTAAAATGGTGGTCACCGTCGTCCGGATGGTATGTCAACGTGTACCAGAATTGCTGCAGTATAGAAAAGGGGTACCCGCTGGTCCAATGCAAAGGCATAACGAAGCGGATGGAGTTGAAGGATGTCGATGATTACTTGGTGTTCGATGGTGATGCCAAAATCAAATCTTTAAGACGCGTGGCGTCACGAATTTCTCGTACGAAGGCTTCCCTCTCGGCTGTCATTAGAGTAGCATGAGCAGCGAGGGAGTCTTTTGCCTTTTGTAAGTGTGCGGTGATGATCGATTCAGACTCGGGGGGGATGGTGAATGTGGGAGTCGCGGTACCTGTAATGGAAACACCGGGATCACTTAGATTACCCGTTGACAATACAGTTGAATCAACTGTATGACCTACGTTCAGCGTTGGCATAGATGTAGCGCTAGTAGGATTTCCTACCAATCCGCGTGGAATTTCCGGAATGGACATCACTATGGGAGTTCCGGCTGGGCCACGGAGGCTCTCAGTGTGTACAGACTCGTGTCCCCTGGCGGGCTCTAGACTCGATGTGCACACAAATGAAGTCGAAGCAGGTGAGCTACTGCCTCTTGTTTCAATAGCTATGCCTCCGGAATGGAGGGGAGCTAGATAAGGTGCTAGACTCACAAGTATATTTGAAACTGTTGGCTGTTGGGAGCCTTCAGAGTGGCTAGGGGGGCGTGTATTTGCGCTGCTAGGTCCACAACGTCTTGTCTACTAGTCATACCTAACGAATGAGTAGGGCTAGTTCATGCGGTTACCTGGATGGGGGAATCTGGTCTCGCGCTCTCTATTGTTTTTCTCTTCCCATCGCTCACGCTCACGCTTTCTTTTTCAACTAATACTCCCTCCTCTCTCCTTATCTCTCCGGTATAGGGCTCGATGAATATGTCGGACAGTGAGGCAAATGCTTGATCAGTTTCAAAGTCAAAGGGCTCATTTGGCTCGTCAGGTTCATCAGTTGTTGCATCTGGTTGGTCGTCGGTGTCTGATGTAGAATCGGATAGGGTTGGTTGTGGACCAATGCAACTTAGAGCTTGTTCTTCGATAGTAGCGGTTCATTGACGGCGGAATAGGGGTTGAGAGTCAGATTCAACTTCATCAGACGATGAAGGTCGGTGGCGAACACGGTTACGGCTAACAAGAATTTTGACACGCAGAGTAGATCTGGAAGTAGAAGCAGCTCGTGGGCTAGTGGGTGGTGGTATTGGGATGGATGGGGCAGCAGTTGTTGGGATTGGCTGATCAGGTGCACCGCCCTCGTCGTTTCCCCTCACTATACGCTCATCACCCTGTTCAGGATCCCCATGATCCTGAACCTGCTCATCTATTCTAGGACCCTCTTCCTGCACAAGATGTTCCTCATGGATTGGCTGTTGGGCAGGCACAACCGGAGGTGGTTGAGCCATTAAGCCGAGTCTCTCCCTATAAGCTATCACACTCGGTGCAGTCTGATCAGCATAGGCTAGAAGAGCTTCAGGGATTGGCATGATAAAGTTAAACTGGTAATCGTTGAGCCGGAGAAACTTCAGGGAGTTGGTTGGTCCTAATGGTGATCCGGTGCTTCTCGGGATGGCAGGTTTGGAAGACAACATGACATGGATAAATAATTGAAGAAATCGTTGGAATGATACGAAGGCACGATCGCGGTAGTTGGACTTGTCTTCTACTAGCTCCACAAAATCCGTCCAGATGAGCATCGCGTAGTCATAATGACGGTTGAAAGCGATGCCGTGAAATATACGTAGGACCGCAGTGCTGGCCTTGTCCATACCAGTGTGCTTGCTAGTCAGACATCGATTGACGATGGTGAATAGCGTAAACCAGATCTGTGGCAGATACATCCGTTTGAACTGGCCGGGGCTTGTGAGTGGTCCGGGGGAGTTGTACCCAAGGGCTAGGATGTCGGCACACAGCTGTTGGTCGGTGGCAAAGGCGTCGTACGGGTGTTCGGTTGTGGCAACCGGCCGGCGAGGATGCGTCGAATCCTAGATGGAGTTAAGCGGGTGACATAGTCATCAATTTGGGCAGTAAAATGGTGGTCACCGTCGTCCGGATGGTATGTCAACGTGTACCAGAATTGTTGCAGATAGAAAAGGGGTACCCGCTGGTCCAATGCAAAGGCATAACGAAGCGGATGGAGTTGAAGGATGTCGATGATTACTTGGTGTTCGATGGTGATGCCAAAATCGAGTCGGTGGTTGTTTGGTTTGATCTTCCGCAGATGTGCTTTTGGCATCAGGATTTCATCCTGGTTAACCGCGTTGATGCTGGGTTCTGTGGAGCGTTGGGAAGGCATCGGGTGTTCATCATCAGATAGGTTAGGATCGTTCATTGCTGCCATGTGTACTGAAATAAGACAGTTAGTCAAAACAGATGAACAGTTAGTGCTAGGAAGTGATCAACACAAACAAAAAAAATTCTAAGTCTTTTTGTCGAGTCCCATTGGACCGGTAACAAATGTTATCGAGTGCAATGGGATCGAGAATCAATAGATGTCGAGTGTAGTTAGGCAACAAAAAGACTTGTTAATAAATTGAAAGAACAAACCTGTGTATCTGTAAGATAGATGTCGAGTCATTGGGAATCGAGAAACACAGGTCATCGATCCATTGAGACTCGATTAAAATCCTTAAATCATGTTATCGATTCTAATTGACTCGATGAAAGCACTTGAACGGTTGAATAGCATGTGTATCGAGCCTTAAGCACTCGATTAAAAGACTTTGAAGGGTTAAGAACAAGTTATCGAATCAAAGGGACTTGATAGAAAAACTTATTGATTTTCATCGATTCGTTAAGAGTCGATAACAAATGTTATCGAGTTCTAAGGGTTCGATGAAAAGACATAGTGATTTTCATCGATCCTTTGGGAGTCGATAACAAATGTTATCGAGTTCTAAGGGTTCGTTGAAAAGACTTAGTGATTTTCATCGATCCTATGGCAGTCGATAACAAATGTTATCGAGTCCTAAGGGTGCGATAAAAACACTTGGTGATTTGCATCAATCCTATGTGAGTCGATAACAAATGTTATTGAGTCCTAGGGGCTCGATAAAAATACTTAGTCATGACGAAGGTGTTCTTATCTATCTAACATGGGTCGATAAAATAGCAAGTATCACTAGAAGGACTCGATAAAAATTCATAGCAGTTCAGTGACAGGTCTACGTGCTTAGTTGCAAAAAATGGCCCAAAAACTAAGAAAAATCCTATGTCTAGGTGTGATTGGTGATACTGAACAATTTTAATTAAGCACTTAGGTCTAAAACATACTAAAAGGCCACAAAATCGACTGATGAACAGTCAAACTCGGAAACCCAAGGGTTTTATGAAAAACCGATTTGTTCAAGTCGATTTAAGGTAACATGCAATGGGTAAAAACAGTAAGTGCAAGAATTAAAGATGATAAGTGGAGAATTACGAAGCTGGTGATGCTTTCAGATCTGAAAAACTCGAAGTTTTGAGATTCTGATCTTTGATGGCCAAGAACTTGAAGGGTTTTTCAGAGAGAATGAGGGAAATTCAAAACTTGTGGGAAAAGGTTCTGTGAGAGTGGGGCCCGATTTCTTTAAATAGTGTCATCGAGTGATGACACGTGTCAGTGAGATATTGGACCGAGAAAAAGGTTCTTTTAAAATCGAGAAGTCGATTGGAGGTTCTCGATCCAAGTGAGGTCGATAACCTCGTGTTGTCGAGTCCTTAGGGGCCGAGAACCTCACTTGGTGTTTTTCTTTAAAAAGAACTTATAACAAAAAAACAGAAAATACTAAGGCTCCCCTTTAAAGTGCGCATAAAGTGGTGTGCTCCCCCTAGGAATGTGAATAGAAGGAAATGCGTACCTTGTTGCTCCCCCTCGGAAGTTGAACCATGGTGATACACACAGCAAGGTAGATAGATAATGAAAGAAAGATTGAAAATACGGAACTATAAGATAAAGGTCAAAATCCAAAAAATGAGAACCCAAGTATGATGCAGATTGACTTGTAGAGTGAATGTGCATACCCTTGGATAGACGTTTTGAGGATTTTGAGACAGGCTGATTTGTGATAATCAGGTTTTAAGATTGGGCATTCCCAACTTGGATACTAGGAACTGGAATTGTTTCTCATCCAGTGCCTTGGTAAACAGGTCGGCAAGCTGAAGTTCCATATTGACAAAATATAGTTCAATTGTACCTCTTTCGACATGATCCTTGATGAAGTGATATCGAACGTCGATGTGCTTTGTCTTCGTGTGTTGAACCGGGTTGCTTGAAATGGCTATGGGGCTTTTGGAATCACAGTAGATGGGTATCTTGTTGAACCAGAAGCCATAGTCTTTGAGATGAGTGCGCATCCACAGTACTTGAGAACAGCAGCTTGCGGCAGCGATGTATTCGGCTTCCGCGGTAGACGTGGAGACGCAAGCTTGCTTCTTGGAGGACCAGGTGACCAATTTGTCTCCGAGGAATTGAATGTGGCCCGACGTGCTTTTGCGATCGAGCATGCATCCGGCGTGATCCGAATATGAAAAGGAAGTTAGCTCGAAACCCGTATCCTTTGGATACCATAGGCCAAGATTAGGTGTACCTTTTAAATACCGGAATATCCGTTTGATAGCACTAAGGTGTGATTCCTTGGGAGATGCTTGATAACTCGCGCTTAGACAGGTGGCAAACATTATGTCCGTACGACTAGCCGTAAGATACATGAGAGAACCAACCACGCCCCGGTAATTTTTAGAAGCTACATCTTTTCCCGAAGGATCAGTGTGTAGTTTTGAACCCGGGGACATGGGTGTATCAATCGGAGAACAAGACGTCATGTTGTATTTACACAACATATCCGAGATGTATTTTGATTGGTTGATGAATATTCCCGTAGAAAATTGTTTTATTTGAAGACCAAGGAAAAAGTTTATCATTCCCATCATGCTCATGTTAAATTTTGCAATCATGAGTTCGGAGAACTCTTTGCATTGTTGTGGGTTAGTCGAACCGAAGATGATGTCGTCCATGTTGACTTGTATGAGCATAATGTCACCTTTTTCCTTTTTAATGAAAAGAGTTGGATCGATCTTACCTTTGGAGTAGCCATTCTTCACTAAATAGGTAGACAAACTATCGTACCATGCGCGGGGGGCTTGCATCAAGCCATATAGAGCCTTGTCCAGAATGTAGACATGATCTGGTTTGGAGGATTCGACAAACCCGTCGGGTTGAGAGATATAGACTTCTTCGTGCAGAACACGGTTTAAGAAGGCCGTTTTGACGTCCATTTGGAAAACCACAAAGTTCTTGTGTGTCGCGTATGCCAAGAACATTCGAATTGCTTCAATGCGGGCTACGGGTGCAAATGTTTCGTCATAGTCAATCCCTTCTTGTTGGCGGTATCCCTTTGCGACAAGTCCAGCTTTGTTGCGTATGACGACTCCATCCTCATCTTGGTTGTTCTTGAATATCCATTTCGTGCCGATAATGGTTTTGTTTCGAGGACGGGGAACAAGGCGCCAAACTTTCAAGCTTTCAAATTGATTGAGTTCTTCTTGCTTCGCCACAATCCAATCAGGATCATTAATGGATGTAGGTTCAATCTTGCTTATGAACGAAGAGAACATACAACCGTTGGCCGAGGCGGCTCGTGTAGTGACTGGTCTGGTTGGATCGCCAATAATCTGATCAACGGGATGAGAACGGGTCCATTTGGTTGTATGAGGAAGTGGTTGAAATGCATTTGAATCCGGGGTGTCATCTTCATATGAGCCTAACGGAAGATCTTGAAGCGATTCCAAGGTTGGTGCCACGGTTGATGATCTTGTGGCACTTGTGACATCCGTAGGGGTCGAAGTGGATGGTAGGGGAGAGGATGTCGGTTCCGTAGGATTTGGTTGAACAGCCGGTTGAGGTTTAGGTGGAACGAGAGGAGCATCCATTGAAAAGGTTAGATTGGGAGGAGCGGTTGTGGATGTGCTTGGAGATGCAGCAGTTGAGACGGTTTTCATTGTAATAGGCGGTCTGGAAAGATTGGTGGTCTCGGCAATCTCCAAGGTAGGCGGGGGAATCTGGAGAGAAGTATCAGTGGATGGTCCAAAGTAATCCGAGTAGAAGTACTCGAATAAGTCATCCAGATTTAATATAGTGGATTTGGACGTTGAAGGTTCAGCGGGGTTTGGAGCAGGTTCCGAACGAATGTGATCGGAAGCTAATATGCCGGTCAGTGCGGGTCCAGAACTGTCGTGTTCAGGAGCCATTTCGGCTTTTGGATCGAATTGAACATTAACGCTTTCAGTGACGCAAAGTACGTATTTTATGTAGACCCGATAGGATGAGGCGTTTGGTGAGTATCCAAGAAAGTAAGCTTCATCGGCCTTCGGCTTGAGTTTCCCACGATCTTCTTTTTCATTGAGTACGAAGCAACGAGTGCCAAACGTTCGAAGATGTTCGATGGAAGGAACGCGATCGTAGACCAAGTGATAAGGTGTCTTGTTGAAGCGCTTGTTGATGCTAGAGCGGTTTTGAGTGTAGCATGCAGTGTTGATAGCTTCGGCCCAAAGATGGAGAGGGAGCTTTGAGAAAGTAAGCATAGTGCAAGCCGCTTCAACTAGAGTTCGATTTCGGTGTTCGACAACACTGTTTTGTTGCGAAGTGCGAGCCGTAGAGAACGTGTGGTTATACCTACCGATTCGAGATAACCGTCAAGGGCACGGTTTTTGAATTCAGTTCCATTATCAGTGCGGATGGTTTGGGCAGTAAGTTCTAGCTTAACATCGATGGCTTTGAGAAACGTGATGATGGTGTCGGGGGTTTCATCCTTTGATTAAAGGAACTTTACCCATGTGAAACGAGAGAAACCGTCCACCATCACTAGAACATACTTCTTACCATGTATGCTTTGAGCCCGCATCGGGCCGCACAAGTCCATATGAATGAGTTGAAGAGATCGAGTGGTCTTGTGAACCAACTTGGGTTTGTGAGAGACCTTCTTCATCTTTCCCACCTCGCATACGTCGCAGAGATGCGGTTTGTCGAATTTAAAAGCTGGAAGACCAGTTACTAGCCCTTGAATGGAAAGGCGATTGATGTTCTTGAAGTTTTAGTGAGATAAACGTCGATGCCATAACCATGTCTTCGGACTAGAAACATTTGAAAGCAGACAAACACTTGAGGGTGCGTTTACTTGGGAAAGATCGATTGTGTAGACATTGGACTTGTGCGTGCCGGCTAGTACCTCCTTTCCATCCAATGTGCGAACACAACATCTTTCGGGTCTAAAATTTACTTCGAGTTGCTTGTCACAGAATTTGCCAATGCTCAACAGGTTGTGGCTCAGGCCTTGAACATAAAAAACGTTGGAAATGGTGATGTTGTTTTGAATGATATTACCATATCCTTTAATCAGTACCAAGTGATTGTTGCCAAATTTGACGAATCCGCCCTTTTTTTCAGTGTAATTGGCAAGCAGCTCCTTTTGTCCGGTCATGTGTTTGGAGCATCCGGAATCTAAGTACCGCACATGACCGATCTGCATAAAATCAGGTATATTTAGGTACCCATTTGTAAATGTGTCCATCATGGTTAGTTGACATAGCACCCTTGGATACCCACTTCTGGTAAGACTTATAGGCGATAGTCATTTGATTTCTCGGAACCCATTTAGAAACAGGTCATGAAGAAAAAAATTTGCGATTAAAAGAATTACGCATGTCAGGAAAATAACAATAACCGTAATCAATAGGAGGTTTACGTACAAAATCATCCACACTGCAATTAGAACAACAAATTTTATTACGAGAAAATTTAATTAAATGTCGAAATGAATGAATTTGATAAGGAAATCTAAAACGAGAATTGTTTCTTTTGACATTTGAACGGAAAAAATTGTCTTCTTTGCGGGGTGTTGTCTTTGTAGTATGTGTGCCCTTTTTGACCCAAACATGTTTGTTGTCTAAAGTATGAACCGCTGAAACATTGAAAGGAACACGGTTAGTATGATTTTGGAAGACATGATTGGTTTTTGTTTGTTTAGAAGTGTGTTGATTTTGACTTGTGGAACACTCTGTTGGTTCCGTAGGAATGGAAACCGATTCCATTGGTTGTTTGCCTTTGTCTAAAAACTCCGTGTGATTTGGAAGTACAGGATTGAAGTCAAATTCATCACACATGACATGTAAATACTCGTCTGATTCAAGTGAAGATTGGTTAGAAAGGGCATCTAATTCATCATTGATTTGCTCGTCGGAATAGGAACATTTTTGTTTTGGAGGATTGTTATTTGGGTCCATTTTAAACAACTCTTCGCAATTATCTAAATAATTGCTAACGAAGGCTTTACAAGTTGAAATGTTTGAAATAGTATCATTTTCATGATTTTTGTTTAATTGTAAAGTCTCGTTCTCAAGTTGTTATATTTTAGATAAAAATGATTCTTTTTCCTTTTCCACCAAAGGACGTTCAGTTTCCAACACTCGTTCGAGTTGAATAATTTTATTTTTTAAAAATAGAGTAGGAATGTATGGTTTACATTCAGGAATCTTGTTTTGAAGTTCTTCGGCAGAATATGATGGAAAGTAGTTGTTTGGAAGAGATTCTCTTGAAGATTCCTCTTCTACTATTTGAGGATAGCAGAAAGGTATTTGAAAAAAAAAATTGTTTTGTCTCTTCCAATCTTCTCTTTCCTCGACACAAGGGTCCGACTTCATAAATTGAATTTGGGAATCTGGACCAAGGTTCAGATATTTGAATTTATAAATTGTCGGAGTATTATAGATTGCCTTTGCTAAGTGTTTTGGGTTTTCAAAACCTAACCCGGCTTTAGAACTTAAATCTTTCAGTGCATTTAAGTGAATAGTGTGTTCAGTTTGACCAAGCTTGTACAGTTTTAATTCTAAATCTTTGAGTTTTTCTAATAGATCTTGTCTTTGAAAACTGACAAAGTCAAACTTTGATGAAAATTCGGCAGTCTCACTCCTAGATGTGTGAAGTTGAAGAGTGAGATCAGATATTTGTTGTTTAAAAAGATCATTTTCTTCTTTTAAAACCATTTTCTCCATTTCGAGATTGTGCGTTATACTTTGAGAATTGACAAGGTCGGTTTGCATAAGAAGCAATTGATTATGATTATTTTCTAAGCGTGCTTCTAAATTGGAAACCAAGAGTTTCTCGGCTTTCAATTAAATTGTAATTCTTTTAATTTACACATTAAATCATGCATTTGAGATACAAAAGAGTCATAGTCAGAAGGGCTTACCTTGGGCGTGTAGTCGGAAGCGTGAGAAGGAGTATCATCGGAGTAAGCCATCAGGCTGAAGTGCGCTTGAGTATCCCTTTCCATGTCATCTTCATCATCTTGATTGAGCCATTGTTCATCTTCAGCTAGAAGAACTTTATCGGCTTCTTTTTGTTTAGACAACACCAGTTTGTAAGTGAAGTAGTTGGAGTCCTTCACTATTGGCTTCTTGCATTTCGGGATCATAGTCAAAATCTTCTTCTTCAAGTTCGGGAAACATCTCTTGAGGAGTTGAAGATGAGTCTTTTGCCATCAAGGCTATTGGATCCGGGTTTTTCTTTGTATTTAACCCCATGAGTTCAAGGACCTCCTCTTCGTCTTGCTGGAGGGTTTCATAGACTTCATGCAGATCAAGATCAGCAAGGTATTTGCTGTGTTTGATTTGATTAGCAAATCGGAGCCATTCCGGTTGAAGATTGCTAACAAATTTAACGTTGTTCTCGATCTTGGTCTTACGAATTTCATTATTTCTTAGCTCGTTTACCAGTTGTACAAAACGGGTATACGTGTTCGTAAGACTCTCTCCGTCTTTGCCTTGAATTCTTCATATTGTGAGATGCAGTTTGTGATTTTGAGTTGTGTGCCAATCTTCGTTCCAAGCATGAACTTTTTTATGACCTCCCACATTTCTTTAGCCGTTTTCTTGTGGCTATCAATGCTCATATAAGTGTCATTTGGGAGGCTCATATAAGTGTCGTTTGCATCCCATGTACTTTTGAGTTTAACTTCCCTTCGTGCGGGCGTAGGAGGTACGTTGTTTGGCATGGCGGGAAAATCCTAGTAGAAGATTGGAGGAGGAGCTTCCTTGATTGAACGCATGATCTCATCGGCATAGTCATTGCGTTCAATGAAGTCAAGGACTCTATCCTTCCATTAAGAATATTCGCCAGGGAAGAGAATAGGACGTTTGGTGTCTGATCCAATTGCCATGCCTTCACCGGTAGTCATTGTACTTACTGGTGGACCTCGATCGATGAGTTTTTAAAAAATTCTGAGTTTGTCTCGTGAAACAATAGGTTTTTCTCGAAAGACAAAGGAGATCGATAATAAAATTATCAATATGGGCGGAAAGATTAAACACTTTTGTCGGGTGTGAGATACTCGATATAAAATGTTATCGAGTGACAGAGGCTCGTTAATAAATGTTGTCGAATGTAATTGGCTCGATGAAATTAGCCTGATATAAAAATTTATCGAGTGAAAGAGGCTCGATAAAACCTATTGTCGAATGAACTTGGCTCGATAAACAGATTTTTGATCGATTGATAACCTAAGTGTTCTCGATTAAACTCTATTCGATAATAAAATTTATAAATCTTCAGCAGAAACAAATTGATTAAAGATTTCTCGAATATAGAACACTCGATCAAACTTCTTCTTGATTCAACAAGACTCGACTAAAAATCAAATAATTTAATTATGAGTTTTCTGTGATTGATAAACCAGAAAACAAAAACACAGGGTTCTTGATTAAAAAGAACTAGTCTTTTTATGGACAAGGCTGTCTGGGTTTTGAGTTTCTTATTCGTTCAATTACACAAAATATCAAGATTACGAGAGTTTATGATTTTACTAAGGAATTCTTTAGTAAGAAAAGCTGCAGGAGTCACAAGTTCCTGAGTTTTCTAATGTAAAGAGATTCAAAAGGAAAGAAGATAAACTAAAGTATTTTTAACTAAACAGATTTAAATATTTTATATAGGAGTCAATAAAAAATTATGATTTAAACAGTTGAATCGATAAAAATTTAATCAACAGAAGGTAGACCCGAGAAAACTTCAATAAGCAGAATAAACTTTAAATCAAGAAAAGCTCAGATATAATCAGTCGATAAAAAAACACATAGGAACATATAACGAGATCGAGAAAAATTAATCGAACAGATATGAGGAAGTCGACAAAAAAACAGTATGGTGTTTTATCGGGTAAAGCATGAAACAGTGGGATTCGATAAAAAATCAACGAACAACAGAATTTTGCAGAAATCAAAAAAAATACCTCCTGTTTCGTGGTTTGCTCAGAAAATCGTAAAAACTCTTGATCTTAGGCTCTGATACCACTTGTTGATCCCAGATAAACAAGCACAATGACAAGTAAACGATAATGGCAAAGGTAATACGACAATAAAGATGTTAAAGAACTTACGTAGTCGTATATCTCTTGAATGTATGATCGATTACAATGATATCACAGTTTCGGCTCTCTCTTTAATGAATCGACTTGTATGAAAGTAAACCCTAGACTCCTATTTATATTGCTAGGCCTATGCTAATTAAGGAAACAAAGATTTTAAGGATTATAAACTTCCTTTTACAATCAAGCATATCTTTTCCTTATTTTGTCATAATTAAATAATAGACCTAACAAACTTGAACTTGAAAATGTTCAGAAAATCAATTCAGAAAACAATCTAGAGATATTCCCGTGTTCTTTTGTAGACCTAAATCTTTCTGAATCTCAAGACTGTTTTGAAACGATTACATATCCATGGGAAAATGATGATCAAGGTGATGATTTCTTTAACTCAGAAAATTATCTCTCAACTTTAGAAAATCAACTACCTTCTGAGTATAAAAAGGTTCCAGAAGTAACTAAGAATGAGGAAGCTCCTTTCTTATTTACTAATGAACCTCTCGAAATTAGAGCCTCTGGTCTGAATACTGAAAAACATCCAAGTGGAATACCAACATTCTCTGTTCCTCCAGCAGGACAGAAAACCTGTGTCCATTCATCCAGACTTCATTGGGATGTGTCTTAAGGCCAAATCTTGTCTTAAACTTGAGAAGGAAGAAAGTCTTAAAAAGAAATGTTTTGTTCAGCAAAAATCATCACAATCATGTTATCCAAAGTTTACTTCTGCTCAAAAAGGCAAATGGGAATCTAATCTTTCTGCTTCTATTTCAGTAATTCCGAACACTCCTGAGAAGGTTTATCAGAGGAAGTCTCAACAGAAGAACACTTATGATTCTAAGCATAAGTCTAGTCTAGCTAAGAAGTTCAATGGAACTACTGATACTAGTATAGACAAAAATAAGAAGAATTGTAATTATCATTATTCTAATGAAAATTCAATGCACTCTTTTATGTCTCAGAATTCTGAATGTTTTTCTTTATTCTTAAAATTAAAGGAATTTTTCTCGAGGCCCTCTGATCGTCTTTATGATAATATATCACACTTCAGGACTAAACGAAAGAAAAACAAACAAACAGCAAATAAAAAGACCAAACATTTAAATCCTGTTAAATCACATCATGTGCAAGATAAAAAGAGTGAAAAATCTAAAACTAACATCAAAGGACCCATTATGAGATGGGTACCTAAAAACCTCATACTGTTATTGCAGAAGCAGCGTGTGCACATATGGTATCTTGACTCTGGATGCTCGAGCCACACATGACTGGATCAAAAAACTTACTCTCCCAATTCAAAGACAAATGTGGTGGAGCTGTAACGTTTGGAGACAACAGTAAGGGTCAAATTAAAGGCTATGGTACACTACAAGAATGTAATATTACCTTATCAAAAGTAGCTCATGTTTCTGGACTGAAACATAACCTGTTGAGTGTAAGTCAACTTTGTGATTCTAAATTACTTGTTGTATTTTATGAAAATCATTGTTACTTGTTTTCAAAGGCAGGTGAAGAACTCTTGAGAGCAGACAGAAAAGGTATACATGGCTCGCATTCGTTAGACGGAAATCAGAAGTGCCAATTTTATTACAAAATATGATGACCAGAATTCAAGTTCTTTTACACCAACGGATTCAACAGCTAAGAAGTGACAACGATACTGAGTTCAAGAATGCCAAGCTTGAAGCTTACCTTGTTGAAAATGGAATTACACAGAACTTCTCTGCTGTGCGCACTCCTCAACAAAATGGTGTAGTAGAGCGACGCAACAAAACATTGGTGGAAGTTGCCAGAACGATGCTTGCAGCATTTGGACTTCCCATTCATTTTTGGGCTGAAGCTGTAGCCACTGCGTGTTTTACCTAGAATCGTTCTATTATTGTTAAGAGGCATCTCAAAACCTCTTATGAGCTTATTAATAATCGAAAACCCTGTGTCAACTTCTTTCACATTTTTGGTTACAGGTGTTTTATTTTAAATGACAGAGAAAAACTTGGCAAGTTTGACAAAAAAAATCAGATGAAGCTAAATTCTTAGGATACTCGTTAAATTCAAGAGCTTTTAGAGTTTTTAATTTACGAAATAAGACTGTAATGGAAAGCAGTAACATCGATTTTGACGATCAAACTCAATTAACTTCTGAGTATTCTACTTCTGAACTTAAGCTTAACACAGTACCAGAGAATCTGAAATATATGCTATCTTTCAAGACTTTATGGGTGAAGCAATATTGGCAGAGCAAAGCCCAACCAATCCATCTTTAAGTACTCCTAAAGTTCTCCAGGCTTCTGGAAATACACTTTCTGGTCCTGAATCACCTGCTGAGAGCTCATCCGACCCTTCTGTCCTTCCTGTTTCATCTAATAATTGTCCAGAAGTCACTTCTGTGCCTTCATCTGAAAAGGAGATAGTAGATGATCCTCGTGTTTCTCAATCCCTTCCAGAAGAAGTGCTTTCATCCTCTGAAACAGAAGTTCACGCTCAACCAGTATCTCAATCTCGGATGACGAGATGGACTAAGTCACACACCCCAGATCTCATAATTGGAAGGCCATCTGAAGGTGTTAAGACAAGATCTGCTACTCCAAATGAAGCTTTCTTTGTAAATTTTCTTAGCATGATCGAACCAAAACATGTACATGAAGCTTGCAAGAACCTAGTTGGGTAACGGCTATGCAAGAAGAACTGCTACAATTTGAACGAAACAAAGTCTGGAACCTAGTTCCTTAACCAAAGAACAAAGTAGCTATTGGTACTAAGTGGGTCTTCAGAAAAAAGAAAGATGAAGACGGAATAGTGATCAGAAACAAAGCTCGACTGGTTGCTAAGGGGTATTGCCAAGAATAAGAAATCGATTACGATGAAACCTTTGCCCCTGTAGCAAGACTTGAGGCGATACGACTATTTTTGGCTTTCTCTGCATACAAGAACTTTAAAGTATATCAAATGGATGTTAAATGTGCATTTCTGAATGGGTATCTCAAAGAAGAAGTGTATGTCGAACAACCTGCAGGCTTTAAAGATGCTAAACATCCAGAGTATGTCTATCTTCTCGACAAAGCTTTATACGGGCTAAAACAAGCACCTAGAGCATGGTATGAACAATAGACTATCTACGTTTCTGATCAGTAAAAGTTATGATAAAGGTAAAAGTGATACAACTCTGTTCATCAAAAGAGGCAAAGGTATTCTAAATGTTGTTCAAATCTATGTGGATGACATAATCTTTGGTTCTACTCATCAATCAGAAGTTGATCTGTTTTCTAAATTGATGGAATAAGAATTTGAATTGAGTATGATGGGAGAATTAACGTTCTTTCTAGGACTCCAGGTTAAACAAAATGCCGTTGGCATATTTATAAATCAAGCTAAGTATGTTTCTGACATGCTTAAGAAATTTCATCTTCAAAATTCCTCACCAATTAAAACTCCTATCTCTACTAGCACGAAACTAGGACCTGATCCTTCTGGGAACTCAGTGGATGTTACGGGCTATAGAGGTATGATTGGATCACTTTTGTATCTGACTGCAAGTAGACCATATATTATGTTTGCCACTTGCCTATGTGCTCGCTATCAAGCGAATCCTAAAAAATCACATTTGGGTGCTGTTAAACGAATTTTTAGATATCTTAAGGGATCTCCTTCACTTGGTCTCTGGTATCCCAAAAATTCTGAATTTGATTTAATGGCATACACGGATTCTGATCATGCAGGTTGCAAGTTGGATCGTAAAAGTACCTCTGGAAGCTGTCAACTTTTAGGTAACGGACTTGTAAGTTGGACATCCAAGTAGTAGAACTGTGTGTCAACATCAACAGCAGAAGCTGAGTATGTTGCTGCAGCCAGTTGCTGTAAAACTCAGCTCAGGAGACTATGGCTTAATATACAACAAAATCCCTATCCTATGTGACTCAGAGAGTGTTATCGCCATTACTAAAATCCAGTTCAGCATTCAAAAACAAAGCACGTCGATGTCAGGTATCATTTCATTAAAGATCATGTAGAGAAAGGTACAATCGAAATGTATTTCGTCTCTACTGATTTTCAACTTGCTGAAATTTTCACAAAAGCTCTGGACGAGACACGATTCAATTTCCTAGTCAGCAAGTTGGGCATGTTAAATATGTAATTGTACTTAATTCTTTGATCTTCTTAGAATTCTGTCAAAATTACTTATTTCTGTACGTATATATTGTTTCGCACATCCCAGAACCATCCAAAAGCCTCTGGTCACCCCTGATGATCTACTTCAGAGGCACTCAGAAGCCTTTGGATACCTCTGTTCATTGAATAAATCTTACATTTGGGATCAAGTGACATCAGAAAGAGTGCAACTCCTATCAATGCAACGGGGAGCAGATTGCTATTTTTGAGGGGGAGCAGAATGCAATTTTTTAGGGGGAGAAGAATGAAATTTTCAAGGGGGAGCACATCAAGTGTAACATCTGTTAGCTGTTTTCTGAACCTTTCTTTACTTAACAATTTTCTTTGAATATGTTTCTTCTGACTAACTCTTGCCGTCAAGGTTACAAAGACGTTTCATATTCAACTTAAATTATTTTGAAAAGATGTTCTTTGACATTCTTGGTCGAAAATGTTTTCTATGACCATATATTCTCTACCTTGTTATTTTTTTTGAAATTTTCTTTAATAAGTCTATTTTATTTAACTTTTGCCTTCAAGGTTACTTAAAATTTACTTATTATATTTTAATTTCTTAAATAAATACTTGGCTTTGAATATTAAACTTTCATTTGGTGCAAACAAGTTTTCTATCCAAATGTCTGTTTTTCATTTTTTTAGAAGGAATTATTTAATTTAAAATTATTTTTTAATCAACAGTTTATCTGGTTGTTTAAATTGTAATTTTCTTTTAATTAATTACCTTTCAATTTCTTTTGAGGAGGTAATACTCAATCGGTTTAGGCGCTAAACCTTTTCACTTGTCAGTTCTCCTTTACACGTGTCATTCATCGTGCCATTGAATGTTGACACGCCTGCGCGCTTACCTCAGCAAACACGAACCGTTTTTGTTAGTCCCCAAATTAAAACCCTTCACATTCAAAGTTCACTCGATTACTCTCTGTCTCTCATATATAAACCTCGATTTGGGAATTTAACAGTACTGTGCTTCATCTTCTTGCTCAAGAATCTAAATACTTCTCAATCGGCGTCTTATTCTCTCCAAAGCATTCTTCATCAATGGCGTCTCCTGATGCAAATCCTAATACCCAAAACGACGACCGTAACTTGGTCACTTCAACAGCTGAGAGTGCTCCAGTTGTCAAGCTACCACTGAAACCCAACAATGATCAGATTCTTCTCGATCCCAACACTTATCTATCTGATTTCAGGATCATGATTGAGTTCCTGCAAAACCATTCCCTGAACCGAACCCTAACCTTGACAAATCCAAATGTTCTTGAAATTTATGTGCAAGAGGTCTGGCAAACTATGTTCATCAAGGATGACAATACCCTAATTGGAACCTTTGGACACCCCACTGAACCTTAAACTGTGGTCCAAATCCCAATCACACGCAAGAAAATAGCAAGGTATTTTCATCTTCCTCAACCATACATTGAAGCTGAAGGTCAAACAGTTCCCAACCCTGACCTAGAACCTAATCCCACACTAGAAGCTCTACTAGCCTTTATTCGCTTCTTAGGTTACAATGAACACCTCCATAGGCTTTCTGAGTTCAAAAGAAAGACACTGCCCCGGATGTGGAATGTCCTCGTCTCCATTCTGAATAAGAGCCTCACCTGCAAAATTGGGTGTCTCGATCAAGCCAGTAAGAACGTTCTCACAATCATGCATTGGATGTTCTTTAACAGACCTCCGGACTACACAAGCCTTATCTTCCAAGAAATGAAAGACGCTGTTCAAACAAAAGTTTCCCTCCAGAGCCAAGGCAAAACCACTTCCTGCTTTAATGTTTCAACGCTTTCTATCACTATTTACCTTCCCAGCTATTGGTGCATTGAAAGCTCCTCTACTTCAGCCTTTCTGCAAAATAGCTTCAATGAGCTCTCACAAGCCAACAATTGACAACAACGGTTATCCTGGATCCAGAGACCTCTCCAGGTATATGCTAGATCTTATTCCTTCAACCTCTCTTACTCTCATATCCTATAAACGCTCTATGGTATTCTCAGAACAGAGAGTATCTACCCCAAAGCACTTAGAGCCCAGATTAGAAAGTGAGGGGTCAAGTGAGCCTGAGATTGAAAAGAATTCGAGTGACCACCAGAGAGTTTCTACTCATCCCGACCTCTTAATGGAAGAGGGTACAGAAGATGTCCATACAGACACATTTGTGCGAATATCTCCAAGATCCCCGAGGGTACACACATATCCTTAGGTAGATGTCAACACATCTACTCTCATTGAAAAAGGACAATCCAGTCCAAACTACCAACAGCCAAACCGATCAGAGGGAATTCTTTGTTCCTCTGAATCACGCACATCAAGGGAATCCACCTCATCCTCATCATCCTCTCAACAGGGTGATGATGAAAATATAAGGGTTCAATTGCCCCAGAACTCGCCACCACCCACACAGAACGTTGATGTCTTCGTCACCAACGATGTCATAGGGCAACCAGAGGGAACGTCCATGCCCTCTGTTAGTTTAGATGCTGATGAAATCCTATCAGAGGGGTTACAGCCACAGGATGCACCACTTATCGGGGTCTTTACCCTTCCTAAAGGTAAGCACATTGTGTTCAGCTCCCCATCCTCTGATGATCGGGATGAAGCTGAACCTTTCAGAACAACCGAAGAGGTGTCTGTGAATAACAGCCCTCGAAGACAGGTTGGAAGTCCCTCCACACTCAACGTCGAAACAGGTGTGAAAGAGGGTCTCTCTGAACGCGAGAGACAAGGGGCTCCATGTATTGGAGATGCACCGGTTACCTCTTCTGAATTTGCCACCAATGCAGCGTTTAAGGCATTTAGTGATCAAATTCAGAGATCCATGGAAGATCTAAAATTATCCCTGGTTTCTCAACAACAAACTCAAACAGCCATTCAAGCCCACCAAGCAACTCAAACTCAAACATTGGAGGATATCAGAAAGCTTCTCTCTGATAATGCAGAGGCTCAACGGAATTCTGCTAATGCTCACTTCCAGGCTCTGGAAGCTGGAATTAAATCTAATGCAGAGGCTATCTTTAATCTTCCTTCAGATATACCTACACCAGAAGTTACAATCTCTGCTGACGAATATCGATCGTTTGTTGTTGACATCCATAAACTAATACAGGTTGTTTTTCCATCTAAAGATACTTCTGCTTCTACCTCTTCTCTAGTCAAGAAGTCTGATATGGTACACTTTCAAAAAGCAACGATTGAACGCATCAATACTCTGGCCTCCAAGTATGCATCCAAAACCAACTCCAACAACTTGAATATGGACCGAAAGATCACATCTCTGGAAACCTCTGTCTCAAAGTTATCCTCTCTGGTTGGTACATTATCTGCTTCCTTTGAAGACCGGAAGAAAGCCAAAGAAGCTCGGGCATGTAAAAAGGTGGAGTTAAAACGCAAACGTTCTGAGGATCAGGATCCTGATTCTCAGAAAGGGGAGAACATGGAAAACCTTAAAAAGAGGAAAACTGAAACGGGTCAGAAGATGGAACAAGACAAAGGTAAAGCTACAAACTCCTCATGTTCTCCTTCTGCACCTCCTCCCTCTAAACAGACTCCATTGATGCCTACTCCTCTAGCTACTAACAAGGGTCCCTTGCCCAAGGATCCAGAAATTGCAAAATTCATACTGGATATAATTGGCAACACTAAAACGCAATCTCACCCAGCAGAAACAGAGGCAGCTAGAGCAGAAGCTGCCAGAGTAGAAGCTTCTAGAACAGAAGAAGCCAGAGCTAAGGCAGCCAGAGCCGAGGCAGCTAGAACAGAAGAGGAGAATAGAATAAGATATGAGGCTGAACAAAAGGTTAAATTTGAAGCAGAAAAAGCTAAAAAAGAAGCCATAAAAGCCAAAGCTGAAGCAGAGAAAGCTATGGCTCAAGCAGAAAAAGAGAGAGAAGAAGCTGAAAAGGCTAAAGAAGCTGCTGAAAGGGCACGTGATAACTTTGAACAAACAAAAAGAAGGGAGTCTGCAAAATTCAGAGCCTCAAATGAAGAAAAGATGCAGAAGTTGGGAAGACTTGAGCTACCCAACTTAGAAATAAAAAATAAGCACATGTATACCCCTGCGGATCAGAAGATATACCTAATGATGCCGAATTTTTCAAATGATTACCAATCAGTGATGAGATGAAAGACAAATTCATAACTCACAGGCAACCAAGGAAGGAGGCTTATTTCATTGTTCCAATCAAGACTATATCATACAGGCATGCACAATTTGAACAAACACCCATCTGGTATACAATTTACAAGGTTGTTAGAGATGACAACAAACCATCCTACTTCTGTGACAATGACTTATTGTCAATCAATCCTTCTGATCTAATAACTCTAGAGAAATTTATGAAGACTCAAATGAACAGAAGTCGGAATTGTGTTCAGAAGACCGAGCAGAAAAAGCTTCTTCTGATTTAAAGATGCTCACAGATACTCTACAGAAGTTGTTTATATCATAAAATGTTATGCTTCTGTAGCAACTGACAATCAAGATGCAGAAGTCAGAGAGAAGATTGAGAAGAGACTTGACAAACTAATGAAGCTCAGAGAAGTTACAGATGCCATCTCCAAAGTCATTTCTCAAATTGCTCCCTTCTAACAAATTACAATACGTGCTTATTGTCAACTATTGAGCCTATGAAAGAACAACGAAGCTATGCGTGCAGCATTCTGAATTTCATACTTAGGAGGAGATTGTTATACCTCATTTTCAGAGAAGTATGATTCAGAATTATGCAAGTATATTCACATTTGATGACATGGCAAACACACCCTCCGTGTGTAACTAAGTTTGTTATTCACTTGCTTACGTGTCAAGTTGTAATAGGCTAGATAGTTGACTTTCATGTTTGTAATCGTATAAATAGCTCTTTCACTGTTTGTAATTGAGTGATTCGAAACATACAGATTTGAGAGCAAAATTGTACGCACTATTGATTATCATTCAAAGAAATTCAATACGAATTACGTTTGTTCTTCAATTCTGTTCTTACTTATTTTGAGCTATCGATTAATTGTTAGAAAGGGATCTGGGTTCCAACAGATATGCTGATCAGGTGCACCTCCCACGTCAATTCCCCTCACATTCGCTATTCTTTCAACACCCTATTCAGGATCCCCTTGATTTTGAACCTGCTCGTCTATTCTAGGACCCTCGCCTATCACTTGATGTTCCTCACGAGCTGGCTCTTGGGCAGGCTCATCCTGAATTGGAGGAGCCATTATGCCGATTCGCTCCCTATATGCTATCACACTGGGTGCATGTTGATCAGCAACGGATAATAAGGCTTCGGGTATGGGCATGATGTACGGGAATTCGAGACTATTGAGCTTGAGATGCTTTTGAGCATAAGAAGGGCTGAGTGGTGTACCTACACGGCGTGGAATTTCTGGACTGGAGTTCATCCTGGAGTGAATGAACTGTTGGAAGAACCGTTGATATGGTAGGAATTGACGGGCCCTTGAGTTGGCTTTATCCGCAACATAATCAACTAGATCAGTCCTGATAAACGTCGCGTAGTCATAGTTCCGGCTATAGATGATCCCTAGAAAAATCCGTAGTACGACCGTGCTGGCTCTATCCATGCCGATGTGTTTGCCTGTTAGACAGCGGTTGATAAGCGATAAAAGGGTGAACCAAATTTGTGGTAGATACATCCGCTTGAACTGTCTGACAGATGTAAGCTGAGAGTTGCATCCCAAGGCATGGATGTCTCGACACAATTCTACTTTGGTAACTGGATCTTCATAAGTATCCAAGATAGGTAGGCGAAGGACGCGACGCATTCTGGATGGCGTGAGTCGAGTTACGTAGTCATCTATTTGAGCCGTAAAATGATAGTCACCTTCATCTGGATGGTACGTCAGGGTATACCAAAATTGTTGAGGATAGAAGGCTGGGACACAATGCTCCAATGAAAAAGCATACCGTAGGGGATGTCTTTTTGAGATCTCCAGAATGACAGGTTTCTCAAGATTCATGCTGAAGTCGAGACGATGGTTCTCCGGTAAGAATTCCATCTTTTTGGAAGGGGGCATCAGTATTTCATCCCGATTAGCCGCATTATTGCTTGGTGCAGTGGATCTTTCGGAAGGCATGCGATGTTTGTCATCTAACATATTCTGATCATTGATGGCCGCCATAGAAACTGAGAGTGCAAAATTAGTAAACCATAGAAAGTAGATCAGTTCTTAGTGTTGAGTGAAAATAAGACTTAGTATAAAATATTTGCTAAGAGATGTCGGCCCTTGAACCTGTGTTGATGATCGACATAAAAGGATATCGAGTGCTATCGAAAGCACACTTATGTCGAGTAAGATTGAGTCGACAAGACTTGTAGAGGAGACATGCTTGTAGTATGTCGAGCCGTGCTGAGTCGACATAAATATATGTCGAATGAAATAGGGTCGAGATAAACACTTGGTACTTTCTAAGAAAGAGTAAGTGAATATTTAGAACCTATAGGATTCGATATAATTTTATGTCGGGCCTACTGGGTCGACATAAAGACTTGGGCATAATCATGTCGACTTATTTGGACACGACATAAACACTTTGTTAATAATGTCGATCCTATGGGAATCGACAAGAAAGCATGTCAAGGTACGTTGGACGCGACATAAACACTTAGTGAATAAAGTCGATCCTTTGGGACTCGAAAAGAAAACATGTTGAACCCAAGGGAATCGACAAGTCTCCAAAGATTACATGAAAAACCTAAGTGATGAGTATGAACTGTGATAGATAAAAAAAGACTTGAATAAAACTGAAGTTCAATTTATGTCCAGAATGACAGACGCGACAAAAAGTCATGAAGACTTGAAGTCGGGTGTGTGTGAGGTGACAAGAAAACATGTCGAGTCTTTGAGACTCGACATAAACACTTAATCTTAATGTTGAATCTTTAGGATTAGGAACACAACCTCATGTTGAGTATAGGAGACCCGACATAAACTCTTAGGAAAAAATGTGTCCTGGTTGGTGTCGACCAAAGTTCCAATAAAACCCTAAGTACGAACAGTTATTCATCCAGACGTCAAAAAAGGCAAATTAAGGAGTTTTTAAGCCTAGATTTATTGTCGCTGGGCCTCGTCTAACATGATTAACACTAAGTATGATTCAGACTAACTTAAGAAGTATGATATGTCTGATTGTTCTAGCATGCAAACTCCAATGGCTACTGCTACTAACTTAAACCAGTTTTGAATGCAAAATCTGTGGATCAAAAGAAGTATAGCGGTATTATTGGGTTTTTGCTTTATTTGACTGCTAGTAGACCAGATATAATGTTTGCTACATGTATTTGTGCTAGGTATCAAGCTAATCCTAAGGAGTCTTATCTCCTTGCTGCTAAAAGGATTCTTAGTGTTAGACGCCATTTTCAGAGAAGTATGAACCAGAATTCTATAAGTGCAGGAGATCAGAAGATCTCACTCATAACAGAGACGCCCAGAGTTTGGAAGAACAGCTGGACTACAACAGAAGTATCACACGCGCTCCTGATGACGTGGCCTGCACATGATCCGTGTTTCTAATCTTATAACTGAATTAGTTACAAACTTTGCTTATGTGTCAATCTGTAATAGGCTAGAATGTTGACTTCTATTCATTGTACTTGTATAAATAGATCCTTTTATGAATGTAATAGTTGTCGATCTAAGATACATTTTGGAGAACAAATAGAGCATTTCATTCATTGTATTGTAATCATCTTCCAGGTTATTAATACGAATTACCACTTGTTCTTCAATATCGCTCTTATTGTTCTTACTGTTAACTGATTTAATTCATAGATCTAATTTGCTTCCGCTCATATTTTCACATTTGATCTATTGATTAATTGTTATAAAGGGATTTGGGTTCCAACAATTGGTATCAGAGCCATCTAATCAATCTATTGATTATTAGATCTCTTCAATTTGGAGAAATCCCTCTTCTATTCGCAGTTATTTTTAGTTTTAAGCTACTGTTCGTAATTCTACCCTGTTTTACGAGAATTTGTTAATTTCATAACAATTTTCTCCAAATCGGTGGTAATTTAGGTTTAAATATGAAAATCAGTAAGAATATCGTCCTGTTTCAATTCATTTGAAATTTATTTGTTCTAAATTTCAAAAACCCTCCTGTTATTCTCTCAACTCCCTATTTTCTGAAAAAATGGCAAATTCAAATTTGAATGCTGTTTACACCTCCGGATCCCTGACCAAACCTCCTACTCTAATTCGTGATGAATATCCGCAATGGAAGATTCGTATGATCAATTTTTATGAAGGATTGGATACAGAACTTTACCCTATTCTTCAAAATGGTCCGTTTGTTCCAATGACAACGATTCCAAGGGTTCCTGCTACTGCTGAAGTCGAGGGATAATTGGTCTGATGAAGAGAAGGCAAAGGTGGAATTGGCCAAAAGGCAAAGAGTCTCTTAATTATGACAATTCCAAATGAGATTTTCCAATCTTTGGATTCCTATGATACTGCTAAAGAGCTATGGGATCAGCTGGAAAACATTCTAGAAGGCGGCTCTAAAATGAAGAAAAACAGAAGCGCTCAAGCTCTGAATGAATTCAATAGCTTCCAGGCTATTCCTAAAGAATCTCTGGAGCAAACTTTTCATAGGTTTAATACTCTGTTAAATCTATGCAAAAGATGTGATATCATTAGATCTAAAGAAGATAACAACATCTTATTTCTTAAACGATTGAATCCAGAGTGGTCAAATCTCTCAATGTATCTGCAAGAAAATCAGGATCTAGAACAATGGTCTCTGCATGATGTATTTGGTACTCTTCAAGCTCATTGAGAAAGAGGTCGTTCAAAAGAAAACAACAATAGGTGGACCTCTGGCTATAATTTCTAAATCAAGAGGGTCGGTCAGAAGAAGTAAAGAAATCGAGAAAAGAGGAAAGAGTAAAGCTCTCATGACAGAAGCAATCCCAGAAGATGACTCTGACTCTGGTGATGAGATCAAAGCTTTTGCTGAAATCCCTAGCACTTGTTACCAAACAATTCACAAAAAAGTTTGGTAATAGATCTTTTCAAGGAAGCAAAAGATTTGATCGTTCAACTCCAAATTATACTCCTAGACAAGAGATCCAGAGGGCTGAGAAGACAAAGGATGAGAAGAACGAGGATGAACTGAAGAAAAAGAAGGATGTGTGCTATAGATGTGGAAAGCCATGACACTATTCAAAGGATTGCAGGGGAGCTCTGGACAAAGACAAAATGTATCACAAGAATAAATACAAGTATAATGTCGATGAAAGAGATCACTTTGCAGAAAAGGAAAACTGGCTAGGAGATGAGTCAAGTGGTGATGAAGCCATGTTCTGCGGAATGGCCAAAACAAATGAATTAGAAGATCAGCCTTCTGAATCACCGGTTTAGTATTATCTCTGAATCATCTGAACTTGAAAACACCATTCTGATTTTGTCAAATAATTTTGAAGAACTTAAGCAAAAGCTTGAAGTTGAAAAGAAATTGCGAAAAAATATTGAGCAAACTCTTTCAGTAACTCAAAGGGAAAGAGAAATTTACAAAAGAGAGATGGATCTTTTAACAGAAGAAAAACTGAAGCTAAGTTCTGAAAATGAGAAAATTTTAAAGTTTTAAAAATTACTGAAATAAAGCTCAACGAAGAGAAACTGAACTTCACTAAACTTTTGGAAGGCAAAGATAAAGAGATCAAAGCAAAAGAAGGTGCCAGATTGAATTCAGTGGCACTTAAAAACTATTTTCAAAAGGAGAGAGAATTTTTACATATTCAACTTCAAAATAAAAAGCTACAGATCAAAACATATCTGGATGCTCAGAAAGTTCATGACAAAATAAATACACAAGTGGGGAGATCTGGACTTGGTTTCGAGGATCTAGATCCCTACACATGAAAAAAAAGGTCTACTCTGAATTCCGTTTTCTGTCTAGGACAAGAACAAAAGCCTGTGTTTCCAATTTTATATGAACAATCTATTTTAAAAAAATAAAAAATTGAAAATGGTCATCATCAACGAAAACTCAAGTTTAAAAACATCGAATATTCATCAGGAAAAACAAACGTTGATCTGAATAAAATTCAGAAGAAAAGTGACATTTTCAAATTTGGCTTAAATGTTCATATAACTTTGAATCCAAAGGCCGATGCTTTCATTCCTACACAAGCAGAAGAAGAGATAAGACTTGGTTTTGAAAATGATATATTCTCTCAACTTTGGATGAATGCTTTAAACTTGAACATAAAAATGTTCAGCAAAATTCTTTAGAAAACCATCCAGAGATATTTCCTTGTTCTTTGGTTGACTTAAATCTTTCAGAAATTCAAGATGATTTGAAATTAACTAAATATCTTTAGGAGAATGATGACCAAAGTGATGATTTCTTTGATAACTCAAAGAAATGTTTTTCATTTTTAGAAAATCAATTACCTTCCGTTTAAAAAAAGGTTCCAGAGGTAGTTAAGAATGAAAATGCACCCTTCTTGTATCCAAATGAACCTCTGGAGATCAGAGCCTCTGGTCTGATTGTTGAAAACATTCAAGTGGAATACCAATACTCTCTATTCCTCCAAAAGGACAAAGAAAACTGGTTTCCATTCATCCAGACTTCATTGGGATGTGTCTTAAGGCCTCAAAAGTTTACTGCAATCAAAATTAAATACTCAGCAAAAATCTCTGCAATCGAGTCCTCCAAAGTTTACTGCTGCTCAAAAAGGCAAATGGAAATCTAATCTTTCTGCTTCTGTTTCAGTAATTGCAAAAGCACCTAGGAAGATTTATCAGAGGAAGCCTCAACAGAAGAACACTTATGATTCTAAGCATAAGTCTAGCCTAGCTAAGAAGTTCAATAAAACTACTGATACTAGTATAGACAGAAATAAGAAGAATTGTAATTATCATTATTTTAATGAAAATTCAATGCTATCTTTTATGTCTCAGAATTCTGAATGTTTTTCTTTATTCTTAAAACTCAAGCATTTTTTCTCGAGGCCTTCTGATCATTCGTATAATAACTGTTCACACTTCAGGACTAAACCAAAGAAAAACAAATTACAGAAAATAAAAAGAACAAACCTTTTAATCCTGCTAAATCAAATCATGTGCAAGATAAAAAGAGTGAAGTTGCGTGGTTATGGCATCACAAAATGTCTCACTTAAATTTTGATAACCTTGAGATGCTTGTCAAACACAATTTGGTAACTGGTCTTCCAGAAGTACACTTTCAAAAGGATCACCTTTGCCCTGCATGTGAAATGGGAAAAATAAAACGAGCATCTCATAAAACAAAAAGTGATCATTCTTGTACTAGACCTTTGCAATTGTTACATGTCGACCTCTGTGGTCCCATTGAAATTCAGAGTTTATCTGGTAAAAAGTATATACTGGTACTCATTGATGAATTTTTTCAGTTATACATGGCTCACATTTTTTAGACAAAAATCAGAAGTGCCTATTGTCTTGCAAAATATGATGACCAGAATCCAAGTTCTTCTACATCAAAAGATTTAGCAGCTAAGAATTGATAACGGTACTGAGTTCAAGAATGCCAAGCTTGAAGCATACCTTGTTGTAAATGGAATTACACAGAACTTCTCTGTTGTGCGTACTCCTCAACAAAATGATGTAGTAGAAAGACGCAACAAAACCTTGGTGGAAGCAACCAGAACGATACTTGCAGCTTCTGGTCTCCCTATCCATTTTTGGGCAGAAGCTGTAACCACTACTTGTTTCACTTAGAACCGTTCAATTATTGTCAAGAGGCATCTCAAAACATCTTATGATCTTATAAATAAAAGAAAACCAAGTGTTAAATTCTTTCACATTTTTGGTTGCAGGTGTTTTATTCTAAATGACAGATAAAAACTTGGCAAATTTGATAAGAAATCCGATGAAGCTAATTTTTAGGATATTCGTTAAATTCAAGAGATTTTAGAGTCTTTAATTTACGTACTAAGACTGTATTGGAAAACATTAACATCGATTTTGATGATTAAACTCAACTGACTTCTGAGTATTCTACTTCTGAACTCAAACTTAACACTGTTACCTCTGATTATCTTTCAGGTTCAGAGAATGCGAGATAGATGCCATTTTTCAAGATTTTATGGGCGAAAAAATATTTTCAGAGCAAATACAAAAGAATCCATCCTTGAATATTCCTGCAGTTCTTCAAGCTTCTGGAATTACTCTTTCTGGTCCTGAAATTTCTGATGAGAGTCCACCAGCATCTTCTGTTCTTCCTATTCCATCAAGCGACTATCCAGAAGCCACTTCAATTCCAGATGAAAATTCTTTTGCGCCTTCATCTGAGGGGGAGACTTTAGATGCTGCTCAGGATTCAGAATCAATTCCAGATGAGGTTATTCAAACTTCTGAAACTGAAGTTCAAGCCAAACAAGTACCTCAAACTAGGATGACTAGATGGACTAAATCACACACTCCAAATCTTATAATTGGCAGTCCATCTGACGGCGTTAAAACAAGATCTGCTACTGCAAATGAAGCCTTCTATGTTAATTTCCTTAGCATGATCGAACCAAAGCACGTTCATGAAGCCTTGCAAGAACCCAGCTGGGTGGAAGCAATGCAAGAAGAATTGCTTCAGTTTGAACGCAGTAAAGTTTGGAACTTAGTACCCTTGCCAAAGGACAAACTCGCAATTGGTACTAAGTGGGTCTTCAGAAACAAGAAAGACGAAGATGGCATAGTGATAAAAAACAAAGCTCGACTGGTGGCTAAGGGGTATTGTCAAGAAGAAGGAATATATTATGACGAGACCTTTGCCCCTGTAGCAAGACTTGAGGCGATACGACTATTTTTGGCCTTCTCTGCACACAAAAACTTCAAGGTGTATCAAATGGATGTTAAATGTGCATTTCTGAATGGCTATCTTAAAGAAGAAGTGTACGTTGAACAACATGCTGGTTTTAAAGATGCTAAACATCAAGAGTATGTCTATCTTCTCGACAAAGATTTATATGGTTTGAAGCAAGCACCAAGAGCCTGGTACGACGCTTATCTACGTTTCTGATCAGTAAAGGTTATGAAAAAAGTAAAATTGATACAACTCTGTACATCAAAAGAGGCAAAGGTATGCTAATTGTTGTCCAAATCTATGTGGATGACATAATCTTTGGTTCTACTCATCAATCAGAAGTTGATCTGTTTTCTAAATTGATGGAACAAGAATTTGAAATGAGTATGATGGGAGAACTAACGTTCTTTCTAGGACTCCAAGTCAAGCAAAATGCCTCTGGCACTTTTATAAATCAAGCTAACTATGTTTCTGACATGCTTAAGAAATTTCATCTTCAAAATTCCTCACCTATGAAAACTCCTATCTCTACAAGCACGAAACTTGGCCCTGACCCTTCTGGGAAATCAGTGGATGTTACGGGCTATAGAGGTATGATAGGATCCCTTCTGTATCTGACAACTAGTAGGCCAGATATTATGTTTGCCAATTGCCTATGTGCTCATTATCAAGCCAACCCAAAAGAATCTCATTTGGCTGTTGTTAAATGAATTTTTAGATACCTTAAGGGAACTCCTTCACTTGGTCTCTGGTATCCTAAAAATTATGGATTTGATTTAATGGCATATACAGGTTCGGATCATGCAGGTTATAAGTTCGACAGAAAAAGTACCTCTGGTAGCTGTCAACTTCTGGGGAACAGGCATATAAACTAGACGTCCAAGAAACAGAACCGTGTTTCAACATCTACAGCTGAGGCTGAATATGTTGCTGCTGCCAGTTGCTGTTCCCAAGTCATTTGGATGAAGACACAGCTAAGAGACTACGGTTTAGTCTACGATAAAATCCCCATCCTATGTGACTCAGAAAGTGTCATTGCCATCACTGAAAATCCTGTTCAGCACTCCAAAACCAAGCACATCGATGTCAGGTATCATTTTATCAAAGATCATGTAGAGAAGGGCACTATAGAAATGTCTTTTGTCTCTACTGATTTTTAACTTGCTGATATTTTCACAAAAGCTCTGGGCGAGAAGCGCTTTAATTTCTTAATCAGCAAGTTGGGCATCTATAGGGGCAGTTAATGAGTCTCAAGGCAATGCTTGATGTTGAAACGGAAGCACATATGGAAGATTTCTCTACTGGCCTTGATCAAAACAGAATACAAGTTCCTGCTTCCAAAAGATTGGCGATTAAGAAAAATAATTGTGCTTTAAATCTAAAATCTACTGATTTCACTGAGGATCAACAGATACTCATTCAAATTCTGAAGAAGCATCCGTTTAGATTAATGCTTACCAAGAAGTTTCAAGTTCCTGACGAGTACTTACAACAATTATGGTACTTTGTTGAATATGAGGAAGATTCTAATGAACATTCTTTTTATGTGGCTGGTTATAGATTCTGCATTATAGATTCCAGAAACTGATGGAGTTGTGGGCAAAACTCATTTTTGATGCTATTCCATCTAGTTGAAAAATAGTTGTTGACTTTTTAAATCTAGGATATTTAAAAGATATTTCCACCCTTAGTGCATTAGAAGAAAGAATCTTCCACCTATCTGGTACTCTCTGTTTACTATTCTTAATACTTGCTTAGCTAGTAAGAGTTCAAGTTTGGATCAGGCCTCAGCAAATGGAAAAATCATATTTCATGGTATAGCTCATAACATGCACTATGACTATGTTGTTTTGATCTATGAAGAGTTGAAGGCTGCTGTTTTGAAGAAATCTACATATTCTTATATACCATTTCAAGGATTCTTTCAAATCTTTGTTAATGGGGCAATGAGAGTTGTGTCCTCTATTCCTAGACATTAAGATGAACTCCATGTTCCTTTATTCTCAATGGACAATCTGAGGCCACCAAGTCAAAAAATTGTTTTTCCAAGAGTAATCCCTCTTCCAGAGGCACTTAGATCCTATGTAAGTCCTCAAAATAAGGTATTGATTGAGTATTGTGAATCCATGGGATTACCAAAACTAGTGAACCTTTCCTAGGATTCAATCCCAAGTGATGTGCATGGTGAGGGGTCTAGACTAGTTCAAGAGAGAAGGGAGGTAGTTCATGGTAGGGAACAATCTCATAATGCTAAGAGGAAAAATGAAAATGACAGAGAGGGTAGAAAAGTGAGAAAGAGAACTGATGAGGGGAGAACACAAGTAAAAGAAAAACAAACTTGTAAACTAGATGTAAAAAAGTCGGGCAGCCACAAAATCTGTTATTCCACAGTTTTTGGTGGATAACATTGAAAAAGCCAGTGAGCCCATGGCAACTCTTGTTAACCCCCCCCCTCCCCCCAGCCACTCACCCATCTCTCAACAGGTGGATGTTTCAATAACAGTTATGGGCCACGCAACTAATCAACCATCAAGTCCCCATTTGGAGGATCTTGGTGTTGAAACAGAAGGATATATGTCCCCCTTCATCATTCTGAGCACATCGAGTCTGAGTGTCCACTCAATGTTGAGCCTAAAAGAGCACAAGATGCTAATATTATTCACACTAACACAAGTCTTTCAGACTTCAATCTGCAAAGTGTTAATCACATTGCCATAACAACAATAGATGTTCCATCTTTGGATATTCATGGATTGGTTGGATGTCCTGGTGGGGTGACCATCACTAAAGCTGCATTCAATGAATCAATAACGATTCATAATGTAGTGACATCAACAGACCAGCCTACCTTAGTAGGATTGCAAACAGAACCATCTATTGGTTCTGGTTCTATTTCCCACTCCTCTGAATTCTCAGAATTCCAGGATTTCGGTACTTCTGAATTTGCAAAGATTTAGAAGGACAGTAAGGAATTGACGTTAAATTCCACCAAGGTGATGGAGGATAGGTTGGATGGTCAGGGAAAGAAAATGGAAGAAAGGCTCAGTGAATTGCAAAGAGCTTCTGTATCAGTTGACAGTCTTAATTCTTTTCAGAATTCAATTCAGAAATCCTTTTCAGAAGTTATTTCTTCTGTGGCAAATTTGAAGACTTCTTTGCCATCTACTTCTGCACAACAACCAGATCTATCTCAATTAGCAACTAAGTCAGATATCAAACTCATTCTTGACAAGTTGACAACTGTGGAAAGAACACAGGTTGCCCTTGATCAGAAAATGCATGCTTTGGAATGTAGGCCTCAAGTTGGTTCTTTGATTAGGAAGCATGATGATCAGGATATAAAACAGAGAAAGTTCTGAAGCAGCATCTGAACTCAATGTTATTTCTGAGGGAGAGGAAGAAGGATATAAAACAGAGAAAGTCTCTTTTAATTCTGATAATGAAGCTGGTACTGATGATACAGATGTTATTCATGACTCAAATGAGGAAATGATCAATGAGTATCTACAATTTGAAGAAGTTGTTGGTGAACCAGGTGATCTATCTGATGTTATCAACTTTGATGATGAGGAGGAGGTCAATGAAGTTAGAGATATTTTTGTATGGAGAGCAACTATATTAAATGATGAGTTCAGATGAGAAGAGGAAGACCTTTGAACATCTTTAATTGGTTGCTGAAGAAGATCGTTCTGAATTCTGATTTTCTGAGTCCTACATGGAATCTGGAGTGTAGATTCATGTATGGATACTTATCTGTCTTCAAAGATTTTTTTGACCAACCTACAAATGAAATATGTTTGTTAGGTGATTTATCTCATATGACTGATCTTTATATCAGTGATTCTTTGATGGTGTTTCTTTCTAAAAAGATTCTTAAATACAAAGATCCAATTCTAATCCCAAGAATCTCTCTGCCTATTTTTGAAGAACCAATTCTCGATCAAGTTTTCACTAAAGAAACTATCTTTGATTATGTCGATCATGAAAGAATTGTATTTCCTGAAGAGATCAACTTTAGTATCTACAAAGGAAGCCTCAGGCATGCAACTTTGGAAAGTTTTATAGATAATGAATGGGAAGAAGGATACAGATCACAAATCAAAGCGTATGATGAAAGAAATGGAATACAAGATATGCTTGATTCTACTCCAATTAAAACATTTAGAAGCACTAGCAAACATATTGAAGAGGATCTGAAAATTATCAGAGTTGGAGCTGAAATAAGAGATGGTACTCTTATTGAGTTTACTCAATTTGATATCTACGATCTAAGGCTTCAAGAAAAATTATCCTTACTAGCATTTTGTATCAAAAAGGAAGAAAAAGAGCTATTATCTGAAGTCAGAAGAACACTTGGTATCTACCTCAGAAACCTTGTGAAACATGATTTTCAATTAGCTTTGGAAAGGAAAGTGAAGAAGGTTAATTTGTTAGAACCTGTTCAAGTTTCAATGGAAGGTCTTAAAAAGTTCTTTACAATGCCTGAACTTGGTTTCAGATATGCACCAGATGAAACCCGTGAATGAACTTTTATTGTTTCTGATATTCCAAACTACTGTACATCAACTCTGAACTCGCTTTCTAAATATCTTGTATGGTTGAATGGTGCTAAGGAACTAAAACATGAAATTTGTTTCTTGATCAAGGAAATAATATATTTCAGAGAATTGATGAGAATTTTTTTTTTGCTGGATATACAAAGGTAAATGCTATTAGAGATGCAGACTACTTGTTGAGTAATTGCTATGATTTCCATATCCATGCCCAAGCACAAAATATTCAGTATGAAGTTTTAGAAGAAACTCAAGTAGTTCAGAAACCAGAAGTTGCAGATTATGAATCTATTGCTGAAATGTCCATAAAAGGCAAAGAAAAGATTGTTGAGGAAACAAATGTGAGTACAGAACCAGAGCAGATAAGAATTGCTTCTGAAGCTGAACAACTTCAGATAAAAAGGATTGAAGAACATGCACATACTATATTTCTTGAATACTTTCATCCAGAAATATTCATGGAATATGAGCAAAGGTTTAATTACATTGACTGCTGGCTTAACAAGAATTATGGTTGGAAAAATTGGTATAGCAGAGTGGTGAGCTTTTTGAGACAGCCAATTACTAATGTCAGGAAGGATAGTGGAAAGAGCAAATGGTGAAAGACTAAGAAGAATTACAAATATACATATTTTATAGTGGAAAGAGCAAATGGTGAGATTAGCACTTTTAATGAGGGTGATTTTCAGAATGTACACCTTAGAGATTTGATTAAAGTTTAAAGAAGTCTTAATCCATTTCACGACAAGATTGCCAAGTTCAGAAAAACCTTTCCTGTTCTAAGAGAAAGGATTTATACAGAATTTATCTGGGCTGCAAAGACAGATTTTCAAGTAGCATATGTTCTTGGAAGAAAGAAGGTAAACCTGTGCAGACCAAATTTAAGCTTCAAGGTCTTGAAAATATAAAGAAAGGAACTCTGGTTGTACATCCTCCTGGTTTAGTATGCAAATTTGATCACAAGAAATTGTTTGTCATATATGAGGAAATCCACAAGTATTGTAATGGTACACTTCTTGCCATTAGTGAAAGACTTGCAAAGAAATAGAAATTCAGACCAAATAAGCTCAGTGATGAAGAATGGTCTGAATACAAAAAGTTGGCAAAGAACATGAATCAAAGAATTGAAAAGTTGCTTGAGTACGAAAAGCTTATTTTGAAAGATGTCCTTCAAATCTTGATTGATTGGAAGTACAACTTGTCCTTTTGAAGCAAAGGGGGAGATTGTTAGGAAAATAAGAATTTCTTCAAAGGAGATTGGGTTCTGAGTTGAAGAAGTTCAGATCTTCTGAACTAGAGCTGTAACTAAGTAAAGTTCAAAAACTAATTACAGTAGTCTGAAAGAAATAGATAGAGCTTAAAAGAATAACTTCTGAAGTGTTAACGTCGGAAGTTCTGAAGACTTCTGAGAAGATCTGAAGAGTTCTGAAGATTTCTTATAACTTCTGAAGGATGTTTAGAAGGATGTTCTGAAGGAAGTTCTGAAGAGATTCTGAAGAATTGATTACACGTGTATTGATCCTATTAGTTTGTCATGATTATAGTTGTCACTTTAGTATCTCTACTTGTATATAAATAGCTTGTCAGTCAGATTAGTTTAGTTGGTTAGCCAAGTTACATTTGTACAGTCATTTTACTCACAATTTGTAATCAAAGTCAAGATCAATATACATTCGACTCTATTGCTCTATATTGATTGTTAATCTTGTTCTTTATTCATCTTGATATTTGGGAACTTTCAAGTACCGTGGTAAATTTCTTTGAAGAAAAAGGCATCACTCATAATTTTTCCTCAGTAAGGACCCCTCAGCAAAATGGTGTTGCTGAGAGAAGAAACCGAACTATTATCGAAGCATCTCGCTCAGTGCTCAGCGAATCTCATCTTCCAACTCAGTTCTGGGCTGAAGCAGTTAATACTGCCTATTACACTCAAATTCAATACCTTATTCAAGATGGAGAACGTCACGCTGAATCTTCAGTTGATTCATACCCTCAGCTACCAGCTCATAGAAGGACCTAAGATCATCCCATCGATCAAATAATTGGTAATCCCTGTATAGTTGTTCAGACAAGAAGAAGTATGGCTAACATATGTCTATATGTAAACTTTATTTCTATTATAGAACCCAAGAAGATTGATGAAGCTATTATTGATCCAGATTGTATCATTGCCATGAAAAAAGAACTCTCTGAGTTTAAAAGAAATAAAGTTTGGAAGCTTGTTCCAAGACCTTCTGACAAAACTGTTATAGGCACCGAATGGGTGTTTCGTAATAAGTTAGACAAAAACGGCGTTGTAACCCGCAACAAGGCTCAACTTGTTGCTCAGGGATACAGACAAGAGGAAGGGATAGACTATGATGAAACTTTTGCTCCTATAGCAAGACTGGAAGCAATCAAATTGTTTCTAGCCTTCGCTGCTCACAAAATTTTTAAAGTCAATCAGTTGGATGTCAAAACTGCATTCCTGAATGGCAAGTTAAAAGAAGAAGTTTATGTTGAACAACCTCCTGGCTTCGCTGACGCAAGACATCTAAAATACGTCAATAAACCATATAAGGCACGCTACAGGTTGAAACAAGCTCCCTGTGCATTGGTATGACACTCTCTCTAAATACCTTATCTTTGAAAAGTTTGTTCGTGGTAAGATTGGTCAATCCCTTTTTCTTAGAAAATGTAAGGGACATATCATTCTTGCTCAGATATATGTAGATGACATTATCTTTGGTTCTACGAATCCTAAACTTTGCATTCTTTTTGCTAAACGTATGAAAAAGGAATATAAAATGAGCATGATGGGTGAATTAACATATTTCTTTGTCTTCAAATAAAACAATCTGAAAAAGGCATATACATTTATCAAAGTAAATATGTTAAAGATATGTTGAAGAAATTTGAGTTAACTCAAAGCTCTTCAATGAAAACACCTATGGCCCCTCCTCTAACTTTAAATAATAACCCAAATGGTAAACCTGTTAATGTCACTGCTTATAGAGGAATGATAGGTTCCTTACTTTATCTAACTGTTGGTAGGCCTAATATCATGTATGCCACCTGCTTATGTGCTAAATATCAATCGGAACCCAAAGAATCCCATCTTATTAGTGTAAAGCGCATATTCAGGTATCTGAAAGGGACTCCTAATCTTGGTCTCTAGTATCCCAGAGACTCAGGGTTCGATCTAACGGGTTATTCAGATAATGATTTTGCAGGATGTAAAATTGATAGGAAAAGCACCACTGGTGGGTGTCAGCTCATGGGTGGAAAGTTGGTCAGTTGGACTAGTAAAAAGCAAAATTCAGTGTCCACATCAACTGCTGAAGCAGAATATGTTGCAGCAGGAAGTTGTTGTGTCTAAATCCTTTGGATGAGAAATCAGCTCGTTGATTATGATATTCAGCTATCAAACATTTCTATATATTGTGACAGCACTAGTGCTATTGCAATTGCAAACAACCCTGTACTTCACTCTAAGACCAAACATATCGAAATCAGATATCACTTTATTAAAGATCATGTTATGAATGGTGAAATTAAACTTCATTTTATTCCCACTAAATTCCAGCTCGCTGATCTTTTTACAAAACCTCTTGAAGAACCAAGATTTAATGTGTTAATCAGCGAATTAGGAATGTTAAACATGGAAGAATAACTTCCTCTGTTAGACAATTTCAGTGATTAGTAAAATAAATCTCAATCTCTCTAGTCATTTGCTGAACTCTAAAAAGGGTATCACTCAGGTATGACCTCTAATCTCTAACATTCTGTGATTGTCTTTCTATTTAGGGAATGAATCCTAAAGAAAAAACCGCATCAGTGAGACCACTTTTGTAACACTTTAGTCCTTAATGATAGGAGAAATTTAAAGATAATGATTAACATTATTTTAATGATAATCGTTTTATTTTTCGAAAAGGACACGTCCGAACGTTTTTTGACACACTATTTTGTGTCTAGAAACAACTTCTTTAGGATCCTTCGCTTTAGTCTTCAGTATGCTCACATATTCCGTTACTTGAAGCGGATCCATTTCCATGATCAAATATATTCGAGACATATCCTCTGGTTTCTTCTTTTCCACAAATATCTTTTGCATGGTTTCTTCTAAGTATGGAGTTCTGACTTGTGGATTTACCTATTTGCCATTTGCTGTTTGAAAGAATTCTTTCTTTTCCGTGCATAAGATTGACATAATCTTCTTCTTTTAGCAAGGGTTCATATGGATCAAGAAACCAGTTTCGGACTGAATCTCTTAAATGTTGAACATTTAATTCTTCTTCATTTGGTGGTTAAGCAGCTTGCGATCCACTCCCAATTTCAAATTCTACCGCAGGCTTTTCAACCGTTGGCGGATCTTGTTGTTGTGTGGGAGGGGGAGCAGATTGTTGTTGGCTGGATGGTGGAGCTGTAGATGTAGATGGACCAGAAGTTGTAGCAGAATATGGTCGAGATCAAGCTTTAGTTCTTGTAATCTGGCGGCGTGTCTCCCCCTCAAGGCGATTTGGACCAGAGGCCGGATCGTCCTGATCAGGTCGACGAGGTGGAATAGTCGCGACGGGACGACAAGACTCTTGAATTTCAGTGCGAAGAGCAGTGATGGCACCAAGAATCTCATCATTTGCTTACCTTTGTTTGGTTGCCATGTCAAGAAGTTGTGACTCTATATCAGCTTCGAATAGGCCGAACTCATAGCGAGTGACATTCGGAATTTCAAGATTGCGACGAAGAAGACCCATCAACGTATCTTCAGGTAAGCCTCGAGCTGTAGCTTCAGCATACAAGTTGGCATATAACATGGACATGAGTTCATCATTGTTGTACTCATATCTATGTGGTAATGGTGGTCGATTCCGAGGATCCGGACGCGGATCAGGATCTGGCTGTCGGGAGCGGGAAGCTTCAAGTACTTCTTGAACAAACGCGCATCTTTCAGCAGTCATTCGAGCCTCATGAGCATTTAAAGTAACTTGAGCTCGTTGGAATTGAGCATCCATAAGTGCTTGAGCCTCGGGAGAAATCGTGAACTGAGTAGTAGGGGTACCTGAAAGGGAAACACCGGGATCACGTAGATTACCTGTTGACATTACAGTTGAGTAAACTGAATGACCTACGTTAAGTGGTGGCAGTGATGTGGCACTAGTAGGATTTCCTTCGAATCCTCGTGAAATGTCTGTAATGGACATCACTATGGAAGTTCCAACTGGGCCACGAAGGCTCGCAGTGTGCAAAGACTCGTGTTCCCTAAGAGGCTCTAGACTCAATGTGCTCAGCAATGAAGGCGAAGTAGGTGAGATACTACTTCTTGTTTCAATAGCTTTGTCTCCCAAAGAGAAAGCAGCTAGATGAGGTGCTAAACTCACAAGAATATCTGAAACCGTAGGCTGTTGTGAGTTTACGGAGTGGCTAGGAGGGGTGTGCATTTGTTGGGCTAACAACGGCTTGTCCAATGTCGGAACCCAACGAATGAGTAACAACAATGGACTCGGTAACCCGGTTAGAGGTGACAGGTGTCTCACTCTCCGAAATATTCACCCCTCCTTCACTCACTCGCATGCCAATATTTTCAACTAAATCTCCCTCCGGTCTCCTTATATCTCCAAATATTTGGTCAAGTATAGGGTCAGGTGGAGGTTCAGATAATTGCTCAAAGTCAAAAGCAGCAGTTGTAGTCTCCGATGAGGTGTCCGGAAATGAAGGCTGTCGGCCAATCCGCTGAAGGGAAGCATCTTTCGCAGCATCAATGTGCTGACGTTTTCTTTGAATAAGGTTGTCGGAAAGAGTGTCTTCGGTATCAGATTCAGACGCAGGTTGATACCGAAGACTTCGGCTAACGCGCATCTTTAACCGGCGGGAGGACGGAGTCTTTAACTGGCGGGTGGATGGAGTGATAGTTGGAATGGCCGGGGCAACATTAGGTGGAATGGGGATATGCTGATCCGATGCACCTCCCACTACATTTCCCCTTACATTCTCTGTTCTCTCAACGCCCTGTTTAGGATCCCCCTGAACTTGCTCGTCTAAGCTAATACCCTCGCCCACACGATGATGTTCCTCACGGATAGGCTCATGGGCAGGCTGTCCCGGTTGTTGGGGAGCCATTAAGCCAATACTCTACCTATACGCTATCACACTAGGTGCATTTGGATCAACAAGGGATAAAAGGGCTTCGGGTAAAGCATGGTGAATGGAAATTGAGTCTTGTTGAGCTTGAGGTATTTCTGAACGAATGATGGACCAAGAGGAGAGCCATTTCTTCTTGGAATCTCCGCACGGGCATTCATCGTTTGAGGAATGGCAATTTGAAAGAATCGTTGGAAAGGTATGAACTCCCGTGTACGTTGATTTTCCTTATCGACGGCAAATGCTACAAGGTCGTTCCAAATGAGTGAAGCATAGTCGTAATGACGACTGTAAATGAATCCATGGAAGATGCGCAGCGCGGATGAGCTGGCCCGATCCATTCCAGTATGTTTCCCTGTTATGCACCGGTGGATTAGCGAAAAAATCGTAAAGTAAATATGGGGCAGATACATCCGTTTGAATTGTCTGAGTGACGTGAGTTCGTCAGTGTAGCCCAACGCCCAAAAGTCCCGACATAGTTTGTCCTCGCTCGACGGATCTTCAAAAGAGTCAAGGCCGAGGACGGAGTTCGCAGCCGGAAGATGGAGAATACGTCGGAGTCTGGTAGGGGTTAGTTTGGTGATGAACTCATCAATATGAGCAGTGAAATGATGATCTCCTTCCACCAGGTGATATTCTAGAGTATACCAAAATTGCTGCAGGTAGAATACGGGGACCCGGTGTTCGAGTGTGAAAGTAACTCGAAGGGGATGGTTGCGAATAATCTCCATGACGACGGGGTGATCCAAGCGCATGTCAAAGTTGATTCGATGGTTGTTTGATTTGAGCTCCCGTGTTATACCCGGGGGAAGTAAGACGTCGTCTCGATTGGCCGTATTTATGCTTGGTGCAGTGGAACGCTCAGAGGGCATTGGGTTCTCGTTATCAGACATGTTAGGATCTTGGTTAGCCGCCATTGGAACTGGAAAACTAGTCGAGTCATGAATTTTGTCGATCCTTTGAGATGCGACAAGAGAACATGTCGGGTCAAACATGACAAGAACATTGTGAACATTCATGAATACTAACTTGTCGACCCTTTATCAGCCGATAAAAAAACTTGTCAGCCCTTAAGGAGCCGAAAAGTGTTCATGTTAAACTTTGAAAAAAACCAAGTATTCTTGAGGAAGAACTTGTAGATCCTTTATCGGCCGACAAAAAATGTTGTCGGGCCTTAAGGAGTCGACAAGTTTTCCAACAAAAAAACTAAGTGTTCCTGAGGTCCAATAAGGTCAAACTTTTCCCAGATCTAAAACTAGATTTTTAACCAAATTAAAGCCTATACCTAGGATAGATGGGGTTCGATTAACATAATTAAAACTGATCCTAAGTTCCAATAATCCAAAAACAGGCAAAAATTAACCAAAAATGGGGATTCCAAGGGTTTGGAATCCGAACAGTTTAAGCACTAAATTGATAAGCATGCAATGGTTTAAACTAAATTTACCAAGAATTAAAGTTGATGTAGAAGAAAATGCGAACCTGGTGATGCATTTGGATTCAAAAAACTCAAAGATTTAAAAATATAAGTGATGCAACAGTTGAAGTCGAGGGTTTCAGAGAGAAAAAGAGGGAAGAGCACTTTTGAAAACGTGAATACTGCAGGTAGGTGCCCGAGGTTTAAATAGTGGGGTCATTAGATGATGACACGTGACAAACATTCCTTGGGGCCGATAACATGAAAGTAAGTCGGTTGAGTATCTTGTCGGGCCTTAGTCAGGCGACAAGAGTTCTTGTCGGGTGAAGAAGGGCCGAGAAGTGAGCTGTTTCGAAACAATGTTAACAGAAAAATTTCTAAGCGCACCCCCTTGAATTATGCTTACGGTAAGAAAACTTAGACTGATGAAAGAGAAAAAAAAACTTACCTATTCGCTCCCCCTTGAACTAAGAAAGGTTGGAAAACAACATCGAGATAGAAAATAAAATAAAAAAGGCACGGACATGACGAAAAGGATGTACGAGATGAAAATAAATTTGAAAATGCAGAACAATGAATTTAACCAGAAATATACAGAACGAGAATTCAAGAATGATGAAAATTTCACTTTAAAAGGGAATTTTGCATGAATCTTGAATGGGCGTTTTGTGTATTTTTGAAAACACTGATTCGAAATCAGGTTTTGAGATTTAGCATGCCCAATTTGGACACTAGGAACTGGAAGCGTTTTTCATCTCATGCTTTTGTGAACAAGTCGGCAAGCTGAAGTTCTGTATTAACAAAATATAGTTCAATCGTACCTCTTTCGACATCGATGTGTATCGTCTTTGTCTGTTGAATTGGATTGATTGAAATGGCGATTGCGCTTTTGGAGTCACAGTAAATGGGAATCTTATCAAACCAGAATCCATAATCCTTGAGTTGTGTGCGCTCTATAGTACTTGAGAACAGCAACTTGCAGCAGCAATGTATTCGGCTTCCGCGGTAGAAGTGGAGACGTGTTAGGTCTATTATTATTTAATTGTGACAAAATAAGGAAAAGATATGCTTGATTGTAAAAGGAAGTTTATAATTCCTTAAACTCTTTGTTTCCTTAATTAGCGTAGACCTAGCAATATAAATAGGACATTAGGGTTTTCCTTTAAGCTTGTCGATTCATATTACATAGAGAGAGAGCTGAATCTGATTTTCATTGTAATCGATTATCATACCATCAAGAGATATACGACTACGTAAGTTCCTTAACATCTTTATTGTCGTATTACTTTAATATTAACATTTACTTGTCATTATGCTTGTTCATCTGGGATCAACAAATGGTATCAGAGCCTAAGATCAAGAGTTTTTACGATTTTCTGAGCAAAACCACGAAACAAAAGGTATTTTTTTCGATTTCTGCAGTTTCTACTGTTCATTGAATTTTTGTCGAGTCCCACTGTCTCATGCTTTACCCGATAAAACACCATATTTTTTTGTCGACTACCTCATATCTGCTCAATGAATTTTTCTCGATCATTATATAATTTTCTGTGCGTTATTCTCGATTAAGTATATCTGTGTTTTTATCGGTACTCGACTTATTGATTTTTCTCGAATCTCTCTTCTATTGATTGAATTTTTATCGATTCAATAGCTTAAATCTTGATTTTTTATCGACTCCTACATAAAATATTTAAATCTGTTTAGTTAAAATTACTTTAGTTTATTTTTTTTACTTTTGAATATCTTTACATAAGAAAACTCAGGAACTTGTGACTCCTGCAGCTTTTCTTACTAAAGATTTCCTTAGTAAAATCATAAACTCTCGTAATCTTGATACTTTCTGTAATTGAACAAATAAGAAACTCGAAAACCCAGACAGTCTTGTCCATAAAAAGACTAGTTCTTTTTAGTCAAGAATACTGTGTTTTGTTTTCTCGTTTTTCAATAACAGAAAACTCAGAATTAAAGTATTTGATTTTTAGTCGAGTCCTATTGAATCAAGAAGAAGTTTGATCGAGTGGTCAGTATTCGATAAAATTTTATAAATCGAAATCTTTTTCTAAATTAAGTTATATAAAGTTGTTTTCAAGCCAAATTCAATCGACAATAACTTTTTATCGAGCCTCGTTCACTCGATAACAATTTATATCGAGTCTATTTAATTCGACAACATTTTTTATCGAGCCTCGTTCACTCGATAACAATTTATATCGAGCATATTTCATTCGACAACCTTTATTATCGAGCCTCGTTCACTCGATAACAATTTTCATCGAGCACCTCACACCCGACAAAAGTCCTTAATCGATAATTCTATTATCGATCTCCTTTGTCTCTCGAGAAAAACCTACTGTTTCACGAGACAACTCAGAAATTTTAAAAAATCATCGATCGAGGTCCACCCAAAAGTACAATGACTACCCGTGAGGCTATGGCTATTGGATCAGACACCAAACCTCCGATTCTCTTCCCGGGCGAATATTCTCAATTGAAGGATAGATTCCTTGACTTCATTGAACGCAATGACTATGCCGATGAGATCATGCGTTCAATCAAGGAAGGTCCTCCCCCGACCTTTTATCAGGAGTTTCCGACTATGCCAAACAATACTCCTCCTTCGCCCGCACGAAGGGAAGTTAAACTCAAAAGTACATGGGATGCAAACGAGAAGAAGATAATGAGAGGTGACCAACTTGCCCGTTCTTATCTACTTATGAGCCTCCCAAATGAAATCTATATGAGCATTGATAGCCACAAGAAGACGGCTAAAGAAATGTGGGAGGTCCTAGAAAAGTTCATGCATGGAACGAAGATTGGCACACAACTCAAAATCACCAACTGCATCTCTCAATATGTCTCAATATGAAGAATTCAAGGCAAAAAGATGGAGAAATTCTTACGAACACGTATACCCGTTTTGTACAACTGGTAAACGAACTAAGCAAGAACGAAATTCGTAAGAGCAAGATCGAAAATAACGTTAAATTTGTTAGCAATCTTCAACCGGAATGGCGCCGGTTTACTAATCAAATCAAACACGGCAAATATCTTGCTGATCTTGATCTTCATGAAGTCTATGAAACCCTCCAACAAGATGAAGAAGAGGTTCTTGAACTGATGGGGTTAAATTCAAAGAAGAACCAGGATCCAATCGCGTTGATGGCAAAAGATTCCTCTTCCACTCCTCAAGAGATGTTTCCGGAACTAGAAGACGAAGATTTTGACTATGACCCTGAAATTGCCTAACTTCAACAACAACTGGCCTTCCTTACAAAATCTTTTCAACAAAAGTTCTCACGTCGCTCGAATCCCAACCAACAAAGGTATGCCTCGGGATCTAATAATCATGAGCGAAAGGCCCTGTTTGAACCAAAACCAAGAAGAGAAGAACCACGCCCGACACACAAGCCAGAAGACAAGTTCAAGGGTGAGAGAAGCCTGTGCTACAACTGTGGCAAATCTAGTCACTATGCAAGGGAATGCAAGAAGCCAATAGTGAAGGACTCCAACTACTTCACTTACAAACTGATGTTGTCTAAACAAAAAGAAGCCGGTAAAGTTCTTCTAGCTGAAGATGAACAATGGCTTAATCAAGATGATGAAGATGACATGGAAGGGGATACTCAAGCACATTTCAGTTTGATGGCTTACTCTGATGACACTCCTTCTCACGCTTCCGACTACACACCCGAGGTAAACCCTTCTGACTATGACTCGTTTGTATCTCAAATGCAAGGTTTAATGTGTCAATTAAAAGAATTACAATCTAAATTGAAAACCGAGAAACTCTTGGTTTCCAATTTAGAAGCAAGCTTAGAAAATAATCATAATCAATTGCTTCTTATGCAAACCGACCTTGTCAATTCTCAAAGTATAGCACACAATCTCGAAACGGAGAAAATGGTTTTAAAAGAAGAAAATGATTGTTTTAAACAACGAATATCTGATATCACGCTTCAATTTCACTCATCTAGGAATGAGACAGCCAAATTTTCATCAAAGTTTGACTTTGTCAGTTTTCAAAGACAAGATCTATTAGAAAAACTCGAAAATTTAGAATTAAACTTTACAAGCTTGGTCAAACTGAACACACTATTCGCTTAAATGCACCAAAAAATTTAAGCTCTAAAGCCGGATTAGGTTTTGAAAACCCGAAACACTTATCAAAGGCTATCTATAATACTCCGACGATTTATAAATTCGAATATCTGAACCTTGGTCCAGATTACCAAATTCAATTTATGAAGCCGGACCCTGATGTTGAGGAAAGAAAGATTGGAAGAGACAAAACAAAAACTATTTTCAAATACCTTTCTGCTATCCTCAAATAGTAGAAGAGGAATCTTCAAGTGAATCTCTTCCAAACGACTACTTTCCATCATATTCTGCCGAAGAACTTCAAAACAAGATTCCTGAATGTAAACCGTACATTCCCACTCTATTTTTAGAAAATAAAATTATTCAACTCGAACGAGTGTTGGAAATTGATCGTTCTTTGGCGGAAAAGGAAAATGAATCATTTTTATTTAAAATACAACAACTTGAGAACGAGACTTTACAATTGAACCAAACTCATGAAAATGATACTATTTTAAACATTTCAACTTGTAAAGCCTTCGTTAGCAATTATTTAGGTAATTGCGAAGAGTTGTTTAAAATGACCCAAATTCCAATCTTCCAAAACAAAAATGTTCCTATTCCGACGAAAAATCAATGCTGAATTAGATGCCCTTTCTAACCAATCTTCACTTTAATCGGACGAGTATTTAAACGACATGTGTGATGAGTTTGACTTCAATCCTGTACTTCCAAAGAACACGGAGTTTTTAGACAAAGGCAAACAACCAATGGAATCAGTTTCATTGTCTACGGAACCAACAGAGTGTTCCACGAGCCAAAATCAAACCACTCCTAAACAAACAAAAACCTATCATGTCTTCCAAAACCATACTAACCGTGTTTCTTTCAATGTTTCAGCGGTTCATACTTTAGAAAACAAACAAGTTTGGGACAAAAAGGGCACGCGTTCTACAAAGTCAACACCCCGCGAAGAAGACAATTTTTTCCGTTCAAATGTTAAAAGAAACAATTCTCGTTTTAGATTTCCTTATCAAATTCATTCATTTCGGCACTTAATTAAATTTTCTCGTAATAAAATTTGCTGTTCTAATTGCGGTGTGGATGATTTTGTACGTAAACCTCCAATTGATTATTGTTATGATTATTTTCCTGACATGCATAATTCTTTTAACCACAAAGCTTTTTCTTCATCACCTGTTTTTAAATGGGGTTCGAGAAATCAAATGACTAACACCTGTAAGTCTCACTACAAGTGGGTACCCAAGGGTGCTAAGTTGACTAAACTTGATGGACCCATTTACAAATGGGTACCTAAATCCGCCTAATTTTGTGCAGATCGGTCATGTGTGGTACTTAGATTCCGGATGCTCCAAACACATGACCAGACAAAAGGAGCTGCTTGCCAATTACACTGAAAAGAAGGGCGGATTCGTCAAATTTGGCAAGAATCACTTGGCACCGATTAAAGGATATGGTGATATCATTCAAAACAACATCACCATTTCCAACGTTTCTTATGTTCAAGGCCTGAGTCACAACCTGTTGAGCATTGGCAAATTCTGTGACAAGCAACTCGAAGTAAATTTTAGACCCGAACGATGCTGTGTTCGCACATTCGATGGAAATGAGCTACTAACCGGCATGCGCAAGTCAAATCTCTACACGATCGATCTTTTTCAAGTGAACGCACCCTCAAGTGTTTGTCTACTTTCAAATGTTTCCAGTCCAAAGACATGGTTATGGCATCGACGTTTATTTCACTTAAACTTCAAAAACATCAATCGTCTTTCCATTCAAGGACTAGTCACTAGTCTTCCAGCTGTTAAATTCGACAAACGGCATCTCTGTGACGCATGCGAGATGGGAAAGATGAAGAAGGTCTCTCACAAACCCAGGTTAGTTCACAGCACTACTCGACCTCTTCAACTCATTCATATGGACTTGTGCGGCCCGATGCGGACTCAAAGCATACATGGTAAAAAGTATGTTCTAGTAATGGTGGACGATTTCTCTCGATTCACATGGGTAAAGTTCCTTCGATCAATGGATGAAACCCCCGACACCATCATCACGTTTCTCAAAGCCATCCAAGTTAAGCTAGAACTTACTGCCCAATCCGCACCGATAATGGAACTGAATTCAAAAACCGTACCCTTGACGGTTACCTCGAATCGGTTGGCATAACCCACACGTTCTCTACAGCTCGCATTCCGCAACTAAACGGTGTGGTCGAACGCCGAAATCGAACTCTAGTTGAAGCCGCTCGCACTATGCTTACTTTCTCAAAGCTTCCTCTCCGCCTTTGGGCCGAAGCTATCAACACTGCATGCTACACTCAAAACCGCTCTATCATCAACAAACGCTTCAACACCTTATCACTTGGTCTACGATCGCGTTCCTTCCATCGAGCATCTTCGAACGTTTGGCACTCGTTGCTTCGTACTAAATGAAAAAGAAGATCGTGGGAAACTCAAGCCGAAAGCCGATGAAGCTTACTTTCTCGGATACTCACCAAACGCATCATCTTATCGGGTCTACATAAAACACGCACTAAAAGCGTTAATGTTCAATTGGATCCAAACGCCGAAATGGCTCCTGAACACGACAGTTCTGGACCCGCACTAACCGGCATATTAGCTTCCGATCACATTCGTTTGGAACTTGCTCCCATCCCCGCTGAACCTTCAACGTCCAAAACCGCCATGTCAAATCTGGATGACTTATTCGAGTACTTCTACTTGGATTACTTTAGACCATCCACTAATACTTCTTTCCAGATTCCCCCGCCTACCTTGGAGATTGCCGAGACCACGAATCTTTCCGGACCGCCAATTACAACGGAAACCGTCTCAACTGCTGCATCTCCAAGCACATCGTCAACTGCTCCTCCAAATCAAACCGTTTCAACAGATGCTCCTCTCGTTCCACCTGAACCTCAACCGGATCTTCAACCAAATCCTGCGGAACCGACATCCTCTCCCCACCATCAACTTCGGCCCCTAAGGATGTCACAAGTACTACAAGATCCTCTGCCTTGGCTCCAACCTTCGAATCACTTCAAGATCTTCTACAAGGCTCATATGAAGATGAAACCCCGGATCCAAATGCATTCCAACTGCTCCCTCATACAACCAAATGGACCCGTTCTCATCCAGTTGATCAGATAATTGGCGATCCGACCAGATCAGTCACTACACGAGCCGCCTCGGCCAACGATTGTATGTTCTCTTCATTCATAAGCAAGATTGAACCCACATCCATTCACGAGGCAATGAATGATCCTGATTGGATTGTGGCAGTGCAAGAGGAACTCAATCAATTTGAAAGCTTGAAAGTTTGGCGCCTTGTTCCCCGTCCACGAAACAAAACCATTATCGGCACGAAATGGATATTCAAGAACAAGCAAGATGAAGATGGAGTCGTTATACGCAACAAAGCTAGACTTGTCGCCAAAGGATACCGTCAACAAGAAGGCATTGACTGTGACGAAACATTTGCACCCGTCGCCTGCATTGAAGCAATCCGAATGTTCTTGGCTTACGCGGCACATAAGAACTTTGTGGTTTTCCAAATGGACGTCAAGACGGCCTTCTTAAACGGTGTTCTGTGTGAAGAAGTCTATGTTTCTCAGCCTGGCGGGTTTGTCGACTCCTCCAAACCAACTCATGTCTACATTCTGGACAAGGCTCTGTATGGCTTGAAACAAGCCCCCCGCGCATGGTACGATAGTTTGTCTACCTATTTAGTGAAGAACGGATACTCCAAAGGTAAGATCGATCCAACTCTTTCCATTAAAAAGGACAAAGGTGACATTATGCTCATACAAGTCTACGTGGACGACATCATCTTCGGTTCGACTAACCCACAGCAATGCAAAGAGTTCTCCGAACTCATGATTGCAAAATTTAACATGAGCATGATGGGAATGATGAATTTTTTCCTTGGTCTTCAAATAAAACAATTTTCTACGGGAATATTCATCAACCAATCAAAATACATCTCGGATATGTTGTGTAAATACAACATGACGTCATGTTCTCCGATTGGTACACCCATGTCCCCGAGTTCAAAACTACACGCTGATCCTTCGGGAAAAGATGTGGATTCAAAAAATTACCGGGGCATGGTTGGTTCTCTCATGTATCTTACGGCTAGTCTTCCGGACATAATGTTTGCCACCTGTCTATGCGCGAGATATCAAGCATCCCCCAAGGAATCTCATCTTAGTGCTATCAAACGGATTTTCCGGTATTTAAAAGGTACACCTAATCTTGGCCTATGGTATCCCAAGGATACGGGTTTTGAGCTAACTGCCTTTTCAGATTCGGATCACGCCGGATGCAAGCTCGATCGTAAAAGCACTTCGGGCCACAGTCAATTCCTCGGAGACAAATTGGTCAGCTGGTCCTCCAAGAAGCAAGCTTGCGTCTCAACATCTACCACGGAAGCCGAATATATCGTTGCCGCAAGCAGCTGCTCGCAAGTACTGTGGATGCGCACTCAACTCAAAGACTATGGCTTCTGGTTCAACAAGATTCCTATCTACTGTGATTCCAAAAGCGCCAAAGCCATTTCAAGCAACCCGGTTCAACACACGAAGACAAAGCACATCGACGTTCGATATCACTTCATCAAGGATCACGTCGAAAGAGGTACAATTGAACTATATTTTGTCAATACGGTACTTCAGCTTGCCGACCTGTTTACCAAGGCACTGGATGAGAAACGATTCCAGTTCCTAGTATCCAAGCTGGGAATGCTCAATCTTAAAACCTGATTATCACAAATTAGTCTGTCTCAAAATCCTCAAAAATGTCTATCCAAGGGTTTATGCACATTCACTCTACGAGTCAATCTGCATTACACTTGGGTTCTCATTTTTTTTGGATTTTGACCTTTATCTTACAGTTCCGTATTTTCAATCTTTCTTTCATTTTCTATCTACCTCGCTGTGTGTATCACCATGGTTCATCTTTCGAGGGGGAGCAACAAGGTACGTTTTCTGTCTATTTATTCACATTCCTAGGGGGAGCACAACACTTTCTACACACATTAACGGGGAGCCATATATTTTTTTTCTGTTTTAACAAAAAAAAAGTGAGGTTTTTGAATTTCCCTCTTTCTCTCTGTAAAACCCTTCAAAGTTCTTGGCCTTCAAAGATCAAAACCTCAAATCTTCGAGTTTTTCATATCCGAAAGCACCAGCAGGTTCGCAATTCTCCATTCATCATCTTTAATACTTGCACATTGTTCTTTAAATCACAGCATGATTCGATTTTTGTGGTCTGATTGTTCGTTTTTTTATGACCGTTGGGTTTTCAGATTTTGACTGTTCTTCAGTCAAAATCGTGGGTAGATAATCCTTTTTGGTCTTAAATACTTAACCAATAATGGTCTGAGTACTTAGGATTAATCGCACCTAGTAATAGGACTTCCCATTAGTTTTAGGCATTGTTTTGGGTCTGAGTACTTAGGATTGTTCGTCTGATTAAGTATGACTTTTTATCGAGTCCATATACAACCGTTGATTTTTTATCGAGTCTCGTTACATTGACCAAGAACATCATCTTCTTCACTAAGGCTTTTTTGTCGAGCCCTTATGACTCGATAAGTTTTGTTATCGACTCAAATAAGATCAATGATAATCACTAAGTATTTTTACCGACCCCTTAGAACTCGATAACATTTGTTATCGATTTTTCAAAGGATCGATTAAAATCACTAAGGATTTTCATCGAGCCCTAAAAGACTTGATAACATGTTCTTTCATCTTCCAAGTTTTTTTATCGAGTGCTTAAGGCTCGATAACATGCCATTCAAATGTTCAAGTGTCTTTATCGAGTCAATCTCCATCGATAACATGCTTTAAGAATTTCCATCGAGTCTCAAAGGATCGATAACCTGTATTTCTCGATTCCAAATGACTCCTCATCCACCTTTCAGATGCACAAGTTTGTTCCTTTAATTTCTCACAAGTCTTTTTGTCGACCCATTCTCACTCGATAAATTTTTGTTGTCAATCCCATTGCGATCGATAACAATTGTTATCGGCCCAATAGGACTCGACAAAAAAACTTAGATTTTTCTTTAAGACTCGGTATACTAACTTTTTCACTTGGTTTGCCTAACTGTCTTCTTTCAGAAAGAAATGGCAGCCATAAATGACCCAAATGTATCCGACGATGAACACCCGATGCCATCTTAACGTTCAACTGAACCGATCATAAATGCCGTCAACCGAGACGATCTTTTAATGCCTCGAGAAAAACTCCGGGAACTCAAACCGAACAATCATCGCCTCGACTTCAGCACCACCATCGAGCATCAAGTATTACTGGACATCCTACATCGTCATCCTCTATGCTTCGCATTCTCATTGGACCACCGGGTCCCCGTATTCTTCCTTCAACAGTTCTGGTATTCGCTCACATACCAACCTGTTGAAGGCGATCACCACTTCACAGCCCAAATCGACGACTACAACACCCGCCTAACACTGGCCCCGATCCGCCGCATCCTTCGTCTCCCGGTGGCCACTGAGGAAAGAACGTTCAACGCCTTTGCTTCCAACGAAGAACTATGCGCCGATATTTGCGCCCTAGGCTACGACCCGGATCAACCATTAAACAGCCCTGGGCAGTTCAAGCGAATGTACCTGCCCCAAATATGGTTCTCCTTATTTACCATCGTCAACCGCTGTCTCACGAGCAAACACACAGGAATGGACAAGGCCAGTGCAGCGGTCTTGTGGATTTTCCACGGAATCGTCTACAACCGGCACTACGACTACGCAATGCTAATCTGGACAGACTTCGTCGAGCTCGTATAAGACAAGTCTAACTCATGTAACCGGGCGTTTGTACCCTTCCAACGATTCCTCCAGCTGTTCATCCGAGCAATAATGGTCTCCCAGCTAGCCATCCCGAGACGTGCCGGAACTCCTTTAGGCCCGACCAACGCCCTTAAATTTCTACGCCTGAAAGATCGGGTCTTCAACTATACTATGCCTATTCCATAAGCGCTCCTCGCTTATGCTGATCAGAATGCACCTGGTGTGATAGCTTATAGGGAGCGAAATGGCTTAGTGACTCAACCACCTCCGGCTGAGCCTGCCCAAGAGCCAATCCGTAAGGAAAATATTGAGCGAGGTGAGGGTCCTAGTGTAGAAGAGCAGGTTCAGGATCATGGGGATCCAGACCAGGGTGATGAGCGTAATGCGAGGGGACATGACGAGGGAGGTGCATCTGATCAGCCCCCCCCCCCAACCCAACTACTTCCACCAACCCCCGCACCTGACCCATTATCCCAACTCCCCGATTCAAAACACTGGTCGGCCCACAATGTGTCCGCCCTCGCTCTTCATCACCGGATGAGGATCATTCTGATGACCAACCGCCCCGTCGTCGCCATCGAACTGTTGAAATAGAAGAGCAAGACGTAAGTCGCATCGGCCCACAACCCTCTATCACCGATTCCAGTTCTGGAAATGATGAGTCTTCGACTGAACCAAACCCCGAACCAATCATCCTTACACCTACCTCCGCACCAATCATACCTTCTGATGAGGAACCTCAACTCGACTTTGACATTGAAACCAATCAATCCTCCCCATCTATGTCTGACATATTCCCTGAAACCTCAATTGGAGAAATAAGGAGAGAGGAGGGAGTACAAGTTGAAAAAGAAATAGTGAGCATGAGCGAAGGGGAGACAAAAACGATAGCGAGTGAGAGTCCAATATTCCCCAACCACGTAACCGAGTCAACTAGCCCTACTCATTCGTTGGGTATGACTAGTGGACAAGTCGCTGTGGACCTAGCAGCGCAATTGCACGCCCCCCCTAGCCACTCTGAAGGCTCCCAACAGCCAACAGTTTCAAACATACTTGTGAGTCTAGCAACTTATCTAGCTCCCCTCCACTCGGGAGGCATAGCTATTGAAACAAGAGGCAGTAGCTCACCTGCTTCGACTTCGTTTGTATGCACATCGAGTCTAGAGCCCGCTAGGGGACACGAGTCTACACACACTGCGAGTCTCTGTGGCCCAGTCGGAACTCCCATAGTGATGCCCATTCCGGACATTCCACGAGGATTGGGAGGAAATCCTACCAGCGCTACATCTATGCCAACGCTGAATGTAGGTCATACAGTTGAATCAACTGTTATGTCAACGGGCAATCTAAGTGATCCCGGTGTTACCTATATAGCAACCCCATCTCCGGATGGCGAAGCGATCATTGCCGCCCACTTACAGAAGGCAAGAGACACCCTTGTTGAACATGTTGCCTTAACAGCCAAGCTCAAGCCATCCAAGCACTAGCCGCTCTCCTCCGCCACCGTCACCCCCCGAAGATCGACCCCATTCCCCACATCGATATGAGTACAACACCGATGAACTCATGTCGATGTTGTATGCTAACCTGCTAGACGAATCCAATGCAACCGGCCAACCGGAGGATTCGCTTGAGGGTCTTCTTCGCCGAAATCTTCAGATCCCCACCGTCACTTGTCATGAGTTTGATGTCTTCCGCGCCCACATCAACCAAGAACTCACAGACTTGAAGACCGCCCAACAGCGCCAAACGGATGACATCTTGGGTGCTATTACTGCTCTCCGAACAGAAATACAAGAGTCCTGCCATCCGGCCGTTTCTGCGCCTGCTTCCAGACCTCACCAAGATGACCCGGGCTCCCCTCCGACTCGTCCTGAGGGGGAGACACGCCGGACTGCAAGATCACGACAAAGAGCAGCTGTTGCATCAGCTTCAAGACCACCCGCTCAAACTAACCAACAAAGACAACGCACTACAACGACTCATGAGGACGATACACCAACGGTTGAAAAGCCTGCGGATATCGAACTCGAGAGTACAGCCGAACCAGCCGAATCTGCCGAACCCGAACAAAATGAAGAACGAGTCGATGTTCAAGGTCTGCGAAACTCACTACGAAACTGGTTCAGAGATCCGTACGAACCAGTACTCCAAGAGAAAGACTATGTGAACTTGAGGCATACAGCAAGGAACTATGCTTTAAGGGAACAGAACGAACCAAGACTGCTACCCCATCAGATTCGGTGGCAAAGAATGTTGACGGAAAGCAAATCAAAATGGGTAAATCAGCAGATTCGTGTGTCATATCTTGAGGAAACTATGGAGAAGATATTCCGCAAGAAAGGAAAACCTAACGATTTGGCACACATTCATCTCGTGATGGAAATGGACCCTGCTCAGGTTAGAGAGTATCTCCATATCCTGAAGATGAGAGCTTTATCTCCAGCTGAAGTGGTCTCAAGACACAGGGTTATCGGGATTCTGAAAATTGACACTACAAGGATCTATCAAGTCGAGTACCCAGTTTTCACTGTCCAAAGAGAAGATGGTAAAACGTATTCCTTCTCTGAAGCTGATTTTGCAAACCTTGATATAATGGACTTTGAAATCATCTACAACGACTTGAGAGACAAGCGCAACCAAAACGAACACGAGCAAAGGGCATTAAGGGCAGTGGTAAGACATGTTCAGAAAGAGCTTCGGTACAGCTATCTGCATGATCTTCAACGTGGGATAGAAAGCGAGCAAAAGAAGATACATATTACTAAGCCTGATCAATCATTACCTGTACCAAACAGTACTCTAGTTACCACCGTCATCACTCATCCTGTTCATGGAGTCGTTTGGATGCATGCCTCTAGAGAAAAACGGTTTCTCAGGTTTCACGAAGTGGCTGCATATTCTGAAGTTACTTTGTGGGGAATCCGAAACAGACTTGCTTCAGAACTTGCAATGGATAGAAAAAGCGCAACAAGGATGAACAACGACAAAATAAACTCTCTCATAGAAGCTATCAAGATAATCGATGAAAGAATTATCTATCGACAAACCCTCCGAAGATTTGAAGGCCTGTTCGAGCTAAAGAGATGAAGACTCATTTTGCCACAAAGGGGGAGATTGTTAGGTCTATTATTATTTAATTGTGACAAAATAAGGAAAAGATATGCTTGATTGTAAAAGGAAGTTTATAATTCCTTAAACTCTTTGTTTCCTTAATTAACTTAGACCTAGCAATATAAATAGGACATTAGGGTTTTCCTTTATGCTTGTCGATTCATATTACATAGAGAGAGAGCTGAATCTGATTTTCATTGTAATCGATTATCATACCATCAAGAGATATACGACTACGTAAGTTCCTTAACATCTTTATTGTAGTATTACTTTAATATTAATGTTTACTTGTCATTGTGCTTGTTCATCTAGGATCAACAAGACGCACGCTTGCTTCTTCAAGGACCAACTTACCAATTTATCGCCTAGGAATTGAATGTGTCCCATTATGCTTTTACGATCAAGCATGCATCCGGCGTAATTAGAATCTGAAAAGGCAGTTAACTCGAAACCCGTATCCTTGGGATACCAAAGGCCAAGATCAGTAGTACCTTTTAAATATCGAAAAAATACGTTTGATGGCAATAAGGTGTGATTATTTAGAAGATGCTTGATATCTAGCGCATAAGCAGATGGCAAACATTATGTCCGGTCGACTAGTCGTTAGGTACATTTAGGAACCAACCATTCCCCGGTAGTTTTTAGAATCCACTGCTTTTCCCAATGGATCAGCGTGTAATTTTCGATGTACATGACGTCATATTATATTTTCGTAACATATCCGAGATGTATTTCGATTGGTTGATGATTATTCTCGTTGAAAATTTTTTTATTTGAAGGCCAAGAAAAAAATTCATCATTCCCATCATGCTCATATTAAATTTGGCAAACATGAGCTCAGAGAACTTCTTACAATGTTGTGGGTTAGTCGAACCGAAAATAATGTCGTCCACATAAATCTGAATTAGCATAATATCACAATTTTCCTTTTTAATGAAAAGAGTTATCGATTTTACCTTTTGAGTATCCATTTTTCACCAAATAGGCAGAAAGACTGCCATACCATGCGCGCGGGGCTTGTTTTAACTCGTAGAGAGCCTTGTCAAGGATGTACACTTGATTTGGCTTTGATGGATCGACAAAACCGTCAGGTTGGGATACATAGACTTCTTCACGTATTACACCATTCAAGAAGGAAGTTTTGACGTCCATTTGAAAAACCACAAAGTTCTTTTGTGCCGCTTATGCTAAGAACATTCGAATTGCTTCAATACGGGCCACGGGTGCAAAAGTCTCGCCATAATCAATTCCTTCTTGCCGGCGGTATCCTTTGGCGACAAGCCTGGCTTTGTTGCGAATGACAATCCCATCTTCATCTTGTTTGTTTTTGAAAATCCATTTGGTACCGATGATGGTTTTGTTTTGTGGACGGGGAACGAGACGCCAAACTTTCAAGCTTTCAAATTGATTGAGTTCGTCTTGCATAGCTACAATCCAATCAGGATCGTTCATTACTTCTTGAATGGATGTGGGTTCGATCTTGCTTAGAAACGTAGAGAACAGACAATCGTTGGCCGAGGCGGATCACGTTGTGACTGGTTTGGTTGGATCTCCAAGAATCTGATTGGCTGGATGAGAACGGACCCATTTGGTCGTGTGGGGAAGCGGTTGAAATGCGTTGGGGTCCGGGGTATCGTCTTCATATGTACCAAGGGGAAGATCTTGAAGTGATTCCAAGGCAGGAGCCACGTCAGAAGATCTTATGGAGCTGGTCACATCCTTCGGAGTTGAGGCCGATGGTGGGGAGAGGATGTCGGTTCAGTAGGGAGCGGGTCAGAACTTGGTTGAGCATTAGGTTGAGCATCAGGTTGAACGGGTGGATAGATGCAGATGAGTTTGGAGTTGCAGCAGTTGAGACAGTTTCCATTGTAACTGGCAGTTCAGAAAGAATGGTAGTCTCGACAACCTCCAAGGTAGGCGGGGTGATTTGTCTGGGAATTTTGGTATAAGAGCCAAAATAATCCGAGTAAAAGTGCTCGAATAAATCATCCAGATCTGATAATGTGGTTTTGGAAGTGGAAGCTTGAGCGGGGTTTTGAGCAGGTTCCGAATGGAGTTGTTCGGAAGCTAAAATACCAGTGAGAGCGGGTCCAGAACTGTCTTATTCAGGAGCCATTTCGGCTTTAGTATCAAACTGGATATTGACGTTTTCTGTAACACAACGTGCATGTTTCATGTAGACCCGATATGCTGAGGCATTTGGAGAGTAGCCAAGAAAATAAGCTTCATCGGCTTTTGGCTTGAGTTTTCCACGATCTTCTTTTCATTCAGAATAAAGCAGCGAACACCGAAGGTGTGAAGATGATCGATGGATGGAATGCGGTTGTATATCAAATGATAGGGTGTCTTGTTGAATCGCTTGTTGATGATTGACCGGTTTTGAGTGTAGCAAGCGGTATTGACAGCTTCGGCCCAAAGGTAGAATGGCAGTTTGGAAAATGTAAGCATAGTTCAAGCAGCTTCAACTAGCGTACGATTGCGGCGTTCGACCACACCATTTTCTTGCGGAGTTCGAGACGCAGAAAATGTGTGTGTAATTCCAACTGATTCGAGATAACCATCAAGGGAACGATTTTTGAATTCGGTTCCATTATCAGTGCGGATGGTTTGAGCGGTGAGTTCCAGTTTGAGTTGAATGGCTTTCAAAAAAGTGATGATTGTATCGGGAGGTTCATCTTTTGAGCGAAGAAATTTAACCCACGTAAAGCGAGAAAAATCGTCAACCATAACTAGAACGTATTTCTTTCCATGAATACTTTGAGTCCGCATTGGGCCACACAAATCCATATGTATGAGCTGAAAGGGTCGAGTTATGCTATGAACCACCTTGGGTTTGTGAGAAACTTTCTTCATCTTTCCCATCTCGCATGGTTCGCATAAGTGTGGTTTGTCAAACTTCATCTTTGGTAGACCGGTGACTAATCCGTGAATGGAGAGGCGATTGATGTTTTTGAAGTTCAAATGAGAAAGTCGTCGATGCCATAACCAGTTCTTGGGATTAGAGACATTTGATATTAGACAAACATTGGAAGGGGCGGTCACTTGGGATAGATCGATGGTGCAACGATTGGATTTGCGCGTGCTGGCTAATAATTCTTTTCCTTCAAAGGTTCGCATACAAATCTTTCGGGTCGGAAATTGACTTCATGTTGTTTGTCACAGAATTTGCCAATACTTAGCAGATTGTGGCTCAGGCCTTGAACATAGGAAACATCGGAAAGGGTGATGTTGTTTTGAATGATGTCTCCATGTCCTTTGATGGGTGCTAAATGATTGTTGCCAAATTTTACGAATCCGCCCTTTTTCTCCTTGTAATTTGCAAGCAACTCCTTTTGTCCGGTCATGTGTTTGGAGCAACCAGAATCTAAGTACAACACATGACCGATCTGCACAAAATCAGGCAGATTTAGGTACCCATTTGTAAATGGGTCCTTCGGGGTTAGTTGACTTTGTACCTTTGGGTACCCACTTGAAGTGGAACTTAGGGGCGTTAGTCATGGTCTCTTTAGAACCCATTTATAAACAGGCGGAGTTGGAAAAAAATTATGATGAAAATTATAAGAATTATGCATGTTCGGAAAATAATCACGACCATAATCAAACGAATTTAAGCGCACAAAGTCACGCCGCAATTCAGACAGCAATTTGAGCAACAAATTTGATTACGAGAAAATTTAATTAAATGTCAAAACGAATGAATTGTATAAGGAAATCGAAAATAACTATTGGATCTTTTGACATTTGTAGAATTTGTAAAAGAAAAATTGTCTTTATTGCAGGATGACAACTTTAAAGTGCGTTTGCCTTTTTCAACCCAAACTTATTTGGTCTTTAAAGTATGAACAGTTAAAACATCAACAGAACCATTGTTAGTACTTTTTGGAAAAAATTTAGTTTGATTTGGTTGGTTAGAATGAGTGTTATTCATTTGACTTGTGGAACACTCATTCGGATCCTCCGAAGCAAAACAGATTCAATTGGTTGTTTGCCTTTGTCCAAAAACTCCGTATGAGTTGGAAGTGTAGGATTGAAGTCAAAGTCAGCATTTAAATCATTTAAACATTCATCGTCGTCAATTAAAGAAAGATTAGAATTTGCATCCGAAAAATACATGGACTCAAGGTCATCTAATTCATCATCAATTTGGTCGGAAGAAGGGAAACATTTTTGTTTAGAAGGAGTATAGTTTGGATCTAATTTAAACAACTCTTCACAATCATCTAAATAATTGCTAACGAAAGCTTTACACGAAGAAATATTGGAAATAGAATCATTTTCGTGGTTTTTGTTTAATTGTAAAGTCTCGTTTTCCAATTTTTGAATTTTTGAAACAAATGCCTCTTTTTCCTTGTCCGACGAAGAACGTTTAGATTCCAACACTTTTTCAAGTTGAACAATTTTCTTTTCTAAAAACAATGTGGGAATATAAGGTTTAAATTCAGGAATTTGAGTTTGAAGTTCTTCGTCAATATAAGATGGAAAATAGTCATTTGGAAGAGTTTCATTTGAAGATTTCTTTTCTACTATTTGAGGATAGCAGAAAGAAATTTGATGAAAATTCTTGTTTCTCCTATTCAAATCTTCCCTTTCTTCGACGTTGGAATCCGACTTCATAAATTGAATTTTGTATTCTGGACCAAGGTTCAGATATTTAAATTTATAGATAGTCGGAATATTGTAGATGGCTTTTTCTAAATGTTTTGGGTTATCAAATCCTAATCCAGCTTTTGAACTTAAGTCTTTTGGAGCGTTTAAATGAATTGTGTGCTCAGTTTGACCAATCTTATACAGTTTGAGTTCCAAATCCTTATGTTTTTCCAAAAGATCTTGTCTTTGAATACTGACAAATTCATATTTTGATGAAAATTCTTTGGTCTCACTTTTGGATTCGTTAAGTTGTGTTGTGAGATCCGAGATTTGTTGTTGTAATTGAAAATTTTCCTCTTGAAAAATGGTTTTCTCCTTTTGATGATTTTGTGCAATACTTTGAGATGTTGCAAGCTCAGATTGGGCAATTAGCAGTTGATGATGATTATTTTCTAAGCGTGCTTCTAAGTTGGAAACCAAGAGTTTCTCGGTTTTCAACTTAGATTGTAATTCTTTTAATTGAAACATCAAATCATGCATTTGGGAAACAAAATTGTCATAGTCAGAGTGGCTTACCTTGGGTGTGTAGTCGGAAGCGTTTGAAGTGGAATCATCAGAATAAGCCATCAGGCTGAAGTGTGCTTGTACCTCGTTTTCCATATCATCATCATCATTACCATGATTGAGCCGTTCTTCATCTTCCGCCATCAGTACTTTACTGGCTTCTTTTTGTTTAGCCAACATCAATTTGTAGGTGAAGTAGTTTGAGTCTTGGACGATTGGCTTTTTGCATTCACAGATATAGTGGCCGGATTTGCCGCAGTTGTAGCACAGACTCATTTCACCCTTGAATTTGTCTTCCGGTTTGGGTGTTAGACGAGATTCTTCTCTCCTTGGTTTAGGCTCAAACATGGCTTTGCGCTCATGGTTCTTTGGTCCCGAAGCATATCGTTGTTGATTGGGATTTGAGCGACGAGAGAAGTTTTGTTGGAACGATTTTGTAAGAAAAGCCAATTGTCGTTGGAATTTGGCGATTTCCGGATCATAATCGAATTCTTCGTCCTCTAAATCAGGAATGACGTCTTGTGATATGCTTTGGGATATATGAGAGGAATCTTTTGCTACTAAGGCAATTGGATCGGAGTTCTTTTTGGTGTTTGCCCCCATTGATTCGATACCTCCACTTTGTCTTGTTGTAGGGTTTCGTAAACTTCGTGAAGATCGAGTTCAACGAGAAATTTGTTGTGTTTGATTTGATTGGCAAAGCAGCGCCATTCAGGTTGAAGATTGCTATAAAACTTCATATTGTTCTCGATCTTAGTCTTACGAATTTCGTTTTTGCTTAACTCGTTCACCAATTGAACAAAACGAGTGTAAGTATTCGTAAGACTTTCACCCTCTTTGGCTTTGAATTCTTCGTATTGCGAGATACAGTTGGTGATCTTTAGCTGAGTCCCAATCTTTGTTCCGAGCATAAATTTTTCAATTTCTTCCCACATCTCGTGGAAGATCTTTTGTGGCTATCGATGCTCATATAGATATCATTTGGGAGGCTCATTAGAAGTTACGAGCGTGCTAGTTGATCACCTTTCATGATTTTCTTTTCCGTGGCATCCCATGCAGATTTTGGTTTTACTCCTCTTGTGGCAGCGACAGGAGGAGTGGCATTTGGCATAGCAGGGAATTCTTGATAGAAAGTTGGTGGAGGACCGTCCTTGATGGAACTAATGATTTCATCGGCGTAATCACTACTTTCAATGAAATCGAGAAACCGGTCCTTCCACTGAGAGTATTCGTCCGGAAAGAGAATTGGAGGTTTTGTATCCGAACCGATTGCCATTGCTTCGCATGAGGTCATAGTACTTGAGAGAGTGATCTCAATCAAGGAGTTTTGAAAAAGTTCTAAGAGTTTTGTGAATTTAAAGTAAAATCTCGATTTGACAGAACATAAATCTTATCGACTAAAACTGAGGCGATAAGAGTTTTTATCGGGTTAAGAGCACTCGACAAGAAAACTTACCGATTTGAGAATAATCGAGAAGAATTTATATTGGGTAAGAATGAGGCGATAACTTTTTATATCGAGCCTTAAAGAGGCGATAAGAAAACTTATCGGGTCTTAAGGATGCGATTTTAAAACACAATTCTGAAAATCCTTTTTATCTTAATTTTAAACTATTGAAGAGCAAGAACGAAGCCTTCGTCGACAAAAAAGAACTATGCCTTTTTAAGGAAGAGAAGATCTAAGTTCCCGAGTCCCCAACGATATTAAAAATAAAATAAAAAGATTTACTTTAAAGTTTAAATAGTATACTTGAGAACTCTTAAACTAGAAAAGCTGCAGAAGTCAGAGACCCTGAGTTTTCCAATAAAAGTGAAGCAAAAGTACTCAAATTTAAACTAAAGTAAAAAATTCGAATTATGTTAAAATTTAAGACTTGGTACTTGAGAACTTTTAAACTAGAAAAGTTGCAGAAGTCAGAGACCCTGAGTTTTCCAATAAAAGTGAAGCAAAAGTACTAAGATTTAAACAAAAACAAATTTGAATGAAAAACAGAATCTTATCGGGATATAAAGAGATGCGATATAAAGAGTTGTCGATATAAACTATGAGATATAAATTACTTATCGAGACAAAAAAAATAATTCTTATCGAAACCTAAAGATGCGATTTAAAGATTCTTATCGATACAGAGAGGTGCGATAAGAATTTTGTCGATAAGAAAAGGTGCGATAAGAACATCTTGTCGATTAACTAAGGTGCGATAAAAAAAACTTCTTATCGAAACAGGCCTTGGAAGCTTGTGTTGACAAGTTTACGCAGAGAAAAAGATCGAGAATTTTACCTTTAATTTGTCAAACTCGATCAGAATTAGATCAAAACTCAGATCGTGTAGCTCTGATACCAATTGTGGATCCCAGAATATGATCAAGTACTTAAATAATTAAGTAAAACACGCAGAACACACAGTTTAATGAAAATTCGAAGTCGGATATCTTACTTGTATTGATTATAAGATCAGATCTCTCTCTAACAATTTAGCCCTCAATGTTATGCACTCTCATACAATGACCCTATGCGCCTATTTATAATAAAGGACTAAACGATATTAGGAAACTAAGAGAATGGCATTATACACTTGCCATGTTTACATTTAAGTAACTTTTCCTTATTTTTGACACAACTAAATAAAGTCCTAACATTTGTACCAAAAATACTCTGGTTTATACATACTTTTGTATTAAGCCATGATTTTTCTATTTGGTGTTCCCATTTTTGAAATAGAAATGGCAATTCCAAGCAACATCTCTCAATCTAAAACTGAAGTCGTCCCTGTCACTGTGACCTTCGTTGTTGCACCAGAAGCCAGCTTTCCTCCTGAACAAGCTATGATGAAACCAAGCAACTATGTTGCTATCACTAACATTCCTGATGAACATGCTTATTTGAGGGATGGTGCCTGCTACATCAAGCAGTGCCCATTGAAGTATGCCTTCATCCATGTCCATGTTGGGATAACTGCTCATCTTCAGCAAAATTGGCACATTGTTCACTACACCTCCTTGACCACTGAGAAAGGAAGGAAGCTCCCTGCCATTCAGTTCACTACTGCCCTTGGCACCGTCGCTATCACCTCTGGAGTGATAGGGAACGCTCTCCATCTTCCAACTAAGGAGAGAAATGAAAAATGGGCTGATGCTCCAACAACTGAGGAAATTCAGGCTTTCCCCGAAGCAAATCACCAAGTCCATCATTAAGGTGGAAAAGAAGCGCATGCCAGCGAGATGGCAATATATTTGGACGCACATTATTAAGTGCTTAAGCTCCAAATTTGGCTTACAAGATCAGGCTAGCAAGCCCTCCCAAGAAACGACGACCTCTCTCTGCACCCGTCAGAAGATGAACTTCGCTGAATATATATTCAGCGAACTGTACAACCGGGTTAAATACCAGAACACAGACAAAAACAATTTTTTCCCTAGGTTTGCTGCCATTCTTTTCGCAACAATCTATGAGGGATACCCCACTGAGGGAAACCAAAGTTTCTCTCAAATTGGGAAGAAGGCTCTCGAGGTGGATGAAAAAGATGGAGATGCTCCCTAAACTCCATACATGATGCAGGTAATTCAGGACGTTGCTATTGTATCAACCGTCCTCACCTCTTAGATAGTTGCAATGCCTACGTCACTGCTAATCCCATTAGTGGCTAACCAAGGCATCTCCCCTCTGGCCGCAAAGTGAAAACAACCAACCGATGGACACAAAAAGTCCATCCCCCAAAAGCCAGCTTCCAAGAAATTCAAGAAGAGTGTCACTCAATGAAGCAGTCTCTCTGATTTCAGGATTCTAGCTACCTTCTCTACAACAACCCTCCCCACAGCCACGACAACATCTTCTGCTTCTGTTGCCGCTTCTTCAGCACTACCTCCTTTTTTCAGTGACCTCGGTCTCTAAAAATGTTATAGTCAGCCACATTGAGGCTGTATTAGTTATCACATGAACTGCCCTCTTATCTTCTTCTATCTCATCTTCTTTGGTCCTCACAGCAATCCATGATTCAGGTATAGTTGTCCCCATCCCTGATGAGATTGAACAACGTGCTATTCAGACATCAGTTTTGTTTCGACAATCTGATCTATGCAAAGCAACATGCACAGGACCTAAAAATGCTTCTCTTAAGCATTCTCAGAAACAAGTCAATGATCCTCAAGACACTACCGTAGCATGTAACATCCCTAAGAGTAATCCTTACTCTCAAGGCACCCATGTGTAAATACTTTACCCATCCTCTTCCTTCTGCTAACCCTGAGCTCTTTTTGGCTAATCTTTCTTTGTTATCTACAGGTGTCGCTGCACCTCAATTTACTTCAGCAACTGCCTTCACCACCACTACCACCACTCCGATCAGCACGCCTACATCATCGAAGGCACCTTCAGCTGCTGATCTAAGGGATGTTAAGAAGGAGAAGGGCCTTCCCACATTTCCTTCTATCCCTATGGATATACCCCAGATCTCTATGCCTCCTCCCTCATTCCCAGCAATTGATTTTATGGTGAAAGAGTGTGCGACCACTAGGCATCGGGTAGACAAATTGTGGTTCGCCTTAGAGAAAATATACAAGCAAGTGGCTGGGGTCCCTGCCATGAAGGTGGCTATTAGCAATTTCTCCACTGATCTTCAAACAGTGAGAAATGACCAATGCTCCATTGAGCGAGAGGTAAAAGCTCTCTCTCAGGAAGCTGAAACTCTAGCCAAGGCTATTGCTGAAATACAGCAAAATCAAGCGGAGATTATGCGCCTTGTTAAAGGCATGCCAGAGAGAGCCCCTTCATTCACTGAAGCAGACATGTCTCAACTTGCTTTGATTGCTCAAACTTAAACCTCTCACACTAACAATCTCTCCAAGCTCAACTCAAATGTGCACACTCCCTTGGTGCAAACTCTACCTGTAAATAACAAAGAGCGGGTGAAGATCGCACAAGAGCTCGCTGATCAGCTCATGGAGAACCAACAACCTCAGCAACCTCATCAACAACCACAACTTCATCAACAACAATCCATCCCTGAAGCAGGTGATGAAGATGATCAAGAAGAGGAAGATGATGAAGACGATAATGAACCTGAATACATCCCTGATTATTCCCTCAAGGATGATGATGATGATGATGATGATGATGATGATGATGATGACGATGATGACTTTTGGACTACCAACAGACCAGGAACGACACCATCAAGGAAGTCGTTGTTTGAATCCCTTTGGGGGATAAGCAAAATCCTATCCTCTTCTCCTCTCAGTGATCCCTATTCCCATAAGGGTACTTCATTCCTGAATGAACCTTCTTCTGAAGATCAGTTCATGTACATATCTGATACTAAATCTGAAGAAGAAGAAGTGTCCAAAGGCGTGTATATAAGCAAATAATAAGGAAGTCTGAAGAAGAAGAAGAAAGAAGAATAAATTTCATCAGAGCCCTGGAAGCAACCAGAGTTCAAATTCCTCCTCGTACATCTGAGCTAGAAGCCCTTGTACCAATCAGGGTGGTTGATGATTTCTCTTTTATTTCCAATAAAAAAAAAGCAGAGGCCCTCGAAGCTCAGAGGCTAAGAGATGAGAAGATGAAACAGACTGAAGAAGACCTAAGGGTTGCAAGAGAAATGTTCAGAGAGGAGATGCTAAGAGATGAAGCGACCAAGAGGCAAAATGAAGAAAGTTTAAAGGTCGCTGAAGCTCTAGCACAAAAGAAACTTACAAGGGACAACCTGAATGTAAATCCGATCACAGCTCAAAAGAAAATTCCACATGCTCTGAATAAAGAAACTCATGAACAATGGAACAATGAACTAAAATGGTGTACTGAAAGGTTCAAATACCATATGTCTGATTCAACCATCAGTCGTGCTACTATCGAAGGATACACTTCCAAAAATAAGGGTCTGGAGGTATTTATACGAATGTACAGGCATTCAAGGAGTGAACGAGAAGAAGCTAAGTTTCTGAAGTTCTATGGATACTCTGAATGGCTGGAAATTAGAGATGCCATTCAACAATCAAAGTCCAAATTCAATGATGTTGTAGAATGAATTCTTGATCAGCTATTGAAAATGATGTCACAACACGTCTAAGTTCTCCTCTCCTTGAGCGGACAAAAAGAAGAAAACCAAATTCAGATGCTGAAGAAGGTCCATCGTTCAGTAATGAACATAAAACCAAATTCAACTACTAAAGCATCCTTGGTCATCTTGAAATCCCTGACATCTCAATGCTCAACACCTATCTTCCTGAAGCCAGAAGATTCACTGAGCATGAAATTAGTACGCTTCCTAAAGCAGGTATGGTCTTTCTTGATAACCAAGGGTTATTAAGGTTTCTCAGAAATAAAGAGATCCAGAAGGCTTCATCAAAACTCATCAACATATTGTATTATTGATGCTGGTCAGATGTTGACCTTGTACAAATTTAGAAGAAGGTTTTTGAGAAAGAGTTACGAAGAAGAAAAGAGAAACTATCTGACTAGTCTTTAGTTTCTTTTCCTTTGTAACATTTTTCAGTGTATTGTACTTTAGTCTACTATTATAATTTCAGTTTCATGTAATTCTTCAGATTATCCTTTAAATGAAATTCAATGAAGTACTCTACTCCATCTGTCTACTGAAAAGATCCCTGAAAATAGTAAATGGGACAATGAACATAAGAGTTCTATTTTCGTTAAAACAACTTTACTCATTGATGTTACACTCTGTAATTAAATCAGTGAATGAACTTTATAGCTTTTAAACTTGTAAAATTGTGATTTCATATCCTTATAAATGAAACTCATGTCAGAAAGTAGAATAGCTGAAAAAGATCTCACAGATTAGTACTTACATTTCTTTGGTTTACAATTTTCTAAGTCCTTAATAATTCATTCAAGCAATTTTCCTATGTTGCTTAATCATAATATAATAGGGGGAGATGGTTGACCCAAAACTCCTTTTACTGATTTGAATAGGATTCCTCTCTGTACTTAGTGAAAATTTCATGAATAAGTTATAGTTCAGGTTCAGCGATAGCACACGTTGATTGCACTCAGCAATCGCTGAACATCAGGAATTCTAATCTTATTTCTGAATATCTGAAGAACAACAGTCACACCACAAGTCTATTCAGCGACAGTCGAAGACCAAGCTGAAGATAGAGATGAACAACTAGTGATCTGACGCGATTCAGTGATAGCAAAGCTCATCTAATTAGAAGTGTGAAATCTGGTAAGGCCTCAGCAATACCTCAGTGACTTCATCCTTTAAGTCTCCGGTTCAGCGATCAAATGAAGCTTTCAACAAGATTATTGTTGATCTTATCGTCGATGCACAAAATTCAAAACCTCAACACCTTGTCAGAAAAGGACGTACAGATTGTCTCTTATGTCCCCATCAAATCTGCTTTGGTATTTTTCATAGGTGGCTAAAAGTATGGCTATCCTATTAACTAAAGGACAAACATCCTCCACATGTTTGACACATGGTGAAAACGGGTATAAATAGATAGGAAACCCCTTTCCATCTTCATGCATGCTATATTCTCTCTTAAGTTCTCTACTACTATTTCTCTTCTTTCCTTATGCATCAACTAAGTGTTTTCTTTAGTTACAATAGAATAGGTTTTATACTTGTTCTTATATCGCTTGTAACTGTAAATTTGTTTGTTTATATAAACTAATTTAAAAACGAAAATCTACTTGTGTTTGTATTCAACCCCCCCCCCACCCTCCTTCTACAAACTGTTTTATATCTTTGAACTCTTGTAGACCCCTTTGAGACCAACACATGTACCTTCTGCTTTGCATTTAATGCAACGGGTATAAATAGATGAAGAACCCTTCTTAATCTGTATGCATGTTATTTCTCTCCTTAAACCTCTTCTTCTATTTCTTACTATTCTTGTGCATCAAACTTTGTGATTTCTTAAGTTGTAAAAGAATAGGTTTAATTACTTGTTTTTATTCCGCTTGCAACTGTAAACTTGTTTATTCAATATAAACCCATTTAAAAACCTTAAAATCTTGTGTTTGTATTCAACCCCCCCCCCCCCAATTCTACAAACTGTTTCTATATCCTTGAACTCTTGTAGACTCCTTTGGGACCAACAGTTTGAAAAGTAAATGTCACCATATCTCATATTACAGTGACAATTTTGAAAAGTAAATGTCATCGAATGTCATTTTGTGGTGACGGTTTTCAAAAATAAATGTCACCGTATGACATGCTATTGTAAGCATTAATGTATGTAATCTACGATGACGATTTAAAAAACTAAAATGTCATTGTATATAATGCTAAGGTGACAATAATGACAAATAAATGTCAGTGTATATTATGCTACGATGTCGATTTTCAACAATAAATTCACCATATATCATGCTATTTTGACGGTTTTGGAAAATAAACATCACCATATCATGCTACAGTGACAATTTTTTAATAATAAATGTCACCATATGTCATACTATGATGGTTGTATTAAACAATAAGCATCACTGTAATACGATGACGTATTTGATAGGTATAAATATATTGTATCCGAGATTACAATATTGAAGACAAGAAAGTCAAAGCTTGAAGTCAACAAAGTCAACATAATGAGTCAACAAAGTCAATGTAGTTTACTCTTTGTATAGAGTAGGGGTATACATACCCTTGTGTAATGTACTTTAACACTTTGAAAGATTTGTTATTGTCATATTCATATCTTGTTGTAGAGAGAGAATATATCAATATACATATGATTAGAAGATTGATTGATTGTGTTGTTGATATTATTGTGTTAGATTCATTGTTATTAGATGTATCTGGAATTAACAATTGGTATCTGAAATATAACCCAAAAAGTCAAAATTTGAAAGGGCAATTTTGGAATTTCCGGACTCTTTTTTTAACTTAGTATCCGAGGGTTCGTGTGAAGCTTGGATGAAAATTTGATGCGAAGGTTCGGATGGATCTCAGATAAGCTTGACGTGAAGGTGACGTAATGCAAAGCTTGGATAGGCTTGTGCGAGGTTCGGATAGAACACGCAAGGCTCGGATGAAACGTGTGAAGCTCTAATACCTTCGGATAAGCTTTTTCCGGAGGTTACTGTTCACTCGCAAGTTTTATGCGAGGGTTATAAATGCCTTTGTTGTCTAAGGGTGATGAACAGTTGAAGATAGCCTATCTGAATTAATAGCATTCAATACATCATTAGGTCTCATCTTGTCCTTGTTGAACCGTTTCTTCCAATCTGCTATCATTTGTGCATTTCTGTCATCCGTATCAGCTGCTTCCAAATCTAACCCCCCTAATCGGTGTCCCTAATATCGAATGCACTGCAATCTCATTTATACGAATCTGCGAATTGCTAAGTCTAAGCACCAGTTAACCACATCGAGATTGTCTACCACAAAATACCCTATTTTTTATGGAACACCCTCGATTGTCATTCCTAATAAAGATCCAAAACCAATCTTTTCAACAACTTTTTGTTTCGGTGATAGCCTCATCATGGTTTCATGCATGGTAATTGGGGAAGTTCTTGTTCTTATACTAACCACCTTACTAGGTGTGAGCAAAACCCGAAAAACCCGGCCGATCCGACCGACCCCCGACCCGAAAATGAAGAAAATCCCCGCTACCTGAAAACCCCGACCCGAACCACCTCCCCGAACCCGAGTCCCTGATCTGTGAAGTAGGTCGGGTTGGGTTTGGGTTATCGGGCCCGACAAACCCGACGACCCGACAATTACTTTTTAAAAAATATTTTATATTACTTTTTATATTTAACTCTTTTACTTTTCAGTACATTTTCATTTTTCACACTTTCATAGTGAGCGACGATTAACGAACCCTAGCCGGCGATTTTTCACTGAGCGACGAACCCTAGTCGACGATTCACTATTTCCTACAAACTTCCGACGCACACCCCAGCCACTCCATAAACTCCGATGACGGCGACGAGGAGATTACAACACTACCACGATGGCCACTGTGCTCTGAGTCTCTGACTCCACTCCACGACCACGAGTCCACGACGACCACTCCGCTGTAATGTTCAATTTATTACTTAGTTAGGTAGTTTATTACTTAATTTGTTAGTGTTCTTATCAGTTTTAAGTTTTAACCTAAAATTACTTGATTTCTTAATTGATTTCTTAGTGTTCTTACTCTTGATTCTTAACTGATTTTTTTAGCTTTTTTAAGTAACTTAATAATGGATTTATTGACATAAGTGATTTATTAAGTAACTTGATTTCTTAACTGATTTCTTAGTAACGTAAGTAAATTTGACGTGAGTTATTGATTTCTGAGTTATTGACTTACTGAGTTATTTAATCTTGATTTCTTAGTAACCGATTTCTTGAGGTATTGACTTACTGAATTTTTAATCTTGAATTCTATATGTCCGAATCTGTAAGTTCTGTTCCGAAAAGTATGAAACGAAAAGAATTAGAAATAACTACAAGATCCGAGGTATGGGACCATTTTGACAAAATTTTAGACGACAATGATGTGTTGGTTAGAGGACAATGTAAGTATTGTGCCAAATCTTATGCGGCACAGGTAAAAAAGCATAGAACTACGAGTTTAAAAAATCACATGTTTGCGTCCCTTAAGAACCCCCATGCTAAAGAAACTAGGCAATCTATTTTGGCATTCCAAGCTTCTAAGACGGAACTTAGTCAAAGTGTTCTAACTAGTTGAGTCTTTAATCAGGAGGCTACTAGGAAAGGATTAGCAAAGATGATTATAATAGATGAACTACCTTTTGTATTTGTGGAGGGAAGGGGGTTTAGGCAATTCATGGATCTTGCATGTCCTATGTTTAAGATACCATCTAGGTCGACGGTCAATAGAGATATATATGGTATCTATTTGGAAGAGAGGGAAATCCTTAAGAAAATCTTTAAGGAAAAAACATAGCGGGTATATTTAACAACCGACACTTGGACATAAGTTCAAATGATCAATAATATGTGCATAACGGCATATTTTATTGATACCGAATGGAAATTGCATAAAAAGGTCATCTCCTTTATTCAAATCAATTCACACAAGGGGGAATCAACAGAAAAAGCAATAGAGGATTGTTTGGTAGATTGGAGCATAAAAATAATAAGTACTATCACAGTAGTCAACGCCTTTAGTAATGATGTGGCCATTACATTTTTGAGAAGCAAGCTAGTGTCGTGGGGATGCTCATCTGTAAGGGCGCAATATTTGCAAATAAGATGCATTGCACATATTCTCAACTTGGTGGTGCAAGATAGAATGAAATGCCGACTCGTCAATTAAACGAGTTAGGAATTGGATTAGGTGGATTAAGGGATCTCCGAATAGTATTCAAAAGTTTAGACAAATGGCCGATTTTCTTGGTGTTGAAAACAAGAGTTCTCTATGCCTTGATGTTCCTACTAGATGGAACTCAACTTACATGATGATCCGGACTGTGGTTGTGTTTAAAGAAGTTTTTCAATCCTACGATGACGAGTCTTTGAAGAATGATTTGTATGAAGATGTTATGGTTACATCTGCCGATTAGTTATACATCGAGATGATGCTAATTCTCTTGAAGAACTTTTATGAGATGACAGTTAGAATATCGGGCTCTCTTTTTGTCACTTTTAATTCTTTCTTACATGAGATATCTGATTTGAGCTGCGTAATTGAGCATTTGAGGAAAGCCATTACTAAAACTGAACAGGTAAAACTTAAATAATTATGTTACTTTTGTTAGTTTGTACTTTACTTTTGTTACTTAGTACTTATCATATAAATTATAATCTTTCTTTTTTTTTTAAACAGGATATGGGTACTAAGATGAAAGAAATTTTTGATAAGTATTGGGGGGATCCGACAAAGATGAACTTCATAATATTCTTTGCAAACATATTGGACCCAAGAGATAAAATGGAATACATGCAAACCCAGTCGAACCCAATGTTTGGTAAAGATGTAGGTAAAGATTGTTTTACGTAGATAAAGTCTAAATTAATTGCTTTATTTGATGACTATGTGATAGAATATTCTAGTTCTAGTTCTAGTTCTATATCTAGATCTAGTTCGGAAGCTGCTAGTGCAAATGTCTTCAATTACCCTCCCCCAACTCCACCCGTGCAAAGTGTAAATGTGACGCCTATTGCAAGGGGCCCATCTAGACTAAAAAGTCAAATGCTAAAGGAAAAGACAGAAAGCGGGGACGATCTAAACAAAAAGACTAAGCTTGAAATATATTTTAAGTGAGGATCTAGAAGTGGAAAAGCCTAATGTAAGTAGTCACTTTGATGTTCTTCCATGGTGGAAAGTAAATAGTGCAAGGTTTCCTGTTCTTTCTAAACTTGCTAGAGATATCCTTGTCGTGCCAATTTCAATTGTGGCGTCTGAATCGGCATTTAGCATAAGTGGGAGGGTGTTGGATTGTTTTAGGAGTTCTTTAACTCCTAAAATAGTACAAGCACTATTATGTACACAAGATTGGTTATGGGGTCCTAATCAACCACTTGCAGTTGAGGAAAACTTGGAAGAAATCGAGAAGTTTGAAGAAGGTACACTTAACTTTTCATATCTAGCATTAATTTTTAAAGTTTATGTATTAATAATATTTAATTTTAAATGTTCGATAAACTTGCAAAATAGGCAAATTTAAGGATTCGAAGTGTTAGTGATGATGGTAGTTTAGCTCCGACTCCAACTAAAGTTTGAAGTTTTGAAGATGGTTGAGGATGATTATGGATTGAATTTGGTTACTTTCATAATGGTGTTTGATTGTTTGGTATTTTGGTACTTTGGTAGTTTGGTAATTTGGTAATTTTGGTTGTGTGGATCCCAGATAATCAGGTAATTGTATGAATGTATGCATGAACACGAAGAACACTTCTAATATTTATGAAAACCCAAAGTCGGATATCTAACTTGTATTGAATATCGGTTACAATGATATTATCTAATATGCTATCTCTAGAATGAGATGAATTAACGTTCTATTTAATTGCTAGCCCTAACCCTCTATTTATATGTATAGGAAATACGGTATAAGGAAACTAGGAGATTATGGCATTATATACTTGCCTTATTTACAAAAAGGAATGTTTCCTTATATTTAAACATTAAACATTTCCTAAATAATGACTTTGATGACTTTGCACTTTGACCCTTCATGTCTTCAATATTTGTGATCTCGGATACAATCTTTTCAGACCTAACAATCTCCCCCTTTGTATTCGAGATTACACTTCAGTAAATCAGCACTTTTGAAGACGATGAAATTTTGTCAACAAATCACTATCTTGAATTCTTTTGCTCCCCCTACGAATATGATCACTTGATAAGCTCCATAGCTCCCCCTTAACATTAGCATGAAAAGAAAATCGAAGGAGCCGCGATGTCGTAGGGTATAAAACTTGTCGGGTCAAAAAGCATGTCGGGTTAGGTGATGTTGATAAAAAAGATCTCGGGCCAAGTAGATTCGACAAGAATTGATGTCGGGCCAAGATGAGTCGATGAAAATTTATGTCGGGTCTTAAGTACTCGATAAGTCTTCAACACAAAATGATCTCAGGTCAAGTTGAATCGATGAAAATTTATGTCGGGTCTTAAGCACTCGATAAGTCTTCAACTTTATCTTCAGCATTCGACAAAATCATTTTACTTCAAAAATCAAGTAAGGAAACTCGATAAAAATCAACATTCAACAAATCAGTATTCAACAAATCAGCATTTGTCATCTTCCTTTTCTCATGTCGTGTCATTGATATACAATCTCTCCCCCTCAGAATGATAAGGAGAATCCGAATCATTATGAACAATCAAAGACAATAAGTGCGAATATGATCAAGTGTAAATATGGAATATCGGGTAATGGGCTAACAGACAGAAGCACATGTAGCAACTATTATCACTTAATCAAAAATAAATTTAATTAAGTGGCCTATATGCAGTGTTGGCAGCGGATTGGCACTAATAGGACTTCCAGTTATCATAAAAGCAAGTTATAAAACTAACTTCTCAAACTGTTCCGGCATAAACACGAAGATATGCAATGTGAATCACAAAGACTCGTGCAATGTGTAGAAAGAATTTATGAATTAAATGCTAATTTTAAGGCTCAAAATGTGAAAATACATTTCACAGACTCAATGTAAAGCTTTCGTCTCAATTCATACTTAGCCGCGAGCAATCTACGTTTGTGATCTCGTATATTTTGCTTCTCCGACATCTTACTGACTTTCCCCCTCATCTTGTGGAACTAATCATGCCTTTATGCGTGCGCCCGGAAAGATAGGCCGCATTGAATGTGAAGTTCGGAGACCGGAGGTGTGTCTTCCTTTTTCAATATCTTAATCTTCCGATTGAAGAAAAGATAGCAGATATGTGTATTCTCCGTGATATATGAAACAAATATCTTTTGTGAGATACTTGAGTAGTTGGGTGGGGTGACACGAGTTATCGACATTGGGTCCATGTCTAGTTCAATATTCATCTCCAAAGAATCGAGAATGAATAGATTATGTGGCTACCCGGATAACTGTTTAGGTTTGGTGAAGACCAAATATTTTCTTTAAAGTCTTGTCACACCTTCACATTTTTCTTTTATCTCACAAACACTCAATATATCTTTTCAAAATTTCTAACCTAGGGATTTGTTTCATGGGTAGGTTCTTCCGGCTCTGGATTGACCATTGAAACTTCTAATTCCTAACACACAAAGAGTTTAAAACATTGAAGTCCGAGTTCTGAACTGTTGTATTCAGAAGTCATAATGCAATGTAAAACGAGTTAAGAACAGGTCCATAGCTGAAATACTATGAAGCTAAGTAAATGGTAAAAATGTGGTACTCCCCCTCAAATGTCACATAACCTTATGAAAGATTGTCATGTGATGTGAATATTTGGAATTTAAAACACACATGACGTACCTACAAAACAGATTAAAAAGATTTTGGTACCCAAGCTTTGTTGGGTCCTCGGAGGTTAGCTTTTGATGCAACAAATGGGGAAGTGGGGATACTATATGTACCATACCATTTATGATCAAACCTTTGATTGACATAATGAGAACTGTAAGAAGTATGCATGTTAGGAAAACAACCATAATCATAAGAGAAAGAATTTAATTGCATAAAGTCATTGACACCGCAATTCGAGCAACAAATTTTATTCCGACAAAAATGAATTAAATGTTTAACAGAACGAATCGTGCAAGGAAATTGAAAATTTCGATTGGTTCTTTTAACATTAGGAAATCTTGAATAATAAGAGTTGTCGTTTTTGCGAGATGATGACTTCGGAGCAATTTTGCCTTTTTCGACCCAAACTTGCTTTAAAGTTCGAAAAACTGAACCATGTTTAGCATTTTTCACATAATGAGAATTGATGGGTTTGGAAAAGTGAGTTTGATCCTTTTGGTTAGAATGAGTGTAATGCATTTGACTTGTGGAACACTCATTCGGATCCGTTGGAAGTAAAACTGATTCGATTGGCTTTTTGCCTTTGTCCAAATACTCCGTATGATTTGAAAGTGTAGGATTGAAGTCAAAATCGGCATTTATGTCATCTAACTGTTCCGTGGATTTAAGGACTGATGATGAATCAGCGTACTCGTCAAAACGAGGCATTTCCTCAAGAAAGTCTAAGTCATCATCAATTTGGTCGGAAGAATGGGAACATTTTTGTTTAGGAGGAATATAGTTTGGATCTAATTTAAACAATTCCTCGCAATCATCTAAGTAATTGCTAACGAAAGCTTTACACGAAGAAATATTGGAAATAGAATCATTTTCGTGATTGTTGTTTAAATGTAAAGCCTCGTTTTCCAATTTCTGAATTTTTAAAATAAATGCCTCTTTTTCCTTTTCTGACGAAGAACGTTCAGTTTCCAACACCTTTTCAAGTTGAATAATTTTCTTTTCTAAGAACAAGGTGGGAATAAGGTTTAAATTCAGGAATTTTAGTTTGAAGTTCTTCGTCAGTATAAGAAGGAAAATAATCATTTGGAAGAGTTGCTTCTGAAGATTCCTTTTCTACTATATGAGGGTAGCAGAAAGGAATTTGATGAAAATCTTTGTTTTTCCTATTCAAATCTTCCCTTTCTTCGACGTTGGAATCCGACTTCATAAACTGAATTTTGTAATCCGGACCGAGGTTCAAATATTCAAATTTATAGATAGTCGTAGTAATGTAGATGGCTTCTTCTAAATGTTTTGGATTATCAAATCCTAATCCAGCTTTAGAACATAAATCTTTTGGAGCGTTTAAATGAATTGTGTGCTTAGTTTGACCAATTTTGTACAACTTTAGTTCCAAATCTTTGAGTTTTTTCTAAAAGGTCTTGTCTTTGAAAACTCACAAATTCAAATTTGGATGACAATTCTGCGGTCTCACTTTTAGATTTGTTAAGTTGAAGTGTGAGATCCGAGATTTGTTGTTTTAAAAGAACATTTTCTTCTTGAAAAATTGTTTTCTCCGCTTCGAGATTGTGCGTTATAATTTGAGAATTGACAAGGTCGGTTTGCATAAGAAGCAATTGATTATGATTATTTTCTAAGCGTGCTTCTAAGTTGGAAACCAAGAGTTTCTCGGTTTTCAATTTAGATTGAAGTTCTTGCAATTTTATCATCATGTCATTCATTTGAATCATAAATAGATCATAGTCTGAAAGACTTACCTCGTAGGGTTTTGTATCCGAACCAATGGTTTCGCGAGAAGTCATTGTACTTGGATTGATGATCTCGATCAGTGAGTTTTTGAAATTTTCTGAGTTTGTTTTGTGAAACAGAAAGTTTTCTCGATAGAACAGGGGTCGACAACAATTTTTATCAGGTGAGGCTTTCTGAACAAGAGTTTTGTCGGGTGAATGAGGCTCGATAAAAATTATTGTCGGGTATAGGGGACTCGATAAAACTTCTAAAAAAACTTTGAATCGATAAAAAGAAGTTATCGATCATCAATAGATTAAGATTCGACAAAATCTTTGACTCGATAAAAACCGAATCGATAAAAATTTATATCGATTCCATATGACTCGATAAAATAAATTTTGTCGATTAGGAAGGGCTCGATAAAAATTCAAAGATACTTAATCCTAATTTTCTTTAACCGATAAACCAGAAACCAAGAACAAAGGGTTCTTGACTAAAAAGAACAAGTCTTTTTATGGACAAGAATTTCTAAGTTCTCGAGTTTCTTATTTATTCAGTCAAGAAAAAAATCAAAATTACTAGAGTTTATGATTTTTACTAGAGAATTCTTTAGTATGAAAAGTTGCAAGAGTCACTAGTTCCTGAGTTTTCTTATGTAAAGAGTTTCAAAAGTAATCAAAATAAACTAAAATAATTTTAATTAAAACATATTTAAATAGTTTGAATAGAAATCAAGGATATATTACGATGAATCGACAAAAATTTAAACGAATGAAGAATGAATCGAGAAAAACAGATCTTAAAAATTATGAGTTTTTATCGGGTATAGCTAAGACAGTATGAATCGATAAAAACTAAAAAAAAACGCAGAAATCGAAAAATTACCTTCTGTTTCGTGGATAACTTCAGAAAAACGCAAAAACTCAGATCGTCCGCTCTGATACCATTTGTGGATCCCAGATAATCAGGTAATTGTATGAATGTATGCATGAACACGAAGAACACTTCTAATATTTATGAAGACCCGAAGTCGGATATCTAACTTGTATTGAATATCGGTTACAATGATATTATCTAATATGCTATCTCTAGAATGATATGAATTAACGTTCTATTTAATTGCTAGCCCTAACCCTCTATTTATATGTATAGGAAATACGGTATAAGGAAACTAGGAGATTATGGCATTATATACTTGCCTTATTTACAAAAAGGAATGTTTCCTTATATTTAAACATTAAACATTTCCTAAATAATGACTTTGATAACTTTGCACTTTGACCCTTCATGTCTTCAATATTTGTGATCTCGGATACAATATTTTCAGACCTAACAGGTTGCATTTAGTACAATGATAATTTTTTTTGTTGTTTTGGTTGTTTTGGTTGTTTTGGTACCAATGGTTACATTATGAAATACGAATATTTGGTACTTTATACCATGTAATTAAGATTTAAGTAGGTTTGGTATTTAATTTTTTGTTGGAAACTAGATTTGAGTCCTCAAAACAGTAGGTACAACTCCAAAACAAGGGGAAAAACAGTAACAGCAGCTCAAAACATCTCAAACCCGTTGGGCACCGACCCGCCCAACCCGAAACCCGAGCCCCCCGACCCGCTCCCCCCGAAACCCGATAACCCTCGGATCGGGCTGCATCCCCGCATCCCTGAAACTCGATCGATTTTGTCAGATTTGCCCCCGCTCCCCCCCCCCCCCCCCCGACTCACCCCGACCTGTCCGATGCATAGTCCTACACCTTACTGTGTTTTTTTTCTTTCTCACCTTCACCGACTTATCACCTCCTTTCACTTTTTGCTCTTTCTTTACCCGCATTTTTTCCGACGCATGATTTTTCATGATGTATGTAAACCTTTATCTATTATAATCTTATGTTTTTTTTACAGTATCTATACCTACATCATATTAAGTTAAACAACATACACCTCACCATTAATGCACACATTTTCTGTCACAAAATCATCATCCTTGCATCCAATGTCCGCACCAACTGCAAATTTATCCTGATCTTGTTATGTGAAAGTACACATTCTCGGATTCACACTTATACACTGTTTTCCTATATAATGCGTATAATGCATAAAATGAATTTCATAACTATTGTCTTACCTCTACTCTTCACCCCACTACTTTATGAAAATTTAACCCTTTTCCTGGAAGATCGTTTCTTTCCGCTCAATCTTATCAACCCCATTCACATTATCTGCCTTTTCACATCCAGTTAGACTATCAAACCCTGCATCGTTATATTTTTATAAGTTTGCATTAACATTATAAACTATATGTTAACAAATCAGTTTTATGTACGCCTTAGTAGACCAAAAAGGGTTACTTATTTGTTTGTTTCCATTCATGCTTCTTTTCCTTGTCGAGCTCCTCAAAATGCTCCGAACTCCTATAATTCAAACATTTAAGACCAGAAAGAGTATACATGTATATTCATAATACATAGCATACTGTGTTCTTGTACTTGTCCCGTTCATAGCTTCACTCTTGCATGCCCAGTTAGGTAACACATCCGATGAAGGGTTACTTGTGCTCCCATTTTTTATTGCGTTGTCTGTTACTAATCGTAATCGACAAATATCATCAAATCCACCAAATATTACTAATTATCAACATATTAAGAGAAAATGTTTTATAATTTTTCATGTCCCCGTATGAAAGCTTTCGTATAAACATGGATTCATTTTGGAAAAACAGAATTTACTTTTTCTTTAACATATGAATATAATTATTGTTTAAGTACATGAACAATTGAATGCACATGTCATCTATTACTAAATTATTTTCATATATGCATTTTCATATAACAATGGATTCATATAAACATGGATTCATTTTGCTTGAAATATAATTTACTTTTACTTTCACATATGAATATACATCCGGTTTACATACGTCAACAATTGAAGACACATGTCTCATATTACTAAATTATTTTCATATATGAATTTTCATATAAACATGGATTCATATGCAAGATTTCATATAAACATGGATTCATTTTGCTTGAAATATAATTTACTTTTACTTTCACATATGAATATACATCCGGTTCACGTATATGAACAATTGAAGCCACATGTCTCATATTACTAAATTATTTTCATATGTTTATTACCAAATCACATTTCACAACTAACATCTATATACGCTACTAATTATTGTTTTTTACTTTTATCAACTTCATATCTTCACTTTCATACCTATTTTTTTGACACCAACTTTCATGTTTACTTCCTTACCTGCTACCTTGCTTGATTGTCCAACAACATTCGCCTTTATTGTTGTACAAGTATCAAACCATGAACTTGGTAACAACTTTTATTTACATATCTTTGCTTCAAAAATGTTGTTACCTATTTCCATTTGGATTTCATTCAATAACCTTGGCTTCTTCCTAGTACTTTCTATTTTCGACTTTTGTTTCTTTTCTACATCAGCTAAACAATGATATATTAATCAGTGATGATAAGAATACACATATTAAACACCAACCATATTATTTACTTTAACAATTATGATAAAAATACTATGCATCCTTGAATATTAACATACTCCCTATCAAGATAAAGTCTGTCAAGAAGGTTCAAAAAAATACGCTAATCAATTTTCAAAATCATCGTCTAGCAAAGAAAGCTTAAACCATTCTAAACACATCCTAGCTCCTTCATAGAAAATTGCATATAATGTAATAACGAACGCAGTTTAACCATTTCAAAACCCATATTTCTTCATAATGATGTGCCATAAAAAAACATATATTTAACAAGAACATTAGGCATTACTATTGTCATCTCCGTTTACTTTGTTCCCATCATTATCTTCACACGGAGGGTTGTCTGCTGTCTTTTTGTACATCGAAAAGTATGTCTTCAACATGATTCTTTCACTCGGGCGCCTCACTGCTTGTTTAAGATGTTATTTTATTTATGATTAACAACATAATATATAGCAATCTTGAAACAATTCAAAAAAATTCGGAACCCTAATTCTGCCCTTTTTTCCACCCGATTTCGTCTCAAAATTATGTATCACAGTTATTCCATCATCTTCATCCCTTGGGTATATTCAGGAATCGACAAACATTCCATCCTCTGAATCCCTAATTTTTGGTAACATAGATTTTCATTTTTTTAAGCTTCATATTATTTATTCCAATTTTTCCCCTTAAGAGGTATTTTCCAACCCCATCGCCTCCTCAATTTTCACCATATTTTCAAAGATGCCACCAGCTTCATCATGACCATTCATAAATATGATCAACGACTATGATTAGTTTACGTAGTTTACAACCTTCAAACAGTTTGTATTTGAAGGAACCTATATATATATATATGCTATATTATAAAGCATTTGACCAAAAACTCTTAAAAACAACCTTTTAAGCTTTAGTTACTGCTATTTAATGCTAATTACTTAATTTTCAAGATTACAAATAAATTGTGCTTAAGTACAACCTATTAAAGCTTCATTTTCTAAATTCGTGTAACTAACTACAGATAACCATGATCAACTACAGGATAAACATCTAATTTTAAATATAAAATATCTAAAATATAATTAAGATAATGATTGACTTCTAACACATAAAATAATTATATTATTAACCAAAAATAAATTATTTGGTTATTAAACCTAAATTAATTTATAATAAAAAATTGAATTAATTTTTTTTTTAAAAAGAACTTTTAATTGAAATACTAAAATCTTTTTCTCAAAACCACATAAAACCATTAGAATATCGATAGAAACAAAAATTAAAACGAAACTTAAAATCGAGATATATTTTGCTGCATTGCGCGAGTACCCTTCTAGTATATATATATACTAGATTAATAACCATTTACATCAAAAGTCTTAAGTACCACCTCTAAAGCACTAGGTACTACTCTTTAATGCATGGATTTTAAAACCTCTTAATTACAAATTATGGTGCAGCATATACATCTTTATAAGGCCTCGTTTTTACCTAACACTATCTTTCTTCCTGCCCACTTGCTCAGACCTACTTTTACCATTCCATTCAAAATTCAAATAATCCTATATGAATTCAAAATTCAAACAATTTCTAATAGTGGTTATCAACTTCTAATAAGTTATGAGCTCCTTATTTCACAAAAAACTCCTTATCACCGGTTTGACACCGGTATAAGCTGTTTTGCGATTTTCTGAGATACATATGTTTTATAATCGCATTTTATGCATTTCGGTTAAATATGTTTAGTTGTTACTCTATTCAAAATAATACGTTGTTGTACAACAATATTAGTCGTTACTCTGCTCACAATAAAGTGTTATTATACAACATTTCTAGTCGTTACCCTGCTCAAAATAAAGTGTTATTATACAACATTTCTAAATCGTTGCTCTGCTAAAAGTACAATGTTATGGTTATTTTGCATAAAATTATATTTTCATAAAAGCACATGTTGTAATTCCCAAAATATGATCAATCTATAAGAAATCTTGAAGAATAATGTAGGGAGAAAAAGTCAAAGTATGGAGAGCAAAAGTCAACTGTCATATATCTCACTTTCAAGTTATGAACTCACACTTTATAAAATACAAAGGAATGGGTATTTATATCTTTACATCAGGATAGACCAAAATATACTACAAAGATTGAATACAACAACTATTTTATTTTCTACAATCTCCCCCTTTGGATTCAAGTTTTGAAAAAAACACTTTTACTTGTATATCTCAACCCAGTTCTTCTTTCAAATCTCCCTCTGAATTCTTGATCACAAAACAACGATCAACAGAGATCTTTAGATCTAATCTTTGCTAAACCTTGACTTTAACAATGTATTTCAAATCATAAGTCTTTAGCTAATTCCCCTTTTTGAAGACGATCAAAAGCTGCCATCATTTGAACAACAAAAATTTGGCAAATAAGAATCTTCCCTTTTCAACAAGCAAACTCAGATCATAATATTCACCATGAACTCATCTTCAGCATTCAATATTCTCTATTGAATAGTCAATAGTCAACAAATCTTTAAACAAATCTTTTTTAGTCAACAAATCATTTTTAGACAATAAGGCTTCAATCTTTGACACTACGTGTACTAAACTCAATGCCTATATATCATGAAAAAATCCATCTTTAGCAATAAACTCTTCAAACATCTTCATCAGAAATGTCATTAAGAAATTTCAAAAACTAAGCTCCAAATTCTTCATCACATCTACAATCTTTAAATCCAATGGCTTTTCAACATTAGATTCAAAAGATTTAGATTTAAACCATCTCTTCAAAAAACTGATTAAATAAATTACTAATTAATCTCAATCCACTATTCATCAACAAATGAATTTGAACTCTTTTGCTCCCCCTACACATATGAACACTTATAAACGTTATCAACTTTTCCACAACATTATCATTCAATACAAACATCTTGAGATTAAATCTCCCTCGAAGCATTTTCAGTTAACTTCTTCATGTCTTTGATATTATTTCTCCCCCTCATGATGATTAGGAGAATCCTGAGCATCATGAATAATCAAAGATTAAAACAATGTAGCCTTGTCAAACACCAATATAATTAGATAGATTTCTCCCCTTTATACAAAACATGCTTCTTTATATCAAAACAAATTTCTCTCCCCTTTAAAAATACATCTCCTGCAAAGAATTGTTCATGCTCCTCCTTGAAAAGATATTTTCTTCACAACATTTCTTACTCTCCCTTAAAATATAGGTAATCAGCTAACATAGAAGCACATTAACAACTATTATCACTACAATCGAAATAAATTCAATTGAGTGACCTTATTTCAGTGTTGGCATCAGGGTAGCACTGATAGGAATTCTAGTCATCATTGAAATAAAGTTATAAAACCAATTTCTCAGACTATTCCGGCATAAACACAAAGATATGCATTTGGAATCACAAAGACTTGTGCAAGTGTAGAAAGAACTGAGCAGTTTATGCTATATAAGGCTCAAAATGTGAAAATACAATCTACAGACTCAATGTGTATGATTGAAGTGTGAAGGCGGGAAAAATTTCCTTCTTTTTCAATATTTAAGCCTTCCAAATAAAAACTGAATAGATTATATGTTGCGTGCCCGTGAAAAATTGAAACATCTCTTTGTTAAGAAAGAAATGAGTAGCTAGTAGGGTTAAAGCAAGAGTTGGCATGGGCTAACTGCCTTTTTCAATAAAGGTCACGAAAGAATTGTAAACCAACAGTAACGTGGTTGCCCATCTTAGAAGTGGTTGGTGCAGAGTTCTTATATTCTTTTAACTATGTTCTCACAACCTCTATCTTTTCAATAAAATACTCACTTCAAACCAAACTTTCATTCCCATTTTACCTCTCAGCACAATGAGATTACTCAACCGTATAAGTTATCTCCCCCACTTTTTGATATAGTACCCCTCACCCCTCAATCACTCAGGGATTACTTCTTGGGTAGGGCAACTGGTTATGGTAGTCCATAGAACTTTAGTTAACGTCACTCATTGTCCCCATGAAAATATTTTCCTAATACGATACAAATATATTATGCTTTGCAATTCCAAAATGAACATATGAAGCATGAGTCCTAAACTGATATGTTCAGAATTCAAAATTCCAAAGAAAACGGGTTTTGAACTGAGATATTCAGAAGCCAAAATTAAAGTATCTGTTTAGGAATCTCAATGAAACAAAAACAAATGCTAAACATATTGACTCAGTAAAAACAGTGTATCGAAAAAAAACAATGATTTGAATGTAATTGTGACCGATAATTTACAATTATTATATCGAATAAGAATCGAATCATTTATTTGGCACCATTGTTTTAGAAAACGGTATAGGCGTGCGCCTCAAAACGCGCCTTGAGGCGAATCATCTAAATTTAGTTTCTGAGGCGGCACCTCCTTCTGCCCTGATGGAGCGTATGTGTTACATGTGTAAGGCGGTTGTCAAAGGGTGAGACGGTGAGACAAAATGCAGGCGCTCTGCATTAAATAAAGTGATGTGGGTCTGTCTTTTATTTATTCAAGGGAAAATTACATCAAAATGGAACCAACTTTGAGTTGATTTCTATTTTGGGGAACAAACATTAAAAAGCTTTATTTTAGGGTCCGGAGCAAACTTTTTGTTTATTTAAGGGTCTGAGTTACCTGTTAAACAGGTAACCGGTCTACTTTAAATGATGTAGCAAAAATGAATTAAAAAAATTAAAAATTGAAATTGCAGGTGCTAGATCGGAAGAAAAAACACATAGGAAAAGAACAATAGTTGGATTTAGTTGCAGAGATGATATGTAGGGAAGATGGAGGTATAAAGACATAATTGCAAAGTCGCAAGAGTTGCAGACTTGCCGGTGTTTTTGTGTTGCCGAAGATTCAGTAATTGGATATGCTGGACAGCTGGAGTTTCACCTAAAGGGGATGGCCGGCTGGGTATTCTTCTCGAGTGGAGGCGGCGCACATAAACTTTGTTTAGGGTTTTTGGTTTTGGTTATTTGTTTTATTATTTAGTTTTCCTTTTTTATTATATTACAAATGTTTGTATATTATTGGCTTTAATTATTTGATAATTTTAATTTATAATATGAGCTGGAATTAAATAATATCACATGGCATATTAGTTGATATTTACCTGATCGTTAGTAGGTCATCGGGTAAATCAGACTCTTAAATAAAAAAAAAGTTTGCTCCAGACCCCAAAATGAAGGCTTTTAAAGTTTGTTCCTTAAAATAGGAATCAACTCAAAGTTGGTTCCATTTTGATGCAATGTTTCCTTTATTTAATTACATAGTGGTATCCACCTATCCCTAAGTTAGACAGTTGTCCCTAAGTTAGACATCAGCAACACTAATTCCTTCTCTTCTCACAAAGTCATAAATATATATATATATGCATATAATTTTTTCCTTCTCCACTAAATCCTAAATACGATTGTTATATGTATATATATATTTTTCTCTTCTTCTCCCACTTAGTGAGTTGATGTTGGAATACAATAAGTCACTATCCGGTGTATATTAGCGTATACACATAATTTCTATTTTCTACTTTGTGAATGTACATATATTTTGAGTTATTTCAAACTTATATATATAGTTACTATGTTTATAATTATATATCTATATATATAAATTTTGTACAATCTGTTTATATATATATATATTCTGCATAATCTGTGTTTATTTATATTATAATTACAATATATAAATACATTTTTTTTATTTATGTACATATTTTACTTATAACAAGTAATTTTCTTGAATTATTGGCTTTTTAGTTTACTTATTTGGTTTGAAAGTATAAAGTTATGTTTTTTTATAAGTGTTATGCATCTATAGATTTTATTGTTTTAATTTTTGGGGCTTACGCCTCGACCGCCTCAAGGCTTACGCCTCACGTACCTAACAGGAAAACGCCTCGAGGCTCGTTTTCGTTCTTTAAACCCTTGTTTGGCACTTTTGAATTGGTGATGAATTTCAAACGAGTGTATTTCAAACGAATGTATTTCCATCATTTTTATCATGACTGTTAAAATTCCACAAACGCGGATACAATTTGTTTACAGAGTGCGTATTCGTGAATCTATTGATAAGATCACGGAACAAGCTATTCCGGAAACAATGTCACACATGATTCACGGAGTCCAAAGGTTCGTGAACAAAAATTTCAAAACCATCACTATGATTCACAGATTGTACTATTCGTGAATGATCTATTGAACAATTAAGTATATGACTCACAGATTGAACTCCCCGTGAAAGCCAAAATAGTGAAAAAAAAAATTAAGAAACACGGAATGATCATTGGAAAATTTGAAGTAACATGGATTAGCCTATGGAAAAATCATCGAGTAATACGAAATGGTCTTTCCGTGCATGACCATTTTTTTAAAATTTCCAAAATATTCACAGACTGCATTGATCCGTGAATAAATTGTTCACGGATTGGGCATATCCGTTAATGACTCCATACTTAGAAAATGTTTTACCCTTTTCTTCAAAACATATATCACACGGATTGGGCATATCCGTGAATGACTCCATACTTAGAAAATGTTTTACCCTATTCTTCAAAAAATATATCAGTGAAGAATATACCAGTATTTGTACTCCCCCTCAAACCAATAACTATCAGGCAATTTATAAATCAGATAAAATTTATATGTTCACCCCCCCTACAATGATCAATATACTCAAAAAAATAATAGTCAAATCAGGAAGTCAGATACAAAAATATTTGTCAATCACAGATAATATGATAAAATCATTGTCCCCTCAAAAACAAAAATTACTTACTCCCCCTCAAACCATGCACAAAGTCGATCATGTGTCTGAATAATCTGAACGCAGGTAGACACATGATAACCTACAAAACAGATTAAGTAGTTTTTTGGTACCTAAACATTCATGCGTCCATACATGTTAGTATTGGTTTGAGGAATACTGTATGTTCCGAACCATCATTAGATATTCTCACAGTAGATCTTATCACTGGGGAATTGGGGATTGAGTACGTACCGTACCACCTATTTGCATACCTTCGATGTACAAAGTCATTTGGCTCAAAAGTTGACCAACTCATGTTCTGTTCAATGAAACTGATTAATTGATTGAAAGAACAAACATAATGCTCTGAATTGGTCATTTTGTCAGTATTCATAACCGCAGTCGATCTCCTTTTCCAAATCATCTATTCCTGCATAGATGTGTTAGTATATGAACCATCAATAGAAGAATTATAGAAGAGATTAGAAGTACGGATCTGAGCTGGTGATTTGACAAATGTGTTTGAAGAAATCTTTGTAGGAGTCGAACTTGAGCCAATCTTTGAATTTACCCTTGCTTTGTCAGATAATTCAAGTTCCTTTACTTTTGAAGGTAAAGTATTTATTTCCTCAACCATCAAGTTGAACCTCATTTGTATTTCTGATTTCAGAATCTATCCTTCATCACTTAAGTCTTGTTGGTCCCAAAGGGGTCTACAAGAGTTCAAAGATATAGAACAGTTTGTAGGGGGGTAGGGGGGGGGGGTTGAATACAAACACAAGTAGATTTTGGTTTTTAAATTAGTTCATATAAATAAACAAATTTACAGTTACAAGAGGAATAAGAACAAGTATAAAACTTATTCTATTGTAACTAAAGAAATCACTAAGTTGATGCACAAGGAAAGAAAGAAATCGCAATAGAGGTTTTGAGAGAGAATAGCATGTATGAAGATGGAAAGGGGTTTCCCATCTATTTATACCCGTTTGCATTTAGTACAAAGCAAAAGGTACATGCCATGTGTCAAACATATGGAGGATGTTTGTCCTTTAGTTAATAGGATGGCCATGCTTTTAGCCACCTATGAACAGTACCAAATAACATTTGATTGGGACGTAAGAGACAATCCGTACGTCCTTTTTCTGACAAGGTGTTAAGGTTTTGACTTTTGTGCATCGAGGATAAGATCAATGTTAACTTTGTTGAAAACTTCATTTGATGGCTGACCCTGAGACTACAAGGATGACGTCAGTGAGGTATTGCTGAGGCTTTACAAGATTTCACACTTCTAATTAGAAGAGCTTTGCTATCACTGAACCGCTTCAGATCACTAGCTGTTCATCTCTATCTTCAGCTTGGTCTTCGATTGTCGCTGAATGGACTAGTGGTGTGATTGTTGTTCTTTAAATCTTCAGAGATAAGATTAGAGCATCTGATGTTCAGCGATCCCTGAGTCCAATCAGCGAGTGCCATCGCTGAACCTGAACTATAACTTATATATGGAATTTTCACTAAGTATAGAGAGGAATCATATTCAAATCACTGAAAGGAGTTTTGGATCAACAATCTCCCCTATTTGATTATGATTAAGCAACATAGGAAAATTGTTGGAACTGATTAGTAAAGACTTAGAAAACTTTAATGTAAAGAATTCTAAGTACTAATCTATGAGATCTTTTTCAGCTAATCTACCTTCTGAATTGAGTTTCATTTATAAGGATATGAAATCATAATTTTACAAGATAAAAAAGCTATAAAGTTCATTCACTGATTTAATTACAGAGTGTAATATCAGTGACTGAGTTTGTTTTAACGAAGATAGAACTCTTATGTTCATTGTCCCATTTACTATTTTCAGGGATCTTTTCAGTACACAGATGGAGTAGAGTACTTCATTGAATTTCATTAATGATTAATCTGAAGAATTACATACAGAATGAAATTAGAATAATATGATAAAGTACAATACACTGAAAAATGTTACAAAGGAAAAGAAACTAATGATTAGTCAGAGAGTTTCTCTTTTCTTCTCCGTAACTCTTTCTCATAGATCTTCTTCTGAATTTGAACAGGGTCAACATTTGACCAGTAGCAGTAGTATAAGATCTTGATGAGTTTTGATGGAGCTTTCCTGATCTCTTTGTTTCTGGGAAATCTTAATAACCCTTGGTTATCAAGCAAGACCATTCCAGCTTCAGGGATTGTGATGATTTCATGCTCAGTGAATCGTCTGGCTTAAGGAAGAGAAGTGTTGAGCATAGAGATGTCAGGGATTTCAAGATGACCAAGGATGCTTTCATAGTTGAATTTGGTCTTATGGTCACTTCTTGATGATGGCCCTTCTTCAACATCTGATCTTGACCTTCTTCGTTTTGTCTGATCAGCGAGAGGAGGAACTTGGACGTGTTGTGATATCCTTTGCAATAGCTGATTAAGAATTCTTCTACAACATCTCTGAATTTGGACTTTATTTTCTGAATGGCATCTCTAATTTCCAACCATTCAGAGTATCCATAAAACTTCATAAACTTGGCTTCTTCTCGTTCACTCTTTGAATGCTTCTACATTCGTACAAATACCTTCAGACCCTTCTTTCTGGAAGTGTGTCCTTTGATAGTAGCACGTGTGATTGTTGAGTCAGACATACGGTGTTTGAACCTTTAAGTACACCATCTAAGTTCATTATTCCATTGTTTCTGAGTTTCTCTATTCAGAGCATGTAGAATGTTTTCTTGAGCTACGATTGGATTCACTTTCAGGTTGTCCCTTGTAAGTTTCTTTTGTGCTAGAGCTTTAGCAACCTTCAAACTTTCTTCATTTTGTCTCTTGGCCACTTCTTCTCTTAGATTTCCCTCTCTGATCATTTGTTGTGCAATCCTTAAGTCTTTTTCAGTTTGCTTCATATCTTCATCCCTTCGTCTCTGAGCTTCAAGGACATCTGCTCTTACTTCTTTTTAGAGAAGAGAGAATTCATCAAACGCCCTGATTGGTACAGGGGCTTCTAGCTCAGATGTATGAGGAGGAATCTGAACGCTGGTTGCTTCCATGGCTCTAATGAAGTTTATTCTTCTTTCTTCTTCTTCTTCAGGCTCCCTTATTATTTCTTTATATACACACCTTTGAACAAGGCCTTCTTCTTCTTCAGACTCAGTATCAGATATGTACAGGAAATGATCTTCACAAGAAGGTTCATTCAGAAATGAAGAACCTTTTGGGGAACACGGATCACTGAGAGATGAAGAAGAGAGAGGTTCATCAGCAACAAAAGTTTGGGGAGGAGATTGAGCTTTAGAAGGAGGGACATAAGTGACGAGAGGAAGGCATACCTCAATAATGAGCCCCCCTATGAATTTACAGGAGTAGAGTCAAGTTCTACAACTTCTTTATTCATTTATGAGGGTCCAGGTTGATCTTTTTTAGGATTTTCCATGTCCCCCAAAGGGCTTCTGAAAGCAACTTCCCCTGAAGGTGTTGTTTCTGGTCTATTTTTAGTCCAGAAGGCATCATCATCATCATCATCAGCATTATTATCCTTGAGAGAATAATAAGGAACGTCTTCAGGTTCATTTTTATCTTCATCTTCTTCCTCTTCTTCATCATCTTCATCACCTGCTTCAGGAATAGGTGGTTGTTGATGAGGTTTGTGGAGGACGTTGGTTCATGAGCTGTTCAGCTAGCTCTTGCGCGAACTTCTCCCCCTCTTTTTTGTCGACAGGAAGAGTGTGCACCAAGAGAGTGTGAACGTTGGAGTTGAGAGAAGAGAGGGTCGTTGCCTGAGAAGTTAGAGTTTGAGCGATCAAACCCAACTGTGACATGTCTACTTCAGAGAATGAAGGTGCTTTCTTTGACATGCCTTTAAGAAGGCGCCGAATCTCTGCTTTGATTTTGCTGAATTTCAGCAATGGCCTTGGCCTGACTCTCAGCTTGTTTGGAGAGAGCTTTAACCTCTCGCTCAATATAGAATTGGTCGTCTGTCACTTTATATAGATCAGTGGAGAAATTGTTGATGGCCACCATCATGGCAGGGACCCCAACAACTTGCCTGTAGATCCTCTCTGAGGTGTACCACAGCGTGTCTACCCGTTGCCTTATGGTCGCACACTCTTTCACCAGAAAATCAATTGCTGGGAAGAAGGGAGGAGCCAGAGAAATTTGGGGTGTGTCCACAGGGATAGAAGGAAACGTGGGAAGACCCTTCTCCTTCTTCACATCTCGTAGATAAGCAGCTGAAGGTGCCTTTGAAAAGGTAGGCGTGTTGATCGGAGTGGTGGTGGTGACAGCAGTTGCTGAAGTAAAGTGAGGTGCAGCGACACCTGTAGATAACAAAGAAATAACTGGGTAGGTAAAGTGTTTACACATAGGTGCCTTGAGAGTATCTGGAGGATTACTCTCAGGAATGGTACCTGCGATGGTAGTATCCTGAGGATCACCAACCTGTGTCTGAGAATGCTTAAGAGAAGCATTTTCAGGTCCTGTGTTAGTTGCTTTCCAGAGATCAGATTGTCGAAACAAGACTGATGTCTGAATAGCATGCTGCTCAATCTCATCAGGGATGGGGACAACCATACGTGAATCATGGATTGATGTGAGGACAAAAGAAGATGAGATAGAAAAAGATAAGATGGCAGTGCATGTGATACCTGATACAGGCTCAGCATGGTTGACTATAACAGTTTCAGCGACCGAGGTCACTGAAAAAGGAGGTAGAGCTGATGAAGCGGCAACAGAAGCAGAAGCTGTTGTCATGGCTGTAGGGAGGCTTGTAGAGAAGGTAGGGTAAATCCCGATATCAGAGAGAGTGCTTGATTGAGAGACACTCTTCTTGAATTTCTTGGATACTTGCTTTTAGGCGATGGACTTTTTGTGTCCATCGGTTGGTTGTTTTCGATTTTCAGCGAGAGGAGAGATGCCTTGGTTGGTCATTGAGGGGATAGGATGTGACGTAGGCATGGTGGCTACCTGAGAGGTAGAGATGGTTGATTCAGCCGCAGCAACAACAACACCTTGGATGACCATCTCGAGAGCCTTCTTCCCAATCTGAGAGGTAGAGATGGTTGATTCATCCTGCAGCATGTATGGAGTGTAGGGAGAATCTCCATCTTTCTCATCCACCTCGAGAGCCTTTTTCCCAATCTGAGAGAAATTTTGGTTTCCCTCAGTGGGGTATCCCTCATAGATCGCTGCGAAGAGCATAGTAGCGAACTTGGGAAAAGCAATAGCTTTGTCCCTCTTCTGGTATTTCACCCGGTTGTGTAGTTCGTTAAATATTTATTCTGTGAAATTCAGCTTCCTACCGGTGCAGAGAGCAACCGCCATTTCTTGAGAGGGCTTGCTGGCCTGATCCTGCGAGCCAAATTTGGAGCTCAAGCACTGAATGAGGTGCGTCCAAATATATTGCCATCTTGTTGGCATGCGCTTCTTTTCCACCTTAGTGATGGACTTGACGATCTGCTTCTTCTCTTTGTCAGCTGGCCAAGCATAGCCAGTGGCATCATGGAAATCCTGAATTTCCTTAGTAGTTGGAGCAGCAGCCCACTTTTCATTGTCCTCCTTAGTTGGAAGACGGAGAGCATTCCTTAACACTCCAAAGGTGATAGCGATGGTGCCAAGGGCAGTAGTGAACTGAATGGCAGGGAGCTTTCGTCATTTCTTGTTGGTGAGGGTAGTGCAATAACTATGTGCCAATATTGCTGAAGGTGAGCAGTTATCCCAACAGGGACATGGATGAAGGCGTACTTCAGCGGACACTGCTTGATGAAGCAGGCACCATCCCTTAGATAATTAGTTCAGCAGGGATGTCTGTTAGAAATTAAAGTATGAGTCAAAGAAGAGATGTCTACAAAAGTCAACACACTCTTCTTGTTATAACTAATTGTTGTTAGACGCTCCCTTTTAGACACATGGCACTTTGTAATTGGCTAGCATTTTGACTTTCTGTTTTTGTATCTGTATAAATAGCATTATATTGTGTTTATAAAAGTTGTCGATCAATACATTTACATTTTGAAGAATACTGTGCGTAATTCATAACTTTGTCTACTTTGATTCAAAGTTATCATTTCATAATCTTAGTTCTTCATTCTGTTTACTGTTCTATTGATTTAAATTGTTAATTGATCTGCTTCCGCATTTCACTTTGATTCAATACTCTCAATTAACAATCGGTTTAAAGGAATCTGGAACCAACAATTGGTATCAGAGCTTTCTAATCAATCTATTGATTATTAGATCTCTTCCATTGAAGAAATTCCTTTCGATCGAACAGTATTTTCTCAGATTCAAAATTTGTTTATTAATCCACTCTGTTTTACGAGATTTTGTTAAATCGTTAACAATCTTCTCTTAAATTGAGTCATTCATTTTGTAATCGAAGAAACAGTTGATATTATCGACCGTTCTTCTATCAAATTGAGATTTAATTGTTCTAAATTTCTTTCAAATCTTCAAATTTTCTCTTCTATCCTACTCAAATGGCAAATTCGAGCTTGAATGCTGTTTATACGTCTGGGTCCCTGACTAAACCTCCAACTCTTGTACGTGATGAATACCCACAATGGAAGATTCGAATGGTTAACTTCTATGAGGGATTGGATGCCGAGTTATATCCAATTATTCAAAACGGTCCGTTTGTTCCCACCACTACTATTCCCGTAATTCCGTACCGCAAATACGGATGAGGTACCAACAAGATCGGTTCGAAGTCAAGGAATAAGCTGACCGATGAAGAAAAGGCTAAGGTGGAATTAGCTAAGAAAGCTAAGTCTCTCGTTGATAATGGCCATTCCAAATGAGATTTTTCAATCTCTGGACTCATGTGACACGACAAAAGATTTATGGGATCAACCTGGAGAATCTCTTAGAAGGTGGTGCGAAAATGAAAAAGAACGAGAAGAGCCCAAGCTCTAAATGAATATAATAGTTTTCAAGCGCCGATCGATGAATCTCTCTGGAACAAACATTTCATCGATTCAACAATCCGATTAATCTCTCGCAAGAGATGTGACATTGTTAGATCAAAGGAAGACAACAATGTTCTATTTCTCAAAAGGTTAAACCTCTGAATGGTCAAATCTATCCATGTCACTACAAGCCAATCGGGACCTTGAACAATGGTCGCCGCATGATGTATTCGGTACACCGCAAGCTCATGAAAAAGAAGTTGTTCGAGAAAAGAACAAACATCGGAGGTCCTCGGCTTTGATCTCGAAACAAAAGGAATCGGAAGACGAAGTGATGACAGAAGAAATCGAAGGCCTTCATATCGCAGACTCGCTCCGGAAGATGACTCGAATCGGATGATGAAATTAAAGCGTTTGCCGACTCTCCGGCTTTAATAACCAAGCAATTTACTAATCGTTTTGGAAATAGGTCTTTGAAAGGAAATAAACGATTTGATCGTCCCTATGTTCCTAAACAAGAAGTACGAGAGAGTAGAGAAAACGAAGAAGAGAAGAAAGAAGAAGAATTAAAAAGGAAGAAAGATGTCCGCTACGGATGTGGCAAGCCCGGACATTACTCGAGAGATTGCGGAGGAGCTGCGGAAAAGGATAAGACTTATTACAAAAACAAATATAAGTACAATGTCACCGAAAGAGCACACTTTGCGTAAAAAGAAAAGCGGGTGCAAGATGAATCCGGCGGTGATGAAGCCATGTTCGTGGAATGGCAAACACAAACGAATCGGAGGATCAACCCTGCGAGTCACCGGTTAGTAATTTCTCTGGATCATCCGAGCTTGAACAAACGATTGTGATGTTATCAAACAATTTTGAGGAACTAAAATCGAAACTCACAATCGAAAAGAAATTACGAAAAAGTATCGAGAAAACTCTTTCTACAATCAAAAGGGAAAGAGATATTTTCAAAAGAGAAATGGATTTACTTACAGAAGAAAAACTCGAATTAAATACTGCAAAGGAAACGATTTCAATGAGTTTAAAATTTTCTGAAGAAAAACTTAAAAAGGAAATTTTGAATCTCAATAAACTTCTGGAAGGAAAAGAGAAAGAAATCAGAGACAAAGAGAGTGATAGACTCAACTCGTAGCACTTAAAAACTATTTTCGTAAAGAGAGAGAATTTTTACACATTGAACTTCAACAAAAGCTACAGCATTATAACATATCCGGATGCACAAGGTTCATGACAAAATTAACACACAAGTAGGAAGATGCGGACTTGGTTTCGAGGACCTAGATCCCTACACGTGTAAGAAAAGGTCAGATCTGAAATCTGTTTTTTGTGTTGGACAAATACAGAAGCCAAAGTTTCCAATTTTGTATGAAAAATCTATTTTTAAAAAATCTAGATATGAAAACCATCATAAAAAAAGCAAACTTAAATTCGAAAATATTGAATATTGTTGTAAAACAAATGTTGATCTAAATAAAGTTCAGAAGAAAGATGATATTTTCAATTTTGGTTCAAATAAACATACAATTTTGCATCCGAGAGCGTATATTTTTGTTCCAAGTCAGGCAGAGGAAGATCTACGACTTATGTTTGAAAACGATATTCTCTCTACTCTGGATAAGTGTTTTAGAAATGAAACTCTTTGTGAGAATCATCCAGAGATCTCTCCCTGTTCATTTGAAGATTTACATCTTTCTGAAACTCAAGAAAGCTTGGCTGAGATTACGTATCCATGGGAGAATGACAATAATGATGAAGAATTTTTTGATAACTCTGAAAATTACCTTTCAAATTTAGAAATTAATTCTTTTAAATCATCAAAAGTTATCACAAATAATTCAGAAATTATTGATAAAAAGGATGATTATTTGTATACTGATAAATCTCAAGAAATCAGAGCTTCTGATAGAGATTGTGCTAAACTTTCAAGTGGTATACCTATTCTTCCTGTTTCTGTTCCAGAACCGAGAAAATCAGTATCTATACATCCAGACTTCTTAGATATGTGTCTCAAAGCCAAAACATGTCTTGAACTTGAGAAAGAGGCAAAACTCAAAAACAAAGTGCAAAATCAAAAGATTTTAAACTCTACTCTTCCGAAGTTTACTAATATTCAAAAAGGCAAATGGAAATCCTCTAATTCTTATGTTCCTTTTTCAAGAAATAACGAGCTTCGCAAAAGTAGATCGTAGGAAGAACACGAGAAGAAAAAGCCGTAACTAAAACAAAAGTCTAGTCTAGATAGGTTCTCTAGAACAACCGATACTAGAAAAGACTTTAGAAAGAATAATTGTAATTACCATTCTCGCAATGAAAATTCAATTCAATCTTCTATGTTTCGATCTTCCGAATGTTTTTCACCGTTCTTAAAGTTAAAACAATTTTTCTCGCAAACCTACGATCATTCCAATTCACGGTATGTTTGTCACAAAAAGAATAAAACTCAAAAAAACCAAAAACCAAAAATAAAGTCTTTACCTTCTCGTTAAATCAAAAAACGAGCATACTCCAAAAGCTAACATAAAAGGACCCATTATGCGATGGGCACCTAAGAAATTTCTGATTTTTGATTGCGAAACAAGCGTGTGCATATCCGGTATCTTGACTCCGGATGCTCGAGGCACATGATCGGATCCCAAAATTTACTATCCCAATTCAAGGACAAATCGTGTGGAGTAGTAACTTTTGGTGATAATGGTAAGGGTCAAATAAAAGGCTACGGTACTCTACAAGAAGGTAATATCACCTTATCAAAGGTAGCTCATGTTTCTGGCTTGAAACATAACCTCCTTAGTGTAAGTCAACTTTGTGATTCTAAAATACTAGTAGTATTTGATGAAAAACATTGTTATTTATTCTCTAAGGCAGGTGAAGAACTTTGGAGAGCGACAGAAAGGTAACTTGTATATGATGAATTTTATCTCTAAGGATGGTAAGGAAACTTTATGTCTCATCTCCAAAAAGAGTGAAGTTGCGTGGCTCTGGCATCATAAAATGTCTCACTTAAATTTTAATAATCTTGAGATGCTTGTTAAAAACAAACTGGTATCTGGACTTCCAGATATTCATTTTCAAAAAGATCACCTCTGCCCTACATGTGAAATGGGCAAAATTAAACGAGCATCTCATAAAACAAAAAGTGATCATTCTTGTACTAGACCTCTGCAATTATTACATGTGGATCTCTGTGGTCCAATTGCAATTCAGAGTCTATCTGGTAAAAAGTATATTACGGTACTAATTGATGAATTTTCCAGATATACTTGGCTTGCTTTCGTTCGTCAAAAGTCAGAAGTCCCAGTGGTACTACAGAATATGATGACCGGAATTCAAGTTCTTCTACATCAGAAGATTCAACAGTTTCGAAGTGATAATGGTACAGAATTCAAGAACGCCAAGCTTGAATCGTATCTTGTTGAACAAGGAATTATTCAAAACTTCTCTGCTGTTCGCACTCCACAACAAAACGGTGTAGTTGAACGTCGCAACGGAACCTTGGTTGAAGCGACGAACGATGCTCGCAGCCTTTCCGGTCTCCCACTTCACTTCTGGGCCGAAGCTGTTGCTACTGCTTGTTTCACTCAAAACCGTTCAATTATTGTCAAGAGGCATCTCAAAACCTCTTATGAGCTGATTAATAAAAGAAAACCATCTGTAAAAATTTTTCATATCTTTGGTTGCAGATGTTTTATCTTAAACGACAGAGATAATCTTGGCAAATTTGATCCGAAGTCCGATGAAGCTAAATTTTTAGGCTACTCGTTAAATTCAAGAGCTTTCCGAGTTTTTAACTTACGAACAAAAACTGTTATGGAAAGCATCAACATTGACTTCGATGATAACACCCAACTGACTTCCGAACACTCTACTTCAGAACTCAAGCTTAATACTGTTACTTCTGACTATCTTTCAGGTTCCAGAGAATCCGAGATTGATGCTATTTTTCAAGATTTTCTCGGGCGACGAAGTTGTGTCGAAGCTATGTCACCTCCACATTTGCGGATACCGTATATTCTCCAAGCCTCAGGCATTACTCTCTCTGGTCCTGCTTCTTCTGTTTCATCTGTCACGTCTATTTGTCCAGAAGTTCCCACTACTCCTACATCTGCCAGTCAAGAAGCTACTTCTGTTCCATCATCTGAGGGGGAGACACAAGGACAGTGACAAAACGGATATCGAAGGACATACGTAAGAAAATAAAGAAGATTTTGTGTTTCCGTATGAAATCATTTCGTCAAATAAAACAACCCAATCAATTTCTCAACCCGTAATGACGAAATGGACTAAATCTCACACACCGCATCTTATAATTGGTAGTCCTTCCGAGGGGGTCGAACACGATCTCTGCCATCGCAAATGAAGCATTCTTTGTTAATTTTCTTAGTATGATCGAACCTAAACGTGTACATGAAGCCTTAGTTGAACCAAGTCGGGTGGATGCTATGCAGGAAGAACTACTTCAATTCGAAAGAAATAAAGTTTGGCGTCTTGTTCCTTTACCAAAAGGCAAAGTTGCTATTGGCACAAAATGGGTATTTAGGAACAAAAAGGATGAAGATGGAATTGTTGTCAGAAATAAAGCTCGTTTGGTGGCTAAAGGTTACTGTCAAGAGGAAGGTATCGATTATGATGAAACCTTTGCTCCTGTTGCAAGACTAGAAGCAATAAGATTATTCTTGGCTTTCTCTGCATACAAAAACTTCAAAGTCTACCAAATGGATGTTAAATGTGCATTTCTTAATGGATGTCTAAAAGAAGAAGTGTATGTTGAACAAACTGATGGTTTCAAAGATGCAAGATATCCAGAATATGTTTATCTTCTTGACAAAGCTTTGTATGGTCTAAAGCAAGCCCCAAGAGCCTGGTATGAACGACTATCGAAAGTTCTGATCAGCAAAAGATATGAAAAAGGTAAAATCGATACAACTCTGTTCATCAAAAGAGGCAAAGGTATGTTAACTATAGTTCAAATTTACGTGGATGACATAATATTTGGTTCTACTCATCAAACAGAAGTTGATTTGTTCTCTAAGTTGATGGAAACTGAATTTGAAATGAGTTTATGATGGGAGAATTAACTTTCTTCCTAGGACTTCAAGTTAAACAAAGCACCTCTGGTATCTTTATAAATCAGGCAAAATATGTTTCTGACATGCTTAAAAAGTTTCATCTTCAAAACTCATCATCCATGAAAACACCTATCTCTCCCGGTATGAAATTAGGACTCGACTCCTCCGGTAAATCCGTTGATATTACCGCCGGCTACGGAGGAATGATTGGTTCTCTTTTATATTTAACGACAAGTAGACACGATATTATGTTTGCCACTTGTCTTTGTGCTCGTTATCAAGCCAATCCTAAAGAGTCTCATTTGGGTCGTAAAAAGAATTTTTAGGTACTTAAAAGGTTCACCATCGTTGGGCCTTTGGTATCCTAAAAATTCTGGATTTGATTTAATGGCGTATACAGATTCTGATCATGCAGGTTGTAAGCTTGACAGAAAAAGTACATCAGGTAGCTGTCAACTTCTGGGAAATCGACTTATAAGTTGGACATCCAAGAAACAAAACTGCGTATCCACATCTACAAAGCAGGCCGAATATGTTGCCGTCGCTAGTTGTTGTTCACAAGTTATTTGGATGAAGACCCAACTCGTAGATTATGGTCCGATATACGATAAGATTCCCATCCTCCGTGATTCCGAAAGTGCTATCGCCATTACGTAAAATCCGATTCGACATTCCAAAACAAAGCATATCGATGTCAGGTATCATTTCATCAAGGATCATGTCGAAAAGGGTACAATCGAAATGTATTTTGTTTCTACTGATTATCAACTTGCTGATATTTTCACAAAAGCTCTTGATGAGAGACGTTTTAACTTCTTAATTAGCAAGTTGGGAATGCTTAATATGTAACAATGATTTCTTCAGAAGCATCCAGAAGCCTCTGAACTATTCTGACGATACTTCAGAAGTCATCGAAGTCTCGATGCTTTCGAACTCTTCGTAACACTTCGAAGCTTCGAGTTACTACGATTTTCTCGTTTCATAATAATATTTTTCTTTCAAGAGAAATCATAAAGTGCAGATTGAGAAACGAGGTAAAGAAGCTACTACAGGGGGAGTTCACCATTCAAGGGGGAGTTTACCATTCAAGGGGGAGTTTCACAATGCAGAAGATATTCGTCTAAGTCTAACTCTCATGTGATTTTTGTTTTCACTTGACTGATTTTTAAACTTAAATAAATAAAATTAAGATTAAAATCTGTGTTTATTCAATTAATTCAAAATTAATTGATTAATTAAACAGATTTTTTTATTACTTTTGTTTATTTCTGCTTTTAAGAAAAACAGCCTCTGCTACTAAATCATCATCATACATGTGTCTCGTTGTACACGTGTCCCCAATCGAAACACTGCATGTGTATACCCACGTGCTTACATCAGCTCAAATGAACCGTTTTTTTTTCTCCCCAAACTTAATAACCCCTTCCCATTCTACAGTTTCTCTCTCACATAAAACCCCCAATTTCAACCTTCATCTTCTTCCTCGCAAAAATTCCCTAAATCAGTGTTCATTCTCTTTGCAAAGACAAAGTTTTCTATTGTCAAGCATTCGAAATTTCAAAATGGCTTCCAACTGTGCCCGTCCTTCCAACAATGATGAAGAAAGAATCATCGATTCAACTGCGGATAGTACTCCCATTGTGAAACTGCCATTGAAGGCGAACAATGTGCGAGTCGCTCAACCCTAACACTTATCAACCAGAATTTCGCATCATGATCGAGTTTCTACAACAACACCAGTTGAATCGAGCCCTAACCCTAACCAATCCAAACATCCCTGAAATCTATGTCCAAGAACTGTGGCTAACAATGATCATCGAAACTGATGAAACACTCGCCGGTTCTTTCACCCATCCTGAACAAGTGGAAATTGCTGTTCAAATCCCCATCACCAAAAGAAAACTTGCCAAATATTTCCATCTTCCCCTTTCTGTGATCGAAGTGCATGGGCAAACCATTCCCAATCCTGCCCTAGAAAAAAACCCTTCCACAGAAGCCCTCCTAGCCTTCATAAATCTTCTCCGGGTTACAATGAACCTCTTACAAGGTCGTCCGAATTCAAGAGGAAGAAGTTGCCCCCAATGTGGAATCTACTCGTCTCCATTCTCAACAAGAGCCTAACCTGCAAAATAGGTTCTCTGGATCAGGCTAGCCGAAACATTCTGACTATAATGTATAGGATGTTCTTCAATCGACCCTTGGACTATGCAAGTCTCATCTTCCACGAGATCAAAGCAAACGGTGCACACTAAGGTGATCCATCGCAGTCGGGGAAAGCCACTACCAAGACTCATGTTCCCAAGATTTCTATCTCTCATCACTCATCCCGCAATTGGGGCAATCGAAGCTCCCCGATTCGGCCCATTACGCAAAATTGCATCAATGAGCTCCCATAGATCAACCATCGACAAGATCGGCTACTTCGCACCCGAGAGAATTATCCAGGTACATGCTAAACCTAATCCCATCTAGCTCTTCTAATCTCCAAATCTATAGAAGCTCTATGGTTTTCTCGAACGAGAGAATTCCTACCCCCGAGCACTTAGAGCCGGTGTAGGTGGTCGTGGGTGCAGTGAGCATGAGCTCGAGAAAAATAGGAGTGAACATCCGAGTGCTTCTACCCATGCCGACCTTCTATTAAATGAAGGTACAGAAGATGTCCTTAGAGACACATATGAGTGTTCCTCTCCTATTCCCCAAAGGGCAACCACAACTTCTGAGGTTGATGTCACCACGTCTCCACTCATTGACTTAGAACAGCCCAGTTCAAACCACCAAGAAACCAGCCGTTCAGAGGATACTTCTTCTTCGAATCAAATTCATCTGGGGAAAGCACCTCCACTTCATCATCCTCCCAAAAGGATGATGATGATAATATAAGAGTTCATTCGCCCCAGAACTCGCCACTTCCTTCACCACATGTTCATGTCTCCGTGACTGACATACCAATACGCACAGTGGATGAGTCCATATCCTCTCCTAGGATAGATGCTAATGAATTCCCATCAGAGGGGTTACAGCCTAGGAATGCACCTCTTACCGGAGTGTTTACACTTCACCAAGGTAAGCATACTGTCTTCAGCACCTCATCCTCTGATGATGAGGATAATGTTGAAACAGTCAGAACAACCGAAGAGGAGCCTGTGAATAACAGCCCTCAAGGACTGGTTGGAAGTCCTTCTACACTCACCGTCAAAACAGGTGTAGAAGGCCCCTCTGAACGCGAGGGTAAAGGGGCTCCATGTGTTGGAGATGCACCGGTTACATCTTTTGATTTAGTCACAAATGCAGCGTTCTTGGCATTTGCTTATCAAATTCAGAGATCTGTGGAAGATCTAAAATTATCCGTGACCACTAACAACTCTCTTCTTCTGAGCCTTCAATTTAAAATTGAAAGTCAGAACTCTCTCTTAGCAGATCTTCAGCGCCAAATGAGTACCTCTCAAGAAGATCAGAAAGCCTATTTTGCTGAACAATTTTTGCTATTGAATAATGGTCTTCAAGCAAATGCAGAGGCAATCTCTCAACTTCCAGAATCTCTACGTGCCTCTGACTACAGCTCTCTGGTGGCCGATATACAGAAGATTATCAAGACCATCATTCCTTCTGATGATCCCTCCGGGTCTACGCTCGTCAAGAAATCGATCTCGCCTCTTTCCGTAAGATTATTCTTGAGCGAATCTCTTCCATCGCTTCAAAGTACTCTTCCAAGCCCTCCACATCCTCAACGTACCGTAAAATTGCTGCCATCGAATCTACTCTATCTCAACTCGTGCCTCTGGTTTCTTCTATTGCCGAGGCGTTTAATGCCAAGAAGAAAGCCAAGGAAGAAAGGGCTTGCAAAAAGGCAGTAGCCGAAAGAAAACATTCGAGGATCGTGATCCCGATTCTCGAAGGGGAGAAAGGTCCTGAGCCTAAGCAAGCCAAACAAACACCACCGTAACCAAACACGACCACCGCCGACTCCTCAACTCCAAAACCATCACAGCAACCTTCTTCTTCAAAACAAGTGCCAATCACTCCAACACCTCTGGCTACGTATTCTGGGCCTCTACCCAGAGATCCAGATCTAGCTAAGTTCATTCTGGATGTTATGGGAAAAAGCAGAATCCCGAGCTCTCCGGCTGAAAGGGCTGAAATAGTCAGAGCTCACGAAGAACGAGAACGAGCTAAAGCTGCAAAGGAAAGAGCTAAAGCTGAAAAAGAAGAAAGGGCCGAGAGGGAGGATGAGGAAGTGTTCGTAGCCGAAAAAGAAAAAGAAGAAGAGATAATACGCCGCAGGCTAATTGTTGAAGAACAAATAGAGATAGAGAGGGTGAAAGAGAGAATGCGGAAAGAGAGAAGGCTAGACTTGAAGAAGAACTACAGAGACAAAATTTTGAAGTCAAGAAAAGAGCAAGAGTCGAGCGAGAGGCCGCTCGTGAAGCAGAAAGAGATCAGAAGAGGAGAATTTGAAGAAAAATTAAACAAAGTTGGAAACATTGAACTTCCAACACTTGAAGTTGAGAAAAGGCACATGTATGCTCCAACAGATCAGAAGATTTATCTCATGATGCCTAACTTCGCAAACCAATACAATGTAAGCAATGAAGTTAAAGATAACTTCATGGCTCATAAACAAGACAGAAAGACGGTTTTCACTACTGCTCCAATTACAAAGATCACAGCCATGAAACATAAGCGAGGTTCAAGATACACCCATTTGGTACACAATCTACGAGGTAGTCGGATCAAACAACAAGAGTTATTACATATGTGATAATGATCCGTTGTCCATCCATCCGGTCGATCTCATTTTTCTCGGAAGAATTTATGAAGACTCGGCTTTCGAACGCAAAGATCCACAAGACCATGTTGCCTACACTAGAATTATTCTATGTATGAAATCATACATTAGATACAAAAGGCAGTGTCGACTTCCGCATTGGCTTAAATTTCAAAATGGATAATCGGCTATCTCCTCGCACCAAATGAGGAACTTGAAGGGATAAGCAAATTCGCAGTGGGTAGACTTCTTACCGAACCGAGAAGAGGGAATCATCTTCAAAAGCCCAAATGGCAAGAGCTTCTTTCGCATCAAAGAAGCTCACAAATACTCTTCCGAGGTAGTCTACATCATCAAGTGCTATGTCAGGCTTAGACACGACAAATCCAGATGTTGCAAAGAAAGTAGAGAAAAGACTTGATGGACTTCAGAAGAACAGAGAGCTTATCGATAATATTTCAAGTATCATTGCTGCTGTTGATCCTCTCTGAAGAAAGTTTTTTTTTGACTTCATACTTAGAGGGAGAATGTTAGAAATTAAAGTATGAGTCAAAGAAGAGATGTCTACAAAAGTCAACACACTCTTCTTGTTATAACTAATTGTTGTTAGACGCTCCCTTTTAGACACATGGCACTTTGTAATTGGCTAGCATTTTGACTTTCTGTTTTTGTATCTGTATAAATAGCATTATATTGTGTTTATAAAAGTTGTCGATCAATACATTTACATTTTGAAGAATACTGTGCGTAATTCATAACTTTGTCTACTTTGATTCAAAGTTATCATTTCATAATCTTAGTTCTTCATTCTGTTTACTGTTCTATTGATTTAAATTGTTAATTGATCTGCTTCCGCATTTCACTTTGATTCAATACTCTCAATTAACAATCGGTTTAAAGGAATCTGGAACCAACAATGTCAGTGATAGAAACATAGTTGCTTGGCTTCACCATTGCTTGTTTAGGAGGAAAGCTGGCCTTTGGTGCAGTGACGAAGGTAGTGACAGGGATGACCTCAGTTTCAGATTGAGACATGTTGCTTGGAGTTGCCATTTCTGTTTCAAAAATGGGAACACCAAATAGAAAAATCATGGCTTAATACAAAAAATATGTATAAGCCAGAGTATTTTTGGTACAAAGGTTACCAAAGGGAAGATAATAAAAAAACAAGTGTTTTGATGAACAAAATCAAAATACTTGTTATTTGGCTGAGTTTTAAAAAGAATTTTAAAAAGATAAACCAAATGTTAGTGATTTTGGTAAAGCAAATATACCAAAAACAAGTATTAGGAGGGTTTTTGAAAAGAAATATGGATTAAACTTTCCAACAGTTCTTCTATTCTAAACAAACTTAGAACAGGTTTAAGAATTTTTTATTTTAATCCAAATTTAATGAAGAAATCTTTATAACTAGATGTTATAAAAGATTTAAGAATGAAGAAAACAACATTCTTGTTGTTTTTAGAGAAGAAAGGGTTAGATCAAACTTTGAGAGTTAGGACCGAAGTGTGTATTCTTGGCGTTCTTGAGAAAGCTTTGAAGATTCAAGAAAGTTCTTGCTTTTGAAAGTTTTGAGTGCGTAAAAAGTAAAATGAAATAGATTTCACTTTATATAGGAGGAGATGATACGGAGTAGAAAAAGATGAAACGACAGTTTTATCTTTTTGATAAAAAGGAAATAATGACCTATGACACGTTCCTAGGGTTTGATTGGATAGGAGACGTTGAGGTCGTCGTGTGTCAAAAAAAGTTCTGACGTGTTCTTTCTGAAAAATAAAACGATTATCATTAAAATAATTTTAATCATTATCCTTAAATTCCTCCTATCATTAAGAATAAAAGTATTCTCAGTGATGTGTTTTCTTTTTAGAATGCCTTCCCTGAATAGAAAGACATTCAAAGAGTATAAGAGATTCAAAATCATACCTGAGTGATGCCCTTTTTAGAGTTCATCGAATGACTGAAGAATTTGAAATTCATTTTTATAATCACTGAAAGTGTAAATCACTGAAAAAGTTATTCTTCCATGTTTAACATTCCTAGTTCGCCGATTAACATATTAAATCTTGATTCCTCAAAATGTTTTGTAAAAAGATCAGCAAGCTGAAAATCAGTAGGGATAAAATGAAGTTCAATTTCAACATTCATAATATAATCTGATAGAGATATCATAATAGCTTCAAAAGGTACTGGGGTCTGAAGATGTTAAGATCTGAAGAAAAGATAAAGACAAGCCTAAGGCATAACTTCTGAAGTGCCAACTTCAGAAGTTCTGAAGATATTCTGAAGAGGTTCTGAAGAAGATCTGAAGACTCTTCTGAAGACACTTCTAAAAAAAATCTGAAGGAGTTCAGAACTTGTTCTAAACTTGTCTGTCATAAATGTACTGTTACTTTAGTCTTTCCTTTTGTGTATAAATAGCTAGTTTGTTAGATTGTTATAACTAACGTTTCTATAAGCTTTGAAAAGACATACTTTGTAATCCTGTTCATCAAATCAATACATACGAAATTTGGCTATCATATTTCTGTTCTAATCTTTCCATATATTGATATCTTGATTGTTTGGGTCCTAACAATTGGTATCAGAGCCAATTCATCTGTTCTTGAAGATTTGTGAAAGAAATGTCAGATCTAACAGTTCTTGGTGTTCTTGATCGATAAATTTCAAATTCAAATCAGGTGAATTCTCGATCTTCTAACAATCAAAGATGTCTAAAGAAATAGTCTCAATCAGATCTGAAACAAAACCACCAACTCTTTTCTTGGGAGAATACCATCAATGGAGAATCAGGATGATTCAATTCTTGGACAACATAGATGAAGCTTTAATGCAATCGATCAAAAATGGCCCACTAGAGGTCTTTGTTTAAATTCCAGCAGTTCCTAGAACTGAATCTACTCCTGAAATACCGGCGTCAAGAATCAAGAAGAGTCCTGGAATGTACAATCCAGCAGAAAAGGCTCAAATGAGAGTTGATAGAAGAACGTTGAGTTTACTCACCATGGCAATTCCTAATGAAATATTCAATAGGGATGATAGTTTAACTTCAGCCAAAGCTATGTGGGATGAAGTAGAAGCTCAGATGCAAGGAAGCACAAAGGCTCAAGCACAGAGATTAAATATATGTGTAGGTACATATGAAAACTTCAGATACAAAGAAAATGAATCTATCACTTAAACATATCATAGATTCAACAACATTCTGAATGATCTGAGAAGAAATGGTGTTCAGAAATCAAATTCTGAGATAAATAACAAATTTCTGAACAATCTGGGAAACGAATGGTCAAGTTTTTCAGATAATATGGTAACTAGGAACTTGTCTAGAAAGACAATTCATGATGTCTAATGCATCTTGTTCCAACAAGAGGACAAGATCAAAGTTAGACAATATGAACAAAAGAAGGCAAGTGAAGTTGCCCTACTAAGCAAGAAATATAACAACTCTCTGACTATTTCTGCTAAGAAGGTGTGTGAGATACTAGAGACAACAGTTTGTGATGGGGATGAATCAGTTGAGAAGCTGAAAAGGATTTATGATAATATTGCTTTTATGACAAGGCAATTTACTCAAAGATACAATCAAAAATATCAGAATAAACCTAGATCTGAAAGTGGACCTAAGAAAGGTCAAGAAGCCGGTCAATCTGAAAAAACATCTGAACCAGCAAGGTGCTTCAACTGTGCAAAGCCTGGACATTATGCAAGACAATGCAAGATGACAAAAGTTAAGAATTCAGGCTACTATGAGAAGAAGCATCTGTTAGCTAAGAAGAAGGAGCTCAATCCTGATTTAGTGACAAAGTATGAAGAGGACTGGTTAAACTGGAGTGATGGAGGTGATGATGAAGAAGTTGCTCACTATGCAACCAATTGCTATATGTGTCAAATGGATCCAGAAAAAGACAAACAAGACACTGAGGTATCTTCTTCATCTTCTGAATTAAATTCTGAAATAAACTACTCTTCTGAACAAAATTCTGAACATAATTCTGAACATAACACTGTAGATTCTGAAATGAAAAATCAATTTCAAAACATGTTTTCTGAATTTGAAACTCTCAGAAACAGAATCAAAGGTGAAAGAATTTTGGTCAATCAATTCAGGGCTGAAAGTCAAATATATAAAGAAAATTGTCAAGAAGCTGAACAGATTCTTGAAAAAGTTTATGAAGAAAAACTTGTTTTAAAAGAAAAAATGGACATCTTACAAAAGGAAATTATTAATGAGAAGTCTGAAAAAGAAATTCTGAATGTTAAAATGAATTTTCTGAATCAAGAGAGACTTGATCTTTATAAAAAGATTAAGGAATTAGAAGATTTAAATTTTAAAAGAGGACAAACTGAACAAACTCTGAACATTTTAACTAGTCAGGCTCAAAATTCAAAATTTTACAACATAAAAGCAGGTTTAGGATATAATGACAATCAAATACTGAAAAAGGCACCTGCAAATCTGTATGATTATTCTAAAATGAAAATTTTCAATGGATCAAATAAGGTGTCATTTCTAAACCTGTGAACTATTCTTTGCCTGAAAGAATACCGTTTGTAAAATCAGAGACTTTGTTTTCAGAAGAAACACCTCTTAAAACTGGTGAACCAGAGATAATTTCTGAAACAGAAGAAATAAATTTAAATTCAAACATTTGTGAATCTTCTGAATCAAATATTATTTCTGAAGAAAAATCTGAAGTAATTGTTAAGTCTGAAATACTTTCTAAAGTTACTTTTGAGATAACTTCTGAATTCAATTCTGAAGTCATTTCAGAAGATACTTCTGATAATAAATCAGAACATGAAGAAGAATATGATGAATTCTCAGAAATTGACTCTTTAGAAGATGTTGATGAGAATCCCAATATATTTTTTGATAATTCTGATGATGAGTCTACAATAACAAAAAATTCAAATATTTTTGCAACAAGTATGACTCAAAATAAATTTTCAGAACTAATAAATGCTTCTGATTCAGAAGATGATGATGATCATATGGTGCAAGTCATTGATAAAAATGGCTATTTGGTTTACAAATTACAATCTTGTATGACTGAAGGAGAAATGCTAAAATCTGAAGTTTCAAAGAAACCTTCAGAAATGTTTGGTTCTGTGTTTTTAAAACCAGAATTTCAGAAATCTGAAAATTTTACTTCTTCAGATTTTTCTCCTACTACTACAAACACTTCATTGACTTCATCACCATGTTCAGTAACATCTTCTGACTTCAACACCAGAGTTAAAAACTTTGAACAAGGACAATCCTCAAATTCTCTCTCTGAAGTTCAGAAAATTAACTCAAATTCTGAGGTTAAACCTAAAGTGACCAAAAGAATTTCTTATACTAATCGTCATTTCTTATCTTTTACAGAGCTATCCACTTTAGTATGGAGAAAGAAAGATGAAAGACTGTCAAAGAATGACAAATTAGATAGTTTTTCATTTTCAAATAAAAGTGATGTACCTAAATCAAAGATAGTAAATAAAAGAATCTTTGTTGAAAAATCAAATGTTATTGATTCTTATATGTCTAATGCTGTTATAAATACTTTAAAGAATCATATTCACTGTATTAATTGTGGTTATCATAAGTTTCATTTTAACTCCAAAACAAACAAGAAAAATTTGATGAAATCTATTCAGAAATGTTCAACTATATTGACATATTCAATTAAAAGAAAAAATAAAAATAAAAATAAAACTTAGAAAGATAGATTTCAAAGTTCTCAAAAAACTTCTGAATTGAAAAATCTGAAGAAAAAGTTCAGAACTTCAAATTTTATTACTAATCTCAAAGGACCCATTCTGAAATGGGTACCTAAAACTCAATAATCTCTTTTACAGATATCTCATGTGTGGGTCTTAGATTCTGGATATTCAAGACACATGACACCTTTCAAAGAACTACTAACTGATTATCATGAAAGATATGGAGGAACAGTTAGATTTGGAAACAATGCAAAGGGATATGTAAGAGGATATGACACTTTCATTAAAGGAGATGTGACAGTAATGAAAGTTTTCTATGTTGAGGGACTAAGACATAATCTTTTCAATATTAGTCAATTCTGTGACAAATACTGGAAGGTTAATTTTGACATAGATTACTGTCATGTTCTGAGTACAGCAAACAAAAATGAATTAACTGCTTATAGAGATGGAGATATCTACACAACAACATTCACTGCAACTTGTCAACTACAAGGTGTATGTTATATGTCTACAACAATGAGAAATGATAGTTGGCTTTGGCACAGAAGAATGTCACATCCGAACTTCAAAGCCATTTCTGAACTAGGCAAACATCAATCTGTAAGAGGACTACCAAAGATCAGATTTGAAAAGAACTCTCTTTGTTCTGCATGTGAACTAGGGAAAATCAAAAGAAGTTCTCATCCTCTGAAAATGCTATCTTCATGCAAAGATCCACTAGAAATGCTACATATGGATTTGTGTGGACCAATGAAGACTCAAAGCATAGGCGGAAAGAAACGCATTCTTGTCATAGTAGATGAATACACAAGATACACATGGATTGAATTTCTAAGACTCAAATATGATACTTCTGAAAGACTGATACCCTTTCTGAAGAAAATTCAAGTTCTTCTTCAACTCCCAATTCAAAAGATCAGAAGTGACAATGGAACATAATTTACAAATTCTACACTTCAGAATTTTTTGGAATCTGTTGGTATTTCACATAATTTTTCCGCTGCAAGAATTCCTCAACAGAATGGGGTCGTTGAAAGAAAGAATCAAACTTTGGTAGAGACTGCAAGAACCATGCTGGCATATTCAGAACTTTCTCTTTCTCTTTGGGCAGAAGCTATTGCTACTGCATGTTTTACTTAGAACAGGACCATTCTAAACAGAAAATTTCTTAAAACTCCTTATGAAATGCTAAAACAAAGAAAACCCTCTATTGATTATTTTAAAATCTTTGGTTGCAGGTGTTTTCTAAAGAATGATACTCAGCTTCTCGACAAATTTGCACCAAAAGGTGTAGCTGGTATCTTTGTTGGCTATCGGGTTAAGAAGATGTCAAAGCGCCTTTATCTCTATAAGAACGGCGCGTTCCGAGGTGTGAAGTGGGAGAGAAGGGATGTCATAATTGGGGTTTTGAATAAGACGACCTTTTTATTTTGCATTTTTTTTTTCATATTGAAAAAGTATCAAAGATCCAAAGCTTACAGAGTACTCATTAAAGGAACTCAAAGGATCATTCAGACTACAAATGTCAGATTTCATGAGCCAACATTGACTTCTGAACAAGACAGTTCATAACTCGCACATAAACCAATTTCTGAAAGTTTGAACTCAGAACATAAACAAACGATATTTACTTCTGAATCTCAAACTTTACTTAAATCCAATTTAGACAATTTATGTCAAGACTTATTTGATATTTCTGTAAATGTTTCTGAAGATTATCAAAATTCTTCTCTTATCAGAAGCACAAATGATCAAAACATTTCAGAAATACAAATATCAAGTATATCAGCACCACAACTCTCAACCTCAAATTCAGAACTTCAAACTTCTGAAAATGTACATCCAATTTCTGAAACAGTTCAAGATACTTCTGAACCAGTTCAAGATATTTCTGAACAAGTTCAAATCAATTCTGACCAAGTTCAAGTCCATTCTGAACAAGTTATTCCTGTTTCTAAGCATGTACATCAAAATTCTGAACCATTTCCAAATGTTCCATTTGAGGGGGAGACTTCAGATTTACATTCAGTTATCAATCATGATACTGAAACTCAAGCAATTGTTGATGATTATGATTCTCTGAACAATATTTCATCTGTTCAACCATTGCCAAATGTGAACAAATGGACATCAAGTCATCCAGTGCATCAAATTATTGGAGATGCATCAAAAGGTGTTCAAACAAGATCTACAACAGCTAATGAGTGTCTATATGTAAGTTTCTTAAGTAGCATGGAACCCAAAAAGCCATATGAAGCACTTCAAGATCCAGACTGGATTTTAGCCATGCAGGATGAGTTAAATCAATTTGAAAGAAACAAGGTCTGGAGATTGATACCAAAACCAAAAGGTAAATCTATCAGTGGCACAAAATGGGTCTTCAGAAATAAAAACGATGAAAATGATATTGTTGTAAGAAACAAGGCAAGGCTTGTAGCTAAGGGGTATTGTCAACAAGAAGAGATTGATTATGATGAAACCTTTGGTCCTGTTGCTAGATTAGAAGCCATTAGAATATTTCTTGCATATGCTGCTTACAAAAACATGAAGGTGCTTCAAATGGATGTGAAGTGTGCATTTCTGAATGGTATTTTGCATGAAGAAGTGTATATTGAACGACCAGAAGGCTTTGTAAACAAAGAGTTTCCAAATCATGTCTACATTTTATACAAAGCCTTATATGGACTTAAACAAGCACCAAGAGCATGGTATGATACTCTTACAACTTTTCTTCAAACCCTAACCCTAACCCTAACCAGCGAACTGATAAATTGGGCAAACACAAGTTGAACCTATTGAGGTTGTTTTTGAATCAAATGCTGGTGATAGTAAATCTCAGACTCGTGCTGAAAGCAGTGATGTGTCAAAACTCTATGTTCTTGTTGAGAAGCTGCTTGAAATCAAGAAAAATAATTGTGCTTTGAACTTCAAATCGACAGACTTTGCGGATGATCAAATGATTTTGATCGAAATTCTGAAGAATCATCCATTACGTACTCTTCTCTCAAGGAAATTCTTTGTTCCTGCTTCTTATCTTCAACAGTGGTGGTACTATGCCGAGGTTGATGAATCTGAGGATGAAATCATGTCTTATGTACATGCTTACAAGGTAGACATCTCTGTGGATGATATTAGGAGTCTTCACTACCTGTCAAAACCATATGAGGTTCTTGGAAAAACTTGTTATGATCCAACACCATCTTCAACTGAGATGATTTCAGATTTCATGAGTTTGGGATACTCTGAAAATCTAAATGCTTTAAGTTCCTTTAGAAGAAAGTGTTTACCCCCAATCTGGTACTGTCTATTCTCTATTTTAAACACTTGTCTATATGGGAAAAGCTCAAGTTTGGATCAAGCTTCAACAAATGGTTATCTTTCATGGGGTTGCATTTAACAAACATTATGATTATGCTTCTCTCATTTTTGAAGAACTCAAATCTGCTGTTTTGAAGAATTCCACCTACAAATATATACCATTCCAAAGATTCTTTCAAACACTTATCAAAGGAGCAATGAAAGCAGTACCAACAATCCCTGTTCTGTCTCATGAGGTACACGTTCCTATCTTTTCAGTGGACAGTTTAAGACCACCAAATGCAAAGCTTAATTTCCCAAATGCTGCTCCACTTCCTTCTCACTTACTTGATCTAGTAAGTCCACAGAATAGGATTGTGAGTGAGTATTTAGAATCAACGGGACTACCTAGACCAGTGGTCCCTTCCCCTGATTCCAGCCAGAGTGGTGAGCCAGCAAGGGTGTCTAGAATTGTTAAGAAGCGAGGGGAGGTTGTTCAAGGGGGAGATCATCCTCAAGGAGTGAAGAGGAAAAATGAAAATGAGAGATTGGGTAGACGGGTGAGAAAAAGAACTTAAGAGGGGAGAACACAGGTAAAGGAAAAACAAACCTGTGAACCACCTGTTACTAGCCGGGCACCCACATCATCTATTATTCCACATTTTTTGGTGGATAATATTGAAAAGGCCAGTGAGCCCATGGCAACTTTGGTTAACCCCCCCAGCCACTCACCCATCTCTCAGTAGAAGGGTGTTTCATCAACACAAATGGGGCAAGCAGCTTATAATCCATTTGGACCCCAATTGGAGGTTCCTTTTGTTGAAAATGAAGGATATATGTACCCCTTAACAATTTTGAGCACATTGAGTCTGAGAGTCCACTCAACATTGAGCCTACTGAACCACTTAATGTGGAATCCATTCAAACTAGCACACATCTTACTAATGTCACTAAGCAAGGTGTTTGTCACATTGCATCAACAACTATAGATATTCCTATTTCTGGATATCAAGGATTAGTTGGAAGACCTGGTGGGGTGAACATCACAAAAGCCCCATTCCCAGAATCATTTGTGGTTCATGATGCCTTTGTGGCACATACAGGCCAGCCTTCTTCTGAAGGACTGCAAATAAGATCATCTGTTGGTTTTGGAACCTTACCCACATCTTCTGAATTCACAGAATTCAAAGATTTCTGTACTTCTGAATTTGCAAAGATTCAGAAGGGCATCAAGGAATTGACGAATACAACTAAAAAGGTGATGGAGGAGAGGTTGGATCAACAATGGGTGAATATGGTGAATAGGTTGAATGATTATCACCTCCAATCTTCTAATGATCTGAATAATTTCAAACAAGCACTTCTGAATGCCTTTTCTGAAGTTGCTTCATCCGTTTCTTCTATGAAAGCTTCTCAGACTTCTTCTTCATCTGCTCAACTAGATTCTTCTTCTTTTGCAACAAAGGATGACATTACTCAAATTTTGAATCAGCTTTCTTCTATTCAGAGTTCTCAGACAGATTTAAGCACAAGATTATCTGTTCTAGAGTGCAGGCCTCAATCAGATACGTCTAAAAGGGGTCTTGATGATCAGGATCCTAATAATCAAGAGGGGGTGAAAAGACAGAGAATATCTGAAACAGAGAATGTTGAAAATGTTCAAGAACAAAGTTCTGAGAAAACTTCTGAAGATGCTCAGAATGTTGGTGAAGCATCTAATAGAGTTTCTGAAGCAATAAAAGATATCTTATCTGCAGAGCATGAAGGGCAAGAGGCAAATGTTCATTCTTCTGAAGATATATTAGAGGAAGGGTATGAAACATAGAAGTTATCCTTTGATTCTGAAGGTAACTTAAGCTCAGATAATACAGTATTATTCTTGATTCAAATGAAGAGATGCTAAGGGAATACCTTGCATTTGAAGATGTCATTGGTGAGCCTAGTGACCTTTCTGATCTTATTATATTTGAAGAAAACCTGTCTGGAGCTAATATGGGAGAAAGTTCTAAAGCTAATGAGATAAAAGATTTGGTAATTTGGAAGCCCCAACAACTTCTGAGTGACGAATACAGAAGAGCTTCTGAAGAGTTATGGAATATACTAAGTCAATTTTGCTGGGTGCATGTCTTTCTGAACAATCCAAGAAGTCTGGAGTGTAGACTTTTGGACAACAGATTTTGAGTCTTCAGAGATTTTCTTGATCAACCAGATGAAAGTGTGGAACTAGAAGTTGATCTAGGTCTACTCTGGAAAATTTGAAGTAAGATTTAGATCCTGCATCACTATTCCCTAAATTGATATTCCTCTTCTTGAAGAACCTATTCTAGATCAAGTCTATGAAAAGGAAGATATGTTTCTGTTTGGAGAAATCAGCTTAGAGTTTCCTGAAGCAATTTACTACCATATGTATAAAAACAGTCTGAGGTTTGCAACTCTAGAAGATTTTGTAAATGATGAGTGGTCTGAAGATCAAATCTCTCAAGTTAGAAACTTTATTCAGAAGCATGGTGTTTAGAATCTGAATGATTCCACTCTTATAAAGAAGATTAGATGTCTCTCAAAGACTGGTGAAGATGATTTATTAATATACAGATTTGGAGCAGAAAGAAGAAATGGATCTTGATGTGAATTTACTCAGTATGATCTGTACAAACTAAGATTGCAAGATAAATTGACAGTTCTTCATATCTGTGTTGCTAGAAGTGTAGTTGAACTTGTTTCTGAAGTCAGAAGAATTCTGGGAATCTACATAAGAAACATCATCAAGCATGACTATCAATTAGCTCTGGAATTTGGTTTATCTAAAGTGAATCTGTTGGAACCTGTAAATCTTGAAAATTCAGCAATATCTAGAGTGTTCACTAGTCCAGATACTGGGTTCAGATATACATGGAAATAAAACCTTTTTGGCTTCAAATATTCCAAAATACTCTAACTCAACTCTGAATTGGTTTCTTAGTTATGCAAAGGATTATGTTGAAGATTAAGATATCAAAGAAGAAATCATATATCTGATCAAAGAAAGAATTCATTTCAGAGAAAATGTAAGGAAGAGTTATCTAGCTGGTCACACAAGAGAAAACTAGATCAGAGGAGCTGATTATCTACTTAGTGATACTTATGATTTCCAGATTCATTCAAAGAAACAAGACTTGGAGGAAATTCTGAAGTTTTCTCTGAATAATGAAAGTTCTGAACCAAGTCAAAAGAAAAAAGAAAAAGGAAAAGAAGTCATTTCTGAAGCCATTTCTGAAAAGTTGGTTCCTATAAAGCAAATATCTGAAGAGGAACAACTGCAAGTACAAAGAATAGAAGAAAGTGCTTTCACCATGTTTCTTGAATATTTCCATCCAGAAATGTTCACGGAATATGAACAAAAGTTCAACTATATTGATTGTTGGATTCAAAAGTCTTTTGGATGGAAACAATGATACTCAGATATCATTAGAAAGATAAGGATTCCAATTAATGAAACAAGAAAGGAAAGTCCAGTGGTCAACGTAATTAATGCTGACTTTAAGACAAGACAAAATTACAAGTATGCATTCTTTACCGTTGAAAGAAAAAATGGTGTGATTTCTACCTTCTTTGAAGCTGATTTCCAGAATGTGTATCTTAGAGATCTACTCAGAGTTTACAGAAGCCTTTATCCTTTTCATGATTCAATCACCAAGTTAAGAAAATCATTTCCAATTCTCAAAGATGGCTTGTACAGAGAATTTATATGGGCTGCAAAGACTGATTTTCAGGTTGCTTATGTTCTGAACAAGAAACAAGTACACTTAAGCAAACCAAATCTGAGTTTACCAGATATTCAGAATCTGAAGAATAGTACCTTAGTAATTCAACCTCCAGTCTTCGTTTGCAAATGCTTTCAAGAACTATTATTTGTGAGATTTGAAGAACTCCATAAATGTTGCAATGGAACTCTCATGGCTACCAGAGATCATTTGGTAAAAAGACAGAATAGGAGACCAAAGAATCTGAGCAATGAAGATTGGGAGAAGCACAAGAAGCTTGCAAAAGAGATGATTAGAATTGTTGAATCCTTGCTAGAATACAAAAGTTTAATTCTGAAAGATGTTAGAGAAATTCTGAACTTTTGGGGGAGATTGATAGAGATATCATAATAGCTTCAAAAGGTACTTGGGTCTGAAGATGTAAAGATCTGAAGAAAAGATAAAGACAAGCCTAAGGCATAACTTCTGAAGTGCCAACTTCAGAAGTTCTGAAGATATTCTGAAGAGGTTCTGAAGAAGATCTGAAGGAGTTCAGAACTTGTTCTGAACTTGTCTGTCATAAATGTACTGTTACTTTAGTCTTTCCTTTTGTGTATAAATAGCTAGTTTGTTAGATTGTTATAACTAACGTTTCTGTAAGCTTTGAAAAGACATACTTTGTAATCCTGTTCATCCAATCAATACATACGACATTTGGCTATCATAATTCTGTTCTAATCTTTCCATATATTGATATCTTGATTGTTTGGGTCCTAAGATAATCTCTGATAAAATGATATCTGATCTTGATGTGTTTCGTCTTAGAGTGAAGTACAGGGTTGTTTGTAATTGCGATAGCACTAGTGCTGTCACAATATATAGGAATTTTTGATAGCTTGATATCATAATCAACGAGCTGATTTCTCATCTAGAGAATTTGGGCACAACAACTCCCTGCTGCAACATATTCAGCTTCAGCAGTTGATGTGGACACTGAGTTTTGATTTTTACTTGTCCAACTGATTAACTTACCACCAATGAGCTGACACCCACCAGTGGTGCTTTTCCTATCAATTTTGCATTCTGCAAAATCACTCTCTGAATAACCTATTAGATTGAACCCTGAGTCTTTGAGATACCAAAGACCAAGATTAGGAGTCCCTTTCAGATATCTGAATATTCGCTTTACAGCGATGAGATGGGATTCTTTGGGTTCAGATTGATATCTAGCACATAAATAGGTGGCATACATGATATCAAGGCTACTAGCATTTAAGTAGAGTAAGGATCCTATCATTTCTCTATAAGCAGTGACATTAACAGGTTTACATCAGGGTCCTTATTTAAAGTCAGAGGAGATGTCATAAGAGTTTTCATTGAAGAACTCTGAGTTATGTCAAATTTCTTCAGCTTGTCTTTACCATATTTACTTTGACAAATAAAGATGCCTTTTTCAGATTGTATTACCTGAAGACCAAGAAAATATGTTAGTTCACCCATCATACTCATTTTGTATTCCTTTTTCATATGTTTTGCAGAACGAGTGCAAAGTTTAGGATTTGTGGAACCAAATATAATGTCATCTACATATATTTAAGAAAGAATGATATGTCCCTTACGTTTTCTAAGAAAAAGGGTTTGATCAATATTACCACGAACAAACTTTTCAGCGAGAAGGTATTTAGAGAGAGTGTCATACCATGCACGGGGAGCTTGTTTCAACCCGTAGAGTGCCTTATCTAGCTTATAGACGTATCTTGGATGCCTTGCATCAGCGAAGCCAGGAGGTTGTTCGACATAGACTTCTTCCTTCAACTTACCGTTTAGGAAAGCACTCTTGACGTCCATCTAAAAGACTTTAAAATATTTGTAGGCAGCGAAGGCTAGGAACTATCTGATTGCTTCTAACCTTGCTACAGGAGCAAAAGTCTCATCAGAGTCTATCCCTTCCTCTTGTTTGTATCCCGGAACAACAAGTCGAGCCTTGTTGCGAGTTACAGTGCCGTTTTTGTCTAACTTGTTATGAAACACCCATTTGGTGCCTATAACGGTTTTGTCAGAGTGTCAGGGAACAAGCTTCCAAACATTGTTTCTTTTAAACTCTGAGAGTTCTTCTTGCATGGCGATAATCCAATCTTGGTCAAGGATAGCTTCATCGATCTTCTTAGGTTCTATGACAGAAATAAAGGTTACATAGAGACATATCTTAGCCATACTTCTTCTTGTCTGAATACCTATACAGGGATCACCAATTATTTGATTGATGGGATGATTTTAAGTCCATCTCTGAGCTGGTAGCCGAGGATTTGGATCAACTGAAGATTCAGCGGCTTGTTCAGAAGTTGAAGGAGATAGATCAGCGTGACATTCTTCATTTTCTCTAATTGTCTCAGGAGGAGGTCCTGAGGTAATTTCATTTACTGGAGAAGAGGAAGATGCTTGATTATTCACTGAAGAATTACCGATAGAGGGACTGGATGGAGGAATCTGATTTAATGGAGTAACATTCATCCCTGATGCTGAATTGTTATTATTCAGCGATGTGGGGATTAGAACAGGACCATCATCATCATTATTTTTAGTGATATGAGGTGTACTGAAATAAGATTTAGGTTCCCCATAGTGAGATTTCATCCAGTTACTTAGTTCTTCATCTTCTTCAGGTATGGGAGTAGAACTTGAAGGACGAGATTCATCAAAGTTGACGTTGAAGGTTTCTTAGACATGTTGTCTTTGTTTATTGAAGACCCTAAATGCCTTAGATACTGAAGAGTACCCAAGAAATATACCATCATCAGCTTTGGGTCGAACTTTCCCAAATGTTCTCTTTCATTCAGGATGTAACAGTTATATCCGAAGATATATAAGTGTTCTATTGAGGGTGTCTTCTCATGAAATAATTCATAAGAAGTTTTCTTGAATTTCTTTACAATCGGAGATCGATTATGAGGGATTGTTTGTTTTTTCCATTTCAGAGCTTAAAATCACTGATGTCTGAATCGGTCAGACGTTTCTTCATTTCAGACTGTTTGTTTTGTTATTCAATTAAGAGCTGAAATGAGCCCTAAAACCTCTGATAGTTTAACAGGTAAACATGCCTCTTATAACCTCTTATGAAGTATCGCCTCCAACTCCAACATACCAGTGTCGCATCATGCTCTCGATATCTCCCTATACCAGTCTCGATCTCAGGTAATTTCTTGCTCTCGATCTCTCCTTATACGAGTCTCGATCCTTGCTCTCGATCTCTCCTTTTGCAGAACTCTCTTCTCTCGATCTCTCCTTTTCCAGAACTCTCTTCTCTTGATCTCTCATCTCTTCTCCTCAACAGGTCGAACCAGCACAGGTGGAACCAACAGCTCTATTCTCTCGATCTCTATCTCTTCCCCTCTCAGATCTCACAGGTATAACTTTTTTTTTGTACAAACTCGAAAACCTTTTAAATCTTCAATTTTTCTGATTGATTTCTGAAGAAAAATAACTCTTCGAACCCTAAAACCATAAACTGTTCTTTAGGTTTCGATCACACATAACGATTGAAAAAAAAAACCCAAAAGAAAGTGGTTAATGTGTCTGATTTCAGAGGGTCTACGAATTCTGCAAAACTCATCTAAACTTTGTTGTGTGATGGAATTAAACTTTGTTGTGTGATGGAATTAAACTTTGCTAAATGAATAAAATTGTTTGGATCTTTATGAAGTTTTCATAATTTCCTAGATGTTTATAAATATATTCATAGTAGATAACATCAAATTAGCTTTTAATATTTGTTGTTCTGGCATTCAAATGAAGTTATAACAAGATGGTAAAAGTTATAACAATGTTCACAAAAAAAGGCAGGTGCTTTAGCTATTATGCTTTTTATGTTTTAAAAAATTAAAATTGATGTGGATGTTGTTAGTAAGGACACAAAAGGGAATGAGAGTGATTTAAGTGTACCTGCAGATTGCAAATCACCATTATCCATTTGTATGTTCTTAAACAATTCAATTACATTTGGGATAATTTTAGAAGAGAATGAAGAGGTTCAACCGCATGGGAGTACCGCTGACCAATCATATATGGCCACTTTAAGAGAAGAAATAGCAACACAATTAAAGCAAAATGAAGAATGATTTTAGTTGTTATAAGACTTTGTTCATGTTTTCTATTGTATTCGAATCTATTGACGTATTTAAGTTGAATTTTTGAATGTGTTAACAATGGATGGTAATATAATTTAATTAAAATGAATTGATGCTTTTATAAATACAACAGTATAACATTTTGAGGGATAAAAAAGACAATTATACATATTCAGATGTTTGTCAGCATGCAAAAACAAACAGTCTAACTGATTCAGATTTCAAACTTCAGCACCACCTCTTAAAGTTCAGAGGTGGTATCAGACTTCAGACTTCAGCACCTCTTAAAAAACAAACGCCACCTAAGTGTAACAGGCAGTATTGACTGCTTCAGCCCAGAATTGAGTTGGAAGGTGAGATTCGCTGAGCATTAAGCGAGCAACTTCGATAATAGTTCAATTTCTTTTTTCCGCAACACCATTTTGCCGAGGAGTCTGACTGAAGATAAATTGTGAATAATACCTTTTTCTTCAAAGAAACTTACCAGGGTACTGTTTTTAAATTCAGTACCATGATCACTTCTTATGGAACGAACATGAACATTATCCAGCAACTCAATCTTCTTGATGAATGAAATTATTTCATCAGGGGTATCACTCTTAGATCGTAGAAAGAATACCCAGGTATATCTGGAATATTCGTCTACTATAACAAGAGTATATTTCTTCCTTGATATGGATTGGACATTTACAGGTCCAAAGATATCCATATGGAGTAACTAAAGAAGAGTGGTTATTGAGAAACTTGCTTAGATCTGAACGTGGACCTTGTCAGCTTGCCTTTTTCACATCCTGAGCAAAGAGATTTCTTTGCAAAGCCATATTTAGGTAGGCCTCTGACAAGTTCCTCTCATGATAAATCATTTATCATTTTAAAGTTAAGATGAGAGAGTCTCTTATGCCAAAGCCAGTTGACATCAGAGGCTCTTGATAGAAAACATATTGTCAGAGTGAGTGTTGTCCATATTGATTACATATACGTTCTGTGACCTTTTGCCTTTTAAAGCAAGCATGTCATTTTTGTCATTGACCGCACATCTAGTCTTTGTGAACAAAACTTTAAAGTCTTTGTCACAGAGTTGACTAACGCTCATCAAAATGTGCTTTAGTCCCTCAACATATGCAATTCGAGAGAAGGAAGTTGCTCCGTTGGATAGAATGCCATAACCTTTGGTGTATCATTTGCCATTTCCACCAAAGGTCACTGAAGGATCATTTTCCTCCTTATATTCAGTGAGCAGAGATTTTCTGCCTGTCATGTACCTTGAGCATCCGCTATCTAGACACCAGATATCTTTAGCACTCTTTCAAAAAATAAGGGGATCAATTTTTCATAGGTACCCATACTACTATGGGTCCTACATTGTTAGTGGAAGTAACAATTTTACACTTCGCTGATTTAGAAGCTTGGGCTATTTTCTTTCCATGGGATAATTTTTCAGCTTTAGTGGCATTAGGACATTTGCTAGCAATGTGGGTAGTCTCACCACAGTGATCACACTTCCTATATTTAAAAATAGGTTTTGAACTAAAAGTGGAGGTCATGTTTTCAGGAAAGAATCCAAGAATTCCTTTTTCCATAGACTTGGGAGGAACCACTAGTTTCTCAGGCTTAGATGGAGTCAAATCAATCTTAATCCTTGGAGTTGGTCTTTGAGAGAAGTTAGGGACCTTCTTCTTAGATTTAGAAGTTTGACTTACTGAAAGAAAAGAAGGATTTTTCTTCAGTGAAGGAAGTTTCTTGTCCTTGGGAACTTGACTAATGAACTTGTCTTTAGTCACTTTCCCTGAGTCCTTTAGAACAGGTTCAGAAGGTCTTGTCTTTGAGATAGAAGCACTAGGAGACGAGGGGTCAAGGATAGAAGAAACGAACATTCCAAATTTCAGCATGGAATGGTCAGTGTTAGTTTCTTCTTGGTTACAAGAGTATCCACGACCACTTTTGATTTTGGCAGGGATCTGAGCATTTATGATCTCATTTATCTTATCAGAAGATTTACACCATCCTTCAATGGTGGCTTTCTCAGCCTTAAGATCAACGATGGCCTTTTCGCGCTCAGTGATAGCTTGTTGTCTTTCAATACTTATTGTCTGATTTACAAAGATTTGGTCCTTAAGATCTTCTTCGATCTTAGTAAGTTCTTTGATTTTCAGATGGAAATTTTTTAGTTGTTCAGAAAGATCAGTGTTAATTTGTTCAGCTTTAATCTTGCCATTTAAAGTATTGTAAAATTCAACAGTCATAGAGTCGACAGCCGACAAGCTATCATTTTCAGGTATAGAGGAGTTAGAATGAAAGAGTACCTGTGTTGATAGACATTCTAAAGAAGATGTGTCAGATGCCTCTTCTGCTACTTCAATTCTGGCCGTAAGACATATTAGAGCTATGTCTTCTTGATTCCAATATGCCTCTTCAGCGACAAGGCCTTTTTCTTTTCGATGGTTATTTCTGAGATTCTGATATTTGTCTTTTAACTTAGAATATTTTTCCTTTTTAGATTTATCAGAGATCTGAGAAGTTGTTGGTGCAGCTACTTTCTTGGATCTACACTCACTAGCGAAGTGACCCTTGCGCTAACAATTATAGCAGATTGCTGAAGCCTTAAAGCAGGAAGTGCCTTCGATTTATCAGAGTCAGTGATAGTCGGTGTTTTTCTAAACTTACTCTTTCTAGCAAATCTCCTGAAATTGTTAGTAAGAAAAGCCAGAGAGTCATCAAATTCAGAGATATCAGCATTAGTGAATTCTTCTGAGTCAGCTTGATCTAACTCAGTGATAGAGGTGATGGAAAAATAGACACGTTTAGAAGGTTCTGCCTCTGAGGTCACAAGTACCAAAGAAGTATTTTTGGTACTTTTGATGTCCTTTATGAGGTTTCTTTTTAATGCCCGAGATTGCTCATGATTTAGTGGCATCCATATAAAGAACTTAAAGACAGAGTTTCAATATTCTTTGACAATTTAAGACACGCAGTATACACTTCCCATTGTTCAGGTAGTGCCTCCATGAACTTTGTCAGTATTTCAGCATTAGAGTATTCTCTGTTGACAGTTTTCATGTCAATCAGGAGACAGTTAAATCTTTGGTGAAAATGTTTCATTTTTCAGAAACATACAACTTTCATATTGTCTTACCAAAATAATGCTACGAGTTATCTGAACTTCATCAGTTCTTTCAAATTGAATATAGAGAATATCCCACATGGTTTTTGAAGTTCTCACTTTCATTACAGAGTGATAAACTTCATCAGGAAGAGACATGGCAATTATAGATATAGCTTTTGAATCAACAGCTAGTTCTCTTTTGTCTTCATCACTCCATTGAACTGGTGTTTTGACAATTTGTCTATCAGGGATAGCTGGAGAGGTAGCAGTGGCAGGTACTGCAGGAGCCAGGACTGTAGGAACAAAAGGTCCATTCTCTAGATAATAGGGGATCTTAGGATCTGACCCTTCTAGAAATAGAGTCATTCTTTCTTTCCATAGAAGGAAATTATCACGGCTAAATCTTGGATATTTAGCTAAAGATCCATTATCTATGTAGTTGGTGTTTGTGTTAGCCATTTTAAAATAAGTTTATAAAAAGTTGTTTTAAAGATTAGTAAGCAAAAAACACTGCTTTGATACCATTTGTTGGTAAAGGGGTCTACAAGAGTTCAACGATATAGCACAGTTTGTAGAAGGGGGGTTGAATACAAACACAACTAGATTTTGGTTTTTAAATTAGTTTATATAAATAAACAAATTTACAGTTACAAGCGGAATAAGAACAAGTATAAAACCTATTCTATTGTAACTAAAGAAATCACTAAGTTGATGCACAAAGAAAGAAAGAGATAGAAATAGAGGTCCTGAGAGAGAATAGCATGCATGATGATGGAAAGGGGTTTTCCATCTATTTATACCCGTTTGCATTTAATGCAAAGCATGCCATGTGTCAGAAATGTGGATGATGTTTGTCCTTTGGTTAATAGGATGGCCATGCTTTTAGCCACCTATGAACAGTACCAAATCAGAATTGATGGGGACGTAATAGACAATCCATACGTTCTTTTCAGAAAAGGTGTTGAGGTTTTGACTTTTGTGCATTGAGGATAAGATCAACAATAACCCTGTTGAAAGCTTCATTTAATCGCTGACTCGGAGACTACAATGATGAATTCACTGAGGTATTGTTGAGGCTTTACAAGATTTCACACTTCTGATTAGATGAGCTTTGCTATCACTAAACTGCTTCAAATCACTAGCTGTTCATCTTTATCTTCAACTTGGTCTTCGACTGTCGCAGAATGGACTTGTAGTGTGATTGTTGTTCTTTAGATCTTCAGAGACAAGATTAGAGTTCTTGATGTTCGACAATCGCTGGGTGCAATCAGCGAGTGCCATCGCTGAACCTGAACTATAACTTATGTATGGAATTTTCAGTACGTATTGAGAGGAATCATATTCAAATCACTGAAAGGAGTTTTGAATCAACATGTCTGTATTTAAGATAACTGATTTGAAAGCTCTGATATCTTTTTTTCAAATACTTCTTTTTAAATCCTGAATTTTTGTTTTATTTCAGAGTCAGATCTCTTATCTTCTTTCAGACTTGTTATTTCGGTGTCAAAACATATCTTTTCATCGGTAAATTGCTTTTCATGTTTTGAAATCTTCTGAGACAAAATATTAATCTTGGCGTCAAGAACTTGTTTTTCAATCTCAAATATACTCTTCTCATTATCTACTGCTTCGAGCCATTTCTTAGTATCATGTAGTTCTTTGACAATTAGAGCATTCTTTTTCATAATAGTATTTTTCTCAAAAGCAATAGTCTTTATCTCTTCTTCTACCAAGTTCTGAAGCTCAGTTATTTTCTTCTTTAGCTCAGTAACTTTCTTTTGATCAAAAGCAATCGTTTTCTAATCTATTAAGTCTTTCTGTAGATCAGAAATATTCTTGTGAAGCTCAGCAGTAGTCTTTTGACTAGGAGTTAAAGCTAAACTTTTTGAAGTCAAGTTCGAGCTCTCATCTATCAAGCTCGAACTTAGCAGCAACACCAAGGCGATAGATGATTTAACAAAGAAAGTTGAGGATGTTAAGACTCAGCTGACAAAGCATGGAGACCTTCTTAAGGAGATTCTTGAACATCTTAAATGTCTATCTCCCTGTCCCTCCTTCACTGAGAATGATCATCATAAGTTGAACTTGGTGGCCAAGTTCAACGTTAATCAGGCGAAATAAATCGTTTCTCTTGAAAAGAAGGTTGTTAGAAATTAAAGTATGAGTCAAAGAAGAGATGTCTACAAAAGTCAACACACTCTTCTTGTTATAACTAATTGTTGTTAGACGCTCCCTTTTAGACACATGGCACTTTGTAATTGGCTAGCATTTTGACTTTCTGTTTTTGTGTCTGTATAAATAGCATTATATTGTGTTTGTAAAAGTTGTCGATCAATACATTTACATTTTGAAGAATACTGTGCGTAATTCATAACTTTGTCTACTTTGATTCAAAGTTATCATTTCATAATCTTAGTTCTTCATTCTGTTTACTGTTCTATTGATTTAAATTGTTAATTGATCTGCTTCTGCATTTCACTTTGATTCAATACTCTCAATTAACAATCGGTTTAAAGGAATCTGGAACCAACAATTGGTATCAGAGCTTTCTAATCAATCTATTGATTATTAGATCTCTTCCATTGAAGAAATTCCTTTCGATCGAACAGTATTTTCTCAGATTCAAAATTTGTTTATTAATCCACTCTGTTTTACGAGATTTTGTTAAATCGTTAACAATCTTCTCTTAAATTGAGTCATTCATTTTGTAATCAAGAAACGGTGATATTATCGACTGTTCTTCTATCAAATTGAGATTTAATTGTTCTAAATTTCTTTCAAATCTTCAAATTTTCTCTTCTATCCTACTCAAATGGCAAATTCGAGCTTGAATGCCGTTTATACGTCCGGGTCCCCGACTAAACCTCCAACTCTTGTACGTGATGAATACCCACAATAGAAGATTCGAATGGTTAACTTCTATGAGGGATTGGATGCTGAGTTATATCCAATTATTCAAAACGGTCCGTTTGTTCCCACCACTACTATTCCCGTAATTCCGACCACCGCAAATACGGATGAGGTACCAAAGCAAGACCGGTTCGAAGTCAAGGAATAACGGACCGATGAAGAAAAGGCTAAGGTGGAATTAGCTAAGAAAGCTAAGTCTCTCGTTGATAATGGCCATTCCAAATGAGATTTTTCAATCTCTCGGACTCATGTGACACGACAAAAGATTTATGGGATCAACTGGAGAATCTCTTAGAAGGTGGTGCGAAAATGAAAAAGAACAGAAGAGCCCAAGCTCTAAATGAATATAATAGTTTTCAAGCGCTGATTGATGAATCTCTGGAACAAACATTTCATCGATTCAACAATCTCGATTAATCTCTCGCAAGAGATGTGACATTGTTAGATCAAAGGAAGACAACAATGTTCTATTTCTCAAAAGGTTAAACCCTGAATGGTCAAATCTATCCATGTCACTACAAGCCAATCAGGACCTTGAACAATGGTCGCTGCATGATGTATTCGGTACACTGCAAGCTCATGAAAAAGAAGTTGTTCAGAAAAGAACAAACATCGGAGGTCTCTGGCTTTGATCTCAGAAACAAAAGGAATCAGAAGACGAAGTGATGACAGGAAGAAATCGAAGGCCTTCATATCGTAGACCGCTCCCGTAAGATGACTCGAATCAGATGATGAAATTAAAGCGTTTGCTGACTCTCTGGCTTTAATAACCAAGCAATTTACTAATCGTTTTGGAAATAGGTCTTTGAAAGGAAATAAACGATTTGATCGTCCCTATGTTCCTAAACAAGAAGTATAGAGAGTAGAGAAAACAGAAGAAGAGAAGAAAGAAGAAGAATTAAAAAGGAAGAAAGATGTACGCTACGGATGTGGCAAGCCCGGACATTACTCGAGAGATTGCAGAGGAGCTGCGGAAAAGGATAAGACTTATTACAAAAACAAATATAAGTACAATGTCACCGAAAGAGCACACTTTGCGAGAAAAAGAAAAGCTGGGTGCAAGATGAATCCGGCGGTGATGAAGCCATGTTCGTGGAATGGCAAACACAAACGAATCGCAGGATCAACCCTCCGAGTCACCGGTTAGTAATTTCTCTGGATCATCCGAGCTTGAACAAACGATTGTGATGTTATCAAACAATTTTGAGGAACTAAACCGAAACTCACAATCGAAAAGAAATTACGAAAAAGTACCGAGAAAACTCTTTCTACAATCAAAAGGGAAAGAGATATTTTCAAAAGAGAAATGGATTTACTTACGAAGAAAAACTCGAATTAAATACTGCAAAGGAAACGATTTCCATGAGTTTAAAACTTTCTGAAGAAAAACTTAAAAAGGAAATTTTGAATCTCAATAAACTTCTGGAAGAAAAAGAGAAAGAAATCAGAGACAAAGAGAGTGATAGACTCAACTCTGTAGCACTTAAAAACTATTTTCGTAAAAGAGAGAATTTTTACACATTGAACTTCAACGAAAAGCTACAGATTATAACATATCCGGATGCACGTAAGGTTCATGACAAAATTAACACACAAGTAGGAAGATCCGGACTTGGTTTCGAGGACCTAGATCCCTACACGTGTAAGAAAAGGTCGTATCCGAAATCGCTTTTTTGTGTTGGACAAATACAGAAGCCAAAGTTTCCAATTTTGTATGAAAAATCTATTTTTAAAAAATCTAGATATGAAAACCATCATAAAAAAAACAAACTTAAATTCGAAAATATTGAATATTGTTGTAAAACAAATGTTGATCTAAATAAAGTTCAGAAGAAAGATGATATTTTCAATTTTGGTTCAAATAAACATACAATTTTGAATCCAGAGGCGTATATTTTTGTTCCAAGTCGGGCGAGAGGAAGATCTACGACTTATGTTTGAAAACGATATTCTCTCTACTGCTGGATAAGTGTTTTAGAAATGAAACTCTTTGTGAGAATCATCCAGTAGATCTCTCCCTGTTCATTTGAAGATTTACATCTTTCTGAAACTCAAGAAAGCTTGGCTGAGATTACGTATCCATGGGAGAATGACAATAATGATGAAGAATTTTTTGATAACTCTGAAAATTACCTTTCAAATTTAGAAATTAATTCTTTTAAATCATCAAAAGTTATCACAAATAATTCAGAAATTATTGATAAAAAGGATGATTATCTCAGATATCTGATAAATCTCAAGAAATCGAGCTTCGATAGAGATTGTGCTAAACTTTCAAGTGGTATACCTATTCTTCCCGTTTCGTTCCGGAACCGAGAAAATCGGTATCTATACATCCGGTACTTCTTAGATATGTGTCTCAAAGCCAAAACATGTCTTGAACTTGAGAAAGAGGCAGAACTCAAAAACAAAGTGCAAAATCAAAAGATTTTAAACTCTACTCTTCCGAAGTTTACTAATATTCAAAAAGGCAAATGGAAATCCTCTAATTCTTATGTTCCTTTTTTAGTAAATAACAGAGCTTCTGCAAAAGTAGATCAGAGGAAGAACACAGAGAAGAAAAAGCCAGAACTAAAACAAAAGTCTAGTCTAGATAGGTTCTCTAGAACAACTGATACTAGAAAAGACTTTAGAAAGAATAATTGTAATTACCATTCTCGCAATGAAAATTCAATTCAATCTTCTATGTTTCAGTCTTCTGAATGTTTTTCACTGTTCTTAAAGTTAAAACAATTTTTCTCGCAAACCTCTGATCATTCCAATTCACAGTATGTTTGTCACAAAAAGAATAAAACTCAAAAAAACCAAAAACCAAAAATAAAGTCTTTACCTTCGTTAAATCAAAAAACGAGCATACTCCAAAAGCTAACATAAAAGGACCCATTATGCGATGGGTACCTAAGAAATTTCGATTTTTGATTGCGAAACGGCGTGTGCATATCCGGTATCTTGACTCGGATGCTCGAGGCACATGATCGGATCCCAAAATTTACTATCCCAATTCAAGGACAAATCGAATTGGAGTAGTAACTTTTGGTGATAATGGTAAGGGTCAAATAAAAGGCTACGGTACTCTACAAGAAGGTAATATCACCTTATCAAAGGTAGCTCATGTTTCTGGCTTGAAACATAACCTCCTTAGTGTAAGTCAACTTTGTGATTCTAAAATACTAGTAGTATTTGATGAAAAACATTGTTATTTATTCTCTAAGGCAGGTGAAGAACTTTGGAGAGCAGACAGGAAAGGTAACTTGTATATGATGAATTTTATCTCTAAGGATGGTAAGGAAACTTTATGTCTCATCTCCAAAAAGAGTGAAGTTGCGTGGCTCGGCATCATAAAATGTCTCACTTAAATTTTAATAATCTTGAGATGCTTGTTAAAAACAAACCGGTATCCGGACTTCCGGATATTCATTTTCAAAAAGATCACCTCTCGCCCCGCATGTGAAATGGGCAAAATTAAACGAGCATCTCATAAAACAAAAAGTGATCATTCTTGTACTAGACCTCGCAATTATTACATGTGGATCTATGTGGTCCAATTGCAATTCGCAGTCTATACGGTAAAAAGTATATTACTGGTACTAATTGATGAATTTTCCGGATATACTTGGCTTGCTTTCGTTCGTTAAAAGTCGAAGTCCCGGTGGTACTACGAATATGATGACCGTAATTCAAGTTCTTCTACATCGAAGATTCGGCGGCTTCGAAGTGATAATGGTACGAATTCAAGAACGCCAAGCTTGAATCGTATCTTGTTGAACAAGGAATTACTCAAAACTTCTCTCTGTTCGCACTCCACAACAAAACGGTGTAGTTGAACGTCGCAACGTAACCTTGGTTGAAGCGACAGTAACGATGCTCGCAGCTTCCGGTCTCCCAATTCACTTCGGGCCGAAGTCTGTTGCTCGCTTGTTTCACTCAAAACCGTTCAATTATTGTCAAGAGGCATCTCAAAACCTCTTATGAGCCGATTAATAAAAGAAAACCATCCGTAAAATTTTTTCATATCTTTGGTTGCGGATGTTTTATCTTAAACGACGAGAGATAATCTTGGCAAATTTGATCCGAAGTCCGATGAAGCTAAATTTTTAGGCTACTCGTTAAATTCAAGAGCTTTCCGAGTTTTTAACTTACGAACAAAAAGCTGTTATGGAAAGCATCAACATTGACTTCGATGATAACACCCAACCGACTTCCGAACACTCTACTTCGTAACTCAAGCTTAATACCGTTACTTCGACTATCTTTCGGGTTCCGTAGAATCCGAGATTGATGCTATTTTTCAAGATTTTATGGGCGACGAAGTTGTGTCGAAGCTATGTCACCTCCACATTTGCGGATACCGGATATTCTCCAAGCCTCGGGCATTACTCTCTGCGGTCCTCGCTTCTTCGTTTCATCCGTCACGTCTATTTGTCCGTAAGTTCCCACTACTCCTACATCCGCCGGTCAAGAAGCTACTTCGTTCCATCATCCGAGGGGGAGACACAAGGACGGGTGACAAAACGGATACCGTAAGGACATACGGAAGAAAATAAAGAAGATTTTGTGTTTCCGGATGAAATCATTTCGTCAAATAAAACAACCCAATCAATTTCTCAACCCGTAATGACGAAATGGACTAAATCTCACACACCGAGATCTTATAATTGGTAGTCCTTCGAGGGGTCGAACACGATCTGCTACCGCAAATGAAGCATTCTTTGTTAATTTTCTTAGTATGATCGAACCTAAACGTGTACATGAAGCCTTAGTTGAACCAAGTTTGGGTGGATGCTATGCGGGAAGAACTACTTCAATTCGAAAGAAATAAAGTTTGGCGTCTTGTTCCTTTACCAAAAGGCAAAGTTGCTATTGGCACAAAATGGGTATTTAGGAACAAAAAGGATGAAGATGGAATTGTTGTCAGAAATAAAGCTCGTTTGGTGGCTAAAGGTTACTGTCAAGAGGAAGGTATCGATTATGATGAAACCTTTGCTCCTGTTGCAAGACTAGAAGCAATAAGATTATTCTTGGCTTTCTCTGCATACAAAAACTTCAAAGTCTACCAAATGGATGTTAAATGTGCATTTCTTAATGGATGTCTAAAAGAAGAAGTGTATGTTGAACAACCTGATGGTTTCAAAGATGCAAGATATCCGTAATATGTTTATCTTCTTGACAAAGCTTTGTATGGTCTAAAGCAAGCCCCAAGAGCCTGGTATGAACGACTATCGAAATTTCTGATCAACAAAAGATATGAAAAAGGTAAAATCGATACAACTCTGTTCATCAAAAGAGGCAAAGGTATGTTAACTATAGTTCAAATTTACGTGGATGACATAATATTTGGTTCTACTCATCAAACAGAAGTTGATTTGTTTTCTAAGTTGATGGAAACTGAATTTGAAATGAGTATGATGGGAGAATTAACTTTCTTCCTAGGACTTCAAGTTAAACAAAGCACCTCTGGTATCTTTTATAATCAGGCAAAATATGTTTCTGACATGCTTAAAAAGTTTCATCTTCAAAACTCATCATCCATGAAAACACCTATCTCTCCTGGTATGAAATTAGGACCTGACTCCTCTGGTAAATCTGTTGATATTACCAGCTACAGAGGAATGATTGGTTCTCTTTTATATTTAACGACAAGTAGACTCGATATTATGTTTGCCACTTGTCTTTGTGCTCGTTATCAAGCCAATCCTAAAGAGTCTCATTTGGTCGTTGTAAAAGAATTTTTAGGTACTTAAAAGGTTCACCATCGTTGGGCCTTTGGTATCCTAAAAATTTCGGATTTGATTTATGGCATATACGATTCGATCATGCGGGTTGTAAGCTTGACGGAAAAAGTACATCGGTAGCCGTCAACTTCGGGAAATCGACTTATAAGTTGGACATCCAAGAAACAAAGCTGCGTATCCACATCTACGGCGGAAAGCCGAATATGTTGCTTTGCTAGTTGTTGTTCACAAGTTATTTGGATGAAGACCCAACTCGTAGATTATGGTCCGATATACGATAAGATTCCCATCCTCTCGTGATTCGAAAGTGCTATCGCCATTACGTAAAATCCGATTCGACATTCCAAAACAAAGCATATCGATGTCAGGTATCATTTCATCAAGGATCATGTCGAAAAGGGTACAATCGAAATGTATTTTGTTTCTACTGATTATCAACTTGCTGATATTTTCACAAAAGCTCTTGATGAGAGACGTTTTAACTTCTTAATTAGCAAGTTGGGAATGCTTAATATGTAACAATGATTTCTTCAGAAGCATCCAGAAGCCTCTGAACTATTCTGACGATACTTCAGAAGTCATCAGAAGTCTCTGATGCTTTCTGAACTCTTCAGAACACTTCAGAAGCCTCTGAGTTACTCTGATTTTCTGTTTCATAATAATATTTTTCTTTCAAGAGAAATCATAAAGTGCAGATTGAGAAACGAGGTAAAGAAGCTACTACAGGGGGAGTTCACCATTCAAGGGGGAGTTTACCATTCAAGGGGGAGTTTCACAATGCAGAAGATATTCGTCTAAGTCTAACTCTGGTTAGCTGTCTTCTGATTTACTATTTCACTTAAATTTTATTTGAATCTATCTGCTCTGAGTTTCTCTTGCCGCCAAGGTCTCTTAGACTTTTGATTCATTTCAATTTTTTTTTAAATATAAATCAAGTCGACATGTTTTTCAACTAAATTTTCTATAAATTGATATTTCTTATAATTTCCATTAAATATATAAATTCAATCAACTCTTGCCTCCAAGGTTGTTTAAATCTATATGTTTAATGCAAATTCTTCTTTATTATTCTTTTATAGAAACTAAACTCTCATGTGATTTTTGTTTTCACTTGACTGATTTTTTAAACTTAAATAAATAACATTAAGATTAAAATCGTGTTTATTCAATTAATTCTAAATTAATTGATTAATTAAACAGATTTTTTTATTACTTTTGTTTATTTCTGCTTTTAAAGAAAAACAGCCTCTGCTACTAAATCATCATCATACATGTGTCTCGTCGTACACGTGTCCCCAATCGAAACACTGCATGTGTATACCCGCGTGCTTACATCAGCTCAAATGAACCGTTTTTTTTTCTCCCCAAACTTAATAACCCCTTCCCATTCTACAGTTTCTCTCTCACATAAAACCCCCAATTTCAACCTTCATCTTCTTCCTCGCAAAAATTCCCTAAATCAGTGTTCATTCTCTTTGCAAAGACAAAGTTTTCTATTGTCAAGCATTCGAAATTTCAAAATGGCTTCCAACTGTGCCCGTCCTTCCAACAATGATGAAGAAAGAATCATCGATTCAACTGCGGATAGTACTCCCATTGTGAAACTGCCATTGAAGGCGAACAATGTGCAGGTACTGCTCAACCCTAACACTTATCAACCAGAATTTCGCATCATGATCGAGTTTCTACAACAACACCAGTTGAATCGAGCCCTAACCCTAACCAACCCAAACATCCCTGAAATCTATGTCCAAGAACGCGGCTAACAATGATCATCGAAACTGATGAAACACTCGCCGGTTCTTTCACCCATCCTGAACAAGTGGAAATTGCTGTTCAAATCCCCATCACCAAAAGAAAACTTGCCAAATATTTCCATCTTCCCCTTTCTGTGATCGAAGTGGATGGGCAAACCATTCCCAAATCCTGCCCTAGAAGAAAACCCTTCCACGAAGCCCTCCTAGCCTTCATAAATCTTCTGGGTTACAATGAACCTCTTACAAGGCTGTCCGAATTCAAGAGGAAGAAGTTGCCCCCAATGTGGAATCTACTCGTCTCCATTCTCAACAAGAGCCTAACCTGCAAAATAGGTTCTCTGGATCAGGCTAGCCGAAACATTCTGACTATAATGTATGGGATGTTCTTCAATCGACCCTTGGACTATGCAAGTCTTATCTTCCAAGAGATCAAAGCAGCTGTGCACACTAAGGTGATCCATCAGAGTCAGGGAAAGCCACTACCAGCACTCATGTTCCCAAGATTTCTATCTCTCATCACTCATCCTGCAATTGGGGCAATCGAAGCTCCCCTGATTCAGCCATTCTGCAAAATTGCATCAATGAGCTCCCATAGATCAACCATCGACAGCATCGGCTACTTCCGCACCCGAGAGAATTATCCAGGTACATGCTAAACCTAATCCCATCTAGCTCTTCTAATCTCCAAATCTATAGAAGCTCTATGGTTTTCTCAGAACAGAGAATTCCTACCCAGAGCACTTAGAGCCAGGTGTAGGTGGTCAGGGGTCTGGTGAGCATGAGCTTGAGAAAAATAGGAGTGAACATCCGAGTGCTTCTACCCATGCCGACCTTCTATTAAATGAAGGTACAGAAGATGTCCTCAGAGACACATATGAGTGTTCCTCTCCTATTCCCCAAAGGGCAACCACAACTTCTGAGGTTGATGTCACCACGTCTCAACTCATTGACTTAGAACAGCCCAGTTCAAACCCAAGAAACCAGCCGTTCAGAGGATACTTCTTCTTCTGAATCAAATTCATCTGGGGAAAGCACCTCCACTTCATCATCCTCCCAAAAGGATGATGATGATAATATAAGAGTTCATTCGCCCCAGAACTCGCCACTTCCTTCACCACATGTTCATGTCTCCGTGACTGGCATACCAATACGCATAGAGGATGAGTCCACATCCTCTCCTAGGATAGATGCTAATGAATTCCCATCAGAGGGGTTACAGCCTAGGAATGCACCTCTTACCGGAGTGTTTACACTTCACCAAGGTAGCATACTGTCTTCAGCACCTCATCCTCTGATGATGAGGATAATGTTGAAACGATCGGAACAACCGAAGAGGAGCTCGTGAATAACGACCCTCAAGGATCGGGTTGGAAGTCCTTCTACACTCAACGTCAAAACGGGTGTAGAAGGCCCCTTCCGAACGCGAGGGTAAAGGGGCTCCATGTGTTGGAGATGCACCGGTTACATCTTTTGATTTAGTCACAAATGCAGCGTTCTTGGCATTTGCTGATCAAATTCAGAGATCTGTGGAAGATCTAAAATTATCCGTGACCACTAACAACTCTCTTCTTCTGAGCCTTCAATTTAAAATTGAAAGTCAGAACTCTCTCTTAGCAGATCTTCAGCGCCAAATGAGTACCTCTCAAGAAGATCAGAAGGCCTATTTTGCTGAACAATTTTTGCTATTGAATAATGGTCTTCAAGCAAATGCAGAGGCAATCTCTCAACTTTCAGAATCTCTACGTGCCTCTGACTACAGCTCTCTGGTGGCCGATATACAGAAGATTATCAAGACCATCATTCCTTCTGATGATCCCTCTGGGTCTACGCTCGTCAAGAAATCTGATCTCGCCTCTTTCCGTAAGATTATTCTTGAGCGAATGTCTTCCATCGCTTCAAAGTACTCTTCCAAGCCCTCCACATCCTCAACAGACCAGAAAATTGCTGCCATCGAATCTACTCTATCTCAACTCGTGCCTCTGGTTTCTTCTATTGCTGAGGCGTTTAATGCCAAGAAGAAAGCCAAGAAAGAAAGGGCTTGCAAAAAGGCAGAGCTGAAAAGAACACATTCTGAGGATCAGGATCCTGATTCTCAGAAGGGGGAGAAAGGTCCTGAGCCTAAGCAAGCCAAACAAACACCACCAGAACCAAACACGACCACCGCTGACTCTTCAACTCCAAAACCATCACAGCAACCTTCTTCTTCAAAACAAGTGCCAATCACTCCAACACCTCTGGCTACGTATTCTGGGCCTCTACCCAGAGATCCAGATCTAGCTAAGTTCATTCTGGATGTTATGGGAAAAAGCAGAATCCCGAGCTCTCCGGCTGAAAGGGCTGAAATAGTCAGAGCTCACGAAGAACGAGAACGAGCTAAAGCTGCAAAGGAAAGAGCTAAAGCTGAAAAAGAAGAAAGGGCCAGAGAGGAGGATGAGGAAGTGTTCAGAGCTGAAAAAGAAAAAGAAGAAGAGATAATACGCCGGAGGCTAATTGTTGAAGAACAAATAGAGATAGAGAGGTCGAAAGAGAGAATCCGGAAAGAGAGAAGGCTAGACTTGAAGAAGAACTACGAGAGACAAAATTTTGAAGGTCAAGAAAGAGCAAGAGTCGAGCGAGAGGCCGCTCAGAAGCAGAAAGAGATCAGAAGAGGAGAATTTGAAGAAAAATTAAACAAAGTTGGAAACATTGAACTTCCAACACTTGAAGTTGAGAAAAGGCACATGTATGCTCCAACAGATCAGAAGATTTATCTCATGATGCCTAACTTCGCAAACCAATACAATGTAAGCAATGAAGTTAAAGATAACTTCATGGCTCATAAACAAGACAGAAAGACGGTTTTCACTACTGCTCCAATTACAAAGATCACAGCCATGAAACATAAGCAGTTTCAAGATACACCCATTTGGTACACAATCTACGAGGTAGTCAGATCAAACAACAAGAGTTATTACATATGTGATAATGATCTGTTGTCCATCCATCCAGCTGATCTCATTTTTCTGGAAAAATTTATGAAGACTCAGCTTTCTGAACGCAAAGATCTAAAAGACCATGTTGCCTACACTAGAATTATTCTATGTATGAAATCATACATTAGATACAAAAGGCAGGTCGACTTCGAGTTGGCTTAAATTTCAAAATGGATAATCCGGCTATCTACGCACCAAATGAGGAACTTGAAGGGATAAGCAAATTCGAGTGGGTAGACTTCTTACTGAACCAGAAGAGGGAATCATCTTCAAAAGACCAAATGGAAAGAGCTTCTTTCGCATCAAAGAAGCTCACAAATACTCTTCTGAGGTAGTCTACATCATCAAGTTCTATGCTGGCTTAGACACGACAAATCCAGATGTTGCAAAGAAAGTAGAGAAAAGACTTGATGGACTTCAGAAGAACAGAGCTTATCGATAATATTTCAAGTATCATTCTTTCGTTGATCCTCTGCGAAGAAAGTTTTTTTTGACTTCATACTTAGGGGGAGAATGTTAGAAATTAAAGTATGAGTCAAAGAAGAGATGTCTACAAAAGTCAACACACTCTTCTTGTTATAACTAATTGTTGTTAGACGCTCCCTTTTAGACACATGGCACTTTGTAATTGGCTAGCATTTTGACTTTCTGTTTTTGTATCTGTATAAATAGCATTATATTGTGTTTGTAAAAGTTGTCGATCAATACATTTACATTTTGAAGAATACTGTGCGTAATTCATAATTTTGTCTACTTTGATTCAAAGTTATCATTTCATAATCTTAGTTTTTCATTCTGTTTACTGTTCTATTGATTTAAATTGTTAATTGATCTGCTTCCGCATTTCACTTTGATTCAATACTCTCAATTAACAATCGGTTTAAAGGAATCTGGAACCAACAAAGGTTAATCGTCTCTTGACAAGGGTACCTCCCACGCTTGATGGTAAAAAAAAGGGGGAGAAGATTGCACATATATCTAAAGCAACGGCGTCCTTCGTCAACTGTATAGTTCTTTGACGCTAATTTAGATCAAGCAAAGGCCATAGGAAAAAGCCAGAATCATTGTTGATGTTGACCGTCTACTCGAAAGGTCTAATGATGAGATTGCCAAAGTTATCGTTGAAGAATCTTCCTCTTCAACTGATGTTGACGTAATTATGATTCCCCAGGTCTCTACTTCAACTACTCCAATTCTCACCACTAGTGTTGGTGATGACAAAGAGGAAGGAGAAGATGGTGATGATGATCAAGAGCCAGACTTCCCTGACGCTGGCAAAGATTTGGTTGAAAGCAATGACGAAGATGACTTCCTCATTCAATCTATTCCAGGGATTGCAGCAAAGGCAGCCGTGATAAGGGAAGTCCCAGGGGGAGAGGACTTCTAAAAAAGATTATCCCTCCTATTTTGTAAAAGGACTCACTAAAGAGAACCTCTCCATTCTCCATATAGCTAGGGGGTTCAGCATGCCAGAGGTAACCCTAGCCTTAACCATCTTTTCTAAATCTATCCCTAAAATCAATATCTCCTTCCCTTCCTTCATCTTTATCTTCAGTTATAACTTGCATAGTTGATTTTCCCCCTTATTCTAACTATTCATCCAAATCATCCTTTTCGCCACTTGATTCTCCAAGCCCTTCAACTCCTCTCTCAATCAGTGTTGAAAACGTTATTGTATATTTATCTGAGTCGGACATAGAAGATGAAGACTCCTACAACAACACTGGAAGACCATCTAGGCTCCCTATGTGTTTAGAGTTAGAGGAGAACAAAAGAATGGCTTCTCTAATAAGTCAGGTCGATAAGACTAGAGAGTTTGATTTTCTCGCCGAAGTAGAAAGAGAAGAAGCCTTTAAAGCAGAGTAACAACTTGAACTGATAGTTAGTTTTTTTTCTTCAACTTGCTGAGTCTCTTCTTGTATACATTTATCTTTCAAGATCTTCAAACTGATAGTTAGTTTTTTTTTCTTTTTCCCTTATAGTTATCAGATGTATAGACTTTCAGGAATCGGTACCTGGATATTTTGTAATTTGATCACTTTGTAATCTTTATTTTCAAATTTTAATAAAATTTCATATAAGTACTTTATTTCATCTCAGTATTGAAAAAAATCCCTGAAAATAGTAATAAGAGACACGTACTTATGAATTAAATATTTATCCTAACTGTTTAACTTAGTCATAATTGATAAACTTCAAACTCTCGTTTATCGGTTGATATGCTTTCAGCGTTATATTTCTAAAAATTGTAAATTTCATACTTGTAATTTATTTTATACCTTAATGAAATTCAGTGAAGTAATCCCTGACACTGAAAAATATCCTAAAAAACAATAAATGGTACCTGTATTTTACAAGTTTCATTTCCATATTGTGATACTTAGCAATTTTCTTAATGTTTTCTTTGTTATCATCAGATAGGGGAGATTGTTGATCCAAGCTCTGTCAGTGATTTGATAATGACTCTTTATACTTAGTGAAAATTTATTTAGGTTTACTTCTGTTGACTATTCTCAGCAATCACTGAACATACATTGTAATAGTTGTTGAACCTGATTATCTCCCAAAGACAAAATTCACACCAAAGGAACCTTCAGCGATGTCGAAGAAGTAGCTGAATATAGAGACCAATCAGTTCGTGATCTGAAGCAACATTAGTGAGACAAGAATGTCTACATCAAAGTGTGAAATTTAATCAAGACTCAGCGATACCTGAAGAACCCTCATCAAGACTTCAATATCAACGATCAAATGAATTTTTCTAAATAAGGTTAGCGTTTGTCTTATCCTGTATGCACAAAAGAGAACCCCATACATTGTAAGAAAAGTACATGTACGGAGTTACTTTATTGTCTCCAAACGTGCATACCAGTTTCACAAAGGTAACCTATTCATATGCAACTAAAAGCCTGCATACCTGAAGACAAAGAACAAACTTCCCAATATATGTTTGCTACGTGGTTTGTACCCTCTGATTTGGGTATAAATAGAAGAGAAGAGCTCTCTTCAAACAACTTCTTCTCTCCACAACTTTTATCTTTAAAAACTTATTGTATAATAACCGGAATTTTATAACGAACTTTGAGTGAAAAGTTAACATTTGGATTAGTCTTCGCTTTGTATGCTTGTACATATAGCATAAAGACTTGAACCCAAACTAAATTTGTCAAACATGGCCATTAGAGGGATTGAACATGGACAAATGAAATTAGAATTAAACTTAGATGTAAAAGAATTTACTAATCAATGTAAAGTTGCAATTCTGGAAACTTGAGGGACTAAAAGTGAAAACCTGAAAAATATAAAAACAAAATTGAAAGTACTAAGACTCATAATCAGATTTCTCCTCTTTTCTTCTTCACTTCATGCTCCATGAACTCTAGACCAAAATTCAACATGAATTAGCGCTAAAATTTTGAGGATAAGATGAAATCTTGAAGAATTGAAGTTGATATTGAAGGTAAACCATTGGGTATGCTTCCAATCAGGGGCGGAGCTACATTGTAGCCAAAAGCAACAACTGCTTCCTTTGGGTATTTCACTTTTAATATATGTGTGTATATATATATAATAACTTCAAAATATGATGGTTTATCCCTAGAAAAGTACTTCATTGGACCTTGGAGGCGGTGGGAATTTGGGAGTAGATAGAGTTGTGATGGTGATGATTAAAAAGAAATAAGATGTACACTTTAAGCCCTTGAGGGACTAAAAGTTAATTGCTCCTAATAGGGACCGTTGGCCCGGTTCATAAGTTTTACTAAGAATGCTGAGGCGTGAATGGAATGTGGTATAAATAATTTATTGACTCGGTCCAATGTCTGAGAAATGATCGAATTGGAATGGCACGACTAGGTAGAGTTAAGCCATATTTACTTGCTCGTTGATTATTGATCCATTCTTGTGATTCGGTTAGATCTCGTTTTTTGTTATTTTTACCTAGATACTTGGTCGGGGGCACCGACCTTGTGAGGTTTCCATGGTGGCTATAATCACTAGGGGTGAGCATCGGAATCGGGTACCCGCCTTTGGAACCGGAACTGCTTCGGAACTGCCGGTTCTTGAACCGGAACTGATGTGATTGGTTCTGGTTCCGGTTCCTAAAATATGGAACCGATCAGGACCGGTTCCGGTTCCGGTTCTCATTTTTTTAACCGTTACACGTTGGGTACCCGCTACCCGCCACTTTTAAATAAAAAATATTTTATATATTTATAAATAATAAATAAAAACTAAAATTTTCTAGTTTGTTTATGTAATAATTAGTTTTTATCGGATTAGTTTTGACCACTTGTTGTATTTATTACTTTAAGTCGGTATTTTATAGTTTATAATTATATTTTTATCGTACTCAATTTAAAAAATTAATAAAAAAGTTGAAACCCGGTACCCGGTACTGGAACCGATTTCTGTCGGTTTCCGGTTAAAAAATATAAGGAACTTATGTTAGCGGTTCCGGTTCCGGATTTTCAAGAACCGCCGGTTACGGTTCTGGTTCCATACAAAATAGTCGGGTACCCGGTTATGCTCACCCCTAATAATCACCGTGGCGTCCTCATATATGCGTTGTGAGTGCGTTGGCCTTGATCCGGTCATGGGGGCGGATGGATATCCTAGGAGCCGAACAGAATTAGGACTACTTTATTAATAGTGGAGGGCTAGTGGGTGTTGTTCCCACACCGCTAGTTCTCACACATGCCAATAGGACCGTACATCTTTTTTGGAATAACGTGTTAGTGTATTCGGGTGATTATGTGAAATTGAATAACACGAAACACGGAATTGGGTGATTACGTGAACCCACTTGTTTTATCTTTCTGATATTCGGTTGATTTCTATCATTTCATTGTTAATCCTACATTGCTTATTATTCATATTGCACGTTGATTATTATTCATATTGCTGATCTATTTACTGAGTTATTACTCAGTCACGTTTGTTATTCCGTGGCAGGTTCTAAGGACTGACTAGGGGTGTATCCGGGTTGAGAGACCAGGAGTGGATTTTGAAGGCTAACTTGATAGACGACCACACTTTTGTATGGTTACTTTTGGGATGTAAACGTTATGTAACCCAATATTTGGTTGTCTATGACCATGAATATTATGTTATGTAATTACCTTAGTTGCTCTATGTAGTTATAACATGGAATGGTTAATATGGGATGTTACATGTATGTTATCAGAGCATAGGTTGCGACCTGTAGAATATATCTAAGTTTGATCTGTGAGAAATGGGTAGACTTAGGATGGGAATAGAAATAGTCTTTATATTATATTATATTATATTATATTATATTATATTATATTAAGTACTATTTAACAAATTTTATTTTAGATAGATTTACTAATCGTGATGATTTTGTGGTGTAATCAGAATGCCACCAAGAAGGAATGCTCGTAGAAGACGAATAGAGGAGGTTTATACTGATGATAGCCGAATCGCGAAATTTCTGAGGCAGTTCAACAAGCCTTAACTCAATGATGCCCGGTCTAATAACGCAAGTCGTTAAAGTTGTGCGTCAAGCTAGTGAGACTGCAACTCCTAATACTGCAGGAGGCACTGGTCTTACAAGTATCGCTACTGCTACAGTTGGGACTCAACTAACTCTACACCAGTGGTTAGAAAAGTTCCATAACTGAAGCCACAATCTTTCTCATTAGCTGCAAATCCTATTGAGGCTGAACATTGGATTAAAACACATTGAGAAGATATTTGAAGTACTAGAATGCCCCGATAACATTCAAGTCAGATTGGCAGCATACAAACTAGAGGGTGGCGCCAATGAATGTGGAAAATCTTGCGTGGATTCAGTTTAGAGATGCATTTCTACAACAATATTTTACTGATGTCGGTCGGGAATCATTATTCGGGACTTTTCTACGATAAAACAACACGAGGATGAGTTAGTAACAGATTTTGTGGCCCGTTTTCTTCGATTAGTCACCTTTGTCGGACCACTTGCCGGTACAGAGGTTAATCAAATTAAAAAGTTTAAATGGGCCTTACAAAACAAATACCGTTCGAGGTTGACGGGGCGAAGGTTCACAGAGTTATCTCATATTATTAACACAGGCAGAGACATCGAGCTTGACCGGATTGACTTTCTAGCTACTAAGGGTGATTCTAAGAAAAAGAGCCGACATTCATTATTCGGAAGTCAGAGCGGACAGGCAGCTACCCGCCAAAACAATACATTTGCAGGTCAACGCAAACAAGGAGGTTCATGAACTTCCTTATCTTCTGGAGCATCAACAAATACAGGAAACTTCACTTCCCCTACCCTATGTAAAGAATGTGGTAACGTTCACAGGCCAGGACCGTGTCTTAAAATGACAGGTGCATGTTATACTTGTGGCCAACAAGGTCACATGTCTAAAGACTGTAAACAGAATCAAAGTGGTAGATCAGGATCGAAAGATAAAGGCAAACAGACCACTACAGGCGGGCGAGTCTTCGCACTATCAGCAGATCAGACTACCGATGGTATGGTTTCTGCTACTGTTCATAGTAATGATAAACATTTGTATGCGTTATTCGACACTAGAGCTACTCACTCCATTGTGTCAGAAAAGTTTGTGAAATACCTCAAGCCATATGAACGGCCATTAGATGAATTCTTTACTATGGCAACCCCAACGGGATTTACAGAATATGTTAATGATGAATATGTTGATTGTCCATTAATGATTGGGGACAAAGTTTGGATAGGCACTCTACTTCCAATGAGAATGAAAGATTTTGATCTCATACTCGGTATGAACTGGTTGGCCAAACATCGAGTCACAATTGATTGTGAAGCCAAAAAGCTTATATTTGTTGATATCACCAAGCCTGAACATGTTGTTCAAGGCATTCCTCCTCGCAAATCTATCTGTGCCATCTCTGCTTTAAAAAGCTCATAAACTAATGGATCATGGGTGTGAAGTGTTTCGGTGCGTGATTTCCGTCTGCTTTGTAGGCTGGGTGGAGCTGGATATCATGTTCTTGCAAGGCTAGACCATAGGCGCCCGAGGCGGTATTTCCATAATATGATTATGAGCTGCAGAACGCTTGAAGCTGGAATTTGAGCATTGAATTTAGGCCAGTATGTTTCTAAAGCAAGTCCTAAATTGGAAGGTATTCCAATTGTGAAAGAATTTCCTGATGTCTTCCTAGATGAACTTTCCGGACTACCATCTGAAAGGGAGGTTGAATTTTCAATCGATCTTATTCCAGGAGTTGGCCTAGTTTCAAAAGCTCCATATCGTATGGCTTCGTCTGAGCTGAAAGAACAGAAGGAACAACTACAAGATCTATCAAACAAAGGTTACATCCGACCCAGCGTGTCACCGTGGGGCGCGCCTGTACTCTTTGTTAAGAAGAAGGATGGTTCAATGAGACTATGTATCGATTACCGCAAATTGTATCGTCTCACTATTTGGAACAAGTACCCTTTACCCAGGATCAATGATTTGTTTGATCATTTACAAGGTGCTAGTTGTTTCTCAAAGATTGATTTAAGATCGGATTATTATCAGCTCAGAATCAAGGATTCAGATATACCAAAGACTGCATTTCGAACTCGATACGGCCACTATGAGTTTATAGTTATGCCATTCGGGTTGACAAATGTCCAACAATCTTCATGGATATGATGAATAGAGTATTCAAGAATTATCTGGACGACTTTGTTATTGTCTTTATTGATAATTGTTGGGTCACCGATGATTTGGTGATGAACCTTCTCTATTATTTGATTGATCTGTACAGGTTCTTTTGAAGATCTGAAATATACTTCAAGGATTGGAAAATCTAAGACTATCCAATCAATGGTTGTACATCAAAATGTGGAAATTTTGTTGTATCAACTAACTTTAAAATTCAGATCACTTGCTGAAATCACCAGTGTAGATTGGTCACCGACCTGATAGATTGGGTCACCAATCAGGTCACCGACCTGACAGATTGGGTCACTGATCTTGGATAAGGTCACCGATGTGACAGATAAGGTCACCGATGTATATTGGGTAACTGATGAATTGGGTCACCGATTCATGCATTGGGTCACCGATGATGTATTGGGTGACTGATACATATGAGGTCAGCGATGGTATACATGGAGGTCACCGATGATGTATGCATGGTCACCGAAAATTGCAGTTGCCTTTAATTGAGGTTGTGATAACAAGTCACCAATACAAGGATGTACACTTGCCAACACTTAGTGAAAAATGAGGATCACCATGCAATGTGTACACTTATCAATTCCAACCTTACAAGACACTAACCGATGTGATACATGGTTCCATATATTACTTAGCAATTTTCAAAGATAAGTTCTTGACTCACAATAAATGCAAGATATGTGGGCAGCAAGAACGTGGGCACCAAACCTTAAATAAGGACATTCTCTTTTATTCTTATAAAAAGGATGTTTGTCTTTTAGCTAAAAGGTTTGATGGGATTTCACAGAGCATAAAGAAAAATAGATAAAATTATCTGACATTACGTGCTATAAAGAATGGTTCATCCAGCTAATGAATCCTTGACAGCTGTCCACATGCATCACATGCATTGGCACTATAAAAGGAGACGAAGTTCTTCCCATAAATCTCACGCTTTCAACAAATCCTCTGTGTGATCATTTGTTTGATTTCGACAATCCTGTGTGTTCTAATAGTTTTATTTTAACTTCCTTAGTGTACAAGTTAATTACTGTTATCATGTGTTTCATGTGTTTAAGTTTGTTAGAATAATGTGTCTGTTCTTTTCCACAACAAACTTCTGTGTGTAAATTTTTAATATTTATATTAAAAAATTTAAAAGAGTAAAATTTTGTGTGTTTGTATTCAACCCCCTCCCCCCCCCCCCTTCTACAAACTCTTACTTAGATAGCCATCTCTAAACAGGGACTAACAAGTGGTATCAGAGCAGTTAGTTAAAATCAATAAACTAGATCTGTGATCGCTATTACTCCTCCATCTATTGAAGGTGCTCTACAAAATCCTTTCGCTGGTACATACGATTTAGGCTCTTTAGCCAAACCCCCAAGGTTTAATTCAAATAACTTTGTGTTATGGAAAAGTCGTATGTTACTGTTCTTGGAAGGGATTGATTGTAGGTATCCTAAAATTCTGTCCGAGGGACCTATCATTCCAAAAGTATGGGCTCGCTTTGGTCTGTAAAATGATACAGAAGGAAAAGATATAGAGTCTGATGACGATAGGAGTGATGCTACCGGCAGATATATCATCAAACAACCAATCAAATATAATGAAGATGATAAACGTGTAGTTACATTAGACGCCAAAGTAAAATCAACTATAGCATTATCTCTTCCTGATGAAGGATATCATTCTCTTCTAAACCTTTCTACTGCAATAGAGATGTGGGACACTTTGAGTATCTTATATGAAGGTACTAAAGAAGTTAATAAATCCAACAAGATATGTCTTGTTAGAAAGTATGAACTATTCTCCCATGAAAAAGGAGAATCCCTCTGTGTCTAATTTAATCGCTTTAACTGTTTGTTAAATGATCTCAAGGTTCTCTGCAAGTTTATGGACTGCCTCCCAGACTTCTGGGAAACCATATGCACTTGCACTAAGCAAACCAAGGATCTAGAAATAATGTCTTTAACTGCTCTCTATGGAACTCTTCTTCATTATGAACAAACCAAGAACCAGAGAAAATCTCTCATAAAAGACATTAAGTCTTCTTCTGTTGCTTTAATAGGTGATTCTAAATCTTCTTCGTGTGTTCCTAGAATCACCTATCCTTCTTCTGAATCTGAAAATGATATTAAGGAAGATTCATCTCATCTATCAGATGTGTACTACAGTGCTGCTGATGATGAGGGAGAAGAATCAGTCATCAACATACTGTCTGATAGTGTGGCAATGATCACCGGAAACCTTAAAAATAAAAGATTTTCTTCCAACCGCTCTAAATTTCAAAGAAAACCTTTTTCTCAAAAACCCTTTTCTGACAAAGCAAATGAAGAATGCTTTAGTTGTAGAAAGAAAGGTCACTTTGCTTCTGAGTGTAGATCCAAAGCTTCCTCTAAACTTAAGTCTTTTTCTTCTTATGGCCATGACTTCTCCAAATCTGCTTCTAGGAAGTCTGAAGAGAGAAATAGCCACTTTTCTAAGTCCTGAATCAAAAGAAACCTCTGGATATAAGAAATACAAAGCTAAATGTAAGAGGGAAAAGGAAAAGAACCAAAGTAAAAGAAAAAACTTTGGTTGCTGAGACTCATTGTTGGGAAGATGAGCAAACTTCTGAAAGTGAGAGTGAATATGTCACAAAGTGCCTTATGCCCAAAATTGATGAGTTGGAAGATATGGAAAAGTCACTCTACACTGCTCTTGTCTCTACTGAGGGATCAGCTTCGGGAACAAAGCCCCAGGTACATCCCATTACCTCTCTCTCTGATGATCAAAAAGTTGATGCCTTTGATTCTTTAACTGTTGACTTTTGCAATTTAAAGGTTTAAAAGAAAAGGGCTGACATGCATATTAAATGTTTAAATGATCAACTTCTATCTTGCTTTTCTAAACTCAAGGATTTTGACAAAATGAAAGTTGATCTAGAAAACCTAAGTATTTAAATGACAGCCTTTCTGAAGAGAAAACAAAGATCTCCAATACTCTTGAAAAGGAACAGGAGGTTCTCTCTAAATTGACTAAATCTTCTAAAAATCTCGAAAAGATTCTTCTTATCAAATCCCTTGCAAGGACAAGTCTGGACTTGGATAAGGAAAAGATGATTCTCAACCGTTTAACCTTTCACTTCCATCATTTGAATGTCAAGGCTTTCCTGCTGGTTTCTTCTCCGATGACGATGATGATCTATTCAATAGATTTGTTAGACATATTAAAAGTAGAGTCCAATGCCAAGAAGTTTGGAGTTTTTGTTAAAGCTAAAGAATCCTCTCCTGAGCCTTCAAAAGTTTCAACTCTTCCAAGCTCCTCTTCTTCTTCTTCTCCCAAACCTATTTAAAGACTTTTAAACTCCCTAAGTCTTCATGAGTCAAGGTACTCTCATGAGTCATCAAATGTTCCTGAGTACCCTGCTCCAAAAAGATTTTCTCTTCTTCAAAAGAAAATTTTTTGTAAATCAAAATTTTCATCGAAAAGGAAATCTCAAATAGTTATTGATTTCATTCCTCGATCAGTGAACTTGAAGAAATCAAAAAATCCTGGTAAATGCATTCTTGGGCCAAGACCAGGTGTCGGTCACCCCTCCTCTTCTCAGTCATCAACTTCTGTTTAAAGTTTTGACAATATGGATTTCAAAAGGGCCTTTACTATAAAGAAATGCTACAATTGTGGCAACTCTCTCCATCTTGCTAAAGATTGCCCAAAAGGTTTTGACCTCCGTAAAAACAAAATGCCTTCTAATCCCAAAGGACCCACCTCAAAATGGGTACCAAAAGTCTAAATTTGTTTATGGTGCAGGTACCAAACAAAGATCATATATGGTACATGGACAGCGGTTGTTCAAGGCACATGACCAGAAACAAACTTCTTCTCTCTAACTTCTCAAAAGAAAAGGGACCCACTGTTTCCTTTGGAGGAAATGGGAACGGTGTCACCAAAGGTTATGGTACCATATCAAATGGAACCATCACTTTCTCTAAAGTAGCTCGTGTTGCGGGGCTAATGTACAATCTTCTGAGCATCAACCAAATTTGTGATTTAGGTTATAAGGTCATGTTTCTACTGTGTGTGTGCTTGATCTTTGATGTGCAGAATAAAATTGTACTGGCAGGAACCCGACTAAACGATGTATACATAATCAACATGAAGGAAAGTGCTATTGAAGAAGCTGTGTGTCTCCTCTCTCAAGAAGTAGCCAAACAAAGTTAGTTATGGCATAAAAGGTTCTCCCATCTAAATTTTAAAACCTTGAATAAACTTTCCAACAAAGAGCTGGTTGTTGGAATGCCAAAAATAGTTTTTGAGAAAGAAAAGCTGTGTGGAGCATGTGAAAAAGGAAAACTCACCAGAACATCCTTTAAAACAAAAACAATGCTCATCTATCTCTCAACCTCTTCAAATGCTTCACATGGATCTGTGTGGTCCAGTAAGCACACCAAGTCTAGGTGGTAAAAAGTATATGCTAGTAATTGTTGATGAATTCTCTAGATATACTTGTGTGTTCTTTCTAAAACACAAAAGTGATGCTGCTGAAGAAATCATCAGGTTTACTAGAAAGATTGAAAACATGAATGGTAAACTTGTGAAGTCTATCAGAAGTGATAATGGCACAAAATTCAAAAATGCTGCTCTGGAAGATTTCTTTGACTTAAAAGGAATCTCTCAGAACTTTTCTGCCGTACGTACTCCTCAGCAAAATGGTGTTGTTGAAAGAAAGAATCGGACGCTGTGTGAAGCTGCAAGATTAATGCTGAGTGAATCCAAGTTGCCAACCTATTTTTGGGCTGAAGCAGTTAACACTGCATGCTTTAGTCAAAATAGGTCTATCATTGTCAAAAGGCACGACAAGACTCCTGATGAAGCTTTCCATGGTAGGAAACTTGCAGTCGACTTCTTCCATGTATTTAGCTGTGCTTGTCACATGCTAAATGATAGGGAACAACTTGGAAAATTTGATCCAAAGTCTGATGATGGAATTTTCATGGGCTACTCTCTCTCTATCTTTCCTCAAGAGCCTTCAGAATCTACAACCTGAGAAGACAATGCATAGATGAATCTATGCATGTGAAGTTTGATGAGTTTGAAACATCTTCATTATCTTGTAATGAAGAAGAACTAAATCTATGGGTAAACTCATGTGTTGATGAAATTCCATCTTCCTCTCAATCTAATCCTTCAAGTCAACAAGATAACAACTCTTCTCAGCCTCCCATCAAGACCACCTTATCTCTAGAACCTTCTCCTTCTTCTCCACCTCCTGGAACTGACTCTTCAGGAGAACTCTCTCATATAAACACCATATCTCCCACCAACCTACCAGCACCATCTCAAATACCTACCTCATCTTCCTCCATACCTCCTCCCTTGCCTCCTGCACTAAAGTGGACCTCTTCAGAAACCTCTTCAGAACTTCTGAAGTAGCCACTTCAGAAGTTATGCCTTAGGCTTTTCTTCATTTGTCTTCAGACTTCTGAATCTTTCTTTTCAGAACCTAGTCTTCTTTTGAAGATACTTCTGATATCTATCAACCCAGTCCAACCATATCATGTGTATCGGCTAAATAAAGCTCTGTATGGACTGAAGCAAGCTCATCGTGCCTGGTATGATACTCTCTCAGACTATCTTATTAAAAATGAGTACATACAAGGCAAAGTTGACAACACTCTTTTCTTCAAGGAATCAAAAGGTAATATCATTCTTGTTCAAATTTATGTTGATGATATTATTTTTGGAGCCACCGATGAATCTCTGGTGATGAATTTAGCTCCCTCATGCAAAAGGAGTATGAAATGAGCATGATGGGGAGTTAAATTTCTTTCTTGGTTTACAAGTAAAACAGTCTACAGAAGGTATTTTCATTAATCAAAGTAAATACATTAAAGACCTTCTGAAAAAGTTTCAACTTGATACTTGCTCTACCATGAAAACTCCTATGGCTCTTCCTCTTAGACTTTATTCTGATCCTGATGGTGTCTCTGTTAATATCAAGAATTATAGAGGCATGATAGGATCTCCTCTATCTTAGTACAAGTAGACCTGATATAATGTTTGCTACTTGTTTGTGTGCTCGATATCAAGCAAATCCTAAAGAATCACATCTAGCTGTTGTGAAAAGGATTTTTCAGTATCTGAAAAGTACCATAAATCTGGGTCTTTGGTATCCCAAAGACTCAGGTTTCGATCTCATCGGGTATTCTGATTCTGATTTTGCAGGTTCAAAAATAGACAGAAAAAGTACAACCGGAAGTTGTCAATTGCTTGGTGGAAAGCTTGTGAGCTGGTCAAGCAAGAAACAACATTCAGTGTCTACTTCTACAGCTGAAGCAGAATATGTGGCTGCAGGAAGCTGTTGTGCACAAATATTGTGGATGAAAAATCAGTTGTGTGATTACAATCAGATTTTCTCGAAGATCCCAATACTGTGTGATAACTCAAGTGCAATAGCCATTGCCAACAATCCGGTGCTTCGTTCAAGATCTAAGCATATTGATATCAGGTATCACTTTATAAGAGATCATGTCTCTAAAAGTGATGTGGAACTACACTTTATTTCCACTGATTATCAATTAGCTGATCTGTTCACAAAGCCCCTTGATGAAGCAAGGTTCAAGTTCCTCATCGGTGAATTACGTATGATAAAATAGACTAATATATATATATGTATATATAAATAAATAAATAAATAAATTAAAATATATATATATACATATATATATAAAATTGGTGAGTATAAACCACCCACCGACATCCTCTCTTTCTCCTAAACTCTAGCCGCCGCCATCCAAAACCCTAAATCTTCTATCTCTCCTTCTATATAAACTATACACCACCCATCCACCGACGGTAACCATCCACCGGCGCCATCCCTCACGTAACCCTCCGACGGTTTCTCTTCCTTTTCATCCACCGACGACAACATCACCTCACCCACCGACGTCGCCCATAGCCACCGACAGTCTCACTCCCACTTCACCCACCGACATTCGACACTCACCCACCGACGCCATACCTCTCTCTTCACCTACCGACGATCGCACAAACCTCGAACCCAAACGCCATCGTTCTCTCTCATCCACCGACGTGTGTATCCACTGACGGTTTCCAAAGACTCCATCCACCGACAGTTAGTACCACCCGTTTCTTTAAACCTTTTAAAGGATAACTCTTAGTTTACCATTCTTGGTGACTAAGATTCGTTGAACTTATCCCTAGTGACATCATCAATGTCAATAATGTCAGAAAGCATGCGCCGAATTCAACCCTAAAACCCTTAGAATTCTGACCTTTCAATCACCTCAGGTCATCATTGTTTTTGAAAATTGGAATTCCCTCCTCTCATATATAACCGCTTCCCCCCACTTCATTCCCCTTCCCCATCGTCTCCTTCATCTTCTTTCTCTCTCAATCTCAAGAACACACCTGCAACTCTCAAAGCTCTTCAATGGCGTCTCCATCAAATTCACCCAAAACTTCTGAAGAAAAACCCTCACCTTTGGATCTCTTACCTTCCCTGCATGCAACTACTTTGGTCGAATTGGAACAGACAAAGCTCATCCGGAATACAATGATGTATGTTGGTTTCTTCAAAGGTGCCCTCTTCAATATGCTCTCACTGCTAAACCCAAGATGAGTAAGTTTCTTCTGGGTAACTTCTGGCTAACCTGCACTTTTGATGCCTCCTTGGATCAAATAAGGGCATCTGTCCTAAGTGATGATGAACCTGACGTGGTCTTCGATGTTGAAGATGTACGTACCAATCTCCACCTACCCTCATATGACTCATATGAAGCCTTTCCACTTGGCAATAAACACCAACAGGTGGTGTCAGTTCTGAATTATATTGAAGAGAAAAGGGGTCCAAAATCCAAGGGTCCAGGTACACTGCTAAGAAAGAATATGGGAAGCATTTGGAACTTCTTCTTTGCCTATCTTATTCTTTGCTTGAGCAAGAAGACAGGCGGTGCGGATCAGGCACCATCTCAGATAACCGAGTTGGCTCACGCTTTGATTTTTCAAAGAAGGATAGACTTTGCAGCTTATTTCTTCAATGAAATGATTTCTTCTTTCTCTACATTTCGGCGACCTCAGGTACCATTTCAGCGCCTCTTTTGCCTCTTTATTAATGTCAAGCTTGCTGATAAACTTGAGAAAATGGATGATATTGAATATGATCTCCCTCTTCATCAAGTTGGCCATCAAATTATGAAAAAAGGAATCCAGACCTTCTATGATTGAGTATGGAAGAAATGCAACTCTTGCTTGGGGTGAAAATGAACCCAGACTTCGGAGACCTTCAGTCACCGAAACCACCTCATCTGCACATCGAGTCACCGATGTGCCCAAATCTCGAAAGAGATCCAAGGCGTCGGGCATATCCACCTCCGCACCCACCGATCCACGAAGCCAAAAGAACCTTTGGCTTCTACCCAGGCATCAAAATCCCAAAAGCAGAGAAACTCGAAAAGCCCCCCAAGGACTTCCTCAAAGATGTCCAAGGGTACCTAAAGGGTCATAACACAAAAGCCACCCACCGACTCCCAAAAGTCAGTGGGTGTTGAAAATATCCTTACCAGACCCAAGTAACACTCAACCCTTCCCAGCTCTTCCATGCCCTCCCAAAAGGACACGGTTGTACATAGGGATATCCCAACTAGTTCACCCAACTAAAGTCAGTGGGTGTTGAAAATATCCTTACATGAAGATGACTTGGAGTCTCCCATCCAAGGCGTCTCTTCACCACCCCTTGAGCTCCCACAGCTCCTCTTCCAGACTCCACATGAGAGTGCATCACAATCAGGTGCACTTGATGGAGCATCCCACTTTACTGACTTTTTATTTTCCGACACTACATCTTGGCCACGTACGTCTCTCGTACATGACAAGGCTATTGAGGAACCCATTATTGAGGACTCCCCTCATCGACACTCTCCTAAATGTGTCTCCCCCACATCTCCTCATTCTCCGAGGTTCCCCACAATTAAACCTGCAGGTTTGGTGGATTACTCTTCTAGTGATGATGATGATGATGATCAACCACTTAAGCCTCAACCAGCTGCTCCCATGACTTCTCAACAGGGAGATGATCTTATCAAGGCTTTCAACAACTTTTCTCGTGATACTATCCGATGGGTGGAAGATCTGGAGGATCATGCAAATAAAGAGATGGAAAGAATGGCCTCTGTTTCTACTACCTTTAGATCCAGCATCGAAGAGTTGTCGGTGAGTCACCCAACTCTTATGACATTCTTGGATCTCTTGCACATGGATTTCCTTGATCTTCAGCAAGGGTTTCTCTCAAGTCAAACTTCAGTGACCTCGTCTATCCAAGAGCTTCATAGTGCCTCTAATAAACAGGCCACTAGTATTGCTTCCATCCTTCTCAATCAAAAGGCAATTTTGGAGTCTCTTCAGTGGGTTTCAAGGGTTCAACCACTGAGGGGGAGAAATTAAAGAAAGCAGAAGCCACGACCACAGCCACCGATGCTGCAGCCACAACCAGCGATGCAGCAGCCACAACCACTGGTTCTGCAGCCACAGCCACCGATGCTGCAGCCACAGCCGCCAAGGCCATGGTCACCGAGACCATGGTCTCCGACGAACCTCAACCACTACCTTCAGCCACCGATGTAATTGACCCCCACGTCACCGAGGTAATTGGAGCAACAGTTGAGGGGGAGAGTGTCAGTGCTCGATCCCTTGAAGAGACTAAAGAAGAGAAAGAGAAGAAAAGACTGGAAAAGTCAAAGGAAATAAGCCTCTTTCTCATAAAGAACGGCATGAAGAGCGAAAGAAAAAGAAAAGAACCAGAGGTCCAGAAGCTGATTCTCTTTGATTGTAGCCTGCCCTTTCACTCACCGATCCCCTTGGAGTAATTTTAAGTGAAACTGAAAGAGAGAAAGCAATAAGGGGTCAACTTGAGTATGATCAGACAAATGTACTCAAATTGGCTCAAGATGAGGCTACTCATGCCATGGTCACCGATGCACTTCGAGCTGAGAAATATGAGCTTGAAAACATAAAGAAAAAATCTGAAGCTGTAAAGACGGTCGTCGAAGCCAAGAAAACCAAGGAGGTTGATTGGTTCAAAAGGAGACTCAAGAATGGTAAGGATGACTCAAAGATCATCGGTGCCACTATTCACCTTCCAACCAAAAATTCTCCTAAGTTACTTATCACCATAAAAAGAGCTGACTCTCTCAACAAAACTTATGAGATAGAATGGTTGAAAGTCTTGGGGATTACTGAATGGTTGGAAATTGGAAATCATGTGTCCAAGAGTAAGAGCAAGTACAAAGACTTTGTACTTGATACACTCCGAAAATTCTTCATCAAAATGGTTAAAATTCAGAGAGAACATGATATTGCAGTTACAAGATTAGTAGGGCAGCAGATGTACCTCATCCAGCAAGGTCTCACTGGAGAAGTCATTCCTGCCCCAAGGAACAAGAAAAAGGGGCACTTTGCCATGCTTCACGAAAGAAACATCAAGATAAATGCTTCGGGTATAAATCTCTCCATTCCGACTCCAGTTGCGTACCCGGAGCAAACTATGATCACTGAACCTGAACTTGGGGTGTTCTTTGAAGACATCTTTGGAAACATAGGTTTCTTTATAGCTTCTGACATTCCAAGGGCTCACAACTCTTTCCTCTCTGCTATTCTAGGTGTGCCTCCTATTGAAGATCATGGAATCACAAGACTTATCTTGGATGAGCTAAAAATAATAGAACCCACCGATCCTTGATCATTCTACATGTAGTATGAACTTCATTAATCATGTACTCTGTGTGATGTACAATACTGTGTGTTGATTAATAAAAGTTCATACTTTTCTTCATCCCAATTCTTGTTCATATCTTTATTTTTTTTGCACATACACATACTTATACTTATACTTATACTTATACTTATACTTATACTGTACATACTCAGTTAAAAAAAATTTGAGTCAAAAGAACCCAAAATAAAAATAGAAAGGGTCAAAAGTTTTTTTTCTAACATAAAGGTATCATCATCAAATAGGGGGAGATTGGTGGGTCACCAATAATTTGGTGATGAACCTTCTCTATTATTTGATTGATCTTTTACAGGTTCTTTTGAATATCTGAAATATACTCCAAGTATTGGAAAATTTAAGACTATCCAATCAAGGGTTGTACACCAAAACGTGGAATTTTTGATGTATCAACTAACTTTAAAATTCAGATCACTTGCCGAAATCACCAGTGTAGATTGGTCACCGACCTGACAGATTGGGTCACCGATCTTGGATGAGGTCACCGACGTGACAGATAAGGTCACCGATGTATATTGGGTAACCGACGAATTGGGTCACCGATGATGTATTGGGTCACTGATACATATGAGGTCACTGATGGTATACATTGAGGTCACCGATGGTATACATGGAGGTCACCGATGATGTATACATGGTCACCGAAACTTGCAGTTGCCTTTACTTGAGGTTGTGATAACAAGTCACCAATATAAGGATGTACACTTGCCAACAATTAGTTAAAAATGAGGATCACCAAGCAATGCGTACACTTATCAATTCCAACCTTACAAGGCACTAACCGACGTGATACATGGTTCCATATATCACTTAGCAATTTTCAGAGATAAGTTCTTGACTCACAACAAATGCAAGATACGTGGGCAGCAAAAACGTGGGCACCAAACCCTAAATAAGGACATTCTCTTTTATTCTTATAAAAGAGATGTTTATCTTTTAGCTAAAAGGTTTGATGGGACTTCACAGAGCATAAAGAAAAAGAGATAAAGTTATCTGAAATTGCGTGCTATAAAGAATGGTTCATCCATTAACCTAGTACAAAGGGAGTGGCCTCTTCCTTTGTCCATTAGATATACTTCCAGCTAATGAATCCTTGACAGATGTCCACATGCATCCCATGCATTGGCACTATAAAAGGAGATGAAGTCCTTCCCATAAATCTCACGCTTTCAACAAATCCTCTGTGTGATCATTTGTTTGATTCCGTCAATCCTGTGTGTTCTAACAGTTTTATTTTAACTTCCTTAGTGTACAAGTTAATTACTGTTATCATGTGTTTCATGTGTTTAAGTTTGTTAGAGTAGTGTGTCTGTTCTTTTCCGCAACAAACTTCTGTGTGTAAATTTTTAATATTTATATTAAAAAATTTAAAAGAGTAAAGATTTGTGTGTTTGTATTCAACCCCCCCTCCCCTCAACAAACTCTTACTTAGATAGCCATCTTTAAACAGGGACTAACAATGATATTCTTGTTTATTCAAACTCAAAGTCTGAACATGAAACACATTTCCGATTAGTTTTGGATATACTTCGAAAGAAAAAGTTATATGCAAACTATCGAAGTGTGATTTCTGACTAGATCAAGTGGCTTTCTTGGGCCACGGTATTTCAGAAAATGGAATTCAAGTTGATCCAGCTAAGGTAGAAGTCGTTACTAATTGACCAAAACCAATGAATGTTTCTGAGGTACGTGCACTTCTTGGTTTAGCTGGTTATTATCGACGTTTTGTTTGAAACTTTTCCAGGATCGCACTTCCGTTAACTAAACTCCTCCGAAATGGACTAAAGTTTGTATGGGCTGACGAACAAGATAAAAGCTTTGAAGAATCAAAGCGACGACTCATAACTGCACCGGTACTTGCCTTGCCATCTGGGTCAGGAGGGTATCAAGTTTATAGTGATGCTTCCAAATCGGGGTTGGGATGTGTATTAATGCAAAATGGACGTGTTATAGCTTATACTTCACGTCAACTCAAGCCATATGAAGTTAACTATCCAACGCATGATTTGGAGCTAGCTGCAGTTATCTTCGCTTTAAAGATTTGGTGGCATTACTTGTACTGTGAAACATGTGACATATTCACCAATCACAAAAGCCTGAAATATATTTTCACACAAAAAGAATTGAACATGAGGCAGCGTCGATGGCTTAAATTGTTGAAGGATTATGATGTTCGAATACAATATCACCTTGGAAGAGCGAATCTTGTGGCTGACGCTTTTAGTCGGAAAGGTGTCGGATCTGTATCATACTTTTACGTTCAACCCCAAATAGCAGTAGATTGGGAAAGAATGGGAGTTGAACTATGTTGTCGAGTCAGAAACGGGGTGCTAGCTAATTTTATTGTTGAACCGACTCTCATTTCAAAAATCAAAGAAGCTCAACAATCTGATGGTGAGCTTTAGGCAATACAACAACATATCCAAGGTGATTCTGAAACTGATTTTCGTGTCGATGATAAAGGCTTATTGTGGTTTCGTGACAGATTGTGCGTTTTCAAAAGTACAAGAGCTAAAGGAAGCAATCTTAACTAAGGCTCGTAATTCTCCATTTTCTATTCATACAGGTTCCACACAGATGTATCATGATTTAAAGCAACATTTTTTGTGGAACGGAATGAAAAGAGATGTTGTCGAGTTTGTTGCTTAATGCCTAACTTGCCAGAAGGTCACAATTGAACATCAAAGAGCCGGTGGATTGTTACATCCGTTGGATATTCCCGTCTGGAAATGGGAGAATATCACTATGGATTTCTTAAGCCGTCTGGATATGGGTTGTTGTCGATCGACTTACAAAATCGGCACATTTCCTTCCGATTAAAGAGACAGATTCTATCAGAAAACTTGTCGATATCTTCAACTGTGAAATTGTTAGATTGCATGGTTCTCCTGTTTCCATTGTTTCTGATAGAGATCCAAGATTCACTTCATGATTTTGGACCGGATTTCAAAATGCTTGGGAACCCGATTGAATATAAGCACCGCATATCATCCACAAACTGACGGTCAATCCGAAAGGACATTTCAAACCTTGGAGGATATGTTACGTGCTTGTACTTTGGAGTGGTCTGGAAATTGGGACGAATATTTGTTTCTAGTTGAATTTTCATATAACAACAGTTATCAAATTTCAATCGGAATGGCCCCATTTGAAGCTCTGTGTGGTCGAAAGTGTAGAGCTCTAGTATGTTGGAATGAAGTGGGTGAAAAGAAGATTGAGGGTCCCGAATTAGTTTAGATCACAACAGAAAAGGTCGAGTTGGCAAAATAGAAAATGTGGGAAGCCTAGTCTAGACAAAAAAGTTATGCCGACAAACACCGACGACTTTTAGAGTTCAATCCAGGTGATCATGTCTTTGTTAAAGTCTCTCCAATCCGTGGTACTCGTAGGTTCGGTATTAAAGCCAAGTTGAGCCCTCAATATGTTGGTCCGTTTGAAATTCTAGAAAGAGTGGGCGAAGTTGCTTATCGTCTTGCCTTACCTCCACAGATGTCTCACATTCACAACGTATTTCATGTTTCTTTGTTTTGTGGGTATAATTATCATCCTCTACATGTAATCAACTACCCGCTTGAGCAAATTGAGCCCGATCTTTCTTACAAAGAAGAACCTGAACGGATAATCGGGAGAATGTCAAAGAAACTGCGAAACCGATTGATTCCATACATCAAAACCCTTTGGAAGAATAAGGACTACCGAGAAGCGACATGGGAACAAGAGGAATCGTTCAAAAACAAGTATCCAGATTTCTACAAAAATTGCAAGTCCTCTTACCTATCTTAGATTTCAAGGACGAAATCTTATTTTAAGGGGGGTGGAATATAATAACCGGAATTTTATAACGAACATTGAGTGAAAAGATAGCAATTGGAGTTAGTCTTCGCTTTGTATGCTCGTACATATAGCATAAAGACTTGAACCCAAACTAAATTTGTCAAACATGGCCATTAGAGGGATTGAACATGGACAAATGAAACTAGAATTAAACTTAGATGTAAAAGAATTTACTAATCAATGTAAAGTTGCAATTCTGGAAACTTGAGGGACTAAAAGTAAAAACCTGAAAAATATAAAAAAAAATTGAAATTACTAAAAATCATAATCAGATTTCTTCTCTTTTCTTCTTCACTTCACGCTCCATGAACCCTAGACCAAAATTCTACATGAATTAGAGCTAAAATTTTGAGGATAAGATGAAATTTTGAAGAATTGAAGTTGGTATTGAAGGTAAGCCATTGGGTATGCTTCCAATCTTGATAGGGGTTTTAACACACCTACAGACAGGGTAATTAAGATCAAAAGCAAGTATACTTCTAACCCTAATGTCGTCTTTCAAGTAATAAAAGTGGTATAGAATACCGAGTATCGTCCACAGGGATTGTAGTAAAAGCTTAATAAAAGTAGAATGAAAGAAATGATTTCAGATGATGAATTGGAAGATTAAAATTGATTTGGATTGGATTTGTATGATTGTTTTAACAAAATAAAGAAAGCAGTATGGGTGTAAGACTTCTGGTGAGACATAAACACAAATTCAAGTGGACCAATACCTCTCAGTATTGTAGTTTGAAAATAACAAGTTCCACCATCTATTTTGAGGGTATTCCTGTCGGACTTCAATACCTGCACTGATGTTTAGATTCAACCCATATTTCTATGCAGTATCAGTACTAGTGGCAGTGCAGAGTAGAGTCCTCAAAATATATGGATAACAACTGTCGTTGTTTAAAATCACTCTGTCGAGCAGATTCCCATATCATTCAAGTTGGTGTGTTCCAAGTGGCTCCTTTCAGAGTCCGACTACACTTTAACACTTTGATAAGCGACCAACCCGTCGAGAATTAATCAATTTAAATAAAATAGTTTACAACTGTCGTTGTTAGTAATTGTCACATATTACTTCCTACGTCATCCAAATTGATGTGCATTCAATGGCTCTGTCGAGTCCATGGCACTTTAACACTTTTCAAAGTGATCAACTTGTCAAGAAGTGTTATATGGAGTTATAAAACTTGAAATGAAATGATGGAACATTGTTATTAAGAAACAATGTCCACCATCCTTTGGGTTATAATCTCACCATTTGCCTCACACCCACACTTAAGAAATTTAGCTACTCATACTGGAAAGTAAATATACGAAAATGTAAATAACTGAAAGTAATTGCATAATTCTAAGTGCGGAAAATTAAATTGCTGAAATTAAAGACAGAAATTAAATGACATAAAATAAATTGCGTAAAGTAAATGACTTAATAGTAAAATGCAGAAATGTAAGTGCGGAAAATTAATTGCGAAAAGTAAATTGCAGAATTTAAAGTGCGGAAATTGAAATGCAGAAAATTAAAGTGCGGAAATTTAAAGACAAGAAAAATAAAAGAAAGGAAAGGGCAAAGCATTAATCTAGATCACTTATGTAATTTCACCAAGGTACTTGAGATGATCAAGTACCAAATGTTTTTAGAGCTTGTCTTGGTTGTCACCCCCAAGATTTCTTCAAACACTTACACTAACCTCTATTTATACTAACAATAGAGGAGATCCTACAAGGAAGCTTCCAACAAACTTGGCCACCAAGTTTGCCAAAAAGTCCACAAAAGTACACAACAAACTTAACTAGCAAGTATTTAAAACAAGAAAATTAAGTCTTCAAAAGTCTTTGGCAGCTTCCTTCTGTAGATTACAAAAATCCAGATTAAGCCCAAATTCCCACAGCTGATTCCAATAAGCTCGCCAAAAAGCCAAAAACACACAGCTCTCAATGCTGTCCCAATGCTGTAAAACACAGATCTGTCAAAACACCTCAAGAATTATACTATTGGTACCAAAACAGATTCAAATCATAACTTTTAGCTTCATGACTCAATAAATAGAAAATAAGAAACAAAAGACTCAATTTAGGGATATATGAGCAAAATAAACTATCCTAAAGGTGTAGAAAGAGTGCTTTAACCATTGATTTCTCAATGGTTATCACACCCCCAAACTTAAGATGTTGTTTGTCCCCAAACAACTAAAAGAAAGAAAATAAAATGACTCAAATTGAAAAATCTATGTAGGATAATGGCATTAAGTGCCCACATGATGAAAAGCATACCCACATTGTTATACATAGCCTTTTATAAATTCTTAGGTAGCCATTCATACCCAAGAAGTGTGTGTGGACCATAGGCTAGCCATAATGTTATCTTTGTTAAGCTCAAACACTAAGGCAATCTAGGATCACTAGGTCTTGAATTGGGTTTACTCTTTTTGGCTCTTTTATCCTTACACAGCCTTTTTCCACTCATTGCTTCAAATGAAGTTTTTAATTATTTTTTTTCAGACTTTTGGCACTTTTGCTTTGAAGCTTAGCACTTGTTCCTATGGAACATTTGTGTGCCTTTTCTCACAGATTCACCCAAGACAGTTTTATATATTTTTATTTTCTGTTTGACTTGTCTTGTTGAATATCTCCCACCCCCAAACTTATTCATATGCAATGTCCTCATTGTATGGGGTTATGGTGTATAAAAGGGAACAAGAGGCTGGAAATATGAAATGAAGGCCTAGATCCTTTCCTAGATGTGAACTCAGTGTGTGCCAATTTGTGTCCCAAAAACAGAGTGGCTAGTTCTAGCAACAACACACTAATTGGTGAATGACCAAATCTCTAAAAAATTATTTGGGCTATGTACACAGATGGTAATTATTTTCAACACATGCAATCCTACATATCAAAATAAACCTAAAAATAAAATAAAACTAGTATCCCTGACTCAACTGAATTAAAAACTGAAGCTAAAGGAGATGATTCAAACCTGTCTTACTACCAAGAGCATATTATGCCTGAATCTGTGGATCTGGTGCAGCAGCAACAACAGCTGCTTTCTCCTTCTTCAGTTGCTTGACTTGTGCCCTTGCGGTTGATTTCTTAACTCGTGCCATTGCTTGTACTTGCTTTTTGTCTTATTTGAAGATAACTACAAAACACTTAAAAGAAAATTTATTAAACATACCTATATCTAGAAAAAGCATTAAATAACAGTAATAAAATATGTACACACATGTTGGACTTTCCAAAAAGTCCATAAATATTTAAGAGACTGCTTGCTCAAGGGTGGCAGATTCCACAGAGCAATGCTTTGGGAATGCTACAGGCTCGTGGTATGCCTTCACTCTTTGGCCGTTCACTTTGAAGATGGCTCCGCCCTCTGGATTAATCAAGTCGATTGTTCCATAAGAATAAACTTTGTGGATTTGGAAAGGTCCAGACCATCTTGATCTGAGTTTTCCAGGAAACAATTTCAACCTAGAATTAAATAAGAGGACTTTTTGGCCTTCTTTGAATTCTCTGTGATTAATGCGTTTGTCATGCTATTTTTTTGTTTTCTCTTTATAGAGCTTGGCATTTTCATAGAACAGGTTCCTATGCTCTTCTAATACACACAATTGTAGTTTCCTTTTCTGGCCAGCCGCCTCTAATGACATATTTAACTCTTTTATTGCCCAATAGGCTTTGTGTTCTAATTCTAATGGGAGGTGACAAGCTTTTCCAAAGACAAGCTTGTATGGAGACATACCTATTGGTGTTTTAAATGTTGTACAGTATGCCCACAAGGCATCATCTAGCTTAAAGGCCCAGTCTTTTCTGTTTGGCTTGACCACTTTCTCTAAAATCCCCTTAATCTCTCTATTAGACAATTCGGCCAGTCCATTGGTTTGGGGGTGATATGCAGTGGCAATCTTGTGGTTAATGTTATATTTTTCAAAAACTCCATGTAGCATATTGTTCACAAAATGGGTACCCTCATCACTTATAAGGGCTCTAGGGGTACCAAATCTTGTAAAAATATGTTTTTGGAGGAACTTAACGACGGTTTTTGCATCGTTTGAGACACATGCCACTGCCTCCACCCATTTGGAAACATAATCAACAGCAACTAGTATGTACTGGCATTTGTTTGAAGGTGGGAATGGTCCCATGAAATCAATCCCCCACACATCAAATAACTCAACTTCCAAGATCCCATTTAGTGGCATTTCATTTCTTTTAGAAATGGACCCACTTCTTTGACATTCATTGCATCTTTGTGAAAAATTGTGGGCATCCTTGAAGAGAGTTGGCCAGTAAAAACCAGATTGTATTACCTTAGTGGCTGTTCTTTGGCCTCCAAAGTGTCCTCCATATGGTGATTGGTGACAATCTCAGCGGGATTGCCGCCACTTCGATCTCCGGGATACACCTTCTTAGAATCTGATCTGCACCAAGCTTAAACAAAAAAGGGTCATCCCAAAGATAAAATTTAGTATCATGGAGGAATTTCTTGAACATCTGGCTAGTAATATCTGCTGGTCTAATCCCACAAGCCAAAAAATTTGCTATGTCAGCAAACCATGGTGATTCAACTGTTTGGATTGCAAGGATTCTTTCATCAGGGAAGGTGTCAGAAATGTCCCCTCCCTCTACAACAGGTTTCTCTATTCTAGAAAGGTGGTCTGCTACTTGGTTGTCTACTCCTTTTCTATCCACTATCTCTAGGTCAAACTCCTGCAACAACAACACCCATCTAATCAACCTAGGCTTAGCATCTTTCTTTGAGATCAAATACTTAATGGCAGAATGGTCTGTATGTACTATGACTTTGGTTCCCATCAAATATGACCTAAATCTCTCAAAGGCAAAGACTACGGCTAGTAACTCTTTCTCAGTTGTTGTGTAGTTTGATTGTGCTTCATTCAAAGTCTTACTTGCATAATAAATTGAATGAAACACTTTTTCTATTCTTTGACCTAGGACAGCTCCTACAGCCCAATCACTTGCGTCACACATGATTTCAAAAGGTTTGTTCCAGTCTGGAGCAACAACTACTGGTGCAGTTATCAGAGCTTTCTTCAGAGTTTTGAATGCATTTCTACATTCATCCTTAAAATCAAATTTTTGATCATGCTGCAAAAGTAAACATAAGGGTTTTGCTATTTTAGAAAAGTCTTTGATAAATCTTCTGTAAAACCCAGCATGACCTAGAAAGCTCCTGATTCCTTTAATAGTAGTTGGTTCGGGTAGTTTTTCAATTACTTCGAGTTTAGCTTTATCTACCTCAACTCCTCTTTTTGAGATTAAATGTCCCAGAACAATTCCTTCTTTAACCATGAAATGACATTTTTCCCAATTTAACACTAAATCAGTTTCTTCACACCTTACCAAACTCTTTTTCAAATTTTCCAAACAATTATCAAAGGATGAGCCATATACTGAAAAGTCATCCATAAAAATTTCTATGGAGTTTTCAAGCATGTCAGAGAATATAGACATCATGCATCTTTGAAAAGTTGCTGGAGCATTACAAAGTCCAAATGGCATTCTCCTAAAGGCAAAAGTGCCATAAGGACAGGTGAAGGTGGTTTTTTCTTGGTCTTCTGGTGATATGGCTATTTGATTGTATCCTGAGTATCCATCCAAAAAACAGTAATACTCTTTTCCTGCTAACCTGTCTAACATCTGGTCAATGAAAGGTAATGGGAAATGGTCTTTTTGTGTAGCCTTGTTCAACCTACGGTAGTCCATGCATATTCTCCATCCGGAGACTACCCTAGTAGGGATAAGTTCATTTTTGTCATTAGTGACAACTGTGAACCCTCCTTTTTTTGGGACACACTGGACTGGGCTAACCCAAGAACTACTGGCAATTGGCTAAACAATTCCTGCATCTAACCATTTTAATATTTCCTTTTTAACTACTTCTTTCATGACAGGGTTCAGTCTTCTTTGTGGTTCTATGGATGTGAAATCTTTATCATCTAGGATGATTTTATGTTGACAAATAGAGGGACTAATCCCTTTAAGGTCAGCAATGCTCCATCCTATGGCTTTTGTGTGCAATTTCAACATATCCACAAGTTTCTTTTCTTAATGCAAATCTAAGGTAGATGAGATAATGACAGGCAATTTGCCTTCTTCTCCTAGAAAAGCATATTTTAAATGAGATGGGAGTTGTTTCAACTCCAGGTCAGGTGGTGATATGATAGATGGGGTGAAACTTTTTGGTTCACTATTTTCCAAAATTTCAAACCTAGCAACATGGTCAAACATAACCTCCTCCTCAACACTCTCCTCCTCTATTGCATCATCTTCTTTATTCAACTTACAGGCTTTTCTAAGTTCTTTCTCAAAACACAAGTCTTCTATTTCACTTATTCTAGAGCATTCTTCCATATAGTCAGGGTATTTTAAAGAGTTAAAGACACTGAATGTGACTTTTTCATCCTGGAATCTCATGGTCAACTCTCCCTTTTGGACATCTATTAAAGTTCTTCCGGTGGCCAAAAAGGGTCTTCCTAAAATTATAGGAATATCTTTATCAGCCTCAAAATCCAAGATAATGAAATCCGCCGGAAATATGAACTTTTCAACCTGGACGAGGACATCTTCTATTTTTCCTTTAGGATAGGCAACGGTTTTATCAGCCAAGATGAGTGTGACAGTAGTTGGTCTGGCCTCTCCTAGTCCTAAGGTATTGTAGATTGATAAGGGCATCAGGTTGATACTAGAACCTAAATCACATAGAGCCTTTCCTATTTCCTTTCCACCTATAGAACAGGGAATAGTAAAACTTCCTGGGTCCTTCAGTTTTGGAGGTATTTTGTTGGTCAGAAGGGCACTACATCCCTCAGTCAGAGCTACAGTCTCATATTCAGTTAACTTCTTTTTCTTACTGAGGATGTCCTTGAGGAATTTGGCATAACTGGGTATTTGCTCGATCGCCTCAACAAGGGGTATGTTGATATGCAATTCTTTAAACACATCCAAAAATTTCTTAAATTGCAGTTCTTCCTTATTATTCCTTAACCTTTGGGGTTAAGGTACATAAGGAGGAACTGGTTTAATGACAGGTTTGTTTGGATGAGTTGAGCAAGATGGATCCTGTATGCCAGAAGCCTTAGTCTTAGGGTCTGCTACAACCTCTACTTCTGCAGACTTTTTCTTAGTGGCCTCTTCTGATTTTAACAAAGGAGAATCAGTTTTGGAAACAACAATGGTATCTTTGACTGGTTGGTCTACTAATGGTTTTGAACTAACATGTTCTGATTGTGAAGTCTCGGGTTTGGACCTAACTGGTTCTAGGTTTTGTGTGACTCCTGGTAATTCTGTTCCACTCCTAAGGGTTATGGCTTTTACGTGCTCTTTTCTTGGGGCTTTTGGGATTTCTGTGTTACTGGGTAAGGTACCAAAGGCTCGATTGGTTTGGTTTAGAGCAATTTGACTGACTTGTGTCTCAAGATTTCTTAGGGATGCACCTTGCTGATTTGCTGTTGTTTGAAGTTGGGCTATAGCAGCATTTTGCTGAGCCATTGCTGATTGTGTGTGAGTTATGTATGTCTTTAAGGTTTCTTCTAAAGACGGTGATGGGGTGTATGGTGGAGGTGGAGGTGGTTTATTTTGGTATTGTTGTGTTTGAAAATTTTGAGAATTAGAAGCTTCCTTTCTTGGTTTTGAAAATTCGAGTTTTGAGGTTTTGGTGCAGGGTGATTTAAAGATGGACTGCTCCAAGAGAAATTTGGGTGTTGTTTCCAACTGGCATTGTAATTGTTGGAGTAGGGAGCAGACTTATTATGAACATAGTTTACAGATTCAGAATTCGTAGGACAGTGTTCATAAGAATGTTCCCCTCCGCAACAAACACATTGCACTGAGAGGACTGCTTGAGTTTGTGTAGAGATAGGTGGCTGTGCTCCCTGGCCGGAAGTGATGCCTTTAAGCATATTAGCCATGGAAGCAAGCTGAGCTGTCAAAGCCGTATATGTATCTACATCATGAATTCCAGCAGCCTTCTTTTGTGATGTAGCACGTGGATCAACCCAAAGTCCGTTATTTTCAGAAATCTTTTCAAGCAAGGCAAATCCTTCATTATAGGTACAGGCTGTGAAGGCGCCTCCTGTAGTCGCATCGAGCATTTGTCTTGCAGTGGCATTTAAACCATTGTAAAACGTCTCGAGTTGAATACAGTAAGCAATGCCATGGTGAGGGCATTTTCTTACCAGCTCTTTAAACCTTTCCCATGCATCAGGAATAGCCTCGTAAATCTAGTTTGTTTAAAAAGACAAATTTCATTTCGGGACTTAGCATTCCTGGTAGGGGGGAAATATTTTCGCAAAAAAATTTCGGTCATGTCGTTCCATGATGTTACCGAATCTGGGGTTAAGGAATTTAACCAATCTCTTGCTCGATCCCGTAAGGAGAATGGAAACAAAGTAAGTCTCAGGGCGTCATTTGACACCCCCGGGATCAAGAAAGAGTTACAGACTTCTAAAAAGGATCTTAGATGTGAGTGCGGGTCTTCTGTTGGTATTCCAGCAAATTGCCCATTTGTTTGTAGCATGTGGAACATGATTGGTTTAGGCTCAAAATGGGTGGTCGTAAAATGGGGTCTAGCTATCCCTGAGTTAAATTGCTCAAAATCAGGGATGGCATAGTCCATTATACGTCCATCCTTGGAATTTGCAAGATTTATTATATTTATTGGTTGCACTCTATTTCTATTTTGATTTTCAGGATTATTTTCAGACTCCGTGTCATCTCCGTTATCATCCTCATGATGAAAAACATTTTGAAAAGGATGTTCTGGAGGATTTCCATATAACGGAGGTGGTGGTGGTCGTGGTGCTCCAAAAGGTGGAAGTGGTGGTGGCCCATCTAACAGTGGGGGACGTTGCGCCATTTCGGGAGGGTTTTGAGCAAACAATTCTCTCTGAGCCCTCCTTCTTTGGCGGAACGTTCTCTCAATATCTGGATCGAATTCGAGAAATTCCCCACGTTCAATTTTTGGCATAAACCACTTCTTTGTGACAAAAACGGTTTTAGAAAAATCAAATCTTTAACTGTACTTTTAAAAAGAACTTTTAGCTTGCCAATCCCCGGCAGCGGCGCCAAAAACTTGATAGGGGTTTTAACACACCTACAGACAGGGCAATTAAGATCAAAAGCAAGTATACTTCTAACCCTAATGTCGTCTTTCAAGTAATAAAAGTGGTATAGAATACCGAGTATCGTCCACAGGGATTGTAGTAAAAGCTTAATAAAAGTAGAATGAAAGAAATGATTTCAGATGATGAATTGGAAGATTAAAATTGATTTGGATTGGATTTGTATGATTGTTTTAACAAAATAAAGAAAGCAGTATGGGTGTAAGACTTCTGGTGAGACATAAACACAAATTCAAGTGGACCAATACCTCTCAGTATTGTAGTTTGAAAATAACAAGTTCCACCATCTATTTTGAGGGTATTCCTGTCGGACTTCAATACCTGCACTGATGTTTAGATTCAACCCATATTTCTATGCAGTATCAGTACTAGTGGCAGTGCAGAGTAGAGTCCTCAAAATATATGGATAACAACTGTCGTTGTTTAAAATCACTCTGTCGAGCAGATTCCCATATCATTCAAGTTGGTGTGTTCCAAGTGGCTCCTTTCAGAGTCCGACTACACTTTAACACTTTGATAAGCGACCAACCCGTCGAGAATTAATCAATTTAAATAAAATAGTTTACAACTGTCGTTGTTAGTAATTGTCACATATTACTTCCTACGTCATCCAAATTGATGTGCATTCAATGGCTCCTGTCAGAGTCCATGGCACTTTAACACTTTTCAAAGTGATCAACTTGTCAAGAAGTGTTATATGGAGTTATAAAACTTGAAATGAAATGATGGAACATTGTTATTAAGAAACAATGTCCACCATCCTTTGGGTTATAATCTCACCATTTGCCTCACACCCACACTTAAGAAATTTAGCTACTCATACTGGAAAGTAAATATACGAAAATGTAAATAACTGAAAGTAATTGCATAATTCTAAGTGCGGAAAATTAAATTGCTGAAATTAAAGACAGAAATTAAATGACATAAAATAAATTGCGTAAAGTAAATGACTTAATAGTAAAATGCAGAAATGTAAGTGCGGAAAATTAATTGCGAAAAGTAAATTGCGAATTTAAAGTGCGGAAATTGAAATGCAGAAAATTAAAGTGCGGAAATTTAAAGACAAGAAAAATAAAAGAAAGGAAAGGGCAAAGCATTAATCTAGATCACTTATGTAATTTCACCAAGGTACTTGAGATGATCAAGTACCAAATGTTTTTAGAGCTTGTCTTGGTTGTCACCCCCAAGATTTCTTCAAACACTTACACTAACCTCTATTTATACTAACAATAGAGGAGATCCTACAAGGAAGCTTCCAACAAACTTGGCCACCAAGTTTGCCAAAAAGTCCACAAAAGTACACAACAAACTTAACTAGCAAGTATTTAAAACAAGAAAATTAAGTCTTCAAAAGTCTTTGGCAGCTTCCTTCTGCAGATTACAAAAATCCAGATTAAGCCCAAATTCCCACAGCTGATTCCAATAAGCTCGCCAAAAAGCCAAAAACACACGGCCGCAATCTTTGTCCCAATCTTTGTAAAACACAGATCTGTCAAAACACCTCAAGAATTATACTATTGGTACCAAAACAGATTCAAATCATAACTTTTAGCTTCATGACTCAATAAATAGAAAATAAGAAACAAAAGACTCAATTTAGGGATATATGAGCAAAATAAACTATCCTAAAGGTGTAGAAAGAGTGCTTTAACCATTGATTTCTCAATGGTTATCAACGACTTAGGAATGTTCCAAAGTTAATTGCTCCTAATAGGGACCATTGGCCCGGTTCTTAAGTTTTACTAAGAATGCTGAGGCGTGAATGGAATATGGTATAACTAATTTATTGACTCGGTCCAATGTCCGAGAAATGATCGAATTGTGAATGGCACGACTAGGTAGAGTCAAACCATATGTAACACCCCTAAAATTGGGAGTTAATTTGAACCAAATAAAATACGGAATATGACTTCATAAATAAACATTACCATAGGATACTAGATGACAACCTATTAATCTATACAATTTAGAATACAGATTAAGTTCGGGTGTCTCTAAATCCTCAAAATATACTTCCAAGTAACTCCGTCTGTACACACGAAGGTGTACTTCAAAAAGGATGCCTCCACCGGCATCTAGCTTCACTCAACCCTTCAAGCCCCACTAGGACGATCACCTGATATACATGTCATTTTAAGAAAAAATGTTAGGCATAAAACCTAGTGAGAACAAACAGTTCAAATATGGAAAGCTAGAAAATCTTCCAAAGCGGTAAATAAACATTTAACCAAAAAAAGTCTTTCCAAATAAATCCTTTTTCTTTTCTTCCGTGATTTACACCCAAAAGATACGTTCTTCTTCTTTTTGAGGGAAATATACAGGAGCGACCCGCCATCACACCAACATCAACCCCAAACCGGGATCTTTAGTCAGTGAGAGTAAGCATGACCAGATATCAATCTTTGGCTACTCTAGTGATAAGTTCAAACCCAAACAAGGATGTATTACTTTCACTCTTCTGAACAAGTTCAACCCCAAACTGGGATTGATCACTTGCTCACTTCCTCAAATACTTCTGACTATTATGCCTATGGATCCATCTACACTAGTTTTACTTCTTAATACATCCATTTCCGAAGTACTAACCATTTTTCAATACAAAAACCTTTGTATGATATGTTTCCTTGCTTCAAAACCTTCCTTCCAAAATTAGGTCAAAATAGTATCTAGTTTCATACATCATATTTCTTGATAATAACTCATAAGAGTGTTTTAGAAACCATTCCTTGTACTCATTTCATCATTTCAAAGAGAAACTCTAGATGACACGTTTTGACCTAGTTTACCAAAATCTTCCAAGTATAAAAATACTTGTTTAAACATCATATAGATGTAAAATACATCATTTTGACATGTATAAATTTTAGAAAGGTAAGAATGAACTCACAATACTTTAGTTTAAGGAAACCCTAGAAACTTCCAACTACACTTGAACTTCTAGAGAAAGGATGAAGAACACTAGAGGCTTGAACCCTAGATCTTGAACCCTAACACTTGAGTTCCAAAGCTTGATCTTGATCACTTGATGGACAACAATAAATGCTCTTAAATCGCCTCTTAGGGTTTCTTCTTCGGAGTAAATGCTGAGAGAAATGAATTTGATATTTGTAATAAATGATATACTAGCTAAGACCTTCTTTTTATACTTTAGACCCCAACTGCGACCACGAACTGCGACGCGGGCACTTGGCCAGGTCGCAGTGTCTTAGTCGCACCTTCTCAAACAAACCAATGGTACACATACTACGACCTGACACTGCGATGGTGCCATGGCAAGGTCGCACCTGCCATGGTCGCACTCTTCAAATCCGACTTACGGTACATCAACTGCGACTTGGACCTGCGACGAAGGCTTATCGCAGTGTCTAGGTCGTACTTCCCCACTTCGACTTATGGTACACCTCTTGCGATGATGGAACTGTGACAATGGCCCTAGCCAGGTCACACCTTGAGGTCGCACTTCTCAACTGGTGGTTCCAACGAACCTTAACATTCACCCTAAATGAATACAATACTAGTATTCATCAAAAGAGGGTCGTGAGACTCGAAATTCAACCTTCTGCATCTGCACCGATTCCATCTACAAACCTTCCGAGTGAGACGACTCGACCTGCAAGCACGATAGATACAACGGCCATGAACTTAGCTTCCGTAACGGTTAACGCTCAACCTACTCAAATCCTACCATCCATGAATCATGGCCTCATCATCCAGTCTGGTGTTTTGCCCTCTCTTGAAACCGTTCAGGACCCTCCACTCGGAATTTTGTAGATACAAACCCTGATCTGACATCTCATCAACCCTTATCGCATTCACACAAGTGGACTTTAGCATACCCCCTCCATCAGATCATTGGCGACCCATCTGCATCTGTTCAAACCCGGGCCGCCTCTGCCAACAACTGCCTGTTCTCCACCTTCCTAAGCCGAATCGAACCCTCGTCTGTCTCTTAAAGCTATAAATGATCCAGATTGGGTTGTTGCCATGCAAGAAGAGTTAAACGAGTTTGAAGCTCTCAAAGTTTGGCGATTAGTCCCACGTCCACGTCATAAGACCGTGATTAGCACGAAATGGGTCTTCAAAAGATGGCATTATCGTGCGCAACAAAGCCAGATTGGTCGCAAAAGGCTATCGGCAACAAGAGGGGATCGATTACGATGAGACGTATGTTCCGGTGGCACGAATTGAAGCCATAAGGATGTTTCTCACTTATGCCGCACACAAAAACTTCGTCGTCTTCCAGATGGACGTGAAGACAGCATTCCTTAACGGCGTACTCGTAGAAGAAGTTTACGTGTCACAACCTGAATGATTTGTTAGTGAAACTAACCCTACACATGTTTACCGGCTGGATAAAGCGCTCTATGGACTCAAACAAGCACCTCGTGCATGGTATAACGCACTCTCCAAAAAGCTTGTTCAAGTTGGTTACTCTCGAGGTAAGATCGACACTACTTTATTTATTAAGCGCGAAAACGGTCACATAATCCTTATACAAGTGTATGTGGATGATATTATCTTTGGGTCCACAAACCCTCAATGCTTCAAAGATTTTTCGGACCTCTTGAAATGCCATTTCAAAATGAGTATGATGGGCCAGATGAACTTTTTCCTCGAACTTCAAGTTAAACAACTGTCGACCGGGATATTCATCAATCAATTTAAGTACATCTTGGAGCTTTTCCGGAAATTTCAGATGGAAAATTCTACGCCCAAGAAAACTCCCATGGTGTCGGGAACTAAGCTTCACTCCGATCCTGATGGAAAGGATGTGCATCTTAAGACCTATAGAGGAACGATAGGATCTTTAATGTATTCGACGGCGAGTAGACCCGACATAATGTTCTCCACTTTCTTATGTGCACGGTTTCTGTCCAAACCCAAAGAGCCTCACTTAATCGCTGTTAAGAGTACTTTTCGTTATTTGAAAGATACTACTAACCTTGGTCTTTGGTACCCAAAAGAGACTGGTTTTGACTTGAGAGCTTATTCGGACGCGGATTGTACCGAAAGTATGCTGGATCGGAAGAGCACATTGGGTGACGTTCATTTTTTGGGAGATAAGCTTGTCAGCTGGGCATCAAAGAAGCAGAACTACGTTTCCACTTCTACCGTTGAAGCAGAATACGTCGCTGGTGCAAGTTGCTGCTCACAAGTCGTGTAGATGCGCACACAGCTGAAAGACTATGGCTTCCATTACTCCAAGATCCCGATCTACTGTGACTCTCAAAGCGCCATCGCTATATCAAGTAATATGGTCCAACACACAAAGACGATGCACATCGATGTTCGGTATCACTTTATTAAGGATCACATTGAACGAGGTACAGTAGATCTTTACTTTGTCAATACAGAACTTCAGATAGCAAACCTGTTCACCAAGGCTTTGGATGAAAAACGATTTAACTTTATGGTGTCCAAGCTTGGTATGCTCAATCTGAGAGTGTAAATATGCAGATAATCTCGTTGCAATTTCCATTCAGTTATTTTGAACTGTTCACTTGTCACGCCCCGCTAAAGCGGAAACACGAGGCGTGATAGCTCAGGATTTCATAGCAATAGGACATAAACAACACCAATCATCCATCCAAATACATAAAATATTAAATTCGGAATTACATCTTACAATCCCAAAATTTTAACAAAATAAAGTAAACATAGTGTTTAAACGAAACATTTTCAAATAAAAACTTGATTGATGTTGACGCGTCCACACAACTAAACATTTCGGTTTACCTCCCTTACTCCTGAAAAGCATGATAAAACAAGGTCAACTAGAAAGAGTTGGTGAGTTCACAGGATTTAAATATTATAACATCTTTTGCATAAATGAATATTAAGCAAAATACTTTTATGGCACTTAATAAATCTTTACATCATAAAATGTTCAAGGCATTTTTGTACCCTAATTATTAGAAGTAATGAGCCAGCACTAAACCTTCGAACACAAAAACATTTTTAGTTCTACCTCAGCGGTGGACCTAAAGTCCACATGTGTAGAACCTTCCCTTTTAAGTATACTGCACCCCTACCTGTAGGTTCCCGGTGGGATTGCTATCCACACCCCTACTTTTCTGGTTTTTAGGTGGGATTGACGGTCCCATAGCGCTATCCACATATACCCTCGGCTCCTCACTTGAGTTAATAGTAGTGTACAAAGTTTTATGGAACATTTTACTCAATACAACCTATTAGTGTACTTGCCTCAGTGCCCAAAAACAACAATTTCATATTGTTTCACATTCGGTAATGCAAATAGCTCAAATATTTCATTAATCATGCTTTCCACCCCAAAACGTATAAAATACTTTAAAAACGGGGCTATGAATACTCACCTTATAGCAAAACTCCAATTAACATGGAACGAAACGTCCGCTTGATGGCCTACCGCTTTCCTATCAACGCAAAGTACCCAAAAAGGTCACTTTTATACCTAACGATTACTATGAAAGTGCTTATAAGTCCTTATATGTCCAACTTTGTCCACTATTGTCCCGTTATACATAATGCACATATGCTCTTTAATTTGATATAAATTATTCCGAAAAGTAATGTTATAACCTTCAAGTGATCAAAGTTCATGAAACCAACAATTCCAGAATTTCACTTTCTGACAGAAACTTTAAGCCCCAAAAATGATCAGTTTAATGTAACATCCAAAATAATAAAATTTTCCATCTTTTTATATGTGATGCATTACTGAGTTAAGGTCATAGTGACCAAGTTTCATGAATTTTAGACATATAAAAAGGGTTCAAATAATTTATATCAAACAGTGTGTCACAGCAAGTATAGCAGATTACACACTGTTAGCAAAACAATCATTTGAGGAGTTCTACTTAATATTTTTCAGACATTCCAGTTGGATTATAACCATAACACATAAAGGAAACTTTTGAAATAAGAATCACTCATTTTTGGATGAGTTATGGGAGATATGGCACTACAAAGTTGCATGCACAATTCTGTCATTAGTTGACAGATTGCACACTTAACTTTAATAAATTAGTTAATGCCTCAAAACTTCATATTTTTAAATGAAACTGGTTCATACGAATACTAACTCATAAAAGAAAACTCCAGAAGAAGAATTATGCATTATGGACAAATATTCAAAGAGATATTAACTTGCAAAGTAGGGTTTACCTACTGGTGGTCTCATAGTTTGCACACCTAAAATGTTTTAGGTGTTTGGAGGGTCAAAACTCCATATTTTCATGTGATTCCACTTGCAAACAAAATATAATTCATATAAGTGACTCTTAAAGGAAGAATCATCCTTTTTCATTGAGTTTTGGGGGAGATATGGCCATTTGAACATGCATGCACAATTCTGCCAGATTTGGACAGAATGCACACTCAAATTGTTTTGATTAATTGAAACCTCAAATCACCATATTTTTGAATGAAACCAGTGGAATTTGAAAGATAACTCATTAAATTAAATTTCAGAAGAAAAATCAAGTGTTTTGGATGAATATTCACAGAGTTATGGTTGTTCAAAGTAGGGTTTACCTACTGTTGAACTTCTAGATGCACATGCATCTTGTTATGAGCAATTGGGGGGTCAAAACTCAATGTTTTTTTAGTGAAACCACTTGGATTAGAACCCCTACTCATTAAATAAAATTTTAGAAGAATATTCATGATATTTTAACATATTATTTGCAAGAAATGGACGATTTATGCACATGCAATAAATCTGTCGGCACCAAAAATCACCATTTTTACTCAAAAACACGTAAAATCATGTTTTTCACCTATTTTCTTGAGTTTTATTGTGTGTATCGTAGATTATCACCATTGTATAAACATTTTTACATGTTTTGGTGTATAATCTCTCCACAAACTCAGAAATTTAGGATAATAGAAGAAGTAGCTAAAAAATTTGTAAGAAAAGTGGGTTTTTCACCCAAAATTTGCAAGAAAAAGATGAAGATGATGTAAATACTTACTTTGGATGATGATATATGTTGATTATCTTCAAAAACCTTGCTCTTTGATTGATTTTAGATGAAGAATATGGCTGGAGATATGAAGGAAAAGAAAAGAAAAAGAGGAACAAAAAGAGAGAGGTATTTGTGCCTCTTTAGTTCTAGAGAGAGAGAGATGTTTGAATTTGAGTTTGAAATGAGGGATTTAGAAAAAAAATTAGTTTATATATGGTAAGAGGGGGGGGGGGTCCCGGCCATGGGGGCCCACTCCCTTCAATTTATATATATATATTTTTTTAAATAAGTGTAAGACCCAAAAATGCTAAATTGGAAGTCCACTTTCTCAATTTTTGGTTTTTTTCTCAAAATTGTTAGCCCATTTTGGTTAATTTCTAATACAAATAAAAGTTTTATAATTAAAATACTAAAAGTATATATTTTATATAAATTGGGTATAAATTAGAGCATTTGGCACTGTATTGGACGTTTCGGACAGTTACGGGTCGGAACCGGACATTTTAAGCGACTACCGGGAATGCTAGGGATTTTTTCGGTTAATCTAACCTATCTAACTCTTATTATTCTAATTATCTACAATAACCCTAACAAACTTAATAGAAGCTAACATGAAAGCTCGAATTTCGACAGTTGTCACATCACTATTCATCGGTTATTACCGGATGAAATAGTGTCCACTTCAAAATCTCTAAATTCTAATTACATCGTGTTTATCTGTTCTTTACTCTTCTGTGTTTCTCAAATTATAGTCTATTGTCGTTTTTATTTCTCGTTTCCTTTTTAGTGTCTATTCCTAGTTTTTTAATCGTCTTTCCGTTCATTATCTCTTTTATCATTATTTAATGTGTGTTCTAGTGTCCAGGGGGAGCAATGCATCATCTCAAGGAATACACGTAAATTTCCTCTCAGTTCATGAGTCGAGGGGGAGTTTTTACACTTAGTTTCAGTGCACGCACTGAGGGGGAGAGGAGCCTTACGCACTTACAGAGGGGGAGCCTTACAAATTTCTAACAACCTTATCAATTTCTAATAATTAATTAAATTTTTTATTAGTTATTCTAAATTAGTAGATTTAATAACATGGCGGTCTTGTTTTAGTGCATATTATTTCTTCAGACTTATCAAATGTGCATAATTTAAATACTGAATTCACCTAATTGAGTAATTAAAGTAAATACCTTTGATAAATTAAAGTTTAAATTAAGCCTATTGGATCTGAATTTTGCTTTGGCTAACCCCTCAACACAAATCTCTCTTGGCCCATGACCTCTCGGCCCAACATCAACCGGCCCAAGCCCGTGTCTCTTAAACCTCGAATCCATCGCATTGTTGCTGTTTTTTCCGATCCCTCTCCTCTAAACCATCGGATTTTTTCACGATCCCTCATTCCCACCTCACAATGTTCGTTCACGACCTCGTTCGCACACATACACCCTTAATCGCACACACGATTCATTCATCTAGCATCAGACTTAGACTCATCTTTTGACAATCTCAAGTTCAATCGCACATCAGGTACAGTTATTAACCGTAGTTTACATTCTTTTTTGTATGGCTTGATTCTCGATTTCAAAGGTTTCTTCAAAAACTCAAACTCGAAGTCAAACACATTGATTGGATCATGTTGCCTATGTGTGGTTTGTGAATTATTTGATGGAGTTATCGAATGTCTATGTTATCATGCTACACTTATCATAGCTTATCGATAACGACTTATTAGATCACTTTCGCCTTCTGTTTCACCATCTCTTTGAGCTATCAATTGTGTTTTATATCATTGATAACTGATTCCGCTGTCTAGGTTACTGAGGATTCATTGCTTGGGTTTGAAATTTACAATTTTGTTGATCATAACTCCACTCAGTGATTTGAATATGATTCCTTTAATATACTTAGTAAAATTCCATTAGTAAGCTTCTGTTCTAGTTCAGCGATAGCACACGCTGATTGCTATCAGCGATCGCTGAAGGTCAAGGAACTACAAGCTTATCTCTGAAGACCTGAAGATCATTTATCACACAAGAAGACCATTCAGCGAAAGTCGAAGACTCTAGCTGAAGAAAGAGATAATCAGCTAAGTGAACTAAAGCGGTTCAGCGATAGCAGCGATTGTTTACTCAAAGTGTGAAGTCTTGTGAAGCCTCAGCGATACTAAAGTTCATTCTTGAAGATTCAGTATCAGCGATCAAATGAAGCTTTCCTTGCAAGATTAAAGATTGATCTTATCCTCGATGCACAAAAGTCAAACCCAGAGCCATGTCAGAAAAGGACGTACGACTTGTCTCTTATGTCCCCATCATATCTGATATGGTACTGTTCATATTCGGCCAAAAGCATGGTTGTCTCATTAACAAGGACAAGCTTCCTATCTAAGCTTGACACGTGGCATGTACCTTTTGTCTTGCATTAAAGGCAAACGGGTATAAATAAGATGGAGATATCTTCTTCATCTTAATGCATGCTTCTATCTAACCTATACCCTCTTTATTCTTTCTTTCATCTTCTTGTGCATCATACTTCGTGTTTCTTAGTTACAATAGAATAGGTTTTAAACTTGTTCTAATTCCGCTTGTAACTGTAAATTTGTTTATTTTTAATAAACTCATTTAAAAACCAAAATCTGTGTGTGTTTGTATTCAACCCCCCCTTCTACAAACTGTTGTCTCTTGATTGAACTCTTGTAGACCCTTTAGGGACCAACAAGTGGTATCTAAGCAGTGTTTGCTTCTTAAATCTTTATAATATTTTTTTCTTAAAACTATTTTAAAATGTCAAACCTAAATACAAACTACAATGATAATGGATCTTTAGCTAAACCTCCAAGGTTCAGCCATGATAATTTTCCATTGTGGAAGGAAAGAATGTCTCTATTTCTGGAGGGATCTGATCCAAAGATTCCCTACTATCTGGAAAATGGACCATTTGTTCCTACAACAATAGTAGCTAGTGTTCCTGCCACCACTTGCTACTCCGGCCATTCTGAAAAGGGTTATTGTTAAAACTCCTAACAGATGGACTGAAGAAGACAAGAAAGAAATTGCTATTGAGTCTAAAGCTAGATCTATAATAGCAGTGGCTTTACCAGATGAGGTCTATCATTCTGTCATGAAAATGAGGACTTCTAAGGCCATGTGGGATACTTTATGTATCCAATATGAAGGAACTTCTGAGGTTAAAGTCACTAGATGCATAAACCTTGTAAGAAAATACGAGAGTTTTATGTATCAAAAGGGTGAATCTCTTTCTCAAATTCACCAGCGATTTAACTGTCTGCTGATTGATCTTAAATCAGTCGATAGAGTATATTCAAACGCTGAAATTCTAACAAAATTCATGGAGGCATTACCCGATCAATGGGTAGTGTACACTACATGTATAAAGCTGTCAAAGAATCTTGAAACCTTGTCCTTAAGTGCATTATATGGTATGCTCTTAAATGAGGATCAATCTCAACTTCTAAGGAAGAACCTAATTAATGAACTCAAAGGTGCCAAAAGTACTTCTTTGGCACTTGTAACTTCTGAGGGAACTTCTTCTAAAAATGTTTCTTCTTCCACTATCACCTCCATTACTGAATTAGGTCAAACTGATTCAGAAGATCAACTCACTGATGCAAACATCTCTGAGTTCGATAACTCTCTAGCTCTCTTAACTAATAACTTTAAAAGATTTGCTAGAAAGAGCAATTTTCGAAACCTTCTAACCTCTCTGACTCTGAAAAGCAGAAAATGTTGCCCGCTGAGAAGGCCTCAACGATATGCTTCAACTGTCAACGAAAGGGTCATTTTGCCAGTGAATGCAGGTCGAAGAAAGTTGCTGCTCCCACTACCTCCCATACCTCTGATAAAAAGGAGAAGTATTTGAAACTGAAAAACAAATACAAAGATATGAAGAAAAACCAGCAAAAAGGCAAAGGCCTTGTCGGCCGAAGAAGTTGATTGGGATCTTTGAAGAAGAGGCGGGCCAAGACCTCTGAAGAGTTTGGTTCAGATGAAGAAGATCTTGCCTTCCTCTGTCTGATGGCAAGAATTGAGGACGCTGAAGAAGTCACTGACACTTCTTCCTCTGAGTCTCCTTCTACTCAGGTATCTATTCCCTCTGTCTCTTTACCTTCTGAAGGTGATAACTTGTCAGCTCTCGATGCTATGACTGTTGATTTCTACGATGCTTTAAATGGAAAAATTAAGGCCGAGAGAATTAACACTGACTTATCTGAACAATTAAAAAATTGCCATATAAGAATCAAAGAACTTTCTAAAATTGAGGAATCTCTCAAGGACCAAGTCTTTGCAAATCAAACTATAAGCATCGAGAAACAGCAAGCTATCATTGATAGGGAAAAGGCTATCGCTGATCTCAAGTCTGAAAAGGCAACCATCGAAGGATGGTGTAAGGCTTCTGATAAAGTCAATGAGATCATCAATGCTCAAATACCTATGAAAGTAAGAAGTGGGTTAGGCTATAACCCTGAAAAGGAAGAATCAGAGAATGATCGTTCCATGCTCAAATTCGGAATGTTTGTCTCCTCTATCCCTGATCCTTCTTCTTCAACTTCTTCTTCCTCCTCTTCTAAAGAGAAGCGTTCTATACTTAATTCTAAGAAAGTGATCAAGAACAAGTTTCTTAATCAAGTTCCTAAGAATAAGAAAACTCAACATAGGAACAAGAAATCCTCGGAGAAAGTTTCTAAAACTGGGAAGAAGGCCCCTGACTTCTCTCAGAGACCAACCCCCAGAATTAAAATCGATCTCACTCCTACCCCTGAAAAGGTCGTAATACCTCCAAGAACCATGGATAAATGAATTCTTTGTCACACCCCGCTAAAGCGGAAACACGAGGCGTGATAGCGCAAGATTTCATAACAATAGGATAAAAACAACACCAACCATCCATTCAAATAAACAACAGTTTAAGTTTAAAATTTTACATTTTGCATCAAGTACAAGTTCTAACAAAAACAAAATAAACCAAGTGTTTCAACTAAACAGTTTTCAAATAAACAAGACGGTTGATGTCGATGCGCCCACATAAAAGAAAGATTCGGTTAATCTTTTCTTACCCCTGAAAAGCATGATAAAAACAAGGTCAACTACAAAGAGTTGGTGAATTCACAGGTTTTCAATATTTCAAAAACATAATCAATTGTATGAGTGAATATGAGCAAAAATAAATTTTTGGCACTTATTGATATCTTAAAACGTTAAGGCATTATGTACTCTAATTTTGTATATAAAGAGCCACCACTAAACCTTTCGACCACAAAACAATATTTTTAATTCTACCTTAGCGGTGTGACTAATACCCCACATATGTAGAACCTTCGTTTTTAAGTATCGTGCACCCCTACCTGTAGTTTCTAGGTGGGATTGCTATCCACACCCCTACTCATCGGTTTTTAGGTGGGATTGTCCGTCCAAATAGCGCTATCCACAAATACCCTCGCTCCTCACTTGAGTTAATAGTAGTGTACAATCTTTTATGTTACATTTTACTCAATATAACTATTAGTGTACATGCCTTAGTGCCCACAACATCAAATTTAACAAGATTTCATAATCATAATGACAATGGCTCATAAAACACATTCAATCATGCTTTTCACCCCAAAACGTATAAAACACTTTGAAAGAGGGGCTGTGAATACTCACCTTATAGCAACGCTCCGCAACGCAAAACAATACAATCCGAATCTCCGCACAACGACCTAACGCTTCCCTATCAAAGAGTAATACCCAAAACCGTCACTTATAGGTCTAATACTACTTAGAGGTGAATAAATCTTAAGCCCATAAGTGTCTATATATGTCCAATTATACAAAATGCCCATATGCTCATTAATATCGTAATGTATACCGAAAATGATCTTATTATCCATCACATGATCAAAATTTATAAAAATCAATTAAGTCCAGAATTTCTCTTCTGGACAGAAACTAATTGTCCTAAAAATGATCAGTTTTCAAGGGCTTCCAAAATGATCTAGTTTCCTATATTTTTATATAAGATAAAGTACTAAGTTATGGTCTTTGTGACCAAATTTCATGCCTTTTGGACATGTACAAGAGGTTCAAATAATTCATGCAAAATATTATATCACAACCGGTAAAACAGATTACACCATGTTAGTGAATCACTCACTTAAGGAGTTATACTCAGTGTTTTCTAGAATTTCCAGTTGGATTGGAATCATAACTCATAAAGGAAACTTTTGAGATAAGATTCACTGATTTTCAAGAAGTTATGAAGGAGGTATGACACTACAAAGTTGCATGCACAATTCTGCCATTAGCTGACAGATTGCACACTTAACTTAAATAAATTGGTTAGTGCCTCAAAACTCCATATTTTTAAGTGATTCCACTTGCAAACTGAAGATAACTCATAAATATAACTCTCAAAAGAAGAATCAACCTTTTTCATTGAGTTTTGAAAGAGATATGGCCATTTGAACATGCATGCACAATTCTGTCATTGTTTGACAGTTTGCACACTCATTTTGTTTTAATCATTTGAAACCTCAAATCACCATATTTTTGAATGAAATCAGATGCATATGAAAGGTAACTCATTAAGCTAACTTCCAAAAGAAAAATCAAGTGATTTGGAAGAGTATTCAAAGAGTTATGGTCGTTCAAAGTAGGGTTTACCTACTGTTGAACTCCCAGATGCACATGCATCTTGCAAGGAGCATTTGGGGGATCAAAACTCAATGTTTTTGAGTGAAACCACTTGGATTAGAACCCCAACACATAAAACATAAACACCATCTAAAATAAATACGAATTTGAACTTGAAATTTACTCTAAGTGGTCGTCCAAACACAGACCATTTTCTGGACAGCAAGTTAAAAGTACAAAATAGGGTTTTTAAGCATGAAATTCCATAAGAATGGTGGTTCATTTGCAAAGAGGCTATCCCCACCATAAAATATTGTGTTTAACACAAAGAAATACTCAAAATATGTATTAGTTTATGCATGCAAAATGTCCCAAAACTCAGATTCATAAACATGATGCAAGAACACAAGAAAATGGCACAAAGTGTGCACAAAATGATGCAAAAACGTAAACATGAGTTCATACCTTGATTGGATGATGTTTTAAATCTCTAAATCTTCAAATAAAACTCCACTTTGATGAATTTTGGAACTAAAAATGACTGGAAATGATGATGAAGATGAGTGTTCTTCAAAGGTGCCCCTTTGAATTCTTGAGAGAGAGAGAGAGGTTTTTAAAAAAAATTGGTGTTGAAATGAGGAAAATGAAAAAAAATATATATTTATATGGGGATGAGAGGGAGGGGCCGGCCATGGCTTGTGGGCCCCACCCCAAGCCCAAATTTTTTTTTTTTTAAAAGAAAACACAAGCCCAAAATGATATAATGCAATTTTTCTCAAATTTTTGACCTTTTTCTCAAAATGAATGTCCAAAATGGTTAATTTCAATTAAAATAAAAAGTTTTATTTTTGAAACTTTAAAATTTCATATTTTATAATAATTGGGTATAAATTAGGGCATTTGGCACTATATTGGACGTTTCAGACAGTCACGGGTCGGAACCGGAGATTTTAAGCAACTACCGGAAATGCTAGGGGTTTTTCGGCTATTCTAAACCAACTAACTCTTAATCCTAAAATTTAAACTATATAATACTAATAAACTTAATAGAAGCTAACCTGAAAGCTCGAATTTTGACAGTTGTCACAGTCTTCCCCCGTTAAAGAAATTTCGTCCCGAAATTTAAGAAGTGGCTTTCTCCGGGGTGTTCGTGAATAAGGCGGGATATTTTTGCTTCATCAAATCTTCACGTTCCCGTATATTACTGGACCATGTTTCGCATTCCAACGGACCTTAATAATAGGGATTTTACTGCGCCTTAACCGTTTAACTTCTCGGTCCAAAACCTCAACTGGTTCTTCCACGAAGTTTAACCGATCATTAATCTGAACGTCGTCTATGGGTAACATCAACGTTTCATCTGCTAGGCATTTCTTTAGATTCGACACATGAAATGTGTCGTGGATTGCGCTTAGATTTTGCGGTAACTTCAACTTGTACGCCACTGGTCCGATTCTTTCGAGTATTTCGAATGGACCAATGTATCTGGGACCCAGCTTGCCTCTCTTCCTGAAGCGTACCAGTCCCTTCCATGGGGACACTTTTAATAGCACTTTATCTCCCACTTGAAACTCCAACGACTTTCTCCGATTATCCGCATAACTTTTCTGACGGTCTCTTGCTGTCTTGAGTCTTTCTTTGATGATTGAGATCTTATCAGTGGTTTCCTGGATAATATCAGGCGTTGTCAGCTGTCTATCTCCGACTTCTACCCAGCTAAGCGGTGATCTGCACTTACGTCCGTATAGAGCTTCGTACGGTGCACATTGTATGCTGGTATGATAGTTGTTGTTATAGGAGAATTCAACAAGTGGCAGGTGGGTATCCCAACTTCCAACGAAATCTATTGCGCAAGCCCGTAACATATCCTCTAGCATTTGAATAGTTCTTTCCGATTGTCCATCCGGTTTGAGGATGATAGGCGGTGCTATAATCCAAACGTGTACCCAATGCCTTTTGGAGTGATTGCCAAAAACGCGATGTAAATCGTGTATCTCTGTCCGAAATAATGGAAATAGGCACACCATGACGTGTAACTATTTCATTAATATAGATTTGAGCACGCCTTTCCATACTGAAATCTTCGCGAATGGGGATGAAATGAGCCGATTTGGTAAGTCGGTCTACTATAACCCATATTGTGTCGTGCCCCTTTCCAGTTCTGGGTAATTTAGTTACGAAATCCATTGTTATTTGCTCCCACTTCCACTGTGGTATTTCAGGTTGTTGGAGTAAACCAGATGGTTTCTGATGTTCGGCCTTTATCTTAGCACAAGTCAGGCACTTGCTTACGAATACAGCAATATCTTTCTTCATTCCCGGCCACCAATAATACTCCTTCAAATCCTTATACATTTTATCTACTCCTGGATGAATCGAATATCTGGATCGATGGGCTTCATCCAAAATGGTTGACCGTAAATCACCAACCTTCGGTACCCATGCTTTATTCTTGAAGTAATACACACCATCCTCTTGCATTTCAATTTCTTTCTCTAAATGTTGCAAGGTTTCATTCTTCCTATTTTCTTCTTTTAAAACTTCTCTTTGTGCTTCAATAATTTGAGTTTTTAAACTCGTCTGGACCATTACTCCCATAGCACATACTCTTGTTGGTTTTACTCTTTCCTTCCGGCTTAACGCGTCGGCTACCACATTAGCTTTTCCCGGATGGTACTTTATTTCACAGTCGTAGTCACTAAGTAGTTCCACCCATCTTCTCTGCCTCATATTGAGCATTTTCTGGTCAAGGATGTGTTGGAGGCTTTTATGATCAGTGAAAATGGTGCACTTGGTGCCGTATAGGTAGTGTCTCCAGATTTTGAGTGAGAACACCACCGCCCCTAATTCCAAATCATGAGTGGTGTAATTCTTCTCGTGAATCTTTAGTTGTCTCGAAGCGTATGCAATAACTTTGTCTTTTTGCATTAACACGCAGCCCATTCCCTGATGTGAAGCATCACAGTAGACTACGAAGTTTTCGACTCCTTCAGGTAGAGCCAGAATTGGTGCGTTGCATAACTTGTGTTTGAGCGTCTGGAAGGCTTCTTCTTGTTTCTCTCCCCAAATAAACTTTTTATCTTTTTGTGTTAGAGTCGTTAGTGGTTGCGCGATCTTAGAGAAATTCTCGATAAATCGCCGGTAATAACCTGCCCAATCCAGAAATTGTCGGATCTCGGTCGGTGTCTTTGGGGCTTCCCATTTCTTAATGGCCTCAATCTTAGCTGGATCAACTTGGATCCCCTTTTCATTCACCACATGGCCAAGAAAGTGTACCTTACGAATCCAGAATTCACATTTAGAGAATTTCGCGTACAACCTCTCGTCTCTGAGCAATTCCAATATCAACTTCAAGTGTTGCTCATGCTCCTTTTTGTCTCGAGAATAAATGAGTATATCATCTATAAATACGATCACGAATTTGTCTAGGTATGGTTGACATACTTCATTCATCAAATCCATGAAGACTGCCGGTGCGTTTGTTAGACCAAATGGCATGACTAGGAACTCGTAGTGACCGTATCGAGTCCTAAAGGCCGTCTTGGGGATATCTTCTTCTCGCACTCTCATTTGATGGTATCCAGACCTAAGATCGATCTTCGAGAAGTACGTTGCACCTTGAAGTTGGTCAAACAAATCATCAATCCGGGGAAGGGGGTATCGGTTCTTAATTGTCAACTTGTTGAGTTCCCTATAATCGATACACACTCGAAAAGATCCATCTTTCTTTTTAACAAATAAGATTGGAGCTCCCCAAGGTGAAGAGCTGGGTCTGATGAATCCCTTATCGAGTAACTCCTGAAGTTGTTCTGACAGTTCCTGCATCTCAGATGGCGCTAACCGGTATGGTGATTTCGCCACGGGCGCAGCTCCAGGAATTAAATCGATGTGAAATTCAACTTGTCTTGGCGGGGGTATTCCAGGCAAGTCGTCTGGGAATACTTCGGGAAAGTCCCGAACTATAGGAATATCTTGAACGCGTTTTTCTTTAACTTTCTTATTCTTAACGTGAGCTAGAAAGACAATACCGTCCTTTCTCAAATGCTTTCGCATTTTCATACACGTTACTATTTTAACACTCCTTCTAATTTTCTCGCCGTGTACTTCGAGTTTTCCCCCTTCGGGTAACGGAACTCGAATGATCTTTTTGGAACAACAAATTTCAGCTCGGTTTTTGGACAACCAATCCATACCCACGATTATGTCGAAACTTCCCAATTTAATCGGTATTAGATCTATACTAAAATCTCTATTGGCCAAACTTAAGGTGCAGTTCATTAATATGTCTTTAGCCCTACATTCTTGTCCGTTGGCATATTCAATGACATATATTTCTTTCAATTTTTGAGGTTTTAAATTTAACTTTGATCTAAATTCTGTCGCCACAAAACTCCTATCTGCTCCAGAATCAAATAGTACAGACGCATAATGATTATTCAGAAGAAACGTACCTGTAACGACATCTGGGTTTTGCCTTGCTTCCTCTGCTCCAATCTCAAACACTCGACCTCTTGCCGGACCTCCTTGATTTCCTCGGTTGGCCGGTCTTGCTTGATGAGCGTTCGGTCTACGATTCCATCGTGGACATGTATTCGAAAGTGATCCGGGCTTCCACACTCAAAACATGCCCGCCTTCACCGTGCTCTCCCGCAATCCTTGGCATAATGACCTCCTTTGTTGCATTTTTGACGGATAATGCATTGTCCCAGGTATCTTTGTCTATTGCATTTGTCACATTTGGGATAAGGTCCTTTCCCTTTCTCTGCAGGTTGAGTTTGAATTCCGTAGTTACCTGTAGTTCTTTGTTCCTTGCTTGTCCTTTTTCCAAGCTGCTTTCTCATTGGTTCATCCAGTTTTCTCTTCCCTTGTGCCTTATCCCTTACAAACAATCCCGAGCGAGTAGCATTGTTTGTGAGTCTGGTTGCCGAACTTCGCCTCTTGTAGAGTTTTTGGGTTTGCTGAGGTAACATCCCCGCGTATCTCCGGAGATAATCCCCAAATATACCTATCAACGCGGTTCTCTTCAGGCGTTACCAGATGCGGTACCATTTTTGCCAATTCATGAAATCGGGCTGTGTAGGAGTCGATATCATTCCCTCTCATTTCATGATTCCACAATTCCGCTTCCAGCTTCTGAATTTCGCTTCTTGGGCAGTATTCTTCTTTCAACATTTTCTTGAAATCCTCCCACGTAAGACTGTTAGCAGCTTCTCGACCACGGGTTTGTCCTTGTATATTCCACCATGTTAACGCTCGTCCTTGTAATAAGCATGTAGCAAACTCTACCTTCTTACCTTCGGTACATTTGCTAATATGGAGCACAGACTCCATGCTCTCTATCCAAGTTAATAATCCCACGGCTCCCTCAGTTCCATGAAATTCTTTAGGGTTACAGCTCCTAAAGGATTTATATGTACATTCTCTGTTTCCAGACCCTTGACTGTTGTTTTGATTATTGTTCAGGCCAGCTGCCACTTGACTAACAATGTTCGGAAGTGCAGCCATGAGTTGTTCGGACATAAGTCTCGCAACTTCGGAATTCTCTCTTCTTGGAGGCATTGTTCTAAACATGATTTTAAATTGAGTTTTAGTCAATTTTGTGTTACAATGGCCATTATAAATCTACTTACTAAATCATACACATCTTATAACATACATCCAATACTACTCACGAACACATACATTTCAAAACAACATGAGATAAATAGATAACTTACATAATTATCAAAAATAAACCAAAGTAATTCAAACATAAGTTTTAAAGTACAACCCAAATAACATAAAATTGTTTAATCTTAAACATCTAGGCTACAAGCCTCAAAAGCAAATATGGTCCTCCAAAAGATTCTTAATAACAGAAGTTCCCTAATGGATCATTACCCAAATCAATACTCCTATCATCACCATCAGTGCTCCTAATGCCCAAGACAGATACGTGTACAGCCTCCGAGTAACCCTCCCGGCCTCATGTGCGATCACCCTGATCCCCGTAGTGATCTCGTCTTGAGTGTGCAACACTGTAAGAATGCTTTCTAAGGCCTGCTTAAACTCTTCTAGTCTATCTCGCTGTCCCTGTATCTGAACCTCCAATCCTGTGACCCAGAGGTTCTCGGTTGCCGTCATCCCTTGAGGTTGCGGCTCTGGAACTCTCGCGGCCGGAGACGGAGGCGTCACGCTTCGCGATCGAGATCGCGATCCAGCTGGTTCGCCCGACAGGTCGGACGGAACCGTGAATACCACCCTTCGGCCAGGGAGGACACGCTTTCGGGCTGTCCGAATAGTCCTAGGTCCGCGTGACGGTTCAGCCACATCGACCGGAGGTGGCGCAGGTACAGAAGTCTCCACAGAAGTCTCTCGGGTGGCCGCGTCACTTTCCTCAGACGGATCACTCTCTTCAAGCATGGGCTGGTTCCTCCTAGGGAGGCTAGTAAAGTACCCGGATTCATCGGGGGAGCGATCGGGAGTGGAAGAAGAGCTAGACATTTTAAACTGCGGCAGTAACAAATTTAATTACTAAATGCACTTTAGTAAAAAAAAAATTAAAATACTTATGCAAACTCACACTTATGACCATGCTTTCCATTTGGGCAAGAAGTTCCCAATATAATTGTTCCATGTCTCCCCTATACATATTGAATTAGACATAGGTGATCAGGCTTTGCCTAATATCAATATGCTAAGTCGACACTTATTCCAATTATACTAGTACTAAGCTTTTTTTTTTTTTTTTTATAAAAACAGTTTTCGAAAACTTTTGGTTATAGTATTTGTTTAGAAAAACCGGTGTTCTCTATAACCTATGGCTCTGATACCAAGTCTGTCACACCCCGCTAAAGCGGAAACACGAGGCGTGATAGCGCAAGACTTCATAACAATAGGATAAAAACAACACCAACCATCCATTCAAATAAACAACAGTTTAAGTTTAAAATTTTACATTTTGCATCAAGTACAAGTTCTAACAAAAACAAAATAAACCTAGTGTTTCAACTAAACAGTTTTCAAATAAACAAGACGGTTGATGTCGATGCGCCCACATAAAAGAAAGATTCGGTTAATCTTTTCTTACCCCTGAAAAGCATGATAAAAACAAGGTCAACTACAAAGAGTTGGTGAGTTCACAGGTTTTCAATATTTCAAAAAAATAATCAATTGTATGAGTGAATATGAGCAAAAATAAATTTTTGGCACTTATTGATATCTTAAAACGTTAAGGCATTATGTACTCTAATTTTGTATATAAAGAGCCACCACTAAACCTTTCGACCACAAAACAATATTTTTAATTTTACCTTAGCGGTGGGACTAATACCCCACATATGTAGAACCTTCGTTTTTAAGTATCGTGCACCCCTACCTGTAGTTTCTAGGTGGGATTGCTATCCGCACCCCTACTTATCGGTTTTTAGGTAGGATTGTCCGTCCAAATAGCGCTATCCACAAATACCCTCGGCTCCTTACTTGAGTTAATAGTAGTGTACAAACTTTTATGTTACATTTTACTCAATATAACTATTAGTGTACATGCCTTAGTGCCCACAACATCAAATTTAACAAGATTTCATAATCATAATGACAATGGCTCATAAAACACATTCAATCATGCTTTTCACCCCAAAACGTATAAAACACTTTGAAAGAGGGGCTGTGAATACTCACCTTATAGCAACGCTCCGCAACGCAAAAGAATACAATCCGAATCTCCGACAACGACCTAACGCTTCCCTATCAAAGAGTAATACCCAAAACCGTCACTTATAGGTCTAATACTACTTAGAGGTGAATAAATCTTAAGCCCATAAGTGTCTATATATGTCCAATAATACAAAATTCCCATATGCTCATTAATATCGTAATTTATACCGAAAATGATCTTATTATCCATCACATGATCAAAATTTATAAAAATCAATTAAGTCCAGAATTTCTCTTCTGGACAGAAACTAATTGTCCTAAAAATGATCAGTTTTCAAGGGCTTCCAAAATGATCTAGTTTCCTATATTTTTATATAAGATAAAGTACTGAGTTATGGTCGTTGTGACCAAATTTCATGCCTTTTGGACATGTACAAGAGGTTCAAATAATTCATGCAAAATATTATATCACAACCGGTAAAACAGATTACACCATGTTAGTGAATCACTCACTTAAGGAGTTATACTCAGTGTTTTCTAGAATTTCCAGTTGGATTGGAATCATAACTCATAAAGGAAACTTTTGAGATAAGATTCACTGATTTTCAAGAAGTTATGAAGGAGGTATGACACTACAAAGTTGCATGCACAATTCTGCCATTAGCTGACAGATTGCACACTTAACTTAAATAAATTGGTTAGTGCCTCAAAACTCCATATTTTTAAGTGATTCCACTTGAAAACTGAAGATAACTCATAAATATAACTCTAAAAAGAAGAATCAACCTTTTTCATTGAGTTTTGAAAGAGATATGGCCATTTGAACATGCATGCAAAATTCTGTCATTGTTTGACAGTTTGCACACTCATTTTGTTTTAATCATTTGAAACCTCAAATCACCATATTTTTGAATGAAATCAGATGCATATGAAAGGTAACTCATTAAGCTAACTTCCAGAAGAAAAATCAAGTGATTTGGAAGAGTATTCAAAGGGTTATGGTCGTTCAAAGTAGGGTTTACCTACTGTTGAACTCCCAGATGCACATGCATCTTGCAAGGAGCATTTGGGGGATCAAAACTCAATGTTTTTGAGTGAAACCACTTGGATTAGAACCCCAACACATAAAACATAAACACCATCTAAAATAAATACGAATTTGAACTTGAAATTTACTCTAAGTGGGCGTCCAAACACAGACCATTTTCTGGACAGCAAGTTAAAAGTACAAAATAGGGTTTTTAAGCATGAAATTCCATAAGAATGGTGGTTCATTTGCAAAGAGGCTATCCCCACCATAAAATATTGTGTTTAACACAAAGAAATACTCAAAATATGTATTAGTTTATGCATGCAAAATGTCCCAAAACTCAGATTCATAAACATGATGCAAGAACACAAGAAAATGGCACAAAGTGTGCACAAAATGATGCAAAAACGTAAACATGAGTTCATACCTTGATTGGATGATGTTTTAAATCTCTAAATCTTCAAATAAAACTCCACTTTGATGAATTTTGGAACTAAAAATGGCTGGAAATGATGATGAAGATGAGTGTTCTTCAAAGGTGCCCCTTTGAATTCTTGAGAGAGAGAGAGAGGTTTTTAAAAAAAATTGGTGTTGAAATGAGGAAAATGAAAAAAAATATATATTTATATGGGGATGAGAGGGAGGGGCCGGCCATGGCTTGTGGGCCCCACCCCAAGCCCAAATTTTTTTTTTTTTAAAAGAAAACACAAGCCCAAAATGATATAATGCAATTTTTCTCAAATTTTTGACCTTTTTCTCAAAATGAATGTCCAAAATGGTTAATTTCAATTAAAATAAAAAGTTTTATTTTTGAAACTTTAAAATTTCATATTTTATAATAATTGGGTATAAATTAGGGCATTTGGCACTATATTGGACGTTTCAGACAGTCACGGGTCGGAACCGGAGATTTTAAGCAACTACCGGAAATGCTAGGGGTTTTTCGGCTATTCTAAACCAACTAACTCTTAATCCTAAAATTTAAACTATATAATACTAATAAACTTAATAGAAGCTAACCTGAAAGCTCGAATTTTGACAGTTGTCACATTCTTGGACCTATCCCAGAGAAATTTTCTGCTCCCTCTCTGATTTCCAAACCTTTAAATATAGGAAATGCTATCACTGTGGTGAAACTACCCACATTGCAAGCAAATGTCCTAATGCTACTAAAGCTGACAAACTAGCTCATGGAAAGAAAGTAGCTCAAGCTGATAAATCAGCGACGGTGAAATCCACCAAGGTTGCAAAACCATCAAAGGTGACGATATCCACTGAAGAGAGTTCTTCAGCTAGTAGCTCCCCCGCCAATCCTCTATCTAACCAAACAGGACCCATAGTAGTATGGGTACCTTTAAACAATTAATCTTTTGTTGTATGCAGAGTGCTAAAGGTATCTAGTATCTTGATAGCGGATGCTCAAGGCACATGACTGGCAGAAAATCTCTGCTCTCTGATTACAAAGAAGAAGCTGGTCCATCAGTGACCTTTGGTGGAAATGGCAAATGATACACTAAAGGTTATGGAATTCTATCCAACGGAGCAACATCGTTTTCTCGTGTTGCTTACGTTGAGGGACTAAAGCACAATCTCTTGAGCGTTAGTCAGTTATGTGAGAAAGACTTCAAAGTTCGATTCTTAAAGAATAGATGTGTTGTCACTGACGGAAATGATAAGCTTGCCCTTACAGGCAAAAGAGTGGAAAATGTATATGTCATAAATATGAATAGTTCTCACTCTAAGAACATGTGTTTTATCTCTAAAGCATCCACTGACATAAACTAGTTATGGCATAAAAGACTCTCTCATCTCAACTTTAAGACAATAAATGAATTGTCTCAAAAAGACTTAGTCAGAGACCTCCAAAATCATACATTTACAAAGGAATCTCTTTGTTCAGCGTGTGAGAAGGGAAAGCTGACAAAAGCCTCCTTCAGGTCAAAGCAAGTTTCTTCAGTGACCACTCCTCTTCAACTACTCCACATGGATCTATTTGGACCTGTCAATGTCCAATCGATCTCTGGAAAGAAATACACTTTAGTGATTGTTGATGAATACTCCAGATACACATGGGTGTTCTTCCTTCGATCCAAAAGTGATACCCCTGAAATGATAATCTCTTTCATCAAAAAGATGGAAGTTTTGAACAATCTAATTGTTCGTTCCACAAGAAGTGATCATGGCACTGAATTCAAAAACAGTACTCTGGTTAACTCCTTTGAAGAAAGAGGCATATCTCACAACTTCTCCTCAGGAAGAACCCCTCAGCAAAATGGTGTTGCTGAAAGAAGAAATCGTACTATCATTGAAGCGGCTCGCTCAATGCTCAGCGAATCGCATCTTCCAACTCAGTTATGGGCTGAAGTAGTTAATACAGCATGTTTCACTCAAAATCGATCCCTGATAGTTAAACGATTTAAGAAGACCCCCTATGAATTATTTCATGGGAGAAGACCTACTCTGAAATATTTCCACATTTTTGGATGTAGATGTTACATTCTGAATGACAGAGATCATTTAGGTAAATTTGATCCAAAAGCTGACGATGGTATATTTTTTGGATACTCCACTGTATCTAAATCCTTCAGAGTCTTCAACAAAAGAAGACAACATGTTGAAGAATCCATGCACGTTAACTTTGATGAATCTCGTCCCATTCATGCTTCTCACTCTCATGATGATGATGAAGAATTGAATGCCTGGATGAGATCTCATTATGGGTAAACTGAAACATACTTCAGCAATCAAACTCCAGCTGCAGCAAGCGATGATGCAATCCCTGTAAACCCAACAAGTAATGATCATCCATCTTCAGGGATGAATGTTACTCCTCTTAATCAGATTCCTGTTGCTGATTCCTCTCTTGGAAATTCCTCAGTGAATAACCAAACTATATCTGAAAATCAATCCCCTGAATTGATTCTAAATGAAGTACCTGTTGCTGAAACAAGTCCTATTCCAGAAACTGAAGAACAGGTCGTTGAATCTGCTGTTGATCTCTCTCCTCAACCACCAGCTCAGCGATGGACTGCAAATCATCCAATAAATCAAATTATTGGTGATCCCACTGCAGGTATCAAAACACGTAGAGGTACAGGTAATATCTGTCTTTATGTTAACTTCATTTCTCTATCTGAACCTAAGAAGATAGATCAAGCTATCTCTGATCCTAGCTGGGTTTCAGCTATGCAAGAAGAACTGACTGAATTTCGTAGAAATAAAGTTTGGAATCTTGTTCCTAGACCCTCTGATAAAATCGTCATAGGAACCAAATGGGTTTTCAGAAATAAGCTAGATGAAAACGGGACTATAATTCGCAATAAGGCTAGACTTGTTGCTCAAGGTTATAGACAGGAAGAAGGAATTGACTATGATGAAACTTTTGCACCTGTTGCTCGTTTAGAAGCAATAAGACTCTTTTTAGCTTATGCTGCCCATAAAGACTTCAAAAAATTTCAAATGGATGTTAAAAGTGCCTTTCTAAATGGAAAACTCAGCGAGGAAGTTTATGTTGAACAACCCCCTGGTTTCTCAGACCCTAACCATCCTGGTTATGTTTTTAAACTTGAAAAAGCTCTTTACGGGTTAAAACAAGCTCCTAGAGCTTGGTATGATACCCTTTCTAAATTTCTTCTTAAAGAAAATTTGTTCGTGGAAAAATTGACCAAACTCTGTTTTTAAGAAAATATAAAGGTCATACTATTCTCGCTCAGATATATGTTGATGACATTATCTTTGGTTCCACAAGACCCAAACCTTGCACTCGTTTCGCTGCAAGAATGCAAAAACAATATAAAATGAGTATGATGGGTGAACTAACATATTTTCTAGGCTTGCAGATTAAGCAATCTGACAAAGGAATTTTTATTTGTCAAAGCAAACATGTTAAAGACATGCTGAATAAATTCGACATGAATCAATGATCAGCGATGAAGACACCTATGGCGCCTCCTCTGACATTAAACAAGGACCCCAATGGGAAACCAGTCAATGTCACTGCCTATCGAGGAATGATTGGGTCTCTGTTGTATCTTACAGCAACTAGACCAGACATCATGTACGCTACCTGTCTCTGTGCTCGGTATCAGGCTGAACCGAAGGAATCTCATCTAATCGCTGTAAAGCAAATCTTCAGATACCTGAAAGGAACTCCAAATCTTGGTCTCTGGTATCCCAAAGGCTCAGGATTTGATCTTATTCGTTACTCTGACAGTGACTTTGCAGGTTGTAAGATAGACAGAAAGAGCACCACTGGAGGGTGTTATGCTTAAATAGCAAGAGGAGAGAGAAAGAAAGGAGTGCTAAACGACGGTTTTAGCTTTTTGAAAAAGAAATGATGACCTGGCGCAGGTTGCAAGAAAGGAGTTGGAATGGAAACGTCGCGGTTCGTCGTGTGTCAGAAAAAGGTCTGACGTGTCCTTTTCTTTATTTTTAAAAGATTATAATGATAATTATCCATAAGGAAGGTTTATCATTATTAATTTTAGAAAAATCTTCATCACTAATAATAAAGGATTGTCAGTGAGGAGTTTTAATTTTAAGAAAGAGACATTCTTTGATGAGGAAAGATATCAAAGAGTGTTAAAGATTAGAAGATAATACCTGAGGAGATGGCCCAGATATCGCTGAATCAGAGTTCAGAGAATGGAAAGTTTGAAAGCTTTATTTGTATTCCTTGTTGGTCACTGAATAATAAATTATTTAGTGTTCAACATACCAAGTTCGCTGATCAGTAGATTGAATCTAGTTTCATCAAGAGGCTTGGTGAAAAGATCAGCGAGCTGATATTCAGTAGGTACAAAATGGAGCTCAACTTCACCATTCATCACATGATCTCTGATAAAGTGATATCGGATCTCAATGTGCTTGGTTTTGGAGTGAAGTACAGGGTTGTTGGCAATTGCAATAGCACTAGTACTATCACAATAGATAGGAATTTTAGAAAGCTTGAAATTGTAGTCTCTTAGTTGATTTCTCATCCAAAGGATTTTGAGCACAACAACTACCTTTATTCCTTCCGCTTTCATAACAATCATCAAGGCAAAAGAAATCTTTGAATCTTCAATGTTTTCTCAAGAACACCAAGAACACGCTTGTGTGTGTTTTTCTTCTCGAACTCAACTAAGGTTTGATCAAAACCTTGTATTATGACTGGAAACATCTTGTTTCACCTCTTCTTCTCCTTAAAACTCTAAAAATAAAAATAAAGATAATTTGGATCAAAATTAAAAAGTTTTTCCTTTATAAAAACTCTGTTCTAAGTTCTTTCCTTAGAACAGAAGACTATTTTTTTAACTTTAATCCATTTACCTAAGCTTTTTATTATTGTTTATAACAAGCATTTTGAAATTGTTCATCAAAATATTTGTTCTCTTTGATCTTAAATTTGGTATTCTTTATACCAAACTCTGGTTTATACATTTATGTATAAAACCATGATTTACCTCTTTGGTGTTCCTATCTTTCCCACAGCAATGGCATCTGCAAGTAATACTGCTGCAACCTCCTCTGCTGCTGAAGACACAACTCTGGTCGCTGCACCAACCTGTCATTTCCCTTTGGAAAGAGTCGTCTTCAAGTCCTGCAACTACATCGCTTTGGTGGAGATCCCTGCAGACCGCCCTCAATTCACTGAAGGAGCTACCTTCATCAAGGCATGCCCTCTGATGTATGCGTTCGTTCACAACCCGGTGGGCATCTCTTCTCATCTCCAAGCCTTATGGTACACGGCTTACTGTACCATGTTTACAACTGACAAGGGAACCCAACTCCCTGCTATTGGGTTCAAGATTCCAGAACTTGGCTTTTTCTCCTTTACTGCTGGATTTCTCAGGAAGGCTCTGCGTCTCCCTGTACGTGCTAAGAATCAACAGTGGGGCGCTGAACCCACCAAGATGCAAATCGATGCATTCTTGGACTCCATTTGATATTCATGGGAGAATCCCTCTATGAAGACGGTGGGTTCTAAGGTAGAGAAGAAAAGGCTACCTGCTCGCTGGCAGTATATCTTCATTCAAGTAATCCAGTGCCTGGGGTCGAAGATCGGCTCGCATGATCAAGCGAGCAAGCACTTTCAAGACCTCGCTTACTCCATCTGCACCGGCCACAACCTGAATTACACTGATTACATCTTCAGCGACATGGTCAATCGCATCAACGCCGCCACCAGACATCCTGTTATTCCTTATCCTCGCTTCTTTGCGGCCATAATGGAAGTTGCCTTCGGGGAAGAATACCCGAAGGTCGGCGATCACTCCTTCTCTGTAGTAGGGAAGAAGTCCCTGGACATTAAGGAACGTCCAGGTGATGCTCTTTTCACACCCTACATGCTGCAGGTGATTGGAGCACCTCTTCCAGTGTCCACCTCGCTGTCCAACCCAACAGCGAGCAACCCAGACACTGCTGGTATTAAGAGGAAGCAACCAACTGATGGTCATAAAAAGACCATCGCAACCAAAACAAAGAAGCCAAAGAAGTTGGTCTCTCAAAACACCACCCTCTCTGATTTCGGTGTTCTACCAACACCAACTGCAGCCACAACCACTTCAACGGTCTTTACATCCGTTGTTGCTTCTTTAGCACTACCTACATCATCAGCGACTACGGTCACTGAGGGTGTCTTAGCCAGCTCTGCTGAAGCTGGATCAGGTACTACTTCCACAGCCTTCTCTTCTACTTCTATCTCCTCTTCTTTGGTCCTCACCTCAGCAAATGACTCGGCGATAATTGTCCCTATCCCTAATAATGCTGAAATGCACGCAGTCCAAACCTCATTATTGTTCAGGGAATCTGAGTTTTGGAAGGCCAAATTAAAAGGACCTCAGAGTATCTCTCTCAGATACTCTAAGACACTGGTCAGTGATCCTTTAGACACTACCTTTGCAAATGTAGTCCCTAAGAGTAATCCTCAAGATACTCTTAGGGAGACAAAAAAGATTTTTCATCCACCTTCTAATCCGGATATGTTTTTGGCATCCTTGTCTATGTCATCATCAGGTGTCACTTCTATTCTTACGTCAGCGACGACAACCACCGCCACCAGCGCGCCTTCCGTCAGCAAGGATATGGGGAAGTCTCCTCAGGGTCCTCCCAACACTGTTAGGCTCAGAGACGTGAAGCAAGAGATGGCTGCTCCCAAGCTACACACTCCAGTCACTGAGCTACCTCCCATTGTCCTTCCCAACCCTACATTCCCTGAAATTGACTATATGGTCAAGGAATGTGCTCTCACAAGGGCCAGGGTGGACAACCTACAGACGTCTGCCGAGCTTATCTTCAAAAGGATCGTTGGTACTCCAACGATCAAGACTAACGTCAGCAACCTGATATCTGATGTTTTCGTCCTGAAGGAAGATAACAAGGCCTTCCATCAGACCCTAACAAACTTGGAGCAAAAGGTTACTGCTCAAGCCAACGTCCTTGAGTCTATTCAAAAGACTCAATTCGAAATGATGCAGATGCTCACAAAGCTCTCTGAGGCAAGTTCCTCGTCTTTCAACGCTGCTGATCGGATCACGCTTCAAGAAGCTGAGGAGAAGCTGAAGGATGTTCAGACAAACGTTCGCACTCTGATGGTGCATTTTCTACCTCCTGATAACATTGAGGGGGAGAGATGTGCCAAAGAGTTCGCTGACGAACTCATCTCGGAGCATAACAAGAGGTTCCCTAAAGAGAGAATCTCTCCTTACATCCAGCGGCCTGAAGCTGAAGCTGATGAAGAAGAAGAAGAAGAAGAAGAAGATGATGATGAAGAAGATGATGAAGAACCTATCCCACACTATGGGGGGATGGATGATGATGAAGACGACGATGACATTGGAAGTGTCTTAGAGCATTTCAGATTGTCAAGGCCTGGTGTCGCTCATCAAGAGCCCTTGGGGGACGGACCACAACCCTCTCAGGGACAATCCGACCCTCAGGCAAAGGAAAAGAAGTGGTAGATCTAGATGCCACTATCCCTATATCTGAGGGGGAGACCACAATTGAGGTATCTCTTCCTCTTATCCCTTTCTCTTCACCTCTCCCTGAAACCCCAATACTCCCTTCTTCACCCACAAAAACTCCCTCTGACAGTACTATTTCCTCCTCTCCTTCCCTCAGTGATCCCCGTCCCTCAAAGGACTCAACTTCATGGAAGGAACCTTCCTCTGAAGAGCAGTTTATGTACATAATAGAAACTGACTCTGAAGAAGAAGAAGGCCTTATTACCAGGCGTCGCGTTCAAAAGCCGATCATAAGCGAGCTTGAAGAAGAAGAAAGGCGAATAAAATTCCTTAGGGAATTCGAGGCAAGAAGAATAAGGGTGCCTGAAGCTGAACCCATTGAAGCCGTACCAATAAGGATGGTAGATGAATTCTACTTTTTGTCGGAGAAGAGAGAGAACAAGCATTGGAAGCACAAAGGATCAGGGATGAGGAAATAAAGCAAACTGAAAATGATCTTGCTTTAGCAAGGAAATTGCTCAGAGAAGACTCTGCAAGAGATAAGGCGGCCAGAGATCAACTGAAAAAGAGTGAAAGGGTCGCTGAAGCACTTGTACAGAAAGAGCTTGCACAAGAAAATTTGAACGTAGATCCAATTCTTGCTCAACAGAAGATTCTAAGTGCACTATCCGCTGAAGCCACTATGTAGAAAGACAAAGAGCTTGATTGGTGCATTGACAGACTGAAATTTCGAAGATCTGAAGCCAAAATCATTCATGCAACTATGCAAGGGCGACACTCCAACAGAGGTGGTCCAAAGGTATATGTAAGAATGACAAGGACGAACATAATAGAGAGAGAAGAAGCCAAATTCTTAGGAATTTATGGATACACTGAATGGCTACAAATCAGAGACGCCACCCAGGGTTCCAAATCCAAATTCAAGGGCGTGGTGGACAGTGTGCTGAATCAGTTGCTGCAAAGAATGTCACAACATGTGCAAGTTCCCCCTCTCCCTGAATCATCTAAAAAGAAAAGATCAACCACTGAAGGAAGTTCAAGTGCTAAGAATGACCATGAAACTAAGTTTGATTATCAAAGCATTCTTGGTCATCTTGAGCTCCCTCATATATCAATGCTTTGTACCTCTCTCCCTCAAGACCGAAGATATAAAGAAGATGAAATCATCTCACTACCTGAACCTGGTATGGTATTCTTGGATAATGAAGGATTCTTAGGACTCTTCAGAAACCAAGAAATTCACAAGGCCCCATCCTCTCTCATAAAAATTATGCTTTGGCGCTGCTGGTCAGATACTCCTCTGATCAATTGACAGAAGACACTTTATGAGAATGAGCTACAAAGAAGAAGCGAGAATATCTCTGACTAGTCATAGTTTTCTACTTCCATTGTAATATTTCTTCAGTGTACAAGTACTTTACCTTTATCATTGTAATTTCATTTCGCTGTAATTCTTCAGATTATAATTAATGAAATTCAAAGTATTTTACTCCATCCTAGTACTGAGAAGATCCCTGAAAATAGTAAAAGGGACAATGAACATAAGAGTTCTATTTTCGTTACACTATCTTAACTCACTGATCTTTCACTCTGAAAATTCAATCAGTGAATGTACTTTAAGCTTATCTACTTGTAAAAATTGTGCTTTCATATCCTTATAAATGAAACTCAATTCAGATAGTAGACTAGCTGAAAAAGATTTTACAGATTAGCACTTAGAAAATTTTTCTTTAAATGTTTTCTAAGTCCTTTACTAGTCTCTTAAAGCAATTTTCCTATGTTGCTCAATCATAATCAAATAGGGGGAGATTGTTGATCATAACTCCTCTCAGTGATTTGAATATGATTCCTTTAATATACTTAGTGAAATTCCGTAGTTAAGCTTCTGTTCAAGTTCAGCGATAGCACACGCTGATTGCTATCAGCGATCGCTGAAGGTCAAGGAACTACAAGATTATCTCTAAAGACCTGAAGATCAGTTATCACACCAGAAGACCATTCAGCGAAAGTCGAAGACTCTAGCTGAAGAAAGAGATAATCAGCTAAGTGAACTAAAGCGGTTCAGCGATAGCAGCGATTGTCTACTCAAAGTGTGAAGTCTTGTGAAGCCTCAGCGATACTAAAGTTCATCCTTGAAGATTCAGTATCAGCGATCAAATGAAGCTTCCCTTGCAAGATTAAAGATTGATCTTATCCTCGATGCACAAAAGTCAAACCTAGAACCATGTCAGAAAAGAATGTACGACTTGTCTCTTATGTCCCCATCATACCTGATATGGTACTGTTCATATTCGGCCAAAAGCATGGTTGTCTCATTAACAAGGACAAGCTTCCTATCTAAGCTTGACACATGGCATGTACCTTTTGTCTTGCATTAAAGGCAAACGAGTATAAATAAGATGGAGATATCTTTTTCATCTTAATGCATGCTTCTATCTAACCTATACCCTCTTTATTCTTTCTTTCATCTTCTTGTGCATCATACTTCGTGTTTCTTAGTTACAATAAAATAGGTTTTAAACTTGTTCTAATTCCGCTTGTAACTGTAAATTTGTTTATTTTTAATAAACTCATTTAAAACCCAAAATCTGTGTGTGTTTGTATTCAACCCCCCCCCCTTCTACAAACTGTTCTCTCTTGATTGAACTCTTGTAGACCCTTTAGAGACCAACAATTTTTTTTCATAATGTGATCTTAGTTTTTGGATTTGTGAATTGACCATTCGACCTTATCGGACTTAGTTAATTGTTTATCGGATTCTGCTGCATAATTGATTTCTTATCTCTGTTTAAATTTGATAACTGCATACCACCATTTGACTTTATTGGACTTGACAATCAAATTGTTGGAATCACTTTAAACCTGCTAGCAATCAAGTATATCGGATTTATCAACTTTTGTCTGAATTGCTTCCTGTTTATCGGATTTGATCTCAATTGGAAGTTATCAGACTTCCAAGTAAACCACTTAATATGAGGATTTATTTTGAATTGTTTTATTTGATTGTTGGTTGAGTATCACTAAATCGAGTTTATGTCCAATTTGAAATCAAATGATCGGATTTTCATAAGTCCGATCCCTGACTTCAACTTTTATCGGATTTGTACAAACGAGTTTTTTGGATTTTGATAGCAAAATAACACACGTGAAATGTGGCACAATAATGGTGCAAGTGCACACCAACTATTGCATTCGCTTTTCAAGTAATACAATGGTAAGTCCAGAGATCGTTTTCCATAGGGATTGACTACTAAAATTCGGAGATTTTCTTACGAGCTTATGGTGAAAAGTTTAGAGTTTTATAAAAATGATTTGTTGGAGGAGGAATATTAAAGTCTAAAAATTAACAATTAATAAAAAGCGGGTATAGGTGTAAGTTTTTCGCCGAGAATATTTTAATAACTTAAATGGTTAATAAAGCTGTAACATCCACTCTCCTAAATATGCTTACTGTCACACCCAGCTAAAGCGGAAACACGAGGCGTGATAGCGCAAGATTTCATAACAATAAGATAAAAACAACACCAACCATCCATTCAAATACATAACAGTTTAAATTTAAAATTTTACATCGCATCAACTAAAAGTTCTAACAAAATAAAGTAAACCAAGTGTTTCAACTAAACAGTTTCAAATAAACAAGATGATTGATGTCGATGCGCCCACATAATAGAAAGATTCGGTTAATCTTTTCTTACCCCTGAAAAGCATGATAAAAACAAGGTCAACTACAAAGAGTTGGTGAGTTCACAGGTTTTCAATATTTCAAACATCCACTTGTGTAAGTGAATATGAGCAAAATAAATTTTTGGCACTTATTAATATCTTAAAATGTCAAGGCATTATGTACTCTAATTTTTAGTATATAAAGAGCCACCACTAAACCTTTCGACCACAAAAAATTAATTTATTGTTAATTCTACCTTAGCGGTGGGACTAATACCCCACATATGTAGAACCTTCGTTTCTTTTTTTTTTAAGTACAGTACACCCCTACCTGTAGTTTCTAGGTGGGATTGTCCGTCCAAATAGCGCTATCCACAAATACCCTCGGCTCCTCACTTGAGTTAATAGTAGTGTACAAACTTTTATGTTACATTTTACTCAATATAACTATTAGTGTACATGCCTTAGTGCCCACAACATCAAATTTAACAAAATTTCATAATCATAATGAAAATAGCTCATATAACATATTCAATCATGCTTTTCACCCCAAAACGTATAAAATACTTTGAAAGAGGGGCTGTGAATACTCACCTTATAGCAAAGCTCCGCGACACAAGACAATACAATCCTATCCCCACACGACGACCTAACGCTTCCCTATCAAAGAGTAATACTAAAAACCGTCACTTATAGGTCTAATACTACTTATAGAGGTGAATAAATCTTAAGCCCATCAGTGTCTATATATGTCCAATTATACAAAATGGCCATACGCTCGTTAATATCGTAATTTATACCGAAAGTAATCTTATTATCCATCACATGATCAATATTTATAAAAATCAATTAAGTCCAGAATTTCTCTTCTGGACAGAAACCAATTGTCCTAAAAATGATCAGTTTTCAAGGGCTTCCAAAATGACCTAGTTTCCTATCTTTTTATATAAGATAAAGTACTGAGTTATGGTCATTGTGACCAAATTTCATGCCTTTTGGACATGTAAAAGTGGTTCAAATAATTCATGCAAAACATTATGTCACAACTGGTAAAACAGATTACACCATGTTAGTAAATCACTCATTTAAGGAGTTCTACTAAGTGTTTTCTAGAATTTCCAGTTGGATTGGAAAGATAACTCATAGAGGAAACTTTTGAGATAAAAATCACTCATTTTGAAGAAATTATAAAGAATTTATAACACCTCAAAGTGGTATGTACCATTCTGTCATTTCTTGACAGATTGCACACCTACCTTGAATAATTTGGTTAATGCCTCATATCTTCATATTTTTTAGTGAAATTGGATTCATATGAACTCTAACTCAATAAAAAAGGTTGTAGAAGAAGATTCATGCATTAAAGACAAATAACAAAAGAGATATTAACACACAAAGTAGAGTTTATCTGCTGGTGGTTTTACAGATTGCACACCTAAAGCGTTTTAGGTGTTTGGGGATCAAAACTCCATAATTTAATGTGATTCCACTTGCATGCAGAAGATAACTCATGTAATTAACTCTCAAAGGAAGAATCATCCTTTTTAATTGAGTTTTGAAAGAGATATGACCATTAGAACATGCATGCACAAATCTGTCCATTTCGGACAGATTGCATACTCATTTTGTTTTGAGTAAATGAAACCTCAAATCACTATATTTTTTAATGAAATTAAAAGCATTTGGAAGGTAACTCATTAAACAAACTTTCAGAAGAAAAATCAAAAGATTTGAAGCATTATTTTGCAAGATATGGCCATTCAAAGTAGGGTTTACCTACTGTTGAATCACCAGTTGCATATTTCATTTGATTTGAGCATTTGGGGGGTCAAAACTCAATGTTTTTGAGTGAAACCACTTGTATTAGAACCCCCAACTCATAAAATATAAACACCATTTAAAATAAATACGAATTTGAACTTGAAATTTACTCTAAGTGGTCGTCCAAACACAGACCATTTTCTGGACAGAAAGTTAAAAGTACAAAATAGGGTTTTTAAGCATGAAAACCCATAAGAATGGTGGTTCATTTGCAAAGAGGCTATCCCCACCATCAAATATTGTGTTTATCACAAAGAAATACTCAAAATATGTATTAGTTTATGCATGAAAAATGTCTCAAAACTCAGATTCATAATGAAAAAAATGCAATTTTTGAAACTTTAAGCCCAAAATATTTTGTTTTTTTAAAAAATAACACAAGCCCAAAATGAAAAAAATGCAATTTTTCTCAATTTTTTGGCCTTTTTCTCAAAATGAATGTCCAAAATGGTTAATTTCAATTAAAATAAAAAGTTTTATTTTTGAAACTTTAAAATTTCATATTTTATAATAATTGGGTATAAATTAGGGCATTTGGCACTATATTGGACGTTTCAGACAGTTACGGGTCGGAACCGGACTTTCTAAGCATTTACCGGAAGTTCTAAAAATTTTCGGTTAATCTAATATAATCTGTAACACCCTCAAATCTGGAAAAAGCGACTAATTTAAAATTTCTAATATTACATCAATATTTAAGTTTCCCCAAACCATAATTAGTAATAAACCACTACAACAAATAGATCAAGTCTTATACAAGACCTACTTACGGTTGGGTGTTACTGAACCAATAAGAGTCGCTATCTCCGAATGCAGAAAACGTCACCAAGGCTAGATCTTTAACGTGCTACTCCCTAGGACTCAAGTCCACACGTGTCGCTAGTACCAACCCCAACGATAACCTGATGCACATGCCGACAAAGAAAAAGGGTTAGGCTTAACGCCTAGTGAGCTCAAAAGTTTTTAACATAATTTTAATTGATTTGAAACCAAAAGATTTGCTTGATAAAATATAATTCTCAAACGAGACGACCTCATTATAAAAGCAACATCTTTCCCCAAATTCCTTATTTCCATAATAAAAGCTTTAGACCAATGACATTTGAAATGAAAGCTCTAAATAGAAAATACTCATTTAACGTGACACCAAATCCAATACTCTTGAAAACGGTAAATAAACATTTGACCATAAAGTTTTCCCCTTAAATCCTTTCTTTTATCCGCGATTTACACCTAACAGATACGCCATTAAATTCTTTCTTTTGCGCGCGATTTACACCTAAAAGATACGCAATTGAGGGAAACATACGGGAGCGACCCGCAAACTGTACCGATAGAAATCAGTAAATCAGTAAGCTTGAACGGATAGAAATCTCCGGCTTACGGATAAAGAGTTCAACCCCAATCCAGGATCTATTACTCGATACCCAACTGAACAAGTTCAACCCAAACTAGGATTTTTCACTTGCCCCATCCCCAATATAAAACCGACTATTGTGCCTATGGATCCATTACACTAGTCTAGACATTACATACATTCATTCCAATGTACTAGTCAATATTCAATACAAAATCTTTGTATGATAAGTTCCTTGTTTCCAAAACCTTATTCCCAAAATTAGGTCAAAATAGCATTTAGTTTTAAACATCATATTTCTTGACGTAAAACTCATAAGAGTGCTTTAAAACCATTTCTTATACATATTTCATCATTTCAAAGAGAAACCCTAAATGACACATTTTGACCTAGTTTACCAAAATCCTTCAAGTATAGAAATACTTGTATAAACATCATGTAGAAGGTAAAATACATCATTTTGACATGTATAAAGTTTTAGAAAGGTAAGAATGAACTCACACTCATGTATTTACAAAATGACCCATAATGCAATAACATGTATTCTCCAACGATTTATAAATTCCAATACTCTACAGATGCAAATACAACCAAATGGTTTTCATTTAAAGATATTGCACCCAAACAACCCACACTTATACTTTATTTGTCAAAATGTCTAAAACCCAAGTATAAGCCTCTTTCATGATTTATAAATCCTTTTATACCAAATATGCAAACTTACTCAAATACTCACTCCTTTGATAAATAACAAGTAAAACATGTTAATACTTCAAAATGGAAGTTTTTGGCATGTACAAAGTTTTCACAAAGTATCTTGAACTCACCTTGCTAGATTTAGGCTAAATCTAGATTTTACCCCAATACCGAGTTCCATTCGGTGAAGATTTTAGATCCTTGAGCTATAACTCTATATCCATGGTGCAATCCTTCTAAGAACACCTACATGACTTCCAAAACATACACAAAACAAACCCAAGAGAGAATGAGAGTTGTTGGTGCAAAACCCAAACCCTAGATTCAAGATTTCGGAGAGGTGATCTTACCTTCCACCCTATGAGCTCCCAAATCATCAAGTAACCTCTAGATATCATTGATTCCATGTTGAAGAGCTTCCAAAGACGAAACCGTAGCACTTCGAATCGCCCAAATCGGAGCTGTGATGAAGAAGTTATGGCCAAATGAAGAAATCCCGATTTTTAACCACTGGAGGCCGTAGGCGATGCTGACAGGCGATTGTGCCATGTCAGTATCGCCGGGAACTATAGCCCGTGTCCAAAATCAATCTGATTCATCTCCTAAGTCTCGGTACAATTGGGGCGATGCTGCCATGCGATGCTGCCTTGTCAGTATCGCCTGGCAGTATAGCCGAAGGCCGTTTTGAGGAGTTTTTCCCACTTTTCACCCGTTTTGATCCCGCTAATCGCCTTATGGATGATACCCAACATAATTAACTTCAAAAATACATATCTTGTTGATTCTTAGAGTGGAATACAAAGATGACACGGTTGATGCATTGTGCTATTGTCACTATAGCATGGCACAATTGTTGGGACCACCAACTACTTGGTACCGTCGGTGCTATTGTGACGGATGTCATAACCGCGTGGCACAATAGTCGAGACGACCATCCTCTAAGTACCATCGGTGCTACTGTGACAGATGTCACTCTTATAAGGCACTACTGCTCAAACTCTGAAATTAACGTTCGATTATTGAATCGCTCGGATTAACACTTTCTTCAACTAGGACGAAATTCAGGGTGTTACATATTCTAACTCTTAACTCTTATAACTAATTTATATTAATGCTAATAAACTTATTAGAAACTAACCTGAAGACTCAGATTTGACAGATGTCACACTTACCTTGTAATTCTATATATGCATTATATGTTAAAGCATGCTTTATTTGTTAATTATGTTTTAAAAAGAAAAGGAGAGTTTTGCTAAAATGCTAAGTGTTCTAGTGAGCTATAAGTTGAATTCATAGTTGGAATGAGATGTAGAAGGTAAGGTTGGTTCTAACACCTCATAAATGACTTAATTAGATGATGTGAGGGTTCAAAATACAAAAGGCATTGCTTAATTGGAAATTGGGTAGGTAACTAGAATGACTAAACGGGAAAGATCTACCCAAAACTTGAACGAATGATCTAAATGGTGATGTAATGGTTGAAACACCTATGAATAAGTTAATATGAAGTGTTAGAAGTGTCGGAAGTCGAATAAGTCGTGTAGATTGCATTTTATCCACGTTTTACAAAGTACGTTGGTATTTCGTTATCTCACGCGCACGAAACTCAAACGGTGGGTGTTTTTTGGGATGTTAAGCTTTGGAACTAAATTTTAGACCTATTAGGAGTTGTTGGAGGTGTCAGAAAAGTTTTGCAAGATTTCGAACCCAAAATAAAAAAACAACAAAATTGCAAAGGATAGCATAATGCATAGAAATATAAAAACTTCTCTTTTTGGGACATCTTTTCTGGAATTTTCTTTATTGGAAGTTATAGATTATCTTATTACGGACGCATAGGCGAAAACCTCATCGAAAACGGAGGTCCGAGCGAAAAGTTATGACATTTTTAGTGTTTGATGGTCAAATGGGTCAAACCCGACCTAACTCGGTTTTAATAGGTAAAAATGCGAAAATAAGCTCATTTTCACCCCAAATCAGTTCCAGAAACATTACACACACTCAAGGTGCGATTTACACACACTTAAGCCCAACCACACTCAGTTCTTGAAGAATCAAAGCTTGACTTGATGAATTCTTGATGTTTATTGAAAATTTCAAAGGTATTTCTCCATTCTTGATTATATGTTTTTATTGAGTTCTTCAAACTTTGAAATTAGGGTTGCATATTGAGGATTATTAGTTCAAATCTTGACATTATGTAGGATAGATGACAAATATTGTAGAAATCTTGATTAACTTCCTAGAAATAGATGGTTATACAAGTTTAATTTGAGAAAGTTTGACTTTTGATAGTCAACATTGTATAATGATGAAATAGGTGGATGCTTGGTAAATTAATGGTGGATTCATGATGATTTTGTATAAGTTATGGTCATATAAGACTAATATATGAATTTGGTACAAGATGGTTTAGATTTATCTTGAAATTGTGAAATATAGTTTTTTTTTAGTTTGAAAGTCATGTTGCAGCTCTGTTTTACAAAAATCGTATAAAATCATAGAAAAATCACAAAAATATGAGGTCAGTGGCATTGGAAAGATAAGAAAGAGTAATACAAATTGTATTTGAACACTACTCTGTGATTCTGAGGTTTTGTAGGGTAAATCAATGCTTGAAAACAGAGTTGTACATGAGATTTTAAAGTGTAATTGTCTTATTGTAAAGAGATTAGATGGAGTAAATGGTAATATTTGCTTATGATACTTGGTGTGTGTACTCCAGGGGTTATATAAATCACATTGGGAGCTTGTGAAAAGTATTTTCACTTTGGAAACTCGGAGTTGGATTGAGGCTTTAGGTTTGGATCCACCGAATAAATTAAGCAACACTGTGAGATTATGTGGACATATGCGTGTACTTTGTGATTATGGATGTTTGTGTGCTTTCTATTTCATCCATAATTCATGTTAAGTCTTGAGTATCTACTGAAAATTTATTATTGCTTGTATGGTCTTGTGATACGTTTTGGGTGCCGATTGTCAACATCCCATGGATTCGGGTGAAACAATCGGAGGGGCTGCCGCACTCATTGCTCAGTGGGAGTCAGGGGTTGAGTATTGGACTTTGGAACAATCCGAGAGACAGAGGGAAGATTCGGTGCCAAGTGTTATGTTTGTGTACGAAGTTAATTGATATTTGACCTTGCAGGATATTGAGTATGTTTTTTATTGTATTGATGTCATTCTATATTGAAAATTCCTTTGTGATTCCCACATTGAAAGTACATTGCTATATATGACATCGTATGCTATAAATAAGTTGTTGTATCGTTATACAAACTTTCTTTCGAGTCATTTTCCGTTTCTAGTATGTACGTTCATTAATCACATTGTAACCACATATTTCCACATTAATTCACTAAGCTTTATAGCTTACCTTTTAGTGTTTTCAACTTTTTAGGGCAAGTTGGCAAATGTAAGAACAAGGTTGGGTGATCGATAGGGAATTGACGTATGAAGCCTACTTTTGGTATACTATATGTTATGCTTTTGGGTTGTCTATAGTTTGAACTTTCCGGGTAGACATGTCCCCGATGATTATGTCATGGTTTGTTATAAAATTGTTAAGCCTTAAATTATGTATTATGGGTTATAAATTGTTATCCCGTATTTTGAGGTTTTTGAAACTGAATTAATTTAATGTTGGTTCGGTAAGTGTTGGATTAGTAACCTCGGTGTTACAATATGGTATCAGAGCAGTAGTTTAAGTGAACTAGGTATCAATAATTGTATCTAGACTTAAACTAGGCGTTGATGTTATATGGTTAATAGGCGTTAATTTATACGAGATATATATAGACCATTAGGAGAGACCTAGGTTGGGTAAAGAACCATAAATCGGATACTATTTAATGCACTAAATGTTGTAATACTCTTTTCACGTGTGCACTTTTGTGACAACTGTCAAATTTGAGCTTTCAGGATAGCCCTTACTAAGTTTATATTAGTGTTATTTTAGATAAATTATAAGATTGGGAGTTAGTTAGATTAGATTTATTGAAATTTTTAAGAATTTCCGGTAGTTGCTTATAAAGTCCGGCTCCGACCCGTAACTGTCTGAAACGTCCTATATAGTGTCAAATGCTCTAATTTATACCCAAATTATATAAAATATAATACTTTTATGTCCTAAATATAAATTTTATTTTGCAATTTATTAATCATAGCCTAAGAAGGTGTTTTAGGGCCCATGGCCAGCCACTTTCTCCCTCCCCTCATCATATAAAAACCAATTTTTTTTATCTCCCTCAATTCTCTCAACTCTCCAAAAATTGAAAAGTTAAAAACTCTTCACTTTCTCTCATCTCCCTCTCTTCTTCTCCTTCACTTTCCAGCCAATTTCATCTTCAAGTATCATCATTTTAGCAACAATATTGAAGATATTAAGTTCATTTATTCAACCAAGTAAGTATTAACAACATCTCCTTCATTCTTCTTACCATTTTTGGGTGAAAAACCCACTTTTTCTTGCATTTTAAGTCACCTTCTTCTAACCTCCTAAATTTATGAGTTTTATGGAAATATTTACACCAAAAACATGTAAAAATATTCATATAATGGTGGTAATCTATGACCCAAACAATAAATCATGATTTTATGTGTTTTTGAACAACAATGGAGATTTTTGGTGTTGACAGATTTATTGCATGTGCAAAAATCATCCATTTCTTGTAATTAATATGTTCAAATATCATAAATATTTTTTCTACAAGTTTAATTAGTGAGTTGGGGTTCTAATCCAAGTGGTCTCACTCAAAAACATTGAGTTTTGACCTCCCAAATACTCATAATAAGATGCATGTGCATATGGAAGTTCAACAGTAGGCAAACCCTACTTTGAACGACCATAACTCTCTGAATACTCATCCAAATTACTTGATTTTTCTTCTGGAGTTTTATTTAATGAGTTATCTTTCAAATGCCACTGATTTCATTTAAAAATATGGTGATTTGAGGTTACAACTAATTAAAACAAAATGAGTGTGCAAACTGTCAACCAATGACAGATTTGTGCATGCATGTTCAAATGACCATATCTCTTTCAAAACTCAATGAAAAAGGATATTTTTCCTTTGAGAGTTAGTTTTAATAGCTATCTTCAGTTTGAAAGTGAAATCACTTAAAAATGTGGAGTTTTGACCCTCCAAACACCTAAAATATTTTAGGTGTGCAGTCTGTGAAACCACCAGTAGGTAAATCCTACATTGCATGATAATATCTCTATGAATATTTGTTCATAATGCATAATTATTCTTCTGGAGTTTTCTTTTATGAGTTAGGGTTCATTTGAATCTGGCTTCATTCAAAAATATGAAGTTTTGAGGCATTAATCAATTTATTAAAGTTAAGTGTGCAATCTGTCAACTAATGACAGATGTGTATGCAACTTTGTGATGCCATATCTTCCTCATAACTCATTTAAAATGAGTGATTCTTAACCTAAATGTTTCCTTTATGTGTTATGTTTATAATCCAACTGAAAGTTCTGAAAAATAATAAGTAGAACTCCTTAAATGATTGTTTTACTAACAGTGTGTAATCTGCCATGCTTGCTATGACACACTGTTTGATATAAATTATTTGAACCCTTTTTATATGTCTAAAATGCATGAAATTTGGTCACAATGACCTTAACTCAGTAATGCATCACATATAAAAGATGGAAAATTTTATCATTTTGGATGTTACATTAATTTGATCATTTTTAAGACTTATAGTTTCTGTCAGAAAGTTAAATTCTGAAACTGGTTGATTTCATAAATTTTAATCACTTGAAAGACTATAATGTTACATTTTCGGTATAAATTATTTCTTTAAAGGGCATATGTGCATTAAGTATAACGGGAAAATAGTAGACCAAGTTGGACATATAAGGACTTATAAGCACTCTCATAGTATTCGTTAGACACATAAGTGACGTTTTGGGTACTTCTCTTTGATAGGGAAACGTTAGGCCGACGAGTGGGTGTGGATCGTGTTTTGTTAATTGGAGCTTTTGCTATAAGGTGAGTATTTCACAGCCCCATTTTTTATGTATTTTATAGAACTAAAAAGAAGGTTCTACACATGTGGACTTTAGGTCCACCGCTGAGGTGGAACTAAAAAAAAGAAGGTTCTACACATGTGGACTTTAGGTCCACCGCTGAGGTAGAACTAAAAAGAAGGTTCTACACATGTGGACTTTAGGTCCACCGCTGAGGTAGAACTAAAAAGAAGGTTCTACACAGTGGACTTTAGGTCCACCGCTGAGGTAGAGCTAAAAATATTTTTGTGGTCGAAGGTTTAGTGGTGGCTCATTACTTACTAATAATTAGGGTACAAAAATGCCTTGAACGTTTTATGATGTAAATATTTATAAAGCGCCATAAAAGTATTTTGCTCAATATTCATTTATGCAAAAGATGTTTATAATATTTAAAACCTGTGAACTCACCAACACTTTGTAGTTGACCTTGTTTTATTCATGCTTTTCAGGGGTAAGAAAGATGAACTGAAATGTTTATTAATTGGGCATGTCAACATCAATCATGTTTTACAGTTCAAATCGTTATGTTTGAACACTTGTTTCCTTAAATTTTGTTTTATACTATGGACTTGTATGATGTAAATTTCGGGTTTAAGTTGTTATGTATTTGAATGGATAATTGGTGTTATTTTTGCCCTATTGCTATGAAATCTTGAACTATCATGCCTCATGTTTCCGCTTTAGCGGGGTGTGACAGACTTTGTATCAGAGCCATAGGTTATAGAGAACACCGGTTTTTCTATAAAATCAAATACTATAACCAAAAGTTTTCGAAAACTATTTTTCTTAAACTAACTGTAATTTTAAAAGCTTACCACTGGTATAATTGGAATAAGTGTCGACTTAGCATATTATAATTAGGCAAAGCCTGATCACCTATGTCTAATTTAATATGTATAAGGGAGACATGGAACAATTATATTGGGAACTTCTTGCCCAAATGAAAAGCATGGTCATAAGTGTGAGTTTGCATAAGCATTTTATAAATTGTTATTTACTAAAGTACATTTAGTAATTAAGTTTGTTACTATTGCAGTTCATGATGTCTCACTCATCCACTCCTACTAAGTACTCTGCTGACTCCTCAGACTATGCGACTAGTCAACCTAGGAGAGAACTTTTTGACTACTTTGTTGGTTAAACTAGGAAACTTATTTTGGTAGCTTGTAGCCCACTATTTAGAACTCTAAGATACTTGATGTCTTTTGGGAATTATTTTTGTTGGATATTGAAGTCATGTGATTCTAAACCTATGATTTGATGAATCGAGTGTTTTATACGCATAACTTAGTTAAGTAGACTTAGCGCAAAAATAGTAATAGTAATATGACGCAACCTCAATATGAACCTATGCCTAAAGACAATGCCTTCGATGAGAGAACACTCCGAGATCGCGCGACTTGTGCCTGAACAACTCATCGCGGCACTTCTGAACATCGTTAGTCAAGTGGCAGCGGGTCTAAATGCTAATTCGGGAAACAACTGAGGATCTGGAGCAAGTGGAGATATGGAATGCACATACGGAGCTTTTAGGACCTACAACCCAAAGGAATTCCATGGAATGGAAGGAGTTGTTGGATTACTGACATAGAATGAGAATATGGAGTTCGTTCTCCACATCAACAAGTGCACTAAAGGAAATAAAGTGGAGTTTGCCGCCTGTCTGCTACAAGGACAAGCATTGACCAGGTGGAACACCTAAGTGCAAACCCGAGGCCGAGAAGTAGCCAACAGCCTTACTTGTGAGGAATTCAAAAAGATGCTCAAAGAGGAATACTGCCGAGGAGCAAAATCCAGAAGTAGGAAGCGGAGCTATGGAATCATGAAATGAAGGGAAATGACATAGACTCTAGCACTGCCCGTTTCCATGAACTGGCAAAGATGGTACCACCTTTGGTGACGCCTGATGAAAATCAAGTCGACAGGTACATCTGGGGTTTATCTCCTGAAATACGCGCGGACGTTACTTCGGCAAACCCAAAAACCCTTCAAGATGCGGTGAATTTGGCAACCAGGCTCACCAACAATACTAATCGTTCGGGGATATTTGCAAGAGACAAAGCTCAAGATAAGAGAAAGATGGAGGAACTTTAGCATAGACATAATCCCAATCATGATAGGAAGCTTGATATAATTATGGGCATGGATTGGTAGTCCAAGTACCGAGCTGAAATATGTTGTTCTGAGAAGATCGTTATAGTTCCACCATCCGACGGAGGAGTACTCGAAGTACACGGAGAGAAACCCATGAGGAGTATTAAAATGGTGACATGTATGAAGATGCGAAAATGTTTGAGAAATGACTGCACTTCATTTTTAGCTCATGTTATGGATAAGAAGGAGCATGAGCAACATTTTAAGTTGATACTAGAATTGCTCAGAAACGAAAAACTATACGCCAAATTCTCCAAATGCGAATTCTGGATTCGCGAAGTACATTTCCTTGGCCACGTAGTAAATGAAAAAGGGATACATGTTGATCCAGCTAAGATCGAGGCCATTATGAAATGGGAAGCCCCGAAGACACCAACTAAGATCCGCCCCAACTTCTGGGATTGGCAGGTTACTAACGACTAACGACTCTAACCCAAAAAGATAAGAAGTTTATTTGGGAAGAGAAACAAGAGGAAGCATTCCAGACTCTCAAACATAAGTTATGCAATGCACCTATTTTGGCTTTGCCAGAAGGAGTGGATAATTTTGTAGTCTACTGTGATGCCTCACATCAAGGGATGGGATGTGTAATAATGCAAAAAGACAAAGTTATCGCATATGCATCGAGGCAATTAAAGATTCATGAGAAAAATTACATCACCCATGACTTGGAGTTAGGGGCGGTGGTGTTCACACTCAAAATCTGGAGACACTATCTCTACGGTACTAAGTGCACCATTTTCACTGATCACAAAAGCCTTCAACACATTCTTGATCAGAAAATGCTCATTATGAGGCAAAGAAGATGGGTTGAGCTACTTAGTGACTACGATTGTGAAATAAATTACCATCCAAGCAATGCTAACGTAGTAGCCGACGCATTAAGCAGAAAAGAAAAGGTAAAGCCGACGAGAGCACAAACTATGGGAACGATGGTTCAAACGAGTTTAAAGACTCAAATTCTTGAAGTGCAAAAAGAAGCTTTAAAAGTAGATAATTGGAAGCATAAGACCCTGCATTGCTTAGAGAAAGAATTTTAGTTATGATCAGACGGAGTGCATTACTTTAAGAATAAAGTATGGGTACCGAAGGTTGGTAATCTACGATCAACCATTTTGAACAAAGCCCATCGATCCAGAAATTCGACTCACCCAGGAGCAGATAAAATGTATAAGGATTTGAAGGAGTATTATTGGTGGCCATGAATGAAGAAAGATATTGCTTTGTTCATAACCAAGTGCCTGACTTGTGCTAAGGTAAAGGCCGAACATCAGAAAACATCCGGTCTACTTCAACAAACTGAAATACCTCAATGGAAATGGGAGCAAATAACCATGGATTTTGTAACCAAACTTCCCAGAACTGGGAAGGGACACGATTCTATAAGGGTTATAGTTGATCGACTTACAAAATCAGCTCATTTCATTCCCATTAGTGAAGATTTCAATATGGAGAAACGTGCGCAAATTTACAGCAATGAAATAGTTATACGTCACGGTGTGCCTATTTCCATTATTTCAGACAGAAACACACGTTTTACGTCATGATTTTGGCAATCTCTACAAAAGGCATTGGGTACACGTTTGGATTATTGCACTGCATATCATCCTCAAACGGATGGACAATCGGAAAGAACTATTCAAAAGCTACAGGATATGCTACGTGCATGCGCAATAGATTTTGGTGGGAGTTAGGATACCCACCTACCGCTTGTTGAACTCTCCTATAACAACAGCTATCACACCAGCATACAATGTGCACCGTACGAAGCTCTATACGGACGTAAACGTAGATCACCACTTAGCTGGTTAGAGATCGAAGATAGACAGTTGACCACGCTTGATATTATTCAAGAGACCGCTGACAAGATCTCAATCATCAAAGAAAGATTCAAAACAACAAGAGATCGTCAAAAGAGTTATGCAGATAATCGGAGGAAGCCATTAGAATTCCAAATAGGTGATAAAGTGCTTTTGAAGGTATCACCATGGAAAGGGCTTGTACGCTTCCGGAAGAGAGGCCCCAAATACATTGGTCCATTCGAAATACTCGAAAGAATTGGACTGGTAGCGTACAAACTAAAGTTACCAAAGGAATTGAGTGCCATCCACGACACATTCCATGTGTCAAACTTGAAGAAATGTCTTGCAGATGAAACATTAGTTCTACCCTTGGGAGATGTTCAGATTAACGATCGGTTACACTTCATCGAAGAACCAATCGAAATCCTTGACCGAGAAGTCAAACGGCTGAGGCGCAGTAAGATCCCAATCGTTAAAGTTCGCTGGAATGCGAAGCATGGCCCAGAGTATACTTGGGAACATCAAGATTTGTTGAATCATAAGTATCCTCGCCTGTTTGCGAACTCCTCGGAGAAAGCTAGTTCTTAAATTTCGGGACGAAATTTCTCTAACAGGGGGAGACTGCTGTTAAATTTGAGCTTTCTAGGTAGCCCTTACTAAGTTTATATTAGTGTTATTTTAGATAAATTATAAGATTGGGAGTTAGTTAGATTAGCTTTACCGAAAAACTTTAAAATTTCCGGTAGTTGTTTAGAAAGTCCGGTTCCGACCCGTAACTGTCTGAAACGTCCTATATAGTGCCAAATGCTCTAATTTATACCCAAATTATATAAAATATAATACTTTTATGTCCTAAATATAAATTTTATTTTGGAATTTGTTAATCATAGCCTAAGAAAGGGTTTTAGAGCTTTTATCTCAAATATTATGCAAATTGTCAAAATTAAGACTTTCGTCATTTTAACTTTGGGCTTTAAAAAAAATATTAATTTTTCCCATGGGCTAGGGCCCATGGCCAGCCACTTTCCCCTTCCCCTCATCATATAAAAACCAATTTTTTTTTATCTCCCTCATTTCTCTCAACTCTCCACAAATTGAAGAGTTAAAAACTCTTCACTTTCTCTCATCTCCCTTTCTTCTTCTCCTTCACTTTCCAGCCAATTTCATCTGCAAGTATCATCATTTTATCAACAATATTGAAGATATTAAGTTCATTTCTTCAACCAAGTAAGTATTAACATCATCTCCTTCATTCTTCTTAACATTTTTGGGTGAAAAACCCACTTTTTCTTGCATTTTAAGTCACGTTCTTCTAACCTCCGAAATTTATGAGTTTTATGGAGAGATTATACACCAAAAACATGTAAAAATGTTCATATAATGGTGGTAATATATGACCCAAACAATAAAACTCAAGAAAATGGGTAAAAATCATGATTTTATGTGTTTTTGAACAACAATGGAGATTTTTGGTGCTGACAGATTTATTGCATGTGCAAAAATCGTCCATTTCTTGCAATTAATATGTTCAAACATCATAAATTATCTTTCTACAAGTTTATTTAGTGAGTTGGGGTTCTAATCCGAGTGGTCTCACTCAAAAACATTGAGTTTTGACCCCTGAAATGCTCATAATAAGATGCGTGTGCATCTGGAAGTTCAACAGTAGGCAAACCCTACTTTGAACGACCATAACTCTCTGAATACTCATCCAAATTACGTGATTTATCTTCTGGATTTTTATTTAATGAGTTATTTTTCAAATGCCAATGATTTCATTCAAAAATATGGTGATTTGAGGTTCCAACTAATTAAAACAAAATGAGTGTGCAAACTGTCAACCAATGACAGATTTGTGCATGCATGTTCAAATGACCATATCTCTTTCAAAAGTCAATGAAAAAGGATTATTTTTCCTTTGAGAGTTAGTTTTATGAGTTATCTTCAGTTTGAAAGTGAAATCACGTAAAAATATGGAGTTTTGACCCTCCAAACACCTAAAATATTTTAGGTGTGCAATCTGTGAAACTACCAGTAGGTAAATCCTACTTTGCATGCTAATATCTCTTTGAATATTTGTCCATAATGCATAATTATTCTTCTGGAGTTTTCTTTTATGAGTTAGGGTTCATTTGAATCCGGTTTCATTCAAAAAAAATGAAGTTTTGAGGCATTAATCAATTTATTAAAGTTAAGTGTGCAATATGTCAACTAATGACATATGTGTATGCAACTTTGTGATGCCATATGTTCTTCATAACTCATTTAAAATGAGTGATTCTTAACTTAAATGTTTCCTTTATGTGTTATGTTTATAATCCAACTGAAAGTTCTGAAAAATAATAAGTAGAACTCCTCAAATGATTGTTTTACTAACAGTGTGTAATCTGCCATGCTTGCTGTGACACACTGTTTGATATAAATTATTTGAACCCTTTTTATATGTCTAAAATGCATGAAATTTGGTCACAGTGACCTTAACTCAGTAATGCATAACACATAAAAGATGGAAAATTTTATCATTTTGGATGTTACATTAATTTGATCATTTTTAAGACTTATAGTTTTTGTCAGAAAGTTAAATTCTGAAACTGGTTGATTCCATAAATTTTAATCACTTGAAAGCCTATAATGTTACATTTTCGTTATAAATTATTTCTTTAAAGAGCATATGTGCATTATTTATAACGGGAAAATAGTAGACCAAGTTGGACATATAAGGACTTATAAGCACACTCATAATAATCGTTAGACACATATTTGACATTTTGGGTACTTCTCTTTGATAGGGAAACGTTAGGCCGACGAGTGGGTGTGGATCGTGTTTTGTTAATTGGAGCTTTTGCTATAAGGTGAGTATTCAATGAAATATTTGAATACATGATTTGGGGTGAAAAGCATGATTAAATGATTAAATGAAATATTTGAGCTATTTGCATTAACGTATGTGAATATTATGAAAATTGTTGTTTTGGGGCATTAAGGCATGTACACTAATAGATAGTATTGAGTAAAATGTTCCATAAAAGTTTGTACACTACTATTAACTCAAGTGAGGAGCCGAGGGTATATGTGGATAGCGCTATTGGACGGACAATCCCACCTAAAAACCGAAAAGTTGGGTGTGGATAGCAATCCCACCGGGAAACTACAGGTAGGGGTGCACTATACTTAAAAGGGAAGGTTCTACACATGTGGACTTTAGGTCCACCGTTGAGGTAGAACTAAAAAAAGAAGGTTCTACACATGTGGACTTTAGGTCCACCGCTGAGGTAGAACTAAAAAGAAGGTTCTACGCATGTGGACTTTAGGTCCACCGCTGAGGTAGAGCTAGAAATATTTTTGTGGTCGAAGGTTTAGTGGTGGCTCATTAACTACTAATAATTAGGGTACAAAAATGCCTTGAACGTTTTATGATGTAAAAATTTATAAAGCGTCATAAAAGTATTTTGCTCAATATTCATTTATGCAAAAGATGTTTATAATATTTAAAACCTGTGAACTCACCAACTCTTTGTAGTTGACCTTGTTTTATTCATGCTTTTCAGGAGTAAGAATGATGAACTGAAATGCTTATTAATTGGGCACGTCAACATCAATCATGTTTTACAATTCAAATCGTTTTGTTTGAACACTTGTTTCCTTAAATTTTGTTTTATACTATGGACTTGTATGATGTAAATTTCGGGTTTAAGTTGTTATGTATTTGAATGGATTGTTGGTGTTATTTTTGCCCTATTGCTATGAAATCTTGAACTATCATGCCTCGTGTTTCCGCTTTAGCGGGGTGTGACAACTTTTCAGGGCAATGGCTGACGGTGATGCTATTAGCCATACTCCAACAAACCCCGATGTTGGAGAGAACAATCCCGACCTCAACCTGAATGAGGATGATGCACCCTTGTCTCCTCGTGGTGAAAGATTAATCAAGCGACTTACAACCTTCATTCAACAAACTTTTAAACAACATAAGCATGACAAAGAAAAGGGTAAAGAGAAAGAGTTGGGTGATCCCTCAATGCCCAAATGTGAATGAGTCTCCTTTAAAAGCTTCCGAAGTAGTGGCGCTACTGAATTTTCCGGGCTCCCTAATCCAGTAATCGCGGTGCAATGGATCCAAAAACACCGAAAAAGAATTCCGAATTTCCCGAGTGTTGAATGAAGATAAAGTAAATTATGTCAGTGCAATGTTGACAGACCGTGCACTTAATTGTTGGGAGGAAACTTTTGAATCTTTGAATGAAAATGATCGGGAAGTCTGACTTGGGAGTCTTTTAAGACTCGTTTTCTTGAACAGTTCTGTCCGATTGACTTGCAACGAAGGCTTGAGAAAGAATTCTTGGAACTCAATCAAGGGAACATGTCTGTGATGGAGTATGAGACTCTATTTAACCAAAAGGCACGTTTTGCCTTACGTATCGTATTGTTACACATTTGAAAGTATGAACCATAAGATGAAGAATATGACGTGGCACATACATCCTGCATGTCTACCTTTTGCAACTGATTAGTTTGTTACACGCTCCCATCTTACACGTGTCAGTTTGTAATAGGTTAGGTTATTGACTTTTACATTCTGCTATTTGTATAAATAGATTTTTTCTCTAATGTAAAAGGAGTCGATCTAATTGAAAGATTGAAGAACATACTGTGCGTCATTCCAAGTATTTGTAATCGTGATTCAGGTTATATTACAAGTTAATCTGTTCCTCAATCTTTGATTGTTCTTATTACTGTTGATTAATCGATATTAACTGCTTCCGCTTATACTCTGTTATATGAATTTATCGATTGATCTTTGAAGTAGAGAATCTGGAACCAACAATTGGTAACAGAGCTTGATAATCAATCTATTGATTATTAGTTCTCCTCAATTTGGAAATTTCTCTCTTCATTCATTCAGTAATTTCTTGTTTTAACTACTGTTCATAATTCCACCCTGTTCTACGAAGATTCATAGCAATTCTGTCTAAAACAATGGTAATTGTAGTTAAAATTTTGAAGAATTAGTAAAATTATGTTATTCAATTCAATTGAAATTTACTTGTTCTAGATTTCAACTCAAATTTGTCAATTTTTTGTAAATCAAAAATTTGCAAAAATAAAAAAGGGCTGGTTCGATGGCCCTGTATGAATTAGCAGTTTTTGATCCTTCTGACCCTGTTGGGAATTTAGCGAGACTTTTCGCCGCTTTGAAACATTTTAAAAATATCGAAAAAATTCCGCGTGGTTTATCTCTAAAAAGTAGGAAGGCCCTAGAACCCCCCGGCCCCAGATTACATGGTCTAGATTAGTCCCACAAAAATGGAGAAATGGAATCAATCAATCTCATTACATTCTTCTCGATTTAAAAAAAATGGCAAATTCAAATTTGAATGTTGTTTACACCTCTGGTTCTCTGACCAAACCTCCTACTCTTATTTGTGGTGAATATCCACAATGGAAGATTCGAATGATAAATTTCTATGAAGGATTGGATATTGAACTTTATCCTATTGTCCAAAATGGTCCCTTCGTACCAATGACTACAATTCCAAGAGTTCCTGCCACTACCAATACTGATGAAGTCCCTGCTCGAAAAGTTCCAAAGCTAAGGGAAAATTGGTCTGATGAGGAAAAGGCCAAAGTTGAACTTGCTAAAAAGGCAAAAACTCTTCTCATCATAGCTATTCCGAATGAGATTTTTCAATCTCTGGATTCCTGTGATACTGCTAAGGAATTATGGGATCAATTAGAAAATCTTCTACAAGGTGGTGCTAAAATGAAGAAAAATCGAAGAGCTCAAGCTCTGAACGAATACAACAGCTTCCAGGTCATTGCGGATGAATCTCTGGAACAAACTTTTCATAGATTTAATAATCTGATAAATCTATGCAAACGATGTGATATTGTTCGATCAAAGGAAGACAATAATGTCTTATTTTTAAAGAGATTAAATCCAGAATGGTCAAATCTCTCCATGTCTTTACAAGCTAATCAAGATCTTGAGCAATGGTCTCTACACGATGTATTTGGAACTCTTCAAGCTCATGAGAAGGAGGTTGTACAAAAGAAAACAACTATAGGTGGACCTCTGGCCTTGATTTCTGAAACAAAGGGAGCTACCAGAAGAAAAAGTGAAGATAGAAGAGTAAAAAGCAAGGCATTCATGTCAGAAACTATTCCAGAAGAAGATTCTGATTGTGATGATGAAATAAAGGCATTAGCTGATTCCTTGGCTCTTATTACCAAACAGTTTACAAACCGTTTTGAAAATAGGGCATTTCAAGGAAATAGAAGGTCTGATCGCTCTAACTATACTCCTAAGCAAGAGATTCAGAGACCTGAGAAGACTGAAATAGAAAAGAAGGAAGAGGAAATGAAGAAAAAGAAAGATGTATGTTACAGATGTGGCAAGCCGGGTCATTACTCGAAAGATTGCAGAGGGGCTCTGGATAAAGACAAAACATATTACAAAAATAAATACAAGTATAATGTTACTGAAAGAGCCCACTATGCTGAGAAAGAAAACTGGATCGGAGATGAGTCCAGCGGTGATGAGGCAATGTTCTGTGGAATGGCAAATACAAATGAATCAGAAGAACAGCCTTCTGAATCACCGGTTAGTACTCTTTCTGAATCATCTGAACTTGATAATACAATTGTGCTTTTATCAAATAATTTTGAGGAACTTAAACAAAAGCTTACAATTGAAAAGAAGTTACGAAAAGACGTTGAGAAAACTCTTTCCACAATACAAAGGGAAAGAAGATTTACAAAAGAGAGATGGATATCTTAACAGAAGAGAAACTGGAACTTGACACGGAAAAAGAAAAGATTTCTAAAACCTTGAAAGACACAGAAGTTTTGTTAAAAAAAGGAGCACTTAAGTTGTAAGAAACTTCTGGAAGAAAAGGATAAGGAAATTCAAGTTAAGGAAAGTGACAGATTAAATTCTGTAGCACTTAAAAACTACTTTCAAAAAGAAAGAGAATTTCTATACATTGAACTTCAAAACAAAACGCACCAGATCAAAACATATCTGGATGCTCAAAAAGTTCATGAGAAAATAAGTACACAAGTAGGAAGATCTGGAATCGGTTTTGAAGATTTAGATCCCTATACGTGTGAAAAGAAGTCTTGTTTAAACTCTGTTTTTTGTATGGGACAACAACAGAAGCCTGTGTTTCCAATTATTTTTGAACAATCATGCTTTAAACGATCTAAATTTGAAAATGGTCATCATCAATGAAAACTCAAGTTTAAAAATATTATATATTCTTCTGAAAAGACTAACATTAATCTAAATAACATTCAGAAGAAGGATGATATTTTCAAGTTTGGTTCAAGTGTTCTTATAAAATTGAATCCAGAGGCTGATGCGTTTATTCCTATTCAAGCAGATGAGGAATTAAGACTTAGTTTTGAAAATGATCTTCTCTTGACTCTGGATAATTGTTTTAAACTTGAGAATGACAAACAACAGTTAGAAAATAATCCAGAGATATTTTCTTGTTCATTTATTGATTTAAATCTTTCTGAAGCTCAAGAAGATTTAGAAGAAATCACATATCCCTTGGAAATGATGACCAAAGTGAGGATTTCTTTGACAATTCAGAAACATATCTCTATCATCTTGAACATCAATCTCCTATCTATGCTAAAACTCCAGAGATTATCAAAAACAAAGACGCCCCATTTCTATTTACAAATGAATCTCTGGAGATAAGAGTTTTTGGAATGAATGCTAAGAAACATTCAAGTGAAATTCCGATTTTCTCTGTTCCTCCTGAACAACGAAAACCTGTTTTTATACATCCAGATTTTATAGGAATGTGTCTGAAAGTTAAATCTTGTCTTGAACTTGAAAAGGAAGAAAAACTTAAAATAAAGATCCCTATCCAAACTCCTAAATCTTATCCTCCAAAACTTTCTTATGTTCAGAAAGGTAAATGGAAATCTAATCTTTCTGTTCCTGTTTCAATAATACAAAAGCTTCTGAGAAGGTAAATCCGAGGAAATCTCCGCTGAAGAATATATCAGATTCTAAACATATGTCTAGTCTAGATAGGAAGTTCTTTAGAACAACTTATACTAGAAAAGACAGTTTTAAAAATAATTGTAATTATCATTATCGCTATGAAAATTCAATAAAATCTTCTATGTTTCAGAATTCTGAATGTTTTTCCTTATTCTTAAAATTACAAAAAAAATTCTCACGAACTTCAAATTCCTTCACTGCCAACCATTCGTACTTCAATAAAAATAAAACAAAGAAAAACAAAAAAACAAAAAATCCAAATATTTTGTCTTTACCTTCTGTCAAATTAAATCAAAAGCAAATACAAAAGGCTGATAAAACAAAAACTAACGTTAAAGGACCCATAATGATATGGGTACCTAAGAAACTCTGATCTTGATTGCAGAAACAGTGTGTGCATATCTGGTATCTTGACTCTGGATGCTCGAGGCACATGACCGGTTCACGAAACTTACTCTCCAAATTTAAAGACAAAAGTGATGGAGCTGTAACGTTTGGTGATAGTGGTAAGGGTCAGATTAAAGGCTATGGTACTTTACAGGAAGGTAACATTACCTTATCTAAAGTAGCTCATGTTTCTGGTTTGAAACATAATCTCCTAAGTGTAAGTCAACTCTGTGATTCTAAGATACTTGTTGTATTTGATGAAAAACATTGTTACCTATTTTCTAAGGCAGGTGAGGAACTTTGGAGAGCAGACAGAAAAGGTAATCTCTACATGATGAATTTTGCCTCCAAGGATGGTAAGGAAACCTTATGTCTTATTTCCAAAAAGAGTGAAGTTGCATGGCTCTGGCATCATAAAATGTCTCACTAAAACTTTGATAATCTTGAGATGCTTGTAAAACATAATTTGGTATCTGGACTTCCAGAAGTTCATTTTCAAAAAGATCACCTCTGCCCTGCATGTGAAATGGGAAAGATAAAACGAGCATCTCATAAAACAAAAAGTGATCATTCTTGCATAAGACCTCTGCAATTGCTACACGTTGATCTCTGTGGTCCCATTGCAATTCAGAGTCTTTCTTGGAAAAAGTATATTCTGGTACTTATTGATGAATTTTCCAGGTATACTTGGCTTGCTTTTGTTCGACAAAAGTCAGAAGTACCTATTGTACTTCAAAATATGATGACCAGAATCCAAGTTCTTTTACACCAAAAGATTCAATAGCTAAGAAGCGACAATGGTACTGAATTCAAAAATGTCAAACTTGAAGCATACTTTGTTGAAAATGGAATTACTCAGAACTTCTCTGTTGTACGCACTCCCCAATAGAATGGTGTCATTGAACGTCGCAACAGAACCTTGGTCGAAGTAGCCAGAACAGTGCTTGCAGCTTCTGGACTCCCAATTCACTTCTGGGCAGAAGCTGTAGCCACTGCTTGTTTCACTCAGAATCGTTCCATAATTGTCAAGAGGCATCTCAAAACCTCTTATGAGCTTATTAACAAAAGAAAACCATCTGTCAAATTCTTACATATCTTTGGTTGCAGGTGTTTTGTCTTAAATGACAGAGACAAACTTGGCAAGTTTGATCCAAAATCAGATGAAGCAAAATTCTTAGGCTATTCTTTAAATTCCAGAGGCTTTTGCGTTTTTAATCTAAGAACTAAAACAGTTATGGAGAGCATTGACGTTGATTTTGATGATCAAACTCAACTGACTTCTGAATACTCTTCTTCAGAACTCAAACTTAATATTGTTACTTCTGACTTTCTTTCAGGATCCAGAGAATCAGAGATTGATGCTATTTTTCAAGACTTTCTGGGCGAAGAAATAATGTCAGAACCTGTTGTACCTAACTCTTCTTTCAGTATACCTGAAGTTCTTCAAGCCTCTGGCATAACTTTATCTGGTCCTACCTCTTCTGAACCTAGCTCTTCAATCCCTTCTGTTCCTGTTTAATCTGATTGTCCAGAAGATTCTTTTGTTCCATCATCTGAGGGGGAGACTTTAGGATCAAGAGTTTCAGAATCAATATTTCCGGATGAAGTTATCTCATCTTCTGACACCGAAGTTCAGGCTCAACCAATACCACAAACAAGGATGACGAAATGGACTAAATCACATACTCCAGATCTCATAATTGGTAATCCTTCTGAGGGTGTCAAAACACGATCCGCTACAGTAAATGAAGCTTTCTATGTCAACTTTCTAAGTATAATTGAACCCAAGAAAGTTCATGAAGCCTTAGCCGAACCTAGTTCGTTCGTTTGTTTGGTTAAGTTAAACGAACGAACACGAACACAAAAAATGTCGTTCGTTTACCGTTCGTGTTCGTTCGTTTGTTCGGTTAAGTTAAATGAACGAACACGAACAAGCCTTCGTTCATGTTCGTTCGGTTCGTTTACAGCCCTAGTCACAAATGCAGCGTTCCAGCCATTTGCTGATAACATTCAGAGATCTATGGAAGATCTAAAATTATCCATCTCCAATAATCAATCTCTTCTTCTGAGCATCAAAGCTGAACAAGCAAGTCAAGCTGCTACTCTCCAAGCCCTTCAAACAATTCTCTCTGATAATTTAGAAGCCTAGAAGAAGTATCTTGATGATCAGTTCAAACTTCTAAATGAAAAGATCAACGCTAATGCTGATGCAATCTTCCATATCCCTGACTCTCTTCCACCTTCAGAAGTTACAATTTATGTGGCCGAATATAGCTCTCTGGTAGCTGATTTAAACAAGATTATCAAAGCTGTCACTCCTTTTGACGATCCTAATGGCACCACTTTGGTTAAGAAGTCAGACATTGCTACTTTTCAAAAGGCCATGATTGACAGAATAAATAATATATCTTCCAAGTTTGCATCCAAGGCTACGACTTCGAATGTTGATCAGAGGCTCTCTTCCATGGAAACCACTCTTTCTCAACTTACAACTCTGGTAAGCTCTATCTTTGATACCTTCAATGCCAAGAAAAAGGCAAAGGAAGAACGAGCTTGCAGAAAAGCTGAGCTTAAACGACAAAGGTCTGAGGATCAGGGTCCTGATTCTCAGAAGGGGGAGAAAGAACCAGAAGCCAAGAAAGCCAAATCTACCACAAACGTTGAAAGCTCCAATCGAACTACATCACAACCACCTTCTTCCAGGCAAACCTCTTCTACTCAACCTTCATCAACACAAATTCCTCTTACTCCAACTCCGTTAGCTACTCATTCAGGACCTCTTCCAAAAGATCCAGAAATAGCAAACTTTATTCTAGAGGTAGTCGGCAACACAAGAAAAACACCGTACTCTTCATCCACTAAAGCAGAAATAGCCAAAGAAAAGGAAGCTAGAGCCAGAGCTGAGGCATCAAAGGCTAAAGTTGAAGCCTTGAACAAAAGAAGAGAAGAAGAACGAATAGAAGTTGAAATCAGAGCAAAAGCTGAAGCAGAAAAAGCCTCTGCAGAAGCAGCAAGAGCACAAGAAGAAAGAGAGAGACAAAATGAAGCCAGAGAAAAGTCAAACAAAGAAAAAGCACAGAGAAGGGCTATCCGTGAAGAAGCAGCCCAGAGATTGGGAAATCTTGATCTTCCAAAACTCGAAATTATCAGAAACAGCATGTATGCTCCAAATGATCAAAAGATTTATTTAATGCTGCCCAACTTCTCCAATGCCTATAACGTGAGTGATGCTGTAAAAGACAAATTCATGGCACACAGACAAGCAAGAAAGGATGTCTACACTTCTGTACCTATCAAACGAATCTCTGCTATAAAGCACTCACAATTTGAAGATACAAAGATCTGGTACACGATCTATGAAGTAATAAGAGACGATAATCAAACCAGGTACTTCTGTGATAATGATTTATTATCTGTTCATCCTTCTGATCTCCTGTTTCTAGAAAGCTTTATGAAAGCCCAAATGGCCAGAGGTATTGATAGCCAAGACAAAGTTGCCTATTCAAGAATCATTGAATGCTTTAAGTCTTTGTTAAGATACAAGAGGCAAGTCGACTTCCAGATAGGACTAAACTTCAACGTTGATCATCTTGCCATCTCTGCACCAAATGAAGAATTACGAAACATAAATTCGTTCAGAGTTGGTAAGTTCTTACTGCAACAAGAAGAAGGGGTCATCTTTAGAAGACCAGACAGAAGAAGCTTTTTCAGAATAAAGGACGCACATCGATACTCCTCAGAAGTTTTATACATTTCAAAATGTTACATATCTACCAGTACAAATGAACACGATCCAGAAGTACATGAAAAGACAATCAAAAGACTTGACAGCGTATTATCAATCAGAGAGGTCATCAACAAACTTGCAAAGATTGTCTCTGAAGTCGCTCCTTTCTAAACAGACTTCACTCTTCTGGTTTCATACTTAGGGGAGATTGTTACACATTTGAAAGTATGAACCATAAGATGAAGAATATGACGTGGCATATACATCCTGCATGTCTACCTTTTGCAACTGATTAGTTTGTTACACGCTCCCATCTTACACGTATCAGTTTGTAATAGGTTAGGTTATTGACTTTTACATTCTGCTATTTGTATAAATAGATTTTTTCTCTAATATAAAAGGAGTCGATCTAATTGAAAGATTGAAGAACATATTGTGCGTCATTCCAAGTATTTGTAATCGTGATTCAGGTTATATTACAAGTTAATCTGTTCCTCAATCTTTGATTGTTCTTATTACTGTTGATTAATCGATATTAACTGCTTCCGCTTATACTCTGTTATATGAATTTATCGATTGATCTTTGAAGTAGAGAATCTGGAACCAACACTTATCTTCTGAACAAGAACGAATAGAGCATTTTGTCAATGGTTTGAGGCGAGAAATTCAAGAGTTTGTTGCTAATCGCGATATTCCAAGTTTCACTAAAGCTGTTGAGTATGCCCGTCGTCGTGACCATGATTTAACTATACTTGATGAAAAAACATCCGAGCCGAAAAGGCAACGAACTGAAAGAACCTTCTCTGTACCTACTTAGCGACAATCTCGATCTTTTACTCATAGACGAAGTCAATCTCAAAACGTTCCGCGTGCACTATCTCGAACCTTTTCACTTCAGTCGAATGTGTCATGTCTTTGTGAAAGATGTGGCAAAACTCATCAAGGGCGATACCTTACTGAATTAACAAGTTTGAAATGTTTCTGTTGTGGCGAAATGGGCCACGTTCGTGCAAACTGTCCGAAAAGAGATCGAGCATGTTATTCTTGTGGAATATTTGGCCATCGATAATTTGAAGGCCCCCATATGAAACGGGAAGAAAGTAAGGTGTCGGTGCAACGACCGATGTTGGGTGGTGCGTCAAGCCAAAAGGAGGAGGTACCCAAAGCACGAGCTCGAGCATTTCAGATTACCGCGGAGGAGGCTCGCAATGAGCCAAACGTCGTTACAGGTATTTTCTTTGTTAACTCCCGACCCGCTCGTATTTTATTCGATTCTGGAGCTACAAATTCTTTTGTGTCGCATGTATATATGTTCACTATTTGGAATCTGCACCATTCATGCTTTCTATACCGTTGATACCGCTAATGGAGTCACTTTGGTAGCTGATAGAATGTTTAGAGATTGCACTTTAGTGTTAGACAATCATGAGTTCTCAATAGACTTGATTCCTATGGATATCCGTGGTTTTGATGTCGTGATTGGTATGGATTGGCTAGTGAAGAATCGCGCAGACATCATTTGTTCTCAGAGAATGATTCGGATACCAGTTGAGAATGGAGACTACTTGCACATTTATGGGGAAAGACGTGTCGGCGATGTGAAGCTAATATCTATGCTTAAAGCACGACGTTATATTACTAAGGGTTGCTCTTCTTTCATGGCCTATGTTTTAGATGCAACCAAAGAAGTGAAGAAAACTTCAAAAGATGTGCCAATAGTATGTGAATTCCAAGATGTTTTTCCAGATGACTTTTCTGGTCTACCGCCGGACAGGCAAGTAGAATTTCGTATTGATTTAGTGTCGGGTGTTGCACCTATTGCAAAGACACCATATCGTCTTGCACCAGCCGAGATGAAAGAGATGATGAGTCAGTTGCAAGAGTTGTTAGATAAGGGCTTTATTTGACCGAGCACTTCACCAGGGTGCAAGATTTTGCAAGAGTTTGTGAAGAAGAAGGATGGATCGTTTCTTATGTGTATCGGTTACCGTGAATTGAATAAGGTAACGATAAAGAACAAGTATCCATTACCGCGTATAGATGACTTGTTCGATCAGTTGCAGGGTGCAACCTATTTTTCAATTGATTTGAGGTCGGGTTATCATCAACTCAAGGTACGTGAAGAGGATGCCCCAAAGACTGCTTTTCGTACCAGATACGGACATTATGAATTCTTGTTATGCCGTTTGGATTGACTAATGCCCCCGCAGCCTTTATGGATATGATGAATCGAGTGTGTCGTCCTATGCTCGATAAGTCTGTTATCGTTTCATCGATGACATTCTGGTATATTCTAAGTCTGAGGCTGAACATGCTACACATCTTCGGGAAATTTTGGATCTGTTGCAGAAGGAAAAATTATATGCTAAATTCTCAAAATATGAAGTTTGGCTTTGTCAAATACAATTTTTGGGGCATGTGATTTCTGGTGAGGGTATTTCTGTGGAACCATCCAAGATTGAAGCTATACAGAAGTGGCAACAACCTAAGAATGCTTCCGAAATTCGCAGTTTCCTTAGTCTAGCGGGTTATTGTCGACGATTCATACAGGATTTCTCAAAGACCGTTGTACCGCTTACTTCTCTTACCCGCAAAGATGTGAAGTTTGTATGGACCGAGGCTCAAGAAAATTCATTTCAGACTTTGAAGGATTGTTTGACTCATGCCCCAATACTTTCCTTACCCGAGGGCAATGACGACTTTATGGTATATAGTGATGCTTTTAAATTAGGTTTGGGATGTGTGTTGATGCAGCGGGATAAAGTAATTGCATACGCCTCTCGACAGCTGAAAGAATACGAGAAGAATTACCCCACTCATGATCTTGAGTTGGCGGCCGTTGTGTTTGCTCTTAAGCTTTGGAGACATTATCTTTATGGCACAAAGTGCCGGTTGTTCACCGATCACAAGAGCTTGAAATATATTTATGACCAACAGACTCTGAATATGCGTCAACAGAGAGCTATGGAATTGATCAAAGATTATGACAGTGAAATTCTATACCATCCAGGTAAAGCTAATGTAGTGGTTGATGTGTTGAGTCGAAAGGCACACATGGCTAGTATTTGCTATGCTATCACTCATGTTTCGATGAAGTCTACTCTTATCGAAGATCTTCATAGGTGGAAAATCGAGGCCTTAAAGCCAGAACACGTGAAGTCCGAACGTATGGTTGGTTATGTAGACTTCTTATCTGAAGACAACCGTGGCCTCAAAGTCTTTAAAACCGGAATCTGGGTACCGAGACTTGGGGGTTTGCGAGAGGTTATTCTAGAGGAAGCACACAAATCACGGTTATATATTCATCCTGGAGGTACGAAGATGTATCACGATCTGCGTATCGAATATTGGTGGCCGGGTATGAAAGTTGATATTAGCCGATATGTTGAAAAGTGTGTCACCTGTTTACAAGTGAAAGTCGAACACCAGAAACTGTATGGAAATTTGCAACCTCTTGAAGTGTCAGTATGGAAGTGGGAAGAGTTGACGATGGACCTTGTGACGAAATTGCCAAAGACGCCTAGACAGCACGACATTATATGGGTTATCATAGACCGATTAACGAAAAGTGCTCACTTTCTTCCTGTTCGTGAGTTTTATTCGATGGACCGATGGGCACAATTGTACATTGACGAGATTATTGCACGACATGGTGTACCGGTGAAAATAATATCTGATCGTGACTTTCGATTCACTTCCAAGTTTTGTACGAGTATGCAACGAGAATTGGGTACGCGAGTTGCCCTTAGTACCGCGTACCATCCTCAAACTGATGGTCAGTCGGAGCGTACTATTCAAACATTAGAAGACATGTTGTGGGCATGTATACTTGAGTTTGGTGGAAGTTGGGATACTCACTTACCATTAGTGGAGTTTTCTTATAATAATAGCTACCATTCATCGATCAAAATGGCACCGTTTGAGGCTCTATACGGACGTAAGTGTTGTACGCCTCTTTGTTGGCAAGAAACGGGTGAAAAGATTTTAGCAGGTCCTGAGTTGATCCAAATTACTCATGACAGGATCCGAGTTACACAAGAAAGAATGAAAGCGGCACAAGATCGACAAAAGCCATATACGGATAAACGGAGGCGACCAATTGAGTTCTCCGTGGGTGATATGGTTATGTTGAAAGTATCGGCTTGGAAGGGAATTATGAGATTTGGTAAGCAAGGTAAATTAAGTCCTCGTTTTGTTGGACCTTTCAAGATACTTGAACGAGTGGGAAAACAAGCTTACCGTTTGGAGCTACCTGAAGAACTCACCGGAATTCATGATGTCTTTCATGTGGGATATCTACGGAAGTGCCTTGGTAAACATAATGAGACAGTTCCCTTCTCGGAGGTAAAACTTGATAAAGGGTTGAGATACACCGAGGAACCAGAAGCTATCTTGAATGAAAGAACGGTGAACCTTCGAAACAAAATTGTAGACTTGGTGTTGGTCAAATGGAAGCATCACCGAGGTCCAAACTCGACTTGGGAGAACAAGGAGGAAATGAAAGCCAAGTATCCAGAACTCTTCGAGCAACAATGATTTCGAGGACGAAATCTTCAAAAGGAGAAGGTATTTGTAACATCCACTCTCCTAAATATGATTACCTTGTAATTCTATATATGCTATATGTTAAAGCATGCTTTATGTGTTAATTATGTTTTAAAAAGAAAAGGAGAGTTTTGCCAAAATGCTAAGTGTTCTAGTGAGCTATAAGTTGAACTCATAGTTGGAATGAGATGTAGAAGGTAAGGTTGGTTCTAACACCTCATAAATGACTTAATTAGATGATGTGAGAGGTCAAAATACAAAAGGCATTGCTTAATTGGAAATTGGGTAGGTAACTAGAATGACTAAACGGGAAAGATCTACCCAAAACTTGAACGAATGATCTAAATGGTGATGTAATGGTTGGAACACCTATGAATAAGTTAATATGAAGTTTTAGAAGTGTCGGAAGTTGAATAAGTCGTGTAGATTGCATTTTATCCACGTTTTACAAAGTACGTTGCTATTTCGGTATCTCACGCGCACGAAACTCAAATGGTGGGTGTTTTTTGGGATGTTAAGCTTTGGAACTAAATTTTAGACCTATTAGGAGTTGTTGGAGGTGTCAGAAAAGTTTTGCAAGATTTCGAACCCAAAATAAAAAAAACAACAAAATTGCAAAGGATAGCATAATGCATAGAAATATAAAAACTTCTCTTTTTGGGACATCTTTTCTGGAATTTTCTTTATTGGAAGTTATAGATTATCTTATTACGGACGCATAGGCGAAAACCTCATCGAAAACGGAGGTCCGAGCGAAAAGTTATGACATTTTTAGTGTTTGATGGTCACCAAACTCGGTTTTAATGGGTAAAAATGCGAATATAAGCTCATTTTCACCCCAAATCAGTTCCAGAAACATTACACACACTCAAGGTGCGATTTACACACACTTAAGCCCAACCACACTCAATTCTTGAAGAATCAAAGCTTGACTTGATGAATTCTTGATGTTTATTGAAAATTTCAAAGGTATTTCTCCATTCTTGATTATATGTTTTTATTGAGTTCTTCAAACTTTGAAATTAGGGTTGCATATTGAGGATTATGAGTTCAAATCTTGATATTATGTAGGATAGATGACAAATATTGTAGAAATCTTGATTAACTTCCAAGAAATAGATGTTTATACAAGTTTAATTTGAGAAAGTTTGACTTTTGATAGTCAAAATTGTATGATGATGAAATAGGTGGATGCTTGGTAAATTAATGGTGGATTCATGATGATTTTGTATAAGTTATGGTCATATAAGACTAATATATGAATTTGGTACAAGATGGTTTAGATTTATCTTGAAATTGTGAAATATAGTTTTTTTTTAGTTTGAAAGTCATGTTGCAGCTCTGTTTTACAAAATTCTTATAAAATCATAGAAAAATCACAAAAATATGAGGTCAGTGGCATTGGAAAGATAAGAAAGAGTAATACAAATTGTATTTGAACACTACTCTATGATTCTGAGGTTTTGTAGGGTAAATCAATGCTTGAAAACAGAGTTGTACATGAGATTTTAAAGTGTAATTGTCTTATTGTAAAGAGATTAGATGGAGTAAATAGTAATATTTGCTTATGATACTTGGTATGTGTACTCCAGGGGTTATATAAATCACATTGGGAGCTTGTGAAAAGTATTTTCACTTTGGAAACTCGGAGTTGGATTGAGGCTTTCGGTTTGGATCCACCGAATAAATTAAGCAACACTGTGAGTTTATGTGGACATATGCGTGTACTTTGTGATTATGGATGTTTGTGTGCTTTCTATTTCATCCGTGATTCATGTTAATTATTGAGTATCCACTGAAAATGTATTATTGCTTGTATGGTCTTGTGGTACGTTTTGGGCGCCGATTCTCAACATCCCATGGATTCGGGTGAGACAATCGGAGGGGCTGCCGTACTCATTGCCAGTGGGAGTCAGGGGGTGAGTATAGGACTTTGGCACAATCCGGGAGACGTAGGGCGGATTCGGTGCCAAGTCTTATGTTTGTGTATCAAGTTAATTGATATTTGACCTTGCATGATATTGAGTATGTTTTTTATTGTATTGATGTCATTCTATATTGAAAATTCCTTTGTGATTCCCACATTGAAAGTACATTGCTATATATGACATCGTATGCTATAAATAAGTTGTTGTATCGTTATACGAACTTTCTTTCGAGTCATTTTCCATTTCTAGTATGTACGTTCATTAATCACATTGTAACCACATATTTCCACATTAATTCACTAAGCTTTATAGCTTACCTTTTAGTGTTTTCAACTTTTCAGGGCAAGTTGGCAAATGTAAGAACAAGGTTGGGTGATCGATTAGGGAATTGACGTGTGAACCCTACTTTTGGTATAGTATATGTTATGCTTTTGGGTTGTATATAGTTTGAACTTTCCGGGTAGACATGTCCCCGATGATTATGTCATGGTTTGTTATAAAATTGTTAAGTCTTAAATTATGTATTATGGGTTGTAAATTGTTATCCCGTATTTTGAGGTTTTTGAAACTGAATTAATTTAATGTTGGTTCGGTAAGTGTTGGATTAGTAACCTCGGTGTTACAATAGTCGGTCACAATGTAGTCCCATATAATTTCCTCCTCTCGAAGCTACGTTATATAGGTTGCGAAAAACGGTTTTATTATAAAGTTGCTACTAATGCTAACCTTCGGTTTGCCAATCGTACATAAGTAGATCTCGAAGATCTTAGTCCCGCCGGGTGTGGAGGGATGCTCATATCTCTATGACACACCCACCCGACCGACATTTGAACCTTAGTACCATTATGCAACAACCCATATCTCTATGTGATTATTGAAGACTTTCTCAAAACTCCTTGCATCATTCAAGCCGTATTTCGGATCCGCCCCTCTCGAGGTCTAAGATCTAAGATTAACACTAAAAGTGATCAGCTTGTCCGTGTTGAGTTGAAGCTTCGACTCGAATGACCAAACCGAAGAGTTAGCAACAAGTAGTAACACCCAAGTGTTACATTTTGAACTCTCGGGTTCGGCTTACACCCACACCCAAGGGGGGGTTTAGCTACAATACATAAGCAAAGAAATATTGCAAAAGTAGAAATACCAAAACAGAATTTGCATTAAATGTAACTGCTACTGTGGCCGACGGGAAAGTAAATTACAGAAATTTAAATTACAAGAAAGTAAAATGATAAACTTTGAAATATCAGTTGAATGCTCCAAAACTTGATGGATGGATGGATGAAATGAAGTCCCAAGAGCTCTCTTTTATAGTGGAAGAAGAGAGAGGGGTTGAAAGGGACAAATCAATGGTGATGGTGATGTTTGAGGAGAAAGAGACCTCTCATGGTTGTCTTCTTCCTCTTTGGCTTCATCTTGTTTGTCCTCATCTTCCTTGTCTTCATCATTTGACTTCTCTCTTTATTTCTTTTATGAAAGCACAGCTCCTTGAACATTCTGAAATCTGCAAGTCCTTACACAAATTTGGAAATCAATTCTGCAGAAATATTTGGCAGCTACTGCTTTGCCACAGTGGTGACTCTCCACTACGATGTACCAACTCCAAAATGACACATACACTAATCAAAATACAAACTTTTATCCTCAACAACTCCAAATGAAAATAAATAAATAAAAAGGGGAAACACAAACACAAAAAGGAAAAACACATACTAAAAAGGAATAAAAATACATTCTAAAGAAGTAGAAATAACACTCAAAATGAGATTCCAACTATTTATGATCGGACTTTGTTTAATGAATCTAAGTTTATCAGATTTTGATTTTGAACTTATCGGATTTCAATCAGTTTTAGTTTTATTAGATTTTCAAGTGCATCACTCAGATTTATTTTGAATGAGTTTATTGGATTGTTGTGCCAATCAGATTGTGGATTGAGTTACTGCATTGCATTTGGTTGTTCAATGTTTGAATTAGTTATCTGTCTTGTCTTGGTTTATTGGATTTTGGGTAAGGTTTAGTAATATGATCAGATTGTGCATAGTTTATTTCAACCTTACTATCGGATTCCATAGTCTGTCTGGAGGTTGTGACTCCTACATTTTATTTGTGTATTGATGCTTATCTCTAATCACTATTGATGCCCTTTATCACACCCAGTTCTCTCTCTGATCTATGCTTGTACCTAACCTAGATTTTGTTTCTGGCTAACCATTTTTCTTTTAGATCATCTAATGGCAGCTCAAAATCCACGCACACGCAACATCACTGATGCTGATGACTATGCATTGATCGCACCTAGTCATCGTCTCCCGATTGACAAGAACAACTGTCACTTAGACACCGAACACTTTGACTGTGAACACCCCGTCATTGTGGAGATCCTCAAAGGCCACCCACTCTATTATGCCCTTGTTGAGACGGCCGAGATACCTCAAATCTACTTACAGCAGCTATGGCACACTCTTACCGTCGTCAAAATGGGACAGGAAGAAACACTACAGGGCCAAATTGATACATCTAACATCACCATCACCTGTGACCGTTTCCGTGGAGTCCTTGACTTACCGAACAAGACCCAAACGAGTAGCATACGATCCAGACATATCAGAGGCTCAACTTCTTGCACAAATACACGCACTCGGTTATGCTGAGGAACTTCCCAAAGTATCCGCATTCACACGCAACCATCTCACGCCTCTTTGGTTCACTCTATTTGCTAACTCAATCGCTGTCTCTCATCTAAAACGAAGGGACTTGACAGGACTAATGCAAATTTCCTTAAACTATTTCATGTTGTCGCTTATGACCGACATGTCGACTACGCCAGGATTCTATGGAAAGAACTACTAGACACTGTCAAAGCCAAAGGGTAGGCCAAAAAACGCAAGTTCATACCCTATATGGGCTTTCTGCAGATGATAATTCAAGCCGAGTTGAGAAAAAATGATCAAATTCATCGCCGAGACGGCCGCCCACTTTGTCATAAATTTCGGATGTTTCATCTCGCTCACTAAACAGACATACCCGGTGTCACACCCAGGCACCAACAACTCTTCTAGCCTATGCAAACCCGGGGGCACGGTGTGTGAAAAGATATAAACGTAGCTTAAGATTAGCAACTTCTATAGTCCAACTAGAACCGGCTGGACCTCTCTAACGAGCACAACCCACTAGGCGTCAGAGTCTGCGTGTTATATTACCTAGACATCTTAGAGAGCGGGTTCAAGATACTGGGGTTCCTGAACGGGGTGCGATGAGAGTACGACATGTGAGGGGATCTGAAGAGGGTGGTGCCTCGGTTTCCCAACCTTCCCAAACACCTGTTCAATCGCCTGCTACTACTTCGGGTGTGCTACACGACGTTCCAGTCCGTAGTACTCTAGAATCTAGATGATGCAACTGCCGAGCACATCACTGTCTCCTCAACCGAGGAATCTTCTCATAATCAATTCGAAGATGCTGCAAACACATCCGACAACACAGACAATGATCAAAACAAATTCAAACTTCAACTAATATAAGTCATTTCCTCTACTGCTTATAGACCTCAGGCCGTCACACCTTCACCTACACCTAAACCTGCAGCCATATCTGGAGAGATAAGGAGAGCGGAGGGAGCTTCAGTTGAAAACTCAATTCAAGTGAGTGAGGGAAGGAGAGAAACGAGATGGAAAAAGAAACATGATACCCCCTTAGCCACATATAGCCTGGTAGCCACATCTGCTACTGTTTCTCATTCGTTGGGACATAGTATTGAAACAGACAATCTGGACCCAGCGATGCACTTGCACACCCTCCTTGTCTACTCAAGTGCTTCTCAAAAAGTAGTTGTTTCACCTTCTCACGGGGATCAAGCACATACTCTATATGGATCTCATTTGGAGATTCTATATTGAAAAAGAACACACGCGTCCCTAGTGTTCGACTTCAATTGTTGCACCATCGAGTCTAGAGCCTTATACAATGTTAGGTACACAATTGGTCGGCACTTCAAGTGCTATCTCTGTAGGTCTTAGTGCTCCTGCCGGAACGTCTGTAGTAGAGCCACAAGTTGTTGCTTTACGAGGATCGGACGGAAATCCCATCAGTGCTACCACTATGCCAATGCTGAACATAGGTCACACTATTGATTCAACAGTTGTGTCAACTGGTGCTCTACATGACCCAGGTGTTACTTACCCTTTACCACCACCTCTGTTCCGTCGCCCTCTATCCGCGGATGAACTCAAAGCTCAGCTCTTGAATACTTTATTGTTTGCATTTGCTTCACGTAATCAGGTTGATGCTAGTCTTATTGATATTCTACGTCCGAAAGATCCAACTTCTTATGTCACACACGCCGAGTTTGATGAATTCAAAATCGAGGTCCAAGGCAACTTCGATCGCCTTTTCAGTGCCAACAACACGATTAGTGCTAATCTTCATGGTCTTGAATCTCGACTCATGGCACGTCTTATGGTTATTAAGGAATCTTGCAGATCTCAGCCTGGCCCCGCCAAGCGCCACCGAGACGAGCATGACGATGATGATCATCAGTGTCATGATGGGGAGAAGAGACTACGCCTACAAGTTACTAGTGCTTCCACATCCTCCATTCAAACAGTTCAGACTGATACAGATATGCCTGCTGCTACTGAATCTCAATCAACACCTAAAGAATTACTCAGATTAGAAGAATCGATCTCAACAGATACCTCAGTTATGATTTTCCAGAATCTAAAGTTGTACGTCAGGACGGGAAGATCTATAAATTCACTGAAGCATATTTCAAGAACTTAATGATAGAAGACTTGGAATTTCTATTTGTTGAACTGAATAGTCAGAGTAAGATTACATGGGTTGAAAGACTAGGCTTGGAGGCGATTATCAGGCATGTTCATCGGACTGTTGAACTGAGCTTTATTGAAGATTTCCAGATGGCCGTCGAAAACTGTAAATTGAAGGTTAATTTAAGTCGAACATTGATCTTGATGATATTGATGATTTTACGGTGATGGCTGTTCTAGACAAGACAGAGCTTGGGGTTATTCATTATAATGATTCGGGCCGTACATGTTTCCTAAGACTCAGTGAATTTGCTTCTTATTCGGATGGAACACTGATTCGAGTTCGATTGTGAATGTCTTCAAGGCTTAGTCAAGAAAAGAGGGAAAATGTGAAGATGACTCCAAATCAGAAGTCAAAGTTTATCAATGTTATGAAGCTGATTGATGAAAGACTGTTGCATCGACAGTTTCTGAGAAGACATGACTTTATTTTCGATTTGCGCAAGAGTGATTGATCCGAGCTACATTTCAACTTTAATACAAAGAGGGAGATTGTTAGTGCTTATTTTAATTGTATTAAAGTTCAGGGCTGAAAGTGTAAATACCGCAAGGTATAAATAGAATAATTTAATTTTGTTTTAGCTAAGAGAGTTATTATTTTGTTTTCTGTTAAACCTAGCCGTATGGAACTCTCTGTGTGATCGCATTGCATATTTGAATACAATCAAGCCGACTACGTTGAATCCATTTATTACTGTTATTATTTGTGTCTGATTACTGATATTCTTGCACTTAATCTGGGCTCACACCCTGGAATTTCACCTTCAAACAAGGACGAGTACTTAACCCTCATCTCCGAATCTAGCTCCCAAGTGGCCTCTTGTCCCTTGTGAAAACGCCAATTCACCTTAACTAAGCTAATTTCTTTGTTCCTCAATTTCTTCACCTTGCGATACCACTTGTTGGAGTTTTTTTCTTGAAGGCTGGTAAAAACTCTTACTACAAAATCACATACAAACAACATAAGACAACTTTGCAATCATATCAATCTTTACGAATAGATTGAGATGCATCAAGAAAGAATTTACCTATAGATCCAAGAAAAATCATAAATGAAGTTATGAAACTAAGTTCCTATGTGCTTTTGTTCTGCTCAAACATAAAACACTCATCACCAGCAGAAGTGTAACATTATCTACATCTATGAGATCATAAGATACAGTTTGTGTGTGTTATCTTGATGGTGCTTTTAAATCTCTTCTATTTTTAGGAGATGGTGGGGAGCACATCATAACAAGAATAAAAACAAAACCAAATTACCAGACCAAACCAAACAAAGATATTGGTTCTATACTGTTGTTGGGCAACCTTGTGTTGATGTTGGTCAAACCGTAAATCAATGGGTAAAATCGTAAAAGATGCCATTTTGCTACTCCTATTCTTTTGTTATTTTTCTTCAAAAAGATAACCCAAAAATAACCCATTCATTTGTGTTGATGGTTAGTGTAAAATCACATGTAATTTTGGAGAGGCATGGTCTTAATTTGGAGAGAATATTATGAGGGATGAAATTTAACGGTTAACGATGTTAAGAATATTTACCCCAATAAATAAATTCATTTTGTTTAATGACAAGCACAATTTATAGCAAGGGAAACAACAAAAATGAAAGCTTGCAAGTAGTAACTTACCTTAACGTTTTTCCTAATCTGAGGGACCTTGGCAATGAAAAAGATAGAATGATGGGATGCCTGAAACAAACAGTTTCTTCAAGATAGTTTAGCAAATTTCAAAAAATAAGGTAAAAAATGGAAAGATAGTTAAGTATACGTGAGAATAAATTTGAGCCAAAATCACAAGGGTCTTTCACTTACATATAGTTCTTCGAAAAGAAGGGGATCAAGTCATTAGTCCCAAAAGGATCTCATAGATTAGACCAATATGCCATAAAATGTGGAAGCAAAGCATAATGTCACACAAGATGTAATCAACAGCTTTAAAATTCCAACAATATTTAAAGAGAATATGAGCATTGCTTAAACATAGGTTAGGGCTTATTCATAGTAGTCCTTGTTGGTCCCAATAAGGATCTACAAGAGTTAGATACAAGTAAACAGTTTGTAGAAGGGGGGGGTTGAATACAAACACACGAATTTTGGTTTTTAAATGAGTTTATTTGAAATAAACAAATTTACAGTTACAAGCGGAATTAGAACAAGTTAAAAACCTATTCTATTGTAACTAAGGAAACACACAGTTTGATGCACGAGGAGATGAAAGAAAGAAATGCAGAAGGTAGAGGCTAGAAGAAAGCATGCATGAAGATGAAGAAGATATCTTCATCTATTTATACCCGCTTGCATTTAATGCAAGACAAAAGGTACATGCCACGTGTCAAGCTTGGATAGGAAGCTTGTCCTTGTAAATAAGACAGCCATGCTTTTGGCCGAATATGAACAGTACCGTATCAGATATGATGGGGACATAACAGACAAGTCGTACGTCCTTTTCTGACATGGTTCTAGGTTTGAATTTTGTGCATCGAGGATAAGATCAAACTTTAACCTTGCAGAGGAAGCTTCATTTGATCGCTGACACTGAATGTTCAAGGATGAACTTCAGTGTTGCTGAGGCTTCACAAGACTTCACACTTTGAGTAGATAATCGCTGCTATCGCTGAACCGCTTCAGGTCACTTAGCTGATTATCTCTTTCTTCAGCTTTGGTCTTCGACTGTCGCTGAATGGTCTTCTGGTGTGATAGCTGATCTTCAGGTCTTCAGAGATAAGCTTGTTGATCCTTGATCTTCAGCAATCGCTGATAGCAATCAGCGTATGCTATTGCTGAATTTGAACAGAAGCTTATCTAAGGAATTTCACTAAGTATAGTAAAGGAATCATATTCAAATCACTGAGAGGAGTTATGATCAACAATCTCCCCCTATTTGATTATGATTAAGCAACATAGGAAAATTGCTTTTGAAAGATTAGTAGGGACTTATAAAATTTAAAATACATTTTCTAAGTACTACTCTGTAAAATCTTTTTCAGCTAAACTATTATCTGAATTGAGTTTCATTTATAAGGATATGAAATCACAATTTTTACAAGTAGAAGAGCTTAAAGTACATTCACTGATTGAACTTTCAGAGTGAAAGATCAGTGAGTAAAAGATAGTGTATCGAAAATAGAACTCTTATGTTCATTGTCCCTTTTACTATTTTCAGGGATCTTTTCAGTACTAGGGTGGAGTAAAGTACTTTGAATTTCATTAATTAGAATTTGAAGAATTACAGCGAAATGAAATTACAATGATAAGGATAAAGTACTTGTACACTGAAGAAATATTACAAAGGAAATAGAAAACTATGACTAGTCAGAGATGTTCTCGTTTCTTCTTTGTAGCTCATTCTCATAAAGAGTCTTCTGTCTGTTCATCAGAGGAGTATCTGACCAGCAGCGCCAAAGCATGATCTTTATGAGAGATGATGGTGCCCTGTGAATTTCTTGGTTTCTGAAAAGTCCTAAGAACCCTTCATTATCCAAGAATACCATACCAGGTTCAGGTAGTGTGATGATTTCGTCTTCTTGATATCTTCGGTCTTGAGGAAGAGAGGTGCGAAGCATTGATATATCAGGGAGCTCAAGATGACCAAGAATGCTTTGATAATCAAACTTAGTTTCATGCTCATTCTTCGAACTTGAGCCACCTTCAGCAACTGATCTTTTCTTTTTTGATGGTTCAGGGAGAGGGGGAACTTGTACATGTTGAGACATTCTTTGCAGCAACTGATTCAACTCATCTTCTACCACATTCTTGAACTTGGATTTGGAACCCTGAATGGCATCTCTGATTTCGAGCCATTCAGTGTATCCATATAACCTTAAGAATTTTGCTTCTTCTCTCTCTGTTCTGGATGGCCTCGTCATTCTTACATATACCTTTGGACCACCTCTGTTAGAGTGTCGCCCTTGGATAGTTACGTGAATGATTTTGTCATCAGATCTTCGAAAGTTCAGCATCTCTGTGCACCAATCCAGTTCTTTGTCTTTCTGAGTTGTGGCTTCAGTGGTTAGTGCAGTGAGAATCTTCTGTTGAGCGAGAATGGGATCTACATTCAGGTTTTCCTGTACAAGTTCTTTCTGAGCCAGAGCTGCAGCGAGCCGTTCACTCTTTTCTAATTGCTCTTTGGTCGCTTTGTCTCTTCTCGAGTCTTCCCTGAGAATCTTCCTTGCTAAAGCAAGATCATTCTCAGTTTGCTTTATTTCTTCGTCTATGATCCTCTGAGCTATCAGAGCTTGTTCTCTCTCTTCCTTGGATAAGAAGTAAAATTCATCTACTATTCTGATTGGTACAGCGTTTATTGGGTCTTCATGGGGCACCCTTATTCTTTTTACTTCAAATTCCCTTAGGAATTTTATTCGCCTTTCTTCCTCTTCAGGCTCGCTTATTATCTGCTTCTGAATGCGACGCCGAGGGATGAGGCCTTCTTCTTCCTCAGAGTCAGTTTCCTCTATGTACATAAACTGCTCATTGGAAGAAGGTTCCTTCCTTGTGGATGAGTCCTTTGGGGGACGGGGATCACTGAGGGAAGGAGAGGAGGAAATAGTTTTATTAGAGGGAATTTTAGAGGGTGAAGAGGAGTGTATGGGAGATTCAGAGAGAGGAGTAAAATAAGGGATAAGCTGAAGCGATACCTTATCAGCGGTCTCCCCCTCTGATATTGGGATGGTGGCCTCAAGATCGACCACTCTGGCTGAGGGTCCAGCTTCGTCCCCCAAGGGCTCTAGCTGAGATGTACTTGGTCTGGATAATCTGAAATGCTCCAGTGCAAAACCCAAGTCATCATCATCATCATCAACCTCATAGTGAGGGATGCGTTCCTCTTCGTCTTCATCATCCTCTTCCTCATTATCATCATCAACTCTTGCAGTTGAGGAAGGTTCTGGTCGTTGGATGTAAGGAGAGATCCTTTCATCTGGAAATCGACGATTATGCTCGCCGATAAGTTCGTCAGCGAACTCTTTGGCCACCTTCTCCCCCTCAATGTTATCATGGGGCAAGACGTGGACCATCAGAGTGCGAACATTTGTATGCACAGCTTCCAGCATGGTCCGATCAGTAGCAGCAAAGGAGGGACCAGTCCCACTGAGCCTTGAGAGAGCCTGCAGGATGTTAGACTGAGTCTTTTGAATAGACTCGAGGACAGTGGCCTGAGCATCCACCTTCTGCTCAATGTTGAGGAGGGATTGGTGAAGGTCCTTGTGATCGTCCTTCAGGTTCTGAACATCAGACACCAAGTTGCTGACATTCGTCTTAACTCCTGGAGTGCCAGCGACCTGTCTGAAAATCAACTTTGCTGAAGTTTGCAGAGTGTCCAGCCTGGCCCTGGTCAGAGCACACTCATTGACCAGATGATCAATGGCTGGGAAAGTGGGAGCAGGCAGGGACACAGGAGCCATTTCAGTGAGTCTGGAAGGAAGCTTGGGAGACAGGTTCTCCATCTTGACATCCCTGAGCTTTTTGGCACTGGGAGGGCGTTGAGGAGACTGCATCATCGGCTTCGAGGTGGCGGTGGTGGTCGCTGTCGCTGAGTAGACAGGAGCAGTTGCAGCAGCTGATGACATTGATAAAGAGGCGAGAAAAGAATCCGGATCAGATGATGGATGTAAAATAGAACTATTTTCCTTGAGAGTATCGTGAGGATTACTCTCAGGCACTACTTTTGCAGAGGCAGTGTCCTGAGGATCACTGACCAGTGTCTTAGAGTATCTGAAAGAGATACTCTGAGGTCCTTTTAAATTGGCTTTCCAAAACTCAGATTGCCTAAACAATTTTGAGGTTTGGACCGCGTGCATTTCAGCATTATCAGAGATAGGGACAACTATCACTGAGTCATTTGCTGATGTGAGGACCAAAGAAGTAGAGATTGAAGAGATAGAGAAGGCAGTGAAAGTAATACCTGATCTAGCTTCAGCAGAGCTGGCTATAACACCTTCAGAGACCTTAGTCACTGATGGTGGTGGTAGTGCTGATGAAGCTTCAACGGCAGCAGAAACCGTTGGAGTGGCTGTGGATGAGGGTGGTGATTGAAATGCACCATAATCAGAGAGGATGGTCTGTTGAGAGACCACCTTCTTGGGTTTCTTTGATGCGATGGTCTTTTTATGACCATCAGCGGGGGACTTCCTCTTTGCAGCAGCAGTGCCTTGGGTACTCGCTGAGGGGATGGGCAGCGAGGAGGACACTAAAAGAGGTGCTCCTATGATTTGGAGCATATTAGGGAGTGAGGGGAGCGTCATCTGGACGTTCTTCCAGGTCCAGGGACTTCTTCCCTACCATGGAGAAGGCGAAGTCACCAACCTTCGGGTAGCTCTCCCCGAAGGCTTCTTCAAGGATGATTGAGAAGAAACGTGGGTAAGGGATAACATGATGTCTGGTGGAGGCGTTGAGGCGGCTGCACATATTGCTGAAAATGTAATCAGCATAGTTTAGAGGGTGACCGGTGCAGAGAGAGAAGGCAAGGTCCTGAAAATGCTTGCTCGCCTGATCGTGGGAGCCAACTTTTGACCCCAGGCACTGAATGACCTGGGTGAGAACATATTGCCAGTGAGCAGGGAGTCGCTTTTTCTCCAGCTTAGAACCCACCGTCTTCACTAAGCGGTTCTCCCATTTGTAGCCAATGGAGTCCAAGAAAGCATCAATCTGCTGCTTTGTTGGTTCAGCACCCCATTGTTCATTTTTCTTGCTCTGAGGGAGTTTGAGCGCCTTTCGTACAAACCCTGTTGTGAACGCAAAGTAACCAAGGTCAGGGATTGTGAAGGAGATGGCAGGGAGGACATTGCCCTTGTCTGTCTTCAGCGTAGTACACTGCGCCGTGTACCAGAGAGCCTGAAGGTGAGACGCAATGCCCACTGGGTTGTGGACGAAGGCAAACATCAGCGGGCATGCCTTTAGGAAGGTTGCAGCATCCTTGAACTGAGGGCGTTCAGAGGGAATGTCCACCAATGCAATGTAATTTCATGGCTTGAAGGTTGATTTCTCCATCTGAAAGTGACAAGTTGGTGCAGCGACCAACTGGTTAGCAGCAGCGGTTTCAGCAACGTTGGAAGCAGAGGCCATTTCTATAGGAAAAATGGCAACACCGAAGAGATAAATCATGGTTTTAATACATGAATGTATAAACCAGAGGTTTGGTATTTAAAAGTACCAAATGTAAGATCAAAGAAACAAGTGTTTTGATGAACAATATCAAAATGCTTGTTGGCAATTAAGAAAAATTTTAAAGATAAATAAAATAGTATGAAACGTACAAAAAAAAATTTGTTCTTAGAACAGGGTTTTGAAAGTGAAAAACTTTTCAAAAACAAGATTTTATAGATTTTAAGAAAAAAAAAATAGAAAGGTCAAAGGAGTTGTTTCCAGTTCTTGATATAAGGTTTAGATCAAACCTTAACCGTGTGAAGAAGAAAAAACGCACAAGTGCGTGTTCTTGGTGTTCTTGCAGAAAGCTTGAAGATTCAAAGTTTATCCTTTGCCTTTAGAGAAGTTATGAAAGCGGAAGGAATAAAGTGAGACAAAAGGAATGCTTAAATAGCAAGAGGAGAGAGAAAAAGAGAGGATAACTAAACGACGATTTTAGCTTTTTGAAAAAAAAATGATGACCTGGCGCACGTTCCAAGAAAGGAGTTGGAATGGAAACGTCGCGGTCCGTCGTGTGTCAGAAAAAGGTCTGACGTGTCCTTTTCTTAAATATTTGAAAAGATTATAAAGATAATTATCCAAAAGGAAAGTTTATCCTTTATAATTTTAGAAAATTCATCACTAATAATAAAGGATTGTCAGTGAGGAGTTTTAATTTAAGAGAGACATTCTTTGATGAGAAAAGATATCAAAGAGTGTTAAGGATTAGAAGATAATACCTGAGGAGATGGCCTTGATATCGCTGAGTCAGAGTTCAGTGAATGGAAAGTTTGAAGGCTTTATTTGTAATCCTCTGTTGTTCACTGACTAAAGAGTTATTCAACGTTCAACATACCAAGTTCGCTGATGAGTAGATTGAATCTTGTTTCATCAAGAGGCTTGGTGAAAAGATCAACGAGCTGATATTCAGTAGGAACAAAATGAAGCTCAACTTCACCATTCATCACATGATCTCTGATAAAGTGATATCGGATCTCAATATGCTTGGTTTTGGAGTGGAGTACAGGGTTGTTAGCAATTGCTATAGCACTTGTGCTATCACAGTAAATAGGAATTTTTGAGAGCTTTAGATCGTAGTCTCTGAGTTGATTTCTCATCCAAAGGATTTGAGCACAACAACTACCAGCTGCTACATATTCAGCTTCAGCGGTGGAAGTGGACACTGAGTTTTGCTTTTTACTTGTCCAACTAATTATCTTACCACCTAGTAGCTGACACCCACCAGTGGTGCTCTTCCTATCAATCTGCAAAGTCACTGTCAGAATAACCGATAAGATCAAATCCTGAGCCTTTGGGATACCAAAGACCAAGATTTGGAGTTCCTTTCAAATATCTGAAGATTCGATTTACAGCGATTAGATGGGATTCCTTCGGTTCAGCTTGATACCGAGCACAGAGACAGGTAGCATACATGATGTCTGGTCTACTCGCTGTAAGATACAGCAGAGACCCAATCATTCCTCGATAGGCAGTGACATTTACTGGTTTCCCATTGGGATCCTTGTTTAACGTCAGAGGAGGCGCCATAGGAGTCTTCATCGCTGAGCATTGATTCATGTCAAATTTATTCAGCATGTCTTTAACATATTTGCTTTGGCAAATAAAAATTCCTTTGTCAGATTGCTTAATCTGCAAGCCTAGAAAATATGTTAGTTCACCCATCATACTCATTTTATATTGTTTTTGCATTCTTGCAGCGAAACGAGTGCATAATTTGGTTCTTGTGGAACCAAAGATAATGTCATCAACATATATCTGAGCGAGAATTGTTTGACCTTTATATTTTCTTAAAAACAGAGTTTGGTCAATTTTTCCACGAACAAATTTTTCTTTAAGAAGAAATTTAGAGAGGGTGTCATACCACGCTCTAGGAGCTTGTTTTAACCCGTAAAGAGCTTTTTCAAGTTTAAAAACGTAGCCAGGGTGGTTAGGGTCTGAGAAACCAGGGGTTGTTCAACATAAACTTCCTCGCTGAGTTTTCCATTTAGAAAAGCACTTTTAACATTCATTTGAAAAACTTTGAAGTCTTTATGGGCAGCATAAGCTAAAAAGAGTCTTATGGCTTCTAAACGAGCTACAGGGGCAAAGGTTTCATCATAATCAATTCCTTCTTCCTGTCTATAACCTTGAGCAACAAGTCTAGCCTTATTGCGAATTATAGTCCCGTTTTCATCTAGCTTATTTCTGAAAACCCATTTGGTTCCTATGATGGTTTTATCAGAAGGTCTAGGAACAAGATTCCAAACTTTATTTCTACGAAATTCAGTCAGTTCTTCTTGCATAGCTGAAACCCAGCTAGGGTCAGAGATAGCTTGATCTATCTTCTTAGGTTCAGAGAGAGAAATGAAGTTCATATAAAGACAGATATTACCTGTACCTCACGTGTTTTGATACCTGCAGTGGGATCGCCAATAATCTGATCTATTGGATGATTTGCAGTCCATCGCTGAGCTGGTGGTTGAGGAGAAAGATCAACAGCAGATTCAGCGACCTGTTCTTCAGATTCTGGAATAGGACTTGTTTCAGCAACAGGTACTTCATTTAGAATCAATTCAGGGGATTGATTTTCAGAGGAGGTTTGGTTATTCACAGAGGAATTTCCTAGAGATGAATCAGTGGCAGGAATATGATTTAAAGGAGTAACATTTATCCCTGAAGATGGATTATTGTTACTTGTTGAGTTTACAGGGATTTCATCATCACATACATCAGCTGGAGTTTGATTGCTGAAGTATGTTTCAAGTTCCCCATAATGAGATTCCATCCAAGCATTCAATTCTTCATCATCATCAAGATTATGAGAAGGATGAATGGGACGAGATTCATCAAAGTTGACATGCATAGATTCTTCAACGTGTTGTCTTCTTTTGTTGAATACTCTGAAAGACTTGGACACAGAGGAGTATCCAAGAAATATACCATCATCAGCTTTAGGATCGAATTTACCCAAATGATCTCTGTCATTTAGAATGTAACACGTACATCCAAAAATGTGAAGATATTTCAGAGTGGGTCTTCTCCCATGAAATAATTCATAGGAAGTTTTCTTGAATCGCTTAATAATCAGGGACCGATTATGAGTAAAACATGTTGTATTGACAGCCTCAGCCCAGAATTGAGTTGGAAGACGTGATTCACTGAGCATTGAGCGAGCTGCTTCGATTATAGTTCGATTTCTTCTTTCAGCAATACCGTTTTGCTGAGGAGTTCTTACTGATGAGAAGTTGTGAGATATGCCTTTTTCTTCAAAGAAACTAACCAAAGTACTATTTTTTAATTCAGTACCATGATCACTTCTTATAGAGCGAACAAGTAAGGAGTTTAGCACTTCCATTCTTTTGATAAAAGAGATTATCATTTCAGGGGTATCACTTTTGGATCGAAGGAAGAACACCCATGTGTATCTGGAGAATTCATCAACAATCACTAAAGTGTATTTCTTTCCAGAGATTGATTGGACATTGACAGGTCCAAAAAGATCCATGTGGAGTAACTGAAGAGGAGTGGTCACTGAAGAAACTTGTTTTGATCTGAAGGAGGCTTTTGTCAGCTTTCCCTTTTCACAAGCTGAACAAAGAGATTCCTTTGTAAAAGTGTGATTAGGGAGGTCTCTGACTATGTCTTTTTGAGACAACTCATTAATTGTCTTAAAGTTGAGATGAGAAAGTCTTTTATGCCATAACCAGTTTATGTCAGTGGATGCTTTAGAGATAAAGCACATGTTCTCAGAGTGAGAACTATTCATGTTTATGACGTATACATTTTCAACTCTTTTGCCAGAGAGGGCAAGCTTATCATTTCCGTCAGTGACAGCACATCTATTCTTCAGGAATAGAACTTTGAAGTATTTGTCACACAACTGACTAACGCTCAAGAGATTGTGCTTTAGTCCCTCAACGTAAGCGACACGAGAGAAAGATGTGGCTCCGTTGGACAGAATTCCATAACCTTTAGTGTATCCTTTGCCATTTCCACCAAAGGTCACTGATGGACCAGCTTCTTCTTTGTAGTCAGAGAGCAGAGATTTTCTGCCTGTCATATGCCTCGAGCATCCGCTATCAAGATACCAGATACCTTTGGCACTCTACATACAACAAAAGATTAATTGTTTAAAGGTACCCATATTACTATGGGTCCTGCTTGGTTAGATACAGGATTGGCGGAAGTACTACTAGCTGAAGAACTCTCTTCAGTGGATATCTTCACCTTAGTTGGTTTGGCAACTTTGGTGGATTTCACTCTTGCTGATTTATCAGCTTGAGCTACTTTCTTTCCATGAGCTAGTTTATCAGCTCTAGTAGCATTTGGACACTTGCTTGCAATGTGTGTTGTTTCACCACAGTGAAAGCATTTTCTATATTTAAAAGGTTTGGAGTTAAGAGAGGGAACAGGAAGTTTCTCAGGGATAGGTCCAAGAATTCCTTTATCCATGGTCCTTGGAGGTATTACGACCTTTTCAGGGGTAGGAGTGAGATCAATTTTAATCTTGGGAGTTGGTCTTTGAGAATAATCAGGGACCTTCTTCCCAGATTTAGAAATATTCTCTGAGGACTTCTTGTTCTTATCTAGAGATTTCTTATTCTTAGGAACATGGTCAAGAACCTTGTTCTTGATCATTTTCTTAGAATGATCCTCATGAAGCTTCTCTTTAGAGGAAGTGGAAGAAGAGGTTGAAGAGGAAGGATCAGGGATAGAAGAGATAAACATTCCAAATTTGAGCATGGAACGATCATTCTCTGATTCTTCCTTTTCAGGGTTATGGCCTAACCCACTTCTCACTTTCATAGGTATTTGGGCATTGATAATCTCATTGACTTTATCGGAAGCCTTACACCATCCTTCGATGGTTGCCTTTTCAGACTTGAGATCAGCAATAGCCTTTTCCCTATCAGCGATAGCTTGTTGTTTCTCAATGCTTATTGTTTGATTTGCAAAAACTTGGTCTTTGAGAGAATCCTCAAGTTTGGAAAGTTCTTTGATTCTTATGTGGCAATTTTTTAATTGTTCAGATAAGTCAGTGTTAATTTTCTCAGCTTTTATCTTTCCATTCAAAGCGTTGTAAAAATCAACAGTCATTGCATCGAGAGCCGACAAGTTATCTTTTTCAGAGAGAAAGGAGTCAGAGGGAATGTTTACCTGAGTAGATGGAGACTCAGAGGAAGAAGTTTCAGAGACATCTTCAGCATCCTCTATTCTTGCCATTAGACAGAGAAAGGCAAGATCTTCTTTATCTGAACCAGACTCTTCAGAGGTCTTGGCCCAGTCATCTTCAAGATCCCGATCAACTTCTTCAAAGAACAAGGCCTTTGCCTTTTTGCTGGTTTTTCTTCATATCTCTGTATTTGTTTTTCATTTTCAAATACTTCTCCTGTTTATCAGAGGTATGAGAGGTAGTGGGAGCAGCAACTTTTTTCGACCTGCATTCACTTGCAAAATGGCCCTTTTTCTGACAATTGAAACAGATCGCTGATGCTTTTTCAGCAGGCAACGTTTTCTGTTTTTCAGAGTCAGAGAGGTTAGAAAATTTTCGAAAATTGCTCTTTCTAGCAAATCTTTTAAAGTTGTTGGTTAAAAGGGCTAGAGAGTTATCAAACTCAGAGATGTCAGCATCAGTGAGTTGATCCTCTGAATCAGTTTGACCTAATTCAGTAATGGAGGTTATAGTGGAAGAAGAACCATTTTTAGAAGAAGTTCCCTCATAAGTCACAAGTGCTAAAGAAGTACTTTTAGCACCTTTGAGTTCATTAATAAGGTTCTTTCTTAAAAGCTGGGATTGTTCCTCATTTAAGAGCATCCCATATAATGCACTTAAGGACAAGGTTTCAAGATTCTTTGACAGTTTTATACATGTAGTGTACACTGCCCATTGATCAGGGAGTGCCTCCATGAACTTTGTCAGAATTTCAGCGTTTGAATACACTCTGTCAACTGATTTGAGATCGATCAGTAGACAGTTGAACCGCTGGTGAATTTGAGAAAGAGATTCACCCTTTTGATACATAAAGCTCTCATATTTTCTTACAAGGTTTATGCATCTAGTAACTTTAACCTCAGAAGTTCCTTCATATTGGATACATAAAGTATCCCACATGGCTTTTGAAGTCCTCATTTTCATGACGGAATGATAGACTTCATCAGGTAAAGCCATTGCTATTATGGATCTAGCTTTAGAGTCAATAGCAATTTCTTTCTTGTCTTCTTCAGTCCATCTGTTAGGAGATTTAACAATACTCCTTTCAGGGATGGCTGCAGTAGTAGTGGTGGCAGGAACACTAGCCACTGTAGTTGTTGGAACGAATGGTCCATTTTCCAGATAGTAGGGAATCTTTGGATCAGATCCCTCTAGAAATAGAGACATTCTTTCCTTCCATAATGGAAAGTTATCATGGCTGAACCTTGGAGGTTTAGCTAAAGATCCATTATCATTGTAGTTTGTATTAGGGTTTGTCATTTTAAAATTATTATATTAAGAAAAATATTTTAAAGAAAAAGAAGACGACACTGCTCTGATACCACTTGTTGGTCCCAATAAGGATCTACAAGAGTTAGATACAAGTAAACAGTTTGTAGAAGGGGGGGGGGGGTTGAATACAAACACACGAATTTTGGTTTTTAAATGAGTTTATTTGAAATAAACAAATTTACAGTTACAAGCGGAATTAGAACAAGTTAAAAACCTATTCTATTGTAACTAAGGAAACACACAGTTTGATGCACAAGAAGATGAAAGAAAGAAATGCAGAAGGTAGAGGCTAGAAGAAAGCATGCATGAAGATGAAGAAGATATCTTCATCTATTTATACCCGCTTGCATTTAATGCAAGACAAAAGGTACATGTCACGTGTCAAGCTTGGATAGGAAGCTTGTCCTTGTAAATAAGACAGCCATGCTTTTGGCCGAATATGAACAGTACCGTATCAGATATGATGGGGACATAAGAGACAAGTCGTACGTCCTTTTCTGACATGGTTCTAGGTTTGACTTTTGTGCATCGAGGATAAGATCAAACTTTAATCTTGCAGAGGAAGCTTCATTTGATCGCTGACACTGAATGTTCAAGGATGAACTTCAGTGTTGCTGAGGCTTCACAAGACTTCACACTTTGAGTAGATAATCGCTGCTATCGCTGAACCGCTTCAGGTCACTTAGCTGATTATCTCTTTCTTCAGCTTTGGTCTTCGACTGTCGCTGAATGGTCTTCTGGTGTGATAGCTGATCTTCAGGTCTTCAGAGATAAGCTTGTTGATCCTTGATCTTCAGCAATTGCTGATAGCAATCAGCGTATGCTATTGCTGAATTTGAACAGAAGCTTATCTAAGGAATTTCACTAAGTATAGTAAAGGAATCATATTCAAATCACTGAGAGGAGTTATGATCAACAGTCCTTCATCTCTTTGATTATGATAGACCTGCGCACACATCAAATCGAACAAATGAATGTAAATCAGGTAATATACTTCATGTAAACAAGTTAAAAATATTAGTAATCTTGGTTCCTGGTGGAAGTTTTAAATGAAATTTGCTACAAACCTAGAAGTCTTCAACAAGTTTCAAGCAAGTACATTTGGCTTAGGAATTTCATCGAACAATTTATGGGCACCTTTTAGCATATCCAATTTAACATACAAATTGATAAGGGCAAATGAGATAATACATTGGAAGTGAACCTAAAGATCAAATTGTAGCAATGATTACAGAGACCCAAGCTCGTGCATTCTCGAATCTTGTAAACCAAATCGTCCCCATTTGGTTTGTCATCATTGTTGGTCATCTCATTGTTGTCGCCATCTTCAAGGAGGTATGAACTAATACTTTTTTTTATCATGGTGCTGGAAATCGATTATCAGAAAAGATAAGGAAACCATTGCAATCATCATTATCAAATGCAAACACAAATTGGAAAAAAAAAACAAGAGAGGCAGGCATAAAAAGTATTCAAGAAAAGAAGTGTTAAAAGAAAGAGGATCCAACCTGAGAAGCAACACAGTGAAATCAAGCACATACGATTGAGAGATATGGAGAAAACCGAGTAAGATATAATTATGTTTCGTGCTTCACATGTTCACATATGAGAGACAATGATCAGAAAGAGAAGGGACGACGTCGGGAGAAATACATTAGTGACTAAAATTGCAAAATTCATTTCTTGTTTTAGTCAATTGCTGGTGATTGAGAGAGCTGGTGAAATTCATCAAGAGTAAGTCGCGTTCTCGTAGTCGACAATAGCGGAATGTGAAGAGTAGTACACGGGGTCATGGGGGAGGTGATTGAGGCTGAGAAGCCGGAAAGGAAGGGATGATGGGTTTGGGGCATTAGAAGCTTGTACATAGCGCAAAAGAAATGATACCTCTTAATTTTCTAAATAAAACTGTTTTACATGCTTTATAAATAGTATAAGTATTGTAGATTAATTAATTATTAATATATAATACTAATAAATATTATAACCAAAATATCGACAATTAATTTTACTCTTTCATAATCAATATTTTGTGATCTATAATTTGAAAAACTCACATTCAACCGAGTTGACCCTGACTTAACTCGTCACCTGAGTATTAAAATGTGTGTATATTACGATTTCTAAAAAGCTATACATCAATTTTATTATGGAGATTTATTTTAGACGGTGTTAAAAAAACTCGTTGCAACACTTGTTGTAGAGGGTCATAAGACGTATGTCTCACGTCAACACATCATGACCTAATACACGATTTTTGTAACGTAATATATAATTTTTCTTACATTTTTATTTGTTAGCAACTAATTTACAACCCAATTGAAATTATTTAATATCATTTACTTAAGTTGAATAATAATAGAAATATACATTAATAATTCATATAATACCAGACCATTTTGGTACCACCTCAAATCCAAATGCTGCATTGGGTTGGTATTTAAAAAAGAACATACCCACACCCGACTGTTACAAAATTCGCCGGCAGAATTGTTCTTGTGCAATGGGCTCTGTAAATACACAAAGCAACCAATCAAAAAACACCACTGTTTTTAATCTTCATCCTCCATCTTCCAATCTCTCCTTCATCGACCACAACTGAAGCGAATCGACTAAACCCACCTACCCTTTGTTGTTGATCCGAGTATACTACAGATAACCCTCTCTCTCTCCCCGACTTATTTCTTGGTTTCTTTCCAGATCTTAACCCCCATTTGAGAGATCTTATTTGATTGAAAGATTAATGTTTTCAAAGCAACAGATTGAGGGAAAGATCTTTTGAATCAGGTATTATTTCATTTTCGTATTAATTTAGCATAAACAATCCCCCAAATTCGTTATTGATCAGATTCTATTCTGCAATGTTCAAATGAGTAGTGGGTGTCAATTGTAAGAAGATTTAATATTTTTTTTTTCATTGGGGTTTTGCTCAATGCCTAAAAAATGATGTGTTACATTTCATTCAACATAAAACATATGTTTGCGTGTATGTAAACGCATGTGTTCTGCGTGTGGCATTTAGGGAATTAAAGCCATGAAGGTTTCGTGTTTGTGTATGCAATGTCTGAATTAGGAGCTGGATTTGGTCGCTTACTAAGATGGGTAGTTTTTGACTTCCATCTTTTATATAAATTGTTGGGAAATTTTGATTTTGTGCTTTCTTCTTTCTTTATCTTTTTATTTGCTGAATTTTTGTTTTAGAAATAAGTGTTACTTGAATGATCTTCAATTTGGATTCTATTCTTCATAATAATATGATAGGTTAAAAGGGTTTATGTGTAGTTAAATTAACCCAACTCATTAGTTGATCATACTATTGGAATAGGTTTGATTTATGTCAGAGGTTTGCATCCTGATGTTTTTCCATATGATTCTTGTTTTTCACAATCAAGAACTATGATTTTAAATGACTGTTTCAGAGCTAATTGTATAACATGGGCAATGATGATTTAGACATTTCTATTTCCTGATGTTTGGAAGAAGAAAAAAAAAAGGAATTCTATCATATCTTCCTATCTTCCATGTGATTGATCTAAAACCTAACTATATGATATAAAAATGTTTAAATCTTGAATTTGCATGATATAAGCTTCCAGGATGAAGAGATTTTATATCGTCAGTATGGACTAATCCTGGTAAATTGTGACCATAAGAAATCAGCTCTGTGGAATTGAACCTTGGGCAGTTGGGATATTCCACCACATCCCCAGAGCCTCAACCACTACGCCACAACCCTTGTGGTTACCCGATGCCTATTTGCACGTACTCTTTTGCTACTTTTCTAACATGTTGCTTTCATGGAAACAATCTCTCTGTCCCTTGGGGTTAAGGAAATATTTGCTTACATCCTACCCTTCAAACCTATCTCTGACTGTGATATATTGTGTTCGTTTGGTTGATGGATTCTATAATTTACTTTCTTGATTGCAGGTTCAGATAATTAAAGTTTTGGAAGGGGTTTAGATATTATTTTTTAGTTTGTTATCCATTGCGGAAAAGAGACACTATTGTATCGGATATAAACGTGTGATGCATCATCTTTAAATGAAGGCAGGTCAGGCTTGGCGTATAGGCATGAAAGACAATAATCATATCTTGCCTCCGCCTCGCCATCGTGCTCACTTAAAGAAACCAACTTGGATTATTGTATTGGTTTCATTGGTTTGCGTTTTCTTAGTTTTTGCTTATGTTTATCCACTTCAAAATTCGGGTGCCTGTTACATTATCTTGTCTTCTAGTTGTAAGACCTTTTCTAGTTGGCTTCCGCCTCCTCCTGCAAGACAACTTACTGACAATGAGATTGCTTCCCGTGTTGTTATCAAGAATATCTTGAAAACACCATCAATCGAGTCCAATAATCCCAAGATTGCTTTCATGTTCTTGAGCCCTGGATCTTTGCCTTTCGAGAAGTTGTGGGATAAATTTTTTGAGGTATGTAATGAAATTTCAGTAATACACTTTCTTTTTTTTTTTACCATTTCTGTGGAAGGGCTTAGGATCGTGTGAGAAGGAGAGTTAAGGTGAGAAGCGTAAGAAGAGATCCGAACCATTGATCACTTTTAATCTCATACCCATCCATGAATTGCAGCTTAGAAGGGAGTTGATCCGGTGCACCTCATCCTAATGTGCATCCAATGGTGGAGATCCCTTCCCTACGCTTCTCACCATAACTCTCCTTCTCACCAGAACCCAACCCTCATATATACATTTTAGAAACAACGCTAGATGTGCTTACATCATCGGTTTACCTATAATTTAGATATTGTTATAGCTTCCATCTTAGATGGAAACATAAATAAATGTTGGTATTCGTTAAAACTAGCAAACAGTCTGTTGTTTAGATTCATTTACTTACTCATGAACACCCTTTTTGTATGTTTTAGGGACATGAAGGTAGATTTTCCGTCCATATTCATGCATCTAGAGAACAACCGGTCCATTCTAGCCGTTACTTCATTAATCGGGAAATTCGCAGTGGCAAGGTTTGTACATATGCATCATAGAATCCAATTATGTTTATCTATCATTGTATGCTAAAGTTGTTTCTTCATGTTTGGTAGAAGAAAAGATCCAAAAATGTTCCATTTTTTTTAGGTTTTAAATAACTTTTTAAGAAGCTCGATTGAACACCTATGTGTGTAAATTATTTTCAAGAAAAGTATATAAAAAAACAATCCTAGGAAAGTATACTATAGAGTATAGACTAACTCCTTCTGTAAGGCGTGGCTCAAGCCATGGCGCACGTTTTTATAAGACGTCATTCTTTTCCCAAATAAAAATAGTTTTTTTTCTGTTGTTTTTTTATCTTTTGTGTTTTTACACTTTTAACTTTAGATTTTACACTTTAATTGATTAATCTAATCACATCACTCACAGTTTCACGAATTCGTAGACGTTATGGACTCACGATTAAAATGAAGTTGTAAAATTACTTTTGTAATTTCTATTTTAAATATTTAATCAAAAACTATTTTAATAATAATAATCTATTGATTTTACTTCTTCTAATAGTAATGTACATTTTTTATATCATTATCTGATTAGATAATATATAGAAAACATATATGTAAATATATAATTGATAATTCTATATATGACATACAAATTTGCAGCCTTAGGTTACGCCTTAAAAAACGCCCCGTAACATGATTTTCGACTATAAACCAAATATCTAAATACCTCAGTAGAATAAAAGAATCTTGTAGCCCAAATCCCATTATGAGTACTTTTTAACAAAAACTAATTGTCAAAAAGTTAGTTCTAAATTGGAACTTTGTTAGAAAAGGAAATGTAGCATTTATTTTGCAGCACCCCAAAAAATTTCTTTTATTTTGGAATGGTAGGAGTATGATTTTATTGAAATGAAACAATAAAATCATTTAACTTGTGGTTGGACACACATATATATATATATATATATGTATATATCTTATCATGCCTAGAACCTGTGGAAATGCTTACTTTCTATGCTTTATATTTGTACATCTTGTCTAAATATATTCTAGCAAAAGTTTGAAGCAACCCAAGATTTGAGATTCAATATTCATGAAAATAGAATAAGAATAACTATTACTAGATGAACTTATATCTCTAATTACTAGTTGCTAATCTATTATGCAGGTAGATTGGGGAAAGATTTCGATGGTTGATGCAGAGAAACGACTTTTGGCAAATGCACTGAAAGATCCTGACAATCGTCACTTTGTATTACTTTCTGACAGGTTAACCATCTCTCTCTCTCTCCCTCCCTCTTTCTCATGCTTCTTATTCTGATTTCGCTATAAAAATTCTTGTTTTGTGTTTCAGCTGTGTACCCTTGCACGATTTTGACTATGTGTACAATTATCTTATGTACACAAATGTAAGCTTCATTGACAGGTATGTAATAAGTTCTTGACTCTCTTAATGTTTCTCTAATCTTTTTTTATCACAAAAATTGTTAACTTCATTAACGACATTGAGTTTTTCTCTTCGTTTTAGCTTTGAGGATCCTGGTCCACATGGAAGTGGCCGGTACTCCGACCACATGTTACCTGAAGTTGAAAAGAAATTCTTTAGGAAGGGAGCACAGGTAAATGCTACAACTATTTTTTCAGCCAACAACTAGCTTATCAGCTAATTTGCCAAAAATAATCTTATATCTATCAGCCAAAAGCTAGCTTATCAGCTAAGGGCGATAATCAAACGTGAAAACCGATATAAAAATATTCTTTTACATGATTTTTTATCATCAAAACCTATAATTTGAGATATTCTTTCACATATGTTTGTGTTTTCACCTTATGAAATAATTACATATGCAATTTTTTTGTTCACCTAGTGAAACGAAAAATATGCTTAAAAAATATTGATATGGTGAAACAAATACATGTGAAACTTTCACGTTATGAAACAAATATATGTGAAATAATATCTTAAATCCTACCATTTGATGAAAATAAATCATGAAAAACACTATTTCTATATTGGTTTTCACACATTTTTGTGGTTTTTATTTGATTTAGCCCCTATCAGCTAATTTACCAAACATGGTTAAAAGGGCTTTGATTCTATGGAAATGTTTTTCTAATGTCCTATTCTATTACAATCTAGTATCTGTAATTTGATGCAAGTGTTGACGTTAAACTTTGTGCAGTGGTTCACTATGAAGCGCCAACATGCAATCATAGTTATGGCTGATAGTCTCTACTACACCAAATTCAGGGATTATTGCAGGGTAAGTCCATTTTTCGAGAATTTGTGATTGTTAGTAATTTCAAGATTTCATTCATAAATTCCAAAAACTCTGCCAAATGAAGCATTAATTTTGGGTGTTTTTCCATTGGCTGATCATTTAAGAACAAGAATCATTTTCATTTCAATAACTTGTATGCATCTATCTTGTATCGCAGCCTGGTATGGATGGGCGCAATTGCTACGCTGACGAACATTATTTGCCAACTTTTTTCCATGTGAGAACATTTTTTTCTCATCTTCCCTTTAACTTTTAACGAATATGGGGGGGATACACAATTGTTTTTCGGTTTAAATGTTTCAGATGCTTGATCCAAATGGGATTGCAAACTGGTCAGTAACACATGTCGATTGGTCCCAAGGAAAATGGCATCCAAAATCCTACAAAGAACGAGACATATCTCCCCAATTAATCAAAAACATTACGGTATGATCATGTTGGATGATGATAAAAAACCAAAATTTGTTTGGGTTTTGATGCATTTTTGGTCGTGTTATGTTTTGCAGTCGATAAGTGAGAGTGTTCATGTTACAAGCGATGAAAAGGTATATTTCCTTTTCTTCTTCTTGGTTATTCTTACGCCCCAAATCTGGCTTAATAACTTCTAATTCATCTTTAAAACCACAGTAACTTAGGGGCTGTTTGTTTACCTCTTAACAGTTCCATTAGGAGGCAGCCTCTAAGAGGTGAATCCTGTTTGGTAAAAAATAAGTCTGCCTCTTAATGGTTCCAAAACCCTCTGAATCATTTTGTATCCTGGACCTCCCTGAACCATCAAGAGCCCTAATTACATCCTGAAAAAATTACCAGACAAATATATTTCATTTTGCACTAGATCATAAGAGCCTCTTAATCATTCTAACCACTTAATCATTCAGCAACAGCCATATCTTCCATCTGTATGGACCAGGTTGTTACAGAAAAAATCTCTAAATATAAATCATCTTCTAAATTGTGCAGAAGGAAACCATGGTTAAGCCATGTCTGTGGAATGGGATAAACAGGCCATGTTACTTATTCGCGAGGAAATTTTTACCAGAGACTCTAGACCGAATGATAGACCTTTTCACAAATCAGACAATGTTTTGAGCACGAAAAGACGTGATGATGTTTTTTATAATGATTTTTTGGTGGGATCAAAGTTGGTTTGGTCTTGACCCCTTTTCGCATTGTTGTAAAGCTCATCTTTTCAAGAGATCAGAAGGGTCGTATGGGATCATTTCAAGTAATGGCAAACAGTGGGGTCGGTCTGACTCATATGAGTCGATAACAAGAAGAGAGATTCCAAAACCGCTGTTTCTCTACTGATTTTCATTTTCATTTTCATTTTCATTTTACTTTTTGGCCAGTTATTTATTTATGGGCTATATAAGTGTTGTATCTATTGTTTGGGAATTTGATGTAAAAGCCATTGCAATGGCTGCACCTTTTGTAAGTTAAAACAAAAGATGAGTAGCTAGTGCCTAGTGGATGGAGATTGATGGTTGGTTGTTCTTTGAAATATGAACCAACCAATATATGCTTATTTGTTGATACTCTTTCTATAATGTAAATGGTCTTATGATTGTCCTTTGAGAATAAATAATATTATTCTATAACACTATTTTGTAAAGTTGATACGAGGAAGTTTTAAGAGAGAATCCAAAAAAAGAAAAGAAATTCTATTAATTGTTGGATATTATAACAGTTGGATTAAAAAAGATCATTGGTTTTCATTTCTCATCTTTCGTGTTACCTGTTGGGCCAACTAAATATATTTGTGAGTTGTTCCTAGGGGTGGACATATTAAGGGTGTCCTCAAACTTATAACAGAAAGTGGAAATGTCTTAGATGGTCTAAATCACTGGGTTAACGCTTTTGGGAGGTTGCAAGTTTGACTCTTGTTTTTAGCAGAGTTTTTCACTTTTTAAATTTCGGTTTCTAATGCTTTTGTAAACAAAATGAAGTCAGCGGGGAAAAAAGATTGAACCCACAACCATCCCTAGGAAAGGATACCAACAAACCAACTAATGTACCTATGGTATAAGAAAATTCTCCTCATGATCTAATGGTGTCACCACTTGAAAAAAATTGGGTTTGGCTCTGACTATTACAGCTCTAATCTTCCTATAGCCAAGCTCAAGCCTAAATCAAGACTCGTTGAATTATTGAATCAAATTCGAGTGTTTAGCCTAACATTATCAAGTCGCCGGACCCTTAATGGTTTGAATCAAATCTACTTGCATCCAAATCCCATATCATAAAATTAAAAAGCGCCTCTGGCGTGTAGCTCAGTTGGCAAAGGGGTGAGGAGACTTTGCTCAAATACATAACAGGTCATGGGTTCGATCCTAGGCCCCCTGCTAGCCTCAGCCGCTGAGTGAGTCTTAAATACCCCCTCACATTTGGTGTCCTTGAAGGCAGGTTCTGTGTGGGGCCGGTTGGGGTTGCCGGTAATCAACTTTGTTGCCCAAATAAAAATTAAAAAGCATTCACAATAATATACAATATGAATGCAGTGCCAATATATATATATATATATATATACACACATCCAAGTATTGGAAGATGATCAAATAGGGACAATTATAGGAGCTGGAGGGACCTTTGTATGTTTTGGTTTAACCTCCCATTCCCACTCACCAGTTTCTTGTTTACAATTAGATAATACAAAATGATTTGGAACCCAAGCTTCACCTTCGGAAATCCTGTTTCTTACCAGTTCTCTTTCTTTATCTTCAATGGCCGTCTTTGCATCCTTTGCTATATCCCAGAATTTGTTCAGGATTCCTTCATTAACTTTTGCCCATAACACAGCAGATTCACTTGCCCATAATCCCTGATTCATGTATAACTTCATCTATTACTATCACCGCAAATATATATATATATATAGAGAGAGAGAGAGAGGTTCAAAGGAAAACCCCAAAAACATGAAAAATGAGGAACTTGTAAGTATTCATCTACAGGGTATGCATATCTGCATACAAGTAATTAAAATTGTTTTTTGGTTTTTATGCACGTGTGCATACCGGACAAATTGCTTACAAGTTACAAATTACTTGTATGCACATGTGCATACGATCCAAATGAAGGGTTACTAGCGTGTTCCTCAGTTTTTCATTTTTTGCGGTTTTCCCCCTAACCTGACCCTATATCTATATCTATATCTAGAGGGAGGTTCAAGGGAAAACACTAAAAAAGAGAAAACTGAAGAACACCCTGGGAGCCCTCCATCCAGATGGTATGCACAAATGCATACCGTCCAGATGGAGGGCTCCCAGGGTGTTCTTCAGTTTTTCTTTTTTTTGGCGTTTTCCCTTGAACCTGACCCTTTATATCTATATATATATATATATATATATATGTTGGGAACAGAATGCTCATATGATTTTCCAAATGCAGAAAAATTAGTACCTTCACATCCTTTACAACAGGTGTTTTCATGGCCGAAATCACATCCTTAGCCCTATAAATTACCGTCGTTTTTCCATTGCTGATATTCTTGATAGTCACAGTCCTGCGTAAGATTTAAAAAGAAAACAAAATCATGATCCCTAAAAACGGATTACATTTATATTTCCACAAGCACTATATGTAATGTAAAAATAATTCAACCACGCTAGATGGAGTCTAGATATACCTATCCCAATGACCACTGATTTCGTAAATAGTCTTCATTGAAGATAGAATTTTTCCTTTAATCGACCTGTGATTTCCCCGTCTGCCTAGAAAAGAAGCGCCTTTAAAACACAACTCGGCTTCAAGCCCAGTTTCTTGGCATCGAACTGTGACGTTGCCCAACCACTCCACATCAGGCACAGGAAGAAACTTTATAACAAGATTTGGAGAGTTCATCACATAAGTTTCACCATAGTTCAGGAGCTTCAGCTGTCTTTTTCCGTGCACTTGAGTTTCAATGGAGGTGCCTATATGATATATAAAGGGGCTGCATAATTTGTATAGTAGAACACAAACAAAAACCAAACAAACCCAGTATATCCCGCCTGGAGGTGGGGTCTAAATCTGTCCTCTACCCCCAAAGAGTAGAGTAGTTTCTTACTTTTAACTTTTAACAAAAAGAAGTATAGTATCCTTATTAATTTAATACCATAGAATTTTGGAATTGCATATTGACACCATGTCATTTCGATGTTTTCTTTCTCATTTGTAGCATGGAGGGCCGTCACAGGCGGATGGTGTGAAACCTGCAAGAATTAAAACACAAACCTTGTCATTCCTGATTAAACATCCCTAAAGCATCCCCTAAAGCATTTTCATTTTCATTTTCATTCCCCAACATGAACCAAACATCCCCTAAAGCATTTTGTTTTGATTTGGTGAAGGAAAGACCTGTTCGAGTAGCACATTTAAGTTGCCTCTTGAGACATGGTGAGTCTCTCCAAGGATAGGATTGTAGGGAGCCACACCAAACATTAGAGGGCGTAAAGTAGATATGGTCCATGCAACAACCGATGTGAATCTCTCAAGTGGGGTCCCACCATTTGCACATCTTGTAAGAATGTCGTTGTTCACACAATATACTGATTCTCCATAACATTGGAGCTGTGACTTGGGAATGTTGAAGATGGGTGGTAACTGAAATGCAGCATGATAAAAATATTTATTCATCAGAAAAATGAATATAAATGAAAGGGAGAAAGGAAAAAAACTCTAAGTAGAGAAAACCGCTTTCATATTTCTACATAGGATTGTTGCTTGAGTTATGTAATTCAAAAGCTATGCTTTCAATGCTATACATCCATGAAGCTATAAGAGCATTAAGGTGTATATATATATAAGGCTTCACTTGAGCTCAATGATCTAAACCTTTTGGAAAGGGCATTAACGTGTGTTTTTGTGTGTGTATATACATATATATATATGGGTTGGGTTTCGGTGAGAAGGGGAATTATGGTGAGAAGCATAAGAAAAGATCTCCACACTTGGATCAATCCTAATTGAATGTCAACACTAATGAGATGCACCAAGATGCACCGGATCAATTCCCTTCTAAAGTGCAATTCATGGGTGGGCATGTGATTAAAAGTGATCAAGGGTTCAGCTCTCTTCTTATGCTTCACACCTTTAACACTTTTTCTCACACGATCCTTCGATGTATATATATAGGTATATCATATATATATATATATAGAGAGAGAGAGAGAGACATGGGATCGTATGAGAGTAAGATGGTGTTTGTTTTTTAAGAGGTGCTGAAGTCTGATTTCAGTTCTAAAATAGTTATGAACGTCTAAATGAATCAGACATAAGTGGTGATTAAGAGCTTAAAATGAAAAAACAAACAAGGCCTAAGAGTAATGGTGAGAACATGAGAGTTAAACCTTTATTGACCTATGTTTATCACCATGACTAAAACTTTAACTTTAACAAACCCAAGCATGTGGAAGTGATTGAAGATATGTAAAAGTTTGTGAATGTAAGTGAAACTGAAGCTTAAGGTTGATGAACGTAGTTGAAGGTCCGTGTTTTTTGTTGGTATTCAATTAAAGTTTAATTGAAGGCACGCGATTGCCGTTGGATCAAAAATCGTATTGGTTGAGGTCCTAGGGGGGGAGGTGCAGGGTTCGATTCCAGACGTACACAACAATTGTAGCCACTGAGTTTATCGGTGTTGATTTATTGCAGTCACAATTTGTTGGAATTATCCTGGGACACCCTTCTGAAAAAACTATAGCTCTTATCCTCCCTAGATAGTGGTTGAGGTCCTAGGGGATGTGGTGCAAGGTTCAATTCATATACAACATTGTGGCCACTGAGTGATTTCTTGCGGTCACAATTTGTCAGGATTAGCCTCAAAAAACTATAACTCGTATTCTCCCCGGAGCCCCACCCATGGACCGATTTCCATCACAAGATTGATCATAACATTAATACTTCAATTTTACCAATACAACTCATAAAACTGGATTGAGTTCTACAACAAACATACAAATTTAGACTGATTATTGGTTTGACATCTTTGAAACATACATATCAAATTATTCTTTAAATTGCAATAAATGCCAAGTCAAAAGTCAATACCAACCATCGAATGAGAGCAGTAAAACCTTACGTCAATCATCTACATAACGCCATAAATAACCAACCAACCTACATTTCAAGCATTCATTGATAAATAATACTAGTAATGAATTCAACATACCGAAAACCGAGTGAGATCAGATCCTGGCCGTACATTCTTCAAGAGACCCAATATACGATGTAGCAAGTTGGGTGCTCTATAATCAGTCGCCGACTCAGAATCCAACGATAACGGCGAGGTTAGAACAGCGACGGAATCCTCCCCTCCATTTTCAATTGTCGATTGATTCACCTGATTCGTATTCATGTTTGCAGAAATATAAGTTTAACACATGAAATTGGATTAAATTAAAGCATATACTTCCGTAGAAAAAGGTGAAAACCGAACGAATTAACCTGAAACGTTAAGAATGATAAATCGATGAAGCAGGCGGAGAATCTTTGACAATTGCACGCAATAAAAAAAAGCCCTAGATAAGCGCGTACCAAAAGCAATAGAAAACAAAAAAAATTTGAACCAAAAAGCGCGTGGCTTTCCGCCATTTCTAAAGATGGAGTATGAATGCTTGAAGGCAGCCGTTACATTTGTGGTATAGAAGATTCCAAGAAAATTTGTTCATGGCGAACACACATACATTTTTAACCGACCTTAAAAGAAACAAATAGATTCCATGTATATATATTTTTTTAAATAAAAAATTCAAATTCAAATTCAAATCTCTCAAATAAATTGTGTCTAACATCAACAATTTCTTTGTTTTAAGTTTTTAACATTTCATCATCAATCATATTATTTAAATATTATATAATTTTTTAATTATAATACAATTTAAAATTTTTTATGAAAAACTAATAATAATTTTGTATAAAATTATTTTAGCTGCAATAGTTGTTAAAAATGTTTGTCTTGATTTTGTCGGAACAACATCAACTCAAACAATTTAGAAGCTCAGTCCCATTAGTGGCACTAACTTTTGTCTTCCTCCTATTGATAAAAAAGATTGTTTAGGTCCTAACAAGCAACAAAGACAAGAACAAGAACACTCCGTGCGTGCTCCTCGGGTATGGTGGAATGAATAAAAAACTTATTTCTTTCTCATCTAGTAAAGTTTTAGGTGGTATTTGATTCGCATATTCTGTAGTAATCTGATGGAATTGGAATGTTGAATTCCATTGACCAAATTTCATTCACTTGTTTGCAGGGGTGTTTAAAAAACCGTTGGACTGCTCAAACCGGTCGAACCAAGTCGACGGTCCGGTCCAGTCTAAAAAATAGTCAAACAGTTCGGTCCGGTTTGGTCTGCGGTTTGAACATTTTTTTGAGCAATCTGGACCATAAATGAATTCACAGGTAAATTAAGCGGGATGATTTCTAAATACAACGGTCTTGGAGCAACACTTGAAGATAATGTATTGGTAAGAAAATTGATCGATTTGGTCACTAACAAGTACCTACAACGGGTAGCGTCCATTGAGCAATATTCTAATGTAGACTCGATGCCATTCGAAGAAGCTATTGGGAGGTTAAAGGCCTATGAAGACTGCTTACGACTCGTAAATAAAAGCTCGAGCAACGAAGGCAGTTTGTTGCTTACAAAGTCGAAAGGAACTTCGACTCAAAGGGCTTCGGGAGGCGCCTCCTCATCACGAGGAAGAGGCCGTGGGTTTTCACAAGGTGATAGAAGGTCGAAGCAATGGTTGTGGTAGACAACATTTAGGGCAACCTGTCTAGCCTAGTCGTATCAACCTGTCTTGTCTAATCCTGTCTAGCCTAGTCGTATCAACCTGTCTTGTCTAATCCTGTCTAGCCTAGTCGTATCAACATGTCTTGTCTAATCCGTATCAACATTTAGGGCAACCTGTCTAGCCCAGCCGTATCAACCTGTCTTGTCTAATCCTGTCTAGCCTAGTCGTATCAACCTGTCTTGTTTAATCCTATCCAACTTTGTCCTCTTGTCTTGTCTAAACCAGTCTAGTCATGTCTCCGTACCAAACGCTACATTCATATTTTTACTTTGTTATTAAATTTTTGAATTTGACTAATTAAATTAAACCATATTTGGTTTAAATTACTCCCTCAAGTTACAATTTTGAAAAGTCAAAGCCTCTGTGTTAGATTATGTTTGGCAAACCAACTAACAAACTAGTCAAAGTTTGTAAAACTTAATTAATAAAATATAGTATAATATAAAATGACTTGAAAAGTAATATATCATAGACATAATTGAAAAAGGTGAAAATTACACAATAAACTATTTGAAATGGTTTTTTTTCATTCTAATTACAGTTTATACCTTATCAACATGAGTTTAAATCAATTTTTTTTGCATACAATATTTAATGATTTTACATAAAACAATTAAAACGTTTTCCATGATTCTTTAACTAAAACTAAACTAAGAAAATATCGTCTTAGACAAATTGAAAAAATTCAAACAACTAAAATGAAAAAATTAAATACTTCAAACAGATTCGTCTATAGCTGAAGTGGTTATAATACATGCGACTATTGTTACTCTTTATGCAATGTAGGTTGAGGAAGGGGGGGGGGGGGAGGGGGTAAAGGAGGGCTTTTGGACAAAGTTGCAAATGAGTGTAATACAACAAATGTAAGCAAATTATAAAAAGATCCGCGACTATATATACAAAACTAGGTAACAATATCGCGTTTGTGTGGTGCATATGCATATTTATGGAAATATGTGTAAGAGATAAATTGGAATATTTGTGCAAAATAATCCTCATTATACACATCATTATTATATTAAATAATTTCACACATTTATCTTATCATTTTGAATCAATTACAAAGTTTGATATAAATAAATATTAATATATATACATATATATATAATAATATATTACAAGAGCAACCGAGTACGATGAGGTGACTTCATATCAAGTATATTATTTATTTTTATTAATTTAATATATGATCTTCGATCCATTTAAATTCAATATTTATAAAGAACTAGGGGTGAGCACGGTGCGGTTCGGTGCGTTTTTTGGCCAAAACCGAACCATTCGGTTTTCGGTTTTTCGGTTTTTCGGTTTTCGGTTTTTTTTTCGGTTCGGTTCGGTTTTAAAACCGAATGTTTTCGGTTTTCGGTTTTTTGTTTTCGGTTTCATAATTCTTCTCTATTTCCAACTTGTAAATTCTTTTAATTTGTTCAAAATCATGTTATCATATATTATAATGCAAATCTCATGTTAAAAAATCATGTTTACGAAAACACAAATATCATATATCATAATGCAAAATTACAAATCCAATGTTCAAAATCATGTTTATGAAAATGGAATAATGTTTACGAAAATATAAAATAGAATCTTATATCATTTTTAGGTTAACTAATATATAAAATTAATTATAATAATATATATATATATAAATTAAAAATTAAAAATAATTACATTTATTTCGGTTCGGTGCGGTGCGGTTCGGTTTTTGCTTTCGGTGCGATTCGGTTTTTTCGGTGCGGTTTGGAAACCAAAACCAAAACCGAACCGTTTGGTTTTTCGGTTTTCGGTTCGGTTCGGTCTTTTCGGTTTTTTCCCCGGTTTCGGTTTTTTCGGTTTCGGTTTTCCGGTTTTTTCCGGTTTTTTCGGTTTCGTTTCGGTTTTTGCTCATCCCTATAAAGAACTTATCCTCCCGTGTGATGCCAAACATTATATAATAATAATAGTAACTAATTTATTTAATGAAGACTTTTTAAAATAAAAAGGATAAATTTTTAATTAATACATTTTGCATTACAAAATTAACTTTATCTTATTTAAATTTTTCTTTTAATATATATATATATAGAGAGAGAGAGAGAGAAAGGAGAGAAAAAAAGTTCAAATGCGAACTCAAATTTTGTTGTGAATGCAAGAACAAACCAGAGCGTGACACGTGTTTGAATGTAGATTATTCAGACTGAATAACCAAAGAAATATATATTCAGACTAAATATAATATATATAAAGACTGAATATAGTATATATTCAGTCTGAATAATGCTACATTCAGACTGAATAATGCTACATTCAGTCTGAATATGACACGTGTCGCGTCCTCATTTGTCCTTATGTTCATAACCAAATTTGAGTTCTTATTTGAACCCGCCCCTATATATATTATATGTGAATAAAAAATGATGATTCACTTATGTAACACTCGGAAATTTTATAACAAAAGTTTTGGTCAAGACTTCAGTTTAATGTCATTATAATTGGTTATCAAAAGTATCTAAAGTGATTAATGTTGGGTTGCGTTGAATGAGAGGAAAAGAACGGAAGCCAAAAACACTTTCACTCTCGGTACACTTTCGGCTACTATGCCAAGCGATATTGCCATGGCACAGTAGCAGGGCATTATCGCCAAAATACATCAGGTAGCCATCTCAAAGGCAAGCCTTACGGTACACTGCCGGCGACCTTGACCGGCGATTTTGACAAGGCAGTATCGCCAAGGGCATAATCGCCCGTGGCATGGGTTGGTGTTCTGGTTGGTGGCTGCGGTACAGATCTGGCGATATTGCCAAGGCATGGTCGCTAAGGGCATAATCCCGGCTCCACCTGAGTGCATTAGAGGCACGATTTTAGCTCCCTTCTTCATTTGATCATCTACAAGAACTCAGTTTTGGGAGCAACGCATTAAAGAAGATTTTCTAGGGTTTTGTTCATCCATCTACTTCATCTCACTCCATTTATTGCTTCATTAAAGAGGAAGATTTAAGTCAAACCTTGGGATTAAAGCTTCAAGTTTTCATCTCCTCCATCTACTTCATTTTCTCCACCATTTTTGGACTTTTCTAGGGTTTTACCAAACCCTAGCTTGTGAGTTCAAACCCTACCTCTGCAAACTCAAATACTTGTTATAAATGTTATGTTTACTGCTTTACAGTTTATGATTTCAAGTATTTCTATATTTAGGTAGATTTGGAGGTGTTAGCTCAAAATGAGGATTTTGGATAATTTGATGTTGTTGATGAACTGAGCAACATAGTTGGTTCCCAATATCTGGAAATGTCCTAGGAGGGGGAAATCTTTGCCTTTGGGTACGAAAACTATCTGATCTAAGTTTTGGTAGTATTATATTTTGAGGAAATTGCTATGTACAGGTTTATGACACTTGGGGACTCCAAGAATGTCCTAATTCGTGTGCTTGAAAAATAGACTATAATGTTGGGCTAAATACCCGGATAAGGTTGATGCTATATGATGAAACTTGGCCAAAAAATACCTGGATAGGGTTGACGCTACGAAATACGTTTGACTAAATATCTGGATAAGGTTGATGTTATAAAATGGGACTCGGCTAAATACCTGGATAGGGTTGATGTCTTATGATGATGTTCGGCTAAATACCTGGATAGGGTTGAGGCTAATTGTAAATATTGAAGCTGGCTAAATACCTGGATAGGGTTGATGCTATTAGCACAAATCCTAGGGAGGATGAATCAATGTGCACATGTCTGAAACAAAAACTACACCCATCAATTATGAACTTTCTATGCCTTGATTATTACCTGTTTGTTCTCACTAGGCGTAAGCCTAGCGCTTGATTTTAAATGTTGTTTAGCAGATGACCGGGCTAAGGGGGCTTCTTAGAGAGGAGCGATGTGGCGTGCCGGTGAAGGCATTCTTTTTGGGATTACACCTAATAGTGTAATTATTGGAGATACTAGAAAGATTGTTTTGAGGAGTATTAGCAACACCCGAGTCTAATCTATATATTGTACTATCTAGATTATTAGGTTGTTGTTTTAGTATTCCGTCTGTTATGTAAACTCCCATACTCTTTCCCCAGATATTTGGGTGACTTTATATATTTCCTCATTTATTTTTCAGTTTTATTTTACTCTAAATTTTAGGGTTTTACAACTTATATGTTTAATCGTATGAATTTTGTTTCATATGTGAAAGTAAACCCATGATTTTTGTTCACATATAATATTTTTTTTCCTATGAACACAAAAATATGTAAAATAATATCTTAAATCATAACATTTGATTAAAAAAATTATTTTTACATTGGTTTCCACGAGTTTCTACTATATATATGTATATATATAGGGAGGTTTAAGGGAAAACACTAAAAAAAAAAGAAAACAGAAGAACACCCTACGAACCTTTCATGTGGACGGTATGCATCAGCGATTGAAGCTGTTTTTTTTCCTATGCATCAATTCTTCTATAAATACATATGCATTAGTACATATGTACAAATACATGTTACAAATTAACAATATCCATTAATGCATACCGTCCAGATTGAGGGCTCCTAGAATGTTCTTCAATTTTTCTTTTTTTACTTATCATTTTCCCTTGAACCAAACCCTATATATAGGGTATATATATAAGCGGTAACAATTTACGAGAATGCGAGGAACTTTTTTCATGTACAAGATCACATGTGATTTTGCACTAACTGTAGCGGGCGATTTTTGGGGCCACTGAAGTCGCATGGAAAGTCGCCTGCATCATTTATGATTTTGTACATGAATCATATGATTTTGTACATGAAAATTTTCATGTACAAAGATGAATGGTTGAGAATTGTCTTCGTATTCTCGTAAATTGTTACCGTCCTCGCATAAATCTCCCTCTATATATATATAAACATGATAAATATAAAAAACAAAAAACAAGAAACAAAAAATTAAGGGTGCGTTTAGTTAGCGAAAACTGTTTTCATTTTCCAAGAAAACGTTTTCAGAAAATGGAGTTGAATTTTCATTTTCAGTTTTCTATGAAAATTTTAGAAAACGCGTTTAGTTAAACGATGGAGTTTTCATTTTTAGAAAATTAGAAAACGCGTTTAGTTGTTGCATTTTCTACCCCTTTTCATTTTCCATTTTCCAATTTTTTTTCAAATTAGAAGTGTGTGTGTGTGTGCGCGCGTGTGTGAATGTGTATGTGTGTCTCTATGTGAAAGTGTGTGTGTGTACGCGCGTGCGTGAATGTGTATGTGTGTCTCTATGTGAAAGTGTGTGTGTGTGCGCGCATGAATATGTGTGCGTGTGTGTATGTCTGTATGAAAGTGTGTGTGCGTGTGTGTGTGTGAAACTAAGTGAGTGTGTGTGTCTGTGTATCTGTGTGAATGTGTGGAAATGAAAGTGTGTGTGTATGTGTGTGAAAATGAAAGCGTGTGTGTGTCTGTGTCTGTGTGTGTGTGAAAATGAAAGTGTGTGTGTATATGAAAATCAAAGTGTGTGTGTGTGTGAATGTGTGTGAAAATGAAAATCAAAGTGTGTGTGTATGCGTGCAAATGAAAGTGTGTGTGTGTGTGTGCATGTGTGTGAAAGTGTGTATGCGTGTGTGTGAATGTCCGTGAAAGTAAGCGTTTGTGTGTGTATGTGCGCGTGAGTGTGTGTGTGTGTGTGTGAAAGTGAGTGTGTATGTGTGTGTATGAAAGTGTGAATGTGGAAAAGTTTTTAGAAAACAAAAAAATGAAAAAGTGATAAAAGTAGTTTTCTAAATTCAATGTAATTTTAGAAAATGAAAATATTCATTTTCTTGGAAATTTTTTGAAAACTAAACGAACTAAACACGTTTTCCAAATTTTCATTTTCTGTGGAAAATTTCCTAGAAAACAGGAAATTTTTCTGTAACTAAACACACCCTAAATATTTGTTTTTATTTATATTTTGTTATTATATATATGTTAGTTTATATAATAATTAAATGAAATTAATATTAATTGAAATTGATATTGATATTAAATTAGAATCGGTGGGCACCTCTTCTTACCCGTTGAAAACTACATGGCATATATGTCTGTCTCAAATTGTTGACTCACAGAACTCTTCTTTTTATATCGAACGGTTGGAGAGTTGCAAATTGCAATTTCTCATTAATGGCATGCGGATGCTCTTAAAGGATCGTTGGACCACATTTTTACGGTTCGTATTTGTATTAGAAACCATAATCAAATGATCTTCCTAAAAATCAAGGCCCAACCTATAAAGGCTCTCCTGGGGCTTCGTACACCTAAATCAACCGATTTTTATAAATAAACTTTGTTGGAGTATGAAAAATGCATCCGTTAAACTTTGAAGATGTTCCATAATATTAAAAAGTACCAGAGACATCAATCAAAAAACTCGAAAGTCTTTGAAAATCAACCAAAAGCTAAAAAATTCCCTAAAAATCAACATATAAAATATCTCAAAATCAACCAATTTTTTTTTTAAAATCCCTCGAAACATGGAACTTTGTTAAATACACATTAGACGACTTTACGGACGTTTGATCCACCTTAAAGGTGCATCCACTCGACAAAAATCTTGGGTACGCTGCTCCTAAAAACCATATATATTTGATTTCTCTGTGAAATATTAATCAAGCTGAAAATAGGATCAGGTAACACGATATTGGTATTTCCTTCAAACAAGTTATGGAATTGATTCTAGCTAATCCATGCATTATCAATTAGCTAGCTAGTAGTCGTAAAGTGTTGGCGGACAACTCCAATGAATTGGATCTATATATATATATGCAAACATACAAACATATGTATCTTTATATGTACATATACACACAAAAGTTAGAGAGAGAGAGAGAGAGAGAGAGTACCATTTAGAAGAACTTAAGTTGGTCGGATGGAGGTAATGATAAAAAAACTATGGCTTCTTGCGAGGAGGCTGTGCAGCCTATTTTGAAGAGAGAGAGAGAGAGATGTGTATATGCAAGCCCAATAGTTTTGTGGTTAGAATTTCAGAAATGTGTGTATATATATAGGGTTGGTAATGGGTAGACTAAAGATAGGATAAAGGTTAATCCGTTATCCAATTCATTTAAAATAGTGGGTAACGAAACGTACAATTATCTATGTCATAAAACTTTTATCCATATTCATACCATACTCGTTAATTTAGCGGGCAACAAAACGGATAATGGATAAATGGTAAAAGAATCATTTTAAACTACAATAATGTTGTTGAACATCAGCATATAAGTTAAATATAAGTTTATGAATAGGGAAAAGTCTGAAAAAACCCAACGAATTATGTGATTTTGAATGATTAAGTCCTTAAACTATTTTTTTGAATGAAAAAACCCTTAAACTTTTTAAAACCGGTTAAATACATCCTTGTAACCTGTAAAAACAGGTTAATATTATAAAAATTTGGAAAAAGTCTAAAAAAACCCAACAAACTATCTGATTTTGAATGATTAAGTCCTTGATTTTTTTATCGAATAAATCCCGAATTTTTTTCCTAAATCTTTTTACCAAATTAATTTTTGAACTTTCTTTTAACAAATAATCCCAAACTTTTTTTGAAAACTAAAATCATGAACTTAATTTTGAACAAAATCACAAATATATATATATATATATATAAATTTTCTCATCGACAAACAAATTACAATAAATCAATTAAATATAGATGAATTATATCATTTTTCAATACTAATTACAAAGCATAAATCAAATTCATTAACTTAATTTTTTTATGTATAAGTATTTTATATGTATCTATTTATGTTATACACATGACTTTTATATGTTTTATAATTAGTAATGGAAATGGTATAAGTAGTGGATGTCTGGATGGCATCCCTGACTACCCGGGTTTGAATTCCCGCGGCTGCATGTGGCGATCCAGACTTTGGCCTACCACTCTGTGGTGGATCCTGGTCGTCGGGAATTACTCGGGTGCCCGAATGGATCCCGGATACCCCGGGAACGTGTGTGTGTTATTGTCGTTCAAAAAAATTATGTATAAATATTTTATATATAACTATTTATGTTTAAGTATGACTTTTATATGTTTCATAATTAGTAATAAAAATGCTATAATTTTTCTTCATTTAATTGGTTCATTGTACTTTGTTGTCGGCAAGAGAAATTATATATTTTTTGTTTATGATTTTGTTCAAAAAATGTTTCGGATTAATTTGTTCAAAATTAAGTTCATGAATTTATTTCTTCAAAAAAAGTTTGAAATTTATTTGTTTAAAGAAAGTTAAAAAATTAATTTGGTAAAAAGATTTAGATTTTATTTTTGGAATTTATTCATTAAAAAAAATAAAGGACTTAATCATTCAAAATCAGATAGTTCGTTGGGTTTTTTTAGACTTTTTCCAAATTGTTATCACATTAACCTGTTATTACAGGTTACAAGGATGTATTTAACCGGTTTCAGAAAGTTTAAGGGTTTTTTCATTCAAAAAAATAGTTTAAGGACTTAATCATTCAAAATCAGATAGTTCGTTGGGTTTTTTTAGACTTTTCCCTCATAAATATGACATTTATTTATATCTAATTTGTTCCATCAAACATGTAGTATTGTTTTGAATATATTATAATGTGATATTTTAAACAACATAAAAATCTAAATACAACATTTATGTTTGTTATATTTATTTTAGTGACCCTATTTTGTTTCTCAAACTCTTTTACTTGATGAATATGAAATGAAATATTAAATAACAATTAATATATGTTATACGACATATAAGATAACATTCTAAAAAATATATTAATATTAACTCTATATAATTATATGTATGTATGTGTGTGTGTATGTATATATGGGCTATATATATAGGAGCTTAACCAAATAAAAACCACAAAAATGTTACAAACTCGTAAAAACCGATATGAAAATAAATTTTTTCATCATTTTTTTTATCAAATGATAGAATTTAAGATATTATTTTACATATATTTGTTTCATAAGATGAAATTTTCACATGTATTTGTTTCACAATATTAATATTTTTAATACATATTTTTTGTTTTATTAGGTGAATCAATTTTTTTTTTCACATGTAATTATTTCATAAGATGAACACAAACATATGTGAAACAATATATTAAATTATAAGTTTTGATGAAAAGTATTTTTGTATCAGTTTTTACGGGTTTGTAACATTTTTGTGGTTTTTATTTGATTATCGTCCTATACATCTATACTATTATATAAATCATGTATTACGGTTAAGCGGTTATTGTTTAGAAAAATTAAGACTTACAAGTTTTCTTGCCTTATGTACAATCATTTGATGCATGCCAACCTTGTTCAATGTTTAGAATTAGAATATAATTAATTTTTATTTTTAAATTATATTATAGACCCTTAAACTTTGTTCTTTAATTTAGTTTATATCCCTTCCTTTTTCAATTTTCATTTCATAATTTTTTCATTTTAACAAATATAATCTTAAATTAGCTAAAATGCATTAAAAAACATGTTTATTTTGTTATAAATTATACCATTATAATCGTATCGTCAATACCTTCATATTGAATATTTTTCGATTTAATCATATTATTATATACATGAATATGTAACAAGTTGTTTTTAAAAAAATTACGTTACGATATAGTTATTTATTTAAGAGTTAAATTCAAATTTGGTCCCTGTGGTTTACAAATTATAACAGATAAGGTCCCTTGATGATTTTTTTAACGAATAACGTCCTTTATAACACATAAGGTCCCTCTATCTAACTTTTCTGTTAAATATAACATTTTTAACATATTTTTTTTTATTTTTCATTTTTCAAACCACATGGACCAAATCTGTAATTTACTCTAAATTATATACATATATTTATATTTTATGTATTGTATTGTATAATTATATTTTTATTTTATTAATTATATAAATTGCCTATTTTATTAATTATATAATTTTCATATTTTATAAATTATATTATATTTATATTTTATAAATTATTTTTATTTTGTATATTCATATAATATATTACATTTATATTTTATAAAATGTTAATAATTTAATAAAATATGTGAAAGGTCCAATTTATGCTATAAACATTAAATCATGTCAATATACAAATTACATGCATGGAATATTTAAAATACATAAAATATAAATATAATTTTTTTTATAAAATTTAGATGTAATATAATTTTAAATATACAAATAATTAATAATTCATAGATATACATATATGAAGTGAATAGAGATGGTAACGAAGGTTAGACGATAGATTTTCAGGAGAATCATCTTGATGACATCGATGTTGTACGTGTTTGAATTTAATTTTTATATTATATTTACTGTGTATATTTATATCTATAGATTAATAATTTTTTGTATATTTAAGATTATATTATATTATAGATCTCAGTTCATTCATTTACAAATTGGATAAAGGATACAAACTCACAAACCAATATAAAAATAATTTTTTCATTATTTTTTTCCATCAAATGCTATGATTTAAGTTGTTATTATACATATGTTTGTTTCACCTTATGAAAAAGTTACATGTGAAAAATGCATGTAAAACTTTTACATTATGAAACAAATATATGATAAACTTTTAACTTATGAAAATAAATACATGTGAAACTTTACATTATGAAACAAACATATGTGTAATAACATCTTAAATCATAGCATATGATGAAAAAAAATTATTTTTACATTGCCTTGTACGAGTTTGTACTCTTCATCCAGTTTGTAAATGAACCAACATCTTATATTATATTTATATTTTATATAATTTGCTTTGTACTTGTATTTATATTTTATATTTTATATTTGTATTTATTTTATTTATTTGAATCTTCCATATATGTATATAATTTGTATAATGAACTGATTTAGTGTTTTTAACATAAACTGAACATTCGATACATTTTATAAAATTATTTATATTTTATATATAAATATAAATACAAAATAAATTTTATAAAAGATAAGTATAATATATCATAAATATATAAAGTAAAAATATTTTTTAAATAAAATTATAAGGTGCCTATAAATATGTAATATAATTTATAAAATAAGAAAATTATACAATTAACAAAATATGTAATTTATATAATTAATGAAATCCAAATATAATTATACAATACATAAAATATAAATATATGTATATAGTTTAGAGTAAATTACAGATTTGGTCCATATGGTTTGGAAATTGGAAAAATAAAGAAATTATGTTAAAAATGTTATATTTAACGGAAAAATTAGATGGAGGGACCTTACGTGTTATAAAATGGAAACCACAGGGACGTTATTCGTTATAAAAATCATTCAGGGACCTTATCCGTTATAATTTGTAAACCACAGGGACCAAATTTGAATTTAACTCTTTATTTAATTTCTAAACTTTTTCATTTTACACCCTTATCTATACTATAATTAGTTTTTAAATTTCATTAACATCCCTAACTATTTTATTTTTCATTTTACACCTCCTATCACATAAACATAAATAATTGTATATGAACCAAATCACATTAAAAAATATGTTTCTTTTTTTACAAATTATATTATTATAATCGTATTGCCAATATCTTCGAAATGAGTCCAATATTGAATATTTTTAGACCTACTCATATTATTATATAACATAAATATGTAGTGAATTATTTTTAAAATTTACGGTTAATACATTATATTTATTTAATTAACTTTTATATTTTTTACTTTTTTAATTTTCATTTATCACCATTTTCATTTAAGAGGTACAAATGTTGATGTATTATGTGCCATTTTTGAAATTTACAACTTCCACGATTCAATATAATAATTAATTTTTTATTTTTAAATTATATTTTACACCGTTATAATTTGTTATAATAACTTTATAGACTCTTTAATTTTCATTTAACATATTTTTTATAATAACATATATAATCGTATATTAACTAAAATATATTAAAAAACACTTTCTTTTTATAAATTATACGATTATAGTCGTTCTTCAATACCTTCAAAATAGTCTAATATCGATATTTTTTTGATTTAATAATAACATTAAATATTATAAATACGTACCGAGTTGTTTTCAAAACTTAATTTAACATATTAATTTTTCATTTTACACAATTATGGCTTTATCTATCTATATCTATCATATATCATAAAGAGTGATTACTGTTTAGATTTTTAATAGTTACAAATGTTTAAATACTTGTTCTGCAAAAATCAATTAGTAATGAAATTCAATTTTATTCTAAATACTACAAACCAAACACACCAAAGATTCCAAATTTTTCCACAAAATCCAAATTATTAAAAAAACATTTCGTCAAATCAAATGGATCTTAAATGTACTATCTTGTTCTTTTTAAATTAAGATTGTATTTGAGTTTTATAAAAATAATGGATGCCGATTTATAAGTTCAAAATGATAGACAACTTGATATCTTAAAAGAGTTTGAGAATTCTAAAGTTATTGTTGATAAAATATTGAAATTCCGCTGCATTGCAGCAGGTAGGTCTTCTAGTATATATATATATATATGTATATATATATATATGCATGTATGTATATATATATGCATGTATGTATGGGCCTAACCAAGTAATAACTAATTAGTTTGTAGTAAGTATAAGAACCAACGTGAAACAATCATTTAAGATAATATTGTTTACTAAAATAAAATAAAGGGTAAAACTGGTAATTTACTTTGTTTTGACAATTCATAAAACCCTACAATATGAATATGTTTGGAATTAAGAATTCCCCTGATACGACCCGAAAGGAAATAACCTTCGAACCGCGATCAAGATAACTCACCCCAGGAAAGTCTAGAATCAGGTTGTAGATGATCAAGGAGACACTTTGAACCCCGACTATTAGAGCAAGACCCAAAGTGATAAGGAACGCCACAAGGTGATCAACCTTGATAAGTTCAAGAAGTTCGACAAAGAACCTTAAGGAGAAACTCTCTCAATGTGTGAAAGCACTCAAATATATTGATTATCGAATTGATTTCCAAATACAAAGAAGTGACCTATTTATAAGTCTCAAAGTACAAACCAAAAGACCCTCCTTAATGTTTAGGACTTTAATTCTCAATCACCATAAATCTAGACATTTAAGAAGCCTTTTAATTCTTAAAATAAATTCAAAAATAAAATAGAAAATGAGATGGGCTCTTTTTAGACTTGGGCCTTTATTTGATTAGGATAAGGTTAAGGCCCTCCTCAACATAGTTCAGCCCACTTGCATTCTCTTTTGTCTTCATTTCTTCAATAAGCCCGTTCAAAGCCTCTTTTATCCTTTTAGCTTGTGCTCTAGTGATGGGTCCATTTGGAATCCTTAATGCATCATCTTTATCATGTTGGCGGTTTGCATCATTCCCTCTCCTGTTAAAAGGGTTCGTCCTCGAATCTTCATCTACAATAAAAGGAGAAAGATCAGCAACGTTAAATGTAGCACTAACATTATACTCAATTGTAAGCATTGTCATTTATTTTTTGAAAAACTTGGAATGGACCATCTCCCCTAGGAGCCAACTTAGACTTTCTATGAGCTGGAAACCTTTCTTTTCTCATATGCACCCACACCCAATCTCCTGGTTCAAAAACAACACGTTTCCTCCCTTTGTTGGCCTTGGATGCATTCTGTTCATTCTTCTTTTAATTTCCTTTTTGACTTCCTCATGTAATTGCTTCACCATCTCTGCTTTCTTTTGCCCATCAAGACTAGCTCTCTCATTTATTGGTAAAGGCACTAGATCCAAAGGAGTTAATGGATTAAACCCATAAACCACCTCAAAAGGGGAATAACTAGTAGATGAGTGAACATTCCTATTATAGGCAAACTCAATGAAAGGCAAGCAGTCTTCCCTATTTTTCAAGTTTTTCTGAATGACAACCCTTAGTAATTGAGTTAGGGTTCTATTCACAACTTCAGTTTGACCATCCGTTTGGGATGATAAGCAGTTGAAAATAGCAACTTAGTACCCAGTTTCCCCCACAACACCTTCCAAAAGTAACTAAGTAAATTTGTGTCCCTATCAGAAACAATGCTCTTAGATACCCCATGAAGCCTTACAATTTCTTTAAAGAACAAATTAGCAATATATGTGGCATCATCAGTTTTATGACATGGAATGAAATGGGCCATCTTAGAAAATCTATCAACCACCACAAAAATGGAATCTTTTCCTGTTTTTGACCTAGGTAGCCCCAAAATAAAATCCATTGAAATTTCTACCCATGGATCACTAGGTACATGCAATGGTGTATACAAACCATGTGGTAAAGCTCTCGATTTAGCTTTTTTACAAGTGATACACTTGCTACAAATCCTCTGAATATCACGTTTCATCTTAGGCCAAAAGAAGTGCTCATGCAAAACTCCTAACGTCTTTTGCACACCAAAATGTCCCATCAAACCTCCCCCATGAGCTTCTCTCACAAGCACTTCACGTAATGAACATTGAGGAATGCATATCTTTTTCTCTTTAAACAAGTATCCATCTACCACATGGAACTTTCCAAATGGTCTAGTTACACAAGAGTAAATCATAGCAGCAAATTCACCATCATTTGCGTACATCTTCTTTATAAATGAAAACCCAAACAATCTTTTATGGAGAGAAGTAAGAAGAACATACCTTCGAGACAAAGCATCAGCAACAACATTTTCCTTACCTTGCTTGTACTTGATCGTGTAAGGAAAGGTCTCAATGTATTCAAGCCATCTAGCATGCCTCTTATTCAACTTACCTTGCCCCTTAAGATGCTTCAAGGATTGATGATCGGTATGGATGACAAACTCCTTGTGCCAAAGGTAGTGCTGCCATGTTTTCAATTCCCTTACTAAAGCATATAACTCTTTGTCGTATGTTGGGTAGTTCAAGGCTGCCCCGCTTAGCTTCTAGCTAAAATATGCAATTGGTCTTCTTTCCTGCATCAAAACAGCCCCTATGCCAATTCCTGATGCATCACACTCAACTTTAAAAGTTTTATGAAAGTTAGGTAATGCAAGCAATGGTGCAGAACACAACTTTTCTTTAAGCTCATGAAATGCATGATCTTGTGCTTCCCCCCATTTAAAACCAACAATTTTTTTAATTACTTCCGTGAGTGGTGCTGCAAGTGTGCTAAAATCTTTTACAAATTGACGATAAAAGCTCGCTAGTCCATGAAAACTTCTCACCTCGGTGATGCTTGTAGGTGTAGGCCACTCTTTGATGGCTTTTACCTTTCCAACATCAACCTCGATTCCTTGTGCACTTACAACAAAACCAAGGAAAACAACCTTATCCATGCAAAACTACACTTCTTAACATTAGCATACAATTTTTCTTTACGTAAAACATCGAGCATACACTTCAAATGATACATATGCTCATCCAAATTCTTACTATAAATTAGGATGTCATCAAAGTACACTACAACAAACTTTCCAATGAATAGACGCATAACATGGTTCATTAGTCTCATGAAAGTGCTTGGTGCGTTACTTAGCCCAAAAGGCATTACTAGCCACTCATGAAGCCCATATTTTGTTTTAAATGCAGTTTTCCATTCATCCCCTTCCCTCATCCTAATTTGATGACACCCAGATTTCAAATCAATTTTTGTAAAAATAGTAGACCCATGCAGTTCATCAAGCATATCATCTAACCTTGGAATAGGATGGTGATACTTTACCGTTATGTTGTTTACGGCTCTACAATCAACACACATTCTCCATGATCCGTCTTTCTTTGGAACAAGAAGTACCGGAACCGTGCATAGACTCAAGCTTTCTCGGATATACCCTTTGGAAATCAATTCTTCAACTTGCCTTTGTAGCTCCTTTGTCTCCTCAGGATTGCTTCTATAAGCAGGACGATTAGGTATGCTTGCTCCCGGGATGAAATCCATTTGATGTTCAATTCCCCTAATGGGTGGTAACCCTTTTGGAATATCCTTCGGAATTACATCCTTAAATTCCTGCAATAAAGAAACAACACCACTTGGAAGAGAAGGGTTAAGTTCGTTAGGGCTTGAACTAGCCTCCTTGTACAAAAGTACAAACATAGGATGTTTAAAGAAATAAAAAACTCTCACATCACTCTCTTTTGCAAAGAAACTCACTTTTTCCTTTCCTTTTCCCTAACTTTCTTCTTTTTTTGGAAACTCTCTTCTCGACCTCTCATTCTTTTTACACTCTTTTCCTTTTGATTTATCACTCTCTCTCGACAAATCACTCTTTTTCTCTCCATTCTTCAACTCGCTCACGTTTTTTCTTTCTCTCTTTTCAACTTGAGTTGGTCTTCATATACTTGTTGAGGTGTTAATGGTGCGAGTGAAATGGTCCTATTGTTAATCACAAAGGAGTATCTATTTGTGAATCCATCCTTAACTGCCCGACGATCAAACTCCCATGGTCTTCCCAAAAGTAGATGCCCGACATGCATCGGAACCACATCACACAAAACTTCATCCCTATATTTACCAATGGAGAATGAAACTAGAACTTGCTTACATACCCGAACTTCCCCACATTCATTCAACCATTGTAATTTGTATGGTTTAGGGTGATCGATAATAGGTAAGTTCAATTTCTCAACTAATGTAGTGCTAGCAACATTAGTACAACTTCCCCCATCAATAATCATGGAACATACCTTGTTATTGATAAGACAACGAGTGTGAAAGATGTTCTCCCTTTGTTGCTTCATATCATCTTCCTTTACTTGGGAGTTCAAGGAACGCCTAGTCACAAGTGATTCTCCTTCGGCCGCCATCATCACTTGGATCATCTTCAAAATGCATAGAACTCTCGCTTTCACTTTCTATCACCACTTCATCATTGTCTTGCAAAATCATAACCCTCTTGTTTGGACATTGTGATGTGATGTGACCTGTTCCCAAACATTTGAAACATTTTATATCTCTATTTCTAGAAGTTTGAGATTCAAATTTACCCTTGTTTTTGGTTGATGCTTCATCCTTGTTCTTGGGAGCCTCTTTAGATGATCCCCCCTTTTCTTCTTTCTTCCAACTTTGTTTCAAGAGAGAACTACCGTACCTTGATGGCCCTCGTTGCTTCAATTGCGTTTCTACCTTTATAGCCATATGGACCATGTCTTCGAGCTCCACATAATCATGTAGCTCCACCACATTTGCTATCTCTCTATTTAGACCGTTCAAAAAGCGGGCCATTGTAGCTTCTCTATCTTCATCCACATTAGCCCGTATAAGAGCCACCTCCATTTCTTGATAATAATCATCCACGCTCTTTGAACCCTGTTTTAGACTTTGTAACTTTTGATAAAGCTCACGATAGTAATGAGTAGGCACAAATCTTTTTCTCATTAAGGCTTTCATCTCTCCCCATGTCTCTACACACCTTTCACCATTCCTCCTTTTATTTGATACTAACTGATCCCACCAAACGATTGCATAATCAGTAAATTCTATCACCGCCAACTTCACCTTTTTTATTTCAGTATAATTATGACAATCATAAATCAACTCTACTTTTTTCTCCCATTCTAAATATGCTTCAGAGTCGTTCCTACCTTGGAAAGAAGGTATTTTCATTTTGATATTACCAAGGTTTCCATCCATCCTATTTCTTTTTCTCGCCATATTTCGTCTGTTTCTCCTTTCATTCCTACCTCTTCTAGCTCCATGTCTAAACGTCTCCACTTCAGATTCATACGCTTCCTCATTCACAATACTATCTTCATTTCGAACATCATCTTCATGCCTTGTGGAATTTCGAGAATTAGGCCGCCTTGTTTGTAAATCAGCAATCATTTGTTCTTGTATATCCATCCTATCACGCATTTCTTCCATCACAATATTAAGACGCTCAAATTGTTTTTGCATCGCCTCCAAAATGAACTTTGAATTATCTTGTCCTTCCATTTTAGACCTGCAAAGAAAGTTAAAAAGAAAAAAAAATAGGACCTCTCAAACACTCTCTCACGTGTTTACCCTCAAAATATGTCATTATTACCCTCGTGTTTCAACTCTCTTTAGTTTTTTTTTTCCTTTTTTTACCTCTCAAATAGTCCTTCCTTTGGGGTTCTTTGCAAAACTAGTCAATCTCAATCAAAAATTTATCAACTTGTAGAATTCACAAAATCACTTAAGAATCAAGAAAGATGATGACGAGAAAAGATGTAAGAGAAAAAAAAAGGAAAAGATTATGAGATATGATGAACAACTCAAGAACAAAATCTAGACATTTTTAGCTAGAGTGTTAAAACACTTCAATCAATTCTTCTTCTTCTTTTTTGGCTTTTTTTTGGCTTTTGTTTTTTTTTTGTTTTTTTTTCTTTTTCTTTGGCTACCTTTTCTTTTCTTTTAATATTCGAAGAGTATCCTTCATTTTAACTAAAAGATATTAAAGAAAGTAGGCAAGAAGAACAGAAATAAAAGATAGGAACCTGAGTTTTAGAATCGAAGCTCTGATACCAAGATGATACGTCCCGAAAGGAAATAACCTTCGAACTGCGATCAAGATAACTCACCCCAGGAAAGTCTAGAATCAGGTTGTAGATGATCAAGGAGACACTTTGAACCCCGACTATTAGAGCAAGACCCAAAGTGATAAGGAACGCCACAAGGTGATCAACCTTGATAAGTTCAAGAAGTTCGACAAAGAACCTTAAGGAGGAACTCTCTCAATGTGTGAAAGCACTCAAATATATTGATTATCGAATTGATTTCCAAATACAAAGAAGTGACCTATTTATAGGTCTCAAAGTACAAACCAAAAGACCCTCCTTAATGTTTAGGACTTTAATTCTCAATCACCATAAATCTAGACATTTAAGAAGCCTTTTAATTCTTAAAAGAAATTCAAAAATAAAATAGAAAATGAGATGGGCTCTTTTTAGGCTTGGGCCTTTATTTGATTAGGATAAGGTTAAGGCCCTCCTCAACATAGTTCAGCCCACTTGCATTCTGTTTTGTCTTCATTTCTTCAATAAGTCCGTTCAAAGCCTCTTTTATCCTTTTAGCTTGTGCTCTTGTGATGGGTCCATTCAGAACCCTTAATGCATCATCTTTATCATGTTGGCGGTTTGCATCATCCCCAGAAAAAGTCGCCATCGTTATGCACCATTGGTATCACAATGATATCACAATTTGTATCACCATGTTATCCCATGCAGTTTGTATTACGGTTGGGTTTCACAGTGCATCTTGTATGTATTTTGGGTATCACAGTGGTTATCTTATATGTATTTGGGTGTCATGCTGAAGGTCGTGTTTGTTTATATTTCTTTTACGAAGTCGATATTTTTAGGTAGTTACAAGAATAAGGTCAAAGGTAACATGCATTTGCGTATCTTTCGTTTAGTTGGTAGTTACGAGAATAAGGTTCACGATTCACCAAAGGTCGAAGGACAGTGGATGGTGAACTATAGATGGTGGACGGAGAGAGGAGAGAGAGAGAGAGAGAGAGTTTAAAATACCCTTTCATAAACATTTTTAACTAAAGTTACCAAAATTATAAATTTCCTAATTTATCCATTTATTTGGGGTTAAAATTGGTTCTTACAGTCATGGTTTTAAAAAGTGTGTGAGGCGTACGCCTCAAGGCGAGGCAGCTGAAAATCGCACCTGAGGCGGCGCTTCTCAGTCCCCAGACGAGGCGTATGCCTCGATTGTTTGATGCGGAAACCGAGGCAATGAGGAGGGGGAGAGGCGCATGCCTCAAAACACACACACACACACACACACACATATATATATATATGTATATATATATATATGTGTGTGTGTGTGTGTATTAGAGTGCTAGTCTATATTAGATTCCTTTATACGGTGCATATTTTTGTGTTTGTATATTATGCTGCTACATACAACTTTACCGAAAGATATATATATATATATATATAGGGGCATAATCAAATGAGAACCCTCTAAAGATTGATAACCATGAGATCCACTCCTAACTATAAATAAAAAGGGTAACTTGGTAAATTAACAAATTTAATAATTAATCATTTTAATATTAAATTTTCTGTTACAAATCAGATAGGGATTAAAAAGATTTATTTCCTAAATTATGTAACCGAATAATATCAAAACATATCGGACAATTCATTCACTGTGTTCATATCAATTCACATAAACACATGTGGTACCTTTTTATGAATATGTATGGTACATCGTTTTTCTATGTCAATTGTATACACAACCGACAAGCAAATGGTAATTAATTATGGTTGGTATAAAAGTCTATTTTTTATACTTCAGTAAGGTATATGCAAATTTGTTTCCTGTATGTAAAAATATATATGAGTACATAGGTACCTTTTTTTATGAATATGTATGGTACATGTTTATAAATATATATGGTATCTTCTTTATGAATATGTATGCGAATTATTTTCCTGTATGTAAAAAATATATGAATATATATGGTACCTTAATTATGAATATGCAGCCAAGGTTTGATTTGAACCAATTTCAAAAAGAATACTTGTTTTGATATGTTATCGTAACATACCCTGAATATAATACCCGCCTTATTCAGATAAATATGACTTTCAATGTAAAATTACAATGATACCCTTTTGATAAAATTTAATTAAATTATGTTGCTTTATTTTATGTAGTGTCATTAAAATTAATTCAGTTAATTATGGACACTTGATCAATTAATTCAATGGATTAGATTGGATCTCATGGTTATCAAGATTAACTTAGATCTCTCATGAAGAGCCCTATATATATATATATATATAGAGTAAGAGAGAGAGAGAAAGAGAAAGAAAGAGAGAGAGAGAAGGGAGGTTCAAGGGTAAACACTTAAAAAAGAGAAATCTGAAAACATTCTGGGAGCCCTCCATCTGGACGGTATGCACTAACGCATACAAACGATTGAAGCTGTTTTTTTTCTGTGCACCAATGCATATGCACAAATGCATGTTACAAATTACAGGTATGCATTACTGCATACCGTCCAGATGAAGGGCTCTCAGAGTGTTCTTAAGTTTTTTTTTTTTTTCGCGTTTTCACTTAAACCTGACTCTCTCTCTCTCTCTCTCTATATATATATATATATATATATATGAAAGTTCAAATGCGAACTCAAATTTGGTTGTGAACATGAGGATAAATGAGAGCGCGATACGTGTCTCAATGTAGATTATTCACACTGAATAATCAAATAAATATTCAAACTGAATATAGTATTTATTCAATCTGAATAATGTTTATTCAGACTGAATGAGCATTATTTAGTCTGAATAAATACTATATTCAGTCTGAATATTTCTTTGATTATTCAGTCTGAATATAACACGTGTCGCGCTCTCACTTGTCCTCACATTCACAACCAAATTTGACTTCTCATTTAGACCCGTCCATATATATATATATATATATATATATATATATAGGGGTAGTATCCATTGCAAACTAATCGATTTTTGCAAACTGTGCAAACTCGTAGTGAACACAATGATAAAACATCAATTGGATATTCATGAATGTTAAAAGTGTTCACGAATGGTGAAAGTGTATTCATGAATGGATTCATGAATGGCGAAAGTATATTCATGAATGACGAAACTCGCCAGAGAAGACGAAGTCGTCGGAAAGTGTGTTCATGGCAGGAGATTAGTAAATATTAATTAAAAATGGTTAAATTATAAAATGATGATGATACCCTCAATGAAATTAATAAACTATTAAAAAAATTAATAAAATATTAAAACAATATTATCCACATGGCTTATTTCTATTGGATAATGGTGAGTTTGCACAGTTTGCAAAAATCGATCAGTTTGCAACGGATACCACCCCTATATATATATATATATATATATATATATATAGGGGAGGGATCATACGATAACCACCTTTTTTTAAAGAAATAAAGGAACACTTTGTGGACCACATATGATGTGGGTCCCACATAATATTAAATCATTTCTGATTTAATATTAAATCATAAATGAATTAATATTATGTGGGACCCACATCATATGTGGTCCACAAGGTGTTCATTTATTATTTTAATTTTACAAAGTTCTCATTTGAACCTTCCTCTATATATATATATAGGAAGGTTCAAATGAGATTTTTTAAAAGAACAAAGAGACATTTGTGGATCATATATGATGTGGGTCCGACATAATATTAAATCATTTATGATTTAATATTATTTTAATCTACATCATATGTATCCATAATTTATTCTTTGTTCTTTAAGGAGGTGGTTTTCATTTGATCTCTCTATATAAGGAGGGATCATACGAAACCATCCATTTTTAAAGCGAATAAATGAACACTTTATGGATACATATGATGTGGGTCCCACATAATATTAAATCATTTCTGATTTAATATTAAATCAGAAATGATTTAATATTATGTGGGACCCACATCATATGTGGTTCACAAGGTGTTCCTTTAAATTTACAAAGTTCTCATTTGAACCTTCCTCCATATATATATATATATATATATATATATATATATATATATATATATATATATATATATATATCGAGTGCTATTATGTCACATACAAGTATATTTAAAATAAAATTAATTTTAATTTTTAAATTACATTTTATATTCTTAAACTTTGTTATTTAATTTAGTTTATATCTCTTCCTTTTATAATTTTCATTTCACACCCTTTTCGTTTTAACATATATAATATTATATTAACTAAAATGTATTTAAAACAAGTTTTTTTTTGTAGTAAATTATACCATTATAATCGTCTCTTCAATACCTTCAAAATGAGCCTGATATCAAGTATTTTACGATTTATAAATATGATTAATATGTATTAAGTTATTTTATATGTTATTTTTAATATCTTAACTTTTTGGTTTTTTATTTTTCTTTCATACCCTCATGTATTATACACTATTATCCCTCCCTCCCTCTCCTCATCGTCCATTTCTCTCTTCCTCACCCATGATCCCCACTTCCCCACTACCTTTGAATTACTCTACATATTTTAAGTTACATTTTACATCCTAATAATTTGTTATTTAATTTATTTTATGTCCTTCACGCTGTGTTCTCGAATTTGGAGAGAAAAGAAAGGAAAAGAAAGGGAAGGAAAAGAAACACTACAAAACAAATTACTTTCATCCATGACAATTACCCAGGGAAATTTCCGTCGATGATTACCCACGGATCACCCAGAGAATACCAATGGTTTGGTAAAATTCCATGTTTTTCGAGAAAATATCAACGGATCACCCAGAGAATCCCTGGGTAATCTATCACTAATTTGAATTACCTACCAACTTTTGTGACGGTTTTGTAAGGAATCATTCTTTGGCGACAGATTTCCCAGGGAATAGTCCGTAGGCAAAGGTCTTTTGTTTAGTAGTGAAAGAAAAAGAAAGGAAGGAAAATAAAAAATTTATTGTGTTCTCGAAAGTGAAGTAAAATAAAGGAAAGGAAAGAAAATAGTTTTCACGTTCTTGAAGATGAGAGAAAGGAAAGGAAAATGTCATTTGAACTAATATATATAGGAGCTTAATCAAATAAAAACCACAAAATGTTATAAACTCGTAAAAACCGATATAAAATATTTTTTTTATCAAATGCTAGGATTTAAGATATTATTTCACATATATTTGTTTCATAAGGTGAAACTTTCACATGTATTTGTTTCACCATATGAATTTTTTTTATGCATATTTTTTGTTACACTAGGTGAATCATTTTTTTTTTTCACATCTAATTATATTCATAAAGTGAACACAAACATATATGTGAAACAATATCTTAAATTATAGGTTTTGATAAAAAAAAATCATAAAAAAATTATTTTTATATCGGTTTTTACGAGTTTTTAACTTTTTTGTGGTTTTTATTTGATTATCGTCCTATATATATATATATAGGGGAGGGATCATACAAGAACACCCATGATTTAAAGGAACAAAATAGCACCTTGTGGACCACATAGTATTAAATAATATATGATTCAATGGGCCCCACAATTGAATCATATATGATTTAATATTATGTGGGACCCACATCATATGTGGTCCACAAGGTGTTCCTTTGTTACTTTAAATTTACAAAGTTCTCATTTGAATCTCCCTATACACACACACACACACACACACACACATATATATATATATATATACACACATAGAGGAAGGTTCAAATGAAAACTTTATAAATTTAAATGAATAAAGGAACATCTTGTGGACCACATATGATGTGGGTCCCACATAATATTAAACCATTTCTGATTTAATAAGATTTAATATTAAATCAGAAATGATTTAATATTATGTGGGACCCACATCATATGTGGTCCACAAGGTGTTCCTTTATTCTTTTAAAAAGGGGTGGTTCTCGTATTATCCCTCCTCTATACACACACACACACACACTTATATATATATAGGGGCAAGTTCAAATAAGAACTCAAATTTGGTTGTGAACGTGAGGACAAATAAGAGTGCGATACGTGTCTCATTTAAAGAAATTTTTTTTTGAACGGCATCTATAACACACACACGCTCCAGCGGTATCGGGTCTCCATTACGGGCCAACCCACTAATCCGCTGCGACCCGGCCCAACCTATGGCTGAACCCGACCGGCAGGGAATTTAGACTGAATATAGTATTTATTCGGCCTGAATAATGCTTATTCAGTCTGAATATTTATCCGTATATTCAGTGTGAATAATCTATATTTGGACACATATCACAAATATCGCGCTCTCATTTGTACTCACGTTCACAACCAAATTTGACTTCGCATTTGAACTTCTATCTCTCTCTCTCTCTTTCTATATATGTATATATATATATATAGGGTCAGGTTCAGAAAAAACGCAAAAAAAAAAAAAAACTGAAAAACACTTTGGGAGCCTTCTTTCTAGACAGTATGCACTAATGCATACTAGTAATTTGTAACATGCGTTTGTGAATATTCATCAATGCAATGTAATGATAGAAGCATTTATGCATAAGAACAAAAAAACACTTGCATTAATGCATACCGTCCGGATGGAGGGATCCTAGGGTGTTCTTCAGTTTTCTCTTTTTTTTTTTTCCGTTGAACCTCCTATATATTTATATAGAGGGTCAGGTTCAAGGGAAAACGTCAAAAAAAAATTGAAGAACATCACGGGAGTCTTCCATCTGGACGGTATGCACTGATGCATACCGGTAATTTGTAACATGCATTTGTGTATATGCATCAATGCATACGTAATGATAGAAGCATTGGTGCATAGGAACAAATAACGCTTGTATGCATTAGTGCATACCGTTTGGATGGAAGGCTCCCAGGGTGTTCTTCAATTTTTTTTAGTATTTTCCTTTAAACCTCCATCTCTCTATATATGTATATATATAGGCATAATCTTTTGAGAACCCCCTTTTTTTGTGAGACCCGTGAGAACTTCTACCTTAAGGTTTTGTTTCACATGATTTTTTTCCATCTAAGTATAGTATTGAACGTATTGATTGACATATATTTGTTTCACAATGTGTTTGTCTCGCATGTGCTCGGTTCACAATGTGAAACTTTTTTGCGTTTATTTTTTGTTACAAACACATAAAAATGTTCACATTATGAACATAGCACATGTGAGCCAAACATATTGTGAAACAAATATATGTTAATCAATATTCTAAATTCTACTCTTTATTTAAAACAAAATCACACGAAACAACACATGATGCACAAGTTCTTAAGGTTATCACGATCTCATGAGTTCTCAAAAGAAGGTCCCCATATATATATATATATATTGGAAAGTTCAAATACGAACTGAAATTTGGTTGTGAACGTGAGGACAAATGAGAGCGCGACACGTGTCATATTCAGAGTGAATAATCAAAGAAATATTCAGACTGAATAAGCATTATTCAGAGTGAATAAATACTATATTCAGTCTGAATGTTTCTTTGATTATCCTTCTGAATATGACATGTGTCACGCTCTCATTTGTTCTTACGTTCACAACCAAATTTGAGTTCTCATTTAAACCCACCCCTATATATATTTGTATGTATAGGCATCTTAAAATACAAACCAGTCAAAAGTCACAAACTCGTAAAACCAATATAAAAATAACTTTTTAATGATTTTTTTTCATCAAATGCTATGATTTAAGATGTTATTTCACATATGTTTGTTTCATAATGTAAAAGTTTCGCATGTATTTGTTTTCATAAGGTTAAAGTTTCGCACATATCTGATTCATAATGTAAAGGTTGACATGTGTTCTTTTCACATGTAATTTTTTCACAAGGTGAAAGAAACATATGTGTAATAATTAGGGTGAACATGGTATAGTAACATGTTTTTTTTTCCTTAATACCATATACCAACCAATTATAATTGGTATTCAAAATCTATATCGTGTATCAACCAACTTAATTGGTACCAAATTAAGTGGTACCAACTTATTTCGGTTGGTACGTGTTGGTACGGTATTTATACCAACATCTCAAAGTTCACAAAATTTAATGTTTAGTATAAACTAATAAATATAATATGTTGTCCAAAATCTGCTGTCCAAAACCTGTCTAAAACTCCAAATTACAAACATGTCTAAAAGACTAAAATTTGTTGTCTAAAACCTTCTTGCTGTTCAAAATCAGCTGTCCAAAACCTGCTTGAGATTAAGTTAGGGTTGGGTTGCTACCTTTTGTTATATGTTATATTGAAATGAGACTAAAGAGTCTTCTAAACTCTAAACTCTAAAGTAAACTAAAGACAATAAGTCCCTAAATGAGGCCCAAACCTAAACCAAAGTGAATGTAAAAAACAGAAAAAATATAAAACTATAAATACTAAACTGTAAATGATTATTATATAATACATTTAATTGATTTATTATATAAAAAATAATTAAAAAAATAATATACATATAAGTCGGTACGGTATGGTAGTACCGTGGTCTTGGATTTTCGATACCACGTACCAACCATGTTTGTGAAATTGATACGGTAGTACCAACCAATATAACCGGTACCAATTTAGTTGTTACCAACTAAATTGGTACGGTTGGTATCTTAATTAGTTGGTTTGTCTCGGTACATCTTTGACACCCCTAGTAATAATATCTTAAATCATAACATTTGATTAAAAAAAATCATGAAAAAAGTTATTTTTATATTGGTTTGTACGAGTTTGTAATCTTTGACTGGTTTGTATTTTAAGATGTCTCTATATATGTGTGTGTATATATATATATATATTTATATAGGGGCGGGTTCAAATGAGAACTCAAATTTGGTTGTGAACGTGAGGACAAATGAGAGCGCGACACGTGTCATATTCAGACTGAATAATCAAAGCAATATTCAGACTGAATAATCAAAGCAATATTCAGATTGAATATAGTATTTATTCGGTCTGAATAATGTTTATTCAGATTGAATAAACACTATTCAAACTAAATAAATATTATATTCAGTCCGAATATTTCTTTAATTATTCAGTCTGAATAATTTACATTCGGACACGTGTCACACTCTTATTTGTCCTTATATTCACAAATCATAACCAAATTTAAGTTTGTATTTGAATTTTGCTATATATATATATATATATATTGTACATGCATGTGTCATGCACAATAGAGAATTTAAACATACTAGCTACTCATTAATTACTTGAAACAAAAATATTGTTAAAGGCATGGACAATATTCGAGATTATAAGGTTTATGAACTCACCTTGATTGGTGAGAATCTCTATTGAGCACTATATACTATATATAGATACAAATGTTAAGAAGGAAATAAAATAACTATATATAATTATTCATAAATAGCAAAATATGAATCAGGAGAAGATAATAATTATCACAGATGCAACATTAAATACATATAATAAATAAACGAAAACATATACCCTATTCTAAATATCTTTTCATACCAACCCACGTTTTAAATATTTATATATATATACACGTTGTTTTTCTTAAATTAGTGGCCTTAATTTCGCCAACATGCATCTTCAACACTTTTTTACCCCTAAGTGTTATATATGCAATTTAACATAAAATATAATTATATTTACATTTTTAGATTTTATTTTATGAACTTAAGAAAACACAAGGAAGTCTTGGTTAGTGGTTACTCAGGGAGTATTTTGTTAAATTAATAGATTATGTTTATCTTATATTTTAATATTTAATATGCTTATATAATTAGTGAATTTTCTAAATTATAAGTATATTAATAAATTATACGTTTAATTTTTCAAGATTACAATTAAAGTATTATATACAAATCAATATAGTGCATATAATTTTTTTTTCTAATTTTTTGACAGTATTTCAATTTTAGTTTTTTATAAATGATAAAAATAAGGAGCATGTAGATCTCAAAAACACATAGTTTCTGCTCGAAAAATGACTTCTCGATCGGGAAACACATTAAATTTTTACCTAAACTGGTAGGTCCTTGAGGGATCACACGTTAGCTCCAAGACGTTGGTCTCTAACTTGAAAACTAAATGCTTGAGTTTGAGAAACTTCTGATCAAACTTTAAAGGTTTTGCAAACATATATTACCATTTTCATATGAACAATCAAGTTATGAAAACCCACAACTTTTTTTGCGATTAAACTTTTTTATTTGAAATTATAATTAACTTTTTAATGAAAAAATAATGATATTTAAGATAATTTTGTTTTTCTTAAATTCCCAAAATATGATGAGATCATATGGAAAATGGAAAGTGTAATATCAATTGCTCAAACCCTTTATACTTTTATTTATATTGTTTACAAAAAGTAAAACGTGTGTATTATAAAAATTAGAAGATGCATGTATTATTGATTTTATAAAACTAAGATTTTAAAAAAACTTTATAATATAATATATTATAGATTATTAAATAATCTTATTTTTTGTAAGTTTTTAGCTAAATGGACCTGCCGACGTGTGCACATAAGCACCATGCTTTAGTAGAATTATTTATGCAAAAGATACACTTTTAAATATATCATAAGATGTATTGGTTAAATAGGGTTGCGTTTTGATGGGAAGAAGAGTTAAGGTGGAAAGTGTAAGAAGGGATTTTCACCCTACATCAGGGTGAGATGCATCGAGATGCACAAGATCAATCCTCGTATCAAGTACGATCCATGGGTGGATTTTAGATTAAGGGACCCTTTACCAGATCTTTGTATGTAGGGTGTATTCGGAAAACGTAGAAAACAAACAAATAAAAGATGTCGTGTCCCGTGTTTGACACGGTTTCCTTAAAACAGATTCGCCCCTAACGGTGCGTCCGTTTCCCAGGATACAACGGCAAAACGACTCAAGAAAGGCAGAGCCGCGAACGTAAAGTGATAGTCGTTTACCTTGCTTCAAAACGTCGAATTCCAGTAGAGAGGAGAGGAGATTGTCTATGTAAAATGGAGTGAGCGGAATACCCTTTATATACTGTTGAGACCGGGTATAGAAAAGGAAACCGACTCACTACATATGGTATTTGTTATTCCTGGAAATGAATTATTCCAAAAACGAATTTGGAAAATATCTCATTCTAAAATTCAAACCTTGGCGGGAACTGAAAACTGACGAAAATTTTAAACGGTTTTTGGCAAAACTTTACTTGAATTTTTCTGGTCGACCTCAAGCTGCATTCGTGTCCGCAGGACGCATGCTAGTGCATGAGTTCAAGGGTCCGAGTACAATTCGGTCCAGTTTTTGCACCCCCGCTGCGCGCGCACGTAAGGGAGACTTTCCTTCAAGACAACTTAATCCATCTACAGTGGAATTCCTTATAAACATGCCAAGTTTTCCAATTTCTACCAATGTGGGACAACCCATTTCTATTTCTCACATTTATCCTCTTCCTACTACTTTGGTGATCAATTACTCATTCACATTAACTTTGTTTAATACTTGTAGTATATTTATTTATCTCACTCATGGGTTCAAGTGTATTTTTGGGTTCTAAATTGGTATAAAACCCAATATTTTCCAACAATCCCCCACATGAATGAAAATTGATCACTCGACATTTATCTGTCAGATAAAGTCGGCGGTTGGGCTCTGCTTAGGATAGGTAGGTGTTATCCTTTGAACCTTCCCTTGTGACATACATTATCTTTACTAGCGGCCCAGTAGACTCGATGTCCTTGAACTATTCCGCCTTTTGTGTAAATGATTAACATGTGTCACACAGGATCCTTCTTGACACCATACGTTCTCATTGTTATATTCGTTATGGTCATGAACATGTGCCTGGTTCAGTAAGAGCTCTTAGGAATTTGTGCCCATTTCTAATTCCCTTCGAAACGACCCCATTTCTCTCTTACATAGGTGATTTTACAAGAATCATTAAAAGTCGTATGCTTATCCTAATGTTCACATCACTGTTGTTTGAGGAATAAGACGGGAGAGTTTTCCCCACAGTGATTTAATCAAGTTTAAATACAATTAGGTTGTCCCTTTGAACCTAGATCTTGGGATCTACAGTCAGCTAGGTTGGGTTTCCTTTGTATTAACTTTGTTCATTCAAGGGCTTTAGTCCCATTCCTCTTGATGACTTACTCACTAGTTCTCGATTCAACCCTTTGGTTAGCGGATCCGCAATGTTATCCTTTGACCTTACATAGTCAATGGAGATAACTCCTGTTGTGAGTAGTTGTCTAATGGTGTTATGTCTTCGACGGATGTGTCGAGATTTACCATTGTACATAGCACTTTGTGCCCTGCCAATTGCTGATTGACTGTCACAATGTAAGAAAATTGCAGTCACCGGCTTGGGCCATCTTGGTATTTCTTCCAAAAATTGGCGTAGCCACTCAGCTTCTTCCCCACACTTATCAAGTGCTATGAACTCATATTCCATGGTGGATCTAGCTATGACCGTTTTCTTTGAAGATTTCCATGAAATAGCAACACCTCCAAGTATGAATACAAACCCACTAGTGGACTCGGAATCTTTTATGTCATTCATTTATTTGCATCAAGCTTTCGGGGTACAGAAGTTCCTATAAAAATGGGAAACGCCCTACCTTTGAGTGCGGCAGCTACTGCGGCCCCTGCTTCTTCAGGCGGAACTCCAGGTTGAGGAGTCCATTCCAATTCCTTCCCGGTTTTGCATCGCTATATCCTTCAATTACTGCAGGATACGTTGTATAATGCAATCCATAGTTTCGGGTGTACCTTAGATATCGCAATACCCTAGTTATGCTTTTCCAGTGCTCGGAGCTTAGGTTGCTTGTGTATCTACTTAGTCTGCTTACAACATATGCTAAGTCAGGTCTTGTGCAACTCATTAGGTACATAAGACTCCCAATAATTCTTGAGTATTCTACTTGTGCAACTCCTTCTCCTCTGTTTTTGGACAAGTGGTGACTAGTATCAATTGGTGTTCTGGCGATGTTTGAATCTTCGGCATTAAATTTCTCAAGAATTTTGTCCACGTAGTGGGCTTGATTTAAAAAAAAGACCATTTTGAACTCTTGAGATTTTAACTCCAATAATCACATCCGCTAAACCCATGTCTTTCATGTCGAATCTAGCCTTCAACATATTCTTTGTAGATTTCACCATGTTATCGTCACTGCCGACAATAAGCTTATCATCAACATAAAGGCATAGAATGACATAACCAACCATTGTGTCTTTGATGTACATACATCTTCATTGATCTTAAAGCCATTCTCCAAGACATGATCAAACTTTTGATGCCACTGTTTTGGAGCTTGTTTTAACCCATACAAGGATTTCACAAGTTTGCAAACTTTCTTTTCTTGCCCGGGGGCAACATATCCTTCGGATTGTTCCATGTATATTTCTTCATCTAAGTCTCCATTAAGGAATGCCGTTTTTACATCCATTTGATGTACTTCCAAATTTCTTAGTGCTGCAATGGCAAGTACCAATCTGATGGAAGTAATTCGAGTTACTGGAGAATATGTATCGAAGTAGTCAAGGCCTTCACGTTGCCTGTAACTTTGATCACCAACCTCGCTTTGTACTTTTCAATGGTACCATCAACCTTCATTTTCTTTTTGAAGATCCATCGGTAGCCTAGTGGTTTGCATCCTGTGGGAAGATCCACTAGCTCCCGAGTATGATTTTGAAGGATGGATTCCATTTCACTCTTGATGACTTCTTTCCATTGAGGTCCTTCAGGAGATGTAGTCGCTTCTTGAAACGTTTGTGGTTCCTTTTCAATCATGTACGCATAGAAGTCTGAGCCAAAGGATTTTTCCACACGTGCCCTTTTCCTCCGTCTGGGCTCTATTTCTTCTTCTCTTGTTAGCACTTCACTAGTATCTTGATCTAGCATGATTGTGTCTTCATTTACCTCACGAGATACTTCCATGGGTTTGTTTGTCTCTTCTTTATTGAGACAAGGGAACACATTTTCAAAGAATGAAGCATTCCTCGATTCCATTATCATATTTTTGTGAATATCTGGAATCTGCGACTCATGCACAAGGAACCGATAGGCACTACTGTTTTGAGAATATCCAATGAAGATACAATCAACAGTCTTTGGTCCTATCTTTACTTGCTTAGGAGGTGGTACCGCTACTTTTGCAAGGCACCCCCACACTCGCAAGTATTTATACGAAGGCTTCCTTCCCAACTATAACTCATATGGTGATTTGTTTTGTTTTTTCTTGGGTACCTTATTTAGAAGGTAGTTAGCGGATAGCACTGCTTCCACCTACATGAACTGGGGCATCCCAGAGCTTATCAACAAGGAATTCATCATTTCTTTCAATGTTTGGTTTTTCCTTTCGGAAATCCCATTTTGTTGGGGAGAATAAGGAGCAGTGAATTCGTGTCTAATGCCATGGCTAGAACAGAATTCGGCAAATGGTGATTCATACTCGCCTCCACGATCGCTCTTTAAGACCTTGATCTTTTTGTTTAACTGGTTCTCCACCTCATTCTTGTACACCATGAACTTGTCTATCGCTTCATCTTTGCTTTTAAGTAGATAGACATAACAATATTTGGTGCAATCATCTATAAAGGTGATGAAATATTTGTTTCCACCTCGTGATGGGGTTGATTTTAGATCACACACATCAGTGTGTATCATATCAAGAGGGTTTGTGTTTCTTTCAATAGAACGGAATGATGATCTAGTTAGTTTTGCTTCCACGCATGTGTTACATTTATGTTTTAAGTCAATCTGAAAATTAGGTATGGCATTTAACTTCATTAAACGATGAATAGAATCAAAATTTATATGACCTAGTCTAGCATGCCAAATATTAGAAGACTCAATCAAGTAAGCAGAAGAGTTATTCATTTCATTGATAGAGGGCCTAATGGCCATTACATTGAACTTAAACATGCCATCAACGGCAAAACCTTTTCCAACATACATTCCCTTTTTGGACAACATAAATACATCAAACTCAAACACTAAACGAAACCCATGCTTGTTAAGCAACCAACCATACACTAAATTCTTCCGAATCTCTAGCGCAAACAACACATCATTCAATGTGACTTCCTTTCCGGAATTCATCTTCAACACAATTTTCCCATTCCCCTTGATTTCAATGGTAACAGAATTCCCCATGAATAGCTTTTCCCTGGTTTCAATTGCCTTAAAAACCTTGAACATACCTCGGTCAGAACACACATGTCGTGTAGCACCGGTGTCAATCCACCATTCCCTTGGATTGGAGCCCACAAAATTCACTTCAGAAATCACCGCTGCTAGATCGATATCAGAAACATCCCTTGTAATGCCATCAACCATGTTTGCCTCGTTCGACTTCTCTCTTAGGAAGCTTGCACTTTGCAGACATGTGACCTGGTTGATCACAACTGTAGCATTTCTCTTGGAACTTCTTCTTGAATTTCCCAGCTTTAGGTCCTAGTTTGTACCCACTTCCACGAACCTCCTTCTTTCCCTTTGCAAACCTGTTTCCCATCCCTTTTGAGGATTGCCCATGTTCAACCATGTTAGCCTTTGCCGAAGCCGGAACATAGCTCCGGTTTAGCGCCAACTTGTTGTCTTCCTCAACAATGAGATCTTCCACAGTCATCTCCTTTCGCTTGTGTTTTAGGTAGTTCTTGAAATCTACCCATGCCGGAGGAAGTTTTTCAATTATACAAGCAGTTTGAAAACTTTCACTAAGAGTCATTCCTTCGGCATGGATATCATGAAACATTATTTGAAGCTCTTGGACTTGATTAATCATGGTTTTAGAGTCAATCATTTTATATTCAAGAAACCTAGAAACTATGAACTTTTTGGCTCCGACGTCCTCAGTTTTGTATTTTTTTTTCAAGAGAACTCCATAATTCTTTAGCCGTTTTGGTCGCACTATACACATTGTATAGTGCATCCGAGAGGCCATTAAGTACATAGTTTCTATACAAGAAATCAGAGTGTTTCCATGCCTCCATGGCGTTTACTGTTTGGAAGTCATTTGCACCTTGAGCAATGATAGGTGCATCCTCAGTTAGGAAACGAGCGAGATTAAGAATGGTAAAATAAAACAACATCTTTTGTTGCCACCTCTTAAAATGCAAACCGGAGAATTTCTCCGGCTTCTCAACATGATTCACAGGAACGTTAGGAACTTGCCCAACCATTCTGATCCCAGTATTGCGTGGCATAGTCGAGTTCAGGTTCGTGTTATTGGTTCCATTTGTCATATTTTTGTCACGTCATTCGTCACAGTATTGTTCATGTTTTGGTCCATTTCTGAAAGTTTAAAAAATTCTAGTAAATGATAATTATAATGGTAGATATATACAATTGGAATAAAGGAGCAAGAGCCAAGGATAATCAGTAAACAACTTGTTATATTGTAAGAATAATTAATTATAATTAAATGGCTACAACTAAACAAAATTAGACTTATGAGTCGGTCCATGATAAACACGAGAAGAAATAGAAATTCTTTCGTGGTTTTAATTATTTATAATTAAAACCAACCAAAACCGAAATTAGATTTTCCGGTTTGGTATACAACAAACACGCGAAGAAATGGAATTTCTTTCGCGTTTTCAACTATTTAGAATAAATTAAAACACGAGAAGAAATGAAACTTCTTTCGTGTTTTTCAACTGTTTAAAATTAAGTAAAACACAAGAAGAAATAGAACTTCTTTCATGTTTTTTCAACTATTTGGATTTAAATACAACCAAAAAGATTTTCAGATTGGTACATGGCAAACACAAAAAGAAATGGAACTTCGTTCGTGTTTTCAATTATATAAATTAAATCTAACCAAAACCAAAACTAAATTTCCAGTTTGGTATATGGCAAACACGAAAAGAAATGGAACTTCTTTCGTGTTTTCAATTATATAAAATTAAATACAACCAAAACGAAATTAAAATTTTCAGTTCGGTATATGGCAAACACGAAAAGAAATGGGACTTCTTTCGTTTTTTCAACTGTGTAAAAAATAAATATAACCAAAACTGAAATTAGATTTTCAGTTTGGTATAAGACTCATGACACGGACGAAGGGTAGAAGACAAGATCCAAAGAACATAGAGGTAATTTCGGATCTTGGGAATATGAATGTCCTAAGTCTTTATCATAGCAAACCAACAGAAACACTATGAAATGGTATCTGTATTTGGTTTGTCCACGAAATTTTCCGAATTCGTAAAGGAAAATCTGTTTTAAGACTATATGTAGGGTGTATTCGGAAAACGTAGAAAACAAATAAATAAAAGATGCCGAGTCCCGTGTTTGACACGTTTTCCTTAAAACAGATTCGCCCCCAACGGTGCGTCCGTTTCCCAGGATACAACGGCAAAACGGCTCAAGAAAGGGAGAGCCCCGAACGTAAAGTCGTTTACCTTGCTTCAAAACGTCGAGTTCCAGTAGAGAGGAGAAGAGATTGTCTATGTAAAATGTAGTGAGCGGAATACCTTTTATATACTGTTGAGACCGGGTATAGAAAAGGAAACCGACTCACTACATATGGTATTTGTTATTCCTGGAAATGAATTATTCCAAAAACGAATTTGGAAAATATCTCATTCATTAAATTCGAATTCTAAAATTCAAACCTTGGTGGGAACTGAAAACTGACGAAAATTTTAAACGGTTTTTGGCAAAAGTTTACTTGAACTTTTTTGGTCGACCTCGAGTTGCATTCATGTCCGCAGGACGCACACTCGTGCATGAGTTCAAGGGTCCGAGTACAATTCGGTCCAGTTTTTGCACCCCATCCCCTGCGCGCGCACGTGAGGGAGACTTTCCTTCAAGACAACTTACTTCATCTACAAGTGGAATTCCTTATAAACATGCCAAGTTTTCCAATTTCTACCAATGTGGGACAACCAATTTCCATTTCTCACATTTATCCTCTTCCTACTACTTTGGTGATCAATTACTCATTCACATTAACTTTGTTTAATACTTGTAGTATATCTATTTATCTCACTCATGGATTCAAGTGTATTTTTGGGTTCTAAATTTGTATTAAACCCAATATTCCGGGTAAGTGCTTACCGGCAAAATTCAACACTATCACTTACTTACCGGGTAATATTTTAGTCCACAAAAACGGCATCGTATGCAAAAATTTACACGGTAAGCGCTTACCATGGTAAAAGCCGTCGTAATCACTTACCTGGGTAAGACTCTTGGTGATTGTTTTCCTTGTATTCGCTCTTTTCGGTTAAGATTTTTGGTACTTGTTATATTCCTCCGGTAAAGTAATATAACTTGGTAAGCACTTACCCGGGTAAGCGTTTGGTAAACGGCCCCTAAGTGTGATCAACCGTGCAGAGTCCTTACGTTTCTCACCTTAACTCTCCTTCTCACGCAATCCTTTGCCTGGTGTAATATAACTTGATATAGTTAATATGAAGTCGAGAACTTAACTTAATTCTAGTTTTTTGTTTTGTTCTATTTATCTGCCTATCTTGATTTTATTTTAATGGTAGAGTTGGAGAGTCACTTAGTTATCATTGATTAATTTGGTTATAACCCGTAGCAGATCGCAATGGACCCTAAACCCGAATGTAAAGAAAGACAAAAAATCAAACAATTAAACGAGTTCTGAGCACAATTTTCCATAAAATAAATTCACCTCTAAGGATGCGATCGTTTCTCAGGATATAACGAATGCAAATGGAAGAATATACAAACTTTACCTTCAAACCGATCAAATTCAAGATAACATGTTATGTGTTGGTTTTTGATGCTTTTTTTGTTCTCTTGTGCTTAAATAGGTAACATAATTAATCACCACCATAATAAAGATTAATTAAATTGAGTGTAATCTTAGTGGTTATGAAAGGGAGAAGTCACCTTCAATTGCCATCTTGTTTCCTTGAAATATTAACTCCAAGAATTACATTAGAAGGACTATGTCTTTCATGGCCAATATTGACTTTAACATGGTCTTTGTGGATCTTATCATCACACATAGAGACATAAAATGACAACCATTTATGATATCCTTTACATAAAGACACTTGTTATATAGATTGATCTTAAATCCATGTTCCATCATAACTTGATCAATTCTAAGTCAGACGATGAGATCTTCTACACATAAATCCTTACGCTTGTGTTTCAAATAATTTTTCAAATCTCCTTATGGTGGCAACTTTCAATTATGCCTGTGTTAACTAGAATAGTAGCAAAATACAAGAAATCAATAAGAACAAGCAATTAAGATCAACACAATATGCTCCAAATTTTCTCAATATGTCATATATCTCTTAAAGTCAAAAGCTTACAAATGAGAGTTAAACTCAAAATAAAAGACAAAAAAGCTATTTATACCAAAGACAAAAATTACATTTTCAGTCCTTATCAAGTATTTCTGATATTGATAATTTGCCTTTCATATTATGTTGTTGAATAGCCTGAGTTTGGGGATCACCTACGAGGGTTTAGGAAACAGAAAGCTTTACATGCGTTTCAGTGAGATAACTTGTTACTGTGATGGAACTTTGAAGACTATCAAGCTTTTAGAAGGCAAGTTGAAAATAGATGATCCGACAGTTAAGAAGATGGCAAAGAGGGACAGAGATCTAATGGATGATGCTTTGAAAGTGATTCAAGCAAGACTTAATTACAAGGAAAATGTTAGAAGATTGGAAGTACTTCTTCGTCTCCGTCTAAGGTATACAAAGGCCACCTAGGAGATGAATTCAGTACATGTAGTGTCAGAATTCATGTCTTAAGTGTTCTATTTTTTCAAGAGATGTGCTACTTTCACCAAAGGGGGAGAATGTTAGATTTATAATTGTTGAAAGTACGATAAATGTGATAAAGCTTTCTTCAGATTCAGCTTCGGTTGATTGCTTTCAAGACCCATCTGAAAGTCATACACATACGCTTGATAAATGTGATAATACTTGATAAAGCTCGACAACTTATCATATGCCTTCATATAATCTCCAAGTCAGACTACCACTCTTCTGAAGTCATTGACTATCTCTACCAAGTCATCAATGGTTAGATTGATAAAGTCTGCTTCTGTAAACTCCCATTGCTTAAAATCTCGACGATGAACTGCAAAATAAGAAATGTCAAAATCAGAACATTTCTTTGTTGTAATGAGACTAATATTTATGTAGCCTTGATCAATGTAGACTTGATCTGTTGACAATCTTGAATGTTTGACCATATGCAGATATCATCGTTTAACTTCACCTTTCAGATGCATAATACCCAAAGTCTTGACTTCATCTAATGGAACTGGATGTGTGATGAAAAAATTTCTTTCATTATTCTCCAGAAAAGGTGTGTAAATTCTCTGAATGCGCCACTGAGATCGTAAATTTTCTGCAGTTTTGACTGGTCCAATAAGATTCTCTGGGCATAACCTTTCTGGTATATGAACTTTCTCTGGAACTGCAACTGGATCACCAGACTCTCTAATGATCTCATCATCATCTTTGATCTCATCATACTCTCCTTCTTGAACCACATCATCTTCATCATATGGAAATAAATCCCTTAGTTCCTGTCTCATTACTTCTTGAGAAAGAGGTTATCCACTATCATCAGGAGGAGTATTCAATAATGAATCAGCCAACATTTCCTCCTCAGTTCTTTTGTCGGCAACCTCAGGCTTTTCAACCGTTGGTTCGACATCAGCAAGAACTGGAATATCTGCACCTGCATCAGTCATCGGTGCCTCACATATCCCTGTTTCCACAACTTGATGTATCATTTCTGTCTCTACTATTTCCTGAACATAATCAACTTGATGATTCTCTGTATTCTCTGTCTGCTCTGTTTCCTGAACTTGTTCACGAACCGCTTGAACTTCTAACTGAACTTGCTCGACCTGGCGCCTTTTCTCCCCCTCATGGGGATCTTTATAATCATGATCCTCATGTCTTCGTTTGTTTGCGCCGGCCTGGGATTTACATGTTTCTTCTAAGATAGAAACCCGGTTGGATAATGCTGTAAGCCAAGTCGATACAAGATTTGTTAGATCAGAAAATCCTTTCTGCATTTCTTCTCGGAGTGATTGAATATCTGTCGATGAAGAACTCGGAGTAGTCTGTGCAACAGGTGCAATCTGTAGCCGGAGTAAATGAGCAAGGTCAAGATCTTGCTGTTCCGGAGCTGCCTATTCAAGTAATCTGGAATTGAACATAAACTTCAATTCTTCTAGCGATGGTTCTGGTGGTGGTGGTGGAGGTATAACAGGATCTGTGCCAATATATCTTGGGGGAGGTGCTGTAGAAGGACCTGCCACATTTGGATCATAGATAATATTTGGCCAAGTTGATACAAATCCCTGGCCATGGTTCAGATGATTCTACAACAGTTGCTTTTCCAGCCATAACTTCCAAGCCCTACACATAAACATGGCGTTTACATCCAAGGTTTCCTAATGAATTCAAGGTTTTACAAGTATATGACTAAGAAAATATGCCAATTTCATTTATCAAACATTTAACAAACATAAAATCTTTATAATCAATTTTACACACGCCTCAAGATTTTTACCAAAATTGGTAATCGTGAAAAGTGACCAAATGTCAGTGAATAAAACCATTTTAAAAGCTATGTGGTCATTATTTAAACTAATGATGACAACACGAGAATACAATTAGTAAACTTTTATAATGGACCGTTCTAGTTTTGACATACATTTATTAATGTCATGTATGTAAGATAAATTCGTGTACTAAAATTGTGTGCAACAAAACATTTGTACCAAATTTCCCAAAAATCCCACTTTTAGCTATAAAACGGCATGTAATAAAATTCCCCACTAAGAATAGCATGCATCTATTTATTTCCTCAAAATTAGTAAACGATAAATGTGTGCACTTTGATCATACCAAGAACCGTTTTGGTTTGGACGTAAACTTAAAGTCAAATAGCAATATGTTTGTATCTTTCTAAAATGTTAGCTACTTAACATAAAGAGGGTTACAATTTAAAATGTATGCAAACTCTATGCAACAACGATTCCCATAGAAATTAAAATAACAAAGAGGAAAACTTTATAATTAGATGCCATCAAAATCTTTATGCTCAAAATAAATGACGCGAAATAAATCCTTAATAAACACTTAAACACAACACCGACAATTAAGCGAACTCGTAAAATTCTAAAAATCTTATAATTGACTCCAGAACATTACGTACCCAAAATTTAAATGAAACTTGTAAACAACCGTTGGAGGTACGGTAGTTCATGCATTTCAAACTTGACCCAAAACTCATGTACACCAAATAAGTTCTTAAAATTCGTAAAAACGTCATTTGCATGTTTCTCGGAAAGGTAAACGAAACAATTTATGTTAGTCTCAATTTAAAACTCTCTTAAGATATGTACCTCAAAACTTGCGATTCGAGCAAAACTGTATGAAATAAATTCTTAGTAAACAGGTATGCATTTCTCATGCAAGTAAGAAAAGTTAGCAAATTTCAAGACATGGCTACACTCTTGTGTGTGCCCAAAACATTTTCCAAAATATTAACTTGTCAGATACAAATTCTTTTGACAAACCCGAGTTAATTTTGTAATTTATTTTCTAAAATAATTGTCGTGCATGCATCCGATCGGAACCCAAAATCTTAGAACCATGCTCGCCAAGTCTACCACAAGACCGACATTGGAAAGTTTCATATCTTAAGACCATCATCCACAATTAAATCCATCAATTTACAATTTCTCCTTGGAATAAGGTTGGTTCAACATGCTTATGGTTCATAATTAACCATTATCTCTGAATCCAAAACGATCGAAATTACATATTCGCCGTACTTAGTTGTCACTCAAAATGACAATACTACAAATCCCAATTCTTTCAGCGGCTATATCATGAGAACTCATTCACTACCCCATCGGTCATCACGAAAATGCGACTCAAGCACACACATGTAACTGTAAATTCATATTTTCACCGGCCGAATGATAATACAAATTTACCTCACATGCGGATCTTTGTTACCATCATCATGATTTATCGATTCTAGTGAATCTATTAACCTTAAAACATCCTATCTTAAAGTGTCTAATTGTGAAATCTCACATCCGATCACTTAACAATACGCTAGTTTGAGTCTAGGCATCTAAATCAATACCTAAGTCTCTCAAACCTATGCTCTCATACCAACTTGTAATACCGTCAAAATTTGGAAAAAGCGACTAATTTGAAATTTTCAATATTATCTCAATTGAAGGATCAATCCCTTTCTATAAAACAATACTTGAATTTCCTTAGATAACAATTCTATATAAACCTCAACAAAAGATAGTCTGAGTCTTATACTAAGACGTAAATACGGTCAGGTGTTACTAAACCCAAAAAGAGCCGTTATCTTCGAATGCGGAAAATGTCACCAAGGCTAGATCTTTAACGTACTACTCTCTAGCACTTAAGTCAACACGTGTCGCTAGTACCAACCTCACCGAGAACCTGATGCACACGTCGACAAAAAAAAAGGTTATGCTTAACGCCTAGTGAGCTCAAGAGTTTATAGCATTCTTATAACCGTTTGAAATCGAAAGATTGCTTGATGAAATGGTAATTTCTCAATTAAAATGACTTCATTATAAAAGAAACATCTTTCCCAAATTCATTATTTCCATAATAAAAGCTCTAGACCAAAATGTCATTAGTAATGAAAGCTTTAAATAGAAATACACGTTTAGCGTGATACCAAACCCAATACTCACACTACCATAAATCAAGCTATAAACATAAAGATAGAAAACATAGATTTAACCAAATTTTATAAACCATTAACTCACGCTTACCCTTCGAAGGGTGTAAAATATCTGAAGATAATAGGGTAGCCTCGATTTACCAGTAATAGTGACAGGACAGATATGTGAGCCACTTTTAAATGTAAAGAGCTTATTATAGGAATCAATAATACAACAATGTGAGGCCCTCGATGATTCCAGTCAAAAGCTCATGCCAAGGATCAATGGCTATTGGCGACGACCAATAATACAACAATGTACGGGCCCCGATGGTCCTATACGTTTACCGAAGATTTGAAGATTGACTTATATGCCTATGGATCAATTACATTCTAGTCATAAAGTTTAATACCTCAACCAGGACGTATTAATAATTTTCCAACACCAATACTTTGCTCAAAATATTATTTCCCGATAGTCAATTATTTCTCAAAGTTAGGAAATCATAAAGTTACACAACACTACACAAATGACTAACGCACCCAAAACATGTAGTCATTTAAATCGGACAAATGCCCATGAAACTCGTTTTAGTTAAAACCGAGCAAAGGCTCTATAACTCAACACTAATTAGTTACTCAAAACAGTGGTTGAGATAAACCATTTACCAATGAAATCATATTCATGATTTCCAAAATGCCTCATAATGCAATAACATGTAATTCCAACAGTTTATAATTCAAATACTCCAAAGATGCAAACACAAAATGGTCTTCATTTAAAAGATAATGCACCCAAATAACTCACACTTATACTTTATTTATCAAAATGTTTAAAAACTCCAATATAAGCCCCTTACATGATTTATAAACTCTTTTATACCATATACAAAACTTACCCAAATACTCACACATTTTATAAGTAACAAGTAAAACATGTTAATACTTCAAAATGGACATTTTTGGCATGTACACCGTTTTCACAAAGCAACTTGAACTTACCTTGCTAGATTTAGGCTAAATCTAGGTTTTACCCAAATATCGAGCTTCATTAGGTGAAGACTTTAGATCCACAACCTTCCATCTATAAAACCTTTATATAGATCATAAACAAACCCAACATACACAAAAATCAAACCCAAATAAAAAATCATATAACCTAGATATGGTGCAAAAACCCTAAAATCTCACCTTTCGACTTATGGGAACCACATATCTTTCAGGAATCTCCAATCCTCATTGCTTCCATATTGAAAATTTCTGAAATACGAAACCGTAGCAACTTGAATCGCTTAAAACAGAGCTGTGATGAAGAAGTTATGCCCAAATGAAGGAAACTCCCGTTTTTCGGCTTTTTTTGCAGATCCAGAAGCTCGCGCGGGTATTTCTGCGACTAGGTCACGTGAAAGGTCGGCCGGATCTCTGGAACACCCAAACAAACGGTCCCGCGGCTTGGGAGGCGGCTTGGTCGCGTGCTAGGTCCCGGGAGGTCATTTCTCGCTCTTTTTCACCGTTTTTCGCTCTTTTCGACCCCGATTCGAGTCCCAGACTTTCCAATGTGATTTCTAATTGAAACTCCGCATATGTTGTAAAATTAATTACCCAAAGATGAAGAACTTACCATAACAAGAATTCCAAAATTGCGGGTGTTACACATCTGCTAAGTATTGCCATGTTTTTTGCCAAACGAACTCAGGTCTAGATAGACTATTTGATATCAACATGATTGCAAATAACGACCTTAGATAATATCCAGATCCGGTAAAACTTGCTTCTTCAATGGCATCCATGTATTCCTTGTCGTCTTCTAAAAGTCCAAGAGCATAACATGCATTTCTAAATGTCGAAAATATGTTTCCATTTACTGTCTGGATGTCTTCGAAGGATTTAGGACCTTTGAATTTGTTCAAAAGAATTCTTAAATAATATGCTTCCCCAAAAGTAGGAGAAACTGTATGAATTCTTCCAATTGAATAACCTTTCTTCCTCCGATCCCAACGTTGTTCTTCCAGTTTCCATACAAATTAAGTAGGGAATTCAACGTAAGTAAGTCTTCGCGCTTCTTCATAAAGTTCAATACACTTCATCCAAGCTAAGAACGTTGAAAATGCAACATAAGGTCGGTTTATGAGATTTTCAATATCACCTTCAGCACCAAAAACAACTTGTTGTTGTCCAGGAAGATGAAAAGGTAGCCTCAGCGGGAGTCCTATAGTGAACATCATAACCGAATATACGCCACGAAGCTTCACATGCTGAAACATACCGACAATCGTAATAATCTTTTATTTCATCAACCAACTTATGATGAGGTTCTTCGTTATTGCTTTGTACAACGGCTACAGTAGCTCTATCCGGACCCTTATTGATACACTTAAACAAATATTTAATAGAAAAAGTCAGATTGCACCATTCAACATTAATGTGTGTCTGATATCTCTTGAATAGATATTTGTTATACGCTACAGTATTTCGGCTGTCTAATTAAACCCCCGACTTTTCAACATATCTTCCATTATTTCGTTGCCGATATAACGGGAAACCATTACTGTCTAAAGAGGTGTGTTCAGAAAACCATTTTGGAAAGTTTTTTGAACACTTTCTATCAATCATGCAAGGACAATTGATGTTTTGTTCACCACAAGGACCGTGTATCATAAACTCCTTCACAAGAGAGTACAAATCGGGATCTTCTTCTTTATCTGGTATTTCAGCTGAAATAATCGGATCAATTTGTTGAACGGTAGGTAGCTTGAAGTCGGAGTGCATAAATAGACATATATGACTGTGAGGCAAACCGCGCTTCAGAAACTCTAATGTATAAACAACTACAAAAAAATAACATTTAAAAATTAATCAACTATTATAAATTCGGTAATTTATAAATCGGGCAGACAAATTTTTTATATAATTTAAATAATCGGTATACATACTATAATAAAGAGTCTGGCCGACATCGGATACACATCTAAAGATATGGAATTCTATTATTTATCCATGAAGTTTTATTAGCATATCAATAACATATATCGGTAATGGTATAGGTTATTTTAATTTTATTATATATACACGATATATAAACTTCAACGGCACACAATTCTACTCTAATCTAATCCAATTGAATAAATAAATAAGCGATAAGTATATTAATCATTGTCGTTAAGTGAGATGATAGTATCGGTAGCATATTTGCCTGAACCTTACCGAATATGGCTTTGTCTTTGAAGTCTTTTATAAGTGCATCAAGCTTCATATTAAATAGCCGACAAAGGATATCTGGCCTGTCTTCCGGATTTATCATCGTGTCTTTAAGAAACCGTTTAATTTCTGGCCACTTAGGGTTACATGTTACGGAAATGAAAAAATATGGATATCCATACCACTTACAAAGAGACATTGCATCCAAATAGTTTTGCATCATGTACCGAGCACCACCAGTAAAAGAAGACGGCAATATAACACATTGGCTGATGGTAGACAGATTCATCTATCCTTGTTGTTGTACATTACATAAGTTTCCATAACTTTCGCACCTCAATACTTTTTGCTACTTACGTATGTAATGCATTCTTTCACTTCAATCATGGTATAACCATCAACGATAAATTGTTGGAGAAGTCTTCTTGCATTCAGAAGAATGGAGAAGGTATTTAACCAATCTTGAAGCCTAAATACGAAAAGTTCTCTCATTGTTACAATATGTCTTTTATTTTATGTGGTAGACGTTATACCTCTATGATGAATGTCAACTCTGTAACCATCTTCTCCATATGGAAACAATATTGGATACTGAAGAGGAAGTTAGGACGGATGTAATTCACTTATCTGTTGTAGATTACCAGTTTTTTGTCTAGAATATCCATTTTTTCAATAGTATCCCCGATATCTCCAACTATTAAAGTTGCGAATTGAGAAGCAGTCGGCAAGTTATATGTTCTCCCATCCTTTTGTCGTATGCCGATAAGTCTTATCTTGAATTCCATACCGGGACTTGATTGAAAACAATCTCTTGCCATCCTATAAGACTGCACCAAAACATTATTCGAATCCAACATCCTCTTTAAATAATTAATAATCTCCAAATCAAGAGAATCGGAAGGTGATATAGATAAATGTATAAATGTATAAATAGGTTCAATTAAAATACAAAGTTAAACGTAGTATTAATTCATATTAATTTAAATATGAAATAAGTAAATAAATGTATAAATAAGTATAAAGAAAAAAATATACCGAAAGCACCAGGTCTATTTGAAACTTCATGTTCGGTATCATAAATGTATAACTGAGAGAATTTTGGTTTTGATCCATCTGGTGGTAGAAGACTGCCCATTCTATGATAATTTTGTCCACATAGTCGATATATGTATGGAGCATTACCTCTGTTAATGGTTGAATCAACTTTCCGACCCATTAAAGTAAATGAAAACATCGAGTTATACCGACGAATATTCTTCATGAAGTATTTACTTTTACAATCTAGACAATGGAAAAGATTTGAATAACTTCAAATAACTTCTTTTTCTTTGGGAAGTTCAACCTTGTCGTAGATACAACAAAGTGAGTAACTTGTTTTTCCCCCGATCTCTTTCACCTAACAGCTTCAGAAGTCCATAACTTGCTTCACACATTTGACATATCACCGTTTGGTCATCATAATCCAAATACTTTGTTGAACAACAATTGTATAAAATATTATAATCATATAATAACAATATGTTATGGGTTGATTTCCGTTACAAACCACGTCAACTCGTACAAACCGTACAAACCGCATGCAACCAATATTTTTTTTTAATTTTTTCACTTTTTCTTAATTATTAGGGTTGATTAGTCAATAATATATGAAAAAATTTCATCAAGAATACATGAAGGTTGGTGAATCAAGAATATGTGAAACAAGATTCATCAAATTGAGAGTTTCATGAATCAATTCATTTTCATGTAGAAAGAAAAATAATTTCATGAAGAAAAGAATTATATGAAACAAATTCATCATATTAAACACTTTCATGAAAAAAATTTATTAAAAAAAAACAATGAAACACGTGGTTTGTACTGTTTGTACGAATTGACGTGGTTTGTATTTGAAATCTCCCCTTCCTTCTATTATAATTATAGGCTATTGTTGACTCGTTAATTCTTCGTCTTTGTTGAAGTCGATCTTCGGTATGCTAAGTACATTTACATCTTTCCTTCTTAGTACATGTCGTCCTGACGATAACTTTTGAATTGACGAGCTTTGAACAATTGTCGAAGAATCAGTCAATGTCATTCCATTAGTAGATATTATTTTCATTCTCTTATTTGATGTCGGTGTCGCACTATTAGTGTTTGCAAACAATACGTCCGTTCAAAACATATATAGGTTATTAAGTGTTAAATAAAATGAACATTTATATTAAACATAATTCAATGTAGACATTATATTTACAGTAGGAATAACATGTATAATAAATTTTACATACCGTTTGAAATAATAGATAAGGACTTCTGATGGTTAAATCTGCAGAATGAGGTCGAATGCTTGCATGATGATATCGACTATACGTATTTGGATTGACATTTTCTGAATTTGCAGGGTAATTGGTTGAAGACCTTACTTCACGTTGGGAAACATAATATCCACCTGTTAAAAATATTTTTAAAATATTAGAATTCAATGCATCAAAATTTAAATCTGTAAATTACGTACAATTATGATTTTCCTTCATATTTGAAGAACTGGTGATTGATGAATGTTGAGTGCTTGATGTGCTAGACGAACATGACTTTTTGCTATCATTCAATATAATCTTTCTCAGTTTTCTCCTTTCTTTAGGATCATTATCGTCCATCTTCAAGTACAGAAACTGTAGGAAAAAAACACGAAGTAGTATAAGCATATTTCATTAGAAAAAAAAACATTAAGATGATAAATTACCTTCCAATAATCAATACTAAATAATGACTATCAATAATTGAATTTAATAATCATTAATCAATGATACTGAAAGATTGAATTTGGTCTTGTTATGAATGATATAAGTCGTTTGAGATCTGTTTGGAGCAATATGGCTGACAACATGAACATGTGAGAGAAGTTGGTGTACCATAATTTAGGGTTTTGGAGATGAAAATGTGCTTTGGTGGGGAAGATGAAAAGAACAGAAGAACGTACTTCTTTTGTCGATTCGTCATATTCACAGTTTATCCAAAAATTACCAAGCAAGAATTTACTCATCTTTCGAGTATGTGTAAAGGCGTACTCCAAAAGGGACCTTTGAAGAAAGGAGCAGACATCGTCGAACTCGGCATGTGCAGGATCTTTTATGAATCAAGCAATGTAATTGTAGTTAGGATATTGAAGATCCTCAATCTTAAGTAGTTTAGCAGACTTGCTTTCTGAGATTTTGGATGATGCCATTTGTACGGATGATGCAGTTGCAGATTTTTGAGAGAAAGAAGGAGTTCCAACAACAACGAAATTCCGATTTTTTTTAAATTTACAATTAGATTGGTTTTTACATAAGAGTATATGGATGGTTAATTTTGAGCTAATTATAAAAAACGAAGGTAAAAGGACAGGTGGACAAAGGCAAGAGGCACGTGAGCTGTAACCAGAGCCTCCACTATCTGACATAAGGACGTGACGTCATTTGTGTAACTTCTTTAGGAAACTTGGAGAAGAAGACTTTTAATTATGTCAATAATATTATCGGCATATTTATGTTATGTTAGAATATTAAAGCAAATCGACAACAAATTGACCGATGATTAAATCAAACGGAAATTTTAGTTTATTAATCGAAAGTGAATCAGGTTAATTAATTGATATATTATTTACCTATAATAAACATGATTATTTACATAAATAATTAAATTACAATTATGAAGAAGATGTCATTATACAAATTGTTAGATCTAATTAGCCCCAATTAGCCCCAATTATTTACATAAATAATCTTTGATCGTTTGTGGTTGCGTGGTGTTGCTAACCCTTTGGTTTTCTATTCGAACTGGTGTGGTTGCTTCTATCTCATCTAGGTCACAATAGGAAATGACGAGTAAGATTACCTAGTGGTTCGGTTTGATCTTGTCATTGGGGTTCGTTAATCCTTAATGGCGGGATTAGGATTTGCCAAGATGTGTGGGTCTTCAAAGAAGAACGTAGGGTTGCATGGACTCGGCGTGCATGAAAAAGACGTGGATTCGAATGGTATTAGGGCTGACGTCAGCGGCACCAGGGCTATCTTCAACGGTGGTGCTGAAGGTTCTAATTCGAATGTGACACAACAAGGAAGGGTTTCGGTATGGGATCGGCTTACCCCGTCGATAAAAGCGGACATTAAGCAGAAAACATTTGCTACGGTGGTGGGAGGCATTCCTACACCGAAACTGGAATTTTTCCCGTTAGAGAAGGATGAAAAACCAAGAGTTCATATACCGATGGCGATGACTAAAGGTATGGCTAACACTTTTTGTACGGTTCTGCTTGGTTATTTTTTGGGACCTCTCCCGTTCCCCATTTTGCTTAGGTCGGTTCAGAATGCATGGGGTAAGTTTGGCTTTAGGGATGCTATGGTACACGATTGTGGTTTCTTTTTCTTCCGGTTCAATGATGAGGGAGGATGCACGCAAGTTGTTGAATCATCTCCGTTAATGATCAAAGGTATCCCTCTCTTTGTATCTCCTTGGGACCCATCGAAAGGAATCCATAAACCGGTACATACCACGTGCCCGTTATGGATTAATTTCTTTAATGTACCCCTTGTTTCTTTCAATAGAGAAGGCATTAGCCGGATAGCTAGTGCGGTTGGAGTCCCTTTGAGAATGGATGCGTGTACGGCTAGTACTTGTGATAAGTTGTGGGGGACGACTAGCTTTGCGAAGTTCTTGGTAAACGTTTGGGCCACTGGTGAACAAAAAAGAGAAGTGGATGTTGTAATTCCTCATCTTTTTGGTGATGCAGAGGATGTGGTGAAGGGTGGTATTGGAATATGATTGGGAACCGTCACAATGCTCGGTTTGCAAAGTTTTTGGTCATAGGGAATCTTCTTATGTGAAAGGGGTGATAAATTATGAAAACGGGAAACCTAAAGTGAGTGTTGGCAAGGATGGGTTCCAACAGCCACGCCGAAAGCAATGGAGGCCGAAGGGTCAAATTACGATGCTTAAAAAACCTACGAGGGAGACGTCCAATGTGGTAAAAGGTAAGGAGGATAAATTGGGTGATACTTTGATTGGTGTGGGCAAATAAAGAAGGTTAATACGGATGCTATAGTGAAATAGACTGTTTTACAAGTAAATGGGGAGGATATGAGTGGGAAAACTATAGAAAATACCATCAAGATGACTGAAACCGTCAGCTCCCTTAAGGATCCGGAGGTAGTGGGTCAAAATAAATCCCCATCTTTACATGTGGGCCAAAAGAGAGTGGAAAGCCAGTCATGGAAGGGGAATTTTGCACGATGAATGCAGGGAGGACTCCTGGTGGTAAGGAGGGTACTGAAAACGGGAAACCAGTTACAAAGAATTATCTGTATTTGGTACAGTCTGTGGTGCAATCGTTCAATCTTCATATGAAACCTAAAAGAGGTCCTCTCATGTCTTCTTCCTCTTATAACAGATTCTCCCCCTGAATAATGGTGAATCAAGTGATGATAATGATATGGAGATTATATGAGCCGTTGACTACACATATAGAAGAGGATGGCACGGTGTTGTACGATGCTAATGGAGAAGTTGGACGTTTGGAGCCGGGGGCTGAAAATCTCTCTTCATCTCAATGATGAAAGTCGCGACATGGAATGTTAGAGGCTTAAATGCCTCAATAAAGCAAAGAGAGGTACGTGATCTCATTCATGTTAACGGTATTTCTTTATGTTGTGTTATTGAATCTAAAATTCAGCAAAGTAGTATGGTTGAAATGTGTGGTCGAGTTATTGGCAGTTGGAGTTCGGTTTCTAATGCTTCAGTATGTGACAATGGTACGCGGCTAATAACTGCATAGGACCCAAATGCACTATCTCTTATGGTTCTTGAAGCGAATGCTCAATATTTGAACTGTGAAGTTCAAGTAAAAGGGGAAGTTGAAACACTTTTTATTACGTTTGTCTATGGACGTAATAAAGGAGTGGAAAGAAGGGATCTGTGGAGCGGATTACGTAAATTTAAAGTGTTTGTTCATAACAAGGCTTGGTTAGTGCTGGGGGACTTCAACTTCATGTTATTTCCTCATGATGGGCTGGGAGGTTCCTCTAGACGGAACACGGACATGGAAGATTTCCATGCATGCCTAGAGGATGTGGAATTATTTGATATTGCTTACTAGGGGTGCCAATTTACATGGGTCCAAAAGCATACTGGAGAAGGTGGAATTATGAGAAAGCTTGATCGTATTTTGGGTAACACGGCTTTTATTGATCGATTCGCGGATGCGGCTGTTTATTTCCATCCGAGGGGTATTTCTGATCATTCTCCGGGTATTCTTACTTTCAAGGCCGGTACTCTTAAAAAGAAACGAGATTTTAAATTTGATAATTTTCTGGCCAATCATGATAAGTTTATACATACGATGGAAGGTGTTTGGCATAAACCGAAATATGGGTCCTATATGAAGAAGGTGTTATTAAGGTTGAAAGTAGGGGTGGCAATCATGTTGTGTTCGGGTTGGTGGGTCGCGGGTGGGTGGGTCAGGGAGGCTCAACCCGGATACGACCTGTTTAGCTTATCGTGTCGAGATACACAACACTAACCCGGACACGGTCGTGTTGGCGGGTCAACCCGCGAGTTGGCGGGTTAGTGGCGGGTCACAAACGGGTTGGCGGGTCAAAAACGGGTTGACAGGTTGGCGGGTCACAACCAAATATAAACATCCAAATTTCAACAAAAAGTCCTTACAAGCACATAAAACGTTTACGATTTTTCATTTTTGTTTTTTGAGTTTTAATTTTTAAGTAAATAACTAAATATAAAATATTTATAAAAAACAAAAAATTGTTTGGCGGGTCGACCCGCGACACGATTGGGTCAATCCGAACACGACCCGTTTATTTGGCGGGTTGGCGGGTTGACGGGTTGGCGGGTTGGCGGGTCAAAAACTTCAACGCTAACCCGTTTATTTTCGTATCGGGTTCGTGTCGTGTTTCGTGTCGTGTCGAGAATTACCACCCCAAGTTGAAAGACCTTAAACCGACCCTTCGTAATCTTCAGAATTCTTATGGAAGCCTGGATAAAAAAGTTATCTTTCTGAAAGAAGAGTTAGAGATGGCTCAGTTGGCATGTGACATGGATCCTTTTAATGAGTCCCTGAAAGAAGATATTGCCCATATCCTACTAGCATATCAACAAACTAGAAATGATCAACAAGAAATGGCTAGACAGATAGCAAAGGTCAAGTGGTTAAATGAAGGAGATGCCAACACGAAATTCTTCTTCCATACTATTCGGGAGAAAAGGAAAAAGAACCGTATAGCTTCTATTCTTGACTTGCCGGGTACTTTATTTGACCGAGAGGATGTTTCAAAGGCTTTATTCAACATTTTTCGGGCATTCTTGGTACTTGTGGTATGATTGATAATCCCTCTATGGAGGAATTTACGTTTGAAAGAAAGCTTTCTTTGTCAGAGTCTCTTCACTTAATTAGACCCATTTCTGATGGTGAAATAAAAGAAGCTATCTTCAATATTGGTGATGATAAAGCTCCGGGTTCGGATGGTTATTCCTCAAAGTTTTTTAAAGCGGCATGAAACATAGTTGGACAAGATGTGCATATTGCTATTCACAATTTTTTTTACTCTGGTAACTTAGAATATCAGCTGAACCATACTACTTTATGCCTAATCTTGAAAATCCCAAATGCTTCTAGAGTGACTGATTTTCGTCCAATAGCATGTTGTAATGTGTTGCTTAAGTGTATTAGTAAAATTATTGCAGATCGAATGAAAGGCTCGCTTGATTGCTTGGTAGGGCTTAATCTGCTTTCATTCCTGGTAGACAAATATCAGATAATATAATGATGGCACATGAATTAGTTACAGGTTACCAGAATCAGGAGGGAGAACCGAGATGTGCTTTTAAGATCGATATCAGGAAAGCTTATGACACGGTCAACTAGAAGTATCTCATTGGGATACTTCAAGGAATGGGCTTTCACCCGGTTATGGTCAAATGGATCAACTCGTTGATATCTACTACATCATACTCGATTTGCATTAATGGGAGTACAGAGGGTTTCTTTTATGGTAAAAGAGTTCTAAGGCAAGAAGACCCACTTTCACCTTACTTGTTCACGGTGGTGATGGAGGGTTTATCTATGATTCTCAGGAAATGCATTGAGGAGGAAGTGAATTTTGCTTATCATCGGGGATGTGAAGGTGTTAAGTTAACTCACTTATGCTTTGCAGATGATTTGTTTATCATTTCTAGAGGCGATGTACGATCAGTAGATGTCATAAAAAAAGGCCCTCCAAGTCTTTGAAGACAGATCCGGTTTGTCTCCAAGCCTTGAGAAGAGTGAAGTATTTTTTGGGAATGTTGGGGAGGACACTAAGAATGCTATAAAAAATTGCTTACCGTTCAGATCGAGAATTTTTCTAATCGTTATCTAGGTGTTCCGTTCTCACCGGTGAGATTGAAGGTAAGTGATTTTAATCCGCTAGTGGTCAAGATCAAAAATCGATTACTTAATTGGAAGAACAAATACTTATCGTATGGAGGAAGAAGGCAGCTTATTATCTCGGTTCTTCAATCTATGCAAACTTTCTAGATGTCTATGTTTCTTATCCCGACAACAATGATTCATGAAATAGAACAGATTTGTCGTAGCTTTCTATGGAAAAAAAACCGAAGGTAAAATGGGCAAATGCAGGGTGTCTTGGGAGATGGTCTGTTCTCCAATGAAATGTGGAGGACTTGGTATTAAACGGCTGGCTTTATGGAATAGGTGTTTGCTTTTTAAGCATATATGGGATATTCTGACTAAAAGGAACTCTCTTTGGGTAAATTGGATCCATACCAATTGTATTCGGGGAAGGAATTTCTGGATCATCAAGAAGGGGAATGAATGGTCTTGGCTGATTCATAATCTATTGGAGATTAGATCACACTGTAGAAGATACTTCATTTCAAATGTGGGTAAAGGGGATGGTACTCATGCTTGGGAAGACACTTGGAGTGTCCAAGGGCCCTTATCCCATATGATCTCTTATCGGTTCATTAATGGACATGAGTTGCATAATAACTCCACGGTACAGGACTTAATGCAAAAATTTGGAAGATCATTTTCTATGGTTGTGACCAAGTCAGATGCGACAAGTTTTTTCTGTTAAAATAGCTTGGAGCACATTGGATGAGGTGGGACTGATCCTACAATGGCAAAAAGTTGTTTGGAATAAAGCTTTTATTCCCAAACATGCATTATGTATGTGGATGGCTTGCCATAAGATACTCCCAACGCAAGATAGATTAATTCAATGGAAGAATGAGCCGCCTGACCTGAAGTGTGTTCTCTGTAATGATATCATAGAAACGTACAACCATTTATTCTTTGAATGCATGTATTCGAAGACTGTTTGGAGCTTCATAAAACAGGATGTTGGCCTTGACAATTTCCCGGAAAAAAGGGATGACATCATCAATCTTTGGATGACAGGAGGTTGGATAAGCTGGGCTACGGTTCAAAAGTTGGCAATCTCCGCCACGGTCTATCATATTTGGATAGAGAGGAACAGAAAGTTTTTCGATAAATACAATCATAATGAGGAGCATGTGGTGGCCGAAATTAGGATGGAGATCCTCCAGAGAATGCCGTGGAAGACTAGAAAGAAGCTTATCAACGTCAATGGGGCAAGATGATACTCGACTTTGTTGTCGTAGAAAGGAGAAGGCGTTGACTTGGCTGTTTTTTATTTTTTCTGCCCTTTGTACCTTTCTGTGGCTGGTTTCTCTATGTCTGTTTTGGCTTATGGTAGCTTGGTATGCTTGCCCTTGCTGCAGAAGTTGTTGTTGCTGACTTGTTCAGTGTTTTTTAGATTCTTTTTATTCTCTATAAAATTGCCTGGAGGTTATCCTCCTTTCAGTAGATGGAAAGTTTTATAAAGTTAGCTTATTTTGTTTAGCCCATTTCATTTATAACTTTGTGTATTTTGTCAAATGTAATACTTGGGCTTAGGCTTGGGCTTTGAATGTATTGGACCATATATAAAGGGTCTTAGGGATGTGAGGAAGGGTTATGAGAGTCGACTCAAAGTTTTAGTGTGTGTTTCTCAAATGCAATTCTCCTTCAATAATATGAGTTATGGGCTTATGGCTTCATCAATCTCTTCCTCACCCCAAATTTGTGTGTGTATGGAACTATCAATTGGTATCAGAGCCTACTAATCAAGCTATTCGTTAGGCGATCCTCTACACAACAGATTTCAAGTTTTTTTAATGAGATTGTGAGTTTTCGATATGAACAGTAAATTTTCGATCAATTCTTGACAGTTTGGTGCTTATTTTGATGTGATTTGATGCCAAATTGGTTCGTGGTTTGATTGCAAATCAATTAGAATCATTTACAGTTTCTATTTTTAAGAATTTGGGGGTTGGATTGAAATTTTGAGGGTTTTGGGTCTTCGGTATTTTGCTAGTGTTTTGGGATCAAACTGTTTAATTATGATGATTTTAGCCAAAACATTATGTAGTGAATGTGTTCTAAATCGAATTGTGAGCCTACATGTCAATTTTCAGAAGGATTGGACAAGTTTTGGGTCAAAAATCGAGATTTGGACTCAACAGCGGATGATATTCATAGCCCTCGCATAGGAAAAGTTCATAACCCTCGCACATCATCAATCGAAGTTTCGCATAGTAATGTCCGAAGGATGAATAGTAAACTTCACATAAGTCTTATGAGAAGTCTTGCGAGCCTCGCATAAGCTCTGTGCGAACCGACCTTCAAAGCCTCGCATGACATGTTCAACCCTCGCACAAGGACAACTTCGCATGAGACTTCATTCATCTTCGCATAAGGCATTTGCTAGCCTTCTCGAGCTTCAAATGAAGCTGCCCATATGGTGCCTCGCACAAAGCTTGTACCAAGTCTTTAGAACCCTCGCATACATATCACTCGAACCTCGCATAAAATGGTTCTCCCTTTATCGTGCGAGCTTTACATGGCCTCGCACAAGACATGTGCGAGACTTACTATTCATGATTAATATTTTGCACATGCGAAATCTTATACGACTAAGCTTGTACGTAGGAGGGGGACATTGTTCTGAGCTTTTCGAGTAAAGCATGTGTGGCATCACTCTGATCTATTGTTTTCCGCATATATATTCGAGAAATCACAGGTTCATTGTTTTTCTATACCCAAGACAACCGTGTACTACATCGGTGTGTTCATAGCTCTGCGGTATCATTCCTTGAATAACTTTTTACCGCGTATCAAGTCCTTCAGTTACTGTTCGTGAGTTGACTTTTAAAGTCAAATGTTTGATATTCTGGGTGAAATTTCAGCTTGTGAAATTTGAAGAGTCAGATTTGAAAAGTTTCTAGAATTGGGTGACTGATTCAGTATTTGATTGGATTAATCAGAAGCCTGACTCTCTGCAATCATTATTCTGGAGTTTTCTTTAGATGCAGTTTCAGTGAGTGTATGCTATTGTTATGTGCGTATAATTCCTAACCATTCATTGTTCTGGAGGTTCGGTTGTGATCTAGAATTTTGAGTGCCGATAATCATCCTTCTGTTTGTGAAGATTGGATCTGGATTTTGGTTGTTCAGTCGTTTGGAAGTTATCAGAAAATCGACTTATCTTCCCAATTTGAACAGTTGTTGATCAAGAAGCAATGCTTTTCATGCTACTTCTCTTCCAAATGGTGTTCGTTATGGTTATCCAAGTTGTTGATGAAGTAGTTCGAAACCGCATCCTTTGAAGATTATTTGAACAAGTTCTTGTGTTGAATGTCCACTCAACTCATGATTCACAGACAGATTCTTTTTTATTAGACTGATTATGCACATCATTTTCACGCAACTCACACTTTATCTATCCATGTTTGGATGAATCAATATGCTCTGGGTTGGCCGAGATTCTTAGACTAATGGTTGTGCTGAGTTTCTACGGGTTAAAGTTGTATTTGGTGCAATCAGTGGTATTTATGGCACAATGAATCTGATTTTAAAGTGGAAGATGAAGATTAAGAGCTTTATTCAAGGGGGAGCTTGGAAAGTTGTAAAGACCAGTGACACTAAAGTTTTCTAAATGAAAGCAAGAAGGATATTATCTGAAGCTGCTTCTTGAAGACAATGATGCTTCCTTTATAAAACTTTAGGAGGAGATTGTTAGATCTAATTAGCCCTAATTAGATGGAAAATTTTATAAAGTTAGCTTATTTTGTTTAGCCCATTTCATTTGTAACTTTGTATAATTTGTCAAATGTAATCCTTGGGCTTGGGCTTGGGCCTAGGCTTTGAATGTATTAGACCATATATAAAGGGTCTTAGGGATGTGAGAAAGGGTTATGAGAGTCAACTCAAAGTTTTAGTGTGTGTTTCTCAAGGTGTAATTGTAATCTCCTTCAATAATATAGGTTATGGGCTTATGGCTTCATCAATCTCTTCATCACCCCAAATTTGTGTGTGTAAGGAACCATCACAAACTATAATTAAATCGGAATTATGATCAATTGCTAGTAATCATGAAAATAGATTGGATCAGAACATGATCAAAAATAAACTTTAGGTCAATATACGAAAAATGGCAACCGTATGATTTGAACGTCTAACATTGATGACAGCTATATTTTAACTTTTCTTAATTGAAATTAGTGATCATTATATTTGATTAAACATTTAATGAAAATTATAAAAACATATGGATAAAGATGAAAAACAATTTTTAAAATATTATATAAAATAATCGTAATTATTAAATGAATATAAATCGAATGAATACATATTCGTAATATTGGAATTTAAAATATTTATAATATTGGAATTTAAAAGGACATGCTTAAGAATGAGACTGTGATTACGCGGCAAACAGTCATAATGATATTTCTTGGAAATTGAAAAGGATGTATTATTATAATTTAATACGTATTAAGTTATTATATGTAAAATATTATTTTCAATAATCATTATCAAAATATAAACTTATGATATGTTAAGAAAATGAAATCAGAGAACGATGTTTAGGATTCTAGTTCATGTCCGTATATATAGTATTGATCTAAGTATAGTATGGTTCTAAATATATGTCCGATTATTAAGTTGTTTTAATCTGAAAGCATCAGAAACAGTGATTTTAATTAATGATGAATGTTTCATACTATATCGACAATATAGTATAATTGGTAGTGACATTGGAAAATCGGCATATATATAATGTTAAGTTATAAATGCATTTATTATAAATAGATATTGATGAATAATTATGATTAAATACTAATACTAAATACTAAAATAGTTAATATATGTAAATTATTATTTTAATGGATATTACAAGTTTATTAATTTATGACGTGTGAAGGATATGAAATCGGAGAGTCTTATTTATGATTTCAACCATACATATCGGGAGAAATTTAAAATCGGGAGGTAGTTACAAAAATCGGAATTAAATTAATATGAAGGAATCGAAGAATGATTTATGGATCTGTATTTCAAATCGGAAAATCGGAGAAATATAAATAAATTGTATATATACGTATTTGTGCTGGAAAATGTGAAACCGTCTCATGTGTGGTGTTCTATTTATGTTCAACTTCCTAACTGTCTAACAGACTCTCTATATATACTACAAAGGTAAAGCTACAGTTACATGTATTTAAATCACTGCCCAATGACATTAAGACACGTCATCAAAAACTTTATTCAGAAGTTCTTCAGAACTTCTGAATTGTCTTCAGAACCACTTCTGAATTCTTCCGAACTTCTTCAGAATTTGTCTTTCAGAACTTTTCTGTCTTCAGAAGTTATCTTCAGAACTTCAGAACTTTTATTCTGAACTTCAGAACTTCTATTCTGAACTTTAGAATATCTGAATAATGACTTTACAAAACATTCCAAACATAGGATCCAAATTCATAGGATTCTTTGGATCCTAACAATCTCCCCCTATGTTTTGTAAAGGAATCATAGTCTTTAATCTTCAGATCTTCTCCCCCTTGATTTCTTTGAAAAACATTAGTAGTGTTGCTGGTCTTCAAGAACTCCCCCTTGAATATAGCTCTTATCTTTATTTTCAACTTTAATTTCAGAATCAATGTGCAATAACCCCGACTGAGTGCACTAACTTCAGCTTGAAAATGTAGATATGTCAGATTTAGATTATGTTCGAATATTCAAGTAAATCGGAAGCGATTTAGATTACTTAATTGATAGATTATTCTACAAATAATATGATTGTAAATATATTTCCATTCGTTAAGACATAGAGTCCACTAAGCATATCTTGAGTTGGTGCGGAAATGGGACGCCTGTTGGCATTCCAGCCTTCCTTCGCCTTTCATGGCCACATATCTTTCCGGCTAAGGAATGGGAGGTCCCGACTTCACCTCGACGGTTAGGCCACGATGCAGTTTTTGGATATCAAACGGACCTCCCCAGAAGGTAATTTTAATATGGCCGATTTCCCTTTAAGCTGTTTTAATATGGAAGCATCGGAAACGGTGATATAAATATTACAAAAAATGGTAGGTTTGTAATTAATGGTGAATATTTAAATAATATCGGTAATATAATATAATCGGAAATCGGTAATATAATATAATTGGAAATGACATGGGGAAATCGGCATATATATAATGCAAAGTTATAACTGCATTTATTAGAAATAGATTGAATATTGATATATTGATGAATGATTATGATTATGATTAATTACTAAAATAGTTATTATATGTAAATTATTATATTTGATTAAACATTTAAATGAATTTTATAATCGGGAGTTAGTTTAAAAAATCGAAAATAACTTAATATGGAAGCATGGAAAACAGTGATATAAATATTACAAAAAATATTAAACATTTAAATAAAATTTATAATCGACAGGTAGTTTATAAAATCGGAAATAATTTAATATGAAGGTATCGGAGAATGATTTAAAGATCAGAAATTGAAATCAGTAGATCGGAAAAATAAATTGTATACATACGTATTTGTGCTGAAAAGTGCGAAACCGTCTCACCATAAAGCGACACGTGTCCATTAATTTTTTCCGGAAAATCAGCCAAGTAGTAAAAAATTGTATAGATAAGCATTTGTGCGGGAAAATACAAAAACGGGTCACCAGGAAGCGACACGCGTCCAGAATGTTAGTTATTTTTTAGAAGTAACACACATATATAAATAGGGGAGGGTTAAAATGAGAACACCCCCAATTTAAATAAACAAAGGGTCTCATTTGGGACCACATATGACGTGGGCCCCATCAAAATAAAAAATCATATCTGATTCAATGGGGTTCACCATTGAAAATCAGATATGATTTTTTATTGATGGGACCCACATCATATGTGGTCCCAAATGAGTCTTTTTGTTTCTTTAAATTTACAAAGTTATCATTTGAACCTCTTCCTATATATATATATATAGTGTATGTGTGGGTAAATATTGTTTTTACTTTTTTATAGAAAAAAGACAAAAGAATAGACAAAAGGCTAAAATGGCCCTTGATTTGACGGAGTTAATGAAAGTGTTAGTAAAAAAAATGTATCAAACCACAAGGACTAAACCCACAATTCACTCTACCTATCTTTTCCCTCTTTCACACACGTTTCATAAGCCATGGGTTTTCACGTTGTTCAACAACTGATTAAGTTAAAGAACATTTTGCATAGAATACATAAACGCCCAAACCCCACTTTCAGATGACATATACCGGATTCATTTGATTTGACAACCTGAATAATTGAGAATAAATAAACACCTTCATATTACATAACTCATGAAGCAAATGTACTGATTTCACCTCTAAAAGAGCATAAATTACAACAATCTGTCCAAGCTAGAGTTCAGCAATGATCTAGCAAAACTTGAAAGTAAATCCAGAAACTAAGGGACCGTTAACCAACACAAACTACCCTCGATTACCTTACTGGGTAAAATCCGCGGTCAATAGTTTACTGTAAGCGTCTCTTACCAGGTAAGATTCTTGGTTAGCAAAAAGGCACGATAAGATTGTTGGTAAATACCATCATCTCTGACCAGAGAATTGAAGAGGCAATAAGTATTAAAGTAAACGGTCCCTAAGAGTCTTTCCCCTTATACTACTCTCTTTACATCTCTTACATATAAATACACCTACCATTTTCTATAATCTTATTTTCATACCGTTTTACAAAAGAATACCATCGAACCAGGGACCCTGCCTACCGATCATAGCCCATGGCTACAACCGGCACCCGGACCTTGTGCCCTCTGCTTCCCTTCAACAAAACCTCTCCGAAACTGTAAGTTCCAGTCACTGACCGAACCGTTAGAGTCACAGTGAACCTATGTGATGCACCTGGTTTTAGAGTCATGGCTAGAGGACTTGTTTCAATGGCTATGCTTGGTGCCATTCTTGCGGTGATTGTATACGTTTCTTCTTGGTTCACGTTTGTGACAGTTCGGGTTACGGTTTGAGTTCTGACGAGATGAGAGACCGTGATGGAAGGGGAGTTGAGATTGTACGGGTGGCCGAGGGTGTAGATACAGGGTCTGTGAGTGTAGTTAAGTAGCTCGTGATAGTTGATTCCGGGGGTTGTGCACAAGAATCCCAGATAGTCCTCATAGCCTGAAAAAGATAGAGGTTGTTGATAGGAAAACGTCAAACCAGTTGCTTCTTGAATTCAAACTTCATACAGATTTCACGACCGATATAATACCAAACCACATTTTTCACTTGATTTATCGTAAGGTGTAAAGGGTTGTCAAATTTCACATGAAAGCTAGATAATTTCCGTTGGAATTTCGAACCCAAAGTCAAACTTAGTTGACAAAATAGATCACACCCTATGGGTCCAATCTAATGAAGTTCCACGTATACTTGTACAGTTATTAGAAATGGAGGCTCTTAAATATTGGGGTGGGGTTGGGTCGGGTTCGGGTTCAACCCATTTTTTAAACATGTCAAAAATCTCAACCCAATCCAACCCATTTAATTAAATGGGTGGGTTGAGATTTCTTGAACCAACCCAACCTGCTACTTAAATGCGTTGACAGCGGGTTGACCTGTTTATAATTTTTTCAACCCAATCTTTTAAATAAATGGGTTGAACCTGGGTTGACCTATTTAATTTTAAAATTTTAAATAAAATAAAAAGTTTTAGACTATTTACTTTATGAATAAAACACAACCTCAACCACAACCACAAATAAAAATAAATTGTTCAAAGCATCTACTTTAATTTATGTTCGAGTCTTGGAGGCGGACGATGGGAAGAGAGAGAGAGAGCCGAGAGGGAGACTTGGAGGCCGGTTAGATATTACTTAATTATAGTTTCACACTTGACAAAATTGAGAGAGTTTAATTTCAATGTTTCATAGATAATATTAGACATTATAATAAAAAATAAAATAAAAACATATAATATTTTAAATGGGTTGAAAATTTCAAACCAACCCAACCCAACCCATTTATTTAAATGGGTTATGCAAGTTGACCCATTTAACTTAGCGGGTTGGGTCACTTTTTGCCACTCTTAAATATGTATGTATGCAAAGGATAGGGAAATATCGAACCTGCATCAAAGATGAGACCTGGATCCAGAGCAGCTCGGGGATTAACGTGGCCGCTGCCGTAATCAAAAGGCGTTGCTGGGACAAACATCAATGTTTCCGACCCTGAGTATTGTTCGGCTAGTATCGGTTTTTCGGCTCGGTCCAGTGTGTTTGATGTCGTCATCAAAGCGGACTTGATTGCCGCAGGGCTCCAATGAGGATGTTTTTGCTTTACAAGAGCCGCTATTCCTGATATATGCGGTGCAGCCATGCTAGTTCCGGATATCATCGCAAAGTTCTCTCCTGCTCCAACAAAAGTGTCAATTCGTTTGTCGTTTTCACATTAGTTATGTTTGTTGATAAGATAGTTGTTAGTTGATAAACTAGTTATGTTTGGTTTTGGTCCCTCCATCCCAAAATAAATGTCCATATTGAAAAAAAGGAACACAAATTTAGAAAATCTGTGCTTATTACATTTTTCATCCCTATGCATGGTTTGTTCAAATTTGTGATTTTCATCCTTGTGGTTTAAAAGTTGCGATTTTCGTCCCTATGGTTTATTATTTATTACTATTTTCATCTCTAAACTAATTCTTACCTTTTTAAGTATGCAAGGACCAAAATATTAAAAAGTTATAAACCACAGGGACGAAAATAGAAATAAATTATAAATCATAAGGACGAAAATAACAATAATTTACAAACTATAGGGATGAAAACCGTAATATCTAAACCACAAGGACTACAATCACAATTTTTAACAAATCATAGGGAAGAAAAACATAATTTACTCTTAGATAATTGATTATTTTACCCATAATAATAATAGAGGGAGTAACGAATTTCTATCTCATAATTAAAGGTAAATAGACACTTCTTTTGGGATGGAGGAAGTAGTTGAGAATCTTTATGATATTGTAAAAAATGACCTAAAAAGACACGTTGAAAAATTAACGGAAAGAATACAAGCGCCTGAAGCTTTATTGAAACGCTGCTTGAAATAGCTTTTCACAAAGCTAGCTTATTTAACGAAACGGAGCTTTTTCAATAAGCTAGCTAGCTTACGGTTGTCAAATACGGTCTTTGTGAATTGAAATCGAATATAAGTTAAGATGAGACCCATAAAATGAAGCAACCAAATCAAGATTTTACCTAAGTAATTAACCTCATCGGTGCCATTAGGAGACCAAGAAGCCCAAATTAAAGCACCGGGTGCTAGAATATCGGGTTTTAGAAGATCCGCATCACGAAAGCTATAATCTTTTATATTTGGCCCACGGGCAGAGAACAATGCGACTATTGGGGCCGATTTGTGAAGTATAGGCTCCAAACCTTCTCCAATGCTTCCCGTAGCTTTAAAACTTTTCACTCGTCCAGTCCAGTCCCGTGAAGTCAAGGCTTTGTAATAGTCTATAAGCTCCTGTAATAATGATCAATTTAAAATTAGCAACCGTATAATCAATTAAAAAAATGACGGATAAAATGCTTCAGTTTAGCCTACGATTAATCTGTGATTTTCAATAACCATTACATATTATATGAATAACAATAAAATTGACCAAACTCACATATCCTAATTAATTAATACTTTTCAGAAATATAATTAATAATTAAATTAAATATTTTATTAAAATTATTTAGCATATTTAATTATCTATGAAATAAAATAAGTATAACTTTAATTTTTATGTATCTTACATGACTTTTTTAAAACTGTTATATTTCCTTGAATAATAATTAAAAAAACAATTGATATAGTAAATAACATTTATAAATAACTACTAGTTATTATTAATATCTATTGTATAATTAAAATTAATTAATAATATATAATTAGAACTGATTAATAATTTTCAATTACTTTTAGTAACTATAAATTAGTATCGAGTATGAATAATTAATATTTATTTATAATTAATATACATTAATAACTAATAATAATATTAACGGTAATACTAATCAGGGTTATAATTGGAAAAAGTGTCAAAAAACTTCTCATAAGATACTCAAAGCAACTTATCAACAAGTTAACTTATAAGCTGACTTATAAGGTAGCTTATGTCTTATAAGCTACCTTATTTTTGCCAAACATTGCCTTAGTCATGACCAAGCTTTTTAAAAAGCTACTTCAGGTATGGTTTCAATAAGCTCTAGGGTATCTTTCCACTTTTTTCCCAATTATGTCCCTTATATTTTTCCAATTAATTTTTCAACATGTCCTGTTAGGTCATTTTACATTGTCATCTGGCTTATTAGCTAGTTTTTTTTAACAAACATAACTATAGCTTATCAAATAGTATGCCAAACATAGCCTAAATGAACTAAAGATGTGCAATTAATACCATTGACTTGCTAACGTCGGTGATGAGAATACCGGGAATGCCAGTCGGTATGGGATCGAATTTGGTTCCCGGTGAAACGTTTTCGACAGCAAGCACAAAGCCGATCGCACCAAGACTCCTTGCGGTTTCAGCCACTTTTTTAACCGAAGCCGTACCAATGACGAAATTGAAAGAATAACCACAGAGAAGTATGTTCCCTTTCACCATATTTTTGTTCAAAACTTCTGGCCTCTGGCAATCCGTAGGACTAAACTTCATAACCGAAGAATCCAACAAAACATCATTAGCTGCAACCAGGATATACTTGTGATTCAAACTCGTTGCAGCTGCATTCATACGTTATCAAGTACCAATAAGCAATAGATCACTGATGAACACAAATAATAAGCATCAACATGATTAAAGAGCGTGAAAACAAAATCAGGTTTATTGGATGCCAAAAATATCCTAATAGACTGCTTTATAGGACTTACATTTATAGGACCAAACAACTGTGTGTTTTTTAAATATGTGATAAGTTTATAGGACGCTTTTGGGTATCTTAACAAGTTTTTTAGAACACCTTTGAAATTTGAAAAATAACATATCCTTTTAATTTTTTATACGACATTATTTGAAAACTTATCCTATAAAAGATGTGTTCAATAGAACATATCTCCAAAGTATCCTATAAATAAACAAATACGACACTTTATTTTATTTAGAAGTTTCCTAAACGACTTGTTATGCCCAAAAGTGTTCTACAAACTTATTGTAATACTTTTACATAGGACACACAGTTGTTTGGTCCTATAAAGTAGTCTATTAAGACATTAATACTAGCAGGTGTCCTATAAACCCAATTTTGTTGTAGTGAAACTTACGTGACAAGCCAAGTCCAGCTAGGATCTTGCCGTTTCCAAGTGTCAGATGGTTTTTATATCGCCGATCATCAACTGCAGCAGCTACAGATACGATCCACGGACTATAAGACACTAAAGATTTGGCAAAAGGTCCTCCATTTCCGGCTGCTTGTGCAACAAAGACTCCGGCTTTTACAGCCGAGAGAAGGGTAGCATCAAAGGGGTTCAAAAATGTGGTTCTCGTGGTGGCCGGAGGACTGTTGGGCCCTACTGAGAGATTCAAAATGTCAACACCATCATGAACCGCCTGCTCGATGGCAGCAACGACATCAGCAACAAATCCTCCAAAGAGCCTATACAGGGCCTTGTACACAGCAATCCTATTCATACGATGTTATTCACACTTTAGAACCTAGTATATCCCACCCGAAGGTGGGGTCCCAATAACCTCCAAATCAACTTAAAACCATGGTAGAAGTTATTAGTAGTCCACAACTTTGATCTTATAAGGAGCTCACGAATCTAATTTTCTATCCACATGGTCTACCATCAAAGAGTAGAGTGGCTGTTTCTATTAAGCGGGTGATAAAAGTTTTTAAAGATTTAAGCATATATACATATATATATATATATATCCTTCACCTGGCACGAGGAGCCATCCCGCTTGCTTTTCCGAATTCGTATCCATGAACTCGCACTGGGATCCCATTATTTCCAGCAGCAATTGCTGCAGTGTGACTGTGAACAATATTAGCACGTTGACCAAATGACCAAACTGACCTCTACGGCTCTACCTCAAAGAGTCGAGCGGCTGTTTCATTGAAAAGATATTAGTTTGTTTAAAAATAATATTAGCACTTTCACTTTTGACATCAAATGGTTCATTTAATATTTTTGAGGAATTTTTGATAACATACCTTTGACTCTATAATACATACTATAACTAGATAGATTTTATATTTGTAAGAAACTCGATAGAATAGGAAACTCTATAACACATACAAGTCAAACTATAACTCTTTTCTAAACAGATAGCATCATTCCAATTATTAGAATTTGAAATTATTATTACTACTAACCTTCCATGGCCATCACCATCCATAGGTGAAGCAAAATCAACTGAAGGATTAAAAGCACCAGCCGCAATTGCAGCTTCTGCAAAATGTTGTGCTCCAATAATCTTTCCATTGCAAAAACTTCTTTTTGTATCAGAATCAATTTCACATTTCCCTCTATACTTTGGAAGTGGCCCATATGGTTCGGTATTATGATTTGCAAAGCTTGGATGATGTGGAAAAATACCCGAATCAATAAATCCTATCACAATGTCTTCACCGGCTCTATCAAATCCACCGCCCGTTGGCCAAACTCCGGTCGGAAGCCCAAGAAACTGTGGCGTGTGTGTGGTAAGTTTCCTCACTTTCCAATCTTTATCCACTGATTTCACACCAGGGGCCCGCCTAAGCGTATCTGCCTACTAATATGTTAAGAAAGATTTAAGAAATATGTGATCTTAAGAGTAGCCAACCATGAATCTATGCATATTCATTAATGAATATGCATAGATTCATGGTTGACTATGCATATTCATTAATGAATAATTGTTATAAAAAAGGAGTCAAATGACTTTTTGACACGATATACTTATCTTTTTATTGCAACCAAACCATCGTTCATAGGAAAATGCAATGAAAAAATATAAAGAAAAAATATAAAGAAAAAAACCATGCTTTCAAAAATGAGTAATATTTTTGGATTTGCATTTCCAAGACTTTTCCAAAAGGTTCATTCTTGCAAACCATAATGACCCTTTTTGCATTTTCGCAAGAATGATGGTTATTTAATATTTTGCAACTAAAAACCAAATACGAGTGTTTAAAAAGGGAGATCGGTCAACGTAAAAGTAAACAAGTCCCGGTTTTGACCTGTTCAGGAGAAATGTGAACGGCGAAACCATTGATAAGATGCTTGTAACTGTAGAGTTTCTTGTAAGTTCCATGATCGAATAACGTTTCAAGAAGAGTATTGTGCTTGAGTTCAAGGTGACGAGAGTATGATGTAACCAAATCACTGAGTTAAGATCGAAGAATAAACAATGGGTTAAAATTAAAATAATCATAAATTCTAAATTAGTAGACAGAAAGTCTACCAACACTGTTGACAAAATCATTTCTTTAGGGCCTGTTTGTTAGCAGCCTAATGAGCTTAATGGGACCCACGACTTATTAGGTCAGCTATCCATGACTGTTTAGTAGTAACTTAATGATATAGAAAGTAGCTTATTCTGTAAACTTTTAAGGGGGAGCTTTATGCAAAAAGTCAAGTTTCCCTCCCAATTAAAAATAAACGGTCCTTCGGTCTACTTAAAAACCTTCCCAATCTTTACAGAAAGATTAATACACACAAATAAATTTATCCATACAGGACTTAATGGAAAACCAACCACACAGCCCCTTATTTACTAGAAGATATATATATATATATATGTATAACAGGATGAGATCATTATATAAAAATATAATCTTTTCGTCAACATTTCCCTTGTGGGAAAATCACAAAGTATTGATGATAAGTTTGGTCCACAACTTTTCCTTATTTTGTAAAATTAATAATGACTGTTTTACACGATTTCTAGCAGTCAAACACCATCAAAAATTTACAATTTTACACGGTTTCAAGAACACGAACCTGGTGACATCAAGCTTCTCATCAGATTCGACAGCAGTAGCTTCAAAACCACTCACACCACCTCTGTAACTCATAACCGGCTCTCCTTCTATTGTTACAATATAAATCTCTGCTTTCCCAATAACCAAAAGAAGAAAGAAAATCGTAGGCGTAAACATACACTCAACCGTCCTCATTTTCAGTGATATGTGGCCTCCAACAACTGTAAAAAACATAATGAACTCAAACCAGAATCACAAGTACAAATATTAAGCTGAATTGAACTCCATTTCCCACTTTTATGTGACTTTTAGATAACCCCTAAAACAAATGCAATATGTAACATTAGAACTTTAATTCTTAGAAACTGAGAGTGATTTGGGCTTGTAAAAATCTTTTTACACAAAAACAAATAATTCAAGAAAATGAAGCAGGGACTAAAAGGGGGTTTGTTCACAAAATCAACCCAAAAAAAACAAGAGAGAGAAAGAGGTTGTATACCAATTTGATTCAATCTGAAAGGGTCTCTTTCATTTGCATCTGGATGACCCATGTGATCAAACTGCATATTATATTCACACACATAAACACAAACAAATAGATACAAATACATGTGTGTGTGTGTATATATATATATAAACATACATACATACATATTGATGACTAAGATAGGAATCAAATAAAGATTATTGTGAACTTCACTTTTTCACTTAATAATCAAAACCCAGCAAAGATTTATCATTTAAAATCAAACCCAAATAAAAAAGTTAAGAACTTTACTCACATTTGATCCAAGAAAAGAATCAAAACCCTGGCATCATCTTTACTAATCCATCTTAACTAATATAGCAAATGGATTTGATTCCCCAAGGCTCAAAAGAGTGAAATTAACAGCTACATTACTGTATGATGATCAACTATCATAAAATCAAAGTGAAGATTGATAATAAAAAGTGCTTAATTTTGCAAATGCGGGTATATTTAAGGGGAAGAGTAAAGAGAGAGGTAGTTAGGGTTCTTCACTTTTTGGGAAGGCGCCAGACAAGAGAACAAAGATGGTGGTGGAGTCTTGATTAAACTCATAAATCATTAGAAAGACTGATAGACACATGAATTATGAATACATCAATTTTGGATATTGATATCAAATAAAACTTTGGATTCTATATTAAACATATACTACATCTCCAACCAGTATTATTAAAATAGAAAAGAAAATTGCTTTTTTATTTTTTATTTTTTATTTTTAAATGTTTTAACACTATTTTGTTTTTTATGTCAGAGAGTTATAAATAAAACTCTAAATACAGGAAGTTCTTAATCAAGAGACAAATAATATTTTAATTATACCAATCAATTAAACTTATTGAAATTATATGTATAGAAGAGTTAATGATATTATATTAAATGTATTAAATATTTTAATAATATAACTAATAATGGATTCTTTAATTTTTTCATTCTCTAGTTTTGACAAATTATAAAAAGGTTATCAGACATATTCTAACACCATCTCCAACTCAACAATAAAAACACTAAAACATAAAAATAAAAATAAAAATGTTTTTATTTTCAAGCTAACACTAAAATACTAAAAAATTAAAAATAAAAGATGTTGATCTATATATTTTAAAATCAATAAAACATGTCTTTATTAATATATATTAATATAATATTAAGTTATTATATTAACGGTGAGAATAATTTTTAAAGAATAAATAGTTAAAAATTAGTTAATGGGTGAAAGAGAAAGAACACAAAATGTTGAAGCAATCGAATCAGTGATGTAGGATTCCAATTTCTTGATCACTAGTGTTTTACATTTCGTGTTACGTGATGATAAAAAAAACATGTCAAATAAAATATAAAAATTTATGATGCTATATCAACTCATAATTTATGTTACTAAATTTTAATTAGATTTGTTAATACCATTTTAATATTTCAAGATATCTCTTATCTTTTCATATATTGAACCTATCTTTTTTAATATTTTAATTTATCATTAATATGGGATAAATAAAGCACAACCATAATTCATTGTTTAAGAAAATTTTAAATTGCATTATGTCATTGCAATTCGTTGTAGTTAACACTTCTTTCATATTGATTTTTATTGTATTTATATTTATATTTATGATTGTATTGATTCGATTCTAATGAACATTTTACATTTAATCAAATTGAAAGTTAAAGGTGTTATTTTTTAATAAAATATTTTTATCACAACTTCAAAATTGTCATTTAATCCAAAAACTGGATGGCAAGGGAAGCAATTATATTTAGCCAACCAACTTTTTTAATCTTGCATTCCCCCTCATTTCATATGTCTAACTAACTATTTTCAATATTTGTATCATTTGATGATGTCATGTGAATCACTCGAAATATGTGAAGTGTATGGCTAACCTAATAACGAAAGTCTCGTAGGAATGCATTATAAATTTATAATATTGACATCGATTTTCAAGTCACTCCCCTCTTTTTATATATTCAACAATATTTTTTTTTCTCATCAACATGGATAACCAAATTCAACCAAAATTTGGAAAATACTAAACTCTTATTCTCCATGTTAATATTGTATAGCCTTCATTTATATTTTTGTACTTCTCTTACTTATTAATGTGGGATAACCCAAACTCAACAACAACAAAAATCATGATTTGAGATTCCTAAATTCTCATTGTGGCATTTTAATATCTCATACCCTTCCTTTATATGTTTATATGAATATCGATTTTCAAGTCATCTCCTTTCATATAGAGAACTAAAGTTTCTAATACTTCTCATTCTCATTAACGTGAGATTAACTCAAACTCAACCACAATTCATGATTTGAGCATACTAAGTTTTGATTGTGCCATGTTAATAACTTATAGCCTTCATTTATATATTAGTGTTGGACAGTAGGGAACGTATATTTAGAAAAACTTGTACTAAGTTAATATAAAGTGCAATTTGATAGTTCACACCCAATTAGATGTGATATAAGACGATAAATTTATTGGGGGTTGTTTAGATGTAAATTATATATTTTCATTGATATCGTTTCTTATAACGAAGAGAATTTTATACACTTTCTTATCTTTTTGTTGCAAAATAATATTTTGACACTAAAGTTAAAATTGTATAAAAATGATTAATTGCAAGTATATGTGCAATATTAACTATTATGATGACCCTACACAAAATTACTCTTCCTAATTTTCCATTTTAGCAATGTTTTAAAACTCGGGTTAACCCGGCCGGTCGAACCGGTTGGATAGGGACCCGGGATAGTGACCGGGTTAATGCATATGACCGGCCCGTTTCAACCCGGCCGGGTTTCTCAAAAACCCGGTTAAACCGGTGGTAAACCCGTTTCTCAAACCCCGTTAACCCGTTTTTATATTAAAATTAAAACAAAATTAAAAAAAATGTTTGTTGTTTGTGTATTTTTAATGTTGGAACTTGTGGACATCAAATTATTACTTTATATATATATGTATGTACGCAGGAAAAATGAAAAAAATACAAAAGATTAAGAGAATTATTGAAACCGGTTAACCCGGTGGTTGAACCGGTTGAACCAGTTAACCCGGGACCCAATCACCATACCGGGTCAACTAAAAACCCTGGTTTTAAAACATTGCATTTTAGTTTATAATGCTTGTTTTTCAACTTAATTATTAACATATTCTGAAATAAGTTTGCACATAAAAATTACAATTAACAACCGTATAAATATTTTAACACCCGGAATTTCGTAAGGAAATTATAATATTTTGATAAAATATTATTCTAAGAATATTAATTATGTTGGTCGTATTGGAGGAGTTTTCGGTAGAAACATATAATACTAAGTAGTTTTTGTGGTGGAAAATGTTTGATGAGGTAGCGGTTTAGAAATTCAGGTGTTGCACTCAAAAAAGTAAGTCACTGGGCGAAAAACGGCTCCCACGCAACCTAGCCCACGGCCAAGTTGCGCCGTATGTCGCGTCAGCTACTGTTGGATACCTCAGATCCGCGCGCGCGAGAAGTCTTGCGATCCGTGGTCGCGTTGTAAATCACGTGAGTCCGAAAACGCGGTTGGGTGGACCCTGCACGCGTATATCAGCCGAGATTTTTCCCTATTCTTCCCAAAAATCGATTTTCACCCTCAAGAAACTTCTCTCTACATTTATTACGATTTATGGTGCATTGAACCACCATTCCAATCAACTTAGAAGCATTTATTGAGCATCAACTCTGAGGAGTTCGGTTTGAAGCACCAAGATTCAAGTGTTCCCCACCTACTTCATCTTGTACACCATTTTGGGAGATTTTCTAGGGTTTCTCCTAACCCTAGCTATGTGAGTTCAAATCTCAACCTTATAGACTCAAATACTTGTTATAAATGATGTATTTACTGATTTTAAGTTATAATTTCAAGTATTTATGCATTTATTTAGTTTGGAGATTTTAGGTAAAAATGAGGAGATTTCGGACTTCATTCGAGTCATCGGAGGCTTTAGATATTATTATATTAATTGGTTGTTACGAGTTCCCATTGACTCTTACGTACGTGCCATTAGGGTCATCGGAGGCTTTCGATGTTATTACATTAATTGGTTGTCACCAATTGCCATTGATTCCTTGCACGGGCTTTCATTGGAATCATCGGAGGCTTTAGATGTTATTACATTAATTGGTTGTCACCAATTGCCATTGGTTACTTTGTTAAGCCAATATCGAGTAGTGACCTACTTTTGTATCCGTCACCAAAGATGGTATGATCGGGTATCCCCCGGTTACTTTTAAAAGAACATTGCTCACCAAGAGTAAGCTTTAAAGTTAAGTTAATTGGGATAAAGTCTTTCACTCTTTTAATTAAATATTTTATGGTTTTATCCATTTAACTGTTTGTTCTTACTAGGCGTAAGCCTAACACTTGATCTTAAATGACATGTTTAGCAGGTGATCGGGCTAATGGGGCTCCTTAGAGAGGAACGGAGTAGCGTGTCGGTGAAGGCACTCTTTTGGGATTACACTTTAGAGTGTAAATATTGGAGACACTAGAACATTTATTTTGAGGAATATTAGCGACACCTGAACCTAATCTATGTATTGTACTATGTAGATTAATAGGTTGTTGATGTAATATTCCATTAATAGATGTAACTCCTATACTCTTTCCCCATAAAGTGGGTGAATTTATATATTTCCGCATTTACTTTTCGGTTTAAATTTGCTCTAATTTTTAGGGTGTTACAAGTTGGTATCAGAGCTCTAGTTTAAGTGAACTAGGTATGAACTTAAGATGCCTAGACTTAAGCTGAGACTTTAAGTATTAAATTGTGAGTATGGGTAGACACTCTTAAGATAGGAGAGCTTTAGAGTCGACGGAAATGCGCTAATCATAAAATATGACTCTGGTAGTAGGAATTCTTATGTGTATGATATATCAAAGATATCACGTAGCTAATGCTATTTTGGGTACATTGTATTCTGAGTATGCTTATTTTACTATTGTTGCGACGATTAGTGAATGTGTTACACGTATCTATGTTAGCCTTGTCTTACTCCTACTTTACCATCTTGAGACTAAGATGGTGAACACGCGTACCTGATCGCTAAACGAAGCTGAAGGCGCGAATAACAATATTACAACTCCAGATCCATTAACGACAGTGGAGGTTACTCAACCACCTCCGATTATTCCTCCGTTTACCAATATAGGCGCACCCAGATCAAACTTTATTCCGCCAGTTAACCTTAACACGGGAGGTCCTCTGATGGTGGAGGCGGGTTCACAAGATGAAATTCAAGTTCGTTTGTTGCAGACAGTGAACTCTGTTATGGCACAACAACACGAGGCAGTTCTAAAGATGTTTGAGGAGAGGGATGCCAGTTATCGAAGGCATGAGGTGACCGCTGAGAACCAAGTGGGAGGTTTTGGAGGAAACGGGACTGGTCCCATCACTGAAGAGACACTCGTGGTGGAAGCAAGGAGGGTGGAAAGGGGTTGTTCTTACAAGACCTTTATGTGTACTAAACCACCCGAGTTCTCAGGTTCTAACAATCCAGTGATGTGCATGAAGTGGTTACGAGAGATCGAGAAAGCTTTTGGCTCGAGTGATTGTGAAGAGAGGGAAGTTAAGTTTGTCTCGCAGATGCTTCGGGGCGAGGCCCTAGTATGGTGGAATGTCACTACAGTCTCCCTTGGACCCGCTATTGTGTCATGCTTACTTGGGAGATGTTCAAGGCGAAGGTAATGGAAGAGTATTTCAATGAAAGGGCGGTTGATCGAATAGTTGATGAGTTTCGGGCTCTCAAGAAGGGGAGCAAGACTGTGAGAGAGTACACAAGGTTGTTTCTGGAGAAGCTAAGTCTTGTATGGCACGTGGCCCCGGATGAAAAGGAGAAGGGGAAGGCTTACATCAAAGGATTGGCATCTGACATGATGGCAATGGTTAGAGTTTCAAAACCATCTACTCTTAGAGAGACAATCGAAGAAGCTCAACATATAGAGGATGCCCAAAATTTGGGCATAGAAGAGAGGAAGATAGTTGGAGAAAAGAGAAAATGGGAAGGTAACTCCATGCCACCCAAAAGATCGGGCCCATTCAACAACAACCGTGGGGGCAACCACGGGTGGGAAGCTAAGTGGTGCGCCAGTTGCCAAAAGAAACATACCGACAGTTGCAATTTTAACCACTGTCGCAAGTGCGGGAAGCCTGGTCATGCTCAAGAAAATTGTCCCGTCAAAGTACTCGTTTGCTTTGAGTGCAAGGAACCGGGGCACTACAAAAGAGATTGCCCGAAGTGTAAAAAGGGAGGACACTAAGGAAGGAAGGAAGATACCCCTAAAGCTACGGGAAGGGCCTTTAAGATGACTGCGGATGAGGCTAAGGCGGCGGCGAACATTGTGTCGGGTGCTTTCCTTGTTAACTCCATTCCCGCTCATGTTCTTTTTGATTCTGGTGCTACTTTTTCTTTTGTGTCTTCTACCTTCTACCCAAGACTTCACACACCTCTTAGCACTTTAGAATATGCTTACGTTGTTGAAATAGCCGATGGGAAACAAGTGTTGGTTCGAGATGTTCTCAAAGATTGCACATTAGAAATTGAAGGGAGTAAGTTTGGGGTAAATCTCATGCCCATGGCAATAGGAGGATTTGATGTGATAATAGGAATGAATTGGTTGGCCGAGAATCATGCCGAAATAGTATGCTCCAAGAAATTGATTCGGATTCCATTATCAGATGGCGGTATTGTGGTAGTGTACGGGGAAAGAAGGAAAGGTGAAATAACATTGTTGACGTTGGCAAAAGCACGCAAGTGCTTAAACAAAGGATGTCCTTCGTTTTTTAGCATATGTTCTAGATGCTAAGTTGGAAAAGAAGAAGCTTGAAGACGTTCGTATTGTTAATGAGTTTCCGGAGGTTTTCCCGAAGACTTGCCCTTGCCACCCGATAAGCAAGTAGAATTTCGTATTGATCTTGTACCGGGAGCCGCTCCAATAGCTAGAGCACCTTACCGGTTAGCACCATCCAAAATGCAAGAAATGATGTCACAACTACAAGACCTCTTAGAGAAAGGTTTTGTGAGACCAAGCTCATTGCCATGGGGAGCGCCAGTTTTATTCGTGAAGAAGAAAGATGGCACAATGAAGATGTCTATCGATTATAGGGAACTAAACAAAGCAAACCGTGAAGAACAAATACCCACTCCGAAGGATTGATGATCTCTTTGATCAACTTCAAGGAGCGAGTTGTTTCTCAAAGATCGATCTTCGTTCGGGTTATCACCAAGTAAGGGTGAGAGAACATGATGTGGCAAAGACGGCGTTTAAAACGCCCTATGGCCACTACGAATTTCTAGTTATGCCCTTTGGTTTGACGAATGCACCGACGGTATTTATGCATCTGATGAATGAGGTATGTAAGCCTTTTCTTGACAAATCAGTGATCGTATTCATTGACAACATACTCGTGTATTCTAAGGATGAGGTGGATCATGAGCAACATCTCCGAGAAGATCTTGAAGTTTTGAGAGAAGAGAAGTTGTACGCTAAATTCTCTAAGTATGACTTTTGGTTGAAGTAAGTTCAATTCTTGGGTCATGTGGTCACTCAAGTAGGAGTAAAGGTGGACCCCTCCAAGATTGAAGCAATGATGAATTGGGAGCCTCCCAAACGCCCATCAGAAATCCGAAGCATTTTAGGCTTGCTGGGTTATTATAGAAGGTTTATTCAAGATTTCTCCAAGATTGCTTCTTCCTTGACGGCGTTGACAAAGAAGAACGTGAAGTTTGTTTGGACCGAAAAGCAAGAGAAAGCCTTTCAGATTCTCCAAAGGAAATTATGTGAAGCTCCAATCCTTTCCTTACTAGAAGGACCAAGGATTTTGTGGTATATAGTGATGCATCCAAGATGGGTTTAGGTTGTGTATTGATGCAACGAGGCAAGGTGATTGCATATGCGTCGAGAAAACTTAAAGATCACGAGAAGAATTATCCTACCCATGACTTGGAGTTAGCGGTGGTGGTTTTCGCCTTGAAATTGTGGTGGCATTATCTTTATGGTACCAAATGCACTCTCTATACCGACCACAAAAGTTTAAAGTATCTGAGTTGAAAGGAGTACGGCAGTGGAACACGTGCCGTACTTACACGAATAGACGTGGTGTCTAGTTTGATTGGCAGGATTAAAGTGTCCCAAGCGGAGGCACTTTTGGAAGAAAACGTTAAGAGTGAAGTGATGGTGAAGCAACACCTACTTTTGACGGAAGATGGTCGCGGTTTGAAGTTGCTTCAAGGTCGTGTTTGGGTGCACAAGATCGGGGACAACCGCGAGCTACTTTTAGAGGATGCGCACAAATCAAAATATTCCATTCATCCTAGTAGCACTAAGATGTATAGAGACTTGAAGTTGACATATTGGTGGCCCGTTATGAAGTTGGATGTGGCTAACTATGTAGAAAGATGTGTGACGTGCTTGCAAGTAAAAGCGGAACATCAACGTCCCTACGGGAGTCTCCAATCTGTGGAAATACCGGAGTGGAAAGGGGAGCACATCACAATGGATTTTGTGACTAAATAAGAGGTCATGATGCCATATAGGTGGTGGTAGATCGGTTGACAAAGAGTGCTCATTTCTTAGCTATGCGGGTAGCCGGACCAATTGACAAACTTGCTAAGTTGTATGTAAATGAGATTGTCTCGAGACACAGTGTTCCTTTGGCTATTGTGTCGGATCGTGATAGTCCTTTCACTTCCAACTTTTGGGATGGTTTGCAAAAGGATTAGGCACCAAGATTCATTTGAGCACCGCGTACCATCCTCAAACTAATGGTCAAAGCGAGAGGACTATTCAGACTCTCGAGGACATGCTTAGATCGTGCGTTATTGATTTTGGTGGAAATTGGGACTCATATCCACCGCTTGTGGAATTTGCTTACAATAATAGTTACCATTTTAGCATTGGAACGGCACCATTCGAAGCCCTGTATGGGCGAAAATGTAGAACACCGGTGTATTGGTTAGAAGCGGGTGAGAAGCAATTTGCCGGTCCCGAAATTTTGCAAGAGACAGCCGACAAGGTGAAAAGTATTCGTGAGCGGCTAAAAGCGGCTCAAGACCGTCAAAAGAGTTATGCCGATAAGAAGAGGAGACCCATGAAATTCCAAGTGGGGGAGCGAGTTATTCTTAAAGTATCCCCTTGGAAGGGCATTATCCGATTTGGGAAGCGTGGGAAGCTTAGTCCTCGTTTCCTAGGACCGTTTAAAATTTTAGAAAGAGTGGGACGTCAAGCTTATAAATTGGAATTGCCACCCAAAATGGCCAGCATATGCAATACGTTCCATGTGTGTTATTTAAGGAAATGTTTGGCGGAAGAAGAGAGTGTGATACCTCTCTCGGAGATTCGAGTCGACAATAGTCGCTGTATGGAAGAACCGGAAATTTTTTTAGAAAGAAATTCGAAAATGCTTCACCACAAAGAAATCGTTATGGTTAAAGTCCAATGGAAGCACCGTAGGGGGTCAAACGTGACGTGGGAAGCGAAAGAAGACATGAAGAGAAGATATCCTAACTTGTTCGAATAGTTTGTAAAATTTCAAGGACAAAATTAATTCAAGGGTGGGAGGATTGTAACACCCGAAATTTCGCAAGGAAATTTTAATATGTTGATAAAATATTATTCTAAGAATGTTAAGTATGTTGGTCGTATTGGAAGAATTTTCGGTAGAAATATATAATACTAAGTAGTTTTTGTGGTGGAAAATGTTTGATGAGGTAGTGGTTTAGAAATTCAGGTGCTACACACAAAAAGGTAAGTAACTGGGCGAAAAACGGCTCCCGCGCAACCTAGCCCGCGGTTAAGTCGCGTTGTATGTTGCGCCAGCTACTGTTGGATGCCTCAGATCCGCGTGCGCGAGAAGTTTTGCCACCCGTGGTCGCGTCGTAAGTCGCGTGAGTCCGAAAATGCGGTTGGGTGGACCCTGCACGCATATATCAACCGAGATTTTTCCCCATTCTTCCCAAAAATCGATTTTCACCCTCAAGAAACTTCTCTCTACATTTATTACGATTTATGGTGCATTGAACCAAAATTCCAATCAACTTAGAAGCATTTATTGAGCATCAACTTTGAGGAGTTCGGTTTGGAGCTCCAAGATTCAAGTGTTCTCTACCTACTTCATCTTCTACACCATTTTGGGAGATTTTCTAGGGTTTCTCCTATCCCTAGCTATGTGAGTTCAAGTCTCAATCTTATAGACTCAAATACTTGTTATAAATGATGTATTCACTGATTTTAAGTTATAATTTCAAGTATTTGTGCATTTAGTTAAGTTTGGAGATTTTAGGTCAAAATGAGGAGATTGAGGATTTTGATCTTGGAGATTTTAGGTCAAAATGAGGAGATTGAGGATTTTCGGTAAATGGAAAACTATCACTATGTCTGGTTGGATGTAGTTGATTTATAGACTAATATGTAATGGATCCATAGGCATTTAGTCGGTTTTATTTCGGGATTGTTGTCCCCTTTATGTATTCGTTCGAGTCATCGGAGACTTTAGATATTATTATATTGATTGGTTGTTAGCAGTTGTCATTGAATCTTACGTACATGCCGAATTAGGGTTATCGGATGCTTTAGATGTTTTTATATTAATTGATTGTCACCAATTTCCATTGATTCCTTGCACGGGCTTTCATTGGAATCATCGGAGGCTTTAGATGTTATTACATTAATTGGTTGTCACCAATTGCCATTGGTTACTTTGTTAAGCCAACATCAAGTAGTGACCTTCTTTTGTATCCGTCACCAAAGATGGTTTGATCGGGTATCCCCGGGTTACTTTTAAAAGAACCTTGTTCACCAAGAGTAATTTTTAAAGTTAAGTTAATTGGGATAAAGTCTTTCACTCTTTTAATTAAATATTTTGTGGCTTTATCCATTTAGCTGTTTGTTCTCACTAGGCGTAAGCCTAACACTTGATCTTAAATGTCATGTTTAGCAGGTGATTGGGCTAATCGGGCTCCTTAGAGAGGAGCGCAATAGCGTGCCGGTGAAGATACTCTTTTTGGGATTACAATTTAGAGTGTAAATATTGGATACACGAGAACATTTATTTTGAGGAATATTAGTGACACCCGAACCTAATCTATGTAATGTACTATGTAGATTAATAGGTTGTTGATGTAGTATTCCATTCATAGATGTAACTCCTATACTCTTTCCCCATAAAGTGGGTGAATTTATATATTTTCGCAATTACTTTTCGGTTTAAATTTGCTCTAATTTTTAGGGTGTTACAAATATAATTAATTAAAGTGAGAGAAACAATTCCATACATAAAAAACAATATAATGTATGAATTCTTTTTATTATAAATTCGTGTTCACCAAGTGATGAACTTTGCACTTAAATTGAGAAATGTTATACCGTTTCATCACTATAGAGATAATGCATCAAATTTTTTCGGTAGGCAAAGTAAAAAAAACCCTAGGAGGTATTTGACTTGGTTTTTTTTTCTATCATTTTGGAGTCAAAGAAAATTTTAATGCCTATTCATATCGTACTTCATTTTTGAGATACTAATAGATGGAAAGATGAATAGAGTAAAATGAATGTCTATAGTAAGTTGGATAATTTGGAGGTCAAAACATATTGGAATTCAAGTAAAATTACCAAATGATCTTTCTTATATAATGAAATACACAATTTTCATTTAGACCATCTCCAATTAGGGCTGACAATGGGTAAGGGTAAACCCGTTACCCGTTATATTTCAACCCGTTGGATAAGGATATGGATAAGAAAATTTTATCCATTTATCCACTTATCCATTACCCGTTTACCCGAAATTTTAGTGAATAGGGTATGGATAAACGGTTTTTCGTTATCCATTTTATCCATTACCTGTTCCTAGATAATATATATATATATGTATAATTATATAAAGTTAAATATTAGTATACATATTCATAAATATATTAAGTTACATATTAATATTTTTATAATGATATCATATATGTCTTATATTAATATGTAATTTAATTTACTTTTTATACTTTTCGAGTAAAAGAGTTAATGAAAATTAAATACTACGAAAAACATTATTTTACAATTTTTATATTGTTTTTAAAATATTATATTATGATTATATTTGAAGTAATATTAAAATGTTTACTATAAACAAATTTGATATAAAATGATTATTATATTTATGAATATACGTCTTACATATATGTTTGAGGTTTACAAATTTATTATAGTTCAAAATGAAAATTTTGTTTTACCATTTATCCATTACCCGTTTCGTTACCCGGTATTTTAATGGGTAGGGTAGGGTATGGATAATAGGTTTATGAGATGGATAATTATCCGTTTCGTTACCTGCTATTTTAAATAGATTGGATAACGGAATAACCCTTACCCTACCCATACCCTACCCGTTGCCAGCCCTATCTCCAATGAACCCTCTATTTTACTCTTTAAATCCTCTCCAACGAACTCTCTATTTTACTCTCTATAATAGAGAATTGAATAGTAACTCTCTAAATATAGAGAGTTACTATTCACTACTCTCTATTTTTTCTACACTTTTGATAATTACAAAATGGATCTTCAATTCTTTAGATTGTTGTATTTTTATTTTATTTGTTGTCTAATACCAATTTTATTAAACTAGAATTATAAATTTGACAAAGAAACTTATCTTCCTTTTATTAAATATAAGTTTATTGTGAAAATAAAAAAATATAAACGTATAATTTATAATGTTAATAAATATAAGTGTATTATTAAAAATTAGAAGAGAAAAGAATATACTTGAAATATTCTTTTTTATAGAGTAAAATAGAGAATACATTGGAGAACATATGACACATTCTCTATTTTACTTTCTATAATAAAGAGTAAAATAGAGAAATAAATTGGAGATGCCCTTAAGGGTTAAAAAGTCTTTAAGGTATTTGATTTTTTTAGAACTCAAAATAATGAGAAAATTTCTTTAAAAAATATCAATTGTATGTCCATAATACTGTGCCACATCATATTATATGATTACAAATATTATTATATGAATATAAATACTACAAATAATGTAATTTATGAACATAATTTAGTGCCGTCCCTGGGGGAGGGCGGACCGGGCATACGCCCAGGGCCCAAAGGAAATAGGGGCCGGTTTTTTTTTCATGTTTACTATATAATATATAGTAGTGGTTGAAAAAAAATTAATAAATAAAAACGACACAATGTTCTTTAGTATCTAATATGATCCAAAATAAAATTAGCATTATATTAAAAGCCCAAACATGTATCAACTAATTACATTGAAGAAGAAATACATAAAAAATTTAATTGGTTGTTAATTTTATAGTATTATTTATTGTTTCTCTTAAGTTTTTTTCTCTAAGTTTTTATCTACAAAAATATAAAACTATTTTGCCTAGACATATATTCTCTATAATTCATCTGCCACTAACTTTTTTGATTATTTCATCTACATGAATTCAATGTTTTTTTTGTAAATATAGTAGATTTATTATTATTAACTAAGAAAACTCTTATATTTGAAAAAAATTTATCAATCATATGAGACGATACAACTTATGTCTATATTTAGAATTTCAAAAGTAAAAATGTTTTTCTTACATTATTGATTCCTTATTACCTAATAGGCATTTGACCTAGCGGTATCAGAGCCGTTGGCTTCCTAGGAGGTCAGGGGTCCAAACCTCACCAAAGGTGAGGAGGGTGTGTGAGTTTATTTATTTCATTTGTCATATGTAAATATTATATACTTCAAAAAAACAATGTATTTGAAAAAAAGTTGTACTTAACAACGTCCCCGTTTTACATCTCGCCCAGGGACCAAAAAATGTCAGGAACGGACCTGGGTCAATATATTATATTTAAACTTCTCTATAATGTAAATGTAGCGGTGGAAATAAATATTGGTTGAATTTTTAAACGTAGTCAACATGATTATTTTTCAAGTTTTTTAGTTAAGAATACTCCATAAAACTTCAAATCAAATAACAAAATAATGATTTAAGCACATAAAATAGTTAAAATTTTCTACAACCTTTATATCATTAAAATTAAAATACAATTCTAAGGTAAATAAATATTAAATTGATAGTACTTAATAATTGCTATAAATATTTCATTTACATATTGATAGGTTATAATAAGTTTTTTTCATTAAGAATTTTAACTATTTATTATTAAGGTTTTTTTTATAAAATAATATGTTTAGTGGGAGTGTTATGTAAACAATAACATGTGTGATGACTATCATATAAATACTATTTTGGTCCTAAAGGAGTTTACAAGAGTTCAATGGATATAAAAACAGTTTGTAGAAGGGGGGGGGGGGTTGAATACAAACACAATCTTTTTAGGTTTTTAAATGAGTTTATATTGAATAAACAAATTTACAGTTGCAAGCGGAATAAGAACAAGTAATTAATCTATTCTATTACAACTAAAAAAATCACTAAGATTTGATGCACAAGAACAAGAAAGAAAAGCAGCAGAGGTTTGAGGAGAGAAAATAGCATGCATAAAGATGAAGAAGGGTTCTTTGTCTATTTATACCCATTGCAATAAATGCAAGACAAAAGGTATGCGTCACGTGTCAAGTTTCTATTTGAGACTTGTCCTTTGTCTAAAAGATAGCCATGCTTTTGGTCGTATGTGAATAGTAACCAAATCAGATTTGATGGGGACATGAGAGACAATCCGTACGTCCTTTTCTGACAAGGTATTTGAGGTTTGACTTTTGTGCATCGAGGATAAGATCAACATTGATTGCTGAGTAGGCCCCACTTGATCACTGAACCAGAATCTTCAAGGATGAAGTCTTCGGGTATCACTAAGGCTTTGCAAGATCTCACACTTTAGATAGATGAACATTGCTATCACTGAACCGCTTCAGATCACGAGCTATCCATCTCTTTCTTCAGCCGTTCCTTCGACAGTCGCTGAATGACTTTCTGGTGTGAGTGTAAGTGTTGTTCTTCAGATATTCAGGGATAGGACGTTGTTCCTGATCATCAGCGATCACTGAACACAGTTAGTGTGTGTTGTCGCTGATTTTGAACAAAATCCTATAACTGGAATTTTCACTAAGTATAAGAAGAATCATATTAAAATCACTGAAAGAAGTTTGTATCAACAATCTCCCCCTATTTGGTTATGATTAAGCAACATAGGAAACTTGCTTCAGGAAATTAGTAAGGACTTAGAAATTTAAAGTGAATAAATCTAAGTGCTAATTTGTGAGATCTTTTTCAGCTAATATACTATCTTAATTGAGTGTCATTTATAAGGATATGAAATCACAATTTTTACAAGTGTAAAAGCTATAAAGTTCATTCACTGATTGATTACAGAGTGTAATAATAGCGAGTATGTAGAGGTTTTAAAGAATAGAACTCATATGTTCATTGTCCCTTTTACTATTTTCAGGGATCTTTTCAGTACACAGATGGAGTAGAGTACTTCATTGTATTTCATTTAAAAAATATAATCTGATGAATTATAAGTGAAAAATGAAAATACAATCTGAGTAAGGTACAATACACTGAAGAAAAATTACAAAGAAAAAAGAAAACATCAGTGACTAGTCAGAGAGCTTCTCTTTTCTTCTTCGTAATTCATTTTCATAGATCTTCTTTTGGATGAGGAGTGTGTCATTGTGTTCGCAGCAGCTGTAGTACAAGATCTTAAGAATTTTGGAAGGAGCCTTTCTGATTTATTTATTCCTGAGAAATTTTATTAGCCCATCGTTCTCTAGAAATGTCATTCCTACTTCAGGGAGAGCGATCATTTCATGCTCTACAAATCTTCTCGGTTCAGGCAGAGATGTATTGAGCATTGATAGATCAGAGAGGATGAAGTGGGCAAAGATACTGCCAAAGTTAAATTTAGTCTAATGTTCATTTCTAAACGGCGGACCCTCTTCGGCATCAGACTTCGAACTTTTCGTTCTGGATTTTTCAGGGAGAGGAGGATTTGAGACATGTTGTGATATCCTTTGCAAAAGTTGATCAAGGTACCTTTCTACAACATCTATGATTTCCAGCCATTCAGAATAACCATAGAACTTTAGAAATTGGGGTTCTTCTTCTTTGCTTCTTGTGTCTCTGAACATTGTTACTCTTATCTTTAGACCTTTTCTAGCATTGCGTCCACCGATAGTTGCACGAGTAATAGTTGTAGAGAGAATGCGATAGTTTACCTTCTTAGTGCACCACTCCAATTCAGCGTCCTTAGGTTCTTCATTTTTTTATTCAGGGATTGTAGAATTTTCTCTTGAGCAAGGATTGGATGGACCTTCATGTCATCTCTTGTTAGTTCCTTCTCAATTAGTTTTTCAGCAACTAGCTCGCTTTGTTTTTCAGCTTGTTTATGACGTTTAGCTCTTATTGTGTCTTCTCGAGCCATCTTTTGAGCGACTCTGAGGCTTTCCTGAGCTTGCTTTATTTCTTCATCTCTGCATCGCTAAGCTTGTAATGCTTCAGCTCGTTCTTTAGGGGATAAGAAGGAGAATTCGTCATATACGCTTATTGGTATAGTCTGGTCATTTGTAGATCTCTTATGGAGTTTTCCCTTCTTCTTCTTCTTCTTCTTCTTCTTCTTCTTCTTCTTCTTCTTCTTATTGATTGTCTATGTACACGCCTTTGGATAAGGCCTTCTTCCTCTTTAGATTCAGATTCGGATATGTACAAGAACTGATCTTCGGCAGAAGGTTCTCTCAGGAATGGAGAATCCTTTGGGGAACAGGGATCATTGAGAACAGGAGAGGAAGAGTTGGGTTCATCAGAAACAGGAGTAGGAGAGAGTGATTTAGGAGGTTGAGATTTAGAAGGAGGGATGTATGTAATTAGAGGAAGGAATACCTCAGTGAAAAGCTCCCCCTCTGAATTAATTGAAGTGGGATCAAGATCCACCACTTGTTTATTCTTCCCTGAGGGATCAGACTACTCCTGACTAGAAAGTGGCCTGTCCCTCCAAAGGTCCTCTGAAGATTACTCCAGCTTGTGGACGATTATTAATGAAGAAGTTGGAGAGGTTGAAGGGAATGTCATCATAGTCATCATCATCATCATCATCATCATCATCATTGTTTGCAAATGATCGACAAGGGATGTCTTCTTCTTCATCATTATCATCATCATCATCATCATCTTCTTCTTCATCATCTTCATCATCACCATCACCACCATCACCTTCAGCGTCGATGGGAGGTTGTTCTTGATGTTGTTGTTGGGGTTCTTCAGGGAGAAGAGCGATTGCTTTGCTTATTAGCTCATCAGCGAGCTCTTGGGCAAATTTCTCCCCCTCTTTGTTTCCAACAGGCAGAGTGTGCACTAAGAGAGTATGCACATTGGAGTTGAGAGTAGAGAGATTCTCAGCCTGTGACGTTTGAGTTTGAGAGATCAAACTCAGGTTCCCTCTGTCAACGTCAGTGAAGGAGGAGGCTCTATCAGATAGGCCTTGAACAAGACGTAGAATCTCTGCCTGAGTCTTTTGCATCTCAACACGAGTCTTTTCCTGCTTCTCCGCTCTTTCAGCAAGACTCTTGATAGCCCGTTTATTTGCAGCATTATCATCTTTTACTGTCTGAATATCAGTGAAGATGTTGGATATGGTGGCTTTCATGCCAGGGACGCCACCCACTTGATTGAAAGTTATTTTAGAGGAGTTCTGCAAGACATCTGCCCTTTGCCTTATCATGGTGCAGTCATTCACCAGATAGTCCATGGCAGGAAAAGAGGGAGGAGGCGATATCTTGGGTATATCCTTGGGAATGGAGGGTAGCCTTGGAGTGAATTTCTCTGTCTTCACCTTCCTTAGATCATCATGCTTCTTGATCTTAGAAGAAGTGGTCTCGCTGGTAGAAGTTGTGGTTGCTGATGAGAAGATTGGTGCAGCGACACCTGTTGATAACAAAGAAAGATGAGCCAAAAAGAGCTAGGGCTTAGCACAAAGATGTTGGGAGGTAGTATGTATAACCAAGGTTCCTTGAGAGTATCTGAAGGATTACTCTCAGGGATGGTACATGCTACGGTAGTGTCCTGAGGATCACTAACCTGTGTCTGAGAATGTTAAAGAGAAACATTCTCAGGTCCTATGCACGTGGCTTTCCAAAATTCATATTGTCGAAACAAAGTTGATTCTTGGAAAGAACTTTGTTCAACCTCTTCAGAGATAGGGACAACCATCTCTGAATCATGGGTTGATGTGTGGTCCAAAGAAGAGTAGATAGAAGAAGAAGAGAAGACTGTGTAAGTATTACCAGATCCAACTTTAGCATAGCTGGCTATCACATTTTCAGAGACCGAGGTCGCTGAGAATGGGGGTAGTTCTGATGAAGCGGCAACGGAGACAAAAGCCTTTGTCGTGGTTGTGGATAGAGGAGACATTGGTAGTATGCCAAAATTAGAGAGAGTGGTCTTTTTGATAGACACTCTTCTTTTGAGCGACGGTCTTCTTGTGACAGTCAGTCAGTTGTTTTCTTTTTGGAGGGGAAGAAGAGGTGTCCAGGCTGATCACTGATGGGTTTATCAGTGACCTTGACACTGTCTCTACCTGAGTTGTAGGAGTTGGAGTTGAGGTACCAGCAGGGTCAGCTTCCCTGATAAGGTTCACCATGTAGAGGAGGTAGGGGGCCTCCCGGTTGTTTATCGATTTCCAGAGATTTCTTACCTACCTGAGAGAAGCCTTGATTTCCAACCTTGGGGTATCCCTCACAAACAGTTTCTAAGATAGCTGCTACGAATCTTGGGTAAGGGATAGTCTTCTCCCTTTTTGGTGCTTGTACTCTGTTATATAATTCGCTGAAGATGTAGTCAGCGAAGTTCAGCTTGCGACCATGGCATAGAACAAATGCCATCTCCAAAAATTGCCTACTGGCTTGATCTTGGTAGCCAGACTTAGTTCCTAAGCACTGAATCACCTGAGTGAATATACATTGCCATCTTGCTGCCAGTCTCTTCTTCCCTATTTTGGTTATGGTCTTGACATCAGAATCCCATTTGTAACCAATAGTGTCGAGGAAGTCGATGAGTTCTTCACTTGAGGGTGCAGAGATCCATTGCTGATTCTTTCCTCTTGCAGGGACGCGAAGAGCAGCACGGATGATTCCAGAAGTGAAAGCGAATGTTCCCTAGCTGATGGTGAACTCAACAACATGGAGTTCATTTCCTCTTTCAGTGGTGACCATGGTGTTGTGTGCAGTATACCAGAATTGTTGGAGGTAAGCAGTGATTCCAACAGGGACTTGAGTGAAAGCATACATCAGAGGGCATTTATTGAGAAATCTTGCGCCATCAGTGAAGTGAGGTTTGTCAGAGGGAATATCCACCAGAGCGATGTAGTTGCTTGGTTTCACAACAGCTTGTTCAGGGGTGAAGGTGGATTCAGGAGCCCCAACGAAAGATGTAACAGGAAGGACTTCACTTTCAGCGTACTTGTTGACGTTCTTTCTTGAAGATGCCATTGCTGTTTCAAAAATAGGAACACCAAATAAGAAAATCATGGCTTAATACAAAAGAGTATAAACCAAGTATTTTGGTACAAAGAATACCAAAGGGATAAGAAAAACAAGTGTCTTGATGAACAAATACTTGTTATTTGGCAGATTTTAGAAAAACATTTAACCAAAGTTTTAGTAAAAGGGTACCAAAGTTTTTATATTTGGTATAACAACATACCATAAACAGATTTGAGAAAATGTTTAGATGAGATTTTGGATCAAATAGACCAAAATGTCTTCTGTTCTAAGAAGAAGCTTAGAACAAGTTTTTATAAAGTTGATGTTCAAGAAACAGTTTTAAAGCAAAAATATTTATAAGAAGGTGTTATAGAAGACGAGTAGAAGTTATAAACAACATTTAAGTTGTTGTTCATACATAAAAGGGAATAAAAAATTAGATCAAACTTTGAGAAAAGTGGAAAGTGAGAAAAACGCACAAGTGTGTGTTCTTGGTGTTCTTGAAAATTGCAGAGAGAATTTCAAACTTTTGGTTAGGAGAATATGAGCGCGTAAATAATGAATTGGAAATGATTTTTCCTTATATAGGTGGATGAGAGAGAAAGAGGAGAGAGAAGAAGGCTAAACGACGGTTTTAGCTTTTTGAAAAAATAATGATGACCTCCTGCACGTTTCTAGGGTATGATGGGATAGGAAACGTTAACGTCCGTCGTGTGTCAGAAAAAGGTCTGACGTGTCATTTTCTTTTGAAAAAATGATAAGCTTATCATTTAAATAATAAATGTTAATCATTATCCATTTAAATCCTCATCATTTACAATAAAGACATTGTCAGTGATGGGTTTTTTCACACCCCGCTAAAGCGGAAACACGAGGTACGACAGTTCTAGATTTCACAACAATAGTAATATAAACACCAACCACACATATATAATTAAAACGTAGAAGTTTAAAGTTAAAAGGTTTACAACCCGACTACTTGCACTTTACAACAAATTACATCAATTTGAATACATAAAATGTCTTGATTGGTGTTCCACAAAAATAAACTAAGCTTGAGCGGTTACCTTCTTATCTTCCTGTAAAGCATGTTAAAACAAAGTGTCAACTACAAAGAGTTGGTGAGTTCACAGTTTTTTCATATGCACAAAACATTTTATATGCAAGGTATAGAAATAGCGAATCAAAAGTTCGCATCAACTTTAATGTTTTAAAGTTTCATGAGCAAAAATAGAAATTTACCATTACACATGATATATAAATATTGAGTCACTACTAAGCCTACTCGACATTCTACGCCCCACGAACTACCTCAGCGGTGAACCTAAAGTCCACATGTGTAGAGCATTCTTAATTGATAGAGTGCACCCCTACTTGCCAGTTAGGTGGGTATGTCAACCAAATAGCGCTATCCACAAATATCATCGCCTCATTTAGAGTTAAATAGTAGTGTACCACAGGGACTTTTCGTAACTCAACATATCATTTTGTGTAATAAAAAGTTGCTCACCACAATGATTTATATACTTTTCGCTAAATCAATATAAATCAATTCAATTTCCATTAAAACAACATGCTTTATACCCCAAACGTATAAACATTTAAAAAGAGGGGCCGTGAATACTCACCTTTTGCAAAGAGCTCCGATTAAAGCACAATTCGTCCGCTAGCCGACCTAATGCTTCCCTATCAAAGTAAAATACCCAAAACGGTCACTTATGTGTCTAACGATTACTATGAGAGTGTTTATAAGTCCCTATATGTCCAACTTGGTCTACTATTGTCCCGTTATACATAATGCACATATGCTCTTTTAAAGAAACAATTTATACCGAAAAATGTAATATTACAGTCTTTCAAGTGAAAAAATTTATGAAATCCACCAGTTTTAGAATTTTTAACTTTCTGACAGAAACTATAAGTCTTAAAAAGGATCAAATTAATGTAACATTCAAAATGATAAATTTTTCCATCTTTTCATATATGATGCATTACTGAGTTAAGGTCATTGTGATCAACTTTCATGCATTTTAGACATATAAAGAGGGTTCAAATAATTTATATCCAACAGTGTGTCACAACAAGCATGGCAGATTACACACTGTTAGTAAAACAATCATTTGAGGAGTTTTACTTAGTATTTTTCAGAAATTCAGTTGGATTATAATCCTAACACATAAAGGAAACTTTTGAAATAAGAATCACTCATTTTGGATGAGTTATGAAGGAGATATGGCACTACAAAGTTGCATGCACAATTCTGTCATTAGTTGACAGATTGCACACTTAACTTTAATAAATTGTTTAATGCCTCAAAACTTCATATTTTTGAATGAAACTAGATTCATATGAATCCTAACTCATAAAAGAAAACTCCAGAAGAAGAATTATGCATTATGGACACATATTCAAGGAGATATTAGCATGCAAAGTAGGGTTTACCTACTGGTGGTTTCACAGATTGCACACCTAAAATATTTTAAGTGTTTGGAGGGTCAAAACTCCATATTTTTAAGTGATTCCACTTGCAAACTGAATATAACTCATAAAAATAACTCTCAAAAGAAAAATCATCCTTTTTCATTGAGTTTTGAAAGAGATATGGCCATTTGAACATGCATGCACAAATATGTCATTGGTTGACAGTTTGCACACTCATTTTGTTTCAATTAGTTGGAACCTCAAATCACCATATTTTTTAATGAAATCAGTGGCATTTGAAAGGTAACTCATTAAATTAACTTCCAGAAGAAAAATAAAGTGATTTGGAAGAATATTAAAAGAGTTATGGTCGTTCAAAGTAGGGTTTTCCTACTGTTGAACTTCCAGTTGCACACTTGATTTGTTATGAGCATTTGGGGGGTCAAAACTCAATGTTTTTGAGTGAGACCACTTGGATTAGAACCCCAACTCACTAAATAAACTTGTAGAAAGAAGATTAATGATATTTGAACATATTATTTGCAAGAAATGGACGATTTATGCACATGTAATAAATCTGTCAGCACCAAAAATCACAATTTTTACTCAAAAACACATAAAATCATGATTTTTCACCTATTTCTTGAGTTTTATTGTTTGGGTCATTGATTATCATGATTATGTAAACATTTTTATATGTTTTTGGGTGTATAATCTTTCCATAAAATTCAAAATTGACAGAAGTTAGAAGAAAAACACTTAAAATGCATGAAAAAGTAGGGTTTTCCCCAAAAATGTTAAGAAAAATGAAGGAAATGATGTTTGTACTTACTTGGATGATGCAGACTGCACCAAAAGCTTCAATAATCTTGCTATTTGATGGATAATCTTGTAGAATTTGGCTGGAGTTTTTGGAAAGAAAAGAGAGGGAAAAGAGTGAAGGGATTATGTCCCTTAGTTTCTAGAGAGAGAGAGAAGAGTTTTTGGGATTTCAAAGTTGTAAATGAGTGTTTTAGGGAAAAAAAGGTTTATATATGGTGAGAGAGGGGGGGGGGGCATGGGGGCCCACTCCGTTCAATTTATATATATATTTTTTTAAAAATTAAGTATAAGGCCCAACAATGCTAAATTGGAAGTCCACTTTCTCAATTTTTGGCCTTTTTCTCAAAATTGTTAGCCCATTTTGATTAATTTCTTATATAAATAAAAGTTTTATAATTAAAATACTAAAACTATATATATTATACAAATTGGGTATAAATTAGAGCATTTGACACTGTATTAGACGTTTTAGACAGTTACGGGTCGGAACCGGACAATTTAAGTGACTACCAGAAATGCTAGGGATTTTTCGGCTACTCTAATCTATCTACCTCTTATTCTTCTAATTATCTAAAATAACTCTAAAAAACTTAACAGAAGCTAACCTGAAAGCTCGAATTTCGACAGTTGTCACAGGTTTTCTCTTTTAAGATCTATTCTCTGATTTTGAAATAATTCAGTGAGCATTAAGGAAAGAAGTACATACCTTGGCAAGATATATGTATATCGCTGAATCAATGTTCAGAGTATGACTGAAAAATTTGAGAATTAATTTGATACTGACTGACTTATATTAATTTCTGAAAAATAATTATTCTTCAGCGTTTAACATACCTAGTTCGCTGATTAATAGATTGAATCTAGTCTCATCAAGAGGCTTAGTGAAAAGGTTAGCTAGCAGTGGGCACAAAATGAAGTTCAATTTCACCATTCATAACATGATCTCTGATAAAGTGATATCTGATCTAAATATGCTTGGTTTTTTAGTGATGTACAGGGTTATTCGCAAAAGCAATAACACTAGTGCTATCACAATAGATAGGGATTTTAGAGAGCTTAATGTCGTAGTCTCTAAGTTGATTCCTCATCCAAAGGATTTGGGCACAACAGCTTCCAGTGGCTACGTATCAGCTTCATCAGTTGATGTGGAAACAGAGTTTTGTTTTTTACTTGTCCAACTTACCAACCTACCTCCTAGTAGCTGACAACCACCATTGGTGCTCTTCCTATCAATCTTGCAACATGCAAAGTCACTATCAGAGAAACCAGTTAGATCGAACCCTGAGCCTTTGGGAAACCAAAGACCCAGATTAAGAGTTCCTTTCAGATATCTGAACATTCACTTTACAATGATCAGATTGGATTCCTTGGGTTCATCTTGATATCTTGCACAGAGACAAGTAGAATACATGATATCAGGTCGACTTGCTGTGAGATATAGCAGGGAGCCGAGCATTCCTCTATAAGCAGTGACATTGACAGGTTTCCCATCAGGGTCCTTGTTCAAAGTCAGAGGAGGAGCCATAGGAGTCTTCATCATTGAACATTGAGTCATTTCAAAAAATTTCAGCATATCATTAACAGATTTACTCTGACATATGAAAATGCCTTTCTCAGATTGCTTTATCTGCAAACCTAGAAAATATGTTAGTTCACCCATCATACTCATTTTATATTCTTTGTTCATGCGTTCAGCTAAACGAGTACAGAGTTTGGGATTTGGGGAACCAAAGATAATGTCATCGACGTATACCTGAGCAAGAATGGTATGACCTTTGTGTTTCCTTAGAAAGAGGGTTTGCTCAATTTTTCTACGAACAAATTTTTCTTTAAGAAAATATTTAGACAGGGTGTCATACCAGGCTCGAGGTGCTTGTTTTAACCCGTAAAGAGCTTTTTGAAGTTTGAAAACATGGCCAGGAAATTTAGGATCAGAGAAACCAGGAGGTTGTTCAACATAAAATTCCTCTTTAAATTTTCCATTTAGAAAAGCACTTTTAACATCCATTTGAAAAACTCTTAAGTCTTTATGGGCAGCATAAGCTAAAATTAAAAAGAGTCTTATGGCTTCTAATCTGGGTACATGAGCAAAGGTTTCATCGTAATGGATACCTTCTTCTTGTCTGTATCCCTAAGCAATAACTCTAGCCTTGTTGCAAGTTACAGTGCCATGTTCATCTAACTTGTTACGAAAAACCCATTTGGTTCCAATGACAGTTTTACCTGATGGACGAGGTACAAGATTCCAAACTTTGTTCCTGCGAAACTCAGTTAGTTCTTCTTGCATAGCACTGACCCAACTAGGATCAATGATAGTGTCATCGATCTTTTTAGGTTCGGTTAAAGAAATGAAATTTACAAAAAGACAGATGTTACCTAGACCACGACGGGTTTGGTACCTGTACAGGGATCACCAATGATCTGATCAATGGGGTGATTTACAGTCCATCGCTGAACTGGGGGTTGAGGAGAGTGATCAACAATAGATTCAGCGACTTGATCAAGGAGAGTTGAAGAAGCATCAGCTATAGGTTCTTCAACATTTGTTATAGGGAGAGTATAAGCAACATCAGTTATAAGGATCACCAATGATCTGAAGTGGGAATGAAATTAGGACCTTATTTTCAGCGACAGGAGGTGTACTGAAGTAAGATCCAGGTTCCCCACAGTGAGATTTCATCCAACTATTCAGTTCCTCGTCGTTTTCAGGGACATGAATAGAATTTGTTGAGCGAGATTCATCAAAGTTAACATGCATGGTTTCTTCTACGTCTTGTCTTCTTTTGTTGAAGACTCTGAACGCTTTAGATACAGAGGAGTATCCAAGAAAGATTGCATCATTAGCTTTTGGATCGAATTTTCCTAAATGATCTCTGTCAAAAGATTACAACCGAAAATATGTAGATATTTCAGAGAGGGTCTTCTTCCCAATAATTAATAGGATCTCTTCTTGAATCTCTTTACTATCATGGATCTATTCTGAGTAAAGCATGCAGTGACTGCTTCAACCCATAATTGAGTCGGTAGATGAGATTCGCTGAGCATCAAGCGAGCAGCCTCGATGATCGTTTGGTTTCTTCTTTCAACAACACCGTTTTTTTGAGGGGTTCTCACTAATGAGAAATTACGAGTGATTCCTTTTTCTTCAAAGAAGGTAATCAGGGTACTGGTTTTGAATTCGGTGCCATGTTCACTTATCATGGAGTGAACAATTAGATTGTTCAAGATTCCATTCTCTTGATAGAGGAAATAATTTCATCAGGTGTATCACTTTTAGATCGAAGAAAAAAATACCCAAGTGTATCTGGAATATTCATCAACTATCACAAGAGTGTATTTCTTTCCAGATATGGATTGGACGTTGACTGGTCCAAATAGATCCATATAAAGTAATTGAAGAGGAGTGGTCACTGAGGAAACTTGCTTAGATCTGAAAAAGGCTTTTGTCAGCTTTCTTATTTCACACGCTGACCAAAGAGATTCCTTTGTAAACGTGTGTTTAGGGAGATCTGTGACAAGTTCTTTTTGAGATAGATCATTGATCATCTTAAAGTCCAGATGAGAAAGTCTCTTGTGCCAGAGCCAGTTATTATCAGAGGAGGCCCTTGATAGAAAGCAAACATTCTTTGAATAAGTACTATCTATATTAATGATATCTACGTTTTCTGATCTTTTGTCTTTTAAGGAAAGCTTGTCAATTTTATCAGTGAACGCACATCTGGTCTTTGTGAATAAGACTTTGAATTCTTTATCACTGAGTTGACTAATGCTTAATAAAAGATGATTCGGTCCTTCAACGTAGGCAACGCGACTGAATGAAGTCGCTCCATTGGATAGAACGCCATAACCTCTGGTGTATCCTTTGCCATTTCCACCAAAGGTCACTAAGGGACCAGTTTCTTCTTTATATTCAGAGAACAGAGATTTTCTGCCTGTCATGTGCCTTGAGCATCCGTTATCGAGATATGAGATACCTTTAGCACTCTGCATAAGATAAGAAGATTAATGTTTCATAGGTACCCATAGAACTATGGGTCTTGCATTGTTAGTGGAAACAACAGGTTTGGCGGATTTGTTACTCGCAGATAAAGTTTCTTCAATGGTTATCTTCACCTTGGATAATTTATCAGCCATAGTGGATTTCGCTTTTACTGATTTCTCAGCTTGAGCTACTTTCTTACCATGAGCTAATCTTTCAGCTTTAGTAACATTAGGACATTTACTAGCAATGTGGCTAGTCTCACCACAGTGATAACACTTCTTATATTTAAGAAAAGGTTTTGAGCATGAAGCAATCAGAGAGGAGGTCAAAACAATTTCAGGACCAGGACCAAGAATCCTTTTCTCCATCGTCCTAGGAGAAACTACAAGTTTTTCAGCCTTAGATGGAGTGAGATCAACCTTAATTCTGGGAGTTGATTTCTGAACAGAGTCATGGATCTTCTTTCCACACTTGATTCACTGAAGGAACTGAAGGATTCTTCTTGAAATTTTGGAAGTTCTTGATCGAAGAATGTTAGACTTCATTCTGTGAAAAGTATGAACCAGAATATCACAAGTATTGAAGATCAGAAGTTAAGTCAGAAGCTCATCTTCTGACTTAAGTCATCTCAGAGGCGCCCAGAGACTTGAAGAACCTCTGGATTCTAACTGTTATCTCACACGCGCTTGTGATGACGTGGCGATCACACTTTCCGTGCGTCCCTATATGTAACTGATTCTGTTACTAGTATAGCTGACGTGTCAAATCCTGATAGGGTATATCGTTGACTTTTACTTTGTAATAGTATAAATAGATTCATTCTTTACTGTAATAGTTGACGATCTTGGAGAGAAATTGCGCTGTTCATTCATACGTATTGTAATCGATTTCCAGATTATTAATATGATTTCTCAATTGTTCTTCAAATCTGTTCTTACTATTCTTACTGCTTATTATTACTATTCAGTATTAATCATAGATCGACATTGCTTCTGCTCATACTTTGTTATACGATCTGTTGATTTGTTATAAGAAAGGGATCTGGGTTCAAACAATTGGTATCAGAGCCTGATAATCAATCTATTGATTATTAGATCTCATCCAGTTTGGAGAAATCTCTATTCTACTAGCAGTTAATTTCATTTTTAAACTACTGTTCTCAATTCTACCCTGTTTTTCGAGATTTTGTTAATTTCGTACAATCTTCCCTAAAGCAGTGGTAATTTTAGTTTAAATCTGGAAATTCGTAAGAATATCGTCTCGTTTCTAATAAGTTGAAATTTATTTGCTCCAAATTTCAACAGTATTTCCTGCATTTCTCTTAATCTTTGTTTTCTGAAAAAAAATGGCAAATCCAAACATGAACGCCATATACACCTCCGGATCCTTGACCAAACCTCCAACTCTAATCCGTGATGAATATCCTCAATGGAAGATTCGCATGATCAATTTCTATGAAGGATTAGATGTTGAACTTTATCCTACTATACAGAATGGTCCATTTATACCAATGACCACCATTCCAAGGATTCCTGCTACTACTAATACTGATGAAATTCCTGCTCGTCAAGTTCCAAAACTTAGAGAAAATTGGTCTGATAAAGAAAAGGCTAAGGTGGAAACTGCCAAAAAGGCAAAAAGTCTTCTGATTATGGCTATTCCAAATGAGATTTCCAATCTCTGGATTCATGCGAAACCGCAAAAGAGTTGTGGGATCAGCTTGAAGATATTCTCGAAGGAGGAACAAAGATGAAGAAAAACAGAAGAGCTCAAACTCTAAATGAATATAATAGTTTTCAAGCTATTCCAGAAGAGACTTTGAAGCTGACCTTTCACAGATTTAACACTATGATAAATCTATGCAAGAGATGTGATATAGTAAGATCCAAGGAAGATAACAATGTTCTATTTCTTAAACGACTGAATCCAGAATGGTCTAATCTCTCCATGTCTCTTCAAGCTAACCAAGACTTAGAAATGTGGTCTCTGCACCATGTATTTGGCACTCTTCAAGCACATGAAAAGGAAGTTGTTCAGAAAAAGACTTCTATTGGTGGACCTCTGGCCCTAATCTCTGGATACAGAGGGTCAAGCAGAAGGAGTAAATACACTAAGAGGAAAGGAAAGAGCCAGGTGGCATTCATTTCAGAAGCAAGTCTAGAAGGTTAGCACTTATTACCAAACAATTCACCAAAAAGTTTGGTAATAGATCTTTTCAAGGAAACAGAAGATTTGATCGCCCCACTCAAACTTATGCTCCAAGGCAAGAGATCCAGAGAGCTGAAAAATCAGAAGCAGAAAAGAAAGAGGAAGAGATGAAGAAGAAAAAGGATGGGTGTTACTGTTACACTTTTGAAAGTATGAACCACAAGATGAAGAATATGACGTGGCACATACATCAAGGATGTCTACCTTTTGCAACCGACTAGTTTGTTACACGCTCCCATCTCTCACACGTGTCAGTTTGTAATAGGTTAAGATGTTGACTTTTACTTTATTCTATTTGTATAAATAGATCTTTTCTCAATTGTAAAAGTAGTCGATTGAAATCGTGATATTGAAGAACTTACTGTGCGTCATTCCATGTATCTGTAATCACAATTCAGGTTATAATTCATTGTTAATTTGTTCTTCAATCTTTGATCAAATCTTATTACTGTTGACTAATCGATATAAATTGCTTCCGCTTATACTCTGTTTATAATTCAATCGATTAATCTGTGAAGAAGAGAATCTGGAACCAACAATTGGTATCAGAGCTAGATAATCAATCTATTGATTATTAGATCTCAATTTGGAAAATCTCTCTTCATTCATTCAGTAATCTCTTGTTCTAGATTTCAACTCAAATCTGTTACTATATACTTCTCGATCTTAAAAATGGCAAATTCAAATTTGAATGCTGTATACACCTCTGGTTCTCTGACCAAACCTCCAACTCTTATTCGTGGTGAATATCCACAATGGAAGATTCGAATGACATAAATTTCTATGAAGGATTGGACATTGAACTTTATCCTATTGTTCAAAATGGTCCCTTCATACCAATGACTACAGTTCCAAGAGTTCCTGCTACTACCAATACTACTGAAATACCTGCACGTAAAGTTCCAAAGCTAAGGAAAAATTGGAATGATGAGGAAAAGGCCAAAGTTGAGCTTGCTAAAAAGGCAAAAATGCTTCTTATCATGGCTATTCCAAATGAGATTTTTCAATCTCTGGATTCCTGTGATACTGCTAAGGAATTATGGGATCAGTTAGAAAATCTTCTGGAAGGTGGTGCTAAAATGAAGAAAAATTGAAGGGCTCAACCGCTGAATGAATACAACAGTTTCCAGGCAAATTCAGATGAATCTCTGGAACAGAATTTTCATAGATTTAATAATCTGATTAATCTATGTAAACGATGTGATATTGTTCGATCAAAAGAAGACAATAATGTCTTATTCTTGAAGAGATTAAATCCAGAATGGTCAAATCTATCCATGTCACTACAAGCTAATCAAGATTTTGAGCAATGGTCTCTACACGATGTATTTGGAACTCTTCAAGCTCATGAAAAGGAGGTTGTGCAAAAGAAAACAACCATAGGTGGACCTCTGGCCCTGATTTCTGAAGCAAAGGGAGCTACCAGAAGAAAAAGTGAAGATAGAAGAGTGAAGAACAAGGCATTCATGTCAGAAACTGTTCCAGAAGAAGATTCTGACTCTGATGATGACATAAAGGCATTTGCTGATTCCTTGGCTCTTATTACCAAACAATTTACAAACCGTTTTGGAAATAGAGAATTTCAAGGAAACAGAAAGTCTGATCGCTCCAACTATTCTTCTAAACAAGAGGTTCAGAGACCTGAGAAGACTGAGGCAGAAAAGAAGGAAGAGGAAATGAAGAAAAAGAAAGATGTATGTTACAGATGTGGCAAACCGGGTCAGTACTCGAAAGATTGCAGAGGGGCTCTGGAGAAAGACAAAACATATTACAAAAATAAATACAAGTATAATGCTACTGAAAGAGCCCACTATGCTGAGAAAGAAAACTGGATTGGAGATGAATCCAGCGGTGATGAGGCCATGTTCTGTGGAATGGCATGTACAAATGAATCAGAAGAAAAGCCTTCTGAATCACCGGTTAGTAATCTTTCTGAATCTTCTGAACTTGAAAATACAATTGTGCTTTTATCAAACAATTTTGAAGAACTTAAGCAAAAGCTAACAATTGAAAAGAAGTTACGAAAAAATATTGAGAAAACTCTTTCCACAACACAAAGGGAAAGAGATATTTACAAAAGAGAGATGGATATCTCAACAGAAGAAAAACTGGAACTTGACATAGAAAAAGAAAAAATTTCTAAAACCTTGAAAGACACAGAAGTTTTGGTAAAAAAAGAGCAAATGAGTCATAAGAAACTTCTGGAAGAAAAGGATAAGGAAATTCAAATTAAGGAAAGTGACAGATTAAATTTTGTAGCACTTAAAAATTATTTTCAAAAAGAAAGAGAATTTCTGTACATTGAACTTCAAAACAAAACGCACCAGATTAAAACATATCTGGATGCTCAAAAAGTTCATGAGAAAATTAGTACACAAGTAGGAAGATCTGCAATCGGCTTTGAAAATTTAGATCCCTATACGTGTGAAAAGAAGTCTAGTTTAAACTCTGTCTTTTGTATAGGACAACAACAGAAGCCTGTGTTTCCAATCATTTTTGAACAATCATGTTTTAAAAGATCTAAAACTGAAAATGGTCATCATCAACGAAAACTCAAGTTTAAAAACATTAAATATTCTTCTGAAAAGACGAATATTAATCTAAATCAAATTCAGAAGAAGGATGATATCTTTAAATTTGGTTCAAGTGTTATTACAAAATTGAATCCAGAGGCTGATGCGTTTATTCCTATTCAAGCAGAGGAGGAATTAAGACTAAGTTTTGAAAAAGATCTTCTCTTGACTCTGGATAATTGTTTTAAACTTGAGAATGACAAACAAAAGTTAGAGAACAATCCAGAGATATTTCCTTATTCATTTATTGATTTAAATCTTTCTGAAACTCGAGAGGATTTAGAAGAAATCACATATCCATGGGAGAATAATGATCAAAGTGAGGATTTCTTTGACAATTCTGACACATATCTCTCTCATCTTGAACAAACTTCCAATCATGCTAAAACTCCAGAGATCATAAAAAACAAAGACGCTCCTTTTCTCTTTACAAATGAATCTCTGGAGATAAGAGCTTCTGGAATGGATGCTAAAAACAAGTCAAGTGACATTCCGATTTTCTCTGTTCCCTCTGAACAACGAAAACCTGTTTTTATACATCCAGATTTTATAGGAATGTGTCTGAAAGCTAAATCTTGTCTTGATCTTGAAAAGGAAGAAAAACATAAAAAGAAAATTTCCATCCAACTTCCTAACTCTTATCCTCCAAAACTTTCCTATGTTCAAAAAGGTAAATGGAAATCTAATCTATCTGTTCCTATTTCAGTAAATTCGAAAGCTTCTGAGAAGATAAATCCAAAGAAATCTCCTCTGAAGAATACTTCAGATTCTAAACATACGTCTAGTCTAGATAGGAAGTTCTTTAGAACAACTGATACTAGAAAAGACAGATCTAAGAATAATTGTAATTATCATTGTCACAATGAAAATTCAATACAATCTTCTATGTTTCAGAATTCTGAATGTTTTTCTCTGTTCTTGAAATTACATAAATTTTTCTCACGAACTTCAAATTCCTTCACTGCAAATCATTCATTCTTCAACAAAAAAAAAACAAAGCAAAATAGAAAAACAAAAAATCCAAAGAATATATCTTTACCTTCTGTCAAATCAAATCAAAAGCAACAGGCTGATAAGCCAAAAACTAATGTTAAAGGACCCATAATGGTATGGGTACCTAAGAAACTCTGATCTTGATTGCATAAACAACGTGTGCATATCTGGTATCTTGACTTTGGATGCTCGAGGCACATGACTGGTTCACGAAACTTACTCTCTCAATTTAAAGACAAAAGTGGTGGAGCTGTAACGTTTGGTGATAATGGTAAGGGTCAAATTAAAGGCTGTAAAAGTAGCTCATGTTTCTGGTTTGAAACATAACCTCCTAAGTGTAAGTCAACTATGTGATTCTAAGATACTTGTCGTCTTTGATGAAAAACATTGTTACTTTTTTTCTAAGGCAGGTGAGGAACTTTGGAGAGCAGACAGAAAAGGTAATCTATACATGATGAATTTTACCTCCAAGGATGGTACGGAAACCTTATGTCTTATTTCCAAAAAGAGTGAAGTTGCATGGCTCTGGCATGATAAAATGTCTCACTTAAACTTTGATAATCTTGAGATGCTTGTAAAACATAACTTGGTATCTTGACTTCCAGAAGTTCATTTTCAAAAAAATCACCTCTGTCCTGCATGTGAAATGGGAAAGATCAAACGAGCATCTCATAACACAAAAAGTGATCACTCTTGCATAAGACCTCTGCAACTGTTACACGTCGATCTCTGTGGTCCAATTGCAATTCAAAGTCTTTCTCGTAAAAAGTATATTCTGGTACTTATTGATGAATTTTCCAGGTATACTTGGCTTGCTTTTGTTCGACAAAAGTCAGAAGTTCCTATTGTCCTTCAAAATATGATGACCAGAATCCAAGTTCTTTTACACCAAAAGATTCAACAGCTGAGAAGCTATAATGGTACTGAATTCAAGAATGCCAAACTTGAAGCATACTTTATTGCCAATGGAATTTCTCAGAACTTCTCTGCTGTCCGTACTCCCCAACAGAATGGTGTCGTTGAACGTCGCAACAGAACCTTGGTCGAAGCAGCCAGAACAATGCTAGCAGCTTCTAGACTCCCAATTCACTTCTGGGCTGAAGCTGTAACCACTGCTTGTTTCACTCGGAATTGTCAAGAAGCATCTCAAAACCTCTTATGAGCTTATTAACAAACGAAAACCATCTGTCAAATTCTTTCATATTTTTGGCTGCAGGTGTTTTATCTTAAATGACAAAGACAAACTTGGCAAGTTTGATCCAAAATCAGATGAAGCAAAATTCTTAGGCTATTCTTTAAATTCCAGAGCCTTCCGTGTTTTTAATCTAAGAACTAAAACAGTAATGGAGAGCATTAACGTTGATTTTGACGATCAAACTCAATGACTTCTGAATATTCTTCTTCAGAACTCCAACTTAATACTGTTACTTCTGATTTTCTTTCAGGATCCAGAGAATCCGAGATTGATGCCCTTTTTCAAGACTTTTTGGGCGAAGAAGTAGTGTCAGAACATGTAGGAACTACCTCTTCTTTCAGCACACCTGAAGTTCTTCATGCCTCTGGCATAACTTTCTCCGGTCCTCCCTCTTCTGAACCTAGCTCTTCAGATCCTTCTGTTCCTGTTACATCTGATTGTCCAGAAGCTTCTTCTGTTCCATCATCTGAGGGGGAGACTTTAGCATCAAGAGGTTCAGAATCAATATTTCCGGATGAAGTTATCTCATCTTCTGACACCGAAGTTCAAGCTCAACCAATATCACAAACAAGGATGACGAAATGGACTAAATCCCATACTTCAGATCTCATAATTGGTGATCCTTCTGAGGGTGTCAAAACACGATCCGCCACAGCAAATGAAGCTTTCTATGTTAACTTTCTAAGCTTAATTGAACCAAAGAAGGTTCATGAAGCCTTAGCCGAACATAGTTGGGTAGAAGCAATGCAGGAAGAATTACTTCAATTTGGGCGTAACAAAGTTTGGAACTTAGTACCATTACCAAAAGGTAAAGTTGCCATTGGTACTAAGTGGGTTTTCAGAAATAAAAAGGATGAGGATGGTATTGTGATCAGAAACAAGGCTCGGCTGGTGGCAAAAGGATATTGTCAAGAAGAAGGTATTGATTATGATGAAACCTTTGCTCCTGTTGCAAGACTGGAGGCAATAAGACTTTTTCTGGCATTCTCTGCTTACAAGAAGTTTAAGGTCTATCAAATGGACGTTAAATGTGCATTTCTAAATGGAAATCTTAAAGAGGAAGTGTATGTTGAACAACCAGCTGGCTTTAAAGATTCAAGACATCCAGAATATGTTTTTCTACTTGACAAAGCACTATATGGGTTAAAGCAAGCACCCAGAGCCTGGTATGAACATTTATCCAAATTTCTGATCAGCAAAAGATATGAGAAAGGTAAAATTGATACCACACTTTTCATCAAAAGAGGCAAAGGTATGTTAACTATTGTTCAAATTTATGTGGACGACATAATTTTTGGCTCTACTCATCAAACAGAAGTTGATTTGTTCTCTAAGTTGATGGAAACTGAATTTGAAATGAGTATGATGGGAGAATTAACTTTCTTTCTTGGACTTCAGGTTAAACAAAGTATCTCTGGTATTTTTATTAATCAAGTAAAATATGTCTCTAACATGTTAAAGAAATTTGATTTTCAGAACTCATCAACTATGAAAACACCTATTTCTCCTAGTATGAAACTAGGTCCTGATCCCTCTGGAAAACCTATAGATATCACGACTTACAGAGGTATGATAGGTTCTCTTCTATATTTGACAGCAAGTAGGCCTGATATTATGTTTGCCACTTGTCTTTGTGCTCGTTATCAAACTAATCCTAAAGAATCTCATTTGGCTGCTGTCAAAAGAATTTTTAGATACTTAAAGGGAACTCCTTCATTGGGTCTCTGGTATCCAAATTTTTTTTGGGTTTGATTTAATGGCATACACAGATTCTGATCATGCAGGTTGTAAGTTGGACAGAAAAAGCACCTCTGGTAGCTGTCAACTTCTGGGGAATCGTCTTATCAGCTGGACTTCCAAGAAACAAAATTGTGTTTCAACATCTACTGCAGAAGCTGAATATGTTGCTGCTGCTAGCTGTTGTTCCCAAATCATTTGGATGAAAACCCAACTCAGAGACTACGGCCTAATCCATGATAAGATTCCCATCCTCTGTGATTCTGAAAGTGCAATTGCCATTACAGAAAACCCAGTTCAACACTAAAAAACCAAGCATATTGATGTTAGGTATCACTTTATCAAAGATCATGTAGAAAAAGGTACAATAGAAATGTATTTTGTTTCTACTGATTACCAACTGGCTGACATTTTTACAAAAGCTCTGGATGAGAAGCGGTTTAATTTTTTAATCAGCAAGTTGGGAATGCTAAACATGTACTTTTTACTCTTAGAAGTTATCAGAGATCTCTGATCGTCTTCTGAACTTCATCCAGAAGCACTCAGAGACCTCTGATCGCTTCTAGTTTAGGTTATTTTGTTGCATTTTATTCCTTTCCATCCAAGTTTTATCAGAAAGGCGCCAATCCCAGAAGCAAAGAGGGAACCTATCATTCAAGGGGGAGCTTCTTATTCAAGGGGGAGCTTATTATTCAAGGGGGAGATTATTATTCAAGGGGGAACTTATAAATCAAGGGGGAGCATATTATGCAAAGGAAATTATATCTTTCATAGGGGAGTTTCTTAAACTGTTCAAAGACTAACACTAAGTTAGCTGTCTTATGAATTTTTTTTCCATCCACCTAAGTTTCTTCTAAATCTTCTTATTCTGTATTTCTCTTGCCGTCAAGGTCTCTCAGAATGCCTATGATTCATTTCAAACTTATACTAGATGATGATTCATAATTGACATGTTTTTTTTTAATTTTTTTTATGAATCAAAATATTCCAAAATTTTATTGAATATCTACATTTTTTTTAACTCTTGCCGTCAAGGTTATTTAAAATTTCTATATTCAATTTTAAAATTTTCTTATTATTTTTCTTCATGAAAAATTCAAACTTTCATTTGGATCAAATTTTTTTTCCCCAGATGACTGATTTTAATTCTAAATAAATAGATTTATATATTTCAATTTGTTTTTTAATTAATTTTCTTTAATTACTCAACAAATTGCTTTATATTCTCTTTTTATTTACCTTTGGGATAATCAACCGATTTTAGGTCGATAACCTCTCAGTTTTTCTTTTAAAAAATCGTGTCTTACTCATCACTCCTACTTTCCACGTGTCATTCATTGTGTGACTGCATGTATCCATGCCTACATGCTTACATCATCTTTTCTGAACCGTTTTCTTCTACTCCCAATACACAAACCCCTTCCAATTCCAAATTGGTCTCATATAAAATCCCCAAATTTCAGATACCCATCTTCTTCCTCTCCACTGTTACTGCTCTCACTCTTACGAACCTGCTTGCAATTCTCTACAACTTTCATCAATGGCTTCTCACCTTGCAAATCCAGCTCTCAACGATGATGAAGGACGTCTCGTTGATTCTACTGCCGATAGTGCTCCATTCGTCAAACTGCCATTGAAAGCAAACAATGTGCAGGTTCTTCTTGATCCAAATACCTACCAGTCCGAATTCAGAATTATGGTTGAATTTCTTCAACGGCATGTACTTAATCGAGCCCTAACTCTGACAAACCCAAATGTTCCTGAAATTTACGTTCAGGAAGTGTGGCAATCGATGTACATTCAAGATGATGAGACTCTGCTTGGAAATTTCAGTCACCCTGATCAACCTGATACTGCTGTGGAAATACCCATTACAAAGAAGAAATTAGCCAGGTATTTTCATTTACCCTCTTCACAAGTACTACTTGATGGTGAATTAGTGCCAAATCCAGCCCTAGAATCGAACCCTTCTGCTGAAGCATTGTTATCTTTCATCCTCTTTCTTGGTTACAATGAACCCATAAGCAAACTTTCTGAATTCAAAAGAAAACAGTTACCCCCAATGTGGAATCTCCTAGTTTCTATCCTGAACAAGAGTCTCACTTGTAAAATTGGGTCTCTCGATCAATCAAGCAGGAACATTTTGACTATAATGTATGGCATGTTTTTTAATCGCCCCTTGGACTATGCAAGCCTTGTTTTTCAAGAGATTAAAGCTGCTGAACACACCAAAGTAACCCATCAAAATCAAGGAAAAACTCTTCCAGCTCTGATGTTTCCAAGATTTCTATCTCTGGTTACATATCTTGCAATTGGTGCACTCAAGGCTCCACTCGTTCAACCATTTTGCAAAATTGCATCAATGAGCACTCATCGTCCGACCATCGACCGCAATGGCTATCCTTCTCCCAGAGAGCTTTCAAGGTACATGCTAAACCTAATTCCATCTAGCTCTTCTTATCTACAATCCTATAGGAGCTCTATGAATTTCTCAGAACAGAGAATTTCTACCCAGAGCACTTAGAGCCAGAATGAGGCTGAAAATAATTTGAGTGAACATCCGAGTGGTTCTGCCCATGCTGACCTCTTGTTAAAAGAAGGTACTGAAGATGTCCATCGTGACACACTTGAGCGAATCTCACCTACATCCCAAAGGGTAACTTCATTATCTGAGGTAGATGTCAACCCATCTACTTTCATTGACCAAGGACAACCCAATCCAAACCACCCAGAAACCATCCGATTAGAGGATACTTCTTCATCCTCTGCATCAAGCACAACCGGGGAAACCTCTTCATCATTCTCTCAACAGAATGATGATGAAAATATAAGAGTTCATTTGCCCCAGAACTCGACACCTTCCCCATACAATGTTGATGTCTCTGTGACCAACAAAGTTTTAGGCGTCTCAGAAGATAAGTCCATATCTTCTGATAGATTAGAGGCTCATGAAATCCCATCAGAGGGGTTACAGCCACAGGTTGCACCACTTACCGGAGTGTTTACACTCCATCAAGGTAAGCGCATTGTCTTCAACACCTCATCCTCTGATGATGAGGATTCTGTTGAGACAATCAGAACAACCGAAGAGGTGCCTGTTAATAACAGTCCTCAACGACAGGTTGGAAGTCCCTCCACACTCAACGTGAAAACAGGTGTGAATGAGGGCCTCTCTGCACGCGAGAGTAAAGGGGCTCCATGTGTTGGAGATGCACCGGTTACCCATTCTGAATATGTCACCAATGCAGCGTTGCAGGCATTTGGTGATAAAATTCAGAGATCTGTGGAGGATCTAAAACTCTCTCTGGACTCTCAAAATGCCATGCTTCTAGCTATTCAAGATGAACAAAAACAGCAAGCTCAAGCTGTGGAAGCCCTAAAAGACCTCATTTCTACAACTGTTGCAACACATCAGAGCCAAGCTTCTGATCATTATTCTTCTCTGCATAATGGAATCCAGGCTATTTCTGAGGCCATTCTCTGCATTCCCGAGGCAATTCCAACTCCAGAAGTCACAATCTCTGCTGATGAATACAGTTCCTTAGTAGCCGATCTTCACAAAATTATCAAGGCTATTCATCCCTCTGAAGACACTTCTGAATCTTCTCTGGTCAAGAAATCTGATATGGCTGTCTTCCAGAAGGCCATGCTTGAACGTATTAACTCTCTCTCCTCCAATATGTTTCCAAAACAACTGCCTGCACTTCTAATGTGGATTTAAAGTTATCATCTATGGAAACCTCTCTGTCTCAGCTTACAGGTCTGGTAAGTTCTCTTTCTAATTCTTTTAATGAAAAGAAAAAGGCCAAGGAGGAGCGTGCTTGCAGAAAAGCAGAACTGAAGCGCAAAAGATCTGAGGATCAGGACCCTGATTCTCAGAAGGGGGAGAAAGCACCAAAATCAAAGAAAGTAAAACCTACAACCAACACTGAAAGCTCAAATCCAAATCCAATGCCGTCTCCATCTACTTCAGCCAAACACCAATCATCCTCCAAGCAGCAAACTCCGGCTCAAACTTCTCATACACAAACCCCTCTGACTCCAACTCCATTAGCCACTCACTCTGGGCCTCTTCCAAAAGATCCTGAAATAGCTAAATTCATTCTTGAGGTTGTAGGAAACACAAGACAAACACCATATTCCTCCTCAACTCAAGCTGAAATAGCCAAAGAAAAGGAAGCCAAAGCCAGAGCTGAAGCATCAAAGGCTAAAGTTGAAGCCTTGAACAAACAAAGAGAAGAAGAACGAATTGAGGCTGAAATAAGAGCAAAAGCTGACGCAGAAAAAGCCTCTGCTTCTCAAATTGAAGCAGAAATCAGAGCAAAAGCTGAACCAGAAAGAGTCTCTGCAGAAGCATCAAAAGCTCAAGCAGAGATAGAAAGAAAAAGAGTTGCAGTTGCAAGAGTAAATGCTGAAGGATCATCAAGTAGAGCAGCAGAGAATAGACAAAAAATTCAGAGACTTGGAAGAATTGATCTACCAATTCTGGAAATAACAAAAAGGTACATGTATGCTCCTATAGATCAGAAGGCTATCTCATGTTGCCCAACTTCTCAAACGCCTACAATGTAAGTGATGCCATTAAGGACAAGTTCATGGCACACAGACAAGCGAGAAAGGACGTTCATTCCTCTGTACCTATCAAACGAATCTCTGTAATAAAGCATTCACCATTTGAGGATACAGAAATATGGTACACAATCTATGAGGTTATCAGAGAAGACAATAAGACTTATTACTTCTGTGATAATGATCTATTGTCCATCTTTCCCTCTGATCTTATTTTTCTGGAGAATTTCATGAAGGCTCAAATGAATGGAAGAATTGATGATCAAGATCAAATTGCTTATTCTCGAATTATTCGATGCATGAAGTCCTACATCCGGTACAAGAGACAGGTAGATTTTCAAATAGGAATCAATTACAATGTCGATAACCTGGCTATCTCTGCACCCAATGAAGATCTAGAAGGCATCAACAACATGAGAATCGGCAAAGTGCTAATAGACCCAGAGGAAGGGGTGATCTTCAGAAGGCCAGACAGAAAGAGCTTCTTCAGAATCAAAGAAGCACACAAGTACTCATCAGAGGTCGTTTATGTTGCAAAAAGTTTCATCTCTGTTGATGTTAACAATCACAATCCAGAGGTTATCGAGAAGATGATCAAAAGGCTTTCAACTTTATTATCAATCAGAGAGATCATTAATAAGATTGGAAAGATTGTATCTGAGGTCGCTCCTTTTTGAACAGACTTCATTCTTCTGGTTTCATACTTAGGGGGAGATTGTTACACTTTTGAAAGTATGAACCACAAGATGAAGAATATGACGTGGCACATACATCAAGGATGTCTACCTTTTGCAACCGACTAGTTTGTTACACGCTCCCATCTCCCACACGTGTCAGTTTGTAATAGGTTAAGATGTTGACTTTTACTTTGTTCTATTTGTATAAATAGATCTTTTCTCAATTGTAAAAGTAGTCGATTGAAATTGTGATATTGAAGAACTTACTGAGCGTCATTCCATGTATCTGTAATCACAATTCAGGTTATACTACATTGTTAATCTGTTCTTCAATCTTTGATCAAATCTTATTACTGTTGACTAATCGATATAAATTGCTTCCGCTTATACTCTGTTTATAATTCAATCGATTAATCTGTGAAGAAGAGAATCTGGAACCAACAGTTACAAGTGCGGAAAGCCAGGTCACTATTCCAAAGACTGCAGAGGTGCTCTTGAAAAAGATAAGCCATACTACAAGAACAAATACAAGTACAACATAGTCGAAAGAGCTCACTATGCTGAAAAAGAAAACTGGCTGGATGACGAGTCAAGCGGACATGAAGCCATGTTCTGTGGAATGGCCAAGGCAGATGAGTCAGAAGATCAGCCTTCTAAAACTCTGGTTTGTACTCTATCTGAATCCTCTGAACTTGAAAACACCATCATGATTTTAACTAATGATTTTGAAAATATAAAGCAAAAGCTTATTATAGATAAGAAATTGAGGAAAAATCTTGAACAAACTCTTTCTACAATTCAAAGAGAAAGAGATATTTACAAAAGAGAAATGGATATTTTAACAGATGAAAAGATGGAAATATTTGTTGAAAATGAAAAGATTTCCAAACTTTTGAAAACTATAGAAGTCAAACTTAAGGAAGAGAAACAGAACTTCATTAAACATCTGGAAGACAAAGATAAAGAAATTAAGGCTAAAGAGAGTGACATATTGAATTCTGTAGCACTCAAAAACTATTTTCAAAAGGAAAGATAATTCTTGCACATAGAGCTTCAAAACAAAGAGCTACAGATCAAAATATCTGGATGCTTAGAAAGTGCATGATAAAATCAAAACACAAGTAGGGAAAACCGGACTTGGTTTCAAGGATTTGGATCCCTACACGTGTAAAAAACGGTCTACTCTAGAATCTGTGTTTTGTATAGGAAAAGAACAAAAGCCTGTTTTTCCTGTCTTATATGAGCAATCAATTTTCAAAAAATCAAAGTACGAAAATGGTCATTGTGTGAGAAAACTCAAATAAAAAAAATCAAGTACTCTTCTGAAAAAACAACTCATGTTGATCTAAATTTAGTCTAAAAGAAAAGTGATATTTTCAAGTTTGGATCGATTACTCATGTAACTTTGAATCCAGAAGCTGATGAATTTATACCTACACAAGTGGAAGAGGAGCTAAGACTTACTTTTCAAAACGACATTCTCTCAACCTGGATGAGTGTTTTAAACTTGAACATATGGATACTCAACAAAACTCTTTTGAAAACCATGCAGAGATCATTCCTTGTTATTTTGTTGACTTAAATCTTTCTGAAACCCAAGACAATTTGGAGTTTATTACTTATCCCTGGGAAACTGATGATCAAGATGGTAATGATTTCTTTGACAATTCAGAGAAATATATTTCAACTCCAAATTGTCACAAGAATACTCAATGGCTCCAGAGGTAATAAAAAATAAGGATGCACCTTTCCTATATACTAATGAACCTCTGGAAATCAGAGCCTCTGGACCGAATGTTGAAAAACATTCAAGTGGAATACCAATACTCTCAGTACCTCTAAAAGGACAGAAAAAACGGTTTCCATTCACCCAGACTTTCTTCGGATGTGTCTTAAAGCTAAAACTTGTTTTGGACTCGAAAAGGAAGAAAGTCTAAAAAAGAAAGTCAATACTCAGCAACAATCTCAGCTATCAAAACCTGAGAAGTTTACTTATGCTCAAAAACGAAAATGGAAATCTAATTCTTCTACTTCTGTTTCAGTAAAATCCACAGTTCCGGATAAGTCTCATCAGAGGAATCCTCCATAGAAGAACACATTTACTTCTAAGCATAAGTCTAGCCTAGATAAGAACTTCGATAGAACTACTGATACTAGAATAGATAGAAATAAGAGAAATTGTAATTATCATTCTAGTAATGAAAATTTCAAGCAATCTTTTATGTTTCAGAATTCTGAATGTTTCTCCTTGTTCTTAAAACATAAGCAATTTTTCTCAAAGCCCTCTGATTACTTCTCTAAAAATCAAACGTACAACTTCAGGAATCAAATCAAAAGGAACACTGAAAACAAAAAAGGCAAACCAATAATCTCTACAAAACCCAGTCAAGCTTATGTTAAACATGATCAACAATTCAAACCTAACATTAAAGGACCCATTATGAAATGGGTACCTAAATCTCTCTGATTCTGATTGTAGAAACAGCGTGTGCATATCTGGTATCTTGACTCTGGATGCTTGAGGCACATGACTGGAACGAAAAACTTACTCTCCAAATTCAAAGATATAAGTGGAGGAGCAGTAACGTTTGGTGATGATCGTAAGGTCAAATAAAAGGTTAGGGTTCTCCACAAAAAGGTAATATTACCTTATCCAAAGTAGCTCATGTTTCTGGATTGAAACATAACTTGTTAAGTGTAAGTCAACTATGTGATTCTACAACAGAAAATACAACAGCTGCGAAGTGATAATGGTACTGAATTCAAGAATGCCAAGCTTGAAGAATACCTTGTAGCAAATGGAATTACCCAAAACTTCTCTGCTGTACGCACTCCTCAGCAAAACGGTGTAGTAGAAAGACGCAACAGAACACTAGTGGAAGCAGCAAGAACAATGCTTGGAGCTTCTGGACTCCCTATCCATTTTTGGGCAGAAGCTGTAGCCACAACATGTTTCACTCAGAATCGATCCATTATAATCAAGATGCACCTCAAAACCTGTTATGAGCCGATAGATAGAGGAAAACCCTCTGTTAAATTTTTCCACATTTTTTGCTGCAGTTGTTTTATTCTAAATGATAGAGACAAACCTGGCAAGTTTGACAAAAATCTGACGAAGCCAAATTCTTGGGATATTCGTTAAATTCAAAAACTTTTAGGGTTTTTAATTTACGAACTAAGACTGTAATGGAAAGCATAAATATCGATTTTGATGATCAAACTCAATTGACTTCTGAATATTCCAACTCAGTACTCAAACTTAATACTGTTGCCTCTGATTTCCTTTCAGGTTCCAGAGAATCCGAGATTGATGCTCTATTCGATGATTTTCTGGGCGAAGAAATACCTTTAGAGCAAGTACCCAATAATCCACCCTTGAATATTCCCGAAGTACTTCAAGCTTCTGGAATCACACTCTCTGGTCCTGCATCATCAAATGAGAGTCCAACGGTAACCTCTGTGCCTCCTGAATCATCAAATGAATGTCCAGAGATAACCTCCGTGCCTTCATTTGAGGGGGAGACTTTAGGTGCCTTTCCAAATCAGAACCTAATCCAATATCATATGAGGTTATTCAATCTTCAAATATAGAAGTTCAAGCTCAGCAGATACCTCTAACAAAGATGAAAAGATGGACAAAGTCTCACACTCCAGATCTAATTATTGGAAGTCCATCTGAAGGGGTTAAAACCAGATCTGCAACTGTCAATGAAGCCTTCTTTGTAAATTTTCTGAGCATGATCGAGCCAAAGAAGGTTCATGAAGCTTTACAAGAGCCATGCTGGGTGGAAGCTATGCAAGAAGAACTGCTTCAATTTGATAGAAACAAAGTATGGAATTAGTACCTCTGCCTAAAGACAAAATAGCCATTGGTACCAAGTGGGTATTCAGAAACAAGAATGATGAAGATGGTATTGTGACCAGAAACAAGGAAAGATTGGTGGCTAAGGGCTATTGTGAAGAAGAAGGGATAGACTACGATGAGACATTTACCCCTGTAGCAAGACTTGAAGCTATAATACCTTTTCTAGCTTTCTCAGCATACAAAAACTTTAAAGTATATCAGATGGATGTTAAATATGCATTTGTGAATGGAAATCTCAAAGAAGAAGTGTATGTTGAACAACCTTTTGGATTCGAAGATGCTAGACACCCATAATATGTCTATCTTTTGGATAAAGCTCTATACGGATTAAAGCAAGCACCAAGAGCCTGGTACGAACGATTATCTACGTATCTGATCAGTCACTTTTATAAGAAAGGTAAGACCGATACTACGTTATTCATCAAAAGAGGCAAAGCTATGTTAATCGTAGTTCAAATATATGTGGACGACATCATATTTCGTTCTACTCATCAGTCAGAAGTTGATCTGTTTTCAAAACTAATGGAAAAAGAATTTGAAATGAGCATGTTGGGAGAATTAAGGTTCTTCTCAGGACTCCAAGTCAAACATACCACTTCTGGCATTTTCATAAATCAAGCCAAGTATGTTTCTGACATTGTAAAGAAATTCAAACTTCAAAATTCCACCACTATGAGAACTCCTATCTTTCCTAGCACTAAACTTGATCCTGATCCCTCAGGGAAATCAGTTGATGTTACAAGTTATAGAGGTATCACCGGATCAATTCTATACTTAACTGCAAGTAGGCCAGATATCATGTTTGCAACTTGTCTCTGTGCGAGATTTCAAGCCAATCCAAAAGAATCTCATTTGGCTGCTGTAAAAAGAATTTTTAGATACCTAAAAGGATCTCCATTACTGGGTCTCTGGTATCCTAATAATTCTGGTTTTGATTTAATTGCGTATACTGTCTCTGATCATGCAAGATGTAAGTTAGACAGAAAAAGTACCTCTGGTAGCTGTCAACTTCTGGGAAACAGACTAATAAGTTGGACATCCAAGAAACAAAACTGTGTTTCAACATCTACAGCAGAAGCCGAATATGTTGCTGCTGCTAGTTGTTGTTCACAAGTCATCTGGATGAAAACTCAACTCAGAGACTATGGTCTAGTGTACGACAAGATACCCATCCTATGTGACTCAGAAAGTGCTATTGCCATTACTGAAAATCCAGTTCAGCACTTAAAGAACAAACACGTTGATGTAAGGTATCATTTCATTAAGGATCATGTGGAGAAGGGACAATTGAAAAGCGATAGTTTTACAAAAGCTCTAGATGAAAAGCGATTCAATTTTCTGATCAGCAAGTTGGGTATGCTAAACATGTAATTACCTTAATTTCTATGGCCTTCATAGGATTAAGTCAATTCACTTGTTCTAAATATCTCGATTTTCTTTACTAAGTCATTTTTTGTGTAACTAACAATAAATCAGAACCGCCTAGAAGCCTCTGGTCACTTCTGATGATTAACTCAGAAGCGCTAAGAAGTCTCTATACACCTCTGTTCTTAAATGAACAATTCTTTTCACTTTCTGATCCAAGTATAGACAGAAAGGGCAGCATGATTTGAAAAAGCAAGGGGGAGCAACAAACTCAAACTTCATGGGGGAGCACATAGTGCAGTTTTTGAGGGGCAGCACGCAGTGCAGTTTTTGAGGGGGAGCACAAACTTGTGCTATATCTTAAGGGAATCTTTTCAAAAGAAGTCCAACAGAAGTTAGCTGTCTTCTGAACCTCTCTTTACTTAAAAAGTTTTTGCGAATTGGTTACTTCTGACTAACTCTTGCCGTCAAGGTTAATAAGAAATTTCAAGTTCAACTAAAACTCTTCTGAAAAGACGTTCTCATGACAAAACTCTTGGTCTCAAAAATGTTTTATATGACCAATAAGCTATTCTCTGATTATGTCTTTATCTTGAATTTTTTTAATAAGTTACATCTAAATTTAACTCTTGCCTTCAAGGTTAATTAGAATTTTCTTATATCATTAAATTTTTTAAGAAATGCTATTTATAGAGTTTAAAACTTTCATTTGGTACAAAACTGATTTATTTCTCCAAATGTATGATTTTAATTTTTTTTAAAGAATAATTAATTTCAAAAGTTATTCTTTTAATCCACAATTGTTTTTTATTGATTAACTGATAATTTTTCTTATTAATTTCTTTTAAATTTTGGAGGGAATATTCAAAATATTTAAAGAAGCACTGGTTATCATTGAAAACCCTCTAAAAACCTTTCAGTGCCTCATCAAACTCCAACACGCGTCTGTCATCAATTAATACACGCAAAAGATTCCTCCACGGGTTATTAATCGCCCGACTGCATGAGTGCACGCCTGCTTGCTTACGTCAGTACCTATAAACCGTTTGCTTTTCCCCAAATCAAAAAAAAAACCCTAGATCCCCAAAATCACTCGATTTCTATTTCTCTCTCATTTAGATAAACTCGAAAATAGAAACTCATCACTATACTGCTCATCGTCTTCCTCCTCCGGCTACCATTCCTATTTGCTATTCTGCACTCTTAGGTCTCAAAAACCCCAAAATCACTGATGGCAAACACAACTGAAAATGTCAATATGCAAGAAGAAGAAGAAGGGCGACTAATCGATTCAATGGCGGAAAGTGCCCCAATAGTAAAGCTACCACTCGTAACTAAGAACACACAGTTTGATGCACAAGGAAATGAGAAAGAAAAGAGACAGAGGTTTTAGAAAGTAGCGTGCATGAAGATGAAGAAGATATCCTCATCTTATTTATACCATTTAATGCAAGATAAAAGGTATATGTGAAGTCCCATCAAACCTTTTAGCTTAAAGACAAACATCCTTTTTAGGTGAGTAAAAAGAGAATGTCCCAATTTAAGGTTTCCTACCCAAGTTCTTGCTACACACGTATTTTTCATTTATTGTGTCATAAGAACATATCTCTGAAAGTTGCTGGGTGATACATGGAATCATGTATCACATCGGTTAGTCCCTTATAATGTTGGTATTTATAAGTGTACACACTGCTTGGTGATCCTCATTTTTCACTAAGTGTTGGCAAGTATACATCTTTGTATTGGTGACTTGTTATCACAACCTTAAGGAAAGGCAACTGCAATTTTCGGTGACCATATATGAAAATCGGTGATCTCCATGTGCAATGTCGGTGACCTCCATGTACCATGTCGGTGACCTCATCTTTTAGTTCGGTGACCTCATCTTTTAGGTCGGTGACCTCATCTTGTATCGGTGACCCAATTCTCATCTTGATTCGGCAAGTGGTCTGAATATTAATATTAGTTGGTACATCAAAAATTCCACATTTTGATGTACAACCCTTGATTGGATAGTCTTCGATTTTTCAATACTTGAAGTATATTTTAGACCTTAAAAAGAACTTGTAAAAGATCAATCAAATAATAGAGAAGGTTCATCACCAAATCATCGGTGACCCAACAATCTCCCCCTATTTGATGATGTTACCTGTATGTTAGAAAGAAATACTTTTGACCCTTTCTATTTTTCTTTTGGGTTCTTTTCACTCAGATGTTTTTTTTGTAACTGAGTATGTATAGTATAAGTATAAGTATGTGCAAAGAAAAAATTTAAGGTATGAACAAGAATTAAGATGAAGAAAAGTATGAACTTTTATTAATCAACACACAGGATAGTACATCACACAGAGTACATGATTAATGAAGTTTATACTATGAGTAGAATATTTAAGGATCGGTGGGTCCTCTTCTTTTTAGCTCATCCAAGATAAGTCTTGTGATTCCATGATCTTCAAGAGGAGGTACACCCAAAATAGCAGTGAGAAAGGTAGAGTGAGCCCTTGGAATGTCGGAGGCTCTGAAGAAACCTATATTTCCAAAGATGTCTTCAAAGAACACCCCAAGTTCAGGTTCAGTAAGCATGGTTTGCTCCGGGTACGCAACTGGAGTCAGAATGATGAGATTTATTCCCGAAGCATCTATCTTGATGTTCCTTTCGTGAAGCATGGCAAAATGCCCTTTTTTCTTGTTCCTTGGGGCTGGAATGACTTCTCCAGTGAGGCCTTGCTGAATGAAGTACATTTGTTGCCCTTCTAAGCTTGTCACCGCTATATCATGTTCCTTCTGAATTTTGACCATTTTGATGAAGAATTTTCGGAGAGTGTCAAGCACAAAATCTTTGTAGTTACTCCTACTCTTGGAAACATAATTACCAATTTCCAACCATTCAGTGATCTCCAGAACTTCCAACCATTCTATCTCATAAGTTTTGTTAAGAGAGTCAGCTCTTTTTATGGTGATAAGTAACTTAGGAGAATTTTTGGTTGGAGGGTGAATAGTGGCGCCGATGATCTTTGAGTCATCCTTTCGATTCTTGAGTCTTCTTTTGAACCAATAAACCTCCTTGGTTTTCTTGGCTTCGGCAACCGTCTTCACTGCTTCTGAATTTTTCTTTATATTTTCAAGCTCATTTTTATGAGCTTGAAGGGCATTAGTGGCCATGGCTCGGGTAGCCTCATCTTGAGCTAACTTGAGTACATTCGTCTGATCAAACTCAAGTTGAGCCCTTATTGCTTCCTCACTTTCAGCCTCAGTAAGAATGACTTCAAGGGGGTCGGTGAGTGAAAGGGCAGGTTGCAATCGGAGAGAATCAGCTTCAGGACCTTCTGGTTCTTTTCTTTCTCATTTGCTCCTCACGCTGTTCTTCATGAAAAAGAGGCTTCTTTCCTTTAGCTTTTTCTTGTCTTTTCTTTTCTTTTTCCTCTTCAGTCTCTTCAAGGGATCGAGCACTGACACTCTCCCCTCAATTGTTGCTCCAGTTAACTCGGTGAACTCGGGGTCGTTGACATCAGTGACCACGTGACGAGTCACCTCGGTAACCAAGAGAGGGGTCACCTCGGTGACCGTGGTCTCGGTGACCACACCATCGGTGACAGGTGGTGTTTTCACGTCGGTGGCTGGTGGTGGTGGTGGTGTCGCGTCGGTGGCTGGTGTTGCTGCCTTGTTGTTTTTCTCCCCCTCAGTGGTTGATCCCGTGAAACCCACTGAAGAGAGAAAACTTTTGACCTTTTCAATGTCTGAGCTCAGAACACCCAACTTCTTCTCAACTCTTTGAAGCACGAATCTATCTTTATCTTTAAAAAAATGTGTCACCTACATCAAGTTCAACTGTTGGAGGAGAAGTAGGGACCTTTTCAATCTTTGCATGAAGAGAAGCAAGAGACTCCAAAATTGCCTTTTGATTGAGAAGAATAGAAGCAATATCGGTAGCCTGTTTGTCAGAGGCACTTCGAAGCTCCCTGATAGAAAAGGTCACTGATTCTTGACTCGTAAGTAATCCTTGCTGAAGACCAAAGGTATCCAGGTGCAAGAGATCCAAACATGTCATAAGAGTTGGGTGACTCACCGATAACTCTTCAATACTGGATCTGAGAGTAGTAGAAAGATTGGTAGTTGTATTTACAAGAGAGGCCATTCTTTCCATCTCTTTATTCGCATGATCTTCCAGAACTTCTACCCGTCGGATAGTATCACGTGAAAAATTATTGAAAGCCTTGATAAGATCATCTCCGTGTTGAGAAGTCATGGGAGCAGCTGGTTGAGGCTTTGGTGGCTGATCATCATCTTCACTAGAAGAGGAGTAATCCACCAAACCTGTAGGTTTAATTGGGGGGGGGGACCTCGGAGAATGAGGAGATGTGGGGGAGACACGTTTAGGAGAGTGTCGATGAGGGGAGTCCTCAATCATGGGTTCCTCAACAACCTTGTCATGTACCGGAGACGTACGTGGCCAAGGTGTAGTGTCGGAGAACAGAAAATCAGTAAAGTGGGATGCTCCATCAAGTGCACCTGGTTGTGATGCACTCTCATGTGAAGTGTGGAAAAGGAGCTATGAGAGCTCAAGGGGTGGTGAAGAGGCGCCTTGGATGGGAGACTCCAAGTCATCTTCATCAACTAAGGAAAAAGTTGATAAAGGCCCAGTTGGATATCCCTATGTACAACTGTATTCTTTTGGGAGGCCATGGAGGAGCTAGGAAGGGTTGAGTGTTCCTTGGGTCTAGTAAGGATATTTTCAACACTCACCGACTTTTGGGAGTCAGTGGGTGGCTTTTGTGTTATGACCCTTTGGGTACCCTTGGACTTCTTTGAGGAAGTCCTTGGGGGGCTTTTCGAGTGCCTCCGCTTTTGGGATTTCGGTGCCTGGGTAGAAACCAAAGGCTCTTTTGGCTTTGTGGCATCGATGGGTGCGGAGGTGGATGTGCCCGACACTTTGGATCTCTTTCGAGATTTGGGCACATCGGTGACTCGTGGTTCAGAAGGGGTGGAATCGGTGACTGAGGGTCCCCGAAGTCTGACTTCATTTTCACCTCAAGCAAGAGTTGCATTTGTTGCAAGCTCTATCATGTTAGGTCTAAGGGGGTTATCGGTCGCCAATACTCCCTTTTGCATAAGTTGCTTGACAACTTGATGAAGGGGGAGATCATATTTGATATCCTTCCTCTTTTCGAGCTTTTTAGCAAGCTTGGCATTAATAATAAGGGAGAAGAGGCGTTGGAAATGTACCTGTGGTCGCCAAATAGGTAGAGAAGGATGAGATCATCTCATTGAAGAAATAGTCTGCAAAATCTATTCTTCGTTGAAATATCAATGCATGAGCCAGCTCGGTGACCTGAGATGGTGCTTGATCCGGACCTCCAGTCTTCTTGCTCAGACACAAGATAAGATGAGTAAAAAAGAAATTCCAGATATTGCCCATATTTTTCCTTACCAAGGTTCCTGGACCCTTGGATTTTGGACCTCTTTTCTCTGCAAGGTAGTTCAGAGTTGACACTACCTGTTGGTGCTCATTGCCAAGGGGAAAAGTTTCATATAAATCATATGAAGGAAGGTGGAGAATGGTGCGTACATCTTCAACATTGAAGATTACATCCGGCTCATCTTCACTTAGAACAGAAGCTAATATTTGATCCGAGGAGGCATCAAAAGTGCAGGTAAGCCAGAAGTTACCCAGAAGAAACTTGCTCATCTTTGGTTTAACAGTAAGAGCATACTGTAAGGGACACCTTTGAAGGAACCAACAAACTTCATTATACTCCGGATGAGCTTCATCAATGCCAATGCGACCAAAGTAGTTGCATGCAGGAAAAGTGAGTGATTCAAGGGTTAGGGTTTGTTCTTCAGAAGCTTTATACGATTTCGATGGAGAGTTGGTGGAGGACGCCATTGAAGATCTTGAGAGTTGCAGGTTTGTTCTTCGTATTGTTATGAGAGAGAGAAGATGGAGACGATGGATGCGATAAAGAAGGAAAAGGTAGTGGGGAACGGTTATTTATATGAGAGGATGGATAATTTGATTTTCAAACCTAATGATGACCTGAGGTGATTGAAAGGTCAGAATTCTAAGGGTTTAGGCTGAAATCGGCACATGCTTCTGACATTAATGACATTGATGATGTCATTATGGATAGGTTCAACGAATCATAGTCACCAAGATTGGTAACCTAAGGGTTATCTTTTAAGGGATAAAGAATGCGAAGTGTTTTAGATCTACGTCGGTGAGTAGAGATGACGTTGGTGAGTGGGAGAGACGACGTCGGTGAGTGGGTAAGTTCGATGGCGGTGAGTCGACGTCGGTGAGTCGAGGGCAGTGAGTCGACGTCGGTGAGTCGATCGTTGGTGAGTGTGTGGTTAGGGTTTTCGTCGGAAAGGATTTTTATATGGAAAGCGTTGGTGGGTGAGGTGTCGGTGAGTGTGGTGAGAAGCGATCGTCGGTGAGTGGTTTTAGGGGTGATCGTTGGTGAGTTGTTTATATATAGAGAGAGACGGTGAGTGAGAGAGAGAAAACACGTCGGTGAGTGAGGTCACCGACGTTATATATATATATATTTAAAAATAAATTTTATTTATTTATTTATTTATATATTTATTTACTTAAATATATATATATATATATATATATATATTTTCTATATTAATCATACCTAATTCACCGATGAGGAACTTGAACCTTGCTTCATCAATGAGTTTTGTGAACAGATCAGCTAATTGATAATCAGTGGGGATAAAGTGTAGTTCCACATCACCTTTAGAGACATGATCTCTTATAAAGTGATACCTGATATCAATATGTTTAGATCTTGAATGAAGCCCCGGATTGTTAGCAATGGCTATTCCACTTGAGTTGTCACACAGTATTGGGATTTTTGAGAAAATCTGATTGTAATCATACAGCTGATTTTTCATCAACAATATTTGTGCACATCAACATCCAGCAGCCATATATTCTGCTTCAGCTGTAGAGGTAGACACCGAATGTTGTTTCTTATTTGACCAGCTCACAATCTTTCCACCAAGCAATTGACAACTTCCAGTTGTACTTTTTCTGTCTATTTTTGAACCTGCAAAATCAGAATCAGAGTACCCGATGAGATCGAAACCTGAGTCTTTGGGATACCAAAGACCCAGATTTATGGTACCTTTTAGATACCGAAAAATCTTTTTCACAGCAGCTAGATGTGATTCCTTAGGATTTCCTTGATATATCGAGCACACAGACAAGTAGCAAACATTATATCAGGTCTACTTGCAGTAAGTTAAAGAAGAGATCCTATCATGCCTCTATAATTTGTAATATTAACAGACACACCATCAGGATCAGAATAAAGTCTAAGAGGAGGAGCCATAGGAGTTTTCATGGTAGAGCAAGTATCAAGTTGAAGCTTTTTTAGAAGGTCTTTAATGTATTTACTTTGATTAATGAAAATATCTTCTAGAGATTGTTTTACTTGCAAACCAAGAAAGAAAGTTAACTCCCCCATCATACTCATTTCATACTCTTTTTGCATGAGGGAGCTAAACTCATCACACAGAGATTCATCGGTGGCTCCAAAAATAATATCATCAACATAGATATGTACAAGAATGATATTACCTTGTGATTTCTTGAAGAAAAGAGTGTTGTCAACTTTTCCTCGTATTTACTCATTTTTAAGAAGATAGTCTGAGAGAGTATCATACGAGGAACGAGGAGCTTGCTTCAGTCCATACAAAGCTTTATCTAGCCGATACACATGATATGGATGGACTGGATCTTCAAACACAGGTGGTTGCTTCACATACAGTTCTTCAGCTAGCTCACCATTTAGGAAGGCACTTTTGACATCCATTTGGAATACCCAAAAATTCTTGTAAGCTGCATGGGCAAGAAATATTTGGATAACTTCCAATCTGGCAACAGGAGCAAAAGTTTCATCATAGTCAATTCCTTCCTCTTGCCAATATCCTTGAGCAACCAACCTTGCTTTATTTCTTATGACAGTTCCTTATTCATCCATCTTGTTTCGGAACACCAACTTTGTTCCAATAATAGTTCTTTAAGATGGACCAGGAACTAACTTCCAGACTTTGTTTCTCTCAAATTGTGAGAGTTATTCTTGCATGGCAATTACCCAGCTAGGATAAGCTAGGGCTTCATTAATTAGCGTAGACTCAACAATAGAAACAAAGTTGACATATAAGCACAGGTTGCTGATGCCTCTTCTTGTTTTTACACCAACTTGAGGATCACCTATGATTTGATTAATTGGATGATCCATGGTCCATTTTCACGCAGGAGGCAAGGGAAGAGGTATAGAAGAAGATGAGGTAGGAATTTGAGATGGTGAGGGTAGGTTAGTGGGAGATATGGTGTTTAGATGGGTATGTTCTCCTGAAAAGTCAGTTTCAGGAGGTGGAGAAGAAGGAGAGGGTTCTGGAGATAAGGTGGCGTTGATGGGAGGCTGAAAAGAGTTATTATCTTGTTGATTTGAAGGATTAGGTTGAGAGGGAGATGGAATTTCATCAACACATGAGTTTATCCATAGATTTAGTTCTTCTTCATTACAAGATAATGAAGATGTTTCAAACTCATCAAACTTCACATGCATAGATTCATCTATGCATTGTCTTCTAAGGTTGTAAATTCTAAAGGCTCTTGAGGAGAGAGGGTAACCCATGAAAATTCCATCGTCAGGAGTCTTGTCATGCCTTTTGACTGCAAGTTTTCTACCATGGAAAACTTCATAAGGAGTCTTGTCATGCCTTTTGACTGCAAGTTTGCTACCATGGAAAACTTCATAAGGAGTCTTGTCATGCCTTTTGACTATGATAGACCTATTTTGAGTAAAGCATGCAGTGTTAACTGCTTCAGCCCAAAAATAGGTTGGCAACTTGGATTCACTCAGCATTGATCTTTCTTTCAACAACACCATTTTGTTGAGGAGTGCGTACAACAGAGAAGTTCTGAGAGATTCCTTTTAAGTCAAAGAAATCTTCCAGAGCAACATTTTTGAATTATGTGCCATTATCACTTTTGATAGACTTCATCAGTTTACCATTCATGTTTTCAATCTTTCTAGTAAACCTGATGATTTCTTCAGCAGCATTTTGTGTTTTAGAAAGAACACCCAAGTATATCTAGAGAATTCATCAACAATTACTAGCATATACTTTTTACCACCTAGACTAAGTGTGCTTACTGGACCACACAGATCCATGTGAAACATTTGAAGAGGTTGAGAGATAGATGAGCATTGTTTTGTTTTAAAGGAAGTTCTGGTGAGTTTTCCTTTTTCACATGCTCTACACAGCTTTTCTTTTTCAAAAACTATTTTTGGCATTCCAACAGCCAGATCTTTGTTGGAAAGTCTATTCAAGGTTTTAAAATTTAGATGAGAGAACCTTTTATGCCACAACCAACTTTGTTTGGCTAGTTCTTGAGAAAGGAGACACATAGCTTCTCCAATGGAATTTTCCTTCATGTTGATTATTTATACATCGTTCATTCGAGTTCCTGCCAGTACAACTTTATTCTGCACATCAAAGACCAAGCAAACACACAGTTGAAACATGAACTTATATCCCAAGTCACATATTTGGCTGATGCTCAGTAAGTTGTACATTAGCCCCTCAACATGAGCTACTTTAGAGAAAGTGATGGTTCCATTTGATATGGTACCATAACCTTTGGTGACATCTTTACCATTTCCTCCAAAGGAAATAGTGGGTCCCTTTTATTTTGAGAAGTTAGAGAAAAGAAGTTTTTTTCCGGTCATGTGCTTTGAACAGCCGCTGTCCATGTACCATATATGATCTTTGTTTGGTACCTGCACCCTTAAACAAATTTAGACTTTTGGTACCCATTTTGAGGTGGGTCCTTTGGGATTAGAAGGTATTTTGTTTTTACGGAGGTCAAAATCTTTTGGGCAATCTTTAGCAAGATGGAGAGTGTTGCCATAATTGTAGCATTTCTTTATAGTAAAGGCCCTTTTGAAATCCATATTATCAAAACTTTGAGCAGAAGTCGGTGACTGAGAAGAGGAGGTGTGACCGACACCTGGTCTTGGTCCAAGAATTCCTTTACCAGGATATTTAGATTTTTTCAAGTTCACTGATCGAGGAATGAAATCAGTAACTATTTGAGATTTCCTTTTGGATGAAAAATTTGATTTAGAAATATTTTTCTTTTGAAAAGGAGAAAATCTTTTTGTAGCAGGGTACTCAGGAACATTTGATGACTCATGAGAGTACCTTGACTCATGAAGACTTAGAGAGTTTAGAAGTCTTTGAATGGGTTTGGGAGCAGAAGAAGAAGAGCTTGGAAGAGTTGAAACTTTTGAAGGCTCAGGAGAGGATTCTTTAGCTTTTACAAAAACTCCAAACTTCTTGGCATTAGACTCTACTTTTAGCATATCTAACAAGTCTATTGAATGGCCAGAAGTGGAATCCTCATATGAGTAATCTAAAAGATCATCATCGTCATCGGAGAAGAAACCAGCAGGAAAGCCTTGGCATTCAGATGATGGAACTGAAGGGTCATAAGGTTGAGGATCATCTTTTCCATATCCAAGTCCAGACTTGTCCTTGCAAGAGATTTGATCTAGAAGAATATTTTCGAGATTTTTAGAAGATTTAGTCCATTTAGAGAGAACCTCCTGTTCCTTTTCAAGAGTATTTGAGATCTTTGTTTTCTCTTCAGAAAGACTGTCATTTAAGTACCTTAGGTTTTCTAGATCAGCTTTCATTTTGTCAAAATCTTTGAGTTTAGAGAAGCAAGTTAGAAGTTGATCATTTAAACATTTTATATGCATGTCAGCCTTTTTCTTTTGATCCTTTAAGTTACAAAAGTCAACAGTTAAAGAATCAAAGGCATCAACCTTTTGATCATCAGAGAGAAAGGTAAAGGGATGTACCTGGGGTTGGTTCCCGAAGTTGATCCCTCAGTAGAGACAAGAGCAGTGTAGAGTGACTTTTCCATATCTTCCAACTCATCAATTTTGGCCATAAGGCACTTTGTGACATATTCACTCTCACTTTCAGAAGTTTGCTCATCTTCCCAATAATGAGACTCAGCAACCAAAGTTTTTCCTTTACTTTGGTTCTTTTCCTTTTCCCTCTTATACTTAGTTTTTTATTTCCTATATCCAGAGGTTTCTTTTGATTCAGGACTTTCCTTAGAAAAGCGGCTATTTCTCTCTTCAGACTTCCTAGAAGCTGATTTGGAGAAGTCATGGCCAGAAGAAGAAGAAGACTTGAGTTTCGAGGAAGCTTTGGATCTGCACTCAGAGGCAAAGTGATCCTTCTCTCCACAACTGAAGCATTCTTCATTTGCTTTGTCAGAAGAGGGTTTTTGAGAAAAAGTTTTTCTTTGAAACTTAGAGCGGTTGGAAGAAAATCTTTTATTCTTAAGGTTTCCAGCAATCATTGCCATACTATCAGACAGTATGACAATGGCAGATTCTTCTCCCTCATCATCAGCAGCGCTGTAGTAAGCATCAGATAGATGAGATGAATCTTCCTTAATTTCATTTTCAGATTCAGAAGAGGGATAGGTAATTCTAGGAACACATGAAGAAGATTTAGAATCACCTATTAAAGCAACAGAAGAAGACTTAATGTCTTTTATGAGAGATTTTCTTTGGTTCTTGGTTTGTTCATAATGAAGAAGAGTTCCATGAAGAGAAGTTAAAGGAATTATTTCAAGATCCTTGGTTTGCTTAATGCAAGTGCATATGGTTTCCTAGAAGTCTGGGAGGCAGTCCATAAACTTGCAAAGAACCTCTTTATTATCATAAACTTTTCCTAGAACCTTGAGATCATTTAAAAGACAGGTAAAGCTATTAAAATAGACATAGAGGGATTCTCCTTTTTCATGGGAGAATAGTTCATACTTTCTAACAAGACAGATCTTGTTGGATTTCTTAACTTCTTTAGTACCTTCATATAAGATACTCAAAGTGTCCCACATTTCTTTTGCAGTAGAAAGTTTTAGAAGATAATGATATACTTCATCTGGAAGAGATAATGCTAGAGCTGATTTTACTTTGGTGTCTAATGCAACCAGTCGTTTATCATCTTCGTTATATTTGTTTGGTTGTTTGATGATATATCTTCCGGATGCATCACTCTTGTCATCATCAGACTCTATATCTTTTCCTTCTGTATCCTTTTGGGGGCCAAAGCGAGCCCATACTTTTGGAATGATAGGTCCCTCACACAGAACTTTAGGATACCTACAATCAATCCCTTCCAAGAACAGTAACATACGACTTTTACATAACCCAAACAAATTGTTGGAATTCCCAACGTGATACATTCTTGAAGGGCCTAAATCGTATGTACCAGCGAAAGGATTTTGTAGAGCACCTTCAATAGATGGAGGAGTAGTAGCCATCACAGATCTAGTTTATTGATTTAAACTAACTGTTCTGATTGTAGAGGGGGGGGGGGTTGAATACAAACACACAACATTTTACTCTTTTAATTTTTTTAATTTAAATATTAAAAATTTACACACAGAAGTTTGTTGCGGAAAAGAATAGACACACTATTCTAACAAACTAAACACATGAAACACATGATAACATTAATCAACTTGTACACTAAGGAAGTTAAAATGAAAACTGTTAGAACACACAGGATTTCCGGAATCAAACAAATGATCACTCAGAGGATTTGTTGAAAGCGTGAGATTTATGGGAGGGACTTCATCTCCTTTTATAGTGCCCATGCATGGGATGCATGTGGACAACTGTCAAAGATTCATTAGCTGGAAGTATATCTGATGGACAAAGGAAGATGTCACTCCCTTTGTACTAGGTTCATGGATGAACCGTTCTTTGTAGCACGCAATGTCAGATAGCTTTATCTCTTTTTCTTCATGCTCTGTGAAGTCCCATCAAACCTTTTAGCTTAAAGACAAACATCATTTTTAGGTGAGTAAAAAAAGAATGTCCCAATTTAAGGTTTGCTACCCAAGTTCTTGCTACACACGTATTTTTCATTTATTGTGTCATAAGAACTTATCTCTGAAAATTGTTGAGTGATACATGGAACCACGTATCACATCGGTTAGTGCCTTATAAGGTTGGTATTTATAAGTGTGCACATTGCTTGGTGATCCTCATTTTTCACTAAGTGTTGGCAAGTGTACATCTTTGTATTAGTGACTTGTTATCACAATCTTAAGGAAAGACAACTGCAATTTTCGGTGACCATATATGAAAATCAGTGACCTCCATGTGCAATGTCGGTGACCTCCATGTACCATGTCGGTGACCTCATCTTTTAGGTCGGTGACCTCATCTTTTAGGTCGGTGACCTTATCTTGTATCGGTGAACCAATTCTCATCTTGATTCGGCAAGTGGTCTGAATATTAATGTTAGTTGGTACATCAAAAATTGCACATTTTGATGTACAACCCTTGATTGGATAGTCATCGATTTTTCCAATACTTGAAGTATATTTTAGTCCTTAAAAAGAACCTGTAAAAGATCAATCAAATAATAGAGAAGGTTCATCACCAAATCATCGGTGACCCAACAGGTGACACTACTAATTAACTCTAAATGAGCCAATAGTTTAGTGGATAGCGCTGTTTGGATTGACAATCCCACCTATTACTGACGAGTAGTGGTGTACTCTACTAATAACACGGGTTCTACACATGTGGATTATTTCACCGCTGAGGTAGTCCGAGAAATACAAAAGGCGTAGTTGTCAGAAGGTTTAGTAATTGCTCAACATTTATGATTACTAGAAGTACATAGTGCCTTGCAATATTACCTAAATTGGAATTTCATACGCGTTTTAAATGCATAATCAATTACATTTTTAAAATTGATGAAAATTTGTTTGTCGAAATTAAAAGCCTGTGAACTCACCAACTGTTTGTAGTTGACCTTGTATTTTAACGTGCTTTTCAGGGGTTAAGAAGGTAAATGATAATGTTTAGTCATGCACGCATGTCAACATCAACCCAAGATTTTCTATTTTAAAACTTGTTATGTTAAAATGCTACTTCTTTCCTTTACTGTTCAAAACTTTGGGTTGTAATTTTCTAACTTTGAATTTATGTTTTTATGGTTTGATTGAATGATTGGTGTTGTGTATTTCCTATTGCTATGAGATTTGAGTTGTCGTACCTCGTGTTTCTGCTTTAGCGGGGTGTGACAGATTTGGTATCAGAGCCATAGAACAAGCCACATTACTACTCATCAACACATAAGATATAAAATCAGCAAAGAAAGTTTCTGTCCAGCGGCATTGCATTGACTTCTAGGCTGTTTCTGGTCATGAAATATTTGGAGTTTGTGAAAACTCAAAACATGAACATTGTAGACCAGTGTGTTAGCTTTCCATAGAAACTGGATTCACCTTCTTTGGAGTTCGGACGGATGAGATATGATCGATTCGTACAGTTGCCCAGATCTGTTTAACAACTTCTGGTTTAACTTGTAAGCTTTTAATTGTGTAAGTCTTCTGGGCAAAGCCATTTAATAATCCAGAAGCTCTGTTCCATAATTCCTGAAGTCTCTGGATGCCTCTGGTCTAGAACCTCTGGTGCTTTAGTCCAGAAGCTCTGGTCCTTCTGACAAGAAGCAGATCTGACTCGATGCATGACATCTTTGCTTCAGCACACTACCTTCAACTTCAACGATTTACTGGGCCTTCTATTATCGATACACTGAAAACTCAGATCATGAAAGTTGTAGATCCATCTGTTTTCTATCTAGGGTTTTTTGAATCGCTTGAATTCGTGCTGTTATGAGAGAGATATGAATGAAATAGCACAACATTGCAAATCTGTCAATATCTTGATTTTTATTGAACACCATAAAAACTAAAAATGGATTTGCATAACCAAATCACAATCAAGGTGTTGATTTCAAAACTTTGGTTCTTCACATCGAAAATGAGTCTTCATGATGCCATTTGAAGAAACCAAATCTCTAATAAACATTTTAACAAACACCTTGTGTGCATAATCAATTTTTAACATACTGGCATTGAATTTTCTTCCCAAAAACCATCCACATTTAAGATCTAATGAGAATAACTTTGTAGGATCGAATTTAAATGAAATAAAAACTGAATTTGAATATAAATAAATTCAAACACAGATTTGAATGATATTTTCGAGAACAATTCGAAAACAAAGTATAAAAAGATGAATATTATAGATCTAGAATTGAGATGAAATAAACTGGATTCAAAGAGATAAAATCAACATATTGGATCGTTTGATTTGAGCAAATCAATAGGCTCTGATACCAATTATTGGAACCCGGATCCCTATTTTACTTAAATAATCAATAGATCTAATAGAAATATAGGAGCGGAAGCAATATAAATCTATGATTAAAACTAGAACAGTAATTAAATCAGTTAGAATAGTATATGAAGATCAAATGAGAATTCGTATTAATAATCTGAAGATCGATTACAGTACACTGAATGAAATACTCTTTCTCTCTCACCAATAATAGACTACATTTACAGTGATAACTAACTCTATATATAGTAGTACAAAGAGAAAAGTCAATGAACTAGCCTATCACTGAATGACACGTGACTTGTATGACTAACAAAATTTGTTACGTACGGAAAAAGTGACTGTCATGTTATCACCGGCACATGTGAAATAACTGTTGAAATCCAGAGGGCCTTCAAGTATCTGGTCGCCTCTGTGATGAGATAGATCAGAAGATGAACCTCTGATATTGTCTTCTAATGTTTGAGACTTAACTACTTCTGGTTCATACTTTCATAAGTTCTAACAATCTCCCCCTAAATATGAATTCTAGAATTAAGTATCACATGACAAGAACAAAAGTTCATTTCATTTCATTCAAACAAGTACAATAAAGAAATTTACAAGATAAAGACCAAAAAGCAGCGTCAGGATGGAATGTAGTGATTTTGTGAAATTGATTAGTGATATGTCTTAGCTTTACAATCAAGTTAAGTTGTTGATACATCCTTTCAGCGACAATTCTGATGTGAGCTCCTTTTCCTATATCATCCATCTGAAGGGATGCAAACCCTTTGACAATATCCACAATTCCAGAAGAGTATTTATGAGCTTCTTTTATTCTAAAGAAGCTTTTTTTTTTGGTCTCTTGAATACAATTCCATCCTCTGGTTCTGTCAAAATTTGTCCAGCAGGGATATGCTCAATCCCTTCTCTTTCTTCATTAGCTTCCTGTATGTCACAAAAGCTTCCATACACCTTATGATTTTGAAGAAGGCAAATTTGTGTTGAGCGTCTTTTCTTTGGTTCATCTTGTTCTTCATGAACCTTCCTAAAGGTATTAAATCAGAGGGATTTGTTAGTCCGATTCAACAAGATCAATAGAGGAATCATATGCAAATCATCTAGTCGTATGTTTTATTATTGAAAGCATTAAAGAACTACAAACGCGAATGTAAATTATACGACTCTCATTAACGAATCCTCTGCCCTAGACTACTTTATATAGTAGGGTCTATTACATGGTAAGCCCAATCCCATAAGGTATTTAACACAATTTAGAATATTACATTAAATCATTTCCTTCTTTATAAAACTTTCCTAATTTAGGATATTTGATCCTAGCAAGATTGATTGAGAGGAGATCATTATCACAAAAATAATATTTCTCTTTATCTTCCCTTTCCACCTCATAAATAGTATACAACAGCTCTGTATTTTCAAACTTTATATTTTTGACCCCTGATATGCGTCTGATTGTGGAAGTTGTGTAAGCTTCTTTCCTCATCTGCCTATGGCTCATAAATCTTGTCTTAACTTCATCGCTCACAGTGTAGTCGTTGGCAAAGTTTGGAAGCATCAGAAATACGTTGTGATCAGTTGTTGCACATATATGCTTGTATTCAATTTCTATTGAGGTGGGTACTTTGTACGCATCAAACTTTTTGATGTCCTCCTTCAGTTGCGCCTTCCTTCTGTCTGAAATCTCTTTCTTCACCTTTTCTGTATCAGCTCTGAGTTTGGATGCTTCAGAGATAGGAGGTTGTTCAGGGACAAATGGCTTAGAGATAGGAATTTGTGAGCTTGAGATCTGACCTTTGGGATTTATAGTTGCAGAGGCAGAAGGTGTGGGATATTCTCTGGTTCTGGCACTTGTAGGGATGGGTTCTGTTTTGGTATTTGGTTTTGGAGGTTGGCTTGTTTGGCGCGGGTGCTTCTGGGTTTGACCTTCTAGCTTTCTTTTGTTTCCCAACAGACCAAGAATGAACTTAGCCATATCTGGATCTGTGGGAAGTGGACCAAAATTGACAGCCAGAGGTGTCGGTGTGAGGGGTACTTGTTTGCTTGATGGTGGGACTGAGGGTGCTGATCCAAAGGTTCCTTCTTTGTTCTGCTCTTGAGCACTTTGAAAACCTTCAGTTCTAGCTTTCTTTGCCATACTCCCCCCTTCTGAGAATCAGGGTCCTGATCCTCAGGTCTCTTCCTCTTCAACTCTGCCTTTCTACAGGCTCTGGCTTCTTTGGCCTCCAATCTCGCCTTAAAATCTGCAGAAATTGAACTTTCCAGTGAAGAGAGCTTTAAAACAGAGGTAATTAAGGTAGAAACCTTCTGAGCTAAGTCAGTTGAGCTCGAGTTGTTCTTTGAAACGAACTTAGCATTAGTGGTGTTGAATCTGTCCATTATGGCCTTATGAAAAGATGCTAAGTCCGATTGTTGTAGTCGAGCAGAGGATCTTGAGGTAGAAGCTTCTGATGGGGCGACAACACTTATCAGTTTTTGAATGTCAGCAACTAAGGATCCATACTCTAACACAGAGACAGTAACCTCTGGTGAAGGAATATCTTCTGGGATATTGAATATGGCTTCTGCATTTGCCTTGATACCATCATCTAATCCTTTGAAGGGGACATATATCCTTCTTTTTCAACATTGATATCCTTCAATTGAGGACTCAATGGTTTATTTGTTGCTTGCCCCATGAGTGTCAGTGAAACATCCATCTGTTGGGAGAAGGATGAGTGGACGGGGGGGGGCGGGGAGGGGTGGTGTTGAAACAAGAGTTTCCATAGGCTCACTTGCTTTTTCAATGTCATTCAACAAAGAATGTGGAATAACAGTAGATGTGGGTGCCCGACTTTCCTTGGCTAGTACATGTTTTTCTTGTTCTTTTAACCATGCTCTCCTCTCATTAGTTCTTTTTCTCACTTTTCTACCCTATTTCTCATTTAAATTTTTCCTCTTTTCTCTCTGAGGATGTTCACCTCCTTGAACATTCTCCTTACTCTATCGATGTAAGCTAAACTCTTCTCTAGGTTAAGTCAGGGGAAGAGGCTATCAGCTCTGGTAGTCTCATTGACTTACAGTACTCAAATAAAAACGTTAGTCATAGTGCATATTGAAAGCAAGGCCATGAAAGATAATTCTAACATTTGCAGAAGCTTGATCCAGACTTGAATTCTTCCCAAATAAGCATGTATTTATGATAGAAATTAAAGTATACCGCATTAGACGAAGGAACTTCCTTCTAAATGCACTAAGTATAGGTAAATTTTCTGAATATCCAAGAAGCATAAAGTCTACTATTATCTTTGAGGGCTTTGGAATAGGATCAAAGTTTGTCTTGCCTAGCACTGCAGTCTTCTTAGGTAGCTCTAGCATTTTTCTTAATTCGGCAATTGATAAAGAGAATTGATATCCACCAACAAGAGAACTAATAACATTCTCTTCAGGCTTTTAACCAATGAAATGCCACCATTATTGTAAGTATTCTTCAAAAACTTGAACATATCTTATAATTTTTTTACGGAGAGGTTGTTTCTTCAAAATCTCTATCAAAATTAGTTGATCATCTTTGAAATCATCAGACTTTTAGTTCAAAGAACAATTTTTTTAATGTCAATCGGTTTATTAGTAGGAACCACAATTTTGCTTGGGACTGGAGCAGATGCCCTTAGATGCTCAACAGTCTGAGTTGGGTTGTTGGTTCGTGCATCCCTAATGTCTTCTTGAGACTCTCAAAGATCGTCCATGGATTCAGAAACCACATTAATAGGTTCATTCCCATTTCCCCCAATTTCAGCGACGATATTAGAGTTAGGGTTAGGGTTTGCAGAAACAGGGATTGTCTTGTTTGTTGCGTTGTCTTCCAAACTGCGGTCATTAACCAAAGGAACCTCTATATCACCCACCATTATTGATTATTTGGAACTATTTTGTATGATCCCTCAAAGGCGGAATCGTCATTACTACTACCAAAGCATGATTATGCAGTCGCCATCGGTTTTTGAACTTGTGAGTTGGTTTGGTACATGATCGATTGATGAAATGTTGAACAAAAATTTCCAAAAATAGTACCTTCCGAAGCTTTTCTCTTGGAGGGAAAGACGAAAATTGCAGATAGATTTGAAAATTAAATCAAAATGAAAAATATATCGATCTGGATATGAACATGATATGCTTTTTGGACACGTGTCAGAAAAAGAGCGAAAAAGTAATGATGATTAGCACCGTTAATAAGAGATTAAATGGGCAAATTACCACTGAAACGTTTTTAAGACGTGGTAATCACAATCCAATAAAAGTATAACTTGTGGCACGGAAAAACTAAGTTTGACTTAGTTAGAAGAGAAAAATTCACAAGAGTTAATCTCAGAAGTGCTTACGTGTCTTGTGAAAAAAAATTCTCAGAGGCTGAGAATTTATCATTTAGATTCTAAAGTCAAACTTCTGAATATCAAAATTCATTTAAAATCTAACTTTTGAAATTTTGAAAAAATAATGAAATATTTCAGAAGTAGTTTGAACAATGGAAAAATTTCTCACCTCAGAAGTTTGTCCTTACTTCTAAGTGATGAAGTTCAAATTTAGAAAATTTACCTTTTCAGATCTTCTTCAGAAGATTCAGCCATACTTAAGATGTTAGTAATATCAACAAAAGATATGTATTAATCTATGATTAAGCTCCCCCTTAAATCATGCATAGTATCTATTAAGCTCCCCGTTGAATAATGAACAATAGGAATATACATGTATACAAAATCTGAAGAAATATCACAAAGTTGGAAATTTTTTGAGAAATAAGTTCTGAAGATCATTATGAGAAATAATCATTCAGAAATCTCAACAACTAGATCAGAAGTTTTATCAAGTTCTGAGAAGAAATATTCAGACTTCTGAAAAATGAAAGTTAGAAATCCGAAAGAATTCTGAATTTCGTTTTTCAGACTTCTGAATGTTACTCTTCTGAAGTTTGATACTTAACTTGGGAAATGACTTTCAGATGTATACAGTCAGATTTAACATACCTAATTTACTCACTAGAAGACTAAAACGTTTTTCATCAAGTGCTTTAATGAATAAATCAGCTAGTTGATAATCTATTTGAACAAAAAAACATTTCTATATTACCTTTTTCAAATGATCTTTAATAAAATGATACCTTATATCAATATGTTTAGTCTCGGAGTCTTGAACAGATTAGCTGTTATGGCTATTGCACTCTTTGAGTCACAATATAGTGGTATTTTGTTGAATACATAGCCATAATCTCTGAGTTTTGTTTGCATCCAGATCACTTGTGAACAATAACTTGCCGCAACCAGTTACTCTGCTTCTACAGTAGAGGTTGAAACACAGTTATACTTTTTAGAAATCCAGCTCACCAGCCTTTCTCCTAGAAATTGACATGATCCAGAAGTGCTCTTCCTGTCTAATTTGCAACCACCATGATCTGCATCTGTGAAAGCGGTTAACTCAAACCCAGAATTCCTAGGATACCAAAGGCCCAATATTGGTGAACCTTTAAGATAACTGAGAGTTCTTTTGACAACAATAAGATGAGATTCTTTAGAATTAGCTTGATATCATGCACAAACACATGTAGCAAAATAGTATCTAGTCTACTAGAAGTTAAGTATAATAAAGAACCAATCATTCCTCTGTAAATTTTCTGATCTACATGTTTACCACTTAAATCTGCATCCAGTTTAGTTTCGGTGGCTATTGGTGTCTTTATTTGTCCACAATCAGACATGTTGTATTTTTTAAGTAAATCTATTACATACTTAGCTTGATTGATGAATATTCTTGTGGGAAGTTTCTTTACTTGAAGACCAAAAAAGAAAGTCAACTCACCCATCATACTCAACTCAAATTCAGTTTGCATAATAGTCTCAAAGTTTTTACAAAATTTATGATTAGTAGACCCAAATATTATATCATCTACATAAATTTGATAAAAGATTAAATCCTCACCTTGTTTCTTCAGAAATAAAGTGGTATCTACTGATAGTCCCATATTACAACAGATCTGATATAGAATGCTCAATGAATCCTCATTTTATTAGAACTGTAGAAAGCTTTACAGAGAAACACACACTTACACCTTTAAACGACTCTCATATGTGGTGTTCTATTGATGTTCAACTACTAACCGTCTAACAGACATTCTATTTATACTACAAATGTAAAGCTACAGTTACATGTATTTAAATCACAGCCCAATAACAATGAGACACGTCATCAAAAACTCTATTCAGAAGTTCTTCAGAACTTCTGAACTATCTTCAGAATTCTGAACTTTGCTCTTCAGAACCACTTCTGAATTGTCTTCAGAACTTCTGACTTTTCACTTCAGAACCTATTCAGAACTTCTTCAGAACTTTTGAATATATATTTTGCACTTCTGAAGATGACTTTGTTTATCTTTCTAGCACTAGTTCAGAACTTCTAAACTATTCATCTTCAGATTCTGAAGTTCTTTTCTTTACAAAAATTTCAAACTTAGGATCCAAATTCATAGGATTCTTTGGATCCTAACGTCTACTGTACCTCTTTTCATACCTGATATAAGATGGAATTTGTTAAGTGTTTCATACCATGCTCTAGGAGCTTGTTTCAAACCATAAAAGGCTTTATCCAAAATGTAGACATGATTAGGAAACTCTTTGCTCTCAAAACCTTCAGGTTAATCAACATATACTTCATTCATGTAGTACCTATTTAGAAATACACACTTGACATCCATTTGGAATACCTTTAGATTTGTGTGTGCATCATATGCTAGAAATATCCTAATGGCTTCTAATCTTGCAACTGGAGCAAATGTTTCTTCAAAGTCAATCCCCTCTTGTTGATAGTAACCTTTGGCTACTAGTCTAGCTTTGTTTCTTACCACTATTCCATCCTCATCCATTTTATTTATGAAAACCCACTTTGTTCCAATTATGGATTTTCCCTTGGGTCTTGGAATGAGCCTCCGGACTTTGTTTCTCTTAAATTGATTGAGTTCATCTTGCATGGCTAGAACCCAGTCTGGATCTTGTAATGCTTCACTTGGTTTCTTAGGTTCTATACTGAAAACCCACTTTGTTTCTGAAAGCCCATTTTATTTCTGAAAACCCACTTTGTTCCAATTATTAGATGTTGATTTAGAAGTAGATTCTGGATCATCCCTGAGTAAAGTTGGATTTTGAAATCTGTAGAGATAGCAACGAAAACATCAAATAAATCCAGGCATAACAAATCTATGTTATCTTTTATTGATTTGTTATAAGGATTAGAAGATAAAGAATCACTTAACCCAAGTTCTGAATCTAATACTTTAGAATTCTGATTTGGCCTGAGTTTTGAACTATCTTTTTGAGAAGTCAATGGTAGTTCATCAAATGTCACAGTTATGCTCTCTATGATAGATCTAGTTCTCTTGTTATAAACGCTGAAAGCTTTAGCTCTTGTTGAATATTCAATGAAGATTCTAGAGATAACTTTCTTATCAAATTTTCCCATATTGTGTTTATCATTGAGTAGAAAGCATCTACATCCAAAGACATGAAAGAATATGATATTAGGCTTCTTTTAAAAATTAATTCATAAGCAGTTTTGACAAATCTTTTATTAAGAATAGTTCTGTTCAGAGTATAACAAGTAGTGGTAATAGCTTTTGCCCATAAAAATATGGGTAACTATAAGTAAGCTAGCCTGGTTCTTGTAGCTTCAACTAGAGTTTTGTTCTTCCTTTTAACAACTCCATTCTGTTGAGGAGTTGTGGCAGCGGAAAAATTGTGTGATATGCCCACAAAGTTGAGATAGGATTCTATTTGAGCATTCTTAAACTCTGTGCGACTATCATTTCTGAGTTTCTGAACAGGGAGTTGTAGAAGAACTTGAAATCTCTTTAGAAATGTGATGATAACTTCTGGAGATTCAAATTTCTCACTTAGGAATTCACCCCTGGTATATCTTGAGTATTCATCTAATATCACCATGATATATTTTTTTCCTCCTAGACTCTGAGTTCTCATAGGAACACAGAGATTCATATGAACTATTTCTGGTGGTGATTTACACGAAGAGTTCATTTTCAACTTGTGTGAAATTTTCTTCATTTTTCCATCTCACGTGAAAAACATAGAGAATTCTTTGAAACTTAATGTTTGGCAGCCCAAGAACTGCATCATGTTTAAATAGATCATCAATTAATTTAAAGTTCAGATGAGACATTCCCTTGTGCCATAGCCAACCTTCTTCAATAACTGGTTTGGAGATGTAGCAAACTCCTTTTAGTTTACCATCTTCTGTGAAAGTGGCAATGTAAATATCACCGTCTTTATAAGCAGTTAAAGCTTCTCCCTTCTCAGAATCCATCATATGACAGAACTAAATGTCAAAATGAACAGTACACAATTTGTCACAAAACTGACTTATACTGAATAGGTTATGTCTTAAGCCTTCTATATATAGCACCCTCATGATTGTGGCATCCCCTTTGATGAAAGTCCAATACCCTCTAATATACCCCCTTACATTGTTTCCAAAACTGACTGTGCCTCCATTTTTCTCAGTGTAGTCAGTTAGCAGATCTTTAAACGGTGTCATGTGTCTTGAGCATCCAGAATCTAAGACCCACACATGACGAATCTGTAGAAACAATTACTTGGTTTTAGGTACCCATTTGAAAATGGGTCATTTCAGATTATTTACAAAAGAGGGAAGTCTGGATTTTAGTTTCCAGATTCTTTAATTTCTGAGAATTGACCTCAAAATTAATTTCATATTTTTCTTTAATTATCCATTTCATCACAAATTTGTCTTTAACATGTGATTTTGTATTTTTGGATTTATAAGATGATTGAGCAGACTTGATGTTTTTCTTAGGAAAATTCTGTTTATCATCTGAATTTAGTTTGAATGATTGACGTCCATAATTAACACAATGAATATTATTCTCAAGCAAGTTAATTAGTTTATGACATAAACATAAATGAATAGAATGTGAATTGGCAACATAAGATTTCTTTTTATTCACTGATTTCTCATTTTTTATAATAATTTTAGAAATAAAACTATCTAATTTGTTCTTTGTTAAATAGTCTTGATTCTTTATTTCTCCAAACTAAAGTCGACTGCTCTGAAAAAGATAAGAAATGAGGATTAGTTATAGCTGATTTGAATGTCTTTGATTTAACCTTCTTAGACTCAAATTCAGGTTTAGAATTAGAAGATTGACTTTTTAAAAAAAAAATTAACTCTGGAATTGAAATTAGATGATGATACATTAGAATATCCACACTTAACTTGAGATTCAAATTTTTAGTTTGTGTGAATTTTCCAAATATTAGTATCTGAAGTATCCTTATTGTTGGAACCTAGATCCCAATTACACTCAATGAATGTTGATTACTATTTGTATAAGAGTTATTAAGCGAAAGCAGTTAATAATGAATAATCAAACAAGAATTGATAAATTGAATTAGATGAACAGATTCATATTTCACGAAAGATATTATGTATTTCACTCAGTGAGTCAAATTATTATAATATGAACAATCACAAAATATCTCACAAGTTCTTTCCAATTCAATCAACCCTTAATACAAGGGATGCTCTATCTATTTATACTATTACATAGATTAAGGTCAACGAGCTATCATGTCACAGACTAACACATAGGCAAAGTCTCTAACTGAATTTGTTAGAGTTTGTTACACGCTAAGGTCATACCTTGTGCCACGTCAGATGTCACGTATAGACCCTTGTACAAGTAACCAGAAGAAGCTATGTCTTCTAGTTTGGAAGAATGTCTTCTAATATGATCTTCTGAACGAATATAATCTTCTGGAGAGAGAATTTCTAGAGGCAAACACTTAGTCTTTTGGAGATGTTTTGTTCATACTTTTACATAGAATTGTATTCTAACAATCTCCCCCTAAGTAGGAAAATATAACTAATGCAAGTAATTTGAAAAGACAAAGATCAATCATTGATTACATTATGAAAAGTAGAATTACTAAGTTTAAAATTACAAGTAATGCTTAAAATGGAGCTTCTGATGACCGATGATATTCTTGTATTCTCTGAGGCTGAAAATGCCTTGGATGTGTAAGTCCATATCAAAAGCAGCTTTCTTGATTTTTGAGTTCGAATCTTCCATTTTCTGCACAATCAACCCATGCAAAATTCTCAAAATCTCTAATGAGCATTTGAAGCCTTCTCTTATTCTGAAGTATTTTCTTCTTTGAGGTCTTCTGAACACAACCCCCACATCCGGTTCATAAAAGATAGTGCCAACCCTTATATTCTCCACGCCTTCTAATTCTCAATTTAGGGCTGTGACACTCAGATGAATTCTGTTTTGCTCCATAGCTATTTGATAATCAACGTTTGCCCGATACTCCACAAATGCTTCCATAATTCCCTTTAATCTCTGGAAGGCTACATAATACTCTTGTCCTTTGCTTTGATGTTCCTTCAAATATTGACCCAGAGGTAGAAGATCAACTGGGTTGAGTGACAGAAGATCGTTTTCGTTGAATGTGTAGGCATAGCCATCATCTATTTTGACACTGTACTCCACATACATAATTTCTCTATTGGCAAACAACTTGGTCTTCATTTCAGATACCCTTTTTATGGCATAATTTAAGTAGACATATTTTCTTTCTTGCCTGATTTTTGCAAATTTGGCCTTGATGTATGGTCAAGGCTCTGGATCAAAATCTGGTGTCTGCAAGAGAACCACTTCATTTCACTCTGCGTATATCTGTGTGTAGATCAACTCTCTAGCAGGAGGGTTTGCTTGTTTTGCCTTTCTAGCTCTCTCAAGCATTTAGGCTCTTTCTAGATCTTTGGGTTTTTCTTTAATCGTCTGGGGGGAAGTAGCTTTAAGAATTTCAGCTGTTGGAGCATTTGAAGTTGTAGCCACTAGAGATTTTAAGGTCTGATCAGAAGAAACCTTGGGCAATTGAGTTGATGGTTGATCAATTTCAGAGATAGAGGGTATTATTGAAGCTTCAAAGGGTGAGGATTTTGTTATCTTAGAAGAAGGGGCCTGACTCAGTTGAAGAGGTTTCTGAGAAAACTTCGTAAAGTCAGTTGCAGGAGTTGGCTTAGATGTCCTAAGTTTAGTTGGGATAGGTGTTCTTCTTCTGGTTTCCAGATCTTGAATTACTTTGATCATTTGGGAGTCTTCTGGTTTTGAAGTAGATGAAGTAGGGATAGTTGAGGATAGTTCTCCTGGAACAAAGTATGTTCCTGCTTTAGTCATTGCAGCGATGGGCTTCACAAACTTTTGAACAAAGGGATGAGGAGAGGTAACAATTTTCTGTTGTTACAATGGTTGTTGTTGTTGTTGCTAAGATTGTTGTTGAGGTTGTGAAGGTTGAGGAGTGGATGCTTGAGTAGGTTCAAAAGTGGCAATCTTCTGTTTCTTTAAATTCGCCCCCTTTTGAGGATTAGGGGCCTCGGGATCCTGATCTTCAGAATTCTTCCATTTAAGCTTCGCCATTTTACAAGCTTCCTTTTCTATCTTCTTGTTCTTCTTCTGCTGGCTTGCTTGGATTGAATGGACAGTGGTATTTGTATATTTGACGGTGGTGTCAATGAAAGTTAACTTTTGATTGAAAGGGAACTCGTTGATTGATAGCTGAATGGGTATCGGTTTAGCCAGATTAGCATTAAAGTCCTTGATTGTAGCATTCGACTTTGAGACGAATTTGGCATTTATATATGTGAATTTGTTGATGAGGACATTCTAAAATCTAACAAGATCTGCCTTAGAGACTAGTGAAAAAGGATTTGAGCCAGTGGTAGGTACTGTAGAGGAAATAAACTTCTGTAGGTCTTCAGTGAACTTTTTGAAGTCCTCTGCAGAGATTGTTGGTGAAGATTCAGAAGTTGATGGGACAGAGGGAAGATTAGCAATTGCTTCTGTATTGCTCTTAATAGCAGATTGAAGTTTCTGAAAGGTATCCTTGGCCAAATTTGTATGACTGTCAGCAGACATTTTTATAGTGTCTTGGAGGGATTTGAGGTCATCTGTGATGTTTGATTGAGTGATATAAATGCCTTTCATAGCAAAGTCGACATTGCAGATGGTTGTGGAAAATGCTATTGATGAGTATCAATTGTGCTTTTAAGACCTTCCAAGGATCCCTTTGTTTGGTCAACAAAAGTTTGGAACGCAGCATTTGTGAAAAACTCAGGAGGGGGTGTAACCGATGTTTCTCCAAAACATGGAGCCGCTTCACCCCCGCGTCCAGAGGGGCCTCCTTTAACACCTGTTTCGACGTTGAATGCTGGAGGACTTCCATTATGTCCTTGGGGGCTCTTACGAGCATCCCCTTTGGATGTTCTGATCTCATTAACTTGTTCTCCATCGTCAAAGGAGGGAGAGTTAATATAGATGTGAGTACCTTGATGCATATCAAGTACAGAGGTACGAGTTGCAGAAAAATGCCTTAACTCCTCTGATGGGATTTCATAGGCTTGTGGAGCAGAAGTTTCCATCGACGTGACAACTTCATTCCAATCAACATCGTAGGCCACAAAGAGCTCCACTGAGTGTTGGGGGGAGAAGCGAATTATGAGGCGATTGAACTCTTATGTCTGGGCCTTCTTCCTGTTGGGAGCAAGAATATGAAGAAGAGGGTTCCTCGGATGTGCTTGATCCAGAAGAAGAAAGAGGCGCTTTTGGTTTAGATTGGTTTGGTTCAGGGATCAGATTGAGCGTACGTCCTATTTCAATAGGTTGTGGTGCTTAAACACCAGTCCTAGATGATATGGGTGCTCTGGGTGGACTTAGTTGGATACTCTCATTTGTGTTTCTAAGGATATCTTCTGTACTCACTTTTGTAATACTCACGGGATGGGTAGAAGCACTCTGGTTGTGACTCAATGTGTTTTCAGACTCATGCTCACACGACCCCTGCTTTCTATTCTGGATACTAGTAACTCTGGGGTAGCTGGTCTCTGTGCTAAGACCATCGTAGAGTTTATATAGAGATCAAGGAGAAGAGAGATGTTAGGAATGGAAGAGAGAATGTACCTTGAGAGTGGCCTTTTCTTTGGATACCCAGCTGTGTGTACGGTTGGACGATGAGTCTACATGACATTAAACTTGCAGAAGGGAGCTTCACAGGGAACACTGTATCTGGTTATAGCTCCACGGATGAAGATTCAAAGGAATCTTGGAAACATTAGGGAATATAGTTTCTTTCCTTTCTATTGGAGGGATACTTTGTCGTATACGAAAGCTTTGATTTCCCTATATGGCAGCTCATCGTAGTCCAACTTTCTGTTGAAGAACATCCCGTACATGATGGTCAAAATGTTAGTATTGGCTTGGTCCATTTAGCCAGTCTTACATGTGAGTCCCATGTTCAGAATAGAGACCATCAGATTCCACATTGGTGGCAGGAATCATCGTTTAAATCTGAAACCCTATAAATGGGTTGGTTGTACCCTAAGAAGTTCAGAAAGTCCACAAGCACATCAGTGGTGGGGTTTGGTTCAAAATCAGTAACTTGAAGTGCTTAGACATTTGGGAGGGAAAACAATGATTCGATCTTTTCGCTGGTTATCTTCACTTGGCAAACGTTGTCCATGTTTGGTATGTCAAAATCTCCGGTTATCTTTTTTCCATTGGTACTCACGTCACAGGATTGCCAATATTCTTGTAGAAATTGCACAACTACAGTTGTATCAACAATTTCTTGAGCAGGGCGTAGGGCATGAGTTTTCAGAAACTCGATCATAATTCCAAACTCAGCGGTATAGTCGGTAGTAATAAGTGATATATGGAAGTTGTTAGGTTTGATAGGGAGGTGTACGATCGGGGCACTTTCAGCAGTAGTGGATGGTTGGAGTTGAACATCATCGTTCACATTTTCAAAGTTAGCGTTTTGAGCAACCATGGTGAGATTAGGGGTTTTTGGATTTTGCAGTTGCAGGTTTGAAATTGTTAAGCATTGGAGCACAATTAAATCTCAATGGCAGGGATGGTGAAAAAGTGAAAAGGATGGGTGAAACGAGTTTAAATAATCGGACCCGGAAAGGTACTCTAGTGTTTCGGGTACTGTAGCGTCTCCAAGTGACGTGGAATATAAAACTATTCAGTATTTGAGCCACAGGGAGTTGACGCATAGCCAACTGTTCAGTGTTTGAGGCAATTAAATGATGACGCGTGTGTACGTGTCAGGAAGAAAAACCGTCACCGAAGGGATAGGAGTGAGAGACATGATAGCCACTTTGCTGACTCACCCGCGGATAAGCACGAAGAAAAAACAAATAAGTGTAAGAGCTATTCAGAAGAGATGGTGTGCAAACTCTATCGCTGGCTGTGCTAATCGAGGTTCTGGAACTTAACGTTCAGAAGGTACCATGAAAAATATAAAAAGCATCAAATTGGTCATATGAAAACATTTTGAGATCGGAAGAAAGTTTTAGATTTATAACTCAGAAAACCATGTAAGTATATTAGAAGCTTCTATATAGTCTTTTAGAAAAGAGTAAAATCATAAGTAGTGATTGACTTGTATTTTCGAAAAAGATTTACAGAAAGTCAGATAGACATTCCAGAAGCATCTGTATAGTCTATGAGAAAGAAGTATAACCAGAAGCTTTGAATGATCATCTGAAATTTTGGAAAATAATTTGCAGAAGAATCGATAGACATGCAAAAAGCTTTTGTATAGTCTTTAAGAAAAGAGGATATACAGAAGCCGCGAGTTACTTTTTTGTATTTTAATGAATCTGCTTCTTCATGAGTTATATCTTTCGATTTCTTCTCAAGATAGCAAGACGTTTCTCCCCCTTGAATTTTGTAATGATTCTTGCTCCCCCTCAGACTATGCTTGTATCATAAATACATAAGTTCTGCAGAGTTTGAGGTGCAAATGCTTCTATAGTATATATAGAAGGTTCTGCATCCCTTAGGATTTAAGAGATAGTTTAGAAGATGTAACTGTGTTTGAGAAAAATAAAGACATGTTTAAGAATAGATTACAGAGGTTCTATTTCCGTAGAAAGTGTGTGTTCTCATTGCATGTTGAACATGCCCAACTTGCTGATTAAGAAGGAGAATCTCTTCTCATCTAAAGCTTTTTGTGAAGAGGTCAACAAGTTGGTAGTCAGTCGAAACAAAGTACATTTCAGTTGTACCTTTCTCAACGTGATCCTTTATAAAATGATACTTGACATCAGTGTGCTCGGTTTTGGAGTTCTAGACTGGATTTGTAGTGATTGCTATTGCCCTTTCTGAATCATAGAGGATGGAATTTTGTCATACAGAAGACCATAGTCTTTGAGTTGAGTTTTCATCCATATGACTTGTGAGCGGCAACTAGCAGCAACATATTGTGCTTCTGCTGTAGATGTGGACAGTTCTGCTTATTGGATGTCCAACTAACTAACTTGTTACCTAGTAGTGGACAACTTCCAGAAGTAGTCTTTCTGTCTAATTTACATTCTGCATGATCAGAGTCAGTATATGCAATTATATCAAAACCAGAATACTTTGGATACCAGAGACCCAAAAATTGAGTTCCTTTTAGATATCTAAAGATTCTTTTAACAACAGATATATGAGATTCCTTAGGATTAGCTTGATATCTAGCACATAGACATGTAACAAACATTATATTTGGTCTACTGGCAGTTAAATACAGAAGAGACCCAATCATACTTCTGTAATTCTTGACATCAACTCCTTTCCAAGAGAGATCAGAGTCAAGTTTGGTGTTGGTAGAGATTGGTGTTTTCATAGTTCTAGAGTTTTGAAATTGGACTTTTTGATCAGTAACATACTTGGCATGATTTATAAAAATGCCAGAGGTGGTTTGTTTAATTTGGAGCCCACGGAAGAAATTTAATTCTCCCATCATACTCATTTCAAACTCACTTGTCATTAACTTAGAAAGATTTCAACTTCTTCTGGATTTGTAGAGCCAAATATAATATCATCCACATATATCTGAACCAGAGCGAGCTTAGCTTTGCTTCTTTTGATGAACATAGTTGTATCAGTTTTACCTTTCTCATAGTGATGTTCTATCAGAAATTATGAGAGTCTGTCATACCATGCGCGTGGAGCTTGTTTCAACCCATACAAGCCTTTATCTAAAAAATAGACATAGTTTGGATGAGCTGAGCTCTCAAAACCAGGAGGTTGCTGGACATACACTTCTTCATTCAACTTGCCATTCAGAAAGGCAGATTTGACATCCATCTGACATACTTTAAAATCTTTGTATGTACAGAAGGCCAGAATCAAACGAATTGCTTCTACTCTTGCTACTAGAGCAAAGGTTTCATCGTAATCAATGCCTTCTTCTTGACAATATCCCTTTGCAACCAATCTGGCCTTGTTTCTGACCACTATTCCATCTTCGTCCATCTTGTTCCTGAAAACCCACTTAGTGCCAATTGCAGTTTTATCTATAAGTAAGGGGACGAGTTTCCAAACAATGTTACGTTCGAATTGAAGAAGTTCTTCCTGCATGGCATCCATCCAACTTGGATCTTGGAGGGCTTCGTGAACTCTTTTTGGTTCTACCATTCTAAGAAATTCACGAAGAATGCTTCATTAGCAGTGGCAGATCTGGTCTTTATACCATCAGAAGGATCACCAATTATTTGGTTTGAAGGATGGTGTTTTGTCCATTTTTGCAAGGGAGTTTGGGAAACCATAGGCGGTTCAATTTCTATATCTTGATTCTCATCTTCTGATCCGTTTAAAGTTGGAGAAGAACCATGTTTCCCCCCCCCCCTCAAATGAAGGAACAGTGGAGTAAAGGTCTATTGTAGAGCTTTCTGCTTCTGGAGCAGAATTTTGTTCCTCTGGAGTTGCATTTGAGTTTGTTAGTTCTCATATAATAACTTCCGGAGCTTCATCGTCTGTATTTGCAGGTTCATCAGAAATAGCAGGGGAGCCAGAAGGACCAATATTTTTAATACCTGAAGTTCGTAGTTCTTCTGCAGTTTTGACTAGAACTTCTCTGTTTGCACTGTCAGAGACTGGTTCATCTCCAAAGAAGTCCTCAAAAGGTAAATTTAGTTCTGACTCTCTGGACTTTGAGAGATAGTCAGAAGTAACTTGATTTAGGTATGTTCCGAGTTGGAATACTCAAAAGTTAGTTGGGCTTGATCATCAAAGTTGACATTGATACTTTCCATGCCCGTATTGGTTCGAAGATTATATACTTTGTATGCCTTTGAAGTGATTGAATATCCAAGAAATTGGGCTTCGTCAGACTTTTTATCGAACTTTTCAAGTTTTTCACGATCATTTAGTATAAAGCATCTGCAACCAAAGACGTGTAAGAATTTTATATTAGGTTTTGTTTTATTCATTATTTCATAAACAATTTGTAGATGTCGTTTGACCACAATAGATATGTTCTGAGTCAAGACGCGGTTGCTACAGATTCAGCCCATAAGTGAGTGGAAAGACCAGAGAAGCAAGCATGGTTATTGCAGCCTCAACTAACGTTCTATTTCTTCTTTCCACAACACCATTTTGTTGAGGGGTCCTTGCAACAAAAAAGTTTTGAGAGATTCCCTCTTTGTTCAAGTACTCTTCTATTTTGGCGTTGTTGAACTTCGTATTGTTGTCACTTCTCAGCTTCTGGATCTTGCTTTGCAGAAGCACTTGGATCCTCTTCATCATTGTTATTAATACTTCTTGTACTTCTGATTTCTGTCTTACAAAAGCAAGCCATGTATATCTTCAATATTCATCAATAAGCACCAGAATATACTTTTTCCAGAAATACTCTATACGGCAATGGGACCACAGAGGTCGGCATGTAGCATGTGTAGAGGTCTGGGACAAGAAAGATCACTCTTTGTCTTGTGGGAGGCTCTTTTGAGCTGTCCCATTTCACATGCGGGACAAAGGTGATCTTTCTGGAAATGAACCTCTGGGAGCCTCTCAACCAGATTATGTTTAACAAGCAACTCTAAATTTGCAAAGTTTAGGTGAGATAGTTTATGTTGCCAGAGCCAAGCTACTTCACTCTTCTTAGAAATGAGACAGAGAGTTTCTATTCCTTTCATAGAAGTGAACTTCATCATGTAAAGATTTCCTTTTCTATTGGCTCTTAGCAGCTCCTTACCCGGCTCTAAGAGTAAGTGGCAGTGCTTTTTGTTAAAGAAAACACCCATGTCAGCATCGCAAATTTGACTTACACTGAGTAAGTTATGCTTTCGTCCAGAGACATAAGCCACCTTTGATAGAGTTACATTTCCTTCTTGTAGAGTACCATCGCCTTTTATTTGTCCCTTGCCAACATCACCAAAAGTTATAACTCCACCGATTTTATCTTTGAATGTAGAGAGTAAGTTTTTGGTTCCAGTCATGTGCCTAGAGCATCTAGAGTCGAGATACCATATGTGCACACGTCGTTTCTGCAATACAGATTAAAGAGTTTTAGGTACCAATTTCATAGGTGGTCCTGTAATGTTAGGCTTGTGGTTCATGGTTGATTGATTTTTAGTTTTACTCTTTTCCTCAGGTTATCCAGAGGTTTCTGGTTTGCCTGAGTTGTTCTTAGGTTTTTGCTTCTTCTGACTTTTAGGATTTTTGTGTTTCTTGAAGTCAGAAGAAAAGCAATGTGGACTAGAGAAGCATTGTTTTAATTTCAATAAGAGAGAAAGACATTCTCTGAGAAATTAAAGATTTCATTGAAATTTCATTTCTGGAATTAGAATTACAAGGTTTCTTATTGATATCTATACTAGCATCAGTAGTTCTAACGATCTTCTTGTCTAGTCTAGATTTATTTTCCCCAAAATTTGAAGTTTTCTTTTGAGGTCTCTTTTGTGTAGGCCACTCCCTTTGAACCTTAGTAGTTATATTTTCTTTCACAATCCCTTTTCTTTTCTGTTCCTTAGTGAATTTAATCGTTTTCTGAAATTTAGACTTCAAGACAGAAGGGTTAAGAATTTCAGATTGAGTTCTTTTCTTGATCTCTACTTGTTTTTCTAATTCAAGACAAGATTATTCTTTTAAACACATATTTAGAAAGTCAGGAAGAATAGGAACTCTAGATTTCTGTTCCTTCAAAAGAACAAATACCATAGGTATCCCATTTGAAAGTTTACTCACTTCTTGGACAGATGGTTCCCTTTCTGTTATGTCCACTTCGTATTCATTGTTGACTCATTAGTGAAGAGATATTCACCATGTGCAGGATAAGGACAATATGTTGGAACATATACAGAAGGTAATCTATTCTCAAAAGAGGTCAGAATTTGATCAGAACAGATTAGAGATTTATTTTGAAAATTTTTGTTTTCTTGCTCTGCAGCTTCTTTACTAAAGCACTCATCCAGATTTGCAAGTAAATCCTTTTCAAAATTAGATTTTATTTCTTCTTCTACATACATGGGGATGAAGAAAATCTTTATGTAGATACTCTCTGTAGAACCTTTATGTTTTAAAATCTTTTCATTTTCTACAGAGACTTCTAATTTTTCTTTAGTTAGAAGCTCTACTTCTCTTTTTCCAGAAGTTCAAAAGATTTTTCAAGAGCTTTTTTCTTCTGTTTTTCAGATGAGAGATTCTGTCTAAGAATTTCAAATTCTTGATAAGATTAAAAACAGTGTTTTCAAGTTCAGATTATCCAGAAGTAGTATAAACTAGAGTTTTAGAAATTGGTTCTTCTACATTATTCACCATGGCCATTCCGCAAAACATGGCTTTTGCATCGCTTAATTGGTCAGAAGACCAGTTCTCTATGTCAGCCATCTTTGCTCTTTCGTCTCTATTGTACTTATATTTGTTCTTATAATACATATCATCCTTAATTAGAGCTCCTTTGCAGTCCTTGGAGTAAGCACCCGGTTTGCCACATTTGTAACAAACGTCTTTCTTCTGTCTCAACTTCTCTTTCTTCTCTTCCTCCTTGTCCTTAACCAAAGGAGCCTCTTGTCTTCTGTTTCAATGATTAGCAAACTTTCTGGTGAACTGTTTGGTGATCAGAGCCAGAGACTCAACAAAGGAATTGATTTCATCATCTTCTGAACCCGGAAGTCCAGCTTCTGTATAAGTTTCTTACATCAGAGCCTTGCTCTTTCCTTTCTTCTCTACTTCTTTGGTCCTTCTACCTGACCCTTTGGATTCAGAAATGACAGCCAAAGGACCACCAACATTCACCTTTTTCTGCTGAAGCTCCTTGTCTAGGGCTTGAAGAGTCCCAAATACATCATGTAGTGACCGTTGCTCCAGATCTTGATTAGCTTCAGAAATAAGACATTATTGTCTTCTTGCGATCTGACAATATCACATCGTTTTGCATAGATTTATCAAAGTATTGAATCTTCGAAAAGTTTGTGTTAGTGTCTTATCTAGTAGAGCATGAAAAGTGTTGTATTCATTTAGAGCTTGTGCTCTTCTGTTCTTTTTCATCTTTGCTCCACCTTCCAATTGGTAAGCTAGTTGATTCCATAGTTCCTTAGCAGTAGCATATGAATCTAATGACTGGAAGATGTCATTTGGGATTGCCATGATAAGAATCCTTTTATCTATAAGATCAATCTCAACCTTCTTCTTATCGTCTTCATCCTAGTCAGTCCTCTCTTTGAGAATCCTATGAGCAGGGATTTCAGTAGTGGTAGAAATATGGTCCATTTAGTACAAATGAATATAAATCCAGATCTAGACCCTCATAAAAGTTGATCATCCGGATTTTCCATTTAGGATATTCCTCCCTGACAGGAGTTGGCGGTTTAGTCAGAGAACAAGAACTGTACATAACGTTCCAGTTAGGATTTGCCATTTTTAGGAAACAGGGTATTATTGAAAGAGAATTAAGAGAAATTACAGATTTGAAATAGAAATTAATCACTCAAGAACATGAAACACAATCGTGATATAATCAGGATTCTCAGAATTAATTGCAAAGTACCACTGATTTTGCACAATTTTGAAAAACGGGGTAGAATGATGAACAACAATTAATACACTGAAAATTTCTAGTTGAGTGGGGGATTTGATCGACTAATCAAGAGGTTTATTAGGAGGCTCTGATACCAATTGTTGGAACTCATATCCCAATTACACTCAATGAATGTTTATTATTGTTTGTATAAGAGTAAGTAAGCGGAAACAGTTAATAATCGACAATCAAACTAGAATTAATAAACTGAATTAGATGAACAGATTCATATTTCACGAAAGATATTATGTATTTCACTCAATAAGTCAAATGATTACAATACGAATAATCAAAAAAATTCTCAAAAGTTCTCTCCAATTCAATCGACCCTTAATAAAAGGGACGCTCTATATATTTATACTATTACATAGATCAAGGTCAACGAGCTATCCTGTTACAGACTGACACGTTGGCTAAGTCTCTAACTGAATTTGTTAGAGTTTGTTACACACTAAGGTCATGCCTTGTTCCACGTCAGATGTCACGTGTAGACCCTTGTAGTTGTAACAAGAAGAAGCTCTGTCTTCTAGTTCGAAAGACTGTCTTCTGATATGATCTTTTGAATGAATACAGTCTTATGGAGAGAGAACTTTGGGAGGCAAACACCTTTTCTTTTGGAAATGATTTGTTTATACTTTTACAAAGAATTGTATTCTAACACTTATTACATGCAGAGGATTGATTTGTGCTATATTCTTCCTGTTGGAACAGTATGATTAGTAAGAACAAAATAGGAAGAACAATCGTAATTAATATTCAATGATTCACAACAGTGTGCACAAAGTAATAGCTCTCTATTTTGTATTCTCAATCGATAACAATTACAATCTGTCAATGAACTATTTATACGAATACAATCAAGGAAAGTCAACTACATAGCCTATTACAATTAGACACGTAAGCAATGAAGTAACAAATTGACAAGCACACGGAGGGTGTGCATGCCACGTCATTTAATATATATTAGTTGCTCAATTCTGTTTCATACTTCACCAAAAAGAGGTCTAACAATCTCCCCCTAAGTATGAAAAACAGAATGCTGCACGTGTAGCTTCGCTGTTCTGCTTAAGGCATGATAGTTGATTGGTTGTATTAGAAGGGAGCTGTATGAGAAATGACTTTGAAGATAACATCTGTAACTTCTCTGAGTTTCATAAGTTTGTCAGGTCTCTTTTCGATTTTGTCTCTGATTTCTTCATTTTGATTGTCAACTGCTACAGAAGCAAAACATTTACTATGTAGACAACTTCTGTAGAGTATCTGTGAGCATCTTTGATTCTGAAGAAGCTTTTTCTGTTAGGTCTTCTGAACACAACTCCAACTTCTGGATTGGTTATTACTTTTCCAATCCTTTGAGCATTGATACCCTCCAAATCTTCGTTAGGTGCAGCGATACACAAGTTATCAACCTTGTAGTTTAAACCCGCTTGGAAGTCTACTTGCCTTCTGTATCGAATGAAAGACTTCATACATTCAATAATACGGAAGTAAGCAACTCTGTTTTGATCTTCACTATCTCTGTTTTTTTGAGTCTTCATAAATTTTCCAGAGTAAGTAAATCAGAGGGATTTATTGACAATAGATCATTGTCACAGAAGAATGATTCCTTGTTATCTTCTCTGACTACCTTATAGATTGTATGCTAGATTGGAGTTTGTTCGAATTGAGTATGCCTAATAGAAATAGTCTTGATTGGAAATGTGGAATAAGCCTCCTTTCTTGATTCCCCGTGAGTGATAAATTTATCTTTGATTTCATCACTGACTTGATAATCGTTTGAGAAATTTGGCATCATCAGATATATCTTCTGATCCACAGGAGCGTACATGTATCTATTCTTGATTTCCAAGTTGGGTAGCTCAAGTCTCCCCAACTTCTGCATTTTTTCTTCATTTGCAGCTCTGAATCTTGCTGATTCTTTCCTTTTTGCTTCTTCAAAGTTTTCACGAGTCCTTTCAGCAACTTCTTTTGCCTTCTCAGCTTCTTCTCTTTCCTTTTCTGCCTGAGCCAAGGCATGCTCTGCTTCAGCTTTAGCTTTTAGGGCCTCTTCCTTAGCTTTTTCAGCTTCAGATTTAGCCTTTTGTTCAGCCTCAACTTTTAATCGAATTTCTTCTTCTTTTCTGGCTGCCTCGGCTCTCGCTGTCTTAGCTCTGGCTTCTTCCATTCTTTTTGCTTGTTCTCTGGCTTCTGCTTTAGATGCCTCTGCTCTGGTAGCATTTACATTGGATGGATGATTTCGTGTTCTTGTATTCCCCATTACCTCCAAAATAAATTTGGCAATTTCTAGATCCTTGGGCAGAGGACCCTTGTGAGTAGCTAGAGGAGTGGAAGTTGATGGAGTTTGCTTTATGGGAGGAGGTGCAGAAGGTGAGGAGGATGATGCTTTACCTTTTTCTTGGTCCATCTTTTGACCCATTTCAGCTTTCATTTTCTTGATTTTCTCCATGTTCTCCCCCTTCTGAGAATCAGGATCCTGATCCTCAGCCCTTTTGCGCTTTAGCTTTGACTTCTTGCAAGCCCGTGCTTCTTTAGCTTTCTTTTTATCTTCAAAGGAGGAGGACAGAGCACTTACCAGAGAAGAAAGCTTTGACACTGTGGTTTCCAAAGCGGTAAGCTTCTGATCCATGTGAGCGTTGCTAGAATTGGTTTTAGAGGCATATTTGGAGGTCAGAGAGTTAATGCGATCAATCATTGCCTTCTGAAACTGGGCCATATCCGACTTCTTGACCAAAGACGAAGCAGAAGTAGATGCATCTTCTGAAGGGAAAACAGCCTTGATAATTTTGTTGATGTCAGCAACGAAAGACCCATATTCTTCAACTGTGATGGTGACTTCAGGAGTAGGTATCTCTGAAGGAAGATTGAAGATGGCCTCTGCATTTGATTTGATGCCGGCGTCCAGAGCCTGAAAGTAAGAATGAGCAGAGTTTTGTTGAGCCTCTGCATTGTCAGAAAGAAGCTTTCTGATAGCCTCCAATGATTGATTTTGCGTTGCTTGCTGAGCTTGAATAACAGTGAGAAGTTGTTGCTGAGAAACCAGGGATAATTTTAGATTTTCCACAGATCTCTGAATTTGATCACCAAATGCCTTGAACGTTGCATTGGTGACAAAGTCAGAAGGGGTAACCGGTGCATCTCCAACGAATGGAGCCCCTTGTCTCTCACGTTCAGAGAGTCCCTCTTTCACACCTGTGTTGACGTTGAGTGTGGAGGGACTTCCAACCAGTCTTCGAGTGCTGTTATTCACAGGAACCTCTTCGGTTGTTCTGATTGGTTCAACTTGTTCCTCATCATCAGAGGATGAGGAGCTGAAAACAATGTGCTTACCTTGATGAAGTGTAAACACTCTGGTAAGTGGTGCATCCTGTGGCTGTAACCCCTCTGATGGGATTTCATCAGCATCTAAACTAACAGAGGGCATGGACGTACCCTTTGGTTGCCCTATGACTCGTTGGTCACGAAGACATTAATGTTCTGTGTGGGTGGTGGCGAGTTCTGGGGCGAATGAACTCTTATATTTTCATCATCACCCTTTTGAGAGGATGATGAAGATGAGGTGGATTCCCCTGTGGTGCTTGAGTCAGAGGTTCAAAGAATTCCCTCTGATCGGTTTGGCTCTGGGTGGATTGGACTGGGTTGTCCTTTTTCAATGAGTGTAGATGTGTTGGCATCTACCTCAGGAGATGTGGGTACCCGTGGGGATCTTGGAGAGAATCGCTCAAATGTGTCTCTATGGACATCTTCTGTACTTTCTTGAATTAAGAGGTTTGGATGGGCAGAATCACTCTGGTGGTCACTCAAATTCTTTTCAATCTCTGGCTCACGTGACCCCTCACTATCTATTCTTGGCTCTAATTGCTCTGGCGTAGATATTCTCTGTGCTGAGAATATCATAGAGCTTTTATAGGAGATTAGAGTTGGAGAGTTTGAAGGAATAAGATCAAGCATGTACCTGGAGAGGTCTCTAGGTGCATAATAGCCATTTTCGTCGATTGTGGGCTTGTGGGAACTCATGGAAGCAATTCTGCAGAACGGCTGAACCAGAGGAGCTTTCAAAGCACCGATTTCTGGAAATGTAAACAGAGATAAAAACCTGGGGAACATTAAAGCAGGCAATGGCTTTCCTTGGCTTTGAAAGGAAACTTTGGTTTGAACAGCAGCCTTCATTTCTTGAAAAATCAAGCTTGTGTAGTCCAAAGGTCAGTTGAAAACATCCCATACATTATGGTGAGAATATTCTTGCTGGCTTGGTCTAGAGACCCAATCTTGTAGGTAAGACTTTTATTCAGAATGGAGACAAGAACATTCCACATTGGAGGCACCTTCTTGCGTTTGAACTCGGATAGCTTGTTAAGTTGTTCATTGTATCCTAAGAAGCGAATGAAGGCGAGTTGAGCTTCGGGTGAGGGATTAGCTTCAAGGTCAGTATTTGGAACAATTTGGCCATCAACTTCAATGTAAGGTTGAGGAAGATGAAAATACTTGGCTATTTTCTTACGAGAGATGGGTATTTGGACGACAGTTTCTGGTTCGTTGGGGTGTCCAAAATATCCAACTAGGGTATTGTCATCCTTGATATGCATAGTTTGCCAGACTTCTTGGACATAAATCTCAGGAACATTGGGGTTTGTGAGGGTTAGGGTTCGATGAAGGGAGTGGTGTTGCAGGAATTCGATCATGATCCTGAAATCAGATAAATAGGTGTTTGGATCGAGGATAACCTGAACATTATTGGATTTCAATACGAGCTTTACGATTGGAGCACTGTCAGCCGTTGAAGTGACCAAGTTACCATCATTGTTTTGGGGATTGGGAGATGCAACTGGAGACGCCATTGATGGAGAAAGCTTTGGAAGAAGGCAAGTAGGAGATTTGCAGGTTCTTGTGGGAGAAGATGAAGTACATTACTGTTGAAATTCCCAAATTGAGGTTTATATATGAGAGAGAGAATAATCGAGTGTTTTGAATGGGAAGGGTTTTAATTTGGGGGTTTTCAAACACGGTTCGTGTATTGCTGAGGTATGCGCGCAGGCGTGTCATCATGCACTAGCACGATGAATGACACGTGGAAAGTGGAACTGTCAAATCAAACGTGTAGCGCCAAAAGAAACGATTGAGAATTCCTTCCTTGAAAAGTAATTAAAAGGAAATTAATTAAAAAAATTACACTTTAACCAAGCAGATAAATTGTTGGGTTAAAATATAATTTTAAAGAAATTAATACCTTTTAAAAATTTAAAATCAGACATTTGGGAATTTTTTTTTACCAAATGAAAGTTTAATATTCTGAGCCAAGTATTTATGTAAGAAATTAAGATAGAATAAGGAAATTTTAAATAACCTTGAAGGCAAGAGTTAAATAAAATAGACTTATTAAAGAAAATTTCAGAAAAAATACAAAGGTAGAGAATATGTGGTCGTAGAAAATAGTTTTTGACCACAAATGTCAAGAAACATCTTTCCAAAAGAATTTAAGTTGAATCTGAAGCGTCTTGGTAACCTTGACGGCAAGAGTTATTCAGAAGAAACAAATTCAAAGAAAATTGTTAAGGAAAGAGGTTTAGAAGACATGCTAACAGAAGTTAGACTTGAGAAGCTTCCCCTCAAGCTTAAGATGCTCCCCCTGGAACAGAGAATATGCTCCCCCTCAAAAATTGCATTTTGCTCTAAAAAATAATGTATTTTGCTCAAAGGTAAATCAAATTGCTCCCCCTTGAATATTGCATGCAGCCCCTACTTGCAAGTGTAAAATGTGCACCTTGTCTGTTAACACTTGAACAAAAAAAATTAGAAGTGATCTGGGAAGATCAGAGGTGTCCAGAGGCTTCTAAGTACTTCTGAAGGAAACCATCAGAACCGATCAGAGGCTTCTGGACGTTTCTGAGTGAATCGAACAAAAATAAAATTTGCACAGAAATAAGAAATCTTACAAAATTCTAAGAGAAGCAAAGAATAAAGTAAGACTACATATTTAGCATGCCCAACTTGCTGACAAGGAAATTGAAGCGTGACTCATCCTGAGCTTTGGTGAAAATGTCAGCGAGTTGAAAATCAGTAGAGACAAAAATACATTTTCGATTGTGCCTTTCTCTACGTGATCCTTAATAAAATGATATCTGACATCGATATGCTTGGTTTTGGAGTGTTGAACCGGATTTTCAGTAATGGCAATCGCACTCTCTGAATCACACAAGATAGGGATCTTGTCGTATAGTAAACCATAGTCTCTGAGCTGAGTTTTCATCCAGATTACCTGAGAACTACAACTGGCTGCAACAACATACTCAGCTTCTGATGTGGATGTTGACACACAGTTCTGCTTGTTGGATGTCCAACTGACGAGTTTGTTACTCAGAAGTTGGCAGCTTCCAGAGGTACTTTTACGATCTAACTTGCAACCTGCATGATCAGAGTCTGTATATGCCATTAAATCAAATCCAGAATTCTTCGGATACCAGAGACCAAGAGATGGAGACCCCTTGAGATATCTAAAAATTCGTTTAACCGCAGCCAAATGTGATTCTTTTGGATTCGCTTGATAGCGAGCACAGAGGAAGGTGAACATAATATCTGGTCTACTAGCACTTAAATACAGAAGTGATCCAATCATAATTCTATAACCCTTAACATCCACAGACGTTCCAGAAGGACCAGGGCCTACTTTTGTATTAGGTGATATGGGAGTTTTCATAGGTGAAGAATTTTGAAGATGAAACTTTTTAAGCATGTCAGAATCATACTTAGCTTGATTTATAAAGATGCCAGAGGCAGTTTGTTTCACTTGAAGTCCTAGAAAGAACGTTAGTTCTCACATTATACTCATTTCAAATTCTTGTTCCATCAGTTTAGAAAACAGCTCAATTTCTGATTGATGAGTAGAACCAAATATTATGTCATCCACATAGATTTGAACAACAATTAGCATACCTTTGCCTCTTTTGATGAACAGAGTTGTATCAATTATACCTTTGTCATAACCTTTACTGATCAGAAACTTAGATAGGCGTTCATACCATATTCTTGGTGCTTGCTTTAAACCATATAAGGCTTTATCGAGAAGATAGACATACTCTGGATTCTTAGCATCTGTAAAGCCAGTAGGTTGTTCGACATACACTTCTTCTTTGAGATACCCATTCAGAAATGCACATTTAACATCGATTTGATAGACTTTAAAGTTTTTCTAAGCAGAGAAAGCCAGAAATAGTCGTATCGCCTTGAGTCTTGCTACAGGGGCAAATGTTTCATCGTAATCAATTCCTTCTTCATGACAATACTTCTTAGCTACCAGTCGAGCTTTATTTCTGATCACGATGCCATCTTCATCTTTCTTGTTTCGAAAAACCCATTTAGTTCCAATAGCTACTTTGTTCTTTGGCAGAGGGACGAGTTTCCAAACTTTGTTTCTTTCAAATTGTAGCAATTCTTCTTGCATAGCTGATACCCAACTAGGTTCTTGTAAAGCGTCATGAACATGTTTTGGTTCTATCATACTCAGAAAATTTACAAAGAAAGCTTCATTTTGCAGTAGCAGATCTTGTCGTAACACCTGCAGAGGGATCGCCAATGATAAGGTCTAGAGTGTGAGACTTGGTCCATTTTGTCATCCGAGATTGTGTTACTGGTTGAGCATGTACTTCTGTTTCAGAGGATGGAATTACATCTGCTGGAAGAGAGTTAGAAACAAAAGGCATATGAGTAGCTTCTTGACATTCACTTGTGAAATCAGGGACAGAAGGTTCTGTTGTGCTCTCAGCAGGCGATTCAGGGCCAGACAGTGAAATGCCAGAAGATTGAAGAACTGCTGCAATACTTGGAGTTTGAGGGATTGAACTCGGTTCTAGGAATATCTCTTCGCCCATAAAATCTTGAAAAATAGCATCTATTTCAGATTCTCTGCTTCCTGAAAGATAGTCAGAAGTTACTGTGTTAAGTTTAAGTTCAGAAGTAGAATACTTAGAAGTTAATTAAGTTTGATCATCAAAATCGATGTTAATGCTTTCCATAACAGTCTTAGTACGTAAGTTAAAAAATCGAAAAGATCTTTAATAAACGAATATCCTAAGAATTTAGTTTCATCTGATTTCTTGTCAAACTTGCCAAGTTTGTCTCTGTCATTTAAAATAAAACACCTGCATCCAAAAATGTCAAAGAATTTAACACAGGGTTTTCGATTGTTAATTAGCTCATAAGAGGTTTTGAGATGCCTCATGACAATTATCGAACGATTCTGGGTAAAACAGGCAGTGGCAACAGCTTCAGCCTAGAAATGGATGGGTAGTCCAGAGGCAGCAAGCAATGTTCTGGCAGCTTCAACCAAGGTTCGGTTGCGCCGCTCTACAACCCATTTTGCTGAGGAGTTCGTACAACAGAGAAGTTCTGTATAATTCCGTTTTCAACAAGGTATGCTTCAAGCTTGACATTCTTGAATTCAGTACCATTGTCACTCCTTAGCTGTTGAATCTGTTGATGTAGGAGAACTTGAATTCTGGTCATCATGTTTTGCAATACGATGGGTACCTCTAATTTCTGTCTGACAAATGCAAGCCATGTATACCTGGAAAATTCATCAATGAGTACCAATATATACTTTTTGCCAGACAAGCTTTGAGTTGCAATAGGACCACATAGATCAACATGTAATAATTGCAGAGGTCTTGTACAAGAATGATCACTTTTTGTTTTATGAGATGCTTGTTTTATTTTTCCCATTTCAAATGCAGGGCAGAGGTGATCTTTTTCAAATTGGACTTCTGAAAGACCAATCACCAAGTTATGTTTAACAAGCATCTCAAGATTATCAAAATTTAAGTGAGACATTTTGTGATGCCATGCCCATGCAATTTCACTCTTTTTGGAAATAAGACAGAGGGTTTCTTTATCGTCCTCTGATGTGAAATTCATCATATACAAATTACCTTTTCTGTCTGCTCTCCAAAGTTCTTCTCCTGCCTTAGAGAACAAGTAACAATGTTTTTCATCAAATACAACAAGTATTTTAGAATCACAAAGTTGACTTACACTTAAGAAATTATGTTTCATTCCAGAAACATGAGCTACTTTTGATAAGGTAATGTTACCTTCTTGTAATGTACTGTAGCCTTTTATTTGACCCTTACCATTATCTCCAAATGTTACAGCTCCACCACATTTGTCTTTGAATTGGGAGAGTAAGTTTTTCGATCCAATCATGTGCCTCGAGCATCCAGAGTCAAGATACCAGATATGCACACGCTGTTTCTACAATCACAGTCAGAGTTTCTTAGGTAACCATCTCATTATGGGTCCTTTAACGTTAGTTTTAATCTTTTCACTCTTGTTAATTGACATATGACTTGATATTGCCGGATTTAAAGATTTGACGTTATTGTTTGCCGTATTATTGATTTTCTTTGGTTTATCTTTGAATGAGAGATTATTATGAAAACGAGCAGAGGGCCTCGAGAAAAATTTCTTTAGTTTTAAAAACAAGGAAAAACATTCAGAATTCTGAGACATAAAAGAGTTCATTGAATTTTCATTAGAATAATGATAATTACAATTCTTCTTATTCCTGTCTATACTAGTATTAGTAGTTCTATTGAACTTCTTAGTTAGGCTAGACTTATGCTTAGAATCATTAGTGTTCTTCTGTGGAGGCTTCCTCTGATAAACCTTCTCTGGAGTATTCTGAATTACTGAAACAAAAGTAGAAAGATTAGATTTCCATTTTCCTTTCTGAGCAGAAGTAAACTTTGGATAACAAGGTTGAGATAAATTAGTTTGAACAAAACATTTCCTTTTAAGACTTTCTTCCTTCTCAAGTTCAAGACAAGATTTGGCCTGAAGACACATCCCAATGAAATCGGGATGAATGGGCACAGATTTTCTCTGTCCTGTTGGAGAAACAAAGAAAGTTGGTATTCCACTAGGATGTTTTTCAATATTCAGACCAGAGGCTCTAATTTCCTGAGGTTCATTAGTAAATAAGAAAGGAGCTTCCTTATCCTTAGATACTTCTGGTGCCTTTTTGTTTTCTGAAGGAAAATGTTTTTCTAAATTTGAGAGATATTTTTCTGAATTAAAGAAATCATCATCTTGATCATCGTTTTCCCAAGGATATGTAAAAGTTTCAAAACTGTCTTGATATTCAGAAGGATTTAAGTCTACAAAAGAACATGGAACTATCTCTGGATTGTTTGCTAAAGAGATTTTTTGAATATTTTCAAATTCGAAGCATTCATCCAGAGTGGATAAAATATCTTTTTCAAAGCTTAGACGCAGCTCCTCTTCTGCCTGTAAAGGGATAAAGACATCCGCCTTTGGATTCAAAGTTATATGAACATTTGAACCAAATCTGAAAATGTCATCCTTCTTCTGAATTTTGTTTAGATCAACGTTTGTTTTTCCAGAAAAGTATTCGATGTTTTTGAATTTGAGTTTTCGTTGACGACAACTATTTTCAAGCTTTGGTCTTTTAAAAATTGATGGTTCATATAAAATTGGAAACATAGGCTTTTGTGTTAGTCCTAGACAGAAGACAGAAGTCAGAGTTGATCGTTTTTCACACGTGTAGGGATCCAGATCCTCGAATTCAAGTCCAGATCTTCCTACTTGTGTATTGATTTTTCATGAACTTTTTGAGCATCCAGATATGTTTTAATCTGTAGCTTTGTCTTTTGAAGTTCAATATGTAAAAACTCTCTTTTCCTTCTGGAAATAGTTTTTAAGTGCAACAGAATTTAATCTGTCACTTTACTTGGCACTAATCTCCTTTTCTTTGTTTTCCAGAAGTTTGTTTAATCTTAACTTCTCTTTTTTAAACTTAACTTCTGTGTTTTTTAGATTTTTGGAAATCTTCTCATTTTCGACATTGAGTTCCAGTTTTTCTTCAGTTAGAAGATTCATTTCTCTTTTATAAATCTCTCTCTCTCTTTGAGTTTCGGAGAGAGTTTTTTCAGTCTGTTTCCTTAATTTCTTTTCAATTGTAAGCTTATGCTTGAGTTCTTCAAAAAAATTTGATATTTCAAAAATGGTGTTTTCAAGTTCAGATATGTCAGAGAGAGTACTTACAGGTGTTTCAGAAGGCTGATCTTCTGATTCATTTGTTCTAGCCATTCCGCAGAACATAGCTTCATCACCGCTTGACTCATCTCCCAGCCAATTTTCTTTTTCTGTAAAGTGAGCTCTTTCAATTCAGCCAATACTCTTTGAATTCTGTCTGTCAAAATACCCACCTATCTTTGACTGTCAAAACAGCTCCTGATTGTTGACTGTCAAAATGTCCAGCTATTGACTGTCAAAATTCTTCAATCCTTTCTCTTTCAAAAAAGTCTCCGATGTTTCTCTCTCTATTTTTGGATACTTAATATCTTTCACTCTTTATTCTCTCTGATCTCATGAGCATAAAATTCCACAAATTTTGCTCACAAACTTCTCTCTCCGACATATGGACATGGTTAAGAAGAAAAAGAAATCTAAGGTTTATAAATCTTCTACCATTTCCACCTCCGCGCCTGCTTCTACGGCTACGATACCGAAAAAGCCTTCGGTATCTACCTCCGCGCCTACTTCTCTCTCCAAAAGCCCCCCCAAGTTCTCCTCAAAGAGACTTAGGGAACCTCAAGGGTCAAATACTCACAAGCCACTCACTGATTCCCAAAAATTGGTGAGTGTTGAAATTCTCCCTACTGGACCCAGGGAATCCTTTAAAAACTCACCTAGCTCCTTCATGCCCTCTTAAAAGGACCTGATTGTATTTTCGGGGACCCTCACTAAACCCTCCTCAACATTCTCTTTGGTTGATAAGGATGACTTGGAACTTTCCCAATCCAAGGACTATTTTTGTCACTTCACAGCCTTGCACCCAAGATCTATGATCTTGATGACCTTTCACATCTCTATGAAGATTCGGCGAAACTAGTCGAATTGGAGGGATTCCCATTTTTCTTGTTCACCAGTATCTCCTTCTGGCAGAAATGTTTCCACCTAGTGAACTCTCCGATATATGGGTTTGAGAAATAAAAATAAAAATAAAAATAATTTTTTATTTTTATTTCTGATAGCTTATTTATCCCTCTGGTGGACTCCCCAAATTTGTTCCACCTTCTCACCTCATTTACTCATCTTCTCCTCTCAGCCGCTGAGGGGGAGAAAATTCCAAGTTCCTGATAAGGCTAAATCAACAGCAGCTGAGAGGAGAAAAGAAATCTTCTCAAGAAATCAACTAAGGCTAAAGTATTGTAAGCTGAGAAGGAGAAGAAGAAATCCTCCTCATGCAGCTGAGAGGAGAAAAGAAATCTTCTCAAGAAATCTACTAAGGCTAAAGTATTATAAGCTGAGGAGGAAAATGAGAAATCAACAGAGAAGAAGAAATTTTCTCAAAAAGAGATTTCAGTTGAAAGGGAAGAAATCTTCAAAGTAATAAGATATCAGCTGAGGGGGAGCATCTAAGTGATTCTAAGAAGAATGAGTCGAAAGAAATTGTTGAGGGGGAGAAAATCAAAGACAGACAAAATGTTAACCCCGATGCAGACTGAATTCTTCTCTCTCCCATTCCACAAGGAAGCATTCATGATATCTCAAATTATTGATCTATCAAGTCCAACCTTAGTAGTTCAATTAGCAACAACCATCATCACTGCTCCAGAATATGATGAAGGAATTCTCTACAATTTAATCTTCAATGAACTCAAGAGTAGAGATGCTGCAACAATTCCCTTCAAGTACCCGGATGCTTGGTATATATGTAAATTTTTTATTTTTTTTTCATATGTTGGACATAATTTTTTTTCATACATACTGTACATACTCAGTAAAAAAAAAAAGAAAAAAAAAAGAAATCTGAGTCAAAAGAACCCAAAAGAAAAATAGAAAGGGTTAAAAGTATTTCTTTCTAACTTACAGGTATCATCATCAAATAGGGGGAGATTGTTGGGTCACCGATGATTTGGTGATGAACCTTCTCTATTATTTGTTTGATCTTTTACAGGGTCTTTTGAAGGTCTGAAATATACTTCAAGTATATTTGAAAAGTCAAAGACTATTCAATCTAAGGGTTGTACATCAAAATGTGGAATTTTTGATGTGACAACTAACTTTAATATTCAGACCATTGCCAAAGTCAAGATTGTTGGGTCACCATGGGTCACCGATGGTACACTTAAAAGTTATCAAAGTACTATGACATCAATACAAGATGAGGACATCAAGTTTGAAGTCATGGTCACCTACATTACAATCTTAGTCACCGAAATTGCAGGTATATTTTCTAAGGCTGTGATATCATGTCACAAGGATGTACACTTTCAACACTTAGTGAAAGATGAAGTTTATCAAGCAAAAGCAAAGTGTACACTTATCATTTCCAGCCTTACAAAGTATCCACCGATATGATACATGGCTTCATGTATCACTTAGCAATTTCAAGAGATAAAGTTCTTACTCACAACAATTGCAAGATACGTGAGCTGCAAGAACTTGGGCACCAAACCTTAAATTTAGACATTCTCTTTTATTCTTATAAAAGGGATGTTTGTTTTCTAGCTAAAAGGTTTGATGGGACTTCTCAGAGCATGAAGAAAAGTAGATAAAGTTATCTGACATTACATGCTACAAAGAATGGTTCATCCATTAATCTAGTACAAAGGGAGTGGCCTCTTCCTTTGTCCATCTGATAAACTTCCAGCTAATCAATCCTTGACAGCTGTCCACTTACATCCCTTGCATGGGCACTATAAAAGGAGATGAAGTCCTTCCCAGAAATCTCACGTCTTCAACAATACTTCTCTGAAAGTATTTCTTTGATTTCGCCAAAGTTGTGTGCGCTAACAGTCTTATTTTAACTTCCTGTGTGTATAAGTTAATTACTGTTATTTAAGTTTGTTAGAATAGGTTGTCTATTCTTTTCCGCAACAAACTTCTGTGTGTAAATTTTTAATATTTATATTAAAAACTTTAAAAAGAGCAAAAATTGTGTGTTTGTATTCATCCCCCCCCCCCCCTTCTACAAACTCTTACTAGCTTAGCCATCTCCCTTCCGGGACTAACACCCAGGCTTGCCACAAAGATAACACACATCCTTCTTTCTTTTCAACTCTTCATCCTTCTTCTCTGTCTCTGATTTCTCAGATCTCTGGATCTCTTGACGAGGTGTATAACTGGTAACAGGGCGATCAATCCTTTTGCTTCCTTGGAACGATCTATTACCTAACCTTTTCGTGACATGTTTAGTAATAAGTGTCAATGAATCAGCAAAAGCTTTGATATAGTCGTTTGAGTCAGAATCATCTTCTGGAATTTCTTCTGACATGAGAGCCTTGCTTTTTCCTTTCTTCTCAACCTCCTTACTTCTTCTGATTGATCCTCTGGACTCAAAAATTAAAGCCAGAGGTTCACCAATAGTATTCTTCTTCTGAACCACCTCTTTTTCATGGGCTTGCAGAGTGCCAAAAACATCATGTAAAGACTATTGTTCTAGATCCTGATTGGCTTGTAAAGACATAGAGAGATTTGACCATTCAGGGTTTAGTCTTTTGAGAAATAAGACATTATTGTCTTCTTTGGATCTGATGATATCACATCTTTTACATAGATTTATCAGAGTGTTAAATCTATGAAAAGTTTGTTCCAGAGGTTCTTCAGGAATGGCCTGGAAACTGTTGTATTCATTTAGATCTTGGGCTCTTCTGTTTTTCTTCATTTTCGCACCACCTTCCAGTATGTTTTCCAATTGATCCCATAGTTCCTTAGCACTATCACAGGTCTCCAAAGATTGAAATATATCATTCGGAATAGCCATGATTAATAGACTTTTAGCTTTTTTGGACAATTCAACCTTAGCTTTCTCTGGATCCGTCCAATTATCCCTTGATTTTGGAATACTCCTAGCAGGGACTTCATAAGAAATTGCTGTAGCAGGTACCCTTGGGATAGTTGTCATTGGAACGAATGGACCATTTTGAACAATAGGATATAGATCAGCATCTAATCCTTCAAAGAGGTTGATCATTCAGATTTTCCATTGTGGATATTCGTCACGTATTAGAGTGGGAGTTTAGTCAGAGAACCAGAGGTTTATACAGCGTTCAGATTTGAATTAGCCATAATACCAGAGACAGAGATTTTGAAGATTAATGAAGATTTGTTTGAAATTTGAATCAAGTTAATTCCAAAATGATCGAAATGAGACTGTATATTTAGCAATCACAGGTTTAAGCAAAAATTACCACAGATTTAGAGAAGATTGTAATGAATTTTAACAAAATCTCGTAAAATATGGTAGAATGAAAAATATGAGCTTAAAACTGAAAAATATTGTAAAATAAAAACGGGATTTCTCCAAATGGAAGAGCTCTAATAATCAATAGATTGATTATCAGGCTCTGGTACCAATTGTTGGAACCCAGATCCCTTTCTATTAAGTAATCAACAGATCAAAATAAAAGTATGAGCGGAAGCATTAAGATCTAAGATTAATAGTATGATTAGTAAGAACAAAATAGGAAGAACAATCGTAATTAATATTCAATGATTCACAACAGTGTGCACAAAGTATTAGCTCTCCATTTTGTATTCTCAATCGATACCAATTACAATCTGTCAAAGAACTATTTATACGAATACAATCAAGGAAAGTCAACTACATAGCCTATTACAATTAGACACGTAAGCAAGGAAGTAACAAACTGACAAGCACATGGAGGGTTTGCTTGCCACGCCATCTGGTATATATTAGTTGCTCAATTCTGTTTCATACTTCACCAAAAAGAGGTCTAACACTTCCTTTAAAAATACATAATCAAAGATCTCTGCAGGTAACTTGGCTTCTTAGATTTAATTTTGTCACCTTCTACCATTGCTGATTTAGATTTATAAACCATATATCCATCTTTGTTAATCACAACAATAGTAGGATCATCTAATTCGTCATCATTTTCAAAATTTGAAGCATTGATCAAATTATTGAATTTGTCTTCAGTCGTATTTTGTACAAAATCATTTAGCTTTGAATGATTTTCAGAGTTAATATCAGGAGTTGAATCTATTAAATCATGTTTTGTTAAAATTTCTTAAGATTCATCATCACATTTGTCAAAGCAAATGATGCATGTATCATGAAACTCTTCTTCAGATTCAGCATCTGAAAATTCTTCAAAGTTATCTTTAGAATTTTCATCTGAGTTATCTTTAGAAATAGTTTCATAGTAATTCTCAGAAGATTCAGTAGATTTCTCTTCAGAAATTTCCTCAGATTTTTCTTGCATAATTTCTTCAGAAATTTCATCAAATTTCTCAGTTGAAATTTCTTCAGATATATCTTTAGAAAAAAAATTCACATTTGTCAGCTAGAGTTTCTTTAGAAGTTTTTACTGAGTTTTCTTTTGTTTTGTATGAATCTTCTGAATTAATAACAAGATTGGATTCACTAGATTTTTTCAAGTTGATCTTTCAGGCAAGTTTAAATTTACAAAGTTATGTTCTAGACCCTTTTTACCTTCTTCAAAAAATTTCATTTTTCATAAATTGTATTGTTTTGAAGGTGCGCTTCGCAAGGTTTTAATTTCATTAAAACCAGGTCCTGTATTGACATTATAAAATTTCAGTGTTCGTTATGTCTGATCTCTCTTAAAATTTAGGTCTTCTAATTTTTTTCACCCTTTTGTATAATTCAAGTCTTTCTTTATTTAAGAAATCCAATTTAATGGATAAGAATTCTTTTTTTGCTTTTTCTTCATTTATATCGTTTCTCAAAGTATCTATTTTTCCATGTAAAACATATTTTTATTCAGATACTTTATCAAGTTTCTCCTCTGCATTTATGCAGTTCATCTTATAAATTTGACTTTCCTCTCTGAATTTGTTGACTAATGTTGTTTCTCCTTTGATTCCTTTTCTTAGTTCCTCAAATTCAGAACTCATTTTTAAAATCTGTTCCTGTAATTCATTTTCAGAAGAAGGATTTACCTTAGAATCGTAGTCAGGTTCAACATGGGAGGTTTCAGGATGACCTCTGCACATGTAGCATTTGGCAGCATAATTAGCAATTTCTTCATCATCCTCATCATCAGTCCAGAATAGCCAGTTTTCCTCCTCTTTAGTGAAAATGATAGAGTTTTCATCTTTCTTCTTAGAAAGTGCAGTTTTTTTGCTCATCATAAGCAATATTTTTCACTTTCTTCATTTTGCACTATCTAGCAAAGTGCCCTGGCTTACCACAGTTAAAGCACCTGGACTGTTCACCTTCTTCCTTCTTAACTCCCTTATGTTTATAAGTTTTCTCTGTCCCTTTTGCTTCAGTCTTAACATTTTCCACCATTATACTTTTTGTTATATCTTTGATTAAAAGCCTTGGTGAAAAACGCAGGACCTTCAGCCATCTTTTTCATTTCCTCATCAGATTCATGTCCAGAAAAGTCTTCAAGCTATGGAATCTCAATGGCCTTTGGAGTAGAAGTAGTCCTTTGAGTGTTCACTTTGTTGGTCAAGAGAGCAACTGATTCATTTACCATTTTCCTCTCACTCTGTCTAGATTTAATTTTGTCTTCTTGTTGATGTAGCACCCCATATACATCATGTATGGTCTTTTTTGACAAATTCAATATTATTAGTAAAAGTGTCCCACTCGGGACCAAGATTCTTCAAGAATTTATTCTTAATTTCATAATTTAGCTTTTGTACCCCATTCCTCCTTAAGTCATTCACAATATCATTGAATCTGTTATAAGTATAATAGAGATTCATTTTCCATTACTTTTAAACCTTCATAAGTACCTACGTAAATATTCAACTTGTTTTCCTGAGCTTTGGAACTCCCCTACATTTGGGCTTCTACGTCATCCCATATAGCTTTGGCTGACTTCAGACCGTCAACCCTGTTGAAAATCTCATTGGGTAGAGCCATGGTTAGTGGTGTAAGGGCACATCGATCCATCTTCAGTTGTGCTTTTTCAGCAACATTATGCATTGAAGTGCTTTTTAAAATTCAGGTTGCAGGGATCTCAGGAGTGTTTTCAGTAGCAGGAACAACATCGATCTCAACATAAATTTAATAATCTCTTCATCAATGTTGTTTAGAAACTGAATCGTTCGAATCCGCCATTGACGATACCCACCTATGAATAGGACAGGGGGTTTTGTTTCAGATCCAATTTTTGACATTCTGTAAGATTGATCGTAAATTCAACAGTAAATGATTTGAATTGCAAGATCTGATCAATCGAACAAGGATTGAACAAGAATTTATCAAAATTGATAGATCAATAATGATTTGATCGATATCAAGAAGCGATTTAAAATCAAGAACAGTTGAACAACTCTGATACCAATTGATATTTCCCGTATTAAAGAATGTTAATCAAACAATTAAGAACACAAGATTTAGGGCAAGGAAATAAGATGTGTATTAGATTCAAAAACAGTATTACAGAGTATACAAGTATGGAAAGTACAATCACGTTCACCTATCTATATATACAGGTATAGAGATGCTAAACTAACATGTATGTACATCACAAATCGATAGCCTCTATACACGTGTCTGTCAGTCTTCACAACTTTCATTAGAACATTTCTTTAGAGTTCCTTCAGATCTCTAAAGTCTTCCCTTCAGACTTCTGAAGTCACCTCCCCAGAACTTTATGCCTTGGTCATTTCTTTCGTTTTCTAACTTCTGACTTCTTAAGTCTCATACACAGACTTCTAAGACTTTTTCTGAAGATGATTTACTTATCATTTAAGCACTAGTTCAGAACTTCTGAACTCTTCATTATCAGATATCTATATTATTTTGAAGCAACTTCTTTAGAATCTAACATGACCCTTTGGCCTTAGTAAGTGACAAGGAGAACAATAACCTCACTGCAACTCCAGAAAAGAACGGAAGAAAAGAGAGTCGGAATGTGAAGCCGAAAATGACAGCGAGTCAGACTCTGAGCTTCACAACATCAAGAATGCCTTAGATATTCTTAGAACCGTTATGCAGAAGAAGTATTACAAGAAGCTGCCCTCTAACAACCGTTGATACTCTTCTGGGAAACAACTTTACGAGTATAAAGATAAGTTCGAGGGAAAGAAGAAGTTCGAGAATAAGAATTTGTGGGAACGTCGAAGGGTGATAAGGACGGTGACGTACCGATCAAATGGTACAACTGTAGCAAGCTAGGCCACTTCGCTAAAGATTGTCGGAAACTAACGGGTCGCAATTATGAATAGTACAAAAATAAGATGTTGCTGGAAAACGCAAAAGAAGGCGGCACGACATTACTGGTGGAATGATAACTTCGTTATATTAAAGGTTTTTACCTTCCAAATCTTAAGCTTTATGGCTTGTCTTGGAATAAAATTTGGTATTTTGGACTAATATTTGTGCAAAGGTTGTGTGAGCTTACAGGATGCAAATTGGATGGAAAACTCATGATTATAAGCCAATTTGATCATTTAAACTGAAGGAAATGGAGAAATGAAGGAAGAGTAAGAAAAACCTGGAAATAGCAGGTGCGACCCTAAAGTGCGACCCTGGTAGTGGTAGAGTCGCAGTGTGAACCTTGCATTTTGTGTACTGTGGCTTTAGAAACCATTACAAATAAAGTGCAACACGGATAACAACAATGTGCGACCTTGGCAAGTGGCAAGCTCGTAACCAAGGGCCACACTTCGCTGTCTGGGTATTTAAAGTAGCTAAAACCTAAGGGCTAGGATTTTCTCGGGATTGGTGGAGGCACGCTTGCAGCAGAAGCGATTTGGAGGGTTAAAAGCTAATAAGAAGGTGTAACATTGAATCTGAAGGTGGAATCAATACTTGAAGTTCAAGATTGGTAGTTGGAATCATTATTGAGGGAGTTTTTCATTTCATAGTATCTTTTGTTGAGAAACAATGTACTTGGCTGAGTTTTACTTCTTTTATTTTTTGGTCATTTCCACTAGTACCATGAGCTAAACATTTTAAAGGTTGGGGGAAGGATGGATTTTGGATTCTTACCATTAATTATATGATATTTGCAGTTATTGAGTTATTTGTCTTTGTTGGATGAGTACTTCTATCTTATTCTTCTTGTGTTGCTAGATAGGCCATCTTGCGATGTTATGATTATATTTCCTCTTGAGAAATTGGTTTTGTGACTAGATTAACGATATTTGAACCTATGGTGAGATATTGGATAGAGATATACCAAGTAAACCATAGTGATGTTCTATGCTATTCTTATACTTAATGAGTTGATTGTTCATGTTTATTATGGAAGACGATGACTGGCTGAAGTTATCAAATGATGAGGAGGATGAAGCATAAGCACACATATGCTTCATGACTAAGCAGTTCGAAGACAATGATTAAGACACTGACGATCAACGATCGACTCGCTCTTCTGGCTCTAAGATTAGTTATTCTACAAATATGGATTTAATTGACCAGATGCAAACTATGATGCTCAAACTGCAAGAGTTAACCGGCAAATTGAAAGCCGAAAAGAATCTTGTCACCATTTTTGAAGCCAGACTTGAAAACAACTATAATGAACTTGTTCAAGTAAACAGCGAGAATGCTGAAATCTTTAGTTGGGCTAAAAGTTTACAAAAGGATAAAGAACGCCTTGTTGACTCTAACTTGACTTTGAAAAACTAGTTATCTGAAATATCGACTAAATTAGCAAAGTCAGAAAGCAACAATGAAGAGTTTGTAAGTAAGGTATATTTCTAAATGGACAAAGGAATGACTTGTTTGAAAACTTAAAAGATTTTAAATTGCAATTTCTCAAAAGAGGTCAAACTGATCAGGCCATTCACTTAAACAAACCTAAGAAATTCAAGTCCTATCGTTCCAAGGAAGGTTTAGGTTTAGGTTCTGACAATCCCTTATATCATGAAAAAGCTATCACTTACACTCCTACGCTTTACAAATTTGAATATCTAGACTTAGGACCGAACTTTCAAATCCAATTTATGGAATCATAGTTGCTTCCAGGGGATATCATGTTATCACCTGATCAGATTATGGAACAGAAATACTTAAAACTCGCTAGAACTAACAAGGGTCAAATTCCTTTGGTTTACGAAGAACTCAACGCGAGTTATTGTACGAAGTAATCTAAACCCACTCTTTCGAACAACTACTTTTATAGCTATTCAAGCACTGAATTTCACTCCAAACCAGTTGAATTTAAAGTGTATGATCCACCATTGAGTTTAGAAAACCGAATAGTTCAGCTGGAAATGGAGTATGAAATAGTTAAGCTTTAATTGGAGATTTTCTTGAACAATGACCAAGACAGCTTTTCCAAAATTACTTGTTCCATAACCACACCAAGTGAGACCATAAAATCTGATGAGAAACGTGATTTTTCAGCTTTTATGAATTCTGACGCTTTGTTTTACCGATGACCTCAACATGTTTGACTTTTCACCAAATCTTCCGAGTCACTTAGATTTCTTTTAAAAATGGAAAGCTATAGATGAACCGGTGCAATTGCATGTGGGAGCATGTTCCACATCTACCTCCCTGTAGGTTTCTGTGAACAAATCTTCTTCTAAACTGTTAGATCCCAAACAATCAAGATATAGAAAGAAAACAAGAAATAGATCACTGAATATTGTATATTGTATTGATCAGATGAACTGTATTACAAAATGTGTCTTTACAAGCTTATGAAACGTTAGTTATAACTATCTAACAAACTATCTATTTATACAAGAAATAGAAATGCTAAAGTTACAGTACAAAAATGACAAGCAAGTTCAGAACTACTTCTGAACTTCTTCAGAAGTGTCTTCAGAACCTTCTTCAGAACTTCTTCAGAAGTATCTTCAGAATCTTCAGAACTTCTGAAGTTGCCACTTCAGAAGTTATGCCTTAGGCTTTTATCTGCTTGTCTTCTGAGTTCCGAGTCTTTCTTTCTTTGGATCTTTCTCACTCTTCAGAACCCAGTATCTTTTGAAGCTATCTTAGTTTATCTATCAATCTCCCCCTTAGTTTCAAAAGTTCAAATCATAATTCCAAAAATTCAAGATTTGTCTAACATCCTTCAAAATTAGATTTCTGTATTCCAACAAAGATTCTGCGATTCTGATCATCTCTTTTGCAAGCTTCTTGTACTTCTCCCATTCTTCATCACTCAGATTCTTTGGTTTTCTGTTTTGTCTTTTAACCAAACGATCTATGATAGCCATTAAAGTTCCATTGCAGCATTTATGGAGTTCTTCAAATCTCACAAAAAGTAATTCTTGAAAGCACTTGCATACAAAACCTGGGGGTTGAATTACCAGAGTACTTTTCTTTAGATTTTGAATATCTGGTAGACTTAAGTTTGGTTCACTCAGATGGAATAGCACATATGCAACTTGAAAATCAGTCTTTGCAGCCTAGATGAATTCTCTATATAAATCATCTCTGAGAACTGGAAATGATTTTCTGAACTTTGTAATGGAATCATGAAACGGATAAAGACTCCTGTAAACTCTGAGCATATCTCTTAAGTAGACATTCTGAAAGTCAGCTTCTGAAAAAGTAGATATCTCACCATTTCTTCTTTCCACAGTAAAAAATGCACAACTGCATTAACCACTTTGATGACATGACTTTCTTTTCTTGCTTCATTAACAGGAATCCTTAGCTTTCTTATGATATCAGAATACCATTGTTTCCATCCAAAGGATTTGTCAATCCAGGAATCAATATAATTAAACTTCTATTCATGTTCCATGAACATTTCTGGATGAAAATATTCAAGAAACATAGTAAATGCACTCTCCTCAATCCTTTGTTCTTGTAGTTGTTCCTCTTCAGAAATTTGCTTTATAGGAACCAACTCTTCAGAAATATTTTCAGAAATTTTCTCCTATTCTTTTTCCTTTTCCTTTGGACTTACTTCTGAACTTTCAAGATT